>OY728160.1:2020168732-2022922065 GCA_963277665.1 Viscum album | reverse complement strand
TGAATGAAGAAAAGCTAGAAGACTTTGATTTCTTCTTATCCAAGCCTATCATCAGAAGGATGAAGATTGTTTGGAACCCCTAGAAGAAGATGTGGGTTGAGGCTAATGATCAACTTTATAAGAAGTTTAATCTTGTTGATTATCCGAGAAGACCTAAGAACCTAGCTGATCCTGGTTTGGAACCAGATGAAGTGGCAGAGTATTCGGAAGAAGAAGAAGAAGAAGAGGATGTGGAAGCTGAAGTACCACCTAGAGAAGAGGCTGAAATACCTCAAGAGGAAGCAGCTCCTATTGAGAAAGAAAGGATTGTTTTCCCGGCTGATGTTCCTGTTGAAATTCCTTCAAGAGAGGAAGTTTTTGTTGGTTTTAGAGAAGAGTAAGCTCCTACTTATATTGATAATGTCAATCCAAAATATCATCCTAAGGCTGCATGAGAATTGGTTTTTCCTGATTTAGAGCAGTACGAAATGGTAGAGATAGATCCTGTTGAAGAGGATCTCCCTGTTGAAAAAGAAGCAAGTCTGGAAGCACAACCAGTGGAACAATCGGTTCCTGAGTACGTACCATCTGTTGAAGAGAGGATGGAAATTGCCTTTCAGCTGGCAAGGAAAGAGTTTACTGAAGACATTAGAGATGATCCCGTGGATCATGATCCAATTCCTGAGCCTCAAGAATCTGAAACAGATGCACATTTTGAGGGGGAGGAACCTCAAAACCTAGAGATTATAGAAACTTGATCTGCTGAAACATCTCAACCTACTGTCACATATTCTGTGTACACTCGGTATGAATTTCCATGTTTTTATAATTGGAGTGAGTTAGAGAAAGTGACTGAAACTGTTATAGATCACTCTTATTTGTATCAACTGATGTCTGTAGGTCATCTAGAACTAGATCCAGAACCAGAACCAGAACCAGAGCCTCAATCTGAATCAGAATCTGAGTCTGAAGATGACTCTGAATCGTAACCAGAATCTGTACCAGAACCTATTCCACTACCTTTACCTGCACTCTTCCCCGATCAACACTCTTTTGAAACTAAGGATGATTTTAAAGTCTTTGGAGAGACTATCTTGGCTGGTGTTGAGAAGATTTTATCCACTCAACCTCGTCTTGTGACTCAGTTAAGTAATGAAGATGCCTCAATTCTGCTGGAAAATATCATATTGCATATTCAACCAAGGATGATCCATGAGATTCATGAAGTCAGGGTTGAAAATAGTTTTCTTAGTTTTGATGTTGCAAATTTGAAAGGTTTTGTGGAAAACCTGTAATCAGAACTATCTTCAAGATCAGAGCATGTGCTTGCTCCTGTTTCTACTCCGAAACTTGTTGTTAATTCTCCTGAGCTTAATGTTTCCAACATTTCTAGAGATATTGTGTCTCATGTGCATCCATATCTACTATCTTTTGATGAGAATATTGGAACAAGACACACAAAGATGCTACAACGCATGAGAGAGCTTGTAGAAAATCTGAATAAGCACACAGATAAGTACACTGGATGTCTGCAAAAAGTTTTAAAACAGCTCAATGTTCTAACCGAAGCTGTCAAGGCTTCATCTCCCTCTGGTCATACCTCCACACCTTATTTGGATGCTTCTATGTTTAGATCCATAATCACGGAAGAAATTCAGATTGTTTTCAGTGGTTTAGATCTGTCTCCTCTGGCTGAAGTTATGAAGAACGGTGATAGAGCACTTGATCTTTTTCAGATCCTTTCTAAGATAGCAAATGATGCTCAATAGGATATCACCAAGAAAATTGATTTTTATCTCACTCGGATTTTCTCCAAAAGTGACATGACAAATCACTTTATGTATCTTGTGAAAAAACATAAAATCCCTCTTATAACTCAAGCTTTTAAAGCTCAAGATCAGAGGTTTACAAAGTTCACCAGACTTTTGGATAAATTCATGGAGAATAAGGACTATTTTGAAAAGGCTATGCAATATGATGGAGAGATCATTACTGATTTCATCAATCTTTTGAAGCTGTATCTTCATGTGCAGAGTACTGCTATTATTGATCCAGCTGCTGCACCCCTTAGACCTGGTCTACCTGCCCTCGCCTCAACTGCCATGTCAGTCAACCAAGCCCTATCTCAGATCCGACCAGTCATTCTTGACCAACCATAGACTAGATCTTCTACTACTCCTACTTTGGCTCTATCTGTTTTTGAAGGTCTACCCTTACCCTCTTTTTCTACCACATCTATGCCTTCTTCTACATCAGCACTAGCCCCTTATGCTGATAAAGGAATGGAAAGGCCGCTCCCTAAAGAGTCCAGGGACTGTTTTCTTTTTTATGGGATGTCTTTTTTTTACTATTTGTATTTCCCCTGTATGTTTTATTCTGAACCCTCTTACTGAAAAATGCAGGGTTTCACTCCATTTCTCTCTACTTTTTGATAGTCCCCAAAGGGGGAGAAAAACTACAAGTATTAGTACTATAATTAGATATGTTATTATCGAATCTATTATTCTCTAATTTATTTATTCTAATATGATAGTTTCATTAATGTTGCATTTCATTTATATTTTGACTATACATGATTTGTGATCATCAAAAAGGGGGAGATTGTTGGACTCCTCATGTATTAATCATGTTTTAATGATCACAAATCCAATTACTATTAATTAATCTCAATATTAATTGAACATCTTGCTAATGATCTCACATATCAATAATAACTACACATCATGTTTTAATGATAGAAAATATTATTGATGTTAATTATGCCCTTTATGATTTACAAGTCTTATGCATGATCACAAATCTCACTAATATTATGAAGCCTTTATATTTATGTTTCAACTTCTCTTACTCTCTAATGATTAAGCTTAATCCATATTCGGAATATTATTGTTTAAGTCTATGTACAGATATTTCTCTAAGTACAGAGACACCGCGATGGATGACACAGTAAGACAAACTGTGTGCAAGACACTGTCACAGTCATACAGACACCATGATGGACACACTGTGACCTAGACACCGCGAAGGACACACCGTGACCCAGACACCGTGAAGGACACACCGTGACCCAGACTCCATGAGGGACACACCGTGATGCAGACACTATGAGCTAGACACCGTGACATGGAGACATTGTGAAGCACATACCGTGAAGACCATACCGTGAAGAAGACACCATTTACATAATCATTATGACACAGTTTCTTAACTTTTTGACAATATTAATTAAATAATGCTAACGGTCATATTTGATGTTTTTAATGAAATTAGTGTTATTTAATGATAGTTGTTGGAATGTCAGGAAACTGTACCTCTTAATTATGGAAAGGGATTCATTCCTATTGTCGGGGATCATGGAAGAAAAAGAAGTCCCAACTGTAGTAAAAAGAAGAAGTCGCCTCGATATACATTAAAAAAACATGTGAAGTGCTCTGTACTAAAACGAAGAACAATCCTGAGCACAACTATGAAGAATACATTGACGATCCTCAAAGAAGTTCCAAAAAATTCAATCCTACACTACTCGAGGAATTGAAGTCAAGAGAACATATACACTCCTATAGAAAATAAGCTAGACTACGACACTATGTTTTTCAATAGAAAAAACCAGAGAAAGACTCAGAATCATTTCTGAAAAATCCAACGAGTCCAAAGATTCATTGCAATCACTAGAGCTTTCTAAACTCTTATCTATTATCTCTGAGTGATTTTTTTATTTACTTTCGAGGAGTGTGGTGTACTCTGTATATCTTAGACACACACACTGTTTCCTGCACTAAACTGGAGGATATTAGGATCCTCAGTCCAAAACTTTTAACTCTTTTTTTCCCACAACATCTATAGAAGAGGGCCTTGTGTGGCCTGGTCTTTATTTTTTTTCCACAAATAACTATGGTAGAGGTCCCTGCTTGGCCTGGACAGTTTTGTAAACTGTTGTTAACCCCGATCCAGGGTGTGGATCAAATTTATATAAATTTGATAGAAATAAGTTTCGGATTGAGACTAAACCTATTATTATATTTGTTGTGTATATTTAGTTTAAGTTTAAATTATACTATATATATCTTTTAAATTCTGATGTTGTTACTTTGAAATACAAAACCATTTTAAAGTTACTTTCATAGTAAAATTGGCAAGTGTTTACACATATTGTAAATCAGTAGGTAAGTTTCAAAAGTTGGATTAATCTTGTGGTTAAATTAACTGAGACCTAATAAATATTTGAGAAGATAAGTTAACATTTATAATCTGAATAAATTCACTACAGTTTAACTTGTTTTATAAATTGGTGGATTTTAATAGACAATATTTTAACAGAAGTTTTAATTGGAACTCAATTCACCCCCCTCTTGAGTATCCACTATGACTAATAGTATTGTTGATGGAACTGATTCTAAACCTGATTAATATAGTGGTCCAAAAAAGAAGAATCAAATGGAAATTCCTCTACTGCTTATGGATTCATTTTTTGATGGGGTCATTCCCCATCAGTGGAGATTTATCATTAAACTCCACCTATTGAAGATGTTGAGGCCAGTTCAATTTCTACAGGACTAGAAGTTTTAGATTCTACTATGAATAAATAGATGAGAGTTATAACTACTATGGAATAGCATTGTTCCGAACAAGAGAAAGAGTAAGTTATTGAGGATGATATTGGAAATGAATAGTTAGTTATTCATATGACTCTTATGGATGAAAATGTGGATGGTGATACCAGTTTTGATGATTCCTAAAAGGATGTTGGGAGAGAATATGCACCAAATATTGGTACATGGTTGGATGTTGAGCCTTCCAGTGTTCAACAAACGGTGGTTTATCAATGTTTATAAGGTCATAAAACTTTGGGTGTTTCAATACCTCCTTCCAATGTATCTATAGGAGCTGTTATTTATACCATTGGTTGGAGCCTATGTAACAGGAGTGGGAAATGTTCTATAATGTTTGAAGAAGCCCTAAAAGGTGTGATAAACCTTAATATGGTGTAGAAGGATATCATAATGCATAATTTATAGCTTTTGATGATCTTAAAAGTCTGTTTAGAAAATTAAATTCTATGAGACCTCTTGTACCTACACCTACAACAGCTCCACCGGTTGTTCCAACAGATGTAGTCACTCATGCTAACATAAATATCTTTGGTGAAAGGTTGGTATCTGAGTGTCACAATTGTGTAAAGAATCAAACCCCTATTTTAACAAATCTCAATGAAAAAGATGTTGTGTATTTTTTTCAGTTGGTTCTCCATAATATCCAAAAACAATTGAGTCACATACATGAAGTGGAAATTAGAAATAATTAGATAATTGGTAAACTCTAAACAATAAAATATTTTATCGATGAATTAAAATCTACATTTAAATATTCCAGGGATGGTTTCCTTTAAATCCTTGAGGATACTTCCTCGTATTATTTTTTTGGTGTTGTTCCTCATTCCCTAGTGTTTGATGTTTCTCTTTTGAGATTCGTTGGAGAGATAATGTTGCAGCTACCTCCCATGGTCCCTCTAGTGGAGAGCTTGTGACCCCTTTAAAAATTATATGTAATTTTGATATAGTAACTGAGAATTACCATATAATGATCTAGAATTATTCTAGTGATATAAATTATGATAGATAGATTATAACCAAGAACAACTTGTTTTGTCGCTCTCCAATTTATACAAAACATTCTCTAGATTCTGAATTTAAATTCTTGGAAGTGAATTTGAGAACACACCATGTGACTCAATCATTCAAGGAGATAGTCATATAGATTAAGGATATGAACCCAATTTGGCACTATTTCAGGTAAAATAAGGCTAATATATTCCGTGTGATGGAAAGGGGTGGCCAATTTATCTTGGATTTCATAAATCCCATAAATTTGTTTCTTCATGTACATATCCAATCAGTGGTTTCTCAGGAATATTTTACTATTAATCCTTAGTTATATCTTAGGCATGATGTCTCTCAGGACCATTTATCACCTTTTCCTACTTGTTTCAAACATTTTACAATGATCCAAACTCAGTTCATAAGATAACTAAGGTCAGTTATTATTATAGAAGACCATCCTCAGATTGTAGATGGACTCTCATCTGGTGTTCCATCCCTTCTAACTGGGCATGATCATGTTGCATTGGGTAAGGATCAAGAGAAAGCCAAGCTTAAAGGCAATGAATCGATGGACCCCTCTACCAAACCTTAAACATTGATTTTTTTGGATTATGTTATAATGTATTTTATAATATTTGTATTGTAATAACATTGTGCTCATAATTTTTTATTTTTGTTCTTACCATCTTTTATATATATTTACTTTTGAGTCATTTTATCACTAATTTTTTTTATTATTTCGGAATTTACTGATATTTTTACCATTTTTATAATCCCAAAAGGGGTGAATTTTTATGTAATATTTTTTTGAACAAATTTTAATAATTTAATGGAATTATGTTTCAATGATTTATAAACACATTATCATTGATACTATTAAATATGTTCTTCCCATTGATATATAATTATGAAAAATACTATTTTCCAATAATTTACCTTGAACCATATACACATACATTGAATAATATATCTGTATTTGTTTTGGATCATACATTAGATATCATGTTTAAACATTTATAATATCATTGATTACCTTTTTTATGGTTACAATACTTTTTTGATGCCATGATATGTGATCATGAAAAGGGTGATATTATTGACCTCCTAGTTTTAATGATAACATAATCGCATTTTCAATAATAATACTGAATTTCATGTTTTTCATTATGTAATTTTTATTCTAAGAACATGTGATAAATCATTCTATGTTTGAATCACCGTTGAGGAAAACACCATTTTCCATGCAGCGACACTAGATTAAAATATCTAAATCTGAGATACCACCAGGACATTACAAATTCATATTGTTATACCAATGGACTGTTGAATTGACAATGTATGAGATGCCATCGATCTACACACCACCAAGATATCATTCCATCAGAATAAAAATGTGACTAAGTATGAGATACCGCTAGATGAGGCACCATCAAAGTCAAACTATAAATATCATACAACCAAAATGAAATTGAACTATGACTAAGAAATTTTTATAACATAAACCATCAGACTAGGAAATATTAATCAATAAATCACCAGTGTCATACTATCAGAGAAACATAATGCCAGAACAACACACCGTCAAGTGAGACACTGCCAAATCCTAAGACACCATAACTATATTTATTAAATTTACCATCTTCAATTATACTACTCCAATGGATTTTTTCATGGGATTTAATTCTCTTTATTATTTTAATAATTATACATTAAATTTCTAAAAAAATCCATTTCAAACATGTAGTATGTGGTATTTTCTGATTCAGATGTTCCAACTGCTGCTGATAATAGTAGTGCACACCCCCTTGTGCAATATGAACACAGATTTATACATAAAAAATGTTAATAAAATATATAAAAATACTATAAATAAGAATATATATTAAAATAAAAAGAGCTCTTGATTCACTGAATACTTGGAATGATGAATAACTGAGCCTAATTACACACAATAAGAGATCATATGTTTAGAACACTCGACTGAGGAGGACTGAGAATAATCATATCCAATGCTTTACTCCTATATAAAAACTAGATTTCTAACACTCTATTTTTCTGAAGAATTAAATAGAAACTAAATTATGATTCATTTATGGTTTAACTCAAGAGTAATAACCCATATTATAATAGTCTAACCATCTCTAAACCCAACACTTCTATCTTTCTCGATTATGTAATGTTTTATTACATTTTGATCAATTTTTTATAGTAATCTGGTTTACCACATGCACATTTTTTCATAAAATAAATTTCAATATACACAATATCTTTGCAATAACTTTTACTATATCTTTCTCCCATGGATAAGAGTGTTATAGGACCCATGGTGGACAATTTTTTTTACCCACACACATAACTATGGAATTAGTTGTGTATAAACTTGATAGTTTTAAAATGTTGCATAGACCTGATCCAGGTTTTGGACCATCTAGTTTATATTATATTAATAGATTCCTCGTGGATTATCACTCAATGGAGAGGAATAAGTGTCTACTTGGGATTTAACCACATATATTAATTTCTCTAATGTGTGTTTTAATTATATTTGAATTTGTTTTATTTTATTTTTGCTTAAAATTAAAAACTATTTAAACTGTAAAAAAAATTAATACTTTGATAGTTTTATTAATTCATGTTCATGGAGTATTATTATAAGATAAATTCATTTCAAAGGATTAAATAATATAATATATATTATTTATTCAATATCTAATCATTCATTTTGTTAAAATTTAGAAAGAATATGATATATATCAAAATACTTATTTTGAAAAACAAATGCATGTATTTAATCATTTGGGGGATTTCAAAATAAACCATTTATTAAAATAAATTTTTATTGGGTACTTAATTTACCCCCCCCCCCCCCCAAGAGATTATCAACCTGACTAACAGAAATATTATGGTTTTAATATAAATTATATCCACCCTTAAATTGATAGGGATAATATAATAATTACTTATGATATTTATTGTGTGTGTTACCTCACATTGTGATTTCCATGGTTTTTGTATATTGTATTTAAATGATGATTGAAATTGATTAATACACTGTATGATAACCAAATGGATTAATGTATATATAGAAAATAAAATCAAATATATACACTTCCTTACAAAATTATTTAGATTAAGGTCATAGCTTATTTATAATCAATGAATCTAATATTAAATTCTTATCATAGTTTGATGTTATTGATGATTAACCTGATCTTTTAAAAACATTAAATCCCATTGATATATGATTATGGTAATCAAATATTAAACATGTATTATTAATTTTATCCCTTATAAATATTTTTGACGGAACAAAATATATAGCTTCATCTTTGGTGTTTTTTAGATTGGGATTTGTTTTCATTAAACATATCAAGGTAAATTAGTATCCTATATTCCATCATCATACAACAATAAAAAATATATGACTAAACACTAAATAATTAAAACATGTGAATGGGTTTGAATGATTATTATAATATTTGAAATGTTATTTACCATTTTCAATTTAAATATATGTTTAAATTGGAAGAGATCTAATATTCCTGATGTTATAGGAATGGATGTATATATTTTTTTTACCAATGTATCCGACCAAATGAGAGCGATACTAGTTTAATCTATGAGAATCACATGACTTCATAGAATTGAACATATCATTGTGTATATTTTCTATTTATTATATTTACACTAGAAAAAATAAATGTACACAATTTAATCTTTTTTAAGTAATTATCATTTCATGAGATTTATTAACAGAAACAATATATATCCAAATGAAATTTGATTATAGATTTATTATTGACAATTATATATACTAACATCATTATTTATCTACACTCTATTAATAGATATTTCATGTAGTATTTTTTGTAATTTACATGTCAATCCAAAACATTTAAGGATCATAATAATTAATATTTCACATCCATATGTTTTTAGATTCACAAATTCATTTTTATCCATACAGACCAGTGGGAGAAGACATGGTTCACTTAAGAGAAATAATGGATTTTTTGTTTTTGGATTTCTGGTTGTTCACTAAGGATTATATAATTCTTATATATTTAACTTATATTTTTGTTAGGATGGAACTCACTATTATGGGTGTCTGGAATATTTTCCATTTTATTATTTGTCATTTATATGTACCAAATTTAATATATATATATATATATATATATGTTTTATTATACATTATCCATGATTTATATTCTTTAAAAATGAAACATTTAATTTATGTAAATAAATCCTCTAATATAATTTTATATACTTCAATTATAGTGGATAGGCGTTGACCTAAGGGAGGTGGGATTGGGTAGTTCACTTACTAGTATATTGGGGTTTATTATTATTATTATCTAAAAAGAAATTTTTTGTAATATAGTATTTTTGTTTTGGATAATGAGAAAACATGGGAGTTGATAATTTATTAGGAACTCTAAAGGCTTGAGAAACTAATCAAAAAGGATTATTGGGCCCCCTTTATAAAACATTTTATCTAAATTTTTTAGGAATACATTCTTTAATGTGTTGGAAAACATATATTACTGGAATAAAAAGAATAATTGCAAATGGTTCAACCCTTTACAGGGTTATTGGACCCATACAATACCTCGTTGTGGGGGTGTTTTTTTTGTATACATATACCCTTAAATAAATATATATATATATTATTATATTATTTTTACTATTCTTATTCTTATTATTTTTATATTATCGTTATTTTTCTTTATTTTTTCTTTTTATTGTTGTTGTATTTTTCTTCTTGTTGTCATTAATTAAATAATTTAATATTATCCAATATGTGAGTTCTCATGGGTTAGTTCCCTATGCATTTAAAATATTTGTTTTTACTAGTGGTTGTATCTATTAATCTAAAATTAGTAGTGAATTTTTTTAATAAGTTGGGTCTTGGTCTGAACCAACATGTCAAAATTATTGGTGAGTGATCAATGGTTACATTGACTACTATATTTAAAGGTCTGAAAAAATTTAAATTATTCAAAAAATATATTTTATAAATGGATAATGGATTTTTCTGTGATAAGTTTTTAAAATGTGGTCGAAATCTATGATCGGGACATCATTTAGGGTAGAAATATTTAACCCTAATCATTAAGTGTGTTCTAGTGAATGGTTTATTTCATAGGATAATTGTAACCATCATGTGTATATTGATAGATAGATATATATAAGTGCTCATACATATAAGTTTCCTTGGATGAAATTATTATATTAATCTACAAGTAAAATTTTTAGAATAAGTAATGGATTGTTGAAATAAGATCCTCTTGAGAAAATAAAAATTTAAAAACCATATAAAATTAGTTTGGGTCAGATAAAATTAATGAAATTTTAATTTTGTAATTTTTCTAGAGAGGCCATATTATTTAGTTTATAGAAATACAATGTTTTATGAAGAATATTATCCAAGATAATATTTTTAGCATAAAATTTAGTGGTATATCCATTGTGTGGATAAACCTTGTTATTTTTATGACATCACCCATTTTGGAGCCATTGGGTGTGTGTTTGTGGTTGTGTGTGTGTTTGGTTTTTTTGTAATCCCTTCCATTTCTATAAATAATTAATTATATTATTAATTTTAATGTGTTATGATAATTATTTAAATCTATCAAAGAAGATCAAGTCTTTTAATATTTATGTGTGATCTACATGATTAAAGCTTCAAATGATTTTTGTCACTATGTAAAAATTACAATAAGATAAAAGAGTAAAATTAGTTCAATTTTTTTAATATATATTTGTAATTAAATTTGTACTATGACTATATATATATAAACCATTTCACCAATAGTTATTATTCAGTGTCTCTATCAATCTCAGTTGTTTTTATTTTCCATCTCATAAAACTATTTTTTGTTGACGATTTATATAAAAGGATATAAAAGGACTATTTTTTGTGTTTTATCAAAATATTCTAATATGTCAAACCTTATGGATTAGTTCCTTTAGAAATTTGAAAAAATATTCAATCCTAGTTTTTTAAAATATTATTTATACTTCATTCTATAATATCATAAATTAAAAACTTCCTAATTACCTCAAAAAAGTGAGCACTAGAAAAGGATCATCTTAGCATAAATTAAAATAAAATTAAAATAAAAAAATCATAGGAACTTATCATTTTTTCAAAAGTTTTATTAGGACATCTACAATAGGGAAGATAACATATTAATGGAAAAAGATAATGTAATCTTAAGAATTAATATGTTTTCATTAGCAACGAATAAATAATATGAATATAAAATCAAAAAATATTCATCAATAAATCATAACATATACTATGAAATAAATATATAGAATAAATAATCATGTATAGTGGTGATATAACTATTGAATTTAGATCAAACATATGAATATAAAACCACATCATATTCCAAGGATCCTTATTATGACCCTAAAAACATAGTGGATTGGGAATCACTACCCACAACATATACAAAAGTGGATTGGGAGTCACTATCCATATAGTATAACATATCAAATTATAGATCACAATCCATGTCCCAGAATAATCATATGAGATAAAAATCATTTCTCTATGCATTGGAGAAATATATAATTATTATAATATGCATTATACAATGACAAATCATACATATAAGGTCCATATTAAATCAAAAATACATCATATCCTGATTAACCAATGATATAAAAATGTTTTTAAACACATTTACATATACTATCACATAAAAAGAAATAACGAATTAGATTAGATTATACCAAAAGTTAAGTCCCAAAAAAATAAACAAAACATTATGGATTTTTTAGGAAAACATATGTAAGATATAAAATAGTAATATATTATAAATTTTATATCGAATTATGTGAAAATTTATGTGAGATAATGAAAAGGAGATTTCATATAGTTTTCATTAGGTATATTTTAATTAATAAATAATAATTTTTTACCCCACCTTTTCAAAATAGTAATATAATACATATAAAAAAAATTTCAATAATAATACATCCAATAATAGAACCATGAAATGATATAATGATAAATAAAGAAAAATAAATGTATCATTAAAGATAAAAATACGAAGTATTGTAAAAATAAATACTTGATAACATTAAATTTATGGTTTTGTAGTTATCCACATCAAAAAATGTTATAAAATTTCCTATTGAATTGTGATGATGAGAAATATGAAAGGTATAAAAAATAATTGACATATAAATTTAAATTTATTCTTTATATACATATATATATATTCATAATTAACTAATATATACATGGAAGAAAAATACCTAATATAAAGGATGAAAAATATTTTTTCAGTGTTATATTTATATGATTCAGGAAAAAATCTAAAATAATATTATTAAAAGAAAATTATATTTACAAAAATTTAATTCATAATATGAAATTATATTGTAGGTTCTAAATAAATCTCATATTTTGAAATCCAAACTCACAATCAAATTTTATGACTCGCTTAAATAGAGATTGAGTAACAAAAACCCTTAAATCAGATTCCATCTCTGCCGAACACACCCTATCTTCCCACATGAAAAAATTTATATCTAAGGATAATCTATTTAATTACAATATTTTAATTATTTTTACATAGTATAATTATATTTTATTATCTCATTATATATTTCTTAATCATCTATTTTTAAAATTTATTCATTGGTATTGGTAATTCCACTTATTCCATGTTATCTTCATTATGTAAATTTCAGTACTTGGTCTTTTTACATGTATTAATCACCTATATAATTCTCATAGAAATACTCTATGTTTTTTATATATATTTCTTGACACTAATAATTATTTCATGGATGCTAGGATAATGGTTGGTAATGAATGGTTAGAAATCTACTTTTTTGGATTTTTAATATAAAATTAAGTGATTTTAATAAAAAAAATATTTATATATATTACCATAAAAATAATTAAAACAAAATTAATTGATCATTAAAATCAATATCACTACTATTTATGTTCAATAAATCCTTCATGATTGAAAAGTTATAGAATCATTCATGTTTTTTGTAAAATTCACCAAAACAAGAACATGTTTCCAAAAACAAATGAGTGTGAATAAGTTATTTTATAATTATAATAAAACATGTATAGAGGAATCATAATTTTTATTTAATTTTAATAATTTTTGAACAAATAAAAATCACATAATTATTGATAAGTATTAGTAAAAAATAAATAAATGAGGTTGTTACTTATACTGTAAGAACAAGATCTCATTTGAAAAACTAATTTAGTTTTGGAAGATTTTGGGATCCTTCATCAGACTTGTGGCTTGAAAATTTTGATTAAAATTATTATGGAGTATATCTAGATATATATATATTTACTGGCTCTGACTGGCTTGGTACATTACATTGAAAAAATATATTGATTGATGTGTTCTTGGGGGAAAAATGACTCATTTCAGTAGTTCACTAAAAAATTTTTTTTCTAATTGTAGGTGGAATCAGTGGCTGGCATTGGTAGGTGTCATCAGTAGGTTATGTCGGTAGGTCCATTGGTAGGTCACACTATTCGGTCGTATTGGTGACTCACATTGGTGACTCTCCATCATTAAGTCGCATCGGTGACTCACCATCGGTGACTCGCCTTTGTGACTCATCTAATGGTGGGTCATTTCAATAGTTTGTAAAAAATCCATCTTTTCCCGGTTTTTTTGGATTCTACCCATAATACATTATTTCACATATAATTAGTTTAAACTAATATTTATGTATCCTTTGAATCCATTTCAAATGATAAAAATTATATCCTTAATTTCCAAACTCCCAAGATATATTTGACAGTAAATATATGTTGTCTTAATAGTGATCCATCTTTAATGGATTATAAAACCATTCCACCATTGATATAGGATATGGAGATTCTAAAGCTTGGATCCTTACTCCACTATTCAATTTCTCTTTTACTCTCTTTCTACTGATCATCCCAATACCTTTCTTCCCCGAGTGGTCGCCCATCTATGTTTCACCCTTGGATTGCATCTTCCAGTAGGTTCCTTATGCTTCTTCCACACCCCCTATTTTAGTGTAAGGAGGAGTTGATGATAATCTATTTCTTGGGGTAGGGATTACTTAATTTCTTTTTCAATTGTGTATCTTTTGGGGTTGTTGTAATAATTTCACCTTGAAAATATAGTTGAATACATGTTTGATGAAGATAATAAGAAGTATAACATTTGGGCTCAAAATATGATGATAATGATGATCGTGTTATATTATCTGTTATTTGAACTATATTTTTAATTTTATCTTAATGAAAATCACAGTCATTGGTGGACTTTATTTGGTGCAAGGTTGATGGATCATTTATTATTTATTTTGATTTATGTTGAATGTTCATATTTACATAAAACTATTTAACCACTTATATTCATTTAACTAGATGTATGCCTCTTGGTTATACGCCTTCTTTGATCACCCTTGTATTATCAAAGTGGAATTAAATAACGATTGTTTGATAAATATGAAAAAAAAATTCATTGTTCATATAGTTGTATGTTGTATGTGGAGTTGTTCTGTATTTTGACTTATGGGTCTGTGTCATGCTTGGTTTAGAGAATGACTATGGCTGGGGTGATACGAGTGGTGTAATGGTATCTCAGGTTGAGGGATTGATTGTTTTTGGAAATGATGGGTTGTGTTCGAACTGTGGGGCTGTTGGGTTTTTTGTGATGAGGTGTGTTTTGGGGTTTGCTAGTATGTTGGGGGATTACATGATTAGAGGAAGGACTGAGTGGCATGACATTGAAGAATTATATTGGTAGAGATTAGCATGGTTTATGTTGTGATGATTTATGCGAACTATAGTAGGTAGTTTCCCAGTTTGGGATGGAATAAAAAAATGGGTTTTTAATAAAGAATGAAAATTGGATAAATGAGTTGTATAGGGGTATGTTTTTGTTATGTCATTTTATTTTTGGGATTCATTTTTCATCTTCAGAAGTGTATTTTTCTAATGTTAAATAATTCCCATAGTGGTAGCAGTAAATTTAGCGGTATCATAGGTTGATTGGTTTCTAGATTGATAACCCATAGGTTGGGCTTGAGTTTCTGATACTATATATGCATACCATTAATTTCCTTAAGTCTTATATAATCATCCCACCCTAATTGAGAACTACGTTCCAAAAACCCCCATTTTCATGGGGGAGGATGTCTTTCCCAAACATTTTGGTGTGTGGATGGATATATGGACACCTTCTCTTCTCTAATCCCTCTTCTAGGTAGTGATGTCCCATGATTCATTGGTAAGGTATTTTATTGTGAGGCCTAGTTGTGTGAGGGAATGTTTTTTTCCCTGGGTATCTTCTGGAGGAGGAGTGCTATGTCCCTGGGTATCTTTGGGATGATATGTTTTCTATTCCCTGGTGTTTGTGGGTTGTGACGAGGTGTGTGTCCCAAGTGTCTATGGGAAAGATGTAGTTATGATGCTCAAGTGTGCATGGGGGGATCTGATGTGGTATGTGGCCCTGGTTTCTGTGGGTGAGATGCAGTTATGGGGCCCATGTATGTGCGAGTAGGTTTTGACGGGGTTCTTTCGGAAGATATGGGAGTTCCATGACAATTTCCGCTAGGATTTGAGAGTCAATAATTAGTAGAAAAGTGGTGCAGGGTACCCTATAATTGATTTTCTCTGTATTACATTAAATGACCTTTGTTATTTGGTGAGCATGCCTTTTTTGAGGTTCAGTGGCTTGCATACCTTGTCAGGTTCATTTTTATTCAATTTTTACTGATGGGGAAATTAGTATGCTTCGCCACTTATGCACGAGTGACATCGATTACTTCGAACTGAGTACAAGAGTACGCTCGCCCAATGTATATAAAAATGATTTTGGGATTCTTGGATGACTATGTGGACCATGGTAGGTATTACTATCACGGACACTGGGAAAGTTTCAATGTAACTAATTATCCTGGCTTCTGGTATATATTTTAGAAAGACTTTTTTTGTAATAGTTATATTTTTAAGCATGCATGTGGGATGGATTTTATATTTCTATTATATATATGTATTAGAGTTGTTTTTTGGTTGACACATCATATCTCCCAAGCATGGTTACAATAAAAAGGGTAATACCTCCCATTTTTTGAAATTTGTATAGCCATGGAGCTAGTCAGCACCCTAAGACCAATTAGAAGTGGGACTCGGGGGGTCATTATAACTATTCATTCATCACCATCTAAGGAGGGTCATATTTGAAGGGAGGGGTCATGACAAATTTATATCAGTGGTGATTTTTGAGAGATGGGATGGATTTTCTAGTAAGTTGCAATGAGTATTTCATGGGATGGTATGGAAATAGTTTTATGTGACCTTTCTACAATACATAGAACAAGGAACACAAGTTTGTACATGGGATTTTAGCCCCCCCCCCCATGATCTAAGGCAAGGACTTTAATCTTACCTAATGACCAAGTGAAGAAGCACTGTTTGTATGGTAGAGACCCTCTGAATGTTAAATTCATCATGATGACATGTGTTCTTGTTTGAATTGGGTGTTATGGGGAATTTAAATAAATAACAAGTTAAAATGAATTTTTAATATAATTTTATACTGAAAGGGAATATAGATTACTTCATTTCCTTTCAGTTATGGCACCTAATCAACGTATGTGTGTATTACTGGAAGTGGAGGCTCAATAGGCCTTCTCGGTTGATTAATGGAGGGTTGATCGGGAGGAGGAGGACAATAGTGGAAGAGAACATTACTTGATTTCTAGCAGCATAATCTATGAATGTATGAGGGAATCATTTCAGACATTGAAATGGAGTGTTGGATTCGAGATCTTGTGATAACCTTCAACTTGATACAGGCTCTGACAGAGTACTAGGTTCTACTGGCATTCATCTAGATGCGGGGAGCTACACATTAGTTGTGGACACTTTACCTAGGGGAGAATAATTAGGATGATGTTCTATAGGTCAATTTTAGGATTTCTGAGTGGAGTTTCTATCTTCTACAATTATGGTTTAAAAGAGGTAGGAGTGACACTCCCTGCAACTACAGAGTATTTTGGTGTCATAGATGGGGATAATGTTCAAGGATATCCATCGATTTTCTCTAGATCTCTTTCTAAATGATGAGACTTCTGTGAGACGCCTATAGGAGGCCCGTCATCCTTCTCTGCAGTACATTGTTACTCCCTTAAACTTGTTAAAAAACACGGAATTACATATGAAGGTGGAGGTAGTTGAGATGATGCACTCATGAGGACGTGTATCACGGGAGTGGAGTCAGCTATGTTCTTCAAAGGTAAAGGTTACTAGTATAAGTTATAATGCACCATGGCCTTTAATGTTACAATCTATGGAAAGGTAACCTCAGTAGATTCTATTTCCACCATATAGTCCTCATTCCAATCTTTTGGGCATCGGTGGTGTGTTTTATCTTTGGAGTCTATTTGAATAATCAGATTCCATGTCATGTGGATGTTCAAGATCTGTATGGTCGAGGTGGGTTAGTTCAGTGCCTTCCATAGCAGAAGTTTCCAGCTCGATCATTTCAAATGTAGGTATAATAGATCCTACTCCACCAATTGGAGACAGAGTTGTTGGGGGATAACATTGGCATATTCATCTTGTACCTAAACCTAAGCGTATTTGAGGATTCACTTATCGGTAGATGGGTATAGGAGCTGGGTGTGGTCAGTGACGCACCATAAAGGGAGGAGTTCCAGCATGTTCAAAGATCGTTCGAGATATGATTAGATTGTTCAGTACTCTTGTTTGATCATTATTTTATTCAAGAGATTCATATTCATACTAATTTTCTTCACACACTCTATCCCATGCTCTAGGACCAGACATTGATATACTTCTCGTGCATGTGTTGTTTATCAGTCCAGTCATATGTCAGACCAGCTTGATTGATGTGTTTCTAGGATGTGGACTGATGATGGGGAGGCATCAGTCCAATTAGGTTCTTTTCCTATTACATATGCAACATTATGATGTCATCCTTTTCAATGACTAGTATCAGTCTATGCATGATTTTGTCAACTATTTCTAGGGGAGGGTTATGTTCCCAGACAAATATTTCATGCCAATGAACTTCGTTGGTGGGATGAGTTTTCAGATGGTCAGTCTGTGTATAGAGGGCATGCATTACTTATTGGAAGATTTTTCAGTCGAATCAGTGGATGTGGAAATGGAGGAAGTTCCCCCAAGTTGTTGGTGCATTCTTTGGTTACTTCCCAAGGATTTTGGGACTCTACCCGCTTGAGGTGATGCGGAGTTTGATCTAGAGTAACAGGACGGTGATTCTCTGATTTCGATGGCTTCATATGAGATGGAGACTTCAGAGTTGTGGGAGTTGAGGATACTTTTTTATGACTTAAAGAAGAAGAGATTTATCCAGCATAGTGTGTCATTGGGGGGCACTCTGGTCTTCTTCAGAAAGAATGAATATTGTGGTCTGAGGATATTCAAAGACTACCATTGGTTGAATCTGTTGATGGACAAGAATTGTTACCCTCCCCTTAGGATAGAAGATATTTTCAACCAAATAAGGGGAGAATGATTGATTTGTAAGATCGATCTACGGTCTTCATATCACCAGTTTTGGGTCTATTATTCTTCACAAAGAAGGAAGATTGGGGTTTGAGGCTGTTAATAGACTACCATAGGCTGAATCAGTTGATGGACAAGATCTTTTACCCTCCCATGAGGATAAAAGATCTTATTCAACAAGTTTTGGGGAGAAATTTTGTTTTGTAATATCAATCTGCAGTCTTGGTATCACCAGTTATGGGTGAAGAATAGTGACATCCTGAAGACTGCTTCTAGGTAAAGGTATGGGATCTTCGATTTTGTGGTCATGTCATTTAGTGTTAATAATACACCAGGCATGGTCATAGGTTCATGAAATCCATCTTCTATGAGAACCTGGATTTTTTATTTTTCATTTTATTCATTGATAACATTATTTACTCGTTGTTAGAGGTGGAGCATACCGAGCATCTCAGAACTGTCATAGAGGTTTTTTGGCACCACCAACACTATGGGATGTTGTCCAAGTGCATGTTCTAGACGAGAGATGTGCACTTACATGGGAATGTGGTGTCTCAACCAGGCATATTAGTGGACCTATCGAAGGTAAAGGTGGTTGTTTCTAGGGAATTAACCAAGAAAGTGTCATAAGTTCATAGTTTCCTTGGTCTGATTGGATATTACTAGAGATTTGTTCCCGGTTTCTCTTGATTTGCAGATCCATTGATGACTTTGACCAGAAATGACATAGACATTGTGTGGAGTAATTAGGGTTAGGAAGCATTCAACTACCAGAAGAGGAGGTTCATTAGTGCGCTAGTGCTTGGTTTCCAAGGTAAGAGGTGATGTTTTCTGTGTATTATGATGCTTCTCATCTATTCTTAGGTTCTGTGTTGATGCATAAATACGGAGTGATATCTGATGGTTCTAGGATATTATTTACCCATGAAAAAAACTTTGAAACCCAATATCTAGAGCTATCAATGATCATGTTTGCGCTGAAGTTGAGGAGACATGACCTTATTGGGGAGGACTTTTTGGTCTTCATAGTCATAAGAGATTGAGTTATATCTTTTCACAGTGAGATTTAGACATCTAATACAAGAGGTGGACATATTTTCTCTACAGATATAATATTGAGATATCTTTCACCTCAGGGAATTGTAATTTTTTGTCCGATTAATTGAGAAGGAAGTCGTAGAATGGGGTTTTATGTTAATATGCAAAAATTTGGAGGGTGATGGAGGAGTTGGACACCATTATCTTAAATGAATGAATGGATGGAGGCAGATGATTTATATTTTTGATGATAGTGAATTTTTCTCTCATGTATTATGTGTAGGGGTCTCATCACGGAGATGAGAAGGCATAGGTGATACGTGAGTGTGTCGACCTAGGTGATGCTCCGGAGGAATGGTCGGAGGATGGTCATAATCAAAAGATTTTATGTGGGAGGTTGTTTGTTCTAGTGGGGATGTGTGAGGGAGTTCTCCATGAGTTTAATAGCTCATCCTTACTTGTTCACTCGGTAATTTCTATGATGTACCATGGATTTAGATAATAGTATTGGTAGCCTAGGATGTATTAGGCAGTGGCAGAGTTTGTGGAGATGTGCATAGAGTTCCAGTAGAAGAAGGATGAGAACCACGTTACTGATGAATTTTTGAATCCCTTACATATACTCTACTAGAAGTGGGATTTCATCTCAATGGATTTCATCATGGGGATACACAGGGCACTAGGAGGATGCAATGCTATCTGGGTAGTAGTGGACTGGCTGATGGAATTGGCATACTTCAAGTAAATCAAGGAGTCATGAACAAGGAATTCCTTGGAAAATATTTATGTGGATGAGATGGTGGGGATGCATGGTGTTAATAGGAATATTGTATTAAACCTAGATACACACATTACCTCATGATTCTGAAGGTAATTTTAGCATGATTTTGGCACTCATTTATGCCTTATCACTACCTTCTAACTTCAGAGAGAAGAGAAAAAATAGTAGACTATGCAGATATTAGAGAACATGATGCGAGCTTCTATATTGGATTGTTTGGGGTCTTTTGTATGACACATTTCCTTGGATGAGTTCACTTACAACGATAGATATCAATATTCCATTGGAATGGAACTGTTTTAATCATTATATGAAAGGTTGTGTTGTTCACCTTTGTGATTAATAGAGTTTGGGGAGACAACTGTTCTTGTTCCAAAGGTGGTGAAGACCTTGAAAGAGAATGATGAGCTTGTCCATGAGAATATAAAGGAAAAAAATGTCTGAAAGAAGTCATATTTCGATCATAGGAGGTGGTCCTTGCAGTTCTAGGCTGAGGACTATGTGTTTTTAATGATTTCACCTTGATATGGGTAGTAGAGGTTCGGTATTGGGAGAACATTTTCACCCAGGATCATTAGACCCTTCAAGGTTTTGAGAAATATTGGTGAATTGGTATAATAGTTGGCACTGACACCACATTTTGAGGGGATCCATGATGTCTTTCATGTCTCCCAGATTCACGGGTCTCTTCAGGATGAATCCACTGTCATTAACTGGGGGAGTTTGTTATCATGGATGATGTAACATTTGTGGAAGGGCTAGTGGATATCCATGATCATTGGGAGAAGATTATTCATGGATGGACCATTCCACTGGTTTGTGTGTTTTGGAGGCATGGTCTTCTGAAGGAGATTACTTAGGATTGGGATATTAATATGTCTTCCATGTACGCAAAATTGTTTTTAGTTTTTATTGGGTGTTTTTATTTATGATGTGATGCTTAAAACTTTTTTATATGATATGATATTAATCCACATTCCTCAAATGTGTAAATAAAACCTCACATGTGAAAAGTGGAGGACCTAAATCTTAATCGAGAAAAATTATTGAAGATGTGATTAAACCCATGTGGGTGAGCCAGTACCACCCAAAGATGATAGTTTCTTGACATGGAAGAAGTAATTCTATCATTAATATGTCCAGTCAATTTGGCTTTTTGTTCTTGTGTGTGGTGAATAGTATTCAGTTGGGGAAGTAGTTCAGAGGAGGTTCTCTTGGGTGTTAAGGTTTCACTATAGCATTCGAATAACACAGTTCTGTTTAATATTTGAACTTTGATGTCAGTAGAGTTGTTTAAAGAATAGTAAAACCCTTGATAGGTACCTTATTATGGTGGTTGTTCGACCCCCGTAGTTTTTTTCTGTTTTTTTATTTTTGATTCTCGTTGAAAATAATAGTATTAGAGGAATCTGATGTAATGGTTCGGACCACCTCGGTCCATTACATTGAAAACATCTTGTGTTTGAGGCATTCTGGGAGGCCGTAGTGACTCATTTTAAGACTTTTCTATAGATATAGTTTTCCAATGGTAGGTGCAATCAGTAGGTGTCATCTGTATATATGGATGGTAGGTCGTGTTGATGAGTAACGTTAGTCACTCTCCATCAGTAGGTCACATTAGTGACTCACTATCTGTGTCTCTCATCAGAGACTCATCCAATGGTGTGTAATTTCGACTATTTTTGAAAAATATTAGTCTTTCCCAGTTTGAAAAAAAATTATATTAAAACCTTGATTAAGTTTTTTAAAATCTGTTTCAAAGGATATAAATTATATCCTGAATTTCCTAATGCCCCTGAGACTTGTAATAGTCAAACTATATGGTCTGCATCATGATCCGACTTTAATGGATTTTAAAACCATTCCTCTGAGGATATAAGATCTGTACTTTCTAAACTTGATATCCTTTCTCCCTTTTCAGATTCTCTTTTACTCTATTTATATCGATATTACCATAACCTTTCTTCCTCGAGTGATCGTTCATCTAAGACTCACCCTTGGATTGTGTCTTCAGGGAGGTTCCTCCTACTGCTTGAGCACCCCCTATTTTGGCATTGTGGGGAGTTGTTGACTGTCTGTTTCCCAAGATAGGGATTATTTCATTTATATTTTAATTATGTATCGTGTTGTGTAGGTGTAATCAAGTATCACTATAAATATTGTTGAAACTATGATTAATAAAGATATTAATATGTAATAAATGTGGGGCTGGGAAGATGATGATGATGATCATTTTCTCTTATCTATTATTTGATTCATACTGTGTACTGAATCCTAATGAAAATCGTGGTCATAGGTGACTTTTTATTTTTTGTCGGTTATAGCTCATGGATGCATGTTTTGTTTTATGTTGAGCATCCATATTTTCAAAAGAATTATTAACCACATATATTCGATTAACTAAGTGGATTCCCCTATATTATAAACACTTTGTGGTCACACCTGAATTATCAATGTGAAATTAAAGAATTAGGGTTTTCTAAATCTGAATACACCTTTCAATCCAGGTGTGGCTATCTGATGTGTGTGTGTATTTGTTTTCTATCATGCCTTGTGTGGTTGTGTGGTGTTAGGGTTTAGATTATGACCATGTCTTGGGTGATACAGGTGGTGAAATGGTATCTCATGTTGATAGATATATTGATTGTGGAAAGGATATGTAGTGTTCATACTATAGGGTTTTTGGGGTGGTTGTGATGAGGTTTTCTTTACATTTTGGTTGTATGTTGGGTCCTTGATTCTTGAGATGAATGACCATGTACAATATCTGTAAAAAATGATTTTGGTAGTGGTTCGCATGGTTTATGATGTGTGCTATAATGTGTTCTATGGCTGGTAGTTTCCTTGGTAGGGATTTAATGAATAAATGGTGTCTTTAATAAATAATGACTATATGTTAAATTTTTTGGCTTGGGGTATGTTTGAGTGAATTATTGTTTTGGATGTATTTCATGTATCTACTTCTGAAGTGGTTATTTTTGGTGTAAAATATATAATTTTGAGGTATAAGTAGATTTGGCAGTATCATAGAGTTATTTGATGGTTGATTTAGAACCATAGGTTGGGCATAGTGTTTGATACTATATATACAAACATGTTTTTTCTTTTTTCTTTTTTACTCACCCCGATCTAGTTGAGAACTATGTGTAGAACACCCCCATTGATATGGGGGATGATGTATTTCCCAAAAATTTTGGATGGATTATCGATGTCCAGCAACCCATTGTTCCCCACTCCCTCTTCCATGTGGTGATAACCCAGTATTCTTCATGTTGATAGTAGTTTGTGAGGCCTGGGAGTGTGAGGGTGAGTATTGTTTCCCTAGGTGTCTATGGGATGAGGTGTGGTGTGTTCCCATGTGTCTTCGGGATGACATGTGTTGTGTTCCCATGTTTTCTTGGGATGTGATATGGTTTTGGTCCTAGGTGTCTATGTGAAAGGTGGGGATCTGAGGCCCAGGTTTCTATGGGCGGGATGTGATGTGGTATGTGGACTAGGTGTCTATAGGTGAGACGTAGTGATGTGGCCAAGGTGTGTGTAGGGGGTAGTGATATTGTTCTTTTGGAAGAGGTGGGAGTGCCAGGATGTTTTCTATTAGAGTGTGAGAGCGGATAATCATTGGGAATGTTGTGTGGGGTACCATCCCCACGATGTGCTCTATATTACATTACACGACCTTCATTATTTTGTGAGAATGACTTTGGTGGGGTAGGGAGGCTATTATACCTTATAAGGTGATTTTGGTTTCTATTTTTTTATCACGGGGGAATTATTATGCTTCTCTAATTTTCCATAAGAGACTTTGTTTTTTCCCTATTGAATATACTTGTATGGTCACTATATATATATATATCTACATTTGGGTTTCAATGAGAACTTTTTGGATCGGGTTGCGCATTTCTAGCTATGACATTAAGATAATTGGCATGTCTCTAAATAGACATATTTATTTATTTACTTTGGAGACACTTTTTTGGTAATAGTTATATTTTTAAGCCTAATTGTGAGATGGGTTTTTGATTTTTTATATATATTTCATGGAATTGTTTTTTGGTTGATACATCTTATATTTTGATCATTGTTAATATAAAAAGGGTAATTGTTCCCATTTTGTGATATTTGTATACAATTGGTGTTGGCCGCCACACTAGGGGCTACAGGAGGTTGGACTTGTGGTCATTATCTCTCTTCCATCATTGCTAGCTCAGGAGGGTAATCTTTGGAGGGAGGGGGTCGTGACAATATTTTAGAAGAAAATAAATGAAATGTGTGGGTTGATTGGGTATATTTTTTGACATTTATAAAAGATCATGAATTTAATATTCAATAATATTGATTTTATATTGTACGTGGATTGTAATTTTAAAGTAAATGGGTTCATAAATTTAATAATAATGGGTATAGGTAAATATATTACCCATGAAAAAAAATTTATTGTAAATTTGTAGTTATGTTTTTTGACAATATTTCTTATTTTAAACCTTTTACCTCACTTTACCATTTACCATGGTTGCTAACATTTACCATAGTAACTTGTTTCGTTACAAAAAAATATCATTTTAATACATTATTTAACCATTATAATTTCCAACAGTATTACCATTTTATAAAATTAAATATCTAAAATTTAATATAATTTATTTTAAATTAAAAAATCACTTGAAGATAATTATCCTTCCAAAATTTTGTTAATTTATTTTGATTTCATTTCTATTAAGAAAAAGTATATTATTATTAATTGATAAAAATATAGTAATAAATTTTATTCTAAACATTTCATTAATGCTATTCAATATAATTTATTATGAAAAAAAATCCATCACACTTAGAAAAAAAATATTTAAAAATATATCTTTGCATCATTATATTATTTTGTACCTAGATATTTGAAGTTATGTAATTATTTACTAAAGATTCATTTTATATTATTGGAAAAACTCATGGAATTTTTGTTATAGGAATATTATATTTTTTACCTTTCTTAATATGCAACACCGAGCTTCTAGCGAGATATACAATAAAAGTATTATTATTTATATAAATCCATTAAAACATGCCTGTTAAAGAGATAGTATGAATAGTAATATTTTTTTTTTGAAAAATAGGTATAAAGGTTATATATAATGAAATTATTCATGCCTACGTACTCAATTTTTAGTAAAGTAAATTTATACTTTAGAAATGTGTTTTCTTTAAAAAATAATTTATATTATATTTTTTCCATAGATATTATAATTAATTTCTACATTTCTAGATATATTTCTTTTTGAAATTACTATTATTGTTTTAAATCGGAATTTAAATATTATATGAGGGTTAATTTTTAAGGTTTTCCAAAAAAAATTATTTTTAATTAAATAGTGAACAATTCTAATTTTGTAAAACTCTCATTTATTTTAATCCAATGATGTTATTTAAAAGTATAATGGTGGATATTATTTGATATTAATGTGTAAAAAGTATTTCATAATTATATATAATCTAATTAATTTAATAGTAATAAATAAAATATTCAGTTTTTGGTATATATTCTATTTTTGGCTTCAAAATAAATTTCCCTATAAACTATTTTCACCAAGCATTATGGATATATATTAAAATTTATTTGTGCCACTTATATGAATTAAATCACCAAAAAAATTCCATATTTGTAATTAAAATTTAAATTAGATGAAATATTTATGTTTTAATGTTTTCAATATGAACTATAATCATTGAAAATATATATCAATACAGAAATGCGTAAATCAGGTGGAGTTGTGTTCAAACAATGAGATAATTCATATAAATCACTCTAACACTTGTATTTATTTTATTGAATAATATTTTTCACCCATAACCATAAAAGTTATGAAATAGTCCCAATTTCATTCCATATGTATTTTAAAATGACCTTCATATCAATTTAGGTAAATAATAAATACAAAATTTCACCCACATTGTTATATTGTCACTATTATTTTCCACAAGAATAAGAAGGAAGTTGTGTTCAGTTCCAAATAGTTATTTTAAAAATTAATGATTTTTATAATGATATTTTATTTATAATTTTTAGTGATGGAATAACTACCTTAAGTGATTAAACAATTCCAAAATAGATTTTATTCAATTAATAGTAGAATTAAGTAAATTCTTTAAAAATCATTAAAATTTATACAATATGGATGATTTTTTTATGATTTATGAATATTGTAACTAAATATTTAATATTATTAATGTATTAAAGGTTTTTATTTGAGTTAAATTACTATATTTATAGTCATCCATACTTTTCACACATAAGTAGTACATAATTTTAGATGAATATTCAACACATTTACCCATGATGCATGCTTAAGGACCCTAGGGATTTATTTTCATTTTAAACCAAGATACAAGAATAATATTTAATAAAAATGTTTTCTTAACTTTACATCTAGTTATTCACAAATATTTCCCTTCTTATAAATAACATACTTAAAACCATTCAACATCACCTAAGTTAGAGAAACATATGAAAGGGTTAACTCAAATGTTTAATATGGATAATCATAATATATCACAATTTATGGTCTTAAGTGGGCACTAGATAAGAAAAATGGAATGAAAATATGGTGAATACATATGATAATATTACCAAAATTTTCAATGATCCTTATTAATTAAATTTCATGTATGGTCTTTTCTAATAAATTACATAATCAAAACAATTTCAAATCATAAACAATCAACCATAATAAAATAAAAATCATCATAATGACATAAAATATTTTTTTTAATTCACATTATATTACTTAAATAATTTACATGGTCAAGGAACACTTTCAAGACTATCATAATTTGTTGTCCTCACATACAATTCAATCATTTCATTACTCAAGGTTCGCTACAAACACTATCTTATTGGAAAAAATCCATTATTAAATTAGTTTAACTCCCCGTTACAGTCATTAAGTCTCTGAGGATATCATTTTTTTACTATTGAATTTGGGATTATATTATTCCAAAACCAATTTCACATCAGTAATACCATATATATGTGTTCCAGAAGATCATAAAACATTAATAATATTATCGAATTGTGGAAATGGAAAGGTAACAGGTTTAATAAACATTTCATGTTTATAATAATAATTATTCCAAATAAATAAAAAATATAGTTACATTTGATAATATCTAAATCATATGAAATATCAACAGTTTTTGTAGATAAAAAAAGAACCATTAAAAGATCACTAGAACATTTCTTGAGGAAAATACTCTTTTTATATGAAATTTCATTTTTACAATCCAAATATTTTCTGAATATTAATGGAAAGAATAATTAAAATAACTATGGAAATATACAATTTATGATTAGATAAAAATATCATTCATGCTGGTGGGTAAATTAATTTATGTAGTGTACATTAAAACAAAAACCCCTTTCACATTTTTAGAAAAAATTAAAAAGTAACATATTCTAAATACCACAATATGATTACATTAAAACATTTTTATGAAATTTAAACAATTAATAACATTTTTTTAATAAATATTATTAAAATATTAAAATAATTTTTTGAAACCTATTATTAAAAATATGCGAATAGAAGAAAGATTTATTACTAAAAAACATGGGCAGTTTTCCTTAGAAACATTCTTTCAGTCTCTTATGTACTTAAAGATAGTAAAATGAAAGGAAACATTAAATCTATAGAAATTAGTATAGTATAAAATAATAATTTTTAGATTTATATCATATAATTTCAACATAACAATATTTGATCAAAAATGAAGGAGGTAAAACTGGGATTATAACCTAAATTTATAATGGGATTTGTAATATTTGAATCAAAATTAATGGGATAGTTAAAAAAATAATTCTATATAAATCCATTGAATTAAATTCCTTCACATTAAAAAAAAGTCATGTGAATTATATAAACCATATAGATAAGAAATCGGTCAATAACATTAAAACATGTCCCTATATAGAGAACTGAGATGAAAATCCCTTACATCAAGTTTTTCATTCCTCATAATCAATCTATCTTCTTTTAATAACAAATTTAAATTTTTTATAATTCACTAATAGAACCATAATGATACTTATAATTTCATTAATGTGTTAATTATAACATATTATCGCCCATCCATTAATAATGTTTCATTATCATAATTATATTAGGTGTTAACTACTTTGTTTTTCATGCATATTTTCTGTATGGGATTCCTAGTCCGTGGACATCGATCATGGTTTATTAAACTATAGATTTTTAATAATGATATGAATACCATATTAATTCTATATTTTCATATTTATAATCATTTATATAAAATAGTGATGAAAAATGAATTACATCACTATGTAGTGATGGTAATCCATACCTATACATGATTGGAATTTCCATTTATTAATAGAAAGAAAATATTAAATGAAAATATTAATTTAACATTAAATAATTATTATTATTATTATATAAACATAGTATATAAATATAACACCCAAAGATTTCATAGTATGTTATCTCATTAAAGTATTTCAATAGCTTGTGCTACACGCCATACCGAGTTCGAGTGCACCACATGTTACAAAACTAACAGTTCAAAAAGAGGTTATGAATAGTATTAACTAAATTTTGAAATATTATATATTCTATATAATTTTAACATCCATATTATGTGTATCTTAGACATAATATAAGAACAAATTTATGAAAATATTTATAACATCAGAAAGTAAAATGTTTTTGAATAATATGAAAATAATTTTTGGTGAATAGTAACTTTTGACTTTTATTTACCACGGTTAAAAGTAAATAGGTTAATTAAGGGTTAAAATAATATTATAATTAACCTAAAACATGGTCTAATTCTATTGGATGGGTATAATTCGACAAAAAACGACCTCAGGATTAAAATATGATCCTTTTTGGTCAACGTGGATTAGATTAGGACATTTATTATTATTTTATTTAAAGATGGGTTAGAAGTGTTAAATTGAGTGTTTATTAACAAACCCATTTTTAATTTATGTTTATACATAAGATATATTTGACTATAAATATTTATTAGAAATATTAAAATAATTCCTACATAATGGTATTTTATTTATAATTTCTATGCCTTAAATAATATAATTGATTTATGACACAATAATGATGCAGTAATTACCTTATTAATAAAATATTAAAATAATTGATATTCTAAATATCCAAATAAATTTAAACTGAAAAATCTGATGAATTACACAAATTTTATAGGTTAATATGACATGTTATCATTGATTATATAAATTTTTATCGAAGTGATAAAGTTGAAATGACTTTCATAAAAATAAAATTCCAAATAGTGTCAAAATTGACATAAATTAATTATTAAAACAAATACTATATTATTGGTTGATATAATATTCCTAAAAATATATTGTTCTTACAAAGGGCTTAAATAATATTATATATGTCATTAATGGATCACTTGATGTTTTTTTAGAAGTTTAGAGTAATTTTATTTACCATATAGTGTAATAATACAAGAAGGCTCGGTAAAAGATAAAATATTTAACTAAGAGTTAAATTTAAAAGATAAGGTTAAAATGGTAACCTAAATTTGTCTAAAACCTATTTTTTAGAGTTTTTCAACCCATCCATACCTTATACTAAAAATAAATCATTTTTTATCCATTACAAACCAAAAATAATTTTATTATAAAATAATATTTCAAGATTTTCCTAAAGTGGCCCTCACCTCTCTTATAAATGGGTACTTTTTCTTCTCTCAAATTCACACCTCCAAATCCAATTGTCTCAGACAAAACCTACCCAAATATCCTCCCAACATCAAAAAAATCATCCTAGAGTCCTTAAAATGATCATAAATCCAACCTAATGATCCCTTTTGATCAACTTAAAAGGAAACACCCGAAGTAGAGGTTATAATTTCACCACCCTCTTTCAGGTTCTTTTCTTCCTCCACTTCCTTTTTATTGGTATTTTCAATACCAAAATAATAAATCTAGTACCTTCTACATACTGTGATTTTATTATATATATGCTACATCTAAATTCTTTATTCTATCCATCCAATAAATGACAAAGTCACCATACATGCATACGTACGGCTTACCGTCTCCACGTCGTGGTGTAGTTTGTTATTCAAACACTTCATTATTTGGATGTGTATAATATTGAGTATAACTGATGTAAATAATAAATATAACATTTTATTTATTCTTTATATATTATATAACATCCAATTACATACAATTTCACTATCAACATAATGATATTTTCAATCATCTATACATACAGATTACCGTCTCCACGACGGGATGAGATTCATTCCCACGTTCACCATTCAACGATGATTATAAAAATATATAAAATTCATAAGTATATAATATATGACATAATAATTATATTGGGGATATATATATATATATATATATATATATCTGTGTGTGTGTGTGTGTTTGTGTACTTATATATATCTTTTTCACTAACTTCTGTTCAATACGATATGAAAACGGAAACAGTGGTAATGCGTACGTACGGCCAAAAGTCTCTATAAATGGTTCCTTCCATTTCATATATCTATCTGTTATAAATATTTATTTTCTAAATATATATGATATATAAATCATGAATTATATTATAAAATTATTTTAATCATGATCTAAATAATATGATCAAGAATAAAAAGTTAAAAATGTACGATAAAGAAAGTAATTATTACCCAAAATGTTAATTTAACAAGGAAATAATTATTAAATGGGTAGTATAATGTAATAAATGAATCATGTATGATATAATAAATATGAATATGGTTCTGGTATTATTTAATAACATACAATGGTCATTATACAAGAGGTTAAATGTACCCTCAACCAAAGGAATGTACAAGGCAAGGGTTATTTCATCAACTCATTATTATCTGAGATTGTTTACGTGTAAGTATTTACTGGGACATATTTATCATAGTTACCCATATTTCATTAAAATGATTTCAAAAATAATCTTTTATTATTTTATGGGAGGTTATATTTAACTAGATCATCCTTTTAAATGTTTTAAATATTTATCTTTATGTTTTTTTAATTAATGTCCATGTTTTCAAAATGATTTTAAGGATTTATTTATATGGGCGTGAATGTTTTGAAAAAATCATTATATTCAAAAGTTTCAAAGTGTTATGGGAAAATTTCATTAAAAAATATCTTTTAAATTAATTCCTTTATAAATGTGTGACTTTTTTATATTTTCTTGAAAAGGGAATATTTCTCTCAAACAGTTTTATAAATCATTTTCATATATGTCAACATCAATTGATGGATTATAAACTTGTTTGAAGTTGATTTATTATGACACAAATCATCTATATTGTATTGAATGTTTTATGATATATTTGATTGTGTATGTGTTATTTTTATACCATTCATGGTTTATTGTTAATGAATTGACATTTCATATGATAGTTTTAATTCGAATGTTTAAGTTTCGATTCATCCTTTTCATGTGAGGATTGTGTTGGACTTAGTAAGTGACGGGTGGAGCCCGATATAGTTCATCGGTGTATCAGTAGGTCTCATGAGACAATTTGATGTGGAATTGTTCAAGGCCTTTCCTAAATATAATATATGGTTTGGGCCAAGGCCTTAATAATTTTTAGACGTCTTGGCCAAGGCCTTGAAAAAATGTTTCAGAATATCTAGAATTATACATTCCCTAATTATGAAAATAATATTGATGGTTCATGTAGTTATTCGACTAGTAGAATACACATGACTATGTTTTATTATGTCATTATTAACTCATCTCATATTTCTTCATAATGTGTTCATGTTTATGATATTTTAAGGAATGTGTTTTCAATTATTCACCATGCATATTGTTTATGTTATCTTCTGCTAAATTTTTTTCCTTTATTGAGCATCTGAGGTCACCCCTTTCTTATGTTTTATTTTCCCAAGATTTCCAAGAAGTTTATTATGATTGATATGTAGGGTTAAGATAAAAGGGAATAATGGAATTCTCAAAGAACTTTCTATGCTTTGTTTTATGTTTTAAATTGTAATGTGATGATGATGTATGTAATCTATTTCCGAGACTGCTAAACAGATCGGTCTTTCATGATGTGATTTCCTTGTATCATTCCAATGTATTTAAATAATGTGACAACTTTGATAAATTGGGTTCGGGGCATTATAATAAATATTAAATCTATCATAATAACCGTCTATTAATTATACTGATGGGAAGCGAGTCATATAACATCATGGAGGTGGTTGTCCACATGTACTTATAAGCGATACATTCATCTCTTATTTGATTGAGAAGAGGTGGTAAATAGTTGGGAAATAATATTAATAACTAATAATTATATTTATTATACTATATTAATCTCATTCTGATGGAATTATAACAATATTATATGAAGTATATGATCAAATAAAAGTTAATGGGTTTGGTGAAAATATATACCTTTAATTTGAGAGACCACCATCCTGTTACTCTTTAATCCTTGATAGATTATTCCTTGGGAAAGACATGAATGTCTACTATAATGTTAAGGACTCTAGAAAGTTTTTTGACGATAGATTTTTCAATATATAAGGCTTAAATGGTGTGAATAATGTGAGATAAGAGGAACCCATTTATATTTGAGGGGAGAAACATATATAGAATTTCTTAATATATTTTAATGATTTATTCTTATCTCATGGTTTACCCCTGGTAAATGTATTTTATCCTTTTACAAAGTAACAAAATTTTATTATTTTTTACTATACACACTAAACTAAAATTCATATGACCATATTAAATGATATTTATTATAATGATTCTAAATAGTTAATAAGTTTTAATATATTCTATTTCCAAATGTTGATTAATTTAAATGTAATTAATTTTAAAAAATTTAAATAAAACACTGGTTTAAAAAATGAATTTTTTAGAGTTAATTTTATTTAACATCCATTTCTTACCCTCTAAAATATATAAAATGATTTTTAAAATATAATAATAGATATAATATATATATATATTTAATTAATACAATAAATAAATATATAATAAATTAATTTATATAAATAAAAACACACTCCACTAAAAACAATACGTTTTTAGAAAAATATTTTTCAAGTGAAAAAAGTTACTTATACTAAAATAAATTATATTTAAAATTCCTATGTACATAATTAGATAAAAAATAATTAAAGTATAATTAAATTAAATTTAGGTAAAACTAAAAACAGAATGATCCATTTACTTGAAAATAAATGTAAATTTTGAAAAAAATGTTATTTTTTACATTCACTTGAAAATAAATCATTTAAGAAGAAATGTAAAAATTCACCATACAGTAATATTAACATTATTATTTAAAAAATGATAATAAATTCATCCAATAAAAATTATAAAATATTTATAAATTAATTATCAAAGTTATGATGTAAAATTACATAAAATAAATTTCTGAACAAAAACATATTTTTGAAATGTAAAATGACTTTACTAAATTTTTATTAATAATTTATTATAAATTAATAAATAAATTTACATTATTAAAAACATATATACATTTTTTCTTAAAGGGGATATTAAAATTCGTACTCACCAATTAAATGGTTTGTATATAAATATTTATTATATCATGGTTTATATAGACTCGGGGTTGGGTGTAAGGAAGACTATCAAATACATCAAGAATTATTTCAAGGTAAATACATATAAAATCTTATAGTGTTATAATATTTATATAATTAAAGTAAAACTATATGAATAGTCGTAAAAATTACATTAATGGTATATTATGACAAATAAAATTTTTTTCAATGATTTAAATTTTATAAAAATATTATCTTTTTCCAGGTTAATAGTATAAGGCCAAGAATATCAGTCATTTTCAACTCATGTGTAACTTCAATATTTTTTGCGACTTTCATGACTCTTCTAGAATAAAACAAATTCGTATTTTTGTATTTTTTAAAAGGGTTATGCGGGGAAAAAATATTATATAAGGGTTAGAATGTAATAAAATCTTGTCCAAATGACTTTGGATTATAAGATTTTGAATCATCATCAACCAAGAATCAAAATATGACAATTTTGTGACACTTTAATAGAAGAATAAATTAAAACTAATCTAATACATTATATAATTCCTAGGGTTCCCCTTCACTGATTTATAAATGATAACCTCATATCCTCTCATCCTCAAAATTTTTGAGCACTCTAGATTATAAAATCCTTACACAAATCTCTCCACATCATCCCTACTTATATACTACATGTCATTAAATCCACAAAAACCAAACCAACTAGTACCAAGCTATAATCCAAAGTTGTTATATGAGGATAACGTATAAGTCCTAACTAGTATATTTAATGTTTATTTTTTCTTCCACATCTTAAATATATTCTTTAACCATGCCAAAATAAAATAACACGTGTACCATTCATATAATTACATTTTATTATGATTATGGTTTGGGAATTTTTCATCTACTTTTGTATCCTATAGTAAAAGAAAACATCACTCATGCAAATGAATGGATTAATACCTCTATTAAGTTAAGTTTTATTTCATCACCACCTTAACAAAATGGTTATGATGATGAATTTAATAAATATATATGATACATATTCCATAAATATCATTCCTGAAAGATAATATTTCATTTATTTTCTAATCATTCAAACTACAAGAAAATGATGATGTCATTAGTGCGTACATTTAATCTATCACCTCTACAAAGTGACGTGATTCATTTTTCATGTACATATTTCATGTAATTTAGAGAATTTTAATTTCCTATATAAAAATGATATTCATTTTATAATTAACATACTATATATTATGGAATAATAAACCCATTTACCATATCCAGACTTCAAAAACTATTTTGTGATTATGAATCGAACGTCATAAAAATGTCTAATGTAAATTTAACTAATAAAATTTCTAAATAAAAATTGTTCATAAATAAAATAGAAGGAATAATGATAAATTAATGAACATGAAAGATGTTGTAATGATGATAAATAAATTATATAACTCTATTATTTAGGTGTTAAAGATCAAATGATGCTAGAATGTATTTATGTTAAGTTGGTTTTCATTAATACTTACTTAAAATCATTAATGTTTATATTATATATTTCCTATATATCCATTATCATTAAAATGATTCAACAATGTTCATATTTAAACTTAAATGACTATAAATGGTAATTTAAAAAAATTACTTTCTTTATAGAATTTCAAAAAAAAATTCTTGTTGTTTTCTGACTAAGGAAAATTTACCTAACATTTTAAAGGAATAATTATTGTAACTTTTATAGATTTAAATGAATATCCAATCATCCTGACATTCAATAATTTATAATTCCTTTAAAAGTTCCCATTTTTATAAATGAATCGATTTCTTGATTTTTTAGGAAGTATTTTCTCAAATTATTTTCCATGCAAATTGAAATCTCTCACAATTTTTATATGAAAATGAAAATGGATTTGATTGGGGGATAAAAATAGTTTTTCAATGGATTCATGTTAAAACTATGAACATTTAAAAATATTGCATTCATGACATGGTATATGAGTAGTGAGACCAATATCTCTCTCTAATGAATTGGGTATTGATAATTGGAATTAAAGGAAATAATAGGGAGTTTACTATGGAGGTTTATCTTATAGATTTAACTAGGATCTAGTTATTTTTAATAGGTGTGAGCATAGGTAATAAATAAAACTCTAAAATATTCCTACATGTGTTTTAAATTTCAAAATTAGAGTTTTAATAGGTTTTATTAATAATTAGATACTTTTTAATAGTGGATATGTCTTATTTTTTTTACATTTTTAATTATGAAATTGTAAAAAAATTATAGGATTCATATTTTCCCATTAACTAATAGATATATTTTATTTATAAACATCACTATGATTTTATGGTAATACAATGTATTTAAATTATTTTCATAGGCCCTAAGGATGAGTAGGAGGAACTATGAATTATTTATTTGAATAAATTAAATTGTCCATAAAATAATCACTTCATGAGAGAAACAATACTATGAACATGGTAATCCTATTTTGATGAAAAAATATAAAATTGTGTGATAGTGTTACTAGGTACATTAATTTTTTCCTAGTTCTATAAAACTTTTAATATCTAGTCCTTGGAGACACTACAATGGTTCCTCAATTTTCCCAGTCATATCACCTCAACTGAACCTCCTTATATGTTAATGGCAACCAACTAGATGTGTGGTTCACATACTGGTAAGGATTTGAGAGTATAGCCTCATAATCAAAGTAGCACCATGGTACATGATAAATAAAACAACTATAAAATATGTATAAATGAAATGAAATTGAAATAAATCAAATAACCTATGAATGTATAAATAATACCACCAAAAATGTTATTGTGAAGTAACATTGTATAAGAAAAAGACATACATTAGGAGATGCCATATTAAATACAAAATGAAAAGAACAACATCTAGAAAGGATATCTCTATGAAAATCATAATCTCTAGCTCAGTCATGTCCTCCTAAGCTCAGATTCTGAAGTATAAACACCAACATAAAATAATATTAATATATCCAATTCTGAAATCCCAATCCTATATCCATGAGTTATTTTTGGGAATAGTAGTGTTATGACAACCCGAACAAGGTGTTGGTTATAATCAGTAGCCCCAAAAAAATGGTGATTAATGAAATGCAATCTATGAATATAAAATAAGTTACTATTTAGTTAAAATTTAAAGTAAACAAATAAATTAATGAAAACGAGTCAAGATCAGGTTACTTAAAGGAAACTCATATGGCCAAACCTCCTTTTACATAATCTGGATTACCTTTGAAAATGTTCCATTATGGGTATAGATATATATATATAAATATTATTACGTAAATATATATATTCACTATATATTCAAGGTCAAATATAACCATGTATATTTGTATTACTATCTCAGGCCTAAGAAGTAACTCAGGAATCTATGAATAATCAATATAGTATCCTAGAATAATATGGGAAACAAGATCAATAATTATAAGTAATTTAGGATGACCTACTGTGTTCCATGAATAACATAATAAATTATGACTATCATAAGAAGTAATGTAGAACTCCATGATGAGTATCATGAATAATGTAGGGTTCCATGATGGGTATCTTAATTAAAAATGGTATGGGGTCGTGCCCAATATCCTAACTGAGAGGTAATGAACATCATGCTTATAAATTCAATATATGTGAAAAATCCAAGTCATAAATCCTTGAATAAGGGGGTGTGAAACATTATGTCCAATAACCCTAACCATTTTCCCTTTATACTAAATTAGTATACTTTAACCCTACTTATCATATATGTTGTTCCAGAAAGAGGAACCCAACATCACTCATTGAATAATGGTACATGATTAACACATTGCATGTATTATTTAAAATATTACTTGAGATCATATAGTTTATAATAATTTTCAAAAATATATATTACATTACTCTTTTTGAAAAAGGAAAATTTTATATATTATCATGGTCCAAGAAAGGGTACATGCCCATTTGGATTCTAACAAATCGTTTATCATTAATAATTTAATTATCATTCTACATATAAATATAAATAAATAATAAAAAGGAATGTAAAGGGACACACCCAAAGTGGTGGAAAAATTAGAGGTCACATGCCTCAAACTTTTTCAATAATTCTAAAAAAAGATCTAGGTCTTGTTGAAGACATTTAATTTATGTTATTTCACATTTTTGGAGAAGCACAGTAAAGGTTCGGCATGTGGAATAGAGGTGTTTTATATAAAATAGTGGGACGTAAGGAAAAACTCATAGACCACCTACCACATGAGTATAATTCATCACTCATTGATTTTAAAGATTTTATTTGTGTCATTTTATGATAAAAATATTGTAAAATTCCCAAAAAATCGTGAAAATGTGCCTGTAAGGATTTTACAGTCTATATGGTGTGGGAAAATTAAATTATAAGTAACTGGAGTCAATAGTTTACTAAAATGATCCAATGAGAATTATGGTGCATTATTTTCCTGTCAAAAGTAGATGATATCAATATTCCCATAGGATAGGGAGAGGGATCATTTTGTATGTGGATTATTGTGTTGGAGGTAAAATGAAAAATGCGGAGAAGAGTTAACGAATTTAATGGAAAAGGGTAATTTTTTCGCATAAAATTTTGTAAATAAATAGGAATCATGATTTAGACAACCGTGAAAATTACATATCCACTTATTTTCCATTGTGACCTAGCCTCACATGGCAAGTCACCTGATTAGACAAATAGTGTGCAGCCCATGTGAGGTTATTATCCACGTGGCACCTCCCATCGATGGGTAGGGGCATGGTTTTTCAAACATTGAGTTGCCCACGCATCTACCTCTAAAATTTTCTGTAGAACTAGTTCCACATTCTTACACATCCTCTTGAATGGTTATCCCAAAAAAGCTGCCACAACTTCTAGGGCCACATGGTTTTAACTAAATGGACACTCAGTTTTATGAAAACTCTATGACCCAACCTACTTCTTTGAAAAAAATGATTTAGTGCCACAAAATCCAAAAGCACAAAAAAAAACATGAGATGCCTCTTATTCAATAAAATATATCTATTAATTATTTAATGTATTCCAATGATAAGAAATATATTCCAAGATGTGGTTTAATGATCAGTGGGTCCACTAAATGAAAATTTTATATTCCATATTAAATTATATCTAGTCAAAAACACAATATGGTAAAAAAATCTAAACCTAAAATTCTATGTTGATGTAATAAATTGAAAACCCAATCCTAAATCATGTAATTATGGTTTGGTTATGATATTGGGTGTTATTCTTGATGTTTTAGTAAGGGGATTATATGACATTAGAGGATAGCGTGTCACCAAATTATTTATAAAATTATAAGGGTTAATATTTTTGTTTGGGATTATATGTATAATGTACTATATAACCATAATGGTTAGTATTCTGATATGATTTATGGTTATTTTTGGATTAGGGTAATAATTATAAGAGATTCATACATGAAGAAATGTAGGTTGACCCTGTGATGAATCAGAAATATCTTAAACTAAGGGAAGTTGTCATATAGTAAGACATTCACAATAAAAGTCACTTAATTTTGCACTCTAACTTTCTTAGTTAAATTATTTTTTATTTAATAACAACTTTATTTAATTAGGGTACCTTCTAATTATTCAACAGGTATAAATCATACACAAACCTATTTTCTATTCAAGAAGAATCACATTTAATAATAATTTAAAAATCTTGCTCAAGTGATAAAGAAACTTTATATAGTATTTAATATACATATAAAACAATTTCTAACATGTCTCAATACACATATATAATTCCATATTGTGAAGTAACTTGTTATACATTTACTGATGTTTTGAAGGCTGATATATTTTATCATACGTATTTTGTAAAATACCATATGTCACATTATTTTGTTTACAATTTACGACTCAAACAATTGATTTCTAACCATAAAATTGGATAAAATGGATGGTAAAATTCAAGAATTTTATGTATTTATCTTGGTATATATTTTTTTATGTTTATAATCACAAACCGATATGCGAAAAATTCAGCTCAAATAACATCCCATTTTATTATGAGAAATAAGTACGAGATGATGTCTCAAATATATATATTCAAAACATAGGATTGTTTTCAAATTTTAAAATTCATCTGCAACACTTTCAATCAAGAGTTACTTTTTTAAAATGTATAAATGATTTATAAATAATTGGAATATTTTTGAGAAACTCTAACAAGGTTCAAAATTAGCTTGGTATATCATGGGGTATTAATCTTAAATATTGAGATAGTAATGAATGATGACATATATATTATATATTTTAGTTATTTATAATTAAAGTGTGAAAAAATAATATATTGGGATTAATGAATCTTAATAAATGATTCTTATTTTTTAGGAATTACGTATAATTAAATAACTTGGAAAATATTGGATAATATATTATAAATAATGTGTAGTCTTTAAAATTTTTCACATATAGTTTTATATAGTTTTTTATGTAGTTGTATTTAATTTAAGACTTGATAAATTTACGATTGATTGTACATATAAATTCATTAGTACCTTTTCAAGATTCTATTTGATGGAAAAACATTTAGAGGCATTTATTTTTATTTTATATATTTTTGAGGTATATGTTACCCATAATATTAACATGTTAAAAGGTTATTTGAGTAATAATTATTTAAAATTTTATGTAATTATGTCCAAAGGTATTGAGAGCATTTTGTTTTAACATGATCATTGATATTGAGGTAATTATTATTTATTTTAATAAAGGGTTTTTAAATTTTTGGAATATATAACGGTAAATATAAATATTTATTGATAAGATATGAGTTTATTTGATGAACAAAATTTGAATTATATATTGGATGCATATATGAAATTAATGTGAAATTATAGTGATTTGGAATATTTATGGTACAACAATAATATTTTTCAGATTATATGAATATAGAATGTGAATTTTAGGTATATTCCATTAGAATTTATAATAATTATTTAAAGATAATTAGGATGTTTAGTATGGAATTATATGAGATAAAATAATTTTAATCATTGGGTTTTAATCTTAGTAATATATATTTTGAGGAGTTTTCAAGTTAGATATTTATAAAATGATTTATGTTAAACATTAAGTATTATTGTTGAGGAATTGTTTAATAATGTAATATTTATTCATATGATTCTTTTTAGATATTGGATATTATCTTATCTTTTTGTCACTATATTGGTATTTGCTAATGTCTAATGATATAAGAAAAAAATTTATGGATATTTTGATCCTTTAAAAGTTTATTTTAGTGTGTCAGGCATGAAACAAAATTAATCATAAATATTAATTCTATGGGGTAATAGATGATATAAAAGTGGAAAAATTATTTATTCATAAACAGTCATAAAATTATGCTTTTTTAATTGAAAGAAATCAATTATATTTTCTCATGTTCACTATCATTATTGTAAAATTTTCCTCAAACTCTAAGAAAAAAATTTGAAATAAAAATTTCATCCTCTAACCTTCATTTCTGGTGAATAAATAGTCTTCTCTATCCCCAACTAATTTCAAATTTTTTATCTTTAAAAATATTAATACCATTCTCTTTATCATTCTTTATTTCTCCATATATGTTATTTTTCTACTGAATGTCTATATTTTTTACATCTTCTTATTGTTATCTTTTTCTTGAAACATAATTATGTGTTATTTAGTTTACCTTCAAACTTTAATTTTAATATTTTCATAACAATTTCATATTATCCATTTTTATAGTGTGGATTTCAATTATGGTATTTTTAAATAATAATTGTTTTTGAATTTCATGATTATATGTTTTATTTTTCTTTCCCTTGAAGTGTTTTAAAAAAATTGAAATATTTTTATTATGAATTAGATAAAATTTTAAGGATGAAATTTCTTTTTTTAGGGCATAATGTCACACCCACAAAAAATTAAAAAATAATTCCACATTAGATTGCTTTCATAACATGTAATACATTTCTTTAACAAAATTCGTATATACTATATAAATAATATTATCTAAATGCGACCATTATAATGTATCTATTAAATGATATGTATAAATATTAACAAACATTTTAGGAAAAATATTTTTAAAAGTTTTAGATAATTTATTGGTTATTTTTTAAGAAATCAATTTTAAGTAATGTCACATTATGCTTAAAAAATATGCTATCTAAAAAATGAATTTTAATTGTTTTTTTACTTTATATTATGAATAATTTACACCTTTTTAAAAAAATTATTTGAGTAAAATAATGTTATTTTTTTATTAAGGATTTTAATATCATTTTATTGGAGATTGTTTTTTGGATTTTTATGAGAATATTTATTTCTATGTGAATAGTAAAAAAATGTGATTTTTCTAAAACTACTATTCATTTTAATAAAATGATTTAATTTAACAGTACTATTATATTTTTAATTTTATATTAAATTAAAATGGGTATATATTCATTATATATTATATAATTTTTTGTATATTAATGGATATTTTAATTTATTTTGGTATCTGTTTATTTTAAGGATTAATTTTTTTCTAAATACAGTTTTTCATTGTTATTTATGCATTTATATTAAAATTGAATTTTCTTACATCTAGAAATTGATTCTAGAAAAAATAATCCAATATTTAGATTATGGAGGGTCATATTAGGTAAATAGTTCCATTTTATTTAGGGTCATCATGAATAGTAACAAGAGTGAATATTTTTCTTCTTGGTAATGGTAAATATAGTAAAACAAGGTTAAAAATATGAGATAAGAACTTAAAATATCCATAAAACATGAAATTATTTTTCATGATAATTTTTTTTTGAACATAAAATTCCTTGGATTGAAAATTTCAAAATATTTCCCAACATTACTTTGATAATGACCATAATATGTATTTATGTAATGAAAAAACAAAATGTCACTCCCTTTATTTTAATATCTATAAAAAATTTTCATTGGTATAAAAGGAGGTTAGTTTCTATTATATAAGTTTATTTAAAAAAATAAATAATTTTTTATCACGGTAATAAATTTTAATTTTTTATGGAATAATTACCTTATGTTCTTACAAAATGTCGACATGGTGGATGTTCAAGTAATTTAAAACCCAAGTAAATGATTTTAAAAAAAAATTAAATGTAGTAAAATATATGTGTAAAATTTTGTTAGACTAAACATTTAGACAAATATAAAAAATTATTAATGTTTTAAAATATTAAATTTCAATTATATTACTATATTTATTTCATTCAAGTCAAAAAATGTGAATAGTTCAAAAATAACTTTAATGGTATATTATGTTTAAAAAAAATTCTTTAATGATATAAAATTCATAAAAAAAAGATATTTATCTATTTTAATGGAATATGTTTTATAATATTATCCATTTTCAAATTAAGGGTAAATTTTTCTTTTAATGTAACTTTTTTTCATATGCAGTTATAATAACATTGATATCATAGTAATCATCAAAAGGGTTAATGGGGATTAAAGCAAAGAGACATGGAAGAAAAATCACTTAAACATGTAAAAGTTTACTATATGGAATTATTTAGAGTCATAATCATCCTACAATATAAATAAGTCCATTTTTTACACATAAAGATGAAAATTAATTTATAATAATTAAATACATGTACTAATTATATGGTTTCCTCACACCACACTTATAAAATGGAACATCTTATCCGCTATTTCCCGCACATTTTTAATGATCTAGTTTATCCAAACACTACCCAAATGTCATACAATAATCTTGACCTATTTTATATAGGTCATGGTCTCACTAAAATACTAGACATATATAGATTATGATGTAAGGCAAAGAAGTTTGTTTATGTGAAGGTATAAGTACTAACTGGCCAATTTCAGGTATATTTATTCTTATACATCCTTGAAATATTATTTGAACATTAATAAATAGTAACATAAATATATATTTATTATATGAATAAAGTTTATTATTATTACGATGCAACCCTTTTTCATCTCCTTTTTCATCATGTTGGAAATCAAAATATCACTTGAGTGTATGACTGGATTACAACCACCACAAGGTGATGTGTTTTCTTTTTCATCACCACTTCACAAGGATGGTTGTTATGGTGGATAATATATATATATATATATATTCATGAAATCATAATTATTTTATAATGATCGTATATTAGTTATATCTTAACATTTCATTCATTTAAAAATGATAACTTCTTTTTTCTATGTGAGACCTACCACCTCCATGAATCAATATGGTTCATTTTTCTTTTATCCTTTACATGGTTCATTATAATTTTATATTAAGTATATAAAAATAATAAATAATTCATGATTAATATTCTATATATTTTTTTATAAAGACTATTTTTACCACTATCAACCTATTGATGTTTTTTAGGGATTATGAAATGATCATTATCAAAACCTCTGATGTAAATGTAAATGATTAAGTAACTTAATAAAATATAGTCCTGAATGAAAAATATATATAATTATTGTGTATAAACTTGTAAAGGTATATAAATAATGTAAATAATTAATATAATTTTAACATTTTTGTGTTATGAAATGTATGTTTCTAGATTGTATTTAAGGGAAGTGATTTTTTTAAACCATATTTATATATTTAAATGTTTTTATTGTATTTGACTTCATATCATGTCCATTGAAAAGTTTTAGAAATTATATTTATTACACATAAAAGACAATAAATTGTAAATTTAAATTTATTTTCACTTTCATTACTTTTTTAAAGTGTAATATTTTTATAATTTTTGGAATATGGTACTTTTACTAATGGTGTGAAAGGAATCATTGTTTTATCTTTTACAATGTGAATGGAGTTTCCCATTTTCATGAATTATCAGTGATTTGAATTTTTCTATACAAGTTTTCATAGATATTTTCAAATAAAATAATTTCGACAATAATTTTGGTATTTTTAATATTGAAGTGTTTTTAAATTAAAGGGGTATTTCTTTATTATTTTATTAAAAAATAAGAAGGGATTTTCTTATGTGTTCCAAATAGTTTTTAAAGAACATAATGATGAAAATTGGAAATATTTCAAAACATTGTTCATTACATGGTACTTTAGTATTATAGATATGATGGGTTAAATTGACAAAATCTAATAAGATGATTGATCCCTATATAACTGTCCAACAAGTTATCGACTTTTCAACATCATCAAATTAAATAATGAGAGTTAACAAAGGATTTCTCTAATATGGATTAAAGGAAACTATTGATATTTCATACCTGAGTGAGAAATTTTTTTGAATATTATTCCAGAATATTCCTATAAAGGTAATATTTTCTTTTTTATATAATTTTAAATTATTTTTTTCTAAAGGATGATTTTAAATTATTGATATGTTTTATTTATGTTCTCTTGTATTATATTTAAAAGATAACAATTTTATGGTCTTGCATTTGTTTCATTGGACTAATGAATTTTATTCCTCTATATCCCAATCCAGGACTATTTTATCATCCTAATGTTTCACAATAATTCTTACATATTATTGATTATTAAGAACATTTATGGAGCCCAACTCTAAATAAAGGAAAATTTATTCTAAATGATGAAGTTGTGTCTAAAGAAAATATCATTTATGAATACGAGAATCCTATTTCCATGGTGAATAATATAAATTTTTTTACTGTTACCTATTAAATGTATTGGTTTTCATGATTCTCTATAATATTGAACCTAAAAGTTTATTATAATTTAAAAAAGTCCAAGTCATCTCATAAATCATGTAGTTATGGATTTATTATAAAATAGACCATTATATTATTAATCCATTTTTAAAAATTTAATCTTTCTAATATTAATAATTTGATTAAATCAAATAAATTTAACAAAACATGACATGTGTACAATTATAAATAGTATAAATATATATATATATATAATTTATTATAATAATATATTCATGTTTGGGTCATCGTAACATCTACATAAAAACCACTACATTCCCCTATATAATCCTCATAATTTTTATTATAAATTTTGGAAGTCGCATGTGGTGATCAAAATTTAATTGATCTAATAGTTATTTCCTTATACTTAAAAGTCACCCAAAAAAACTTCTCTCATTAAATAATTAAGGAAGTTAAAATTAGGATTTATCAATGTAAAAACCTAGTTATTAAACTTCTTGCACAATACAATAAAAATAAACCTAATTTGGAAGAAATATACTACTTTATTTCATTACTTCATTCTATATCAATTTTACAATGTGATTACTTCTATTTAAACCCACCAAATCAAAATCAATATCAAAACATTTTCATACAATGATTATATTAATTAATTATTAAATACTAAAATTATTTATCTCAATAACAACTCTTAACTGTATTTACTATATATACCAAAAAACCATATAAACTAAATGATTATATATCCCTAAAAGACATATGTTGGCTATATTTCTCTTTTCCATTTTTTTATATATTCATTCATGGTTATCTAAGATGAATGAGTTTATTCCTTCATTTATTTTTTCATTTTATTTATAATTTATATAATTTTTTTTATTTTATTTATTTCTATCATAAGTTTCATAATTGCAATGATAGATAGAGATGATGAATATTTCAATCTTCTTGTATTTAAAATATTATTTTTATTTTTATTGAAATTTTAATAGTTTGTCTACATTTTTCTTTCTGTTATTTTATTACTATATATTTTGTTTTAATATTTCAAAATAATTGAATAAATTGGAGTTCATTTTACTTTAGTGATTCATGAAAAACAATTTATTGGATAGATAGGCAGTATTTCATGGGAATTCAACACTGAAAATTTAGGTTGTTATATTTTCTCACTAAAAAAATTCACCCTAAAATTTTCATTACTCAATTATAAATAGATAAGGATACATTAGTCTCATTAAATAATTCCTTTACAACATTTATTTCTAAAACATATTATTTATTTATATAATAATAACTTGATGAGTACCATTATAATATAGTAAATCATCACTACTATCCTAGATCTCTATTGAAACCCAAGCATTTTACACATAACATTACCTGATTTTATGCACAAAAACATCATATTACAATACATTTATCATACAGACTAGTGTCTTAGAATACTAGGTACATAAAACATAAATCATGGGACTAAAAATACACTTCTTTATTTAATCTTCATATAGAGATCCTAAATTCCGTTAATCCCTTGCATCTGCATAGGGTACCCTATTGATCACATGAACGAAGGGGTAATCTAAAAGCCCAGTAAGGGAATAAATATAAGAATCAGGCATAAGAACATGGGTTATAGATCATGACATAATTATATAAAATGAAATATATAATAATATCATATAAACGTGGGATAATATAAAAATCAAATCATTGAAATGTGGAAACAACATAAATCATGACTTTATCACAATTCAAGACTTGTTTCACATAGAGAATCATAAGTTAATATTAACAACTAATACTATTGTTCATGGTAGCATGAGCCAAGGCTAACCACCATAACCATTGCACATAAAATCTCATGAGACTCAACTTTACCCAATGAATTTGGTTACTATATGGGTGTAGCATTATTAACATCGTAATGAATATTTTTTCCAAATTATGAATCATACATAATCAATCAAACAAAAACAAAAGGGAACCCATAGAATGAAATGTGAATCATAATCATGACATAATGTATAATCAATGGGAGTATCATAAAAGTTTCCACGAATGAATGGAATTTGAACATACATGGAAATTCATAATGTAAAAATTGTATTTTTTGAATTTTTATTAATAAAACATTTTAGTGTATTTTTACGTCAAATACTAAAGAGCATTTAAAATAAAAAATGTAATATTCATTTATTAAAAACTATAAGTAATCAAAAAAATCATAATAAGTTAATTGGTTTTATAAAAATAATGATGTATTAAAACATATGTTACCATTCATTTGAAATTGGGTATGGATTCGGGAAGTTCCCTTAAAAGGGGTTTGCTTATCGAAAAGTATTGAGGACGGAATCACTTCAAAGCATGTATATCCCCAAATGAGAGTGGATAATGTATCTTAATAAATTATTTTTGACATATACAAAACTATTAGAATAATTAAAAAATATAATATATGTTTTAAAATAGTTATTCATTGGGTAAGAATAACCTGAAGGAATAATTGAGTTTCGAGTAGAATACCTTATAGAATATCAGCATTTTATCGGGTGTAAGTAGAAGGGATTAATGAGATAAAAAGGGATTCCTATTATTTTATAAATTATTAGGGATGTATTTGGGTGGTTTTAAATAATCCCCCACCATTTTTAACTACACATAAAAGGAAACTACGTAGAATAGATTCTCGAATAAATGTGGGAAATAAAGGATCCCTTACCTTAAGTCTGATGGTGTTCTTTGCTTGACCATAATGAACTGAATAATAAATTTTTTTGTTAATTAATAATTTAAAGACCTCCACTACATGTTATTTTTTATTATAACCATATTATATTAATTAATGTCCTTTTTGATGAGTTAATAGGATTAATTGTTTTGTTTGGGAGTGTTTGTTTCTTTGGTTTTAATGATTGGTTAACTTATATTCAAGTTAGGATAAACATGTATGATGAGAATTATTTTCTAGAATTGAGGTTATATTAAATTAATAAACATCCATAATATTTCATGTTTATAAAATTCATTTGGTTATTTTGTGTGAAGGTGAATCATTATATTAAACATTAATGGTAAACACTTGGATTAATTTGGAAATTTTTCTCATAATTAACTTTATTGTATTATTTTTTTTATCATGTGTAAAAAGGATTACAGAACATAAACTAAGATAAAATAAATTTAAAATAGTCTAGTTCATTCATATAAATGGGTTCATTACACGAATTAAATATGGTAATAAAAACTGATACCCTATCATCCTTGAATGTGATAAATTAACAAATCTCTGATGGTGTTTTCGTTTCTCTCGTTTAAAGGAAGGGGAAAGGAGAGATAATAGTGAATTATACCTCTCGCATAAAAACATTATATAGAATTTATGGAAATATATTTTTAAAATTATTTTAATTGGGATACGGTAGGAAAGAAAAGTGAACAAATGAACATGGAAATAAAATTATAGAAAAGAAAAGTGGAATTTACATCTTGATTTAATCTTCCTTGAGAGCCTCTTAATGGAAGAGGAATTATTATTTTGAGGAGAAAAAGGGATGTTGGGTGTGGGGGAGAATATTGGAGAGTGATTTGGGTGGAATTTATATATGTCACATATCTTGATATGTGTGAAGAGAAGACAGGAGTGTGGGTGGTTTTTATAATAAAGGGGGGAGGGTTTTCCTAATATTTTAATCATTATTGTATTATTTTTTCATAAGAAAAGAAATAATTATGATTATTGTGAAAAAAAATCGAAATATTTGAATTTTAGTTCAATAACCATGTTCTAACATCATCCATGACTCAATAAATACATTATTTAACATATAATGTATATGTACGGTAAATTAATATATTTTACAATTCATAAAAAATCAAGTATTTCAGAAAAACACCAAAAATTTATCCTAACCATTTCATAAAATATAGAATTCAAAAATGAAATCCATTTTTCAAAAACATTTATCTAAATATAATTAATTTAATTTTTAATTAAAATAATAAAAACTAGAAAAATAGAAATTTTAAAAATATAACTGATTTTATAATGTTTAAAAAAATTTACATAAGGTCTTATAAAATATTTATAAAAACAGAATAATAACGACTATAATATATGAATACATTTTATGAAAATAATTTTTTTTATTTATTAAATTATTTATAGATTTTTAATTAGATATTTTATTACTTATAAAAATACCGGAACTATCATATTTTCACTTATAAGATGGATAAATTTTATTTATACTTTCATTGGTAAGGTTACTCTTTACATGGCCAATTTTCTATTCATAAGTTTCATGTTACTATTTATAATGTTAAAATTATTATTCAAAAGAGTAAATTACTATTCACCAAAAATTTAGTTTTTCATATAAGACTATAAAAATATTACTGATCGCAACTGCGTATATTATATTTTCAAAATTTAAATCATATAAATGACAATATTATTTCTAAAGGTCATATAGTACTTAGTATTTTATTATGAAATTATTTCATGTGATTGTATGACACAATTATTAGAGGGGAATTTCCGTTGGTAAAACATTGGTTCGTTACATTATTCCCCCCTTAAGAAATTTTTCCCTCAAAATTTTATTTCACAATCTAAGATAGAAACAAGTGATGGACGTTTTCCTTCATTGATTCCTCCAATTCCCATATCGCCTCTTTATACTTATCCTTCCTATATAGTACATTGTCGAGGTGAGTAGTCTTTTCATGTAGAAAATTATCTCTATGATCTGGTATCACAGTGGCTACTCCTTGTATGCATGATCATTCTCCATCTTTATATCATCGGAAGAGACTACATGTGATGGATCTTATATGTACATCTTTAAAAGGGATATGTGGAAAATGTCTTTTAATTATACATGGTAGGTGGATGTTCTAGTCAATAGGCCATAGCTAATAAATGATCAAGAATATTGATGGGTTCGACATACCTGGGGCTTCACTTTCCTTTCTTCCCATGCCACATTATCTACTTCCATGGAGATATGTATAGAAATATTATGTCACCAAATTTGATCTCAACCTGTCATCGATGATTATCCACATAACACTTTTATCGACATCGGGCTACATAGATGTGCATCAGAATGGTTATCACCTTCTCCACCATGTCAATGACCATTTTAGGTCCTAGCAGCTTACGCTCACCATTTTTATCCCAACACACCAGTTTTCTACACCTTATCCCATAAAGGGATTTGTATGGTTCCATTTGGAGGTTCGAGTGGAAACTATTGTTGTAGAAAAATTAGACCAGGGGAAGTTGTTTCTCCCCTCTACCTTTTAAATACATAGAACATGATCTCAACATATCTTCATGTTTCTGAATTGTTCACTCAGATTGGCCATCAGTTTGAGGATCATAGGTCGCACTCATTTTTAGTTCAGTGCTTACAGAATGATGGAGACTTTTTCTAGAACATCGAGGTGAATCTTGGATATCTATCTCATAAAGTAGATAGTGGTACTCCATTAAAACGTACCACCTCCTTTAAATATATCTATGAAATTTGATCAAATGTGAATTCCCCTTTAATCATGATAAAGTGAGTTGTCTTTATAAGATGATCCACAATGACCCATATAGCATTGTTTCCTCTATATGTCCTTAGATATCCAGTAAAAATTTCCATGGTGATGTTCTCACATTTCCATTTTTGTAGGGTAGTGATATAATTTTCCCCTTTGAATTTTTAATTCAACCCTCACTTTTTGACATACCAGGAACTTTTGTTTATACTAAACATTCTCCTTCTTCATATTGTCCCACAAAAAGTTCCCTTAGAGATCTCAATGCATCATTGTGCTCCCTGGGTGAATAGAGAAGGTTAACATTTGTGCACCAATCAGAAGAACATTATTTATCTATGGACCGGATGGTACACATAATCATGACCCAAATCATACAACTCCTATCTCCTCAACCATAAACTCATAGTGTTTCCAATTTCTATTAGCTTCCACCCTTTTCTAAATTTTCACATCTTTTCATTGAGCATACATTATTTTCTCCATTAGGGGTGGTTGAGCAATCTTTTGAGAAGGGATTGATGACATTCCTCCATTAACGATTCCCTTGTCCATCCTATGAATATCTAGGAATATTAGATACTTTTCAATTCTCTTCTTTCATAAAGATGTGTGATCCTCTTTATTTAGTGCATCTGCCACCTTGTTTGCCTTACTGGGTTTGTAGGGGATTCTTATACAATAATCCTTGATGAGCTCTATGCATCTTAAATGGCCCATATTATGTTTTTTTTGTGTGAATATATATTTGATAATTTTGTGATTAGTATATGTCTTACACTTCTCCCCATAAAAATAATGCCACCATATTTTTGTTGCAATGATCGTAGTCACTAACTCTAGATCATGTGTAGGATAGTTTTTCTCATGGATTTTCAGCTTCTTTGAGTCGTAGGCTGATCAACGCATAGCCTATTTCCTTCTTTTAAACATCACTATAAACCACAAAGAGTTCAACACATATTGAGAGTGTGAGTATTGGCACATTGATATGCCTCATTTTCAACTCCTTAAAGAACTCTTTACATTCCCGAGTCCTGAAAAACATCACTCCCTATTGTTTTATCTTGGTAATTGGGTATTACAATCTTGATAAGTTCTTCACAAATCCTCAATTATTCCCAGATAAACCCTGATAGATGAGGATTTACATTACAGATGTTGGCATGGGCCACTCTTCAATTTCCATTGTCTTGGAAGGGTCAAATATAACTCATTGCTGGTGGCAACATGCCCTAATAATGATACTTCCTCGATCTTAAAATCACATTAATTCTACTTTTCATACATCTTATACCTTTTCAAAGTCTATAACACAGTATTTAAAATATCCTACTATTCCTCCATGCTCTTGGAGTATAATAGAATATCATCACGAAAGACTACCATAAATTTGTCGGGTAATATCTAAAAACTCTATTCCTTAAATCAATGAAATTTTTTTGAGAATAAGTGAGTGTGAAGGACATCACTATTAACTAATAGTGACCATACCTCATTTGAAAGGTGTTCGTGGGAATATCATCCATCTTCACATTTAATTAGTGATATCCTGGCTAGAGGTCCATCTTAGAGAGATAAATGGCCCCACAAATCTGATCAAACAAATAATCTATCAGTGGAAGGGGATAATTGTTCTTTATCATGATTTTATTGAGCTTTCAATAATAAATGCATAGGAGTATTGAACCATCATTATTATTTATGAAAAGGACTATAGCATCCCATGGTGATGAACTCAGGCCTATAAAGCCCTTCTCCAGATTATACCATAACTACTTCTTTAGCTCTTCCAGCTCTACGGTGGTCATTCTATAATAATTCATTGATATTGTTATAGATATTGGAATAAGTTCAATTGAGAAATTAATCTCTTGATTAGGAGGAAGACCAAGAAACTCTTCGTGGAATACATCAGGGTAACCCCTCATGATGGGCATGTCATGAAGCATGATTCTCTCTTTTCTCTCAATCATATAAGATAAACATGTTTTCTCATAATAAATTAATATCCACACTTGAGACACCTATTCTAAAAAATATTTATCTTCCTCCTTACACTTGTAACAAATTAGAGGATGCCTTGAGAAGTGAATACTGATCTCCATTTCCTAGAAGTTGATGTTGGCGTTGTATAATAATATGCAATCCATGCCTAAGATAACATTAAATCCCACTAAAGTAAGTATCAAATGATTTCCTCGTAGGTTCATTACACTAACATTTTACGGGGAGTTTTTAAATACCTTGGATGAAATAATTTCCCCATTATTTATTCTCAAAAATAACATATACGCAAAATTTTGAGGTGGTAATTGAATAGTTCAACTAAACATACAAGATATAAAAGAATGAGTAGAACTAGAACCAATATTATATTCACTATTCTTGAATGAATGACTAGAATACATGTCCCCACATCGTCATTTGGCTCCACCTTAGTAATAGTGATAGCATAAGCCCTTCCTTGTTTCCTTGGAGGATATTGTTGATTTCCTATAACAACCATTGTCTTACAGAAATTGTTCGCAGAATTACCATGTTCTATGTTGTTTTAACATTGCACCACTAGCTGGGAATTTATCTAAACATTACTTTTATCATCCACATTAGATGGATTCTTTATTTCTGGTCCGTATATTTTATCCATATATCTCATCTTTCCACATTTGAAGAAATTAATAGTTCACTTTTGATAGTTCTCATGATGCTTCTTTCCACATATTTTACATGTGGGATGGTCAGGATTCTTTCCATCATGGAATTTATTTTCGAAACCACATACATTATTTTCCATTTCCCCTTTTTATTGTTATGCCCAGGATACTACTGAGTGTCTCTAATCTCCATTTCAACCATATGGGGAGAGCAGACTATCTCCTCATAAAAATCACAAATTCTTCAATCACAAATTCTTTTAGTACACTAAACATTAGTCATATAAATATTTACCCACCTTTATTTCAGTGTTCATGAAAAATATAGAAGTGTAAATTTCATGAATTTTAAAGTCTGCTTCATATGCCCTGATTGAATCATATTCCTTCTGCATGATTCTAAGGAACTCTCCTTCCATATTGAGATTAATGGTTTGGGGAAAATATTTATTGAAAAACATTCTCTTTAATTCCTTCCAATCCATGGAATCAATTTTCCTATGAGGCTTCGTATTCTTGATCAGTCCGCACCACTAATCAGCTTCCCCATCAAAATGATTGACATCCAACACAACTTTCTCTTCTTCTGAGCACTAGAGTATAAAGAATATCATTTCAATAGTGTTAATCCACTATACCACTTGGAGGGGATCAGAATATCAACAAAATATTGGAAGACATTTCTTCATAAATTATTTTATGAAAAAAAATTATTTCCTTGAGGGAGGAGGGTGTTCCATGTGATTCAAGTTATTCTTCTTAACTACAACCAAATAAGAAAGTACTGCCATGATGTTTTGAGAGCCCACTCTCATAATATTTGACATATCATTAATAAAATCTTCACATTATCTATCATAATGATTGTTGGCACATGTTCTTCTATTTCCAAGAATTAACTAATATAGACAACATACAATTAGAGGGCTTGAATACTTATATATTGATCATAAAAAGGAAAAATTTAACATAAAAGGATAATATTTTAAAGGATAGGAATATATTAAATTGTGAATAACTATGTTTAATACTAATATATAATTGATCTATTTCATAACATATATTCATATGGTATTTTATTCCCTTAATAGTGTTTTTTACTAAACTCTTGAATTAACCGAAGCATATCCTTTTGGATTGTCATACCAAGAGTGAAGCATGGCTCATTGTTTTTCACCAGATCCTATTCAAGTCTAACTCTAAGCAGTGTTTTTGGATTTTACCCCTTGATACATCTGTTTCTAAGCCAAATCTTATTGTTTATGTCTATATAGGAATGTTTTATAATGATAATCCACTTCCTCTATACTTACCAAAAAATATGGGTTTTTTATGCTTATTATCATCCTTATGGTTCTTACTAATTTAGTATATTCCTAAACATCAACAATTACTAGACGGTGATCTGATGCGAACTATAGTCATCATAGCTATTTACATATAACATTACATGATTTTAAGCATAATATAACATCATATTACAAGCCATGTATCATAAATTCTAGTGACTTGGAAGACTAGGTACATAAAATATAACACATGGAACTAAAAAAACACTTTTTTATTTAATATTCATAATGGCATACTAACTTCCTTTGTGCCCTTAAATCAGCATAGGGTGCCCTAGGAATCACATGAACAAAGGGACGAGCTTAAAGCCTGGTAAGGGAATAAACAAAAGAATATGGCTTAAGCACATGGGTTAGATGTCAGGGAATAATGATAAAAAATGGCATATAAAATCATAACATATAAACATGGGATCATGTAAACATTTAATCATAGAAATTTGGAAGAATAATTTATCATAACATTAGCATGATTCAAGGATCAATCCAAATAGTTCTTCATAGTTCAAGGTTTACCACTATGACTGTTACACATGGTAACACGAGTCAATGATAACCCCCAAGACCATTGCATATAACTTCTCATGAGACTCAACTTTACCCAATGAGTTGGAGCACTATCTAGGTGACATATAATAACATGTTTATAAATATGTTTTCCACATTAATAATCATACGTAATAAATCATACATAAACATTAGGTCATCCGTGGAATGAAATGGTTATCATAATCATGTCATAATACATAATGAATGAGTGTATCTTAAAAGTGTCCATGAAATAAAGGAATTAGAAAATACAAGAAAATTCATGATGTAAAATAGGAATATATCTTGTTAAGTTATGTCTAAGAAACAACATGTAAAAATAGTATTTATGATTTTTACCATTAAAACATTTTAGGGTAGTTTTAAGGAAAATAATAAAGATCTTTTAGAATATAAATTGGAATAATATTTTTTACAAGAGAAGAAGTGATCCTAGAATTTATTCATACTAATAACACTATTTTTATAAAAACAATGGTGTCTTCCAATATATGGTAGGGTGCACTTGAAATTGTGAATGGATTCAAGAAGTTCATTTCCAATGGGATTGTTTATGGGGCAGTATTGAGGAGGGAATCACTTAAAAGAAAGTATATCTAGAAAAGATAATGGATAATGGATCTTTATTGATGATTTTAGACATATAAAATACCGTTAGAAGATTTAAATAAATAGATTATTTCATTTTATTTCGTTAAATTGAGTGTAATAATAACCCGACGGAATGGCAGATGTTCGGGAAAAATTCCTTACTCATTATCATCATGGTTATAGGTGTACTTTGGGGGGATTAATGAGAGATAAATTTGTTTATATTATTTTATAAATCATTATGGTAGTATGGGGTAGGTGGTAAATCAATCCCCATAATTAGTAACTACACGTTAAAGTGCATAACATAGAGGATATTATTGAATAAATGTGGGAAATAGAGGATCTCTTACTTTAAGTAGGATGGTGTTCATCATTCGAACTTATTTCCATGAATAATCAAATTAGTTTCATTAATTAATAATTTTATAACCTCCATTACATTTTATTGAATTATTATAACCTTATTAAGTTCATATGTGTACTTTTTCATGAGTTAAGGGGTTTAATTTCATTGTTTGTGAGCGTTTTCTTCTTTGGTTTTAATGATCGGTTCACTTATATTCATGTTCGGATAAACAAGTATAATTAAAATGGTTGTCCATAATTGATTTTATATGAAATTAGTTAACATATTAAATTTTAAATGGTTATAAAATTAATTTTTTTTATTTGGAGTGATGCTGAATAAATATATAGAACATATGATAAATGGTTCGATTATTCTGGTGATTTTTATCCTAATTAACTTGTTTTGTATAATTATTTTATATCATTGTGAAAAATTATTCCAGATCATCACATAAGATAACATAGATATTTAATAGTTATTTTAACCCATAAAAATGGATTCATGATAATAAATTATGATGGTAATAGAAATTGATAACCCATCGTCCTTGAATGTGATAAATTAACATATCTTGGAGGGTGTTTTGGTTGCTTTCTTATAAAAGAAAGGGAAAGGAGAGATTAAAATGAGTTATATAATTATATTTAAAACTTCTTAATACATATATTGTATTGTATTTCACATATCATTTGGATTGGGAGATTTTAGGAAAGAAAATAGAACAAATGTACCGGAAAAGAAAATGAATGAAAATAAAATATGAATTTACCTCTTGATTTAATCATCCTTGGGGCCTCTTAAGGGAGCAATATTTGGTCATTCCAGGATACCAAGGGCTGATGGATGTTGGGTAGGATATTTGGGAGATATTGTTTTTGAATTTAGGGAAGGAATAATAATTGATTAGGGTGAAGAGAAGAGGGGAATGTGTGTGGTTTGTATAGGGGTGGGGAGGAGGGTTTTATTAATATTGTAATCATTAATTTATTTTTTTTACATAATAAAATAAATAGAGATGATTCTTGTCACCAAAAATACTAATATGTGAATTTTATTTTAAACCCAAGGTGATTAAGTCATCAATGACTCAATAAATAGTGTATTTAACAAATAATGTATATATTAGGTAAATTATAGTATTTTACTATTCTTAAAAAATTCAAGTATTTTAGAAAGATCAAATAAATACACCATAAACATTTTTTAAGTGTATAATCCTAAAATGAAATCCATTTTTACAGAATTATTTTATAAGTATATTTTATTTTATTTTATTTAAAATCATAATTTACTTGAAAAATACAAATTTTAAAACTATAACAAATATTATAATGTTTTTAAAAATTACATAAGGTCTTATAAAATTATTTTAAAACTAGAAGACCTAAATATAATAATGTATGAATAAATTTTAGGAAAATAAATTTTATTTTTTCAATTATTAAATTATTCATATATTTTTAATTAAATACTTATGACTTTTTAATAGAACAACATTATCATATTTTCACTTATAATATGGATAAATTTTATTAATACTTTCACTGGTAAGGTTACAATATACATGGAAAAATACTATTCATAAGGGTCATATTATTATTCTTAAGGGTAACATTAATATTCATAAGGTTTAGTTACTATTCACCAAAACATACTTTTTCCTTGTCAGACTCTAAACATATTTCGGATCGCCACACTGTATGTCATATTTTCAAAACACAAATCCCAGAAGTGACAATATTATGATTAAAGGTCACATAGTACTTATTAGTTCATTATGTTGTGATTTCATGTGATTATATGACATAATTATAATATGGGAATATCCATTGATTAAATATTGAGTCATTACAATCTCCAAAAGTTATTCCTTATAAGTTAGATCATGTTTGAGGTGTAAAACCACTATGTTTAGTATATTTCATAAATTTGGTATATAATTCCTCAAAATTGATATAGATAACACATTGTGAACTTGACAGTGGTTAATTTTAAGAACTATTTTATAAGAAATAATATCCATGTGATCAAAATTCTTAAGAGTATAATATATAAATTCCTTATATTTCCATTATATCTAAATCCCATATCCCCCTTGCAAAGTCATTTTTAATGTAATATTCTTCCACCAACCTCAAACATAAAATCTAATCAATTATTATCCATATAGATCTTATGTCAGTTTTACATTAATCTGATATGATACAATATTTTTTTGAACCTTTTCTTTTATTTTATGGGAATGATCCGTTCTTGATAAATTGATTTCACTAATTTTATCCCAATAATTTAGTGTTTTTAATCTATCGCTTCATAGAGACTCAAATAATGTTATTTAGAATCTTCAATGGATGATGTTATCACATAATAACAAGGTAAGTGGAAGATATTTTTCTCAAAATCCTTCAAATTATATAAAGAAATATAAATTAATTTATTTCAATGTTTATATAATCCCATCAAATTAGAAAAAAATTTAAGGATTATAATTCCTGATTATATTTGGTTTTTTATCCAGTTCCTACTAAAAAATTATTCCGAACATTTATTTGAACCAAGATATTTATTAGATAAAATTTAAGTTAGTACAATATTTATACATACATTTCCCATTATCAGTATCATATCAATTTTATTGAGGGAAAATTTATCTCAAATATTAATGAAGCATTCAAACTTTTTAAGTTGATCAAATGTACTAGATATTGAATTGTTTCTGTTAGGGATCCTAGGTAGACGTATAATTAATTCCATATAAAAGTTCTCAAATCGCTATATTGGCATTGGTAATGTTTATTTAATCACCTTAGTCATTAAAAAATTCATCCTTTAGAATATTTTATTTCATCAATCCTGATAAATACCCCCTCAATCACCCTCTTCGAATTTTTCATCTGAAATTTCATTCTGAAGTCTCTATAAAAATCCCCTTAATGGGAGAAAAATAATTATTTGTAATATCAATCATCCAAAGTATCCATATTATGTTATAGAATATATGGTACATATATCAAGGTGACAAATAAAAAACCAAAAATTTGTTTAGGATGAACAATTTTATATTTTCCAGCTTTTTTATTGAAATCAAGGATATTCTTTATTAGAAATGGAGTTTTGTATGTGTTTTCTTCAATCCTCTTGAATTATTAAGGTGTTTTTAGGGAATTTATTCTTATGCATCATGATGACAAAATTTTTGAAGGTGGAATTGTTTCCTACTATTTTCTTTTTTGTCCAAATATTAGATAATGAAGAAAATTGATTTTGGAAAAAGAATTTTCATGCAAGACAGAAAGTGGATTTGACTATATCATAAAAGTTATTTTCTTAGACCATCTCATCAAAATAATGTAATGGAAAGAGGCATGTGGAAGATCTGCTTTTTTGTCTGAGAGATTTGGTTCTACGAGGAAGATACTTATACACACAAAGTGATGTCAAAAATGGTTTTCCACACTCAACAAGAATCTTCTTCACAGGGTCATCAAGGTCTATAAATACATAGCTACCCACATTCCAGATTTAAAACTTTTTTCAATAAAAAACATTTATCTCTATTGCATGAAATATTTGTTCATAGAAGATTTGTGAATAGAAAATATTTTATGTCGGTCTGTTCCATGAGACTAAAAGGATGAAGGGAATATCACGGTGTAGTTGCCCAAACCATAAGTGTTTTTCTAAGTAAATATTTGACTACAATTCAAAAACTTGTGCGCAGGAAAGTGTGTTACATGCAACTAAAGTGTTCAGCTACTAAAAAGTTTTATATATCCAGTTTATTTTATCAGTGTTCTCAAGTGCATAAATTTTGGACAATGCTACAATAAGAGTCTCATGAATCTCTGAGATAAAGACTTAAATTTCAAGCAACTAAAGTGACCTAAAATTCGGTAAACTGAATACAACATTACCCATTTATGTGAGCAACGATGGGTTGATGGTAGTGTTCTACGGGATGCAGTGTTCTATCACAAAAATATTATAAGGGTAGTGTGCCTGGAACATAGTGAATATTTCTGAACTTTGGTATTCCATAAATAGTGAATATTAGTTGAATTTAGTATGAATGAATCGCTATTAGTGTATGATACTTAGATTAACCCTTAGTGTTGAACTAAGTAAAAAAAATTTGCAGTCACTTTTCATGTGATTTTTTTTACAGCAAATTCCCATCTGATAGGTCTAACAGGTTCTTCCCAATATGGGAATAATATCTATCACTTATAGGATAACAACATGACACCCTAATTCACCCCTTCCCTCTATGTGTGTTCCACGTTCATTAATTTTATTGAAACACATAATAATTTTATCAAAATGAATAATCATTTTATACCTCATTGATCTTCAAGTATATGGATGGTTCAGAAATAATTTGGGAACAATAGGATGTCATACATTCCATTTTGATTTCAACTGCTATCTATTACATTTAAATGAAGATTGGGACTCTTTTTAAAATCATTATGTGGAATTTAGATTATTACTTTAAAGCTAGAGAATCATTCGCCTTATATACCTTCATAATATGGTAATGCATTGAGAGATCATAATCCATGATTAAGTCTAATAATCTCCTTTGGTGTTTAGCTCTGTTTTGTGTTAATACATACATTATGGACTTTTAATTAGTATATATATAATAATTCCCTCTATATAAATAATTCCAATAAATTATAAATTAAAAAAAATATCACTTCTATCTTCAAATCATACATCATGTATTTTTTTCTCATTGATATTTAATTATCATGAGTTATAAAATTTTATATTGTCGTTTTGGATAAGAACAATTGTGCATATAAAACCACACTCCAATTTATCATGATGTTTTTTATCCAATTTTTCTAATACAATCAGGGACTTTCTTTTAGAATTATTTGATATTGTCTTTAAACTAAGTATGAGTTACATTAAAATTCAACCGCATGTTTTAGGGGATAACCAATAAAATATTTGGAAGAAGTAAAAATATTCCCACAAAATTGAATTATTATTAATTTCATGTTTCTCCAATATAATTTGATCTAAATATCTTCAATTTGTTGTTATCATAGCTGATATTAATGAATTATATGACCAAAAAAGTTCATTTTCATTCGTATGTCAATATTTTTTCATATGATGATTTTGAAAATGAAATTTTTTTCCCAGTCATAATAAATGATAATATATTTTGGTAAAGAGAGACAATACATGAATATTATCATATTAATTTATTTCAGGTGAATAATAAATTTATTTAATAAATTTTTCTTCTCATAAATATTTATCATAGAATAATTTAATACTTTGGATATACTGATCTCACAGCTGAATGATTCCATTGATAACATAATATATAATGTTTTTTTGGTGAATTATTAATATTAGAAAACATAAAATATATGAGAGATTGTAAAAAACCATAATCATTTAATTAATTTAAAATTCCTGAGTGTATATTTTGTATACATTTCAATAATTCATTTTCATGATCCAAATTTTTGATAGTGATTACCTTAACAGGTCCTTTCAAAAATGATTTTTAAGGATGTTGATGTTTAATTTTGGCATTCTATCATTGATTGGTAAATAAATTTTAATATTTCTCAATATCCTTATATCTGAAACATTAAATCATGGGGGTGTATTTAGTGAACCATTATTCTCCCCTATTATTTAAATTTTAAGATTTTATTTCTTTAAAAATTTATTTATTTATGGACTTACTCACCACATATAAAATATATTTTAATTATATGATACAATTATTCATGTTTTTAATGCAGTATTTTCAAAATATATATAGATGAATTTTCTTACCAACATGTAATTTCTCAATATATCATATAGTTAACACAATTTTCATTTATTATCCTCAAATCTATAATAATAATGACACTCTCTAATATTTATATTCACCATATATGTGTATTAAAAAAATCATATAGTTACTAGATAATCATATATAAAATTATTTTATGAGATTAGCTTCATTACCACTAATTAAATTATCTATTTTTATTTCAGGATTAATGATACAAGTGGAGATGTACCTCTCATGTCTCATAAATTTTGATTCATAACAAAAAAATGTGTCCAAATTTTATATTAGGATTTTGAAATTCATATCCCATATTTTTATAGATAAATAGGAAAAAATATTCCCTGAAGGATATTTTTAACCCCCCCCCCACACACACACACACACCAAAGAATAGATTTTTTCCTTTTCCCTCTTGCTATTTATCAAATTAAATCATTATTTAGCCTCACCATCCAAATAACAAGCTTTCAAAATTATATTTATATACTCATTGTATTAAATAACTTAAAATATCTTCTTTATCATTTCGAAAAATTTATTGGAAATTAAGGTATTTTGAGATGAACGAATGCATTTTTTACATTATCACATGATTGGATTAGTAGATATTATCACCCAATTTAGTGATATTTCTGATATAGTTATGATAATAATAAAAATTGAGAGATAATATACATAAATGTTTCCATAGTATATATAATAAAATTTGGACTATCATTTTGATAATCTCAAATTCTCCTTCAAATATAATTCAAAGTACCTCATGGATCGAACCATTTAGTAAAACCAGAAATTGTTAATGTGAGTAATAAAAATTAAATTCAATGTGAAAGATAATATAAATATTATAAATAAAACAAAAAAATGTATCACTCTAATATTAATTCATTTTAACCTCTGAGACATTTAGTTCCACCTAATGTTCATTAATTTTTCTTCTCTTAAACTACTAAAGTAATGAATAGAAATACATAGTACAAAACCTAATACTTACTAATATGAACCAAAAAATTACATAGATATATTTTTTATTATTTCACATGTCTATACATAATTAATCACAAAAATAACCCCGACCTAGAACATAATGGATTATATTTATTAGAGAATAGATATCAATCAAAGAATGTTCTAATAAAACATTCTTTATAGTTGATTGTATTATATCAATAAAATTAATCATAATTATTAAAAATGGATAAGTTAATATTATAAAATATGGCTATATAAAATACTCATCAAAGGAAAATATTATGAATATGGTAAGTAGGAATTATCAATATATCATTAACATTAGTGTTATGTCAATAATAGTGAAATGAGTTAATTAGTGGAATAAGAAGTAATCATGCAGAATAATCATAAGATGAGTCATATTAATATAGATCCATAAAAGAATTATCATTAATATATAGCATAAATATATGATTAATAATGTTGAATTCATAATCATGAACCATGTTAATTTAACATAGTAATGTTCTAGAAACATCAGCATAGAGAATCAAAAACTATATCCTAACACACTACTCAAAAAATAATATCATCGATAAATTGGAATCTCAACACCCATATCGTAATAAATTTGATTGGGAATCCATAATTTTATCCTATAACACAATTGGTTACCAATCACAACCCAAGTCTCATTGTAATCTAACAACATATAATGAAATACCTTATGCATCATAGGGGTATATAATTACAGGGAAACTAATAACATATAGACAATCTATAAAAATGTATGCTACATGATATTAATCATATATGATAGCTTAATTGACTCATGAAATTAAAAATCATTTCAAAAAATTAACATAATGTATCACATACGAATAAATAAATAGTTGGACCAAATGAGACACAAAAATCTCGAACACAAAAGAAACATATCATAAGAAAATTTAAATGTCCATAAAAGAATAACTTAATAATGTAGTCAAGTCTGAGAAATATCCAATATATGTGGCGAGATTAATCTTTTATGAATTCATGTTTTTGGGAATTAAGAATATTTCAAATGGTTGATGTTGAGAATAAAATTAAATTATAATATAATAAAAGAGAAAATAAAATGTGAAATATTGAATGGTCGTGATATAGGAAATTTTTAAGAACATGTTTTAAGAATAAATAGTATGACTCGATGAAATTATGATTGAATCAATAAATACCTTCACTTAGATTCCCATTTAATTAGATAAAATCTAACATCCATTATAATATATATTGGGAAAATACTCCTCTATATAGTGACCTTAACTATTTTTATTTAACATTATAAAATTAATCTTTATTTTTAGTTCTCATTGATTAATCATTAATAGATAAAATTAATGATCATGTTTCAATTATTCCATTTCTTTTATAATTTCATTAGTTTTGCAGTTTCTTCCCTTAATCTACATTCATGTTCAAATAACCTCTATAATATTCATCAATAGTATATTTCTTTTATTTTACTATTTATTTCTAGAGTATCATGATTCAATAATTGATATTATAGTTATGGTATGTAAACAGCGGTTAGAAATATATTTTTATGGATTTTAAATTTGTAAAAATAATAGGTATTATTATTGAATATATTTTATATATTCCATTACATAAATATATAAAATAATTAAAATAATCCTCAATAAATAAGATTACTATTTATTAGATCGTCTATCTTTCTAGACTAAAAAATCATATTAATTATGTTTTTAAGGGATTTACTATTTTATGATAGCATTTTATAATATATGGAATTCTCATTCATTTCTGGTGTGGAAAGACCTACCTCCAAACATGATTCACTATTGAAAATTAATCACCACCAGAAAAGAGTCACCTCCAAACATTAACTACTACCCAAAAAAGAAAAACCGTCATATTTTAGTCACCTCTATAAATTAATCACTCTTAGACATTACCTATCACTGGAAATTACTCACAATTAGAGTTGAGTCCCTACTATAAAAGAGCCACTGTTATAAAAGAGTCTCTATCAGAGGAACCTATTGTTAAAATTTACTAAAAGTAATTGATATATCACCACATGATAAAATACCACAAGGAATAACCTATTTCTGACCACGACTCAACACTGAATGGGAATTAAAATTGATGATAACCTACATTCATATGGGTCACCAAGAAATATTATTCACCATTGAAGATGACCCACCATCATACCTAAGTCACCATCAGATGACCTACTTCTAGCCTGCCTCAGCATTGGACAGACTCACCACTAGATATGATTCACTATCACAATGTGGCGCATTAGCTATTCTGTAATATTTAAATTATATGCTCTAAATATATACATTTTCACAATTAATAAAAATATATATATTATAATTAAATTGATAACTAAAATAATGAACATTAAATTCTATGTTATATATCATTATGAGGTTGAAAGGGATCTTTATTATTTTTCTTCAAATGGACTCTCCATCATATAATACATTATATTTAATGATATCTACCCCTTTTATATCCAAGAATGTTGGACTCAATAAAACATAAACATTATGAATACTAAAATGATCATTACATGGGAGATTACCCACAATATACCAACATTAATTTTTACTATCAAATAGTGCAGTACACCGACCAAAAAAAACTTTTCCATAGTAAGAAAAATATATATATTTGAGATGCTCTATTTTACCACTAAATTCTGATGAACAACCTAATCTCCAATCCAAGCCGCATCTGAGGAGGCTCAAACATCTGGAGAAAATAATAACAATAATTTCTATGTTTCCTCCTTCTTTGTACTTTCTATTTCAATGTTTTCATTTACCATCTAGTATTTTGTTGTTGTTTTTTTTGACACACCATTATTCATGCGCTAGAACAATAGAATACTAGATATTCTCTTTAATAATTTGTCATATGATAAGATACAACATTTTTGTAAGAGTTCCTTTTGTAGACAATCTTATTCACCCTCCATGGTTATGGTAGAATATGTACATGTGTGGCCTAGACATCATGTATGGTGTTATTCAAGTACCTGTCCTAGGGTGTGAATTATATTATATTAATAATATATTCATAACAATTGGTGATTTCTATGTGTAGGGGATTAGTTCTCATCTTGAGACTGAACATCTCATTTTATTCCATTTTTTATTTTTAGTTTTTATTTTTAAAAATATTTAAAATTCATTTGAATTAAACTAGAAACAAAACTATTTCATTCATAGTTAATCATTACTATTATTTATATAAGAATTTTATTTAGTAAATTGATTAAAAACTAAAGTAATTATCATATTATTTTAAATAAGTAATAAGAAATATCTGAGGAATTATAAAACTGAACAAAATCATATCAAAAAACTCTTTTTATTAACTTGTTTTATTTTTCTTCACTGGGGGATTTTTATTTAAACAGGAATTAAATATAATTTTTAATTGGGAACTAAATTAACCCCTATTGACTTTCCCACTCCAATAAAAATTTGGTATCAATGGTTTTCAAATCTCATTCTACTATGATTTTAGTTATGTTTTAAATATCCTCAATTTCTATTAGTTATAAAGATAGTTCATTAAATTGATAATATACATGAAGGTTCTTCTACCAATAAACCTCCATTATTTAATGGAAATAACTATTATCAATGGAAAATAAATATTAAAATGTGCATATATAGTGATGAAGAGATATCCCATCTAGAAAAAAGGATTAAAATGTTTTAAAATAAAAATAAATTCATCATGAAACAAAACCAGAAAAGAAAATAAGACATCAGTGTAAATTGTATTAATGATTCGATGGGACATGATACTTGAAATGGAATAGAGTGTTATAAATGTAATAAAAAAGGACATATCAATTATGAATATCCTAAATAGAGATATAAAAACTAAGTATGATGATAATGATTGGAAATACAAAAACCCAAGGAATGAATCTTGGAGTGTTTCAAATGATATCTCTAGTGATCCATACATGACCCCTAAGGAAAAAAAGGATAGAGAAAACATGTGCTCCATGGAAAACAAATCTAAATTGCCAAATATTTTTCATCCATCTCCTGCAATTTTTTAAAAAAAACATAGGAAAATAATGATGAAAATATGTAAAATGAGATGATTTGTGAATATTTTAACATTCTATAAGAAGTTTTAATGAGCATAAAGTTAAGTATAAATTTATTAGGGAACTACATTTTTTCCTTCTAATTCTAAATAATATTTTACTATAGAAATAGAAAATGCTCAATTGTTAATGGAAATTCGGAATTTATATTGTCTCCTAATAAACATAAAAATAATTTAGAGATATATACTAGTGAGAAAAACATTATCTCTCAAATAAAATAGAAAAAGTACCTAATTATATCACTAGTTTTTTTGTATCATCCTAGACAAAAGAAAATTGAAAATAATATCTTCATTCCAAAATAAAATGATAGAAATTTTTATACTAGTTTTTAATCATCAATATATAATAATGATATTATTCTGAAAAGTGTAAAATGGATTCATATAAACACATTACGAAAAAATTAAATCCTGAATCCCAAATCACTAACATTTATTTACCCAAGAATATTTGGGTACTAAAATCCTTCATGGAATAGTTTTTTTTTGTAGAACCTATATAATTATATCTAAAAAATATAAGGTATCTAGAAATTGAATGTTTCAAACATATGATTAGTTTTAACAAAAGCTTCAAAAATAAAATAATGTATGATGGAGGACATGTCAGTTTTTATAACAGTTCAAATGGGAAAATCATTTACCATGCCTAATTTGATAATTTTAACTCAGTTTTAATTACAAAATATTGATTGCTGAAATTTTAAAATAAAATATTCTTTGTATATAACAACTATGTGATGATTAATTTTATGTGAAATTTGGAAATAATTCTTGTATTGTTTTCTATTAGAAATTTTGTTTAGTTTTTAATTATTTGAGAAAATAAAATTTTTATATTATCAACCAAGAATAGTTATTTTATCAAATTGTGTATTTTATAATTAAGGGACATGTATTTAGTATAGGATATTAGGCCATTGTAATATTTACACACTTGGGAAACTATCATGGAAGGGGTTAGTCAAAGATCTACTGAAAATATAATTCCCAAACTATAATGTCTATTACCCATGTTAAAAATGGAATAAGGAGAAAATTTATTTCAAATAGAAAGAAAGAATTATAAAATCCTCAGAACCTATAGTTGGTTTATAAGGATTTTTTTAGACAATCTAGGGTTTATATTTTATATTGAAAGCACTATTTATGATCCCATGTAGATGAATACAATATGTATTCTTTTATATTCTTTTTTGCTCATAAAATAGAAGTATTCTCTTACTTTATCAAGTATTTTAAAAAATAATAAAATATTAGTGGTATTAGGATTAAAATACTAATAAGTAATCATTGTTGTGATTTTGAAAATCAATATTAGGAATCCTTTTTCTTGAAAAATAAAAATACCCCCAAAATTTTTCACCTAGGAATCTTCAATAGAATGGTTTTGTAGAAAGAATAATTGTGAATCATTGAGAAATTAAAAAACAATTATTAATGAATATAACCCTCCTATTTAATTTTAGATAGAGTCTATAAATACAACACTCTTTATAATAATATAGTCTTAATTATAAATTTCTCAATGAAATCTCCTTATGATCATTGGAATACTATAAAACCTAAGTTTAGTGACTTCTGAGTTTTTGTTTAAATGGGGTATATTCTTAACACTAATGTAAATATTGAAATTTTTAATCCAAAATTGATGAATTAATTTTCCTTATTTATTCAACTACCGGTAAATCATAAATAGTGTTTACAACAAGAACCAAGACTTTGGAAAATTTGGTTCACATCATATTTTATGAAACCGATCCAAATTATATTAAAACCCCATTATAAATCCTTGGGAATGATTTAAAAATTCTATACATAAATTCCAAACCTACTAAAGTAATATGAAACAAGCAAAAAAGTCATTAAATTTTGATAAACGATCTCAAAATTGAAAATAAAACTATATATGTCCAGGAGATGACGATCCCTTCTTTTTCATGACCTATTAGGACTCTTAAATACATTTATCTAGATGTCATTGTTAGATACCTATATATATCTATAAAAATAAGGTATTTTCTTTGAAATCATGTGAAACATCCTGAATTATGGTCAAAACATGAGTCTATGAACATTATTGGTGCAATTAACAATAAATACTGGGTAATGTCTATAGAAAAAATAAAATAATAAATTTTAAAGAAATAAATTTTGGGACATTATTTAAAGGACTAAAGAAATATTGACTATTGTAAATAATTGGGAATTTTGAGGCAAGGTTGTTGAATCCGGATCGATGGTAAGAAATGAGGCTGGACTATTTGAACAAGGGTATCATTGGGAATACTATATAGCATATGAGGAAAAATTTCACCTTCATATATACATGAATCCATTTGAATAATGCTTTGATATGAAATACATTTGGATTTCAGAATATTCGAAATCGATATCAAAAGTTATTTCTTAAATGGTTATATATTTGCGAATGTTTTTGTTGAAAATCAACCCAGTTTTCAAAATCATCAATTTTCAAATCATGTCTTTAAATTAAAAAATATATTTACATGTTTCAAAAATGGTGCCAAGATCTTGGTATGTAAGGCTCGCCTCTATTAAAATTCCCCTAGGATTTCAAAAGTTATACCTGATCCTAAACTTTTTATAAAAATAATTTAAGGAATATTTTTTTCCCAATCTATGATGAAGAAGTTATATTTGGATCTTCCATAAATTATTGGTGGTATGGTTTTTTAAAAATACTGAAAAATGATTTTTAAATGATTTTAATGTGTTCAATAAATCATTCTTCATTTTTGTATTTTTCTTAAAATAAAGAAGAATTCATTTTAAATCAATGTAATTTCACCCAAAATCATCAAATTTTCTTTTGTATTGATAAGATAAAAATACTAACACTCCCTTCAATACTACTTGTAATTTGGATCTTGATGAAGCTTTGAAGCTAGTAGATTAAACAAGATATAGGTGTATGATTGGAAGCCTTCTCTATATAAGTTTTTGACAACATTATGTTATGTTTACTGTGATTATGTGTGATTTTTTTCAAGAAAACTGAAAATATTAACAGTTTCAAACTCTTGGAAGGTTTTAAATACCTAAAATATACAACCAATTTTGGATTTCACTCCCTAATGGACAATAAATTGATTCAGTAAGTTATTTAGATAATGATATTGGTGGTTTAATGTTAGAAAGATAAATAATCACAAAAAGATATTGTGTTCTGAAATAGTCTCTAGTATCTTTGTTTAGTATGTAATAGAATTATGTTGCACTGTCTACTAATGTTGCATACATAGTTCTAGGTAGTTGTTGTTCTAAAAAAATTTCGATGAAAATCACTCTACTAGAAAGTGTATATAAATTCCAACATGTCCCTTTAAACAATGATAAAAAAAAGTGCAATAAATATAAAAAAAATCATGCCTCTTTTAATAATAAAGAGAATTGATGTAAGACGTAACTTTTTGATGGATAATTTTCAAAATGGTTACATAACCCATGAATTTATAGAAATTGAACATCAAATTTATAATATTTTCACAAATCCATTGAATTAAGAAATTTTAAACTCCATGAAACATGAATTGGGAATGATAATTTCTGGTTAGACTTCAATATTGAGTACCTAATATATGAAATTACACACAATTAGAAAATAACCACTATTTCAAATTACCCACCATTATAAATTACCCACCATTAGAAATTACCCATCATTAGAAACTAACCACTATTGGAGTCAACTCACCATTAGAAATTACCCATCCTTATTATAGTCCACCATTTGTAATGACTCACAGTTTCGAATTTTTCTCTATGGTTTATTTATTTTATTTCTTTTTATATTTAAAAATATTATTTTTATTTTAGTATTTCAAATCCAAAAAGTATATAAATTTTGGATTTTTATAATTCAAACACAATCTCCCTCCCTTGTTCCTTTTCCTTTTGGACTTCTCTTCCACAATTTACCTTTTGAAATTTTACCTTCCCATACCCTGAGATGAACCATTAAAACTGTTTGCAATGGTTAAAGAGAAGAAACCAGACGATTGAGATCCTAAGGAATCATTACCTTCCAAAAATTCAAGAGGATATTTAAGCTGACCTATAGTCAAGCCACCAAAAACACAACTAAAAAATCATATAGTGGTTTCTCAAAAATAAGTAAAATTTTACATGTTATTATCAAGAAAATCATTAGAATTAAAGTTGATCCAAGACCAATGAAAGATATACTACTTCTTGAACCATGAGAAAACATTTTATCCAAGATTGGTACACAAAATTTATCAATATGTCAGGTTAATATTTGGGGAAAATAAATATCATATTCGAATCATGGTATATGGGAATGAGGTAGTGTTCTATTTGTAATAATAGTCTATGTGTATTAAAGTAGTCATGAAATAGTTTTGAAATATTTTGAAGGGACAATTAGAATAAATAATGTTTCTTTTTTAAGATAATGAAATTGTTTTGTTGATAGGAGATATAACTATAAGAATACTTACTGTAACTGAATTAAATGGTGCATAAAACTTTTTTTATGTTCATACTGCTAATGTTATTCTTAAGAAAAGGAGACTTCAACACAATGATATTTTAGGACGTATATCTAATGTACATTATCAAAAGAGATGATAGATTCAATTTTTTTTATCAATTATGGTGTATATAAGGGAGATGTTCAAGACATCATCCATGTAAAACCCCATAATCTATCATAATATTATTTCATCAATGCTTGATGACAAGGGATTAGTTGATGGGGATGATGTTTATAGTGCTATGTGTGGTGTTTTTTGTCTTATGAATGATATATTCAAAAGAATCAATTCAAATTGGAACACATGGAGGAGGAAATGGGATTATGTTGTTGAAAATCTCTATGAAGACTTAAATCCTATAGATCAACCTTCTAGACTAAACTAATATATTAATCGTGGAGTGGATCCAGATGATGTAGTAGTGTACACAGTTGAGTTTAAGGAATAATTTGAAGTGGTTAATGTAGCTATTGATGAGGAGGATTTATCTTATTATGAGTAAACAGACCATGAAATTCCTAATATCCTAGTGGTCAATTTTAGTCTATCTAGTCCTGTATGATCTAAACATGTTAAAGAAACTCTTTTGAGTCATAAATATGACGATGTTGTGGAAACATAAGTTTTAGGAGAAGACTTATTCTGGACTTATTCTTCTAAATATTCTGAAGATATTATATCACTGTTAGATGATTGAAATTTACATGATAATGATAATGAGATTTTTTAATGTAATGATGATAGGAAAAATGGAGATGATGGAAGTGATAAAGATGACAAAGAAGAGGGAGTTGATGGAAATGATAGAGATTAAAAATATAATGGAGATGGGGATGGAGATGGTAGTGATGATGGATTTAATTATGATGGACATGAAAATCATTATATTAGTTTGTCACATCATCCTTTTCATTTTTTTTCTGGTTAATCTAGGTCTTTGGAGTAACCATGTATTTTTAGGATGTTTATGATGCTTATTTTAATGTAAATTAAATGAGAGAATTTGTTGATGGGGGAACTCAATGTATTTTTTTCCAGAGAGTTGACCTTGTAGATGATGATCTTATGCATGTGTCGTCTACGAGGATGGGGGTTAGAGCTCATGTTGTGTGGGATCAATTCCTAGGATATTTGATACTTGGTTGAGTATTATAATAGATACGGTGATGAGAATAGTCCACCCATACCTGGTGGACTTTATTCCCTAACAATCGATGAGATAGATACTAAGGGTTACATGGTTGGCCATATTGATACAACATGAGCGCTTGTGGGATTTTATTCATTTTTCCCTTATAGAACTACACGGGAAGAGGATGTTGTGACTTATAAAGAGAGAGTTTTTTCACCCTTTCGTTTCTTTTCTCCTTCTATTATTGTTGATGTTTTTTCCAAAGCTGATATATAAACCTTCAAAGAGAGTGTAATTTATGATTTTGGGAGGATTAAAAAAACATTGTAACCTCTAGTCACATGAATTATTTATCAAGATGGTTGAAAACAATTTAAGTTAGTAGTATGCCACATCAAGCCCAAAATGGTTTAGCATTTTTTAGAAGTTGAGATGAAAAACAGCTAGATAGAAAATTAGTTACAGACCTTAAAATCTATGATGGGGAAGATTAATAGATATTTTACTAAGAGTATTTCTTATTTGTTGTAAAGGATGGAGACATTAAATTCAATGTCTTCTTCTTATATTTCTCCAAATTCATCACTGTTGGTTGACACATAGATGATTTGGTTAGTTATCAGAGAGGAAATTCATGATGCTCTGGGAGATGTCCCTTCTACCCCATAGGAGGATTTGAGACCAATAAAGTGGAATAGTTCCTGTGTTTATAAGATATTCCTGGAATTTTTGAATAATGATTGAGGTTATTGGAAAATAATTACTAGGTTCATTAAGCAGTACATTTAGAGGATTTACAACAATCATGGGGTGAAATCAAACATTAAGTTTCAAGATGAGAACCTTATAATCCCAAAAATTAACATATATTTTATGGAATAGGTCTCTCAGATAAAGGATATGACACTTTTGATTTAAATGATTATTTTGGAAAAGGACTTATTTAGTGCCACGGTGCATAAAGGAAGCATTTTCATGGACATCATCAATCTGATGAAGCCTTTATTGCATATTTCTGGTATGATTGTTGTATTTCATTAGGCCATTCTAGTGACTTCTCATCTCACTACTCTAGCCACTAACCCTGCGTAGTTTAGAAAATATTTTTTTGGAATCCCAGGGCTTCTATTCACACTCTATTATAGACTCATAATTTTTATCAAGTGGAAGTTGTTTGGAACCTTTTTCAAATTATAATTCAGGATCTACCAGCTTCAATTTCAATCCCTGCTGCCTTTAATTTTGTAACCACCAACTCTACCTTTGGGCCTCCAATTTATGACATAGTAAATCCTCTGATTGATATTAGTACCTAGTTTGAGTATGTTTGAGAATTTATTTTGTCGTTGATATGGACTACGTTGTACAATTTTTATCTCTCTTATTTGATTTTATTAAATTCCTATTTTATTCAACAGAATTCACTATTTATTCAACTTTTCCGTATTTAATATTAATTTTTATTATATTCACTTTTTCAAAATTCAAAAATGGGTAGAATAATTATTTATTTTCATTTATGTGGTTCATAATTATGTGAATTTACATTTCCATTTTTGTTATCATCCCATACCAAACATTTTAAATGCCAAATTTATTTAATTTCTATTTTAAACATTATTTTCAAAAAAATCATATTATATTTTCAATGTTTTAAATAGAAATAGTGACTTTTAAAAAACTTTTATTCTAAATATTATTCTCTACATGGTTTCTATAATTCCATGATTTTTTATCATAAAAAAAGAGGTTGTTTTTGGAATTTCCTTATTTTATTGATAAAAAATCATGTTAACTATGATTTTAATAGATTTACTATTTTATGATGTAATTTTTTAAAATAAGGCAGCCTGAGGAATATTGTGGCTATGTGATGAAAATACCTACTTCCATACTTGAGTCACTACTAAATATTACTCCCCATTAGAAAATATTAACTGTTATACATTACCTACACCAAAAAGACTCATTTTTAGAGTTAATTCACCTCAAGAAAAGAGTCGTCACTAGAAATGTATCACATTTAGAGTTGAGTAACCACCTTAAAAAATTCATCATCTATAATGTGTCATCATTATATGAACTACTAGTATAATTGACTCATCTCTAGAGATAAGTCACTTCTTGATGACCTACCTCTAGGAATTACTTACCACTGAACATGAGTCACCGATGAATATGGGTAACCAATAAAGATGAACTACAGTCAGATGAATCACCACTAAATATGAGTCACTATTTATGTTGTCCTGCAATTAAACCTAAATTATCGTCAAATAGCTTAAATCCATAGAACCTACCAGCAACCGGACTCACCATTGGACTAACTCACCACCATATATGTATCGCCATCATAATATGCCATTGTCATTTTTCTTGGAAATTTGAAGTAAATTATCTCATAAAATATATTAACATTATTAATTTAAATAGTTATTTATAAGTATATTTTTATCAATTGGAGGAAACCTTAAATCCTATTTTGTTTCGTAGTACATGTATGCAGAGGATAATGATTACTATTTTTAAAATGAACTCTCCATTATAAAACATGTTATATTCAAATAAATCTCCCTCATGTGTGTACAAGGATGTTGGTCGAGAGAAAACATATTCTGGTTCAATACCAAAAATATAATTCCTTGATAAGAAACTAGATTAGTCAAATCCTAAAGAATCAGTACCTTCATAAATGATAAATAAGAGATTTAAGCTAACCAATAGTCTTTCCACCAAAACCTCAACTAAAAAATTCATATTGTGGTTTCTCATAAAAATTAAATTTTTATTTTATATTTTTGATAAAATCATTGGTATTATTGGTGATCCAATACTAGGGATAGATATAATAGTTCTTGAACCATGAGAGACCATTTTATAAAATATTAGTGCACAAATTTTATCATTAATTCAAGTTAATATTTTGGGAAAATAAACAACAGATTTGAATCATGATAGATTGGAAGGAGGTAGTCTTCAATTTTTAATAATGGGATATGTGTATTAAATTACTCATGAAGGAGTTTTGAATGATTATTAAGGGTTAATTACAAGAAACAGTGATTCTCTTTTGTAATATAATGACTTTGTATTGATGATAATAGATATAACACTAAGAATACCTATTTTAACTGAATTAAGTGGTGCATACAAGTTTCTGTTTAAGTTCATATAGCTAATTATATTCTTGAGAAATGGATACTTCAACACAATGATATATTTGAATGTATATCAAATGTAAATTATAAAAAGAGACGATAGAATCAATTTTTTGGGTCATTTATGGTGTATATGATAGAGATGTTTAAGACATCATCTAGGTCAAACCCCCTGATCTATCATAATATTATTCCATCCATGCATAAGGCCAAGGGACTAGTTGATTTGGATGATGTTTCTAATGATATATGTGGTGTTGTTTCCCTTATCAATGTTATTTTCAAAAGAATAAATTTAAATTGAAACTCATGGAGGAGGAAATGAGATGATGATGTTGAAAATATCTATGAGGACATAAATATTATAGATCAAACATCCTTACCAAACCACTATATCAATCATGGAGTAGAGCCAAATGAGGTAGTAGTGTACTCAGTTTAATTGAATGAAGAATTTGAAATTTTTAATGTAACTATTAATGAGTAGGATATATCCTATTATGAGTATATTGACCCTGAAATTCATAAGATCATAGATGTTACTTTTGGTTTATCCAGTCCTCCATGATCTAAACATGTTATAAAAACTCTTTTGAGTCATAAATAAGATGATGATGTGGAAACATAAGTTTTAGGATAAGACATGTTCATGATTTCTTCTTTAAAATAATTTAAGGATTTTGTTTCATTAACAGATTACAAAAATTGAAATGGTAAAGATAATGAAATTAGTTAATGTAATGATAATAGTAAAAATGGGGATGATGGAAGTGAAAAAGATGAAATAGAAGTTGGCATTGAAGGAAAATGAGATAGGTTAAAAATTGGAAGGAGGTGGTGAATGAGATGGTAGTGATTATGGATATGATCACGATGGACCTAATGAACATTATATTAATTTGGAACATCATCCTTCCCTAGTTTTGTAATTTTAATCTTGGTGTGCAAAGTAAACATCTTTTTTATGATTTTTATGATGCTTATTTTAATGTAGATTAAATGAGAGCATCTGTTGATGGGGGAACTCCTAGTTTTCTTAGCAATAGAGTTGACCTTGTAAATGTTGATCCTATACTTGTGACTTCTACTATGATGGGTGTCAAGGCCCTTGATGATTGGGATCAATTCCTAGGATATGTGATACTTGGTTGAGTATTATAATTCATATGGTGATGATATTAGTCCCTCAATACCTGGTGGACTTGATTCCCCAACTATAGATGATATTGATACTAAGGGATCCATAGTTGACCATATTAATACAACATGAGAGCTTCTGCAATTTTCATAATATGATCCTGCAAGACCTACACTGGAAGAGGCTATTGTGACTTATAAAGAGAGAGTTTTTTCACCATTTCTAGTTGTTTCTTCTTCTATTATTGTTGATGTTGTTTCCGAAGCTGATATAGAATCTTTTAGAGAGATTTCAATTTCAAATTTGGGGAGGATTCAGATAACTCTGGAGCCTCTGGTCACACAACTTATTAATCAGGATGCTAGACATATTTTTGAGCTAGTAATATGCCACATCCAACCCAAAATTATTTATCATTTTTGAGAGGTTGAGATAGAGAACATGTGGTCAGAAAATAAGTTGTATACCATCAAATCTATGATGGAGGAGATGAATAAATATTTTACTAAGAGTTTATATTATTTGTTGGAAATTTTGGAGAATTTATCTTCAATTTCTTCTACTTCGATTGCTCTACATTATTTAGTGTTTGTTAATACATAGTTTATTTGGTTAGTTATCAGAGAAGAAAATTGTGATTCTATGAGAGATGTCATTGCTACCCTAGGGGAGGATTTGAGACCTATAAAGTGGATTAGTGATCATATTTATAATATATTCATGGAATGTTTGAATGCTGCTTGAGGTTATCCAAAAATAATTACGATATCCATTTGGTATTATATTTTTGGAATTTACACCAATCATGAGTTGAAATAACACATGAAATTTCTAGCGGAGAACCTTATAATCCCACCAATTACCATAGATTTTATGGAATAGGTCACTAAGATGAAGAATATGAAACTTGTGATTTAAATTATTATTTAAGAAATTAAGGACTTATTATGTGCCACGGAGCATAGAAGAAGAATCATCATGGACACCACCAATCTGAGGAAGCCTTTCTTACATGTTTCTAGTATGATAGTTGTAGCTCATGAGGCCATTCCAGTGACATCTCATCCCACTACTCCATCCACTAACCTGAAGTTGTTTTGAAAATATATTGTCAGGAATCCCAGTGCTCCTTTCCCATTCATTTTCAGACTCAGAGTTTGTCTCCAGAGGAAGAAGTTTGGGATATTTTTCAAAAGATTATTCAGGATCTACCAACATTGATTTCAATCCCTCCGACCACTACATTAGTTACCACATACTATACCTTTGAGACTCCTATCAATGACATGGTAAATCCTGCTACTGTTATTAGTACATAGTCTGAGTGTATTTGAGAATAGATTTTTTCTTTGATTTAGACTTCACTGTACATTTTTTATCTCACGTTTTGGATATAATTAAATTCCTATTTCCTTCAAAAAAAATTTCTATTTATTCATCTTTTCTTTATATAACATTAATATTTCTTCTATTAATTCTTTGATAATAAAAAAATGTGGAAAATAATTATGGAATTTCTTTTATGGGGATCATAATTATGGGTATTTACATTTATATTTATGTCATCATCTCATACCAAACATTTTATATACCAATTTTATTTATTTTTTGCTTTAAAAATTATGTTCCAAAGACTTATATAAGATTTTCAATGTTTTAAACTGAAATTGAGAATTTTTAAAACACTACTTTTATTCCAAATTTTATTCTCTACATGGTTTCTAAAATTCTATGATTTTTTATCATAAAAAAAGAATATTTTTTTGGAACCTCTTTGTTTTATTGATCACAAATCATGTTAATTATGATTTTAAGGGATTTTCAATTTTATGATGGAATTTTATAAAACAAGGAAGTATGAATAATTTTTTGGCTATGTGATGAAAAGACCTACCACCATACTTGAGTCACTATTTAAGATTACTCACCCATAGAAAAGGGTACCTGTCAGAAATAACCCACCCCGAAGGACTCTCTATTAGATTTTATTTACCAAGATAAATGAATCACTTTTAGATTTGAGTCACTGTCATTAATGAGTCATCATATGGAATGTGAAATCATTAGATGAACTAAAATTATAATTAACTCATCTCTAGAGATAAGTCACTTATTGATGAGATACCTCTAGTAATGACCTACCAATGATCTTGAGTCACTGATGAATAGGAGTCATAAATAAAGATGGCCTACAGATAGATGAGTCACCGCTAAATACGAGTTATAATTTTTGATCACCTACCATGGTACTTGATTTATAATCAAATATCCTAAATCCATATAACCAACAACCAATGTGAATCACCATTGGACTAACTCACCACCAGAAATTAATCGCCTTTATAATGTGCCATTATCATTATTCTAGGACATTTGAAGTAAATTCTCTCAATAAATATATTAACAAAATTAATTCCAATAGTTATTTTATAATTATATTTGTATCTATTATATGGTAGATTAAATCCTATTTTATAGATACATGTATGCAGTGGATCATAATGATTTTTTCTAAAATGTACTCTCCATCATAAAACACTTTATATTCAACAAAGTCTCCCTCATGTGTGTGAAAGAATGCGGGACAAGGGAAAACATATTGTATTTGAATACCATAAATATCATTTCTTAAGAGCATACACTCAACATAATTACATATATTTTAACTTTGTACGAGTGGAGAGCACCAAACATAGAGATCTATTCCTCAATGGAAATAAAGAGAGCTTTTTTATACTTTATTTTACTAATAATTTTTTTGAAATTTCTCGAGCTCCCCTCAAATACATATCTAAGGATACTTGAGCATATGAACCACTTTAGAACAAGAAAAACAATATTTTACCTATCCTTATACATCATATTCCAATTTTTCCTTTTATTATAAAGAAGTTTGTAGTTTTTTGGTTTTCCAACATACACTTATTACTGCACTAGAATTGGATAATATTATATATTCCCTTTACCCAATTCTCAACTGTTTACTGATGGTGTTTGTGGAGGAGGTAGTTGTTTGTCTGGAGTTACTTCTTCCCATATTTATTGTGGAAGAGGCCCATGTGTGGCCTACATAGATTATAAATTGTTAGATGAAGAATTCATCTAGATTGTTTATCTAATTATATTTATATAGTCATCTTATAAGTATGTGATTTACAAGGGGATGGGATTTAGTCTCATCTTGATATCAAACCTCTTGGTTTATTCTGTTGTGTGATTTTTTTGTTTTATTCATTACATATCATTAAACTTCTTTTGATTTAAATTTTAAACAAAACCAGTACATTTATAGTTAATCCTTATTAGTTTTTATATAATTATTTGATTGAGTAAATTGATATCAAATGATAGAATAATTTTCATTTTTTTAACTACGAACAAATAAATATTTGAGTAATATTTTATAAGATAAAATTTATTTCAATCTACTATTTTGATTAACTTGTCATATTTATGTTAACAGAGGTATTTTTATATAAAATAGTTTTTAGTATAGATTATTATTTTGAAATCAATTAAACCCCAACATTAGTTACTCAATAGAACCAACACTATTATTCATTCATTTTTCATTAATAATGACTGAAATGTTATACCATCATTCATATAGGTGGTAAAAATGACCCAAATAATGATACATTATAATGAATGATTGAGAAAAAATATTTTTTTTATGATTATAATATAAATTTTATTGAAAATTAATTATAAAAATTTAATTTTATATGTATTAAATAAGATCAAATAAGAGTTTGATGAAGAAAACAAAATGAAAATAGACTATTAATGTATTTACTCACTCTGTACAAACCAGATCATACCAGGAAATCATGTTTTTTAAGGATTTAGGTAATTTAATTGAGCCAAGGGGTATCACAATGTGGGGGAGGAGTGTTTGATAAAAAAATGATTTGATATTTGAGATAAAACCAAAGTAAAGAAGTGAATTTTTATGTTCAAAAATTATTAATCCTTTTAATATTTATTTTGAGTGGAAATTGACAAATATTAATTCAATAATGTGTCACGAAAATAATTTTTTAAGGAAATTGGCATAAAAATAGGAAAATAATTGTAATGGGTTAACTCAAACCTCATCCAAGCAACTTGGATATATGTTTTAATGTTAATATATTACTTTACATTGAATTTTTACCCATTAACCTCTGTTTATCATATATCATGGTAACTGAATTTTATCACAGTAAATTATTTTTTAAAAAAATTACTATTCTATATTAAATAAATTCAGAAATTACCGTTAAAAATATATAATTCGTTTTAAAAAAAAATTGTAAAATTTATTAAAAACAATTTTAATATACATATTATATAAACCATAAATAAAAAAATTATAGAAAAATATATTTATGATATTATTTTGTTTTATTATAGTTTCAGAATTATTTATAAACATTATTTGAATATTATTTTATTTTTTATAAATATATAATAATTTTAGTAAAATTAATTATTTAATAGTGAAAAATTCAATTTATTAATCAAAAAAATAAAATGAATAGAGAAAATCCTTTGATAACATCTCTTTTTATAATTAAATGGATTTTTTTTATAAAAAAATATATAATTAAACCCTTGTGATGCTACCTCATTCCCATTTTCAAAAAATATTCCTCATATATTGGATGTATTGTAATGAACCTAAACCTACACCTTTGAATTCAGTACTAAAATTTTTGTGAATATTATTTTTTAAGATGAAAATAGAAAATATGCATTACATTATACAGTCCATGACAATTTTTGGTCTTGGTTTTGGAAAATTAAAAAAATATATAAAATTAATCATAGTTATACAAAAATAAAAAAAAAGTATCTAATTAACTTCTTATGTTATAACTTCATAATCAATGTAATCCATCTCACAAATTCGAAAATACATGTAAAAATTATTTCAAACCATAAGATGAAAATCAAATTTCCCAATAATTGGATTTATAACAACTAAGAAATATTATTATGAAAAACTATATCAAAAAAATTTAATATATATATATATATTACATTTCAAAAATAATTATCATTTTAGAAATTATTTTAAAATAAATTCATTTCAAAAATTTATTTTAAAAACATTCTTGGTAAAATAATCAGATTTCACCTATAAAATCATTCAAAAATTATAACCCTTTTATGGATTAAAATGATACTTGAAGACTCTTATAAAAAACCATGTGGCAAACTTGTAGTATCACTGGTTGGATATTCTCTCGTTGAGGTGGTGAGTTCACTCCCCATTCTGCCTTATCTCATTTGATATAAAAGTGGGTAATTTACCTTTATGAAATCTTTTTTTAAAATTTGATTCATAATCATAAACAGCCCATTAAAAACACTTTATAATTCACATGAATTATTTTCAAATGGAAAATAATTTTTTAAATATATTCTTCAATATAAATTATCTGGTTTTGGATAATGACATGCTTTAGGTTAAATTCACAAAAATAACTTATAAAGCACATAAAAGGTTATATTTTGATATAATTCATTTTAATACTTTCATTCTTATTCAATTTTGTTATATAATTTGGTAAATAAACATATAATAAATGGTTTGTCAATTCACATGAAATCATATCCATGTAATAATATAGATCGTGGCTATGCCTATATTTGCATAAAACATTATGAATGTTTTTAAAGAATATTCATACATTAGATGATAAGTATTGTCATTACATTTTCACATAAAATCAATATGGTTTGATAAAATCAAATTCTTTCCAAATATGGGTTTAAAAATAAAACAACAGTAAAATCAAATGTTCATAATAATTTTAATATTTGTTCTACAATATAGTTGTAATATACGGGTTCTAAAAATTCATAATAACATAAATCCCTTAAACAAAATAGGAGTTTTTTAAAACACAAAAAAATAGTGTAATTTGTATAATACTAACTTGTTTATATAATTTAATCCATATAAAGTTTTCACATATAGTGAAATCATAATAGTTTTTGACATAATTTTCACATAAAATAAATAATCCATTTTAGAACTATAATTTTTAAAATAAAATTATTACTATTATAAATTTGATGAAATAAATGTTGGAAAAATATTTATTCCCCATACATAATTTGAAAAAAAAATTGAAAAACCTCTTATTCTTCATGGATTAAATTTCAGATTCTCTCCCCCTCATTCTCTAATTTTCCTTGCATAAAAAATAGAATACTTCATTTGAAATAGATTAATGGACGTTTTTATATCCATATCCATTAATTTAATGTATTCGATAATATATATCTATATATTATCAATTATGATTAATAAAAAAGAAGAAAATTGAGTAGTATATCGATTCTTCTTTAAAACACATGGTTTCTATTAAATTCTTGGTGACAAAGAATATTATAATATATATATATACATTGTGGAAAATAATAAATTGTAGATATAATATGATGATAAAATAATTTATATATTCATTTTATTTATGTATTTATATTTTATAGTTATATTGGATCGGTTTAGTAGAGTTTCTTTATGATGATTTTTTGGAACTAGAAAAATTTCACCTAAATCATTGACATCAATAGAAATTAGTTTTATCCAAGAATTTAAAATTTTCATTGATATATGATGTTTCAAGAAATTAAAATTTTATATTGAAAACCAAAAAAGGATAACTGAAGATAATTGGAAGAAAAATTGAAATATTATAAAGAAGAATGATATCCATATATAGAAAAAACAGTACGACATGTAACACAAGAATTTAACAATATACACCAAGAAACATAAGATAAATAAAAACCAGATATCCAATAAGATTTGATAACCGTAAACTAAATAAAGGCCTTTATTTGATAGATCTATAAATAAAAATAGGATACAAATGATACATATCAGACTTTATTTACTCCATTCGAGTGTGAATCTGTCTTCTATCTTTAGTGTTTTTTATTGCATAGGATTTTCACTCGACATGCCAATTCCACCTATTTTGAATCATTGGTCTACATCTGATGCTTGACTGAGATCATTCGGCCCCTTGAAAACTAGGTCTCTAAGACATTATTTCTTCCACTTGTGGTGGAAATCCATCTCCACATATGGTTCATCCTGATGAAGAACCCTTTTTCTTTGATCATTGTGGAAATAAATCCCTCTCAGCCTTCGATTTCCCCTATATCTGCATTTTTTATTCTTCTATTAATTTTTTTTAAAAATAACATCTATTAATATTATTATTATTATTTAATAAAAATTATTTAATATTAAGTAAATTTGATTTTTATTTTTATTAAATAAAATTTTAATATAAATAAAAAAATCTAATTTTATAAATTTTATATTAAAATTTATTACATTTTATTCATATTTTTAAATTTAAATCAATTAATATATATTATTAATTATTTCCCTTTTTTAACAATTTTATTAATTTTTATTATTTAAAAAAACTCATTTTATAATACAATTCATTGATTTAAATCTTCATAATTATGAATAATTAAATTTGATTTATTAATATATTTATCATTTTATTTATTTTATTTATTTAAATTCTATTATGTTTAACTATAATTTTCAAAAAAAATTAAATTTTTAATGTATTATATGTAATTCAAAATAATTATTTATAATAATTTCATAATAAACATTTTATTGTTTTACTCAAAACATTGATTTTTAATAGTAATTAAATAAATATATTAATATTATAATTATTCATTAATTTTTTTTATAATTGTTCACATTAATCAAATCTTATAATAATGTTATTAAATAAAAATTTAAAACAATACATCTTTCATAAAACCATAATTGAAAGAATTATTCAATATATCATCAATGATAATAAACCTATTATTTTTTTCAATATAATAAAAAAATATTATTTTTTAAGTATTATTCGTTAATTTTAAGTAATTACCATTAAAAAATTTTCAAAATATTATTGATTTATTTGAATTATAAATTGAATCACTTATTAATATTATAAAATATTTAGGATGTAAAACAACCCCCCCCCCGGAGAATTTTTCCCTAAAAATTCATTCATTAAACTTTTGAATATTCTATATTTTAATCATTAGAATTAGAATTAATGGACCTATATTTTCCAAAACGTATTTATCAATCTATAATATTGAAATAAATTTATTTCGTGTAGATGTTTTTTCCCAAATGAAAACACCTAAAAACCAAAGTTGTCTTGATAATTCCTCTGATTCCAACAGTAAATAACCTAAACCACCACTTTTGGATTCAATGGTAAAAATGTTGTGTATATTTTGTTATTTAAAAATAACATTAACAATACACATTGCATTATAAATTCACGAACCTTTTTTAGTCTAGGTTTTGGAAAATTAAACAAAACCCTACAATTTGGTAGAGATTAACAAATATAAAATAAAATATGTAATTCACTTCGCATTGGATAACTCTATAAGTGATGTCTACGGTCTTAGAACTTTTAAAAGATGTTTAAAAATTATAATAAAACATGTTATGAGAAAAAAATTCTTATTAAGGGGTTTTAAAACCATTGAAAAATATTTTAATAAAAAATCTTTTAAAACTCTTGTAAAAAATTTATATCAAGTATAAATATTTCATCTATAAAATACCTTTTAAAAATAATAATCATTATGAAAATTATTTTTGAAAGTAATTCATCAAAGTTTCCATCATTTTGAGAAATAAATTTAAAATAGTTCTTTTCAAAATAATCAGACATCTCCATGTAAATATTTTGAAAATAATAATACTTTTATTGATAAAAATTTTAATAGATAGATCTAAAAAACCCTTGTCGCCACACTGATGTATCACTAGTTGGAAATTATCCCATTAAAGTCCACGTTTCAATACCAAATCATTTTCATATCATTTGATATGTATGCACCGAATTTAATTTTACAGAATCATTTTTTCTAGTGATATGTCTTTCAAACAATTGACACATTAAAACCCCATTCAAACCAACATGAATTATTTTAGAAAATAAAATAATTTTATAAATATAAATTTCAATATATATTATCATGTTTTGGATAAATTCATACTTTAGAATAAATCCATAAAAATTATTCATAAAACACTTGAGAATTTATATTTTCATGAAATAAATTTAAATACTTTCATAAATACTCAATTTCATTAAATAATTTCATAGGTAAACTTAGAATAATATTTTTATCAATATATGAAATGATATCGAGAATGTCTATTTTATAATGAATTATGAAAGTCGATAAAATTATTAAATAGTTTCCATACCTAAATTGATAACATTTATCATTTATAATTTCACATAAAATGAGTATGTTTTCATAAAATCAAATTCCTTTAAAATATGGATTTAAAAATAAAATAACAACTATGTAAAAAATTTAAAATAATTTTAAAATTAATTCCAGAATATATTTGTGAAATATGGGTTTAAAAATAACAATAATAAGATATATCCATTACAGGAAATTATAATTTTTTACCACTCAAAAAAATAGAGTATTATTTTATAACATTAATTTTCATACAGAATTGAATTCATGTTCATCCTTCATATATATTAAAATAATTTTTATATATCCATTGTAATTATAATAAATAATCCATTAAAAATTTATATTTTGAAAATATAATCATTTCTATAATAAAATTTCAGAAATAAATATTTCAAAAATAATTATTCCCCTTACTTAATTTTTTAGAAAAAAAAACCACTTCTTATTTTTAGTGTTCTCATTGGAGTCTCTCAAAATCTCTATCTAATTCTACTTTAATCTGAACTGGAAAAAATAATTTGAAACACATTGAATGAATAATTTTCTAGTCATCTTCATTATATTAATGTGTATAATTATATATATATAAATATTATATATTGGATATATAAGGAATGAAAAAAATCTATTAGTGTTTCGATCATTCTCTAAAACATATGATTTAGGATTAATGGTTGGTGAGAAGGAATAATAATATATATAAATATATACACTTTATGAAATATCAAGTAGAGAAAAAAACATTGAGGAAATCAGTAACATATCCTTATAATTTATGATTTTATATTTTATAATCTAATTAGATCTGTTTTGTGGATTTCGTCATTAATAATTATTAAATCTAGAAGGAAATATCTAAAATCATTGAAATAAATCGAATAAAGTTTTATCAATGAATTAAATCTAACCGCTATGTTATTAAGTGTTAGGAAAAATAAACTTCAAATTAACAACCAAACATGGAAAACCAAAAAAAATCAGAAGAAAAATTGAAAAAAAAATAAGAATCATATTTATATGTATAACATACAACTAGACATTTAACACCATTATTTAACAGTAAAAAAATATATAATATAAAAAGGAAAACCATATATCCCATCGAATTCAGACACACTAAATTAAACATGAACCTACTTTCAAAAGATCTAATATTTGTAAAACCGGAAACAAAGGAATCAGATCGTGGTTGATTTACTTCAAAGGAGTGTCAATATATCTTCAATCTATAGTGGTCAGTCTCTCATTGGTTCCTCATCACCATGCATCTTTCACTGGGCTCGTTAAGTCTGCTGACATCCTAGGCTCAACAGAGATCATTCCGCCTCCCGAAAATTGTGTCCCTCAAAATCGATTTCTCCTTCCTAAAATCAAAACCCATCTTTGCATCTAGTTCCTCCAAATAAAGAACCCCTATCATTTGATGTCCAGGGAAATTAATCCCTTTAGGTATTAGGTTTCCCCTCTATCTATATTCTATATTCTTCATCCATTTTTTTAAACAAACATTTATTATTATTATTATCATTATTTATTTAATATAAATTTATTAAAATTCATAAAATTATATTTGTATTTCTCTTAAATAAAAGTATAATAATAATTACCATAATTTATAATTTGATACCTTTTATTACAAAATATTTTAACATTAATTCATTATTTTAAATGTAAACCAATTTAAATGAATTATGTGTTATTTATCTTTTTTAATAAAATATCAATAATATTCCTTTTTGAAAAATAATATAAATTTTATAATAAAATTTATTGATTAAATTGTTAAAAATAATGAATACTCAAATATTATTTATTAATATGTTTATAATTTCAGTTGTTATATATATTGAATTTATATTATGTTTAATTATTATTTTAATCACTTTTCTTCAATGTTATTAGTATAACTTGTAATTCAAAATAATTATTTATAATAATTACATAATAAACATTAGATTTCTTAATTAAACAGATATATTTTTAATAATAATCAAATAAATATAATAATATTAAAATTTATTATTCTCAAACAAAACAATATTTTTAATAATTTTGAATAGTAATCAATTCATATAATAATATTATAACATTATATTTTAAAATAATAAATTTTTATTTAAACCCTAATTGATAAAATTATTTAATATATCATCACTCATAAAAAATATATGTTATTATTTCTAATATAATACAAAGCAATATTATTTTTCAATATTATTAGTTATTTTTAAAAATTTATTCTTATCATATAATAAAAAATTATTTTATTTATTTATTCTTAAAACAATGAAATTGATAATATTATAAAATTATTCAGTTGTTAATCTTATACTACTTTATTTCATAACATATTTCTTTCTACAAAAATTTTATAATTTGATTACTTTTATTCCTACCCATCGTATTAACGAATATATTAAAAAAATTGCATGGGGTTATAATTTTAATTATTTATCATATAATATTATAATTTATATTATTAATAAATCAAATATTTATTGACTGTATATTCCTAATTTGTATATATTCCCAATGTTTATATATGAAAAAAAATCATATATTAGTTACAATTAAATTTTCAAATGATCATATCTACCCAACAACCAAATTTTAATTATTTTATACCTATATATTTTCATTATAAACGTCTCAAAAGTCATTCATCGAATTCCATTATTTATTTTATCATGTCACTTATCATAATTTTAATTATTTTTATTACCTCTACAATAGTCATTACCAAAATGATCTCCATGGGTGATCCTAATGAGGAATATTTTAAAATTATTCTATATTTATTTATTTCTAGTATAACTCTTACAGTAATTTTCTTAATTATATTTTTTATATATGTATATATCATTTAATATGTTATTTTATATTTCATAATAATATTCTACATTAATAGAATAATGAATTAATGATTTTATTTTGATTTCACATGTAAAGAATGTTATTAAATATTCATGATTTATTTAAAGGTATTTAAACACTAAAAATTTATGGTGGTATATTTTATTCCCCATTTTAATGAATTCATTATTCTAAGGGATTTATATCATCTAAAAACTCACACTACTAGTGAATTTTTTTTATATAAATAAATTTAGGCTTCGAATTTTCAATCAAGGATGTTCACTTTTCCGTTTTAATTATCACTCCACTCACTGTGTTTTTGTACTTAAATTATTCCATCTATTGCTCTCCATATCAATTATGAAAAATTGGTTGTCCAGTAATATAGTTTCATTTATAGAGATTACGGTGGGTATTTTTTACAAATACTAGCCTATAATTTCACCATGGTTCTCAAAAATTTTGACTGAATTCATTTATACATTAGAAATTTTTTCCCTCAAATTTTATAGAAATTGTCAACATTCCCTTTATTTTCATGTTGTCACTGATTTGATCCACTAGTCCCCAAATTTATAGTTGTGCCTCTTGGTTATGTTTCCACCACGTATTAGTGTTCTATACACCTAAATATTTTGTCAAACTCAATGATATCACATCCTCATTAAAAGGATTTATGTAATGGCGTGTACCAAACCAGGATTTCAGTATGTATATTCCTTAAATAAATATTATGTTAATGAAATGTTTCACATGTATCTCTAAAACCAAAATGACCACAACATGTTTTATTAAAATATATATTAACCAATCTAACGTAATAATTTCATAAGTAAGTGTTAATAGTTATAAAAAACAGCTAAAATAAAGTCCCTTTTAATAATGTTTCAAAAAATACAACTAAGAAGCTAATAAAACATTTTTATACATAAAATTTATTTTATAAAATTTATATATTTCATGTTTCATAAATATAGTATTAGAAAAAAAATTGAATAAAAGTTAATATAGCCAAAAATGATTTCTGATAAAATTAGTTTTTTAGTATATTTTATGATTTTTTTAAGTTATATTTAAATATTTTAGAATATGAATATAAAAACTTATTTTATAACTTTATCAAATGTTAATTAATTATGTTTAAATGTTTTAATTTTTCTAAAAATTTTAATTTTTAGTAAATTGACTCCAAATTTTACTTTTGTCATTTTAAAAAATTCATATTATGGTTGTGTGGTATCCCCACTTTCAACAGAATTAAAACCAAACCATCGAAATATCAAAATTCAAATAAAAAAGTCTATAAAATAAGATAAAAAATTTTAAATTTAAAATTATCTCAAATCGAACCCATCACCACCTAGTAACCCCGATTACAAATTCTCAGGAGACGAGTTGCCTCTTATCCTTCCCCTTAACAGACGAGTGCATTTTTTCATCTTTTCATCATTAGAAAGAAACTACTGGACCTTATCCCATCATAGCCTAAAACAACTGTCACAGAATATACCTTCAACCTACCTATCTTCATCTTACCATCGATGTCTTCATGTCTCAACACCAATATCCCAGGTCTGGAGAGGCATCCACAATAGTGAGCCAGCCACATCAAATTTCTATTATCATCATCTCATCACCATTGTAGACAATTTCAATGGTTGTCATAAAAACATGAAACGGACCTCACCAAAAACCAAATAAAAATTTAATTATTCACCAAACAACTATTAAACATATAAATATCTCATAGAAAAAACAACAAAAAAACATCACGGATGGCTTTGAGGAAAAAACACTAAGAAAATATGAAAATTATTTTTTTCTTCGTTGAAGTTATTATTTCCATCATTGAAATTTTGCCTTGTTGAAGGGATCATTCCTAGAACACCATCACTCTCTTAACAGGACATCAGAAGACATATTTGTTTCCACTTTAACAGATCATCCTTGTAGATTTTTATAGAAACATGCAGTTAGAGCAAGGATTTGAGGGGTTTATAACTCCAAATGTCTATATCATCAATGGGTAAGAAAAATTGAATCCCTCAAAATTAGATAATGTTTCTTGAAGTAGATCCTTTAATAGAACAGATCATAAAATCACAAATCTCAATACCTATTTTTACCACTTATTCATATCTGACAAGGAGAAACACAAAGGAACGTGACATCAAAGAAGGTGTTTAATAGGACATGAAATTCAACAACAAACAACCTTCATCTAGACCCCAAATCCACCACTGAAATTGGTCATCAAAATCAATTAAAAATCCTAAAATGAATCACTAGATACAATTTATTTAATAATAAATAATTTTTTATGAATAAATTATACAGTACTATTGTAAAAATTAGTCACCTTGGAAAATATCAAAAGAGGTAAGTTGGTTTAACTAAGATGTAAAGATAGTGAACAAGTTCAACGCATGTATGTGAATGGATGGTTGAGGAAATAATTAACCTTATCCCTTCCCCTGTTCATTATTTCTATATTTCAGATCCAATTTTGTGAGAGTGACTTCACACTATTGAAATGATTTTAATATATACAAAAACTACCATATCATTTCACTTATAAAATGGTGATTTATTTCGGTAGTTTCCCTCACATCACAGCCCACTTTGTTTAACGCAAACAAGAACCCAAAATTTCTTTAAAATTATTATCCACATTCGAGAGGCTTGTAAATTCTTAAAAGACTATCCTTCAATGACTTATCCCCCTTTATAGAGGAGATAATCCAAGAAGTCAGTTTTGAATTTATAATCGATTGTTTCTCATTTATATTTCTTTATGATCACTTATTTTTACTAAAATTCCATTATAAAATCAAAAAATCATAACAACATTATCTTTTTTATACTGGTTTGTTATTATATGTATGGATCAAATGTTAACCTCATCTCCATTTTTTATTAATAAAAATGAAATATTCATTTGTTTTTTTCAAAAACTACCGCCTCTATGATGCAACATGTTTCATTATCCTTCACCGCCTTTTAAGGATAGAAAAAATTTGGAATTTGATATATAGTTATAATACTTGTGAAATATATTATATAACTCAATTATAATAATTATTACTCCTCTCACTCATTCTATAGAACACAAAATCACCATCCATGCATATGTTTGGAATACCCCCTCGATGGAATGATTGATTCAATGTTTTATTTTAATCACCACCATACATGGATTTCCATGATAATGAGATTTATTGATAAATAAAATTTTTATGAGATTAATAATTATAAGTAAATAACAATTTGACAACCAGTTAACGATATGTGAAATAATTATCTATAGGGAATTCAACCCCCAAAAGAGTGTTCTAAGAGAAAAAATTTATTTCATTATACCAGTAAAAAAAATGTATATGTCATATTACTGTTATAAACATTTAAATTTATAAAATATAACACAAATAAACATTAAATAGTATCATTATTTTTTAGTATATTGATATTATAGCTAAATCACTTCATAGTCATTTATTACATATCTTATATTCTTGTTTTGATTGGTTTAACAACCTTCATGAACAATGTTATAAATTTATGTCGTGGATGAATATTGGAATTTATTTTTAGGTATTATATGATATAAATAATTAATTAATGTATTCAGTTTAGTTTGTAATGGTATTATTCAAATTTACCTTAGTATTTAATAAAAATTCATTCATTTTTTAAGAATCGTCAATACATGTTGAGAAATTTATAGATTAATTTTATAAATGTTTATATATATGAATAATTTTCATGAATTAGTGATTATGATATTTAATTTTTTTATACACGGGAATACATAAAATTTAAACTATGGAAATATTATGGTGATAGGTTATTTTTCACAATTTTATATTATTAAGATATATTTCTTAATGTGGACCATAATAACTCTAATATAGTGTAATTAGTAATTAAAGAATGTATTTTTATTGAAATATTAGGATTTAATATCCATATCATATACATTTTTTAAATTTCCTTTGATTCAAAAGATAGAAAAGTGATAGGTGTTTTGATTAAAATATTACTCAAAGAGTTAGGGTTTTCAATCTCGAATTCCTTTCTTTGAGACATGTTTATGTCATAAATAATGTCATTCATTGTATTTTTTATTTACTACCCAATAAAATATCATTATAATTTATTTTTTTATTCATGGTAAATACTAATACATATTATTTTTGATTCATTAAATTGTAATTGGACAAATTCTTACGTTAGTTGCAAGGATTTTGGGTAACTCAATTTTCATTCATTTATATTAAATTTTTCTTATTTCTTTTTTTATTATTTATTCCTCTATTATATTTTATTATATGGTATTTTCTATTATTATTTTTTAAAATGAATTTTTAGTTCAAAATAATGTTCTACTATGTGTGTTTTTAATTAATGTATTTCTAATGTATTAAAAAGGATCTGCTCCTTTAAAAATAAATTATTTTTCTATCCAACCACCATTAATTAAGATAAAAATTATGTATTTTTTATGATTATTTTTTCAATATTCCAATTTAAATGTAAATATTTTTATGGTTTTTAATTCACTATTTTTGAAAATAACATTTTAAATTGTCCTGTAACTTCTTTATTATTATGTTAAAATTAAAATGTTTCTAAAATATCTTTTAATAATTCTTTATATATAAACACATCATTACACCATATAAATATTATATATTCAACTTCCCCTATATGTTTTTATGTTTTCTAAAAAAATTATTTCTCCCCTACTTTTATAAAATATTTCATTTAGAATTCATCCTAAAGATCAACAATATTTTTTATTTCCAAAATGATTTTTTTTATAAAACATATAAAAATTGACTATAATCTATATAATTTTACATTGATAAATATTTTTATTTATCAATGGTATTCCTCAATTCATATCATAAACATTCTTTCTTGGGATGGACTATTAAATATTTTTTTCTATCATGGAAATTATATATCACTTCCTTTTTTTTCTAGTCATTGAGGGTTTATAAACCTAATTTTTTATCCAATGGTTTCCCTATATGAATACCATAATTATGAATCCATTTACAAAATAGTGTTAACCTAAGTTCATATATCTATTTATTTTGGAAATTATAATATTAATCATTAACATTTTATCAATATGATGTAAATAAAATTTTATTTATTAGCTTGTTTTAATGGTATTTACATTCAAAATTACTTAATATATTTTTCATCCATTTATTTTGATGGGTTTATTGTGTTATTATTATTTTGAGAACTATTAATTATTTCTTTAAATAAATCCATTTAAATATTTTGAAACCCATTTTCATTCAATGGTTTTTTATGATAAGTTGAATAAAACCCTTGTTCATTATATGGGATTTCTATGAAATATAAATTAAGTTATCTCAATTTCTATTGTTTATAAAACCCACATTATTTCTATGGGTTCGTTATGTTGTGATAAGTGTTTTATTTTAATGTGACACCTATAACTGTATATGATTGACATGTGGGATACTATATCACCCTCAAATGGATTTTTGAATGTTTATATATTATGAGATAATGAATTCAAGAGTTTTTTTTTTCGGTTCTCATTATTGTGGGAATTGATGATGTAGAGCAATAAAAGAATGTGTCCCTATTCTAATTTCTATTACATAATTTAATTAAATTCCGTAGTTTTATTTATATTATCATTCTAATTTTATGCTCTCTTGGATGTTTTTTTAAACATTCATGTATTATGTTATACCAAAGATTATGCCATGAGGTATGATATGTGATTTTGTAGGTATAAGATTCTTATGTACCTTTATTATACCAATTTTAATATCTTACAATCATTAATTATATTCCATTATTTTAACTTATATTTTCCCTAAATGGTCATTTGACTTCATGCATTCCTTGTATTTCTATTTATGTAGGTTGTAAAGATAAGGTAATAATGTATTTTTATAGTATATTTTTTGTGGATAATTTGTGGGAGATGTTCAAAAGTAATTATTAATTCATTAGTTTTATTTTTAATTGTAAAAATACATAATTAATACATGTAATGTGGGTTTTTTGGGTAATATTTTTTCTGAAATATCTTAAATGATCAACCTAAAATTTATTGTGAATGTATTTAAATGGAACATTTTATTTTAGTTGTTTGGATTAGATAGTCAAATATATTGGTCAATATAGTTGTTATTCGATTTGTGTTTAGATAAATAAGGAGATTATAATGATACTGTTTACGAAAAATTTATAGTTAAAATGTAATAAAATTTTGTTAAGTTATGGTTGATAAAAATATCAAAGGAATATATAAAACATTAGGTTCATTTACAAAATATTCTAGGGATTATGATTAGGGAACTTCAGAATAAAGCCTTAGGATAAGTCTAATAGATCATACTATATATAGGAAAACATCCAAAATTTCATTAAATTAGATATTGTGTGGTTTTATAGGATTAAGAATTCATTTATAGATATTATAAGTTGGAGTATGATCTACCGTAGATATTCATAGGTGTTATAACCATGAAAATTGAATATTAGTAATTAACTAATTCATCATCTCATGCTTCAAAAATATTCTTTTCAGCACACCTAGTCTGATAATCTTGAGGGATATTCTTTTTATTACAAAATTATATTTATTAATAATTAAAAATTATTTATTCCCGCATTTCTTTAAGTAATAATGTTAATAAGTTCATGAGAACCTAACATAAAGAAAATTAGATTGGGATGAAAGAAACCATGGATAAAATAGAGGTTTCTGTATATAATATTGGGTTTCCATATTCATATAATCATTTAATCTATTTATATTGGATTTTATCTAAATCATTTTGGAATTAGTATTTGGTTTAAACATGATAATTAAAGTGATTTTTAGAAATTTATATATCTAGAAACCACAATTTCTTATAATTAAACAGAGAATCACACTTAAATAATGGATAATATTATTTATTCTTATTGTGATATAAAATGTGAGTATCCTAGTCTTACCAAAGGTAGTAAGGATTATGTCTTAATATAATTTAATTTGTGATAATATTAGTTATTTTTACTGGTGAGTGTTAGTATTTGATGATATTTGGGTATATTGATAAAGATATGAAAAATATTTGAAACTTATAAGGATTTTCCCCAATAAAGTTTTCCCCATAAAAAAATGGAAATATATATTAAATGATATCAACAACCTTCCAAAGTAATTATAAGAATAAAAATAAATTTTGAGGTTTAATATTGTAGAATGCATGATTGTGTGTTGGATAAATAATAGGATGAATATACACATGATATTAAGATAATAAAGGGTTGATTGATTGTGAGAATGTAAGGTAGAAAATATTTGAATCATGGGACTGATAATTGATTCATGATATTTATTGGTTGTGTTCATCATATTTTAGGGATTTTGCTATATATTCGATGTCATATGATTTTATATAATTTAAGGGTTAACTATAGTGTTAATTTTTAGAAGGATATATGGTTTAACTATGGTCTAATGTCCAGGAAATTAAAATAGTTTTAGAAAATTATTTCATGGAAATTATATGATTAGGTTATATACATATATGAATATATTATTGTATGGATAGAAATTTTTTTGGAAGAAATATAAGTATCATGAAATATCATAAGAGAGTAAGGTAGATTTCCAAATTTTTGTTGTTCCCGGAATAAAGGATATGTCCACAATACCCTCGACTACATTATTTAATTAGTACTAATTAATATTGTGAGTATACAATTTTATTAAGGGGGAGAATGTAATGACATGAAATTTCATTATGTATTTTCCAAAAAGAAGTATTATATTAATAAAGTATTTCACATGAAACACCAAACCCTAAAATACCAAAACTCATTATTAAAACTGATGTTGACCGATTTAAGATAGTTATTAAATAATAATGTATAAATAGTTATAACAAACTTATGAAATAAATTTCCTTTTTAATAACGTTTTTAAAAGTACCACTAATTATCTAGTAAATTATTATTTATTCATAAATTATATTTTATAAAATGTGAATATGTCAAGGTAGATATATTAAGGATTAACACAATTTTATTTGGAATAATGAAAATGAAAAAAATGGTTCCTTATAAAAATCAATTTTCACTATAATTTAGTATTTTATTTAAAAGTAAAATTTGTTAATTTGAGAATGTTACTTACAGAAAAATAAATTTTTTAAATTATCATAAAAATATTAACTCAGTATTTTTTTTGATTTTTTTAAAAAGTCTTATTTTTACGTGAATAGTCTAAAATATCGATTTTTTTTCAAAAAACATAACTTTTATGAATTTATTCATTAAGAACAAGGATTTTAATCAATAAATATTTACTATTTTTATATTAATATTTTATATATTTTAACAATACATTTCTAAAGATAATAAACGTTTAGTTTCTTGGTATACTAGATACACAGTCTTCTTATTTGATAAAATACCTTCAACGTGTCCCATAAAGATATTCCCATTTAGTCTACTTCATAATCATTTCATACATAATCCTTTCTTCAAGACCAAGGGAAAAAACATAATAAATTGAGTTATTAGATTCTTAGTAAGGGTATACATAGGAGATATCAATCGATGATCATAAGAAGTCATAAGATAGGAATAAGGAAATGAGATCATGAATATAATTTAAAATGTTCGTACCCAAAATTTCAGTGATGATAAACATTAGTAATTTAATAAAACATTATCATTTAAAATAAAATATTGATAAGAATGTTAAATTATCATGAATCAATCATGAACCAGAACATCATGTCATTTATGTGTGGTACCATCATAAGTATAAAAATGATTTTATATGTCAAATTTAACTATAGATCCCATAAAATTGTAATGGATCATAAATCCCTACTTATTTCCCATAACATAGATCATCATTCATCATAACATGTTTCCCATAGTGGGTTAAGTAGGTTAGATTGTTTTCCATGGTAGATCAAGCACATCGGTCTGTTTTTCATTGCATATCAAGAACATCACGTTGCTTCCCATAAGTATTTAATGAGATATAAATCATTAACCAGTTAATTAAAAAGACATATAGGTCCCACAAAAAACATAATCTTTATATATTGGTTTCTTTAGAACATAAAAAATTCAATATATCATAACACGTTGACAGGAAAATAGTTTTCTAAGCATTTCAGCACAATTTAACACAAGGGAATGAAATGTGTTTCATAAACCTATCTTTATCATAATCTTACAAATAAAAAACACAATGAAATTATAATGATGGTAAAATTGGATCATATCTATAGTAATTCATAAGTAATTTCATTGTTTTTTCTTTCCTTAATATAAATTTTATAAGAATATCTTTAAAACATTTTAAAGGAAAATATCATTTTGATTTTAAAATCACTCATCTAAAATCTACAAAATTCCTAATTATATAGAGAAAAATGTATTTTAAAGGAAACATGATAAAATTTAAAATAATATTAAAATACTGAATTGGTTATGTTGGTGTAAAATTGTGTTCATTCGATACTTGATAAAACCAAAAATCCATTCACTTTTGTAGTCAAAATTAAAAACTCCCTTATTCATAAAATGACCATAATATTGAAGTTAAAACTTTTTTAAAAGTTGCACTTGGATAAATTTCATTATAAATATAATTAAATTATATTAAAAAATTAATTGAAAATATATTTACATAACATGGAAATATAAGAAGAATTAATTTCAACTAAATAGAGAAATGTTGTCTTTTTAAAAAAAATTATTTTGATTCTTTTTGTTAATAAGGAGGGGAATATTAAAGGAAAACATTTCCCATATATAAATAACTAGATCCTAATAAAATAAATTTTTTATTGAGATATAGACCAAAATATTTCGTTATTTTAAGCATAATCATAAACAATCTTGATAAATAATGGGATTAAATCATAAAACTTATACCAATTTATTAAACTATAATTCGTAACTTCCATGAATGAAAAAACCTTATATGGATACCTATTTCCGAAAATTTTTCAAAATAACAATCCTAAAATTCATTTATGTGTATTTTATGCACTACATAAATAAGAAAAGTTTTGAATATGGATTTTTTCCCATAGAATACAAAAGTGAGATGAAAATACCATTCTTCATTAGGAGACATTATTTTACACATTAAAACATCATTTATAATAAATATAAGTTTATCATAACAATAATATTGAACCATATTCATATATATATATAATCATATATGACTTTATTATGACATTTTATTACTTTTTTACTTATAATTTCTTCTTAAAATCATGTTTTAGGTAATAACTACTTCATTTTTGACATATATTATCTTTTGGAAATTTTGGTCATTTTACATGGATCATAGTTAAATTTTATAATGAATTTAGAACATGATATAAATATCATATATTTTAATTATATTATTATTTAGAGTAATCCATATAATTTATAGGTAAAAAATTAATTACACTGTTCATCTGGATGATTAGCTAAAAGTATGCATGAACATTGCATCTATTATCTCGATAGTTGGAAAGAAGGAAATTTTAAAAATAATTCACCATTATAGAATAATTTATATATTATATATATTCATTAAATCTATCCCTTTTCCATACATGTTAAAATAAAATTAAAAACAAATCACATCACTTTGTGGATGCAGTAGTTCACACATTTTCACAACTAATGTAATCGTATTCCAAAATATTCGAAGGTAATAGGGTATATAGGAAATTAAAATTTTCATAAGTCTAATTATGCCATTAATATCATCTAAATATGTTAAATCTTAAATTTTTTCCATTAGTGAGAGGTGGTGTTGGACAAATAAGTCCATATATTCTCGAGGTGGTAGTCCATCACACACAAGAACAATTATTTCATGTCCCTTTTAATAGATTGTGAGATTGACATAGGTCATTACCTAAACATAATAACATATAATTATATTTAATAAAAACAATTATTATATTCTAATTGTTAATACAAGAATTAATGCGGTAAAGGTATAATTAAAAAATGAAATAGCTTATTTAAATAAAATTACCTTCACTTATAACAACCTCCTCTGGATTTCTTATTAATAACACATGAGTTTGTATTTTGGGAATACCCTAATTACCATAACATGGATAAAGATTTTATAGTGATATTTATTCATAATTATGTTGATCTAATTGTATTAGGAGGTTTTAATAAGTGATGATATAAAAATCCTTTTTTAATTGAGAATAAATGTCATTTTTGTGAATACCCAAAACTATTCAATAATGGGAAGTGACTCTCAATAAATGTTCCTCAAAAATTTATAAATAATAAATTATATTTATTTTTTGTTATATCACACCTCCACTATAAAAAAATACTCATTTAATAAACATCTTATTACCTTGGCTTCTATGTTTACTCATTTTTACAATTTTAGTTTTCACAATGGTATCTAATCTCTTTTTATTTACCTAAGTTCTGTATCTTTATGTCTAAAATTAAAATTATCCTTTTCAAATAATTTTAACCAAATTATGATATATATTAAATAAAATATATTACCCAATTATCCCATGTGTATTTAAAATTCATTTTCACACATGCATTTGTAACATATAAAACCATATTCTTTCCTCCTTGATTGTAATTAATTTTTTAAACTTATTTTAGTATTTTTTATGATGAAAAATTGAATTTAACACATTATATAATATAAATTATTATTCTTCCAAATATTTAATCCATTTTATCAAGTTCTATTCACATAATTGTGATAATTGTTTTAAAAAATCGTGGATATGTCATGAGACATTGATTTTCTAATTATACAATTTTCATAGGTATAAAAAGATTTAAAATCAATATTAAATATTAAATTGATCGTATTGAAATAAATTGTATTTATTATAACATATTTGAATTAATTTTACTTTTATAAAAATTTGTGATAAAATTTAACTTTGAAAATGATTCTAACGAGAAGGAAACTTTCAATAAAAACTAGTATTCTTCACTAGGCATTAACAAATTAAACTTTTCAAAACAATCTAAAAAATTAATACAACTCTCATTTTTAAATGTTGATTCCAAAAATTATAAATATTTTTTATATAAATAATCTAAAATTCTAAAAAAATTATTTTTATTATTTTTTCTTACAAAAAAAAATTTTGAAAAAAAATAATTTTCAAATGAATGTGCTAACATTACCAAAAATAAAGTACTTGGTTATTAATATATTTTAATTATATAAAACCTTTGTAAATTTTTTTAAAAATTTTATTATTATTATTCATATCTTATAGTTTAAAGTCTATGCTATAATGGTCATATTAAAAAATATTAATAGTATATTGTGGTTCGTTAAAACATGGAATTGTGGATAATGCAAGCTATCAAAGAAATTAATTTTTTTTAAACCTTTTTCATAAAAAATCAGGGAATTAACATTATAACCCGATTATAATGATTTTACCCCTCCATGTTTTTCTCACCAATACAAAAAAAATGAGTAAACTTTAGCCTCATCATATCTTCAGGTTCCCATGTGGCTTCCCCATGTTTGGGGTCTCACCATAAAACATTGACCAGGTGAGTGGTCTTGATTCACTAAAATTTTCCACTATCATTTATAATATCCATATGAATATCTTTATAGTATATATAATTATCCAATGGTATCAATTATGAGTTTACTACACAAGAAGGATTAGGTATGTAATTCTTCAAGAGGGATACGTAGAACACATCATGAACATCAGAGAGGTTATATAGAAGCACTAACTGATAAGAAACTATCTCTACTCAATAAAAAAGTTAAAACATAACTAGGGGTATTCTTTATTTTATTTTTGAATCTCATGACCTTATTTCATAAAAAAATAGATAAAACACTTTCTCACTTATATCAAATTTCAGATCACGTCGATGATTATCAACATTAATGATCTGTCAATTTTTTTCTGCCATTATGTGTTAATGAAAATATCTAAACTTAATTTCCTTTATTTCATCCATATTTTGTCACAATATAATTATTTTCTAAAATTTACCCAAAAACATTTTACTTCTACACTTCTTCCATAGAGGTCTTCATAAGAAGACATCTGAATTCTCAAGTAAAATCTATTAATCCAGGAAAACGCTAGTGCAGGAAGGTGTTGATCTTGAACACATTTAAAATATATATTAAAAAATATCAAAATACCCTCTAGTGTATTAATGGTTCCCTCATACTAACCATCAATATATGTATGATACAATATACCGAAACTCAATAGTGTATCATGTTTTTTATGATGGCATCCCTAGAACATCAAGGTGGACCTCAAATCCTGATTAGAAATAATGGAATTTAGTACAACATTAAAACATTCCACATAATTAATGTATATCCTATTAGTATAATCTTGAGAAAAATATTACCTAATAGAAATTTCATTTCTAAACATTTTATGATGATTGAATTAAAACCATATAGCATTGTTCCCTTTAGATTTTTTATAAGTCTGATGAAAAAATACATGGTGATGTTTTCCCATTTTGTTTCAAGTATGTATAGTGGTTACAAGTTCCCCTTATACCATTATATATCAACCCTAACATACTATCTTACAAATCACTGAGATAAAAACACTACAATATCTCTCTTTGTTTCATCCCCCTAGAAATACTCGTTAAAATATATACATCATCATTATGTTTATCTTCAATATTCACATAGATATATAGTTTAACACTCATTTGATAAAGATAACATTTCTACCCATTAGTCATGATATATAGATCAATAAATTACAAATCTAGAAATATTTGATCTTTTTCAAACCTCCTTATGGATATGAATGTATAATCCTTTTGAGTTAAACAATTTTCCAACTTGTTCTCGTTCCTCGGGTGGTAATGTATTTAGGAGTCATAATAAATAATTATATTCAACCATATTCTCCAACATATGTTCAACCCCATCTAGGTGAATTTATAATTTATAATTCTATGATCTATATGTATATCAAACCTCTTTCTTTAATAATAATTCCAACATATACATATTGAAAAATTTACTATATCTAAAAAAAATTATGAGTTATATAATTTTTCTCATAGACCTTCAATTGTTGGGAGTCATATAAAATCACCATATCAATTTACATGAGAATGAATCCCAATCCATTCATTTATGTGTCACTATAGATTAAAAACCCTTATTAATAGTAGGGTAATGTAAGTACAAGTGTGTTGACAACCCTTATCTTCAGTTTGATGATATTTTCATTATATTCATCTATCCAATGGAACTTGTCTCTCTTCGGAGTTAAATTCACAATTGGATTTCACATATATGAGAAATTATTCACAAAGAATTTATAATAACCAAGAGAACTAAAAATCTCAATCACTATTGGTGGTCTAGGAAAACATTTAATTTCATTCCTCTTTTATGGATCCATCAATACACCCTCACTTGCTATTTGTAGCCAAAAAGTCACATTGTTTAAATTTTTCATATATTTTTCCCTTCCTTAGGGTGTTTTATATAAGTATCAAGTGATATTTTTGTTTTTTCCTTCCTCTTTGAATAGATAAAATTATCATCTATAATGATTATCAAAAACTACCCAATGTAATCTCTAAAGACTATATTTAATGAATCCATGATGATAGTAGGGTAATTAGAAAGTCCAAATGAAATAATTATATATTTATAGTGTTCTTAAATTGTAAAAAATGTTTATTTGATATATAATTCCTCTTAACCCCCAATTGATAATATCCATATTTAATTTCAATCTTGAAAATTTATTAATATCCACATAGTTGGTCAAATATTTTATCAACACTGGGTAGATGCTACTTTTTCTTGATTACGATCTTATCATTTCCTATTAATCAATGTAGAGTATCATTGAACCGTGTTTCTTCTTATGAAATAATAGTTTCACCTCAAGGTGACAATATTCACCAAATTAATCAACTGTATTGCTTCTCCTAGAGTTTCATCTACAATTCATGCAAAACAATTGGAGGAATTTTATAGGGTGTCTTTCATATTGGTGTAGCACCAGGTATGAGTTTTATAGAATAATATACATCATGATTTGGTGGTTGTCTGGAAAACTATTCCAAAATTACAAAACAAAACTCTCACCTAATAGTCATATAATAGATTTTGAGTTCCTCTTTAACCATCTATGATAAACACCCCTTATTAATAAGAATCAACACCCCTTTAAGGGATGTGATATCTATAGAAATTTCATATATATCGTCACACTTATATATGATCAAGGGTTTTCATGTAATATCAAAAATGAATTATCATCCTCATAAACTACTGTGGTTTTATGTAGAGAAATTCAATCCATGATTAAGATAACCACAATTTTAACCAGATGGAGAATAATAATATTCATAGGAACAGCACTCCCGCAAACATCATCTGGAGAAGAATTATATATATAATATTTGATAATCATTACATTATGGGTTTTCACGGCTAATTCAACTACTAATCATTGGGGTGGCATTTTTATACCGTTATAAAATTCATCAAAAATAAAAATCTTGGTATATTGAGAGTCATATAAGACATTGGTAGTTCCAGATTTGTTAGTAAGTGTACCTTTCACCCCTTCATTAACATACCCCTCATTCAAATTAGTTACTACATGTTATTTCCATTTATATCATGTCTTAAGACGATTCAACCATCAATCGTCATAATTAAACATTATTTTTGAGAACTTGTTATCATTATCCCAACACACGTTGCATTTGATGCATTGAATATATGGTGATGCATTATGGTGTTTCTTCATCTCTTCCAATATGTTACCTATTCCATACATTTCCTTTCTATATTCATGCGGTTTATAACCCACCCATAAACATTTAATGAATACCTAGTTTTTATTCAATAATTTTCCTTATTGTTTCATTGAACATTTCTAGCATGTATAAGGATAGAATTTATTTCCATTGTATGATTCATACATTCTTTTCGGAGACTTGATCTTCCATTTCTTATCAAAACCATGGTAACTATGGGAATATCCAATTTTAAATTATAAAACGAATTCATATAAATTTTTTTCTTAATATCCACTAAAGTATATTATATTTAATTCCTTTTAGAGACGTGGTTTTATGCCCCCAAAGAATTGATGAACCTCACTTTTAGGTTCCATGATAATACCAAAATAGTACATCACAATTATTTTAAATTTTTTCCCATATATAAAAATAGATTCATTATACTTATACTTCATCTCAAGGAATTATATTTCTATTTTTGTATATAAATTATGATGAAATTACATATAGAAAAAAATATCTTAACAATAACCCACTCTATAGAGATACTTTCTTCAGGTTCTCTCATGTTCTTGATGAGAATACACCACTGATATAATTCTCCTTCATCGTGATAAATTGAAAAAATTACATTATCATGATCCAAACACTAGATAAAATAAAATATATTTTCATTGGTTTTGATTCATTTCTCAGAACTAGTAGATTAATAGAACCACTATATTAAGTTATACTTTACCTCAAGAAGGATTCTATAGAACATTGTTACATGCTTTTAAAATTTAGATGTTTGTAATGGCTCATAACTTGATAATGTTGTGTTTGTATAGGACTGAAATGTTTTATTCCATCTCCCATAACATTTGGTTTCTCAAGAGTGTAATATATTCATTTTTTCCCTAGATAGCATTAACATATTTTTTTTAGGTTCAAGAGATTTACTAAAATAAAAAAAATATTGTAATAAATAATATTCATATTGAATAATTAGATAATCCTACGAAATCATTATTCTGATGTCTAAATAATTAAACATTATTCCCATTTTATGAAGCGTTATGATTAAAATAGATCATTCATGGTCATTATTTAAATCATTCAGGAAGTTTCAAAAATATTTTGTGAATTTCTAAATAATATTCCTTAAGAGTTTCCAACAATGGTTGATTTACGGCCCATTATCATGCACTATATAAAGATTGATTCAAATCCCAATGATCTATTTTCAGAGTTATTACCCAAATGTATAATTTTTCTAGTGCCACATCCACTTGTAGTAAGATGGTAGAGATGTAATATCATGGAAACCAATCTATTTATTCTTCACCAAAATTATAAGATATTTTCTTATATTTATACTAAACCTTAGTATTTTCCCTAAGTATCTCACCGAAATTATCTCATCTAAGTATTGATGGATAACTAATCCTTTCCTATAATACATACTGTAATGACTGAAACTTCTCATATAAAAATGTAACAACTCATTACACCAATGTTTTATACATTTCAAGAATAAAATTCATATTACGGTTAAGGTATATTGTTTTTGGAGACGAGACAAAAAATCTTATTATATCATGAAATATATTAAACATCTATCATAAATATATTCCCATTCAGTACACTTCATAGAAAAACCTACTTAAACATTCCATTATGTCCTAGGGAAAGGAAAGATAAGAAGGTCTGATCATATATGATCAGTAAGTGTAAATATGTGAGATATCAATTGATGATAATATGAATAAATATGATAATAATAAGGATAATAGATCATGAAAATAACTTACAAGAATTTTACCAAATCTATAAAAGATAATAAACATGAGTCCTAGAATAAAATATTATCTCTTCAAATATATGTATCATAAGACTGAGAAACTATTAGAAATCAATCATAAACCAATAGTTCATGTCACATCAGTGTGAAAATACCATAAGTATATAAAACATTCCATATGTCAATTTTATAACTACTGAGTCCATAAAATCAATGTGAATCATGCATCCCAACCTTATACCCATAAAATAATAGATTGGTCATCATCACAAGTTCCCCATAGTAAATCATGCCTTTTCACTTGTTTCTCATTGTGGATCCAGGACATCATCATGTTTCCTATAGCTAATCAAGCAGATCATCTTGTTTCATATAATTATATCATGAAATATTAAACATTACCTAATGAATTGTATTGATATTTAGGTTGAACTCATCACACAACCTATATATTTATTTTCTATAAGATTATAAAACATTTATTATTTCATAACCCATTGATGCAAAATGTATTAAATAATCATTCATCATAGTATAACCTATGAAAAAGAAACAGGTTTCATAAACCACTCTTCAACATAATAATAAAAATAATCCATTAGTTTAAAGAATAGTTATAGTGACATTTGATCATATACCATGTATAACATGAGTAACACTAAGGGTTTTTGTCACTGAAGAATAGAAATCCCATAATAAGATAATTAAAACACACTTGATTAAAATATACTTTACATTTTGAAATAACATCTTTAAAATTAAAAAAAATTCCCAAATATTAAAGAATCATTTTACTTCAAAATGAACTTTGAAACATGTAAATAAATCTTCAAATAATTTTTTGATCATGATATTTGGAATTTTTTTCATGTCATAAAATTTAAAATAAAGATTCCTTTAACGTTTTTAGTAAAAACTCAAAAATACCACATTTAGAAAGAGATAAGAAGATTTCTACTTAACCATTTTGTAAAAATTAAAAGATCCATAAAATTTTCATTAAAAATAATTAGATAATAGTAAAAAATTACATTAAATGTTTTTTAGAAAATATGTGCATGGTTGAAAGATGACTTTTGACCAAAGAGAGAAATAATGTATTTTGTTTTTAAAAAAATTATTTTGGTCTCTTTTGTCCAAAATAGTGGAAAATGAAAGGAAGTAATTTATTCAAATTAAATAAAATTATATTAATAAAAAATATGATTTTATTGAGATGTATACTATAGTATTTCATCCTTAGAAACTAAATAATAAACATTATTGATAAACAAGGTGATTGTAACATAAAACTTTTACCAGTTTAGAAAATTTTGAATCATAAGAAAAATGAAATTAATAATCATAAATAGTTATTTAGATCCTCATAAGTTTCAAAATAATAATAATTGAATATATCCATTGTCAGTATACCACACATAAAAGAACCAAGTTATTAATATGTCATGTATCTCTGGGAAATTAAAGTAAAATGAAAATCTCTTACCTCATGTTTCAAATTTCATTATACTCATTTTAAACTACTATATAATAGATATTATTTTATTATAAAAATAATCTATATCCATAGACATAAACATATTACCAAATATGATTTAATTAAATATATTATTACTTGTTTATTGATATTCCTTCTTAAAATCGTGTTTTTTATAATAACTACTTCTTCTTTCACATATGATTTTTTTTGGTATATTAAGTGATTTTACATAGGTAATTGTTACATATTATAAAAAAATGTAATCATGATATAAATATCATACATATTTATTGAAAAAAAATTTATAGTAAAAAATTAATGTAATATATATATATATATATAATTAATAACATCATTAATGAAGACATTAGGCTGTACATATGCATAAAACTTTTCAAATTTTATAGACATATATAATGAAATAAAGGTAAATATTCATTCTCCTTTAAAGAATAATTTTTATACCATAGCTATGATAAACATTCATTTAATATATCCATATTATCATCCATGTAATAATAAAATGAAAAATGTATATCATCGATTCATGGAGGTGGTGGTCCACATGTACTCATGAGAGATGTTAAAGTTTTCTAATAGATTTTAATGTATAAATGAAGACATGATATTTTAATTATAGGAGTATAATTATGTCCAAAATAACATCTAAATATGTTAAAGACATCATTATGTCTTTCCATAAAGGGAGGTAATGGATACGAACTACATCTGTTCGTAAGGTTGTAGGTCACCGTACACAAGGTCGAAACTTTCATTTCCCATTTGATGAAAAATAAGATGGTTACAGATTATTAGATAAACATAATAACATATCATTAAATGATAGATAATTTTTTAGTAATTATTAATACATAACTGATGGTGGTAAGAAAATAAGTAAAAAAGAGAGAGCATAGTGAAGAAAATTACCTCCCACAAAAAAATCCTTTAAATCTCTAATTAAGGACAATAGGCTTGGGCTTTTCAAATACCAAAAGCTCCATAACTTGGATAATGATGTTGTGGAGATATTTTCTCAAGTTATTGTTGATCTAAATGGATTAGGATGTGTTAATAAGTGAAGATAGGATGCCCTCTTTTATAGTTAATGTGTAGTGACATTATCGTAAACACCCAAAAAATTTCAATAATGCGAAGTTAGCCTTAATACATTTACCTCTATTTCTGACACTTTCTGTTGGGGTGTACGTGAATCCGTCACGCATGGGAGGATGCACGGTTTGTATCCCTGCATTCCTTCTTTCCAAAGGTGGGCGGCATCCATTCCTTATTCAGGGACGTCTGCTCCTTGATCAAAACCGGGATGATGGGATGTCGGTTCTTCCTTTAGTGGATTCCTCCTCGGAGCTCATCACCTAGTTCGGGTCTCCCTCGTAGATTTATGACATGTTCATGAATCTAGTACTCGGGGCCATATCTTTGTGGACACCAGTTAATTACACTTCTTCCATCGAGATGCTCCAAGGGGTCTTGTCGGGGCAATAAACTTCAGTTAGGAGAATGGTCATGCTGAGGTGTCATTGGCGTGTTTTGACGTTGGGGGATTGGCATGTATGTCTCATGTCCCTTATTATAGATATTCATGAGGGCGAGTAAGAATGAGGCATCCCACATCGAACATGGGGAATTATATTCCGTAGGCATGTATCTGAGGTTTTCCTCAGCTTTCCTTATTTAACACGGGGTATGCCGCAAGCTTAATGTCCAGCGGGGATGGATCGGGCTTATCCGAACACTGAGAGTGGATCAGATTGAAGAACCCTCTGGAGGGTACACCGATGTCGAGGCCAGCATGGGGGCGGCTTCCCGGATACTGTGGAGTGGAATGAGGTGGCATGATCCTATCGGGATGTGGCGGCCCAGGAAAGAATCTGTATGGGTGATGAAGTGAGGGGGGGCTTGAACCTCGTGGAGGCCTCCTACGTATCCCCATGTTAGGAAATCAATGTCCACGTAGTTCTGGTATACAGTTTAACGTCATGCGGGACGGGGGCATTTGGGGCTTACACCCTAAGGCGGCCCATAATGGATATGGGGATTATGCTCTGAGGCGTCCCAAGGTTGACACGGGGCTTATGCTCTGAGGCGTCCCACGATGGATATGGGGCTTACTCTCTGAGGAGGCCCACGATTGATATGAGGCGTACGCTCTGGGGTGGCCCAAGATGGATATGGGACTTACACTCCGATGCGACCCAAGATGGATATGGGGAATACGCTCTGAGTCGGCCCATGGTGTCGGGACATACTCAGGGATGGATGCCCAAGGTGCGACAAAGAGCATAGGGAGAAGGATTTGGGGGTGAACAAAGAAGATGTCGCGTTCCCTATCACGCCCTCGACTGGCCTTGGCAGCGGGGAAGTACGGATGTGCATGGGTGCTACATTCCGCAAGAGGGGCTAGGGGCTTACACAAAGGTGGTTTCCCTTCCCCCATGGACAAACGTCGTTCCGAGAGGGAGGATATCATTCCATGTGAGGAAGATTCCACTTCTGTGGAGACGAGTGGGCGTAAAGAATGTCCGAGACATGGGGAACCTACATGCGAGTCATGGGGCTAGATCACAGTTTAACATCATGTGTTGAGGATGAGGTGCTTGGCAGTTTAACGTCCTGCATCTCGGATGAGGTGGGTTCGCTCCACACCCCTAGGACTTACATAACCAGCACCCTCTACCCCTTGTGGGAGTGAAGGCATCGGCAAGGCCGTGGTGAAGGGGGTCTTAGAGCGAACCATCGTGGGGTCCACTTTAGCGTGGCTATGTGAAGAAGAAATAGCTGTTAGCCTGCCTATGCAAAGAAGCATGAGGAAAAGTAACACAATGTGAAACACCACCCAAGGGACCTTGATATTACTTCGTATGAGCCTGGAAGGCTGCATGGGAAAACATCGCATGGTGTGCATGCCCGGCATGGAGGACATCGGGTGCCTACACAGGGAGACACCCGGGGGGCATCAAGGTGAGGGGTACCGGGGTTTGCGTGCAAAGAAAGGGTTTGCATGAAAAATTACAGGATGGTGCATAATTTGGGCAGAGAGATTTCGCACACTTGATCCTTTTTCGCGCAGAGGAAGGAATTGCATTAAAGGGAGGAACCGTGAAGGGTTTGGAATTTTATTTAATCCAGTTGGATTGCGTGCAAAGGCAGATCTTGGGGTGAGGATTCGTGGAAAGGGTCAGTACCTGAGGGCCATATTGCGCGCACAGAAGTACATTTTTGCAGACGAGAACTGGTTCAAATTCCGTAAGCGAGAAACGGAAGGGTTCTCCTTCTATTTATAGGCCTTCAACGTCACGAAATCTAGGTGGCGCATGAAATCTTGCGCGCCCGAGATGGCAGCATGAAAATTTAACTGCGCAGGCACGGGCGCACTTAGATTGCTCATCGGTGCTGGAAACCTTCATGATTTCTGGGCTCCTTTCGTGCGGCCCCCATTTATTCTCATGCATCCTCCTTTATTTCACGCAACACTTCCGGACCCTCCGGACCGGGCCTCTGGGTACGAATATGACTTTGCATTGTCATTTTGAAACTTCCTTTAGGAGTTATGGACATTTTGGCGTCTACAAATTCCCCGCCTTAGAATTGGATCGGCGAGAGGTCACAACGATCGGATTCCGAGGGAAACGCCGAAGGGTTGGGCTCTGTGGGCCCTCTGCGCGCACAGAAAAATGGTGTGGTGCACAAAGACTCCGGTTAGGTGCGGAATCCACTTTCACGTGGCACAGAACCACAGCTTTGCCAATAAAATGGGCCATGGGTCCCGTAATATGTACTCAATTTTCTCACGCAATAGGCTCCGAGCTCTCGTTCGCAAAATTTTATCTGCGCCTGTGCGTAAAAAACGCTTTGGCTGTGCGCAATTCCTTCCGAGTTTCGACCATATTTTACACGCAATCCTAGGATATTCCATGCCAGTCGCTCCGATGTCGCGCTCATCTTCGGAATTTCATCCAACTGATCCAGATTTCAAGCAACCCATCGTGATTACACACATATCTCTCAAAGCACTTGGCTAGGAGAAGATGGTCGCAAACCAAGTCGATGAGGGGGAAGTTGTCGTTCGTAGAGTTGAAATGGAGGCGAACGAGGAGGTTTATGGCGCCAGAGTGGTTATTTCCAACAACCACACCTTGTTCAACCTGCTAACCCCTGCCTAGAAGGATTATCCTCTATCCAACAACCTTCATCTAAGTAACTTCGGCATCTTGGAGGAGGTTCCACTTTCGGGCATTGAGGTTGACACAACACAATCATGGGTGACCCAGGAGGATGACCTTCCTCGATACAATATCACCAACAATGGTCGTCCTTCCATAGAGACCAGACACATGGATTTTTATGTCCTAAACCCGAGGAGTAGGACCATTGCAGTGGGTGATCCTGTTACGGAGAGTTCTCCAACTCCCTATGCGTGCACGTTCCATCAGAGCATCATGGACAACACTAAGGGCTGGCTGCAGGATTGGGATCTGCAGTCCGGCGGCAACTTCACCAGTTATTGGGCCTGGGAATACTGGTTTCTCCATACATGCGACCAATTCGGGTTTGAGCTAAGGCACATTGGTCTGTTCAAGGCGGTGTGGATGTCGCAGTTCCACTTCTACCACCAACCTAAAGTCGGGCCGGAGCTGTTCACCCGGTGGTCCCCTGACACCAATACATTCCATCTTCACCATGGGGAAGTCGGTATTAGCCTCGGGGATGTCCACTTCATCGAACGTATACCACTAGAGGGATATCAATATGATGAGTTCCTTCCCCCAATGAACACCTGGGAGGACAGATCACGGACCCCCGTGCGGACATGGCACCTACTGGACCTGGCCAAAGAGAGGCTACAGGTCAAGGACTTCCTGAAGGACATCGCCTACAAGGACTGGTTCAGCATGTTCCTAAAGAAGGACTCGATGTTCATAATTTCGGGACGGGGAAAACGGTTCCCAACTATGGCTCAGAGAATCAAGAATGGATCGTACTGGAGGATCCTAGAGATGAGGGAAATACCAATCGTGGGTCTACCACGTTATTGAGGCCCGGGACCCAAATGTCAGATATGACGGGTTCCTCGCCACCTTCCTGAGCGGGTGGATCCTTCCATTGCGGGACACAAGGATGGGCGTTCGTCCAGCAACCCTGGTAATGGCAATCATCATGGCCGCCAACAAAAGGGTCAATCTGGGGGTCCCCATGCTGGCGAGGCTGTATGCCATTCTGGGATGCATCTCAAGAGGGGGGTAATCTCGGAGGGTGTGTGGCCCTTTCTAGATCCTCCATAGCTGGGTGGTGGCACATCGTGGTGGGTACACTTTCCCTAATGTCGTTCATCCGCCATGCAATGGCCTGCGACCATCTCTGCTAAACATTGTCGGGGTCACGCCAATGACGCTCAACAAGGAGGGAGTAAGGATCAGAATTGGTAACCATGAAACTTCATATTCTGCCCATTCCCCACCCCAATCGTCCAAAGGGTAGACAATAGGCAAGGATCGCTGGAGTAGCAGGAATACTTCTAGAGCATCCGAGGTGGGGTGCTTGTGGCTCGGATTGACGGGAAGATCATCTTCGAGCCTTGCGTGTCATCCCGATTTTCAAGGTAGTTCTGGTTCCTGCATAGAATGTAGATGAGAGTATTCACAGATATCTGGGAGGAGAGGAATCCATGTCTCCTTCACCTGATGTGGTTAATGTTCACAACTTATGGCTCTGGCGATGTCATCACCCTGCCTCTCACTGGGGTCGATGCTAGCCTGTCAACCGAGTATGCCGAACACTAGGCTATAGAGTACCCTGAGGGGATTTTGCGCTAGCGAGTTCGGCAACTCAAGACTACCCACATGGAAACTACGCGACGAGGGAGCAGGCAAGGTGCTGCTAGGAGGGGGGACCAGTGGTGTACCAGGCAATGAGGCCTGCGCAGGCCGGGACCTCAGTAGCGGGGACATCACATGTTGTTGTTGCGACCTCATTGACTGGTGGGGGGTCACACTGCGCAGCCAGAGAACTGCCTGGGAAAAAGATAAGATACCAGCTCGAGCCTTCCCATGATACAATCTTCCTGGCATTGTAGTCGGCCTAGATGACCTTGCGGCAATCAATGAGAATTGAATCCCTATGGAAGAAGATAATGTAGGATGGGATCCAACTTCCAGAGTTCGGGATCATTAGGGTAACCGACCGGGTGAATTTTCATCGGCGACATGCCTATCTGAAATCCATGGACACATATGTGGGCCAACGGGGTCATCGTGTGGAGCCACCATTCCTTGTGAAAGTGATGCTTGTCCAATAGCATGATCTGGAAATAATGCCACTGGGAGAGGGTGACAGTGATGATGAGTTTGAGGGATATTAGGAGACAGGATAGGACGAAGGATCTAAGGGAGGGTCCTGCCAAGGGAGCCTGCAGGAGAGCGGCGAGATCGTTGGATCCAACATGGACATAACCGAGCTTCTTGAGGTATGTCTCTATTCTTATTCATCCTCCTTCTTCATCCATTCCCTCTAGCAATTTCGGATCCACTTCTCTATCTCACTCAAGAGCATATAGGAGCTGATCAGGCGTCCCCAATAGAGGAAGGAGAAAAGGCATCGGTGGAAGAGGGTGGGGCTCTGACGCCCATCATAGAACTGACAAGCGCTGAGGGGTCCCCTACCGCGATTGATCATATAGCGGCCATAACAACAGAGGCTGACGCTATAGGTTCTTATAATTCCCTTGCATCACTACTGGTGCTTACTGTCGGAGAAATCTACTAATCAAGATGCTCATTGAACAGTGATCTTGGCATTGGAGGCTCGTTGGGATGCTTACCTTGGGCCGTCTATAAGTGAATCAGTGGCGGACGTACCACCTCCTCCAGAACATAACTCCAGAACTGAGTTTCCCCAGACAATTGGTGAGTAAGGGGAGACGGACATCATTGGTGCTAACATTAGAGCGAGGCCAGAAGATGACGAAAGTACCCCCGCTATCAGGGTGAGAGAGGAAGGTCACCCAGACGTCGAGGATCCTATTCCTCATGAAGGCATCCCTGAGGCAGATCCTTCTACTGAGCTACTGGCTGTCTTCCCTGTATACCAGCCCGCCGACCTCGAGGAGATAGATGATTTATACTCATAAGCGGCCGGGGAGAGCCAGATGACATGGTGCAAAGGGTGGAAGTTCATCCAGTGTTTTCTCAGGAAGCCTGAGATGGATTGGCTAAGGGGGGTGGGATCTCTCCATACCTGGTTGCGTTTCTTGTGTGCTAGTGGGGCTGACGCTCATCGCCTTCATCTTACAGTCCATGATTACATGGCCGAGAAGATACGTGAGAGAAGCCAGCGCACCGATGTTTCCCAGTGTCGAGATGAATCAGCGAGCACCCGAGCGTTCCTGAGGGCAGAGCAGGAGGTTCGATGCCTCGAAGAGCAGGTGACAGAGAAGTAGGCCTTCATTTCAACATGCTCCGAGCTTGTGGAGCAATTGACATTCCAACTGGCTGAAGCCCAAGAACAATTGGTGGAGGCGAGTCACCAGATGACCGTACTTCAAACTGAATGGGTGTAGGCACATGACAGGATTGGCGAACTGCGCTCTGCGGCTGCTGATGAAGAGAGAGCCTCTAGGGAGCGATGAGTAGTCCTAGAGGCCACCAGCGTATGGGTAGCGGATTTGGAAAGGTCAATCCTAAACACTGATCCTTAAGGGCCCTGTTTTGGCCATCTCATGAACTTTTTTTCTTTTACTGCACACTATTTCAAACTACTCTATGGACAAATCTATTTATCTTTACCTTTGGCATAATATGCTCAAATATAATCTACCACATCGTGGGAGCGTTAACCAAGCATCAGGCATCCAAAATCGGCCCTAGATTTCTAAGGAGAAGAGGGAGGTCCGGTCGAAGGGAGGGGAGCTCAGTCCGATCGATGTATCATCTCTTCAATGTGCTCTAGAGCACAATCAGGGTAATGTTGGGCGTATTGAAATCAATCCGAACATAGGGAGATGAAAATGGTGAATCACGTTACCCATATTCGGAACACCATGGGAGTGGCGTAATGATGGAGGATAGCTGTTAACCATGGCGGAAATGCAGCTTCCATATCGCATTGGCCTGAAATGGGGACAAAAAATGAGGGATGACTGCTGACCATGTTCGCAACATGGGGCCGAACTCAAATATCATCGATCAGTCTTCCGGAATGTTTGCCTAGGATAGTAGGCGGACCAGAGGTCGATCATCCATACTGTTACAACAGGCAGACCAAAGGTCTATCATCTATATTGTAACAGCAGGCCGACCACAGGTCGAGCATCCATACTGTTAGGGGGTCCCATAAAATATGACCAGCCATCCAGAACGTTTTCCCAGGACAGCAGGTGGACCATAGGTCAGTCATCCATACTGTTAGGGGGTCTCATCAAACATGAAAGAGGATGAAGATCCGAATAAAGGGACATGCGAAGCGTGGAATCTGAAGTGGTGGTTTGTTCAAAATGAATCCAACACTCCCAAAATCATGCCACCGTGGTGAAGGCACATTAGGAAGACCTATTAATCTAGTCACGAATCATCCCTAATTTTAAACAGGACCTCTCTGGTGAGAGAACTGTCGCTTCCCAACATCACTATGGGGCATCCCGAACTTATTCGGGGCAGATGTTGCAGCTACACAAATCCCTAAAAATTCAGGCAAAGGGGGCGACAGTAAGGAGGGGTGGGATTTGGTTATCCCTGGGGCTGGACCCAAGATGAAATTTCTGGGAATTCCTACATATTTCATAAGGACGAGAATCAATCCACACGTAGTTCTAGAAAGGTTCTTATTTTAATTTCTTCGAACTCGGACCAAGGATTAGTGAGAAGGGCGGGAGACGCATGGTAAGGTGATTACAAAACCCGACGTAAATGAGGAAAAGGTCATACTTACCATGCGTTCCGTGGAAGGGTGTTTTAGTCAAGTGACTGATCAAGAATGTTAGGTTGGGCCTGTGAGGAAGTGCCCGGGCACTCCTACAAATCCCATAAGGAATGGAATCAATCCATATGTAGTTCTTGAGGGTTCCTTTTAATGTCATTCAGTATAGGAAACAGGAGGCCTAATTCTTATAATAGGGTGCACGCAGGGAGGCTATTGCAAACCTGATGTGAATGAAGACATAATCCCACCTCACGCCACGTGGTCCTGTAGTCAAGGTCCCAAAAGCGGGACAGACACAATGAATTAGAATACCTCAAGCTGGACCCAAAGACTGGAGATCTGGGTGATCCTACATACCCCATAAGGATGGGGATCAAGCTTCTCGTAGTTCTGGAAAGTGGCACGACATGGGAAGGTACCTGTTCCAAGGATGAATTGGGCATGAGGATCTATCCCTCACACCAAAATAAGCGGTATTTGATGCATCTTGTTTGTCCTTGAAGGTGAATGGTTTTTCTTTTATGGAGTGACCAGCCTAGGGTATAAATTCCTGGAATCACCACAATAATCAAGCCATATACAAGCGTTGACAAATGGTTTGGTAATTGACCAATACCCAATGTGATGTTTCATATGGAGAGGTCATCACAATGCAGTGCTGTTTTTTGTCGTGCGGCTGGGACGATATCATCACAGTTTATGGTCATGTGGTAGGACCAACCAGCACAGTTTAAGGTCATATGGCCTATACCTAGGGGAATGCGCGCGATGTGATAAAGAATACCCTATGCATATGGGGACATAATCCCACACTACACCACGCGGTCTCGTGAGAGGAGCCTCAGCCCAAGGGCCCAGCGAGCGATTAAAGATTAAGGGGAAGGATACACTAGCTTCCAATGAAGCTGTGCCCGAAATGCAATGTATGGGCGACCTTCCTCGTGTCCCATGGGGATGAGGGTGGAGCTTTACATGGATCTTAGAGAATACCCAAGCCTATAGTCTTAGCTCTCGGATCGAGGAAGCCTCGAGATACACCGTAACGCAGCTTTGTCTGCCTGACGTGTGGAAGTGCACTGAGGGTTAGTGCAAGGAGTGCTGAGATTCCACCTTGACGTGATGGGGTGTAACATAACATGAATCATGTAACCAACATTTAGGGCCTGAAGGAGTCAGCGTGATGACGGAGGATTACTGTTGACCATGCTTGCAACACAGCATGTTGTCGTGTTAGCCTGAAATAGGGACAAACAAATGAGCATCAACCGCTGACCATGTTCACAATGCGGGATTTCTATCAACTTATTGTTTGAAACCCTCAGGGGCGTTACCCATGATGGTAAGAGATCCTTAGGCGTCGTATCCAATTTGTTCATGGGTGTCCCTCCAGGTGTGAAGGATAATGGGGGGCCGAATGAAAGGGATCACAAAGCCTGAAAAGTGGACGAAACATTCCTTGGTCGAATCTGACACTCCAGGTCCTAGACCAGAGTACTCTGAACACATTAGCAGACCACTGAAAAGGTTCTAAGGGCTCAGTTTGAGAGCTTCCAAAAGACGGTGGATTCTAGGGAGAAGGGGGAATGGTTCCAAAGACCATGTACCACACCTATATATCCCCCTCGTGGAGAGGGACATACCAAGAGGCTCAGGTGACAAGGAGATCATGGGATCTCTTAAGAGATGGGGATGGACCTTAAATCTAGGTGTTCAGGTGGTCTTACATATCCTATAAGGATGGGAATCAAGCCATATGTTGTTCTAAAAGCATAGTATAATGTTATGTAGGGTGATTTTAGGCATTTCATCCAAGAATGCATATGGTGCGGCGAGTAACCCAACGTGAATGAGGACGAGGTCCCACACCACACCGTACAATTCCACAGGAGAGGGCCTAGGCCAAGGGCCCAAGGCTAGGCCTCGGTCAAGGAGGCCTGCTCGGCTTGTATTTTAACATCGTGCAGGACGAGCATGCAGTTTAGGGTCATGCAGGATCGTAGGGGCCAAATGCAGTTTAAGGTCATGCTGGACCAAATGCAGTTTTAGGGTCAGGTGGGACCGGGAAAGGATCTTAGTTTAAGGTCTTATAAATCGGACCAAATATTCAGAAAAAATACTATTTGAGGAACCTAGCATTGGTGGGAGGAGTTATACGCTCACCATCCATAGTCACCAGGGAGTATGCACCATTGGGATAGACCTTATGGACAATGAAAGGTCCCTCCCATTTGGTCTCCAAAATGGGTGGTTTCCTACTGGTGATCATTGGCGCCCTGAGGGCCAATACCAGGTCACCTTGTAGGAAGGAGCGGAGGCGAACCTTCTTATTTAAAGCTCGAGCCATCCTGCTTTGATACCTTTCTAGGTTGTGAAAAGCATGAAGACTATTCTCATCCAGTGCTTCCAATTCAGCTAGACGGATTTCAGCAACTCTATATGGAACTTTCTGGTCGTAGACCACCATGCGCAATGAGGGAAAATGAATCTCGATGGGCAGAATGGGATTAGATCTATATACCATGGAATACAGGGTCACCAGGGTGGAATTATGAGTCATCATTTGATAATCCTACTAGAAATTGGGGAGTTTATCCAGCCAACTCCCCTTGTTCTGACCAACAATCTTTTGAAAAATATTATAGAGGGTTTTGTTAAACACCTCGATCTGTCCATTTGCTTGTTCATGATAGCGGGATGTATGGTTAGAGGGAATTTTGGACTAGGCATCCAATTTCATCAGCTCGGCTGCTCGGAAGTTGGAGCCGTTATCATAGAGAATAGTATGGGGTACTACAAATCGATAGATGATGTTGGAACTCACAAAGTCAGTGATAGAACGGTCTTTGACTTCCTTGAGTGGAATTGCCTCTTCCCACTTGGAAAAGAAATCTGTAGCGGTCCGAATGAACCAGCATTGGCAGGCCGTTGCCGGTGGATAAGGTCCTATAACATCCAACCCCTAGACTGCAAAGGGCCAAGAATAATTGGTAGTGTAGAGAGGTTCCGGTGGCCGATGCACAAAATTAGCATGAACGTGGCATGCATGGAACCTCTTGGTGAACTCGATGCAATCATGGATCATGGAGGGCCAGAAGTACCCCAGCCTCCGAATCTGGTGAGACATCTTTGACCCTGCCTGATGGGCACCACAGGAACCAGCATGAACCTCTTGCATGACATGTGGAATCTCGACTCCTTGAAAGCAACGGAGGAGAATACCATAAAATCCACGTTTGTAAAGGATCTTCCCAAGGCTGGAACCACTATGAAGGGGAAACTGTAGCGCGCGACATCGGATTCACTCGTGTTCGGCCCAGTCTGACGAGAGATTACCGTGTTGGAGGTATTCAACCAAGGGTGTCCTCCAATCGGGAACTATTTCAATCACTGTATCTGAAGTACCGGAGGCTCCTGACATAGGGGAACCTACGGTAAGATTGTTTACCCACAGGCCATGATCACCCTCCTGGGTAGCGGGAGAGATGAATCTATGGTGCACCACTTGGATAACTAGGTCATCCTATTCGGGCTCTGAAACCGATGCTGCTAGGCTGGCCAAAGCATATGCTCGACCATTCTGTGACCGGGGAATATGAATAACCTCTGGCTGAGAAGGTAACTGGGCTATTAGACTGAGGGTGCACTCCAACAATGGCACGAGTTCTGGCTTTCTGACAACATAGTCTCCATTGAACTACCTAATGACCAGCTCGGAGTCCCCCTTTACATGAATATGGGGAACGTCGATCTCGAGGTCTAGATCGAGGCCATTAATGAGGGAATGATACTCTGCCTCGTTGTTGGTACAGCCCTCCGACAACAAGAATGAGAATGGTAGAATGGCTTGCTCCGGGGTGATGAATACGATACACAGGCCCACTCTGTTGAGCCTAGGATCATTGAGACTCCTACCAGTGGGGCTTCTGGAGGCCCTATCAAAGTACATTTTCCAACATGGGACGGTATGATCGACAGAGAGGATTGCCTCATCAGGAAAACCTATGTCCAGTGGCTGATCCGTGGAGGTTGGGTGGGAAGCCAGAAAATCCACCAATGCATGTCCTTTGAGAGCCTTCTGAGGCACCAACCTGATGTCGAACTGCTGGAGGATCACCACCCACCATGCCAGTCGGCTAGTCAACATAGGTCGGTTCAGGATGTACTTCAACTAGTCTACCTGAGAGACCAGCTATACCTTATGATGCTGCAAGTAGTGCCATAGTTTCTTCACAGCAAATACAAGCACCAAATATCTCTTTTTGATGGGGGAATACCTTAGTTCCATTTCGAGAAGCATGAGGCTGAAGAAATAGAGGATATTTTTTGTTCTGTCGTTGTTCTTCTGGGTGAGTAGTGCGCCAAGGGACCGTTCTAGGGTGGTCACGTAAAGGACCAGCGACATTCCAGAGATGGGTGGCATCAAGACCAGAGGTTGGAGCAAATATTTCTTGATTTCTTCGAAGGTGGACTGACCCTCTTCATCTCATTCATAGGTGGCGCCTTTCTTCATGAGATGGGAAAAGCGCTACACCTTCCAGCCAGATTCGCAATGAATCGGCGTTTGTAGGCTATGTGGGCTTAGAGACCTTGAAGCTCCCGAATATTGCTCGGGGGAGGCATCTGACTGACGGCCTTGATCTTCTCCATGTCTATCTCAATTCCTCAGTGTCTGATGACAAATCCAAGGAACTTGCAGGATGTGACCCTGAAGGCACACTTCAACGGGTTCATCATCAGGCGGCGGTAACGGAGGAAACCGAACACATTCTCAAGGTCCTTGAGATGGTCCTGGCACTAGCATGATTTGACTACCAGATCATCCATGTAGCATTCCACCAACGTTCCCAGAATCGGCTTGAATATGCGATGCATGGAACGCTGATAGGTGGAACCCGCATTCTTCAGGCCAAAGGGTGTAACCCGATAATAGAAAGTACCTTGGGGCACCCTGAAGGTAGTGGAATCATCATCCTCAGGAGCCATCCTGGTCTGGTTGTACCCGGAATACCCATCCATGAAGGATAGTGCTTTGAACCCGGCCATGGAACCAATCAATAACTCTATCATTGGATGGGAAAAATCATCCTTCACACAGTGGCGATTGAGATCGCGGAAGTCGATACAGACTCTGATTTGTCCTTTTTTCTTCATGACTGGCACAATTTTGGCTAGCCACATGGGGTAATGAACTTTCGTAATGATATTTTCTTTGATAACCTTATCATCTTCGGCCTCAACCATGGCACCGTGAGAAGGGTGTATCTTTCTGGGAGGCTTCTTGATCCCGCGATGGTTTTCCGAGAGACCAAGGCGATGGATGGCTACCTGGGGATCTAATTCTGTCATCTCGTCGTAACTCCAAGTGAACACGTCATGGTACTGTTTGCAGAATTCCACATACCGCTGCTGCTCCTTGGGGTGTATAGCGGTGATGACCAATGTGGGTCTCGGGTCCGCCTCTCTACCGAGGTTCACCTGTACCAACTCGTCGACTGTGGTGGAGATACCTTCCTCCAAGGCAGGGGAGAATCTTCCATGTCCCCTTCTCCACTTGTGGTGGGATCTTTCATAGGGGGAGCTTCTTCTGGGCCACCAGACTCCGATGGGAAGTTGGTGCTGTCTTGGGCGGCAGGGGCCATCATATCAGGAGACTGATGCACCACTGAGACCATAGCGATGAAGGCAGCTGATCCAATCCCATCTGGTCTTCGGCCCAAGGGGCCACACTTGATGACATCAAAGCAGTAGTAGCACATTGGATTGAGCCGGTTAATTCTATACTGGAGGAAGAGACACGTATGATGTACCATCATTGCCATGAGACCAACGTCCCGATACAGTGTGGGGGTAGGGCTTCCAGGACCACCTAAGCCTGGTTGGTGTAGGATTATGAGGTGATTTTCCACCGTCTCATGGACCTGGGAATATTCCTTTCTCTTGTACCCGAAACAAAAAAGAATTGCCCCATATTGGGGGTCGTAGCCTCCAACCGATGGATTGGGAAGACGTAAGTGTCATTAAAACCTGACCAAGGATCACTTGTGTTAGTGACGGGCTCGATCTCACCCACCAGAATCTGCTTATCCTTTCTCTTGTCATAGTCGGCGTCCAGATAACGGGCTTCAAAAGATGAAAAAGGAGACGCAACTCATTGTACCATGCCTAATCGACCATTGAGAGAGTTTTTGAGGCATTGGTGATACGAAGAGGGGACCGCTGCATGCAGGTGGAGCCACGACCTGCCCATAAATGCATTGTATGTAGTGTCATGGGAGAAAACCATGAAATCGGTGCTAGAAATTAGGCCACTGAACTGGTTCTTCAAGCGGATCTTGCCGACTGGAGTTTTCTCGGTCCTATCATATGCATGGATTCTGAAGTCGGAGGGAGTTAAATCATCCTTAGACAAACCCATCTTCCACAGTGTCCGATTTGGTGTTAGGTTAGTCCTAGAACCCGTGTCAACAAGACAGTAGAGAACTTCCACACCATTGAACTATACAGTGATATACGGTGGGGGAATGTTCCCCTGTATAAGAGGGTATTCTTGTTCACCGGATCATTAGATAACTTCCTGGAATTCGGTGTTCTCAATTGCCTTAGCATGGAAGGCTTCTACAGCCGCTACCTCTGTCTCAAACTGTAGGGGTCTCATTAGGGCCTCGACAAGTGCCTCATGCATTTCAGATGATAGGTGAAGGGCCTCAAGGATAGAAAGCCTCACTGGAATGCTGGTTAGGTGCTTCAGAACATCATACTTTCAGGCCAGACACAAGATTCTGTTTATAAGAGGCCGCTCTGCGATCAGAGGTACAATGGGCCCTACCGGCTGAGCCGGCGGCTAACTAGTACAAGGAATATCTCGTTGTTCACTAGACGAAGCCCATAGAGTGGATGCCAGATGATGACCGGAAGCCTGAGGTCGGCTGGTGGAAAGGCAGAGCTGGTCGTGTCACGGCTGAGGTGCTTCCTCTAGATCCAGCAACACAAATGGAGGTGGAGGCAGACCTGTCGACACCGAATGAAGGGGCCGCATGTCCTGAGCTCTGTACTGGGCTTGTTTTCTGGTCTCAGTGGCGTGCACGGCGTGGCTGGAGGTTCCAACTGTTGTGCCCCGACGATTCATGTAACCATGGCTCCAATGGTGCTGGCGACGACTGGGGACATTGTGAAGGTTTGACCGGTGTTCCTCTTTGCCGGGAGTCAAAAGGGGATTTACCAACTCTATGGTGTTAACCGAAGAGTACCCCTGACTGTGGCGTGACGAAACATCCACCATTGGGCGGATTCTGGGAGGGATGCCCATCTCCAGGGGAATGAAGTTTCTGAGAGTGCGTGACGAAGACGACAGTGGTGGAGCGTGTTCTTTCTTCTTGCGCCACCGCTGCATGATCTTCTGGGAATAGGCTGGCTGAGATGACGATGTCGAAGTAGTAACTGCAACTTCTGAGGGATCTGGCTGATTCAGGTGCACACAAATGATGCCATGGGAATGGGAGACCATCTTGCGGGCCATCAAGTCGTTATACTTCTGGGACCCACGGCCGGAAACCTACTTCCATTCACCTTCGTTGCCACTGCTGTCATCCGACCTCACAATGACACCTTCCACTTGTGCTGGGTCTGGACCCAACCTGACTATATTGTTTTCAATCTAGTCTTTCAGCCAGTCCTGAACACGTAGCACTACCGGTTGTTGTGCCCCAGTGTCCGGTGATAAGGGTAGTAGTTGGGTTGATCGGTGAGATGCGCCTCTTCTAGTTTTTGGCACTCAGGGAGCCGTACAATTCTCTTCTCCAAGGCACTACGGAAGGGGACCTAAGCCTAGTCAAATTAGTAGGTCTGATTCCTTCTACCCGGAAAGGGGGCTATAGGAGGCTGACCCCGATGGGGGGCCGGAGGAGCATGCCGAGGAGGCGAAAACAGATTTTCTCTCCTAGGGGGCGATAGAACATTTTGCGGTGGCACTTGCCGATTCTGAGGCAGTCACTGGTGGGATAGAAGTTGTGCCCGTGGGGGCGGACCCCTATGGGGCTGCGGAGCTAGCCTCACTTGAAGCAAATCTAGCTTCCTGGGGGCCTCTATCTGGGCCATAATAGTGGGTTCGTCTCTGGCAGCTCTCCATGCTGGGATTATAGGAGGCAGCGGGTGTGCCTGAATGGCCTGTTGCAGGGCTTCTTCGAGGCGTTGAGCTTTGTCTGAGATGTCCTAGAACCCTCCAGGGTAATTCTGAGTGATCAGAGAAGGAACCAGCTCTACCTTGATGTTCCCCATTCACATTTTTAGTAATTTATCCTGAGTTAACGGCATTTCAAGGGAGGATGTGAGCCCTTTCCTCTAGGTGATGAAGTTTGTGCCTCGCTCATCGGGCATTTTCTTGCACCTGAAGAGGTTTGTGATGTTCATCTTGTGGGTTGTGGAACTGAGCTGGTAGAGGAATTTCCTACGAAGGTCCTCCCAGCTATTCACGGATCCGACAGGGAGGTGGTTGTACTAGACGAATGTAGGCCCTTCCAGTGTCTGAACAAAGCAACAGAGCGTGGTGTCCTCCTACTGCCCTGGAGTCCCTAACATATGCTCACACCTTGACTTGAAGTGGGCCAGATGCTGCGACATGTCTCCCATCTCGTTAGAGGTGGAAAAAGTGGGGTTCTCAAATCCCGGAGGTGCTGTCATATCATCCACCCATGCTGGGTACGGCATGCCATCTAGTGGCATCGCCACCTACCGAGTCTCAAAAGCCTCTAAGCGGGCGATGAGCGCTGCCATCGGATTGTCTGGACGCGTGTTCTTGTCCTGACGGTGATCCCTAACCACAATCGCATTGTCGGGCTCTTCAATTCGGTAGACAAGCTCAGCAGCTCGTGGATCAGTTTGTGGAGAGACCCTTGGGCAGTGGGAGGAACATGAGCGGGGTCTCTTGGGTGATCACGCCGTTAAAGAGGGTTTTGCGAAACATATCGCTCCCTCTTTCCTTGAGCTCCGGCCTCTCCTCTATCAGTGAACACAACATGATCGAGGTTGCCTGGGAGAATCTCGTTGAGGGGTAGTTGTTCCTGCCCCTGCTGCACTGGACGAGGATCACTGTAGTTGGGCCACCGTTCTGCAATGCATTCAGCCAGAAGCTCATCGACAAACATGTTCTGCTCAGAAATCTTTTGACATAGCGTGTGTTTCTCAGGATCTTCCGCTGCCTTCTGTACTGAGGCAGATGGGTCAGAGATCTTGACATCACCAACATGCTCTTTACCCTTGTCGATATTCTGGATCAGTGTTAACGCCTCAGTGGGTGTAGGGATACCTAGGAGGTTCCTATGTTGATGATTAATCCTCCCGGATGGGTCCAGTAGTGGCTTGTCCTCAGGTGGTGAGTCCCCAACAAGATGTTCTAGACCGTTCCCCTCTCCCGACAGATCATCCATGTTAACTGTCGCTTTCCTCGGGGGCATGCCCTCAAAGTCGCCCAGTGAGTCGGGCTGTCGGCGAATCAAACCAAAGAAAAGGGAAGCGTACTACCCCCATCCACGGATGTGCGCGTGGGGGGTGGCCTCCTCGATAACTTTGTGGAGTAATTGAAAGATCTGAATGCATTGCTGTTGGAGGGACATGTGGTGGCCAAGTGATTCGGGGTGCCGAACCGTGGGGAGCAAAGCCAGGTCGACCTGACGACATTGCTCGCCAATATCCACGAGGTGTGCTTGGATCCTGGGATAGGGCACTTGCTGGTGGCGTAGAAGAAAATTAGTCGCCCTGAGGGTCTGGAAGAAACATTCAAACTCTCCCGGGGTGTGCGAATCTGGTGTATCGAAATATGATCCCGCGACTGGCCAAAACATCTCGGGGACGTGGCCTGCTGCGAGGATGGTCCAGAAGCTCCATGACTCAGGTTCAGGATCCTGTCCTTGGTGGCCCCTCTCATCAACTGGGAGTGACTGGGGAACTGGCAGTGGTGCCGAAGTAGTCCACTGGGCTGGTGGGCTGGCCGGCAGAGAATACGGCGAGCAGGCCGACTGGCCACCGAATCCTAAGTCGCCCAACAAGGGTTTCAGTGTCCTAGCTTCTATGTCAAAATAGGATGGGCCGGCGAACATGCCTCCTCTCACAGTGTCGGGGCTTTCCAGGAGTATGTTATGTCATGGTACTTCCGCCACCGACCCCCAGAAATGGTCTCTATCGTCTTTGGTCGAGGTGGAATGTGCTCCCGACGAGGTCGATGGTGACTGCAAGTTCAACCCCTGGGATTACGCCAAGTCCTCGTCCTCCTGGATATACCTTTGGAGGGAGGTGGGGATTGTATGGATCTTGCATTCAGGGAGTACGAGGCTGACACATCATGTCCTAATCCCAGCCCTTAACTCAAAGGACTGAGGGGAGGGATCCATCACTGAGTCATACTCCGCCTCTGAGTCTGAGAAACGGACCGGCCTGATTTCCATCTAGCCTTCCCTAGAATTTCACATACGGCGAAGATGTCCCACTCTCCTACCCCTCAGTGGCTCCTTGGGGAAATGCTGATTTCTGTCATGGAGCCCTCTGGCCGCACTGGTGCCGGGGCCGAGAGGACTAAAGGCCGGGGTGCAGGGAGTACCAGGGAAAATTTCTAAAGGGACATGGGGAGGACCTCCATGCGGGTGAGTGACCGGATATACAACAACTCAATAATTGTGGTCTGCGGTAGGGGAAGTGACCCCATACCCTGTGTAGTGGGCGCTGGAGAGAGCCCCACCTGGAGTGTTCCTATCATGGGGAATCCCATTACCTGCGGCGAGGGTGGTGCTAGGCACACCTCTGAGCTGAGGATGGAAGGAGGTAGGTCCCATACCTTCCAGAACAGTGGAACGGAGTAGGCCTTCACGCTGGATGGTACTACCATGAATTGGTCTGCGGTGGCCATTGTCTGTCCATGCGACCAGGAGAGTCGACCTAACCTGCCCGTGGGGCGTTCAGGGCCTCGATCTAGATCGGGAATATAACTTCCCCTGATTAATTTGTGTGGGGGTTTGATGATAGGAGTCCGTAGTGGCTCGGGCCACAGTGGTTGCCGATGTTGATGCCCCAGGGCGAGAAACCTCTTCCGCTCATACCCGACACTGGCGTCGGGTCAGGTGGGTTGGAGCCGGTGGTGTGGGAACCTGAATTGCCTGCTCCTCGTCCTGAGGAGTCAGGCGACGGCGTAGACGCGGCCTAGCGGGGGCCCCGACTGTGAACCCTTGAAGCGGGTTTCCAAGTGGGCCAACTCGGACATCCCCTGCCAGGTCGGCGTAGGGGGAAGAGGTGTCAAGGCGTTCTGGGGATAAGCTCCCAAAACGGCTGAACGAAGGGGTGGGGAGTGGTGGCTCCATGTGCAGCCCTCAAGGGAGGCGTTTTCGGTGATGCACAACTTCCTCAAGGTCCAAACGGGCCATGTCCCTAGAGGGGATTACCCCTACCTCCTCGTACGTACGCACAAGGTCGTTCATCACCCTTCATTGGATAATCACTGTCGGGGAGAGGGGGCGTGAGCGCCCAGCAGTCATGGCGACCGGAGCAGCTGTGGAAGAGGAGGAACCACGTGGGGTGGCCATGTTGGTATTATATCTTCCCCTACACCGGTGGGTAGGTGGCGATCGAGCTCTCGACGTAGAGATCCGATTCCTAAAAGAAGGGAGATGAACCCATTAATGCTAATAGGAAAAGAAATCGACAACCAATAGCCCAGTGTCGTTCCATCTTCCATGGTCAGTAAGAGGGATCCACATTGACAACATCGCAGAATGGAGTTCTCAACGTCTTGACTACCCCAACACCTGGAGGGTTTCATTTCCTAGTGCTGGGTACCCGGACCTGGTGACATGCTAATCTTCGGACAACCAAACGCTACCAGTCCCTGTACTGAGGAGAAGAGATTCACTTCAAATTAACCATTTTCTTTTTCTGATGTTTTCCGTCGGGGCGCGCGCGCATCCGTCACACAGGGGAGTACGCGCGGCTTGTAGCCCCACATTCCTACCTTCCAAAGGCAGACGGTATCTGTTCCTTATTCAAGGAAGTATGCTCTTTGATCGAATCTGGGATGATGGTATGTCGGTTCATCCGTCCGTGGATTCCTCCACAGAGCTCGTCACCTAGTTCGGGTCTCCATAATAGATTTAAGAAGTGTCCATGAATCTCGTTTCTGGTGTCATATCTTCATGGACACTAGTTAATTACACTGCTTTTGTTGAGACGCTCCAAGGGGTCTGGTTGGGGAACAAACCTTCGGTTAGGAGAATGGTCACGCTGAGGTGTCGTTGGCGTGTCTTGACACTGGAGGATTTGTAGGTCTGTCTTATGTCCCCTATTATAGGGATTCTTGAGGGTGCAGAAGCCTGAGGAATCCCACATCAAATGTGGGGAATTGTATGCCATATGCATGTATCTGAGGTTTTCCTCAGCTTCCCATGTTTAACACGGGGTATGCCACAAGCTTAACATCCAACGAGGACGGATCAGACTGATTAGAACACTGAGAGTGGATCATATTAAAGAACCCCCTGGAGGGAACACTGATGTTGGGGCCATCACGTGGTCGGCTTCCTGGATACTGTGGAGTGGAACGAGGTGGCATGATCCTACATGGATGTGGCAGCCTAGGAAAGAATCAGGATGGGTGATGAAGTGAAGGTGGGCTTGAACCTCATGGAGGTTTCCTACGTATCCCCAAGGCAGGGAATCAATGTCCACGTAGTTCGGGTATACAGTTTAACATCATGCGGGATGGGGGTATCTGGGGCTTACGCCTCAAGGAAGCCCACAATAGATATGGGTCTTACGCCCAGAGGCGGCCCAAGGTGGATATGGGGCTTACTCTCTGAGGCGGCCCACGCTGGATATGGGGCTTACGCTCTGAGGGGGCCAACGATGGATATGGGGCTTACGCTCTAAGGCGGCCCAAGATGGATATGGGGCTTAGCTATGAGGTGGCCCAAGATGGATATGGGGCTTACGCTGTAACACCCCAAGCTTCCACAGTACGTTTCCCTTTAAATAATGCAATGGCGTGCATTGTACGCAACTTCGAGATTCTAACACACCACAACCAATCAAACTAGTCGTTATGAATAGTAATACCTACATTTTGAAATTTTATAAATTTTATCTTTCAAAATGGACTTAATTTTCAGATTTTTAATATCGAAATTAGCTTAGGGGGAGATTTTGGTACTTTTCGAATAACTTTTATATTTTGATGAATAGTGAAAATTACTAAATTTTAATTAAAAACAACTTTTTCAATAGAAATAATTAATAGTGATAAATTATTAATTTGAGTGATTTTAAAGTATATTTAGAATATATTTTGACCATTTAATACAATTTTTGTCATTGGATGTAATTTCACATTTAAACCGAATATAAACAAGTGTCAATCTTTTAATAGTTATTATCTCTTAAAAACACGCTATTTGTTTTGACGACGGGAATTAATTTCTAAATTAAATAATGCAACTGATATGTTCTGAATTTGTTAAAATAGGCATCATTTTTGAATTCATAATATCAAAAATAGCTTAGGCCTAATTTTTGGTATTTTTCGGGAAACTTTCATTTTTTCATAAATAGTGAAACCACTAAGTGGTAGCTAAAAAACTGAATTTTTCATAAAACTTAATTTTACCGCTTCTGTGAGTGGAATTTCAAAAATCCGAGACACACCATTAATATCAAGGAGTAAAATGTGGTTCAATGAGATGAAAATAATTTTTGGTGAATAGTAACGTTTTCCTTTTATTTACCACGGTTAAAAGTAAATAGGGTAATTGAGGGTAAAAATTATATTAATATTACCCTAACACATGTCCTAATTCTATTGGACAAGTGTATCTCAACCAAAAACAGCCTTAGCAGTAAAATATTATCATTTAGGTCCACTTGTATTAGATTAGGACATTTATTATTATTTAATTAAAAGAAGAGTCAAAAGAGTTAAAATCAATGATTGTTTACTAAAACATTTGTAATATAGGGTTATACATAAGATAAATTCGATTTCAAATATTCCATAGAAATCTAAAAATATTTCTTACATAATGGTAATTTATTTATAATTTTTAGACATTAAATATTTTAATTTATTTATGATACAATGGTGATGCAGTAATTTCCTAATTAATGAAATATTTAAATAATTGATATTATAAATATCAAAATAAATGTAATTTGATACTTTTTATGAATTAAACTAATTTAATAGGTTACTATGACATATTAGGATTTATTATACAAATTGTGTTCGAAGTAATAATGCAGTTATTAATTTATCAAAAACAAAATACCCAATAGTATCAAAATTGACAAAAAAGAGTTTTTAAAACAAAATATTATATTATTAATTTATATTTAATTCCTATAAATATAAGGTTCAGCCAAGAGACTTATATCATGATAGGTGTATAGTTAATGTACCACTTGGGGATCGCTTGGATCTATATAGTATGTTTATTAACCATATAATATAAAAATACAAAGAGGCATTGTAAAAGTGAAACTAATTAACTTAGAGTTAATACTTAAAGATAATGTTAATATAATGACCTAAACCTGTCTAAATTCTATTGTTTGAGTGGTTTTCGACCCATCCCCACCTTAACCTTTAAATAATCTACTTTGGAGCCATTAAAAACCGAATATGAATTTATTATAAAATAATATTTTTAGTTTTTCCAAAGGTGGCCCTCACCCCTCTTATAAAAGGGAACTCCCCCTTCTCACTAATTCACACATTCAAATCCTTTTGGATCGGCCAAACCCTCCCCAAATACTCTATAAACATCACTCAATACAACCTAGAGGCCTTAGTTTGATAATAAAGCCAACCTAAAGAGCCCTTTTGATCAAATCAAAAGAAAGAACCCGAAGAAGAGGTAATGTTTTCACCACCCTCTTTCAAGTTACTTTTTCATCAACTTCTTCCTTCATTGTTATTTCTATTCTAAAATAATAACTACATTATCTTATATATAATGTGATGTTATTATAAATATGGTACAACCATATTCAGTATTCTATCCATCCTTTCTATGGCATGTCACCATACGTGTGTACGTACGGCTTACCGTCTCCACGTCATGGTGTAATTGTCATTCAATAAATTATTATTTGGATGGGTATAATAATGATGTGTAATTAATGTAAATAATAAATATAACATGATAATTATTCTTTCTATATGATATACCATCTAATCGTATATTATTTTAACATCAAAAGAATGATATTGTCGCTCGTGCGTACGTACGGACTACCGTCTCCATGAACACGATGAGATTTAGTCTCTGTATGTCCATTCAAGTATAATTCACATTTCATGATTAAAAATAATGTTTAAGGACTTCATATAATTCTGGATATTAATATGATAGAACCTATCCATAACAAACATGGATTATGTAACATAGAATATAAAGGAAAACGAGTAAGTTAACACCCAAAATGACGATAATACTAAGATATTATTAACAAATCAATGTTAAAAGATCATATATGATGTCATATTAATGTAAATGATTATTTTATAATTCAATAACAATTATTTCTCCATTATAAAGAAGTTTAACCTACCGTCGACCAAGGAAAAGGTTCAAAGTAATGGGTTTCTTATCTCACTCTTAATTTCGTGAGATTTCCATTGTTCACCACTTATTTATTGCATGTGGTGTATGTGTATTGCCCATGATTGTATTCATTGTGTAATATACTTTAATTTATGGGTATTTACGTCATCATTGTATGATCCTTATTTCATGGTTGTATGTTTCTTAAGTTTCCTAATCGATAAGGGAATTTGAAATTTCAATTTGCACTCATCCGGCTTTAGGCATACTTCATTGATTATTTTACTCCAAGATTATGTGCTGAATCATTATTGATTTTATTATGTCATAAATTCCACTCCCCTTTCTGTGGATATACTTTTTATACACATAATCACTCCACTGATAAATTATTAAGTCATCGGTATGAACTTGATAAGAGTAATTTTTACTCAATCTCGATTTCTTGAGTTAAAAATCCAATTCATTGGTGTTGTTTTTACAAGAATATGTGTGAATGTCCTTTGATTGTTTTACACTTAATATCCAATCATATTGAGTGTATTTATATTTGTCACTCATAATTATGTCGTTGATTTATCCTTAACCAATTGATACGGCCTTTATGAGAGATTTCATCTCAATTTACATTCCATTGAAACTCCTTTATTGTTAAACACCAAATCACTTTTATATGGTGTATATAATGTACTTTGACATAATATATCATGAATAGATTTATTATAATGATATTAAAAAGTTTTTATTTCCTCAATTATTTTTATTCAAGGGTCTCTCTTTTGTTTAGGAACTCTAACTAAAATGACATTTTAAAATGTTTTAAAGATTGATTATTCTAAATATTTCTCATTAATGTCCATGTTTTAAAAATGGTTTTAAGGGTTTATCTATATGGACATTAACGTTTTCAAATAAAAATTCCTTTTAAATGTTTCAAAGTGGTATGTGACACTCTGATTCTAAAATCTATTTTAAATGGATTCTTGAAAAATAGTGTGACTTTTAAATGATTTCACAAAAAAGGCGGATATTTCACTCTAATTGTTTTGATGATTATTTTCATCTATGTCAATATCCTTCATCATTCTCTATTTAGGTTAATATGATACAATACAATCATCCATATTGTATCGAATGAGTTATGTTTGACTGTGGATGTGCTATTTTTATACCATTCATGGTTTGTGGATAAAGTATTGACATTTCGTATGCTAGTTTTAATACAAATGTTTATGTTATGTTTAAAACATTTCATATGAGGAATGCATTGGACTTAGTAAGTGACGAGTGGAGCCCGCTATAGCTCCTCGATGCATCGGTAGGTCTCATGAGACAAACTAGTGTCTTGGAACAAGGCTTTGACAAAATCTTATTTGTAGTCTTGCCACGAGGCCTTGGCTACGTGGTTACGATAGTCTGGCATTATGCATTACAACATTATGAAAGTGGATATTAATATTTTCATGTGATTATTCGACTAGTAGAATATCCATGTGAATAAGTAAATGGAATTATTTCATTTTATCCTTGCCATATTATGCTGAAGTTCATGTTTAAAAGGCTTTTGTTTTAGTTATATATTGCCTTAAATTTTTATGTTTGTTTATGAAAGTTTCTTATATATTGTTATCCTTACTGAGCATCTGAGCTCACACCTTTCAATGTTTTATTTTTCCCAGGATGTGAAAAAGTATTTTATGAATGACCTGCAGGGATAGTATGAGGGGATATGAAGACAATCTGTTGTTGTAGCTTTTCACTTATTGATGTAATGTAAACTTTATAAATATATCTAGTATTTCCAAGGCTACTAAACTAATCAGTATTTCGAGACTTGATCTTTCTTGTGATCATTACAATGTTATGTAATGATGCACCGACTCTAGGTATCTAGGGTCGGGGCGTTACAGTTGGTATCAGAGGAAGTTTAGTACAAACCTTGGAAGCTAGATTTAGATAAAATCTGATTAGAGCACATGGACCTAAGATGAACTTTAAGGATTAGTATAGAAGAACTTCCTAGAATTGTGGTATTGTAGATATTTTGTGAGTTTTCCGAGCAATACATCTCTTTCTAGATACGAGCAGGTAGAGGCGGCTCTGGAACAGTTGTACCTAGGGGTAAAACCTGAAAACACCGCTTTGATCTAGACTCAAATGGGAACTGGTGCACGATAATGGGCCTTGTTGCACTCTTGGTTACGACACTCCCGGGGGATATGCTTTGGATAATTTACATTTTCTTTACAAACCGATTTGAAGTATTATATATATAATATGAGAGTAAATGACCTTGGTTAATCCTAATGTTTTTTGAATTGATAATATGGTGACATGTTAATCTCTAAATGATTTTATGTCTACTGTTACTCACACAATGCTTTCTGGTTTTAGTCAATGGCTGGATTCCAAGGAATTCATAGTGACTTTGAAAATGATGTACAAGGTAGGAACGATGGTAGAAATGAGAAACAAAATGGAATGTTGATAGGCGTAAAAGATATCATCTTTATGCCAAATAAATATTCCAAAAATATGATCAAAAATATATATATTAACCAATTCTCGGACTCAACAAAGAAGAGAAATGTGATGAATGATAAGAGCTCCAGTAGTGGAGACCATGGAGAAAGGAATCCCCAATTTCTATCATGCAGGAAATGTGGAAGGATACACCTAGAAAAGTGTCTCAATGGGAAAAAGAAATGATTTACATGTGGAAAGGAAGGACATACAGTGAAGAATTGCTTAAGAAAATTGAAGAGTACTATGGAAGAAGATAAAAATGGTCCAAAGAATCCATTTACAGTCATTTTCCATAAATGTAGGGGACCTGGCCATTACCTGAGTGAATTCCCTATTCTATAGGATATTTTCCTGGTCAATGAAGAAGACATGTGGGAATAAATGGTTGGAGAAATGTTTAAAAATTATTAGTGCTCCTTGTTGATGGGTTTACTTAGGAATAATTTTCTCTTGATTTTTTAACCCTGCAGTTCTCCATGTGAGAATGATATTTGAGGAAGAATTATCTTTTCTCTTGTGGATATAGTTGTAAATAACCATTTAGTTTTATATGATCATTGGGTTTGAGGAAATTATAAGTTATTATAATTTGGGATGAAAATTCAAGGTATGAGATAAGATTTGTGGTTAAATTATGTTATGGTTATTTTGAGGAATTTATCTCATTTTGGTAATTTTATAAAATATAGTTTTTGAAAAAGGACAACACGCAGACCGTGTGACAACCCGTCATGTTGGAAAAAGCTGTGGGAATCGGACCCACAACCAAAGTGAGATTGGGATTTATCGCCTACCACTGGACTACGTGAAGTCACTAGTTAGTGTGACTATTATTTGTAGTTAAATTATTTTATTGTTCAATAATAATATGATATGGGATCTTATGTCTTATCAAATGAATACCCTTAGAATAGGGAAATGATTTGGTTATTAAGTGATAAATGTTATTTTGGAAGTTGTTCGCTTTGTTGAGAACACTATATGCCCAAGGAAAATAGAATAGTATGGTATTTAATTTGAGGAGTAATGGTGTATTTTTATCTATGTTTTTATTGTGGATTTATAGTGATTTGGGTTATTTATGGAAACGATTAGGTTAATTAATTTTAAGTATGCGACCTTAAGAGTAATTAAGGTCATTTGAAGAGATAATTTAATGTGGAAGACTACATTACAATAAGTTTTGGGTTTCAATATTACATTGGAATATTTTGAAGGATTTTAAGGACAATTTATTATTGAATGGTATTTATTTAACTTTGGGGTATTGATGGTTTAATTTTAGAAATTAAGATTAGTGTTTTTTTTCTCTAATAGAATATCCATTTGGGTGATCATCAGATATTATACTAACCATTTTGGTTTTGATTAATCTCTAAATACAAGGTAAATATCTAGTTTATCCTACGTGGATCATGTATTTCTATAGAAGTTTATTCTAGGTCTTCCATTGTGACCAAGTCTTCTTGAATACTCATTTTTCAAAAAAAATGATTTAGTGGTAAAAATTTATTAAAGAATGATACTCTACTTAAAAAGTATGTATATCTCTTTATGTTCTTAGTCAATATCATAAATGAATTCCTCGTCCTTATGTAATGTAACTTAAAACAAAAAATGTTGTCCATTAACTTTTCCTACTGGGAGACTAATGACTGTTTGTCCCAACACAAGTTTGTGATTTTCTTATCGTTAACTTTCTCATGATAATGTGTTCTATCCCTCTCCATTAGAACTTAAAACTTAGTTTATCGTCTATATACATGTTTTCTTACAGGGAATCCTCATATGGGTTATCTTGGGTGACCTTTATACCTCTCTTCCTTTCTTTTAAAGTGATAGTTTTATTGACTCTTTTTCCAATGTGGGACTTTCCATTATATTCTCAAGCCCAATTTTAAAAAAAATTTGAGGACGTAATTTATTGAAGGAGGGGAGAATGTAACACCCCAAGCTTCCACGTTAAGTTTCCCTTTGAATAATGCAATGGTGTGCATTGTACGCAACTTCGAGATTCTAACACACCACAACCAATCAAACTAGCCGTTATGAATAGTAATACCTACATTTTGAAATTTTATAAATTTTATCTTTTGAAATGGACTTCATTTTTGGATTCTTAATATCGAAATTATCTTGGGTGAAATTTTGGTACTTTTCGGATAACTTTCATATTTTGATGAATAGTGAAAATTACTAAATTTTAATTAAAAACTACTTTTTTAATCGAAATAATAAATAGTTATAAATTATTAATTTGAGTGGTTTTAAAGTATATTTAGAATATATTTTTACCATTTAATACAATGTTGGTCATTGGATGTAATTTCACATTTAAACTTGACATAAACAAGTGTCAATCTTTTGATAGTTATTATCTCTTAAAAACACGCTATTTGTTTTGACGATGGGAATTAATTTTTAAATTAATTAATGCAACTGATAAGTTTTGAATTTGGTAAAATAGACATAATTTTTTAATTCATAATATTAAATATAGATTAGGCCTATTTTTTGGTTTTTTTTGAAAACTTTCATTTTTTGATGAATAGTGAAACCACTAGGTGGTAGTTAAAAAACTGAATTTTTCATAAAACATAATTTTACCACTTCTGTGAGAGGAATTTAGATAATCCTAGAGACACAGTTAATATCAAGGAGTAAAATGTGGTTCAATGAGATGAAAATAATTTTTGGGGAATAGTAACTTTTTACTTTTATTTACCACGGATAAAAGAAAATAGTGTAATTAAGGGTAAAAATGATATTAATATTACTCTAAAACATGTCCTAATTCTATTGGACAAGTTTATCTAGACCAAAAACAACCTTAGGAGAAAAATATTATCATTTATGTCCACTTGTATTAGATAAGGACATTTATTATTATTTAATTCAAAGAAGAGTTAAAAGAGTTAAAATCAAGGTTTATTTACTAAAACAATTTAATATAGGGTTATACATAGGATAAATTCGATTGTAAATATTCATTAGAAAGATAAAAATATTTCCTACATAATTTTATTTAATTTATAATTTCTAGAAATTAAATTATTTAATTTATTTATCACACAATGGTGATGCATTAATTACCTAATTAATGAAATATTAAAATAATTGATATTATAAATATCAAAATAAATGTAATTTGAGACCTTTTATGAATTAAAATAATTTTATAGGTTAATATGACATATTATAATTGATTATATAAATTTTTTTCGAATAAATAATGCTGTTATGAATTTAACAAAAACAAAATACCCAATAGTGTCAAAATTGACATAAAAGAGTTTTCTAAAAAAATATTATATTATTAATTTATATTAAATTCCTAAAAATCTACGGTTCGGCCTAGAGACTTATATCATGATAGGTGTATCATTAATAGACCACTTGGGGGTCTCTTGGATGTATATAGTAAGCTTATTAACCATATAATATCTAAATACAAAGAGACATTGTAAAAGTGAAACTAATTAACTAAGAGTCAATACTTAAAGATAAGGTTAATATAATGACCAAAACCTGTATAAATTCTATTGGATGAGTGTTTTGCGACCCATACCCATCTTAAACTTTAAATAATCCACTTTTGAGCCATTAGAAACTGAATATGAATTTATTATAAAATAATATTTTTAGCTTTTCCAAAGGTTCCTCTCACCCCTCTTATAAAAATGAAACCCCCCCTTCTCAATAATTCACACATTAAAGGCCTTTTGGCTCGGCCAAACCCAGCCATAATACTCTCTCAAATTCCCTCACTACAAGATAGAGGCATTAGTTTGATCAGAAAGCCAACCTAAGGAGCCCTTTTGATCAAATCAAAAGTAAGAACCCGAAGAAGAGGTAATGTTTTCACCACCCTCTTTCAAGTTCCTTTCTTCTTCAACTTCTTATTTCTTTGTTATTTATATTCTAAAATAATAACTCCAGTATATTATATATACTGTGATTTTATAATAAATATGGTACAACCATATTCATAATTCTATCCATCCTTTGAATGGCATGTCACCATACGTACGTACATACGGCTTACCGTCTCCACGTCGTGGTGTAATTGTCATTCAATAAATTATTATTTGTATGGGTATAATAATGATGTGTAATTCATGTAAATAATAAATATAACATGATAATTATTCTATCTATATGATATACCATCCATTTATATATTATTTTAACATCAAAAGAATGATATTGTCGCTCGTGCGTATGTACGGACTACCGTCTCCACGAACGTGATGAGATTCATTCTCCATCATATACATTCAAGTATAATTCTCATTTGAGGATTAAAAATAATGTTTAAGGACCTGATATAATTATGTATATGAATAAGATACAGCCTATCCATGACAAACACGGCTTACGTAACAGAGAATATAAAGTAAAACAAGTAATCTAACACTCGAAATGACGATAATACTAAGATATTATTAACAAATTAATGTTAAAAGATCATATATGATATCATATTAATTTAAACGATTCTTGTATAATTTAATAAAAATTAATTCACTATTATACAGGAGGTTAACCTACCATCTACCAAGGAAAAAGTACAAAGTAAGGGGTTTCTTATCTCACTCTTAATTTCGTGACAATTCCATTGTTCACCACTTATTTTTTGCAAGTGGTGTATGTGTATTTCCCATGATTGTATTCATTGTGTAATATAATTTAATTTATGGGTATTTACATCATAATTGTATGATCCTTCTTTCATGGTTGTATGTTTCTTAAGTTACCTAATTGATAAGGGAATTTGAAATTTCAATTTTCACTCATTCGGTTTTAGGCATACATCATTGATTATTTTACTCCAAGATTATGTGTGGAATCACTATTCGTTTGATTATGTCATAAATTCCACTCCCCTTTCTGTGGATTTACTTTTGATACACATAATCACTCCATTGATAAATTATCAGGTCATCGGTATGAACATGATAAGAGTAATTTTTAATCAATCTCGATTTGTTGAGTTAAACATCCAATTCATTGGTGTTGTTTTTACAAGAATATGTGTGAATGTAAATTGATTGTTTTACATTTAATATCCAATAATATATAGTGTTTTTATATTTTTCACTCATAATAATGTCGTTGATTTATCCTTAACCTTAGTATACGGCCTTTATGAGAGATTTCATCTCAATTTACATTCCATTGAGACTCCTTTATTGTTATACACCAAATCACTTTTATATGGTGTATATAATGTACTTTGACATAATATATCATGAATCCCTTTATTCTCATGATATTACAATGTTTTTATTTCCTCAATTATTTTTATTCAAGTGTCTCTATTTTGGTTAGGAAATCTAACTAAAATGACATTTTAAAATGTTTTAAAGATTGATTATTCTAAATATTTCCCATTAATGCCCATGTTTTAAAAATGGTTTTAAGGGTTTATTTATATGGACATTAAAGTTTTCAAAAAAAAATTCCTTTTAAAAGTTTCAAAGTGGTATGGGACAATTTGATTCTCAAAACTATATTAAATGGATTCTTGACAAATAGTGTGACTTTTAAATGATTTCAGGAAAAAGGGGGATATTTCACTCTAATTTTTTTGATGATTATTTTAATCTATGTCAATATCCTTCATCATTATCGATTGAGGTTAATATGATACAATAAAATATTACATATTGTATTGAATTAGTTATGTTTGACTATGGGTGTGCTATTTTTATACCATTCATGGTTTGTGGATAAAGTACTTACATTTCGTATGCTAGTTTTAATATGAATGTTTATGTTATTTTTAAAACTTTTCATATGAGGAATGTATTGGACAATGTAAGTGACAGGTGGAGCCCGCTATAGCTCCTCGGTGCATCGGTAGGTCTCATGAGACAAACTAGTGTCTTGGAATGAGGCCTTGACAAAATCTTATTTGTAGTCTTGGCACGAGGCCTTGGCTACGTGGTTATGATAGTCTGGCATTATGAATTCTGTCATTATGAAAGTGGTTATTAATATTTTAATGTGATTATTCTACTAGTAAAATATCCATGTGAATAGGTAAATGGAAATATTTCATTTTATCCTTGCGATATTACGCTGAAGTTCATGTTTAAAAGGCTTTTGTTTTAGTTATACATTGCCTTAAATTTTTATGTTTTTTATAAAAGTTTCTGCTATATTGTTATCCTTACTGAGCATCTGAGCTCACCCCTTTCAATGTTTTATTTTTCCCAGGATGTGAAGAAGTATTTTATGAATGAACTATAGGGATAGTATGAGGGGATATGAAGACAATATGTTTTTGTAGTTTTTCACTTATTGATGTAACGAAAACTTTATGAATATATCTAGTGTTTCCAAGGCTACTGAACTAATCGGTCTTTCGAGACATGATCTTCCTTATGATCATGCCAAAGTTATGTAATAATGCACCGACTCTGGGTATCTAGGGTCGGGGCGTTACATATGCTCTGAGGCAGCCCATGGTGTCGGGACTTACATCAGGATGGAGGCCCAAGGTGCGACAAACCACTGAGGGAGAGGGAATTGGGACCGAACAAAGGAGATGCATCATTCCCTATCATGCCCTCCACTGGCCTTGAAAATGGGGAATTATGGAGGTTCATGGTTGATACCTTCCGCAAGAGTGGATAGGGGCTTACACCAAGGTGGATGCCCTTCCCCCGTGGACAAACGCCGCTCTGAGGGGGAGAATATCTTTCCATGTGAGGAAGATTCCACTCCCGTGGAGAGGAGTGGGTGTAAAGAATGTCCGAGCCTGGGGACCCTGCATGCGAGGCATGGGGTCGGATCATAGTATAATGTCATGTGTTGAGGGAGAGGTGATTGGAAGTTTAACATCCTACAGCTCGGACAAGGTGGGTTCGCACCACACCCATAGGACTTACATAACCGGCACCCTCTACCCCTTATGGGAGAGAAGGCATCGGTAAGGAAGTGGTGAAGGGGGTCTCAGAGCAAACCATCGAGGGGTCCACATTAGCGTGGCTATGCGAAAAAACAATAGCCGTTAGCATGCCTATTCGAAGAATCATGAGGCAAAGAAACACAATGGGAAACACCACCCAAGGGACCTTGAGGTTACTTCGTACGAGCCTGGAAGGACGCATGGGAAAATAGTGCATGGTGTGTATGCCCAGTATGGAGGAAATTGGGCGCCTATGTAGGGAGACACCTGAAGGGCCTCAAGGTGAGGGGTCCTGGGGTCTGCGCACAAAGAAAGGGTTTGCGCGCAAAATGCTGGGATGGCGCCTAATTGGGGCAGAGGGATTGTGCACACTTGAACCTTTTTGCGCACAGCGGAAGGAATTGCGCGCAACGGAGGAACCCTGAAGGGTTTGGAATTTTATTTAATCTAGTGGTATTGCGCTCAAAGGCGGATCATGGGGTGAGGTTGCGCGGAAATGGTTCGTACCAGAAGGGCATCCTGCACGCACGGAAGTCCTTTTTCACGCACGAGAGCCAGTTTAAATTCCACAACCCAGAAATGGAAGGGGCATCCTTCTATTTATAGGCCTTCGGCGTCATGGAATCCAGGTGGTGCGTGAAATCTTGCGCGCCTGAGACAGTGGCGAAAAAAGTTAGCAGCGCGGGCGCGGGTGCGCAAAGATTGTGCGCCGGTGCCAGAAACCTCCACGAATCCTAGACTCCTTTCACGCGACCCCCATTTTTTTGCGTTCATCCTCCTTAATTTCATGCAATGCTTTCGAACCCTCTGGATCGGGCCTTTGGGTCCAAATATGACTTCATTTTGTCATTTCGAATCTTCCTTTAGGATTGACGGACATTTCGGTGTCTATAACCTCAAAAATGGATAAATAATGTAGTGTAAGGATTAAATGGTAATTCTAAACCGCCATCAAACAAAACAATACACATTTTTTAGACATATTGTTTTATTAGCCTTATGTTTAATCAATTTTACCATTAGTGTTTTCACCACAGTATCTATTCTCTTTTTATTTACCTAAGTAATTTTACCTCTAATCCTAAAAAAATAATCCTAATAAATAATTTGGACCCACTAATTATAAACATAAAATGAAATTTTTTAAATAATTTTTTATGTGTATTTAAAATTAATTTTAACACATGTGTATGTAACACGCAATCCAATGTTCTAACGTTAACCACTTTAATTAAAATTTTTAATGTTTCTACTATTATTTATGACAAATAAAATTTAGAATTTTTATATAATATTAATTTTTATATTTAAAAATATTAAATATATTTTATGAAATTTCATTCTCATATTTAGTATAAATTAGTTTAATATAAACCCTAAAGACGTGATGAAAAGGCAGTTTTCAAAAGGGAATATTTCCATATGTATAAAATAATTTAAAATAATAAATAAATATTATATTAATTATAATTATTTAAAATGGAATAATTATATAAGAATTGAAATAATTTTAAATATAAATAATTTTAAAGAAAAACATTACATTGAAAATTATCTAAATAAAAATAATATTTTCAATAAAAACGTGTATTGTTCACTATAGATTAAAATAAAACATTTTACAAAAAAATTAAAAATATCACCCATAGAAAATTTTAACATGATGACTCAAAAAAGGATGTTCAGTTTTTCAAATTCAATTTATTAATTTGGAAAATAATTAATTTTATTATTTTTATCTAGAAACAAGTTAAAATTATTATTTTAAAAATGTATTTTGAAATATATAAAGACTTTACTGACAATTAAGTACATATTTATCAATATATTTTATTTACCAAAAAAAATTTAAAAACAAATTCAAATTTTAGTAATTCATATTCAAACCACCAATTTTAACATAAATTATATAATGGTCATGTTTAAATAATAATATTAGTGGTATATAGTGGTTTATTAAAACATGATGTTGTGTGTAACATAAGCTATCGAATAAATTAAATTAAATTAATATATATATATATATATATTTCAAAAAAACACAGGTTGTTACATTATTATAATATTAGTATGAATTGTAATGAAATGGTAATATTTCTATATGTCCAAATATTTATTTTATACGTGAATTTATAATTTAAATAAATTTAACCCCCATATTTTATATTTTAGAAAATGAGTTATATTTTTACATAAAATATATAAATTATACATTTATTATTTTAAATTTTCTTAACTTATAATAGATTAATATAATAAAATAAGTTACAATTTTTTAATAATTGGTTCCAAATAATATAATAAGGAATAATTGATATTAATGAAAAAATGATAAATTACTTTTATAAAAACTAGTTACCTTGGTAATAATATAAATTGGTAAAATGTATTTAACCAAATATGGAATGCCCAAACATATATTAAAAAATGTGTGTGAATTGGTAGTTGAGGCCCTTTGAAACATCTTTTTCTATTTTTTTAAGTACTCAAACTTTTTTATCAGGAATCTTTTTCCTTTCCTAGTTGTTCTCGAGAAAAAGATTAAATTCTAAAAAAATTCTAAGTACACGTCGTGTACTTTATGAGTACACGCTGTGTACTCAGTTACCACATGTAGCTATGTGTTGGCCATGTAGCGGCCAAGCACATGGCCACGTGGGGGTGACCTGGAGGCTGCTTAAAGTGGAGTACAGAAACGGTGAGCATGAACCGTGTACTTCAAAAGTACACGCCATATACATTATTTTTTCATTAAATGCATCGGGGTCGCATCTAATCACCAAGAATGTCTCCTTCTAGGTCACATTCGGCCGAGAGCTCCCATAAGGCTACAATCTTCCTCTAAGCCCCCGACCAAGCTTCTAAACTCTCATTTGACCATCTTCAATTGTGTTGGGATAGCCTATGTAAGCTCTCTCTTTTGCTTGAGCTTCGTTTCATGTTTTCTCCTCTTTCTCAAGTTATCCTCTATTGAAAATTTTAAACTTTTTTGTAGATCTTTGGTGTTAAATGGTGATTCAATCCTCTAGGTTCACATATTGCAATCTCCTAACGTCGAGGTAGGTGGTTTGTGCCTTTTAGTTGAATGTCTTTGTGTTTTATGTGCAAATTATCCAATACCCATGAACGGGGTATTGCACTTTTACCTTTTTAGCCATATTGTTTGTCTGCTATGCTTGTATTCTTGATTCGATGATAATTGATTGTGAATAGGGTGAATTTTTGTGCTTTGGATGTGTTTCCCATGCATGGTTTTCCTGTTTTAACCTTTGGGCCTAGTTTTTCATATTAGGCAGCTATTTACTTTTCCATGCCTAGTATTGTAGGATGGTACGATTGTTATTCTTTTATGTTGTTATGCAGTAGAATTCTAGACAAGTAGTTCATGAGGTTCACCTTTGCTTTTACGCGCTGCTACACTTTCTTGACTTACACGGGGTCGTGAGAACCTGGTGTATAGACCATAGCGAGAATGGATGTTGAGGGATTCTCCAGAGTGTCTTCGTATTTTTTTACAATGTGAGACCATAGGGGGAATTGACAATGAGTGCTTCTTCAGAGTGTCCGTAGTTCCTCGATGCAGGCCATAGAGGGAATGTGATGTAAGTGCTTTCCTAGATCACCCTTAGTTACGATACGAGACTATAGGGGGAATTGACGGTGATTGCTTCCTCAGAGAGTCTATGCTTAAGAAAAAACAGAGAGGTTAGACTGACTGTACTGCACATAGGTTTTCTCGTACTTGTTAGGTAAGACAAGAGGGGTTAGACTGAGTGTGATTCCAAGAGGGTTACCTGTTGTGTTTACCTGCTTGTTTAGTTGTTTCTTGACATTGAACTGTGGATTATTTACTATTGAGTACCTTCCTATTTACTGTTTCCTGTACTTTTACCTTCCATATACTCACTAATAGTTAGGCATGGATCTCGTGGTGGTTTCCTACTAGGATTGAGTCTCACACCCTATTTGGGACATGCTTTTGGGCCCAAACAGATTATATTGTTGCAGGTATAGACAAGGGAAAGCGCCCTTTTACTTTAGGTACTTGATTTCCAGTGAAGCTAGAGAGCATGGGACCAAGATATGTCTTGCGATACTAAGGATTTGTTTACTTTCTTTTTTTGGTACCTTGGTTTAGTACTGTTGTATTCCAGCATTGTGATTCATTTTTCTGTTTTCCTATACATATGTATCATGCATCATTCATATATATGTGTGTGACCCATTTTATTATTACCAGTCATCCTTTGTTTCTCTTTGAATGTTTTATTACTGCTTCCCCTATTTCATGTTGTTTATTTTCGTTTTGTTACTCTACCAATGAGGGCATAGTTTCCCCACTATCACACCCAAGGCCCTCGCTGCAATTCGGAAGCCTCTGGTGTTTTGGGAAATGCGCTTCAGGAAATACGACTAACTGGGTACGGGGTGTCTCTGGGCGGCATTCGAAACCACGACGTTATAAAGTGGTATCAAAGGGATCTTTTTTTGACTTACTATTTGGTGCCTATAGTCAGGGATAGGATGGAATAGGTACTTGGTAATAAACTATGCCTGATGGTTGCTAACTCGTGTACAGGGAAATGCCAATCTACTTCGTTAATTCAATTTTATGGTTTTGCAAGTTTATGGTTGCCTTGATTTTCACCATAAGACGATTCACATGATTTGTGATGTTATTGTTGATATTTTTGAGTTTCTATTTCTTTCGCAACCCGATGAGATGAGGGTATGTCATCTCATGCAACATATTGCCACTTGTTAGAAATCACTTTTCATTCATTCTTACCATGCCATTTAGGATGCATTAGCGATTTCATGTTGTTGTGATAGATGTTGTGTAGAATATTCATGTTTTTGTGATAGATTCCTTGATAAAAATACTTGATGTTTGATAGGGTAGTGTTTGTGTAAGGTTTTTTTTAATGAACACCAAAATTTGGTTCATGAGGTCTTATGGGCCATCATGGACTAGAATTTGATGGATCATTGACTTGTTTACATTGTTATAACATGTTTAAGATGCCAAGCTTTGATTTGCAGAAATTATGGGCCCTCACTGATTGGAATTTGGAACTTTCAATGTTTATTCAATTTTTTTTTGGGTTCTGGAGTAGTTTCTGAGGCTTACTGACTGGAAAAATCCAGAACAGAAGTCATGTAGTTTTGACTACATGCCATGTGTTCTTCTGTTCGGGAAGAAACAGTTTTTCTTAAGTACACGTCATGTACTCTATATACATGTCATGTAGTCTATAACTCTGTCGTCAGCTGTGTGGGTAGAGACACGTGATGGGGAAAGTCTAGTGAAAACACGTCATGTAGCATTTGAACACACCATGTATCTAAACCTAGGTATCATGTCGTGTCACTAACAACATGGGTCGGTGTTATCCATTCACATACATTCTATGTCCTCCTTGAACATTTTTTGTAGTGTTAGTCGTGTGTCAGGCCATGTCACTAACAATACTGGCTAGGTGAAGCTTGTCTAGTACATGCCATGTCTATCGTGAACATGTTGTGTAGTCTTGTCTTAGTAGAACTGTGTGTCTTGATCATGTATAAGGACTCAGGTAGAGAAAGATGATTCAAGTACACGTCGTGTGTTAAGACCACATTGTGTGTGGTTGGGGTGTCCCATGACAAGTTGTGGCAGGAGTACACACCCATATAAATGACGTGAACACATGGTGAAGGGGACATACACGCTTTGTAGTTATGTTTTTCCAAACTTGATTTATTTATTTCTCCTCTTTCCTTCCTATACATCCAGTTTTCAGTACTTGATAATGTTGATCTAAGGGGTTCATTTGACCTTGAAGAGTCATGCCACTGAGATATCCTTCGGTTGTCCACCAGTTACAGGGCAGTGATCAGACCCTACATGCAGTTGACCTGGGACTTCTCGCAGATCTTCCTGTTATGCTTGTCTTGGAACTGGCAGTTATACCTGATACCGGTGTTGATGCATAGTTTCGGGAAGGATTTATGAGGATGATGAGGACCTTTCAGGTGGCACCGCCTCCTGCCCCGTCGATTTCTGATTTGATGTGGTCTTTAAGCATTAGTATCCTCCCACATTCTCAGGGGATAGAGGAGCTTAGGCTGAAGAGTCAAGGCTAGAAGCCATGTTGATGAACATTGAGCATATGGAGACGCCTCTAGAGAGGAGGGTCAAGATCACAACTTATATGCTTCGGGACTCTTCCAAGAGGTGGTAAGATGTGATCTCATAGGCGGGACACCAACATTTTATGGTATTGTATGAGTTTCAGTGGATCTTATATGACTACTTCTATCCATAGACCTTGAGGGCCGATCGAGCCCAAGAGTTTATGAGTCTAGAGCAGGGTACTCTTTCTATTATGGAGTATTCCTCCCACTTTACCGTGTTGTACCACTTCATGCCTATTTAAAGAGGTGATTAGTTATTCATGGCATGGAATTTCAATGATGGTCGGAGGCAAGACATCCAATAACAGGTGGACATCTTCCGGATGACTTCTCTCACTTCTATTGTCAACTAGGCGCTGATCACAGAGCGCAATCTGAGGGATTCTGGGGTTGTGAGCCAGGGCGGCTCAACATCTAGAGTTAGCATCCCTCCTACTAGCAGTAGGAAGTTCCGTAGGGAGTCTTCACGTGGTGATCTAATGAGGTGATACACATTTCTGGTAGCCATGTGGTGTGCTATATAACGACCCATAATTTACATACATTGTTATTACTTCAAAATTGAAGCACACTTATTACAACATATAACAAAACCATGAAAGGACCGTATAGGTATAGTGTCTTCAGAAACTGGAAAGCATAAACAACTGGTTCATAAAACATCTACTTCTCCTCCCATTTATTTCATCATATCTAGAGTCCCTTTTTGGCATATTCTACTTAATAACCTTATTCCTGACCTGGGGAAATAAAACATACAAAAGGGTGATCTCAAATGCTCAGTAAGAGTAAACAAAAGAAATATCAATCACATCATAAACATAAGCACATAACTTTTGGAAATCTTAACCTGTAAAAGAGATCATAATTTCATAACATGGGATAAATCATAGTAGTGAAATGTAATCCCAATAATCATAACTTAAAACATTAAACTTTGTGGCCTACACACATAATCATTGAGAATCATTTATTTTTATTCAAGACTCATTGCCAAGACTATCTTAGTGGACAAATTCCACTTCTGAACCGAGTTCACTCCTCATTTTAGTCCTGTTTCACTGAACCGGTTTAACCTGCCGTTCCAGCCATGTCTATCTCATGAGATATAAAATCTTTACCCAATGAATTGTAGGTAGATATAGTTCCCACCCATCTCATAATGATACCATTCTTATGTGTGCTACAAAATCAGAAAACCATACATCATAGCATAACCCATGTAATAAAAATGGGAATCATAAACATCGTGACATCATAAAACAATTCATATAAGGTAAAGGAATTCATAAAAATATAATTCAATCACAACATAATCAAATAAATGTAATAATAGGGATAAAAACTGAACCCTTTATTATCTTATATGGAAAATAATTTTGATAAAACACTTAAACTCCATTCTTGAGGAAAATATCCTTTCTGCTTCAAAAACACTTTTCCTTTCTTAACATGTCGTACAATTATAAACTAAAATAAGTTGTTTAAAAATAAACATGAAAAATTGTAATGGAATCTTCTTGGAAATAATGTTTTAAAAATCCATTCATGCCGTATAAGTTAGAAAAAACATTCTTCGTACTTTTTTCGGAAAAGTCAAAAAGTACCTTGTACGAAAAATGACAAAATATTCCTTTCATATCCTTTACTAAAAAATCACCGAATGGTAAAATTGGATTTAAAAAATTGTAGGTGGATGGAAATAATATTTAATATTGAGTAAACATGGATGTGGATGACAAAATACACCCCAGTAAATGCCAAAGTATAAACAATCTCGGATAAAAATTAGATTGTGATATTTCCCTTACCTTAGGTCTGATTTGCCTTGTAAGTGTCTGAACCGCCTGTATAATGATTTAAATAATGTTATTGACTTATTCTAGAATCATAATTATTGTTATGATATAATATATGGTCATATTCTTAGCTTCTTATTAGTAATATTTCATTACAACTTGTTATTCGGGTGTTTATTACTTTTTGTTCTTATGCGTGTTTTGTCGAATAAATTCTTATTCTCTTCTTTAGGTTATAGATAACTAATTTCCATAATGTTATTAGTGTAATATATATCATATTCATTCATTCAATTCATTTATATAATCATTATGCAATGAAGATCATGTAGAACGAGTCGCATCACATCATGGAGATGGTATTCCATACATACGCACGAGCGATGATATCGTTCCCATGATCATAGAATTGTATTGGAGTGTATGTATACTATTTTAGAATCAATATAACTTTAAAATAATAATATATAGTCATTATTTACACCATTATACCCATCCAAGTAAGGTGGTGGTGGAAAGTAGATTACACCGTGGTGTGGAGACGGTATTTCGTACGTACGCACGCGCGGTGATTTCATTTTCTGTAGGATGGATAGATGGTGAAATAGGGTTGTTTCATACTTATAATAACATATAAGTATATGAGTGATACTGATGTTATTACTTCATAATGAAACAACTAATGAAGAAGAAGTGGAAGAAGAAATAAAGATGAAAGAATCGGTAACGGACATTACCTCTTCTTTGAACTACTTCTTTGAGACCTCCTTTTAGGGCACTAAAATTGGTCTTTGAAGAAGAACAGGACCTCTAGGATGTCTCTAGGGAAGTGGAGAGGAGAAAGTGGCAGGGGTTGGCTGAGCTTGAAGGCTCAATGTGGTGTGAGGAAGAGAGGGATGAGGTGCCCTTTTATAAGGGAGGAGAGGGGCACCTTTGGAATAACTAAAAATATTATTTAATTATAAAGCCAAATTCATTTTTAAATAGCTCCAAATTTATTTATTTCGAAGCTAAGGTGGGGATGGGTCGAAATCCTCTCATCCAATAGAATTTAGACAAGTTTAGGTTCCTATTTTAACCTTATCATTTAGATTTAACATTAAGTTAAATAATTTTACTTTTACCATGTCTTCTTGTGTTCTTACTATAAGGTTAATAAACATACTATAACAATCCAAACGAACCCCAATATGTTTATTATTAATATATATAACCTTATATAAGTCATTTGGCCGAACATTAGGAATAAAATAACAATTAATAATATAATATTTGTTTTAAAAACTATTTTATGTCAATTTTGACACTATTTAGTAATTGATTTTTGTGAAAATCATAACAGAATGATTAGTTCGAACAAAGTTAATTAAATCAATAATAACATGTAATATTGACCTATTAAATTAGTCTAATTCATAAAAAGTCTCAAATTACATTTATTTGGGTATTTATAACATCAATTATGTCAATATTTCATTAATAAGATTATTACTGCATCATCTTTGTGTCATAAATAAATTAAATTATTTAATGTCTAAAAATTAAAAATAAAATTCCATTATGTAGGAAATCTTTTTAGATTTATAATGAATATTTATAGTCTAATTTATCTTATATATAAACTTATATTAAAAATTATTTACTTATTAAACATTGATTTTAACTATTTTAACCCTTCTTTAAATAAATTAATAATAAATGTCCTAATCTAATCCAAGTGGGCCTAAATGGTCATATTATATTCCTAAGTTTGTTTTTTGTCGAATTACACTTATCCAATAGAATTAGGACATGTTTTAGGGTAATAATAATATCATTTTTACCCGTAATTACCCTATTTACTTTTAACCGTGGTAAATAAAAGTAAAAAGTTACTATTCACCAAAAATTATTTTCATCTCATTGAACCACATTTTACTTACTGACATCAACTGTGTCTCTCGGATTTTTGAAATTCCACTCACAGAAGCGGTAAAATTATGTTTTATGAAAAATTCAGTTTTTTAACTACCACTTAGTGGTTTCAGTATTCATCAAAAATTGAATGTTTTTAGAAAAATACCAAAATTTCACCCTAGGATAATTTCGATATTCCGAATCCAAAAATGAAGTCCATTTTGAAAAATAAAATTTTAAAAATTTTAAAAAGTTGTTATTACTATTCGTAACGGCTAGTATTAATAATATTTTTATTACCATATCATTGTTTAGTGAAACTCGGTATTGCGTACGACGCAAGCTATCGAGGAAGGTCGCGATTTCGTGTAAAGCAAGCCAAGAAAGTGTTGTGTGTAGAAAAAGATTCCTTTGATGATTTATATAACATAAAATTCTCGGGTGTTACATTCTACCCCCCTTAAAATGAATTTTGCCCTCGAAATTCGTCACTTTGTAACAAACAGATGAGGATACCTCTCCCTCATCATATCCTCAAGATCCCATGTAGCTACTTATAATTGGTGGTTCCTCCATAAAAGTTTCACCAATCGAGTGGTCTTGTTTCGTAGGACTTTTTCGCTATGATCTAGAATCTCTATCGGCTGTTCTTCATAAGAAAGATCCTACTGTAGCGGTACAACTTCTGAGCTGAGTACATGTGAAGGATCAGGTATGTACTTTCTCAGGAGAGATACATGGAACACATCGTGAACTTGAGAGAGATTCGGTGGAAGCGCCAATCAGTAAGCTACCTTCCCAACATGATCCAGTATTTCGAAAGGACCGATATATCAAGGGCTCAACTTCCCCTTCTTTCCAAATCTCATGACCCTCTTCCCGGGAGATATTCGTAAGAACACTTTATCACCTACTTCAAACTCTAGATCTTTTCTTCAGTTTTCGGCATAACTTTTCTGTCGACTCTGAGCTGCTCTTATGTGTTGTTGAATAGATCTGACCTTTTCTGCCATTTCATCAACGAGATCAGGTCCTAATAGCTTTCTTTCCCCAACTTCATCCCAGCAAGTTGGAGTCCTGCATTTCTTTCCATAGAGAGCTTCATAAGGAGTCATATGAATACTAGAGTGAAATCTATTATTATAAGAGAATTCCACCAAAGGTAGTTGTTGATCCCAACCACCTTTGAAATCCAAAGAGCAAGCTCTCAACATATCTTCTAGAGTTTGAATTGTTCTCTCAGACTGACCATCTGTCTGAGGATGATAAGTAGTGCTGAAACTCAACTCTGTATCCAGAGTATGCTGAAGACTTCGCCAGAACTTCGAGGTAAATCTCGGATCCCGATTAGATATAATAGAACATGGTACTCCATTCAATATTACCACTTCCATTACATATATCCTAGCAAGCTGATCCAGAGATAAATCCTCTCTAATAGCAATGAAGTATGCAGACTTTGTAAGATGATCCACTATGACCCAGATAGCATTATTGCCTTTGGACGTTTTAGGAAGTCCTATGACAAAGTCCATAGTGATGTTTTCCCATTTCCATTCGGGTATGGGTAATGGTTGTAACATCCCCTTAGACTTCTGTCTCTCATCTTTAACTTGTTGACAAACCAAGCATCGAGAGACATATTCAGCAACATCTCTTTTCATTCCATCCCACCAGAAGTACTCTTTTAGGTCCCTATACATCTTCGTGCTTCTAGGATGAATAGATAATGAAGAACTATGAGCCTCATCCAGCAGCTCCTTCATTAATTCATGGATGGGAGGAACACAAACCCGATTCCTGAACTTTATTATCTCATCACAATCAAGGTTGAATTCAGGAACATTTCTCACCTTATTTTGTAACTCAACATCTTCTTTATGTGCCTCTTTAATCTTCACATGTATAGATGGTTGAACATTCATTATAGAAAGATACGATTTTTCCCCTTTCATTATAATTCCAAGATCCATCATTTGTAAATCCAAAAATATTGGATCTTTTGTGATCCTCATCATGGATAAACTAGCATGGTCTTGTCGACTTAATGCATCTGCCACCTTGTTTGCATTCCCAGGGGGGTAATGAATTGAGCAGTCATAATCTTTAGTCATCTCCAACCATCTTCTTTGGTGCATATTCATCTCCTTTTGTGTGAAAATATACCTTAAACTTTCATGATCAGTATAAATATCACACCTCTCACCATAAAGGTAATGCCTCCAAATCTTTAATGCAAAGATTACCGCAGCTAACTCCAAATCATGAGTTGGGTAATTTTGCTCATGTATTTTCAACTGTCGTGAGGCATAAGCTATCACCATATCATTTTGCATAAGAACACACCCCAAACCCTTCTTGGATGCATCACTGTAGATCACAAACCTTTCTCCACTACAAGGCAGTGTGGGCACAGGTGCACTGGATAACCTTCTTTTCAACTCCTTGAAATTCTCTTCACATTCCTCCGTCCAAAAAAACATAACTCCTTTCCGAGTCAACTTGGTGAGTGGATTAGATAATTGTGAAAAATATTTCACAAAACGTCGATAATATCCATCCAAACCAAGAAAACTTCGGATCTCAGTTACTGTTGTTGGTCTCGACCATCTTTCGATAACCTCTATTTTTGCTGGATCCACAGATATCCCCTCATTTGAGATTATGTGACCCAAAAATGAAACTTTTTGAAGCCAAAATTCACACTTTGTAAATTTGGCATAAAGCTTCTCCTTTATCAGGGTCTTCAATATAATTCTCAAGTGATTTTCATGTTATTCCTTACTCTTTGAATATACAAGAATATCGTCTATAAAGACTACCACAAATTGATCATGATAGTCTCTAAAGACTCTATTCATTAGATCCATGAAGATAACAAGGGCATTAGTAAGACCAAATGGCATCACTATAAATTCATAGTGTCCATACCTTGTACGGAAAACCGTCTTTGGTATATCCTCCCTTTTGACCCTTAATTGATGATACCTTGAACGAAGATCAATCTTGGAAAAGTATTGAGCTCCGCGTAGTTGGTCAAATAGGTCATCAATGCGCGGGAGAGGATATTTGTTCTTGATAGTGATCTTGTTAAGTTCTCGATAATCAATACAGAGTCTCATTGATCCATCTGTCTTCTTAACAAATAGAACAGGTGCTCCACAAGGTGACACACTAGGGAGTATGAACCCCTTATCAAGATTCTCTTGGAGTTGCTTCTTCAATTCCTGCAACTCAATTGGGGCCATTTTATAAGGTGTCTTTGAAATAGGCAAAGCATCCGGTACGAGTTCTATTGAAAACTCAACTTCACGATTCAGTGGAAGACCCGGTAATTCCTCCAGAAAGACATCATCAAACTCCCATACAATGGAAATATTCTTAATCGTGAGTTTCTCACCAACCATATGAGATAAATAACCTTCATTTAGTGGAATCAATACCCATAAAATGGAAAAAATTTCCACTGGAAGGTTATGTTCATCCTTGCATCGATAGACGATCATAGAATGATCTGGAATATGAAATTTGACTTCCCTTCTTTGGAAATTGATATGATCTACATGTAGAGAAAGCCAATCCATGCCAAGAATCACATCAAATTCTACTATAAGAAGGATCACAAGATTTGCAGGAAGCACTTTCCCACAAACATCAATCGGAGAATAATTATAAACTTTTTATGCGACTGTTGTGCCATTAGGGGTTGTCACAGCTAACTCAACATCTAACTGTTGAGGTAATACGGTGATATCCTTAGAAAATTATTCAGAAATAAAGGAGTGGGTGGATCCAGAATCAAATAAAACATTTTCTACTTTAGAGTGGATGGTAAGTGTACCTTTCACCACATCGTTATCGTACTCCACATCGCTAATAGAAATTGCATGTGACTTTCCTTTGTCTTTATCCTTAAGAGTTTGTTGACGTCGACCATCATCATCAACCCTTGTATTTGGGAATTGATTGGCATAATTCCCCATCTCCTTGAACTTAAAGCATTGATGTGTAGTAGGATCATTTTGTGGATCCCTTCCTTTGTTTTCATCATTAGACATCTTCTTCCCATCATTGCGGAATTCAAATGCCTGATGACCTTCCTTTCCACATTTGAAACATTTACTTGTCCCTTTGAGACAACTCCCTCCACGTTTCTTTCCACACTTTGAGCATAAGGGAAAGCTCATCTTCTTTTTAGTGTGTTATTTAGATTTTCCTTTGAATTCCATTTTCCTCTTTTTATCAAACCCATATGACTGATGGGTTACTCCAATCTCCATCTCAACTTTGAGAGCACATAGAACGATTTCCGCATAGCTATTGATGTCCCTTATGTCTAACGCCCTTCGAAGACTTGGTTTTAAGCCACTAAAGAATCGATCGATCTTACTCTCAGGTTGGATAATAATACCAGAAGCATACCTTGCAAGTCTTGTAAAATTTGCTTCATAAGTACCAACAGATTCCTCATCCTTTTGCTTTAGTTCCAGAAACTCTTTCTCCATCTTTGTTTGGAGAATACGAGGGAAGTACTTATTGAAAAATAAGTTCTTGAACTCGTCCCATTCCATGGACTCAATTTCATCCATTTGCCCCGTATTCTAAATAAGATTCTACCATTGATCAGCATCTCCTTCCAAACGATACACTGCTAGGATGACTTTATCATGTTCAAAACATTGATGAACTGAAAATACCTTTTCAGTAGTACTAATCCATTGTTCATCAACTAATGGATCAGTAGACCCACTGAAAGAAGGTGGACGCTGCCTCATGAAGGATTCAACATAATGTTTCTCCTTACTCTACTTGTTTGGAAGTCCTGCATGATTCATAGCTTGAGAAAGTTGTGTGAGCATGGCTACAAGATTTTGCATTCTGGCTCCCACAAAGTTTGGTTGCTCCGGGGGACAATAATTGCATTGCCATTCTCATTCCGCATTAACACGGTTCCTTCGGGTTCCATCCATTGACTAAAACCAAGAAGAATAGTGTGAGCAACACAAATTATAATAGGAAAACCACATAATCAAGAATAAAATTTCACACTTAAGGTCTTATCCTAGGTTATTCATGGTCATTTCTAAAACACTAAGATTGTGTTCTATGCTTAGACTTATCCTTAGGGTTCTTACTAAGGCTTTTACATCCTAGTTTCCAAAGGATGACTATTCCTTTCCTCTGATACCAACTATAACGACCCATACTTGACATACATTGTTATTACTTCAAAATTGAAGCACACTTATTACAACATATAACAAAACCATGAAACTACCGTATAATTATAGTGTCTTTAGAAACTGGAAAGCATAAACAACTGGTTCATAAAGCATCTACTTTGCCTCCAATTTATTTCATCATATCTGGAGTCCCTTTTTGGTATATTCTACTTAATAACCTTCTTCCTAACCTAGGGAAATAAAACATACAAAACGGTGAGCTCAAATGCTCAGTAAGAGTAAACAAAAGAAATATCAATCACATCATATACCTAAGTACATAACTTTTAGAAATCTTAACCTGCAAAAGAGATCATAATTTCATAACATGGGTTAAATCATAGTAGTAAAATGTAATCCCAATAATCATAACATAAAACATGAAACTTTGTGGCATACACACATAATCATTGAGAATCATTTCTTTTTATTCAAGACTCATTGACAAGACTATCTTAGTGGACAAAGTCCACTTCTGAACCGAGTTCACTCCTCGTTTCAGTCCTGTCTCACTGAACCAGTTTAACCTACCGTTCTAGCCATGTCTATCTCATGAGATATAAAATCTTTACCAAATGAATTGGAGGGAGATATAGGTCACACCCATCTCATAATTATACCATTATTATGTGTGCCACAAAATCAGAAAACCATACATCATAGCATAACCCATGTAATAAAAATGGGAATCTTAAACATCGTGACATCATAAAACAATTCATATAAGATAAAGGAATTCATAAAAATATAATTCCATCACAACATAATAAAATCAATGTAATAATAGGGATAAAAATAGAACCCTTTATTATCTTATATGGAAAATGATTTTTATAAAACACTTGAACTCCATTCTTGAGGAAAATATTCTTTCTGCTTCAAAAACACTTTTCCTTTATTAACATGTCGTACAATTATAAACTAAAATAAGTTGATTAAAAATAAACTTGAAAACTTGTAAGGGAAGCTTCTTGGAAATAATGTTTTAAAAATCCATTCATGCAGTATAAGTTAAAAAAACATTCTTCGTACTTTTGTCGGAAAAGTCAAAAAGTACCTCGTACGAAAAATGACAAAATATTCCTTTCATATCCTTTACTAAAAACTCACCGAAGGGTAGAATTGGATTTAAAAAATTGTAGGTGGATGGAAATAATATTACATATTGAGTAAACATGGATGTGGATGATAAAATACACCCCAGTAAATGCCAAAGTATAAACAATCTCGGATAAAAATGAGATTGTGATATTTCCCTTACCTTAGGTCCGATTTGCCTCGTAAGTGTCCGAACCTCCTGTATAATGATTTAAATAATGATATTGACTTATTCCAAAATCATAATTATTGTCATGATATCATATATGGTCATATTCTTAGCTTTTTATTTGTAGTATTTCATTACAACTTGTTATTCGGGTGTTTATTACTTTTTGTTCTTATGCGTGTTTTGTCGAATAAATTCTTATTCTTCTATTTAGGTTATAGATACCTCATTTCCAGAATCTTATTAGTGTAATATATATCATATTCATTCATTCAATTCATTTATATAATCGTAATGCAATGAAGATCATGTAGAACGAGTCGCATCACATCGTGGAGACGGTATTCCGTACGTACGCACGAGCGATGATATCGTTCCCATGATCATGGAATTGTATTGGAGTGTATGTATACTATTTCAGAATCAATATCACTTAAAAATAATCATATATAGTCATTATTTACACCATTATACCCATCCAAGTAAGGTGTTGGTGGAAAGTATATTACACCACGGCGTGGAGACAGTATTACTTACGTACGCACGCGCGGTGATTTCATTTTTCGGTAGGATGGATAGATGGTGAAATTGGGTTGTTTCATACTTATAATAAAATATAAGTATATGAGTGATACTTATGTTATTACTTCATAATTAAACAACTAAATAAGAAGAAGTGGAAGAAGAAATAAAGATGAAAGAATCGGTAACAGACATTAACTCTTCTTTGAAGTGCTTCTTTGAGACCTCCTTTTAGGGCACTAAAATTGGTCTTTGAAGAAGACTCGGACCTCTAGTATGTCTCTAGGGAATTGGAGAGGGTAAAGTTTCAGGGGTTGGCCAAGATTGAAGGCTCAAATTGGTGTCAGGAAAAGAGGGAGGAGGTTCTCTTTTATAAGGGAGGAGAGGGGCACCTTTGGAATAACAAAAAATATTATTTTATTATAAAGCCAAATTCGGTTTTAAATAGCTCCAAATTTATTTATTTCGAAGATAAGGTGGGGATGGGTCTAAATCCTCTCATCCAATAGAATTTAGACAATTTTAGGTTCCTATTTTGACCTTATCATTTAGATTTAACATTAAGTTAAATAATTTTACTTTTATTGTGTCTTCTTGTGTTCTTACTATAAGGTTAATAAACTTACTATAACAATCCAAAAGAACCCCAATATGTTTATAATTAATATATATATCCTTATATAAGTCATTTTTCCGAACCTTAGGAATAAAATAACAATTAATAATATAATATTTGTTTTAAAAACTATTTTATGTCAATTTTGACACTATTTAGTAATTGATTTCTGTGAAAATCATAACAGAATGATTAGTTCGAAAAAAGTTAATTAAATAAATAATAACATGTCATATTAACTGATAAAATTAGTGTAATTCATAAAAAATCTCAAATTACATTTATTTGGGTATTTATAACATCAATTATGTCAATATTTCATTAATAAGATAATTACTGCATCATCTTTGTGTCATAAATAAATTAAATTATTTAATGTCTAAAAATTACAAATAAAATACCATTATGTAGGAAATCTTTTTAGATTTCTAATAAATATTTATATTATAATTTATCTTATATATAACCTTATATTAAAAATTATTTACTTATTAAACTTTGATTTTAACTATTTTAACCCATTCTTTAAATAAATTAATAATAAATGTCCTAATCTAATCCAATTGGGCCTAAATGGTCATATTTTATTCCTAAGTTTGTTTTTGGTCGAAGTAAACTTATCCAATAGAATTAGGACATGTGTTAGGGTAATAATATTATCATTTTTACCCTTAATTACCCTATTTACTTTTAACCGTGGTAAATAAAAGTAAAATGTTACTATTCACCAAAAAAATATTTTCATCTCATTGAACCACATTTTACTTACTAACATTAACCATGTCTCTATGATTTTTGAAATTCCACTCACAGAAGCGGTAAAATTAAGTTTTATGAAAAATTTAGTTTTTTAACTACCACTTAGTGGTTTCACTATTCATCAAAAATTAAATGTTTTCAGAAAAATACCAAAATTTCACCCTAGGATAATTTCGATATTCCGAATCCAAAAATGAAGTCCATTTTGAAAAATAAAATTTATAAAATTTCAAAAAGTGGTTATTACTATTCATAACAGCTAGTTTTAATAATATTTTATTAGCATATCATTGTTTAGTGAAACTCGGTATTGCGTATGACGCAAGCTATTAAGGAAGGTCACGATTTCATGTAAAGCAAGCCAAGAAAGTGTTGTGTGTAGAAAAAGATTCATTTGATGATTTATATAACATAAATGTCTCGGGTGTTACATGCTACTAGTGCGCAAATAGCGAGCATACGAGGCCACATTTCCCGAGAGACCCTGTGGAGTGCCGATCAAGCGGAAAGATGGGTCACCTTCAGTGCTTCAGTCAGATCTTCTCACCAGTAGCTGGTGATATGAGTTCTTATATGACTCCTCATTCAGGAGCATCACCACTAGTTTCTCACCAGTCTAGGAATTGGATTTATCTAGGTCGTTCATGCTGAGGTGTAGTTCATAACCGTGGTGGTCAGTAGCGGGTCTTTCAATGACAGCAAAGTGGATCGTCTTAGAGTGGTCAGGTAGGGTCACAGGGCGGTGGAGCAGGCCAGACCTTTGCAGTGGAGCAGACCTAGCATGAGCATGATCCTGGACCTTCTACAGTTTGAGGTACGATCTTAGCTTCCTCAGTTTTAGCTTCTACTCTTTCTAATAGAGGTGCTTCACATATCGTTATATCTGTTGCGGTTATAGAGAGCCTTGGTCTCTGCATATTTTCTTCCGCTGATATCTTTACACTAGACACTCTTTTGGTGACTTGAATGGCGAGTGTATGTCACTCTAAGAAGTGCCCTCTAATGGTTGGTGGGTGTCGCTTTTTTGGGGACCTCTATGTCCTAGAGATGAAAGTTTATGATGTCATTCTTGGAATGGACTATCTAGTTCCCTTCCAGGCATTCGTCGACTGTTATTTCCATTGGGTGAGTTTTATATCACCAGAGGGTGGATCCTTTCTTCATAAGGGAAAGTGGGATGTCCAAGCAAGCAGAGCGGGTCTAGAGCATCATGGGATATGATGAGTTAAAGCCCGGATTTCTATTTTATATTTGGATGATCTGGGGACTTCTCATTTTGACTTTCCACCAGTGGTGTATCATTTCAGGGACATCTTTCCAGAGGTCTTTTTAGGTTTTCCTATGGATTTTGAGGTAGTATTATATATTGATCATGTTCCAGGAGCAGCAATGATGTCCATTCCTCTTTATAGGATGGCTACACCAGAGTTGCAGGAGCTCAAGAAGCAGTTGGAGCAGTTGCAGGCAAAGGGATTCATCCAACCCAGTACTTCTCCTTGGGTTTCATCTATCCTGTTTGCGAAGAAGGTAGATGGTACCATCAGACTTTTTGTGGACTATAGGAAGTTGAACTAGTAGATGGTCAAGAACCGATATCCTTTACCAAGGATTGATGTTCTCTTTGATGAGCTTCGAGGAGCCCAAGTGTTCTTGAAGATTGACTTTAGGTCCTGTTATCATCATTGGCGTGTTAGACCAACTGATATACCTCTTACTATCTTATGGATCAGGTATGGTCTATACGAGTATATAGTCATGCTCTTTGGTCTCAAGAATGCACCTGCAATTTTCATGGCACTAATAAATCGATTATTCCATCCATACGTGGATTCCTTCATGGTGGTCTTCTTGGATGATATCTTGGTGTACTCTTACACTCGACACAACCATGATGCTCATCTTGAGATAATTTTGAGTTCACTTAGTGAGAATCGATTATATGATAAGATCTCAAATGAAACTTTTGGATGGATCAGATTTACTTCTTGTGTCATGTTATCTCAGCGACAGGGGTATCAGTAGACCCAGAGAATGTGAGAGCAGTAGTCTCCTTGGAGTAGCCGAAGAACGTCTTTGAGGTACAGAGTTTTCTATGGCTGTCTAGATACTACAGACGCTTCATTCAGGACTTTTCACCCATAACATCACCGCTGAAGAGTCTGACTAGGAAGAGTGAAATGTTCATGTGGTCAAATTCTTCCAAGTCAGCATTTTTAGAGCTAAAGGTTAGGTTGACTCCATCACCGATACTATTCTTGATAGAGAAAGGAAAGAGTTATACTTTTTATTGTTATGACTCAGGTATCGGGATAGGATCTGTACTTATACAATGGGAAGGAGTCGTTGCAAACAGGTATCGGCAGTTGCGACGAGATGATAGGAACTAACCGACACATGATCTTGAGTTGGTTGCAGTTGTTCATGCCTTACGATGTTAGAGACATTATATTCTGGGAGATAATTTTTTTGATTTCCACCAACCACAAGAGTCTAAACTACAACTTCACTCATCGTGATCTGAATTTGAGACAACAAAGGTTGGTTGAGTACCTTCAGTATTTTGACATCAAGCTTGCCAATATTCTTAAGAAAGGAAACGTAGTGGCTGATGTGTTGAGCAGGAGGACTCAGATACAGGAAGTTCTAGAGGCCAAAAGTGAGTGTTAGCTTATAGCTCTATTCTCTAAGATGCATTTGGAGGTTCACAATAGACAGGGGCAGACATTTCTTTCTTCTATTGTCGTTACCTCTATTCGTCGTGATCGAGTGAGAATAATTCAACTATCATATTCAGAAGCCCTAGTCCCACGGTAGAGCATTTCAAGAGAGGACAATATTCTAGGATGGACCCTAGGTGAGGATGAGATCTTGAGTTTCCAGTGATGTGTATGGGTGTCAGCAGATATACGCAAAGAGCTAATGCGGAACTCTCATTCCTCAATATGGCCAGTTCAACCTGGTGTCACCAACAGGTATCGTGATCTACACCCTTAGTATTGGTGGCCACATATGAAGAGAGATGTTGTTGGTATTTTCATAAAGTGTTCCACCTGTAAGCAGGTGAAGGCAAAGCATCAACGACCTGTAGGGCTTTAACAGTGGATGTCTATTCTCGAGTAGAAGTGGAATGATTTCGTGATGGATTTTGTGACAGGTATACCAAGGTATCCTTGAGGGAATGATGCAGTTTGGGTTGTCATTGACAGACTCACGATGGTTTCTCGCCTTTTTTCAAATCAAGGAGACCTTCAATGTTGATGATCTGGGACAGTTGTACATCCGTGAGATTGTACGTCTGCATGGAGTTCAACACTCCATCGTTTCAGAAAGGGATGCACATTTTACTTCTTGAGTCTGGCAGGGGCTACATATGGCTTCGGGTACATAGTTCCTTTTGATTACAGCTTACCATCCCCAGACTGATAGTCAGTCCGAGCATGTGATCCAGGTACTTGAGGACAGGTTATGAGATTGCATCCTGGATTTTGGATGTTGATGGGAGAAGCATATGCCTCTTGTGGAATTTTCTTACAACAATAGTTTTCAAGAAACCATTCAGATGGAACCTTATGAATATTTGTATAGTAGGTCATGTCGATCAACCTTATGTTGGCTGGAGGTAGGAGAGGAAGCTTTGATTGGACATCGTCTTGTCCAAGAGACCACAGAGCAGATAGAGTTGATTTGGAAGAGGATGGATACTACACCGTCCCAAAAAAGTCTTATTTTGATCAGCGGATATGACCTCTGGAGTTCAAGGTCGGGGATCAGGTTTTCCATCATGTCACACCAAGGTTAGTGCACAGGAGGATTTGGAGACAGGGTAAGCTTTCATCGAGGTACGTTGTAACATCCCAGGTAAATAAAGAATAAATGATTTTCATATTTATTAATATTTAGTAATTAAATATTAATTTTACTTTAAAGGGTTTTCTATGTTCGATAGCATACCCGATACGCAACAAAGAGTTTCTTTGAAATCTTACGTTTCACACTAGTAGTAAAATAATATTATTTTAAATGGTAGTTAACACGTAGCCATTTTATTGGCGGGAATGAATATAAATAACAAAAATATGATTATATATGTTTTCTAAATGTTTTTACATTTATACAATAAAATATTAAGGCTTAAAATACTAAAAGAATTCAATTTTAGGCATTGATACTATAATATTCACTAAAAGGTCAAACTATCACCTTTTGATGGAGAACCTTCTTTAAATATAGTTTGGGTCACCTTTATACCTTATATTGTACCAAAAAAATTATTCTTTAGAATCGGGACATCGAAATTTACTTTGTGTAAATTTTTGGAATTTTTCTGATAAAGTTCATTTTTTAATGAATAGTGAAAAATGTTGTATTTTAAATCAAAACCTCCTTTTAATCTAATTTTTTTATATGATTAGATTATATTTTTAATTGGTTTTAAAGTAAAATTATAATATATTTTTACCATTTAATACAATAGTGGTCGTTGGAATTAATTTCACTTTGAAATTGGACTTAAACTAGTGTCAATATTTTGATACTTATTGTTTCATAAAAACACGCTATTTGCTCTGAAAGCGGGAATTAATTTTTAAATTAATTAATGAAACTTATATGTTGTGAATTTCTTAAAATAGAAATCATTTTTTGAATTCGGAATATCAAATATATATTAGGATGAATTTTTGGTATTTTTCTGAAAAACATTAATTTTTGATGAATAGTGAATCCACTAAGTGGTACTTAAAAACTGATTTTTTGTTTAAATGAAACATTACCTATTCTGTGTTTTGAATTTCAAAAATACGACATAAATGGTTTTCATTAGGAAGTAAAATGTGGTTCAATGAGATTAAAATAATTTTTTGGTGAATAGTATCTTTTACGTTTTTAATCGCGATTAGAGGTTATTAATGTAATTTAAGGTAAAGATAATGTTTTAATAATATGAAAGGTCCTAGAAACATGTCCTACCCTTATTGGATGTGTCATGTCCGACAAAGACAATCCATGGGTCAACTTGGGGACCCCATGGAACAACTTTGGTAGGAAAATGACATTAATAACTTTTTATTTAATGTTAAACTAAAAAATTCACAAACATGAGTTATTTTACTAAAAAAATTTAAATGGGGTTATACAAGTCATAATTTTGACAATAAATATTCATTAAAAATATAAAAAGATTTTATACATCATGATATTTTTCTTATAATTTTTAGACATTAAATAAATTAAATTATTTATGACACCATGATGATGCAGCGATTGCCTCATTATTTAACGATTTAAATAAAATGAAAAGATAATGTAAAATCTAAGACCTACACATGTCAAAAAAAATTGGATGGGTTTATTTATAACCCTTATCACCTTATCCTATAAATTTATAATTGTGGGACCCTTTTTATCCGAAAATCATTTTATAATAAAGTATCTTTTCTTAACTTTCCAAGAGTGCCCCTCCTCTTCTCTTATAAAAGGCCCCCACCACTACCACCTTACCCACACCTCTCAAGCCTTTGACTCGGAAAAAACCTATCCATTTTTTCTCTCCACATCCCTCTATTACTCCTAAAAGAATCACTTTGGGCAGAAGTCTTCCCAAGGAAGCCTTTGAGCTCAAATCAAAAATAGTTACCCGTTTTAGAGGTAGTGTTTTCTCTTGTGTTCTTATGTTTTATTTTGCTTCTCCAACCCCCTAAACTCTTTTTATTCATTTATTTTGTAACAAAAACAGTATCCTCAATATACTAGTATGTTGTTATAAGATGTATTCGATCTACACTTACACACACCTACATCTAATGGTTAAATAACATACTGTTTCTGTGGATGGAGAATTTCTACCTCACGAAACGATGATTGTTCAATCATCTTTTAACACCTTTAATGGTGGCCATTAAGAAGTCACTGTATTTATATATGATATATATTATGTTTATGTTTTCCTTTTGATTATTTATTTTCATTTGTGGCATAAATTTATGGTTTCCATTATTGGTAAACACGATAATTTCATTTTTGAAAGTGCAGACTACCACCCCCTCAAAGTGATTTGATTCGTTACTGCCATATGTGGGACGTATAAAGGATGGATTTAAAGTTATTATATATGATGTTATACTGTAATTATAATATACCTTTATATAATTATTATTTCTTTCCATTAAAGTATGATATATAAATTAATGTAGCGTTCATGCGTACGTACGGCTTACCGCCTCCATGAACAGTGCATTTCATTTCTTATCCCCAAATGTAATGAACTATTATAAGTACATATATATAATGGATATATATGGTGTATGTTACATCTAAATGATGAATATAATTCTGGAATTAAAATATACATATCTCTTATTTAGTTTTAATTCCATTAATATGACATAGAAATGAAAGTAGTGTTCATGCGTACGTACGGCATACCGTCTCCATGAACGGTGCATTTCATTTCTTATCCCCAAATGTAATGCACTATTATAAGTACATATATATAATGGATATGAATGATGTATATTACATCCAAATGATGTATATAATTCTGGAATTAAAATATACATATCTCTCAATTAGTTTTAATTCTATTAATATGACATAGAATTGAAAGTAGCGTTAATGCGTACGTACGATTTACCGTCTCCATGAACGGTGCATTTCATTTCTTACCTATAAATGTTATGTAATATTATAAATGCATGCATATAATGGATATATATGATATATATGATATCTACATCTTGAATATAATTATGGATATAATGTATATTTTACCCCATGAACAACTTGTAATTATAAAGAGTTTATTTTTGACTCAAGTACCAATGATCGACAAAACGACCATTACTAACATAAATAATTTCATAGTGTTCATAACATGGTAATAAGTGATATAAAAGAAATTGTGAACTTGAAAAATGATCTTAAGAAAGTATAAATTAACTCAAGTTTATTGTTTAGGAGATTAAAGAGCAATCGAGTCACGTCGGACATGAGGTAAGGGACATCGTCTCAATCTCCATTCATTGAGACATATTTTGTTCTAATACTAGACTTTCTTTTATACGGTGTATAAACCCCTTTGACCTGTAATTTTATACAAAAAGTATCTTTTTCTACGAAGAGTTTTACAAAATGACAAAAATGAATTTTTCTTTTAATATACGCTGTGACAACGACCTTTTCTGCCGGCCTGAGTATTATTTAGTCTTTTTCTTCCTCAACAAGCAGTAATGTTTTTAAAATGAAATAAATACCATATAATCTTTTATGTACCTTGGTATTGAAAATGGTTTTTTTAATGGATTTGTTATGTCAATATATTTAAGTGATATATTGTGATCAAAGTGTGGAAATGTTTTCTTTCCATTATATATGTTTTATGTCTTATGATTTTATAATGGTACTTGGAAATTTGACGGGTGGTTACGTGATAAACCATATGACGGGTGGTTCCGTGAATACGAGGATGGGTGGTTACATTATAACCTTCAATTCATTGAGTATGGAATTCGGTCGTATGGCTATTCCATTAAGTGATATGTGTGGAAGTCGACCGTATGGTTATTCCATTTAAGTATGTTTATGTCCCAAGTTACCTTTATGTGTTATGTGTTCTTTATATGGGTTTTATGGTAATCTTTTGGTTAAAGAAGGGTAAGTATTTATCTTTTATTCAGTAAAGAGTTTTTACTACTTCATAAAGGTGAAAAGTATTACTTTGATAAAGTATACATGGTTTAATTTTTTTTGAAAAACTAACAGTTTTCCTTCTTTGTGTATCCCTTACTGAGCCTTTTATGCTCACCCCAAGTTTTTGAAATGTTTTTCACGGGAATTAATGTGGAATAGGTTCAAGGATGGGATCAAGGAATAGTCATTCTATATAAAACATGTAACTAGAAATGTTTATTTTTAAGAGTTTTTATTTTATTGAAACATTATAGAAGTGTCTACTTTGTAATCTTTTGAGATGTAATAGTTAAGATCTAATTCTCTAAAAATCTAAACCTGAAAAGATCCTCAATGGGAATTATTCATTTAATTCAATGTTAATTAATGTTTAAGGCTGGGGCCTTATAGTTGGTATAAGAGGTCGGTTTAGACAACTTTACGAGTTAGAAAAATTGTTAAATTATAAATTAATTTATGGAATTATTGAAATGATATAGAATTTAAATATTACCATGTTTTTTCGCATAAGATATTTCTTTGTTAAGAATGGTTTTTCGTTGAGGAAATAGAGAAGATTTTTTGCGAAGGAATGCTGAGGGAAATGACCTTCCAAATCAGCATACTGAGATGGTCAGAATCAGAATTGAGTAGTTTACTACAGTGATGGATCAGTTGATTCATTTTTCTTGGTTTGGCAGGTTACTACCGAAGGTTTGTTGAAAATATTTCCCGGTTATCTAGTCTAATGAATAAGCTTACTCGGAAGGGTGTTAAGTTTATCTGGACAAAATAATGTGATGATTGTTTTCAGGAGTTGAAAAGAAGATTGGTGAATGCTCAAGTTTTGGCACTTCTTCCAGGAATCGTGAGTTTGTTATCTACATTGATGCTTCATTGAAAGGACTTGGTTGTGTTCTAATGCTGAATGATCAGGTAATTGCTTATGCTTCACGTCAGTTGAAAACTCATGAGGTAAATTACCCTACACATGATTTGTAATTAGTTGCTGTTTTTTTCACTTTAAAATTTTGGAGGCATCATTTTTATGGAGTAAAGTGTGAAATATATACTGATCACAAAAGTTTAAAGTATATATTCACTCAGAAATAATTGAACATGAGACAGAGGAGATGGCTAGAATTAATCAAGGATTGTGATTGTACAATTCATTACCATCCGAGAAAAGTAAATAAAGTGTTTTATGTTTTGAGTCGAAAAAGTAATGCTTCATTAAACATGCAACATTTGGAATGAGATCCATTGGTTTTTTATTTGATGAACTTTGGAATAGATGTTGTTGGTGCAGGAAGTTCTTCTGTTTTGTTTTAGGTATCAGGGAGATCATCCTTATCTGACAGAATTAAGCAAGCGCAGAAGAAAGACAATGGGTTGGAGAAAAAGGTAGAGCTGGTTCAGAAGGGTAAGTTGCCTGAATTTAACATTGATAATGATTGTGTTTTGAGGTTTAGGAATAGATTATGTGTTCCTAGTGATTCACATTTGAAAAATGAGTTGTTATGTGAGGCTCATAGTTCCCCGTTTTCAGTTCATCCTGGCAGTACTAAGATGTACAGAGATCTGTGGGAGTATTACTGGTGGGATGGAATTAAAAGAGATATTACTGAGTTTATTGTGAAGTGTTTGACATGTCAATAGGTTAAATTAGAGCATCAATTACCAAAAGTGATGCTTCAACCTTTACCAGTTCCAGAGTGGAAATGGGAAAATATATCCATGGACATTGTTGTGGGATTACCGAAGACATCTCAAGGTAATAATGCAATCTGGGTTATTGTTGATCGCTTGACTAAATCTGCTCATTTCCTTCCTATTCGAGATACTTTCCCTCTAGATCAACATTCTCAATTGTATCTTAAAGAGATAGTCAGGTTGCATGGAGTTCCCCTCTCCATTGTATCTGATCGTGATCCCAGGTTTACCTCTAACTTTTGAAAAGGCCTTCAGAAGTCATTGGGTACTGAATTAAATTTTAGTACATCTTTTCATCCTCAATGAGATGGGAATTCAGAACGAACAATTCAGAATTTGGAGGATATGCTACGTGCTTGTTCTATGGATTATCAGGGATGATGGGACCAACATCTTTCTTTGGTTGAGTTTTCATATAATAATAGTTTTCATTCCAGTATACAGATGGCTCCGTTTTAAGCATTATATGGGAAGCAGTGTCGAACTCCGGATTTCTGGGATGATGTGGGTGAAAGGAAGTTGATGGGACCAGAATTGGTAGATGAGATGGTAGAAAAAGTTTAGTTGATTCAGAAACACATGAGAACAGCTCAGAGCATACAGAAAAGTTATGCAGACAACAGGAGGAAGGATTCATCCTTCGAGGTAGGTGATCATCTTTTTCTCAAAGTTTCACCGTGGAAAAGTGTGATGCGATTTGGTAAGAAAGGAAAGTCGAGTCCAATGTTTATTGGACAATATAAAATTCTGGAGAGATTTGGATCAGTTGCTTACCGAGTGTCTTTACCTTGGAGTTTATCTCAGGTACACAATCTTTTTCATGTTTTGATGTTGAGAAAATATATGCCAGATCCATCTCATGTTTTGATCCCAAAGGTAGTTCAGTTGGAAGAGAATCTCTCTTATGAAGAACAACCAGTCCAGGTTCTTGACCTAAGAGAGAAAGTGTTGCGAAATAAGGTAATTCACCAGGTAAAGGATTTGTGGAAAAACCATATGGTTGAAGATGCAACATGGGAATCTGAAAATGCTATGAGGGATAAATACCCCCACATATTTTGATAAGTGAATAAAATTGCGAGGACGCAATTCCCAAAAGGGGGGAAGGATGTAACATCCGAGGTAAATAAAGAATAAATCATTTTCATATTTATTAATATTTACGAATTAAATATTAATTTTACTTTAATGGGTTTCCTATGTCCGATAGCGTACCCAATATGCAACAAAGAGTTTCTTTGAAATCTTACGTTGCACACTAGTAATAAAATAATATTATTTTAAATGGTAGTTAACACGTAGCCGTTTTATTAGTGGGAATGAATAGAAATAACTAAAATATTATTATATATGTTTGTTAAATGTTTTTACATTTATCCAATAAAATATTAAGGCTTAAAATACGAAAAAAATTTCAATTTTAGGCATTGACACTCTAATATTCACTAAAAGGTCGAACTATCGCCTTTTGATGGAGAACCTTCATTAAATATAGTTTTTGTCACCCTTATAACTTCTATTGGACCAAAAAAAATATTCTTTAGAATCGGTACATCGAAATTTACTTTGTGTAAATTTTTGGAATTTTTCCGATAAAGTTCATTTTTTAAGGAATAGTGAAAAATGTTGTATTTTAGGTCAAAAACTCTTTTTAGTCTAATATGATTATATGATTAGATTATATTTTGAATTGGTTTTAAAGTGAAATTAGAATATATTTTTACCATTTAATACAATAGTGGTCGTTGGAATTAATTTCACTTTGAAATTGGACTTAAACTAGTGTGAATCTTTTGATACTTATAGTTTCATAAAAACACGCTATTTGCTCTGACAGTGAGAATTAATTATTAAATTCATTAATGCAACTTATATTTTGTGAATTTTTTAAAATAGACATCATTTTTGAATTCAGAATATCAAATATATCTTTGGATGAATTTTTGGTATTTTTCCGAAAAACTTCAATTTTTGATGAATAGTGAAACCACTAAGTGGTACTTAAAAACTGATTTTTCGTTTAAATGAAACATTACCACTTCTGTGTTTTGAATTTCAAAAATATGACATACATGGTTGTCATTAATAAGTAAAATGTGGTTCAATGAGATTAAAATAATTTTTTGATGAATAGTAACTTTTAAGTTTTTTAATTGCGATAAGAGGTAATTAGTGTAATTTAATGTAAAGATAATGTTTTAATAACATGAAAGGACCTAGACACATGTCCTACCCTTGTTGGATGTGTCATGGCCGACCAAGACAGTCCATGGGTCAACTTGGGGACCCCATGGAGCCACTTTGGTAGGAAAATGACATTAATAACTTTTTATTTAATGTTAAAATAAAAATTTCACAAACATGAGTTTTTTTACTAAAAAAACTTTTAATGGGGTTATACAAGTCATAATTTTGACTATAAATATTCATTAGAAAGATAAAAAGATTTTGTACGTCATGATGTATTTTTATAATTTTTAGACATTAAATAAATTAAATTATTTATGACACCATGATGATGCATTGATTACCTCATTATAAACAATTTAAATAAAATAAAAAGATAATGTAAAATCTAAGACCTACACTTGTCAAAAACTAATTGGACGGGTGGATTTAGAACCCTTATCACCGTATCCTATAAATTTATAATTTTGGGACCTTTTTTATCCGAAAATCGTTATATAATAAAGTATCTTTTCTTAACTTTCCAAGAGTGCCCCTCTTCTCCTCTTATAAAAGGCCCCCACCTCTACCACCTTACCCACACCTCTCAAGCATCTGGCTTGGCCAACCCCTATCCATTTTGTCTCTCCACATCCTTCTATTACTCCTAAAATCCTATCTTTGGGCAGAAGTCTTCTCAAGGAAGCCTTTGATCTCAAATCAAAAAGAGGTACCCGTTTTAAAGGTAGTGTTTTCTCTTGTGTTCTTATGTATTATTTTGATTCTCCAACCCCCTAAACTATTTTTATTCATTTATTTTGTAAGAAAAACAGTATACTCAATATACTAGGATGTTTTTATAAGAATTATTCGAGCTACACTTACACACACCTACATCTAATGGTTAAAGAACATATTGTTTCTGTGGATGGCAAATTTTTGCCTCACGAACTGATGATTGTTCAATCTTCTTTTAACACCATTAATGGTGGCCATTAAGATTTCACTATATTTATATATGATATATATTATGTTTATTTTTTTTCTTATGATTCTGTATTTCTTATTTGTGGCATACCTTTATGGTTTCCATTATGGGTAAACACGATAATTTCATTTTAGGAAGTGCAGACTACCGCCCCCTCAAAGTGATTTGATTCGTTACTTCCATATGCGGGACGTATAAAGGATGGATTTAAAGTTATTATATATGATGTTATAATGGAATTATAATATACCTTTATATAATTATTATTTCATTCCATTAAAGTATTATATAGAAATGAAAGTAGTGTTCATGCGTACGTACGGCTTACCGTCTCCATGAACGGTGCATTTCATTTCTTATCCCCAAATGTAAGGCACTATTATAAGTACATATATATAATGGATATATATGATGTATGCTACATCTAAATTATGAATATAATTCTGGAATTAAAATATACATATATCTCATTTATTTTTTGTTCTATTAATATGACATAGAATTGAAAGTAGCGTTCATGCGTACGTACGACTTACCGTCTCCATGAACGGTGCATTTCATTTCGTACCTATAAATGATATGTAATATTATAAATTCATTTATATACAGGATATATATGATATATATGATATCTACATCATGAATATAATTATGGATATAATGGATATTTTACCCCATGAACAACTTGTAATTATAAAGAGTTTATTTTTGACTCAAGTACCAATGATCGACAAAACAACCATTACTAACATAAATAATTACATAGTGTTCATAACATGGTAATAAGTGATTTAAAAGAAATAATGAACTTGAAAAAGGATCTTAAGAAATTATAAATTAACTCAAGTTTATTATTTAGGAGATTAAAGAGAAATCGAGTCATGTCGGACACGAGGTAAGGGACTTCATATCAATCTCCTTTCATTGAGGCATATTTTGTTCTAATACTAGACTTTCTTTTATATGGTGTATAAACCCCTTTGACCTTTAATTTTATACAAAAAAAAATCTTTTTCTATGAAGAGTTTTACAAAACGAAAAAAATGAATTTTTTTTTAATGTACACAGTGAAAACGACATTTTCCGCCGTCGTGAGTATTATTTAGTCTTTGTCTTCCTCAACAAGCCGTAATGTTTTTAAAATGAAATAAATACCATATAGTTTTTTATGTATCTTTGTATTGAAAATGGTTTTTATAATGGATTTGTTATGTCAATATATTTAATTGATATATTGTTATCAAAGTGTGGAAATGTTTTCTTTGGATTATATTTGTTGTATGTCTTATGATTTTATAATGGTACTTGGACATTTGACGGGTGGTTACGTGATAAACCATTTGACGGGTGGTGTCGTGAATACCAGGACGGGTGGTTACGTTATAACCTCCAATGAATTGAGTATTGAAGTCGGCCGTATGGTTATTCCATTAAGTGATATGTGTGGAAGTCAACAATATGGTTATTCCATTTAAGTATGTTTATGTCCCAAGTTACCTTTATATGTTATGTGTTCTTTATATGGGTTTTATGGTAATATTTTGGTTACAAAAGGGTAAGTAGTGATCTTTTATTCAGTAAAGAGTTTTTACTACTTCATAAAGGTAAAAAGTATTACATTGATAAAGTATACATGGTTTACTTGTTGTTTTGAAAAACTAACAGTTTTCCTTCATTGTGTGTCCCTTACTGAGCCTTTTATGCTCACCCCTTGTTTTTTAAATGTTTTTAATAGGACTTAATGTGGAATAAGGTCAAGAATGGGATCAAAGAATAGTCATTCTATATAAAACATGGAACTAGGCATGTTTCGTTTTAAGAGTTTTTATTTTATGGAAACATAGTAGAAGTGTCTACTTTGTAATATTTTGAGATGTAATAGATAAGATCTAATTCTCAAAAACTCTAAACCTGAAAAGATCCTCAATGGGAATTATTAATTTAATTCTATGTTAAGTAATGTTTAAGGCTGGGGCCTTATATATGTCTTGTTGTTTGAGGTGTTGGAGAGAGTTTGGGTGGTTGCCTATCTATTGTAGTTACCTCAGAGGTACCGGGATATACATGAAGTTTTCCACGTTTATCAGCTTTGACGTTACTTATCAGACCAGTCTCATGTTTTCCAACCCTATGAGGTCGAGTTGGAAGTAGATGCATCGTTCGAGGAGCATCCTATCCAGATTATCGATCATGGTACAATGGTTATCCATGTCCGGTCAGTTCCTCGGGTGTGAGTGCTATAGTATCACGGGTGAGTATAGGATGAGACTTGGGAGAGAGAGGTTGATGTACGAGCACAGTGGCAGGAGTTGTTTGGGGTTTCTTCTTCTATGTCGTGCTAGGGAAATTCGGGGAAAAATTTCGTTAAGGTGGGAAGTTTGTAAGAACTCGGACATTTTTTTAGGTATTTTTTTCCTTTCCTAGTAATTCTTTAGAAAAAGAGAAAATTCTGGAAATTTCCAAAGTGCACGTCGTGTAATTTATGAGTACATATTGTGTACTCGGTTATTGTAGGTAGTCGTGTGATGGCCGTGTAGCATCCATGAACAAGGCCATGTGGGGGTGACCTAGAGGCCGCTTAAATCAGAGTATGCAAATGGCGAGTACATGCCATGTACATAAAAATTACACACCGTGTAAATTCTTTTTTCAATAAACACAACGGGGTTGCGTCTAATCACCAAGAATGTCTCCGTCTAGGTCTCATTTGGTCGATAGATCCCGTACGGCCGCGATCTTCCTCCAATCCCTCGACCAAGCATCAAAACTCCAATTCGACCGCCGTAGATTCATTGGGATGGCCTAAGTAGCTCTCTCTTCTGGATGATCTTCATTTCATGTTTCTCCTCTTTCTCATGTTATCCTCCATTGGATATTTTAGAATTTTTTGGTATTATTTCATTTTTATAAGGTTATTTAGGCCTCGAGGATCACATATAGTGATATCCTAATGTCGAGGTAGGTGGTTTGTGCCTTTTGGTTGAAGGTCATTGAGTTTTATGTGAAAATTTTAGAATACCCATGAAAGGGGTATTGTGCATTTTATATTTCTTCCGTAATGTTTTCTTGTTATGCTTGTATGCTTGAGTAGATGATAATTGATTATGAATAGGGTGAATTGATGTGCTTTGGATGTGTTTCCCATGCATGTTTTGTATGTTTTGACCTTTGGGCCTAGTTTTCCTATTGGACGGTTGTTTACTTATCAATGCATAATATTGTAGGATGGTGTGATTATTGTTCTGTTATACTGTTATGTTGTAGAATACTAGGCAAGTAGTTCTTTAGGTTTACCTTTTCCAATATGCGCTGCTACACTTGCATGACTGACATGGGGTGGTGAAAACATGTTGTATAGACCATAGGGAGAATGGATGTTGAGGGATTCTCTAGTGTGTCTTTATATTTTTTTACGATGTGACACCATAGGGTGAATTGATGTTCTGTGCTTCCTCAAAGTGTATGTAGTTTCTCAACGTGGGACACAGAGGGAATGTGACGTAAGTGCTTCCCTAGAGCACCTTTAGTTATGATATGAGACTATATGGGGAATTGACGGTGAGTGCTTCCTTAGAGAGTCTATGCTTAAGATGAACCATAGGGGTTAGACTGACTGTACTTCCCAGAGGGTTGCTCGTACTTGTTAGGTAGGACCATAGGGGTTAGACTGAGTGTACTCCCAGAGGTTTACTTGTTGTGTTTACCTTCTTGTTTAGTTGTTTCATGATATTCAATTGTGGATTGTTTACTGTTGAGTACCTTCTTGTTTACTGTTTCCTATAATTTAACCTACAATATACTCAATGACTGTTAGGCACAGATCTCGTGGTGGTTCCTTACTGGGATTTAGTCTCACACCCTGTTTGGGATATGATTTTGGGCCTAAATAGAATATATTGCTGCAGGTATAGACAAGGGAAAGCTCCCTACTACTTCAGGTACTTGATTTTTTGTGAAGCAAGAGAGCGTGGGACCAAGCTATGGCTTGAGATGCTTAGAATTTGTTTACTTTCTTTCTTTGGTACCTTGGTTTAGTACTATTTTATTCCAACATTATAAATGGTTTGGCTATTTTCCTAGACATATGTATCATGCATCATTCATATATATATATGTGTGTGTTCTCTAGTTTATTATTACCAGTCTTCCATTGTTTACCTTTGAATGGTTTATTACTACTTCCTCTATTTCATATTGTTTATTTCCGCTGTGTTACTCTTCCAATGACATCATAGTTTCCCTACTTTCACACCCAAGGCCTTCGCTACTAGTCGGAATCCTCTAGCGTTTGATGAAATACGCTTGAGTCCATGGGACTAACCGGGTACGGGGCATCTCTGGGTGGCTTCTAGAATCAGTACGTTACAATTGTATTCTGTTAAATTGATTGTTTTGGGTGTTGGATCTATTTTAGAGGATTCTTGATTAGGTTTTCTTCTAGTTGTAGGTGAAAAAAAGATTCTGAAGTATATTCAACTCTTGAATGTTTTACATGAAATAAATCAGTGGTTCATGGCTTCTGTAGATATCTGGTTTCACAGATTGTATATGGGATAAGGGGGAGTCTCTGAAATGTATTCTTTCAGTGAATGTTGATTTCTAAACAATTAACTAATTAGACCAAGGCTCCATGAATATTGGTGAAAGGTTGAAGTATGGGAATTATTATTCTGTATGGTTTATAGAATATAAAAGCATCACGATATATGTTGTAAAAAGGATTTATTTGATGGTTCCTATTATTCATTAATACATATTTTCTCTCTCTCTCACTTGTGGAGAACCCTATGGAGATTTCATAGGATCTTTATCCCCCTTCCCCATGTCATAATATTTGGGTTCTGGTGTACTCTTTTTTGAAATATATGGTGAGTTATCATATCTTCCCTATAGTTTTCCTTTCGTTCTACTTCATAGATCCACTATTCTAGTGCTTTTTTTGTTTGGGTTGTCTATTAGGATATGTTTTTGATAACCCTTGATGTTTTGTTGGTTGACCCATGGTTGTTTCTTACATTTGTGGTTTTGAGTTGTTTAATCTTTACCGTGTAGTGTGCAGAAATATAGGAAATATCTTTTAATGTAGGGATAAATTTATTCCCACATTTTTGTATCATTTTAGATTGTATCACACTTTTTCATCTATGGGGTATGGTTTTATCTATCTTTTTCAAGATAAATTAATTATCTAATTTATGTTTAAGGGAAAAGTGGATGTATTTTAATTCATTGACAACATTATATTATTATGATATTTTGAAGGTTTGGGAAAAGTACACTGATGAAAATCGTGGTTGTTGGGGGTTTTCATTGATATATAATGAGTTATGGGAGCCATGCATGTTGTGACATCACCCTAGAATGGATATTGTATAACCACTTATATTTTTTCAATAAAATGGTTTCCCTAGATTTATGGATTGTGTTAAAACATTCCAAAATTAAATTGAAATATTAAAAAATCTACTCTGTTGCTTTTTTAAAAATATATTTTATGTGTACTGATGTGTTTTTATTATGGAAGTTCAATTGTGGAGGAAAGGTGATGTATTTCATGAATTTTCTTCTAGAGTGTCTAGTTGATAGTTTCCTTGGACGTGCTTTTGGTGGGGTGAGGTGATGGTTTTCTTGCCTTATATTTCGGGAGGAAAGGTGATGGATTTTTTGGGTCATGCTTATGGGATAGTGAGGCGATGGTTTGATGCGAATGATAGGTGGCATGTGTTGTGTGGTTTTATTGATCAATAATACTTGGTAGTGGTTAAATTATTATTTAATAATGATTTAATTGGTTGGGGATTGGTTTGTTTAAAGGAATGGAAACTGTTATAGAACGGATAAATGATGGGTTGTGTGGTTAAATGTGTCCAGTGGTTTGGGTGGTATTAAGAATTTAGTGGTGGAAATGAAAGTGGAAGTTTTGTGAGTTATTATTATGTTTTCAACCCATAGGTTGGGCTTGTTTATTGATTATATATATACATGTATATTCCCTTGGATTTCTATGTGTACCACACCCTTTTCTGTTACTATGTGTCAACTCCCATATTTTAACATCGGGGTGTTTTTTCCAAAATATCAGTAATGATGATGTATTGGTGGAAACCCTCTATTTATTGACCTCTCCTCCAAGAGAGTATATATATACATGTTGGTATGGTTATAGATATAATAGTTCACAAGGTTATGGCCCTTGTTTTTTTGATAGAGAATTTATGTGATTGTGATGTGGGGAAGTGTCCTAGGTGCCTTTTTGAAAGATTTCATCTGATCATGTTGTGGAGTAGCTTATGGCGGGGTTCATTCATGGTTGAAGGAGGGAATTAGGTTGAGGTTCTTCATGGTCATGATACCCTACTATTGAAGTTATGTTTTTAAGTGTAGTCTCGGGTGATTATCAAGATGATTAGGTGTGATCGTTCTATAGGTAATTGCATCAAGTGTATGTGGGCATGATATGATGTGAGTGTGCATATTCCTTGGTGGTATATGATATTCATATTAGATGGGAGCATCCTGAAATACTATGTTGTGGTTTAATAGTGTAAAATTAGTGGTAAATAGGTGCAAGGTTCCCTTTATTGTTATATCTCTAATTATACTATTATAGATGGATTTCATTATTTGGGTGATCATGCCTTGGTGAGGGTGGGATAGATAGTTGTATTTTTTAGGTGTGGTTGATTCTTCTATTTTATCACAAGTATGTTATTATGATTCTTTCACATGTTCATTATATACTTTTTCTAACGGAGTATATTTTTATACTCACCCCATGTATATAAATTGATTTTTAGGTTTCAAGTATTATTATGTGGATTATGCTAGAAAATTATAGCTCAGACCTTTTTTGATAGTTTTTGTGTTGCTACTTTAGGTTTCATTTTGAGTATTAACTTTTTAAATCTTTTATATATACATGTTTTATTTATTCATGCATTGTGGGATGCTTTTGGTTTGTTTTTATATTATATAATAGAGTTTCTTGTGGACGATTCTTCATATCTCTTGATCCTATACTATTATAGTTCATAATGTCTCCCGTTTTATGAAATTTCTATACCCTCAGGGCTAGTCTCCAACATGATGCCTACTATAGCTGGGAGTCGATGGTCATTATCTCTCTTCTTTTATTGTAGTATATTTTGAAGGACGGTGTTATAAAATTTTGGTATCATAGGTTAATGGTTGAGAGATAGATGGATATTGGTGTTAGGAATATAGTATATTTCATGGTAAGGTATGGAAATAGTTCTAGTTAACCATGGTGTGTGACCTTTTCCAAAGATCCTATCTTGGATGTATGATTTTAAACCCCCCCATGATCCATAGCATGGAATCTGAGGTTATTGAACAACCATGTGAAGTGGTCTAATTTTTATGACAGAGACCTAGGATAGGTACATGCATCAGGGTGACTTGTGTTTCTATTTCAGTTGGGTTGTTTTGGAAATGTTAAGATTAATAAATTGAATTAAAATTAATCTAAATAAAATTTTATACTACAGGTCGTAGGAAATTGTTGTTTTATTTTTTTTTATATCTCATCTACTTCATTAGTGTGTGGCTCAGGGTTTTGAGGCCCAATAATCTGATGTAGTTGATCACCATAGGGTCAATATGGTAGAGGAGTATGAGGTTTAGAAGTGGGTGTTTCATGGTTTTCAACATAATGATTTGGGGAAGTACCAAAACAGTTATTCATATATGGAGATAAAGAGTTCGATAGATGAGATAAATATCTCTTTAAATTTGATATAGGATCTTGTTGGATACTGGGAACCTTTAGTATTTATTTATATGTGGGCATTTACGTTTCAATGGTGGATGTTTTATATGGATGTGCATAGGGAGGAATATTTTTCATGGGTTGACATGTAGAAAGAGTTTCAGGATGAGTTCCTTTCATCTACTATTATGGTAATAAAGAGGAAAGAGTTTCTTTATATTCAATAGGTGATCATGATAATGTGAGAGATGGGAATCATGTACAAGGATCATCTAAATTTTAATTGGATTTATTTCTAGATGAGGTGTCTCATGAGATATGTCTTGAGTAAGAATTGTGTCCTTCTATATAGTATGCAGTTACTCCTTTTACAATTCCAATGTGTCAAGATATTCAGAATAAGGAGTAGGGGGTCTGATAGATGTAATCATTAAGAGGTTTGTTGAAGGAGGGGGACTATTTTGGATTTTTTAGGATAAGGGTTTTCAGTGGGAGGTCAGGAGACCCAGGACCATAAATGTTTTGAAAAATGGAGTGGTGACCTTAGGAGATTCCTTTTCGGGCTTCTGAGGCCAATTGCATCGGATCATTTTGAAGAGATAAAGGGAAATTGTGTTTTTTATTTGATTTTTGTGGCCATCTCGAGAATCAGTTCCCTACAGTTCTTCTATCTCAATTTGTTATAGGGAGATGTGTTCAGCACGAGCCTTGGTAGTAGTTTCCAGTGAGACACATTCAGCAGTAGGTGCATCATTCATATGTTCTATCGAGGTGAGATAGATTTAGTATAGGTTGACCATGAAATTTTCCTCATGTTAAGGGATGTAGACACATGTATTTTAATAGAGGTTTTGATCAGCTGATATGTAGAGGATTGGGCATGGTCAATTTTGATTAGTAGATGTAGAAATTCTAGAGGGGAAAAAGATCATTTGAGGTATGCTCATTTTTTCATCTACCCTTTTTTCCTATTGTTGGATTCAAGATATTTAAACTAATTTGTTTCCATGACTCTATTCTATATTATGGGACCATATGTATAAAGGATTCTTATTCCCCTGGTGTTGACTATGTCGGTCAAAGGGTAAACTGTGTTGTTTGATGTGTGCCATGGGTGTAGACTGATGATGGGGAAACATCAATCTCAAGGGGATCATTTCTTTATAAATATGTATCCATATGTTGTCATCATATGAATCAATTGGTTATATTACATACATATTCCTATAGAATACATTTAAAGGAGATTCATTTCCCCATTTTTGGATGGCCAACATGTGGTTATTTGGAGAGTGGGTTTGTTAAGGGGGAAATTGGTGTGTAGATACCATAATTTCTATGATGGATGAGTAGTTGTTGAAATTAGTGGATTCTAGGATATTAGAGGTCTCCATGGTTATTGGGGAGTTTCTAGATGTTTTTCATGAGGAGGTTGTTACATTACCCCCTTGAAATGATGTTGAGTTTCTGATAGACTTGTATACTCATTACTCTTTGATTTTGATGGATATTTCTGGGATGGAAACATATAATTTTGGGGACATAAGCATTCAGATAGATTATCTATTATAGATGGGTTTTATCCATATTTGTTTGTCATTGTTGGGTGCTCCAATGTTGTTATCGAGGAATGATGATGGTGTTATTAGGTTGTCTATAGTCTACTTTAGGTTTAATATAGTTATGCTCAAGAACTGTTACCAACATCCAATAATAGATAATTTTTTTGACCAGCCAAGCAGGGTGATTTGGTTTTCTATGATCGACCTGTGATTGTGATATCACCAGTTGAGGGTGAAGGAGGGTGATATCTAAATGTATTCCTTTTGATGTAGCTATATGAACCTGTAGTTTGAAGTCATCTCGTTTAATGTCACAAACACACTATATATGTTCACGAGACTCATCAACTATGAGTTCCATGAATTTATAGATGAGTTCATAGTTGTTTCTAATGATGAAATACTGATCTACTCGAAATTAGGGGAGGATCATGGTGACCATATCATAGTTATCTTATAGGTTCACCGATGCAACAAGATCTGTTGAAATTTCTCCAAGTATTGTTTTGGACATGATAGGTGGATTTACTCAGAAATGTGGTGTCTCATCTAATTGTGGTAGTAGACCTGTCAAATTTTGAGGAATTTTATTCTTGGGAAAAACGAATTAAAGTGGAAAGGGTTGTTGGTTTTCTTGGGCTTACAGGCTATTATCAAAGTTTTGATCCCATTTTTTCTAGTGTTGTAGCCTCATTAATAATTTTCAGTATGAAGTAACATGGTTGTATTGTATTAAACAATTCTATGTATCAAAAATTCCCAAAAGTGGAGTTTTATTAGTGTTATAGTGATTTAGTTTTTTGAGGAGGTTGTGATCTTTGAGGTTTTTTTTATGATTCTTGCCTAGTAGTGTGATATGTGTTGATTTATCATAGGGAAGTGATATCTTATGGATCTTGTAAATAACTTCCTGATTATCATAACAATACAACTCACGATCCGGAGTTATAAGTATATTTTTTATGCTTTAGTATAATTATATCATTGGGGACTTTTTTAGACTTCATAGATCCCAAGAGTTTCATGTATATATTTCTTTATCATGATCTGAATTTATGGATGTGGAGGTAGACAGATTTTCTCCAGGATTATTATTATTTTGATCTCCTACATGTCTATAAATAAAAATGTGGTGGAAAATTGTAACGACCCAATCTTTTGAGTAGTATATTAACTTACTCTTAATGTTTTAATAAGATGTTAATGGTTAATGCAGAAAGAGGAGTCGATGGCTTCATCCTGTAGACTCGACCCTTATGAAGCCCACTTATCAGAGCTTGGGAAGGAGGTAGCATCTGTGGGCTTCGCTTTGGACCAAGCCCAAGTTGAACTCCAGCATGTCAAGCTTGAACGAAAACGCCTACGGGAGAAGTTCAAGTTAGTAGAGATTACTACTAGGGCAATGTTATCTGAGCCTCCCTCAGATTCTCTCACCATAGCACACCTTACACTTGGGTCTTATGCCGGTGTTATAAGGGGCTATGTGACGACACCCTAGCTTCCTTGTGTAATCCATTCAGGTGAATAAATTGAGATCTCTTCCTTTAGTGATGTTTGTGGATTTTCTTTTGTCCGGATAATTTTAGGATATATTTTATTGATGAATTTTTTAAAAAGGTATTTTTTTTAAAACATTTGTGTAAACCCTAAATAATTAATGATGTGTAATGATTTTCAAAAAATGGTCTTCTACAAAAGTTTTCAGTAAGGAATTTGGAGTCTAATAAGATCAACTTAATTATTGATGAATAGTAAATAATGAATAGTGATTTTACGCTTAGGATTAGTAATTTGACCAAATGGATTAGTAATTTCACTCAAAGAAAGTTTTAATATAATTTGGACACCTAGATTAAGTAATGTGATTCAATAAATTTGGTAAATAACGGTTTCATAAATTATTAGTCAAGTATTAGTTTTTCCAGATGAATAGTGTTTTTTAATTAAAAATTTAATTAAAAATGATTAGAAAATTATTTTTATAAAAAGGACTTTATTTTTGAACTCAGGGCATCGATATTATGTTAAGTTAATTTTTGGGGATTTTTCTGAAAAAAATGAATTTTCGGTGAATAGTTTTTTTAATTAAAAAATTAATTAAAAATATTTAGAAAATTATTTTTATAAAATGGATTTCATTTTTTAAATCAAAGCATTGATAGTTGGTTAAGGTGAAATTTTGGGATTATTCTGAGAAAGTTGAATTTTCGATGAATAGTGAAAGTATAGATTTTAAGTTATGGGTATTTAATGACATCATTAAATGATGTATTAAGTATGTAATCAACATGGTCGAATTATGAATAGTAACATAAGGTATGAGGTGTCCCAATTGGCCAATACCATGGGCAAGCCCATGGTTTTTCCAAAACCACTAATGAGGTGTCCCTTGGCCATTAATGCCTTGTCCCCTCACTTTCCCTATAAATACCCACCCTTTCCTCCTTTAGTTTTCACTCCCAACTCTCCCCCAACAAAGTTCTGGTCTCCTTACCTCCCAAGGAGTCCTCCCAAGGTTCCCCCAAGCCCTCAAGGTCCAAAACATTGAGTTTCAAGAGTCACGTTTTAAGGTAAGGGATCCGACCTCTCTCTTTCTTTTCATGTAATATCTTTTATGTCATTCCTTTTATGCTCCATGTTATTATGTGAGAGGATGTTCTTTTATATTTTTCTTACAGCCCTTTCATGTTTATATGATGAGAGATCCCCTCTTACTCTCATCATTTCGTTTTATGAATGTTTAAGTGACGCCGTTAGGCTGCCGAATTTTTAAGTGATTCTTTCACCCTTCTCATTTTTCAAGTTTGATTTTCATGTCAAATCTTTCAAGTTCTTTTTTATTATGTTGGGTTATGATCTCTATATGTATCATACTGATCTCTTATGATCATATGTTGAGAGACCCTATTTGATCTGTTCAATTCATTTTTGTTGAAGTTTAAGGGACGTTGTTAGGCTGCCGAATTTTCATAAGAGAAATCAAATTTTTGTCTTCCTTCCATGTTTTTCATTTCAAATGGTATGTCCTTGAAATTTCATCACCATGTCCATATATCCTTCTTATTCTCTCCCTCTAGTATTTTATGGGTCAATTATGATTGTTCGACCCATGTTCCCTCTCTTTTCAATGTTTTCTAAAACCTTGCAACATAGCTGTTATGCTGCAGAATTTTCGTCTCAAAATGCCTCTCTTTTCTCAAAATTATTTTATGTTAAAAAGTGAATACTCAAAGCTCTTATTTCTACAGGGGTATTCACATATATATCAAAATTTCCTATTTTTAAATTCTGGGATTTACATACATGATACCCGCTTTCCCTTTCCGTGGGTTTAAAGTAACGTAAAGATCACGTCTTTAAAGCAGTTTTTAAAACGTTATGATTATGAAATGAAACCCATTTATTTTATGCTATATGGGTTATTTATGAAATGTTTGATGATGATATATGTGGCTCACATGATAATAAAGTCAAATTTAAGTGTGTGACCTGATAGCGCTCCAATGCATTGGGTAAAGACTTAATCTCTAGAGATGACCCTTTTAACGACGCCTTGGTGAATAACCTTGGTAATTTATAACGACACCTTGGGGGTGGACCTTGGTGAAACGAAACGATTGTCAATATTAAATGTTGCAGCCACATCTTCAAGTTATGAAAAAATGTTATTTTTATTATGATGTATCTCATGATTTCTTTCTCATACCTTAATGTTCTTTTCATGTCCTTATTTAAGTATCTCAAGTTCACTTGTAAAATGTTTCTCTTGTTTCCCTTACTGGGCCTTCTGCTCACCCTTTCTTTTGATGTATGTCCCCAGGTTATGAGATGCAGTAATGAACCTAGGATGAACTAAAGGAGAAGCCTTTGGAGTGTTTAAGAAGAATTTTTTATGTTTTTTTTCATGTATTATGTTCCTTGTTTCCAAGACACTAAACCTTAACGATCCTCAGTTCCATGTAATGAAATGAAAGTTATGTTATAAAAAGACAGGATGCTATAGTTGGTATCAAAGGATGGTTTAGTTATTTGTGGAAATTAGTATATAAAATCTTTAGGAAGAACCCTATAGAAAAGTTTAAATATAGGAAAACTTCCCGGTATTTTGGTAAGTATTGAGTAAATGGTTTATCAAACAAATACATCCCTGTCTGGATACGAGTAGGTAGAGGCGGCTCTGGCACAGATGTACATAGGGGTAAAACCCGAAAACACCGCTTTGAGCTAGACTCAAACGGGAACTGGTGCACGATAACGGGCCTTGCTGCACTCTTGGTTACGACACTCCCGGGGGATATGTTTGGTTAATCACAAGCTTTTTATGAATCATTATGAAGGAATTAGAGAAAAGTGTAATTGTCTAAGCATGAAGTCATAGTTAAAAGATTCATAAATGAAATAAGTTTCTTACTAAGGTTTTATTATTTTAGAAAATGGCGTGCAATAGGAGGAACCGTGCCGATGGTGACCGCAATGCACCATGTGATGACGGCCCTCCGATGGAAGCTGGAATGGGAACATTCATGCGAATGATGAACCAACTGACTCAAGTTATGAGTAATAACTTGAATCAAGCTGAGAGGCTGACCTCACCACGAAGGGAACAACACTCTGTTGAGTCCTTCATGCGTCAATGACCGCCAAAATTCAGTGGATCTACTGAACCATTGGTTGCGGATCAATGGATAAGCTCCATTGAAAATATCTTTTCTGTACTTCATTGTTCGGAACAAGAAAAAGTCACCCTTGCTGTTTACCGCCTAGAGGGAGAAGCTGATCAGTGGTGGTCACTGATCAAAAACACGAAGCCACGAGGAGAGATGGAAGCTATGTAGTGGGAAGAATTTCAGGGAATTTTCTTTAACAAGTATTTCCCTCGTTCTATGAGAACGAGAACGGAGAAAGAGTTTCTCGAGCTGAAGCAGAAGGAGAACAAATCTACCGGAAGCTATGAGATGAACTTCACAAGGCTTTCCCGTTATACCTCAAGCTTTGTCATGGACCCTAATGGGAAGGTTGATAGATTCTTTGGTGGACTACGACCTCATCTGCGGAAGAATCTATCCAACATGGACTATGATAGCTATGAAGAAATAGTTCGAAGTGCTATGAAATTCGAGCTGGAGTTTAGTGAGACACAGTGGTCTCATAAACCAAATGAAAAGAAGAGATCGTTGGAGACCAGTTTAGGGAAGTCTTTTGATCAGGGAAGAAATGGAAAGCAAATGCAACTTACCACATGCAATAAATGTGGGAATAATCATCTGGGGAACTACTTGAATGGACGTGGCAAGTGCTACAAGTGTGGAAGAGGAGGCCATATTGCTCGGAATTGTCATAGTGAGGTGAAGCCTCAGATTCCCAACACTAACGACAGAGGAAAGATGGTTCTGGCCCTACCCGAAGTCACATTCTTCAAGTGTGGGAAGCTTGGGCACTTTGCTAACCAATGTCCAAATTCGAGGGCGGTGGAGGGGAATCACCATCAACCTTAGCAGAGGCCAAGGGAGCAAGGTCATGCTTTCGCTATCACAACAACTGAAGTTGAAGTTCCGAACGATGTGGTAGAAGGTACTCTTGTTGTCCTCTCAAAACTAGCAAGTACTTTATTTGATTCTGGTTCTACGCATTCCTTTATTTCCTCCAAGTTTGCACGGAATATAGAATCAATCCCTGAACTGCTAGAGGTAGAGTTTTCAGTCAAGACTCCAAGTGGGATTATCCTTGCATCAACAGTATTTAGAGACTCTAGTGTTTACTATGGTGAGCACAATCTTATCTCAAATCTAGTAGTCATTCCCATGATGGAATTCGACATTATACTAGGGATGGACTGGCTCTCAAAGTATAATGCTAAGATCAAATGCAGAAGTAAGGAAATATCAGTAGTCTTGAATAAACAACCTACAGTTATATTTCAAGGAGAGATATCCCGAACTGATCCCTATCTAGAAGCACCTCCTATAGCTTTCTTTATGGAGTTAATCGGTGATGATGAAGAAGGAAAAGGGAGCATACAAATAGAAGATGTTCCGATTGTTCAGGAATACATGGATGTATTTCCTGAGGAGTTACCTGGACCTCCCCCAGAAAGAGAGGTAGAGTTCTCCATTGAACTCGTACCTGGGTCTCAACCGATATCAAAGACTCCGTATAGAATGACAAATGTGGAGCTAGAAGAGTTAAAGAAACAACTCCAAGACTTGTTGGATAAGGGGTTTATCCGACCGAGTGTGTCTCCTTGGGGAGCACCAGTCCTCTTTGTAAAGAAGAATGATGGATCAATGCGGCAATGCATTGATTATAGAGAACTGAACGGGATCACAGTGAAGAATAGATATCCTCTTCCAAGAATTGATGATTTATTTGACCAACTTCGCGGGGCTCAATTCTTCTCTAAGATTGACCTTCGATCTGATTATCATCAACTGAGGGTGATGAAGGAAGATATTCCAAAGACTGCCTTCCGATCAAGATATGGGCATTATGAGTTTACTGTTATGCCCTTCGGCTTGACTAATGCTCCTGCTATTTTCATGGATTTGATGAATAGAGTCTTTAAGGACTACCTTGATAACTTTTTGGTAGTTTTTATTGATGATATTTTGATATATTCAAAAAGTCGAGAGGATCATGAAGATCATCTAAGGGTTATATTGAAAACTCTGCGGAAGGAGAGGCTCTTTGGGAAGTTCAGTAAGTGTGAGTTTTGGTTACAACAAGTGGCTTTCTTGGGGCACATCGTAACCAATGAAGGAATCTCGGTTGACCCAGCAAAGACAATGGCTGTGGAGGAGTGGCCTCAACCCACAACAGTAACTGAGATTCGTAGTTTCCTTGGTTTAGCGGGATATTATAGGAGGTTTGTGAAAAAAAATTCACAGCTTTCTAATCCACTAACCAAGTTGACTCGAAAAGGGGTTAAGTTCATCTGGACAAAGGAATGCGAGGAAAGTTTCCAAGAGCTAAAGAAGAGACTGGTTACTGCACCTGTGTTAACACTACCCTCTATCAGAGAAGGATTCGTTATTTTTATCGATGCATCTATGAAAGGGCTTGGGTGGGTCCTCATGCAAAATGACAAAGTAATTGCTTATGCATCTCGATAGTTGAAGATTCATGAGCAGAATTATCCTACACATGATCTAGAGCTGGCGGCAGTTGTTTTTGCTCTAAATATATGGAGTCACTATCTTTATGGGGAGAAATGTGATATATACACTGACCACCAAAGTCTAAAATATGTTTTCACACAGAAATAATTGAACATGAGGCAAAGGAGATGGTTGGAGCTTATTAAAGACTATGATTGTTCAATTCATTATCACCCAGGAAGAGCAAAAAAAGTCATAGATGCGTTAAGCAGGAAAGATCCTGTTGTTCTGGAAACAATGAGGATCCTAGGAGATCCCTTGATTAAAGATCTAGTAAAACTGGAAATGGGAATTATAAGGAAAGGGACATCATCAACCCTATCCCAAATGATTTCTCAACCTTCATTACTAGAGAAGATCAAGAAGGCTCAAAAAGAATATCCTTTGCTGCAGGAGAAGTTGGAGGCTGTAAAAGATGTGAAGTTCCCTGATTTCAATATTGATGAAGAAGGTGTATTGAAATTTCGTACAAGACTATGTGTTCCATCTATTCCGGAGATAAATAAAGAATTTATGGATGAAGCTCATAGCTCTACTTTCTCTATACATCCGGGAAGCACTAAGATGTATAGATACCTTCGTGATAATTATTAGTGGGATAACATGAAGAGGGAGATTGCTGATTACACTACAAGGTGCCTGGTGTGTCAGCAAGTAAAGGTAGAACGACAACTTCCTAAGGGGGTATTACAACCGCTACCCATACCAGTATGGAAGTGGGATAATATCACTATGGACTTTGTAACTGGTCTCCCAAAAACATCCAAAGGAAACAATGCGATATGGGTAATTATGGACCGTCTCACCAAGACAGACCATTTTATCTCTATTCGGGAAGATTTCTCTCTGGGTCAGCTTGCCAAGATATACGTGAAGGAAGTGGTAAGGCTGCATGGGGTACCACTATCCATCGTGTCTGATCGTGATCCAAGATTCACATCAAAATTCTGCAGAAGTCTTCAACATGCTCTGAATACTGAATTGAATTTTAGTACGACCTATCATCTTCAAACTGATGTCCAATATGAAAGGACTATTCAGACACTCGAAGACATGCTGAGATTATGCTCAATGGAATTTAAAGGTGGATGGGATCAAAACCTCCCATTAGTTGAGTTCTCCTATAACAACAGCTTCCATTCGAGTATTCAGATGGCACCCTATGAAGCTCTGTATGGAAAGCGATGTAGAACTCTCACTTGTTGGGATGAAACTGGTGAGAGAAAGCTTCTTGGGCATGATCTTATGCAAGAAATGACAGAACAGGTTCATTCCATCCAACAACACATAAAGGCTGCTCAGAGTCATCAGAAGAGCTATGCTGACCATCGTCGAAGGGACTTGGAGTTTGGTGTTGGTGACAAAGTCTTCTTCGAATTTCTCCATGGAAGAGAGTCATGCGGTTTGGGAAGAAAGGGAAGCTCAGCCCTAGGTACATTGGCCCCTATGAAATCCTTGATCGCATAGGAGTAGTGGCCTATCATCTAGCACTTCCACCGAACCTAGCTCATGTTAATGATGTCTTCCATGTATCTCTCTTAAGGAAGTACATACCCGACCCTTCGCATGTACTGAACCCAGAGGTGGTACAACTGGAAAATGACCTCTCTTATGAGGAGCAGCCAGTGGAGATCTTGGACCGTAGAGACAAGGTCCTACAAAACAAGACTAACCACCTTGTGAAAGTGTTGTGGAGGAATCATAAATATGAAGAAGCGACTTGGGAGCCTGAGGAAACAATGAAGCAAAAGTACCCTCACCTTTTCGACTAGGCCTCAAGTATAAATTTCGGGGATGAAATTTCTTAAGGGGGGAAGAATGTAACGACCCAATATTTTTATTAGTATATTAACTTACTCTTAATGTTTTAATAATATGTTAATGGTTAATGCAGAAAGAGGATTCGATGGCTTCATCCAGTAGACTCGACCCTTATGAAGCCCACTTATCAGAGCTTGGGAAGGAGGTAGCATCTGTGGGCTTCGCTTTGGACCAAGCCCAAGCTGAACTCCAGTGTGTCAAGCTTGAACGGAAACGCCTATGGGAGAAGTTCAAGTTAGTAGAGATTACTACTAGGGAAATGTTATCTGAGCCTCCCTCAAATTCTCTCACCATAGCACACCTTACACTTAGGTCTTATGCTGGTGTTATAAGGGGCTATGTGACGAGACCCTAGCTTCCTTGTGTAATCCTTTAGGGTGAATAAATTGTTATCTCTTCCTTTAGTGATGTTTGTGGATTTTCTTTTGTCCGGATAATTTTAGGATATATTTTATTGATGAATTTTTGAAAAATGGATTTTTTTAAAACATTTGTGTAAACCCTAAATAATTAATGATGTGTAATGATTTTCAAAAAATTGTCTTCTACAAAAGTGTTCAGTAAGGAATTTGGAGTCTAATAAGATCAACATAATTTTTGATGAATAGTAAATTATGAATAGTGATTTTACGCTTAGGATTAGTAATGTGACCAAATGGATTAGTAATTTCACTCAAAGAAAGTTTTAATATAATTTGGACACCTAGATTAAGTAATGTGATTCAATAAAATGGGTAAATAACGGTTTCATAAATTATTAGTGAAGTATTAGTTTTTCCGGATGAATAGTTTTTTTTAATTAAAAATTTAATTAAAAATTATTAGAAAATTATTTTTATAAAAAGGACTTTATTTTTGAACTCAGAGCATCGATATTATGTTAAGGTAATTTTTGGGGATTTTTCTGAAAAAAATGAATTTTCAGTGAATAGTGTTTTTAATTAAAAATTTAATTAAAAATATTTAGAAAATTATTTTTATAAAATGTATTTCATTTTTGAAATAAAAGCATTGATAGTTGGTTAAGGTGAAATGTTGGGATTATTCTGAGAAAGTTGAATTTTCGATGAATAATGAAAGTATAGTTTTTAAGTTACGGGTATTTAATGACATCATTAAATGATGTATTAAGTATGTAATCAATATGGTCGAATTATGAATAGTAAGATAAGGTGTGAGGTGTCCCAAGTGGCCAATACCCTGGGAAAATACCATGGGAAAGCTCATGGTTTTTCCAAAACCACTAATGAGGTGTCCATTGGCCATTAATGCCTTGTCCCCTCACTTTCCCTATAAATACCCACCCTTTCCTCCTTTAGTTTTCACTCCCAACTCTCCCCCAACGAAGTTCTGGTCTACTTACCTCCCAAGGAGTCCTCCCAAGGTTCCCCCAAGCCCTCAAAGTCCAAAACATTGAGTTTCAAGAGTCACGTTTTAAGGTAAGGGATCTGACCTCTCTCTTTCTTTTCATGTAATATCTTTTATGTCATTCCTTTTATGCTCCATGTTATTATGTGATAGGATGTTCTTTTATATTCCTCTTACTGCCCTTTCATGTTTATATGATGAGAGATCCCCTCTTACTCTCATCATTTCGTTTTATTAAAGTTTAAGTGACGCCGTTAGGCTGCCGAATTTTTAAGTGATTCTTTCACCCTTCTCATTTTTCAAGTTCGATTTTCATGTCAAATCTTTCAAGTTCCATTTTATTATGTTGGGGTATGATATCTATATCTATCATACTGATATCTTATGATCATATTATGAGAGACCTTATTTGATATGTTCAATTCATTTTTGTTGAAGTTTAAGTGACGTCGTTAGGCTGCCGAATTTTCATAAGAGAAATCAAATTTTTGTCTTCATTCCATGTTTTTCATTTCAAATGGTATGTCCTTTAAATTGAATCACCATGTCCATATATACTTCTTATTCTGTCCCTCTACTATTTTATGGGTCAATTGTGATTGTTCGACCCATGTTCCCTCTCTTTTCAAAGTTTTCTAAAACCTTGTAACATAGACGTTATGCTGCAGAATTTTCGTCTCAAAATGCCTCTCTTTTCTCAAAATTATTTTATGTTATAAAGTGAATACTCAAAGCTCTTATTTCTATAGGGGTATTCACATATATATCAAAATTTCCTATTTTAAATTCTGGGATTTACATACATGATACCCACTTTCCCTTTCCGTGGGTTTAAAGTAACGTAAAGATCATGTCTTTAAAGCAGTTTTTAAAACGGTATGATTATGAAATGAAACCCATTTATTTTATTATATATGGGTTATTTATGAAATGTTTGATGATGATATATGTGGCTCACATGATAATAAAGGCAAATTTATGGGTGCCCCTGATAGCGCTCCAATGCATTGGGCAAAGACTTAATCTCTAGAGATGACCATTTTAACGACGCCTTGGTGAATAACCTTGGTAATTTTTAACGACACCTTTGGGATAGACCTTGGTGAAACGAAACGATTTTCAATATTAAATGTTGCAGCCACATCTTCAAGTTATGAAAAAATGTTATTTTTATTATGATGTATCTCATGATTTCTTTCTCATACCTTAAAGTTCTTTTCATGTCCTTATTGAAGTATCTCAAGTTCACTTGTAAAATGTTTCTCTTGTTTCCCTTACTGGGCCTTCTGCTCACCCTTTCTTTTGATGCATGTCCCCAGGTTATGAGATGCAGTAATGAACCTAGGATGAACTAAAGGATAATCCTTTCAAGTGTTTAAGAAGAATGTTTTATGTTTTTTTTCATGTATTATGTTCCTTGTTTCCAAGACACTAAACCTTAACGATCCTCAGTTCCGTGTAGTGAAATGAAAGTTATGTTATAAAAAGACGGGATGATATAAAAATTGTTTAATAAAAAATTCATGGAAGTATTTTTCTTAAGAGACTTGGGATTCATTGAATGGAATAGATTATTTGGAATCCATTCACATAGTTAAATGTTTGGATGGTGGTATAAGATATTTTTTCCAATAATAGTGCATTCTTCTTTTATGAACCAAGTGGCAGAGTCTCATTGTGGAGACTTGTAGAAAGATGTGATGTGTGATCATGTTGGTTATAGGGATGCTCTGAATGGATGGTCAGAGGATAGTTGGAATCATATGTTTCTTTTTGGAAGGTTGTTTTTTTTCATCTAATGTATGAGGGAGTCCGTCACAATTTTCATATCTCATATATGGAGGTAAACCCAAGAGTATCCAAAATTTTTCATGGATTGAGGAAGCCATTTTGGTGGGCCAGAATGAAAAAGTATGTTTCAATGTTCATGAATAGGTGGTTGGTTTTCTATTAGGTAAAGTCCAATGATTATATTCCTGGTTGTTTTTTGTAACCATTAGATGTTCCCGAGTGGAAATGGGATGGCATGTCAATGGATTTTATCATATGATTACCCTTACCCTAGGGAGGTTGTGATTATATCTATGTGATCATATATATGTTGATAAAATCTTCTCACTTCTTAGTAACCAAGGAGTTGGTTATAATGGATTCTTTTTATAATAGGTGTGTAGATAAGGTAGTGTGGTTTCATGAAATTCTGAGTTCTACAGTCTTGTATTGGAAAAAATATACCTCATTATTCTATAGGAGATTTTAGTATTCTATTATTTCTCTATAATTCTTTTTAACTACTTTCCATCCTCAGACAAATGAGAAGATAGAGAGTACTATCTAAATGTTGGAGGATATGTTTCAGGAATGCAACTTACACTAAGGTGGATCATGGTTAAGAAATTTTCCCTTATTTGAGTTTCATTATAATAACATATACCACTCATCAATCAATATGGATCTATTTAAGGATTTTTATGGGAAACCATTTCATTATCTATTATTTAGGATGGTGTTTCGGGTGGTATAATTTCCTGATCATGATCTTGTGTACTGAATAATAGAGAAGTTTTATCTTGTTTTGAGGGGATGAAAGTAGTGAAAACCCCGTAGAAGTCCAATGATGATCATAGGAGGATTCTATTGGAGCATAAGGCTAGGGACTACGTGTTCTTGAAGGTTTCCCCTTAATGAGGTTATTGGATGTTCGGTTGAGGAAATATTATTTTTCCTAGGTTTGTTTGTCCCATTGAGGTGATGGTTTGAGTTGGAGTGGTGATGTATTAGTTTTATTTCCACCAAGGCTACAAAGGATCCATGATTTCCTCCATGTATTTCAGCCTCATTGGTATCTTCACGATGACTCCCATATCATACAATAGGGAGAGTTGGATATCAAGGATAAAGAAATGTTTTAGGAGAATATAGTAGAAATCTAAGATCTCCATGAGAAGTTATGGTGTGGAGGAACCATTCCAATGGTTCATGTTTTGTGGTGGCATGGTGTCCAAGTAAAGTATACTTTAGAGTAAACAATATAGATTCATTCCTAGTACCCATAGTTATTTTAACTCTTTTCCATCGCAATTTTTCTTGTAATGTAATGTACTAATCTTATTGTACTATGAGTTCTGTTGTTTTATTCTGGTATGATGTGTGATAATGTTCTGAAATAGGGAAAGGGGAGTACCTTATTCCTAGTCTATATACATTAAATTTATTGTTTTTGAATCCTTGGGAGTGATTTAGTGTCTCCCTTAGCTATAACTATCTTGACTTGGAGGATGAAATTCTCAGATTTGTGTGTTTGGAGAAGTGTAGGTTGATTTTTATAGAGGATATTGGTTTTCATTGTGTGTATGTTGAGATGGTTTTGTAGTGGTATCGTTCTGGGAAATTAATAGTTTTGTGAATGTGTAGTGATTTTTTTGTGTGTTTTGGTTTCAATGTTTGGCTGGTGTTAGCATAGAGATGTAATGAGATCTTTGAGAGGTATCTCGTGGGGTGGTTGTTTGGACATGTTTCATTCTGGTATTGGTTATGGATTCAAATGGGTGAGAATAATTTGAGATATATCTGTTGTAAGGGATCATTCCTTCTAGTCTATTACATTGTAGGTTTTAGGTTTTGGAGGTGTTTAGAAGAGGATTGAGTATGTTTTTTCGTGTTCGGACACGAATAAGAGCTGCTATAGGATATTATCTTCATGGAAGATTTACATGATGTGAATTATTGGTTCATGAAATGAGAAACCAGATTTTTCAACAACTTCTATTTGGGATAATGGGGGAGTCTATGAAATGAAATCAATTTAGGAATGGTGAATTCATGATGTGTAACTAAATCAACCCAAGGCTATGTGAATTTTTGAGAATGTTGAAAATATGAGAATTAATGTCATGAATGGGTTACACATAGTGAAATTTTTGGGATCTATATAGTCAAAAGGGTTGGCTTGGTGATTCTTTTTCATTCATGCATATCACTTTTCTATGTTCTTCTAGGATAATCTATGGCATCTCTTGGAGGATATTTTTCCCACTTCATCTAACCATGATCTGTTGGTTCTAGTGGACACAAATTGTATATTTTGGTTAGTTCTTCTTTCGCCATCATGTATATCCTTCTAATATTCTAAAGTGACCTACTATGGTGGTGTGGTTTTTGTTTGGGTTGCGAGTTTTTCTATGGTTTTGATAACCCTTGATGTGGTGTTGCTTAATCCATTGGTTTTCCCTACTGTTTTTGTTTTTGGGATTTTATTCTTCAACTTGTGGTTGAAACAATATTAGAATTCTCTATTGATGTATGGAATCCATCATTTCATGCAATTTTGTTACATGGGGGAGGGTTTTAATCTGGTTTATCATTATGGGGAGGTTTTAACTATCCTAATTAAGATAAATGCTTCCATTATTTTAAATTTAATGGGAAATGGAATGATTCTCAGGGTTTTACATCATTGATATTAATATGATATTGTTACTGTATAGGCTAAACACCGTGCTGAAATTCATGGTTATTGGAGGTTTTTTTCTAATTTGGCATGATTTTTAGAAACCTTGATTTTTGTAACAACTCCCTAATATATAAATTTTATAACCACTTATATTTAGTTAATAAAAATTTTTCCAATATATTTACAGTTTCATGATAACACCCCTAAAATAATGTGAAATGTGATAACATCCCCTTTGTTAAATTTGTAAAATTATCTATGATGTGTTGAGATGAGTTATTCTTTTTTCAATGATTTTGGGGTGTAATGTGATGGTTTCTTTCATCGTGGTTCTTTAGTGATGAGGTGATGGTTTTTTTTGTCATGATTTTGGGTTGGCAAGGATGTGGTTTTTTCTTTTGATTTTGGGGAGGTGAGGTGATGGTATCTTTGGTCATCCATTTGGGGCAATGAGGTAATGGTTTGTTTTCCCAAGCTTTTTGTTCGTTGTAGTTATGGTTTAATGGTAATAACAATCGTATTATGATGTATGGTTACATTGTGCTAAAATCCCATGTAGTTATTGAAGAATTATTTAATAATTATTGAAATGTTTGGGGATTAGTTTTCTTAAGGGGATTTGGATTATTAATGAACCAATAATTGATGGATTGTGTGGCTAAATGTGGCTTGTTTTCGTGTGGCGTTATGAATTTTGAGGTGGCATTGAAAGTGGTAGTGTTCCTTTTTTTAGTTTCTTATTATGAACCCATGGGTCGAGCTTGGGTGTGTCATAAATATATATTCACACAATTCTATATTCATTTTGATTTCTATCAACAGCCCACCTATGTTGGGAACTATGTTCCTACTCCCGTATTTTCTCACTGGTGTGTTTTTTCCAACATCCTAGTGATGATGAGGGATGGGTCGCTACATGATGTATCCCTATTTCATAGACAGGATAGTGGATATGAACATGATATAATAGTTATTGGTCTGATATTATACTTGGTGATGACCTGTATGTTTTTGGGAAAGAAGTAATGTTACCATTCTATGAGGGAAAGGAACATGTGTCTTCGGGTGAGATTAAATATAACCATGCTATGAGTGGACTTGTGGTGGAGGTCATGCATGGTAGAAGGATTTCATGAGGTTTATGTCATTCATGTTCATAATACCCTTCATACCTATTATTGGTTTTGAAGTTATGGCGCAATTGTCTTTGTGTGAGATGATATGTGACCATTCTATAGGGTGGTGCCCCAATTTTCTTTATGAGTGATGTGATTTGACCGTTCATGTTGGGTTGTGGTATATGTTATTCATAAGATATGGGTGTTGTAGGATGGATAGTTTTCGGGTGTGATAGTGGATAAATAAGTTGTAAAGTGGTTCAAGGTACCATTTATTTACATTCTTATTATTTTATTTTTATACCTAGATTTTATTATTTGTTGAGAGTTCCTTGGTAATGTTGTAAAGGATATTTGTCTTATTTATGGTATTTTGGTTCTTCTGTTTTCTAACCGGTGCATTAGTATTCTTCATTCACATGTGTGTAAGAGAATGTGGTTTTCCTACTATGTATACATGTATGCTCGCCCTATATATATAAATTTATTTTTATGTTTCTTGGAGGATTCTGTGGATCATGCTGGATAGTACTATATCAAACCATATTGGATAGTTTTTGTGTTGTTTCATTAGATTTTCATTTGGGTATTTACTTTTAGATACTTTTATCTGTACCTATTTTATTTATACATGCACTATGGGTTGGTTTGGCATTATTTTTATATTATATCAAGGATTTTTTTGGATAATATATCTTATATCCATATCATATAATATTATAGAGGTTAATATCTAACATTGTATTCTATTTTTATACCCTCAGTAATAGTTGATACCACTGGGCCAACTCGAGCCGGAACAATGTGGGTCTTTATATCTCACCCCTAAATGTGGTATCTTTAGAAGGATAAGGTTCAGGACATCATGATAAAACTATCAATTCCCCAACACATGGTTTTCAAATTTTTTATCCAGTTTCCTTGACGGTGACTTCCATTTTTGAAATGTTTTGGGTATTTACAAAAACAGTCACCCATTTTAACTTATAAAAGTGAAACTTTCCTCCTAATTACCCTCAAACCACAACCCACATAGTTCATACCATATTCATAAAACCACTCTCATTAAAATTCCTTTACACATTTAAGAGGATTTGGTCTTCTCAAAATACCATTCCTAAATGGCATATACACCTTTCCAAAGAAGATAATCTAAGAAGTAATGTATAAATTTATAACCACTCATTTCTAATTTATAATTCTTTATGTTAACTTATACTTTAGAAATGAGTATTAAGAAATATTTTATTGATAACATTGGTATCATTATTATACTAATATGTTATTATAATGATGGTATAAGAAATAACAAATTTTCTCTATTCTATTAAGAATATAGAAACATTATTTTTTCGTTGTACAGACTACTAATTGGATGACATAAGATGCTTCATATTCCTTAAACACCTTAAAAGGATCATACTAATAGGGCATTTATAATTTTGTTATTATTTTTATGACATATTTTATAATTTCAAATTATTAACCTTGTTGCACTTATTCCACATTCTATAGAAAATAAAATCATCATCTTTAAGTATGTTTGTACTACCCCTACAAAGAATGATTGGTTTCCATTATTATTTTTAGCATGTCTATAACCTGATGGCCTTGAGAATATTATTAATGATTAAAGTTTATCATTATAGAATTACGATGGTTATGTATGTTAAAATCGTATTTTTTATTAACAATATGAGTAATAAACAAATATGGTAAATTCAACAATCCAAAAGAGATTTCTAAGACAAAAAAGATTTTATAATTCTATTAAATAACATATAATAGGTTATATTTTTCTTATAATTTTTTATAATTACTATATATAATAATAATTAAAACTGAATAAGATTAGTATTCTAATATTATTGTGATATTATAACTAAATCACATTATAATCCTCTATAATTATTTGGAATGTTTTTATTTGTTTTGGCTTAACCAAAAACATGAAAATTTATATAAATTTATATCATAATTGACTATAAAAATTTAATATTAAGTAATATATTATAATAATACAAAAATAATTCATTTTTTTGTTTTTGAAATCTAATATAATAAATTTTACTCACTAATTAAGATGTATCCTATTGTTCATTAGGAATCATTAAGTTGTTATCATTTCCAAATTCATCTTTAAGGATCATAATCTAAATAAAATATTAATAAAATTATATCATTATAAAAAATTATTAAAAATCAATAAAAATACCTAGTATTGTCTAGGAATTGTCTATTTTTTGAGACGAATGATGAGCAACACCTCTATTATGAAACAAGATTGAGGTCCTTAACATTACTAATACCCAATATTGAAAATTGTTAATAAATAACTAATATACATGTTGAGAATAATTATAAATTAATTTCATCAATGTTTATAGATAATTAAAATGTTATGAAATAGGATATTATGATAGTTATTTTTGTTTTAAAAGAGTTTAGAGTTAACATTAACTAAGAAAAAATTAAGGTAAGGGGTTCGTTGTCTCAAATTTAGTTTCATAAGACATATTTATTAATGATCACCATAATAACAATAATGTTGTGATATTAAGACAATTATTTCAATGGTCTCGTTGTATATTTCTTGAAATAGGTTCAGGACATGAGTGGTTTACATGTCGTGTACTAGGTTCAATTTGTGTAATGTCAAAATTTTGGTTTGAAAAAAAATGGGATGCACTTTCTAGAGATTTTAGCCTTTGCAGATTATATGAAGTGTAATGGGATTAAACGTAATATAAATGTTGTCATTTGTGGTATTTTGGGTTATTTAGTACTGATTTTCCTTTCATTCGGTCTGAATCCCTCCCTCTCTCAACTCAATTCTCACCCAAGGCTATTTTGGTGGTTCTATCCCATTCAGATCACACTCTTCAGTAATTCATCCTCATGACTGTTTTGGTGAACCTATTTGGATATGTGTTATTTATGGTTATTATTTATTATGATATTGGATACTAGATTCATATATATACTTTTGGATAGTGTTTTCTATTGATCCATTATAGTTTCTTATCAAGCATTTTATTTTAAAAGATGATCTCTTGGTTTACAATCACCATCGTTGAAGGCATATAGGTTTATACCAATTTGAGGTTAGTTTTTCTATACAATTGGTTAATTTTTTGAATTTAATATAATTATTAATAAATTCATATCGTTTTTCAGGGATTTTAAGATATATGTGGTTTCAAAATATTTCATGTAAAGGAAAATGATTTTAAAGAGGTCTTTCATTCAAAAATTATTTTCCTGATTTGGAAATGAGCTTTAAAAAATCAAAGAGGATTGGATTAGATTTTTAAATATTTTATAAAATTATGATAATGGTTATGAAATTTATATGACAGTCTTGGATCATTGGAAAACATGGTTTCATCGTGAAATAGACATGGGTATCCTTAATGTGTCTCTGGCATCACTTGGGAGTAACCTTTGGGATATCGATGGACTATTGAAGGACTCAATATTTGTTGGATCCAACATTTTTCCTAGTTTAGGATTTACATGGTATAGTACATATTATCCCATATTCTTGATCCCAAATGATAAAGTGCTTGTACATTTACATATTGTTATCGCATGATAGTTTTTATCATAGATTTTTTCTCGCCTGATTTAATATGAGGTTGTATCACATTGAATCACATAATGTTATTTCATGGTTTTCTGTTTAAATTATTAACTTATGATGCATGGTTATGATTTTCAATTTTATGACTTATATTTTTTATATTTATGGTTTAAGAATATTAGTGTGTTCTATAAAAACAAAAGGGGGAGGATTTTCATATGGATTGGATTTAAGAAAATTATTCGTAAAACAAGATTTAGTCTATAATATATAAATTTGGGATTTATAATATTAAAAATTTTATAGACTCTATAGTGTTATCCTATTGGACTTTTTTCAAACATTCTACATTTCCCATTGGGAGGATATAGATAATGTATTGTGGGATTTAGTTATAGAGATGGAAATATTTTAGCATGATCGATTATCTTTTTATCATTTCCATTAGTTTAGTTTGGTTTGGATGTATATTTTAGTCACACTAAAACTTATCAGTCTTAATTTTTTCATATTATTGGGTATATTTGGTCTATATTGGCCTGTATGGACCTGGTTTCATTTTTTATTCTGTATAGTACTCTAGTTGTATGTCTTGTTTTGTTATATACATGATTTTTTCTATTTTCATCCTTCACCTCACCATGTGACAACCAGGTTGGGTGTTTTTTTGTTTACCAAGGTTGGTTTGTTCCTTCAATTCAAAATATACCAAATTTTAAAGGGGTCTTGATTAAAATTTTACTCAACATCTATGGGTTTTAATCATAAATCCTTTTATTTGATGGAAGTTCATGTTAAGAACCAATTTCTCATTGTATGGTTAACTTACATCACATGAACATAACATTATCATATATGTTTATTAAATGGAATTACTAAGACAAATTAGTTCATTTTCATCAAATATAATTTATCTGAATTATTTCTTAGTTGTATGTATTATTGGTTACTCAATTTTAACTCATTGAGTTAAAATGATTCATCTTGAACTCTTCACGGGTTATCCCAATATAATATTTTACTATATGGTATATTATATTCATAAATTAATGAAATATCCCAATAAAACTACATAAAAGAAAGCATGCTCAGCCTTCTATGATCTTCTCTATGTTATCCAAGTGAATTCCCCATGATATTGGAATGATTCCACCATATTCTTATCGAATAAAATTCAGAACCTAGCCTAGGGGAACAAAAATGAGTGGCTAGTTAAAGTAAATATGAATTGTGTAATAATGAGTAAGGAACTCACCTAAACCCCTGTATAATCTTTCATAAATAACCCCCTTATCAAGGGACTCAAATTGTGGAAGTTGGGTGGAGGATATAAAAAAAATCTATATACCCACTAGCTTATTCAACATAAAATTGGTCAACTATAAAAAGAAAATTCTACCCCTATTTAGAAATGTATGAAAAGGGAACATCGAGATATGACACTTGGAATTATGGTATTATGTATTAGCTTATGGATTATACTTCACATGGTTAGAGGAAAGAAATATTGACACCACTAAACAGACTTCCTCAAAGGAATGGTCCATTATTCATGGTCACTCCTCCACAGTGTGAGTCCACTTGTAACACCATGGAACATCCTTTTTAGGTAGAATAAAAAATAGATGGTACTGGCCTCGCATGGATATATCCCTTAAGAACATACATCAATCTATTGTTTCTCATGCATGGAATGATATCTTTAGTCATGTTATGGAACACTTCCTCTTGGAAGATTCCAAACTCCCACATAGTACCTAATGTGTTTCCTTAACCCTTGTGGAACACTGAAACCATCGTCATGGCATGATCCTAGTGTTCATGAAATAACTGAATATCATTCAAAAAAATTCAAAGGAAATGGAGTTGGTTTTCTTAAAAATTATGTAATGGTTATTTTCAATGCAGGATACCCTCGACTATGACATTAGCACACATATGATCCATTCGTCTATAAAGAAAAATTACATATCAAAAAAAATTCATTGACACCGACTAGTGAAAGTATGATCTACACACCCCATGTTGTGGTATCCTTTTTTTCTATAGCATGATCATGTTTCCAGTTCCTCATCATAGTGCTACCCTTAGGTTTCAGGGAACAAAGATTTATCTAGAACCCAAAATTATATAGGGATACCTCAAGCCAATTATAATGCATACATGAGAACCCATAGATCCTCTCAAACATCTGATAACATCAAAAAACAACAACAAGAGATATTCCCACTCTTGGAATCCCATTCAAAAAATAAATTCTCAACATGTCCGCCACTCCAAGATAGAAAATTTAAATTCCCATTATTTTTTGAAAATTTTCACCACGTGGTTCATTACAATAATCAAAAAAATAATCATGAAATAATGGATTACATCCATTCAATTTACCAAAAATCACCAATTACATCACCATAACATAATATTCTTTTGAATATTCTATTTTCACACCACAAAAAAAACATGTCATTTGAACATCTTAGATAGTTGATAGATATTTTATTAAAGACCACTCCAAACAAAATAACAACCATGATACGAGAAATTTCCACTATAATATAAAATTTTTAGATATGGATATAAACTAATCAATATCCAAAAACCAATAGAAACAACAGAGGCTAAAATTATTGCAGCTATACAGCATCCACCTTCCAACACACCACGACATTGTTCCCACAAACCCATGCCTTAGTGAACATTCATCAAATAAAATATACTATTCTGTTGACAATCCTTATTAAAAAATATATAGAAACACCTAAAACACCAAAAAATTAAATTAAATGACAAGTAATATTCATACCATTATGAATTATGTAAAAATTAATGTGATCTACAGAAAAATAACAAACCATTATCTGATATGTCCCGCGGAACATTCCATTGAATAATGTATTTTTAATAATCTATTTTCAAATAAAAGTTTTCATTTCTATTATTTCAACATTATTTATATTTCATCACTTTTTAAATTATTATCATCAATATGTTTGGTCTTTTTTTTAAAATGAATAATGAGTGAATTTAGAACATCCTTTTTATCATTTTCTCTCATTCTATGACCCACCCAAAACCTAAAAAACCCACATACATTCTTATTATTGTTGTGTCTTGAATCATGAGGAAAGGATTACAGAATATTTTCAATCCTATGGTATGTTTCACTAAATAAGTATATGTGATAAACCCTATATCGTTTTTTTACTTAATATTGAAATGCTTGATTAGTGGTCATGGTGAGTGTGTATATCAATGATATTTTTAATTAATTAAAAATAATTTATAATATGAATCAATTATATAATATTATAATTCTTAAAATAAATTTCTATTATAAAGTGTGGGAAGTTATAAATTTTATATAATTTTAACAAAAGTAAACTTTTTTAATTTCTTGGTAATTTAAATTTTACCTATGTTAATTTTTTTGTCACTCCTCTTCAGAATTAAGACGTTACCATAAATAAGATAAAAAAATTATAATTACTATATATATGTTATTATTATATATTAAACTATATATACTAAATCGGGGTGACTTCTTTATATGTGTCTCACATTTATGCTTTCATGTCACCAAAAAATTAAATTACTCGATCCAAATACAGGTAAAAACACAGATTCTGGTATCCATCTGATTAGACCGCTCTCATTTTCCATCCCCACCTCCCAGGTTTTCTGCCTCCACATTATAATCCCTCTCCCACCTTGATAACCCTCTCCTCCTTCGAGTCTAGCACCTATGGGTTCTCCTCCTCTAGGTCCTCCGCATCGACCTACTTGACCTCTATCCTCTTTTCTTGCTCCATCTTCCCTCCCTCCACCTCTGCCTCCTTTCTCTTCATCCACTCTAGCTCTGGTTCCTTCCCGTCCCATTGCATTTGTCTCCAGCTACATCACCTCATGCTCCCATGGTCTACTCTAAAAGATTCATTACAGCATCCCTCCATTTCAAATGAAATCAATCCCTGATTTTCGTCACCCATATCTACAGAAAACCTACATTTACACTGTCTTAACCTTGATTCAATACAAAACCACCTCGATCTCATGATTTCAGTTGCCTCTAGCTATGGTAACCCCTAAATATTTACTCCTGTTACCCCCAATCCCCACAATCATTAAATGAATTTATTCACCCAAAACCTACTATGACATCTACATTGGTTGTCTATTTCATTCACATATCTTTTAAAATGAGAAATATTTAGAAAATTCAGTACTTATCTTTTGTGATGCATGTTTTAAGTGGTTTTTTTGGTAATTACTTCCAAACTAATCCTTAAAAACTAAAAATAATTAGATACCAACAAGAATTTGTTGAAATAATAATTATTTCAAGCTATTGTAATATAGACAAATATTTCACCATGGGATAATACGTTGACTAATTTGATGTTTTTTCATTGCCTATATGTTTGTAATAGAGCGGATGAAGAGTGGGTAATTATATGGAGCTAGAACATATGAAGTATATGTTACTATTCCATCCAATATAGGATAAATTATCATATGTCTTATTTCATTTATTTTATTTTATTGAATTCATTCTCTCTCATGCGTGATTTGTATCATAGTGTTGTTTCATTATTTGTATCTTGTTGTTGTTCACATCACCATTCGTATGTAGATTTCAATGAAACATAGCTTCAATAGTATTCTAGTTCGTCATGGAAATGATGTTGGGGAAGATCTGGTGATGGTAGTCCTATAAATTTTAAAGGCATAATAATTATACATATGCATGTGGTAAGCCCTCGAGTTGGCAGTGTGCCAGAAATATTTTTGACAAAAAACATTATTGTTGGTAAATGGAAGATTAATTCATTTGTAGGGATAAAAGTTGTGGTGAGTACCACCCTAATTCAATTCTTAATTATTAGAAATTTCTTGATAAACTTTTTTCAGAAAATGTTTTGGTTATATCCTCATGATTGTGAATATTTAGTTTCGCAATAGAACACTAAATAAGAGGGAGTTAGAAAAGAATGAGGATGAAATTATAGATACATAACCCAATTCACAAACAATCAACAAGAATAAATTTTTTCTGATATTAATTATTGGGGGACGCAATATTATGAAATTTTTATAGATTTTATGATTTCCTCTTTTGGATGTACTATTGTTTGAAGGGGAATTTTTTCATAGAGGCACAAGTTTGAAATTGGTTAATAATAACCAACAACAACTTTTTATTGATCCTTTCCACTTGATTTTTATTTTTTCCACCACCTCATTTACAATTTTTATAAATTGATTTGAAATTAAAGTAAAAAAATTAGATATTTCATTGATCCCAACCCATCCATCTTCTTCAAGATAAATTTCACTTTTTTCTCCAAATTTGTTTTACAATTAATCATTGATTTCTATCTTGAATAACTCAATGATAAAGGATATATATGGTTAATATAGGGCATAAATATTTTACTGAACTATTATATTGTTCAAGATATTAATTTTTGGATAAAGAGAGTTCTTATTATGATGATAAAATATGTTTTTATGCTTTCTATTAAGCTTGTGCATTTCTTTTCATCAAGATGGTAAAAAATTAGAATCTTCTATAAGTGATTTCATATGATTGATGCTGATTTGTTGATATTATTATGCTAATAATGAAAAACATTAAAACATAAATGTATTATATGTATTAATAACACTGTAAATGAGTCCTCTAATCATAAAATAATTTCTTTAATCATCCAATTTATTATTACATAATGTTCTACATGTGATGAAAATAGCGTCACAGCCCATGTATGGGTAACTTGTCTCAATTGTTTTACAATCAGATATAAAGGATGATTTTTCCATTATAATTCCTCTCTTCAATAATTTTTTACCCTTACATGTATTTACATACATTTTAAAAATTATATATTTATCCTTCCTATGTTTTAAATTTCAATTTTTCTACTCACGTGTGATAATTTGATAGTGATCATGTGATACAAATTTCTATAGGTTTAATTAATATAATATTTAGAGAAAAGTTAATTTGTTTCTATTATTGTATAGAATGAAGAGCTTCCATGTATCTTCACTTGCCTAAAGGTTTATTTCACTAATTTGAACCTCTTGGGGCCCATTTGGCAATCAAAATTATCTTTTGGTATCTACTTTCATGGGAAATGTTTATCATGTCATTATATTTTCACCATTCATTATTTATTTACTTTCATTGGTTCATCCATGCACACATTGGGTGATTCCACATTGATCCATGCATTGATCACACTCACAATGAACTAGTTATTTCTGGCTTCTCTAAAGCCTGCCTTTAATGGATGTTTTGAGTCTATAAATTGGGAGAATATAACAAGGCACAACACAAAGCATTCATTCAATAAAAAAATGAATTCAATCATATTTTTTCATATTATTAATATGTCACTCCAAATTTCAAATCTCTTATTTTATGGGAAATTTTTTCTTAGAGGCACCAGTTTGAAACTGGTTAATTATACCGAAATATAACATTTTAGTGAACATTTCCACTTAATTGTTATTTTTTCCACCACCACATTTATATTTTTTTAAATTTTATATTTCTGCTTCCCTATGATTTCATTTCCAATTTTTTTTATTCAATACTAATACATTGAATGGAATCCTATAATATGCATGTCAATAGGTTGACTTAATAGAATATTTTGAAAAACATGAATTTGTTTTTGATGTCATGTTGAATGAAGGGGTTATATGTATCTTTGATTTCATGAAGGTATGTTTCACTAATTTGAAGCTCTTGGGACCCATTTTATAATGAAATTTTTTTGGTTTCTATTTTCATGGGATATGCTAAACTAAACCTTACCTTTTCATAAAATACTTTCTTTTATTTGTGTTGGGTCATCCACACATAATTTACCTAACTCAACACTTATGCATGCATTGATTTCACACATAACGAACTGGTTATCGATGAATAATCTAAATCATACCTTCAATGATAGTTTTTAGTCAATAAACATAGAGGATATGGGAACACACAACACAAAATTTCCATTCAGTAATAAAAATGCATTTAATCAAATTTATTATAATTATTAATGTCTCACCCAAACATTAAAATATCATATTTCAATATTAACTAGTATTTATTCTAATTTCTAAAAAAAATTGTAGATAAATTTTTTAGTGTTCATATCATTGGAATAGTTATTTTTTTCATTTTCATAAATGTTTAATTTCCAACGTATCTTTTCATCATGCATGGTTAAATTTTTCATTTTCAAAATTCTATGCTCTCATTTTCTAAGGATTTTTGTTATTTTATACTGGATTAAATTTAACTTTATTATAATGATTGGTATGCCCATATTTTAAAAATTTTAAGAATTTTAATGAAATTTCTTATCTTGGAAAATTTCTAACTATCCAGGTTACTTTTTTTAAACAATTTTTAGTTTTGAAAGGTGGTCATTTTATGTTGTCTTAAACGGAATTTGAGGAACATGTTTGGAAAGCTCGTTTTTCATGTTTTTTAGCATTTTAAAGAACTTTATTATCTTTATAAATTTCTATCAATCCTGTTTATTTTCTTTAATCTTTTTTTATATTCGAAATGTGGTCATTTTTTAATTGAAATAACTAAACTTATTTAATATGTTTGGTAATCCAATTTTTTCAGTTTTTATAATTTTAATGAAATTCATTTTCTTTTAAATTTCTAATTATCAGGTTTATTTTCATCAATAATTTTTGAGATTTTAATGGTGGTATTTTTGTAAATTTATAACTATCTTGGTTATTTTCATTACTCATTTTTGAGATTTGATAGGTGTCCACTCATTATTATTGTGTGTTTTCCCCTATTTTGAAATTTCATTAGACCAAGGTCTTATTTTCGAATAGTAGATCATTTTATTCTATTTTATTTGAGTTATTACTTTTTTTATAATAAATGGTCTCGCCTATATTTTTTTCTTAAATGATTTTTTTTATGTGGCTTGATTCAGTGACTAAATTGAACCACCGTGGTTATGAAGAAAGACTCACTTGGTACCGCGGCAATGTATGTCATTGAAATCACTAAAAAACATTCTTTCATAAACAAAATTAATATCAAATATCATATGATAATTTATTTTAAAATTGAAACAAGCAAAATAAAGGTTATTTAAATGAAAAAGTTATGTAAATAAAAAGTATTGAACATTTGTTGATTGGATGAAATTATCTTTTATCTTTATCCTTGATCATGGATTAAGTAGGGGATAATTTGTTTTTGAAAGGTATCGATAATAGGTTTTGAATGACTGGATGTTTTCTAATTGGTTGGCCTTTTGAGTAAAATTATGGGATGAATTTTTTTTAGTAACAACATCATTCATCTGTCTCGGGGAATGATAGAAGAAGATAACCTTTCTTAGCATGACCCCAATCCATCCCATAATTCCATGTTTTCAAGTATCCATATTCCATTTCCATAAACATGCTCTACTTTCATTTATTGATTGACTTAGTGTACATTTATTTATGTTCATTTTGTTGTTACCAATGATTCTCTTCTCATTATACTTGGGTGATTCCAAGGGTCTTGTGTCTTTCTGATTCATTTTTCAAAATTTAAAATTTCTGGCCCTAGGAAATTCTTCTTGGGAGTGGAATGCACAATGGTTCTATTCATGACCTCCACTTTTTAATGAAAGTAAAATGAAAAAAGACAATGAAATTGAACATACCTATTAGATAGGTTATATTCTTTTATAAAAGGATGGGTTAAATGTCTAAAATTCTTCTCATAATAATGGAATATCAATTTCGAAATAGAATTTTGCAATTTTTTGGGGTTGTATGAATTCTTCTATTGTTTTTTTTTTCTTCATTGCAGAATACCATCCAGTATTATTATTTTTGGTCGGTTGGTTCTAAAATATTTTTCGTTAAAATTTATGAGCTTCACTAGAAATAAATGAATTGGTGTTTATGAATTTACAATGTCTTCAAAACCTAGAATAAGTTTTTTCATGTTTAGTCTTCTACCACACTACAGTCATCTATAGTATCATTTAAAAATGGGTTATCTATGTTTCTGTCTTTGTGGTGATGAGTTTCATGAGTATGATAATCTAGGTATTCCAATATACAAACATAACATGTGTCTCATATTCTTCTTCTATTAGGTTTTCAGTGTGGTATGTAATTGATGTTTTAGCTACTCAATACTCATATTGGTTCATTTCATCGAGTTCGTGCAACATGCTGATGTGTTTTATAAGTAGTTTTCTTTTTTAACTCGCTAGAAAACAAAAATGATTTTCTATTTCTCACTATATTAAAGTCTACTATTCTTTGAAACAAGTAACACCCCCAATAAACCATCATTTATTATGGGGGATGAAACCTATCCATCCCTTGATATGCGCTTAGTATTTTATTTGTATATATATTCCATAACCCTTAGTTGTTAATGGAATGAATACTGCTAGACATTATAATATTAAATTTATCATTCTTGCCTATAAAGGTTTTCAAAGAAACATATTTTTTATTAATAATGCATGTTTTTATTCCCTCACTTACTGAAAAAGGTGGAAATTTCAAAACTAACATGAGAATCCAACCAAACACAACATGACACGAGTTAACTAGGTTTGGGTCAAGAATAAAGGTGTTTGTGTTGTAATCACTTTTTTATCTTTTTTATGTACATTCAACATTGAAGTCCTCTATCCTTTCAATGTTCATATATATGTTTCTATTTTTCTAATATCTATACACCAATTCACTCCTTGAGAACTAGCCACCATCTCAATATTTAATAGAATTTTATTTTAATATTCTATACCAATAATTTATTCTTTCAAAATAATCAGTATAATAAATATTAGTCCATGTTTTTTATCCTACCTACAAGGTTATAGGGTGGTGTAACACTATATATTAGAAAAATACACCATCATAGAAGACTAAAGCAAGGCCATATTTTCGACCAGTGAGTCCATTAACTTTTTTCAGTCAGTACTTTATTTTACTTGTACTAAATATGACTTGGGTTCATTTTTTAGAGCATTGGGTCATGACTTATCATTGATCAATGGATGATGTTTTTAATTTGAGCAGTGGATATTATTTGGAGCATTGAAACATGTATTTTATTTAAGTATTACATCATGAATATTTATAGAGCATTGGATCATTTTTTAGAGAATTGGATCATATCGTTATGAGAATTCATATGTGAGTACAAGTTATATATATTTTATGATTTTCATTATTTAATTTTATCGAATTACATTGAAAATAATTTATATATAATTTAATTATTTTTTTATATTTAATATTTTTATTAGTTTATATTACATTTATATATTAATTTTATTAATTATTTTCTTTATTCATTGTCTAATAATTTATTTTATACTGGTTATATATTAATTTATAAATTATTAATATAATTGACATATTTTATATGTATGGTGTTTAATTTTTGTTTAATAAATTTAAATACATAATAAATATTTCAAATTTATATTTATGTTTATATAATTTATATTCAATTTTTGTAATTTAATTATGTAAATTTCTTAAAAAAATTATTTTTTATGAATGTATTATTAAATTTATAATTAATAACTGTTTTGGTATTCTTGTATTAAATATTATTCCGATTTATTATTAATATAGGAATTATGTATGAACAATTCATTTTTTTACTTACTCTTTAGTAAATTTTTAAGTATATATACAATATTATATATATTTTAAATAAACAATATTTTAACCCTATAAAATTTTTCGGCTCTTTTCTAATTTTTCTTAAGTTTTTCTTAATTACTTTTAATCTTTTGTTAGAACTATAAATTTTAGTATAATCATACATGGAAATTTAAATTAGTTGTCTAGTAAATTGTATTTTATTAACTTTTTAGTATTTGTAAATCCTAATTTACTGTTACTTATATTTTTAAAATTCAATATAACATGAATTCATTTAAATTATGTTTAACAATTTTTTTACTCAGTTTTAAATTCATTTCAATTTTACATGTGAACTGTACTTTTAATTTAAATATTTCTTATGTAATTTTTATGGTGAATATTTTAATTATTATATGTTCTGAGCGATGATGCATAAATTATCTGGAATTAAAATAAATAACGTTCTTGGGGTATAACCTAGTCACATATGATGAAATTAGATAAGTATCTTAACTATGTTAATTAATCTATCTTTTCTATAAAGGAGTAAAAATTCTAATTGCAAAAGAATTAACCAATAATTTTTAAATAATTAATGAGATGAGGATCCTTGCTCTACCAAGTTAAACAATCTTGGCTATAGTTGGATATAAAATAGATAAAATGGGGGCTAATCAATTATTCAACACCAATTACCAAAGTGGAAGTGATATTCATTAAATAATCATCATTTTCACATTCAATATAAGATGTTGTGGATCAAAAATTATTAATTAATATTTAATATTATAGATAATAGATTATTCATCGATTATTAAGGATACCAATCTTGCTAAAGTGAGAAACACTAATGATCTAATGGTAGTAAATGACTAAAAAAAAGTCAAAACCCCACCTACCTATTGTGATCAAATCATTGAAATAATAAGGATTTTATGTCAATAATGGTAATTTGAAAGGTAAAATGTAGTCTATAATCAATCAAAACAATCAATCAAAACAACAAAATTTATAATATATATAAATTTCTTGAAAAAATTTAGAATATCATAACTTTTTCTAATTAAATTCATATCTCAAATATTTATTACAAAATCTAAATAGAGACCACTAAGATGTAGTCAATGGATTATTTTCTTTATGTTATCTATAGGCTATATCAAAATTCTAAATCTGAGAAAATAACTCCTTCATGCTAAAGTATTCTAGATACATTTTTTCAATTATTGAAAAAAAATGAGAGATTTTGAGGCTTATTTCAAGGTGTTCTCATGTTATAAATATTATATTTTAATTAAATAATCATAAAAGGATTGAACATATTCATATAGAGCTACAAGGATATAAAATGAATCTTTTAATTTTATCATATTATTTAAATTTTTCATAACTTTTTAACAAATTACGACTCTTTGTAACTTGTTATCTGATTCATCAACTAATTAATTTACATTTCAAAAATATTTCATTTGTTTAAACTCCCCAATTCATTATTCATTGATAATTCATCCAATAACGGTATATTTTGTGGAACAATGATAAAACAACATGAATTAGAAGATGATTTATGCATTTTCAGGCACAAAATGGCTCTCTATTGGCCTTCACAAGATCATTGATTAAATCATCAAAATAAATAACATGTTAGTTATCTCTATTCATTTTTTTTCAAAACATCACATGTCTATTAATCTCCCACATGAAATAATTAAATATATTGTTAGTGAACATTACCTTAGCTCATATTATACATTAAAAATAATTAACCCATATTCCAAATCCATTTAAAAAAATTTCAAAAAAAAATATGAATATCCTAAAAAAATATAATTTAAAATATCTGCCATTATTTTTATCCATTTATTCTATCATTTGTAACATCCTTGAAAAAATCAGTCAATGATTTCTTTTTGGGTGTCCTCAAAAATTATTTTAGAGTATATCATAATGATTTATGAGATAATTTTATAATAAAATTAAATCTATTATCCAACAAAAATAATATTTGAACCCATTATACATTGTGTCTTATATAAAAATTTCTAAATTACCAATTCTTTATTTGTAACCATAGATACACCTCTAACAAACAATCAATGTTACTCATGTAATAAAGTGATGTAGTTATATATTTATCAAACATGTGTATCATTATTTGTGGGTCTAGAAGTTGTATCATATAAAATTTACATGGTTGATATAATATATTATTATAATAAATCATGTGACCATGATACACATAGAATGTATTTAATGTTTATGCAACTCATATGTTTTGATTGTCCTCATATATATTGAAATTCCACATGAACACATCACATGTCATTCACCTAAACTATTGATCACAAGACATTACTCAAAACAAAATATACATGTAAACTATATTGGTATTGTAGGAAGATTCCTCAATTTATCACCATTGAGGGCCCAGAGGTCAAACTCATCATACAAGAGGACAACTCCAATATTGGATAAGGCTAAATATATGAAATGATTTAAAATGTAACCAATCACCCATATATTAGATCAACCTAAAGGATACCAAAATAAATGTATCCAAGAATGATGGTTATCAGGTTAGGTATAGTTTCAACCTTATGATGTGTTGATTAAATATAAGGTATGCACCCCTCATATTCAAATGATATAGTGTATAACACTTCATGTTGTATTTGTAGTCAGTTATCTAGAAAAAAAAATCTTCTTGTGTAAATCATGAGAATTTTTTTTATCATTATAGGTAACCTAACAAATAATAATATTAACATTTCCTTACAGCCTACAATAATCTATGATAACCAATAATTAATAATAAATCAAAGACATAATTTAATCTATGTAATATATATTTCAAATATGAAGGAATGATAAAGTGAAGACTACCTTGTGTACAAAATTATATTTTTTATATTCCTAATCACTCTTTTACAAAACTATGTTCATCTAGTTCTAGGGTTTTAAGAGAGATAGCTAAAATTTCTCTAAGAAATCCCCTTTCTCAACCTTATAAATGAATGGTTAAGGTGGTCTTTAATAGTATTGTTAAAGGGAATATTCAACCATGCTAAAAACAATTTTAGAGGGGGGACTTTTTTCAGTGCTTATAAAAAATCTCTGGTAAAGGCCACAATTAATTAGTTCCCGAAAAAAATAACAGATTAAAAGGGTATTTTTCAGATTTTCTAAAAAATAACTGAAAGGGGTATATTTCAAGAAAATCATAAAAAAAATGTATTTATATAATTATATTATATATATTTAAAAATGTTTTAGATAAAGATAAATATTAATTTATACAAAATATATATGATATATGGTGGAAGTTCCTTATAAAACGAGATAATTCTTAGAAACCCAAAAAACCCAAAAACCCAAGAACAACAATAGAAACCCTTAAAAACCATAAAAACCTTAAGAAACCAAAATACCCTAAAACACCCATAACTTTTGATCCATGAGTCTGTTTCAGCTCCAATACCAGTCAAATTTAAGCTTATAAAATGAGATAAAATTACATGATATTTAAATCATGTGATAATCAAATGAATACAATATATTATAGTTTCAATAATGTTATAAATATAACTCAACTTAAAATGGCCATAACATTTGGTCTGGGTGACCGTTTGGGATCCACCATATATCAAATTGAAGCCTACAATGAGATCTACAAAAAATGGTTTCATACAAAGGCCTAAAATATTTATCAATTTCTCAACCAAAAAAGGCCTAGAAGGCCTCCAAAATTGAGTTTATTGTCCCTAACCCTAGTTTCATAAAATTATAAGGGCTATAACTTCTGATATATGTGTCTGTTTGGCCTATACCACATATCATATAAAAGATTATTTCATGAGCTTAGATTTTAATAGTTTTAGATTTTAAGTGGACTCCTAGATTATATTTTTTGGTCATTTCATGTTTTTATGGGTTTTAGGGAAACCAAAGTTTCATAACATTGTTATGTGTTTTATGGGTTTTTAGAGTTAATATCCATTTTAATATATATATACATATATATATAATTTAATAAAAAACATATATATATATATAAACATATATATATATATATAACTATAGGAAAAAATATAATTAAATATATAGAAATAAATATATATATATATATTATCTAATATAAAACAAAACAGTATAAGGGAGTGGAAAAGGTGTTGGTGTTTAAGCTGGAGGTCTCTGGTTCAAAACTCACTAGAGTAAGTTGTGTGCATTGGGTGAGAGACTATGTAAAGCATTGATAAAGGGGTAGGCGAAGCACAGATAAATGGGGTGGGGTTGGGAAGTGATGATAATAGAGGGGTGCCAAAAAAATCAAACCCCTATCAGCAGGACCTTTATCAGTGTTAAAAAAGTACTGATAAATCCCCCTTTATCAGCGGTTCTTTAGCACTATTGAAGGGGGATATTATCATAACTTTTTACGAGCACTGTTAAATATATAAATTTAACATCGATTACTTTATCAATGATTCTACAGTGTTAATAAATGCCTTTTAATAGCACTGATAAAGGCCTGATTTTCAGTATAGTTATTATTAAAAAAACTATATATAAGAATAAGTCGAATTATATCCTATATGATATATCATAATATATTTATTGAATTTAATTAACTTTTATTATCATAATATATTTGAATTACACTGTTATAATCATTTATTTATTACATCTTGAGCATTCAAAAGTTCTCACATATTCCAACTACCCATTTAGAGGCTATATTATCTCTAAAATATATTACTATGGTATATATTTTTTTTTATGTTATGAAATAATAAAATATTATTTTATAGGAATATTTTAAATAATATTATATTCATATCATATATGGAACTATATATTTTTTGACGAATATTCTAAAAAATATATTTTATTATAAAAAATATCCCACTAAGGTGGTGGGATCATATCAATCGTATTTTAAAAAATAATTCGGATAAAATATTTTATTCATGATAAAATATTTTAATACATATCTTATTTTGTATAATATTTATGATTTGTCCAAATAATGATACAGGTGTGTAAAAACATCATATCACTTAATTATGACAACCTCTATTTATAATAATAACTCTTTATCAAATTATAGGTATTGAGATAAAAATATACTTATTTTATAATTTCAAAATCCATTCATCCTAAATTATTCATTTAAATTTCAATATATTATTTATAAATTCTTGGAAAATTATCATAATTAAAATTTATGATTCATATATCCATTATTATATTTTCAACTTCTACATTTTTTAAAAAATGAAAAATATAAATTTGGTGTCATATAACCTTCAAAATCAAAAAAAATATATTTTTAACATTAATACATGACATGGAATTTCTATATTATATCTAAAAATCATTTAATTATGTTATAAAATTTATCCTCTAACTACCAAATTTTATGTAATATAAACAATATCTATCCTTTATAACACCTTCTTTTGGATTCAATAATCTAGGATATCTACTTGACAATATAAATTTCTTTCTCCAACTAATATCATACTGTTTGAAACTATCATCGCAATACTAGATCTTATACAACCCATGTAATACTAAACTATCCTAAATATATTGAAGATATTTCATTATATTTTATTAGTATAATTCATATTTTCATTGAATTTCTAATATTGAATTCAGGAATAATTCCATATATTAATAATACAATAAATGAAACCACATCCTCTTCAAGTCTTTGACATACCCAATCAAATTGAGTACAAAAGCCGAGAGTAAATTTCATTTATTCATCTTGAATATAATATATTTTATTCAAATAATTAAAAATTATTATGATTTTAATAAAAATAAATATCAACTTATCAAAAAAACACACCAGTCAGCTTTTGTGGAAGAGGTACCTCTAAAATAAAAAATTGTATTCTTTCTTAATAATACTTATTTTGTATATATGTAATACCCCAAGATTTTAAAATATGAAAATAAAATTTTATGGAATGTATGAAATGTATCCCCATGAATATAAGATAACATAACATCCTGAGACTTTATGATATATTTATTTAATATCTTCAGTAGAATTCAATTCATGCAACACTAGAACTGAAAAAAAAAATGTTATACTCTATTAAAATACTTTTATTTAACCACTAACATTATAATCTAGAAATTAGAATAGGGGATATGAATATTTAAAAATAAATTATAGAAAAATATATGTTTTATACAATTATAAGATTACTAAAATGGATATATATTAATTATAAATAAAATTAAAATCATTTGAAGGAAAGAGAAATGCTTTCTAAAAATCAACTTTTCTGTAAAAGGAGGTCTAGTCACACTTTTAGAACGTAATTTAAAGTTAATTTTTACCAATATTACAAAATTTAATTTGAAAATTTTAAATTTATTTAATAAATTATAATTTAAAAATTATATTTGGGTTAATTTTTGGATTTTTTTGAATAATTACATTTTTCAATAAATAGTGAAAAATATAGATTTTTACTAAAAATTTCTTTTTATATTCAATTACATAAAGAGATAAATTAAATATAAAATTTATTTTAAATTAATATTATTTAAATAATATATCTATCCAATAATTTCTATTAGAATCATTTTCAGGTTGAATTTGGATATAAAACCATTGTAAACATTTGAATATTTTCTCTTTGAAAATAGGCTTTCCCCTCACATCTGTAAGATTTTTTTTAAATTAAATTTTACACATATGTGAATGGAATTTATAAAAATTAATTACCTATTTGAAATTATAAATATTTATATTATCTTATAATTTTAACATAATTTTTCTTCCAAATGAATAGTTAAAATAGTAAAAATTAGTTACCGTGGTTAAGGTAAAAAAATAAACTTTTCATGTCTTAAACTCGAAAGATATGGGTCAAAATGACCATAAAACATGTCTGTAATATATTTTATGGAAATAAATATAGCCTATTTTAACATCCCTTCCATTATTATTATATTAAGAAAGAATGACAATATTACATCGCATTAAGATAAGTCCCCAAGATGCCAATGGTTGGCAATAAATGCCAAGGGCTTCATTAAATCATGGGGAGATTTTACCTTTGAAATAAGACCACCAACCTAACACATCATAACAATTACTACATTATGAAGGATACAAATTGTAAAACTACCCAATTTTGAACCATGTATATCAATACAAATAATCAAGAGTACCTTGGTGGAAGACTATAAAAAACCAATTATGCAATGGAAGACATGACCAAAAAAACTCATTAATTTCATGAAAAATATGAAATAATACTACCTGATTCATACTCCAACTCCGAAAAATAGCCCAAGTATCACTATGACCCACTAGATAGCTGTGATAATTTACCGTTACCCATGTCTAGGTGAAAGATATCAGCCAAATCACCCAACTGAGAATGTTTGGGTGAGTACTAAAACTCAGTAGTTATTCACCGAATGATTCCCTAATCATTTCACTAGGATAAAACATGTTAGCATATTTATATAATGTTCTTTATATAAAAAATTGATATACTTTATATAAAAAATATAAACAAGTTCCATAGTGAAAAAGTTCTCTTAAAAGGCATCAATTTCTAAGAAATAAACAAAAAATTCTCTAATACCATTTCACAATTTAAATTTTTTCATAATTCATTCGTTTACACAAAACCACTCCTCCAGCCATGCATGATAATATGGACCTCTATATACTCAATATTGGTGAGTCATCCTACCACTATGTTTCCACATAGTGGACCATTTTGACGGGGGTACGTCACACCCATATCAGTCTCAACTGTTTGATGGGGGTATTTCATGCCTTATCCATCCCAATGCATATGAAATCATGCCACACAGCCATGGAAAACTAAAATGTGGAAAAACAATTTCAATAAAGAAAAATTAATATTAAAAACCATTTTTCCATGAAGAAAAACCGACAAAAATTTTATAATCATAATTTTAAAATCATGTTACCAAATTCTATTTCCAACTCAACACCAATATTTCCCGATTTCCACAAATATTTATTAAATTGGTTCGTTGTAAAATATAGAATAGCCGATACACAATAAAATTCAATCAAAACCAATAATTTTAAATAAAAAATTAATTTTCTAAATATATGGGTTTATATTGAACTCTCATACCTCATAAAACATGGAGAAAATGGAAAACAACATGAAAATGTCCATGAAAGCGAGGTAAAAATATTAAAAAAATCAACTTAAATCACATCCTGTATCATTAAAAATACAAAATATAATCATATTTGGCATCTAAATTATTATTTTTATCCAAAATGTATATAGATCTATGAACCCAATAGAGATATAGAATTGGATCTAAGAAAATAACTACAAATTACCAAGAATGATCACTTACCAAAGGAATGCAGCATAAAACTCCATGATAAGCCTTATGATTTCCGTCAGATCGATCATAGAAGATTAATATTCATTTGGGAAGAGTTAAACTTGATTTAGTTCAAAATTATTTGAAATACTAGGGATTTTTAGGTGAAAATGAGTGAGATCCACAATATTTGGATCTCACTTTTGACCCATGAATGTTTAGTTACACTATTTTCCAAACCATGTTCTAATAGTATTCCATCTTTTATCTCTATAAGGAACATCATGTGGTTGGATTGAACAGTTTTTATACAATGCACCAACATTTTCAAATCCTATTTTCTCAAGTTACATGGTTTCTCATAGTCTTCGGTGTGTTTGTACATACCGTGCACCACCCGTGTACCTTCTCTTTAACAATTGTTTCACCATTCATAGTTTCATGTATGTCTTTCATGGTTTTCCAAAAAAATCGACCAATTTTTATCCTTTATAAATTCCTCTAAAAAATTTTCAAAAGTTCTTCAAACTCTCTCAGACATCACCCATAAAATTTAGATACTTAAAAATCATTAGGAAGGGGTTATTTAATTGAAACCAGGGGTGGCCAACCTTTAATTTATAAGGATACATAATACACCATTTTTAAAAATATCATGAGAAAAATGTGGGTACACCATTTTTATTTCAAAATATTACAATTGTGTCACTATCATCACTTAAAAAACCACCCCCTCTCATATATTCTTCAAACATTAAATCAATTTTTGTTCATCCATGAACTACCCAAAAAACATACAAAATTCCATCCCATAATCCTGTAATTCTTATTTTTATAAATAAATTCTACCTAGGAAGGATTTTTTTTTGCAAACCTATGAAGGTTACCAAATGAAGAGGTATCATTTTTCAATGATTTTTTTCTTTTATCTCTTCCTCCACCTCCCAAAATTTTTATTAAACCATTTTGATATAATAATATTTATATATTTTTTATACTAACATTTCTTTATGTTAATGTAATGACCTATGACCATCAGCACTTCCATCAAATGGTTTACAAAATCATCATTCATGTGTGCAGCGGACTAATGCCTCATGAGATACTATTATTCATTTTTTCTTTACCAATAATCATAGTTGGGTATTATAATAGATATAAATTATATATATAATTTATTTAACATAATTACATCTTTTTATTCATTATATAATATATATATTTCTTTCTTTCTTTCCAACCCATAGGGGATATTTTAACATCTCTTTATGTACGATGGACTACAGCCTCTTGAAGTGATGTGATTATTCATTCACAAACTCTTTACATGGAACATAATAAAGATATTTTTAGTTAATATATGTTATTTAAATGAAATATTTATTATATTCATGACTTATTTATCATTATAAAAAGATAATTTATCTCATTTTTTCATACCCTGAAAATTGACAATATTTCTGGTGTACGTGTGGATCACCACCATCACAAGGCGATGTGACACTCTATTTATAACACCACATGGATGATGTAATTAATTATTTTAAAATAAATAATATTACATATATTATATTATTATGATTATGGAAGGATAAAATGTAATGTAACTTATTTTTATAGAGGTCAATGAAAAATAAAAACATTACTCATGTGTATGTTCGACCTACCGTCTCTATGATTATAACATCGCTAATTTTTCATAAACATTATTCATGATGGGTTATTAAAAGTAAAAGTTGTTTATAAATATGATAATTATATCAAGATTATTGTACTTTATATGTTTACACAATGATATATTTAACCATAGTCAACCTACCAAATTAATTTTTGACACATAAGTCAAATTTCATCGAAACATCTGACGTAAACTTAATTAATTAATTAATCATATATATGATAAAGGTTTCTCATGAAACTTTTACTTATATAATACATACACATTATTCACTACATATTTGATTTTTGTGGTGTATATACTACCCCTTTTATATTTTATTCCATGAATATATTTATATTCAATGAATATAAATCTTTATTTAAATTCATTTCATTCATGGGGCTTATAATTCAATGTTACCAAAGTGATAATGGTTATTTCATTATTTCATTATTATTCAAAATTGTATATGTTTATGTCGGCAAAATTATTTGATATTTATATCTTGAAATAAATATATTTTCTTCTTATCTAGTTATTCATGATATTTTTAAATAGTAGTACTATTTTTCACGCTTTAGTATGTAAAATTATTGAAAAAACAATTATGAAAATTTGACATTATTTCACTCTTCGGTCGAAAATCATTTTTCATCAAATCACCTCATTTATAAAACGTTTTTCACAACATTTATCACTTTTAGAATTATTTTTTAGAAAAAATAATAAATTTTTAATTTAAAAAAAATTAATTTAATATTCATGTGATTTTCAAAACAATGCTCATTTAGATTTTATCAAAAAGGTGCAAGTAATCTTGGTTTTATCAGGTATGGTTTGAAGTGAATTTTACATATCTGTGACCAGTGAATGTTTTAAAAACTATTTTATAATATATCAATGATATTTTCAAAGAAATTTACATTTAAAATATATTTTGACCTTTTTGATGTATTAATCACAAATTTCAAAGTCTAATTTCCCCGAAAATTTTTTTATAGATCATTTATGGTTTTTCTATTTATCAACAACATCATTAATTAATTATAATTATGGTTCGTTGGGGATATAATATATTGATATCATAATTATTATTTATTTGTATTTTTTATGATTAGTGTTACAAGGTATGTACTAATTTTGTAAAATTATTATTACTAAGGATGGTTTATGTTTACGTATATTTTTTGTGGTAATTTTTAACATTTCATATGGAGTTTTCTTAATATTAAGGTTTATGTTGATTTTGTTTCACCCCTTTCATGCGTGGAATAAACTGGAATTATTAAGTTATGGGAGAGTACCTCTATAGACCCTCGATTAATTGATAGGTCTCATTAGACAAACTATATTGGTTTTTTGTTCATACATTACCCGTTTATATAGATATCTTAGAACAATTCCTCAATTTAATTATATGTCTTGGAATAATGGTGTTCTAAAAAAATACTTTGTATACTTTATCTTTTAAATTTTAATAATAATTTAAAGTATGTCTCTGGTTGACCAAAGATACAAAACCATACATTCTTTTGGTATATGAGTCATTATGTCTTATTTTAATGTAACAAAGTATTCACATATTATCAACTATGATGGTTTGGGATCTACAGTTCGTATCATTGGATGTTTAGTAGAAACATTGGGAACTAGATTTATAAAAACATATATTAGAGATCATAAAACAATAATAGACATCCATTATATTTATAGAAGTGGATCATAATGTTTAATTATTGAATATATTGTGAGTTTTTTTCTAGAAATATATCATTTCCCTGATACTACCATTGGACATATTGCTTGCACAGACATACCTAGGCGTAAGAACATAAAAAATGTCACATTGGGCTTGACCTAATCAATACAGTGTGAAAAAATAGGACTTATTATTCTTCTAGTTTTACACTCCTATTATATATTCTTAGGATAAATTGTATTTTCCATATAAACCATTATAAATGATTTGAAAATAAAGTTATACAAAACGAAATCATGTTTATGATTATGGTATTAGATATTCATAATGTTTTAAATTTATGATCAGTATTTCACTAATTTTTTGATTCTGAAATGTGTTTCATAGTGTTTTATTCTACTCTATAGTATATCATCATTTAAAAAAGGTTCCTATATTAAATAATGGAAAACTCATCAATGCACTTAATTCAAAGAGTGTGAATGGTTATTTCATTGATGTAATTAATCCAATATTTCAAATTGTGCTATTATCCTAAACATTATCATCATTTTAATACATAGTATCATATGGTAACAATATATATGAATAATTCTTTAAGTATTTTGGATTGAAATGGAAGAAATAGAAGAAAAGTATAGCATAGAAAAATATGGAAAAGGATAAGAAGGTAAAGAATTATTCTCCCATATGTGATGATTGTGGAAAGAAACAACATGGTACATACTTAGGGAATGTCAGTTTTCTATAAGTCTTGAGAGAAATCCCACAATGATCATTATTACAAGGGCATGGGAAAAAGTTCTCAATGTTCAATTCTTCATATTTTAGGAGATGGGTCACTACAAAAATTAATTCCCCATGTGTGAAATGAATATACGTCAAAAAAATATAATGGATCATGCTCAATTTTATACTATTACCTCAGATGAAGTTGAATGATTAATTTTTTTTGTTTGGAATCAATAATTATGTAATTTTCATAGTTTATAAATTATATCATGGATATAATAATTATTAAATTTAAAAGGAGTTTAATTTAGTAATATTTCATTAAGGATTGGAAAGTATATATTAAACGATAATGATGACCAAGAAACATTATTATATGGAAATTTTAAACTACTGTAAAAAACAAGATTTGGGGAGGATAAAAGTTAATATGTTCATAATGATGAAATAAAAATGAGATATTTATTATATAGTGTGGGTGACCATGAAATGTTTTAGTGAGTTGATGGTTTATGTTAACTTCTCTACAGTTCATGTAAAAAATATTCTCTATTGAATATATTTCACTAACTAAGATTTTTTATTTTGAAGAATGCATTTTGTAATTATTATTTTTTGGTTATAAAGGTATTCACAATTTTGGAATGTTACAATAAGATCTTTTTTATATTTTCATTGGAATAAAATGTTGATTTAGTTACATTTATTAAAAAAATTGGACTTTGAATTTGAGAAGACATGTTTTGGAAGATGCATAAACTACATATGGAGTGGATTAAGATGAACATTGGGTGTTATTAGATAACTTTTGATAACCATTTATTTTTAGTAAAGATGATATAAATATCCCAATACACTTTTATTGATCTTATGTTATGTTAATAGGAAATTGTTTATGATTATGGATTAAAAATCATCATTAATATTCATTTATAATTGTATGAAATGAAGTGTAAATGATGGAATCAAAACCAAAAAATTAATTTTTTTCTTGTAGACAAAAAATATATCATGAAATTATATTTCAATATGTTCTTTAGACTATAATGTATAAGAATCCATCAAATTTAGGATATGTATATTAAATCAAAATTGATATCCTATTATTATTATATCTGATGATTCAAATTGTCCCTAAATTCACCAACAATTTATAGATTTTTGGTTGTTAACCTTCTCTAGAACACCCAATTTCTAGTGATCAATGATCTTTATCACTCGATATTAATCCTTGGGAGTTAATATTCTCTTCTATTTCCATGTTTCAATTCCCCACATATGGTCTTCTTCATGGAAACATTATTATGTGATTATTACATATGACATTTGTACTTCTATTTATCGCATATCAAGATGATGTTTTTTAATCCTTCTCATGATTTGGGATTTAAATATGTGTATTTCAAAATGACACACCCTAAATTACTAATATCGATATTAAATTGTGAGGATGCATTTTTTTAAGGGTGGAACATTGTAACACCATGATGTTTTAAAATATGGACATAAAATTGAATAGTGTGTATGACACAAAAAAACAAATTTGAGAAGGAAAAAATTAAATATTGATAATTTATGTTATATTAATTCAATCTCATTGATATCAATCAATGAACACACAACTGGTGTTGAAAGAAACATGATACTCTATTGAAATATTATTATTTAAGCATTACCATTATAACATAGCTTTTAAATTGGGGGTTCTAAATATTAATAACTAAAATATGAAAAATATATGGTTTAAAATAGTATAAAATAAGTATATTGATAACTATTTATTTGAAATAAAATGAGAACCATTCGAATTAAAAAGATATTTTTCTGGAAAACTATTTTTTTTTCCTAAAAAAGGTTTAGTAATGGTTTGGATGCATAATTTATTATTAATTATTACCACACTCAAAAAAATTATTTCAAAAAGTAATCATAGTTTTTTAAATTTGAATATGAAAATTATCTTAGGGTGATGTTTGGGAATTTTGAAGACATATTTCATTTTTTGATGAATAATGAAAAATACATAATTTTTTTAAAAACTACACCATCAATTAAATTTTTTATAAATATAAAATATATTTTAATTTTTTAAAATTCAAATTATTTCAAATATATATCAATAAAAATTTATCGATTTTAATTATTCACCTGTATAATTTTGATATAAATACTTTTTTAACTCTTGATCATTTTTTGTTAGAAAACTGGTTTTCTCATCGCATCTGTGGGATTAATTTTAGGTTAAATTTTACAATGTATATGAATATAATTTGGATAAATGGATCAAATATTTGGAATCATAATAATATATCTGATATAATGAGGTCAAATTAATTTATTATCAATATTAACAGTTAAAACAGAAAAAATTTATCATGGTTACGATAAAAATGTATTTACTGGGGGTTATTGACGCACGCCTGTCATAGGGCATGGCAAAACAATTTTTTTCTAAGTTAAAATGTAGTAATGTTGTTGACCTAAGATGTCTCCCGAAGAGAAGTGCACACAAAATGGGTTGTCACTTTAAAACGGGGGTAAAAATGTTGTGAACGGAAATTTGAAATTCAAATGATTGAAAAACAATGAAATTAAAAGGGTGATTAGGTCGGGGTAGGTTTCCAAATTATAATGCTATCCTTGTTCAATTTAATTCAAGCCTCTTCTTCTTAGTTGATTAAATTGAGTTTCCACAATTGTTTCCTCTCACTTCCTTGGTGAAATTGTTATTGTGAGAGAAAACCTTACCAATATCTCGGTTTGGTCAACTCTCCTTCCATGTGTAAAATAGTTTTATTGAATATCCTTAATTGAAATGGGCAATACCCCATCGGGTTTTGTTTTTCCCAAACAATCAAGAACATTCACTACACCTTTTACACGTACTGACGATCGTCGAGTACTTCACCACTAATTCCTGGTTTATTCCATCGTATATAAACTAGAAATTAGTGGAGGGAGATATTGATTATTTTACCAAGGCAAAAATAAATAATGGAATTAATATTCAAGAACGATCGCACTTGATTATAAAATCCGCTATAATAAATTGAAAACAACTTTGAAGAAGAAAGAAATTTATTCAATTGCGTCCAAGAACTCAAGCATTACAATGTAGAAAACCAACCCTTCCCCAATCACTCTAAATGTTTACCCCACCATGGTAAGGGTAATCGAGTTGAATTGAGAAGAATAAGGCACTAAAAAACTATGAAAAAGAAAATAAATAAAATAGAATTCTGAAAAGTTCTTCTTCTTGGTGTCCCAGAAGGAATGGGGTGGAGAATGGATGCCTTGAGAGGGTGGAGCTCTCCTCCTTTTATAGCTAGAATGTTTCCCCCTAATGTTGATTCGTTTTATCCCCATTAAATGACATCTTCACGCGTTGAGCCCTTCATGGATGTTGTTCATAATTCCCTTGTCCGTGTCTCCTCAAAATTCCAGCGGATTTGGACTTGTATTCCGAGAGTTATGGCCATTTTACCTTGAGAATTTATTCTGTCCAGTCAGACTCTTCAAAACGAAATCCTCCAGATTAGGGTGCTTTAATGACCCAATAAACGGCCAATTCACTCAGTTCCTCATTCATAAAAGATTCTCCAAATCTCCTTGCGCGTCCACCCTCCGAAGTTCACTAGCTTTGGGCCCACAGTGGATGAGTTATGGATCCCACATCAAAACTCGGCAGAACTGAAAACAGTTTTCTTGAGCCAACTTTTGAGCTTCTTTTGAGATTCCATATGGCCGATTCAGACTATGGTCCAAATATATTAAATGAATCCCGGGATTTGTAAATATTTAAAAGAAAGAATTTCGCAATTGGGATCAGTGTAGATAATGTTATGGCCAACCTACCGAAATAATTTAAAACTGTTAAAAATCTAAAAAGGCCAGTTTTTACTATTCAGCTCAAAATAACACCATTATCATAAAAATGAAACAATTCATCTTAGAGGAACAATTTTGTGGGTTTAAAACAATGATATTCAATATAAATTAATTGAAAATATTTTCTCTATCAATTCCCCCACACTTAGCACTTGGACTCCTGGACAAGTAAAAAATCAAATCAAATCAAAATCAAAACACATATCAATGAGATCAATCAAATAAATTTAAATAAACAAAAAGATATCATGCCTCAACAAAAACTGTTATTTCAAGTTCTTCATTTAAGATTTTAATATATTTCCACTTCATTTCTTATCCCATGCACACAAAACACCTACCTCACATGAATTTTCTCTCATCTCACAAATGTAAAGGCTGAACAAGGCTTTTCTCATCCAAACTCACACAAGAGTCACCATAGGTTTGATAAATTCCTACATCTCCACCCGATGTGAGTCAAGGACATGTGTTTCTCATGAGGAATTTTCATGGTTGTTCTGTGGCTTCCGGTTGGTAGGATTTAGATATTAAAAGTTCTGAGGCCAAAAAAGGAAGGCTTGGCTCTTATTGAAGCAGAATTGCAAGATTCTAGTTTTCACTCAAATATGGTCTCCTTCACTTCCCCTTTGTTGAAAATAGGATTCATCATCATTCAATCAGCTCAGCAGCAAACATTTCAATCTTTTCAAACATAATTTTTTTTAAAGCTCCAGATAGGCACAACTTTATTTTGGAAGCTCCAGAAAGGCACAGCTTTTCTTTTGGAAGCTCCAGAAAGGCACAGCTTCTCTTGTCATAAAAGCTCCAGAAAAGGCACAGCTCTCAACAGAATAATTTTTCAGCATCACACACATCTCTTCCACAATTTATTTTCCACCCAAAGTATAACCAAATGAGGTAGTACACCACAAGACATCTTCCCCCACACTTAAGTTCAACTAGATCATGCAATTTTACTTCAAGAGCATTTATGATAGGGAAAATTGGCTTGTAATGTGGCTAACCTAACAGGAAATTCATGGATACTAGGGGCTACGATGAAGGATAAATGTAAAGGTGGGCCATAATAAAAAGGATTATTTTGAAAAGGGGGCTTCAAACAAAATAAATGCCTCAATCATTTGAAAACACGCGTACCCCAACCCTCAAGTTTTGAAAGGAATAAATCAAATTCTGGTTAAAGCAAGCATGGTCTGGTTCTCTCAAGAAATGAGGTGAATGAAAAGAATATGACAATAATGGTTCAGAAGCCTCATGGGAAAGTTATTTCAAAGATATAGACAGTGAAATACGGCATGAGATTTAAAAATCAGTGTACTTTTCATGAATTTACAAAAGATTTGAACTTGAAACAAAGTTATTTCAGCATTCATTTAAGATCAGTTTCATGAAATAGACCGGTTCACTCATTGACATGGGTTTCAAAAATGGTATTGATAATCATTTCAACTCAAAAGTATCAGAAACACACCAAAAATTTAAAAATAAACACACAAAAATTTGAAAACACGCATTTTTTTATTTTTGAAAACAAACATCAAATAAAAATCCTATACTACAAAGGTTCCCTCCCCCACACTTAAATGATGCAGTGTCCTCGATGCATTTAAGTGGATTTAACATGTAAGAAGATTTCTGATTGAATCACAACAGTAAGAAAATGTGAAGGAGAGGTACAACCTAATGGATCTTATTGATAAATAGGTTGGAGGAGCATGATCTCCTCCAATGGCTCTGATGGTAGTGTCCCAAGGAATTTCTTCAACCTATTTCCATTCATAGTGAATGGATCCTGCTCTCCATCCATCATAATCTGTACAGTACCAAAATGATATACATGAGTAACAATAAATGGACCTCCCCATCTGGAACAAAGTTTACCTGGCATCAACTTGAGTCTTGAGTTGAATAATAACACTTTGTCTCCAGGAGAGAAGTCTGTTGGTTGGATTAGCTTGTCATGGGACACTCTTGTTCTTTCTTTGTAAATCCTTGAATTTTCAAATGCTTCCCTTCTTATTTTATCCAGTTCTTGCAACTTCAATCTTCTCTCCTTACCAGCACTTTCAAGGTCCAAATTCATTTTCCTCACAGCCCAATATGCCTTATGCTCCAATTCCACAGGTAGGTGGCAGCTTTTCCCATAAATCAGCCAATATGGACTCATTCCAATCGGGGTTTTGTAGGCTGTCCTGTAAGCCCATAAGGTATTATCCAACCTTTGGCTCCAATCCTTCCTGTTTGGATTAACAGTATTTTCTAAAATTCCCTTGATTTCCCTGTTTTAAACTTCAGCTTGCCCGTTAGTCTGTGGATGATAGGGAGTTGATGTTTTATGATGCACCCCATATTTCTTCAACAATGTCTTCATTCTCAAATTGCAGAAGTGAGTCCCTTGATCACTGATGATTGCTCTGGGCACTCCAAACCTACAAAATATGTTAGACCTGACAAAATCACAAACAACTTTAGCATCGTCAGTTCTGGTTGCTTTTGCTTCCACCCATTTGGAAACATAATCAACTGCAAGAAAGATATAAGAATTTCCAAATGAAATCGGGAAAGGTCCCATAAAATCTATCCCCCAAACTTCAAAAATGTCACAAAAATTCAATGGCATTTGGGGCATTTCTTGTCTCTTTTAAATATTTCCTGAAAACTGACATTTTTCACATATTTTGCAAAATTCATGAGCATCTTTCAAAATGGTGGGCCAATAAATTCCAGATTCTAAAACCTTCCTTGCTGTCCTCTGAGGTCCAAATTGGCCTCCACAAGCTAAAGTGTGACAAAAATCAAAGACAGATTTAACTTCACTTTCAGGTAAACATCTTCTTATTACTTGATCATTGCAAATCTTCCAAAGGAATGGATCATCCCAAATGTAATATCTAGATTCATCTTTTAGTTTTTGAATTTGGTGATAATTGAAATGATATGGGACCTTAGATGTTACCAGAAAATTGACTATGTCAGCATAACAAGGCACTTCTCCTTCAATCAAGTACAATTGCTCTCCTGGAATTTGATCATTCAGTGGGTCTCTTTTTGGAACTTCAATTTCAGCAGTGTTTGGCAGTCTACTTAAGTGATCAGCGGCTTGGTTCTCAGATCCCTTCTTATCCTTGATATCTATATTGAATTCCTGCAGTAGTATCATCCATCTCACTATCCTTGGTTTATCATCAGCTTTCTTCATCAAGTACCTCAAAGCTGCATGATCAGAAATAACAGTGATTTTAGTTCCAAGAAGATATGATCTAAATCTTTCTAAAGCAAAAACAACTGAAAAGAACTCTTTTTCCGTGGTTGTATAATTGAATTGGGCCGTATCTAAAGTTCTCGAGGCATATGAAATGACTTGTGGTCTGCCCTCAATTCGTTGAGAAAGGACTGCTCCAACTGCTTGGTTAGAGGCATCACAAAGTAGTTCAAATGGCTCTTCCCAATTTGGAGGCTGCATCACGGGTGGTGAAATCAATCACTTCTTCAACTCATCAAAAGATTCCCTACATGCATCATTGAAATCAAAATCAGCATCTTTCAAAATTAATCTAGAGAGAGGGAGATAAATCTTACTGAAATCTTTGATAAACCTCATGTACAATCCTGCATGTCCTAAAAATGATCTAACATGTTTCACACAAGTAGGGTAAGGTAATGAATTTATCACTTCAATTTTTGATTTATCCACTTCAATTCAATTTTGGGAAATTACATGACCGAGAAAAATTCCTCTTTGAACCATGAAATGACATTTTTCAAAATTTAAAAAAAGATTTTTTTCAATCAGGTTTTCAAAACTTTTTCCAGATTTTTCAAACAATGGTCAAAAGAATCTCCAAAAACTGTGAAATCGTCTAAGAAAACTTCCAAGAAATTTTCAATGTGATTAGAAAATATACTCACCATGCACCTCTGAAATGTACCTGCAGCATTACATAATCCAAATGGCATTCTTTTATATGCAAAAGTACCAAAAGGTCATGTAAATGTTGTCTTATCTTGATCCTCGGGAGCAATGGGTACCTGGAAGTAACCTGAAAATCCATCCAAAAAGCAATAATGAGTTCTCCATGCCAATCTTTCTAACATCTTGTCAACGAAAGGGATGGGGAAATGATCTTTTCGAGTGACCTGGTTCAATTTCCTAAAATCAATGCACACTCTCTAGCTGTTTTGAATTCTCATAGGGATTAACTCATTCTTTTGATTTCTCACAGTGGTTAGGCCAGTTTTTTTTTTGGAACGACATGAATAGGGCTGACCCACTGCGAATCTGAAATGGGATAGATGATCCCAGCATCCAAGAGCTTCTCGATCTCCTTCTTCACAACCTCCACCAAGGTGGGATTCAGTCTCCTTTGGGGCTGTCTAACAGGTTTTGAATCTCCCTCAACAAAAATTCTATGTGAGCATATTTTTGGGTTAATTCATGGGATATCACCTAAGCTCCATCCTATTTCCTTGACATTCTCTCTCAAAATCTCAATCAATGATTTTTCTTGGGTTTTAGAAAGATTATTAGCAATTATCACTGGTAGTTTCTCTCCCTCCCTAAGGTATACATATTTCAAATCAGTGGGGAGTCGTTTGAGTTCAAGGTTAGGAGGATTCTCAAGGGATGAGACTAAATTGACGTTTTCTTTTTCCAAATTTTGGACCTCCTGCACACAAGAAACCATATCATCTTCCTCATTATTTAAAAAATCATCAAAGAAATCAGATTTTACCTCTTCCTCCCACATGAAGTCAGAATCTCCAACATCTTCAGCATCCACATGTTCAATGATATTTTCAAGGGAAGAAGTATCTCTTAAGTCTAAGAATTCGTAGAGCATACCTGATTCTTCAATTGGTTCTTCACCAACTTCATGGGAAAGAGAAAAGAGGGAGTGATCATCTGATGGATGCCTCATGGATTCAAAAATATTGAAGTGGACCGTGCTCTCTCCAAACTCCATGGTGAGTGTCCCCTCGTGGACATTGATGATGGTTTTGGTTGTCTTCAAGAAAGGTCTCCCCAAAATGATGGTTGAATGAGATGGGCTCCTATCTTCTTCCATATTGAGCATGTAGAAGTCAGCTGGGAATAAGAGATCTTTGACTTTCACAAGGACATCCTCCAAAACTCTTGCAGGAAAAACTGTGGATCTGTTTGCAAGCTGGACCACCACTCTTGTGGGCTTCAATTCTCCCATCTGAAAAGAAGTGTATACCGAGTGAGGCAATACATTAATTGAAGCACCTAAATCACACAAAGCATTAGTGAAATTTAATGAACCAATGGTGCATGGAATGGAAAACGTCCCTGGATCTTGACATTTGGTTGGAATCTGTGGTGTGATAAGGGCTGAGACACTTCTTCCCAAGTTGATTCTTTCATTCCCATGAAGCCTTCTCTTTTTGGAGCAAAGATCTTTCAAAAATTTTGCATACCTTGGAATTTGTTTAACATCTTCAAGTAGGGGGATATTGATTTCCACTTTCTGGAAGGTGTCCGGAATTTCTTTTTGAAGTGATTCTTCATGCAATTTCTTTGATTCAATCATCCGTGTTGGAAATGGTGGAGGTAATTCTTTCTTCTCCCTTTGTTTTCTTTGCATTGGTGTTTCTTGTTTCTTATTCTGTGGCCTATCCTTCTCCTCCTTCTCTTCCTTTTCATCTTCTTGGTGGATTCTCACAAGACTTTTTGAATCATTATCCCTCAGAATATGTGGTATTATTTCAGGTTCAGGGTTGGATGGAGGTGGGATTTCTTTTCCACTTCTTGTTATGATTGCACTTACATTCTCTTTAGGATTTGGCACTGTTTGGGATGGAAGCTTACCTGGATTCTTGGAAATTATTTCAACAAGACTTCCCACTGTGTCTGCTAGCTTGTCAACCTTATCTGCTAGGCCCTCATACTTGGATTGTAGCTGTTCCAAAGAAGGTTGTGTGCTGGTGGATGGTTGTTCATATGTCTTTCTTTGGAATGGTGGAGGCTGAAAAGATTGTTGGTGTTGGAAGGGATGTTTATAAGATTGTTGGAAGGGAGGGGGGTTCTGGTATTGTTGCTGGTGGTAAGGAGGTTGACTGGGGTGCTGGTTAAATGGTCTCATCTGGTTTTGTTGGTTCCCATATCCTTGTTGGGATTACAGTTGATTTTTTTGGAATTGTCCTGGTTGAAAGGTTGTAGCACAGTATTCTTTCCCCTGTATCTCAGGGCACTGGTCAGTATAATGAGTGGAAGAATAACATAAACCACATACCTGAGCTGAAGCTTGTTGTCCATTTTCTTGTGTTACAGCCATTTGACGGACTAATCTTGCAAGGTCATCAACTTTGGTTTCAATCAATGTAGATGAATCAGATGTTTTTACCTCATGTATCCCCCTGGTTCCCATTCCTCTTAGTCCAAATTGTTGTGAGTTTTGAGAAATCTTCTCAATTAGTATTCAAATATCTGCAAGAGACTTGTCAATCAGGGACCCCCTTGATGAGGCATCTAGAAGATTTTGATCATTATCCATTAGTCCTTGTTAGAAGAACACAAGGAATTGGTGTTCCTCCATTTCTTGATGTGGGCAGCTGGAACATAGCTTCTTGAAGCGCTCCCAGTACTCGTAGAGGGTTTCTCCAGTTTATTGTCATATGATGTAAATCCCCTTCTTAATGGAAGTGCTCCTCGATGTGGGAAAGAATCTTTGCATGAAACTTCTTTTTAGGTCTTCCCAATCACTGATCTCCCCTGGTTGTAGGTTGTACAACCATTCTTTAGCTATTCCTTAAAGTGAGAAGGGGAATTCCCTCCACTGAAATTGGTCTTTGGGTTCTCCTCTTGGCCTGAAGCTTGAGAAAGTGTATCTGAATTCTTGCATGTGCCGATTTGGATCTTCTCCTGCAAGACTATGAATCTTTGGAAGAACAGGAATCATATTGACACGTAATTAAAAATCATTTGGTTCAGTGGGTGCAATTAGTTGGTTATTTTGAATGGAAAATTGTGGTGCACATAGATCACGCAGGGTTTGGTTGGGATTTCTAGCCATGATTTAAGGTTCAGAGTGAACACTAAGAGTTTCACTTGAATTTGAGAGATCTATTTCTTCAAATATTTTTGGTAGATTTCTTTTTCTTAGTTGGGTTAATGTTCTTTCAGTTTCTGGATCAAATTCAATTAATGGTTCTTTTGAGGTGCGAGTCATTCAATTTTGTTTTATTTTGTTGCACTGACTCCCCGGCAACGGCGCCAAGTTTGATGCACGCCTGTCATAGGACGTGGCAAAACAATTTTTTCCTAAGTTAAAATTTAGTAATGTGGTTGACCTAGTATGTCTCCTGAAGAGGAGTGCACACAAAATGGGTTGTCACTTTAAAACGGGGGTAAAAATGTTGTGAACGGAAATTTGAAATTCAAATGATTGAAAAACAATGAAATTAAAAGGGTGATTAGGTCGGGGTCGGTTTCATAATTATAATGCTATCCTTGTTCAATTTAATTCAAACCTCTTCTTCTTAGTTGATTAAAGTGAGTTTCCACAATCGTTTCCTCTCACTTCCTTGGTGAAATTCTTATTGTGAGAGAAAACCTTACCAAGATCTCGGTTTGGTCAACTCTCATTCCATGTGTAAAATAGTTGTATTGAATATCCTTAATTAAAATGGGCAATACCCGATCGGGTTTTGTTTGTCCCAAACAATCAAGAACATTCACTACACCTTTTACACGTACTGACGATCGTCGAGTACTTCACCACTAATTCCTGGTTTATTCCATCATATATAAACGAGAAATTAGTGGAGGGAGATATTGATTATTTTACCAAGGCAAAAATAAATAACGGAATTAATATTCAAGAATGATCACACTTGATTATAAAATCCGCTATAATAAATTGAAAACAACTTTGAAGAAGAAAGAAATTTATTCAATTGCGTCCAAGAACTCAAGCATTACAATGTAGAAAACCAACCCTTCCCCAATCACTCCAAATGTTTACCCCCCAAAGTTAAGGGTAATCGAGTTGAATTGGGAAGAATAAGGCATTACAAAACTATGAAAAATAAAATAAATAAAAGAGAATTCTGAAAAGTTCTCCTTCTTGGTGTCCCAGAAGGAATGGGGTGGAGAATGGATGCCTTGAGAGGGTGGAGCTCTCCTCCTTTTATAGCCAGAATGTTTCCCCCGAATGTCAACGTGTTTTATCCCCAATAATGACATCTTCACGCATTGATCCCTTCATTAATGTTGTTCATAGTTCACTTTTCCGTGTCTCCTCAAAATTCCAGCGGATGTGGACTTGTATTTCGAGAGCTATGGCCGTTTTACCTTGAGCATTTATTATGTCCAGTCAGACTCTTCAAAACAAAATTTTTCCGGATTAGGGTGCTTTAATGACCCAATAGACGGCCAATTCACTCGGTTCTTCCTTCATAAAAGATGCTCCAAAACTCCTTTCGCGTCCACACACCGAATTTCACTAGCGTTGGGCTCACAGTGGATGAGTTATGGATCCAACATCAAAACTAGGCAGAACTGAAAACAGTTTTCTTGAGCCAACCTTTTATCTTCTTTTGAGCTTCCATATGGCCGATTCAGATTTTGGTCCAAATATATTAAATTAAGACCTTGATGTGTAAAAGCTGTAAAAGAAAGAATTTCTAAATTTGGATCAGTGTAGATAATGTTATGGCCAACCTACCGAAATAATTAAAAACTGTTAAAAATCCAAAATGGCCAATTTTTACTATTCAGCTCAAAATAACACCATTATCATAAAAATGAAACAATTCATCTTAGAGGAACAATTTTGTGTGTTTAAAACAATGATATTCAATATAAATTAATTGAAAATATTTGCTCTATCAGTTATATTAAAAATATAAGAGTTAAATGGACTATAAACTTTTAGAAAATATATTTTTTGAAATTATTAGACCCTATTATGTTTAATTATAGATAATAATTCCTTTTTTATCATTTTTCATGATAAAAACTTAGAAACACCTTCTTCTTCTTTAAAAATTACAAGTGTTCCCCTAGAATCACTTATAAAAGGAAACCCCCACTCCTCACTAATTCAAAAAATAAACCCTTTTTATTCATCCAATTCCTAAAACAATAATATAAAAACATCCATAATCCCATCCAATAGGAATTCTTTTGGGCATAAAGACAACATATAAAGGGGTTTTCTGAAAACCTAAGGAGGTTATCCAAGGAAGAGGTAATGTTCATCAATGATTTTTTTTTATTTTTTTCTCTTCTACGTACCTCAATTTTTTTTAAAAACATGATTATATAAAAACCATATTGTATTTTATATAATTATGGGTGTTTATGTTAATTTAATTGACATAAATCATCCCTAGTTCTATCAAATGGGTTATGAAATCTCCATTTGTGTGTACGGTGGACTACCGACTCGCAATCAAATTTTATTAATTATGCCTTAACCAACACTCACAATTGGGTATGATAATGGATATAAAGTATATATATCGTATTTATAAAAAATTTATACATATCTAGTTATTCAATAATATATTCCTTTCTAATTTCCCTTCCTTTCTAATTGTCATCCCTTAGGGGATACGATAACATCCCCCGTGTGTACGGTGTATTACTGCCTTGCGAATCATTGTGATTTATATTTCACTAACTCATTAAATAGAATGTAATAAGGACAAATTTAATGAGTATATGAAATATAAATGAAATATTTTTTATATTAACTAAAGATTTATCTTTCTAAAAAGTTAATATATATCATTTTCTTTCATACACTGAAAAATGATAACGTGGTTCATGTAAGGGTGGACTACCACCTTCATAAAGATATGTGGCTCACTTTTGATGACCACACCACATAGATTAAATATATAATTATATTTAATGAATAATATTTTATTAATTTTATTAATTTAATTTTTTATATATAAAATATTTCTTAACATCTTTTCATAATGATCATTGAAAAATGGAAACATTACTCATGCATACATACGACCTACCATCTCGATGATTGTAGCACGGTTTATTTTTCATAACCATATTTCAATATTTGTTTTAAAAGAATAATTTATGAAAAAATGTTATAATTATTTCATTTATATTATTATATTTATGTTTAAATAACGACCTATTCGACTATAGAAAACCTACTGAAGTCATTTTTGACACATAAGTTAAATATCATCCAAACATCTAACATAAAATTAATTGATTATGAAATCAAACATAACATGGTAATAAGTGAAAATATAATGAATAATTAACATAAATAAGTTATTAAATCAGTAAACAATTCACATTATTTTTATTATTCAGAAATATAAAGAATGAAAATAACAATTCAGACTCAAGGAAAAGGTATATTATCTCATATTTACTTTTGTGAAACATATGCAATATTCCCCAATTATTTTATTTTATCCGTATAGATAAATACCTTATGAATGTTATATTATATATTAATTTATATTCATGGTATTTAATGTTTGATCTATATTTATGTCTTTCATTGTATTTTTAATTCAAAAGTTACCAATGCTGTGAGGGGTTATTCCACAATCTTATCATTATTTTTGATTGTTTATGTTTATGTATCCCCTTTTGGAATTATTATATATTTTTTATCTTGAAATAAATATATATTCTACTTATATAGTTATTGATACTCTTTTAAAGAAAAAGTACCACATTTAAACTTGTTGGAACTTAAAATGATTTATAAAATGTTTATAAGAAAATATGAAATTATTTATCTCTTTTGATGAAAATCAATTTTAATCCAAACCCATATTTTATAAAAAAAAATTAAAAATGTTTTTATTATTTTTAAAATGATTTATTAATGAAATTTTAATACATTTTTACTCTTTACCAAAAAATTATAATGGAATCTTATTTCCATTTTCAAAATTATGAATGTTTGTATTTTATCGAAAATGTGAATGAAATATTTTTTTAACGTATACAGCATGAACGAAATTTTCATCTGTTATGACCAGTAAATTTTTCATGACATATTTTTCTTTATATCATGGTTATTTTCAAATAAATTATTTTAAAAATGTTTTTCCGAACGTTTTTAAAAGGTGTTTACCAAAATGTAAAGGTTATTTCCCTCAAAATTATTTTTAAGGATATTATACAGTATTTCTATCTGTCAATGACATAAACCCTCCTATGTACTTATTATCAATTAGTCATATATTATATTAATATAATATTTATTATATAATTCTATTTTTTACGATATGTTTTAATATGGATGTACGATTTTGATAAAATTTATATTACTCGGTATGGTTTCTAATTATATTTATTATTTGGGGTAATTGATAAAATTTAAAAATATATACTTTTAAATATTAATTTTTAGATAGATTATATTTCACCTCATTCATATGACTAGTGAATTGGAGTTAGTATGTTTTCTGTGGGGCCTTATATACCATCTTGATGAATCGATATGTCTCACGAGATAAATTATATTGGGTTGTATCTGAGGCCTTACCCATTTATATAGTTGTCTTTGAATAAGTCCTCAAAGGTTTTAGATATGTTGGAACAATTACTTGATGGATTTTTTTAGATATCTAGAATTATTAATTCCATCATTATGATTTTAGTTATTGTTATCCCATGTGATTATTCAATTATTAATATTATCAATGGTTAGGTTTCAAGCTCATGTGAATATTTATATGGAATTACTTGATTTTTATTTATTCATTCCATATTATGATTAAGTTGTTGATTAAATGGAATTTGTTTTAGTTATTTACCTTTATATATTGATTATGCCTTATTTCTTCATAGATTTTATTGTATGCTTACCCTTACTAAGCATCTGACCTCACACCTTTCTTACGTCTTATTTTCTAAAGGATGTTATGTGGTGTTTTGTAATTGATATGCATGGATATGATTTAGGAAATAATGGTGTTCTAAAATAACATACTCTTTGTATTTTATGTTTTCAATTATAATAAGAATTTTAATTTTTTATCTATTTTACCAATACTACTAAACTATTTTGACCTTCATAGTGAAATTCCTTATATTTTATGGAAATATAACAATGTAGTCACTGGATCTGTTCTACTAGGTTCAGGGCACTACATTTTATAACATTATATGAATTTTCTTTAATTAGTCTAATCCATTTTTATAATTAAAAATAAATTATTGTTTCATAACGATGATTCTATTTTATCTATAACAAATATTTTATTTAAATAATTGTTATAATTTACAATAATTTAATAATTAATTTTATTAAATATGATCCCACAAAAATAATGAATGATTCTAATTACATCATAACCAATAATATGACTATATATATGTATATAAATATACCATCCTTATTTTTCTTAGTTAAACAGATAACATAATCCATGACTATATGTGGTATACAATCATAAAAAAGAAATCACATAAGACTCTTGGACAATTGGGTGGAAAACAACATTCCCAACTCAATCACAATGATTATTCTAATTCTTTTACTCAAGTATCATAACCATTAATGTTTATCAGATAAGTGTTCCCTAATATCAATCCAATAATAACAACTGAACCATTTGAGTTACCTATATCTATATTATCTTATAAAATTTAATTCATAGACACAAAACTATTAGGTTCTCCCATATAAAGTGTTTAAGGTTTTAATGTGTGTTTTTTATAATGGAATATAATACCAATTATTTTTAAGGGGTTTTAAATCACTCCATTATATCTCATGTATTTTCAATATATATGTTTCTTATAAATATTATTTTAATATGTAGTAAATATTCAACCAAATTGATATGTGAAAAACATAAAAATGTATAATTACTTATACAATTGATGATTTTTTCTACTCACCTAATAATAAAATACAAATATATGCCCCAATATCAAATAAAACCCATGAATAAGGTTTATAAATATATTTTATGTGAAGTGTTATAGTCATAAAAATCTAAAATCCCCAAAATAGCAAGCATGGTGTGACGAGTAAAACCCCTCTAATTTTATTGACATAACCTAATCCATTAGGCTAATGATAAATCAAACCCAATGTCCAAACATCTACTCATCACTAATTAAATGACACATAAATTATAATAAAATTAAAATATATAATATGTTATAACAATAACCAACCTTTAATTTAAGTTCATAGTATATATTAAATAATAGTCAAGGATGAACAAAACAAAATCATTAATTCATACATAGTTTGTAACGTTTTATATGAATGAAATGATATTTATCAAAATAAATTTGACAATTTAAATGAAATCGTATAATTAGCCATAATATATAAAATTTATATTGTCAAATAAAATAAAAAGATAAATAATTAAATAAATGATCAATTTATAAACATTAGATAATAAAGTATCAACATTTTATAAATAAAAAATTATAAAAAATTATAATTTCATAAATATGCATGAAAATTTCATATTTATTTAAATATAATCACTTTGTTAATATCATTTTCACGATATGTAATATTAAATCTTTCATATTCAAATTATATAATATTTATAAAAACAATTAAAAATATATAAATATTTTAAATTTCTTATAAACACTTTGTATAAACTATGTATCACATATTTAATTTTTTTTAACCTTTATTAATTATACCAGAAAAAACATTTGTATATTTTAAAAATATCCCTACATAAAACCTCTAATATGATAAATTCATATATATTTTTTAAAATTTTAATAAATTAATATGAACTCTTATATTTAACCATATTTTATAATTTTTAAATATTTATAAATTATTCATCAATATAAATCATCTCTAATCCTAAATCACATAAACTAAAATTCCTTTTTAAAATATAAAGGATACTTTGGATTCTGAAATTCTTTTTAATAACACAACATATAAATATTTTTTCCATTTACCAAATTGGATTTCCCCGTCATGGAAACACTTTCCATGGAAATCCATGACTATTTTCCTTGAGGAAATCCACTTCAAATTTGTAACACCCGGACCCAAATCATTTTTTTTGGGCCTGAGTTCCACATGACCTCAAGTGTGCCTCTCTATAATCAAAATGATGTCAACTAGTGATGATGGTCTACAGATGCTCTGAAGAGACTATAACCTCCACAATCATATCCATGCACTAGAATATATCACAATATACATCAGTTAATTAATCATTCTAGAGTAAATTAAAATAAATTTAATGTTATAATATATGTTATATAATACACACACCGATATACCCTTAAAATTTGGACGCATAAACCAATAAGACACCACAAATTCATCCTTAAAAAATTTCACATGTATATAGAGTTATATGTCATGATGGAAAGGTGAATTCTCAGAAAGGTATATAATCAAGCATGTATCAAGTGATTTTGTGCTAGATGGGCTGCCAAAAACCCCGATAATAGCTTCTCTAGAACTATGTTGGAATGAATTAAATTGTAGTCATTGAATTGAAAATTTTAGGATATGGGACTTCACCCTCCTTTAAGGACAATACATGTTCATACTTTATTAGAGAACACACCTAGAAATCATGACTACATCATAAAAGAATATGGACCATGTTCCAATATCATATAGTGTTATATTCCCATTGTATAATCGTTTTCAATGATTTATCTTTATACATCTTTTATCTAGATCCAATATCTCTAAGTCATGTCGTGCATGTTCCCACTCTATGGGGTCAGTTAAGTCTGTTAGGGCCACATATCACCCTAAACACTGAAATATTAGTTCCCCCAACTATGAAAAATTACACATGTAAGGAATAACTTAGAATAAAACAATACATAATTATAAATATTCCATAAACTATGAAAAGTACAAAATTAATCCACAACATTGAATGGAACAAGTGAGTAATATCAAATATTTGATGTGATATGGAATAACCACATATAAGGTGAAACAAAGAAAGGAACACATAATCCATACCAAACAGAGGTCTCATTGTAACACCCCGAGATTTTATGAAAAATATTCTTTTTAATTTCATTAATGTATTGTGTTGTACGCTACACAAAAAGGAGCTTTCAGAACACGCATCCTTGACTTGCCTTGCATTACACGCAATCGCGACCTTCCTCGATAGCGTGTGTAGTACGCAATAACGAGTTTCACTAAACAACAATATGCTATTAAAATATTATTAAAACTAGCCGTTATGAATAGTAATAACAACTTTTTGAAATTTTGTAAATTTTATTTTTCAAAATGGACTTCATTTTTGGATTCGGAATATCTAAATTAACTTAGGGAGAAATTTTGGTACTTTTCGGATAACTTTCATTTTCTGATGAATAGTGAAAATTACTAAATTTTAATTAAAAACAACCTTTTTAATCAAAATAATTAATAGTGATAAATTATTAATTTTTGTGGTTTTAAATTATATTTAGAATATATTTATACAATTTAATACAATGTTGGTCATTGGATGTAATTTCACATTTAAACCAGACATAAACAAGTGTCAATCTTTTGATAGTTATTATCTCTTAAGAACACGCTATTTGTTTTGATGATGGGAATTAATTTTTAAAATAATTAATGCAACTGATATGTTTTGAATTTGGTAAAATAGACATCATTTTTTAATTCATAATATCAAATATACCTTAGGCCTAATTTTTGGTATTTTTCTGAAAACTTTCATTTTTTGATGAATAGTGAAACCACTAAGTGGTAGTTAAAAAAATGAATTTTTCATAAAACATAATTTTACCGCTTCTGTGAGAAGAATTTCAAAAATCTGAGAAACACGGTTGATGTCAGTAAGTAAAATGTGGTTCACTGAGATGAAAATAATTTTTGGTGAATAGTAACTTTTTACTTTTTTACCACGGTTAAAAGTAAATAGGGTAATTAAGGGTGAAAATGATATTATTATTACCCTAACACATGTCCTAATTATATTGGATAAGTTTAATTCGACCAAAAACAACCTTAGGAATAAAATATGACCATTTAGGCCCACTTGGATTAGATTAGGACATTTTTTATTAATTTCTTTAAAGAAGGGTTAAAATAATTAAAATCAAAGTTTAATAAGTAAATCATTTTTAATATAGGGTTATACATAAGATAAATTCGACTATAAATATTCATTAGAAAGATAAAAAAATTTCCTACATAATGATAGTTTATTTGTAATTTTTAGACTTTAAATAAATTAATTTATTTATGACACAAAGATGGTGTAGTAATTATCTTATTAATGAAATATTGACATAATTGTTGTTATAAATACCCAAATAAATGTAATTTGAGACTTTTTATGAATTCAACTAATTTTAAAGGTTAATATGACATGTTATTATTGATTTAATTAACTTTTTTCGATCTAATCATTCTGTTATGAGTTTTACAAAAATACATTACTAAATAGTGTCAAAATTGACATAAAATAGTTTTTAAAACAAATGTTATATTATTAATTGTTATTTTATTCCTAAAAATATAAGGTTCGGCTAAATGACTTAGATAAGGCTATATATATAAATAGTAAACAACTTTGGGTTCGTTTGGCTTTTTGTAGTAATTTTATTAACCTTATAGTGTAAGAACACTAAAAGACACTGTAAAAGTAAAATTATCTAACTTAAAGTTAAATATAAATTATAAGGTTAAAATAGGAACCTAAACTTTTCTAAATTATATTGGATGAGATTATTGCGACCCATACCCACCTTAGCTTTTAAATAAATCAATTTGGAGCTATTTAAAACCGAATTTGGCTTTATAATAAAATAATAGTTTTAGTTATTCCAAAGGTGCCCCTCTCCTCCCTTATAAAAGGGCACCTCCTCCCTCTCTTCCTCACACCACTTTGAGCCTTCAAGATCGGCCAACCCCTGCCAAATTATCTTCTCCACTTCCCTAGAAACATACTAGAGGTCCTGGTATTCTTCAAAGACCAATTTCAGTGCCCTAAAAGGAGGTCTCAAAGAGGCGCTTCAAAGAAGAGGTAATGTCCGTTACCGATTCTTTCAACATTATTTCGTCTTCCACTTCTTCTTCTTTAGTTGTTTCATTATGAAGTAATAACATAATTATCACTCATATACTGATATGTTATTATAAGTATGAAACAAACCTATTTCATCATCTATCCATCCTACGGAAAACGAAATCACCACACGTGCGTAAGTACGGAATACCGTCTCCACGCCGTGGTGTAATCTATTTTCCACCACCACATTACTTGGATGGGTATAATGGTGTAAATAATAACTATATTTTATTATTGTAAAGTTATATTGATTATTAAATAGTATACATACACTCAAATAAAATTCCACGATCATGGGAACGATATCATTGCTCGTGCGTACGTACGGACTACCATCTCCACGATGCGATGAGATTCATTATCCAATTTAACCATTCATGAATGATTATAAAGTATATATAATAAGTAATCATGAAATATATGAAATAATAATGATACTGGATTTATGTGTATATATATTTATTACATCTACTTAATTCCATTCAACTCAATAAGGAAACGAAAATAGCGTTCATGCGTACGTACGACCTACCGTCTCCATGAACGGTGTTTTTCTTTCCATTTACTGATCTATTATATATATGTATATTATGAATATATATTATATATAAATCATGTTTTATATTCTGTAATTATGTAATCATGATCTAAGTAATCATATGAATAATTACAAGTCATAACACGGATGACAAATAAAACGATTTTACCCAAAACGCTCTTTAACATGGAATTTACAAAATAACGGGTAAAATAAAGTCATAAGTGAACCATATATGATATCATAACAATTAGTATGATTTTGGAATAAGTCAATGACATTATTTAAATCATTATACAGGCGGTTTGGACACTTACGAAGCAAATCGGACCAAAGGTATGGGAAATATCGCAATCTCATTTTTATCCGAGATTGTTTATGCTTTGGTATTTACTAGGGTGTATTTTATCATCCACATCCATGTTTCCTAAATATGTAATATTATTTCCATCCACCTAAAATTGTTTAAATCCAATTTCACCCTTAGGTGATTTTTGAGTAAAAGATATGAAAGGAATCTTTTTTCGTTTTTCATACGAGGTACACTTTTTACTTTTCCGAAAAAAGTACGAGAAGAATGTTTTTTTAACTTATACGGCATGAATGGATTTTTAAAAAAATATTTCCAAGAATGTTCCTTTACAAATTTTCAAGTTTATTTTTAATCAACTTCTTTTAGTTTAGATTTTTATGACATATTAATAAAGGAAAAGTGTTTTTGAAGAAGAAAGGATATTTTCATCAAGAATAGAGTTCAAGTGTTTTATCAAAATTATTTTCCATCTGAGATAATAAAGGGTTATCTTTTTATACCTATTATTACATTTATTTGATTATGTTGTGATGGAATTATTTTTATGAATTCCTTTATCTTATATGAATTTTTTTATGATGTCACGATGTTTACGATTCCCAATTTTTATTACACGGGTTATGCTATGATGTATGGTTTATGATTTTGTGGCACACATAAGAATGGTATCATTATGAGATGGGTGGGACCTATATCTCCATCCAATGCATTGGGTAAAGATTTTATATTTCATGAGATTGACATGGCTGGAACGGCTGGTTAAACCAGTTCAGTGAAACAGGACTGAAACGAGGAGTGAACTCGGTTCAGAAATGGACTTTGTCCACTATGATAGTCTTGGCAATGAGTCTTGACTAATAAGAAATGATTCTCTATGATTACGTGTGTATGCCACAAGGTTTCATGTTTTATGTTATGGTTATTGGGATTACATTTCACTACTATGATTTATCCCATGTCATGATATTATGATCTCTTTTGCAGGTTATGATTTCCAAAATGTTATATTCTTATGAATTTGATGTGATTGATATTTCTTTTGTTTTCCCTTACTGAGCATTTGAGCTCACCCTTTCATGTTTTCTTTTCCCCAGGATATAAAGAAAGGTTTTAGGTAAAAAAAAGGGAAGATCTTTATGGGAGATGTTGAAGATCGTTCACCACGATTAGAAGATTATATTCTGAGTTTCCAAATACACTAAACTGTTAAGGTCCTTGTGTGTGTGTTTTTGTTATGTACTATGTATTACACAAAATTAATGTAATGTCCATTTACGTCAAGATTCGGGTCTTTACAGTTGGTATCAGAGGAAAGGTTTAGTCAACCTTTGGAAACTAGGATGCAAAAATGTTAGTGAGATCCCTAGAGATATTTCTAAGGTATGTCTAGGGATGTCCCTAAGGATAAGTATACGTATAGGATATAGTCCTAGAACTACGGTAAAGATCTTAAAATTTAACCTAAGATGTTAGATATTGAGGGTTCTACCCCTTTACTATGTTGTTTTCTCTAGCATGATTTTTTCTTCTCACAGAATTTTTTTTCTCTTTTAGTTAATGGAGGGAACCAGAAGGAATTAGGTTAACATTGAATCCAATGGAAAAATTGGTGACTATGAGCAAAAAAATTGTGTAATTCCTTGAGATAAAGATATTGTGATTATTCCAAATCAGTCATCGCGATATATGATTAACAAGGTGAAATTTAGTGGCATGCCTAATTCATCAAATAAGAGGAAGATGGACTTTTATGCATGTTCGCATGTTGAGGAGCATAAAGAAAGGAAGATTGAGATTTCTAAAGATGGGAAGAAGAACCTTGAGGAATACCTCAAATGGAGGGATAGATGTTATCTTTGTGGAGAAAAGGGACATAGAGTGACAGACTGTTATGGAGTTCAATGTCTTATTTGTGGAGAACATGGGCATTACCCAACTCAATGCCCTGACCTAAAAAGTTACATCTAAATCAAGGAAGGACTTATTACAAGACAATCATTGAAAAGGATGGATTGAAGTGTTTATGTACTGGTATTAAAGAATAATGTTGTTGAGGTACTTTTATGGTGTATTAGAATATTTTTGTATTTTTCTATTGTGGATTTCAATAATTTTATGGTACTGGTAACCATGAAAAGTGATTAAAATATTTTAGAATGCAGATGATATGCGCATAATGAAGCGATAAGAAGATAATGAAATGTTTGATTGTATTCATAAGCTCATGATTTATATAAGGACTAAGTGATATCATGGTTTGAGTATATATAATTTTGAGGATTTTGGTTTGTGGAAAGTGTTAACTTTTAACTGCATTAATGTTTTCACTAAGGTTCAATGGGTATTCATTCTTCAAGAGAATACATGATTAAGCTATTCAAATGTTTGTAATTTGACCAACAAGATATATCTTATGATATATGGGGAATCAATGATGGCATTCACGTGATTGTTATGTGACATTTCAAGTAATCATTTTCTTTATACTATGAGCTTGGACCGAAGTATTTTAGATAAGCCTAAAGATTGGAATGGATTATGTTGAAAATAAGTTATTATTGATTAAGGATAAAACTTTTTTCGATATTATTGATGGGATGTTATAGTAATATAGCTTTATAAAAAGGACAACCTGCAGGATGGGCGACAGCCCATCGCGTCGGACAAGGCTGTGGGAATCGAACCCACAACCAAAGTGCGACTGGCCTTTATCGCCTACCACTGGCCTACAGGAAGTCCCTGTTTAGTAGAAACTAGTTTTATTAGATTAAGCAGTATGATATATGAAGTATAAGTCCATTTTAGGAACCATATATGATTAATCTCACTATAGATGGACTTATGTATTTTTGATAACTTTTATAACCTTTTTTTGAGACAGATGGAATGACCCATCATTCTATCACATGATCTGCTAACACATCATGAATAACCAATTCAACTTCATTTCATTAAGGGATGAAGTTGAAATTGTTCAATTAACAAACAACAGTGAGATTGTACCAAAATCATGTAAGTATTTCTTTTAATTCATCAAATTTAGGGAAATGATCTTGAAAACCAAAAATGTTTTCCTAGTGCCCTTATATCCAATGAATCATATGGTACCTTAGATCATCACAAATATATGGATTTGTGATTTCTGGATTTTCCATAGCCATGTTCTCTACCACTCTCCATCAGAACATGATGGTTAGATTTCTCTTCCATATCCATATTTTCATCTATGTGGAAACCTAGTTATTATTTTATTTGGGTAACCGTTACGTTTCATACTTTTTATTAAAGGTTGGTTTTGGTATTCCTTTTTATGATGTGGGTTTCTATTAAATAAACTTTCGAGGAGCAAACCATTTATAACCCTGACGAATTTCGAGGGCGAAATTCATTTTAAGGGGGGTAGAATGTAACACCTCGAGATTTTATGAAAAATATTCTTGTTAATTTCATTAATGTCTTGTGTTGTACGCTACACAAAAAGTAGCTTGCACAACACGCATCCTTGACTTGCCTTGCATTACACGCAATCGCGACCTTCCTCGATAGCGTGTGTAGTACGCAATAATTAGTTTCACTAAACAACAATATGGTATAAAAATATTATTAAAACTAGTTTTTATGAATAGTAATAACCACTTTTTGAAATTTTGTAAATTTTATTTTTCAAAATGGAATTCATTTTTGGATTTGGAATATCGAAATTAACTTAGAGAGAAATTTTGGTAGTTTTCGGATAACTTTCATTTTCTGATGAATAGTGAAAATTACTAAATTTTATTTAAAAACAACCTTTTTAATCGAAATAATTAATAGTGATAAATTATTAATTTGAGTGGTTTTAAAGTATATTTAGAATATATTTTTACAATTTAATACAATGTTGGTCATTGTATGTAATTTCACATTTAAACCAGACATAAACAAGTGTCAATCTTTTGATAGTTATTATCTCTTAAGAACACGCTATTTGTTTTGACGACGTGAATTAATTTTTAAATTAATTAATTCAACTGATATGTTTTGAATTTGGTAAAATAGACATCATTTTTGAATTCGTAATATCAAATATAGCTTAGGCCTAATTTTTGGTATTTTTCTGAAAACTTTCATTTTTTGATGAATAGTGAAACCACTAAGTGGTAGTTAAAAAAATGAATTTTTCATAAAACTTAATTTTACCACTTCTGTGAGTGGAATTTCAAAAATCCTAGAGACACGGTTGATGTCAGTAATTAAAATGGGGATCAATGAGATGAAAATAAGTTTTGGTGAATAGTAACTTCTTACTTTTTTTTACCACGGGTAAAAGTAAATAGGGTATTTAAGGGTAAAAATGATATTATTATTACCCTTACACATGTCCTAATTATATTGGATAAGTTTAATTCGACCAAAAACAACCTTAGGAATAAAATATGACCATTTAGGCCCACTTGGATTAGATTTGGACATTTATTATTAATTTATTTAAAGAAGGGTTAAAATAGTTAAAATCAAAGTTTAATAAGTAAATCGTTTTTAATATAGGGTTATACATAAGATAAATTCGAATATAAATATTCATTAGAAAGATAAAAAGATTTCCTACATAATTATATTTTATTTGTAATTTTTAGACTTTAAATAAGTTAATTTATTTATGACACAAAGATGATGTAGTAATTATCTTATTAATGAAATATTGACATAATTGATGTTATAAATACCCAAATAAATGTAATTTGAGACGTTTTATGAATTACACTAATTTTATAGGTTAATATGACATGTTATTATTCATTTAATTAACTTTTTTCGAACTAATCATTATGTTATGAGTTTCAAAAAAATAAATTACTAAATAGTGACAAAATTGACATAAAATAGGTTTTAAAACAAATATTATATTATTAATTGTTATTTTATTCCTAAAAATATAAGGTTCGGAAAAATGAATTAGATAAGGCTATATATATAAATAGTAAACAACTTGGGGTTCTTTTGTCTTTTTATAGTAAGTTTATTAACCTTATAGTGTAAGAACACAAAAAGACACGGTAAAAGTAAAATTATCTAACTTAAAGTTAAATATAAATGATAAGGTTAAAATAGGAACCTAAACTTGTCTAAATTCTATTTTATGAGAGTATTTCCACCCATCCCAACCTTAGCTTCGAAATAAATCAATTTGGTGCTATTTAAAACCGAATTTGGCTTTATGATAAAAAAATAGTTTTAGTTATTCCAAAGGTGCCCCTCTCCTCCCTTATAAAAGGGCACCTCCTCCCTCTCTTCCTCACACCACTTTGAGCCTTCAAGATCGGCCAAACCCTGCCAAATTCTCTTCTCCGCTTCCCTAGAAACATCCTAGAGGTCCTTGTCTTCTTCAAAGACCAATTTCAGTGCCCTCAAAGGAGGTCTCAAAGAGGCGCTTCAAAGAAGAGGTAATGTCCGTTACCGATTCTTTAAACTTTATTTCTTCTTCCACTTATTCTTCTTTAGTTGTTTAATTATGAAGTAATAACATAAGTATCACTCATATAGTGATATGTTATTATAATTATGAAACAACCCTATTTCATCATCTATCCATCCTACGGAAAATGAAATCACCGCGCGTGCGTACGTACGGAATACCGTCTCCACGTCGTGGTGTAATCTATTTTCCACCACCACCTTAATTGGATGGGTATAATGGTGTAAATAATAACTATATATGATTATTGTAAAGTTATATTGATTCTGAAATAGTATACATTCACTCAAATAAAATTCCACGATCATGAGAACGATATCATCGCTCGTGCGTACGTACGGACTACCGTCTCCACGATGCGATGAGATTCATTCTCCACGTTAACCATTCATGAATGATTATAAAGTATAAATAATAAGTAATCATGAAATATATGAAAAAATAATGATACTGGATTTATGTGTATATATATTTATTTCATCTTCTTAAATCCATTCAACTCAATAAGGAAACGAAAACAGCGTTTATACGTACGTACGGCCTACCGTCTCCATGAACGGTGTATTTCTTTCCATTTACTAATCTATTATATATATGTATATTCTGAATATATATTATATTTAAATCATGTTTTATATTCTAGAATTAATTAATCATGATCTAAGTAATCATATTAATAATTACAAGTCATAACACAGATGACAAATAAAACGATTTTACCCAAAACGCTCTTTAACATTGAATTTACAAAAGAACGGGTAAAATAAAGTCATAAGTGAACCATATATGATATCATAACAATGAGTATGATTCTGGAATAAGTCAATGATATTATTTAAATCATTATATAGGAGGTTCAGACACTTATGAAGAAAATCGGACCTAAGGTAAGGGAAATTTCGCAATCTCATTTTTATCAGACATTGTTTATGCTTTGGTATTTACTGGGGTGTATTTTATCATCCACATACATGTTTACTCAATATGTAATATTATTTCCATACACCTACAATTGTTTAAATCCAATTTTACCCTTAGGTGAGTTTTGAGTAAAATATATGAAATAAATCTTTTGTCATTTTTCGTACGAGGTACCCTTTTTACTTTTCCGACAAAAGTACGAGAAGAATGTTTTTTTAACTTATACGGCATGAATGGATTTTTAAAACAATATTTCTAAGAATCTTACTTTACATGTTTTCAAGTTTATTTTTAATCAGCTTCTTTTAGTTTATAATTTTATGACATATTAAGAAAAGAAAAGTTTTTTTGAAGTAGAAAGGATATTTTCCTCAAGAATGGAGTTCAAGTGTTTTATAAAAATTATTTTCCATCTAATATAATAAAGGGTTCTATTTTTATCCCTATTATTACATTTATTTGACTATGTTGTGATGTAATTATTTTTATGAATTCCTTTATCTTATATGAATTGTTTTATGATGTCACGATGTTTATGATTCCCAATTTTTATTACATGGGTTATGCTATGATGTATGGTTTATGATTTTTTGGCACACATAAGAATGGTATCATTATGAGATGGGTGGGACCTATATCTCCCTCCAATGCATTGGGTATAGATTTTATATCTCATGAGATAGACATGGATGGAACGGCAGGTTAAACCAGTTCAGTGAAATAGGACTGAAACGAGGAGTGAACTCGGTTCATAAATGGACTTTGTCCACTAATATAGTCTTGGAAATGAGTCTTGACTAATAAGAAATGATTCTCTATGATTATGTGTGTATGACACAAAGTATCATGTTTTATATTATGGTTACTGGGATTACATTTCACTACTATGATTTATCCGATGTCATGATATTATGATCTCTTTTACAGGTTAAGATTTCCAAAATGTTATGTTCTTATGAATTTGATGTGATTGATATTTCTTTTGTTGACCCTTACTGAGAATTTGAGCTCACCCTTTCATTTTTTCTTTTCCCCAGGATATAAAGAAAGGTTTTAGGTAAAAAAAATGGAAGATCTTTATGGGATATGTTGAAGATCTGTCACCACGATTAGAAGATTATATTCAGAGTTTCCAAAGACACTAAACTATTACTGTCCTTGTGTGTGTGTTTTTTTATGTACTAAGTATTACACAAAAGTAATGTAATGTCCATGTATGTCAAGATTCGGGTCTTTACACTCATGGGATCCCCAAACATGTGAAAATAAAATATTGTACAAGGGTCTTTACACTAGGTATATAAACACAAGACAAGAAGGCCAAACAAATCCATACAAAGGCCTATGATGGTAAGTAATTCATACCACAAGTGCATTAATTCCAAAATTCAAATACTATTATGAGCGATATCACCCTTATCTGAACCATGTCTATGCACTAACCAGAGAAAGGCCACATGCCTGGAATTCCCTAGAACTGATCTCAGCCCATAATAAAAAATATTCTATAGAAAAATTCAAGAATAGATTTATTCCCATATTATATAACCAAATTAAATTATCCATGGAGAGGGGATAAAAATCATAACATGAGAAGAACTCACCTAGAATTTATAAGAGTTGATCATCCAATATTGTGAATGAATACCAGATAATGGAGGATATAAAAGTTCATGAAGATTTTCTAGATTTTCCCATGGTTTTAGAGGAAGGTCTAAGAAAAATCAAGGTTCAAGGGTCCTAGGAATTTATATGTATGGTTGGAAAACATAACATCATAGTTCAATTCCTACACAATAATATGAAGGGGTCTAATATAGAACAAACTTATAATGTAAGGTAAAAGACTATTCCACAATGTTTCCTAGTCAAAAGTGTGTCTGGATTACATGTTGTGGTCATTGGATATAACCAATGAACATGAAAATATCACCACACTGAAAGGGATCAACCATGTCATATAATTCTAATGCTATAAGAAGAAAAAATCTTAGTCTAGATCTATGGTGTAATAACCCTGAAATTGGTATGATTAATCGAACTCTGCCTTCCAATACTCACTATTGTAGCCCACTCAACACACCACAGTTATGACAAAATAGGTAGAATAACTTAAATTTACCGAAACATTGATGTTACAGCACACACTACCACCACAACCACATCAATGAAAATAAAGAACTATGTTATAGAATTTATTTCCACCTCACAAATCATATCAGTGTCCCCACTTATCTAATAGAAATAATCCTATGACATTTCAAAAAATATGATGGTTTCTCATTTCTCCCCCTCTAATGAATTATCATCTTCTAGAGGTGACTCTAGTGATCCAACTCAAAATACATATACCATTTAGCTTGAACGTCCAAATTCTACTCACAAGTTTTTTCTTGGATTTTCACATGATACCGTAGGACTTTGATAAATGGTTTCATGTTTTCTCACTACACATTCTCACTTTTATCTATGATCCATAATAATCACTCCATAAATGAATTATCAAGATCTTTCTCAATTCCATCACTGTCAATCACATTTTAATGATTGAGCATCTAACTCCATATCAAAGAATCATGGAACACATCATTCATATATTGATACTATAGTAGAATATCCAAATTGTCCAAAATTTTCCTAATATGATCATTAATGTTTAAATGTATAAAAAATATTAGTGTTGTCTTCCCTTTCTTGCATAAATATCGATTCCAAACATGTGGGGTTACCCAAAAGAAAACATATTTTCCCATAAAAATCTCAAATGTAAACCACCTTCAATCGGTATATGATCAATTTCTACTCTGATAAGTGTATACACATTTTCTAATCAACTTCACTTTCTTATATTTTTTTGTACCATACTCTACACTATAACTCCATCCTCACATATCTCATTTTAACATAGTATTAAGCAATGTTAGTGGTCCTAAAGAGCCTAAAATGTTGTCATTTGAATTAAATCCTAGAAGTTATTTTTATACAAAAACTCAACCAATGTTGTGAGATCATACCTAGTCCACTTAAGCCTATAACACAACCCTGCAATATATCCTCTAACATTTTTATGTTTCTCTCTGAGTGTCCATATGTATACGGATGATATGTTGTTCTCAGTTTTAGTTAGGTACCCAAATCCTTCTATAATACCTTATAATACCTCAATGAAAATATCATGTACATATCTTAAATTATACTCAAACTCCACATAGGCATACAATATCCCATACATAAAAATTTACACACACATCCATGAAATGGGTCTCTCAAATCTATAAAAAATGATATTCTTCCTTTAGTAGATTATCTCCAACCAAAATAGGATATTGAATCCTCATTAACTTGAGGGACCTCTTTGCAATGTCCTCCACCACAAATTTCCACTTCCACAAAGGCACTAGAAGTGACTGAAGAAAACCACCATGACTCTGATTCAAAGACATTATCCTTTGGTAGGTAAGGAATAAAACACACACACAAAACACTAATAACCCTCTTCATACAAAGAAACCAAATCAAATGATTTATATCATCGAATATATTCATCAATGTTTGATACACATTGAATTTTAAAACATGGGAATCCCTAATTTCTCTTCCCTCTAAGAATATAGCACCATAATTCTCCCATGAACGTATATCATGTCTTCAACATCTATATACTACCCTGGGACAAAATCCTCCATCTCCATGTTTTCACTCAAAATTATACACTTGGGACCCAAATATTATATGGCCATAACCTAGTCTACTAAATATTAAATGATAAATAAAAGTAAAAATTTCAAAGAATCATTATACATAGATGCATGTACTAGCCAAGTAACCATAAAAATCATCAGACACCATTCCTCATATGGAGGCCACTCACCATCCTCTTGTATCTCTATCATTTTTTTACTAATACCATCTGCAAAAACATTACATTTATTAGATCATATGCTAACTCGATGTCAAATTTATATAGACACTCTACCTAATTCCACTATGTCATTTTTAGATATTGTTGATAGAAAATATTTCAAATTTTTCTATATTTTTTGTAGAATATAAAACTCTAATTGAAATGGTAATGCATCTAACACATCATAGTAGCGACCACATCCTCCAACTCTATCTACTGATTCATTTAATTTCACTAAAAATATCATATCTAAAATATCCAACAAGTCACTAAATATTCCCTCCACATTAACACAGCTCCCAACCCAACACGCAAGTAATCCTAGTATATTTTGTATTGAATCCTGGGATCTGTACGAATAAAAACTAGAGTTTTCATCAATATTATTTTTGTAACATCATCATGTTAATTAGAACACTAAATATTCACCCATGGATATCTTTATCATCTACACTGCCAAATTTCATAATGTATAATTGAATCATTAATATTAACCCACAATGCCAAGGAAACTCCTTATCATAAAAACATTCATGGAATGTTATTAAGACATAAAAACCTCTCTGATCTCCAAGAATAATTAAATTTACACTTCATAAATTACCTGAATGTGTAATTGTGTCTTCTAAATAATAGAGTGATGCTTCAACAATTTGGTGAAAATCTGATGTTCTAGAGTCACACTCAATTCAATATCAAGGTTCCTAGAATGAATTTCAAAATTACACAAATATATCAGTATTTCTTCCATGAATACAAATATGAGGGAGTCAATGTACGGAAAAAAATTATATTCATGAGATACTTGAAAAATATTAGAGTGTTTTTAAAAACAATCTTGAAAATATACTCCTAAAATCCATATCTACTATTAAATAAGGTCTTTTAAATTTCGACCTCTGTAACATGTGGCTAGTGGTAGCTTAAATTATGATCAATTGTGGAGAACTGTTGGGCTCACCATAACTAATCAAACATACCAACAATCCTGGATAAAGGGTACACGTTATTCATTATTACTTGATTCACCTTTTTGTATTCCACACAGACCCATATACAACCATCTAACATCTCATAAAAAAACTAAAGCACCCTAAGGACATGTGCTTGGAATTATACATCCATTTGGCTCCAAATCGTTGAAATGCACATTTAATTCTATCAAATCATATGGTTCCACATGATATTGAAAAATCAATATCTATTTCACCCATGGTACGAGCTCAATCTCAAATAAAATTTAATTGTCATGATGAATACTTTATATAACATTTAGAAAACAATCCGAATTATTATTCACCATTATTGTGAAGATATAGGGGTGTAGTTAATTCAACTATGATAACCAATCCTACTACCTACATTGTGATCACTTCAATCTGACTTAGGGAAGGACTTATATTTCCTGTTTTGAAATACCACCCACCAGCTAATAGGAACATATCTCGTCTATACATGGTGAAAGGAACATGTCTTTGGTATCATTAGATATGATCTTGATAAAATGTAAATTGGTCCATTATGAGTAACACATTGAAACTTTTAATCTATAATATCATGTGGATCAATAAATTTCCATATCCAAAAAAACTATAATACACTCAAGAAATCACTGAATATGGTCTTAATTCTTTCTCAATGGTTTTCTTAGAGAGATAAATTCATAATATAACTTAATTTGTAAATCTTGGATAGTAAAAACATAAGAAGAGATAAAATAATTGAAAGATAATATATCAAAAAAATTATAGCATATTTTTAATCCAAACTCTAATCTTATTGTATAATTATTATATCCACTAACATGTGGAACCATATTCATCACATATATACTATCATCCCTAGTGAACAAAAATGCACCTATAGTACACAACTTTACAAATTCATGGGGTTTTAAAGAGTATGAGTCTACTGATGAGGAACATTTCATAAACCCTAATAACCTCTTCAAATTTGACCCTCACACCTTAGAACAAATATTCTATAAGTTTTTCATATTTAAATGTTAGTGGTATTACATTGGTAGTATCTCACATGATATACTAAAATTTCCCTTCTATACAGAGTTATAACTACTTGTAGAACCACATCACATAGGACGAGTATAAGTGGAACTACACTTTAATACCCATATTCCTCTCTTATGTACCTCTTTACCCTTCCTATTACTACAAACGGAAGAGGAACTCATTTTATCACAACAAATTATAGTCAAAAAAGAACTAAATTATGTAGAAAAACATAAAATTGTTCCCTCTTATATAAAATTATAAAATTTCATATCCTTTTTCATATCATTCCCTTATAAAAGAGGATAAAAACATGTTAACTATATAAAATGATAAATGTAGAGGAATATTACACCATCCCCTATTCCTGCTCTATAAACTCAAGTGCTCAGTCTGGATTTAATGTTTCAAGAAAGGACTCCTCAATGAATATATCCTTGATGGTCTCCTAAGTAAGACCCTCAACAATTTTTGACTAGATCAACATGCCCTATAGACTCTCCAATATTCCATGATGAATAAAGGAATCTAGAATTAATCTTATTACCTCAGGAGTCTATACCATATCAATAATCCCCTAAATAATATCATTATAATCTTTATAATCCTAAGGACCACCAATTCCCTCAGTGGTTAGAAGATGTTGGAGATAGAATTATTATTCACAGTAAAAATCATTATCTAGCCCCCCCCCATAAGGCATGATCTGGAAGTCTATAGGGTGATTCACGATTGCATCTTGAACCATTACAGTGAGTTTGGGATCATTATCAAGGGAATCATATTGGATATCCTCTTGTGAGAATAGAATATCCTCCCTGTCATAAAAATTATGGAATTCTTGAAAAGGTGGATCCATCTAGACTCTCCAAGTTGTAATGTTTTTAATCAAAATTAAAGATAAGAATTCCTATGATATATTTATTATGAATATTACTTAATCATGTTCAAAGAACACATATGAGATTTATATGGGATATTAAATCCTATCAGATACAGATGTATAAGGTATAAGCCTTCTATTCTTACCCAAGGCTCATTCTTGGACCTCATTACCCACACATCAATCACAATAATATATATACATAACATAAAGGTGTACTTCAGTTCAAATAACTAATTCCATGAAGGATATATCCATGAATAGGTAGAACAAATCAAGTAATTAAATTAATGAACTATTATATAGAATACTATAGGAATATACATGTCATGTGATCCTATAATCCTATTCATGAGTCTGAAACACACACAAATCTCATAAACTTTAACGACACAACATAATCAATATTGGAGAAAAATTTAATATGCATAGTAGTAATATAAATTTCATTACATAAACTTTGATTTCCTTTACACAAGATCTATCCAATCACCTAGTAAATCCCCTAACTAATTTCTACACATCCTATCTTTTTATATAATATCCTTGAATATAATAGAGAAAAAAAATGAAACTCGTGTTCTAATACCATCGTGTAACACCGAAACCTGAATAACCAAGTCCATGATGAATTGAATCCTAAAATCATGTGTACCTCCCCATATAAAAGAAGATGTAGACTAGTGGAGAGAGTCAATACATTTTGTGGGGAAACAATACCATCATTAATCACAGCGATACACCTGAATAAAACAACATATATATAATTTTAATAAACATTTTAGTGAAAAAATAAGATAAAAATGATACTATAAAATATTTCATATCAGGTTATACAATATTAATCCAACTGAACACCAATGTAGTTAGTAAACAAGAAGAAGTAGTAAAACCTAATATAATTAAATTAAAGATGTTGTACTAACTACCTAAATAAATACCAGGTACTGTATATATTTCTTAACTCTAGTATATATAGTAACCTTTCACAGGGAACTTTACCTTTTTGGTTACCACATCATAAAGATTTCATGACCAAATAGATGCATGTTCACAGTGTGAGTGTAATCAACAGTGTACCACCAATTCATCATTAATACTAGTGAATGTGTATATAGTGGTTTATGTCATGATGTAAAGGTAAATTGATATACAATCATACATAAAATCATGCACTAACTTATTTTTCTCCATCTATGCTACTATGATCCCTAGTCATACATACTTTAGATACTTTACAGAAGAAAGTAATTTATGGCCATCGCATGACCTAATTGAGGATGTGTGACATTGTCTACCAATAAGGATGATACATGTTCCACTATAAAAAAAGGTTACACCCATTACTCATGGATAACTACTTTCATTAATATAAACTAATGGTTGGAGTACCCAAATCAATGAAACATAACACACACATAGGGACGTTCTTTGTTGGAACATCATACTAGCTTGTAGACTCTCTTCCAAAGATCTATAATTTTATCTCACCTTTGGATAGACACATAAATAACTCTTAAATTGTCCTTCCTATATATATAACCACAATATATGATTCATGTCTTAAATGATACTGCTATAATGGGTTATGTAGTTTTGTAAGGATGCCTATCAACATAAATATTGAAATAGTATTTCCCCCAACTATGAAAAAATCCACATGTATGTTATGACATACCAAGGAAAAATTCATCAGAATAAATATTATAGGGAATCTAAACAAAAAAAATTCACAACATAGAAATGAATATGTAAGGCATATCAAATCTTACACAAGACAAGAAATAACCACATATAAGGTGAAGAATAGAAAGGAATAAACAATCCATACCAAAAAAGGATTCATGGGCATCCCATGCATGCTAACATACAATATCATGATATGGTATCTACAAAAGGCATATAAATGTAATAAAATTATGTGAAAAAGAAAACTGAAATTCACAATATAATAATGAATTCCTAGCTCAAGTATTTTGATGCCAAAATTCATGTTCCACTAAGGGGGTTGTCATCCTTATCAAAAACTCATATGCGCACCCACTAGAATCATATGATACACTAAGGATTATTTAATACCAATCCTAATATATCATAATAAGGGTTATAGAGAGAGATTCAAGAATAGATTCCTGTGTTGGGGAAAACCCATGCTATCATAACAAAAGAGGAGGGGGGATACCAAATTTAATTATATAGGAACTCATCTAGATTTAATCAGATTTGATCATTCAATGTTGGGAAAGAAACCAAAAATTGGGGATGGATGAGATCTTGATGATACCCATTAGTCTCCCAAGGTATGATAAAATGGTATTAGAGAAGGATATGTTTGAGGGTATCATAAATTTATCAGGGAAACTATGAATCTTAACACGATGGAACAATCCTTACACCATGGTAAAAATGGGGACTAATTTGGAAAAAAACTAGTTTTAAGTTAAGGTATAACATTGATAAAGTTCATGGTAAAACGTGTGTCCAGAATATATATAGTGGTTCATGAGTGATCCTAAAAAAGGGAAAAGAGACCATTCTACAAGAGAATCACTATACAAAAAAATTATGTAACTAAGAACAATTCCACACTATAACCAAGCTCCATGGTGTTGTGATATCAAAATTAGAGGAACCACTCATTCAACACCTTCCAAACCACTATATTGAAGTCCAATATCTACACTATAGCTATTCTAAAAAAAAGTAGAACCACCAAAAATTAAATTTTTTCCATAGTTCTTTAACCAAACAGCATCCATAGACTTCATGGAACAAACCAATCACAATGAAATAGAATAGAGTTCCACAAAAATAATCAATTCAACATCTTCTTTTCTCTTCCAGAACAACCATTGGAAATTTAATATAATCTGGTGGTTTCACAACATAGAAATTTCAATGGTCTTTCATATGAAAATATTTTTTATTTTATTTGAAAAAATCATCATTTTTTATGATATTATCATTTATATTCTAACCATTTTTTCTTTTAAAAAATATTATGTAATTATATTATTTTTTGTTGCTTTTTCGTGTGTAACGTTTTCAATTCCTCTTCCATGTAAACTGTTCAATTGTTTTATAAATTATATAAATCAAAAAAACTTTTCTATTAAATCTTATCATTGATTTATAAACTATCTATAATAATGATCTTTTTACCAAAACACATTGAAATATGTACATGGTTATGAGAAAATATGGTTTTAAAATATCGTTATTTATTGAAAACATCAATCCAAACATAGTGTACTTACCCCTAATGCCATTTAAGGGATTTAGAGAGGTAATGTATTATAAAAACACTGTGCAATTAATCAACCAAAACCTATTTTCTGACATTATTAATCCATTAATTTGAAATAAATAAAAATAAATAAATAGTGTACACATTCATTATTGAAATGATATATCCAAGATCATATACATGAGTTTGATGGGTATCACTAAAAATGTCCCACTAACTCCTTCCATGTAATGTATCGATGGGATTTATGAATATCTAAATTCTTGGTAATAATTAATTGAAGAAAAAATATGCAATAACAATTTTTAAGGTCATGAAAAAATGATTTTTTTGGGAATATATATTATTTCATTGGAAAAATTAATCATTTATTTTAACATCACACCTTATATAAGAAGTATAGTTCTTTATATAGTCCAATAAGGTTCTCATGAATATATAAAAAATGTATTCCCTAAATTAATCATTTTATAATAATTTAAAATAGAAAAACAATGTGTATCTTATGATTCATTATTCTGATTTGTATTTTAATATTTAAATAATCGTTTTTATGTTTAAAATACAAAAATCATCATCACGTGATGATCTAAAAAAATATTATAGAATTTGTGGAATTGAAATAAAACAACATGAATTATTAAATAATTTATGAACACTAATATACAAAACCATGACATAGTGACCTCTACTATTTCATATTTTACACTAATATAGATCAAAAAATGGCTTATACACCAATAAAATGGTTTAACTTTAATGAATATTTATATCAATATACTAGAGAACGAATCATTGAAATAGATGATCAAAATAAATTTGATAGTGGTCCACTAATTTAAAGTTATTAATGATTGGGATAATGACGTGGAACTTATTTCTGGGTTGAAGGATCCAAAATCACTATGAAAAAAGGATTAGGTGATAAGGTCTTGATTGAAATTAATTTAGGTGGTTGAGAAAAGAAATCTTTCTATACATACAATGATTATTAATTAAAAAAATATTTTCATACAGATTTCAAGGTCAAAGGATGGAATTGGGGATGTTATTAATTCAATTACTAGTTTAATTGAGTATATATGAATCGAACTAATAAGTGGGGATATGTTAATTGAAACATCCAATATTGAAAAAATGGGTCGATATGGAGGCTAACCTAATGAATTAGTGGTTAATTGACTAGAGACTAACTCAAATAGATGTTTCAGAGGCCAAGTAAAAATAAAAAGGTAATGTGGAGGGTTTATTGAAGGTGTAAGGTATCTTTTATTGTCTAGGTAACTTATTATTTTATTTTTTATTTAAGTCCTTTTAAACTCTATAAATTAGATTTATACACTATAAAAATGATGTATGAGAGGTTATTGAGGGATAAAAGGATGTAAAATAGAAAGGGAAAGGAGTTTAATCTAACATAGGGACTACTAAAATACCACCGATCAGTTTATGGGTAGGAATATAACCCAATAAGGCTATAGGGATTCCATGGATTAGTCAGTGAGACCCACTATTCATCTGGTTTCACCCTGTCAGAATGAGATTACAATAAGAAGGTCATAACCCAACTAGTGGGGTTTCTAGGGGTTTAACCATTCTCGAGGACACTATAGACTAGTCAGTGGAAACTAGTAGATAGCTGGTGGTGTTAATCTATGGTGGGAATGTTTAGGGGATGTTTAAGGGAAGGGTCATCTTTTCTATATCAAAAATCCATTTTTAATTCCTGAATCATCCTCCTTTGGCCGTAATTTTTTATTAATGATATTGATGTGTTCTCATTGGATTCCTAAACTTCTATAATGTCTTTATTTAATCTCTTCATCCATTGTTGGATCCAGACATCTACATTCATTAATTATTTCACAGAATTTATGATTATATCTCTTTCTTTCCATGGATATTCTTCTTGAATCCCTAATGTGGTAGGTCTACCACTTTCCTCATAGATTCCTTGTATTTTTCATGGATCCAGATTCTCAATCTTTAGAATTAGATTCTATTCAAATAATCTATGTTTTCTAAGAATCTACCTATATCTTGCTTTGGTTTCTAGTACATTCAACACGTATAATAATTTCATATTTTAATGTGTCTGGAATCTTCAAATTATCATCCATGATTATTTCTTGAATCATCTTAAAAATATGTCTTATGGATCCTATTGGGTCTTTTGTAAACTAAAACATTACAATCCAATCCACTATGAGGTGTTCCAAGCTTTATCATCAGGTTGGAATCTAGAATATATGAACCAATTCCTTTAAATATAAATTGAAAAATTATGGGTTGGTCTTTGGATCATACCTTCTGTACCTTTTAACACAAGGGGTTTGAAATTGGAATTTGGGACTTTTCATGACATGTGAATTGATAAATAGGAATTATTAACATATAAAATGGATATTTAGAATAAGTGGAATATAAATATTTTATTAGGTATATTTAATATGTAGATCTGTAACTTAACATCTGAATAGGTCATATTAATTGTAGTTGGAACTTAGACTAATAAAATATTATAACCTAACTATATTTGGCATGATAATTTTATTTTTTCATGAATTAACAAAAATATAATATACTTCACCTGTTTGGTAATTTTTATTCCTTATCTCTTTCTTTTACATGTTACAGGGAATACGTAATTTTCCCTAGCATGAGAATTCACTTTTACCCCATTGTAATTAAATATGTAATTAACCCTTGTAATTGAAATTCACCATGGATATAATATGAAGAGAATATTTAATTTATCCATGGAATGGGAACTTTCCTAAGGTTAGATATGAATTGAATATGTAATTAAACCCATGAATAGGAATTTACATAGAGTATATTATGCATCATGCTAAAAAATATGGATATTTTTCTTAATAAAATAGGATCCTTTTAGGGTTTGTAAAATGACATGAAGAATCATATTGTATCAAATTATAGAAGACCCTAGGTGTCTATCTATAACTTATAGGTCAACATGTATACTTATATGTTTTAAATTTAATGTATAAATTATGATTTTATTATCCTACTATTTATTGAACTATTAATCAGATTGGATTTCTTTGACATTATTTATTATGGCCTACTAATTTTTACTCACATTTTGTTTGGGTTGTCACTTGGTATCATAGTAGACTTCGTGGATATAGGTCTAGAAAAGATTAAGGGACCCTTAACTTAATTAATTAATTTTTTAGCTAGAACTAGATCATGGAGATGGGGCCATGCAAGGAGTTTTACATCAATGCTTGGAGTATTTATTTTTGTATTATTTATTTTAGTTGACTACTTGTATAAAATTTCATATGATTTTATACATGAAATTACATAGTTTTATTATATTGGATTCATTTTTAATTTTCATTTTTACTTACAAGATTTTCTTTAAAATTATTTGTTTTTCATGTTTCCCATCATGGTAATTGTTTTTTACCTGGGGTTTAGTCTCACTCATATACATATTTGAACTCCACTATGAGCCAGAATCTTATTGCATAAATGGAGTCATTCTGGAGGTCTCTTGGAGACCCATCTCTTTCATGTGATGTAGAAACATTAAAGGTACATTACATAAGGGGTTATAGAGAAAAAGGTTTATAATTGGAAAATGAAAGAGTTCTAGGGTTTTGAATTGTTAGAGAAAGTTGAATTTTTCTAATAGCGATCTCTTTTAAACCAGTATCATTAAGAATCCATTTTTTTATATTTTTCTTCCTCAGTTTTATTTTCTTGGATCTAGAAACTGTAATTCATTATTTACTTCTAATAGGCATAAATATTTCTCCCTCAATTTCTATAGTTATAGAGTAGATTTTATAAAATTATAAAAATTACAATTCCAATGTTAATATCTACTTCTCCAAATCACTATATGTTTATCTTTACTATCATTACTATAATTTTATGTTATAAAATTGAATAGATTATTTTATAATAAATATATTAATTAACTTTTTAAATTCTGAATTAAGAGTTAATAAATTTTATTCTATAAATCATTTTATGGATTATTTTTTAAATCAATGGGTCCAGTATACTTAAAAAAATCGTTTCAATGTGGACTTGAGGCCTCTAATATATTACTTATTGATTTAAAATTATTGAAATTATTCTCAGGACATGTTATAATAGTTATATTCTCATTAATTATTTCTTTATTGATGGTATGGTTGTTATGAAATATGTACTTTAATCTAAATATTAAATTTCATTGACATAATCTTAATTTGTAGTAATGAATTCTAGTTTACATTTAATTGAAGAGTACATTAAACACCTTAATTTTCATACTTCACATATAAAAAATGGCTTCATAAATATCATAGGGAAACTAATTAAAACACCATCATTGAGAGAATCATGGCATAAAGTTCACCTAGAGAAACACCTGAGAAACCAAGGTAATTAATTTTTTTAATCTAATAACATTGAATTTCATCACACCCCAAATCCCTTTAAGGAATTATTGATCTCAAATACTTTAGTAATTATATGAACTCAAAATTCAACTAGGAGTGTGAAAATATATAATAATAATAATTAATTTTAAAAATAAAAGTTAAAAAGTGAATACAAATGTTTGTAAAATAATATGATTTAATATAAAAGTGGAAACCACAGGATGGCCAGGTGGATATGCCATTATCCATTATTATATGTGACTAGTGGTTGTATCATTCTCATGTAATTATCCATGAAAAACACTAATCATTATTCATGTCTATATAATTTAGTGATATTCTAACCAATTCATAACAATTGAGTTTGAAAAATATTATGTCACTCTCTCACCTCAACTAAAATCACACATGGTCAAGTAGTTATGATAACAGTGTCCCACAAATCCCATCTCAGATATTACAAGGGTTTATAACTATATATGAGGGAATAAAATAGACATATTTTAGGAATTTCCCTCTAAAATCTTGGAAAAGATATGAAATATCTACTAATTAACACTAGCTAGTAATGAAAAACAAACCTATGTTATTAATAACAATGTAACATCACTATAATTTCATGTCAAAAAAGAATCTATAAATATAATACTAAGATAAAATTATTTTATGTCAGTAAATAAATATTTAATTGATCTCTAAATATTTTAAAAATAATTTTCATACCAATAAATAAATTTTCACTTCGAATCAATAAAAAAATTTTTGGAGTGATAATAAAGGTATATTCAGTAGGTTTATATTCATAAAATCTCATGTCAATATAGAAAGGTATATTAAAACCATGGTGATTAAATATTTAATATAAAACATTGCCAGTATTAGTAAATCTATCACCAATAACATACTAAGCCTCTCGCAACAATTCTACACCCAATTATAATAATATAGTATCCATGAAAATATATCATAGAAATGTACCCCATACTAGCTTCCCCAATGATCTAGTCAACCTCATATCTCAAAAAAAGAATCATGGTGATCTTATTCCTAAAAAAATAAACAACAAAACCTTATACCATTTCTATATACCCCAATCATATAACACATGTATATACAATATTCTATATTGAATTACCATATCCACATACTGTATACCATAACCACATAATTATTTCACTACTATATGACATCATCATTTCCACAAAATTGAATCATTTCCACGTCACCATCCACAATCCATTTATTTCCTAATTTTTGAAAAAAATCACTTTTTGGTATAGTGGAAGCCACACAACCACATGATAGCAGAATTACACACCCACAAGGAAACCAATACACACCACTTTTAGACATCACACTTCCAAACTCAAAAAACAAAACACCCTAAATCATTCACCTTGAGCATGAGTCACATACCATCAAGAATCACGAAAAGACACCCTCGATCTAAAAAATATAGAAAGGACACACCTGCCACCATCTAGACACATCAACAATGCTTTCCACACCATTGCATAATGAAACTGGAAAAAACCAATACCGTTATTATATTTTAAATCCATCATCATTTTCGAGTCACCATGCCAGCATTGAAGGATTTCAGCCTGAGTATTGATTCATCACGAGCAACCAACATAACACACCAACAATTTCCACCAAACCAGTAAATTTTCGGTGATGTCTAAATGGACACTAGAACCCACCGACACCATCATGATGATCCTAAAGATATAACAATCCATGAAATCCCAGAGAGTCACCCAAAGAACTAAATAGCCATTATAACCACTGAGAGACACATTGGACACAAAAACACCATTGGGTGACTAGTAGAAACAATGAATACATCTCCTTTTCCCACCTAGATCCAACAAAGGAAAAACCACTATAAGCCATTGAGGAACGCTCAAACCCACATCTAAAAGAACCAATGAAATAACTACACAATCCTCCTTAGAGACAACGGTGTAATTCTTGATCTAGATAAAAGAAACGGGCAGACGGTGGTCGCGATAGATCACATCAATAGGCCTCCCAATGTAGACGTTTGAGAAAAATCTCCAAAAAATCTGCAAAAAAGTTGACCGCTAGAGAATAAATACAAAAACCATCATAAAAAATAAGACTAAAAATAAAAAACAGATCCACTGAAATACCAATTCCATTTAAGAATACAAAACCATTATCATTCTGAAATTGTACCACTTGGGACACTCACATAAGCCATATCAATTAAACCAAAACCATTTTGTAACAATCTCCCCAGATCTTGCCTGGAGAGAAGCGATGGAATGAGAGGATAGAGAGGGAACAAAGTGGCTGGGCTCCAGCAACAACCATCGATAGGATAGACAACCTCCCTATGGGAAAAGAAGAAAAAAACACCACAATGATGAAATTAAAGACTGGAGAAATATATATGAGGGAAGAGAGGAAGAGAAGGAGAGGGAACATCGTTCAGACGCGCCATCATCCCCCCCCCCCCACCCATGTCACCATATAACAAAATTATATAAACTATAGAGAATAGAAAAATATCTTATACTAACTCATTTTTTATAATTTCAAATGTTTCTTAATAGATAAATGGTGTAAATTGTGTATACCCCTAGTCCAAATCCAAAACAATATTCAAATAAGAAACATAACCAAAATTAAAAGGAATCAAAGACACCAAAATAAGGTATCTATATACAGGTTGACTACCTAGTGATAATGAAAATTCCTACTGTTAAATTTGAACCTAAAACATAGTTCTCTAATTTAATTATATGTTTCTCAAATAAGGGAAGCCTTGGAGACCCACATGTGACCATTGATTGTGGATCCCTCATTTTTAGCTTCCACAAACACCACTGATTAAACAACTCTAGTGATACCCTGATACCACTCCATACTCGACATACTAGAAACTACTCTGAATCATGATATTGATCTAAAGTCATCACTATAGGAATGAAAACAACTAAAGAGAACAAATAATAAGGAATTGAAAATTCCAAGGATGAGGCTATATAAAAAATCATTGTTAGACATCTAAAAAATTTAAAATTCAAACACCATTAACCGATAAGGTAATGATTTAAAAAATTGGTTAACCATACAAATTTTAGAATCAGACCCTTATAATTCCAAAATATATTGACAGTATCTTACCCCATCATAGAAAAAAATATTCAAAAAAACAAAAAAATTGATTGTATAAAATCATATCATATAAATGTGACTAAAAGAGTTATGAGAGAGGAAAATGGTTCTATTAACAATTGTATTACAATTTCTAGATAATATAGTATAATATATAATACTAAATAATAGAATTAATAGATATGAATAAAATAAGGATAGACACATTTTCTAAAGAAACCCATAGATAAATAAAATCTATTTTAATAAAACAACACATAATAATATCCAACACCGACCAATAATACATCACTTATCAAAATCAAGGAATGCACCACATCACTAATATAGAAGTGTTTAAGAACAACCATTTACCACAAGGAAGAGATGGATAGACTAGAAACACTCAATTTAATAAGAATTTATATTAAAATTATGAATTACCCCAAGGAAGGGGATCTGTTGTAATCTTGATAAAGGACCAACACATGTTTATAATTCTTTAAAGCAATCAAAAAAAGAAGGAATCAAAATTAGGTGTTAATATGAATGAAAACACCACTAAAATAAAAATAAAAGGTGGAAGATTAAAACTACATAATGAAATGGAATGAAAGTGGATTGGAAAAATTAGTAACAAAATAATAATTCCATGGAAAAAAATATTTAAATAGATAATATAAAACTATGAGGAGGCGTTGTGTCATGGTGAATAGGGTAAGTAATTAAACTCTACTATCTATGATGTGACTCCCATTTCACCAACATTTATTAATTCTAGATCAATCATCAATTAACCACATCAGTTTTACTAGACTCATTAATTTCCCACAACTATGGATTCACACTAACCTCTCCAAATATTAAGTTGTTATATTATCATAAATATGTATCATTACATCGTAATATGTTTTTTTTTTCAAAATAGAATTTCCAATGATCTTGTTTTATTAGTGGGGGAAGAATATTTTATCACACTGATTTTTGGTGGTTAATCACACTAATACTATTTTTTCATTACCAAGAACTTTTATATCTTGGTTTTTGAGATATCCATTTGATTATAAATTACAATGGTTTCAAAAAATTTGTTTAGTTCCTTCTATTTTTTGGATATTGGATACAGAAATGGTGTTCTCCATTCTAATTAATTCTATTACATTATACTTTTATTCATTCCATTCCATGATATTGGATTCACATTGATCATTTTTATTATCTATAATTTCTTATTAACAATAATATTATTTTCTTTTAATATATCATATTCAATTTTCCAATACATGGAAGGGGTTTTCATATGATGGGGATTGATGATCCCCCATCAGTTTCATAACCACCGCATTAAATTAATATCTAAAAAAATCATGAAATAATGTTCAATAATCATGACACAATATATTTATATGAAAATATGATTAAACAGAAATGTTACATAGCTTCTCACACACAACCCCTATCATGCAGAAAAATTATTCGTATATAAGTGTAATGTTATGTGTAATAGTTGACGAATAAGAGGGTACTAAGTATTTAAATTATGGAAATTAATGTACGAAAAAATATTGGTTATTGATTTCTTGGTTTTGGAAGGCGATCCATTATCAATTTTGGTATTTGGTATGGGATTAGGAAATCAATAAGGTAGTTATAGTTTACTATGTTTTAAAGTTTCAAGGGATTTTTGAGTGTTTGGGTAATGTAATTTGGATCTACTATACATAGTTTAAAAGTATTTTATAAAACTAGTAGCTAGTCGCTGATATTGGGTACATGGTGTATGGGATAGAAAAAAGGTGTCTTGGGGTCCTATAGAGTGCATAGTGGGCCCATACCAGGTTCCCAGTATACCAAACCCAAAATTTTCATTTAAAAAGGGAGATTTAGTCATGTTATCTCAAATATTTTAACCCCTACTGGGGTTTCCTCATGACATTCTTCTCCAGGACATCTAAGACCAACCAAGAGATATCTCCTTTGTTATTTTATTCTCTTCTTCGTAACCCTTATGATTCTATGGAATCCAAGGGTTCTTTCATCCACATGATAATGTTAACCCTTTCTCTAATCCCTTATTTTTTTCTCTCTTCCCTTAAATTTTATACAATTTATATTATGGATTAGAGACCTAAAATGTTTGAAATCTCCACATAGCTTAAGACTTACCCTTATTTTTAATTTATAAATATTTAATGGTTTTGAAGGTTCCCTTGTAATTTTATATCATTTATGGTATATGAGGTTTGAAAATTCAGTGTATTTTAACATTTTTTGTGTTAATTAAGGAGTTTTAATAAGAAATTATTTGTAATTTAGGCTCTTATATATTTAGGTGTATCCTAATAGTTATATTCTTATGTTTCCTTTATGTTTAGTCATTACTTAATTATATTTTAATATTTTTTGTTATTTATTGGTTAGTGGATTTTGGTTAATAGATGATATGATTAATTTTATGATCATGGAAGTTTTTAATATTTACCAATGATTATAGAAGTTAATTTTAACCCTTTAAGTTTTTTCTCGATCTTTGACTATAGTATGTCAACCATTATGTTTTTTTTTAATTAATAATAATATATAATAAATTATTTTAAAAAAATTGAGTAAATGGTTTTCAATGATATTTATCTATGAAATTTATATTATTTTTTCAAAGGTATTTATATCAACCTAACTGATGTATTCATTTCACATTAGCTCTATAAAAAACATAATTAAAAAATAATGAATAGATTAATTTAATATAGTAAATATTGTGTCTATTAAAGTTTAATTTTAGTATGTTCTTTGTGAAACACCCCAAGATATTAAAAAGAAAACTGCTTTTGATGGCGTATGATACCTACAACACCAAGCCTAAACCAACCATCAAATACTAGTATTTAAAAATGACTCTTATAAACTAGCTGTTAAATTGGAAGATATAAATTGTATTGAAAGAATTATAAAATATATATTCATGATATATTAAATATAAATATATTGATAAATTATTATTAAATAATCATTCAATTTTTTAGTAATATCATTTTATTCTTCCAAGAAATATGTATCCTTAAAATATGATTTTTATTGATTATTGTGAGTAGATAACATGTCGAATTTATTAGAATTATGAAAATGGTATTTTATAAAAAGAAAATAATTTTTTAATTTAAATTATCAAAATTTCCATGTGGTGAAATTAATATATTGTCTAAAAATATTGGTTTCTCAGTGAAAGTAAAAAATACTAATTCTTGTAAAAAAAATTATTTTCATTAAATAAAAAAATTTCCAAGTTCTGTTATAATTTTGGATATGGTGAGAAATTTATATATGATGCATTTAATTTATAATAATATAATTAATTACATTTAAATTATTAATTTTCATGATTTTGGAGTAAATCTATTTTTATGTTTCAAAACACAATTTTTTGAAAACTCATATTTAATGCATAATGTTTTTCTATTTTAATTAATTAAAATAAATACTAATGAGAAATTATATAATGTAAATTTATAGACTATATATCTATATATATGAATTAAAATTCAAAAACTTAAAAATATTAGTCTTATAGTTAATGAAAACTCATCCTTTCTTTGAAAAATGCATTTTTTTTAAAAAAATATTTTTTGTCATGTTATGAGGATTGATTTTTAAATTAAATTTTCATAATTTTGGAATTAAATTATTTCAAATGAATTAATTTTTTTAATAATGAGATCAAATTTTTTAAAATAATTCACTTTTAGATTTATTCATCATTTATGGTAACCATAGAAAATAATTATCCCCATGATAAGGGTAAATCGGGTAATTAAGTCTGAAAGTAATCTCTTAAGGAGTATAAATGACTATAACATATGAATTAATTTAATTAAATGATTATATTTCATCCATATTCTTTCAATATTCTGATATATGACCTTTTATTTCAATTTGGCATTGATTTGTTCCCTAATATTAATTGATTAAATGATAAACTCAAAAACGCCACTTTCTTGATTTTAATATCTGTAATATTTTTTTATTAGGAAAAAAAAAATTGGTTTCTTAATTATAGTTTTAAATAATAATTACTTTTTATCATCGGAATTTATTTATAGTTTTTAGTGATGATATAATTACATTAACTGCTTGTGTAATGCTGACACAACATTTATTTAATTAATAAAAAAAGATTTAAAAAAACAAATAAAATAACATAAATTGAATAAATTATTCTGTTATCCAAATATTAGATAAATATATCATGTTAGTTATTTTTTAATGTATTACATTTTGATTCCATGTTTTAATTTTGTCTTCAAAGTCACATTAAATGAATAGTTCAAAAATTTCATTTAATTATATTTCATATAAATTAATATTTTATTAAATTATTTAAAATTAAAATAAATCCTAACTTCCAATAAAATTTGTGATATGTTTTAAATTTTCATATATGGTACATTTATTTCCTAATTCTCTGTTTATAATAATTATACTTACCCCTAATAAGTATTAACATTGTTATCATAGTAATTGTCAAAAAAAGGTTGACGCGGGTTAAAATAAATAGATAAAGATAAATATCTTATCTAAAATTGTATAAATATTATTTTGTGATATAATTTTCACTCATAGCCATGATATATTTTAATTATATTAGTTTTATGACTTATTTCCCATAATTATTATTTATATTAATCTTATATTATAAGATTTTTTAAAAGTTCCCCTCTGTTCCCTTTACAAAGGAACCCTCCTCTCCTCTTTTATTCACATATAAAAGTAATTTTTCATATAATTACTTCCTAAAGACCTTCCTAAAATCCATTAACATGTCGTATATTCATTATTTTCATTAGATACCCAGAAATGAATGCCTTTGGTGTCACCTTAAATAGGTTGTCTCAAGATGTGGTATTGTTCCTGCCATAGTATTTTTGTTTTATTTCTTTTTCCACCTCATTTAAATATTATTAAAACCATATGATATAATAACATCAGTATCACCCATATAATTATATGTTATTATATTCATTTAATAACCTAAATAAATCTTCCATTCTATCGAATGAGAAGTGAAACCATCATTCATTTGTGAAGAAGAGTACCACCTTACAAAACGATGTCATTCATTTTCTATCATCACCTCTAATAGATATTTATAATGATTCATTTAATGTAAATATATAATATTATAGACATATATATCATTATTTAAAATTAATATATCATATATTTCATTACATTTTAATTCATTAAAATATGATGACAACATTCTTACCTACATGTGTATTACCACATTCAGGAAGCGATATGATTCATTTTTTACTAAAAAATCATAGGGATGGTATATATAAGAGTATTAAAATAAATAATATGATATTTATATATAATATATAATTATAATTATATAAATATAAAATAAATTATAACATCTTTTCATCGTGATCATTAAAAAATCGAAACGTTACTCAAGTGTATGTATGTCCTACCGTCCACATGATTATAACATAGTTCATTTTCAATCACCATATTTCATGATTGTTTATAGTATTATAATTTATGTATAAGAATAAAAAAAATTTAATTATTATCATTATATAGATTATTAAATTATTATTTATTTTAACAAATTCAATATACCCAAGTGATTTTGGTTCAATGAGTAGAATATCCGGAAAACATCAGACATGAACCAAAATAATTATATAATTGAATATAAAAAGATAATAAATAAAATAAAATTAATAATATACTAAAAAAGAATCTTAATAAAGTAAATTATTAATATAAGATATTTTATTCATGAATATAAAGAGCTTATGTGATGATTCATACTAAAGGTAAGGGAATTTCTTTTAAAAAAACCTCTTTTAATGTTTCATTTCCAACTCTTTTCCATCCATGTTCATGTTCTTATAAATATTTCAATGAAATTTTTTTATTAAATAGATTCTAAAAGAATTTTTTTATGATATTTTAAGTTTTATATGTTTTTAAAAATGTTCCTTTATGGTTTTTTGTCAGTGACACATTACTTTAAAACCCTCATTTTCAAATCATTGTAAGGTTGATTTTATAAATATTTTTAATCAATATTCATCTTATTAAAATTATTTTATAATAGTATTTATGTGTACATATTTTATTTATAAATTAAATTTTATTTCTTTTTTAACTTTATTTTCTTGTTTTTTGGAAATATTCTTTTTACATATTTTAAACAGAATGTTTCGAATTTCTTTATAAAAGACAAATGAAATCATGAATTCTAAATTATATGGTGATAATGAATTTTATTTCTGATATCATATTTATTTGATTATTGTATTATATTAAAATATATTTTCTTTTCTTCAATTAAAAATATTCATTCTTTTGTTATAGGATTTTTTTGTTTCCAAAATTGGGTTTTAAAGGTAAGGTTTCTATCTAAACCAACCCTTTATTTAGGATATGACCATTCAATATCTAAATCAGTTTTTATTTAAATTTAATTTTATATAATGATTTTAAATTATTAATATATTATTATAACATATATAAATTGATTATTATACCTTTCTTTTATGGGATAATAAAATACCAGTGATCATTTCTCAAATGCCTTATTTAAGAAATCACTTTTTATTAGGATATGTGAAAAGATTATGCAACCCAGTTTCATTACAAGGGTGATTCTTATGTTTATTCCTTATGATTGATTACATTTTTACGTAACATGAAATCAGGAAATTATATGGTTGGTTTACCTAGATAGTTCTCTGTTTCATTCTGTAAATCTCTTTTCACAGGTGATGTTATGTATAGAAATAGGGAGTACACAAAATCCTTTATAGAAATCATTCAACCATGTGATGTTGTATTAGAAATTATCCTTGACTTATGCTTATAAAATTTTATATGTTTACTTACACATTTATTAAGTTTCCATGATCTTAGGATATTATTTTATTTATGTTATTCTCTCATGTGTTTATTCACCAGCTTATGTTAAATGGAATGTATTTTCAACTGCTTAAGGGTAAACTATAAATCTTTTTGAAGAATTTTTTTTAATTTTTTCATGGTTTCAAATGATACATTATGAGTATTATTTTTCCTTATTAATTATAAACAAATATTTTATAAAAATATTGGGAATAAATATTGATTCTTTAGGTAATAAAATTTTTATTTTGAGCCAAAATTTTAATTTTCAAAAATTGAAATCTTTTATAATTATTCTGGAACTAACAGGTTACATTATTTCTTTTTATGTGTCCCTTGATATGATTTTTTCCACACCCCTTATTTAAAAAAAATTAGGATTTAAAGTTCATTATGGACATGGATGAGGTCAAGAAGAAAATATTGAAGAAATTCCATAAAAATAAATCTTATTAAATAATAAATTTTTTGTTTCGTAGGAAAAATAGATAATAAGTGGAAGTTTCCACTTTGTGATATATTGTTTATTTATTTTATGGTTAAATCCTAATTATCTAAAATTATTAATATATAATTGATTATTTAATGAAATAGAATGTATTCTTTTATAAAGACACTGTATTATTAAATGTCTATGTTTGGGACATGATAGTTTGTATTGGATGATGGTTTAGAAAATATTGGAGATTATGATGATTTCAAGAGAGTTTATCTTAATATATGTAGATAAATTTATGAAATTATATTTTTAAGGTATATCAATCATAAGTTCAATGTCTTAGATAATTATTTCTTATATTTTTGATGATTAGATTTTAAGGTGATTAATTATATATTGGGAGACTTATATGATTAATTTAAATAGTATTTTATGGGTTTTTATTTGAGGAATAACTATTGAATTAAATTTTTGAGGAAAATATGATTTCAATGTGGATTTATTGTGATATATGTTTTTTATGGAAATTATTACAATATTTTTGAGATTATTTTACTAGGAAATGTGTATTTTTGTGTATATGATGTTATGAGTGACTAATATTGATTGGAGATAAATATTAAATTAATATTGATAAAACAATATGTGATCAAATCCTTCTTATATTTGAGTTTTGAACTTGGTTGAGAATATTCTAAATGATTTTTAGGTTATTTATTTATGAAATGATCTATATTTACCTTGATGATTTTGTTTTATGGATTTGGAGATTAATTTTTTATTTTTTCACATAAAGGTTTATTCAGTTTGAGAATTATCTTATGTTAAATATTTTGATTTTGGTTAATGTCTAATGATAGGTGTAATTTCATACTATCTTTTATCAATTATTTGATACAATAAAAGTTTATTTTTTTTCTTCAGGCATAAAAAATCATCTTGAATACCAATAGATTGGAGAAAAAGATGAGATTGTGGTGGAAATTGATTAAAGGATGATATTATACATATCAAGTAACTATATTTCCATATACTAATATTCTATATGGTAAATTAATTCTGAAAATCTTTTAAAATGATCTTGAGAAAAAAAACCAATTGCCTTTAAATATGATGAATCGATGGAATTTTTTCCACCTCATCGGATTATGGTTTTCTTGTTATTAGATTTCTATTAATCATTCACATTATTTTGATCAAATATAGATTTAACACTCCAAAATTATTTGGATGTTAAATTTCTCCTACATGTCTATAATTTCATATCCCACTAACGTTCTCTAATTTGGAAACCTAGTTATGTGTTATCCTAGATAAACTTTTTATTTCCATTTTCCTCTTTTCAAGAGGACATTTTATTGATGCATTTTTAGAAGAGTTATAGTAAAAAAGGTGATTTCATATTTCAAATCATTTATTACTAACATCATTTCCATATAACATGGATAAAATTTATTTAATGGTTAGGAATATAACACCATGATATTTTGAAAAAAGAATATGTTTGATAGCCTATACGACCTGGAGCACAGAGCCTAAAAGAACCATTAAATATCTGTATTTTAATATGTAAATTATAAACTAACTGTTAAATTGGATGATATGAATAGTATTTACATCTTCTAGAAATATTAATTAATTTCATAATAAATTTAAATTTATTGATAAATTATTAGTAAATAACCACTTATTTTTTAATATTCATTTTTATTAAAATATATGTCTTCTTTAAAAATGATTTGTATTAATTTCAATGATTGGATAATATAATAAATTTATTATAATTTTGGAAGTGGTATTTTATAAAAAGGGTATAATTTTTGAAAGAAAAATATCAATATTATCTTATGGTAAAATTTTGAGAATTTTTTGAAACGATTGGGTATTTAGTGAATATTACAAAAACTTATTATTTTTGTAAGACTATCATTTCTTTTCAATAAATAATATAATTTAAAATTACCTTTATATTATACATTTATTATTAAAGTGAAATATTATGCATTTTATTTCAAACAATATAATTAATTTCATTTAAAACATAAATGTACCTAATTTTGGTAGACATCGATTTTTTCATATAAATATTTGTTTTTAAAACAGATTTTAAGTGCATAATGTTGTTCCATTTCAAATAATAAAAATATCCATGAATGAAGAATAATTTATATTAAATATTATGTGTGTGTGTGTGTGTCTGTATGTGTGTGTGTATATTAATTGAAATAAAAATAATAAAGATTATCATACATAGATTTAATTCAAAATAATATTTTTATTTAAAAATTCATCTTTTTTAAAACCACTGTTGATCAAGTAATATGGGATTAATTTTAAAATAAATTTTATCAATTATTTGAATTAAATAATGAAAAATAACTTAAATATTTGGTATCTGGATTCATATATGTGGTAAATAGGTCCCCATTATTTACAGTCATTCTAGATAGTAACCGTAATAAATAATTATCACTATAGTAAAGGAATGTTGGGTAATTAAGGTAAAAACCACATGATAAGGAAAATAAAATGAAGCTAAAACTGGAATTAAATTAATTAGATGAATATATATCATATATATTCACATTATATTATCATATATGATCATTTATTTTTTTTCACTATTATTTTTTAATTTATAATAATTAATTTAAAGATAAAGTGAAAAATGTCACTATTTTTCTTTTAATTTATATGATATTTTGTTATATAGATAAATAAAATATGCTTGATTATTAGTATTCATTTGAAAGAAAAATTATTAATTATACCATTTCAATTTATTTCTACATTTTAGTGATGAAATAATTTCCATAAATGTGCATAAACACTGACACAACATTAAATAAATTCATCGAAAAATAAAATAAAATAATTTAGAAAAATTAAAAGTAATATAATTTGAATGAATTATTGTGTTCCTTTAATTTATTAGAAAAATATAACATTTTATTCATTTTTTGAGGGATTATAATTTTATTTTATTTTTTCCACATTGTTTTCAAACTCAAATTAAATTAATAGTTCCAAAAAATGATATTAATTGTATTTTATAATATATAATTTTTTATTAAATGATTTAAAATTACTAAAAACTTTTCTTCATCCAATTTATTTGTATATTATTGAAACTATAATTCATCATCCATTTATTATCATATTTCCCTTCTATTGTAAATATATTGACCCATAAATAATAAAAACGTTGTTATCAATATAATATCCAAAATAGTTAAAAGTTGTTAAAACAAAGAGTTTTGGGAAAAAACTTGTCTAAACTTTTATGAATTTTAGAAAATTAAATTATTTAGAACCATAATCATATTATAATTTAATTATATCATTTATATCCATTTTCAATAAAAATTATTTTATATTAATTAAATATTTTATAAAATTCCAAAGGTGCACCTCCCCTACATATAAAAGGGAACCTCATATACACTTTTATTCAAGATTAAAAAAAATTGTTAAATACCTACCAAAATCCCTTATTAACTTCCCTTAACATTTTTATAGGAGTTTTTCATTATAAAACAATTATCGGATGGAATTTTGTTTAAAATTAAAGAGGTTGTCTGAGGAAGAGATATTATTCTTAACAAAGAATTTTTCATTTATTTACTCTTCCACTAACATATAATATTATTCAACCACGATGATATAATTACATAACTATGTGAAATATAATAAGATTTTATTTAATTAACAAAATAACCTAAATCCATATCCTCTTCCATTAAATGGGAAATGAAACCATCATTCGGGGGTTTCGTGGACTAACTCCGCATGAAATGATGTAATTTGTTTTCCATCATCACCCATAACGGATACCTATGACGATGGATTTAATACTTATATATGATATTCATGAAATATTTATAATTATTTAAAATTAATATATCATATATTTTCTTACCTTTCAATTCATTGAAATATGATATCATCGTTCTGGCATATGTATGGATTACTATCACCATAAAGTTATGTGGTTTATTTTATATTCCCACATCAAATGAATGGTATATAAAAGTGTATTTAAAGAAATAATATTATATATATTATATATTTAAAAAAAATTAATGGTAAAATAACACTTATCTTGTTTCTATCATGATAATTTAAAAATGGAAATCTTACTCATGTGTACGTACGATATATCATCTCTATGATTATAATGTAGTACATTTTTATTAACAAATTTTCATGTTCAGTTTTTAAAATATAATTGATTTATAAAAAATATAATTATATCATGATTATTATTCTAGATTTTATAATAAAATAATATATTTCACCATAGTTAAATTACGAATGTGATTTTGGATATATGAGACGAATATCATCAAAATGTAAGACATGAACCAAAATTACTGAGTAATTGAATATCAATCATATTAAATAAAATAAAATAAAATAAATAATAAAATATAAAATTCTCGTAAAAAAATTACACAATTTACATAATTTTATTATTTTTAATGATAAATAATATATGTTATGAGTCAGACTCTGGCTAAGGGACTTTAAATTAAATAATACACATTTTATATATCCCTAGAAATTATTTTTCTCCTCTGTCCATGTTCTTATAAATTATTTACGAATATATTTATTTAAAATTAATGTTTTTATAAAGGATTTATTTCAAAATATTTACTATCTTTAATCTGTTTTCAAAAAGGGTAATTTTATGGTTTTATGTAAGTGACAATTTTCCTTAAAAACCTAATTTTAAAATTTTTTAATGATTTATTTTATGATTCATTTTTTCAATTTCAATATTCATAAAATTATTTGATGAATTTATTTTCATGGAAATTTTTTAATTATAACAGAAATTTTCTATCACTTTCTATTTTCTTTTTAAGGTTTTGTAAAGAAATATTTTTAAATATTTTGAATGGAACATTTTTAATTTATTTATAAAATCCAAAACAAATTTTATATTTTATTTTATTTAGAGATAAACTATTTTCCATCCACCATAATTTTTATTTTATGGTTATATTAATTTAAAATATTTCATGTTTTATCAAATAAAAACTCTCCTTTCTTTTTTTCTAAAAATTTATGTATTGAAACATGGGTTTTAAATGTATGGGGTCTCTCTAAACAATCCTTTTCTCTAGGTTATTGACATTTTACTACTAACTCAGTTATTATTTCACTTTAGTTTCATATAATTCCAATAAATTATTTATATATGTATCTCACATATATAAATATCTTATCAAACCTTTATTTTTGGGGGTAATACATACCTTATGATCATTTGTTAATGTCTTGTTTACGAAATATATTACTATTATGATATGATGAAAGATTAAGAAACCCACTTTATTTGTATGGGTAATTATTATTTTTATCTTCTATCATTGATTTAATTTTTTTTATCACACATATTCATGAACATTTTGTGATGTTATTTTCTAGATATCACTCCAATGTATTGGGTAAATCAATTTTCTCATGAGACGATATACATGGGATTAAAGTGTAGAATTAATCCCCTATAGGACTATTGTTTCCAAAACCTTATGATACCATGTTTTTTATTTTATACTCCCATGTGATTATCCATGTTTTTATGTTTAAAAAAATTATTTTCTACTTCTTAAGGGTGAAATTTATATCTTTACGGAAAATATTTGTATATTTTTCATTATATAAATGGAACCATTATGATTTTTATCTTTCCATTAAGATTTATAATTAAATGATCTATAAAAATGTTTTTTTAGAAAATTTTATTTTATTTGTAAAAAATGATCATTTTCCTGAAAAATTTTTATTTTTAAAAATAAAATTATATATCATTAATTGTGAACTATTGAGTTTATTTATTTCTTTTTATATGTCCCTTAATAATATCTTTATTCTCATACCATTTTTCAAAATTTTATGCATATGGTTTTAAGGATTATTAGTTGAAAGATTAGGTCAACATGAATATTTTAGATATATTGAAAGAAAATATAACTTCTTATATCATAATATATTTTTCTGGGAAAATTGATAATTAGAACAATTGTCAACTTTTGTATGTAATATTTATTTATCTAAGGGTGGGGGCCTACTTATCTAAAACACTAAACCTAAAATATCATTTTAAATTAAGTAAAATGAATTTATTTTAAAACAAAATATTATATAGTATTTAGGGATAGTTCCCTATAATTTCAAATAACTATTGATAGTATTTGTTATTATATATCTTTATATATTATTAAATTGATTTTGGAATTCTAAAATGTATAATTGTCCATGTAAAAAAGTTATATAATATAAATATTCTTATATAATTTGGTATGTTCATTAATAATGGAATCTTAATTAAGCTTCTTATATTCCATGAACAATAAATATGGTCTGAAAAAACATAATATATTTATAAAATTTTATTTACATAATTTTAAGGTTATAAACATTACCAAAGGTCTAAGGGGTCTATAAATATAGAAATTAAGGATTAGTGTATTTTTATTCCAATAATATAAAGTGATTTTTTTAATCATGATGATTTAGTGGAGGGAATGTTCATTGATAGACACACATTTGTGTGCATTTATCATATTTTACTAATGAGATCACTTTATTACATCAAAAAACTACATTAATTATAATTCAATTATCCATTATTTACTATAGTTAGAGTTTTAATCAGTGACACGAAAATGGTTTGATTATATTGGGATAATGTGATGGGATGATTTTTTAATATAATTGGTTTCTCAAACATGGATATTATCTAAAAAATATTTAAAATAAAAAATTATTCCACCAACCAAATTCCTATATTAATTTTTTTTAAACCGCTTTAAGAATAAGTCAAAACTGAATATATTAGTAGAAATAAAAACTAACCAACAAATTAAACCTAAAAAACCAATGGAAACTACCATAAAAATAATCTAAACTATCATGGCTCACCAATACCCTTGAAAAAATTAGATCATAAAGGAATATGATGATTCATTCTAAAGAAATTAAGATAGTATATCCATGTTCCATTTTTAGAAACCAATAAATAATAAATTTATCCCACTCTAGCTCATAACAGGTAATTTCCTCCAAGATATATGAAATTATGTTCCTCTTATAAATATAAATTTCATTATAAATATTTCAATCATTAAATTTTTAAAGTAAAATATAATTTTTGTAGTTGATCCAAACTAATGGTTTTATTTTTTTGTTTATTGTAATCTTTATTTGATAAATTAAAAAATTGTTTCTTTTACATAAAGCACAATACATGATTTAGTTTTTTCAATGTCCTTGATATGAGAATTTTTTTATGAAACACATTATTTTTTGGAAAATAAATATATAAACTATATTAATATTGTATATCTCGTAGTGTCAAATAATTTTATTTCATTATATATAATGAAATATGAAATTGTAAAATTTTCTTTCATTATAAACAACATTGTATATGAAATCTTTTTCCTAATAATATGTTTTATGTATGTGAAATATTTTTTTTCTCAAATAGTGATTTTCATTAGAAATGGTTTTTTAAATTAAAATTTATGTCTCATTTTATTTTTTATTTGGATTAGTACGGGTACACATTAAGCCTAAATAATTACATATGTTATATTCTATCTATTTTAATACTAGTACACACTAGTTAGTATCCATGAAATAAATAGATCCTCACTTATCTTGAAACTAGTGAAAATTGGATTCTTACCTGTATTATGACTAATCTTCCTTTTCTTTTCTACAACTGATCTTATGGAATATTATATAACGTAATTTGTGAAATATTTTTTGAAGTATTTATATACGATATGGTTTTCTCTAATGTGATTATAACAGATTACTCTTAATTTATATCATGTATGTTATAACACTATATTGAGCCACACTGATATGATGGTAAATACTAAAAAAAGAGAATGTATACATATATTTTTCAATTAAACATGATGTTTTATAAGTAATGATTTTTACCTAATATTAGATACTACATTTATATATATATATGAGTATGCAAAAGGGAGTATATTTCTAGTTATGTAAAAATGGTGTGATTCTAATTATGTGACTTGTCAAGTTATATGATGTTAATTGAATGTTTATATGATTGTATATATTTTTATCATATGTTATGCATAACATGAGTTTGTATTCCTTGCTTGGGGAACAATTCCAATATAGTGGGATGGGATAGGACTCTCTGAATTACTCTAACCCTTTCCCCCTTACACAAATTAAAGTGTAATGTTTTTCCCCTACTCATTATATACCATTCCCTTTCACCATAAGATGGGTGTTTTACTAAGGAAAACTTTGTTTTAGGTTCATTGGTATGTGAATCATGGTTTAACTACCCATTTCATCTCATAATATGAGTGTAGGGTTTAAAGTGAATATATATATATATGTACGGATCCTATTAGTATAAAGAGTTTTTTTCATAACTGGTAGCAGTCTATGAGTTTCTTAATTATTCATTCCATTCATAATCTAATTGATCACTACACATAAAACTATTTTTTATAAATCAATTTAAATAATTATACATGTTCATGCATACACTGTCACGACCCATCCCTAGGGGCTCGTGTTGTGACTACCCCAAGCCCACCTTCCATAGGATAGGGGCTGGCGAATAGCACCAATGGAGTAATTCCCTAAATTTGGGATGGTATTGCCTTTATAACTATAAACACACACAACAGAGTACAAGCTGGAAGAAAGAAACTAAGTAAAACTATATAAAAAGAGTGTTGAAAAGTAAAGGGGCCCGAAATATAAGCCCAACTGTAAAGTACAGGTAAAACTGAAAAGGGACAAACAACTGAAAGGTTAAATGAATCTCCTGGAGCATCCACTACAGATCCTACCTAAAGGGTAGGTACAGATAGCCTCTACAGCACTCCACATCCTTCTGTCTCCTCTTGGTACCGACTCGTCATAAGGCCCACCTCCAAGTACCATCCAGTCCAGCTACTTTGATCCTCATTCAATGTTGTTTGTTGTCTGCAACATACACAACGAGGTGTAGGCATATCCCGTGAAGGGGTGAGTATATCGATACTCAGTAGGGACCCTTAGACCACCAAGGTCTCTCAAAATCCAGCAGGGATAAACCACAGAGTATAAAATCAATGGATATCCATTACATTGGTATATTCCCATACATATACCAAATTTATCGAGCAACCCATCTCAGTCTTAAGGAAAACACGTGAATCACTGACTCAGCTCACACAAGTATACAACTTATGTAGAGAGATATAGATGATCAGATATAGCCACTGAATCATCTATGTTTCCAGACCCACACATGATCCAGGACCAGTAGTTATAACTTTCGGACCCACATAGGATCTAAGAACAGTAGTTAGAGCTGTCGGATCCACACAGGATCAAGGATCAACTGGTAGAACTGTTGGACCCACACAGGATCCAGGAACAGTAGTTGGATCTGTTGGACCCACATAGGATCCAGAACTAGCTATTCTTTCAAACCCACACAGTATCCAGGAAAAGAAGTCTGAACTGTCGGTCCCACACAGCATCCAGGAACAGTATTCAGAGCTGTCGGACCCACACAATATCTAGGAATAGTCGTCAGTGCACAGTTAGCTACAATGTTTCCACAAAGCATGCTTGATTATGGGAGGGTCCGATCCTCAATATGATTTTTGATACATCAACTCCCACAAAGTCCCAATTTTATGTATCTAAAATATTTTTATTTCCATAAGAAACTCAACGCGACAAATGGTGTGCCAATCGGACACCCGGTATGAGAGATATTGGCATTTCCATTTCCAGGGCCCGACTGGATTTAGGTTAAATCCAGCCCGACCATACACTATCTTCATCCAAACCTCACGTGGGCTCTCCCAAAGAATCTTCTATCTCTAAGATTTCTGTTATTTCATGCGGTTTGTCATTCAGACACTCGTAGACCATGTTATGGGAGAAAAGGTGAAACCAGGTCAAATGGGTCCGGACTGGGGTCCTACCTGGTCCACGGGTCTGACCCAGTCCGCAGATCCGACCTGGTCTTCGGGGGTGGCCCGGCCCGCGGGGGCGGCCCGGGCGGCTGGCGTCCTGGCCCGGCTGGCGCCCCGCGCGACTAGCTGGCGGCCCGTGGGGTCCACCCTAGCCACATCCAGGGGGAAGCCACGACCACTGGATCCCAAACGGATAAGCCCTTCGGGTGGAGGAAAATCAGCACCACGTGGAGTCGTTCCGCTTCATGTGGTACTCGGTTGGTCCTGCTCCCCCTGGCTAGCCGAGCGGCCAGTCGCCTCCTGCACGGCGTCGTTGCATCGCGCCCCCTCCGGCAGCCCGGCGGCTCGGTCCTCTAGGATTCATTGTTGATGGCCTAGTGCCGACAGTCATTGCATCACTACAGCCAAGTGTCACGACCCTCCATCGATCCTCCGCATGGTGTGGTTAAGTTGTGCCTTCTCCCGCAATCTGACGGCTCAAGCCACGGGCTTCCTTCATGGTCGGCCTTACGCCGGCCCCCACTGCACCGTCACGGCCCGTCAGCCGCGACCTTATCCTCCGGCGGTGCGGTGGTGCCGCCGCTATCCATCCAGTCGGCCAGAGTGCTGACCTCCCTTCTCTTCGTCGCTGGTTCCGACCGCTGGAGAATCTTTCATGGTTCACCGGATTAGTTCTATTAGCCTGATACTCCTTCCGGAAGAAGTCTCACTCTCCTCGAGACATCTCCTTCGATCCGCAACCGATGTTGACGAGAAACACTCAACCCAAACTCATTCCACGTTGGTTGTCAAAATACATAAGAAATGGGGAGGGGTCGGGTCGTGTTTTTTTGGCCCACACCCTCCACGTTAGGGTGATATCAATTGGCTTCAAATTCTAAACCACAATGGTAAACAAAGAACGAGCAACAAAAAAAAAGTTTGAACCCCTACCTCAAATTCATTGTTCGTTGATGATGTTGTGGAAAGGCGGATGTTGATTCATTGACATCGGAAAAGAATAAGATGAATTCAAGGATGATGTCGTTGGCATTCTTCAAGGAAATATCTTCCTCCCTTATTCCACTTGAAGATCGTTCTTCGTTGGAGGAATAATTGTTCTTCGTTGGAGAATTATTTTTCTCCCAAGCTCTCCATTTCCCAAGCTCGACCCAAATGAAAAATGCCAACCAAAAATAATGGATTAATTTAATCCATTATTTAATTGTTGGCCCAAATATTCAAAAAGACTAAAATTAATTAACTAATGCTCCATTAATTAATTTTATTGGATTGGCACCATAAAGTGGGGAGTTCAAGAGGCTCTCCCCACTTAATGGGAAGTTCAAGAGGCTTCCAACTCGGGTGGTCCCCACTAAATTACACCTCACATGGTAGGTTGAGTTCAGGTGGGCCCCACCACCATAACCTCTCATGCGAGGTTAATGTGTGGCGGTCCCCACCTCAAACCTCCACATGGTGGTTATATCAAATAAAATAAAATAAGACATACACTTATTTTATTTTATTATTCTAGGTAAAACCCAAAAATAATCTTTTATTCCCGACCATCTTCTGTCAAGGTGAAAGTCTTTTTAAGAGAATACCAGCTCATCGAGATCAACGGTACCCTTGTATTTCAATTCTGAGCACCGGTTCAAATGTTATAAAATCCCTCTTGTACATTTACTAAACATACCCAAAAAATACTTCCGAAATTGATTCCGGACACACCGAGACCCAGAATCCTGAGCCATCAGTTTTCGTGATCTCATAAAATTCCCATGTATTTAAGAAAAACATACCACGGAAATTCCAGGTCTTTACATTTTCCCCACCTCAGGGCTTTACGTCCCAATAAGCTATAACTCGAACTAAGGGAACAAATGGGGTACTGAGCAGGCATCTGAGCCTCCCACTCCCATGTGCTCTCCTAGAGGTTCTCGTGCTGCCAACATATGTGCACCAGAGATATCGACCATCCACAAAGGACCCACTCATGTCCATCCTAAATCTCCACTGGAACCTCTATAAAATTCACCCCATCATAGACGTCCAGCTCCCTATGGTTGATGATGTGAGAAGGGTCGTGCAAGTATCTCCTCAGCAGGGATACGTGGAAGACGTCGTGCACCCGGTGCGACTGAGTTGGAAGAGCCAGGCGGTAATCCACCTCACCTACTCTACTAAGGACCTGCAAAGGTCCGATGAAATATGGAGATAACTTGTCACCTCATCCAAATTTCCTTAAACCTCGTTGGGGTGAGACCCATACAAAGACGTGGTCGCCATCCTCAAAATCTAGAGGTCTCCATCTCCTATCATCATACGACTTCTACCTGCTCTGTGCAGTCTTCATCCACTCCTAGATGATCTTCACCTTCTCTGTGGTAGTTCGTACCATCTTTGGTCCCATGAGTGCTGACTCCCCTGGGTCTATCCAGCACAGTGGTGATCTACAGGGTCGACCATACAAATCCTCAAAAGGTATCATCCCAATAGTGGAGTGATAGCTGTTGTTTTATGTAAACTCCACCAATGGTAAGTGGTCCTCCCAGTTGTGACCAAAGTCGAGGACGCATGTACGGAGCATATCCTCGAGTGTCTGAATGGTCCTCTCAGTCATCCATTCATCTAAGGATGGAAGGTGGTTCTCTAGCGAATCTTCATCCCAAAAACTTCCTAAAACCCCTTCCATATCCAGGAAGTAAATTTTGTGTCACGATCGGAGACAATCATCAAGGGTATACCATGTATCCATAGAATCACCTACACGTACAGGCGTCCCAAGCTCTCTACTAAACCCTGCTATCTTATTACTATGAAGTGGGCCAACATGGTGAGTCGATCAAAGATAACCCAAATCAAATCATGACTCCTGGGTGTACGTGGAATACACGTCACAAATTCCATTGATATCCCATCCCACTTCTACTCTGGGACCTCTGAAGGCTGAACCATGCCTGATGGTACCTGATACTCTTCCTTCACTTGCTGACAATTGAGTCATCCAGAGACAAACTCTGCTACTTCCTTCTTTACACCTGGGCACCAGTACTGTCGTTGAAGGTACTAGTACATCTTCACCACTCTAGAGGGGATGTGTGGAACTCCATCAACACATCCACTTGAAGTGACACTGGCACCATTGTACGTCCTCTAAAGAGGATGACGTGATCCCCACCTTCATAAAATACATCTGGTTCCTACCCTATGGATATTTTTGCACGTCATGCCTCACAGTCAGTGTCTCCACATTGTGCCTCCCTGACTTGTTGAAGAATTAGAGGAGTGACTATAAGAGACTGAAGAAAAGAAGATATGTCTCGGCCCACAAAGGATATCTATAAGGCAGCCAGCTGCTCCGTCGCCTCTCCTAGTAGATGTATACAAGATCTCTTACTAAGCACATCTGTAACAATGTTCCCCTTCCCAAGAGCATAGACTATCTCGAAGTCATAGTCATAGAGGAACTTGATCCAACATTGTTGTCTCAGGTTTAGGTCCTTCTAAGAGAAGATATACCTGAGACTATTGTGATCAGAGTATATGGTAAAACATTCACCCATAAGATAGTGCCACCACATCTTTAAGGAAAAGACCACTTCTACTAACTCCAGGTCATGGGTAGTGTAGTTCTTCTCATGCTATCTCAGCTGCCGAGAACCATACACGATCACTTCTCGCTCCGGCATCAGGACACACCTGATTCCAGTACCTGATGCATCGCAGTAGACTAGGTACCCTATGCCCTCCTCTATAAGCCTGAACATGGGGGAACTAGTCAGCCTCTACCTCAGCTCCTGAAAGCTGTGTTGGCATCTCTTCAACCACACGAAGGGTTTACCATTCTTCTTCAAGGATGAAAGTGGTGTTGAAACTCTGTAGAAGTCTGGAATGAACCTCCAGTAGTATCCAGTGAAACCTAGGAAACTTCGTACCTCCGTTACACTCCTGGGTGGCTCCCAAGAAAGTACCACCTTAATATTCACTGGATCTATAGCAACTCCAGCCGTTGAGATGACATGTCCCAAAAAGTAAAACTCTCGGATCCAAAACCATCACTTCAGGATCTTACATTAAAGCCGGTGCTCTCGTATTATGTCCAATACTACCTGCAAATGGTAGTCATGCTCCTCCCCAGTAGTTGAGTAGATCATAATGTTGTTTATGAAGACTACAACAAATTGATTGACGTATGTCTAGAATATCCTTTTCATGAGTCCCATGAACACTACTGGATCAATGGTTATTCCAAAAGCATAACAAAGAAATCGTAGTGGTCATACATACACCTGAAGGTCGTCTTTTGCACATCCTCGTCTCGAACTCTGAGCTGGTGATAGCCTGATCTAAGGTATATCTTTGAGAACCACAGTGCTCCCTTTAGTTGATCAAAGAATTCATCAATCCTTGAGATTGGGTACTTGTTCTTCACGGTCACCTAGTTCAGGCGATGTTAGTTGACAAAAAGCCTCAAGATTCTATCCACCTTCTTGGCAAACAGAATCGGGGCTTCCCTGGGAGAAATACTGGGTCGGATGAATCCCATCCCCTGTAAGTCCTCCAGCTGTACCTGCAGGTCACGAAGCTCTGTGAGATCCATCTGAGATGTTGGTGTAGATATGAGTTTTGTTTCGGGGTACAGTTCAATATAGAATTCCACCTCTCTTTATGGAGGTAGATCTAGGACATCATCAGGGAAAACATCTGTGTACTGGTCCACCACTACAGGATAGCTCAGACTCTCCACATCAACTTCTCTCAGGGTAAGGCAAGCCAACTAATGAGTGATCGGTTTCACCCTCCGAGTAAGTCTGTCATGTGCTATAAAGGCTCCCTTCTCTCCAGTGAAGCTAAATATGCTCCCATCCATGTGGACACACTGCACTTTTCACCTAATACTGTCAATTTGAGCATGGACTGTGGATAACAATCCCATACCCATGATGACATCATAAGACCTCGACGCCACTACAAGGAGATCCCAGCCAAAGCTCTCACCTCCTAGAGTAAGATCAAACAACCGGAACCAGTTTGTAATCTTCGAGTCTGCTCTTGTAGGAGTCTCTTTCCATAAGGATCGACACAACAGGTCCTTCAGAATCTCCAAGCACCGAACGAGGGTAGAGGAAATGAAAGAGTGACTGGAACCTGTGTCTATAAGAAATGAAACTAAGGTGGAGTCGGAACAGATCATACCTCAAATCATCTCTAGAGCGCTGTTATTGTAAGACTTAGCTTCCTAGAGCTGAGCTCTCCCCTGTCCACCTACTCCCTACGGTCGGGGTGGACCTCCTGTTGGTGGTGGTGGTAACACCTCCTAACATCGTCCACCACCAGCTGCATGACCAAATCCTCTACCATGTCCGCCTACTCCCTGTGGTCCGCCATGATCGAATCTCTGTCTTTTCCTGGGCGGTCCTTCGACCATATGCTGGTTGTCAGTACGGCGGGTCAAACAGTAACGAACCATGTGTCCATGCCCACCGCAAGAGTGACATTACCCACTCCAGGCATGACTGGATCTGTCTCGTGTACCCCGCACGACTAAACCCTTATCCTGAGGTCATCCATTGGATGTTCTTCTCCCCTTGGACCTCTGTGACATCTTTCTGCTTCCAGTTTCATAAGACTCTGCTATGTGATGCCCAGTGGTGGGTCTTGCTACTGGTGACTGCTCAGCAAGGAAACTCTCCACAAATAGGGCTCGCTCCAACACCCTATCCTACATCAGGATATTTAGGGAGGTCATAAAAGATCTAATCTCTCGCCTGATCCACTCCTCAATGATCCAGCCCCTGAAGAATGGGTCCCGCACCATATCTGTGGAGTTGCGCGAGAGGTCGGTGAACCTCACTGAGTATTGTACCCTCATCAAGCTACCCTACAGTAGATGCACTAGCTCTTGTATCTACACCGCACGTAGGGTGGCTGGGACAAACTCTTCCCAAAACAATCTCTTCAAGTCTACCAAGAGATGTGTTGCCTCGTCATGCACTGAGAGCATCAGGCTCCACCATTTTCCTACTTCTTCTAGAAGAATACTCGCAGCAAGGATCACCGTATGGTCGGTTGGTGTCCCTACTAGTCTGAAGACTCTCACCATAGCCTCCAGCCAATCCTCAGCTGCCTGTGAGTCCATCTCACCCCTGAACCTGGGTGACCTCTAGGACAGGAACTCATGCAACACGCTCAAGTGGCATGCACTCTCTGCTACTGGGGTTCGTGGTATCAGTGGCCCAAAAGGTAGTGGTATCGCTGGTGCCTTCGCTATGATAGGGCCCTGAACCGAGGCCTCATCACTCTATGGGCTATCATCTCATACAACTCTCGGAACCCAGGATGGATGTCTGTGTGGGGCCATCCTGAAAAGATACAGGTGTTCCATGGTCAATAAGTTATACCTGTTGAACTGAATCAAAGAGATCACAAAGAAAACTCTTGAAACACACACGCAATCAGGTTTTTCATGCACTATGCTGGAAATCAGAAGTCAGGGTCTTGGTGTATAGATACATCGGTCTCCACACCAACACTGGACTCCCTGGACTGAAAAAGACGCTTAGTACGCTTAACACTATTGCTTCATAGTAATGAAAGATTAGAGTCCTACGTTTTGTGGTAGAACTGACTCCTCTGATACCAATTTGTCATGACTTGTCCCTCGGGGCCTCTGCCATGACTACCCCAAGCCCACCTTCCATAGTCCAGGGGATGGCGACTAGCACCAAAAGCGTAATTCCCTAAATCTGGGAAGGAATTTACTTTATAACTGTAAACACACCCAGTAGAGTACAAACTGGAATCAAAACACAAAGTAAAACTATATAACAAAACAGTGCTCAAAAGTAAAGGGGGGCAGAAATTTAAGCACAACTGTAAAGTAGAAGTACAAATGAAGAGGGGAAAATAGATTAAAGATGAAAAGCAACTCCTAGATCATCCACCAGGGATCTGACCTGAAGGGTATGTATAGATATCCTCAATAGAACTCCGCGTCCATTCGTCTCCTCTGGGTACCGACTCGTCATAAGATCCACCTCTGAGTATCGTACAGTCCTACTACTCTGACCCTCATTCGACGCTGTTTGTCATCTGGAACCAACATAAAAGGTGCGGGCATAGCCCGTGCAGGGGTGAGTATAACGATACTCAGTAGGGACCCCGAGACCACCTTGGTCTCTCAAAATCCACTAAGGACAAACCACAAAGTATGAAATCAATAGATAACCATTACTTAGGTATATGACCATACATATTTCTATGTTATCAAGTAACCCATCTCAATCATGAGGAAAAAACTAAAATCACTCACTCATCTCACACAAGTATCCATCTTATGTAGAGAGATAGAGATGATCATATATATCCATTGAATCATCTAATTTGTCGGACCCACACAGAATCCAGGACATGCAGTTAGAACTGTCTGTCCCGCACAGGATCCAGGAACAGTAGTTGGAGCTGTCGGACCCACACAAGATCTAGGACCTGCAGTTAGAACTATCGGACCCACACAAGATCCAAGAACTGTAGTTAGAGCTGTATGACCCACACAGGATCCAGGACCAGCTATTAGAACTTTCGGACCCACACAGGATCTAGGAATAGTAGTTGGATCTGTCAGACCCACACATGATCTAGAACCAGCTATTCTGTCGAACCCACACAGGATCTAGGAATAGAAGTCAGAACTGTCATACCCACATAGGATCTAGGAATAGTAGTCAGAGCTGTCAGACCCACATAGGATCCAGGAACAGTCGTTAGTGCACAGCCAGCCATAGGTTTTCCACAAAATAATGCTTATTCTAGGAGGGTCTGCACCTCAAGACAAGTTTCGATACATAAAACACCATGAATTACCACATTTAATGTATTTAAAAGATATGTCTTTACATAAGATACTCAACGCGACAGACGGTGCACCATTCGGACGCCCGTTCTGAGAGTTATAGACATTTCTGTTCTGAGTGCCCGGTTGGATTTAGGTTCAATCCAAACCAACCATACCCCAACTACGTCCAAACCTCATGTGAGGTATTCCAAAAGAACTATCTTACTCCAATATTTCTATTTCCGCAGACGGTTCTTCAATTGGACACTCGTAGCCCATGTTATGGGCGAAAAGGTGAAATTGGGAAAACGGGTCCGGACTGGGGTCTGAGCCGGTCTGCGAGTCCGACCTGGTCCATGGAGGTGGCTCGGTCCACGGGGGAGGCCTGGTCCGCGCTGGGTCCGGCCTGCACGGCTGGCGGCCCTTGTGGTCTACCCTAGCTACGTCCAGGGGGGAAGCTACACCCCTTGGATCCTGAACGACTAAGTTGTTCTGGTGGAGGACAAACCGGCACCACGTGGCACCGGTCCATGTCACGTGGGACCCACTGGGTCCTGCTCCTCCCAGTTGCCCAAGCGACCAGCCACCTTTTGCACGATTCCGTTGTGTCGTACCTCCTCTGGAAACCCGACAGATCGTGTCGCAGGTCCTCATCACGGCCGGCCTAACTCCGGCCACCGCCGCATCATCGCTGCCCTCCTTCGGTCCACCGCGCGGTGCAGTTGTGTCGCACCTTCTTCGGCGACTTGGCATCTTGGGCCGCCGGCTTCCTTCATGGTCGGCCTTACGCCGGCAGCCGCTGCACCGCCACAGCCCATCGCCCATGGCCTTCTCCTCTGGCATCGTAGTGGTGTAGCCGCTGTCCATGCTGCCGGCCAGAGCGTCAGCCACCCTTCTCTTTGTCGCCAGTTTCGACCGCTGGAAAATATTTCACGGGTCACTGGACGAATTCTGGTGGCCCATTTCATGTTCCAGAAGATGTCACACTCTCCTCGGGACATCGCCTTCGATCCACAATAAATGTTGATAAGAAACTCTCAACCCGGAATGATACCGCGTTGGGTGTCAAAATCCAAAAGAAAGAAGGAGGGGTCAGGCCATGTTTATTCAGCACGTTCCCTCCACGTTAGGTTGATATTAAGCAGCATCGAATTCTAAACCAAAACAGTAAATGAAGAACGTGGAACAAAATAATGTTCAAACCCCTACATTGGATTCATTATTCGTTGATGATGTCAGGGAAAGACGGATGTCGATTCATTGATGTTGGGAAACAAGATGAAGAAGTTGGGGATGACGTCGTCGGCGTTCTTCAAGGACAGCGCTTCCTCCCTTGTTCAGGTTGTAGATCATTCATTGTTGGCAAAAGAAGTTTTATTCGTTGGAGAATTATTTTTCTACCAAGATCTTCTTTTTCCAAGCTCTACCCAAATGAAAAATGCCAACCATAAATAATGGATTATGTTAATCCATTATTTAATTATTGGCCCAAATATTGAAAAAGATTCAAAATTATTAATTAATTCTACATTAATTAATTTCCTTGAATTGGCACCATAAAGTGGAGAGTTTAAGAGGCTCTTTCCACTTATTAGGAAGTTCAAGAGGCTTCCAACTCGGGTTCTCCCCACTAAATTACACCTCACATGGGTGGTTGAGTTCGTGTGGGCTCCACCACCATAACCACTCATAGGGGTTAAGGTGTGGCGGTCCCCACCTCTAACCTCCACATTGTGGTTATAACAAATAAAATAAAATAATACATGCACTTATTTTATTTTATTATTCCACATAAACCCAAAAAAAATATCTTTTATTCCGAACCATCTATTGTTGAGGTGAAAGTCTTTTTAAGAAAATACCGGTGATTCGAGATCAATAGTCCCCTTAGATTTCAATTCCGAGCACCCGTTCAAAAGTTATAAAACCCCGCTCGTACGTTTACTAAATGTACTCAAATAAATCTTCGGAAATTGATTCTGGGCACACTGGGCCTCGTAATCACGTGCCTTCCATTTTTGCAGTCTCGTAAAATTCCCATTTATTTAAGACAAAAAAATTCCACAGAAATTCCAACTCTTTTCATACTCATATTATTTTTATATTGAGTTGATACACCATTGGTGTTACCCTGATGAGTAATTATTCTCACACCCCACATTAACACTCTTGGGAAAAATTAGTTTCACAGGAAAATTTTCATGTATGGAAAAAGTATGTAAATAGTTATGGGATGTTGTGCTTGATAGCAATGACCGATGTGAGTTTACATATTCTCACTCCATGTGGTATTGGATGAGGAGACTATAGTTGGAATGGTAAATATAGGTATATCACCTATTCCATTAAGTTATATTGAGTCTATTTATTGTAACATGGTTTTTAAAGTTTAATTACATGTGGACTATATATATATATATTTATTATATTTGTATATAAAATGGAATTATTTTTTATATATTTTTATTCAGTGAAAAAAGAAATTTTTGTCAATTTTTTCTTGGGAACCTCAATTATATAAAATAGTCTCACAAGTTCCTTGAAAGAATCCAATTGTTAATTTAAACATAAATCAAAATGATTAAATCCATTCCCAATGTTAATTTGAGACGTAATGAAATATTTTATGGACTCAAAGGATTGTAAAAATCAATTTTACTATACTATTTGGGTATCAAGGTTCAAAACAATACAATGTGGTATCATAGTTTTATTAAAATTATTTGATTTTTTATTTTTTATATACAGATGATAGGAAAACAAGGAGATGAGGTGTAATCCAAAAACAAGCCCTGTAGAACACATTGTAGTGGATGGTCATGTTTCTATAGAATTTTTTTGGTATTGTTTTGACATCATAAGTTAGTGTAATTTTGTTTTCTAATTTCATGGGTATGTAATGATAAAACTAAATAAGTGTATGGGGAATCGCTTATAACAACATTTTTTGTTTTTTATGCATTATATAATCTAGTAGTATCATGTTTATATATTAATAAATATATTTTATTTGATTTAATTAATTAAAAATAATATAAAAAATAAATTATGTTTATATAAAAACCTTCTCTCTTCTTATTAAAATAATTAAAGAATCCTCAAAATATATTTATATTGATATAGATTATATATCCACTATTTCTAAATGTATTGCTATAATTATTTTACTATCTAATGTTTTGATTATTTGGATATTTTTTTCCAATTTTCTCAACTGATAATGTCATATCATGTTCTATTATTATTATGTGTTATAGAAATTATAGCGATCATTATTTTAATTCATGTAATATGACATCTTCTAGAAATTTCTTCTTAGAGATATATAAAAATTAGGTTTTTTATGATTCTAGTAATTTCATTATGATGATTTCTTAATATGTTTTGTCATTATTTTGGTATTTTCAAAGGAAATTAATTAAGTATAACTAAATTATATTTTCTATGAGAAGTGATTTTCTAAATAAATAGAAATTTGATAAATGATTCTATTGTATAAGATATAACGAGTAGCGTTTTTTCTCAATGGGTGATATCTTTTTTTGTAAATTGGACCATTTCTTAAATTTTATTTTATATGGTAAGTTTAAATGGAGTTCATCATCTAATTTTTTTAATAAAAATGTGTTTAATGTTAAATTATAATTTAGTGGTGGTGAATTCATAGCAGTCCCAAGGTAACTCTAATAGTAGGAATCAATATAAGTGAAAGGGTGGTCTGGTAATGGGACTTTTGAGGATGTTATTTAGGTTAGTAGGTATTTTATTATTGGACCCTAATGATATTATGTATTTTATGGAATTTATTTATAAGGTATCAATAGTATAATGTGTGTTTGGGATGTGTATTAATGTGTCAGTGTTATATTTACCTTAGGTGATTTAAAATCTCATTGTAATTATTAATTCATTTTTATTTTTTGGATTCAGGCAAAGAAGTGTGGATATTTTTTGCATGGGTATTTATTTTGAATTATGGAGCTGATTAATTAGAAAAAAAAATTGAAGGGTTAGGGGAAAGCCCCCATTGATTAAGAAAGAAAAACCCTCTTTTAGACTGTGAAAGGGGAAAACCATTACAAGCAGGGCACAAGCCTTAAAAAACAAAATAAAACTACAAAGTCAAAAGAAACAAACATCCATGTTGACATTAGAAAACCTCATCACCCCATTTTCAGGCATCCTAAAGTGAGTCTCGTCAATTAATTTTGTCACACCCTTTGGAAAGAACTTGCAATGCGCTGGTAGAAAAACATGTCAGAGCACCTCATCAACCAACAACGTGGAGGAGTGTCAGATGAAAGGATCTGTCACACCATTCTCTCTTGTGAGCCACCCACCCAATAAATAATGAAGATAAATTTAGAAATTTCAACCTGATGAAATGAAAAAAAAATATAAAAAATCACTGAACAAATGACATGGAAAGGCACCCATATTCCCAAAATGGAGATGACACATGGAAGGATGAAGGATATTAACACATTGCTCACACATTCGAGTTTACCCACCCAATGACACATAGAAACTGATGCACCATTCCAAATGCCACAGGGAGAACCAAAACCCACATGAAAATATTCTTCTCATGAAAAAGCAGGAGAAAAATAAAAACAATTAAATAAAAGAAAGCTCAACCAATTTCAAGATCACACTGTAGTAAACAAGGAACGTCCCTCGGCCTACATACATAACATCAAGAACCAAACTACACTATTATGTGATCATAAACAGTAAACCCAAGGGAAAAGATTCTAAAAAGTCCACGCGATTTTTAATCGAGATTTCTATAGAATGGTCCACCACCAAGCACAATTCCTTTTATTGATCCTCTAATACCTTTGTTTGGATGAGACCTGGAAAAGGAAACCCAACAAGATCACCGCCTCAAGTAAACAAGAACACCATATCAGAGTGGAAAACATCAGAAATGAGATCGAAATCATAGGGGGGATAATTTTGAGGTGTAGGTGGACCACAACATCGATCGATGAAAGAAAATCTCAACTAGCTCCTATGTCATCAACAAGATACCCAGTATAATATAACTCCAGCGACCCCAAGCTGTAGATCGAATAGAAACTAGGCACATCACATGAGATGAATCACCTAATATCCACACATGTGAAATCCTTAAGAGATTCAAACATGAGAAGCCTGGCCACCACCATTTGATATCAAGAGCCTTTGAAGAACACGAACGCCAAATGCTGGGGAAACTTAATTATGAAGATAGATCTAAGGGAAGGAATTAACGATTGGAAATCATGCTAAATCCATAAATTGGAGTGGAGAGATGCTCGGGAAAGATTTTATAATAAATATCAGTCGGTGAAAGTAATGGGAGCTCCACCCTGAAGGGAAAGGGGAATCCCTGGTCACGAGCAGCACTGAAACCAGGGGAGTGTGGAGCCATCCAACACTATTAATTAGAAATTATGTATATAAATACTATCTATATTTTCAACGATAAAATATTTTATAGTATATTGTTATAAGTAAACATGCCTTATTTTTTTATTAAAAGTTCTCAATGATTTAAATTATGGAAATTTAGTGATGAAAAACAATTGATCGATTCTTTATTTTGGTAGAGTGGTTATTTTCTATTCTTGGATTGGTTCTTCAATTTTGATGTTTTAGGAAAAATCCCATAGTGTTTTATTTTTTGTTTTAGAATTCATTGAGGTTCTAAGATTTTGGGTAAGCCATGTGGTGGTTCCACTAAAACTATAAAATAATAGGTTAATTGAGGTACCAAGTGAGAGGTATCATGTACTTTGTTATATGGGGAATATAGAGAGGGGCATGGGGGGACCACCATGTACTGATTACCCCATAACAATAATTGTTATACTGATTCGAAATATTCCCTTAAATAGGGTGAAAATATCTTAATTTAATCTCAACTATTTAGACCCGTTAAAAGAATTCCTTCAATTCATTCTTCTCCAGGGAAGTCGAGACACCCAAATAGAGCTTAATGTTTCCTAGTTATTCTCTTCATATTACTTACACTTGTCTGTGGAATATAAAAATCTATTATCCGGTAAATAATTTTAAACCTTTAATTAACCCCATTTTACCTTTTTTTCTTTATATTTATATCATTGGTATTAGGTATTTTAGAGTGTTATTACTTGAAAGCAAAGTGAAATCACCTTGCAGCTTGGGTATTCACTATATCTTGACATAAGAAAGCTTCTATGGGTTTTTATATTAATGTAAATGGTATTTTAATTTATGTTTTATAAATTATGCATTATTATAGGGACTTTATTGTTTTAGAGTGAAATTAGTGTATATTTAATCATAATTAATTTGGTTTTTAGGTTGCCGTATTTTTAGCTGAATTCTAGGTGATATCAATATTTCTTCTCTTTTGGTTTAATACTTCTTTAATTCTTTTGGAAACATGTTTTTTATGTCTTGGTAATAATTATTTTGTTAATGGAAGTTAGGTTTTATCTAGTGATCATAAACGTTATCAAATCCCTCCAATTAAAATGGTAGGTGGTCATAACCATTTAGAAGTATTGTATGGATATGATTGAAGAATTTATTCAAATATTTTTATTCAAAATTAATAATAATTATTAATCAGGTATATTGGGAGGTTATGAATGAATGTATCTCAATGATATTTAATTATAAACTATTATATATTTTTGTGTGGTGTATTTTATATGAAACTATGTGATGATTTCCTTTAAAAAATGATTTATAAAGAAACATAATAGAAAATATTTTGAAAATATTATTTTGAAAGAGTCATTATAATTTATGTTAATTTTTATTTTGATTACATTAAAAATAAAATGGTTTGTTAGTATCAACTTCTAATATAATTTTTTATTTATGAATGACTTAGCTTCCTATATTCCAAAAACATCATATATAGCCTAAAAAAATTATGTTTTTAGAAATTATTGTTTATGGAATATTGTGGTTATAAATGTTAACAAAAATTAATGGTTCCTAAAATATATAAGGGATGTTTCATGGTTTTGTTTTCAATGAATGTGGTGCGATTTTTTTAATCATGAAGTTTGAGTGTTGGGACCTTAAATTTAATGGAATATATGGGCCATTATCATCTCTTACTAATGAGATATCATCCTTCCCAAAAAAACGTCAATGAATTATAATTTAACAAAATATGATTAAACACAGTTAAGAATATTTCATATGTGGTTAGATAATTTTTTGTTTAGTTAGGTGAAAATGAATTATATTGTTCTTTAACATGTTAGTTTTCATAAATTGGCTTATTATTCAAACAAATAATAATTTTTTTAATTACTAAATTCTTATTTAACATAAATCACTAAATATATATATAAATTATTCTAATCCTTTTATATGAAAACCAATTTACGAAACCCTTTCCTCTTTATAAAATTAATCATAACTATATTTTCTGTAAATTATAAATTAAAATCTAATCTATGTGTATTTTTCTATAAATAGAAAAATAATAATGTGTAAAATTTTAATAAACTATAAAAACATTACCCTAATAGAATTTTTTCTTAAGGATAAGTTTTCTGTATGATAAAAATATTTTCAAAAGAGATTATGATTTGAAATAGTGTTCTAATTTATCTTTTTTACCTTATCTTATTCTTTATATTGATTTCTAAAAATATGAATTGGTTATTAAAAATAATTTATGTAATCTCTTATAAAGTTAACCACTAGTACACACTAGTAATTATCCATGAATGATATAATGACCTACTAGGGTAGTCACTAGTGACCTTTAGATTGTATGTTTCCCTATGAACTATGTTGGGATTAACTTTTCCATAGGGTGTCATAAGAAAAATATTATTAAATTACTTGGGAAAATTTTTTATGTCTATATAATTTATTGTTTTTTATTATTTGATTATTATATATTACTCATTATTTAACTCATGTGTGAGTTAAAAATCAATTGACCCTAGATTATATAAAAGTTAACATAGAAAAGTAGATCATGTTTATCTATCATTGTATTAAACATGATGTTGGGTTTCTCATAATGTATAAATGATCATGGATACCTATTTAATATGTGAATGAGTATGCTAGAATTGTTATTTTAATATATTATATTAAAGTGGTGTAATTTCACTTCAGTTACATATTGATTTATATGATATTACTTTAAAGTGTATATAATAGTGTATATTGGTATATTGGGTTGTGTACACCCTGATCAGGTATTCATACCATGGATATCATATAAAATTTAGTGGTATATGTTATACTAAAATGATATATTGTAACCTTTCATTGTTTCGTGAAGTGATGGATAGTGTTTTTTTCATCTAATTATATACCACTCCTTTTCCACCTCAGGATATTTTTTTCATCTAGACTACCTTGTTTTAGGCTCACTGGGATGGGAACCATGGTTTACCCACCTAAAACTTCTCTTAATAAAAGATATAGGTTTGAAGATGGTATGGACAAGTTCAAATCCTCTTGATACATTAAGGTATCTGTTATGAGTTATACCAACCTTTGAATTTATTCATTATTCATTGCCTTTATGGAATGATTGATGACTACTTGTAAATCATTTTATATATATTAAAATTATCAAACATTATTTTTTCTAAAATTATTACATCACCATTGAGTTGAGATATCATTGGTTTTTCCCTACTGAGTATTTAGGTTCACACCTTACATTTTCAGTTTAGTACACATACAATTTCTCAAACTAAATTTCAAGTATGAATAGGTATGAATATAATTAAGAACATATTATAGTTTATCTAAGATCAGTTATGAGTTTTCATATTGAAACCCCGTCTTCTACTAGATTATGAGTCTGTAATTAATAATATTACTATTATCACATCTCTTATTCCATGTAATTATATTATTTTTTTCAGTGATACATGATTATTGTGGTGTTCTCATATATGGAAAAGTTATGTATCGGGATTTCATTCATTTTGGGAATTAAATTTTTTATTTATTATTTATTTTTACATATGAAAGTATTTTTTATCAATTTTTCTTGAGATCATCCAATATATCAAGGAACCATGTGGTTTCATCAAAAGAATTTACTTATTTCTATTTATATTTATCAAAGTAGTTAAATCATCCACTACTAAAAAAACCGCCATTAGCGACCGCCAAAAGAGGTCGCTATAGGATTCTAGAGGCCGACCAGCGACCTCCATTGGCGGTCTCTTTATCCTCGTCGCTAGAGGCCTAGAGCGACCGCCAATGGCGGTCGCTGTAGGTCTCCTTCCGGGAAACCTATAGCTACCGCTTTTGGCGGTCGTTATAGGAGGCCCGGATTTCGGCCTCCAGTGACCGCCAAGCGGTCGTTGCAGGCCTCCTGCCGGGCAACCTATAGCGACCGCTTTGGGCGGTCGCTATAGTGATTTTTTTTTTTAAAAATGTCCACTGAAATAAATATATATATATATATATTAAAAAAATATTCACATATATACTATTAAATACAATATTTTAAATATATATATATATATATAATATATTTTAAATGTTTTAATATATATAATATTAATTATATGTATAATATCGAATCATTGTGCTATAATAATTTAAAACCCTCCATTTAAGAAATTATATCATTTCATGTTTTTCCGAGCACGATTGCTCCGAATTCGACTGATGCACGCCGTTTTGGTGTTTTATGACTCCGGAAATGCGTTTCTAGCCGCCGCGGTCAAACGGAACCTCCGATTGACGTGTCGTCTCTCCGACCATTTCATAATTCATGCAACAGATGTTGTCATGCGGTTTCGTGGTATTCAGAGGTCATTCGGGTGGTTTTGACCCCCCAACGTGCCATTTCAGCGCGCGCCGAGTTGCTAAAAACGAAGCATTCGGTCGTGCCACGCGCACCGCACGTCCGATGGATGTGACGCCTCCTCTTGCATCTCAGGAAAAACATTCCTATAATTCTCGTGCGGTTTCAGGTTTTTCGGAGCAAATTTGCTCCGAATTCGACCGTCGCACGCCGTTTTGGTGTTTTATGACTCCGGAAACGCGTTTCTGGCCGCCGCGGTCAAACGTCACCTCCGATTGACGTGCCGTCTATCCGACCATTTCACAATTCACGCAACGGATGTTGTCGTGCGGTTTCGCGGCATTCGGAGGTCGTTCGGGTGGTTCCCCCCCCCCCCCCCCCCAATACGCCATTTCAGCACGCGCTGAGCTGCTGAAAACGACGCATTCGGTCGTGCCGTGCGCATCACACGTCCGATGGACGTGCCGCCTCCTCCTGCATCTCAGAAATAATATTACTATCGTTCTCGTGCGGTTTCAGGTCGTTCGGAGCACGTTTTCTCCGAATTCGACCGCTGCACGCCGTTTTGGAGTTTTATGACTCTGGAAACGTGTTTCCAGCCGCTGCGGTCAAACGACACCTCAAATTGATGTGACATCTATCCGACCATTTCATAATTCACGCAATGGATGTTTTCGTGCGGTTTCGTGGAATTCAGAGGTCATTCCGGTGGTTTTGACCCCCCAACACGCCCTTTCAGCCCGCGCCGAGCTGCTGAAAACGACGCATTCGGTTGTGCCGCGCACACCGCACGTCCGATGGACGTTCCGCCTCATCCTGCATCTCAGGAATAATATTACTATCATTCTCGTGCGGTTTCAGGTTTTTCGAAGCACGTTTGCTCCGAATTCGACCGCCGCACGCCGTTTTGGTGTTTTATGACTCCAGAAATGCGTTTCCGGCCGCCGCAGTCAAAATTCACCTCCGATTGACGTGCCGTCTGTCCGACCATTTCAAAATTCATGCAACGGATGTTTTCGTGCGGTTTCATGGCATTCGGAGGTCGTTCGGGTGGTTTTGACCCCCCAATGCGCCATTTCAGCGCGCGCCGAGCTGCTTAAAACGACGCATTCGGTCGTGCCGCGCGCACCGCATGTCCGATGGATGTGTCGCCTCCTCCTGCATCTCAGGAATAATATTCCTATCGTTCTCGTGCGGTTTCAGGTCATCCGGAGCTTGTTTACTCCGAATTCGACCGCCGCACGCCGTTTTGGTGTTTTATGACTCCGGAAACGCGTTTCCGGCCACCGCGGTCAAACGACACCTCTGATTGACATGCCGTCTAGCCGAACATTTCAAAATTCACGCAAAGGATGTTGTCATGCGGTTTCGTGGCATTCAGAGGTCGTTCTGGTGGTTTTGACCCCCCAACGCGCCATTTCAGCGCGCGCCGAGCTGCTGAAAACAACGCATTCGGTCATGTCGTGCGCACCGCACGTCCGATGGATGTGCCGCCTCCTCCTGCATCTCAGTAATAATATTTCTATCATTCTCATGCGGTTTCAGGTATTTCGGAGCACGTTTTCTCTGAATTCGACTGCCGCACGCCGTTTTGGTGTTTTATGACTTCGGAAACGCGTTTCCGGCCGCCGCGGACAAACGCCAACTCCGATTGACGTGCTGTCTATCCGACCATTTCAAAATTCAGTCAACCGATGTTGTCGTGCGGTTTCGTGGCATTCGGAGGTCGTTCGTGTGGTTTTGACCCCCCCAACGTGCCATTTCAGCGCACGTTGAGCTGCTGAAAACGACAAATTCGGTCGTGATGCGCGCACCGCAAGTCCGATGGGCGTGCTTCCTCCTCTTGCATCTCAGGAATAATATTCATATCGTTCTCGTGCGGTTTCAGGTTGTTCGGAGCACGTTTGCTCCAAATTGGACCGCCGCACGCCGTTTTGGTGTTTTATGGCTCCGGAAAAGCGTTTCCGGCCGCCGTGGTCAAACCGCACCTCTGATTGACGTTCCGTCTACCCGACCATTTCACAATTCACGCAACGAATGTTTTCATGCGGTTTTGTGGCATTCAGAGGTCGTTCGGGTGGTTTTGACCCCCCAACGCGTCATAACAGCGCGCGCCGAGCTGCCGAAAACGACGCATTCGGTTGTGTCGCGTGAACCTCATGTCCGATGGACGTTCCGCCTCCTCCTACATCTCAAGAATAAATTCCTATCATTCTCGTGCGGTTTCAGGTCGTTCGGAGCATGTTTGCTCCGAATTCGACCGTCGCACGACGTTTTGGTGTTTTATTACTCCGGAAACGCATTTCCGGCCGCCGTGGTCAGACAGCACCTCTGATTGACGTGTCGTCTACCCGACCATTTCACAATTCATGCAACGGATGTTTTCGTGCGGTTTCATGACATTTGGAGGTCGTTCGTGTGGTTTTGACCCCCCAACGCGCCATTTCAGCGCACGCAGAGCTGCTAAAAACGACACATTCGGACGTGATGCGCGCACTGCACGTCTGATGGATGTGCCGCCTCCCCCTACATCTCAGGAATAATATTTCTATCGTTCTCGTTCGGTTTCAGGTCGTTCAGAGCACGTTTTCTCTGACTTGAACCGCCGCACGCCGTTTTGGTGTTTTATGGCGCCGGAAACGCTTATTCGGCCTCCGCGGTCAAACGGCACCTCCGAATGATGTTCCGTCTGGCCGACCATTTCACAATTCACGCACCGGCTGTTGTCGTACGGTTTCATGGCATTCGGAGGTCGTTCGGGTGGTTTTGCCCCCCCCCCCCCCAACGCGCCATTTCAGCGCGCGCCGAGGTGCTGAAAACGACGTATTCGGTTGTGCCGCGCGCACCGCACGTCCGATGGATGTTCCGCCTCCTCTTACATCTCAGGAATAATATTCCTATAATTCTCATGTGGTTTCAAGTTTTTTGGAGCACGTTTGCTCCGAATTCGACCGCTGCACGCCGTTTTGGTGTTTTATGACTCCGGAAACGTGTTTCCAGCCGTCGTGGTCAAACGTCACCTCTGATTGACGTTCTGTCTGTCCGACCATTTCAAAATTCACGCAGCGGATGTTGTCGTTCAGTTTTGTGGCATTCGGAGGTCATTCGGGTGGTTTTGACCCCGCCAACGCGCCATTTCAGCGCGCGCCATTTCAGCGCGCGCCGAGCTGCTGAAAATGACACATTCGGTCGTGTCGCACGCACCGCACGTCTGATGGAAATGCCGCCTCCTCTTGCATCTCAGGAATAATATTCCTATCGTTCGCATGCGGTTTCAGGTCGTTCGGAGCATGTTTGCTCCAAATTCGACCGCCGCACGCCGTTTTGGTGTTTTATGACTCCGGAAACGTGTTTCCGGACGCCGCGGTCAAACGGCACCTCTGATTGACGTGCCGTCTATTCTACCATTTCACAATTCACGCAACGGATGTTGTCGTGCGGTTTCGTGGCATTCAGAGGTCATTCGGGTGGTTTTGCCCCCCCCCCCCCAACGCGCCATTTCAGCTCGCGCCGAGCTGCTGAAAATGATGCATTCGGTCGTGCCGCGCGCACCGCACGTCCGATGGACGTGCCGCCTCCTCCTGCATCTCAGGAATAATATTCCTATCATTATCGTGCGGTTTCAGGTTTTTCGGAGCACGTTTTCTCCGAATTCGACCGCCGCACGCCGTTTTGGTGTTTTATGACTCCGGAAACACGTTTCTGGCCGGCGCGGTCAAACGTCACCTCTGATTGATGTGTCGTCTGTCCGGCCATTTCACAATTCACGCAACGGATGTTTTCGTTCGGTTTCGTGGCATTCAGAGGTCGTTCGGGTGGTTTTGACCCCCCAACGTGTCATATCAGCGCGCGCCGAGCTGCTGAAATGGACGCATTCGGTCGTGTCGCGCGCACCGCACGTCCGATGGACGTGCCACCTCTTCCTGCATCACAGGAATAATATTCCTATCATTCTCGTGCGGTTTTAGGTCGTTCGAAGCACGTTTGCTCCGAATTCGACTGCCGCACGCCGTTTTGGTGTTTTATGACTGCGGAAATGCGTTTCCGGCCGCCGCGGTCAAACGACAACTCTGATTGACGTGTCGTCTGTTCGACCATTTCACAATTCACACAACGGATGTTGTCGTGCAGTTTCGTGGCATTCAGAGGTCGTTCGGGTGGTTTTTCCCCCCCAACGTGCCATTTCAGCACGCGCCGAGCTGCTGAAAACGACGCATTCGGTCGTGTCGCGTGCACCACACGTCCTATGGGCGTGTCGCCTCCTCCTGCATCTCAGGAATAATATTCCTATCATTCTCCTGTGGTTTCAGGTTTTTCGGAGCACATTTGCTCCGAATTCGAACGCCGCACGCCGTTTTGGTGTTTTATGACTCCGGAAACGCGTTTCCGGCCTGCGCGGTTAGACGTCATCTCCGATTGACGTGCCGTCTCTCTGACCATTTCAAAATTCACGCAACGGATGTTTTCGTGTGGTTTCGTGGCATTCGGAGGTCGTTCGGGTAGTTTTGACCCCCCCCAAAGCGTCATTTCACCGCGCGCCGAGCTGCTGAAAACGACGCATTCGGTCGTGCCGCGCGCACCGCACGTCCGATGGACGTGCCGCCTCCTCCTGCATCTCAGGAATAATATTTTTATCATTATCATGCGGTTTATGGTCGTTCGGAGCACGTTTTCTCCGAATTGGACCACTGCACGCCGTTTTGGTGTTTTATGGCGCTGGAAACGCGTTTCTGGCCTCCGCGGTCAAACCGCACCTCCAAATGACGTGCCGTCTGGTCGACCATTTCACAATTCATGCACCGGCTTTTGTCGTACGGTTTCGTGGCATTCGGAGGTCTTTCAGGTGGTTTTGACCCCCCAACGCGTCATTTCAGCGCGCGCCGAGCTGCCGAAAACGACGCATTCGGTCGTGTCACGCGCACCGCACGTCCGATGGATGTGCTGGCTCCTCCTGCATCTCAGGAATAATATTTATATCATTATCGTGCGGTTTCAGGTCGTTCGGATCACGTTTGCTCTGAACTGGACCGTCGCACGCCGTTTTGGTGTTTTATGGTGCCGGAAACGCGTTTCCGGCCGCCGCGGTCAAACGGAACCTCCAAATGACATGCCGTCTAGCCGACCATTTCACAATTCACACACCGGCTGTTGTCGTATGGTTTTGTGGCATTCGGAGGTCGTTCGGGTGGTTTTGACCCCCCAACGCGCCATTTCAGCGCGCGTCGCGCTTCTGAAAACGACACATTCGGTCGTGCCACGCGCACCGCACGTCCGATGGACGTTCCGCCTCCTCCTGCATCTCAGGAATAATATTTATATCGTTCTCGTGCGATTTTAGGTCGTTCGGAGCATGTTTGCTCTGAATTGGACCGCCACACGCCGTTTTGGTGTTTTATGGCACCGGAAACGCGTTTCCGGCTGCCGCGGTCAAACGGCAACACCGAATGACATGCCGTCTGGCCGACCATTTCACAATTCATGCACCGGCTGTTGTCGTATGGTTTCGTGACATTCGGAGGTCATTCGGGTGGTTTTCACCCACCAACGCGCCATTTCAGCGCGCGTCGCGCTGCTGAAAACGACACATTCGGTCGTGCCGCGCGCACCGCACGTCTGATGGACGTGCCGCCTCCTCCTGCATCTCAGGAATAATATTTCTATCATTCTCATGCGGTTTCAGGTCGTTCGGAGCATTTTTGCTCTGCATTGGACCACCGCACGCCGTTTTGGTGTTTTATGGCGCCGGAAACGCGTTTCCGGCCGCCGCGGTCAAACGGCACCTCCGAATGACGTGTCGTCTGACCGACCATTTCACAATTCACGCACCGGCTGTTGTCGTACGGTTTCGTGGCATTCAGAGGTTGTTCGGGTGGTGCGGGGAGCTGTTCGGGTGAGCGGGGGGGGGGGCTGTACGGGGGTGCGGGGGGGCTGTACGGGGGTGCGACAGGGCTGTACGGGGGTGCGGGGGCTGTACGGGCGTGCGGGGGGGCTGTACGGGGGTGGGGGGGCTGTATGGGGGTGCGGGGGGCTGTCCGGGGGTACGGGGGCTATACGGGGGTGCGGGGGGGCTGTCCGGGGGTGCGGGGGGATGTACGGGGGTGTTGGGAGGGGCTGTACGGGGGTGCGGGGGGCTGTACGGGGGTGCGGGGGGGCTTTCCGGGGGTGCGGGGGGGCTGTACGGGGGTGCGGGGGCTATACGGGGGTGCAGGGGGGGCGTCGGGGGGTGTGGGGGGCTGTACGGGGGTGCGGGGAGGGGGGGGCTATACGGGGGTGCGGTGGTTGTACGGGGGTGTCGGGGGGGCTGTACGGTGGTGCGGGGGGCTGTACGGGGGTGCGGGGGGGGGGGGGGGGCTGTCCGGTGGTGCGGGGGGCTGTACGGGGGTGCGGGGGGCTTTACAGGGGTGCGGGGTGCTGTACGGGGATGTCGGGGGGGCTGTATGGGGGTGCGGGGGGTGTACGGGGGTGCGGGGGGCTGTCCGGGGGTGCGGGGGGCTGTACGGGGGTGCCGGGGGGGCTGTACGGAGGTGCGGGGGGCTGTACGGGGGTGCAGAGGGCTGTGCGGGGGTACGGGGGGCTGTCTGGGGGTGCGGGGGGCTGTACGGGGCTGCGGGGGTGATGTACCGGGGTGCGGGGGGGGGGGTGTTGTACGGGGCTGCGGGGGGCTGTACGGGGGTGCGGGGGGCTGTCCGGGGGTGTGGGGGGCTGTACGGGGGTGCGGGGGGGGGGGGGGGGGGGGGGGCTGTCCTGGGGTGCTGGGGGCTGTACGGGGGTGTGCGGGGGCTGTCCGGGGGTGGTGGGGGGGGGGGGGGTGTCCGGGGGTGCTGGGGGCTGTACGGGGGTGCGCGGGGGCTGTCCGGGGGTGTGGGGGCTGTACGGGGGTGCGGGGGGGGGGGGATGTACGGGGCTGCGGGGGGGGGGGCTGTACGGGGGTGCGGGGGGCTGTACGGGGGTGCTAGGGGGTTGTACGGGGGTGCGGGGGGGCTGTACGGGGGTGTGGGGGGCTGTACGGGGGTGCGGGGGGCTGTACGGCGGTGCGGGGGGGCTTTCCGGGGGTGCGGGGGGCTGTACGAGGGTGCGGGGGGGGGGGGGGGGCTGTCCGGGGGTGCGGGGGGCTGTACGGGGGTGCGGGGGGCTGTACGGGGGTGCGGGGGGTTAGAGTTTTTAAATTCACGCCTTAGATAATATTAGATATCATATAATAAACAAGAAAAGAAAGAAATTATAAGTACACAACCTTCTAATTTAAATTAAATGAATACATACAGTACATCAATGTCAACCCCCCCCCAGTAAAAACAAAAAACATATCTCGTGAATATATGATGTGTCACGCGTTGTCATCAATGATACCTCCTTCTGGTGGGCCAGGGGCCTACAACGAATAAACATTATAAATATTTTAATAATAAAAATAATTTAAATTAAATAAATAAATACAGTGTATACCTGCGTCGTATGATCCCCTGCACCATCAGCTCGACGCACATATTCCCGCAGTGCTCTAACCTCAGCTGTCAATTGCGCATTTGCCTCCTCGGAAGCGCGCAGCCGTGCCTCAAAATCTGACATCTGCTATGTCATATGAGCAACAACAGGACCGACAATCGCAGCGCGTGACACTACAGAACGAGGAATCCCTGCTCCATAGGTCAAACTATAGCCATGCCCGTCCCGACCGATAATGCGATGAAAGATCTCATCCCGTCACATGGGAAGCTTTCGCGGTCCTCCGGCAGATGTTCTAACTCAGCTTCAAATTGATCTTGTGAAATATTTAAATATATATAAATATATATATGTTAATATATAGATTTAAGTAATTATTGGTAAGAACAGACACTTACTATCAATGCTGCAACCTCTGGATCATTGCGATCACGACTCCTCATCCACACCGACATTTTATCAGTTGTTGCACCTTGCTCTCGCAACTGTATATTAAAAAAATATAAACACAAAACCATATTAATTAATAAATTAAAAAATGAATAATATATACCTCATGTCGGATCTGAGACACGTGACGAGTCCCGAGCCTGTGAGGTGGTCCCTACAACGCTCGATTCTCAGAATGGCGTGTTGACACCTCCTACATTCAATTCATTCAAATTTCAAACAAATCACATATTCTTGAAAATATATATACACCAAAATAATTAATATACAAACCACAACACCCTCAGTAGACCAATATGCAACCAAGTCACGCCACTGAGCCGGGAGGACACCTCTCGGGACTTTTTCCAAAAATGTCTAGGGCACCCACATTTGGTACCCAGTGGTCCCTCTTCACCTTTCCTTTATAATCATTCCACATCTTACGGAATTTTTTCATACACACGGGCCGAAACTCTTTAGGGAATACTTTCAAATTTTTCTATTAATAAAATAATCAAACTTATTAGTATTCTTTATACATAGAAAATAAAGTAAAATGATTTTTTTTACCTGAACCACCCTCCATAGAAGATCTAATGTGTCCTGAGGGATAGAAGCCCAGTCACGCGTGGTCAATAGAAATCGATGTGGGTCACGTATGATATGACCCAGCTGACGAATAAATGCCGGGGCATTCGGTCCCACAGGATAAAAAACCTTATCAAATGAAAACATCTATCGTCGTGTCGGAATTCCATGATAATATGCCACAACCAGGGCCTCTCCTGTGAGAGGAAGAATCAGCCGAGTCTGATCCTATTCAAAACAATTTTATATATAAATTGACAAATGTTATATATATATATATATATATTTCAATTACATAAAAAATATAGAAAATGACATTCAAACATACCTCAACCCTGAGACGTAGATGCCTCAGATGGATGATGTGGATCTTCTGCCTCTTCCCCTGACATGTCTGCAGTCCTAAAAAACATCAGTAATGAGTCCAAAGTGTTTAAAAGATAAATTGGATTGTTCTTAAAAAATCAAACTTGTACAACTGTTAATAAAACAAAAAATGGATTGAATAATTAGTTGTGAATGAATTTTAAAAAATCAGAAGGTTAACAAAATAGATATACAAATTATGTACAAAACCAGTCAATGCATAGACAAATTTCAGATAGAACTAATAAAAATTCAAGCAGCACATGAATCAGATGAATAATACCTCAAAGGGATGATACACTGACCATAACATCAATAAATCATGAGTAAAAACAACCTAAATATTTATGATTGAATTAACTTACAAAAGTGAGGATTAAAACTTATAAAGATTTATAAAATGATTAGATAATTTATGATATCCTAGGACATTCTACTGAATAGCGAGAAAAAAATTATACCTTTCAATAAGCATGAAAATCGACCGTTTCTCCTTCAACAGCCACTCTGACCCAATAAATATCTTCTTCACGTTGAACTACGGTATTTTGATAAAGTTGTTGGTAAACAAACTGAACTGTCTCGGGTTCATCTTCTTCAAATAAAAACACTCCTCGCCGAGACATTTTGACAACAACATTCCAAATTGGATCTGAAGGCAATGTAACGAAGAATACTTGTTCCGCTTGTGATGTCAAAATAAAAGGTTCATTCTCAACTCATTCATTATTTCTATATAACATATTGTTAAAATTCACCAATGAAAACTGATATTGATCGACTTTACATCCACGCACTGGATCAACCCAATTACACTTTAACAATATGTACTTCAAACCGTGTGTGTATACAACTTCAATGATATCTATCAATTGACCATAGTAATTCCTAGAATCGACAAAGGGACAACCAATGCCACTGTTTTGTGTTGCTCGTTTGTCATCAACATCTTTAATGCGAAATCGAAAACCATTAGAATCAATAGCTTTATAACGACGAGCCGTTATAGATGGACCCTCAGCCAGTTGGATAAATACTTCACGTAGTGTGGGGTCCCCTAACTCCCTCAGCTTACGAACCTACATAATTTATAAAAATCAATACTGATATATGTAGAAAGAATTAGTATAATACTTCACTCATAATGAAAATCAATTTATACATACATAATCCTTGAACCAATCATGAAATGATGCATAATGAGATTGTTGAATTTGCAACTCAGTCGCACGATGCATCTCTTCTTTTATCTCATTAATGTGTTTCCTGCAAATGATAACACGATGTTTAAAAGATCATCTTATGAAAACAAAACATGTAAAAGTTATACAAGCACATTGATAAGATACTTACTGCATTAATGGTGAAACTGATGGAGTATTGAACAAGGTATATCGATGTTCTTGTATCCACTCGATGTTGTCCATATCAAATGTGGTTCCTTCTCCAACTGGACCATCATGAATCCGAGAGGGCTTATCTAATTTTGTTTCAACATCTGTAAGATATTCTGCAGAAAAGTTAGTACACTCATCCATCAAATAACCATTGGCTATTGATGCCTCTGGACGAGCTCTGTTGCGTAAAAATCTTTTCAATGTACTCAAATACCGTTCAATAGGATACATCCACCTGAATTTCACTGGACCAGCAGCCATTACTTCATCAGTTAGGTGCACTGTCAAGTGGACCATAACATCGAAAAATGAGGGGGGGGGGGAAGTTTCTCAAAGTGACAAAGCGTAAGTACAATTCGGTCCTGCAAACTTTTTAAATCAGTCATTAGTTGATTTCTTAAACAAGGCTGTCTAAAAAAAATTATTCATCTCAATCAAGGGCTGAAAAACATTGGGGGATAAACAATCACAAATTGCGATTGGAATCAACTGCTGAAGTAATATGTGATTGTCATGACTTTTCAACCCTTGCAATGTCTTGCTCGTTAGATTCACACACTTTGAAATATTAGAAGAATAACCATCAGGCACCTTGACCATATTCAAAATGGAAAGAAATGTCTCTTTATCCTCTGTAGTCATCGTATACTGTGCAGCAGGCATATATTCCTTGTTTCCCTCAGCTAACTGTAAATGAAACTGTTTCCTTAAACCCATTTCTTCCAAATCACGGTGTGAATTAACATGGTTCTTTGATTTTCCACTGACACCTAAAATGGTCCACAATATGTTATCACAAACATTTTTTTCAATGTGCATGACATCCAAATTATGCCTCAACATGTTAGTTTTCCAATACGGAAGACTATAAAAAATACTTTTCTTTTTCCAATTATGACTGCGCTGCCTACCCGCAGCACGAATATTACATACTGGAGGAGCCACCAAATCCTAAATTTCGTATATCGTGCGGATGTTTTCTTCCTCAATCTGCGATAACATTTCGACTCCTGTCATGATCTTCGGTGCTGGGCTGAACTCTCTAGAACCATCAAATGACACTCTGTCCTTTCTGAATCTGTGCTGAGGAGGGAGAAAACAAATGTGACCCATGTATGCTCATTTTTTGGAATGTTTAAGCCATACAGATTTTTTACTTTTATTGCAACAAGGGAAAGCAAATTCCCCTTTCGTACTCCAGCCTGATAAATTTGCATAAGCTAGGAAGTCATTGATTGTCCACAATAAAGCAGCATGCAGTTTGAACATTTCATTCGTTTCGCAGTCATAAGTCATCACACCATCGCCCCAAAATTCATTCAACTCATCAATCAATGGCTGAAGGTAAACATCAATCTTATCCCCCGGACTTTTAGGTACATCAATAAGAGTAGAAAGTAATATTAATTGATGCTTCATACAAAGCCATGGAGGAAGATTATATGGAACCAACACCACGGGACATGTGCTATGAGTTGCACCAACGATAGACTTGAATGGATTGAAACCATCTGCTGACAATCCCAATCGGACATTACGGACATCTTTAGCAAAGTCAGGATGTCTCTTATCAAAATCCTTCCATGCATGAGAGTCTGCCAGGTGGGTTAACATATCACATTCATGAACTCTTTCTGCATGCCATCTCATTAAATTAGAAACTTTAGATGACATAAAAAATCTTTTCAACCTCGGTTTAAGGGGAAAGTAACGCATTTGCTTTAAGGAAATCGGTTTCCCCTGTATCGCAATCTGACTTTGATGAGTATTATTTCCCCTGTTCTCTTTCCACCTGGAAGCACCACAAACCGTACAAATATCCAAATGGGCAGTTTCTTTTCTAAACAACATACAGTTGTTTGCACATGCATCTATGGTCTCATATGTAAAACCTAAGTTCTCTGTCAACTTACGAGAATAGTAATACGACTCAGGAATCATAGCGTTGACAGGAAGAAATTTTTTCAATAAAACCAAAAGCATGTCGAATGATGTGTCTGACCAATTAATCAAAGTCTTCAAATGGAACAACTCCACGATAAACGACAGTTTATTGTAAGAAGTACAACCAGGATATAATTCTGTTTTCGCATCATCAAGTTCTTCATAAAACCTCCTCGAATAAGGATCTGCACCAGAGCGAAGATTTATCTCACCGGTCTCAAGATTCTGGATGTCAATGCCTTCAGGATCAAACCCACGTACCATTTCAGTAAGCATTTCATGCATTGGATCAGTCATCCTTGCATCAACATCCATCTGAGCTGCATCTGTATTTTGACAACGAACATATTCTTCTCCATGACGAGTCCAACTCTTATAATTTTTCAGAAATTCATTAAAGAAAAGGTACTCCCTCACAGTATCTCGTGTGAATTGATATCTGTTAGCACATTTTCTACATGGACAACTAATATAGTCACTTCCAAATCCTCTCGTGAAGTCAATAAACTGTATAATGCCATTGAAATATTCTCTAGACGTTCGATTTGGAAGATCAATCCAACTCTTATCCATAATTATATCTGTATAACAAACATTTACACAATACTTATTACATTTACATTTTTCAAATCAACTATATTTAAAATAAATATTAATCATTTGTTTATGAACCATTGATAAAATAATAATGTAACTAAAAGCCCATGTTACCTAATTGAGCTACAAACCTAAAAGGGAGGGGAGCCGAAGGCGGTGCAGCGAGAGAGAGGAGGCAGTGAAGGGGAGCCGGAGCCAAAGGCGGTGCAGCAAGGGAGGGGACGGGCGGCGGCGGCGGCGGGGAGCTGGAGGATAGGAGGTGGTGAGGGGACGAGGGACGGGCAGCGAGGGGGGGGTGTCCGGGGTCGGGGGGGATGTTTGAGGTGCGGGGGGGCGTCCGGGGTGCGGGGAGCGGTCCGGGGTGCGAGGGCGGGTTGTCCGGGGTGCCGGAGTCGTCCGGGGTGGGGGGAGGGCAGAGGGGGTGGAGAGCGGAGGCCGGAGGGCGGAAGGCGGAGGGCGGATGGAGGAGACCGGATGGCGGAGGGCGTGCGGCGGAGGAGGCCGGGTGGTGGGGGAGGCCGGGAGTCGGAGGGGGGGGGGGGCGACGGGGGGGGGAGCGGGGAAGGCCGGGCGGCGGGGGAGGCCGGGTGGCGGGGGAGGCCGGGTGGCGGGGGGGAGGCCGGCATCGGGGCGACGGGGGGGGGGGGGGGAGGCCGGGAGGCGGGGGGGAGGGCGGCGTCAGGGGGGCGGCGACGGGGGGGGGTGGCAGGGTTCGATCGAGAGGGGGGAGCGGGGGGGGGGGGGGCGGGGGAGGCCGGGAGGTGGGGGGCGTCAGGGGGGCGGCGACGGGGGGGGGAGCAGGGTTCGATCGAGAGGGGGGCGCGGGGGGGGGGGGGGGCGCATAAAGGCTCGGGTTTTTTTATCAAGGCCAGCGACCGCCAATGGCGGTCGCCCGATTCTGGGGGGCTTCAATGCCCCCTTTTCTAGTAGTGATCCCCCAAAGTTAATCTATGATTTGTGGTGATAGTCACTAGCTAATGGAATTTTGAAATTATCTTGGGATTTATAATGTCCCAGTTCATGTATTTTATGGCTATCATAGTCAAGGTCAATACATTATGTTTTATAGAATGTCTAGTTTAATAAGGATTTTTATTTTTATTGTACATGAGATAAGAGGATTCATACTTGTTCAAAAACCTATAAATATCAATCATATACTTCTCTATAGTGGATGGTCATAATAACATGTGAGGTATGGTACACAATTAGGCAGCATATTTTATTTTTGGGGTTTAGAATAATGACACATGTATGACATGATGGAATCTAAGAAAATTGTGTGGCTCAATTAAGAGAAATTTTAGAAGTTAGTTTATGCATCATATATTATTGTATAACATTAGAGCATGTGTATCTTGTTTTTATTATAATATATATATGATAATGATGATAATTAATTTTAAATATTAAAATAAACTAACCAATGTTTTCCTATATATGTTAATAGATTTTATAAAAATAGTTAAAATGAGTCACATATTTGATTCATGTTGATACTAGTGATATACTCTTTATTAAGAAATGAATTATTATAATTTTTCTATAATTTATGTTACTAATTATGTTACTTGTATTTTTTCTAGTATTCTGTTCTAATAATGGCATATCTTGTAATTGTTTTATTATGTGTTACTAATAAAATAGGGATATAGACTTTACATCTTGTAATATGTTCCCTAATCATTATTCATTCATGGAGTTGTCCTAAAATTAAGTTTTTAATCATGAGACTATATATTTTTGTGTTATTTTCATGTGATATGTGAAGATGATTTGGATATTATTAAAGGAAAGTAAAATGTTTTAAAGAACTATGTTTTAAATAATATTTTATTTTATAATGAAATATCTATTTCAGAAATGATAATATTCTATGAAATAAATTTACAAAATTTCTTTCTCAAGAGTAAATAACTAATTTTGTAATGTGAAATGTTTTTAAAAATGTATTTTATATGTTATTTTGAAATGGATTTTTTTGTGTAATTAAATCTTAATAAGAATGTGTTTTTTTAATTGGAATTCACTAATAGGGCAGGTGTATAAAGCCTTTGGTTACCTTTATAGGGGGGATAACCATTCGATAAATTTTAGTCTAATAGTGCGTATTTTGAGGATCCTGTATATAACAATATTTATTTTGGTATTAAATCCTATTGATATTACATATTGAATTACTTTTAGTGTTGAGGTATCAATGGTGCGGTGTGAGTTTGAGGTGGATAATAATGTGTTATTTATTAGTGTGAATTATGGGAATTTTAATCTCACTGTAATTGTAGTATCATTTTATAAATGAGATTCGTGTATCATGAGTGATTAAAATGTTATAGGATAGGTGTTATTGTTTCAATTGGGAGCTAAATATTTAGAGACATAGTGGATTTTGGATGAAAATATGATTCATCTTTTTGGGGATCATTTTTGGAGTAGTTGTAATGTCTCATTCCCTATGTGATTAATTAAAAGTGATTAAGTATTTAAATTATAGAAATTAAGTGAGAAAATAAAACCTTGTATTATTTTTTGGTACTACAAAATAGAACAATTAATGTTGTGGGATTTAGTCTTTAATTTTGATGTCGGGGTAATATTTCATATATTTTTTTTGTGGTTTGATGTATTATAAAGTATTTTTGTAATTAAAAAAGGAAAATGTAAGTGAAAAATGTAATTTGAAATTATAGGTGAAATCTGGTACCTGGTGAAATATATCAGGTACTCGATGATGTGACATAGAATTAGGGTGTCCTAGGGGTTCCAATAGGTACCTGGTGGACCAATAGTAGCTACCCAGTAGTTTCATACTAAATTTTCTTTTAAAAATAAGGGAAAAATAATTTTATCTCAAAAATTTTAACCCCTAAAAGGGTTACATTTAAATCATACTTCTCTAGTAAATCTAACAGTCATCAATTATGTTTTCCCTTGTAATCTTCTTTTCTTCTTTTTAACCCCATAAATCCATGGAATCAAGGGGGTCTATTATCTATTGTAATAAGTAAAAACTTTCACTAATTCTTTATTTTTATTTTTTACCTCTTCACTTCAATTCTAAACATTTCTATAAGCAATTTGAGAGTGTGATTTCACCATGTCATGGTGGAATCACCTTATATATTAGGGAATCCCTTTATTTTTTTCTTAAGAAGTAATCTATGGGTTGGTACCTTACCAAACATTATTATTTCATTTAAGGTGTATGGGGTATGAATTTTTTGGGGTTTTTATGAATATTTGGTGCAATTACAGGTTTTTAATTAAAAATAGTTAGCAATTTAGGTGGTAAAATTTTTTAGTGTATAGTAGGACTTTTCTAGCAAGGTTCACATTATATTTAGTCATTTTTTAATTATGGATGATTTATATTTGGGATTTATGTTTTATGGTATTTTTGTTAATGGATTTTAGTTTTTATCAATGATTGGTTTTTTAAGATCATCACATGAAGAATATAGTAGAAGAAACCCCATTGTTTTCATGATTCATCATCATTGAAATATTAAAAATTGAATAAAATTAAATATAAATAGTATAACATTATTGAAATGCACTCCATCACCACAAATATTAATGGATATTACATTATGTAAATAACTAGGTGACATCTAATAAATTCTCTCCACCATAGCAACAACACCAGTCACTGTAATCCTGATACATTATTTGAGGACCCAGAGATCTCCAATAGTGTGTTAGAACCTTATTCATCAAAGAAGAATGGAGATATAGGAGAGTAAAGAGTTTCAGCTATGGCTAAATAGATTCACTCTTAAAAGAAGACCCTTCTCCTTTATATAGGCTCACTTTTTTCAATGAAATGATTCAGGGGTTAGCATCCAATACTTGGAATCCCACACATGTTACACATAACAGATGGATAATGTGTATATAATATTTTATTGTCTAAAATAATTATAATTATTATATGTAGTCATGGGTAAATCATCATAATGATTTATAAATAATGTAAACTGGGTGAAATAATTATTAGTAACTATGATCCAATATCATAATCACATCATACACTATGATATATTCATCTCATGCCTTTATGATATCATTATATAGTTATTTTTTATATATATCATATTCATATTATCGGCTATTAAATAGGGTATATTACATTATCATACACCTATTTTAGTGAAAATCCAATAATATCCCACTAAAAATAAAAGCACATAAGAATTTTATGAAAATACATCAATTCCTTTTGTGAATCCATCCAAAATTCTTTATATTTTTTTCAATTCTTTTAATTTAGAAATTTTGTTTTTTAAAACACGATCTTTATTCTATATCACAATTATATAAGTCTATGGGAATTTATATCATTAAAAACAGATATGAAATAAAAATTTAATTCTTGTATGTACTGTAACATCGTCGTACTATTTTTTATGTATTCTTAAACTGCTGTTTTTATCTTTTATTTGGTAGAGTTTTGTTTGGTATTTTTTGGGAGAAATTCGAAATGTGTTTCAAAATTCTGTTCAAAAGCATGGTTGGTGAATGGTTTTCTCAAACCATGCACACACTGAAGGAAAACCCAAAAAAACCAGGTTGTGGGGTTTTTCACAGTTTGAGAACATTTTTTCAAACTGTGAACCCTCTTTAGAGAAGCTGTGTAGCCTAGTACAAGGGGTGTTGGGCTAGGACGCATAGTTTGGTCAATCCATGTGGCCCTACCCAGCTAACTCTGTGTACATGATTTTTTAATCAGTGTTTTAATATTAAAGCATCAAAACCCCCACATAAGGTAGTTTACATATCGGTATGACCCATGATCTATTTCTCCTTCCTCGAGAGATCCCAATAATAGTTTTTGGACCCTTTGGGCCATCGCTAAAGCGTATTGAAGGAATATTGAGGGAAAATTATAAAGGTTTAAATTATTTGATTTAAATTGTGAAATTAAAATAAACTGTTTCAATTAAATTGTTCAATTTAAATTTTTGGGTCTAACTATGATATGTAATTGTGAATTGATTTCAATTTATTATTTGGGTAAAATGGCATAAAATTGTTATGATAGAAACCATTTGGATTTTCCTTGGTAAAATGCATTAAAAAAATCATTATGGTTTATAAATAGAAAATTCGAATCTTTGAAATGGGATAATGGGATTTAATTATACATTATGTAATCTTAAAATAAATTTACCATCATTGATTTATACTAGATCATGTGAAAGACCATGTTATTGGTGAGTTATTTGGTATAAACATACTAGGATCGAAATTCCCTAGCAATAGATTGACACTTTTCAACACTAACAGAATTCTTTTTAACACATATTATTCCAAAGTGGGACAAAGATGAGTTCATTATTTCTAGCGTTGAGGGACTTGTGTACACATTACGTTAATTATCAAATGAGTGTGTGAGGATCCCATAATCTATAACTCTCATACCTCTTCTTAGATGAACATGTTACTCAATTATTTATATTGGAGTTTTAAATTTTTTCCAATTTTTGTAAAAAAACATTTAAATACCCATCTAATTTATATAAACTATTTTATATAAATCTGTGTAATTAATCCATTTTTTTAAAGTATTTTCATCTTTTGAAATGTATTCCATTATTTTAAATTAAAATCATGATTTCTTTAAATGTGCTCTTGAATAGTCAAACATGTTAATTGAAAAATGAATGGCCTTTTTTTTAATTGAATATTGGGATCTTATTATGTAATCCTTCATGAGACCCTATAGATATTTTATCTGACACTTGGCCTATACCATCAGGTGATTGTATATTTCCTCCTTCCTTGTTCAAGTGATGGTAAAGCACCACTTGGAGGTGGTTCTGGTTGTTGACTCATAGACATTGAGTATTACATCTATTTAGACTTGGGAGTTTTAATCTAGTACATTATAGTAGTAATTTGGGTTGGTCATTATTATTTGAATTATTGTACACTTCTCCCAATGGATTATTTCTAATATTCATATTTTCATTTTTATCATGCCTCCACAATGATTTTGGGTATTTTTTTTCTTACTTTCATTTTTTAGGATTCCCAGTTCTATTCTCCAACCTTTGGGAATTGGGAACGTAGTTCGTTAAATGTTAGGACTAGATTGGTTATTAATTTTCCAGGGAACCAATGTAGGTTTGTGACAAAGTGCTAACACATCCTAGTTTAGATTCCTTTCTTCAAGTTAGTACAAGTTTTTTTCTTTTGGTCAGGACATTGGATATACTTACTAATTATTTTCTTTCTATCTCTCAACATAATAATCTTAAGTCACCAAGGGTGGATTCAAAAATAACTTTTGAGGATTAGTTATAGTTTTTTCTCTATTTTTAATATGGATAGATTGAAATCCCATTATTTTTTTCTATCTATTAGGATTAATTTTCCCTTATTGATTCATTTTAGTATTAAACTATTATCTCCCTTATTTTCTAGTGATGTTGCATAGAATCATGCCTCTTAAAAGGAACATGAATTGGATCTTGGAATAATCTAATGTAGAACCTCCATGTGAAAATTCAATTGTGGACCCAAATCAGATTGCAGTAATTGTGCGTACTATCCAAACCCTTTGAAATTCACCACCATCAGTTCTTGTTCAGCCTCTAGCTCTAGAACCTCCAATGGATAATCATCAGAGAATTTCTCTAGAGTCCCTTCATAAGAAACCACTAGTGTTACTGGTATCAAATGATTCTCATGTGGTTGAGGAATGGTTGAGAAGGATTGAGCCTTTATTTGGGTTATTGGAGACAACTGAGGAGATAAAGATCATGCATGCCACCTTCATGCTGGATGGGAAAAATTTGGAGATATTGGGGCATGATGGTGATTGTGAAGAAACAAGAGGTTTTAGAGTGGAAATATTTTAAGGATCTTTTCACAAATAATCTCTATACAGAGTTTATGGTGTTGTCCAAGGCTACAAATTTTTCAAACATGAGCATGTCGTTGGGAAGATGAAAAAGTATAAAAACTATTTTGGTGATCTAGTTTAGTTTTCAGATGAGATAGTATAAAACGAGAAGTTGAATACTCAACTATTCACAATGGGAAATTGATGGGATATTCATTGTAAGATATTCCTGCTAAATCTACCATCTTATACAAATGCACTGGATACATCGCTAATGGTTGAATTGTAATTTTCTTGAAATTCATGTTTTTCAGTAGTTTCTTTCTCTCCTAATGAATGTATGGAATTTTTTAAAATATTGTGAAAAAATTATCATTCTCATGTTGGTTCTCAATATCATGGTCATTCAAGACCTCCTATAGTACCTATCAGGGGACCTTTGATTTTATACCAGTGTGATAATCCAGGGTATTCAAAGAGGGTTTTTACTGAGGCACCCAAGGTATATGGTTCTTGTAGATGCTCCAGAAACTTACCTAAATTTCCCCATGTTTATTCCACTATTCATAGTGGCATGAGAATATTAGGTCCTCTAAAACAATGGGGAAATCACATGATTCAAGTATAAAAGGGATCTAAGAATAGTCGTATGAGTTAATGTTTCTTCATGTTGTGGAAGAGTCCCCAGAGGAAGTAGATACAGTCCTAACAACCATGGGAGGTACCATCACTATAGATTCCCCATTTGTGACTTATTTATTTGATACAGGGTCATCTATTTATTTATTTAAACTTGTACATTTAATCTTTTAAATATTCCTATGAATTTTTTATCTTATTTCATGGATATTACTATACCCCTTTTAGGGAAAAGAGAGAAGGTTCTTCGTATTCTAACTTCTATTTTCTCTCTATCATATATCGAGCTATCATGGATATTTCTGGATTTTGTCATGAAACTGCTTGATTTCATTTCTAAAATGTATATTTTTTAATTAGTAATAGAGATTGGATTTATTGTTATCTTTGACGGGTTTCCTTTTCTACACCCAATAGTGTGTTCTATGTATTTCAAGGATAATGGGGCCTAATTTCAATCAGATATGTAACTTCTTATATGTATTTGGGGAAAGTGATATTTGTGTTATCCTTTTATTTGGATTTGTAATATTTTAGAATTGATCTCCCTCCAATTATCGTTGAGTTTCCTGGTGTGATCCCTTCTAACATCTCTGGTTTTACACCTATAAAAGAGGTAGATATTTCTATTCACTTATTTCTTGGTACTAATATATTTTTTATTCCTTATTACAAGATGAACCTATATAAAATGAAAGATTTGATTACTCTATTGGATCGCCTTATAGAAAAAGAAATTATATTCACATGTGTGTCACATTGGGTGGCACCTGTTCTCCTTACTAATAAATCTGATGGTTCACTTCTCATATATGTTGATTACCCAAAGATCAATCAATTGATGGTAACTCAAAAAATATTTGTGGCCATGGATTGATGGTTTATTTAATCTATTAAAAGTGGAAATGTTCCTCTCAAATATGGATCATTGATATGGTTTCCATTAGTTGAGTATAAAATAATCTTGTATTTATAAAACCACCATACAGAGTAGGTATATCCATTACAAGTGCCTCTTCATTACCTTTGGTCTTACCAATTCACTTGTATTCCTTATGGATTTGGTAAACATGATTTTACATGAGTATCTTGATACCTTCATTGTATTATTTTTGGATGACTTCCTTGTTTACTCTCTATTTGAGGAGGGTCAAATGCTTCATTGAAGAACAATTATGATTTTAGGGATAAATCACCCACATTATTCCAATCTTCAGAAATTTCATTTTTGGATTTGGGAATTGAAATTCTTCAGAGACATGGTGTCGGATCATGGGATATCAATTGATCGGGAGAAGGTAAAATCTGTTATGATATGGGAAAATCCGGGGAATATTTTTGAGATTTATATCTTCATGGGTCTAGGAGGGTATTCTCTATGGTTCCTTGAGGACTTCTCAACGTTGGATTCTCCGATGATGACTTTAAATTAGAAGAGAGTAATGTTTCTTTGAGATGAAAAGTGTCATAATTTTTTTGTTTAGCCGAAACATCTTTTGACTGTTGGATAAGTGTTTACTATTCCAGAGGATGGTTTGGGATATGAGGTCATTTTTTATGAATTATGTTTGAGTTTGGTTGGTGTTATTATGTAACGTGGTCATATCATTTCTTATAGATCTCCTCATCCTAGACTAGTTGAGAAGAATTATTTGAACCATGTCCTGGAACATGAAGTCTTGATGCACTCACATTACAGTTAGCGAAATTACCTATATATAGGTAGGATTACAATTTATTCAAACCAAAAGATAATGATTTATATATTCTCTAAAAAATATTTAAACCTCCAAAATAGGTGTTGAGAGGAATGCCTAAAATATTTCAACATTGTCATTTCTTACACCCCAAGGAAAAGGAATGTCATTTCAAATACATTGATAAAAAAATATCTGACCCAGGTAGTGAAAGAATCATCTAAAGGCTGGAACCTGATGGACCTCTTGGCATAGTTTCATATTGTTGTCTAGGAATCAAGAGATGAGGCTTCTTTGGCCAGTGTTTAATTGACATCTTCACTTTTCCAATTGACTCTTCCAGAATAGCATCTTGAAGATGATTTTCATAGAATTTAAGACTCTGTTTATAGTGGGGAATATTTGATGAATGATTATTCTCCAAAGTGGAAATTCTATGAAATAAAAATATCTTTTTTATTTAGGTAGAGGTAAAGAACACTATTATAGGGAATTTCTATAATTCCTGGTGGGATTTGTACCCATGAACCACAAATATGATCTATGAACAATGGTGGATGTTTCGGTGGACCGGTATGTGATGAATAATTGCTAAATTTTTCTCTCATTGTTAGAAGTTTTAATAGGTCCTGGAAAAGAAATAGAAACATTTTTGATTGCCTCATCCACTTACGGTCCCAAAATGGAAGTTGAATGAGATGACAATGAATTTTGTAGTTGGTTTTCTGCATACACAAAGAAATACTAATGCAATATGGGTTTTGATCAAAAGGGTGAATAAGATGGAAAAATTTATTCCCATTCATGATACAACCAAAGTGGGGGAGTTGGGAAATTTATATTTCAAAGATATTATTCATTTTTAAGGATTTTCATCTCCTATAGCTTCTGATAGACATCCTTAGTTCACTTTTAATTTTTGGAGAAACCATTATGAGGCACTGGGATCTCATGTTTGTTTGAGAAAGAAATACCATCTGTAGAATTTTGTACAGATAGAAATATCTACATAGATCTTTAAGGATATTATTTACTTTTGAATTCCCAAATTTGGTGGAATGTGGGATGATCATATGTGTCTAGATGAGTTTTCTTATAAAAATAGTTACCAATTCACAATTAGAATATCTCCTTTTATGGAATTATATGGTTGCCCGTGAAAATCTCTATTATGTTGGTCAGATATTGTGAATATCCCTTGATTGGACCAAGTTGGTTCAAGAGATGAAAAAAATATTTTGTTGATTCATAAAAGGAGTTTGATGTTATAGATACAGTATAACACATTTTTTATTATCATTGTAGGACATTGGAATTATAATTTAGAAACCAGGTATTCTTGAAAGATTCACCTTGGTTGGGTCATCGATAACCAGTGATGAAAAAGAAGCTTTCTGCACATTTTTTAGTCCTTTTGAGGTTATTGAGTAGGTGGGAAAAGTAACATATATTGATTCCCATCCATAATAGTTAAATTAGATACATAGAATGTTTCATGTATCTCATATATGAAAGTATCTATCTGGTCCATCTCATGTTCTGAGATTGAGTGATCTTGAGGTTAAACCTGAATTATCTGTGACTGAAAAAATAGTCGGGTAGTTGATTCTAATACTAAACTACTATGTTATAGGATGATAGATTTTTATCAAGTGCTATGGAATCATGATTCTGATTCACATGTGATGCAGAAGAGGGGTGCACTGATGGGAGACCAGTTTCTCCATCTTTTTAGAAAAATAATCCTCTAATAGGCTTTCCAAATATTGGATGTTACTATGGGGGGGATGTAATAACTTCTTATTGGGTTTATGTATTTCTTAACCCAAGATTTTATCTTTTATTTAGTTGGGTTTCATTTGGGTTTTTGGAATAAATTTCTAAAGTTTTTGAAAATTCTGGGCTAGTGCACAGTTGGCACATGCATTGCCGAAACCCTATGCTCTCTCATGGAAAATCGTGAAGAACCAAGAAGTGTGTTTTTTCATATTTGGAGCACACTTTTTCAAACTATTATAACTCTTGGGAGAAATTATACCTCACCTTAAAATGGATTCATAACCAGGGCACACAGTTTCATATAACCATACTTCCCCTCCTAGCTGATTGTGCGCTCTAGATTTTTTAATCTTGTTTTTAATTTCAAAAAACCCAAAACCCCCACTTAATGTAACTGATGGATAGTCATGAAACATAATAAATTTATCATTCCTCGAGAGATCCAAAGAACCATTTTGTGCCCCTAAAAATACTCATAGATGTGGATTGAAGCTTCATGGACATCGTTCGATCCCAAACTGGTAGGTTTCCTTTTTTCTATTCTCTATCTTCAAATATCTCGCTTTTCCTCCATAGGGTTTTTTAGATCCCCATGTTGATTTGGGGATCTAATACTCACTATTTTAAATCTAAACCTAGGATTGATTTTTTTTTCTATAATCATCATTTTTCATTGGCCAATACTTGCTATGGTTTGGTGCCTCGAGATCCTGTGATCTTGAGGTTGGTTGTTCTGTCATGATGCCCAATTTTTATTAACCCCAAATTTCTCAGATACTGATTTAAAATAATATACTATTCAAGATAAAAATTTTCTGAATTGATAGATTAAAAACCCTATTCCATTGAATATTTGTTTTTGGAAATTTAATTTTGGCATGAAATTGGGAGAAACCCCAATTCCATTGAATTAAGGGGTGATTGTAAAATTGATTCAAAATTGAGAAGGAATAAATTATTGAATTTAAATTGTGAAATTGATGGAAATTATTTCAATTTAATTATTTAATTTAATTAGGGGAATAATTATTTTTTATTTAATTTTCTATTGATTTCAAATTATTATATGAGAAAATGGGGGGGAAAATCCATAGAAACCTTTGGGTTTTATCTTGGTTGAAGGCATGTTTTTTATTAAAATCAATTTTTGGTTTTAAATAGAAAATAGGAATTTTTCAAATGGGATAATGGGATATAATTGTATTTTAGGTGGTATTAAAATAATTTTTTCATCATTGAATTGTACTAGATCACATGAAATCCTTGGTAGTTAGTGAGTTATTTGGGATAAACACGCTAGGATTCGAATTCCCTAGAACCATATTGACATCTTACAACAATAATATAATATTTTTTATAACATCTTATTCCCTAGTAGGGAATAGATGCTTCCTATCTTTCTAGTGTAGAGGGACATGTATGCACATTATGGTTATTATCACATGTGTCTGTGAGAATCCATTAACCTGGAACTATCATACCTCTTGGTAGATGACCATGTTGCTCATTTGTTTATATTGGAGATATAAATGTTTGCAAATTTTTGTAAACTATTTTACATGAAATTATAATTTATATATTATATTTTATATAAAATTGTTTATTTAATCCATTTGTTTAGTGTATTTTTAGGTTTGGAAATGAATTATTTCTATTGAAATGTAGAGCATGATTTTTTTAAATATTCTCTTGAATTTCAAAACAAGTTTATTAATAATTGATATATCTTTTTATAGTTCATTAAATGTTCTCATATTTTTATGGAATCCTTGGTGAGACCCTATTGGTATTTTGTCTCACACCCAACCTATTACATTATCTATTCATATATTTCCTCTTTCGAGGTTTGATCTCGGGTAAAGCACCACTTTCAGGTGGTTCTAGGTGTTGATTTGTGGACTTGCAGTATATCATTCATTGGGACTTACGATGTTTACCTTCATAGGTTTCTAGTCATTTTTTACAATACTTTCAATTGTTTAAACCTGTTTGAATTTTGGTACACTTCTCCCAGTGGATTTTTTCTTATATGAATATTGTCTCGTTTATATTCCTTTTGCAGTGAATGTGGAAAATTCGTTCCCATGATTAATTTGAAAGATGCCAAGTACTAGTTTCTAACCTGTGGGGATTAGACACACCCATCAGGCTATGTCATGATCGGATCATTTTTTGGGTTACTAGGGTGCCTGGGTTGGCTCATGGCATGTAAAGAGAACCTTCCTAGAAAATATTAGTTCTAATCAAGATTTAACAAGGTCTAGTGTGCCCTCTATCAAAAAAAATCATATCACCATATGAAAATTTCCACTATATGTTATATCACATAGATCATATGTGCACTAATATAATATCTCTTATAATGATATTGACAGGCCACTTAACATGGAACAGGTTAATCTTGTATATGCCATATCATAAATAAATTGATATACTTGATTGAATGAATACACCACATGTTAATCATCTAAGTATCTGAGTATATCACATGTCACTCAACTATTAATATGCTTGAATTTACTTGGTTTAATTTTATGGAGGGTCCAGATATGTTTTCTCATCATATGAGCATAAAAATCCTAAATTTTTTTGAGCAGTAACTATGAAAATGTTCAGTAACATACCCAACAACCACACAATTAGGTAAGAGTCAAGGATTTCATATGGAAGGTATCAACGTATGACAATTCCTTTTTCTCAATATCTCAAAAAACTCATTATTAAAAACTTTGGGTTGTCATGTTGGATGAATTATCAATTATAAATTGATTAGAAGATCATGTGAGGAATTTTGTTACTATGTTAAGATAACTTCCATATATTATAAAAATAAAAATTCATACCAAGATCTTGTGTGTCATTTCATAACTAAAGTAGATGAGAAAATATTAATGTCTCACTTCCTATGGTTAATGTGTAGATAAGTTCCGGGGTTAGGTCATATACTTGGGAAAAGGTGGGGTGAATCAGTGGTATTTTTTATTGATTTATTGTTTTAAAATCAACCACTAATAATTTTTATTTTTTTATACTCTAAAAGAGTTTCTCTCATAGATAGAAAAATATTATAATAGATAAATGGAATAATAGAAAGTTGATTTTTATAAGCTTTATCCCCATCACGGAATGATTACCCACTGATGTGACTGATTATTCATCATGATCAAAGATTCTACACAATAATAAAAGCACTTTCGATTCTTAGGAGTATCCTTGGACTCAATAACTCATAATACAAGGAAAAAACATCACACCTAGATGTGTTTCATCCCATTATATCTTCTAGAATCGCACCAGAATATTTAAATTTTAATACTTTGTTTTTGGTCCTCCTAAATTTCATGATTAAAACATTTTCAACCCACATAAATTATATATTAATTTTTATTTATATTCCACTATATCAATAAGATCATATGATCTTCCTCAATACTATTATTTAACATCCATTGAGTGTGTGACACTAAATACATGAAATTCCATCATGTGATTTATCTTCTTGGAACATAATTACCAAATCTCTCGATTTTCATGTAATCTAATGTAAATATCCAATCTAATATATTATTTTAGTCTTTATCACTATTTATCATATTTAGTAACTTTAGGCCCTTCTTATTTTTATCTTGATTAATATTTTCACATAGAAAGATCAATAATTTTCAATTGTACTTCATGTAACACATAGCGTATGGGTCTCAATTTATAAAATAATGATATCTTTCATGATCATAAAAAAAACTAAAATATCCTTTATCAATTTTCATAAGGTGGAAAAAATCATAAAAATTCTTAATGCCAACATAAACCACAATATATACCTTTTAAAAATATTTTATTATAGTACATTATGACCTTCTACTTCAAAAAATTACTCTTGTAGTGAAATATCTTCATACAAGAGAAATTTTTTTAATGGGCTTAAAATAATTCAATGTTTATAAAACTACTTTACATGGACTTAATGTAATATAATATAGATTTAGATCTTTCTCGTGAGATAATAATGATAGAAGTATAATACTCAAGGAATATTATATTCATTACATGAAAACTGAGAGAGTCAATCGCTGGAACATTATTCACTCTTTTTCTTAATAGGATAATGGTGGTGTTAAGGGATATATATGAAATGATGAATCATGTCACCCCATATTAGAGAATCTAAAAATTTCTGATAATCCCTCAGTCCTTAAAACTCTAAAAATCATGGGGTCACAAGTTCTTCAAGGTATCAACAGGATTATTTTATATAGGTTCCTAAGCCAATGACGTATCTCAGAAAAAATGACTACAACATGAAAATTATGATGATATTAATTTCATATCATTAATCCAATCTTCTCTTTAAGCACACAAGATTAAGACTTATCCTGGAATAAGATATTAAATTTTCATGATGTTTTTACATTAAAAAACATATAAAAACACAATAACATTAATTATTAAATTATATTCTTGATATTCTCAAAAAATGTTGAATGTAACTCGATGATATGTTTTACATGCTTCATAATCTCAAAAAGCATCTAAAAAATGAAATTTTCCATGAATAAAAATCCCCTTTGAATATAATGGAATTTTGTAGAGCAATCAAAATAGGTACGATGCAAACTAGGTGGTATTTATTAAGATCAATTTTTTAAAATCTAAAACATAAGGCTGGTGATGATACATGAGAAGCCTTATCTATTCATTTCTTCATGAATATTTAAAATTTTAATTCCCCTATAAAATGATCGTGTCATGCATTACTTTATACTTTCAATAAGTTTCATTATTCCATTAATAGCATGTGACAACCATTTTCCCCCTCAAATGTAACCACTTATTACAATGTCTTCTCTCTAACGATAACTTTTCACCATCCCACAGTTATAACAATTAAAACCTATATTATCCCTCCTCACCTCCATAGTTTCATAGGAAATTTATGGTTAATATTTTCATATTGGTAGCTACGGCTATGGTTGATCATTCTCCAATGGATAGCCCTATCTATAAATTTATTTAATCATTATCCTCAATAATTTCCATTTCAAATATAAGAACTTATAATTTTAATTATTTTACATTATCAAAATAATCCCTTCTCAAAAACATTAAAAACTCAAATAATATTAAAAAAATCAAAACTACTCAATGATTCTGAGCCCCACTCCTAAATTATTATATCTTATTAATTACTTAATTTATAGTATTTTAAATGTCTTCACTACTTCCCAAATTTTAGCTTCAATTTTTAATTCCCCAACCTTCATTCTAATGATTTTCTTCACTAATTAGAGTAGCATTAAATCTAAATCATTAATGGATGGATTTTTTTATATCTTTTTTGTTTTGATATTTATCTTCTTCAACATCATTACAAACTTATCATACTAATTTCATTAAAATTATATAAGAACATAGTTGTAATAAAATACAAATGATCTTAAAAATAATCAGATCAAAAAACATTGATCACAAATACAACCCTCCATCACAATATTGATCAACACTCACATGGGCTCCTCATGTTCACCTCATAAGAATAACGTAGGCATCATCACTATGTTCAAAAATTCCATGAATTCATTTACCATTACATGAATGGAATTAGGGAAGGAAATATGAAAATTTAAAACTTCATTTTGTTAAGGTGGTACATTATAAGTTTAATGGTCATACCATGAAATTAATAATCACACGGTGATTTATTTGTTTCTAAATTTTGTATAATTGTTGAAAATTATATAAGATTATAGAACACATAATATGTTTTATTTTTTTATATTTCGAGTTTTTGGGGGCACACCATGATTGAATTGGTCTCATAGAAATTATGGTTTCATGAAATTATTTAATTATAAAATTTGGGGATACATTTCACAACACAATAGGTGTCACAACAAAGGATATTTAGATATGTTATTTAGGAGATCTGATGATTTTTCTATAGATAATAGTTTATACCTTAACTGGTCCAACAAAAACAATTCAATTCAATATTAAATTCCCTTAATGTTTATTATGAAAACACTATAAGACCATGAATTTAGAGCTTTTACATTTTTATAATAGAAAAGAAAGATCACATCGGCAAGTTCATTATCACACCATAACCCATAAGAGGTGAAGTTTTATTTAGAGTATCGTGTGAGGTTCCTCAAGTAATTAAGAAAATATATATTCAACTAAAGAAAGTGGAATATGTTATTGAATGGGAAAATTTTGTGATAATTTAGATTGAACCACAACATATGAGTTTTTAAAAAGGTACATGTAGTGATTGGGGAGGTCACCCCAAGAGAAAAAATATATAGAAAATATCATTATATCAAATATATTGAATATTTGGAGGATAATCAAGAACGATAGTAAATTTTATGGATAGTTATATAAATATTTTGAAGGCTTATCATGTTGGTGGAATTTGGAAATTAATAAATAACATTTTTGAGAAATGATTCCATGATTTTGGAGGAGATTCAACTGAAAAAACATATATGAAGGTAAAACAGTAAACATTTTTTGAAACGAAGAATAGAAAGTAGGAAATAATTCAATTCAATATCAGGATGTGAATAATAATTTAGTTATCATTAATAACACCATTCCTAGATTGGGGTTTTATATTTTATTTCAGAATCATTATAAGTGACCATTATATTGCATCTTCATTTTCATTACCTATAATAAGTGTGTAAGGAGATAAGATGATAGATTTTTCTTGGATCTAAAGTGAGCCATATTGGATCAACTATAACACTAAAAAAACACAATGTTCATCCTTATTATCCTAACACACCATTGTTATATAATACATGATTTCTCAATTTTTAGTGAAACCATAAAAACATGCAAGTACATAAGTTATTATTTTGTATTGGAATACTTTATGTGCTTGATGTTTCACAATATCATGTTATTCAATATAAAATGAGAACTAGATATAGTAGAATAAAAAGTACAATTGGACAACCACATTCTCCCACCCCCACCTTCTCACTTAGGGTGTATTGGGCCTATGAGTGAAACAAGTGTTATCATATACATAATTTTATTAAAAAATTATTTAAGATGGTTTCCATAATGGATAACACAATAAATGAAAAAGAGAATACATTTTTCAATGGTTATAACTTTAATATTTTGAATAATACCACGATATATCACCTAAAATATCTCGTATAGGAAGTATTCACTACCTCATTATGTGGAATGTAATTTTGTGATACTAAAGGAATACATAAATGTTGTATAAAGGTGAAATAATATAAATTTCATGTGTTGGAAAACATATTCAATGACCAGAATATGACCACAAATGAAAATATTAAAACCATATTAAATCGTATGAGTAAAGTTTTTAGATTCATATATGAAATAAATGATCAAATAATGGATGTTGATATTATTAGAAAGATCATCAAAATACTTTCACCCTTATAAAGTCCCATGGAGTCTGCACATGAATAATAATAACTCACTAATATGATTCTTGATGATCTTATATATAATCAAGTGTCCTACGAAATTTCATTGAAATATAAAATCACATTCATATAATTTTAAAGATATATATCATTCAAAATCATGAAAATATTGACGTTGTAATGTTTGGGATAACGATAATGATTATTCTTCAGAATTTCTTTCACTAGTTTTGATAAAAGTCAATAAAGGAAAAGGGTGGTGTAAATGAGAAATTTTACTCACATTTTTTAATTTTGGAAAGGTTTTCATTGTTATAGAATTATAAAAAAGATAAGTAGATGATGGAATTAATTATGATGTTGAATTATAATCCAAATAGTCGTTTAATTTGAGATAATGCTTCAAATATGGAAGCCAAACTAGGATGAGATACTTCTGGAAAATCCTGTTGTGTAAACAGATAATGATGACTAGAAGTGATTTAAATATGATAAAGTTGATTTTATATAATATAATAAATATTTTATAATGGAAATAGGGTTAGGAAGTAATTTTTAATATAAAAAATTATAACAATCCAATGTATTTGTCATTATAAAAGTTAAACCCATTACAAATATTGATGAATTTGACATGAAAGGATAAAAAATAATAAATGGTTTTCAAAAATATTCATCATTAGTATTTTTCAATAAAATTATTAAATTACTTTATTAGATAATAGAATATAAGAGATCAACGTAGCTCAAAATACATATAAATAAGTGATCGATTTCAAGAAACAAATTGAAGATAAATAAAAAAAATTGTCAATGATTAGAATAGTCAATAAAAAAAATAAGAAAGAAGGTTCAATAACCTGAATAATTTTGTTTATCTCTATAAAGGAAACATTAGGCTGATGTAAATAAAATTTTTTCAATATAAAGAATAAATTTTTAAATCAATTAGGAAAATTTTTAATATAAAGAGTATAAAAAGGTACAAGGAGTATTAAGAATATTAAAAATTAATATAGTAATAGGCATATGTTAAGGGATAGTCTTTTTTAAGAACCTATGATATCCAAAGATAAAGAATATACTGTAAAAAAATAGGGTAAAATTTTTGGGTTAAAATATTCAATGGGCAACTAAAAAGTCAATAAACTACTCCAAATATCAAAATAGGGGGAGAAGAAGTTACAGAATGATCTCTCCACTGATGAAATTCTAATTCAATGGAATTATTTGACATAAAATGACATGGTTTATAGAATTTAAGTGGTACTTAATAAATAAATTTATTGTAATTTATTAATGAAGGACGATACCATATAATACATCTCAGATATAAAACACTTTTTATGAATATTTTATAACTATTCTAGTATTGGTCACAAAGTAAGGAATTTTATGTAATTAATGTGTAAAAATAAATCCAATGGAAACCAAAATACAATGCTGATATGGAAATTTCTCAATATTCCCTTGAAAATTATATTTTATCTATTGGAATAACATGAGTATTATCTTACAATTTATTATAGTAGAAATTAGGATAGCCCGACTTGTATCTCAACTCAACTGAAAATCACTAAGAAGGACAAAAGAGACAATGAGAAGGTTTTTTAGTAGATATTTCCATCTAAGAGACAAGAAATAGTTTTAATTTGATATTTGACCCATGGGTTCTCATCTGATATGGAAAAAATGTATAACCGCTAAATAATGTGTAAATTTTTGTTGATAACCTTGTTATATTTAAAAATTATAGATAATTAAAAATAAAAGGGAAAATATCTGGATTGTTAGGGATAAACAAAATAAAATAGAAGACATTTATGTTTGACATAATATTTTTATCACGAGTAAACTATATGACACTATATATGAGGTCAACTTCTCTTAGAAGCTCTATTATATCAAATAAATAACAATAAAAACTTTTCTAAAATGATGTAAATCTAATGAAAATATATAATAGATACATTCCAGGGAGAATAATATTTGTTTTCCCATTATGAAGGAATTAATATCATTTGTTATCAAAGGCTTGGGAATATCAATTAATAAAATATAAAGATTATATTAAAATTTAATGATAGAACTTATATTCCATAACTAAAAAAATATCATTATAATACATTTGATGTGAGTGTAAAATAAAAACATGTGAGAATTACATAATAATAAAAAAATAACAGGGCCTCAAACCTTCTGGATTTGATCTATACGGATGTGTGTGGTCAGTGTAGGTTCCTATAACATATGGTCAGAAGTAATTCATATAATAAAGTTAATGTAATCATTGAATGGGTTATATGATCTTCATGTACAAAAAGACATATGTTATTTAAAGAAATAATTGATTTTTTGGGAGATATTAAAAACAAACTATCTGAACAATTACACTTTTTCAATCAGATAATAGAATAGACTATACCTCTCATGAGGTGGAATCCTACTTGGAAAATTATGGGATAAATCAAAAAGATGAATTTGTATGATCACCATAGAAAAATGGTTTGGTGGAAAGGATAAATTTAATAGTGAACTCCATAGAAAAAACATTGCTCATAAAAAAGAGGCATCATTCATTACTACAAGGTGGAAGTTTTTAAATTTTCTATATGTACATTGAATAAAGGTTTTGTAATCCCTAGAGAGAATATAAACACAAAATAGATTTTTTGGAAGAGAAAAAAATGAAACACATTATATTCCTTAAAAGAAAATATACATTTGAAATAACGAAAGGAAAATAAGAGAAATGTTAAGATAATTCATATAACACACCATGATTTTAGTACATTTATCCCCTTAAATAAATCTCTCATTCCTGATATCTTGGGATAAATGAAACAACAAACTAAATGAAATAATTATTTTCTAATTAAATTACAATATATTTAAAAAAACATGATTAATAAAAAATATTTTTTTCAAAATAAAAGTGTTTTAATTCACATAGATAAATATCTTGGGTTTTAATGAATATGTTTTTATAAATTATATATTTTTAGTAAATTTATCAATTTTGAATATAGATATAAATAAATTATATTAGTTAATTTCATGTAATTATAATTAAAATTATCCAGTAATATCAAGCTAATAATTTAGTGGCTACAAAGAGTGCTACTTTAAATATTAATTGAAAAATAAAAAAATTGTATAAAAATAATATTTTTACTGTATATTATAAATGATTTTATTTTAAAGTTAAATTTATCATATATTAAGTATAGATTTTAATTATATTAAAATTATGTACCAATCATTTAATTATCATTATGTGTAAACGAATATGTTTAAATTTATTTTAATGAATACAAATGCATTTTTCTAAAAAAATGTTGTGTTATATGACTATATATTAAAATTATAAATTATGAACTTTATAAACTGAATATAGCATAATGGATATTTACTTTCAACCACTGTTTCCAAATTATTTTAATAAGGTTAATTTTATTTTTATGTATATAATTAATTACCTGGGTAAAAATGTCGTCACCATGATAAAGGATAAAATATGTTAAAAGTATAAAATTAAGTGAAAAGGCCACAAAATATCATAATAACATATCATTAAATATGTGAATGTGGGTTTTGTTGAAAAAATTCTCTTTTCTTCACTAATTTTTATGTTTGGATCCAGCTTTATTAAATATGAAATTTCTTTTATATTAATAAATGAATATCTATAAAAATTCCATCAAATTAATTAAAAAAAGGACACGTCCTCTCTCCCCAAAAAAACATGATATTCCATTAATATTTTATTCTATACTAACAAAAATTCCAACACTCAAAATCTTATATTATTTTTTGGAACCCAAGTCCCAAGGATTCTTAAACCCCTCATTTCTAGGTAGATCTCTTATAAGATATTCTTGTTCTTAATATAAGTGTTATATTTTCCATATCCATTCCTTTATATCTTATTCACCCTCATACTATTGAATATTTATTGGTAATTTAATAAAAAATTGAATTATTAAAGCTACTATGAATGTGATATTACTAATTTAAAAGAGAATGTCTACACAAATTCATTCATTATAATGTGTTTTTTCGGTACGTTTTACTACCTGTGTGAATGATGCTCTAAAATTTATATCATAAATGACTTATAAAATATAAATAATTGAAATATTATATAATAATTATTAATTATAAAAAATATATATATATAATTGTATGATTGGAATATATATATATCCTTTAATAAAATCAATGATATTGGAATGGGAGAGGATACTGACTACTTCTAATGCATCGGTTACCCAAGGTCATCTTAGAGGGGTTAATCTTCATTATATCATTATGAATCACATTTTAGATTGGTTAGGATTTACCTCTTGTGAAGTGATAAAGGAAAGAGAAAATAAATTTTGAATGTGATTCTCCACTTTTTCTAGATATTTTTGGGTTTCTTTTTCCACACTCTAAAATCGAATTCCAGAATATATAATCATGAAGGGTGTATTCGTGCATGTCTTGGACCCATATGATGATATTTCAGCAATGATTTACTTTTTGAAGTACTCTATAATCCAAAGTGTATCATTTATGGAAGGTATCAAACCCTATAAAATTATTAACCTTGTTTCCTGTCTCACCTCTATTTAGGGATTCAAATAATTAAAATATGTCTCCTTAGGATATGGATTCTTCCGCATTTTTCTCCCTTCAACAGATCTCAAAGGATTATCTTGGAATATAGGCTCAGTTAATATAATACATAAAATTCTTAGGATTCCTAAATGGAAAATAACTTTCAATAATAATGAATTTAAGGATACCTATGCACATGTAGGGATTAAAATTCATGTTTTGAATTGGGTATTATGGCATTCTAAAATCATTAATGACATCTATTCGGTGATTGGAGTCCCCATTCAGATGTATAATTCCATATAAGATGTTATATTTTATTATTTTTCATGCGTCTTGGAAAATTAAGATATAAATTCTACACTTATTGATATATTAGTACATTACACTCATCCTGATGAGATCAAACTTCGAATTTAATATAAGAAAACTCCACCATTTTATGTTTCCTATCAAATTGTTGGTCACTCAATTGATGCCTATAGAAGAGAACTAGTATTCTTTAATTTTAAATCTATTGGTCACACTATGAAGCACTACCTAAGAAATATTAGGCTAGAAATTTTCCAGTGCATTTATGATAAGGACAAGAACCTTGATCTCGTGCTTCCCATAATCCTAAATCCTCCTGTTCAATAGAATCATATAGTTGATGTAGGGTCTCCCCAAGAAACCTGAAGGATTTATCCTGAACTCCCCACTCCAGAAGATGGATTCACTACTCAATTTGAATTCTTTTGGTCCTCTCTTTCCCAAATTAATGGTAAGGTACCTTCATCTTGGGATGATATGGAAGAGGATATCCACATATATGTTTATGGATTTTCTTGTAAATAATTTGGTAATGGGGTCACCTTTAAATATTTTTTATCTATATGTATTGTAGTTGAATCTGATGGTGAATCAGATGAATGTTAGGATATCAAGGATAACTCTACTCAGGAGGCTATGGATTTCAACTTGATGTAATAGGATGAAATGTTTACTGCTAAAAATTAAAAAGGGAAGAATATAATGGATTTTTCACCACAAGGAAGATTAAATCCAATAGGTAAATTAGAAATTATTCTCCTATAAAGATATACATTCAAGTGGTTTTGGATAATTTTACCTCTAATAGAATTAGATATCCCTTGGATTCTAAACTAACAACTTTTAAATCTCTCAAAAATGGAAACCCTATTGGAATGGATGTTATCTTCTCACCTTTATAATTAGTTGATTCTAAAGAGAAATGGATTGGTGATGTTCTTCAAAGATATACCCACATGGGTTCTGGATATATGTCCCGGGAGAAAGAAATCCATTTGAGACCAACTGTTTAACCCATAAAAGGAAATTATACCTCAAGTTCATCTCCTGAGGACTCTTTTCATCACCCAAGACCAGGTGTGGTACTTCATCCTTCACAAGTAAATGAAACACCAAGGAGAGGGCCATCAATTTTCAATGCACATAATTCAATTAAAAAGGTACTCTTTCTTGCCTATGATCTACTAGGAATTATAAAACAAAAGATTTATAATACTTCTCCTATGTCTCCATCTTTTGGGGGTAGTAAATATCACCAATTTTGAGGCCTTGCAGTGGCCTATTTTTTCTGGTCCTCCTTAAAAAAAGGATCCCCTTGGATCTTCGTATGGACAATAATTATTAAGTTAATGAAATTTCCCAGGATCCTCATACTTTTTTATAAGTTTATGTTTTTTATTATTTTGATAGTGAAGCTTCAAGGTTGTCAAACATGGAGGCACCCAAGTTTGAAAAATCAATGGTGGTTTTCTATATTGTAGATTCAGATCTTATTCTACCTGAAAAAATTGATTCTTCCTTGAAGATGAATATATACAATTATTTTTATCTTCTTGATTCTTGTAGTAGAGAGGATGAAGAGGTAGTTAGTGATCACATACTTGTGGATGAATAAATGGTATCTAATGTTGATTATGGACTTCCTAATGGTGGATATAGACCATTGTTGTAGGTCAAAACAAGGCGGAGGGGATGACAACCTCATGGCAGAGGTGGAAGATCCTCTCACTATATCATGAGAACTATCTCTCAAGAAAATTGATCTATTTTTTCATGTCTATTAATATTTTTATGTACTTTTTCTATCTTATTTTTAAGAAATGTTTCTTTCTTCCTAAAAAGTGTATAAAAAATAAATAAAATCAATTCTTTTTATTGAATTGCAATTCACAAAAAAGTATTTTCAATAATTTCATGAAAAAAATCACCATTATTTTTATACAATGAAAATGGGATTCCATAAATATATAAACCCCAAGGGTAAAATTTTTAATAAAACCCTAGAGATGATGAACCCATCAATAAGGTGTAGGGACCATAATTGTCAAATTTGAGCATGTATGGGAAAATGAAATATTTGACAGCCAAACGTTAATCTTTAATAATAAAAAATAAACTTAGGGATATTAAGTAGATCAAAAATAAATTTATAGAGTTAAATAAATACGATTAAGGTTATTATTTATATTAATAATAATCCAAAATTTATTAAAAAGGTAGTTAGATTAGACCTGGACAAGTTGAATTTTTATATATGTTTTTATTTTATAATATCCCCTTAAATTCAATACTGTTTATGTATAAATTACTATTTGAAGAAAATGATCGATATTTATCCAAAAAACCCATTTACATTATTCTCATATTTTTATATTTTTTATGTATATGATTTATAATTATTTACCATCCCTTTGGATCAAAATTCAATTGAAAGGATTCATGTTAGTGGAACTACCCTTATCTCTTATTTTTTTTTATACGAAATATAACTCCTCTATGTCCATAGTATTAATATTATTTTATAAATTTTTCTATATATAAAAAAATTATTTATTAATTTCATTTTCTAATATATTTTACTTTAAAAAATTATAAGTGATCTTTTTAATGTTTTCTATAAGGAATATTTTTTACTTTCTTTAGAAAAGTGTGAAAATAATAACTACATTAGCATATACCATGTGAATAATGTTTTCCACTAATATATGTATTATTATTTATGAATATTCATTTATAAGTACTCATAGTTTTCAAATGTAATTTAAAATACCATTTTTTTAATTTTTCATTTTAAAATAAAAGATATCAAAATAAATTGATATTTTCACATATTTTTCAAAGAAATATTACAATGTTCTTTTGAAAGTGTTTTTTAACTATTTCAAAATAAATTAATTATTCTTATGCTTTGCTAGGGATATAATCTAATGATACCATCCAACTTATTATGTTATATATCCTATGAACGTATTATATAAAAGTTTCCATGAAACTCATTTCATTTCCTAAAGATAATTTAGTTATGATGGAATTATGAATGTTTTCATATTCATGTGGCACACATAAGTATGATTTATTATAGTATGATATATGTATATATTATATATATCAAATGGATTTGTTAAATACTTATATCTCATGAGATTACATATAAGGTACTGGGGATTGAATCGAATCCATTAAGGTATTTTCTCTAATATGTTTATGGAAATATAGGGAGAACACAATCCAACAAAGGAATCTGCCTATAATGTGATGATGGTATTGGTGGTGATCCTTGAAAAGGTAAGTGATATTATGTTATTTAATTTTTGTCTCATTTTTATACCTAAGTTATGTTTTAATAGCTCATGATAATTGACTTATATCTCTGAACTCCTATTACACATATTTTATGTTATTCTAAAGATTTATGTCATGGATCATAATTAATTATTTATGCTTAATTTGGAGTGATTTCCCTATGATTTGTAAAATATATTTTATTATTTTTTCATATTAATATGTTCATATTATATTCACCTGATACATTTTAATTATATCTCCTATTATTCCATTATTGATAATTTGATCTCACCCTTTATTATTTTTATATTCCCTATAATAAAAAGTAGTTTATTATATAGGATATGCCTAGAAGGGTAAAATATATTAACACTAGATCTAAGATATGTCAAATATTTTGTAAAATAATCTGTCTAGGTATCTAATCTCTAAATATGTTATACCTATAGGTTCATTGATGTGATTGTTTCTATGTGATGTAATAAATATTCATCTTAAATGAGGTAACATTCATGTATTTTATGGTATAGAAATCTAAATTGGTATCATAGAGGGGTTTAGTTATTTTTATGTATTATGTTATCAATAATAAGAATATATAATTTAAAATAACATATAATGAACAAAAATTTATGTAGGATGGACCTAAAATTATATAGGTTTAAATAGATTCATGATTTAAGACATATTAGGTTTGATTTCTATATCATAAATATATTAAACTATTTATTTTCAGAAAATCGCACTAAACATTAGGTTTTTTCCAATGTAATGAATATGGATTAATTAGGTTAATGATGATAATTATGAAAATTTAATGACTATCCAAATGTGAAACCAAATGGAATTTGAGATAAAATGAAAATTCTTCTGGATCTTCTCACTCAACTCTCATAACATTTGAATCATAATAAACTGAAAAAATACTAAATTATGGAACAACTATGCATTGAGTCCATCATATAGAAATTTCCAACATCATTTAGTGGGTTTTGTGATCCATTAATTTTTTATTAGTGGATCAATACAATGTAAAAAATATTATATATTTCCAGGAGTATAATTATTGAAAATATTGTTTTCACCATTTATCATTTGGATGGTGAAGCTAATAAATTGTGTAATTCCATTAAAAATATTATTTTGGATGATGAAAATAATTTCAGGGAATTGGAACTATTTAATAAGGTATTTTTCAATAAATAATTTCCTAAAACCCCTATTACTAAAATGAATAAGGGATTATTTGAGCTAAAAAAATATAGATGAAACTATTAGTACATATAGGGAAAAAATAAAAATACGTTCATGTTATGTTTATGGGTTTATCATCAATATTTAATTTAAAATTTATTACTTAATTAGTAATTAATAACAAATTTTCATTAATGAATTATCTCAAAAGGAATTTTTTGGATTTGAAGAAATTGTTTCATGTGCTCTCATGTTGTAAATGGAAATTGGATACTCCCAGTATTTTAATGTATTTAGAGATGACAATAGTAAAATAGATTTTTTAGGAAACTAAATTAATAAAACCAAATTAAGAATGAAATCTAGTTTTCATATATGTCAAAAATGTGGGAATAATCATGATATAAATTTTATTAAAGTTAAAGGTAAACAAATTTTTGTGTGGAAGACAATGATGGAAATCACATGAATGATAAAGATATATGAGGAGGCTAACCAATAAGATGGATGAAGAGAAATGTCAACCTAATACATCTCTAAAACTCCAATTATTCAATTTTAATATGTTTTGGAATAATGTGTAAATTTACACCAGTCCAATGGTGGATGATGAAAATTAGATGCAGTAACCTTTTAAAAAAGAATGAAATAGAATGCTTGTGAAATTAAAACTATAGAACTAGGTCATGAATATGATATGGTAAAAGGTAATCAGATATTCGACTGAATAACTAAGCCATATTTTATTTAATTATAGTATGACCCACTCTTTCATATATTTAATGTTTTATAAGATCAATGAATCATTATCCCAATGGATAATATAGATCTATCAGTGAATACTCTCAATTTTGTGATGGTTTCATCCCATGTATATATCACTACTCCATATAATGTTTGTGGAAATGTGTTCACTAAAAAACATATTATTATCCCTTTAGTGAAATTTGATCTTTATATATTCATGGATTGGATCAACCTATATAAATTTCATCTCGATAGTTGGGATTGGAAACCGTTATTTCCTATTCCAAATCAACCCATAATAATCGTTCAATGTGAGGCTAACTATGAATCCCCTTTGGTTCTACTTCCCTTTTAAGGGCCGTGTTACCTATAAATGAAGGATTTATGTCTTAGATGGATAGAAAACAACCCAATATTAAATGAATTTCTATTATTTGGGAATCTGTTTATGTATTTCTAATGAGATTCCAAGTTATACCCTAGATCCTAATGTTTTGTTTTCTATAGAAATCACACATGGTGGAACAAATATATTAAATACATCTTATATAATTAACCTGATTAAATTATTGGAATTAAAAATATAATTCCATGATATTCTATATAATGGTCATATATGATTTATTGATTCAACATGTGTGGTATTATTCATAATTATTTAGATGAATTATGGATTAATGTGCCTCTACAATAATTATTGTTAACTTAAAAAGATATTGATTAATAAAAAGTTTCCTCGACACCATATTGATAAATTATTCAATAAAATAATAGGACATCAATACTTCCCTGATATTAAACTTTTATATGGATATTATCAATTAAGTGTAAGGAGATATTGCATATTAATGATATCCCCTTTTAGGAGATATGAACAATGTGAATTAAGAGTGATGACATTTGGACATACAAATTCACCTAATAGAAAAATTGATCTGATGAACAGAGTAATTAGATATTACCTCAGTCAATTTTTTGTAGTCATTATTGATTATGTTCCCATGTATTCCAAGATAAAGTAAGATCATGGTTTTTAGTTGATTGTTTTTATAAACACCTTGTGTAAGGAGAAATTGCATGCCAACTTTACCAACAGTGTAATTTTTATATAAAAATTATCATTATTTGGTCATATAATCAAAAGTGAGGGTATATGTGTGAATCTTGTAATGATCAAGGTAATTAAATAATGGACCATACTAACCACTATAACTGTGATCCATATTATTCATTGATTTGAGAAATTCTATCGGCCATTTATGGTGAATTTCTCACAATTTTCAAATCCACTAACCAGGTTAATTTTATTAGGATTCAAGTTACATTGGATAGATGAATGTAAAGAAAATATCAAGGAAGTAATGATAGGGTTAGTTAGTGAACCATCACTCACACAATGCTCTTGTGGAGAAGGGTTAATTATATACAGTGATTCATCAAATAGTTGATTTGGATTTGTTATCATTAAAAAAGAAATGGTGGTAGTATATACCTCAAAAAAATTAATGGTTGATTAGGGAAATTACCTAGTTCATAATTTAGAGATGGAATTGATAATATTTTTATTAAATATATAGTTTCATAATTTCTATATTGAAAATTGTAATATGTATACTCGTCACTAGAGATTAAATTATATACTCACATAAAAGGAATTGAACATGTACCAAAGAAGATGGATAGATTCAATTAGGGAACAAAAATTATTTACATATTACCATCACAAAAAGGTGGAAAAGGTGATAGATGATCTCAGTAGGATGGATCATGATACCTTATCCATGATTAGAATTCAATGAGTCCCAATACTCATTTATTTTACATGTATAGACATTAAAATTATAATAAATGGGGGGAAATTGTATATTTTAGGAATTTTCACTCAACTATATATCTATGTGAAGATAATGGTGGATATGGAGTTATAATATAAGGTAAGGAATATTCAAGAGTTCAACCATGACAATGATAGAATTATAAGATTCATGGAATGAATATGTGTCCCATTAATACCATAATTAGAGTATTTGAATTATGGGAAAATCACATCATTGTATACCCATCCTAGAAGCATAATGATGTATATATATCACAATAATAATATATTATTGGACAACATGAAGTGATAAATATCATATAATGCTTCTTAATTGTTGGTTTACCATTATGTTAAATATGAACAATATGATTCTAAGGGGATGATGTAACCATTACCCATACCTGTAAATAAATTTGAGAAAATCATAATTTATTTTGTTAGAGGTCTTCCCAAGACTTCTAAAGGACATAATTATATTTGGGTTTTAGTTTATAACTTTATAAAGTCATGTCATTTATTTTCTATTTGAAATAATTTTTCCCTCTATCAACATTCGAGGATATATATATATGTATAACTTTTCATGGTGTACCACATTCTATTATTTTAGAATGGGTTATAATGTTTTCCTATATGTTGTAGAGATATCATCAACATGAATTAAATATATAGATTAGATTAGTCACTACATATCATCCAAAAAGGATGGTCAAACTGACATTACCATTCAAACAATGGAAGATATACTGAGATCCTATTAAATAGATTTCAAAGGATGTTGGGATAAACACTTTACCCTAATAAAATTCTTGTATAATAACAAATTCAATTCTATAATTCATATGGCACCATATATTGATCTATATGTGAATATTTGTATACCTCAAACATATTTGGATGAATTTAGATAGTTTATGTTATTGGTGCTAGATCATGCTCAAGAAATATTAGAGAAGATTGAAACAATTCAATGAAACGTTAAAACTACACAAATTTGGTAAAAATGGATATTGATAATATACAAAGAGATTTGGAATTTGAAATCATAGATAATTTATTTTCATAATTCTTAATTATAAGAGGTTTATGTGATTCTAGATGTAGGGAATTGTGAGCCATATATTTTTTTTCCATTTCAAAATATTCAATCATGTGGGGAAGGTAGCTTATCGTTTTTCACTTCCACAAAGCCTCTTTATATTATATGATGTATTATCACTATTATAAATAGGAATTATCCCCTTGGAACTATACCCATAGTTTAGAGAAAATATTGGTATTGATTACATAGAGATTGTCTATACCCACAATTTGTTTAAACAGTGGGTATAGATCATGTATAACTTTGATTTTTTAAAAACCATTGGGATAGAGTCCCACATTTTCCCCCTTCCACCCCCCCCCCCCCCCCCCCGCCCCTCACTCATTGAGCTGCATATTCCCCCAACCATCCTAGTTTGATATTTGTTTCCCTCACCCGAGTGACAATTGATGCCTCTCCTCCTCTAACATTCTCCTCTGATTCAGTGATTTTCTAATTCTAATATTTATTGATGTTGAGTTCCAAATTTATTCTTTTGATCTTATTGATATTTTTTTCATTTTTATCTATTTATGAAAACATAACCATGATATATTTAGGTTACAATTATTCTAGATGATTTAAAATAAGGTTCATTGTGGGTTATGATTTATTTTTGGTATTTTGGTTTAAATTACAATTTTAATGATCCTTTTGTATTCAGTTTTTGTATATTTCTGTGAGATATTTATTTTTTAATTTTATATATTTTTTGGGAGTACCATTGTACTGATTAAAATTGGTGGAATTTTTTTCTAAATTATTTTAGGGAGTCATTTAATATGGGTTTAAATCATACAATTCTTGAGTAGGGAAAATTATGAGATTTCTTTTTTTTTATTTATAGATATTATTAAGAGTAATTTTCACAAAACTAATTTGGGTATTTCCTATTTTTTGTTTCTATAGATGACTTATTTGGAATAAATTTGTTATAGAAATTCATTTATTTGTTATATGAGGTTGATTTGTAATTACCAACACTTGAAGATATCATTGATAGATTGTATTGGCATGTAGTCCCTTCCAGACATTTCATTTTTTGGAATATTCATATGATATGACTACACTAGATTTCTAATATGAAATAATATTTAAATTATTATATTTTAAAATAAGTATGTCATGTTTGTATTTTTAGTTTTTATATTAATGAAAATGTCTTTGATTTAATGGTATATTGAAATTAAAAAAATTAAATTATTTATTATTTATCTTAATCATTGTTATATAGTTTTTTGACCCTTCAATAATTTAAAATAATGTTTCCCATGTTTATCTTTGAGTATTTACATAAATTATTTCACTATTTTATTTACTTTTTTTATCAAAATGAATCAAATAATATATAAGTGTTACCATTGAAGATGATCTTTCTATTATTTAAAAAATATGGTTATAGAATTTAATAATTACTTGATATCTCTTTATGATTATAAATACATTTCTAATAAGAAATGAATCCCTTCCAATTAGATTTGAGTAGTTTTTCTAAAAAAAATTTACTTAATTTATTATATCATTCAACTCCAGGATTCCCTTCCCTTTATTACTTTTTGTATATATTTTTTTAAAAAAATATTAGTTTCTTTGATGACATTCATATCTAAATTGGTTTTATTTATGTCTGAAAGTGTGGTTTACATTGCTGATTGGAAGATAATTTTTTTCATTATAATAGAATAGATATATTCTAGATGTATCATACTAATTATATTTCAACCATGTTTTAGAAGAATTTGGGAATTGTTTTAGATTTTTCATTTGACAATAATTCAAATAGAGGTCGTATAGAGAGTCCATTTTATAATTGTGTTAGAAGGAGATGGTTATTGTAAAATTAGACTAATGGTATAATAGGCCAATTATCTAAATGTGCTAATGGACCTAATGGCCTAATAGGTTAATGTCCTAATGGAAAGTATTCCTATTGGATTAATTGTCGAATGGCCAATTGGATAATTGAAACAATGGGCTTATGGAATAATGGACAATTGGCCTAATGCCCTAACGAGAAATTACCCAATTGGCCTAATGGTCCAAAGGACTTAAAAAAAATTGTCCAAGTAGCCTAATGGTCTAATATCCTTGTGGCCAATTGTCTTAATTTTCTAATGTCCAATTGGCCAAAGGGCCTAATGGTTTAATGGCCTAATGGTCTAATGGACAATTGGAAAATTTTCCTAATGGCCTAACTGCCTAAAGCTCCATTTGAAAAATGGTAAAATATCCAATTAGACTAATGTCCTAATGTCTAATTTTCCCCATGGTCTATTGACCCTATGGCCTAATGGAAAATTGTTCAATTGGAATAATAGCCTAATGGCCTAACCAATAATTGTCCAAATGGCCTAATAGAAAATTGAAAAATTCACATAATAGCTTAATTGTCTAATCGACTAATGGTCTAATGAACAATTTCCCACTTGGACTAAGGGCCTGACAGCCTAATTGCCAATTTTCCAATTAACTAGTTGACCTAATGTCCTAATGACCTAATTGGTTTAATTTGCCTAATTGGAATAAATAGCCAAGTTGGCCTAAATGGTATAGTTTTCGAAAATGACCTAAACAACCTAATTGACCTAAATTATATAATTCCCTATATGGACTAATATTCTATAATAGCCTAAATGGATTAAGTGGCTTAATTGTCCTATTTGTCCAAGATGGAATTATTGGCCTAATTTTTGTAATTAGACTAATTTTTCTAATTGGACTATTTTTCCTAAATGGAATAAATGACCAAATTGGACTAAATTGTAAAATATCCATATATAGAATAAATGGTCTAATTATACTAATTGGCCTAATTAGACTAACTGGCCTAATTGACATAAATAGACTAAATGGCATGTTTGGATAATTGGAAAATTTTCCAAACTAACTATCCTAAAAATGATCTTAATTATAAAATGATCAAAATTACCAATTGACCTAATTATCAAATAACATAACACAAATATAATTAAACTAAAATGATTATACAAGAGGAATCCATATCATACCCATGTTTAGCGTTCTAGTTAGTAAATATGGTTTATGTTATTACACTAGTATTAAATTTATAATTAAATATATATATTTTATGCTTATTCATTTTATGGGTTTCTTAAACAACTATAATTTTAATTAATTCTATTTTTATCACTTCTATATTATTCAATAATATATTATTACACTAATCAATTTCATTTGCAGCAAGCGGCATTGGGGATCGAAGTTAGTGTGCCTCAAGATAAATAATTTTTCTTGAGTAGGACAAAAAAGGATGGAAGTGTAGTAAATTACCAAACACAAGAAAAGATAGTATGTTTTTTATTTATAGTTCATATATTTATATAAAATTCATTATTAAATATCCTATGTATATTTTCAATTTTCTACCCTGGAGGTACACGATCAAAAATAAGACGAAAACATCAGTCCTAATGATTATTTGATTAAAGTATTATATGAGGGGATCTAGGGGTGAGTTTGATGTTGACCCCACAAAAACATAATCCCCACTTGATATTAGTTCAAATATGGCTCCTCTAAAACTTCTTAGACTAAAAAGCTAAAACATTATCATGAAAAAGTAGTCGAGGCAAAAAAAGATATTTATCAGAGCATGAAAAAAGTAAACTAATCACCAAACACTGCCTAAAATCTATGAAGTTACATGTTAATCACTTACATAAAATCATGATACTACTTTTCATTCATGTATTTAATTAATTAACTCTATATATGATTCCTAGAGTGATTTCAATGAGGTTTATAGTGGAATTTGATTTAATGGTGGTGGCGATGACAGTGTTGGCGGTGGTGGTGGTGGTGGTGGTGTTTCTCCAAATGATTTTGTTGGTGATTAGGAAGTTTCTAATGGTAATAAGGATGAGAATATTAGTGATGGGGGATATATTTATCCCCTCAATTTTTTTACTTGTAGTAAAGAGACATGTGGATGTTGTTTAATAAATTGAATTGATTGGTTGTATGGATGTATATGTGTGTTATAGTATTATAAATGGTTTTAAAATTATTACAAGAATATGGTTGAAATATAAATATATATTATATTTATTACATTGAATTTATAGTTTTTTTCATTTTATTTATAGGTTTAAGAAGGTCATGAAGGGTTGATGGTACAAAATGGGGATAGGTACATCTACCCAGTGTTTAATGAATTGTAGGTATATGTTTTCTGCTGAGAAAATATATACTCATATTTCATCAAACCTATCATATGGATATATACCCCTGGTTTTACTATAACCATGGGTATAGATCTCTATTGATGGATCCATCAACTATGGTTCATAAAACTCTGGGTTTAGCTTATAACCATAGTTTTAAGTGCTATACCCATGGTTCTAAACCGTGGGTATAGGATATGTTTTCAGTAGTGTCAATGTTTCTATTTCTAAAATTACATGTTTGGTCTAGTACATCAATGAAACATAGTGTTTATAAATATATATTTTTATCTCTCACATGAGAAACAACCAATAAAAATATTTGATTACAAAGATAATGTTATTTAAAAAAGACTACTTGCTCGGATAAAGTTAATAATAGGAATCATTATATTGAGGAAGTGATGTGGGAACCTAGGTATATAATAAAGAAAATTATACTTGTTTTTTCATCAAAGTAGGGGAATTTTAAGAAAAAAATTCATTTCATGTGGTGAATTTAACACCTTTTTATTTAAATATATATTTCCCATTAAATAAATCAATTTTGATTGATATCTTGTGATACATCAAACACCCAACTGGGGTAAATAATTATTTAGGAAATATATTACATGGTAGTTAAATAAACCATGGGTCATAAAATAATTGATTTTAAAAATAATAGGGTTAAAATTCACATAGAAAAAAATATTAATAATAATCAAATTGCATTATGAAAGGCATATATTTGGTAGATTTAGTACTTTTGAAGAATGATATCAATAAAATGATTTGATTAAATTCAATAAATTATTAGTAAAATAAAATTTTATCATGATGAAAATAGTTCAGTAACTATAAGGAAAACTACTTTAACTATTCATGGAAAAATGAAAAAATCAAGAAATTGTTTATATTGTATAGTATATATGTTTTTTTCAATGTAAATTCAAAAATGTATTTTGTGTAGATTTTAATAAAATTAATTTTTTTTATTTATATTAAAACAAACTAAAAATAAAATATTGGTTATTTTTTGGAAAGGAATATGTGTAAAATATTTTTCAAGCCTAAAATGAATTTTATAAACCAAATATTTTTATTGCACTATGTGTCCTCTTATTAAATTTTTTTATGTTAGTCTAAGATCTATTGGATAACAAAGGGGGAGGGCTGAATCAATTGAATCTTTTCTTTTATGACTTGTTCTCTTTTTTCCCAGCCTCTTGAACTTGTAAAAGTCCATGATCCAATAAATTATTTATTAGAGCCTAACCTTCATGTGTTGTAAAATAGAAGGAGAGTGTATCACATGGTGTATATAAGTTTTAGATGAAATGACCACTCATTTTAATGTTGGATAACCCCCCCCCCCCCCCATATGGATTTTATACCATGACATCATTATCAATTAAAATGGTCACTTGAGTCAATAAGAGTTTTATTGGTAATACCATCTCACCCCCAAACTAAATATATATTATTTAACTAGTTATACTCTCCTATCACAAGGATTTTTATAAACTGTTTATACCACCCCCTGATAAACTCCATCACATTTTGGATGAATCCAATAGTATAAATTCCACTTAATTTTCATAGAAATCATCCTATATGAGACTATAGGATCTATATTTATTATATAAAAATTGAATATCTTTAGTAGTATACTAGTCTCAGAACTTCATCAGGATCTTGAACAATATCGTTCTCTATCAACTATTAATAAATTATCAAGTGAGAAAGGCATATCTTCTATCTTCAATGGATCTCATATTTTTTACTATATCTCATAATGATGAAGATGTGTATCAGGAAATATGAATTCTCTAGAAAAGTTTATTAATGTTATATCAATATTCAATTTTCAATTTTCTTAACTTAAATAAATATTTATACATAGAAATATTTATCATACCTAGTATCCCTTTGTATTTACAAAATATTTGATCTTCATTAGGTGTAATAACCTAATTAAAACACCCTAGATTTTTTATGATGATTCCTCAATTAATTTTCAAAAATAATCCGGTGTTTTCATTTATGAAATTATCCTCAAAAATATTTTTCCTTAATACCATTAGAAATCTATAAGTGTATGACCCCATATTTATTTTCCATATGGGAATTATTGTTTTATGTTTTGGAAAAAATCTCAACTTCCTTCATCTATAGAGTATAATTCTCATGTGTATAATAGAAATACAATTTATGATGTTTTTCACATATGAAAATTATATCATACATCCCTCAATTATTATTAAGAATGATCCAGATGGGAAAATTATCTTGAGGGATCTAAATAATATATCATGATGTTATGTATAAATAAATTATCTCATAATATTCTAGTTATCTAATGTGTTGGTCTATGTAAGTAAATAATCTTATGATCTCTTAATTGACTTATGGGATGGTCTTCAGAAGATAATTATATAAAGAAATTTTCAATGTAATATAAATACCTTTTAAAAACATAAAACTTTTATTCCACACCCAACACACATGTGAACACGTGTCCGATTCTTTTTCATGGATTGATCTTACATAAAACACCATCTTTTCATGCCTTTTATTCTACATGGAAGGTTAATGTAATACCTATTCTCATTAAAGATATATTCTTCAAGGAAAATCTAAATTTAATTCTTCTTTATAAAATTCCTACACTCACTAAGGGTTTCTACTCATAATTATTGAAATTTTAGGTACAAGATTGATTTTTTCTAGGACATAGTAATACCTTAATCATCTGATGCTCCAAGCATCATCATCAACACACGAAACAAAAATTTATCCTTTTTATAACAAATGAAATATACACTTTATAAAAAAAAATTCCTTTTGATTTTTTTTAAAACCCATAATTCCAAATTTTAAATATGTGTACATATATGAATTACTTCTTCTCCGAAATATTGAAAATAAAATGAAAAGGTCAGTTTGAGAGACTTACCAAATCTACTTCATCTTATTGGGACACACTTAATCTCTACTATTTTTTCATGTCTGGGAGAATATTGATGCCACAGGGTTATCTTATCGAATAAACTTTGATTATTCTACACCATGTCTGTATGGGCTATCCATATGTAATAAACAAGAGAGACGATATAAAGGTTGTCCATGTTGTCCATACATGACCATGTATATAATATCATGAACATAATTTCTTTATTTCTCAAATATGGAATTTATATAAAAGATTATTTTTTTAAAAACATGTAACCTATAAACATCTTCCACAAACTATCAAATCAATTCACATACAAGTCAAAAAACTCCCCCTTTTTCTTATGTTTTAATAACCAACACTCCCCCTTAATAAGAGAAATTAAAAAATCATAATAATGGGATATAATTCTGAATCTCACACCTCAAAAATCATGTTTTCCAAGATACCAAAAAAATATAAGTTTTGAAGACACATATTTATTTTTCCTCTCCCTAAAGGGTTACACTCTTTTTCATCGATATAGAGATTTATTTTCAACATTACTCTATGAGAGTAATATCTTACTTATTTTATAGTATGTACATCTCTCATGAATATCCTATAATTGTCTTTATGTTACCTTCAATCATATAAAATTATTTATAATAAGAAGATACCACTTTGTTTCATAGATAAAACATATAGGCTAAGAGATTCCTCCCAACCTGCGCCTTTAGTTTCTTCCAATTTCTACATGGGAATATATATATACATATATGGACTCTTATATTTATTTTGATCTTCCTACTATTGATTTTCTTCTTTCTTCCAATGAACTTATTATTTGTGTCGAATATATTTTCCACATCATCCTTCTAGATCATTAAGTTACTAGTTTTAGATAAATTCTCATTATTTTTCACCTCATCTTCTAAATCCATTTTCATTCCTTTATCCTCATCATTTTTTCAGCTTCCTTCAACTTTTCATCCAATTTCAATATATTCGGGAAAAACTGGTCACTCTTTCTGGACATTCTTTTTCTTCTCGAAATCCTAACATGAATTACCAATTATTTTTCATTTTATGTATCCTCACTTTCAAAGTATATGAAACCTCTCCTTCTAACCATGTCATGTATACCTCAACCATGTGGTCTTTTAAACTGAATCTGCAATAAAATTATTAAAAAATAAGAAATAATTAATTATATAGATAGTTATGGTGTATATTAGGTCATATTTTGTCTCCTATGATAATATTTTTCTTATATTATCATTGGAACTCCCCCTTGGTTATTTCCACATTTTGGATAAATATATATTCAAACCTTAGGATAGTATGTTTTTCCCTCTTACCACAAAAACAACAAATCCCTTTATAAAATTTCCTTCTAGATTATTTATGGATCTATCTAGATTTTTGTTTTCATTATCCTATTAAAAAATATTCACTTTACTTATTGTGTGTGGCTTCTATTGAATACTATTTACATTATTTGATTTTGAAATATTTCCTGTATGTTTAATTGGGAAAAATATACTTAGTCTTAATTTATACATCTGCACTGTTAGATAAAAAATTTCTATTTTGAAACTCATTAAGTGTAGATTTACATTTCTCATTTGAAAAATTATTCTCATTAGTCTGAGAAGATTTTAAATTTACCTTCACTGCCTTAGTGTGTTATTCCATGGACAATTTAAACTCATGTTTTATTTTGATACAAATAAACTTTTTCTCATCCAGTTCATATCCATTTATAACTAGTTCCTCCTTGAGACTTATGATAATATATTCATGTCGAGATTTACTAATCATGTGACTCTTGATGGAATCAATATAAGTTTCAACCTTAATGAAATACTCTACCTACTCAGAAACCACTTATATTTTCATTCTCAAGTAACATATTTTTTTTTGTTCAAATATTTTATATGTCCTATATTGAATTATATTTTTCTTTCAACTAAAAATCAAGTTATCTTTTTTCTTCTCTATATTTATTACATCATGATGAATAAGATACTTTATTATCATGTACAAAAATAGTGAATTAATTATCTAATTCAGTATATGAGTCCTATTTTCCATTCATTATCATAAAGATTATTATTTTATAACTAAACTACTTCTTCTTCTTCTGTTTTTGTAACTTCCACCATCCACATATGATATAAATTCATCAACATGTTACATTTGGAAATGCATTGTAATACTGCCAACTTCATTACAATTATAACATATATGTATATTATTGGATTTTTCATTATATTTAACCATCATGAATCTATTTTATTTAAGAAAAACAATTTTATTGATGTATTATACATTCTAAACATTTGTGCCTTTAGATTCCTTATCCCCATCTTTTTGATATTTTTCTATTCACATGGATTTAAAATCCATTTCATTTTTGATTATTTTTTAAAATGGTTTCTTTTCCCATATCATAATCTATGAGTATGTTTTGTATATCACCAATGTTTAAGTCTTATCTTTATTCTAGGTAATATATTTTTTAATCAAAATGGTCAAGAAAATTCATATCTGTTTTTTGAAAATGAAGGAATCCTCTAGATTCTCAAAAAACCCTTATATTTTTCTCATAATATCATTTGCCTAGGGGAAATATAAATCAATATTATCATCATAAACCATTTTAATATATTTAATTTCAATCTGACAACCATGAAGATTTAATTTCATGACTTTTTCATTACCTATAGAGTTTCTTATTGATTTTCCCCTAATATCTTTGGCAGTCATAATTCCCATAACCTTTGTGTAGACCTTCTCTTATAGAGATATCAAGTTAAAATTTTAATTCTTTACATCTAACTACATATTCCTCTTAACTGTATAAGTAAAACATGCATCGTCAGCAATAGGTTCAAAACCAAATATTTGGTGCATCTCTCACTTCTAGGAAAAGTGATACGAGGTGGGTAGTATCATATTCCTCCAACTGTGATAATTCTTCAAATAAAATGTAGAAAAAACTAATTTATTGATAAATTTAGGATTACAAATCCCTTATAATTAACCCTTTTATATTTAGATGAAAAATTCTCTAAAAATAATTGTTTGTCCCATATATGTTGGAAAACTAATAAGAGGAGGTGGTATAATCTATATATTTAATTTTAAGATCTATTTACATTTAGACCCACCACATTGAGCCTATTAATGTTTTAGATCCATGAAATGAATTATTTCAACCTCTCCATTATGTGACTTAAAAAAATTGATTACGAAAAAGTATTTACAATGTTCAGTTGAATGACGTACTCCTTTCCAAGTTGGTTATTCCCCCATAATAAATTCTCCACTAAAAAATTACTATTAATTACAGTAGCCTTATGAGTCTATATGAGAATGATTTTCTATAACCAAAATTACCTATAACGCCCCAAAATGTTATGGTATTTATCCTTTTATATAAATTTATCCTCTTAAATTTCTAACCTTTTAAAGAACATGGTGCTTAAACAAACTCCAAAAAAAAATTATTTTAACACATCCATTATAACCTAGACCATAAGTTAGATACAATTAATATAATAAATCACATTATGAAATATATAACATTCCTACTCATTTTTAATTTACTAATTAATGCTTTTTGAATGTGAAAATAATTTATATTAAAGTCATTTTGTTCTTCAAATATATGTGTTCCTCACAAAGATATTTTTATATAATTATTTGAGAAAATAAATATAACTATTTAATAACACATATATAAAATGTATCTAAAGAAATAGAAATAATCTTTGGGATCGTCATTCCAAAATTATATAAGTTTTAATTTTTTATAATTTTTCAAAGTTTAATTTTATAATAAATACTAGAAATTTCAATTTTGATAAAACCCTAATTTTATTTATATGTAATTAATTTTATGATTTAAAATTTATATAAACATAAATTCAGCAATTCATAGTCTGATATGATCTAATTAATTGCCTTTAAACAATATTTAGACATTATTTTGGTATGTGTATATTTTTTGGCTTCAAACTACATATTTTCAAGACAATTTTATCGTTATGTTTTGATGAATTGTCTTTAAAGGTAATTTCAAAATATCTATGTTTTGAATTTTTAAAAATGGATTACATATTTTGAATCATGAGGTCCAAATTAGTTTATAAGTTAATTTTCATTTTTAGGTATAAAAAATCTACCCTGGTAAAAAAAAGTACTACAGTATGGGTAAAATAATACAGCGGGTTAGAGTTAAAAGGAAAAAAGATAAAATAACTAAAATATAAAAAATTAATTGGGTAGTTGATGTTTTTACATACCTTAACCATCCAATTAAAAATTATTTTTTATCCATATTTGTTGGAACTAATTCCACTTAAATATTGTTGGCATTAAATATAAAATAATCATTATTTAATCACTTAAAACCACACTCCTCAAGTATAAATAACACTCCTCACAACCCAATTTATCCTTAAAAGAATTAAGCTATTAAACTCTCTCCCAACCCCTCCGATCATTATTTTCACCAAATCTAAGTCCTATTGGGCTTACCCAAAGACCAATTCCAATTCTCACCACATTTTATCAAAATAATTGTCCTCTTATAAGAAATAAAAATGATATATGGGGACTTTGAAATGGTGAATTAATACCATTTCATTTCATATAATGAGTTTTATTACCATTGTAAAATAAAATCTACTATTATACATAATTTGACCGACCTTGAAACCATGAATGAAATACACCCAAAATAATGAAAATAACAAAATATTATTAATGAATGGGGATAAAAATTCAAAAAGTATTATATAAGGTATTATATATATTTATATGGTTATTTTATAAATTCATAACATTTTTCAGACCATTATATTTTAGGTAAAAATATGAAAAACTAAAGGAAAGTGTGAGGTACGGCTTTCTCATCTCACTGTTACTTCAGTGAGATATATGCCTTATTCACCCTTTATTTTTTATCTGTGGTGTATATACTATATTTTTTGAAATAAAATCACAAATATAAGTATCTTAGTGGTATTAAATTCAACATGTTATAATTATTAATTTTATAGGGAATATGATTTGAGTGATTATAAAGTGGTAACCTGATTCTTAACTTAATTACCATTCTTTTGGTTAAACCTTTACTTTTTTGATTATGTCGTGCTAAGATTATTTTTGAAATTAATTTTGAATATATTATGTTTTATTTACCCTTTTTATGTGTTTACTTACATTATATATGAATAATATATTCATTTAATTAGTTCTCACTTAAATTATATGATATATATATATATAAAGAACTTTATTCTACAAATTATCTTTTAAAAATTTCCCTTAAAAACCTATTTTTTTACATGTCTATGTTTTCTAAAAGTATTTCCAATTTTTTTATTATACTATAATTTCTATAAATTCATTATTACTCAGTTTACCTTTTTACAAAATGGTTTGAGAGGATTTTTCTTCATTTTCTAAAGAAGTTTCTTTGTGACATTTTTTGACAAAATAAGGAAGGAATTTTTTTTTCATTATACAAAATGGGAACATTTTCCAACCATATAGTCACATTTATGATGTGATGTATACTTTATAAAATAACAAGTTCTTGTTAGAGTAGAATAATTTCATTACAATTATCGTTCTTTCAAAAAAAATTATTATAAAATGGAAATGTTGTTTATTTTCAAGAATTAGTTCATTTAATATTTAAAAATTATATTTCTTATAAGATAAAATATTAAGGTATTACATATGATTTACAGGGTATATTATTAAAGGATACTATATTTATTATCAATATGGTTTTTTTAGGTTTATGATGGCATTATATTTAAGAAACACATTTTTACATGATTTATGTTGCGATGATCTGTTTATAAAACTCATTTCATTACATGAGTTCTGATATGATGAATGAATTATCTTATTATGATACATATATTTTTGGTTTTCATTATTTGATAGTGGTTATATTATAAGAAAGGATTATGGTTTTATTATTAAAATTTACCAGTGAGACCTGTATCTCCCTACAATGCAATGGGTAATGATTAATATAACATGATTTAGATAAAACAAAAATTGGGTTTCAAATTGGTTTTGTAAAATTGAAGAGGAATAGGGATTCAACTCGGTTCAGTGATAAAATACTAGAATAGGAAGTGAAACTAGTTCAGTAAGGGACTTTTTCAGCTATCATAGTCTTGGGAGTGATCCTTGACTATAATGATGGTTTATGGAGTGAACCTATTCAACTACGATAGTCTGGGTAAAGTTCTTTTAATACTAAGGAAATGATTTTATATACTAATGTGTACGAAAAAAATCCATGTCTTTTGAAAATATTATTCTCTTAGGATTAATTTCTTATGAACATCTATGATTTATTACTTGACTCAAGTTTTTTATTTTTGATATGAAGGGTATATTTTTTAAATGTTATGTTTTTATTTGGTTATGATTATGTTATTATTGATGTAACCCTCATTTACCCATACATAGAATCTATGCTTGAAATTTACATATGTCACTTTTCCCTAGGATATGAAAGAATGTATCAAGTGTGATATGTCCAAAAGGGTTCTAGCTATAAAGAATGGGATGGAGAAGATGTGGATGTTTTTTTAGCCAGTTTTTTGTTTCAATGATTCCAAAAACACAAAACTCATACGGTTATGGGAGGTTTTATTATATTATGTAATAAATAATTATATATTATTTTGAAATATCAATGTATGAAATTTTGGGTCATTATAGTTGGTATCAGAGAAATGTTTTGTCAAACTGTGGAAACTACGATGAAAAATAATTACTAAGAACCCTAAGTGTAAGTATAGATTACAATATTAGAGTTTTTATAATGATCATGAATTTCCTTGGTTAAAGATAAGGTTTCATCAAATAATGTTTCATGATTTAGACACTTTATAAAATATTTTTCAAAATAATTTGTTTTTTCAACTATGATTAGTGTTTCTCACAATATTCTTTTGTGTTTTAGTCAATAGATGGAACCATGATGATTAATTTTAATGGAGAATGTGATGTACAATAGAATGATCTTCCTCGTGAGGAACCAAATCAAATGCGAGCTATAATGCTAAACATTGTTATTATGTATAATGAGAAATATAATAATATGATCAATAATCTCATATTTGGTGAGTTTCTTGACCCATATAACAGGATAATGATAGAGTGTCAAGGTGAAAATAGAGGAATAAAAGTTCAATTTTACTTACATATTGAATGTGGAAAGAGGCATAAAGGATAATATTTCAAAGGAACTGTAATATTCTTTGGGTGTGGAAAATAAGGACAAAAATCAAGTAATTTAAAGGAAAAATTGAAAAGTCCAGTTAATAAAATGGAAAAGAGTATTGGAATTCCCAATTCATCATCAATAGTTTAATGATTTTAATGTGTAATGTGTGGGAATAATTCAAATCGATGTCCTAAGGGAAATATCAGAAAGAGAATCCGATATTTTGTATGATTAATGGTTATATTATTTATGATGATGATACTATGAATGAAATATGTAATTTAAGAAGTGTTAAGTAATAAAACAACAAATCATGGTAAATTGTTTAATAAGTGTAATTATTTTGTAATAATGTATTTCAGTTCAAGAGTAATGGTGTAGAAGTAAATTATATTATTATGGAATAATTAAACATCAAAGGACTATTCCTTTAATATTTCCTTTATTTTTTCAATGTATCTTTTGAATGTTACTAGTAACCATGAGATGTGATTGAGGTGGTAAATTGATATTTTTTTGAGAACACATTTTTAAGGGTAATACAACCCTTTATATGTGCCTGATAAGGGGATAATAATGAGGTAAAAAGGGTTTTTATGAAAAATAAATGGGATAGTATTTATGACCTTGGGAATGATTAGTAATATGATTAAATTATGGTTCTTGGATTTATTTTAGAGATTTTTTGGACTTATGATATGAGGAAATAGTTAATTTTTGAATACATGCATCTTTTCACTCTTTTTTATTGTAATTTATGTTATTTCTATGTTTAAAGAGGATTAATGATAATGAACATAACATGTTTTGTGTGTAAAAATTAATAGATTTATCATAGTTTTTGGGGGATTAATGATAATTTGATTTTGAAAATTTAGTGTCCTTCATTTGAATGTTTTGGATTTTTTTTTGGAAGGTTCATATGGGTAATCATTTATGAAATTTTTTACATTGAACATTAGATGAGGTTTTTAAGATTAATGTATTACATAACTATATAAATATCTATATATATTTTATATCCTATTCTAACCAATTTATTCTAATAACTAGATAGATAATGAATTAGTTTTCATCCTATTATGGATATTATGATCAAAAACTTCTTTAGGCACTACAATTTAAAATTAATTTTTTGGATTAATAATTAAAGTGGAAATTGATCAAAAAAACAACCCAATAGTGAGATTTTAATTATGATATTAAATTGAGTAATGATATCGTCTCAAATGATTTTGAAATAAAATTTTATCCTATTATAATCTTTTCTAATGATATGAACGACCTTCTTTAGACCCATTTTTTCTATGGTTTTGTGGTCATTAACCTTCTAATGTCCATGTTATCAATAGTCCTACATTATAAATTGATCTTTATAATTATCTTCCATGTTCATATTTTCACTTTCCAATAATATTTTCCAAATCATAATCATAGATTTGTGGTGATATCCACCTTTTAATTTACATCTTTTTAAGAAAAACTTTTATTGACCCTTTCTATATGGATTTCAAAATATTGACTTTTCAAATTCTAGACACTAATTTTCAATGTATAATTTCAAATTATTATGAAATAATATTTTTCAAATTATTGATCTTGTCGAGATGGTAGCTTGTCAATTGTATCTTCCATACAATCTCTCTAAAGTTAATGATGTGTTCCTGATATCTCTTCTAAGGAATTACATACCTAATTTTTAACATGTATTAAACTCAGTGGTCGTACCACTGGATAAATATATTTATTATTAAGAAAAACTTTTAGAGATTCCAGATCATGGATATAAATTTTTCTTATATAATTCCACTCACATGGTTAAAGTATTTAGGTGAAACGACCAATTTGAGTAAGATATGAGGGAACTTGAGGATGTGATGATGTTGAGGTATCCGCATCAGTTTGTATATGAGTAATGAATTTTGAGGGATAAATTTAGGTAAAGGGATTATAATGTGACACCCTATGATTTAATGGTATGTCTATTTTTAAATATTGTTAATCTATTTGATTGCATGCTTTTCATAGAACATCAAGCTTAAACAAAGTCCAAAACATTATTATTTTAACACAACCATTATAAACATACAGTTTAATTGGATGGAATGAATATTATTAATGAAATTATGAAACATATAATTATATAACTCATCATAAATGTATTCAGTAACACTTTGTGAGTATGGATATAATTTTAAATAAACTCATTTCATTCTTTAAATATTTATATTCATTAAAAAGTTATTTTTAATTCTTTCTATGATAAAATAAATATAACTATTTTTTGAAAATTTTAGAAAAATTCTTTTTTAAAATAAAAATATTTTCATGATTCATCTTTTTAAAATTATCTTAATATTACTTGTTGATAATTTTCAGAAAATTTTAATTATTCATTGAATACTAAAAAATAATGATTTTTATAAATCCCTCATTTTCATTATATTTAAAAGTAATTTTATGATTTTAAATTCATACAAAATTAATTATGTAAATTTTAGTTATATAAAATCTAATTAATTACATTTAAATAATTTTATACCTTATTTTTTAATAAGTAAATTTTTGAACTTAAAAAACATTTTTCCAAAAAAAATACTATTTTTCATTGTGTTTTAATAATTTAATTTTAAATGTAATTTTAAACATCTATGTTTTGCATTTTTTCAAATGGATCTCATATTTTTAATCCTGTTGTCCAAATTATATTATAAGTTCATTTTAATTTTTAGAAATAAAAAAATTTCCTTCATAAAAAAATATTTACCGAAATATAGGTAAAATAATGTAGCGGGTTAAAATTAAAAGGTAAAAACATAAAATGACCTAATATGAAACATTAAATGGGTGTTTGATGTTTTTATAGACCTTGATCATCTTTTTCAACATTAATTATCATCCAAATTATTTTTAATTAATGGTACCCAAATGTGGATGGATTTAAGTATAAAATAATCATTATTAATCACATAAAACCATCCCTCCCCAAGTATAAAACAACTCCTCAGCACACCCTTTATCATCAAAATCCATAAAAAATTAAAATATTTTTCAAACTACATCTTCCTCACACACCTCACATCCATGTTATTTTGTTAACACTGAAATACTAATTCCAAGTTCTTTTTGGGGTCCTTTAAGGATGTGATATTTAAGAGGTAACTTTATCAAACAACCTCTGTTAATTTCATTTATTTTTCTGCCTTCTATTCACCCCATTAATCCATAAAATAATAATAACTCTTTTATCAAGTATATACTATAAATTTATTTTGATAACATAATAACTTATATTTATCCCTTTTATTTCTCTCTCTAATTCAAAAACATGAAACCATTATCAAAATTATGGTGGATAATTATCTCTATGTATAAATATTTTTTGTTCCCTATTACCACCTACAAGTATGACCATAAAATTATTATTATGATTAAATAATATTTAAATTGTTATAATATAACCAATTTCATGTTCTAAAACTTATATATGCACATATTATTAAATAAAATGAAACTTCTTTTGATAGAAGGAAATCCTACCAAATTAATCTAAACATTTATCATTATCATTTTACAACATAAATCATCCTATTGTTATAAATAAAAATTATATATGGGAACGTTTTATATTTTTTAATAGATTTAATACCATTTAATTTCACTTATGGTGTTTTATTTCTATCTGATAAAAAAAATCTTTAAATATACATAAGTGAACGGACCACGAAACTGTGATACGAATGCACCTGAAATAATGAAAATAATAAAGTATTATTAATTAATGGGTGGTAAAATTTTATAAAAGTATCACATAAAGTATTATAAATATTATTATAGTACAGAAATTCATTAAAAAAATTGTTAAAACATTATAAGGGAGGTTAACGCATGAAAACTAAAGGGAGGTGTGAGGTAAGAGTTTCTCCTCTCACTTTTACATTGGAGAGCCATATGCTATATTCACCACTTATTTTTTGTGTGTGGTTTATATATTTTTCCTTAATATATAATATCATAAATCTCATTATCTTCATGGTATTAAATTCTTCACTTGATAATTATTACTTTTATGGTGTATATGATTCAACTGATTAAAAAGTTTCAATAGAATTATTTACCCAATATCCATTCAACGGGTTAAACATCTACTTCTTTGATTATCTCTTGATAATATTATTCGGGAGATGAATTTTTCAATATATTAGTTTTATTTACTCTTTTTTATGTGTATTTATAGTTTATACACATATTCTATTCTTTTGATAAACTATCACATCAATGATATTATATTTATAATGGAATCTCATTTAAAAATTAACTATTTAAAATTTCCCTTAAAACACTCATTTTATTCCTTGTAATTTTTTTCTAAAATTACCCCAAATTTTCGTTACTATTATATTATTATTTCATTAATGTTATTCTATCTAATTTTAAATTTTTTACCAAATGGAATGAAATAAATTTTTTTATTTTTGTAAAAAAGTTTCTTTGTGACTTTTCCCACAAAATACGAAAGCATGGATTTTTTAACTTATACGGCATAGAAGTAATTTCACATAATCATTATGATTTAATTATTTGATGTCTTATTTAAAATATTACAAGGTTATTTTAAAAGAATATTTTTTCATTTTTAATTTCAAGGATTTTAAAAAATTTATTATTTGAAGATGGAAATATTAATGTTTTTATATATTTATTTCAAATTATTTTTTAAAATTATTTTCCATATAAGAGAACATTATTACATGTTACTTGTTATTTACTAAGGGTGTTATTTAATGATATTATCCTTAATATTTTTATTGTTTGTTTATGTTTATTGTTATATGATATTTATGAAACCCATTTTCTTTCCTTGAATTATGTAATAATGAAATGCTTATAAAACTCATTTCATTACATGGGTTATGATACTATTAATGAATTATGTACTTATGGAACACATATATAAAGTTTTCATTATGTAACGATGGTTACTTTACAACTAATGATGTTAGTCACATTATAACCAATGACAAGTTAGACCTATATCCCCCCCCCATGAATTGGGTAATGATTTATATCTCATGAGATAGATTGGACCGAAATGGAGATTTGACTTGGTTTAGTAAAACAAGACTTGAATGGGAAGTGAACTCGGGTCTATATGATATGACTAGAATATGAAATAAAACTGGTTCAGTAAGGGACTATGTCCGCCACGATTTTCATGGGAGTGAACCTTGACTACTATGATGGATCTATGAGTGAATCCATTCCACTGTGTTGGTCTTTGAAAATACCCTTGACTACTAAGGAAATGTTTATTATGATTATTTGTACACTAAAATTCCATGTTTTATTCCATTGTAATTCTCTTATTATTCAGGTCTTATGAACATCTATGATTTATTCAACAACTCAAGATTATGATATTTGATATTATAAATCCTGAAAGTTTTTGTGTAAGATTAAAGATTTTATTTAGGTACTCTTTTTTCATAATTGGAGTCCTTATTTTTTTTTATAACTTGGATGTGTTTGGGTGAATTTTGGGAAAATGATAGAACAAAGGGTTGTTCATGGTTGGAACTTGGTTAAGGAAAACTGTGCGCCTTATCCCATAAAACAATTTGACCTTGGATAGTGGGGAATTACAAAGTTTTTCCACATTTTATTAAACTTTATTTCTTCTAATGAGTAATTATGCACATATAAAATAATAGATTCATGGTTGGCACACATTTAGGGAGAACTCTGCACAAGTGCACAACAAACCATGTGCGGGAATTAATTAAGCCTAAAAACTATTTAAAAAATTCCCCAAAACCCTGAAACTCACCTATTTAAAACAAAATTAATCCTTATGTAATCTTTCATGTTTTTTGCGCTCTGTAGATTAATTTCATGCCCTCTTGATGACTGTTCTTCATGAATTAAAGCTCGTATTAAAGGTTGCTTCTCTCTCGCTAAGTGGATTCTTATCTCGTTCTTCCCTAATTACTTATGTTTTCTTTCATTTATGAAATACATTTTATTGGATATATATATATATATATTTGGTGATATCTAGATATAGATTTTCATGATCTTGGTTTTCATCAATCTTGATTTTGCCTTTTTAGATTTATATTTAGAACTACGTTGTATTGCTTCTCAGTTTAGGTGTACTTCCATTGGGTGATTTTTTTGTTGAAAAATAGTGGTAGGCTTTCTAATATTAATTTCATATAGTCATTATTTTGATGTTATTATGCATGTTTTATGATTTATAAGGTTCTTTAGCATTTCAATTTCTAAAATTGATTTAGTTAATGTGGTCAATTGATTAATTAGATGTATTATAGAAATTGATAATTAGTTTTGGAGTTAATTATGAGAATAAGGGGATATCCATTTAGATAGTTAATTGGGGAATTGATTATCAGGTTTGGGGGTTTTCCATTTAGATAATTAATTGTTTGGGAACTGGACCGGGCTCGAGTCCCACCAGACTCGGACACTGTGCATATTATGCACAGGGGGATTCCAAGACATTTTCCTAGTTGGGGAACATGAGGCACACTTTGGGCATCGAGGGGACCCCTAGTGGGAGGCGAGCTCTACCCTATGCATGTTTTTTCCACTTTGGTGGTGGCACGGTGGTGAAGGTGAGTGGTACAACAACGTTGTTCTTTGGGAGGTTTAGGGTTCGAATCCTAAGAGTCCACTTTTGGGACGAGCCTCTCCCCTCGGATCCACCCGTCTTTTCGGGTCTCCCGTTTTTGATTGGGTGGGAAATATGAGGCGCGACCCACTATGTTGATGGATTTTGTTGACGAACTGTCATCGATCGGGCCATCACCCTCTAGAACACACTGCCATCTCGTCTTCCAATGGTTCTTTACCTGATTGGGTCTCTAACTCAGGGCAGTTACTCCTTCATGGGGGAGGGGGGTTACCATGTGTGGAGGGTTCGAAAAGGCCACACATGGAAATTCCATGTCTAAAAGAAAATTTAGATAATTAATTAGGGGATTTATTATGTGATTTTGATATTTTTGATTTAGATAATTAATCAGGGGACTAATTATGAGATATTAAGATATATTATTTGAAATAATTAGTGGTACACTAATTATGAGACATTGATGTGATCAGTTGAGATAATTAATGGTTGAATTAATTATGAGATATTGGGGTTATTTCTTTAAGATAATTAATTGTTGAATTAATTTTCTGATATTTGAATGGTTGCCTTTGGATAACCAATGGATGAATTAATTAATTGATTTGATATATAAAATTAATTGGGGAATTAATTAAGGGTATTTATGTTATAAAATAATTGTTGAATTAGAAATTAAATTTATGTTGAATAATCAATGGATGAATTAAATACGTGTAAAAGAATGGGACATGGTCATTCTAAATTGATAAGTATAAATGGAAACATAGTCAGTGTACTCATGAGTAAAGGAATAGGAACATGTCCATTCAATAGAGAAGTATGAATGGTAACATGGTTATTATACTTCAATGTAAATTAATGAGAACATGGTCATTCTATTGAGATGTAACAATGGTAACATGTTCATCTTACTTGTGAATTTAATATTGGTATCATGGGAAATTAAGTGTGAATTTAAGAATGGTAACATGGTAATTCAAATATAAATTAAAGAAAAGTAACAAAGTCTCTCTAATATATTTCCACACTTGAGAGTTTTTCAGGCTGCATCACGAGCCAAAGTAGGTGTTGAGATATGATATCACATTTCAATACTTTGGCTCAAACATCAGATGAAGTATGTATTATGATATGATATTACCTAAAACCAATTTTGGTTTGAACATGAGCCGAAGCAAAGGTTAGGGTATGAGTTTCCTCAGGAACACAAGAGTTCATGTGGTTCAATAATGATTAATTATTTAATGTTATATTATTTCATTTTTGAATTATGATTATTTATTTATATAACTACATAAACAATTATTGACTGGATTTTTTTAGACATTGTTGGTGGTAGCCTACTGAGTCATACTCACACCCTAGTCAGGTTGTCTGATCGGTAGTCGAATACACTCTGTTGTTGCAAGATAGGTCAATGGAAAAGGCCTTGTGTTAGATGGTTGATTTGGGGATGGATCATTGATAAGGGAACCGAACATGGTTTGGGACCCTCTTGGGAGTCATCAATTTCTTTATTTTTAGTTTTAATTTTAGGCACTGTACACATACATTATCATGGCATGTTTTATTCTTATGGTGGATATTGTATTTCCTACTTTAATTGTCTTGAGATATTGGTATTGTCTATGGTAACATATTCTTCAATTGTGGTAATTATTTTTCCACTACTGTATAACTATTTTAGAATTGGGTATATTCTCCCCATGATTTACTTATCAGACCCTTGCTACTTGTCAGCAAACTATGGCATACAGGGTGGCATGATTGAGGTCTTGTAATAACTGGCCCAGGTAAACGGTGTGTGGACCCTAGGCCAAGACATTATAAATAAGTATAAAAGATCTATTTTTCATTTATTTTTATATTTATTATAGTTTGGGAAGGGAATAAAGCTGACTAGGAATATTCGAGTCTTGGTTATGATCTCGTGTGTAATGAATCGACCCAGGTTACCCTCAAACCTGCCCCTAACCTGATCTATTACAAACTCGATGGGAATTCCTGATCCCCACAGGCAAGAAATATGCACCTGGGTATTGAAAAGAAACCAAATGGAATTATTTCCACCAACCTAAACAAACACATGTCATATATATACATGATATGATAAATAATAGTAGAAACCCAAAAAAATATATTCCATAACTATAATAAAACATCAAAAAAAATATAAATTCACTCAAAACTCTAATGGATAAGTATAACTACAAAGGGAAAAAACAAAATAGCTACAAAAAGTGATAACATGGATGAACTCCCAAAAACTGACCACTAGCTACCAAACCCTACAGACATGAATCCTCACCACCTCATGGTAGTGCATTTCCTTTCCTTATATTGGAATATATACATAGGTCTACAAAATATTGAGTAGTTATGTAGGGGGTGAGCTAAAATACACAATTGGATCCCACCCAGGTGTTCCATAAAAATTCATTGTATAAAAATTCATGTATGATCATTTTAAATAAAACATGGCATGATATGTATAGAATCTATTTTATAGAAAACATGGTAAACATTTCCCCTTTATCACAGTTCTATAAGAAAAGCAGGTATATCAATTTCAAATCACAATTTCCCATATCATATTTCAAAAGTACAAACATGCATATCAAGGCTAAAAAAATCCAAGAAATACAAAACATAAGCATAGGTATCAAAACAAAGGATCACCATAGGTCAGACTAGCAGACTACTCATACCAAAATCAATCAAGTGCACAATCAGGTTCCTATAACATAGACCCAGTAAGTATGGTAATACCCTATGAGTATTCCCCCCTGTTATTTCAATATTAGTCCCCTAGAATGGTGGGCTTATGAAACAATGAAAATCCTTATGAGAAACCCCCCCCCCCATAATCACAAAATAATGGATGATGGTCTCAAGATAAACCTTCCACCTAAGTACCCAAGGTAATTCATGTGATAATTTTTAAAAATCATTCTAAATCTTTGAAACCCATTTCAACACCATCTCACAATGCATTTCAATGGTTGGAAAAAATACCACTTTTTCCATCCATTTATCAACAACTAGGGATAACCATTTCTCTTTAAAATCTCTTTTTAACATGCACAAAACAGTTATTCCCATTTCATTTTCATAAATCAATTTATAAAATAGGAACAATAATTTTCATCAAACATATTCTAGAGATGGAACCACCTACCTTAATACTCTGGTCGCACATGCCCACACTGAGATCCTCCAACAAAGAAAACCCAATGACATATAAAAAAGTACCTAAAATCCAATATACATCATAATATTGATACAATTTATAAAATAAGGGGTTGTTGGAATGGATAAAACTCACATATATCAATAAAGAACACCCACCGAACCACAACCAACAATGGAATGGCCTTCAAAACAAGATCGCACTACGAAACAATAAAAAGACATGAAGAAATACCAATTCAAACCAATAAAACATAAAATGAAACTCAAGGGTTCTATTGTGATCAATAGAAATGAATAAGAATAAATATCACCCACCTATAGAGATGCACTACAACTGAAATAAATATTCAAAATTGAATGGATCGATTGGGAAGGAATAATGTCTCCAAAAATAATCAGGGAGGAACTTCATGTCGAGACAAAAGATGAATTGATGGTTGAATGGACCCCCAAACCGAGAACATACCCCTAAAACATTCCTTATCTAGGAATTACAAGACATGTAACTCCATTACAAATCATAAAATCCATGATGTTCAAGTACGCTGAAAAAAAATCTCCTCGAATTAAAAATCATATCTTTAAATAATTCATGATGGGAAATATCTCCTCATGTTGTGTAACCCTTAACAAAATGAATCGCATCCATGTACTTCACCAAAAAACTCGTACACATCATTTAACCTAGTTTCATAGTTTCAAATACTCCTTCATCCTGATAGATCAGTAATGGGATGTTACAAACACTACACCATAAATAGTTTTCACCCCTGGGAAGTCATGTGGAAGATTTAATCCATATAAAAAAGATGATTCCACTCTCCCTCATTAATAAAGTGTGATCCAAAGTATCATGAGAATTTGATCTTTATTTACATAGTAATATGACCAATGGAATCTACTTCCCATGCAATACTTTCACTAGAGATTTTAAAATCTCGACTGGTTTCTCCAAAATAGAAACATTTGGCTCTAACACAATTTCTTCCAAACTCAAAATGTTAGTGGGATTATGATGAAACATCAAAAGATAAGATATATGGAAAGAAAAATGAATGCATTTCAACTAAACTGAAAATGATAGCTGATATGAAACCTTCCCAAGCAGCTTAGTGACCTAAAAAGTCCAACATATTTCAGATCCAACATTCTTATTTTCCAAGCAGATAGTGGCCCAACTGATGAAAAAAATTCAAGAAAACCTAGTCACCAATGGAAAACATTAAAGGATGATGTTTCTGAGTTTCATACTATATTTTATACTCTTTGATTTTACCATACATCAATGTATATCTTTAATCTTCACAAACATCTACAGAACCAAACATGGTTCAACTAATGATATTTCTCCTACCTTATCCCAAAAAAGAGGTGATCTTTGCGGGAGACCATATAATGCATCAACGGGGTCCATTCTGATCAACGAATGGTAAATTTTTTTATAAAAAATATCAAATGGTCTTAAATGGATATCCCATGATCCATTGAAATCCAAGACATTGGAACGAAGCATATCTCCTAGGATCTGAACTACTCGCCCCGTCTGACCATATGACTGTGGATGGAATGTTGTGATCAACCTGACCCGAGTTATCATTTCCTCTTGGAGACACCTCCAAAACCTTGAGGTAATCCTAGTATACCTATTCAAAAAAAATTCATTAGGACTCCTAGTCTTGCCAAAATTTACCCATGATTTAGGGTTAAGTGGTCACTTGTAGTTTATTTTGGGTTGTCGATTCCTCAGAGACCTAAGAAGTCACCTACGGACACATACATTATATGGACTATTTTCGGATATTAAGTGGCCAACTTTGGGTTGATTTTAGTTGGGTTTAAATGAACACTAAAAGTATTAAGTGAATTCAAATTATGAGCAATTTTTATCCTAGGTTATAATAAGGGGGATTGGATGCATTCTTTTTTAAAAAAATCAACTTCTTATATTTGAGATGGGTTTATTTATTTATTTCAAAAAAATCATCACTTACTTGTTTAATTCCTACACACCCATAAACTAATCTCCTATACACTTGAATGATCAACGTTTTGAGAACTCCAAGGTAAATTTTTGTATAATCAATTGAAGTGTGTGACCTTAAATTCATTAAGGATGAATAGGTTTTAAAGTCGTCAAATAAAAATATCATTTAAAAGAATTGATTTTCCATTAATGGAGTGAGAAAAAACATCCAATATAACCCCTTGATACTCCCTTGGATGAACCCATAAGTGGGTTACCCTCCATTGATCCTATGGTTTCAATGGAAGTGGGAATTAGACTCACGAGGGGGGAATTGGAGAAGTAGAAAAATAATGAAATAACGATCACTCCACCTTTGTGTGATCATATCACAAGGGTTAGTGTGAACAAGTTCACACCATAAATTGGCATTTTGGGAGCCTTGGTTTGAGCATCCAATAGTAAAAATCATCCCACTTGATTATGGTAGTCCAATGGTGGTGGAAAGTAAGGGAGGGTGGACTTCTTTATCCTTGACTCGAAATGGAAGCTAGCTTGCATCCCCCAAACAGATGCGCCTAGATGTAATTATAGATGGTAGTACTATAGTGGGCCATATAATAAAAAAGTGAAGCTTCGGCTGTCTCCTATATCTATGTAAAATTTAAACCCAAATAAATTTGTGGTTTCCAATATATGATTAAATTGGTAGGCTGTTTTTCTGGGTCGTAGAATCTGGCCTAAAATTTTATCTCTAAATTGGGCCACCTGAATAACCACAATGGAGTCAGAATTAGCACTGGGTCCTAAAGAATTATATGTTACTATAAATATATTCTATCATCCCAAGAAATATTTCTTCTTTGGTCCTATATTTTGGGCCCCACATTCTCAACAGTGGGCTGGTGTCCAGTCTGCCTTCTCCAAAAAAATTTGCATGAAATCCCATTTTTATGGTCTTCCAATTTGAATCTTCCAACACTCCAAAAGTATGAATTTTTTCCAATATAATGAGAAACCTGAATATTAAATATGAAAATAAAATCAAGATCATTGGGTAATTTAAATTATATTAAAAAATGTACCATAGAATAGTGCATTTTAAGAAGAAATTACAATCATAATGTGAAATGCTATTCAAATTGTTAAATGCACTAAAATGGTGTTTATGAATAACAAATAACATTAATATTATATATATTAACAATTAATATTATCCTCATTAAGTGGATAATCACCCCCCCCCCAACATGAGTTTTTCTAGTCCAGAGCTAAATATATCTCAAAAAATGTGAAATTCAAATTCCCTTTTCCAAGAACAGTTTAATAAACAATGACCACCCAAAACTTTTATATAAAACAACAATGAAACCCATAAAAATATTTTAATACAATATAGTTTCAGAAGTAGATTCCAATCCCAATCCCAATCCTTTGTTCAAATTCATCATCATATTTCAACCAATATCAATTAAGGGTGATGATCTATTGTGCATCAAAATAAACATGGGGGTTCATCTTTATTCAAGGGTGGAAATTATGGAGCGCTTGGTGGAATCACATTTTAATATTAAGATGAGTATTTAATTTAATTTTTTTTGTAAATATTTTTTTGGGTCTTTTTTTGCAATTTTTCCATGGTAATTGAAATTGCACTCAATAGAGTCAACCCATGTAGCGAGACTTTACTGATGACTCACAGGCTCAAAGACCATAGAGAACCAAGTGAATCCCATATACTCAGGCATCATCTTGAGTTAAATCAGTCAAAAAAAGAAATTCAAATCACCACAAATGTACATAAAATTTCTAACATTGGGCCAGACAACTATAGAGTCACGATCTCCAAGCGCCAGAACCCACACATTAAGTCATTTCATTCCTCTACGTGCAAATTTATTGTTTTTTATTTTGTTATTGAATACATATATTAAAACTAAAATAATCACCAAACCTATTCTATTTATTTAGGGGACCCCATAAACTAAAAATAATACCCCACTATCCAAAAAACGTGCATTTTGATCTTTTTTTTAATTTGGATGAAAATATAAATGATGACATATCACATTATACAGCCACACTTTCCAAAATCTATGCTCATTAAATTATACATGGATTAAAATAAGAAATGGGGAATGCTAAATTTTTTTATATTCAGTTTCAAGGTTTTCAATGTGTATTATCATGTTCAAAGTTATGGGATTTTTTCCTTCCATTTACACACATTTTTTTCAAAACAATTTTTTCACACAAAAGAAAAAAAATTATTCCATCAAAATTAATTTTTTATTTCACCTCCCCCTAAACATAAAATGACATTGTCCCCAGTGTTTGAAGAAAATAAAATTTATTAGGGGTGGAGGAAGATAAGGGGAGTTCCAAAAGAAAATTGAAAATGAGGATCATGGAATGAAGACACCTAGTGGATGAAGTTGAAATTCTTATTTCTTCCTTTTAATCTCTTGATCTCTATATAACTCGGAGAATTCCCTAGAAAAAAAAGGGAAAAACAAACAAAAGAAAACTATATATATATATTTATATAATAAATAAACTAAAATATAAGTATATATAAAAAATTATAGAATAAGGGAACACTATAAGTCGTAGGTCAGTGTTTTGTGCATGCCCCTATCTCCCATCGGTCTCGGGTTCGAGTCCCCGTGGCTTTTCCGGTTGTGGCGGGGTTTTCCCCACAACCTAAGATGTTTCCTTTTATTTTTTTTAAATTTTTTTATTTTTTTTAACCTAAAAACATATAAAAATAAAATGAACTAATGATACATTGTCTTCTTTTTAAATTTCTGGGTAAGGTACAAATCAAGGATCACACCACGTGACATAGATTATTATGGTGCTCCCCGTTCATACCCATACTTACTCATAATATAAGAACAGGTCAATATTCAATATTTTATTATAATTTTTAAATATAAAAATGATTCATTAATTCTATATTAAATATAAAGATGATTAAAACAATAAAATGATTGGAAACATGAAAACCATGGGTTGCCTCCCATGCAGCGCTTTGTTTAACGCCCTTAGCTGGACATGACCCCCTAACTTACCCAATACCAACATTCAACATTTTTAAGACCCAATATTTATCCATTTATACTTTATTAATATTAATTCATTGTTTAGAGTTTTTGTTAGGTACAAACCTTTGTTCTACAATGAGTGGTAAAATCTAAGTAATATCAGAAATGGTTGATCCAGTTTCCTCTGTTTTCTTTCCTAAGACATCAATGATCATCCCAAATTTTATTTTTTCTATAGAAGATATAATTCCAACTGAAAGGTCATGGTTATACCCTATTAAGTGATACTTGTGTGGGTAAATAAGGACAATAATTTATATCTTTGGATAGATAGGACATTCAGACATAGGTTGAGATTTTGAATCCAACTCAGTTTCATGTTGAAAAATTTTCAAAAAAATTGATTCTTTTTTAATAGAATATTCAACCACCAAATTGGAACGATCGGTGTCAGTAATGTGTATGGGCTCAAAGTTCATTATTTCTCCCAATGGTGCTGTGGTTTTTAGTTATGAAAATTCATTAATGTAGCAATATTCAGGACACTCAATTCATGATGTCAAATTTCCCACCTGTGAATACAATAAATCAGTTTCCTCTTCATTTAAACACCCATAAACTATTAATTCATGTTATTCAGGTATCCTAGGTTAAAATTATTTTTCTTTAGCATTTTCATGAGATGTTTGTGTGTAATATGATTCCTCTATTAATGATGAGGAATTGACAACCTGACTTGGAATGGGTTCCAAAACAATTTCAATTATTTGTAGTTATACTCTCAAGGATGAAACTTCAGAAGTAATTCTATCCATTTTTTGACACAATTTCTCAATTAATGGATGTGGATCAAGATGGTAAAGGGGTTGAGATTGATGGTCTATTCCAATAGGAAAATTAAGTTGTTGGAATTCGAAAGGAGGGTGTTCTGATTGTCCTTGTTGGGATTGGAACTCAAAATAGGTTGGAATGTTTTATTGAGAATTGGAGTTAAAATATTATAACTCAATGGGTTTTTGATTATCCTGCTAGTATAAACAAAGATGGTCATTGTACATCACACTTGGCGTGGAGTGATCAAAGTAAGGAGAGGATCCCTATGTTTGGATTTGTTCAAAAGGGTTTTCCATAGGAATGAAATTGGGGATGATATTAGAGAATTGGGGTCATAAAAGGAAGAAAGTGTCTAATATAACTTACTTAGGTCCCCGGAAATGGTTCCAAAATTTGGTATCGCCCAAATTTACCCAAGATTTATGGTTAAGCAGTCGGTTGTAGTTTAGCTTGGGTTGTTGATTCCTTAGAGACTTAAGAAGTAACCTACGAACACGTACATTTTATGGACTATTTTTGGGTATTATATGGTCAACTTTGGGTTGATTTTAGATTGGTTTAAATTCGTATTGTAATTCAAATTATGAGAAGGTTTGATCTTACTTTATTACAAGGGGTGGATTGGATGAATTCTTTTTTTTAATATTTCAATTTATTATATTTGAGATGGGTTCATTTAATAATATCAAACAAAATCATCACTTACTAGTTTATTGCCTAAACACCCATATACTAATCACCTATACGCTTGAAGGATCAGTGTTTTGAGCACTCCAAGGTAAAGGTTCATATTAGCACTTGAAGTGCTAGACCTTCAATTCAATAAGGATGAAGAGGTTTTAAAGTCATCAAATAAAAATATCATTTAAAAGAATTGATTGGACATTAATTGAGTGATAAATAACATCCAATAATGCCCCTTTATACTCCCTTAGATCAACCCCTAAGTGGGTTATGCCTCCATTGATTCTATGGTTTCAATGAAAGTGGGAAGTAGACTCATGATGGGGGAATTGGAGAAGCAAAAAACAATGAAATAGTGATCACTCCACCATTGTGTAATAATCTCAAAAGGGTTGGTGTGAACAAGTTCACTCCTTGATCAAATGGTATCAAAGTGATATAAATAAAAATATAATAATAGGAGAATAAGAACTTTTATTAAGAAAAAAAAGTGAATTGAACAACTTATATGTGAAAGACTAACTTGAGACTATAAAATCGCAGCAAAACATCAAAATGAAAGGATGATCAAAAGATGATTAAATCCTCCACCACCACCACCTTAAATAGGAATTTTGAGAGCCTTGGGTAGATCCCCAATAGTACAAATCATCCAACTTGATTATGTTAGGCCTACGGTGGTGGAAGGTAAGGCAGAGTGGACTTCTTTATCCTTGACTCGAAATGGTATCCAGCTTCCATCCACCGAACAGACGCACCTATATAGCTATATAGATAGCCTAATTAGAGTGTCCAATATAAGAAAAAATTTATGATCCTGATATATCTCAGATCTCTGTAAAATTTCAGCCCAAATGAACTTTTGGTAGCTGAGATATGATTATATTGGTGGGATTTTTTTCTAGGCCGCAGAATCCGGCCCAGAATTTTATCTCTTACTTGGGCTGCCTGAATTACCACAATGAAGGATGAATTAGCACTAGATACTAAATAATTATATACTTCTCTATATTTATTCTATCTTCCCATGAGATTTGGGCTTCATTGGGCCTGAATTTTGGGGCCCCACATTCTCATTAGTGGGAAAGTGTCTAATGTGCCTTCTCTAGAATTGTTTGCTTGAAATCCCATTTTGGTGATCTTCCAATGTGAATCTTCCAACACTCCATAAGTATGAATTGTTAGAAATAAAATGAGAAATTTGAAAATAAAATCAAGATCATTGTTTAATTTAAATGATATTCCAAAATTTACCATATAATAGTTCATTTTAAGAAGGAATTACAATCATAATGTGAAATGATGTTCAAAGTATAAAATGAACTAAAATGGTGTCTATGAATAATAAATCACATGAATATTATATGTATTAACAATGAATATTAGCCTCATTAGGTGGATAATCAACTCTCATGTAACCTCACAATCTCTTGCATATATATATTACACAGATCTTCAAACATAGAGGTATTGTTGATCGGATGAAATGACAAGACTTCGTCAACTGATTAAAAACTACCGATATAGAATTCCTCACTCCAGGAGTCCTTGGTCATCCAACAAAAAAAATCCATGTATACCTCATCCCATTTTCTAACAGGCACTGGATGTGGCTGAATCAAACATGAGGGATTCAAGTTCTCTACCATTATCCATTGGGAGGTGTAACAAAGGGATACATAATATAAAATGTTAGGATTTATATACAGCCACAAGAATCATCATCTATTTTCATAATGCATCATTGTAGTGCCAAGAAGACTGGACCATGAAGTGTTATGAAATTTAAACAAGACTGATATCTTCACTAATAATGGGATGACAACCCTCTTCCCAAATTGGATCATACTATATGAAGAGAGAGACCAACTATAAATGGATTCCCGACCATAAAGGCTTCCTGGAATTTTACTAAACTCATAATTATATTGCTGACTCTAAAAAATGAAATCCATGAGAGATGATGATAACTAAACACTAGATAAAACCATACATGAAACATTCTATTCATTATACAGGTAGAACTATCTAAAAATCCCTATGTGGTTACACTTCTAATTCTATTATAGAACATCTTGTTATGGTACTTTCATGCTAATAGAACCATCAATGATATTCCCCTTCCATGGGGTGTACGCGATATCAAGTTCAAAAATATAAATGTATTTTACCCCTCATATTTATCTAACATTCATGACATTCTGAGAAAGATATAACTAAAACTCTTATGATCAGAGAATTCCATGAACCTCTCCCCAAAAAGATAGTGATGCTAACATTTAAACTCATAAACAACTACAAAAATTACAAAATCATGAGTGGGGTAATTCTTCCCATGAGGTCGAAGTTGATGAGAGCCATAAGATACCGCATAGTCATCCTGCATAAGCACGCATCCAAAACCAGCACCAACTTCATCAAAAAATACTATGTATACATTACCGGTCATGGGAAAGTTTAGAATAGGAGCCAATGTGAAAAGTCATTTCAGTTCATCAAAAGAAGACTGACACTTCACATCCTATGTTAACTTCACCACATTCCTAGTAAGAGTATTCAAATGTGACACCTTCTTAGAGAAATCCATAACAAATCATCAGTAGTATCTAGAAAGAACAAGTAAGCTCCATATGTCAAAGACATTTTGTGGTTCCTTCCATGCCAAGATAGACTTCACCTTATCAAGGTCAAATAATAATCCATGTTAAAAAATCATGTCCCCTATGAACTTATCTTCTTGAATCCATAAACTACATCTCAAAATCTTTCAACACTAATGGAGAATTCTGAAAATTTCCAGAACCAAAGCCATATTGTGCACATTCTCGCGCTTGGAATTTGTATAAACCAGCATATCATCAATGAACACTACCACAAAAGTGTCAAGATATTTATGGAATATCTTATTAATCAAATATATAAAAACTAAAGGAGTGTTAGTCAGACCAAAAGGAATCACATGATATTAATAATAGACATACCTTCTACAAAAAGTTTTCTTTGGTATATCAGACTCTTGAACTCTGAGCTGATAATAACCCGACCAAATATCAATAATTGAAAATCACTTTTCCCTTTTTAACTGATCAAACAAATCATCCACATGAGGTAGAGGATACTTATTATTAACTATTACATTGTTCCACTTCAAATAGTACACACACAATTGAAATGAACCATATTCCTTATTGGAAAAGGGCATAGGGGATACCCAAGGTGAAAGACATGGCGAATGAAACCTTTTTACAGAAGGTCATAAAATTGAACCTTGGACTCTTTCATCTCTACTGGTTCTATACAATAAGAAGGTATTGATATCGACTGCATACTTGGAACTAGGTTAATCATAAACTCTACCTATCTCTCTAGATTAAGACCAAAGAAGTAATCTCAGAAAACATTATAAAATTACTCAATAAAAATAGAAAGGTAAACAATAAAATAAAATTTATCAAACTCAATTGCAACTGAATACAAGAGAATCATGGGCTCCAGGCAGGAAGGACTTTCATGACCATACCTCAGGTCCCACTCCCCCTAAAACACTCAAAAGATCTTGTAGACAATAAGAAGTGAAACATACTAATGATAACAATCAACCACCTATAAATGAGTGGATAACCAACCCATACCAATGAAGATATCAAATAGATCCATATCATGAACAATAAAATCCCATACCAATTTAGTGTCTGCTATTATAAATGAACAAGGACACTGAAACCCGTACTCTTTCCTCTTACAAAGGGGTGTCATTAACTCTATTACAAAGGGAATATGTTCTATTGAATGTATGATAATATCAAAAAAACATGGGGATATAAATGAGTGGGATTCACCAATATCAAATAAATAAATTGCTATATAAGATTCAATAAGGATTGTACCTCTTACTATTTCTAGACCTGCATCAACTTCTATTTGACACTCATCTACTATGTGAAATTCATTCACTCATAAAGCATATGGCTAGAGCCCATTCATCCATAAATCATCTAAATACCCTATAATAACCTTTAGATCCGAGAAACCTTGGTCATAACAAGGCATATTCATAGCCTGACAGAAGCATTGTAAGTGACCAACTCATCCACAACTATTACATGTCTTCACGAGAATAGGACAAGAATTTGTGTTGTGTTTGACCATGATACACTAATATAAATTTAGAGGAACTCCACTAGATATAGCATATTATGAAGAGGAGGATCATTGTTAAGACCCACCTTCACCACTTCTATTATGATCTTGCCACATACTCTTCTTCCCATGTGCAACACTGAATCTACCACTCTATGAGAGGGAGAAGGTGGAATGAAAAAACATTCCTATTATATTCATCTCTTCCATAATAGATCCATCTACTGTGTTCAGATATGTATAAATTTTTAACATAAATATATCCCAACATATATTCACCCACATACACTATAGGTACTAATGATCCTTCAACTTGTCAATCTATATCATGTCCTAAGAAAAATAGACAATATGAAAAAACTAGTGGGTGTATACCGACACAAAACACTCTATCTACTAAAAATAATGGAACCCCATAGACATGCCCAACATTAGAGATGTTGAACAAAACTACCAGAAGAACAATGTTTTGAAACCCTTCCTATCCAAGTCCACAGGTCTATCTTCCTGGACTATGGAATCACACCATCAGTTATAGAAACCCTCAAGCCTGAATTCCTCACACGTCACATTCATATTATTAGGTGTCTCTATAATTTAAATGATTTGATCGATCATATCCAGTCATTCATATACCTCTTTATGTTCATTTTTTCATTAAAGGATAGTGGATTCTTATAATAGAATTCTTCATTTCGGCCTCTCTCTCTTCTAGCTCCTGGTTGTACATTAATAATGTTGTTCTGAACTCATGGTATATTCTTATCAATAAAATGAACTACCCAAACTATAACATCAGCGATATTTTGATCTATGGGAATATTCCCTTCAGGAGAATCATTTGTACCCTCTTGAGGAACCAATAAAAGATGTCTATAAGGTATAATGATGCACATCGAATTACAAGGAATGATCAGACAACAGAACAAATATTAGTTCAACATTCTAGACACATAACCCAAAATACCATGGAAACATGATTCACGTTAGGGAAAGGCCTAGACATGATCTTATCGCAACATACCTCTCATGTCCCAACCAGCCTACCACCATCCTAACAAATGTCCCAAGATAAGGACTCTTGTGTATAAAAAACCTCTCTCTGATACCATTTCATAATGAACCAACCCTTTTTACCCTCAAATATAGCACCCGACTTGATCTGTTACATACCCGAAGGGAATTCCTGATGCCAATGGGTTGGCGACAAGCAATTGAGCATTGAAAAATAAACCATAGATACTGGTTTCTCCCAACCCAAAAAAAACAAGCCATATATATACATGAAGCAAGAAAGATATAAAATATTTATCGTAAATATAAGAAAATATCACCAACAAAAAAACTATAAAAGTAGTAAAAACACCATGGGACAAGTCTAACTACAAGGGACCTGAAACAAACAACTACACCAGGTGATGGTATGGATGAACTCCACCCATATCACCACCAGATTCCCAACTCAATTGACTCAAAACCTCAATGCCATACTATGGTGCTTTTATTTTCCCTACATTAAAATAAATTCATAGGTTTTCACACCACTAAAGATGTGCATGGGGTGTGAGATATCAAGCTCAATATGATCCTTCCAAGATGTTTCATAAAAAGTATCTATATAAAAATTCTTATATGCTCACTTTAAATAAAACATGGTATGATAAGTAGTAATGTATTTTTATAGAAAACATGGTAAAAATTTCCCCTTAATCACATTTCTAAAACCAAAGAAGGTATATCAATTTGAAAGAACATTTTCCTATTATTTTCACAAGTATAACACATGAATATCAAGGCTAAAATAGAAGAGTTAAGAAATAAAAAATAGAAGAACATGTATTAGCACCAAGGATCACCATAGGTCATACTAGCAGACTTCTTATACCAAAATTAGTCAAGTGCATAGTCTGATTCCAAGAACACATACCAAGGAATCAGAGTAATACACCATGAGTAACCCCCCTCCCAATAATGTCAATATTATTACCCTTGAACAACAGGCCTAGGAAACAATGGAATGTTCCACGAGAAAAACACCATATAACCACCCAGAAAAATATACGATGGCCACAAGCTAAAACTTCCACCCAAGTAACCAAGATAACCCATTTTCACAATTTCATAGTTCATTCTCATGTTTTGAAATTCAATTCAAAACCATTTCATACTACATTTCAATTATTTGATAAAATATACCAATTTTCATTCAATTTATATACATCCAAGGAAAACCATTTTTCCATAAAAATAATTTCAACAAATATAAAAAATAATTATCATTTCATTTTTAAAAATACTTTTAAAAATAGGATAATTATGGTTTATAAAACATAGGCTAGATCTGGAACCACCAACCTTGAAACTCAGGTCATACACACCCGCAATGGGATCCACCAACAACAAAAACCCAATGATTTCTACTGAGGAACTATATTCCAATCCACAACATAAGATTATTCCAATTTAGAAAATAAGGGGTTGGAATAATGGGGGAAACCTAAAAACCACAATAACGAAGACCCTCCACACTAAAACCAACAAATGAACGGCCTTCATAATGATATAGCACAACAAATATAGAAGACAAAATGAAGAAAACCCAATCCAGACCAATGAATATGATAATGAAACTCAAGGGCGCTACTACGATCAATGTAAATGAAGAAGCAGAAAGATCACTCACCTAGGTAGATGTACTATAACCACAAAAGATATCAAATGCTGAAGGAATCAGTCAGGAAGGAATAGTGTCTCCAAAAATCTTTCAAGAGGAACTATGGGTTTAGAATAAAGTGGAACTGGCAGATGAATGAAAACCCATATCCCAACTGTTCCATAAAATATTCATAATCAAGGAATTACAGGATGTGTTACTACATTACATGTCATAAAATCCATGGTGTTAAAGTACACTGAATAATCCATCACCTCAAATTAAAAATCTACTCTTTAAATAATTCATGATGTGAAATATCTCTTCATGTAGTGTATCATTTCACTGTGGGAATACCTTTCACATATTTCACCCATCACTTCTTACACATCGTGTAACCCAGTTACACAGTGTGAAATACTCTTATAGCTTAACAGATTTGTAATGAGATGTTTACATAATGCTTGGGATCTACAAACCCATGTACGGGGGAAAATCCAAGTACTCAAGGTTGGATTGTTGTTACTATTTTTTGTTGTTACAGTTGAATTTTATTTCACATTGAGTGAAATTCATGTTGTGTTATGTGATTATTGTTTCTAGAAATTATTGAGAATTGACTTGTGGCCCAGTATGGCATGAGAGTCGAGTTTCCATATATCATTCTAAGAAGTTAGGATAATTTTGTGACATTCACTATTCTAGGAACGCACCGGAAAATGGGATTGGGTATGTTGTTGAACATGGATTATTTTCCCATTCTTGAGAAATTAAATTGAAATGGTTCCTAATATTAAATTAAAAATGGTAAAATTATTCAGGATAGAATAAATGAGTTTAAAATGTGAAATATTGAATAATGATATTGATAATACCATCTAATAACCAAGACCTAGGAGTGGGATGGTTAAGGGTAGTGTTAGTGCCTTGCTTTTGACCGTGTGGATAGATTTGGGTGAATGGATTGTTGTGACTTATTATGATTTAACTTTTATGTAAATTTGTTAAAGATGTGTTATGATTCCTAATTCTTCTGTTTAGAATAGTAGAGAATATGCGTCTATGGAGAATCATTTTAAGAGGATAGTCAGGGGGCATGGCTAGAAATAATCATCTAGTGTTGGAACTTGTGCCACTGATCATGTCGGGTGAGGAATATGGGTACCAATTCAAAGATAACTTATCTCATTTAATGAAATTCATGGGAAGAGACCCAAGGTGATTTAAGAATAGTCTATCTAACCAAACAAGGGAGTTTAATTTTTTTCACCCAAATAATTTTAAGGTAGAGGGTTCACATGAGGGTTCTGAGTTCTGGTTTGAGTCCATCAAGACGATACTTGACCATTTAGATACTCTTTTTTAGATGAGGGTCAAGTTGGAAACTTATATTCTATAAGTATTAGAAAGAAATGGTGGGATGTTCATGCATGGGCTAGATAGACTAAAGGTATGTTATGGAAGGATTCGTGGAGGGGTTCTTGGATAACTTATATCCATAAACACTAAGACAGGAGGAAATAGAATAGTTCATGTACTAAACTCAGGGGGTCATGGTTGTGATGGATTATGTTTGAGGCTTTACAAACCCGCATCACTTTTCCCTAGCTTTGACAAGATATGATATAGCTATAGAAATTCATTTATAGGATAGAATTAAGTGTAAGACTATGTACCAAGATAACATATTTAGATTCAATAATCTTACTGAGGTAGTTGATCACGATTTCATAGGTGAGGGGAATGTGAAGGAAGATTCTAATGTTGGACAGATAGTTACTACTAGATCATCATAAGGTGATAATTTCAAGAATATGAAGCACCATTATGATAACTTTAGTTAGTGAAATGGAAATATGGGTGGTCATAAAAGAGTTTCAGTTGCATATGAACTTATTAGAGTCATCTTCCATTAGTGTGTTAGGACAGGCCACTATCTTCGACATTATCCCTAGCCACTAGTAGATTTTAGATCTTGTGGAAAGAAGGGGAATCTACAAATGTTTTGTAGGACACAGCAAATAATTTTTAATTAAGTTTCATTTGGACAGAGTCATAGTGTGGGAGGGGGGTATTCTATACCTTATCACACAGGTAGGTGAAGTTCTACTTTCCAAAGTGGGAGGGGTAGTCGATGTGGTGCTTCTGCGAAAGATCACCCATATCAGTAGACTAGTGAAACTCATGGGATTCATAAAGCATCACAAGGGAGAGGGTAAATACAATTGCATGTGGTGTAGCATACACTTGTGGATAGAGAGGCTGGACCACCAATAGTGAGAGGTACTATTATTTTATCTTCTAAATTATCTATTTCTTTATTTGAAAATGGTTTGTCTCATTTCATTATTTTAAAAAACATTTTAATGGTTTTATCCATGAGGTGGATTTTGTGAGTAGGGTGATGAATATAGATACACTATTGTGAGTGTGTTCTATAAACATAAATTTGTTAAAGGATGATCTCTCAAAAATGGTGAGTATCATTTTATTTGGAATATCTATATTCTTGATATGTCAAGATTCAACCTAATAATGGGTATGGACTAGATTGTTTCATACCAATTCCACATTAATTATTATGGAAGGAGGGTATTGTATATATCTTCTAAGGGTGACCATTAAATTCACCTTGGGGGGCGGGATATTCAGGTAGGTCGATCAGGGTTAATCACTCAACCATTGGGAGACATCACATTCCATGTTTCTAGAATTTTTCTAGATTATGGAGGTTATGAAACCTGAATCCTTTCCACCAGTAGTGGAACTATTTTAGGATGTGTTTCCTAAATAAATCATAGGTCTTCAACCTGAGAGATATTTGGAATTAACTATTGAGATAATGGATGGGGCTGATCTAATATCTATACAACCATAAAGAATCCCATCGATAAAACATCAAGAGCTCAAGACACGGCTGGAGGAGTTTTAGGATAATGTTTTTATCTATCTGAGTACATCACATTTGGGATCACATGTGTTTTTTTCAATAAAGGATGATAATAATTTCGGTTTATGTGTTGATTATTGTAAGCTGAACCAGATGAGTTTGAATAACTGGTCTCCTCTTTTGCATATCAGTGATATTTATTACCAGTTGAGATGAGGTTTTGTGTTCTTGAAGATTGACTTGGGGTTGTGGTAGCATCAGTTTAGAGTTTCGACTTATGATAAATCAATGACTATATTCATATGTTGGTATAGCCTATATGATTTTGTCTTAATGACTACTTGGGAGAAAAACACACCACTAGTGTTTATGGACTTGATAAACACGGTCTTTCCTCCATACCTTTATCAATTTGGGGTAGTTTTTGAAGATGAAATATTTTTTAATCCATGATTCATGAAGATCATTCCCAACATCTTAACATCATTCTATTTATACTAAGAGATCATCTTATATACACCATGTTATCTAAGTGTTTGTTTTGTATTGATCTGGTACACTTCGTGGAACACATCACCTCAAAGGAAGGTGTTTTAGTAGATCTATATAATGTTCAAGAAGTGGTTTCATGTGAGCATCCAAAGAATGTATTTGATATTTATATCTTTCGGGGGTAATCTGGATATTTTCAGAGATTAATCTTGGACTTTTTCCATTTGGAAGCACCACTTTTGAGCTTGACTAAGAAATAGGTAAAGTTTTAATGGTTGTAAGGATGTGATAAGTCCTTACAAGAGCTGAGTAATCATTTTACATAGGCATAGATCATGATCCTACCCAATCTGGGTGAGGATTATACATTGTATTTTGATTCCTCTAAGATAGTAATTGGATTTTTTTGATGTAGGGAGAGTTATTTATAGCGTATGAGTCTCATAAACTGAGGTAACTTGAATGGAACTACCCTATGCATAACCTAGAGTTAGAAATTGTGTTTTATGCTCTAGAGTGTTGGTGACACTATCTTTTAGGTGAGAAGTTTAAAATTTTTTCCAATTAGAATAGCTTAAAGTAAAAATGTTCACAATCTGATTTGAACCTTCGGTATCCTAGATGGGTTGATAATATAAATTCATTTCATTCTGAGATATAATATACACCCCATGAGGGAAATCGTTTGGCTAATTCTTTTGTTAAGAAAACTCATACTAGGGAATTTCATGATTCTAGTGCTGAATGGAAGATGATGAATTTCAGGCTAAAATTCATGTGATAGTCCAGGAGAGTTAGGAGAAGATGAATCCCATGTCAGTATTAGTGGATTCCACACTCTTGATCCATATTAGAGATTGGTCGTATGAGGATCCAGAATGCTTCACCATAAGGGAAACCCTTTAACGTGGGGAGTCACATTCTCATTAAAGCATATATAAGGGTGAGATCATCTAGGATAGAAATTGGGTTGTTGTTCCTACAAGAATACGAGGGGATCTATTGTGGTAATTTCATGCTTCAATGTGGGAAGTACATCTAGGTGTGACTAAAATGTACCATGGCCTTTGAAAACAATTTTGGTGGCTAGGAAGGAAAAACTAGACAGTATGGTTTATAACATGATTCTTCATCTATCAATAGGTGAAGATAGAGCATCAACGACCTGGTTATTTACTCCAGTAACTTTTCATTTGGGAATGGAAGTGAGGTGAAGTGGTAATATATTATCCGGAAGGTCTTTCATGGACTCTTCGAAAGAATGATTTTATCTAGGTTATTATTGATATACTGACAAAAGTAGCACATTTATTGCCAATATGGGAATCCTTATCATTGGAGAAATTGGGAGAATTGGATGTTCAAGAGATATTCTTTCTTCACAAGGTGACACAGACTATAGTTTCATTTCATGACTCATGTTTCACATCATTATTTTGGAAGGGCTTGAAAAATTAAATTAGTACACAGTTACTATTATGTATGGTCTTCCACCGACAGATATATGAATAGTCAGAGCATAGTAAACAGGTTCTTGAGGATATGTTGTGGGTGTGTGTCATTGATTTTAGTGGATCTTGGGAAAATCTCAATTTTATAGTGAATTTTTTCTATAATAACAGTTATGAGGAAACTATACAGATGGAACCATATGAGGCTCTTTATGGTAGTCCATGTTGATCACCTCTATACTAGATGGTGGTAGGTGAGTCAAAGTTATTGGGACTAAGTCTCATGTAGGATACATCAGAGAATGTTTATCTACTTTTAAAATGTATGTTTATGGCTCAGAGTAGGTAGAAGACTTATTCTTATAGACAAAAATTACTCATAGATTTTATAGATGGTTATCATGTATTCCTTCAGGTGTCACCTAGGTTGGGTCGCCATGGGATATGAAATCAAGGCAAGATGGTGCCTAGGATTGTTGGATCGTTTGTGGTAGTAGAGAGAACTATGTTAGTGGTGTACCGATTGGATCAGCCATAGAAATAAAGTGTTATGCATTAAATTTTTCATCTACCACAAATATGGAAATATCACCCTGACCCATCTCATGTGATCTATATGGATGATTTTTATCTTTAGATATATGGGTCCTTTGAGGAGTGTCTGATATGTGTGTTTGATCATAGTGAAAATGTGTTGCGGGGAAAGACCATGTAGATAGTTCATTTGTTGTGGGAACATGGGTGTCTCTAAGAGGAAACATGGGAAAGGGAAGCATATATGTGGGATTCGTGGCCTGATAGTTTTGACTAAAAAACATAAAGAATCTTGGGAGTACTATTCAAGAACTATCTATTATAAGGTGGGGAGATTTTAATATCTTGATCTTTTCCGACAATTACTTGGGATTGTTTTTAGGTACTCTTTTGTTCTTATTTGAGTAATTTTTTTATTATAACTTGGGGGTTGTTTTTGTGTATTTAAGGAAAAATTGAAGGAAACTGTTATGTTTATGGTTGGAACATGGTCAGGGAAAATCCTTCATTCCAACATAGAAAGCTATGAAACCCTTGATAGTGGGTAATTTTATGTTTGGTACATTATTTGTAAAAATATGTAGCCTCTATGGAGTAATTATGAACCCATAAAAGAATAGGCGCACAGTTGTTTCATGGTTATGGAAAACCATGCCCTCCTACCCAGCAAAACACACACAAGAATTAATTGAGCTACAAAATTATTTTAAAAATTCTCTGAGCCCCCAGAACTCACATATTTAAACCCTTATTTGACCCTAGGTACTCTTTCACATTTTATTAGTGCACTAGTTGAATTCAAATCCCTCCAAAACACTTTACTTCATGAATCGAATATTAGATCTAAGTCCACTTCTCTCCCAATAAGTGGATACTTCTCTCGTTCGTCCCTCACTATTCCCTCATTCCAAAAGTTCTGTTCAGTGATGTAATACACTATTTTTTATATCTTTATATGTATTTGGTGAAATCTATATCTATGATTATAGATCTAGATCTGTATTTTTAAGATATTTATTTTCATTAATTTTGATTACGGTTTTGAGATTCAGATCTACATCTATTCCATTGTGCTGTTCAGTTTTTGGGTATTTCCATTAGGCATTTTTTTCATTTGAAAAATTGAGTTAGCTGGTCTAATATTCATTTACCATTGTTATCATTTTGATATGTGTATTCTTTTTTCAGTGTTTTTAGCTTTCTTTATAAATTCTAATTCCAAATTTTATTTTGTTAACATGAAAACTGATTAATTGGACTTATATTTGAAATTGATGATTAATTTCGGAGTTAATAATGAGACAAAGAGGTTATCCATTTGGATAATTAATTGTGGAATTAGTTATGGGTTTTCCGGGAATATCCATTTAGATAATTAATTGGATGATTAATTATGTTATTTTTATACTTCTAATTTTAAAAATTAATCAGGGGATTAGTTATGAGATATTGAGATATATGGTTTAAGATAATTAATGGTTGATTTATTATGAGATATTGATGGCATGAGTTTAGAAAATTAATGGTATAATTAATTAGGATATATTAATTTTATTTATTGGAGATATTTACTTTTATAATTTTTTATTTGATATTGGAATGGTTGAGTTGGGTTAATCAATTAATGAATTAATTAATGGCATTGATGTACTAAATTAATTGTTGAATTAGATAATGGTATTTATTTGATAAAATTATTGTTGAATTGGTAATTAAATTGATGTTAAAAAATTAATTGATGAATTATTTATTTGCAAAAGAATGTGAACATGGTGATTATAAATTGAATAGTATAAATTTTGTCATGGTCATTGTACTTATGAGTAAAGGATTCGAAACACCGTCATTCAATTGAGAAGAATAAATGGTAACATGGTCATTGTACTTTTGAGTAAAGGAATGGTAACATGGTCATTCTATTGAGAAGTAAGAATGGTAACATGGTCATCTTACAAGTTAATTTAATATTGGTATCATGGGAAATTTAGTGTGAATTTATGAAAAATAACATTTTCCATCAAGAATAAATTAATAGATGATAACTAAAACACCCTACAATAGGGCCTCACTTGAGTGTAATTCAGGATCTGGAATGAGCCAAAGTAGTTGAAGAGATATGATATCACCTTTGACTACTTTGATCTCCTACAAGAGTTGAAGAAGGAATTAACATATGATATTACGTAGAAACACTTCAGGATTTGACATGAGCAGAAGGAGATGTTGAGGCACAGGTGTCCCTAGGAACCATGGAGATTATGAAATTTAATAAAGATTAACATTTTAAGTTGATAAGAGATTATTTATGAATTATTTTTATTTATTTATACAAATGTACACACTATTATATAATAGATTTTTTTATACGCTGTTGGTGGTGGCCTACAGAGTCGTACTCACAACCTAATGAGGATTCATGATCAATGCCAGAATAGACTTTATTGTTGCAGGATAGGTCATGGGAAAAGGACCTATGTTAGATGGATATTTTGAGGATAGAACTTGGATATGTAAACTGAATATGATTCAAGACCGCTTTGGATTCATCGGTGTCTTTATTTTCTTATTTCATTTTAGACAATTAACACATTAATTAGCATGGATTTTTTTTTCTTTAGTTGGATATTGTCTTTCCTGATTTAATTATCATGATATATTGGTATTTTATGTGGTTATGTATTCTTTCATTATTGTTATTATTTTTTCATAGGTGCATTAATCTGATAAAAGAGGGTATTGTCTCCCCATTATCAACTTATTAGACCCTCACTACTAGTCGACACCCTCTGGCTTATGGGGAGGCATGTATGAGGTTATGTAATTGATCGGCTCAGGGAAAACATGTGTGAAACCTAGGTTGGAATGTTAATGATATGCATGGTATAATTTTCAAATTTATGTTCTTATACCCTTATGCCTATGTTATGATTGATTTCTCACTACATTAGCCTTATTGAGCATCTGATCTCACCCATACTATAGGGTTCTTTTCTCTATGATAAAAAAGAAATGTATTAAGTTTGATATCTAAAAAAGGGTTCCAGAAATGAAGGAATAAGTGGTTGAATATATATATATATGTTTTATGAACCAATTTTTTTATAATTCCAAAGACATTTATACTATAAGGTATGGTGTAATTTGGTTCTGTTTTGTAAGGAATATTCATCTATTGAGATGAAATATCTATGTATGAAAAGATTGGGTTTTTAAAATAATTTTATATTCCTAGATTTCTTATACTTTCTAGTCTTATTCCTTTTCAATAAATTGTTATACCCCTCAATTAAATAATCTTTCATTTTTTGGGTTGAACCAATAGTAGAAAGTCTTCCTTCTACTTCAGAGTAATCTTCCTTCAGAGACCTGTAGGATCTATATTTATCATGTATAACATCATCTCCTTCAGTGGTATGTTGGTCTCAAAACTTCTTAAAGATAATTAATGATCTATTTCTCCCTCAAATCTTAATTTATAATCATGTTAATATAAATTCTTATTCCACTTCAAGAGATCTCGTATTTTTCTCCTTCTCTCTCAATGAAAATTATTTCCATGGAGCTCTCGAAGATCACTTAAATAGTATATAAATTTTCCCGAAATATGCACACATAAATATTCATCAATTACTCATATATTTATACATAAAAATATTTCTTACTCCTAGTTTCCATTTTTTCAAAATTATTTTATCTTCATAAGGAGTGATCTCCAAATTCAAAAATAATTCATTTTCACTCAAGACTTATTCTTTATATTTCTTATTAAATATTGATTTTTACTCTTTCAATTAAAGTATAAAAATTCTTCCTTAAAATTATTTAAGGTCTCTAAATATAGGGCCTCATATATATTTTCCACAAGGACCATTGAATATGTTTTAGTGGAAAAAAATATCATCATCCTCCATCTTTGTAGAATAATTCTTATGTATGTTGGATAAATCTCCCTTATCATATATCTCACGTATGATAAATTTTTCTTACATCCCTAGATTGTGGTGTGGTTTGATCCATGTAAGATAATTATCTTATATGATCTCAATTATATTCCGGGATTGTCAGCATAAGTAAATTATCTTATAAGCTGTCAAATATTATACGGGCTAATCCACATGAGTGAATTATCTTACAAGATCTCAATTGACTTACATGATTGTATGTGTATGTGAATTATCTTGTAATATATTCTCTATAATAAAAATGTATTTCAATAATAATTAATTTATTCCCCCCACCCAACTTACAAGTGACCACAGTTACTAGACATCCACAAGCTTTGATCACACATGTATTGTAACATTCTAGAACCTGAACTAATAGATCTAAGGATAAAAACATAATGCTTTAATTTTTAGACTTGATACTGGTAAATTTGTTCCTACTTTATCCATCCAAACTATAAAACATCAAAATAAACTATTGGATTTATTACATACAGAATGAACTTTCTAGTTTGAAATTTTAAATAATTAGCACAAAAATTATGCACAAAAACAGTAATGGATTTAAGAGAATATTTCTCCCAATATACCATGTTTTTTATTTTCCATATTAATAATTCAAAATATCCCATAAAATTATCTACATATGAAATCATTTTATACAAAAAAACATTTTTCATCATTTTTCATAACCTAGAGAAAATGAAACATAAGAAAGGTGAGCTCAAATGCTAACTAAAGGTAAAAATAAGCATTAAAAATTGAGTGGAATCGATGAGAGTAAGATGAGGATAAGGGTGGAGTTAAAAATAAAATTGCAATAACATACCATAATAGAATCTATACCAATTAATACCTTGATCATCAATAATTAAACATGAAATAAATATTTATCATAAGAGTCTTAAGAGTCAACAATAATGAGAAATGTGATGTCAACCATTATCAAAGAAAAGTTTTATAACTCATATAAAGAATAATTAACACGTGTTGGTATCTTAGATAAATATATTCAAAGAACCATACAATAAAACATAAAATTTTAATAACCATATGTCCAACATTCAATAAAACTCTTCAGAAAGCATAATTATTTATTAATGCATTGGAGCTCTATCTAAGAGGACCAATTGTATTTGATGTATTAAGATCCCACATGAGCTATAATGGAGATCAATATTTTTCATAAGTTTTATCATTCTCACATATTAGCTAAACTGGGGATTAACCCTTTGTAAAAAAAATTCCAAGGACCATTTCATCAATGAAACCATTGAAAAATTCTTCTAAATACACGTGAAAAAACATCTTCAGATATCAAAATAACGTTTCAATTTAAAACCCATTTACAAAAAAATCACCTAGAATTTGGGAAGGATAGTTTTTATTTAATTAAAACATGAAATATTATCACTTAATATTAAAATAAAATAATGGTTCCATTGGTGGGAAAAATCTTTATCATCATATATGATAAAATAGTTTTTTCTTTTCATAACTTGATTTGACCATGAAAAAGAAAAAGGGTTCCATGAAAATATATGTTAAAAAATAATAATACATCTGTAGAAAGACTTTGGATTGTATAATTACAAAATATAACTAGTGGATCATATGTAACATGACGGGTTGTTGGCACTAATAAATTTAAATACTGTGAAAATATCATTAAAAATGTTCTTGAAGAAATTTTCAATTTCACATTGAAAAACACTTTAAAAAACTAAATAATTTAAAAATATTTTAAAAACCCTTTTCATTGAAAATAACCGTGGGAATATATAAATTAATCTTCAATGAAAATAACATTTTTTATGGGAGTAAAATCCATTCATTTTGTAGATTTCAAAAATAAATATTCGTTTCAAATAGTTTGTAAAAGCATTAAAATGAGACCCATTTGAAAAATAAATAAGAAATTTAGTTTTTAAAAACATTTAAAATAAGTAAAAATATCCAATAAAATAAATTTAAGAAATCATTTATTTTTAGAAAATAAATTTTTTGAAAACTATTTATAAAACATTGATATAGAAGAGAAATAAATGTGATCTAAATGAAGATACAATATTGGTATCACTTAAAAATGACTTTAAGGATGTTTCTTTAATCAATTGGTGAGGAAATTGAAATTAATATTTTAAAACACATTCAATACAAGAGGATATTAAAATATATTTGGTTCAAAAAACATGATCTTTTTTCCTCTTAAGGAACCTTTAATATAAACAATCCCAAAAAATTAAGTTGAAAAATTAAACCCTTTCCACCTTAATAACACTCCAATCATAGCCCATGAAAAAATAAAATCAAATAAAACATTAAATATCATGAACATAATGATATTGGTGATATAACATGTTAATGTGGTAGTATATTCACCTCATAAAATAATATAGGTTCATAACATTAAAATATGTCCTTAATATATATAATTAAAGATGAAATATCCTATAGTTGAATAAAGAATTAACCAAGGGATAGATTATGTGAAAAAATATATAAATCACCAAAAAAGTGTAAATAAATAATAAAATAGTTTATATATAAATTAATACATAATTATGGTATAACAAAGTCAATGAAGAAAATTTATAACCTAATGAAATGAAATATAGTTAATAATTCATTTACTACATGCTAACTTTCATATCAAATTATCTTAGATAAAATAATTCAAATTACAATGTAAAATATCCCAAATTTTGAATTATTAATGATTTAACCTATATAAGGGTTCTTTATACACCATATAAAATAAATTAGTTATATAATAATAAAATATTCCTCAATGAAAAGAAATTGAGAAGAAATGCCTTACCTCGAGTTCAGAAATTCCATATAAATCCTTTAACTCCTATGTAATAAACTCATATAATTGATTTTATTTCTAAAGAAGCTTTTAATGGTTTAATACCATATCATGAAATCGTTAATTTAATTTATCTTAATAACATCATTAATTAATTAATTGGTTTTGTCTACATTATATGTTTTGGTGACATTTGGTTCATAAGTTAAAATAACTTCTCTATGTTGAATGAGGTAAAAGAGGTCAATAACCCATCATATCTAGATTTATAATCATGAAATTATTATCATTTTATATAAACATTATACCTTTAAAAAAATTATGGAATATGGTTATGAAAAATGAACTGTGTTACAATTATGGAGATGGTAGGTCGTATATATGCATGAGTAACTTTTCCATTTTTCAACGATCATTGTGGAAATATGTTAAGTATTATTTTACCTTTCCATTATAAAAATTATATCAATAATATAATAATTATTATTTCATTTTACTTATATATATAATCTATGTAATGTGGCGATGAAGAACAAATCACATAGTTTTATGGAGGTAGTTTTCTACACATAAGCATGAACGACGTTATCATTTTTCAGTTAACTGATATCTATGAAATTAAATGATATATTATATTTTAGGAATGAAATATAAATCATGAATATCATATATAATCATTGATTAAATCATTGTAACCATCCCTAATAGATGGTTATTGAAAGAAAATTACAACTGTCTATTATGAAATAGTCCTCTGTACATATGAACTATGAATTCATTTCCCAATTGGTTGATGTTTGAGATTTATATAGGTTAATAAATTAAAAAATTACATAATATTATATAGAGGATATTTTTTTATCATTGTTAAAGAACATTTTAATGTAGTGTAAGATGAAATAAAACTAAAACATGTGGTTAAAAACTATACCTCTCCTTTGGAAATTTTCATTTTATTAATAGAATAAGACTGATATGATTGGTATTCTACACAAAATATTCCTCTAGTACATTGTTGGAGATTATTAGAAGGTATTTATTCAGCTATTTTCTGAAGAAAAAAATTCTTTGATGTGTGATAGAATGAGAAGAAATGGTTCCCTTTTATAAGAGGGTGGCACTCTCAAAATTTATTAAACTGTTAATTTAATATGAATAAATTTTGACATCCAAATATATCAAAATTTATAATATTATATGTTAATACCTTTAAAATTAAACATAATCTTATAAAATAATTTTTCGACAATATTAGATCACATTTTCACACTTATGTTTTTGTTATAACACTTCGTTAACCCTATTGATAATTATCATAATATTAAATATTCCTACCCTTTAAGGGATAATAATGTTTCTATAAAATGAAAAAAAAATATATAGCTGTACCAGGTATGATTTCATTAATCAAATCCCACCCGTTTTCCCAAATAAATTTTTTCATAAATTTTAAATCATTTTAAAAAATATTATTTATTAAAAATATCATCAATACAAATTTTTAAAGTATTAATTTAATTTGACATGAATAAAACCTATATAAAAAATTAATTCAACTAAAATAAATCCAAAAATATATTAAATTTTATTTTTATATATAAAGTAAAACTGTTATATTAATTATTTAAAATTATACTTCTTTTAGTATTTTTATTGTCATTTATTTTATTTTTTCATTAATTCAATAGTTACCGCATCAGCGTTATGTAAGAATTTAATGTAATTATTTATGTACAAAAAAATTGAACGAATAAAATTATAACCATAAATAATTTATATATCAATTTAATATTTATGACAAAACATTACCACTAGTTATCCATTTTAAAAAAATATTATTGTTATTAAAAACAAGAGTGACATTTTTTTCTTAACTTTATATAAAATACTATAAAGATTATAATCACATAAAAATGGAAGAAAAGGAAATATATTCATCATTTGGATGATTATAGAAAATATATAATCTTCAAATAAAATTAATTAAAGTTTTAGGGTCATTATTTAGTCCTTATAATTTTATTTTTATCCTTGATTAAATGATTTTTGATTTAAATTGGTTACAAAAATCACTAAGGATACTGTTCATATTGACAAAAAATAAAATGGAACTATTTACCAAATTCAAACATACTGACTTCTTATTTTGAATCCATTTTTTTAAAATTTAAAAAAACCAAATTGATATAACTTAATTTAAAATTAAACTGGAAAAACACAGTGAAAATATAGTTTTTCATAAAAAATCACCTTTATGTATGAAATGATTTTACATATAATTATAGTACAAAAAACATTTTAAACCCCATAATTGAATTATTTTAAACCACAACTATCAAAATAAATTTAAAAATATTCTAAAATATAAATTTATATTAAAAATACTTAAAAATAAAATCTAATTTTCAATAAAAATCAATACTTTTCACTATTCAAAAAAATGAAACATTTTAGAAAATTATAAAAAATACATATATAATTTTGATATGATGATTTGGAAATTAATATACTTTTGAAAAAAAAATTCTAAATTTCTCAAAAATAAATTATAATATTATCTCACAAATATCAATAAAAGACATGTTTTTTAAGGAAATGTATATTTGAAAAATAGAATAACTTTAAAAAATCGAGTTCCTAGTTCCCCAACATTAGTTAACACATTATAAATTAGTATACCCAATATATATTTCATAATTTAGTTAATAATATTCATACCTTCTAATTCTATAACTATATTATAATGGTCATATTTATGAAATAATTTTCCACAGCCTTTTTAAGCTTGACATTTTTTATTTTGCATGCTATCAAACATAGTGTTTCATTGAAAATCTAAATATATTACATTCCCAAACCCCATAAAAATTCCAACCAATTTTTTTAAAATTTTTCATAGTAATCAATGTATTTCTATATGAAAATACCTTTTTCTAAAACCTACAACGTAAAAAATGATAATAAAATATCCTCTTGAAAATATTTAAAGGGAAGTATGACGGTCCTCCAGGATAACATTTACTTGTTTTCCAAAAAGGAAAACATTACTGTAAAGTGAAAATATGTACATGTAAGAGAAAACTAATTCCCAAGTAATGATATTGAGTGATTGAGAACATGGTTAGAAGAAATATGACAATCAAAATGTCATAAATCTATGATAGCTGAAGAGACTATCAATTCATTATAAATGAATTTAATAGGATAACAGTTTTTTTTTTCAAGAAATGTTTTCCAATAGTTGAGGAATTCTTTTACCATATAAACTAAATTTATATGGAAATATAATTACATGGTATATTAAATTTTTTCATTTAATCAATTTCCATCATCATTTCATATTTTTCTCTAAAATATGAGTATTCAAAAGGCTTTTTTTACCTAGAAGCACTAAAATTTACTTCCATTAAATAATATAATTCATAAAAATAACAAAAAATTATTTATCCAATATTTATAAATTAACAAAAACCAAAATGGTTAGTATAAGGTAATGAATAAACCCTTGTACAACATTAATCCCCAAATCCTACCTAAAGTTTAACATAGAACATTCGATAATAACTATCCTTAAAAATTTTCAAAATGTTGCATACAAAGATTATAACCCCAAACATTTCAATGATTGAATGACATATTATTACAAATTTAATTTATCATTATATCTCCAAATAACAGCAATCACTCTTAACGTCTCGTACCAAAAATTTATATACCCTAATCATATAATCTTCAATTTTTTATTATAATTTACATAAAATACCCGAATCACCATAATGGTACATCAAAATAATATATTCTTTTAAAGGTTAATTCAACCATGGATCCTTAAATAATACTTCATTTTAAACCTAAGGGTTATATATACCTCGACCTAATAAAAATTCTCCTAAAATATCATAAGTCTCTTTAAAATTTTATCTCTTAAAATCCTAGAAGGGTTGTCTAATGCATTAAGCTTATGATCAACCATAATAAACCCATGATGTTATCCATTACTCTTAAGAAAACATCATGATAAAAAATCATAATTTATAAATTTATCTCAACACTACTCTAATACCAATTGTAATGGCCATGAACCTTCACTCCTAGATCTGGTGAAAAAATCATTAGATTTTCATTTTTTGGATTTGATACTAATAAATGTGACAAAATTGTTTTCATCCAAACCATTAAAAATTAAAACAAAATATTGGATTACTTATATACCCACGTAACGTTTAGGTTTATTGTTCTATTGAATAAGGAAACAATTTTACAAACAAAATCATGACTTCTTGAGAATATGAACCCAATATACATAACTTTACATATTCTATATTATGTTTTCAATATCTCTGATAATATTCTCTACATATGATACATTTTCAAACAAAATTCATATTTATTGTTTTTTTCATAACGTGGTGAAAAATACATAAGAAGGGGGAGCTCAAATTATCGGTAAGGGAAAACCTAAGCACTGACAATTGAATGGAATCATTTAAGGTAACATGAGAATAAGTTTATAACAAAATAATCAATCTGCATGAGAATAAAATAAGATAATTCATACTTGTAAATACATGTAACATCAATCATGAAATAGGGATTAAACTATTACCATAGGAAAAGAGTCCTAAGAATGAACAATCATGAGCAATGTGATGTAAAATTTGACAAAATAAGATATCTTTAACCCATATAATATTAAAGAAAACATGTTGGTATCATGGAATATAATATTAATAGAACCCTGATAGAATACATATAATTTTAATAACCATATGGACTCATTCTAATATATTTCTCCACAAAACATAATTGTTACCTAATGCATTTGAGCTCTTTCTGGGTGCACCCATCCTATAAGATATATGTGGCTCACCTGTGGTATAAAATTGCGCTCAACCCTTTGTATAAGTTTTATTGATCTCACTTTTTAGCTATGATGGTGATAAACCCATTGTAAAAAATGTCCAATGAAAATATTATTAATAAATCCCTTGAAAAAGTCTTTTAAACTTGTGTGAAAAAAACTTTTGGATATCAAAATTCCCTTTCATTTTATGAATACATTTTCAAAACATAAATCATCTAGAACTAGGTTCGGATTTTTTTTCTTTAAATAAAACAAAAAATTTTATATTGGAATATAAACATCAAAAAAAGGCTTTGGTGTTGTGAAAAAATCATTATTATCATATAAGTTAAAATAGAGCATTCCATTAATAATTTGATTAACTTGTGAAAAGGTTGTGGGTTCCATGAAAATCACTTTTAAACAATAATAATCTATCAAGATAAATAATTAGGATGGCATCATTATAAAATATATCCATTATAGTATAACTAATATCAAATATTGTTGTTGTTGATTAATAGTAATTCCCTAAAAAGACCATTAAAAATCTTTAGGAAAATAACATTTTCACATTGAAATTAACTTTAAAAAATAAGAAATTACAAAACTAAAATTTTAAAAAACATTCTATTTGAAAATAACCCTAGAAACTTACTAAGGAAGGTAAAAATAAAATAATTTTCAAGATGGTGGGAAAATTTGTTCATGATGTAGATGTCACAAATAAATATTCTTTTCAAAATATTTTGTAAAAATGATTTAAAAGTGAACAATTTTGAAAAATGTTAATAAATTTCCATTTTATAACCAATTAAATTAAATTAAAAATGATCTTATAAAATAGATTTACAAAATCATTTATTTTTCAAAAACAAAATTTTAGAAAAAGTGGATTTGGAAGATAATGGTTTCTGATCTAAAAGAAAATACAAGAGCGGTATCACTTAAAAAAGAATTTCTTGATGTTTCATTAACCAATAAATGATAAAATGGAAATTAAACATGTAAAACACATTGATATCCAAATTAAAATAAAATAAATGTGGTTCAAGAAAATAAGATCTTATGAATCCCCCCTAGGAACCTTGAACATAAACAACACTGAAAAGAGAATAGATTGAAACATAAAACCTTTTCCACTGTGAAAATTATTTAATTGTAATATCATTAAATAATAAAATAAAATTAAAATTTAAATATAATTAAGATAATGAGATTCATGTTTTATCATGTAAAAGGTTTAGTGTATTCACCTCATAAAATAATTTACCTGCATAACATCAACATATGTCACAAAAAATGAGAATTTGATATGAAAGATCGTACTATTGAATTGAAAATAAGTAAATAGATAAATTAGTTGTAACAAATATAAATCCATGAAAAAAAATCTGTATAGAATAAAATAATTTATATATCAATTTAAAAATAATCATGGTATAAAAAAATTCAACAAAAAAGAGTTATAATCCAACGAATGGAAATTGAGTTAGGACACCCTTTACTAATTAGTAACAATCAAGTCAAACCCCATTGGAAAAAAATAATTCAAATTTAAATATAAAATATAATGAAATATAAATGATTTATGAGATAAAATTTATAATGGTATTATATAAACCTTATTAAATAAATTAGGTTTATAAAAATAAAATATTCCTCAATGAAAATAAATTGGGATGAAATCTCTTACCTTAAGTCTTGACATTACATGAATATCCTAAAACTAATTTATAATAAAGTAATAAAAACTATTTTATTTCTAAAAAAATTTATATTTTTTAATACATTATTCATAAAAATGTTATTTTCTTTTATCTTAATAACATTGTTTATTACTTAATCAGTTAATTTCACATTTTGTGTTTTGAGTACGTTCGGTTCATAATATCAAAATGACTTATGTATGTTGACTCAGGTAAAATACTTAATTACTAAATAATATATTAAATAATAATATTTACATAATAATAATTTTTATAGATAAATTTTACATTTAAAACCATTCATGAAATATGGTTTTGAAAAATGTACTATGTTTTAATCATGGAGACGATAGTCCATATGATGCATGAGTAACGTTTCCATTTTCCAATGATCATTATAAAAAGAAGTAAGAATTATTTTACATTTATATAATTATAATAATATCACAAATATAATATTATTTCTTTAATTATACTTAAATATATCATCCATTTGATGTGGTGGTGAAAACAAATCACATAACTTCATAGAGGTGGTAGTTCACAATTATGCATGAACAATGTTATAATATTTCTGTGAGTGGAAAGGTAAGATAAAAATGATATATTATCTTTCAGTGATGATAAATATATCATGAATATAATATATATTAATTATTTTCAATATCTTGAACATCTGTGAATGGTGGAGATGGAAAATGAATTACATCGATCTGGAATGAGGTTGTCTGCCGTACACACGAACGATGAATTACTTTCCCAGTTGATAAATTTTTTAGATTTATAGATGTTATTTTATTAACTTAATAACAAATAATTATATATAATTTTTTTTAATACTTTATCATGTTTTAAGAATATTTTATGGATAGAAGTAAAACTAAACATGCAGTTAAATACTATACCACTTCTTTGGAAGCCTCTTTTTCATAATACATTATAACCTATAAAATTGATATTATTCTAAAATATGGACTATATAACATGGATAAAGATTCAAATAAGGGTTTTTGAAAGGTATTGTTCGAACCAAAAGACACTGAAGTGTGTTGGAATGAGAAGTGGGTCCCCTTTATAAGAGAGGGGAGGGGCACTCTTAGAATTTATTAAAATATTAATTTAATATAAAATAATTTTGATGTACAAATGGATCCAATTTGGTAATATTATAATATAATTTGAGGATGAGTTAGAATCCTTTAATTTTTTCTAAAAAAATTCTAGATCACATTTTCACCCTTAATGTTTTGTTATAACTCTTCATTAACCTATATGAAAATTACCATAATATTAATGTTTATACACTTTAAGGGATAATAAAGTTACAATAACATGAAAATAAATCAATAAATAAATAATGTATGATTTCATTAAACACATCCCATTAATTTTGATGAATCTAATATATTTATGAATTTCAAATTATTTAATAAATTATTATTTTTCATCAAATATCATTAATGCCAATTTTAGAAATATTCATTTACTTTGACATTGATAATATCAAGAATAAAAATTGATTAGAATAAAATAAATTAAAACCTCAATAATATTTCAGTTTTATCTTTTAAATTTATCGGTCATGTTAATTCATTTAAATTATACTAATTTTAATATTTCTAATATAATTTATTTTATTTTTCCATTAATTGAATAATTATTGTGTCAGCATTGTGTAAGAATTTAAGGTAATTATTTCAATATTAAAAATTTAAAAAAAAAATCCATTTTGAATATATATTATTTACATTTAATATAACTATTTATAACAAATAATATCATATGTTTATCCATATATTAGAAATATTATTGCTAATGATAACAAGAGTGTGGCATTTTTTACATTTCTTCAAACAAAATATTATAATGTTTATAATCATATAAAATTGGTAAACAAATACCATATATTATTCCTCTTGATGATTATGGACAATATATACTAATAAGATAAAATTAATGAAATTTATTGGGTCATTATTTAGTCCATATCATTTTATTTTGAACCTTAACTTGTTGATTTAACCTTTATCGTGGTAATAAAATTACCAAGGTTGTTATTTATAATGACCAAAAATAAAAGGGATATGTTTAAAAAAATTATCCACTTATTATAAATGTGGATTAAATTTTTTAAAGTACAAAAAAATAAAGTTGGGAAATTTTAAATTAAAATTAATCCCAAAATATCAACAAAAAATATTTTTTACAAAATTCCCTTTTTAGTATAATATTTTTAATACTAAATTAGATTATAAAAATAATTTAAAAAATTAGAATCGTATTATTTTAAATAAAAATTAAATAATAATAAATTTTTAAACTAATATAAAATACAATTTTTATTTACAATTACATTAAAATAAAATACAGTTTTCAATAAAAATCTTTATTTTCCACTATTCATAAAAAAATAAAACATTTAGTACAATTATAAAAACATTATCCTAAATTAATTTTTATATGATGATTTCAAAAATTAAAATTTATTTATAAAATATAATTTCTAAAGGTTATGGAAATTAATTATAACATTCTCTCACAAGAATAAAAAATCATTTTTGATGAAAACATATTTTTGAAGAATAAATTAACTTTACTATATGTTCAGTGATTATTTTATAAATATTATTTAATATATTGTTAATTATTATTACCTTTATATATTCCACAATTCTGTTAATTTTATTCATTCCCACAAGTTCAACGGCTATGTTATAGTGGTCATATTTAAAAAATAATGTTTTTTGGTTTGTTTAAGCTCTATATTGTATAATTTACATGCTATAGAACAGAGTTACTATTTTAAAGTCTTAGGATATTATATAAAATTCAAATATTCCATTCCATTCATTCCTAATGAAATTTTTTTGTCATCCATATTTTCATAGAATATATTTACATCATAGAAGATACATACAATATTATTCTTTACAAAGTTTCCCCACCCATAGATGGTACATACTCGTAATTCTTCAAAGAAGTAGACCACTACCTCCTTTTACATATAAAATGGTTATAACTCAATAATATTTTCCTCTAATAATCATCATCACTTCAATAAAAAAATATATACTCTATTTAAAATATATGTAATACTCACTTATGAACAATAAATTATTATCACCATTTGATATTCAACCTACTAAAATGGTTTTTTGTATAGAAATTATTCATTTATAAATTTCATAATAAGTTAAATTTATTTATTTTTCATAAAAATATGTTACCTAGGTAAAAAATTAGTCATTATGGTAAAGGGTAAAATAATTTCAGATTGTTTAATTAAGAGTTAAGATCACATAATATCACAAAACATAATCATTAAATGATTGGATAAGTGTATTATCAATCTTACTATATATTATATTCACCAACTATCTATTTTTTATATTCTTACCTTGAATATAAAATTCCTTTTTTATTAATAAATGTGTATTTAAAAAAATTTCATCTCTTCCAACTCTAAAAGGACCACCCTTGTACTGAACACAAAACATTCATTAAAAATTATGTTGAGTCACATACAATATTACTACCCTCAAAACCCTATCTCATATTTTAGGACCTCTAGTCCAAATAAGAAATCCCAAAACCTTTATTTACAAGTGGTTCTCTAAGAGGAGATTCGTGTCTTGAACAATAGTGATATATTTTCTTTAATATTTCTTATATATCTTCTTTAGCTAAATATTCTTGAATATATTTTTTCAATTGAAGTATGTGTTTTTTAATTATTTAATCTTTTTTATATGTGGTATTATTACTATACAATAAGATTTTATTATTCATTCATCTGTAATAATGTGTTTTGGTTTGAGTTGGTTCTACCACCAACATAGCCGCTGATATAACATTTACATCATGAAGGAATAATGAAAAATAAATAATAGTAACATTATGTGATAATTATTAACATAATATGTTTTTCAAATTCAATAATGGTAATATATATAATTATATTTATCAACAAAATAAATTCTTAATATTGAATAGATGTTCACAAAAAAAAGTTATTTTTAAGAATTAGATGAAAACCATTAGCATTAATTACATAAAATGACCATTGTAACATAGAAATATATCAAAAAATGTTTTATATATTCAATAAGATCCTAGATATAATAATCCCATTATTAATAATCAAGGATCCGAACTAAAACCCAAAGCATGTATTGGAAAATATAACAGTTAACATATAAAGATTAATTTTAACAAAAAAAATTAATGGTTAATAAGGAGTTATAAAATAATGGTATAAAACTAAATAACTATTATTATTATGATTATGTATATGAATAAAAAATCTAAATATTTTCAGGTTTTTAGAGTTTGTTTGTACAAGAAGAAGTCTAAGATAAGGGTTTCTTTTATAATCTCACTTTTATTTCAAAATTGTCTATGTCAACATTACTGTTTGAGGAAAATTTATATTATTTTTTCCTAAAATTCCATATAATTTATTCTCTTTTAGTTATATATGGGATTTAAAATTACTTATTTTTAAATCAATTCTCATTGTTCTATAATTTAATTGAATGGATGTATGTAAGTGGAACTGAACAAATCTCTTCTTTTTGGTAACAAATCTTTTTATTCTATGTCCATATTCTTTCTGTTGTTTTGTAATTATTATTATTAAACCTTTATGTGTTGGTTAAGATAATTTTTTTAAATTTTTTTTTATTTTAATAAGTTTAAAATGAATATTTTTAACAATGTATACACATGTTATTTTTTACATTATTTAGAAAATTGTGAAAATAATCTTCTTTTAACACTCACCATATGAATTAATTTTCCCATAATTATATCTATTATTATTTATGAATATTACTTTCCAAGTTTTATTGGTTTTAAAAATTATTTTATTTTACCATTTTTTTATTCTTTTTAAATGTAAGTTATCAATAGAAAAAAATCTTATTGTTTTTCAAATAAATTTCCTAATTTTCCTATGAAAGTTCTTATTATTTATGTATATATCATTTAATGATTATTATGAATCAATTGGTATCTTATCTAATGATACCATCCATATTCATACTCTAGATATATTGTAATCAAGATATGTCAAAGTTTTCATAAACCTCAATTCCTTCTCAAAGGTTAATTAAGCTCTGATGGAATTATGATTGTTTTCATGTTTAGGAGGAACACAAATCTATGGATTATTATTATGTCATGGTTGGGACTATTATATCCCTTAATTATATTGTTTAATTCCTTATATCTCATGATAATTAATTTTTGGTATTAAAAAGTGAACTTAATCCACTATTAGGCTGTTTAAACAATATTTTTGTGATTAAAGAGTGAACCTAATCCACTAAATGCCTCTTTCCAAAATGTGAATATAATATTGTAAGTGACTCTTGTAAATTTAAAATACTTTCTATTTTTATGTTTCTCCCACACATATATGCCTCATTATTAATCCTATGGTAGTTTTACATGGCTCATGATTATTTATTTATCACTTCAAAACCTTATTATGCAAGTTTTACATTATGCCAAAAATTATGTCTTAACTCGTGATTTATGATATATGTATTATTGGTTATGATTTTCTTATTTTATGACCAGTATATTTTGTTATGTTAAAATCTCCATATTCTCATATTATTATCACTTGTTATCTATGATTTATATCTCTTATTTTTACCCTTACTAAGCATTTTAGTGAACCCTTTCTTATATATCTATTCCCCATGTTAAGAAGAATAGTATAATTTCTGATATATCATGAAACACCCCAAGTATTTTGAATATTTTTATCTTTAAATAAATTTAATATCATCAATTGTTTTTTATGCAAGCAACACTTGTTTTAAGTGAAATGTGATATCTATTAAAATATTATTATTTAAACAAGATGATTATGTCATAAACATTAAGTTGGTGTCTATGAATAAGACTAAATAAAATTTTAAAATTATATTTTTTTAAAAAAATTATAAAATAATGTTTATGGTTATCTATTTATTAGAAAAATATTAATAACCATTTAAAATAAAAAAAATGTTTTCTAAAATAAAATGGTATTTATCTAAAAGGCAGCTTAGTGACACTTTGTACATACAATTTAAAATAATTTTTATAACTTTTAGAAAAATTATTCTAAAAAAATTCATTGTAAATATAATAATATGGATATTAAATTATAATTAATGTTTTGTATTTTTATGAAAATATTTATTTTTTCATTGAATAGTGAAAAATATCGATTTTTATAAAATTTTCATATTTTTTTAATAACTTTTGTCCCATTATCACATTATTTTTATTTTAAATTAGAATAATATATTTTTAGTTATATAAAATATAATTATTTACATTTCAATTTTTTTGTACATTATTTTAGTATAATTTTTTTGATGATTAAAAATACATTTTGTTAAAAATTGTTTTAATGTGAATAATTTTTCTCCCTTTTTTTTAATTAAAATGACCCCTAATAAAGAATGATTTAAAAAAATTATATTATATATATAAAAAAATTTAAATTTAAATCTTTATAATCATGATTCATTGTTATATAGTTAATATGAGATCATCTTTTCCTTCAAAAGATTCATTTATTGAAAATCCATTTTATCGAAATATATACGAGTATAAATTTAAATTAAATAAAACCATTTATACAAGTTTAATATAGAGAAATGGATTCCAAATTTTGAATCAACATAATTTTTATTGACTAATAAGTTGAACATAATTTCTAACCATAATGAATAGTGAAATTTATGAAAAATATTTATCGTGGTTAGGCTAAAAATGGGTTTATCAAGGGGTTAAACTCAAAACAATATGGGTTAAAATGATCCGAAATGTAATATCCTAAACATTCAAGGAGGTTTGTTCTAGTAAAAATTTGACTTTAAGTCTACTTAGAATTGTTATTGAATTTTTTTAAAAAAATATGATGGAACTTAGGGGTGTCACAGGGTTCGAGACATGAAAAAAGAGGAAGAGAGGATATATTGTATATAGTATGTGGTTAGTGCATGGTTTATAAAAATGGTGTGCCTTAATGATTCCACCAATGGGGGAGAGTTCATGGTTGAAAACCCATGAAATTGGATCCTAGAAAACATGTGTCCTTGTAAGGAGCCTAATGCACGACCTATTTATGGTTATGAAAACCTTGTGGGTTCCCTAGGAGAATGTGCAACCCAAGAACCCTCTTGGATTGAGGGTGGAACATGGTTGGACCATAGTTTAGTCAACCATGCATCTTAACGATGAACCTTGTTAAAATATTAATTTCCCACTTTCCCTCTCATGATTTATGATGACTTACTCTATTTTTCTCATCCTTACATATTCAATAGCTTGAGTGAAGAACTAGTAGTTCCCCATTCTTCCAAATATCCTTATCACTTCATTTTGAGCCGTTTAAAGAATAGTTGGGTGAGAATTGAAGCTCCATGTGAGTTTAAAACTCCTAATTTATTCAGTTATCTACAAGAGGCAGATTATAATTTTTCATCTCTTTCTAAAGCCTCAAAACCTTTATTTTCTATTATATTCAATGTTTGGTATTTTAGGGATCTTTTAATTAAAATCAAGGACCATATTTGATTAAGAGTTCATCTACAACTTGTGGTTGGTTGTGTAAAATTTATATCCCAAAGTCTTGATGTTTATCTATGTGTAAATAGCTGTGATTATGTGTTTTTTGGATATGAATTTTAACCCTCAGTAAGAAATGATTAATTGGATATGTATATAGACTCTTGAACCTCGGATGGTATCCATTGGATCCACTGAGTATGATTATACTGAGCCTAAAGGTCCTCCCAACAATGTTTCAATCCCCTTTAAATGGAAATTGAGTCATTAATTGATGAATATATAAGTTTATATGATTGAAAAAAATTGTAATTGTTTTTAGCTTTCTAATGTGGAATATGAGTTTTTTTGATCAAATTATAGATGTTAAATGAGATTCAAAATGTTAATGGGTAAATGTGATAAGCAGTTAAAGGGAAATTTCCACATGGGTAAATTTTTTGAAATGGGAAATTGGTTATTTTAATTATTCTTAAATGGTTAAATTGGATAGTTATATAATTGAGTATAAAGTTTGATTTTATGAACCTTGGTAATATTATAAATGAATAGGTATACCCTTTTTTACATTTTTGGTTCAAAATTTAAGAGATATCAAACCTTGGAAGGAATGATAAATAGTGCAGGTGGGATTTTGGATTGAGGTATATCGCCCTTAGGATATGATAAATTGATGATCTAGGCCCTAAATAAGTATTTTATTGTTTAGGATTTTAGACTAATGCACCTTATTCCTAATGTATAGATATAATATGGATATATTGAATGATTCTCAAAGATAAATTGTTGCGTTCATTTATAAATTAATTTTCATGTAATGTAATGTGTTGACCCCATTTGTGTATGGTTTAGAACTCCAATATAGGCTGATGTGGGTTTAGTTTCAAAGTCTCCCTATGGAACCCTAGGGCCAAGAGTCTAATTAATAAATATTAATAAGAAACATGATTATTTTAACAGTTTTTTTATTTTTTGTTCCACATATTTATACACTTTTATTTGACTATATATTTTTATAGACACCATTAGTAGTGGAATACTATGTATTTGCGTACCCAATAAAACTTTATGATTATAGAATATGATAAGGGAAAGGGACATATCGTATATGATTGATTACATATTCCAGAATGTGATATGTGTATCTTTGGTATTTAATATTATTTCATGTTAATATTTATTTTGATTTATGTTATTCGATTAATCTAGAAAAAAGGGTATATTCTACCTAAAAATTACATTAAACCCGCACTACTAGTTGGAAGCATCTACCATTAGAGGAGGCATGCCTAAGGTCACTTGCTTCTCTTGATTGGGGAACTAGTTCGGATTACACCCCAGAAGGGATGTAAAAATGTGGAATCATAGAACATTTATTTTTGATTATTTATTATTTTGGAAAGGTAGAGAGAAGACTAGGATGAGTCTAGCCTTGGTCATGAGCTCATGAATGGGAGTAACTAAACTGTGTTTGGGGGGAAACCCAAGTACCCAGGGTAGTATTTTTGTTCCTAATGTTGATTATTATAGTATAAATTTATGTGACATAAATTATGATAGGAACGGATAGGAAAATCATGTGTTATATGAGAGATAAAATTATCTTCATTTTTGTTAAATTTTAGAGAAATGGTGGCTAATAAAGATGATTAAATTCTTTAAAATGAATGAATTGAATCGAGTGGTCAAAATAGTTCCTAAAAAGAATGTTTAAACTATTTAAAGAATTAAAGGATGCTAAAGGATATGGTTAATATGATGTCTAACAAAAAGTTGAAATTCCATATTTTGGTTTCCCTATGCTAGCCATGGCCCATAATAGGGATGTTTTAGGGTATTTTTAGAGATGTGATTATATGTATTTAATAGGTGTGTATGGAATGGGATGTTATTGTATTGTAGTGATCTATCATTATTATAAACTATGGAAGTTATATGTTATGTATTTTGAAAATTATTTTTAATTTAAGAGAGATTCCATTATGATGTAATTTACTTGGTTAGAGATTAAAAAACATCTTCGATAATGATCCTCTGATATTTGGACAATATCCACTGTTTATTTTATGTTTTAAGGGGAAGACAATTTCCTTGAGAACATTACCCATTTTATGTATTTTATGGAGAGGTTCTCAATGAAGGCTTTTTATAGTACTTTTTACATGATAAAGGGGTTTTAATAGAAGAACCCTGAAATGCCTGATGGAGAACATGAATTGTGGAATATGAATTCTAGATCATGTCCATCCAGAATATTTTGGACCACTTAAAAACTTCTCATAAGAAGATTCTCAAGTTGTTATCATAGATTTCACAAGTACTGGCGAAGCCTGGGTGGGACATTTGGGTTTAGATAGAGGAAGGATGTGGTATCCCTTGGAAGGATTTCTAGGAAATTGTTTTGGAAAATTTATATATGGAGACTCTAAGAAAAGAGAGATATATAGAATTTATGAGGTTGACATAGGGGACTATGTTTGTGATAGATTATTATAGCAGCTTCACCAACTAGAAATGCTTTATTCCAGTGTTGTTCGGGGTTAAATCAGTAACAATGAGATGTTTTGAGGATAGAATAAGATGTGATACGATGTCCTGGGTAACTATATTTTTTTGAAATAGGTTTGATAATGTATTGGATATGAAACTTATTTCTAAAGGGAACCTGAAATAGGATTCTAGTAGTAGAGATTCCATTTCAGTTGGGGCAATATAGTGGTACACCATATGATAGTTGGAAGTACCATTCGATTAGTTTTCACTAGGTCAGTGGTAGATAGAGTATCTAGGGAAGAGGATTGGCCTCTTAGGTTAGTGATCAAGAATTATACTATTATTGTAGTTGGTCAGGACACAATCATAGTTAGTTTATATGACCACCAGTTGAGTGTTGAGCATAAAGCAGGATACCACATGTACAGATGTTCTATAGAGATCCTCGATATGAGGGAATTAATGTAGAGTAAATACTGATTTAGAGTGTTGGAAGTGGGTCAACTACCCAATACTAGTCAAGAATTTGGGGTTCTACTATCCATACTAGTCATGGTGGAGGATGTTGTACTCTTGGCAAATAGCATCTATATCAACAGGTCAATGCAGTACCAAGAACTCTGATTAGACCCCAGGGTAGAGGGGAAGGTTATCTACATATAGTTCATCTTATACTCACCAAGGGAGATGGTTCACTATAAACTTTTTGAGGTATGATTATTATGGATCCTACACTTTCTAGTGATAAATTTTATACAAGTGCCTTATATTTTTCTATCTTCTTAGTTTGTGAATTTTTTGGGTATAGCGATTGAATATATGTTTGGGGTTATGTCGATTGACACACTGTAAAGAGTATAAACATAAAGTATTTCACAATGCAAGGGGTGTTCCCCTGATATTGGTGGGTATCATCTACTTTGGTATTTTTATATGCTTGAAATGATAATAATGATTGGGTACTGGGGTTGGAGCAGTTAGTTACATACTGATATCACATAGATTATTACCATAGGAGAGTGAGCTTCACATCTTCTAATAGTGAAACTTATATCCATCATTGGGAATGGAATATTTTGGTAGGACATGTAGGTCTTTTACTTCCACAACATGGTGAGATCATAACCCACATTGTGAGTATTTTTGATGATGATGAGGGAGTGGATCGTAATGTATTACCACTTATAGTGAATTAGATTTAGGATGTGTCCCATAAGTACTTATCAGGGATTACACCTAATAGGGATATTGTATTCACTATTGATATGATGTATAGAGCTAATCTAATTTCTATTATTCCATATATAATAGAGCCACTAGAACATCAAGAGCATAAAAATCATATGGAGGAATTATAAAATAATGTAATTATCCATCCAAGTATGTCAATGTGGGGTCCACTAGTTTTGTTTGCTAAGAAGGTGGACGTAATGTTGTGGTTTTTTTATTACCATAATTTGAAATAGATAATGGTTAAAATCCAATATCCAGTTCCTCATGTCAGTGATCTTTTTTACCATCATAATAGTGCTTCTATTTTCTCCAATATTGAAATGAGGTATGGGTTATGGTAGTTTAGGCCACTTGAATAGATCTATCATATTCATGGGATTGAAAAGGCCGTAGTGGTATATTCCTCAAAATATTGGAGGAATTATCATTTGGGTGAGAAGTTATTTGTTTATAATGACCATATGATCCTTAATTACATCTATTCCAAGAAAATATTGAATTTTTAATAGTGTATATGGGTAGGGTATATGAAATATTTTGACCTTGAACTAGATTATATGTTATGGATTGAAAGAGTGTTGTAGGTGTATTGAGTCAGAAGACACAAACTCAAGTAGTTCAAAAGTCTATTTCTAAGTGTAAGATGATGACTTTGTTTTTTCAGATGCATTTATGTGTTTAGAAGAATCATAACCTAATGAAACTCCTATATTTATCAGATTTGTTGGGACATAGTATCATGTAGGATACATTGGAGTAAGTTTGGTGGATTTGGAATTGTATGGACAAGGCACAGAGTAAACATAAGTCATACACTGATCAATGTTTTTGACCTATTGATTTTATAGTTGGTGACCATGTGTTTCTTTCGGTTTCACCAAGATATGTTCACAATCATATTTGGATTTTGGGTAAGTATGCTACCCAGGCTTCTGGGGTTGTTTGATATTTTAATGATGAGTGGACTGGTGTCATACCAATTTGATCTTCAACAGATGTATAGAGGCATGAATGATGTTTTTCATGTGTCACATATTAAGCAGTATCACCCTAAAACTTCTAATGTAATAAATGTTCTTGATGTGTTCCTAGAGAGTAATGAATGTTTTGAGAAGCTTCTGGTTCATATTGTGGATCATAGTGATAATTTTTATCAGGGAAGTACTATGTCGTTGGTCTGAGTATTGTGGAATCAAGTTAACCTTTAGGAGGAAACTTGGGAGATGGATCTGGATATACAGACCTAATGGGATGACATTTTTACCTTGGAGGATTATAGATTCATGGGACTTCATCTCAAGGATTATATATTATAAGGAGGGGAGTTTGTAATATCTCAAACATTAAAGTAGGTGTGTTCTTATTTAAATTTTGTATTAACACCATTTTAAATGGTTAAAAAATGTTTTTCAATAATATGAGGGTGCTTGAGGGTGATCAAAGGTGTTCTTAGGGTTCAGAACATGAAAGAAAAATCAAAGATAATATATTGTGTAGGGTATATGGATGGCATGTGGTTAGTTCTATCTATGCACATTAAATATGGTCTCCAATAGGATGAGGGTGCACAACTGGAAAACCATTAAAGGTGAACCTAGAAACCACGAAGATTTGGAAATATTCAAACACATGACATCCACAAAATTTTGAAAACTGTGGAGCTTCTCCATGAAACCATGTGACCAGTTTCTCCTCTTGGATAGTGGTTGGTGTACATTTGGCGCATGGTTTGACCAGCTATTCCCCTCATTAAAAAATGGAAATCCCCAATTTTTCGACTAATGAATTATAAACTCTTTCCCATTTTTTCTCATCCTTCCATCCCCAGAATATTCAGTTATGAACCATGTTCTCCCACTTCACCAAATAATTATTTACACTTTATTTTGAGTCATTTGAAGCATCATTATGTATGAATCAATGCTCTATGTGATTCTACCACTAACCTTTATTCTATTTTCTAGAATAGGTGTTGTGTAATTATTCTCCTCAAACTAAATCCTAGAAACCCTTATTTTCCATTGGATTCTATGTTTGGCCAATGATAGTTGCTTGATTTCAATTAAAGGGTCATGTTTCAGTGAGTGTTCATCAATGAACATGAGGTAGGTGGTCCATAAGTTATTTCCCATCATCCTAATTTTTATTCATATGTATATAGTTGTGATTTTTTTCTTTTGAGAAGAACATTTGAACCGTCGATAAGGAATGATAAAATGGGTGTGTTAATAGAGTATTGAACCCCTCACGATCCTTATTACATCCATTGAGGATGATTAGGTCGAGCCGAAAGGGACCCCCAAGGGGGTTTCAATCCCATGTACCTGAAAATTGAGTCCTTAATTGATGAATTCAGGGTTTTATATGATTAAAAAAATTAATTGTGTTTATCATATAAATATATAATAATTAGTCATCAGGATTAACAAATAGAGGTTAAATGAGTTATGACGTGTTAGTGGGTAAATGTGGCACACAGTTAAAGAGGAATTTCCATATGGGTAAATGGTTTTAAAGGGGTGATTTATGGTTGTCATTTTTCTTAAATTATTAAATAGACTAGATATATAATTGAGTAAAGAGTTGAATGTGATGAACATTGGTAATTTGATAAATGAATGGGTGTTCCCTTGTTGCCATTATCGGATAAAAATTTCATAGATAATGAACCTTGTATTGAATGATAAATGGTATGGATAGGATATTGAAATGATACTCCTCTCTTTTGGATCAGGATAGACCAGTGCTCTAGGATCCAACAAAGTATTGTATAGTTTAGGATGTTTTATTGATTCTCCAATATCCTAAAGTATAGGCATAAGATCGGTAATTTGAAGGATTCTCCACGTTACATTTTCAAAATAAATTTATAAATGAATTCTCATGTGATTTTATGTTTTAACCCCATTTTTGAATGGTTTATACCACTAATGTCGGAAAAGGTAGGTTTAGTAGTTGGTTTCCAATGTGGAACCTAAGGGCCATGAGTCTAATTAATCATTGTTAATATGAAACTTGATTATTTTCAAAGTATTGTTTATTGCTCTTTAAACTTATTAATAAAATTTAATTTGAGTTTATATTTTTGTATTAACTAATGGTTGTGGCCTACTGAGTTGTATTTAAACCCTGATCTGGCTTCTTTTGGGAACTCGAGTAGACTTCATGATAGTATGATAAGATAAAGGTAAGGGCCCGATGGTAGAATGATGATTATGGGTTGAAGCATGGATGAGGGGATAAAACATTGATTAAGGACCCAAATTGGGAGTTTATTGGTGTGTCTTTATTTTTATATTACCTTCATCACAGAACAATTTCATGGAATGACATATTTTACGATATTGGTTTCTTGGTATTTCCCTTAATGTGGAATGTGTTATGTGTTGCCTTGGTATTTATTATTATTTCACATTGATCTTTATTTTGATTTCTATTGTTGTATTACTCTATAAAATAGTGTATAGTCTACAACAAAATTCAATTACACCCTATATATGAGTTATCAACCTCTAGTGTATGAGGAGGAAAGCTTGAGGTTGCATACCACTCTAGCTCAAGGCACCAATTGTGATGGTACTGGGGTTGATAAATGACACAAAACTTAACTAATTCAAATTTTTTGGACATATTTCGACAATATCTCTAATAAGGTTCATAAATAGACAATTTTTTAAACTTTTTTCACGAAAAAATTGTGGGTTTAATTATTTATTTTCAAAACATTAATGTATTTTCTCTCCCTTACTTATAAGTGGCCACCACTTATCCTCCCAATTAGATACTTATCAACCCCCTTTTTCATCCAAGACAAATCAAAATAACTTCCCCACTTACCTTCCCTCATCCTATTATCCATGATTTTTTCATAAATCCATCCTATGAATGCTTTTGTACTAATAAAAAAGAATTTGTTCAAAGAATAAGTAACATACTTAATAGAGTGTTTTATCTTATTTATTACTCCACCTTACTCAAATATTATTAAACCATGATGATATAATTATATCAGTATATTCTATATAATGTGATATTTTAATGTAATTGGAATGACCTACAACCATCCCCTCCTCCCCAAAATGGGAAACAAAACAATTGATCCCAACAAACTACCACCTTGCAAACTGACCTAATTTTTTTCCATCACCTATTATTATGGAATGATATATTTTGTATATAGTGTTTATATATGATATTTATGATATATTTATTATTATTGAATTATAATATCACATACACATTTTTTACTTTCTATAACGTACGGAATATGATAATGTGGCATGTGTATATAGTGGATTAATACCTCAGGAAGTGATGTGATTTGTTTTTCACTTAAACTTTACATGGATGGTGATAAGGATTAATTTTATATTGATATATAATATTCATGACATTTTAATCATTATTTAAAATAAATATATTATATAATTTCTTAACTTTACATCCACTGAAAAAATTAAAATCATGTTTGGGTGTTCCACAGACTACTGCTTCATGACGGATGTGACTCGTTTTTCACTAGTTCATAACATGGAAGGTAATAAAAGATAAATTTAATGAATATATGTGATATATATGAATTTTTACTAATTATATAAAATTAAAAATATCTATTCATTACCCTTTCATCGGTTAAGTAAACAATAACATATCACATGCGTATGTACGTCCTACCATCTCCCCAAAGCGATGTGGTTCATTCTACATTTTCAAAATTAAATAATGATTATAATTATGTATATAAAAAAATATTGATAAAATTATTATCATTCAATAAATTATTGAACTAAATCCTATATTCAAGGTCAGAAACATTCATTATAAAACATGCATGAGAAAGCAACACAATTAACACTCGAAATAATAGTTACAATGATATATTGTTAAATAAAAGGTTGCAATATATTACTAAATTTATAATATATGATATTACAAATATTAATATGAATATTTTATAAAATAATAAATTTTTTGAACCCACTATAAAACAGGTTAAATAGATCTTATATAGAGGGGAGCATGAGGTAAGGGGTTTTCTTAACTCAATTTCCAATCATTGTGTTATTTGTCTACTTTATTTATTTTATTATTCTAATACTATGTGTGATGTTAATGTTTTCTAAATTATGTTTTATTTTCACTATTATTTCAAAATATCTACATTATTTACACATTATCACCACATTTATAAACGTTAACCTCAATGATGCGAACTTTTTTCTGGTCTCAATTTTACTTCCATGAAATGAATTTTATATTCACCACTTAGTTTTTTTGTGTGGTTTATATATGACCCCTTTTAAAATTTTAAATCATAAATATATTTATCTTCATGGTAATTACTGTGTTGGTTTAATTTATTACTTTCAAATGGATTTTAATACAAATTTTTCCAAAATGGTAAGGGTGTGTTTCATAATCTAATTATTATTTGGGATTATTTATGTTTAATTATCACATGGGGGAATTAATTAATATTTCATAAACTCAATATTTATTTCTCTACTCTAGTTATTCTTGTACTTTGTCTTGTAAAATTTTCATTTTTCCTCTCTTTGGTACATAAAATAACAGAAAAATTGATTTTAAGAAAAATAAGATTTATTTTTATATTTGTTTGAAAATAATTTTTATTCTAAATACATATTTTCAAAAACACTTATTATGGTTGTTTAAAGTAATATTTTCCATTAATCATATTTAATAATGTAAAAAAGAACATTTCTATCATTTTTTGAACAACATGCTTTTTAATTTTTTTACAAATATGTGATAGGAATATTTATTTGTTCACTTATTCATCATGAATAGGACTTTACCACTATCATGACCACTTAAAGTATTAAAGATTCATTCTTAAGATTTAAAGGTTATTTCCAAAAAAAAATTAATGGTAGATAATGCTTTAGATTATAAATTAGGGCCTTTAGAATGGAAAGGATATTTTCCCCAAGAAATGTTCAAAGTGGTCTTAAAAAAATCATATTTCGTCTATGATGAAGTCCTTTGATATCACAAAGTGAAAAGTTTATATTCCTCAAAAACAAATTAATCTATTTAAAATTATTTTCATCAAAACAAAAACTTTTTTTGTTGTTTTTTTCTTCTAAATTAAGTACATATGTCTCTTATATATATACCAAGTTTATTTTAAATTCTTTTGATGGGGTAATACATTCCTTATGATCATTTATCAAATTTCATCATTATGAAATTTACTTTTAATATAATATAAAGAATTATTATGTAACCAATTTAATTTACATGGGAAATTCTTATGTTTGTGCCTTATGATTAATATATTTATGTGGCATTTTTATGCATGTCCATGAAATTAATTTGATAGGTTGGGCTAGAATTATATAGCCATAAAATGTATTGAGTAAATAATTACTCTCATGAGATGTCAGATATGGTATTAGTGGATGATCATAATCTATTATGGGACTCTTTCCACCATGTTATATTGTCTTAGGAGTTACCCTTGTCTTATGTTAATGTTGTGTCTTATGTTTCTTCCACATTTCCTTTGATTCTATGATATTATGAAGACATGTTCTTTATATTATAATTTCATGTGATTACTCATGTTCCTTATATTTTTTTATATCATGTTATAGCTTTGAATAACAAGTTATGTTTCCTTATCATGTTTGTTCACTATCTTGCCTATTTATCTCATCCCTTTTTCATATGTATTCCCCAGGTTATCCTAAACATTTTATTAGAATTAAAGGACTTAGGAACTCATTTTGGATAATAATATAAAAAGTTTAATTTTTAGTCTCCATTTGATGTATTATGATCCTATTCATATAAAGACACTATGAATTTATGATTACTGTATTTTATTAAGGTTTTTTAATGTTAAAAATCATGTAATAATATGTATAAAATTATTGGGTTTCAATAGTCTGTATTATATGAAAGGTTTAGTTAACCTATTCAAACTAGAACAACAAAACCATTGTGGGAAATCTAGGGATAATTTTGAGAAAAAAGTATAAGGACAAGTATAATGATATGTATATGTATATGAAAATATTCTATAATTCTGGTGATGTTTAGAGTGGGTGGTTTTTGAGTAATTACTTCCCAGTATGGAAACTAAAAGTGGAACTGGTTCTGGTAGATATGTACCTAGGGGTAATAACTCTAAAAAGTAAATTTTGGGCTTGACTCCATAATTATCTTTTACATGAATGTGGGCCTTATTACACACCTAGTTTGACACTCTTAGGTGATATGCTTTGGAAATTCAAAAATACATTACCAACCGTCGTGAATTATTTAAATATATTATGATCATGGATGACCTTGGTTAATCCAAAAGTGTCTTGGGTTGATAATTCAAAAATTGATCATAAGTTTTATGGGAATAGCTACCCCATTTATGTTTTACTTTATAGAAGTCTAAGATTATTATGTGTATTTGGGATACATTTATGATAATATAACCCTTGGGTTTAGTATGGGTTTTAGTGAAAAACATTATTTGAGGATGAATTAATTTATGGAAATAAGTTTAATGGTATTGGTATCATTTAGGTTTTGTACAATATTTGATTTTAATGTAATAATATTCAATTAAGATAATTTTATATTGAGGTAGAAGCCAGATATATATAAAACCATAATGGTTATAAACCAATTTGACGATTAATGTTATTTTAAGGATGTTTACTATGTTTTTTTAACTTTATAATAATTATATAATTATAATTTTACAAAACGGACAACCATTATTCTTGGATACAACCATCACATCTTTCTAGGCCGTGGGTTTTGAACCCACAATCAAATGATGATAATGGTGAATCACCCACTACTAACCTATGTGATATACTTTTTAGTATATCAGGGTTTTCACTTAAACGGTTTGGTGGATAAATATTAATTTTATTTTTGGAAACATATTAAACGCTAAAATATTTTTTATATTTTTTGGATTTTGAAGTCATTAATGATATTTTGGGAGAATTTTTATTTCTTTTAAGTATATATAACCAAGATTTTTAACATAATATATTATTAGGTATGAATTCTATATTTTTTAAGATTCGTGATGAATTGTTTTGACAACAGACATTATAGAATGGTTTAATTGGAACTTTGGGAGTTCTTGTTGATGTATTGGAGAATAATGTGTGGGAAAACTTGTTCTAACCATTTCGAATATAGTAAATATTATAGTAATAACCTTGTTCTATTTTTTGTAAAATATGATCTACTATAATTTTATTTTAGTGGTTCATGTATAAAAAAATTCTTCTTGAATACTAATTGTTTGGAGAAACAAATTATGTGGTTATGGAGAAGGAATAAAGGATGAAATTATAAGATTAATTAATTATATTTCCTTATTCTCCTAATCTATTTGGAATAATTATAACTCAAAATTTGGAAGATGACCATGAAATAAAAAATTTATTCACTCTTGATAAATTGATGGATTATTCTCTCTAAAAAAGGTATAAGGTTACCACCAAAGTTTGCCTTCATTATAAATCCATGTTTTTATTTCCCACCAATGTTCCTCTATGTGAAAACGTATTTATTTTATTTCCATTATATTTCAATTTCCCTTATTTTAATAGGAAATTTTTTTAACCCCTTTTATGATGTGTTTTTTCCACAATGGAATTTTCAAATAACAAACCCTTGATTTTTTTTAGCACAAATTCAAATTATGAAGATGAAATTTATGTATGGGTGTAGAATGTAACACCTTGGTAATTTTGAATAAATTTTTATTTATATAAGTTCAATCTCTTGGATAAATTGTGATTCACGAAACATCGGGGTTTAACAAAACACAATATTCTATTAAAGTATTATAATTTATTGTTGACCGCCAAATCAAAATTTTATTATTATTATAATGGGAAAACATTGAAAAAAAGATACAACAATGTCAGGGGGGCCTAAAGTAGTACAAGACATGGGCATCCCTTCTAATCAAGTTAACACCCTCCAGCCGCAAGCGGATGGGGTTGAGAAGGCAACTGTGAATGAAGCTCTGATCCACCAAAGAGGCGAAGTAGTCTGCAACCTGATTTTCTTCCCTCCATGTATGGATCACCTGGATGTTGTTCTGAAGGAGGTCTCTTCATTGCCTGAAAATGTAGAAAATTGAACAAGGGGTGGATACTTTACCATGTAGGAAATCATGGAGGATCATGGAGTGAGTCTTCGCTCGGGATATTTCAATATTCTCCTGAATATAGAGAGTAAGCCCAAAAAGCATGGATTTGGCCTCGGCCAAAAGAGAGATTCCATTGTCGTAGAATAAAGAGAAGGCCAAGACCACATTCCCCTTGGCCCCACAAACCACACACCCACCTCTCATATTTCCAAAAAACATAGGAAACATCAATGTTCAATTTGTAACCCATTTCAAGAGGTCGTCAGCATACCCATCTCCACATCAGTATAGACAGGGGAGGATGAGTCGAAGTGTTACTAGCCTGAAAAAACCCATAGATGGATCATCCCTCCAGACCTATATAAGTAGAACCAAATCCCCCAATAGGTTCCGGATCTGCAAGATGATGGACCCTGCCAAGGGTGGAGACCCATCAAACCTTGCCTAGTTACCATTCCACAAGCACCAACAGCCCGCGCTGAGAATCACTAACCTGGTCAACCTCTCAATGCTGGAGTCCTAAGAGTCGTGGAACCACCTCTACAAGAAGGATATGTCTTGGTACTCATGAAAACGGAAAGCATTGTATCCGCCAAAGAATGACCACACTACAACAACCCATTCTCCGTTAAAGAACAGGTGACTGGTACTCTCCTCCCCCTTGGAAGTGCAGTAGTGGAACCTGGAGGCAAAACTGATACATAATTGTTTAACATTCTCATCTGTAGCAATCATTGAGTTCATGATATTATAGGAAAGAAAATTATACTTAAAATGGAACTTTCAACACCACACCACATCTTTCTAGTTTTCCTAATTATCCTAAGGCTGGAGAAGCTTGCGAAAATCCCTGATATTGGAAGATCCTAAGGAAGACGTCGTGAACACACACATGTCTGGCTCTTAGATGAACATAATGGACTCGATAAGGCCATGTTTCTCCTTGTCCAGAATCTCCTTAGTAATAGTGGGAAAATACTGAGCCTCCTTCAAATAAATCAAAGGAGTTGGACATCCTAGAAACCTGATCGGTGCTCCTCCCCAGTTCGGGTGCCATAAATGGATACATCCTTCTCCAAAAATACAACGGGAATTCAGCTGAAGGGTTTGGAAGAGAGGTAAGTGGTTCAAACAGAGGTGTGAAGCCTAGCCGTGCACAACCTATTCATTTTTCTTGAAGACAAGAGACATTGATTTCCCCCATAAGGTACATTCCTCAACAACTTCCCCATGTGTGCTTACCACTCATCCAAAGAATAGTGCTATGAAGAATCCTAACATTAATCCCTCCCTCATGGAAAAGTCTCGCCAGCCTCTCATAAGAGACCCAGAGCCCTTTCCCCATAGACCAGTCATCCCTGATGAAACCACTCAGGACCTTATCAAAAGTGTTGATTATGCCTTGTGGGACATTAGTGGAGGCCAATACGTGAACAGGTATAGTAGACAACACAATATTTACAAGTGAAATTCGACCCCCAAAGGATAGGTATCAGTTCTTATAGTTTAGTACATGACTTGTAATTTTGTTAACAATGTAGTCAAAATCACGTACCTGAAGCCTTATAGGTGAAATTAGTGTTCCCATATACTCTATATGAAAAGATCTGTGTTGCATGTCCAGGCGCCTACAAAGAGAGGCGACAAGATTGGGAGTACTTTTAGATTTGACGAATATATTACTTTTTGAGCCACTGGTCACTTTCCTACTCCACATATAGAATTTGTTGAGGATCCTCTTAAACCTGTGAACCGAACCCCTACCACCATTAGAATTGATGAAGATATTGTTTTTTAGACTGGTATGCTGGTTAAATTTTGAATTAAATTTTTTCAGTTATATGAGCCGAATTTGGAAAAAAGGGTATTCCTTATCTTTAAAAAGAATAATTCTTATTTTATAATAATTTTAACATAATTTTCTATCATAATAAATGTTAAAAATAATAAAAATTATTTACCATAGTTCAGGTAAAAATGGGTTTACCAGGGGTTAAACTCAATAAGATAAGGGTTAAAAATGACTCAAACTTGTATAATTACTATTTTATGATATATTTAGACCTTATATATTTTAATGTTATAAAATTTTCTATTTTTTGTAATTTTTTAGAATAAAAAAGGTGTGGAATTCTTTCTTTTCAAAAATTTAATGTTTTTCCTCTCCCCCTTTTATAAAAGTCACTCTATATCCTCTTCTTTCCACACATATAAAACTCATTGGTTAAAAAAATAAATATAAAAATAACTTCTATAATTCTCTATATAATATTATAATCCTTTTTTCCTCATAAATACATCCTTTTAATTCTTTTGGTCAAAACCAAATAAATTTTTTCAAAGATTAGGTAATGTTCATAACTGATCATTTTATTTTATTTCAAACTCTGCCTTATTCAAGTATTATTAAACCATTATGATATAATAATATATATATATATATATATATTAGATATTATATGATTTTTTTTGGTTATATAACTTACGAAAAACCATCCCCTCCTCCCTCAAATCAAAAATGAAACCATTTATCTTGTGTATCGCGGACTACCGCCATGCGAACAGCTGTAAATTGTTTTCCACAACTGATTCTTATGGATGGATATAATTATGTATATAATTATTATATATTAAATTTGTGATATATTTAATATTTTTAAATTTTAATATCATATAAAACATTTTACTTTATATTTTGTATATAATATGATAACATCGCTCGTGTGTACAGAGGACTACTGTGTCGTGAAGCGATATGCTTATATTTTCACATATACATTATATATTAGGTTATAAGGATTAATTTGATGTTTATATATGATATTAATTACATATTAATCTTTCTTAAAATTAAATATATCATATAATTTCATAACATATCATCCATTGAATGAATAATAATGTTGTGTGTGTCAATGGAAGACTACAACCTTGCGAATCTATGTGATTTGTTTTCCTATAACACTTTACATAGAAGGTAAAAAAGGATAGATTTAATAAATATATGTGATATATAGTACATGATATGGATTATAAAAAATTAATATAAAATATAATTTCTTAACCATTCACTCGTTAAAGAAATGATGACATCACTTGAGTGTACAGACAGACAACTATATCCACAATGCGATGTGGTTTATTCTCAATGTTCAAAATCAAATAATAATTATAAAGATGTATCTAATAAAAAAATTATTATATTTAAATAATTATTCAAGATTCAAAACATTCACAATAAAACATTCTTAAGAAAATAGTATAATTTACACCCAAAACAATAGTGATAATGAAAGATAGATAATGAACTAGATATTAGATATTATAAATGGGATAATATATGAAATTATAAATATTACTATGAGTTTGGTATAAGTTAAATAGATGTTTGAAACCACTATAACTGAGTATAAAGAAAAATCGTCCAAATGGAAGCACAATGTAAGGGTTTTTCTTAAAGGAATTTCCATTCATTGGGTTATATAACTACTTCATTAATTATATTATGTAAATATTACGGTTGAAAACAATTTCGAATTCTATATGTTTAATTTCCACTTATAAATGGGTGGATCAAAAATTTTTAAATAGAATCACACCATTGATTAAATCTCACCTCAATGGTACAAAATTTTTAAGGGTTTTCTATCTAACTTTTACTTTTATGAGACATATTTCATATTCACCACTATGTTCTTTTTTGTGGTGTACATACTGAGCCTATATATATTCTATATCATGAATTTATTTGTATGTGTGGTATTTGAAGTTTCATTTGATGTTATTCCATTAATGGGGCTTATGATTCAATTTTTTTCAAAATGGTAAGGGTGTATTTCAAAAATTTCATCAGTATTCTGAATTGTTTATATTTATGTATCCCTTGGGGAATTATTTGATATGTCATAAACTCAATATATTTTATTATCCTCTCATTAATCATGAAAGTTTTCGTGTAATAGTACCATTTTTACTCTCTTTAGAACAAAAATTGATTAACAAAATTTTTCTAAGAAAATCTAACTTCATTTCTCTCTTCGATCAAAAATCCATCTTATTTTAAATATATGATTTCAAAAAAATATTTCGGGGTATTTTTTACTATGATTAATTAAATTCATTTTTACCATTAATTGGATTTTTAAAAACTAAACGGATTAATCCTATCATTTTACCAACAAGGAACTTTTTTAATTTTAATACATATATGTGAAAGGAATCTTTGTTTTTAAATATATTCAGCATGAATAGAATATTTCTACTATCGTGACCAATAAATTTTTTAAACCTAATTTTTAGGTTTCAATGTTTATTTAAAAAAATTAATTTTTGAAAAAAATTATATAATAAATAAGTGTTTTAAAAATGGAGAATATATTTTCATCAAGAGATGTTAAAAGGGATCTTTTAAAAATCATTTTATATCTAAAATGAAATCATTTCATGTTACTCAAAGTGAGAAGGTTATTTTCTTAAATATCATAAATGTTTTTAAAATTATTCTCATTAATGAAAATTGTTTTTTATGTCAAATTTTACTTCTAAATTATGTATATATGTTACTCACATATATACCTAGTTTATTTTCCCTTCCTTTTATGAGGTTATACATGACATTTGATCATTTCTAAAATTCCATTATTATGAAATTTACTTTAAATGTCATATGAAGCAAAATTATTCAATCCATTTTATTTCCATGGGTAATTCATTAGTTTATTCCTAGTGATTTATATCTTTATGTGTAATGCATATTCATGTAGAAGAAATAAATGTGATATGTGGGTTTGGAAATATATATCCTTCCAAAACAATTGCTAAATCATTACTCCCATGAGATATAATTTATGCGATTAAAGAGTGATGCTAATAAATTATAGGATTCTTCCCACCATGTGATATTTTTTCTTCATAATTAGCTCGGAGTTATGTTTATTTCATGTCTTATGTTTACTTATAATACTTATTTTTAAACTGATCTTTTTATATCACCTATTTTTTCTATGTTTTCTCCAGGTCATCCCATATAGTTTAGGACCTCAAAAGGATTTAAGAGTTTTTTTTTTGAATAATAAAATGAGAATTTTTATTTTTTGTCCCCCTTTGATGTATTATGAGCCTATTATTCCAAATACATTTGGAATTTATGATCCTTTTGTTGTATTAAGGGATGTTTATATTAAAAATCATGTAATAAAATGTGTAAAAGTATTGGGTCACTATTTTTATAGTTGGGTATCACAGGTAAATATATATATATATATATATATATATATATATATGTGTGTGTATATATATATGATATTTTCAAGATGTTATAATATAATTTGGTTATGTATCTAATATCAAAATAAACTAAACCTATAGGTTTTCGGTTGTGATTTTTTTTTGTGGGATAAAATAAATATTCATATAAAATGATGTAATGAGAAAGAATTTTAGGATTCAATCACATAATTAAAAATTTAGGGATATTTCTAGGCAACTCCTTAAAGAGTAAATATAATAAATGTCATGATAAAATTTGACTAATATAGTATAAAGTAATGGTTTTAATTTTTTTGAACCATATCAGGAATTATATAAAAACATTCTTATCTAAAATGAATATATGATAGGGAAGAATAATTGTATATAAATAATAATGATTCATATGGATTAAAATTTTAGGGAGATTAGGAATCTAAATTAGTTTATAGATATGATACTGAAAATAGCCAACTATTGTACCCACATATAATAAAATGAGATGAGGTCTATGTCAAAAATATCATCAGTGATGAAACATCACCTAAACCCCATAGAGGGTGAGATAATTAAAGCTCACTTCCATATTTTAATAGTTGGAGCTAAAATAATTTGACAAATAAGTGAATAATGAGTCATGTTTCAATGCCATGAATGAGGAGATAAATTAAATTGAGAAAAAATATAATTGGGGATCAAGGATAGGCTAGATGATCAAAATGATGTAGTAAAAAATGTGTATTCATAAATAAATATGATGATCATGGAGTTCTGATTAGAAACAAAATAGTATTTGTTTATATGGGGTATGCACAGGTGGAAAGATTTGATGTGAAATAAAATTTCAAACTAGTAGTTGTACTATATTCAATAAGAATCATTCTTTTATGGTTCTCTAAAGAAAATAAATGATCTTACAAATAGATGTTAAGTTACTATTCCTAAATCTAAATCTCAAATATTAAATTAATGTTGAACAACGGGTGGGTTTTTTAATCTGTAATGATTAATCAAAGGTACACATGATGAAAAAGGTTATGTTTGGTTTGAAATAGGTGGAAAGATCTGATATGATCTACTAATTACATTCTTCGTGAAACTAAATTTTAGAAGATCTATATTTACCACAATCTTTATTTTAAATAAACTAAAGAAGGGTAGTTCATTGTTAATATATATATTAATGAAAATATATTCAGAGGAATTAGGAAAATTTTACTCAAATTTTTTTCAAAAATAATGTGTTTGGAGTTCCAAATGTATATGATTAGGGAGCTCACATCTTTCATCAAGATTCCAGTTTTCCAGATAAATTTATATACATTTGTTTCATAGGATAAAAATATATAGTTTTTTAAGAAGAAAATTATTAATGATATAAAGTTAGTATCACTAATAATAAGTGTTTGAACCAAGATTTCAAAACATGGGGATATGGAATATATGGATCAACCATTTTAGCATATTATCATCAGAATCTTGTTGTATCTCATAGTAATAAGACTATATATATTCTATGCAAAAATAATGGTATACCACTATTAATTTTTCCTCAGGTGAGAGTATATTTTTACTATGAAATGGATCATTAAGTAAGTTTGTGGAATTATGTATTATGTGTTAATTTATTGTGTAATAAATGAAAAAAAACTACATATGTATAATTGTATATGGAATGAGAAGGATGTATTTTTGATAGAAAATCGACAATTGGAGGATCCTTTTTCATTAGAAGCATGTGCACTAGGTGTATTAGAAAAAAACATAAGAGAACCACTATTAGTACAACTGAAGGATAATATATTTCAGCTTTAAAGGATTTAACAAAACTCACATGGATAAAAAAGTAGATGGATGATATTAGAAAAGAGTTTAATATTCCTAAAATAATTAATTATGATAACCAATGTGTGTTGGATCTAACCAAGAATATAACATATCCTTATGAAAAAAAGAACATAAGTATATGATATCATTTCATTAAATAGATTTTTGAGTAAGTCATTATAAATATAGGGAATATGGGTACACATCATCAGGTGGAATAAATGAATATAAAAATATTATCCAAACTAGAATTTGAGAAGTATATATTAAACCTTGGTGTTCATAAATCTATCCCAGTAAGAGGAGGTTTAGAATCTCCCATCATTCCATGGTATAAAATTGTACTTCTAATTTTTTTTAAGGAATATATCTTGTAAATAGGGAAGAATATAGGGGAGATACTATTTAGGGTTTTTGGTTGTTTTTTTAAGGGTGATCTATAATTAAGGAAAATAATATATAAATTGACAAATTAATAAGTTTACAATAATGATTTTTGTCTCATGTAGTCTTCGTACAATTTTTTATGCCACTTTTATCAGTAAAAATACCGGAATACTTCTTGATAAGATCTAGAATATGAGGACCCTTTAAATTTTACTATTTAAGGGGGATAGAGCTTGATGATACTATAAAATGAAAATATATTGGAGTATATTAATATTAGGGATTATTTTATATAAATATTTGAGAGAAAAAAAATAAAGGGTTAGAACATGGTAATTGTTGGGATATCATGTTGGATTTTTTGTCAACTATAGTTTTATTGGAAGCTCATGTGAAGAACATTTGAGTATGTGGTTATTAGTTTCATTTATTATATAAATAATAGATCATGGTATGAGCTTGTGTGAAACTCCATGACTATAGGATTTGAAGAAATAAAAAATTCCCACTTCATAACATTAATGGGTTTAGTTCATAAGAATCCCTTGTTCAACTTCATCAGGTTCATATACATTGTGGATTTATTCATCATTCCATGATTATAATTGGGGGTATAAAATTTAGAAATTTCCTACATTATAATTTTAATGTGTGTGCAACTAAGTTTAAATGTCACTCCATGAAATAGATGGTCATGATATGAAAGAATAGTTTCTCCAATTTAGCTAGAAATTGAAAAATAAATAAGATATTGAATCACATAAGATGTTTAATTTCGGAAAATTTATAGTTTTTGGGATATTCTATGGAAAAACAAATTTCACACCATGAAGTTTATTGGATGAATATTGATGATTTTATAAGTTTTTCTTACATTTTTAAACATATCAAGTCATGTTATGAATGATGTTTAGGTAGATACAAGTGATTCAAGATATCAGATTTAGGAGATCTGATTCTTGCGTTATTTAGAAATGGCCACATAATTACTAATATAATAAAATAATTTTATGAAAGGTTATGCACTATGAAAAAATATTATCAAAAATATATATTTCATTGATTTTAGAGTTTTCAAAATCCCAGAACTAGAATGTAATTTCATGTAGTGAATCTTTCTATAATTTCATGGCCTATGTGAGGCCAAGAAAGTTTTGGAGGATCTTATTGTGATATTTAAATAATTAGAAAAGTGATATTTGTACACATAAAGTAGATTTAGTTGTTTAATCTAAAGGTTCTATAATAATTGAGATCTTGTTGTGACCTAGTAGTATTTAATAAGGTGCACATTAATACAGACGAGGTCAAGTCATGAGTATAGAATATGTAGAAAATTCTAGAAGATAAATTCTATTGTGAATTTGTTGAATACTTAGGATACTTAATCAAATTTATGTAAATTAATTAGAAATTTTTGAAGAATCATTAATTTAGTGATAGTCAGAAATTAATGACACATGTTTGGGAGAAATAAATCCATGGTTAAGAAAATTATTAATAGTAAAAAAGGATAGGAGTGAAAATATTGAGAATTTAAAATAATAATAGAGGGAGTGAGATAATTATTAAGAAAATTAGAACATGAAAAAATATTTAGATATCATCAATAACACCCTTTAAACATTTTATATTTATCTTTTGTTAAAGAATAATAATAATAAATCACTAAATTGTAATTTTTATCCTTTATCTCAAATTATTGTGCAATGTTATAGGATGTGTAAGTACACATATATCGGTAGCTCCCCATTCTAGGTCAACTTTCACTCTCCCAATGTGTGGTATTAATCCTTATGATGTCAAAAAATTGTTACTGTATTCTAATTATACTATCCCATTGTGGTAAATCAAGTAAAGCATGAATTTCCCTACATTATTTTTTTACAACCAAATTTTGTGTGTGCTAGGATTTTCATAAGTTTGAATTTTAAATAATAACAATAGAATAAGAACCAATAAACAGAAAAGAATAAATGAACACCCAAATTCAACCCCCCCCCCCTTATTTTTCTTTGGTAATATGGGTTTAATAATCATGTAATAGGGATTCAAAATTATCATACTCCCCTAAGTATATCAATAATATTAATAAATTCATTTTTATATTCATTGGATCATCGGTCTATATAAAAATCCTTGAATGTTTACCTCATTAGTTTATTCATTGTATCATAGATAATTTTTTTATTATGTATAATTTTTTTATCATTCTAATCTTAACATATCATTTCAACACATAATACTATATTATGATCATATATTAGGGACCACATAATGTTATAAAATATGGTTTATTGTCATTACATTGTTTATATAACATAAATGAATCACACATGAACGATTTATATGTAGAGGTTGGATTTATTATAAAACTAAAAAATCATTTTATAACCATTACATCCAATATCTCTTGTATATAATCTAAAAAGATTCAATATTACCCACATTCATTTGTTGTATTAATGGTATGCTCAAATGATCCACTACATTTTCATCATCAACCAATATAAATTATGTAAATCACCCCTCTCAATTATCTATTGATTGGGGTACTACTTTAGAAGGGTATGCTTAGTCCATTATTGATTCCAAGGTTCCTATGATAATTCAGTAGTTATAATTTTTTCAAAATAAAGCCCAAATATTCCCGCAAAGCTAATAACCACTCTATTTTTAGAATTTAACTTCTTGATCTAAACAGTATTGGGTGCAGCAATCACCTCCACCTCAATTATAAAGTCCACTGGTGTGGGTAGTTTATATCTTTTCGGAATTATATATCCATATTTTTGGAAAAACTAAAACTAGATTGATTTCTTATATCATCCTTATTGGATTATAAACTGTCAACAATAAAACCCCTTAAAATGAGATCATCCACTATTACAAAGAACAAGAACATATATTTACTTCTTGTCATGTACTTATGGATATTCTTGAAAGAAATCCAATTAATCTCATCAGGATTGGATTGGTATCTACTAATTATTTTGAAATAATAGGTGGCATTGGGACAAGTAAACAATATGGAATATATGATATATTCTATGTAGGATACATAAGGAATCATATTCATACTTTATTAATATTTAAAAGAATTTTTAATCATATTAACCTATGGAATTCTCTTCTATCTCGGTTTGAAACAACTCCTTCCCTACTAGGGCTTCTCTGGTGACCTCTTCATGGGGAGGGGGTTTTGGATGTGGAGTGTTAAAAATGAAAATCCTGGATATTCCATTTTAAGAAAGAAAATGATTTTTAATCTTATTAATATTCCTGGCATGAAATTTTGGAAAAGATTCCATCTTATAGTTCTACATGTTCAAATACTTTAACTATTAATAAATTTATGTGTTTTGACATAGTAAAATAATCCTCTTTAATCTACCACTTTAAATATTCACACCCAGTATGTTGATTGTTTACCCTAGTTTTTTTATTGAAAATAATTTTTCCAACCATTTATTTCTATAAAATAAACTCGATATATCATTTATAATAAGAAGTTTATTTTCTACATACAATATCAAAAATACCACAACACTCCCATTAACTTGATTTTATATACAAGAATCATCCACATTCTTGATAAAACTAAAAATTTTATTTATTCATTAAAATAAATGTTCAACTCTGAGAATCATTCTTCAATCCATAAAAGGATCATTAAAACTTGTAAAAATTATTAGACTCATTTGGTACTTCAAAAAAAATTGGTTGTATTATATGCATGTCCTCAACTAAGTTCCCACTAAAGATGTAAATTTTCACATCTATTTAGTATATATTGTAAAAAAATGAGTTATTTTAGAAAGAAAATTGAGAATGGACATTATCATCAAAACTAGAGAAAATGTTTCTTCATTGTCAATAATATGAATATTTTTAAAACCCTTTTAAACAAGTATAGTTTAATAGGGAGAAATTATTCCATCTATTTCAATTTTCATTTGAAAAAACCACATACACATAATGGTTCTCACACCTTTTTTCATATCTATGAAGTTTTATACATGGTTAGTCAACATGGATTTCATTTCATATTTAATAGAATTTAGTTATTTCTTGGAATGAGAACAATCAATGGAATCACCATATATAGAATAATAATAATAATCAATTAACACTACTTTATAATAATTCTTCACAACAAATCCATATATCATGGGATTATAATGAATTCTATGAGTCTATTCAGGCTCTTATATAACCTGATTTTTTTCTTCTTCATAAAATCATTATCGAAACAACTTAGCTTCCATCACAATAATACTTATTATCTATTTCTCTTGAACTTATTCAAGATCACATTTCCTCCCACTAAGTACTATATTAATATAATTCTTATCTAGGATTTTATAAAATTCATCCACAAATATTTTTTCATCAGTTGAAATATAGAAATTATATCCCTTGATTTCTTTGGGATAACTAAGAAATAAAAACTTATCTGACATAGAGACATGTTTATTAGAATCTAAACATTTTATATATTCTTTACATCCCAAAATATTAATAAAAGAAAAATCAGGATGTTTCAGAGTCTATATATCGTAGTTCGTATTTACAATCAATTTTTATGAAATTTTGTTAAGTAAATATGAATCATTTTCCAGAAAAGAACCCTGAAATGAAATAAGAAGGTAACACTAACTCATTATTGATCAAACCATGTCCAAAAGTGTGTCATTACTCCTCTCAAGAACACAAATCCACTACAATATTTCTAAAAGAAGTTAGTTTTGAAACAACTCCACAATCTATTATATGATCAGTGAATTCTTATATAAAGTGTTCATAATACCGATACGATCTAAGAATCATAACATGTTTTCCCATTTGATTCTATAGTTTTTTTAAACACTTTGATCTTTTAAATATTTTAAAACTGTTTCCTCATCAGAAGCACATAACAATACCAATTAAAGTCATTAGTATAGGTTATTAAGTACCTATAACTACCACTTTCCGGGGTAATCAATCATCCACATATATCACTATGTATGAAAAATAGTAGTATATTATCCCTCTTGTAACGTCCCAGATCCGGGTGCCACTCAATGGGTGCCCTGAACCCGGTTCGCCACATGACCTCAAGCACATTTCCCCAAATGCCAGAGGTAGCCGACTAGTAGCGAGGGCCCAGGTCTGATAGTAGAGAAATTATTCCCTCATTCATCAAAGTGTATCACAGCGGAATGAAATAAAACATACAACAGTGGAGGAAGAATTAAATCATACACAACTGAATTTAACAACTACAGTAGATATAACCAACCAGTATATAAATAATAGTGCAACATGCCTCTAATTCTAAGAAAGAATCCAGAACCTCTTACACAAAAAAACCGTACAGTACGAGTACAAAAAAACAAAACTGAAAAAAACAGCTGGTGGCATCGCGAGCCTAAGCCCAGTCCCTTGCTCCCCTACTCCTTAGAAGAAATGAAGTACCTGTATAAGGGCCCTTTCCATTATCCACACCTGCAGAAACGTAATCTATTTGGGCCAAAATACATGAACCAAACAGGGTGTGAGAAATAATTCCCAGTAGGCAGCCACCAAAGGCCCGTGCTCAACTGTGTGTAGACATGAAACAGTGTGAAGTAGTAAAATGAAATAAACAAAGTTGTACTCATAAGTAACCAACCTTACCAGTTATATTTCCATTTTATTATTCATTTTAACCATTTAATTTAATAATATTCTGTGCTCAACAGAACCAAGCCCTCAGGCCAACCAGAATCTCGCCCTCAAGATAATATAGTAAAACCACGCCCTCAGGCTTATATAGTAAAACCACACCAGTAGGATTTCCCTCAGGCTATACAGAATCTCACACTCAGTCATTTCCCTCAGGCGATGTAGAATCTCTCCCTCATGCCAAACTGAAACAAAACCCTCAGGTGATCAGAATCTCGCCCTCCGGCTAATAGAACTACACCCTCATGCTAAATACACTCACGCCCTCAGGCATTAGTAAAACACCACCCTTAGGCATAAGTAACTGGGCCATTCCCAACATATAAACATGCAATTTTCATACAATTCCTCTCAAGGTAAAATTAATGCATAATCAAACATGGAATACCCTCGGGTATCCTAGCCAAATGGCTAAACAGAGGAACACACCCCCGGGGTGGTCCTGGATCCAAGCAGTGATCCCAAACAATAGTTTTACAATTTATTTAATCACCTTTACATTTCTAGGTATTTAAAATATCCATGGCCTCATCCACACGACACCCCAAAAATGGGTTCGTAGCTCAAAAACAAACAAAACGAACAAAAGTTGGAAAATAACACCAAGCCACCTACCTTTAACACCCACGAATGATATACGTGAACGACGATCCTCGATTCGTCCCTGAAAGACATAGATCTGAGGTAAAAGAAAACCTCGTTCAACCTTAAATAAATTCCATACGGGAATAATTGTAAGAACTACTCCAGGAGAAGGGATAACTCACCCGTGCGGTTCCAGGGAGATCGACAGTGCAGAAAATGGATTCTTGACGAGCACTCGGCGGATCTCCAAAGCTCTAGCCTTCTAATCTCACTCCTTATTCACGTTCTAAGCCTTCCATGTGAACTGGGGAGGATACTGCCCATTTTAAGCAAAAAAATAGTACACAGCGTGTACTTACCATTGTTTAACTGTTCCTCTGGCAGTTTCCCGCCAGCGTGGCATTGTTCATCTGCTGACATGACTACACGGCGTGTCTTCTTGAGTACATGGTGTGTTCTGTTGTATAGCTGGCCACCGCCTTAATATTTTCCTATCGACTGACTACACGGCGTGTAAAGAACCACTACACGGCGTGTAGTCGGATTCTACACCCTTCATCGCTGACATGGCCACACGCCCCGTGTACTCCTCCCACACGGCCAAAAGTACACGGTGTGTGGAAAACGTACACGGCGTTTACTTCCAAAATTTAGGATTTTTCCCCATTTTCCGTATTTTCTCAAAAACACTTAAGTAAAGGAGAAAAGAATAAACCCGTACCTCAGAACTAAGAACCGGGTTCTTAGAGACTTCCCCCCTTAAAGCAATTCGACCCCGAATTTCCCTTCCAAGGGTGGTGAAGATATAGTCATGAATAACTCAGGACATTGAGCACATACATCGGTCTCCTGCTTCCAGGTTTCATCCTGCACTCGTCCATGATACCACTGCACCCTTACGAGAGGAACTGACCGGCCTCGGAGAACCTTCGTGCTCCTGTCAACGATACGGATCGAATGCTCCTCAAAGGATGCATATTCCTCCAGCTCAACCTCCTATGGTCGAAATATGTGAGACAGGTCTGAATGATAGCGGTGCAACTGAGATACATGGAAGACGTCGTGCATGGCTTGGTACCTCTGTGGTAACTACAACCGATAAGCAACCGGCCTGACTCCTTCCAAAATCTCAAATGGCCCCACATACCTCGGTGAAAGTTTACCCTGTCTCCTGATCCACCTGTGTCCCAACCTTGGCGAAACACGCAAGAAAACTTGATCCCTGACCACAAACTCCAAGGGGCATCTACGGCGATCAGCATAAGACTTCTGACGAGATTGTGTGGTAGCCATCCGCTTCTGAATCAACAGGACCTACTCAGAAGTCTCCTGCACGAGCTGTGGTCCCAGTAATGCTGCCTCACCTGCCTCTAACCAGCACAAGGGTGATCGGAATGGCATACCATATAAATCATCATAAGGCTCCATCTATATAGTTTCCTAAAATATATTATTATAGGAAAACTAGACTAGGGGAATATGCTTCTCCCAAGAGCCCCCAAAGTCTAGGACACATGCACGCCGCATGTCCTCAAGCACCTATATCGTACGCTCTAACTGACCATCGGTCTGAGAGTGGTAAGTTGTTCTCAGAAGCACCTGTGTACCCAGTTCCCTCTGAAAACTCTACCAGAAACGAGACGTAAAACAGGCGTCCCTATCTGAAATAATAGAGAAAGGAACCCCATGAAGATGTATGATCTCTCGAATATACAACTTCTCGACCTCGTCAACTTAGATGGTCTCCTTGATAGGTAAAAAGTTAGCTACCTTTGTGAGTTTGTCCAAAACAACCCACACGGCATCATTGCCTCGAGGTGACCTTGGTAACCCAATCGTGAAGTCCATCACGACATCATCCCATTTCCACTTCGGGATGGGTAATTGCTGTAACAACCCAGATGGTCTCTGGTGCTCCGCCTTCACCTACTGACAGGTGGAACATCTCGTAACAAAACCAGCTACATCTCTCTTCATACCCGGCCACCAGTACTAACATCTCAAGTTACGGTACATCTTGGTAACTTTGAGATGAACTGCCCAAGCTGAAGCATGAAACTCTCGCATCAGCTCCTCGCGTATATACCCTGGAACCCATACTCGTCCATGGAAACGCAAAACCTCATCATCTCCTATCGTCCATCCAGGAGGAGGTTCCTCTCTTTCCACTGACTCCTGTAGAACTAGGCCTTCTAATTTAGATAGTTGTCTAATCCTCACTCTATCCATAAGGGTAGACGTAATAGATAAAGATGAAAGATAAGTTTTCTTTTGACTATGGTGCACCTCCAAATGCATCTCAGAGAACAAACCCATGAGCTTCCACTCATCACTAGCCTCCTGCACAGCCTGTATCTGAGTCTTCATGCTCAGTGCATCAGCTACTGCATTACCATTTCCGGGTGTATAGGCAAGCTCAAAATCGAAGGACTAAAGGTATCCGACCCACCTCTGCTGCCTCAGATTCAAGTCACACTGAGTGAAGATATACTTGAGACTTTTCTGGTTGGTGAAAACCACAAAACGTTCTACCAATAGATAATGTCTCTAACAGTGCAATGCATGCACAACTACAGCCAACTCAAGATCATGTGTCGGGTAATTCCTCTCATGTGGCCTCAACTGCTGAGACCTGTACGCAACTACTCGATCGCCCTGCATCAACACAGCTCCTAGCTCAATACTTGATGTGTCATATTAAACTATATAGCTCTTCCCTTTCTCTGTAAGTATCAAAACTGGTGCTGATTTCAACTTCACTTTCAGGTCCTGAAAGGCTGTCTCACAAGCTTCTGACCAAACTAACTTCACACCCTTCCTAGTCAAACCCGTCAATGGCACTGCTAAGCGGGAGAAGTCCTAGATGAATCCTCTTTAGTAACCATACAGCCCTAAGAAACTCTGTATTTCAAACACATTCTTAGGCTTCTCCTAGAAAACTATTGTTCTCACCTTCTCTGGGTCCACTGCAACTCCTTCTTCTGAGATGATATGAACTAGGAAGTGAATCTGGTCCATCCAGAAGTTGCACTTGGAGAGCTTAGCATATAGCTTATACTCTCTCAGTGTACTCAATACGATCTCAATATGGGTGTCATAGTCGTGTTGAGTGTGAGAGTACACCAAGATGTCGTCCACGAATACAACCACAGGAGAGTCCAGATAAGGATGGAGCACACGATTCATAGGATCCATGAAAACAGCTGGTGCGTTAGTGAGTCCGAACGGCAGAACCGTATACTCGTACAGACCATACCTACTACTAAAAGCCATAAGCGGTATATCTGATGGTCTCACGCACAGCTGGTGATATCCTGATCTCATGTCAATATTTGTGAACACTCTTTCTCGACGAAGTTGATCGAAAAGATCATAAATCCTTGGCAAAGGATATCGGTTCTTAACTATCAACTAGTTCAGCTTCCGATAATCCACATAGAGTCTGAGGGTACCATCTGCCTTCTTCGCAAAAAGGACATGTGAACCCCAAGGAGACGTACTGGGTCAGATGAACCCCTTTTACTATAACTCCTCTAACTACCTCTTGAGCTCCTGCAACTTAGGCATGGCCATCCAATAAGGAGGAATGGACACCGGTGCTGCTCGTGGCACAAGCTCGATAGAGAAATCCACCTCTCCCTCCGGTGGTAGACCTGAAAAGTTATCCGGGAAGACATCTATGAAACGATCAAACACTGAAGGGAAATCCTTCTGACAAGTCCCTTGGTTTTCCAGATATAAGCTCTCAATCTGGGTTGTGATACCACCCTGCCCAAGATACTCTGGTCCAGCTCGACTCTCTTGAACATCTCACTCGCCCATGTATAGAAACTCTCCTCCCTCTGGTGACGTGAAACTCACCCTGCAATGATAGAAATCCACAAAGCCAGAAATAGGAACCAACCAGTCCATCCCAAGAATCACATCATAGCTCTTCATCTCTAAGACATAGAGGTCCCAAAGGAAGTGACACCCACTAACCTCAAGGGGTCACTCCTTGCACGGATGCACACCAGCCGTCCTAGTCCCCAATGGAGTGTCTAGCGTCATGATATCAGAAGAAGTAGAAACACAGAGCCCAATGCTCTGCACAAGGGGCACAGACATAAAACTATGCGTAGAACCTGTATCAAAAAGTACTGAAGATAAGACAAAACCTACTAGAATAGTACCTATTACTATAGAAGGTCTAGGATCCTACTCCTGCTGGGTCTGTTGCACTACATATGTCTGGCCGGTGTCACGGCCCTGCGACACAGCCTGGCTACCCTGAGCTGTCCCGCCCTACTGCGACTGATATCCTTGTGTCTGGATACCACGGCCATGACCACCATCTCTGCCTGCACACCCTGATGTATTCTAGTTCAATTACTGGTAATAAGCTGCTGGTCCTTCTCCTGCACGCGGAGTCTGTACAGAACCCCTCTCACTAGTCACTGGTGGGAATTTCCTGCAAAAGTGCTACAGATGTCCCATTCTGCCATGGTCTCGGCACTCTACTAGGTCTTGTGGACATTGTGGCCTCTTGTGCCCCTCTCTACCACACTACTAGAACCTGATCGGGCCACATGAAGAAACTTCCTGGTAGGTACTACCACCCTGAGATGATTCCATCTGTCTCTTCCTATTACCTGCAGAAATAGTACCAGAAACTGGTGTTGAACCACCCTGGCCCACACCACTAGCTTCCCGCAGGTTCCTCTCTGAAATTAGTGCCTGGTTCACAATAGCATGAACAGAAGGAAAGATGAAAACATTCACCAGTGCTCGGATGTCATAACGAAGACCATCATCAAAACATCTGGCCCTCAATGTCTCACCACCCACCAGAACGGGTGAAAAATGTTGAAGCTCGATGAAACAAGCAGAATAGTCCATCAGCGACATAGAGCCCTCCTGCAGATTCATGAACTCTCAAGCTCTATCTTCCTGCAGCGTCTTTGGAAAGAAGAATTCAAAGAATACTTCCTGAAAATACTCCCATGCCATATCTCTGTGATGCTCTGACTAGTTGGTAACATCCCACCACCTCTTGGTGGAATCACACAGCATGAAAGTCGCGAGCTTGACCCTCCACCCAGGAGTCGTCTCAAGATGCTCGAAAATAGTCTGCATTGATCCTAGCCAAGACTCCACAGCTTGTGGCATGACATCCCCTGAAAATGTAGGTCGGTGTTACTGCTGGAAGATATGAGTCAGCTCGTCCATAGATGTGGAAGCCTGCGGTGCTCCCTTAAAGGTCTTCATGAACCGCATGAAGCCTTCATGGAACTGCGCATCTATGACTGTGTCCGGTATAAAGTTCGGCGCCAAATCTGGATCTTTTTTAGGATCAACTGGTAGCCCATGGCCCACCATATCTGGATTATAGTCGTCACCACTCTCATGGAGAACAACGCACGGTCGTCTCAGTAGCATGACACTACAAGGTCAAATGCACACCTTAAAACAAGATTATCAAAGACCGAAAATGAAGAAACCCAAAAGGGAACAGGAGGAAGAGGGCTTTCAAATTTTTCAAAACAAAACTACACGGCGTGTATACTGACTACACGGCGTGTACTTGACTTCTCTTCCCCTTCTCGGGTCCTTCTACATGGCTCCCGTAGAACTAAACTACACGGCGTGTGAGTCATCTACGAGGCGTGTATGGTGTTATTCGCAACTTCTCGTGTCGTTTGTGACACGACCGACTACTCGTCTTTATACTACATGGCGTGTGACACCAGAAAACGGGGTGTAAACTACCCTGTTTCCCCATACACATGGCTAAAACACATGGTTTTTCCTCAGGCAAGACTACACGGCGTGCCCACGGGTACACAACATGTACTAAACGACCTTCACCGACCTGTGTTGTTCGTTACATGAAGAGACACACGGCTCCAACTACATGGCGTGTTCAATATACACACGGTGTGTACATGAAGGGGTTACACCAACCCGTGTTGTTAGTTACACGGCAGGGTTCCCAGGTCATACTACACGGAGAGTTTCATAGTGGACACGGCATGTATATGGTAAGGTTTCCTCTGTCTGTGTTGTTAGTGACATGGTCGGACTCCGGGTCAACACGACACGGCGTGTACTTCCACTACACGGCCAGTTCTCCCCAAGAATTCACCTTCCCTGTGTCCCCACCCACATGGTCTAAGACACCGGAAGAGACTACATGGAATGTACTTAGACTACACGGTGTGTACTGAAAAGGTTTTCTTTTTCTCCCCGAACATAAGAACATACACGGCATGTTTAAGGTACTACATGGCGTGTATACTGGGTGTCCAGACAGTATGCCTCAAAAACTTCCTTGGAACCTAGAAAATAATGAAAAACAACACCTAAGTGCCAAATTCCGATCTGTGAGGGCCCATAATCCCCACGAATCAAAGTTTTTAATCTTATATGTGTTATGAAATATGGTAAATATCCAATGATCCACCGAATTCTGGTCAATGAGGGCCCATACTCCCAAAAAACCAAAGTTTGGCGTCCATTCTATAAATAGTCTCAAGCAAAAATACCCTATCACATAGCAGGTATTTATCAAGCATCTATCACAACAGCATGCTTTACTAGAATAATGACTATCAAAACAACATGCAATTTCTAATGCCCCTATATGGGATGTGATTTCTAGAATGTTCCTAAATGATGCATGAGATGGAATACCCTCATCTCATCGGGTTGCAACTAAATAGAACCCATGGATCTAATAGAAACACCACAATACCAGTGCATCACCCAACGGTGAAAATCATATCAACCTTAAATTTCAAAATAAGTAAAATTTCAATATGAGGTGGACTGGATTTTCCCTGTACACGGGTTAGATACGCATGGGTAGAGCTTATTACCAACTAATGTTCTCGTCCTATCCCTGGATAAGGCTTCAAATAGAAAGAGAAAGAAAATAATCCCTCTGATACCACTTTGTAACGTCCCGGATCTGGGTGCCACTCAACGGGTGCCCCGAACCCGGTTCGCCACATGACCTTAACTATATTTCCCCAATCACCAGAGGTTCCTGAATAGCAGTGAGATCCCAGGTCTGATAGTAGGGAAACTATGTCCTCATTCGTCAAAGTGTAGCGCAGTAGAATGAAATAAAACATACAACAACAGCAGAAGTAGTAAATCATACACAACTGAATTTAACAACTGTAGTAGATATAACCAACCAGTATATAAATAATGGGGAAACATGCCCCTAATTATAAGAAATTATCTAGAACATGTTACACAACAATACCGTACAGTACAAATACAAAAAAACAAAATATTCGGTAGCATCGCGATCCTAAGCCTGGTCCCATGCTCCCCTACTCCTCAGCAGCAATCAAGTACCTATATAAGGGCCCTTTCCCATATCCACATGTGAAGAAACATAATCTTTTTGGGCCGAAATACATGACCCAAATAGGGTGTGAGAAATAATTCCCAGTAGGCACCCAACAAAGGCCCGTGCTCAACTGTGTGTAGACATACAACAGTGTGCAGTATTAAAATGCAATAAACAATGTAGTACTCATAAGTAACCAACTTTACCAGTTATATTTCCATTTTATTATTCGTTTTAACCATTTAATTTAATAATATTCTGTGCTCAATAGAACCAATCCCTCAGGCCAACTAGAATCTCACCGTCATACTAATATAGTAAAACCACACCCTCAGACTTATATAGTAAAACCACGCCCTCAGGCTTTCCCTCAGGCTATACAGAATCTCGCCCTCAATCATTTCCCTCAAGCGAAGTAGAATCTTTCCCTCATGCCAAACTGAAACGAAACCCTTAGGTGATCAGAATCTCTCCCTCAGGCTAATAGAACTACGCCCTTAGGCTAAATACAGTCACGCCCTCAGGCATTAGTAAAACACCGCCCTCAGTCATAAGTAACTGGGCCATGCCCCACATATAAACATGCAATTTACATACAATTCCTCTCAAGTAAAAAGTAATGCATAATCAAATATGGCATACCCTCGGGTATCCTGGCCAAATGGCTAAATAGAGGAATGCACCCCCAGGGTGGTCCTGGATCCAAGAAGTGATCCCAAACAGCAGTTTTACATTTTATTTAATCACCTATACATTTCTAGTTATTTAAAATAGCCACGGACTCAGCCACACGACACCCCAAAATGGTTTCGTAGCTCAAAAACACACAAAATGTACCAAAGTTGGAAAATAACACCAAGCCACCTACCTTTAACACCCACAAATGATATATGTGAACGACGATCCTCGATTCGTCCTTGAACGACGTAGATATGAGGTGAAAGAAAACCTCATTCAACCTTAAATATCTTCCCTACGAGGAAGAATTTGTAATAACTACATTAGGAGAAGGGAGAAATCACTCGTGCGGTTCTGGGGAGATTGACGGTGCAGAAAACAGATTCTCGACGAGCGCTTGGCGGATCTCCAAAGCTTTGGCCTCCTTATCCCACTCCTTCTCCCTGTTCTAAGACTTCCCTGTGAACAAGGGAGGCTACTGCCCATTTTAAGCAAAAAAAAAGTACACGGTGTGTATTTCCATGTACATGGCGTGTACTTACCATTTTTTAACGGTTCCTTTGGCGGTTTCCCGCCAGCGTGGCACTGTTAATCTGCCGACATGACTATACGGCGTGTCTTCTTGAGTACACGGCATGTTTTGTTGCATAGCTACCACCGCCTTACTATTTGCCTGTCGACTGACTACACAGCGTGTAAAGAACCACTACACGGCATGTAGTTGGTCTCTACACCCTTCATCACCGACATGGCCACACGCCCCGTGTACTACTCCCACACGGCCAAAAGTACACGGCGTGTGGAAAAAGTACATGGAGTGTCCTTCCAAAATTTAGGATTTTTCCCAATTTTCCTTATTTTCTCAAAAACACTTAAGGAAAGGAGAAAAGAAGAAACATGTACCTCGGAACTAAGAACAGGGTTCTTACACCTCTCACCTTTCCACCAAAAACATATTTGGTAATTTTTCATAAAAAAAATATTTTTAGTTATCAAATTTCTCCAAAACCAATCTCTATGGATTCATTGGATGAATTTATCATTTATATATATATGGAAATAATTCCAAAGTTATGTAGGACTAGAATAATCCTTGAATTTATTTTGCTAAATTTTATAGATATGATTATCCATATCTAGAATGTATAAACCATTTAATATATTCCAAAAATTCCATAAAACATGTCAATCATATATATAGAACACATAATGTTATTGATAATGAATAAAATCCTTTATTTCCTAAAAAACCCACAAAAATTAAAAACTAAATTATAGTAAGAACATATTAACTAGTTTTAAATTTTATGACTAAAAATATTGGTTGACTTAAATCATATGTGTAGACCTCCATTAGAGAAAAAATTTCCATATTTCAAAGATGTAGATCTACATCACCTGCAATCATTTATATCATATCTCTGAGTATGTGTTAATCAATAAAAATGTGTGGTGTACACCAGGTATCTAATGCCTATAAATTAGAGTTGGATAAATTGATTTCTATAAACTTCACATTAAAATGCTCAAAATTATATCCATTGAGTGTACATATCAACATTATATACCAATATAAAATAATTTTGTATTTTATACCTATAAGAGACCTCAAAATGATAAACATAATGCATTCCATAATGTATAACAAAGACATATTTTTAATTGATTATCATGTTTGATATCATTTCTATAAAGGAAATATAATTACAGTGGTCTCACAAAATTAATAAACCCACAAATCATTAAATTAAAGATATCAAGATCATTATTTCACTAAGTTATGAGTCCACACTGGATTTCCTCTCACAACCTGGTTATTTAGAAAAGTAAACTTTATAATCATATCACATATCACTCTTAGAAAGTTAAGGGGTCATCTATTTTATTAAATACATAATATGGATACCAACATAACACTTTTTATCTAGTTTCCAAGATCGTATGGATTTCTAGCTACATGTCACCAAAATCTATAAATGGGTTTTGGTTACTTAAGCCCAAGTGTTATCCATATCTAACATACTATACAAAAGAAAATCCATGACCACCCTGATTCAGTAGAACGTACCTATTTAAATGATAAAGGAATTGACATGTGATTAATTTAAAAGGAATATCTCACATTGTATTTTAGGGGATTTATTTAAATTCATCCTCAATTTAAAATACAAAATGTGTATATTCAGCCTACATTTATTTCATTCCAGGTAATAATTATTATCTTGAAATTAATTTCTTTATTTATGCATGCTTCTAATTATTTATTATTTGAATCCCAAACTCATAAATAAAATTATTACACTCAAACGAAATTAATGTGTAATAGTTTACAGAAGTTAATAATTGTGTTACTCACCCAAAAATAAAATAGGAACATATTTACAAACATCCAAATTCATATATTGTATAATGTATATGATATTTTCATGTAATGATTTAAAATTACATAAAATTAACAATCCCTGGATGAGTAATCATGGAGAAAGAGAAAACCAACCCCCACTTTTCTAGAATAAGTATTAAACCACTAGATTAGTGGTAAGTCAGACCAAAAGTCCCTCTAACCAAGGATTCAATATTGAATAAAGATTTCAAATTAATCATAACTCTATCCCAAAATATATATATATATATAAACTATATTTATATACAAAATTCTAGATAATAACTTTAATTATATATTGAATATAATTCAGATAAAAATGAAATATTATTTTGTTATACCCTTCATGTAATGCATGGTGTGAAAATTACATAAGAATAAATTTATTATATAAATTAAAGAATACATTTTATTTTTATTTCATTGAAAAATTATAAATATTAATATTTAAAATGAATAAATAAATTAATTAATATTTTATTTATTTTTTAAATATTATATAGTAATTTAAATATTCTATATTTAATTGAGATGTGAAGATAACCTATTTAAAATTCCTACATTTTTCATTTACAAAAAAAATTAAACTATAATAATTTTAGATAAAATATTAATTTTTGTTTATATATGGTCCATATAGTAATTGAATAAAATATCAAGAAATTATCTGTCATAATTCATGATTGATTCATTGAATGTTCATTACATTGATCTCTATTATAAGTCATGATAGATTCTTTGTTAATGATCAGTGTTGTCTTATATTGATACCTGCATACCTTCTATAATATTCTTATTAAAATCCATGAAATTCATGTTTAATATAAGTTACGTTATCTTCCCTTCCATACATGGGAACAAAATTATAACAGATGATTAAAAATGATGAAATTATTTCATGTTTTAACTTACATTGTTTGGATATATGGCTATTACAATTTTCCCAAGGATAATTTTTTATATCCCTATACTTCCTTTAAGATTTAATGCACTATTTTTGAAACCCATAGGATTAAATCAGATCCTACAATATCATTAATATCATATCTTATTGAATAGAACGAAATAAATATATTTTAATGTATCAAAACATACCATACAACTAGTAAAAACATATTACTATAACAAAATATAATTAAAAAATCCAATGGACAACATTCATCCATTTCATGTTATATATTACAATATTTACTCAAATACCTTGGGAGATACATTTCCATCCTTAAATATGTTGAAAACCTTATTCATACAAATATAATCATGAATTTGATACCAATAATAATCCTTTTAGGATCATTTAAATTTTCGACATGGTAAATGAAATACATTTATTTTCCTGATGTATCATTTTTGATCCAACATAAATTGACTAACATGAAAAATAAAAAACATACCTCTATCACAATACATTCCGTAACTACCAATATTGATGTATCATACTTTATCAAGTTCACCAAGTGATAAACAGTAGATTCTAAACTCCATAGGGATAAAAATAACCACTATATTCCTTATAAAATATGAGAGGACCCTATATTCTTCAATAGTGTGATAGAACTTTCTTCATTAAAGATAAATGGAGAATCAGCAGAGTATATTGTTTTTGATATGTCTAGGTATTGTCTAACATATTCAATATAAGGATACCTATTCTTTATATCGGATCCCTTCATTTAATGAATTAATTTTATGGTTGACTAATAATACTTGGAATCCAACACATGTTACCCATAATGCAAGTCAGTTGATTATATAATAATTTAGATATTTTAAATTAAATCAAGAGGATGATTTGGTAGTATCCATGTTACTATATCATAATCCTATAATAATATATGATAGAGGAATCACAATCCTTAACAATATTTTGTACCTTGATATTTTAGTTTCTATTTTATATAGAAATAACACTATATTTGATAGTGTACACCACACAAAACAATGAGTTTAAATGAACTATGATATACTATTATTTATTCATGAAGATTATGACCTATGGGTTGGTTTAGAAGGTATTAATATAAATAGATGAATAGATTTACAAATTACTTCCATAAAAAGGAATAATTAATTATTAATTAATTATTAAGTAGTTGGAAATAAAGATAAAATCATTTTATGGGGAAATATATATTTTTCAAAAAACATTTTTTATGTGTGAAATGTATTTTTATCTTTATAGATAAAATTAATCACTATTAAAAAATTATTCTTAAGAAATTAGTATACTATTTATCCAATTGAATTAATTAACACTCATTTAATTATGGTAACTTCTTAAAGATTGAGAATAAATTCAGTTTATGAATCAAAAAAACATTCTATTCAATATAAGGTTTTTATCACAATTTTTGCATAGATATTATAATTAATTAATTTAATTTGTATAAATTTTATTTTAAAAAAATTATATAATTTTTAAATAATAATTGGATAAAATGATTTGGAATAACTTTAGATAAATTTCAAAAACTATTGATTCTCAATTGATAGTGAAATATTTGGAATTTGGATAAAATATAATTAATTTTCATTAAATAAAATTATATAAATGCCCCATGTTATTTTGGATTGTATTTTTAAGTAAATTATGATACATTTGATTAAACATAATTTAATTAATCTCATATGAATCATTCTTATATTTTATTATGCTATAAGTTCATTTTTCTTATTAAAACACATTTTTTCAGAAATGGTTTTCAATGAATTATATGTACTTTTGTTAAAATATATTTCTTCCAATTATATGGATTTAATATTGAGGTATGGGATAAATATTTAGAATCAGGATGAAAAAAAAAATTATTAATAGTTTGATTTCATTTTTATTTATAAAAATTATTATTCATGGTAATATTATATCACCAATGTAATGGGTAAAACTGGATAATTATGGTAAAAATACGGGATAATGTCTCTAAATAAACTTCATTGGATCCATTTTACATGAGTTAGATGCATTTCATATATTAATATTTTGTGAATTTACTTGTTTTCCACCCACCACACGTATAGATGGGCACCTCCACCCCACTATTATTCAAAAACATTGATCCACTTAACTCATACCAAACCTACCCAAATACCTTCTGATCTCCTCTAACCCCATCCCGTTGATTAATTTTTTCCCAAATGACTATTGTAATAATTATTAATGTGTATTATAAAGTAGGCTTCCAAATAATATATATAACTCTTAACCAAGATATTTCATTTTTTTTCTTCTTATAACTCCTTCTATTCTATCCTAACCATTATAATATAAAAAAACAATTATTTAAATATACTGAAATATTAATATGCTTATATAAAATCCCATATTTTTATGTTTTTTTATTACATGGAAAATGAATGTGTCGCTCACATGTATATATCGACTACCAACTCCATGTAGCAATGTGGTTCAATTTCCATCACTCCCTCACAAGGCCAGTTATTATTATGGATGCACAGAATACATATGATATTAATGATATAATTAATATTTTATAAATATAATATAATATCTAAATTATGAATTTTCCATCCTATAGAAAATTAAAACACCGCCCAGGTTTAGGTGTGGATAACCACCTATATGAAACGATGTGTTTCATTTTTAATCACCAACATATAGGGATGGTCATAAAAGTTTTTCAAATTAATAAGAATGATAATTATTACAAGATTAATAATTTTTATACAATTAAACCATGAAGAAGCCTCAATTACCAAAACTATTAAACCAAAACATGCATGGTAAACATGCCACTTTTCACCCAAAATATGGTTTTAATGAATAATTGTTAATTAATGGGTGATGATTTGTAATAAGTGAAAAATATATAGTATGATAAGTATGAATATAGTTCTATTATAATATTTTTTTAAAACTTAAATTTATATGCCATAGTATAAGAGTTCATACAAATAATTTTGGACTTTAGGTATAGTATTTCTGTTACAATCTAATTATATTTCAAGATTTTTTTATGTTTAGATTTCCATGGGGAAAATAATATAATCCTAATAAATTAAACCACATATATTTTCTTCTCCTACATTTATTTTTATTTTTTAAATTATTATATCCCATTTATTCTATTATTGGATCAATTATATTTAAGTTTTATGTAAGGAATTTTATTTTAAAATATTATTTTAATGTTTTTATTCCAAATCTTTTTCTTTCATGTTAAGGTTCTTTTTTATGTTATAAAAACAATATTATTTATACTGAAATTAGTATTTGAACTCATTTTCAACCATATATAAATTTCTTTAAAATGTTTTTAAATTAGGATTCTTTTTATTTTTTTAAATGTGGTACTTTTTGACATTTTACCAAAAGTATGAAAGGAATATTTATTTTTATATTTACCAATTGAATGGATTTTCCCACCATAATAACTATTCATTGATTTTAATCTTCCTATACATTTTTCAAGGGTTATATTCAAATGAAAAAATTTCATTAGTATTTTTTGAATTGTTTAAATGTTAACAAAATAAAAGGGTATTATTTTCTAAAAATAATGAAGCGGATTTTAAAAATGATTTATAACTACACTTTTATAAAAAAAAGTTACCAAATATTTAAGGAATGTTTTTTAAGTTGCACTTCAATTTTATTTTAATATTATCAAAATAATTCCATTTATTAGAAACTTTTATTTATAAAAAAATATATGGTATTTTATCATTCTTTACTAATTTATCGATAATACATTGTCTTTCAGTCATTCTCTTTCTTGTGATCTTGTTATCCAGAACTCTCCATTATAAATTAGACATAATTTTTCTCCTTCATTCCCATATTATAATTATCAAATATATATTGAATATAATTTCCATCACTTGGATGTTATCTCTACCATATACGATTTAGATATATGGTATCAGTTGATGGAATTTTAATAATAAATTTATTTTATTGACTGAGGAAATATTTTTTATTCTTTATAAAATATTGATATTCGATTATATATGTGGTGTTTTGAGAATTAATTTCATTGATCATACAATATTTGAGGAATTAATTAGAATTTAAAGATATTGGGGCTTGTAATAGATAACCCCCCAATGCATCAACATATCTCATGAGAAAAAATAGCATGCATTCTGTATTATATGGTTATCTAGTTTACACCTACCAATTTATTAAGAATGAATTTTTAACTTCCTACATGATTGTAATCATGATATCATGGTTGAGGCCTTGATGGTAAGATAATGAATGTATATAATTATACATTTCAATTATTGAGAACTTGTTTTCATTAACCATGTGGTTAATATGTTTTTATTATCCATGGATATACATTGAACACATATTATTGATTAGATGAAATTTGTTTTGATTAATCACTGTTAAAATTAATTTTTACTTATTTAATCATGATATAATCTGTTTTATATAATTATTACTAAGTATTTCATGTCATCCTTTATTTTTTTCATTTCCCAATAATATGAATAATGGATCTTTGATTTATTTTCAATGATGAAAGAAAGTTTCTCAATTTATGTTTTTAATTTATAATAATGAAGTCTTGTATATATCAATTTTTTTAATACTGATAAATTAATCAATAATTGGCAGTGTGATCCCTTGTAAAATATAAAAATTTATTAAGTATTCATTTCCTATAAGTCATTGGAGTCGGGGTTTATACTATTGGTATCATATAATGCTTAGTAGGAATATTTGGAAATAAATTGTAGAAAAAAAATCTCTAACATAAGCATTATGATAATCACATATAATATTTGAGAATATTTTCTTGGATATTTTTTCTATATATCAACATTAATGATGAATTTTGGAAAATTTAGTGTCATTTTTTAGGGATGGAACCAAAAAAAATTGAAGGTAATCGACACCTATAGTCGATATTGGGATTACCCTATTGAAAATGTCAATATAGTATGTGATGGACCTATAGAGATCATAGATATAATAGGGAAATTAACTCGGGTAATGATTTATATCCTTGATCATATAGAGAAACCAAACAAGAGAGAAGTTGGAGTGAAGGATATTAGGATTATCCCTAATCAACTCTCTTGTGTTTTAACAAAAAATATCAACCTAACTAAATTTCCTTATAATAATAGAAAATTCTAGCAACATTAATTTTTAGGTGACAATAAATATGTATTGAAAAATATTCAGCATCCCTAGAGTCAAGAACGTTGGAATAAAAAATTGGTTAAATTCTTAAAATTAGTGTGATTTTGTTATAAGTGTGGTGAAGATATCTATTATAACTATAATTTTAAAAGAAAGTAATAATCTACTAATTTTTGTTCCTTAACTTTATGTAGATGGGGGATTATGTGAACTCATACCCCAAAAATCAAGGATGAACCTAATAATTTTTTATCTTATTTATTGATTGTATCATAAAATACACTCTGAATTATGATTATAATGAGAATCACTTGAGAATAATTGTTGTGGAAAAGGTATTATAGGTGAAATTTTTTTATTTTGGATATTTATTTGTGGATATTTATTTTCTTAGAAATATTGTCTCCATAAATGGAATACTGGTTGATTATTCTACAAAAAAGGTAATAAAATATAAAACCTCATGGATAAATGTGACCAATGGATTTATATCCAGGTTAAGTGTATATGATTTAGATAATATGTGACTATAATATTATTTATCAATGGTATTTAGGAATTATAATTAATAGTAAACATCCACATATTTTCATAATAATATTTTTTTATATAAACTTAAGAAAATGTGAATTTTAAAAATATGTGTAGAATGGTATCAATCACTCTAAAAATATTTTTTTATTACAATGGTATATAAAAATGTGATAATTTTTGAAGTTTAAAATATTTTTTTTGATTATATCATGGTAATTTAGGTTATTAGGTAAGAATTATATTTTGGAATATGTGATTAAAGAATAAAAAAAATTTATTATGTGACAGTATAACTGATAAATTTTTTTTGGGGATAAAATGATGAAGAAATAATCAAATAATTATAATTTTTGGATTCTAAATTAATCAATAATATTTGAGTTGTTTTTACGTTAATCATTATTTTTTATCGATATTTTGGAGATTAATTTTTATAAAAGTTTATTCATAGTGGTTATTACTTTAGCTTGTGCTAAAAAACTTGGTTTTAGATTGGGAAATAATTGTTCATCATTTTTTTTATATTATGTTCAATTAAATGTTGATTTTGGCACTTCGAGCATGAAAAATTCATCATGATCAGGATGATACACCTAAATGGATGAAATTTTTCTCAAATAATGGGAAGGAATAAAGTATGTAAATTTTTTCATATTATTCATCTCAATGGTAAATTAATATCTAAAAGTGAAGAAAATCTAAATTATATATTTTGAGTATTATGTGGAATGCAACACACATATACTAAGGTTTTTTTGGAAACCCACTCACAAGTATAATGTTTATAGAGGAACGTGAATAATAGGTTTCCTTGTCATAACCTAGAATGTAAAGTTCATGACAAAATATATATCTGATTTTATTATTATGTTATTATATATTTATTTTTTGGAATAATAATTAATATTATGAGGATGAAATGTCTATAAAGATTCTATATTTTAATTCTTTGATATATTCTTTTATATTTCATTTTAATGTAAAACTACATCAGATAGCGGAGGACTCGACCGCCGAAATATGCTTCCCCCTCCCGATGACCTAGATCCATGCCGTCGGGATCTATTCCCCCCTCCATATCGAAGGGGGGAATTTCACGTTCATTATCACATGGGAGGGATGATCCTTCGTCATTCCATGGTTCTTCTCTGACCTTTCCTAAAATCTCCATCTCGCTGAATGTTATGGTTCTCTTCTGAGAGGCTCCCCAGTTATCTCTGCTCCTGATCGAGCTAAACAGCACTGCAAATCTGTGCAAGTATACCCTGGGGGCTCTTTTTTGTCCTCATCGACCGTTGGTGGAAGCGTTTTCTCAGGTAGTCTCAAAATCTTGGGAACTTCATGAGCGTGTGGTCCTTGGTTTACTTGATCGGTGAAATATTATGGTTCGGTTTGGATCATAGGAGCATATGATTATCGCTTGGTCCAGGGATCCTAGAAGGTGCGGTGATTCTTCCTTTTATTTTTTCCGACGGACCTTTGAATTTCATATGTACTGTTACCCTTCATCGATTTTTACATGGGTATGTCTCCCCAGTCTCCCTTTTTAGTTTCAAAATCCTACGATTTGTTTTGCAATTGGCAATATGATTGGATGATATCATTGTTTTGATCAACAAACCGAGTTTGTGTCTCAACCGATTTGTCCGTAGATAAGTGTTGAGGTCAAAGTTGGGATACCTCCTGTGCATTGTGTTTGGATTACTGATGAGAAGTATTTTCCATGGATTCAAGAGGTTTTCTTTGAGTCGTGGATGAAGTTATAAGTAAAGTGTAAACAGTTTGGGCATATGGAGGTTGTTTTCCATAGTGGAGGGCTGAGTCTTAACTTGCAAGTGATGGAAGGGAAAATTGTGGGATGGCTATGGGGTGCCTGATGTTGTGAGGCCAGCTCAGGAAGCTATGAAAGATGGTCGTGTGGATGGGACTATGAGTACCACTATGGAATTCATTGTGTGTATCAGACCTGGAGATTCATCTGGGTAGGGAGACTGGCTGGACTCTTCTTACACTGCAGGTGATTTTGTTGGAATGAAATTAGATGGAAATGTGGAGAGGGAGATGAGGTAGGTTCTTATTGATAATGTGTTGGGCCTTTCATGTGGATTAAAGATGGTGTAGGCTCCTTTGAACCCATCAGTGATGCAAGTATTTGACAGATTGAAGAGTGATATTGGAGTTGAGTCCTGGTCTACAATGGAGGGTAGATCATGCCATCTATAGTGGGTTCTCTCTAAGGAGCTTTTTTCCACTGTGGGGTGTGATCTAGAGGATATGAATAGGATTCCAAATAGTGCTGGTGGAAATTTAAGATGCAATCATTCTAGAAATTTGGTTTATTAGGACACTCCAATGGAGATGGAGGTGTCATTTCGTAGGATTTTGTCATCAGTAATGCAGTTGTTGTGGAGGAGGAGATAGAGAAGGATTCCTCGGTTGGTCCTAGTTCTCTGAAGAAGGTTTTTGATGGGAGTGGTGTGCGGTTGAAGTGTTCAGTCGGATTACAGCCATGGTCTGTGAAGCAGGTGGCTAGTATTGAGCATGGTAATCATTTTTTATGGATTTGTGAAGGATGACTTGGATTTGGACTGAGATGGAGTTGTGTCTTCGGATAACAAATATTCTAAGGGGAAAGGATCTACGAATCTAGGTGTTTATGTTATACCATTTCAAGGGCGGGAAGATGGTAATGAAGATGTTCTTACTGCTGGCTCCACTGGTAACTATTCATAAGAACTGAGGAATGGGAAGGTCTCTAATGTTGAGGAGTATATTTTAGTCAATGAATATGGCGGTGCTTCTTTAGAGATTATAGCTGGAGATTCTATTGTGAAGAAAGGGACACATGCTGGCCATGAAATTGTGGGTCAGTCATAGTTTCTTTCCATGCTTAACATGAACAGTCAATCTCACCTAGAACGGGGTGTGGAGGAGGGTTACCATGAAGTGCGCATTTCTGGAAAATGGGGGGATTGTCTCGATAGTGACAAGGAAAATGAATGTGGAATGGTATGGACTTCCTATAGTGATGTTGTCTAGGGTGGGAAGAAGAAGGCGTCTGGGAATGTGGAAGAGATGATTGCCCCACCACGAAGAAGGGTGAGGAGGGATTATTCTTATCTGACAAAGACAATGACCACCAGGTCTTCCATCGGGAGGGAAGAATGGGATGTGCGGTCTTATAAGGAATTTCTCTCTATGGATAAGCTGAATCTTAGAAGGAATTATTCAAAGATTTTAAAGCACCATGACAGTTCAGAGTGGGAATCAGCTACTGCGGAGGAAGCAATCTATCATGGGTATTGTGACGAGTCTGACTACTATGATCTGTAATTGTCCTTTCACTTTGTTGTAATTGGTTATTAGACTTTTATTTTTATTAATAAATGGTCATAGGAATGCCTCTGACTGATCTTATCGGGTATATTAGATAGTGTACACGACATGTGGTATTGAGCATTAACGAACCATGATACACTATAATTTAAATAAAACTATTATGAAATTTCTGTTGGTTTTGAAAGTTTGAATATGAATTATATATATATATATATATATATATATATATTTCTTTCATAAAATTAATAATCAATATTATATTTAATATTAATTGGTTGGAAATTTGGAAAAAAGCTTTTTATGGTGCATGATATTTTCTTCATAAAACTATTTTAATATGTGTAATTTATTTTGATCTAACGTTTTTGAATTAATTGTTATTAATAAATGATTCTGAAAAAATAATTATATTATATATTCAATTTAATGAATTAAAATTTATTTAATTATATTTATTTGTAAATTAATGGGAATGATGTCATTTTATGTGGCAAAATGGTTTTTATTTAATTTTTTGTGTGGATAGTATTATTAATTTATAAAACATTTATATTTACATTTGAAAAAATGGATATAATTTTTAAAATTATCATGTCATTATTTCCATAGGATTAATTTTTTTAGTTTTTTCTAAAAATATTGATTTTTGAGTGAATAGTGAAAATGCAGATTTTTTTAAAACTGTTATTTCTTTTCTTTAAATAAATTAATTTAAAAGTACCATTATTTTGTGGATATGGTGTTAATTCAGAATAAGGTAAATTTTTTATTGATAATCTAATTAATTCTATATTAATAAACATTATATTTCATTTAATTTCATGTTTATGCTTAAATCATAGTTTCTTAAAAAATGATTTTTATTTTTTTTCATACTTAAATTGAAATAAATTTCTTCTGATTAGAATAATGGAATATTTAAAAATGGATTTAATATTTAGTGTCATGTCATTAAAAAATTTTAAATTGTTCCATTTTATTATTATTCATAATGAATATAAACCATGGTAAAATTTTATCACAATGGTAATGTGTTAAACTGATTAATTAATGTCAAAACTATGGGATAATGTCTCAGTATCAACACAAAACATGACTGAATTACATTTTTTTAGGTTAAATATATCATAAAAATGATAAATTTAAAAATATATAATTTTATTTCCAATTTCCTTTAATTATGAACTTTATATTATTTTTAGTTATGAAACATTATAAAATGTCACTCTCTTTCTTATAAAATATCTAATATGATTTGATTAGGATAAAAAGGATATATAAATGGTTATAAATGTTCAGTTTTAATATTGATAAAATTTTTTATAATATTTATTTATTATTAATTTTTAGAGATAGTATAATTTCCATTAATTCTTACACAATGTCGTTGCACCACTTATACAAGCATTAGAAAAACCAATTAAACGATTTCCAAATATTAATAGAAATATATTTTGGATGTATTATGGTTACCCAATAATTAAATGGATAATTATAACTAGTTATTTATGGTTATAGAGATTATATTCTAACTCCATTTTTATCTTGATTCATTTAAATCCATGATATGTGAATAGTACTGAAAATAACCTCAAAAGGTATTTGAAGTTTAAAATTTACTTTTAAATCAATATAAAATTATAAAAATAATATATTTACTCAGGTGGATGTTAAATTTTATATCATATAATTCATGTTTCATGTATTCACTAGTTTTAATTTTAATACCTTTATTCATGACTCTTAATGAGTGAAAAATTTGTTATAATAGTTAAGGTTAAATAGGGTTAATAATTGGGTTAAACCAAAAGATAAAGCTTAAAATAAACCCAATAATATAATAAAATTCATTTTTTTGTTATAATTTGACAATATACTAATTTAATTATTACATAAGTTAGTTAATAGTTATTTTATTTTGATTTATAAATATATTATATATTAATATTTCAAGTATTTACAAGTTCCCCACCCACCTAAATAATAAAAGGAAACATCCTCTGTACTCTTATTCACAATCCTTGATCCACACTCAACCAAACCATAAAAAAAATACCTTATTATAATCCTTACCCAAAAACTAGAGCTTTTTTATTTCCCAAATACCTTCCTATGAAGGCTTAATATGTAATCCAAATGAGGATTCCCAATAAGAGGTATAATTCTAAACCGAGTTTTTTTAGTTTATTTCTTCTTATACATATTTCAATTTTGTCATAACCATGAATATATAGAAATATAATTATATTAAATATACTAAAATTAAATTTATATTAATGGAACCAACATTATACATCTACTTTTCCTTTGAATTCAAAATGAAAGCATCCCTCGTTGATACATAAGGACTAACGTCTCCCTGAAGAGATGTGGTTCATTTTCCATCACTACCTCACAAGGACGGTTATTATGATAGATTTAATGAATATATATTATATTAATTTACTAATTAATCTTATATATCTATAATATATTATATAAAATCTTAATTTTATATCTTATTGTAAATCAAAACATCGCTCGTGTGTAAGTGTGTACTAAAACCTTCATGAAGAAAAGTGTTTCATTTTTCATCCCCACCTTATAGTGATGGTAATAAAAGATAATATAATGAATAAATATCATTATTATGACATGAATATTATTTTATATATGATGAAACAATTACCAAGATACAAATAATAAAACTGTCAAACCAAAACATTCCTGGGAAACAGAATAGTTTTCATCAGTAAGATGATTTGAATGAAAAATTGGTAATTAGTCAGTTATGAGATGTTATAAGTGAATAATATATGGTATTAAAAGTATGAATATTTATATATATATATATATATAATAAATTAAAAAAATAATGGGGATATGAGTGCATATAAATAAATTTTGACTTTAGGTGAGGGATTTCTGTTATAATCTCATTTTATTTCAAGATTGTTTATGGTCAGATTTTTGAGAGAAACTTTTATGATCGAATTATCTGAAACCCCATATGTTTTCTACTCTTATTTTAATTTTTAGGGTTTAGGAATTTAATTTATAATTATTCTCTTGTTTGATCAAGAATCAATAAGTAAGTTACATTAAAGGGACTTTCTTTTAAAAATATTATTTTAATGTTTTCCTTCCAACTATTTTTCTTCTATGTCAAGGTTCATTTAAATCTTAAAAAATTATTATTATTTATAATTATTTGATTATTTTAAGTCATTTTAAACAATACTAAACTTTTTTTATAGTGTTATACAATTAATCCTCTTTTTACTTTCTGAAGTAGGTACTATTGGACTTTTTAACAAAAGTTTGAATGGAATAATTGTTTCAATATTTGTTTAATAAATGGATTTTCATATCTTCATAAATGTTATTTGATTTGAAGATTCATTTAAAATTTTCTATGAATATTTTCAAAAAAAATATTTCATGATATTTTTGGAAATTTTAAAATATTATAAAAATAAAAGGTCATTATTTTCTTAAAATAATGAAAATGATTTTGGAAACTATTTATAAATTTATTTTAAAAAAAAAAGTTATCAAATGATTTCAGGATTGTTTTTTTTAGTTTCACTTGAATTTACCTCTGTAATTTTCAAAATAAAGTTATCTATTAAAAATCATTATTTTTGATCAATTTATGTTCTTATATCATCTTTTATTTATTTATTGATTATAACTTATTTCTAGATCATTATCTTTCTTGTGATAACATTATCTATAACTATCCATTATTCATTAGAAATTCTTCTTATTTATTTCTATATTTTCAATATCATGAATGTATTTAGTTTCATTTACACCAAATTGATGTTGTCTGGGATTTATTCTATTAATATAAATGATATTAGTTGAATAAAGTTTAATAATAAAATTACTTCATTAACTAAGAATATATTCCATATTCTTTATTCAGTAAGAAAAATTTTTTATTTATAAATAATTTTGTGAATGAATTGTACTGATAATTCAATATATAAATAATTAATTGGACTTGGAATTTATGGGTGAGTCTCAATTATAGATATCTCATTGATGTATCTACGAGTATGATGAGACAAAATAGTAGACATTCCATGTTATATGTGAAACTAGTTTACACCTACCCATTTATTAGTAATATCTTATCCAAGGCATTGATTCTAAGATTCATGATATCTTGGTCGTAATATTGATTGTAAGATCATAATTGTCCTGAAATTTTCATTCCCTTTATTTATAATTCATTTTTGTATTATCCATGAGATTATAATATTGATAATTGACAAGGTTGTACTTCAAACTGAATATTTTTGTTGAGTGGAATGTTTTTTGATCATCCAATATACCATTGTCATTATTCCATATTTATTCATGATAGTAACCAGTGTATGTAAACCTTACTAAGAATCTACTCTCACCTATTTTTTTCATTCCCTGATGTTACACCACATCCTTGGAAATCCTTTTGATTTAATTCTTTTCTTGGATTTGGATATTCTGGTGGATGTTCGGGTTGAAAACTAATTTTAATTTTTTGTTTTTTTTGTTGATAAGTGGAATTTTGGGGCATGTCAGTAGGTGGTTCACAATTGGTGCATGGTAAGGGGAAAATGATGATTTTCCCAGGTAACTGTGGGGCACATGGTTTGGATATTGGGGCATGGTACACGGATTTCACATGGTTTTGGAGACCATGTGGCATGTTTCTGGAATTAAGCCAAGGAATTTAGCAGGATTGGCACATCGTTTGAGAAATCATGTGCCCAAACTATGTGGAATTATTCATTTGTCCAGGATAGGGTGCATGATTGGTGCATGGTTTACCAAATCATGTGGCCAAACCATGTAACTTTCCCAAAATATTAAAAATTTGAAATTAAAAGTTTTCCCATCTATTCTTTTAACCCCATTTTTTGTTTTCCTTCCCTTTCTCAACCTAGATACATCAGGGGGATCCATCAAACCCACATCCCATAACTCCCTTCCCCAAGTGATTATTTTTGAAGGTTTATAAGGAGACTTCTTATACATTTTTTGTGGATTTGTTCCTCTTCTCTCCCTTCACTCTTGATCTCTTGGTTCCATTTGGTGGGGTTTCTCTTTTCTCCAAACCCTATGGGTTAGGCTTGATGTGTTTTTGTTTATATTGATTCTAGGGTGTGCAGACTGTCTTTTGGGAGGTATTATTCTTCGTTTGAATGTTTCTTGGAATTAGCACATCATTGAGGTAGGTGTTTCTATTCATTTTTTTCCAATACATTTTATTTGATGCTTCAGATTTCATAAATAATTTATCATTGGTATTTTATTCCTTTTGATACATTGTAATGATTTAATATATCTTATTTATGATTAAATAGCGGTGTTAAATGGTTTTGAAAATGGTTTCTTAGATTATTCCTATGTTAAAATCGTGCAAGGTGATTAAAAAACGCAAACTAATTTATTAAGAATAAATTTCATGATTTGTGTGGTGTTTTACCTTGGTTATATATTGATAATATTAATGGATTGTGATTTGGGTGTTATATGTTAAAATTTGTAGCTTTTATGTTCAAATTAGTATGCATTCCTTGTTCCTTTGCATTAAACAATTGATGCTTCATCAAAAATGTTCTCTGAAAATGCTTTGAAGTGCTTGTGAAATGGAATATGGTTTTCTAAAATAAACTGATTATGTTTCAATTTTTCAACTTTATTATTCCCTTATAAATGTGTTCAACGGACTATGTGAATGGTTTGAATTATGTTTTAAAATTGTTTTGAGCTAAAAATGTGATGAAGGATGATTTTTCTAAAAAAAGTAGGTTTTCTGGCACATGTTCTTCTTGTGGGGAACTTCAAAAGTATTATCAAAGTGTAAAGATGATGTGAAGTGTGTTTTAAAATTTATTTGGTGTGTGTATGAATTTTTAAAGGTGATTTACCCATGGTAATGGTTGGGGATTTACATGCTACGTAGTGGTGTTTTCCAAATGAGTTTCATGAGTTATAAAAGTAGTGTAAAGTCCTATATGTAATTTTGAGATAATGCTTGGATTTTAAATGATATAAATACCTGTTTGGAATTGTGTATGTGAAATTGGTTTTTTATGTTTATTTTTGAAGTTTTTTTGAAACTTATGTGATATGTGGACCCGGTGGGCACTTTGGCATGTTATGGAAAATTTATTAAAAACCCAAGTTGTGGACGACTAATTTGGTATTTAATAATGATTGTAAAATAAATTTATTTTTTTGTGATTATGATGCTTGGATTTTATTTAGAGACCAATAGATCTTTTTATTAACTCCTCTCTATTTCCTAATGCATGAGGATGTTGTTGAACCACTATAACATTAGATGAGATCCTCTCTAGTGGTTCTTTCAGGGAAATTTTTTCAGTTTTGGTTCTTATATCACATTTTCCCAAGTGTTATTATTATTATTATTATTATCATGGTATTCATGGACTTCATCTAGAGGTTTAAGTGATGGTTTCTCTTCAACCCTGATTAGATAGGCTGGTACCCCCTTGAGTTAATAAGGCTAGGTGGGAAGTGCCAATAGATTGTCTACTTGAGAGATGTTTTCTGTTTTTTGACTATGTAGATATATTATATACTATTAGGTGGGTTTGATCTGAGTACATCCAAGGATTGATCTAGGGATTTTCAAAAATTGATCATGAGTTACTATCTTGTTTTTCTGTTTATTTATGTTGCATATTGGATATTGTTTTTTCTAGTTCTATTTAATTTTTTTAATTCCTTTACATTCTTCATAGATCGTTTTTATTATCTAACATAATTTTATATTTGATTTTTGGATTTTTAATGGGTTTTGGAAGGCGAAATAATTTTTTAATAGGAATGATGTTTTTGTTGTTTTAGAAAAAAGGGAACTTGTGTTTTTTTTTGTTAAAATGATTAAAAACCCTATTTTCAGAATGTGTTTTGAAACTTATGTTTGTGTAATTTTTAGGTGAATTAAATTCATGAAATCTTTGTTTATTACCTACAATGAAATTTAATCATATTCCCTATTGTACCATTTGGTGTCGGCAGATCCGATTTGTTTTGAAGGTGTAGGTTTTTGGCATATGTGCTCATAGTTGGTGAAGGTTGTTCTTGTGGTTGGTGGTGACCAAAATTTCACTTGTAAATATTTAGAAATGGTCTAGTTTTAGTCTTGTATTCAATTATATTTTGATTTTTAGCTATTTTATTGCGATCATTTGTATATTTTTTTGATATTGATTTATTGTCAGTTATGCTTTATTCTCACTTTATTTATTTGAACTTGGTGTTCTTTTCAAAGAAATTAGTCCCATTGTGATAACATTGAAGTCCAACTCTAGTTTCCAGCCTCTGGTAAATAAGAACACCGTTTAGTCCATGTCTCAGACCAGGTCGGATGTTGGGTTGGATGTAATATTGGCTTTTTTCCTAAACAAATGGTATCAGAGTAGGTTCTCATTATTTTGGATTCCAGTTGTCTTGGAGACTAGGGCTATCAAGACTGAAGAGGTAGTCAATGTAATGATGTCATGAACCCTAGCTCATTCTGATCCTTGATATTCCAGTGGTATTTCTGGAATTGGGTATTTTGTCTTTTCGATGTATTGAGTAATGAAAATGGAGGTGAGATAGTCTCATGTTGTAATTTCACACAGAGTAGTGACCCATGTGGAATTTGAGTGCATGATTCAAGTTCCCCTTATTTATTGATTCTTATTTGGATCATGGACCACTAACCATGTCATCAGGTTAGGCATAACCATCAGTTCCTCATTCTTGTAGTTTAGTATGAGATGTGTTTTGTTTTGGTTTTGGTTTATGTGAGTGGTATTTTAAAATGAAAATATTTTTTGAAATAAAATGAATTATTTTATGTTCTTTCATAGTGAAAATGGGTTTCAAAATAGATTCTGAATTGAAAATTTGGTAAATTCTTGTGTTTGATGATAAATGGAATGTGTGACCCTTGGTACTCTTTTTGGATGTTCACCTATTTGTGTGTGTGGGGGGGGGGGAATTATATGACGTTATTTATTTATGAACGGACTAATCAGAAGTGTGATGAACTCATATGTGATGGTTCATAAGATTCATGAGTGAGTATTTGAAGTCAAAATTTTCTCTTTGTTTTCCAATATGTTTCTTAAGGGGAAAATGGTTTTAGAATTTTTTTTTTCTCTGAGAACTAGATTTTGTTTTGTGAAAAGTGGATTTTGGAATCCGAATGTGGCCTTGGATGGAGGTTTGGAAATTGAAATTAAATGGTGGTTTTTTGAAAGAGGATTTTTGGTTGTGCGGGTAGTATTTGTTTTGTGAGCCTATAATTTTGACTTGGGATGTTATTTCAGATTGTGTTTTATATTTTTGTTGATTTTAGTTTTATCTTCCTTGGGTTATTTAGAATATTCCACCTAAAAAGGTGCCCAATTTTTTTAGTGGGACTTGACCTAATTGTAGTTACTCTTGATTATTTATTGTCTTCCATGGTGAGTGTGGTCCATTAAAGGTAGTGGAATGTCTTGAAGAACTAGATTGTGTCTTAAGCTCTTTGGGAACTCCCTAAGGTATGATAGTGTGTTCTGTTTTGGGTTTTTTAGGGTCTATAATTTGACTAGTCGTAGGTGATTCCCCGTCATCGATGAATGTTTGGATGACATGGGAAGTGTTCAAGTCTATTTTCATCTAATGTTTTTTACTAGGGATAGTTAATACGATGAATGTGGAAGATCTCATGAGTATTCTGCAAGGATAGAAAATAGTGTGGGCCTATATTGACCACCTCAAAGGGCAATTTTTCTTCTCTTTAGAGATAGAGTCACTGGACTTATTGAAAGTTCCTCCCTTTCATTGGGGTCTTCGAACAGAGATAAATGAGGGAGTTCTATCATCTTGTAAAATTCAGTTTGGTAAAAAAATTTATGAGGCATTCTTATCTAAATTGGTTTTGGGAGTGCATTCTGTGTTGGATGATGAACCAGTGTCTCTCTGTTCTCATGAAGGTTCCTCTTCTTGTGAGGGTAGTATACGAGGGGAACCTATCCTTGAGGATTATCCTTCATTGGTTCCAACATCTTGTTAATCATACCCTTCACTCATGTGTTTTTAGTGCATCCAATTTGGGTAGTCAAAACCCTATTTTCGTAATCCCTTGAAGGTGTGTAATCATTTTGCCCATTTTGGTCATATGGAAAAAAATTTAAAGAAGAGTTACCTAAAGAATAAGTATTGATTGGAGGATGTCATCATCTATTTGTGAGGCTGTATATGCTTCAAACATCAGGGCTCCAGCCATAGGCCTCAGAGTTGATCTTGCACTCAGTGATAAATCGTTGGGGGTGTGGGAAAACTACGCAAGGATTTTTTCTCTAGAGTTATAGTGTAGATGTTTGAAGTTTTCCTATTTAATTTTTCTACTTTTTTAAGTTCATATTTTCATTAAAAATGTGTGATTCAAATGTTACATCCTGATCTAAGTGGTTATGATTATTAGAATATTGATCCTAAATTAATTATTGTATCATGGGTGTGCTTATCCCTTCAATTGGTTAGCTTCGATTTTATTTTTCAATTGCACTTCTTTAGAGATGTCTATTCTTATTAAAATCGATGATTATTTTTTTGTTGGGTTTTTTTCATGTGAAAATATACTATAAGGGTTTCTCTTCATGTTGGGTATTTTTCATGCATGGGAGGTTCCCAATTCAAGTGGTAGTGTTTTTTGATTTATGTAGAAAAGTTTGGGTTAGCCCATGTTGAGAGTTCCAGTATTAGTCTCCCCAATGTGGTGTTTTTGGGAGTTTTAATGTTGACCATGTGATCCAAGTTCCTGTTGTGGGGAGAACCCTCTCAGGTTCTCCAATTGTACACCATGTTGTGGATTCCTCTATAATTGTTCATGTGTGACTTGTGAATTTAAAGATTTCCTCGGGGTTCACAATTTTTTTTCAGTTTATATAGATTTTGGGAATGAATTTTTTTTATTCTCTATTTGGGTGAATTTACCAAGGAAAAATTGTTTGTGGTGGGGAGAATTATAACACCCTTACCTTGAAAATCCATTTTATTTAATTATTTTCTTATCTTTGGATATTTTGGTGGAGGTTCAGGTTGAACCCCAATTTAATATTTTTAATTTTCATTGAAAAGTGGAGTTTTAGGGCTTGGAAATAGATGGAATATTTTTTTCACATGATTAGGGGAATCTGTGCGGATTTTCCCGAGAAATCATGTAGCACATGGTTTAGAGACTGGTGTATAGAGCATGGCTTGCGCACAGTTTGGGAGACCATGAAAAAACCATTCGATATGGTTTTAGAATCTTTTTGTGGCATTTAGCATAGTTTGTGCATGATTTTGGAATCTGTGTAGCCAAACTATGTGGGGTGCCTCTTTTTTCTAGTAGAGGAAGCATGGTTGGTGGATGTTTTACAAAACTATACATCCAACAATGATAGTATCCTATATTCTTAAAATTTTAAAATTCCATGTTTTCCCCTCTGTTCTTTTAACCATATTTTTGGTTTTTCTCCCTTTTCTCAACCTAGGTCCACCAAGGGGCTCCATACAACCCTCCTACCTTGCCTCCCTACCATCAATGATTCTCTTTAAGGATTATATGGTGATTTATTATAGTTTTTAGTGGATTTATTTCTATTCTCTCGATTATCTCTTCAGTTCTTGGTTCCTTTTGGTGGGGTTTCTCTTTTGGCCGAACTTTAAGGGTTAGGGTTGATGTGTTGTTCATTTCTTTTGGTTAAAGGGTGTGTAAATTATCTATTGGGAAGTATTATTCCTCTTACAGAAGTTTCATGGAATTGGTACGTCTCTGAGGTATGTGTTTCTGTTCATTTACTATATGGAACATTCCATTTCATTCTTGAGATTTCAAAAATGATTTATAATTATGATTTTTTTTTCGTATGATACATTGGTCTGATTTTTATGGTGTATTCATGATGAAATACAGGTGTCAAATGGATTTAAAGAGGTTTTCTTTGATTATTATTTTGTTAAATGTGTGTAAAGTGTTTGATGAAATGCTAATTGATTTTTTCAAGTAAAATTCGGTTCTTTGGGTGGTGTTTTCCCTTGGTTATGTTTTGATAATGTGGATGGATTATCAGTTGGGTGTTGTAATGCTCCGACCCCAGTTACCCCGATTCGGTGGATTATTTTAATACATTGTCATGATTATAAGGAGTCAAGTCCCAAAATACTGATCAGTTTAGCAGTCTTGGAAAGTATATTACATACATGAATGTTACATTACACCTAATAAAATAAAACACAACAAAAATGATCCTTTGATAATTCCATTAATCCCCTAGCTTAACCCTACTTATCAATCATAATACACTTCTTGGAATCTTGATAAAATAAAACATAAGAAAGGGGTGAGCTCAAACTCTTAGTAAGGTAATGAAATATAGCAGAAGATAAAATAAACATTATACATGGTGAATAATTTAAAACCCATGCCATTACAAATAATAAACATGAACACTTTAATGAAGGAATATGAGATTAGTAAATAATTACATAATAAAATATAGTCATGGGTATTCTACAAGTCGAATAACCACATGAACCATCAATAATATTTTCATAATAAGGGAATGTATAATGCGGGACATTCTGAAATATTTTCTCCAGACCTCGGCCAAGACGTCTAAAAATGAATAAAGAATCGGCCAAAATCATATATCAAATTTGGGAAGGACTCAGCCAACTCCAAATATAATTGTCTCATGTGACCTACTGATGAACTGAGGAGCTATAGAAAGCTCCACCCGTCACTTACTAAGTCCAATTCATTCCACATATGAGAAGTTTGAAACATAACATAAACATTTTTATTAAAACAAGCATACGAATGTCCATACTTTAACCCTAAACCATGAATGGTATAAAAATAACACATCCATTTTCGAATATATCCCAAAACCTTCAATACAATACGGAATATTTTTATTATAATAAATCAACCTCGATCAAGAATAATATCCAGTAAATGATGTATACATAGTTGGAAATGATCAGTAAAAATCATTTAAAGAAAAATCAGTTTTTCATGAAATCATTTAAAAGTCACATGATTTATAAAGGAAGTCATTTAAAATATTTTCCTAAATCAAAGAGTCCCAAACAACTTTGAAACTTTTTAAAGGAATTAACATTTTAAAACATTCATGTCCATATAAATAAATCCTTAAAACCATTTTGAAAGCATGGAAATTAATGAGAATGGTTTAGAATAATAAATATTTAAAACATTTAAAATAATATTTTAGTAAAAGGTAACGTTAAAATAATCCCTTTGAAAAATCTTTTATGAAAAATGGAAATGGATAATAAATATTTCCCAGTAGATACTTACCTAAAAACAACCTCATATAACAAAGAGATTGTGAAACTAACCCTTACCTTGCACTTTCCTTTGGTCGAGGGTACGTTTATCCTTCTGTATAATGACCATACTATGTAATTAAATTATTCCAAAACCATATTAATATTTATTATATCATAAATGATTCATTTATGACTTTATACTACCCATTTAGAAATTATTTCCATGTTAAACTAACATTTCGGGTAATAATCACTTTCTTTATCCAACGTGTTTTAACTTTTTATTCTTGATCGTATCATTTAGATCATGATTTAAATACTTCCATAATATAACAAATGATTTATAGATCATGTATATTTGGAATATAAATATGTATAATAGATTGATATATGAAATGGAAAACACTTTTTATGGATACGGTAGGTCATACGTACGCATAAACGCAGTTTCCGTTTTCATATCGTATTGAATAGATGTAAGTGAATAAGATATATATAAGTACTTAAATATATATATATATATATATATATATATATTAAGTACCATTATTATGTCATATATTAAATACTTATTAATAATTTATATTTTTATAATCATCATTGAACAGTGAATTTGCAAAACGAATCTCATCGCGTCATGGAGACAGTAATCCATACGTACGCACGAGTGACAATATCATTATATTGATGGTGAAATAATATATAATTGGATGGTATATCATATATAAAGAAGAATTATAATGTTATATTTATTATTTAAATCAGTTATACTCATTATTATACTCATCCAAATAATGAAGTGTTTGAATAAAAAACTACACCACGACGTGGAGACTGTAAGTCATACGTACGCACGTATGGTGACTTTGTCATTTATAGGATAGATATAATAACGAATATAGTTGTAATATATTTGTAATAACATCATAGTATGTAGTAGGTACTGTATTTATTATTTTTGTATGGAAATAACAAAGAAATATGAAGTGGAAGAAGAAAAGAACTTGAAAGAGGGTGGTGAAATTATTACCTCTTCTTCGGGTGTTTCCTTTTGAGTTGATCAAAAGGGATCCTCTGGTTGGATTTATGATCAAAGTAAGAACTATAGGATTATGTGATTCAAGTTGGGAGGATATTAGGGCAGGGTTTGGTTGAGCCAAATGGCTTTGTAGGTGTGATTTTGAGAGAAGGGTAAGTACTCTTTTATAAGAGAGGTGAGGGTCACTTTAGGAAAAGCATGACATATTATTTTATAATAAAACAAATTTAGGTTTTTAATGGCTCCAAAATGGTTTATATCTAGTATAAGGTGGTTATGTGTCGAAAACCACTAAACCAATAGGTTTTAGATAGGTTTAGGTTACCATATTAACCTTATCATTTAGATTTAACTCTTAGTTAAATAGTTTAACTTTTACCATGTCTTCTTGTATTCTTAAACTATATGGTTAATAAACATACTCTAAACTTAAAAGTGAACCTAAAGTGGTTGATTAAGGACATAAATAATATTATTTAATCCCTTTTTCTGAACCTTAGATTTTTAGGAATATTATATAATTTAATAAATAATATTTGTTTTAAAAACTCATTTATGTCAATTTTGACACTATGTAGTATTTGGTTTTTTTGAAAGTCATCCCTAATTTATTACTTCGAAAAAGATACATTTAATCAATTCTAACATGTCATATTCTCCTATAAAATTCGTGTGGGTCATAAAAACATTAAAATTATATTTATTTTAATATTTATAATACCATTTGTTTGATTCTTTCATTAATAGGGTAATTACTGTATCATCATTGTATCATAAATAAATTTAATCATTTAATGCCTAAAATTATAAATAAAATGCCTTAATGTAGGAAATAATTTTATCTTTCTAATTAATATTAATAGTCGAATTTATATTATTTATTACCCTATATTAAAAATAGTTTAGTAATTAAACATTGAATTTAATACTTTTAACTCTTCTTTAAATGAAATAATAATAAATGTCCTAATCTAGTCCGAGTGGACCAAAGAGGATCATATTTTATTCCTAAGGGTTTTTTAGTAGAATTCCAGTTATCCAATAGAATTAGGACATGTTTTAGGGTAATTATAATATCATTTTTACCCTTAATAAATCTATTTACTTTTAACTGTGGCAAATAAAAGTCAAAAATTACTATTCACCAAAAATTATTTTCATCTTATTGAACAACATTTTAAATACTAATGTCACCAGTGTCTCTCAGATTTTTTAATTTCAACTCAGAGAAGAGGTAAAAATATGTTTTATGCAAATTCTCAAATGCTCATAGAATGTGGTTAAAAGACGGTAAAATGTTCAATAAAAATTTATACATCTAATTTTATTATAAAATGACTCCAATGAATTAAATTCAACTTAAATAGGTAATATATATCTATTTTAATTTAAAATAACTTAAAATAAAATAAATTAATATTTAAATAAAAAGTTGGTTTTCAATAATAACGTAGTGTTTTCCCTATTCCTCAAAAATTGGATGTTTTTAGGAAAATACCAAAAATAATCCTTAAGATAATTTTGATATTACAAATTAAAAAATGAATTTTATTTTACCAAATTCAAAACATAGAAGTTTCATTAATTAATTTAATATTAATTCCCATTTTCAAAACCAAAAGAACGAGTTTTTTAAAAGTAAAAACTATCAAAATATTGATATATGTTTATATCAAATTTAAATGTAAAATTGGTTATAATTACCTAAATTGTTTTAAATGATAAAAATATAATCTAATTATACTTCCAAACCATTCAAATTCATAATTTGTCACTATAAATTATTATGATTAAAAAAGTTGTTTTCAATTGAAATTTAGTATTTTTCACTATTCATCAAAATATGAAAGCTATCAGAAATGTACCAAAAATTTATCCAAACTAAATTTTTTTATCCTGATTGTAAAGAATAATTTAATTTCATTCAATTGAATATATAAAAGGTTCAAATATTGGTTTTCAAAAGGTTTCTCCATTAAAAGGTGGTAAAATAATTTTTTTTAAATGAATTTGTTCTTATATTATGTCAAACAAACACATAATATGGGTGTTAAAATTATATAGAGTATATATGATTCGAAATGCAGTTAATACTATTCATAACCAATTTTTAAACGGCTATTTTGGTAATATGTGGTGCACTCAAACTCGATGTTTCCTATAGCGCATGTTATTGAATTACTTTAATGAGATAACATACTAAGAAATCTTGGGGTGTTATAGGTGTTATATGTGAAAAGTGGTATATTTTTATGGTGTGATTATTATGTGTGACTTATTCCTTTTCATTTAAAAATTAATTCTTCTTTAAAAATGTGTTTTCAAAATGGTTTGAATTTCTTATGAAATGGACGGTGGTTTTCTAAAATAAATTGATATTATTTCAAGTGTTCATCTTTATTGTGCCTTTATAAACGTGTTCAATGGACTTTGTGAATGTTTTAAAACATGTTTTAAAAAAAATTTGAGGTGAAAACGTGAATAAGGATGGTTTTCCTAAAGAAATTATGTTTTTTTGAAACATAAGCTTCTTTCTTTGCACCTCAAATGTTTTTACAAATTTTAAAGGTGATGTGAAGTGTGTTTTAAAATAGATTTGGTGTTTATGTGAATTTGGAAAGGGGAAAATCCATGGTAATTGTTAAGGATTTACGTTCTCCTTTGTTGCGTTTTCCGAATGTGTTTCATGATTTTTACAAGTGTTGTAAAGGCCAATTTGGAACTTTAAGAAAAGTCATAGATTAAAAATGATATAAAGTCCAGTTTAGCATTTTGTCTGTGAAAGTGGTGTTTTATGATGATTTTCAAAATTGTTTTTGAAACTGATGTGTTATGTGGGCCTGGTGGGAAGGTTTTCATGTTCTAGAAAATGTATTAAAAACCCTGGTAGTTTGAGTCATGGTTTCAATTTAACCATGATTGTGAAAGATAGATTTTCATGTGATTTTGATGCTTGTATTATATTTTGAGACCACTAGAACTTTGGATGAACTCCTACCTAGTGGCATGTGCATGAAGATGTTGTTGAATGACTAGAACATTGAATGAGATCCTCTCTAGTGGAACGTTCATAAGAATGATGTTGGTTGTGGTTATTATGGCCCATTTCTCCAAGTGTTATTATTACTATTATCATCATCATCATGGGATTCTCATACATTATCTGGAGGGTCAAGTGACTGTTACTTCTCAACCCTGGTTAGATGGGTTGGTACACCCCTTTACTTGATAGGACTAGGTAGGATGTATCGTTGGATTGGCTAGTTGATAGAGACTAGTTGGTTACTGACTGGAGCTATACTATATGCCAATAGGTGATTCCGATCTGAGTACACCCTGGGATATCTCTATGGATGTTCAGAAAATACTCAAGGGTTACTTTCTATTTTTTCTTCTTATTTATGATGTATATTGGATATTGGTTTTTCTAGTTTTTTTACTTATTTGGTTTTATTTACATTATTCAAAACAACTTTTTATTTTATATATTGGTTTTATATTTTATCTTTTGTCTTTGGAATGGGTTGTCAAAGGTGAACCCATTTTTGAAAAGGAAATTTGTGTGTGTTGTTTTAAAAAAATGTTACATGTGTAAAGTTGTGTTTGGTTCTTAATATGATCAAAATAAACTTTTAGAATGTGTTTTTTAAACTTGTGTTTATGTACTATTTTGTGAATGTAAATGCATGGACTTGATGGTGACTGCATACTAAGTTTTTTAAGCTTACACCCAACTTATACCATTTGTTGTTGGTATACCCAAGCTATTTTACAGGTGTAGGTTCCTGGTCTATGTTCTCGTAGTGGGAGAAGGTTGGTCTTAGGGTTTGTGGTAACCAAGAGGTCACATGCAGATCGTTTAGAATTTTCCATTCTTAATCTTGTATTCAATTTGGTTTTTCTTTTCATCTATTGAATCTGGATGAGTTGAATATTTTTTGATGTTCAGATATTGTACGTTATGTGGCATGCTTAGTTTATTTATTTTATCTAGGATTTGTTTTCGTAGAAGTCATTCTTATTGTAATTTCATTGAGGTATGCCCCTAGTTACCAGAAATTAGGTATTTGGAACACCCTTCAAGCCATGTCTCGAGCTGGTTCAGATGTTAGGTTGGAGAAATCCCAACTTGGTTCATGACAAAATGGTATCAGAGCAGGTTCTCATTATTTTGGGTTTCAGGGATCTTAAAGAATAGGATTGTCGGGACTCGAGAGGTAGGCATATGAAGTATTTCATGATGTATTTCTCATTAAAATACTTGATCTTCCTTAGGTCGGCTACGATTTGGGTATTTTCTTTTTTTCTGTAGATTGAGGAGTTAAAATGGAGGTAATCTGATCACATGTTGTGATTTCACATGGAGTGTTGACCCATGTGGAATCAGATTGCACAGTTCAAGGTCCACTTAGTTGTTAATTCTTACATGGGACATGGCCCACTAACCATGTCACTAGGTTAATCATAACCACTAGTTCCTCCTTAAGGTAGTTTCATATCATCTCTGATTTTTTTTGGTTTCGAATGATGTGAGTGAAATTTTAAAATGAAAATGGTGTTTTAAATGGAAATAATTTCATTCATGTGGTTTTGGATTGAAAAATGGGTTTTAAAAGAGAAAGTGAATTGAGAATTTGGTAAATTCTTAGGTTTGTTGGTAAATCATATGTGTGGACCTTGATGACCCTTGTAGATGTTTACATAAGTGTAGTTATGTATGAAAAGTTCATGACATCAAGTATGTATGGAATTTCGAAGAGGAAGTATGATAAACACATATTTGATGGTTCATAGGATTCCATGGGTGACACTATATAGTCAAACTTTTGTCTTGGTTTTTCAAAAATTGTTTTTTGAAAGGGGATAATGGTTTTGGAAAAAAAATATTTGAGCAGTGGGTTTCATTTTTGAAAAGGGTATTTTGGAATTGAAAAGTGTCCTTGTAACAAGGAGATTTGGAAATTCAAATGAGATAGTTGTTTTTTAAAATAGGATTATTTTTTGTTCTTGTAGTGTTTGTCCTGTGATCCTGTCATTTTGGATTAGGATGTTCTTTCTGATTTTTTTGGATTAATGTTGAATTTGGTTTTTTATTCCCTTTGATATTCAGAATATTCATTCAAGAAATTTCCTAATTGTTTTTAGTAGGCCATTCCTAGTTTCTGGTTCTTCTCGATTCTTTCCTATCTTCAATGGTGATAGGATTTTCTTAGAGGTAGTGGAATGGATTGATGAAGTAGAGTGTGTATTCAGGTTGTTGGGAACTCCTAAAGAATTGAGAGTGCATTCTATTTTGGGTTTATTTGAGGGTTCTGTTATAGGATAGTGGAAGGTGATTCCCTTGTCATCGATGCTAGTTTGGAGGACTTCAAAATTGTTCAATTTTGTTTTCATCTAATGCTTTGTGCCTTAGGAGGTAAAGACGAAGAAACTGGAATAGTTCATGAGTATTCATTAAGGCTAGTGGATAGTGAATGACTATTTTTACCACTTCCTGGATCTTTTTTCCTTCTATTTGAGAATATAATTTTAGGTCCTATTTAAATTTCCTCCTTCTTTTGGGGTCTTTGACCAGAGATCTGGGAGTGATTTCTCTTGTACGATGAAAATCACTTTGGGAAATTGGTGGATTAAGTGTTATTATCTGATTTTTTTATTGGAGCATAGACTGTAGTGGCTAATGAACCAGTGTATGTCAGTGCTCATGAAGGTTCCCTATCTGATGAGAAGTGTGTGATAGAGAAACCAATCCTTGAGCAGTCTCCTTCTTTGTTTCTGACTTCTCATTCATTTAAATGTTCACTTATTTATTTTCACTTCGGTATCTTTGGGCATTTGCATCAATCTTGTCTGAATCCATTGAAATTTTTTCATAATTGTGGTTATTGGGGTCACCTTGATTACTTTTATAAGAATAATTTCTCGAAGACAAAGTCTTAATTTGAGGATGTAAACTTTTTTTGTGAGGTAGTATATGCTTCAAACATAATGCCTCTAGCCATAGGAACTAGAGTGTAGCTCATGCTCAGTCAAGAATTGTTTGGGGTGTGGGAAACTAAGGCCCAGTTTTGGTCTCCCATGATGGCGTGTAGACATTTGAAGTTTTCTTTGGTTTTTCTACTATTTTAAATTCATATTTTCATTATAAAAGTGTGCTAAACTTATTCTATAATGATCTGAGTGGTTAGTATTATCTGAATTGGGATATTAAATTAATTATTTTCTTGTGGGTGTTCTTAACCCTTATAGAAGTTAGTTTCAGTTTTAGTTTTTTTTAGCTTGTTTGGAGATGTCTATGCTTATGAAAAATGATTATTAAAGTTTATTTTCATATTCTATGTTTGATTTTAAATTCATTTCGGGGGTTTCCACTTGTGTTGCGGATTTTACATGTGTGATTGGTTCCAAGTTCTAGTTTAGAAGTGTTTGTATTGTGTGGGAAAGTTTGGGTTAGTTTATGTTAAGATTTCATGTATTGGTATCCCTAAGGTGATTTTAACGGGATTTTTAATTTTTATTTAGTCATCCAAGAACTTCTAGTAGGGAGCACTCTCTCATGTTATCTGATTGTTCATCATGTAGTGGATTCCTCTAGAATTGGTTGGGTGTAACTTATGAAGTGAAATGTCTCCCTAAGGTCCGTAGTTTCGTTCAGTTTATTTCGGTTTTTGGATCATGTTTCTTTTTCATCCATCTGAGTGACATTATGGGGGAAAACTGTATTTTGGTGGGGATAATTTTCACACCCAAACATTGTAAATCCTTTTTATTTAGTTTTTTTTTGTATTTGGATATTCTGGTGGAGGTTCTGGTTGAACACCAGTTTAAATTTTTGAGTTTTTGTCTTGAAAAGTATAGTTTGGGGGCATGGTAGTAGGTGGAACATAGTTGGAACATAGTTAAAGTAAACCATGTGTTTTAATCTAGGAAACCATGTGGAACACAGTTTTAAGACCGGGGAAAGTCATATAGCTTGTGTATAGTTTGGGAGATCATGCGGAAACTGTGCATTATCGTTCTATAATCGGGCAGAGGCATTTAGCATGGTCGGGGCATGATTTAGTAAATAGTGTTTTAAAACCATGTGGGGTGCCTATTTTGTCCATTAGAGGGTGAAACATTGGCGTATAGTTTATCAAACAGTGTACCCAAACCATGACAGTTCCTCAGATTCCTAAAAATGTGAAATTCCAATTTTCCCCTATGTTCTTTTAACCACATTTTGGGGTTCTCTCCCCTTTCTTGACTTAAGCATGCTAAGGGGCTCTAGAAAACCCTCCTCCCTTTCCTCCCTTCCACCATTGATGCTCCTTGAAAGTTTATAAGATGAGTTATTGTAGTTTTTGGTTTAATTCATCCTATTCTATCCCTTCTCTCTTATGTTCATGGTTCTTCTTGTAGGGATTTCTCTTTTGGCTGAAACCTCAAGGTTAGGGTTGATTTTTTTTCCATTAGTTCTATAGTTTGTTGATTGTATCTTCGGAGGTATTATTCCCCCTCCAAATGTTTTGTGGAATTATCACATCTTTGACGTAGGTGTTTCTATTTAGTTCCTTTCAATCACATTCCATTTGATGTTTGAGATTTCTTAAATAATTTATAATTTTAATTCACTTTATTATTATACATTGTAATTATTTTTTATGGTGTTTTCATGATGAAATATGGGTGTGAAATGGTTTTAAAAATGGTTAAATTGATAACGCTGATGTTAAAAGCATCCATGGTGTTTGATAAAATACCAATTGAGTTTATAAAGTGAAATTGGGTGCTTTTGTTGTGTTTCCCTTAGTTATATTTTGATAATGTTGATGAATATTTTGTTTGGTGTTATATGTGGATAGTTGTAGATTTTATGGTGTGATTAGTTTGTGTTTCTTTTTGATTTTTTTTAAAAAGATGATTCATTAAAAAATTATTTAAAAATGCATAGAAGTTCTTATGAAATGGAAGATGGTTTTCCTAAAGAAAGTGATTGTGTTTTAAGTGTGACTCTTTATTATTACTTTTTAAACATGTTTAATAGACTATGTGAAATATGTAAGTCAATTTTTTAGAATTATTTGTGCTTAAAATGTAATGATTTTCTGTTTTCTTAAAGAAAGTAATTTTTGTCGAATATTAGCTTCTTGTTGTCCACCTCAAATGTGTTTTCAAATTATAAATGTTATGTGATGTGTGTTTTAAAAAGGATTTGGTGTGTGTATAAATTTTGAAAGGGTATTTTTCAGGGGAATGTTTGGGGATTTACATTATCATTTGTTCTACTTTCTAACTGGGTATCATGAGTTGTATAAGTGGTGTAATGTAATGTTTGTCATTATGAGATAATGCTTGGCTACTAAATGAAAAAAAGGAATATTTAGCATTTTGTATGTGAAATTGTATTTTTATGTTTATTTTTGAAATTTTTTGAAACATATGACATATATGGGCCCAGTGGGAATGTTGGAGGATTTTGTAAAATGTATTGAAACCTAGGTAGTGTGATGCCTGATTGGTTTTTAGAAATGATTTAGAAATAAATGGATTTTCGTTTTACTGTGATGATTAGATTATAATTTAAGGCCACTAGAAATTTTGATTGACTAATCTCTTTGGGATCATGCATCAGGATGTCATTAAACCACTAGAACATTAGATGATATCATCTCTAATGGTGTGTGTATTAGAATGTTTTTGGTTGTGGTTATTATACCACGCTTCACCAAGAATTATTATTATTATTATTATCATCATGGGATTATTGGGCAACATCTAGGGGGTCATGTTATGGTTTACTGTTAACCCTGATTAGATGTTTTGGTACCCTGACCCCCTTTACTTGATAGGGCTAGGTGGGATGCGCCACCAGATTGTCTAGTTGAGAGCGGCCAGATGGTTATTGACTATGGAGATGCACTATATTATCGAAATTGATTCTGATCTGAGTAAATATATGGTTCACTCTTGGGATGTTTAGGAAATTCTCATGAGTTATTATCTAGTAGTTCTGTTTACTTTTATTACATAATGGATATTTGTGACGACCCAAACATTCATTAATGGAAATTCCTCTAGATCTAATTAAATTTTTATTATTGTTATATAAAATGTGAACTTAATGGGTTTTATGTTTTTGGAATTTAAAATATGGTAATGAATTGTGACTGTTGCTAATATAGTCATTGAATAGTGATCACATGATTAGTATAAATATAGGGCTTTAAAAGATCCAATTTACTCAGAAAAAGGAAGCGATGGCCTCATCTAGTAGACTTTCCCCATACGAAGCCCATTTATTGTAACTTAGAAAGGAGGTTTCATCATTGGGATTTCCTCTTGAAAAATCAAAATCTAATGTTGAACATATTAAGATTGAGCGGAACCGACTACGGGAGAAGTGGAATTTAATAGATATTACCACCCGAACGGTGTTATAGGAGCCACCCCAAGAGTTTTTCACCATCGCACACCTTACCATTCGGTCTTATGAAGGTGTTGTAAGGGCTTATGTAACAATACCTTAGCACTGTTATTATGTGCATTATTTTTGTATATAATAAAGAATATACATTCATTTTATTATTACCACTTTGTAAATAATTTTGAAAGCAAAAATAGTATTCTTAGTTAATATTCAACTAAGAAATCTATTTTGATGAATTAATGGATTTTTGAATTAAATAATATTTTAACAAAATATTATTATTAAATTAATTTTTATTAAATATAAATGATCATATAATTTTATGAATGCAATTGTAATTTTTATTAAGGTTTAAATTTTTTTTGTCAAAACCCATGAATTTCATGTAAATGTCATTTTTTATTTTACAAGTAAAAATTCGCATATTTATAAAATTATTTAGATAAAATTAATATAATTTTTGGAATTAGGACTTAGAAATTATCCAATGGTGAATTTTTCCTAATTTTCTGAAACATTTGATTTTTTGTGTAAAAATTAAATACCCTTTAAATATATAATGTGTTTTATAACATCATAATGACCCAATAGTGAGGTAATAAAATAATATAAACATTATTCTCGACCAATATGTATTTTATCATTAAAATAATTTGATTTTGTATTTGTTTTACTTATTTTACAATAATTTTGTGGACCCACCAGGACTTATAAATCATTTTGTCTTTTTAAATTGTTTTCCTTGAGAGTGTGACTCACCTCCATAGAAGAAACCCTATTTTTTTAAGAAGTTCGTCCATTGGCCTTATATACACTCACTTTGAGAAAAAACATGGGCAAAAACCATGGTCTGGTTTGTGGTATTGATTAGTTTAATGTGTGGTGACTCAAACCTAAATAATAAAGAATTCCCTCTCCTTTCCTATATAAACCCACCCAAGCTCCCAATTCCTCTTCACTCAAAGCCTTTGGAGTTATACCGACCCATTACCTCCTCTCTATATAATCCTCACAAGGTTCCCTAAGCTCCCAAGAATCCTCTCTCAATCCTCTCCCAAGCCTTTGGGATCACACTTCCAAGTAAGGGATGTCTTCCGTTCTCATTTTTCTCTAATTTTCTTTAAGTTTTTATGCCCTTTTTCAATTAAAAATGTTGTTTTATGATTCTAAAACTCCCCCATGCTTCCCTATTTTTGTTTGGATGATGTGATACCCCTTTCTCTCTCATTAATGGCTCCCATGTGCACTTGTTACCATGCCGAAATTTCTTAAGGGATTTATCTCTCCTCTTTTACATCCAAGTAATTATTTTTTATTATGCATCTAAATTACATTACATTTGTTGGGACATGTATTCATATGACCCCCTTACTGTCCATTTCATGTAAATAAGATGATACACCCCTTTCTCTCTCATCAAACTTTTTTATGAGTTCTTATGTCACGTCGTTACGCTGCCGAAATTGCACCGTGATTTTCCAAGAAAAACTCATTGTGTAGTGAATACCATGCCGGTTTATATATCAAGGGTATTCACCTTTATGCGCATTTACTTATTGATTATATAGTTTCATGTATTAATTCCACATTCCTTTACCGTGGAATAAATGATGATGTTTTATATATCCATGTTTTATGATCCATGTGTCACACTTATGCATGAAATGAAATGTTTACGAAGGGTGTGCCCTGATATCACTCCAATTAATTGGGTAAAGTATAGTATCATGATACATCATGTGAAATGGGTTTTGACTCATTCTAATTCAAGTGAAACAAGTTTTTACTCATGCTTCATGTGCAATGATCCTTGGCTCAAGCTAATTCCATGTTAAGTGTTGTTGCCACATTCTTATGTTATGATTATCATGCTTTATCATGCCTTTATGTTCATATTTCTCTTATGATCCATTGATATGCCTACTATCTAATATTTATTGTATTAATCATGTTATTCCATTTTTATATCTTTAATGGGATTTATATCTCACCCTTTTCTTATGCATGTCCTCTGGTTATCCCATGAAATGCTAAGTGCGAGGGAATTTATTGGTCATGTAAAGGAAGTTTTCACTAAATATGTTGTATGTTTTATGTTCAAAACTATTATGTAAAGTTCCTAAGCCCCAAATACACTATAAATCTCGATATTCTATGTTTCATCAAGTGAATATTTTTTGTAATAAATCAAGTTTAAGTGTGTAATAAAAAATGTGTTGTTATAGTTGGTATTAGAGGATAGGTTTAGTTATATTTAGGATTAGGATTAGAAAACCCTAGTGAAGACTTATAGACAATAATAAGTATAATAAAAACATACGTAAGTATTGTTGAGTATTGAGTAAGTGGTTTATCAAGAAAATACATCCTTGTTTGGATACGAGCATGTAGAGGTGGCTCTGGCACAAATGTATCCTAGGGGTAAAACCCGAAAACACCGCTTTGTGTTAGACTCAAATGGGAACTGGTTCACGACAACAGTGCTTGATTCACTCTTGGTTATGACACTCCTGAGGGATATTCTTTTTTAAATTAATAATCTTAGTATGAACCCTTATTAAGGGAATTAAAAAAATTCCCCTAAGAATATATGTCAGAAATTAGATCATGGATAACATAGATTGAAGCCTATGGATTCATAAGTTAAGGAAATAAAAGTTATTTATAAATCATCAGTTTTTTCCTTGGATTTACCTTTATGTGGTTCCCCTAACTTTCCTTTTATTCCAGCCAATGGATGGTAATAAGAGGACTCATGATAACAACCGATGGGAAGATCAATGTGCTGACTGTGCAAATGAGATGCCCAATCTGATGGGAACGGGAATCACAAACATTGTCACGCTTCTCTCTCAGTAAACTCAATATTTGAATAGAAACATGGGTCAAGAGTGACGTTCAACCCCCCCCCCCCCCTGAAAAAGAAAAATTTGATATCTAGAGCTTCATGAGACAAAGGCCCACTACTTCTAATGGATCATCTGATCCCTCAATCACCGAACAATGGATCAACTCCATTGAAAAGATCTTCTCCATCCTTCAATTCTCTAAGAAATAAAAGGTTCTTCTTGATGCTTATCGTATGGAAGGTGAAGCCAATAAATGGTGGAAATTGATAGAAAATATGAAGCATGAGGAAGAGATCGAGGCGTCGGAATGGAAGGATTTCCAGAAGATGTTTTTTGATAAATAGTTTCCATGCACCCTCCAACTTAAAATGGAAAGGGACTTCCTTTCCCTCTAGAAAAAAGATAATGAATATATCAAAGCATACGAGGTAAACTTCACAAGGCTTGCACGATACGCCTCCAGCTTTGTTGTTACCCCTGAATGCAAGGTTGATTGTTACTTTGGTGGGCTTTAACCTAGCCTACAAAAAGCGCTGGTGATCCATGACTTTGACACCTATGAGGAAATTGTCTCATGTGCCCACAAGGTCATAATGGACATCAGAGAATTTCTGGGGTATCATGGGGATAAGAAGCGTAAGGTGGAATTCAATGCTGGTGGTCCGATGGATAAATCCAATGGTGCTAAGAAGATCCAGCACTCCACTTTCCAAAAGTAAGGAAACAAGCACCCCAAAAATTTCCTAAAGGGGGTTAGGAAATGCTTTAGGTGTGGAAGAGAAGAGAACCTAGTTGTTAACTACCGACAAGAACAATCCATGGCTACAACATAGCAGAGGAAAGCTCCATTAGAACCTCAAAGCGTTGTTAATTGCTGAAACTAGAAAGAACTAGGGCATCTTGCAAATAATTTCTCTAAGACAAGGAATTTAGGAGGCAACCAACAACCTCCAAATCACCAAGGGAGATCTTTTTCCATCACTACTACCGAATTGAACCCCAACAATGAAGTGGTGATAGGTATTCTAGTTATTCATTAAAGAACAAAAAATTTACTTTTTGATTCCAGTTCTACACATTCTTCTATATCCAAAAATTTTAGTAGAACAATCCCAGCACCAAAACAAATCATGGAAGTAATGATGTCGATGAGAATAGAAAATGGGAAAGACATTGAATTACATGAATATAACTTCTCCCTATCATAATATATGGATTTAATTTACCAGAAAACCTCATCATACTCCCTCCAGGGGAATCTAATGAAATTATTGGCATGGATTGGCTTTCCTTATATAGATCCAACATAAATTCTTGTGAGAGTGAAATCACTCTCCATGTGGAGAATTGACCCCTGATTCTATACATGTGCAAGGAGGAAGATGAATCTTCTTTAGATCCATCATCTCAACCGTGGATATTACTTCCCTATGAGCACACATATCTGGCTCAGATGATTGAGTCTAATGAGGCAACCATCCTTGAATACATGCCTATTGTGAGGGAATTTTCTGAAGTGTTTCTCGAGGAATTTCCTAGTATTCCTCCTATAAGGGATCTGTAATTATAAATTGATCTTATACCTGGGGAGTTTTCAATTTACAAGACTCTGTATTGAATGGTTTTTGTGGAGCTTGAGGAGATGAAGAAACAACTATAGGAGAATCTGGTTAAAGGGTTTATACGCCCAAGTGCTTCACCATGGGGTGAACCAGTCAACTTCCATAAGAAGAAGGATGGTTCAATGATCATTTGCATCAATTATTATGAACTTAACAAAATCATGATAAAGAACAATTATCCTCTTGCACGAATTGATGACTTCTTTGATCAGATGTATGGAGCACAATACTTCTCCAAGGTGGATTTTCGATCGGGATATTATCAAGTAGGGGTGAAGAAGGAAGATATCCCCAAGACTGCTTTACGTACAAAATACAGGAACTATGAATTCATATTAATTCTTTTAGGACTCACTAATTCTCTAGAAATATTCATGGAATTGATAAATAGAGTCTTTTAGGATTACCTCAACAAATTTGTGGTAGTATTTACAGATGATTTTCTGATATACTCCAAAACCAAGGAGGATCATGAGGAGCATCTATAAACTATACTAGAGACCTTTCAGAAAGAGAAACTCTATGAAAAGTAAATAAAGGGTGAGTTCTAGTGGAAGGAGGTCTCAATATTGGTCCATATCATCAAAAGCAGTGGGATATCTATGGATCCCTCTAAAACTGATGCAGTTGAGGGATGGTCGAGGACAACATCGGTAATGGATATCCATAGCTTCTTTGGGTTAACTGGATATTATCGACGATTTTTGAGAAATTTCTCACGATTATACAACCCTCTTACCAAGCTAACTCAGATGGGAGTACATACTTCTTGGAGTGATGAATGTGAAGAAAGCTTCAAGGAGTTAAAAATGAGTCTTATTACTGTGCATGTGCTCACTTTAACCACAAGTGGAAAACTTTATGTTGTATTTAGTGATGCTTCGAAGAATCTAATGGGTTTTGTGTTGATGAAAGATGAAAAAGTCATTTCCTATGCTTCAAGACAATTGAAAGTTAATGAGAAAAATTATCCAACACATGATTTGGAGATGGTTGTGGTGATCTTCGCTTTAAAAATTTGACGGCAATATCTCTTTGGGTAGAAGTGTGAAATATATACGGACCGCAAAATCCTCAATTATATATTCACATAGAAAGGGTTGAACATGTTCCAAAGATGATGGTTAGATTTTATCAAAGACTATGACTTCTCAATCCATTACCACCCTAGGAAAATGAACATGGTAGCAGATTCTCTAAGTATAAATGTCCTGGAAATTCTATCATTAATGAGAATTTATAAGGACCCAATCTTCTTAGATTTTATGAATATGGACATTGGAATCATAAAGAAGGGAATATCATTAATCCTTTCACAAATGATTTCTCAACCATCTATTTTGTAAGGGTTAGAGGATACATAAATGGATGATGTGGGAATTCATAAGAGAGTGGAAGCTATTTGAAAAGGGAAATCCTTAGAGTTAAATGTTAATGAAGAATGAATTATTAGATTTGGGAAAATAATATGTGTCTCATAAAGTCTAGAGCTGAAAAAGGAACTTTTGTATGATGCACATAGTTCAAATTTCTCAATTTACCCAGGAAACATAAATATGTATCGAGATCTCCAAGAGCATTATTGGTTGGATAATATGAAGAAAAAGATCGCTGAGTATACATAAAAGTGTCTGGTGTGTCAGCAAGTGAAGGAAAGGAGGAATAATTCTAAGGGGATGATGCAAAGCTTTCCCATACCAGCATGGAAATTGGAGAACATCACCATGGACATTTTCACCAGACTTCCGAAGACATCTAAAGGCAACAATGCAATATGGGTTGTTGTGGATCGTCTTACAAATTCTGCACACTTCATTGCAATTCGGGAGGATTTATCAATGGATAATCTGGCACGGATATAGATCAGGTAACTGGTAAGGCTGCATGGAGTACTACTATATATTTTATCCAATTGAGATCCAGGATTCACCTCTATGTTTTGGAAGAGTCTTCAATAGGCTCTAGATATTTAGCAGAAATTCAGTACGCCTTATCATCCTCAAACTGATATCCAATCCGAGCGGACTATCCAACCACTTGAGGACATGTTGAGAGTGTGTTCTATGGGCTTCAATGGAGGGTGGGACCAACATATTCCAATATTTGAATTCTCCAAGAATAATAGTTTCCACTCAACCATCTGAATGGAAACTTAAGAATCCATGTATGGGAAGATGTGCAGAACACCGGCATGTTGGGATGAAGTTGGTGATCGTATGCTTCTAGGACTAGAAATGGTCTAAGAAATGGTGGGGAAGGTGAAAACCATTTAGCAGCATATCAAGGCAGCCCAGAGTTGACAGAAGAGTTATGAAGATAACCATCAATGAGACCTTGAGTTAATAGTTGGAGACATGGTATTTCTACAAATACCTCCATGGAAGAAGGTCAAGAGTTTTTTAAAGAAAGGTAAGTTATTTCCTAGGTACATTAGCCCCTTCAAGATTCTTGATCATGTTGGGGTTGTAGCCTATCAACTAGTACTTCCACCTACCATGGCCAAAGTACATGATGTCTTTAATGTATCCCTCTTAAGGAATTACATACCAGACCCTTCACATGTACTCTCTTCAGAGGTATTACAGCTATATAATGATCATTCTTATGAGGAGAAACCAGTGAAGTTATAATATCTTAGAGAAAACGTTCTATGAAATAAGACAATGGCCCTCCTCAAGGTGTTGTGGAGAAATAATAAGTTTGAAGAAGCGACGTGGGAATCAGAGGAAGTGATGAAGCCGAGTTACCCATATTTTTTTTTGAGTATGAAAAGGAAATTTCAAGGGAAAAATTTCTTAAGGGGGCAAGATTGTAATGACCCAAACATTAATTAATGAAAATTTCTCTTGATCTAATTAAATTTTTATTATGGTTATATAAAATTTGTACTTTATTGGTTTTATGTTTTTGGATTATAAATACTATAATGAATTGTGACCATTTATAATATAGTTGTTGAACAGGAATCACATGATTAGTTAAATATTGGGCTTTAACAAATAAAACATACTCATACAAAGGAAGCGATGGCCTCATCTAGTAGACATGACCCGTATAAAGCCCATTTTTTCGAAGCTCAAAAAGGAGGTGGCATCATTGGGCTTCACTCTTGAAAACTCCTAAGCTAAGATTGAACACATTAAGATTGAGCATAACCGACTATGGGAGAAGTGGAAGTTAATAGAGATTACGACCTGAGCGATGTTATATGAGCCACCCCAAGAGTAGTCACCATCACACACCTTACCCTTGGGTATTATGCAGGTGTTATAATGGGTTATGTAACAAGAACATAGCACTATGATTATTTGCATTATTTTCTTATATAATAATGAATATACATTCATTTTATAATTGTCACTTCGTAAATAATTCTTAAATAAAAAATAATATTTAGAGTTAATATTCAACTAAGAAATAAATTTTTTATGAATTAATGGATTTTTTAATTAAATAATATTTTAATAAAATATTATTATTAAATTACTTTTTATTAAATAAAAATGATCATATAATTTTATGAATGCAATTGTAATTTTTATTAAGGTTTGAAAACAGGTTTTGTCAAAACCCATGAACATTCGGTAAATGTCGTTTTTTATTTTAAAAGTAAAAATTCACATATTTATAAAATTATTTAGATAAAATAAATATTATTTTTGGAATTCGGACGTCGAAATTATCCAAATGTGAATTTTTCATAATTTTCTGAGGCAGTCGAATTTTTGGGTACAAATTAAATACCGTTTAAATATATAATGGGTTTTATGACATCAAAATGACCAAATATTGAGGTAATAAAATTCTATAAACATTATGTTCGTTCAATATATGTTTTAGAATTAAAATAATGTGATTTTAGATTTGTTTTATTTATTTATCAAAGCTTTTGTGGACCCTCCAAAATTTATAAAATGTTTTGTCTTTTTAAATTTTTTTCCTTGAGGGTGTGACTCACCTCCACATAAGAAACCCTATTATTTTAATATTTTCATCCATTTTACTTATAAAATATTTTTTTACACTCCCTTTTCCAAAAAAACCATGGGATGTTTTGTGGTATTTATTAGTTTAATGTGTGGTGACCCAAACCTAAATAATAAATAATTCTCTCTCATTTCCTATATAATCCCACCCAATATCCCACTTCCTCTTCACTCAAATCCTTTGGAGTTATACCAACCCCTTACCTCCTGTATCTAAAATCCTCCCAAGGTTCCAAAATATCACAATAATCCTCTCTGAATCCTATTCTAAGCCTTTGGGATCACACTTCCAAGTAAGGGATTTCATCTATTCTCATTTTGTCCAATTTTCCTTATGTTGTTATCCCCTTTTGTTTTCAATTACTAATTCTAGGGTATGATTTATCACCTCCCTCATACTTACCACTTAATTTTTGGATGATGGGAGACCCCTTTCTCTCTAATTAATGTCTCCCATGTACACTCATTACCGTGCCGAAATTCCGTGAGTGATTTCTCTCTCCACTTTTACATCCAAGTAATTATTTTGTATTATGCATCTAACTTACATTACGTTTGTTGGGACATGTATCCATATGAATACCTTACTTTCCATTTCATTTAAATATGATTATACACACATTTCACTCTCATGAACCTTTTTTAATGAGTTCTTTTGTCACGTCGTTACGCTGCCGAAATTGCACCGCGTTTTTTCAAGAAAAAGTCATTGTGTAGTGAATACCATGACCATTTTTCTATCAAGGGTATTCACCTTTATGCACATTTAATTATTTATGATATAGTTTCATGTATTAATTATACATTCCTTTATCATGAAATAAATGATGATGTTTTATGTATCCATGTTTTATGATCCATGGGCCACACTTTTTTATGAAATGAAATGTTTACAAAGGGTGTGCCCTGATAGCACTCCAATGCATTGGGTAAAGTATAGTATCACGATATGTCATATGGAATAGATGATTAATAATGATAATTTAATTGAAACAATTTTTTACTCATTCTTCATGTGCAATGAGTTTTTACTCATGCTCCATGTGCAATGAGCCTTGGCTGATGCTAATTCCATGTTAAGTGTTGTTTCTACATTTCCATGTTATGATTATTAGGCTTTATCATGCCTTTATGTTCATGTTTATATTGTTCTCCATTGATATGACTATTTTCTAAAATTTATTTTATTCCTCATTTTATTCCATGTTTATTCTGTAACTTGGCTTTATAGCTCATCCTTTTCTTATTCATGTCCTCGGGTTATCACAAGCAATGCTAAGTACGGGGGAATGTAGTTGTCATGTAAAGGATGTTTTCAATAAATATGTTGTGTGTTTTATGTTCTAAACTATTATGTAATTTTCCTAATCCCCAAATATACTATACCTATTGATCTTATATTTTTTATCATATAATTATTTTATGTAATAAATTAGGTTTAAGTGTGTAATAAAAAGTAAGGTTGTTATAATATTGGTTTTTCTAGTTCTGTTTACTTTTTTGGTATCGTTTACTTTATTCACAAACCCATTTATTATCTAGATTTGTTTTATATTTGATTTATTTCTTTATAATTATATGTGGAAGGTGAAACCACTTTTTAAAAGGAATGTTGCGTCTGTAGTTTTAAAAAAAGGTAACTTGTGGAATGTTTTGATTAGTTATTAGAATTAACTAAAACCTATTATTAAAATTTATTTTAATAATTGTTTTTATGGAATGTTTTGGGAACGGAAATTCATGGAATATGTAGTTATTACCTAATTATTCTTTTAATCTCAAAACATACTTGTTCCATTCAGTGTCGGTAGAACTGAGTTGTTTCGCAGGTGTCGGTTTCTAGTCTGTGTGCTCACAGATTGAGCATGTTGTTATTGTGGTTATCATTGACCAGGAGGACATATGGAGATATATTGGTGTGGTATAGTTTTATTCTTGTATTAAATTATGTTTTTATTTTCATATGTTGTATCTATATCAGTTTTATATTTTTTTAATATTTAGTTGTTGTCAGTAATGTTGCATGCTCTGTTTATTTATTTGATCATCATTTTTTAGGCTTAAATCATTCTTATTTTGAATACTTTGATGGCTTGAACTAGTTTCCATCCCATGTGGATCAAGAATGCCCTTAGGTCTAGGTCTCGAACCAGATTATATGTCAAGTTGGATGGAATCTTGGCTTGGTTACTGAGACTTGAGATATGAAGAGGTAATATTTAATTGATTTTCAAGTCTGTAATATAGTTTTTAATAAAATGTTTTTAATTTCCAATAAATTATAGAATTAATTTATGTATCTAGTTTTCCAAAAAAAATAATTGAGCATAGTTGGTTTGATTCCATGTATCTAATACCATTTTAATAAGTAAGCACATGCTATTGGTTACTTAATTCGAGGATCCTATAAATATTAATATATTGTTATCTAAAATATGCATCATATACATATCAAAGGATGTGACATAGGGTATAATGGTCAATATGATATACTCATTTTAGTTAATATTCAATAATTTATTGATTGTATAATTTTTTAATGCTTATCAATGAATATGGTAAATGACATCAACCCTTTATGTGAGTTTTCAGGCTATGTCAGGTGCCTTATTTATTATTTTTAAAATTAATAATATTATTCCATCCATTATTTGGGGTGGTTATAAATGAATGGTTCTTAATGATATTTTCATATATAATTTCAAATATTTTTCCATATGGGGTATTATATGAACCCATATATAGTTTTTATTTCATACATCCTTCAACAAAACAGTTGACATAGAAACTTGGGAAAAGATGCATTTTATTGTGTAAATACCTCGACCCCAGTATCCCAGAGCTAGTGCCTTAATTTATTACATTGGAATGATTATAAGGAATAATATCCCAAGGGAACAAATATTTTAGCAGCCTTGGAAACTATATGACATAAATTACTCCCAAAATAGAAAATAAAACCTAATAAAGGAAGGTAATTTTCATTCTTGAACTAGTTCAAAGGTTTATTCTTATTAACTTATGGAAAGGAAACAAAATAATGGTGAGATAAAATGAACAGTAAGGGTTAAATAAAATGGAATATTTCATGATTAAATAATAAATTAAACAAAATCAATTTGTAATTTCATATATCTAATGAAAACACATTCCATTTAATCAACAAACTTTATAAGAATCTGAATTCATGGATAATATCTTAATGAAATAAATACTTAATAATTGGGATTCCATGATATTTGGAATATTGGTACCTCTACAGCAATCACTATCATAATAATTTTTAATAATTTTGGGTAAAACCTCTTTTAATTTTAATAAAATTTTCTTCTTATGAGACCAAAAATAAATCGAGGGGTTATCTATAACCTAGCCCCAATTGTGTCTGCATGTCTAAAAAAATCATTATATATAGAATTATTGATTTAAAAATATATTTTTAAATAAAAGTGTCTCATTTCACTTAGAAATGTTTTAATACCATGAAGATAATAATATTCATGATATGATATATCAATTGGGTTGTATATACACCTCATAAAAGAAGGTGGTTGTATAACATAAAAATATGTCTCGATAAAAGGATATTGAGACAAAGTTTATTAAAAATTAAAGTATTATGTGTATTTAAGTGGAATTAAATAATGTTATAATAAAAATTAATTTCACACATCATTGTATCATGACATAATCAATGAAATATATGTTTAAGTCATTGAATGAAAATTTATTTAAGAAATCTCTTAACACTTGTAATCAATCAAAATGTATTCCTCATTCAAGTAATAATTATCAAGTGAAAAATTTAATACCATGAATATAATTATATAAATGATATTACATATCAATGTTAAGTATATATACCCGACACACAATAAATAAGTGTTGAATAAGTTATATATCTAATAAAAGTAAAAGTGTGATGAGAAAATACATACCTCAAGCTTCACTCTAGTGTAGAACTATTCAACATCTGATATAATGGTTTAAATAATGTTAGTAAAAATTATAGAACTATATTTATATTTATAATACTTTATTATATGATTTTATAACATATTAATACCAATTGATTAATAATATTTCTTTATTTTCATACTTTTGGGTGCGTTTGTTTTATGGTTTAATGAATGGTTCACTTGTGGAAAATTATGGATGTTCTTATAAAATGATATTAAAACTCTAGTAGTAAAATGTAATAGTATTAATGAACTTAAATAAGTATTAATTGAACCATATAACGTTTTAGTTTCTTATAATAGTGTGATTCATTAGATTAAATGTTAATGATAAATGTTTTGTTTATTTTAGTAGTTTTTCCAAACATCACGAACTTGTTATGTTTTATTTACTATTTTGAGTTTATATTAGTTCTAGAATATGAAATAGTTTATAATAGACCTATTTAAATATTATTAATTCATAATGGTGCTTTTATGTCCATCCATTAAGGTGTTAATGTAAAACTAAAAAATTTATTACTCACGGGGAGGGTAAACCGACAGAATTTGGAAAATAGTTAAACTTCTTTGAATAAGAGTAGGTAATAAAAGGGATAGGTATAACATATTCCATAAGATATATAAGATTTTATAATATTCATGATTCTATTGTTATTATTCCTTGATTGATGAATTATATGAGGATAAAGTGTAAGAAGAAAAGAAAATAAGATATGTGTTTTGAGAACATTGCCTCTTGAATATCACCGCCTTGGAGGACACCTTGAGAACATTGGATTTGGTCTTTTGGTGATAAAAGTAGCCCTTGGATGTGGGTAGAGTTAGTAGGAGATAATTTCTTCTATACTATTGTATATTATAGGATTTTGAGTTAAATTTGGGTGGTGAGGGGTGGTATTTATACTTGAGGAGAGGTGAATTTAAGTATTATGATAATGATTATTTAATAATTCAAGCCAACCAAATTGAAGTGGAATTAATATAAATGAATTTTATTATTAATTAGTGTTTTTAATGTTGTTTAGGGTTAATAAATACCTCAAAAAACATTAAATATTTTAATTTTTCTGTATTTTAAGCTTTTACATTTTAACTAACCCTTGTCAGTATTTTACCTATACTGCGGAGAAAATAATTATCCTACCATGGTATGTTTTTAATACATAAAAATAAATTTGACCTTAAAAAATAATTTTTTTCATATTATTAAGAATGAGGAATCAATTTAAAAAAATTGATTCACTCATCACATATGTAATATGTTATAATATTAAATTCAGTATCACTTTCATATCGATTATGAATTACATAATATATATACTAATACATTAAACACAATGAAAAGGCATATTTTTAAAAGGAAAAGTCAAAATGTTTGAAATGTTTTTATATCCAATTTAAATATTAATTTGATTAAAATGAACTAAATTTTATATAATTACGTATAATTTACCTAGTTATACTTTGAAAAATTAAAAAATAATTTACCTATATAAATAAATAAGATGAAAAGGCGGTTTTGAACTAAAAGAATGTATTTTTTACTATTCATAAAAAAATTAAAATTATCTAAAAAATACTAAAATTTTACCATAAGATAATTTTAATATTCATATTTAAAAAATAAACTTTATTTTTTCAAAATAAAACTTATAAATGTGTCAGTATTTAGTGTTAAAATAGGTTCACCCTCAAAAGATGGAAAATTGTCTTTTATAATAATTTTGCATTTATGCTTAAAACTGGATTAATTCTTATCTTAAGACTATAAAAAATATTGATTTAATTTAATAACATTTTAAAAAATATATAATATATAAATATCATTGATATCTATCAGTAATAGGGAATAATTTAATTTATTAATTTAAATTCCATTATGAGGGAGAAAATAGTTTTTTATAAAAACACTTTTTTTATATTCAATTGAATTTTATTTTCATTTATAAATAATTGGTAATAAATGAATTCATTTTAAAAACATGTTTAAACTATATTTTCATAATGTAGTTAACCACATTAATTCTATCTATTCCAATTCATAGATTATAACTATCATAATTAAGTAATGATATTTTAATTTTTTTTTAAGCACAGTGTTATGTGTAATGTAAATTATCAAAAAAATGAGTTTAATAAGAGACATACCATAAAATATTTGGGTGTTACATTCTCCACTACTTTAGTAAATTTTGTACTCACAATTTGAAATCTCACTTCAAAAATCAATTTTTTGATACTTGAGAATTCCATTATAGGAAACCCACATCATAAATATGGTTAATAAAATATCCCCTAAATAAGTGGGATATGAAAATGGGAAGGTAAAAAAATTAGGAATTCGAATAGTATAACATTAGTGAAAATTGAAAAATGGGACATTTGAGAGAAATCAAAAAATCAAGTTCTGAGGGATAGTTATATAAATCATGGTCATTAGAAAGTTTACCATCACAAAACCATAAATATATGATGGGTTAAAGAGGAAATTAATTTCTTAGTAAGAAAATTATACGAATAACATTTTCATTTAAAATTAATTTTCTTAGAGTAAAGGAAATATTTTATAATATAGATAATTAACTGGAGAAAATAAACTTTCTTGATTCATTTCCATGTCACAAAAATATTTTTATCCTTTGGTAGTAATTCGAACTATTTCTACTTCATCTCTTACACCAGGTAATGGATAATCAAGATGAATTTTTTATGCCTGAAGCACATTTAATGAATCATAAGATCTATAATATCTTACCTTGGTCTCTAACTATTTTTCAATCCAAAATGGTAAAAACATGTTATTAAATATTATAAATCATACTTTAACATTAATTAATATCTAAAATCAACATAATACATTCCATGAGTAATTGACATTAAGATTATTCCTAAATATTACTAATCGTATTCCAAATTAAAAAATGGGAATCAAAAATTTACCCCTAGATAATATAAATGAGTTCATAATGAAAAATTAAAAAAATTACAATACTTTTGATCACATATTATCCTAAAAATGTTAATCCCCATAAAACATTAAGGAAAACATGGATAAATTATGAGGTTGTTAAATATATCCCATAAATCAAAATATTTTAGAAATAATAGAAAAATTAAACCATCAATATCACAAACCAATTTCATGGTTCATAATGTTATCCCATAATGTTCTCTTAATTATCTAAACATTGAGTACATATTAAGGTTATCTTCCCCAAATATTGTTTTTATAAAAGATCAACTTGCCACATAATCACTTCTCTTGGTTACTGGTACTAATCAACGCATTCTTTTAAATCCATGAGGAAAATGCATTGCAGAACAATCCTTATACATTCTATAATACATATAATCAAGATATAATAAATAATATAATTTTACAACATTATTAAATTATCCAACTAAATAAGAAAATTAATCATTACACATCATCTATATCAATAGAATAAGCTTGACCCTAATCACCTAGCTTCTTCTGATGTATATTCTCACAATTCTTATGGAATTCATTCATCTATTTCCCTAAATCCTTATAGTTGTAACACTAAATAGTATCCTTTTTACCCTCACCATTTAATTTTTTTCCTAGTGACCCTTATCCCCACACTTATAACAAACTACTAATCCCTTCAATCACTTCCCAAGGTGATTCTTTCCTCAATTATCACATGTGGGAAAATAAATATTTCCCTTTTTCCATTATCCATATTTTTCATTTCCATTTTATTCTTATCTTTCTTCCCATTAAAGTCATAATACATAGAGAACTATTCTTATGTCTTGATATCACATAAAACTATTTCATTGTATGAACAAAATGTTTGTGAGACCATCTCTCTTTAATGACATGGTTGAAGACCTTAAATTAAATGATCAATATTTCACTCATTGTTGTATATATAATCCATATCATACCTAGGTAACACTGCAAAGGTAGATTATTAAATTGAAACAAATTCTTTATAATTTTTCTTTAAGCTAAGTAACTTTATCTCCATTTCAACTTTTTTACTCGAGAGGAAAATATTTGTCAAAGAGTGTATCTTTAAAACCATTATATTTCATGAGTTCTATTTCTTATTCCTCCCTTATATTCTAGATTAATTACCACCATTGGTGAGTATTGTCCTTGAATAAATATACTACAAGTGTGACCTTTTCTTTTTCACTACATCCCAACAAAGAAAATATCTTCTCTAGAGACTTAATCCATTTCTGAACTGCAATTAGATTAATATTCCCACTAGTAGATGGGGGATTCTGTCACATAAAGAAAATGAAGAAATGAGAGACATGTTTTTTGAATAGGATTCTCCATCCCAAAATGATTTTTATAACCAGATTAATCTACCCTAAAATATCCATAATTTGTTTTGTTCCAAAACATGTAGTATTAGTTTCCATAGTTGGGGAATATCTACATTTTCCATGATTACTGATACCATTATTATTTCCAGGATCCATTTCTAAAAAATGGCATATAGTATATTAGATCATATTTTTATGAAACATAATATATAATTCCAAAACTTATGAAATACTTAAAATAAATTGAAAATTTTATGCATATTTAATCTCATACTCAGAAACATGGTATCTTTAGTATATTCTTCTATTATTATCTTAAATTATATTATAAGGTAATTTTATCTAATATATTTTTTCCAAAATCTAGTTAACAAGGTATCTAATAAACACACTTTGATACCAAATGTAATGAATCTTTCGTCAATAGCCCAGAGTTGGTGCCTTACTTTATTACATTGTAATGATTACATGGAATTAAACCCCAAAAGACCAAATATTTTATCAGTCTTGGAAAACTTGATTACATATGTGATACCCACTTTACATTGGTAATAGAAAATAAAACATAAAAAATGTAGGTAATTTTAATTTTTGAACTCATTAAAATGTATATGCTTCATAACATTGTGAAAGTAAAAAATAAGAGTGATCTCAAATTATTAGTATTGGTTACATAAAATAGAATCATTCATGAATCAATAATAATTGAAACATAATCAATATATAAAGGTATATATATATAATAGAAAAACATGCCATTTAATCAACAAACAAGAGAAAAATATGAATTCATGGATAATATATTCTGGGAAAAATCATAATAATTTGAATGTTAGGATCTCAAGAAACATGGTACCTCTACCGTAAATACTCTTTACAATATAGTTTAATCATTTTTGGTAAAACACCATTTAATTTTTTCAACATTTTTATCTCATGACACTACCGATGCTTTAAGGGGAAATATATAATCAGGACCCACCTATGTATTCATGTCCAAAGCATTCATTATATATTAAATAAAATCAATTTAAAAAGATTTTTTTAAATCAAAGTATACCACGCCACTTTTAAATGTTTTAATGCCATGAATTTAATGAGATTCAATATATGATATATCAAAGGGGCTATATATACACCTCGTAAAAGAATGTGGTTGTACAACATCAAGATATGTCGTAATGAAATGATATTGAGACAAAGTTCCTTAAAAATGAATAGATTATGTGTACAAAAGTGTAATAATAACATGAGAAAAAAATTCATTTCACACATAAACATTTCATGATTTAATCAATGAAATATAAGTTTAACCCAATTAAGGAAAATTGAGTTAATAAATCTCTTACCGCTTCAAATCAGTCCAATAATATGCCTCATAAAAGTAATAATTATCAAATAAAACATTTAATAACATGATTATAATAATATTTATGATATATCATATCAAATTTAAGTATAAATAAAACATACTTAAGAAATAAGTGGTGAATAGGTCATATATCTCACAATAGTAAAAGTGGGATGAAAAATTCCTTACCTCATGCTTCCCTTTAGTGTAGAATTATTTAACATCCTGTATAAAGGTTTAAATAATTTTATTAACTCATTCCATAATTATATTAATATTTAAATGCCTTATGTTTTTATTTTATAGAATATTATGACCCATTCACAAATAATATTTCATTATTTTCATGGTTTCGGGTGCGTTCATTTCATGGTTTAATGATGAGTTCATTGGTACAAAATTATGGATATTCTTATAAAATGGGATTAAAACTCCAAGATTGTAATTTAATATACTTAATGATATATTATAATTACTAATAGTCTCATATAACATTTTTCTTTCTTACTTAAGGATGATTCATTAGATGAAATGTTAATGATAAATGTTTTGTTTATTTTAGTGTGCTTTTTTAACATCACGAACTAGTTTCATTTTATTTACAATTATGAGTATATATTAGTTATAGAACATTAAATTGGTTATAATATACATATTTAAATCTTAATTAACCATAATTTCACTTTTAGGACCATCCATAAAGATGGTAGTGGAAAACAAAAAACATTACACATGGGGATGGTAAACCGACATAGTTATGAAAATGGTTTCGCATCATTTAATAAGAGTATGTAATAAAATGGATAGGTATAATATATTAGATTATAAATGTAAAATTACATTATATTAAATATTATGCAGTTAATATTCCATGATTTATGAAGTATATGAGTAGAAAGTAGAAAAATAAAACAAAATAAGGGAGATATTTTGAAAAAAATTACCTCTTGAATATCACCTCCTTAAGGGACCACTTAAGGACCTAGCATTTGGTATTTTGGTGATACAAGTATCAATCATACTAAATTATAGTTATTGGGAGACTTTTTGGTAGATAGTTTAATATATTCAAGGATTTTGAGTCCAAATGGGATGTGGGGGTGGTATTTACACTTGAGGAGAGGTGGGTTTAATTGATTAAAATAATGAATATTTTATAATTAAATCCTACCACATTGATCTTGAATTAATTTCAATTAATTATATTGTTAATTCATATTTTTTATTCTTTTTGAGTTTTATTATTACCTAACCCAACCATTAAATTTTTTAATTTTTAGTTATTTAAATCTTTTACCTTCTAACTTTAAACGTTGTCACTATTTTACACACACTACGGTAATTAATTTTTTTACGCAGATAAATTCTTTATAAATAGAAATTAAAATTACCTTAAAAATAATTTTTCCCTTATGAAATAAAATATATAATCCAATTTAATAAATTAATTTCAAATAATTGGAAAAATTATATTTAAAATTAATCCCTTCAACACAATGAAAATGCATGTCCTTTTAAATGAAAAGTGCAAATATTTGAAACATCTATATATTATATTTCGATGTCAAATTTATTAAAATGAACTAAATTGGTTTTATGTGTGTATTATAGATATAATTATACTTTAAAAACAATTAAAATATAATTTAACAATATAAATAAATTAGATGAAAATACAGTTTTTAATTAAAAATTAGTATTTTTCTCCATTCATCAAAAATGATACTTCTCTAAAAAATACCAAAATTTTACCCTAAGAAAATATTGATATTAAAAATTAAAATATGACCTTTATTTTTTAAAATAAAAATTAAAAATCATTCTAAATTTATTTTTAAAATAGGTAAGCCATCCGAAGGAAGAAAAAACACCTTTTAGAAAAATATTGCTTTTATGCATAAAATGGATTTATTCTTATATTAAGACTATCAAATATATTAAATGAATTTAAAAAATATATCTTAAAATATATCATAAAAATTTCATTATTTTATATCATTAATTTTAATTAATTTAATTTTTTAATATAAAATGTCATTGTAATCAAAAAAAATTGTTTTTTATAAAAACACTTCTTTTATGTTCAATTGTATTTAATTTTTATTTTTCATTAATTGGTAATCCCTGAATTCATTTTATAAAAATCTGTAAACTATATTTTCAAAATTTTGTTCATATTATTCATTCCCTCCATTCCAACGGCCAAGTGTTAACTATCATAGTAAAATAATAATATTTTAATAGTTTGTTTAAGCTCAGTATTTTGTGTAACATAAGCAATCAAAAATAGAAATAACCTAAAATATTGATTTCTTATAGATATAGCCTATAAATTTTATTATCTTGACTATTTGAGTATGTAATATTCAATATTTTTTTATTGGTGGTTGTTCACTCTAATGTTATATATTCTTTTATAGAATTTCGAATTTGATAAAGATCTATATTATATAAAAACATATTATATAATATTTTTGTTTCATAATTTGAAAATTACATTAATATTTTCATTAATATTTATCTTCCTATAATCTATAAAATTCAACTATGGTTGAGGAAACATTACCTATTTACAAAATTTTAACTATAAATTTTTATTCCTAGAAATGTTTTTAAAATATAGAATAGTTCTTAAAGAATAAAACTGATGATTCTTGATTTTGTTTTATAGGAATTTGAACTGATTTTTCTAAACATGAATCTATTCTAGTAGGACCTTTATTGTATAGGAATACCATTAGTTCTTTTATCATGTTTTATAAATTATATCGTTTCCTTATAGCATTACCTAACTGAATTATATCTTAATAATCTACACATAACCTTAGTTCAGATCTTGAATTGGTGGTGAGACAGTGGTCAGGTTAATTTTATGGAATAGAATTATATTCTTTCTTAACATGTTCGGTTTATTGAACTAAATTTTTATCTAAAAAACATAATTTTTATGAATACGCATTTTTTTCTTTTACATAATGCGCTATGCTTGATTTTTTTTACTGCCATTAATATGAAAAAAGATATTTTGAATCCATTTCTTATTTAAAAAGATAAAATTTACTGTATTTTGATATAAGTATTTACTTCCCTATAAACTAAGTTTATTTATTTATATATCGAGTAATTTTAAGTCTTGAAACTTTCATTGATTATAAACACATTTCTCACAGGGAATATTATCTTAATGGTAGGATTCAAGTCTAAGAAATTTCTTTTAAAAAGGGATTTATTTTTGAAATAGTGTTTGAAAATAACATGTGTACCTTATTATATTACTTATTTAGATTATTATATATTCGAATAAATTATGACTAATGGAATATTTTATATCTTTACTAGTTTATTATAATTACATACTGGTTATTATCCACGCTATAGATAGATCCTTACATAACTATACACTAGTGAACTTTGGATTGTTACCCACCTTATAACATATACTAGCTTCAATTATCCAAAGATATTTTTAGTTAAAATACTATAACATGATTTTGGGTATATTTTTATTATTTTTAGATAAATTATTGTTTTCATTAATTTCATTATTATGGATTACTCTAAATTTTTTTCATATATAAGTTAACTCTTCATTGATAAATGCTAATATTATAGTTAATATTAAAAATAATACCTTGTATATAGATTGTATTATTGAACATGATGTCAGGAATTTCATAATATTTACCTAAATTTTGCTACTAGTTTGATAAATGTTTGAGTATGTTGGAATAGGTTTGTTACTTGTTACATTGGAATGATTCAACTTCCCTAGCCTATTGATTTATATGATATTCATTAAATGTGTGTATGATAGTGTAGAATATTAAATTATTTTATCTAAACTATGATATTTTATTCCTTTCCTAGTGAACAAGTCCAATGGAGTTGGATGGGCTATGATTCCCTTACTCATTCTAACCCCTTCATCTTTCCCCAAAGTGATGGCCACAGTTTTGCACCAACTCATTAAATATTATTTTCCTTCCCTCAAGGTAGGTGTTTCACCAAAACTAAATTATTTTAGGGTTTATTTGAGGCAACCATAGTTTAACTCCATATAATTTCACAGAATCAAATTGATGGACCCAAATTTGGTATATACATGTATGGATCCTCAGGATATACAGTGTTATTTGTTATAACAAATATCATCCTTTGAATTGAATCATTACTGAATGATTTTGTGACCTGAATCATGAATTATCATAAATATATTTATATATATAAACTAGTAGGAATATTCATGTGTGTGCCTTTTATTTCATTATTAAGTCGAGACACCTTTGGTGGTTCACTATTGGGTGTTTATGCTCACATCCTACATGGAATCTCTAGTGGAAATTTTATTTCACATGCTACATTTTATATATTACTATCTATATAAATATATATGGGATATTTCTTGGGATAACTGGGAGCCAGTATGGTATTGGATCATGAGACCATAGTTAATTGGGGCCTTATTCTCACATCATATATTCTATTTATTTTTATTAAGTATGTTTAGTGGTGCATGACTATAATACAGTGAACACATATTTATTGGTTGTATATATTAATTAAATTAATATAGATATTAGCATTGTTTATTTTTTATTGATATTCAGTTATTGTTTCTTCTATTTTTCATAGGTATTTTCAATATATGACTATATCAAATAGGTTCCTTGGAAAATGTGTATTGTAACTTCTCATATTGATCAAAGTGGGTAAATTATAACCTAATGTTAATTTGAGATTAGTGGTTCTCATAGATAGCCTATAAGGATTTTGAATTCTTATGGGGTCATTTGTCATAAAAATTTAAATTTTTATTAAAAGAAAAATATCTTGGGGATATTCTGGAGTCCAATAACGAAGTAAGCCAATGGAGCACTAACAACAATGTTATTACATTCCATTGGTAGGGAATTAAGACAATGGTTTATTTTCTATTCCTTGGTCAGGAATCCCTTCACAACCAATAGGTATTATTCCATATTTCCCTTTCAATGAATGTGATAAATCTACACCTCCTATCCCATAATCCTTTTACAACCTCTCAAGGCGCACATTACTCTACAATAAGGTGGAGAAAGACCAAACAAAAAGTATACAAGTAGCATGAAATAAATTTCAACTATATCCATATGTAAGTATTTATTTATTCATATCCAAATAAAAAAGTATATATATATATATATATATATTTCTTATACTATTATAAAATTACCTAAACCTTAAAAATAAAAAAGGAAAATGGGAAACTGACCCTTGGAAACCTAGAATATTCCCACACCTTTAATAGAACCATGCATTCACGAACCATCATTATTTATTTTAATGTGATTGAAGGGGGATCCATGAAACCCATATATCATTCACAATTATACATGTATCTATATTATTATATATATTCGGAAAATAGAGCTTTTTCTAGATATTAATATACACACAATGATTTTAATGGAACCAGGTCACTGATGAAAATGAGGACAAATGGTTTTAGTTGTCCATTCCTCTAATAAAATGAAACATCACTAATTATTTTTATTAAATAAACATCATATTAATATATTTTCAATATGAAATGCCAAAATAAAATTAAACTGTTATATGTTAAAAAATAACCACTATTATTTTTTCATTAAATCAATGGTTATAAATGCATGTAACCAGATTAAAAATATATGAAGGAAAGAAATAGCATAAATTAGTAGAAGTCTACCATATGTATCCCATTTATCTAATCTTGGGAAGTTTATATCTTCAATATGGTTTTCTCTGGACCAATCCCATTCGAAACAAGAAAAATTGTGATATGATAAAAATCATATGTGAGACATATTCAAGCTTGTGGAAATTCCCAAGAGAACTATGCAAAAGGAATCACCACCCTCAACTTCCACCAGACTGTACCTTATTCTTAGATAATACAGAAATGTCTTTATAGAATATATAACTATAAAATAGGAATATATAATATTGTAATTACTAATATAATAATTTATTTTTCTCAAGTATTATACACATTTCACTTTTTACATTTAAAGAATAAGAATGTTTGTTTATCTATTAAAATAGTGCATCATTATATTTCGCATTTAAAAGATAAATTCAAAAAAAATAGAATTTTAATTTGATTAAATTAACTTCAATTTAAAATTTATCGTGGTAATATAACCTTAGTGTAAATTTTTGGTATTTTCTTAAATAATTGAATTTTTAGGTGATTAATGAAAGATATAATTTTTCAACAAATAAAACTTTTATGACCATATAATAAATAATTAGAAGTTTATAAAGGCTTATAATTAGTAAAAAGTAAATATAAAAATTTAAAAAATAATATTTCGAATTTTGAAATCCTATGAGAATCATTTTAGAAACTTATGTCATATTTTATAACAAAAACTATTTTTGGTCATTATTTTAATTAAATAATATTTTAGTAACCATTGGGTTTGGACGAAATTTAAATCTAAAAAATATATTTTTTTTATAAAAAAAATTATATAATTAAATTGAAATACATTTATAATTTTATCCTACACATAAATTTTACGATTTCTAAAATAATATTTTTACGTGTTAGATGTGCTTGTTTTAAAATTAATGTTTATTAAACAAAGAAATTTTATCTAAAAATGGAATTTATATTTTTAATCATTATTTACAAATTATATAATAATTGGTATTTTATTTTTTGGCATTAGAAATGATGAAATTAGGTAAAAATTAGTTACAGTATTAAAACAAAAACAGGTAAAAGTGAAATTTCTTAGATTAAATGACTTAAAAACCTATCTAAAATATTTTTTAAAATTCATTATTGAGGTATTGTTGAACTTATATCTTACCTCAGTCCATTATTTTTCATTTTTTAGTTTTCATAACTTGTGAATCATTAGATTTACTTATATTAATTTGAAATGTTTATAAAAATGTCATTTTCACTAATTATAGAAGTGGGCCTCTAACCAAACCTTCAGGAATACTAAAATAATTATGCTTCAACTTAAAGATATTTATATTATCCCTAAATTATAATTCTATTACTTCTAATTGAGCTTTTAGTAAAGATATATTTTATTATGGCCTTCATTTATGAGGAATAAAACAAGGTGAATTCAAATATTTCAACATGAGTACTCATTTTTTCTTGCATATTTTCCATCATATAATACCTTTCAATTATAATTTCATTATTTTAATATAGATAAATTGGTATTTTTTATATACTAGATATTATTATTCAATTTGAAATATCATTATCTATCTTTCCCTATTTATATTAAGAAAAAACAAACCGTCATTCGTGCGTTGCGCGAACTATTACCTCCATGAAGCAACAGCTTCCTCTTTTTACCACAACCTCTCTTACCTAATTATATGGGTGAAATTGAATAAAAAATGGTATTTATATAATATAATTATGATTATAAAGAGTAATATTATAATCCACCCTCCTTCCCTCTCATAAAATGAGAAAAGAAAATTTTATATGTCTATTGTGTCGACCACTGCCTCCATAAAGTAACGTAACCTATTTTAATCTAGTTTACTTTTTATTTAATAATGTATTAAAATATTATTTAACACCTTAAAATTATATGAATAATATCATTATTAAAATTTAATAATGATATTTTTCAAAAATAAACACCTTTCATAATCATAATCATCCATTAATTATGGTCTTTTCTTGTTTGGGAAAATCTGACCAACTACATGAATAGTGCTATAAAATAATATAGATAACTATGTGAACATGGTTAGTAATAATGTATTATTTAAATAATAAAATAGTTATTTTATTTTATTTTTCATAATGATTACATTAATATTAGACTCCTTAATTAAGATACTAACATTCTTTCATTAAAAACATAAAAACATGTTATTCACTGATTTCACCATTAAGGATCAAAACAGAAAATCTCATTGAAGGAAATTATGTATTTATATATAGTTATAAATAATAAATTCAAATATCTTGAATTATCTCATTGTAAGGAAATTTTGGATAATAATTAATACAAACAATGTTATCATTAAGCTGGTTAAAAAATTTCAAGATTACCCACACTTGATATTGAAAATAGTTAATATAAAAATAAATATTAATTATAAATTATTATTTTAAATATTAATTTTTGGGAATAAATTTATAAAGTGATTTATTAATATATTCATGTTTCTAAACAAGAGGTTAGAGAATGTTCAAGGAAATCTAGATAAAATGTATGGTCTTTTATCTCTACCATCCTTCATTGGGGAATGTTTTTATATAATGCACCAATATTATTTTGTATAGTGTATCTATTAGAACATTAATTATAATATATAAAGTTATTATTAGTCTTGTAAAATTCACTTCCATCCATTATCTTCCTTTCTTTGAGCAATAATTCATATCATCCCAAAAATATAAGGATTTTTCATAAGTCAATATTCATTCTTGAGTTATAATATATATCCTTGATGTATATATTTCATTTCATATGTTATACCCAATTTATATCTTTAGATATAACTTTTGACCCAAAAAACCCTTCTTGATTAATTCTATTCATTCTTGTAAACTAAAATCTGTCAATAAAAATTCACATCCACAAAAATGATTGTATATCAACCATTTCCATGTTTTCTTACTGGGTCAAATAATTTCCAATCAAATTTTGAAACCATATTATATATTAACTATTTTTACTATCATATTTACCTTTACGTATTATAAAAAATTATTTATTTTATATATTTTTATTTATGGGGTTTTCAAACAGAGTATTGTTTAAATAAATTCAAAGAAAATTCTATCCATGATCAAATGTTTTATCTTCTAGACCACATTTCCTTTGGTTAAAATTGTATTTTTTTCAGTAATACATTATTTTATATTCAGTTCATATTAAAATATTTCAATGTTTAAACTTAAATATATTGTAAATAAATTTCAACAATGACCCGTAATATTTTCTTTTAGGATAATGTTAAAAACATTTACTAAAACTTGTTTATAATTTCTCATCTATTTTCATTTTATTTTTCAAAATTATTTACCTTATTAGGGTTAATGTTTCATGAATTACCCACAATATATAATTATTTATTAGTTATTTTAACTCATTATTTTAAAATATGAAATTATTGATTCCTTCTTATATGGTAGTATCATTTGAAGGATTATTTTTGAGGTGTTTTTCCCATCTATGACAACATCGTTTAAATTTTATTTTCATGACTAGGGATATATTATTTTATAATAATAAAAATTATTTATTTAGAGTTTTATGGTCATGTTTTGTGTAAATAATCATGAAATCCATTTATTTCTCAAGATAATAATTGATTGATGATATTATATATATCTTTATATAGTGAAAATTATTTCATGTACCAAATATGATGTGACCGGTGGACTAAAAATTATAATATCCTCTTGTTCAATATTAATTTTATTTTTAATTTTTTTATCTATTACCATGCACATTCACATGTCCACACATGTTACTCCAATTAATTATGTATTGTTCTTAACTAAATATATACTTTGTATTGTTCATGAGTAGTTTACCTAAGTGCATCATGTTATGTAAAGGGTGTGCCTTAGATTATATATCCCTCTATTATATATGGTCAAAATTTATAAATCATGAGATTTTATTTATGGGATTATGTATTAAACCTATTCCACTATGATGATTTTTACAGAATGTAATGATGGTAATAGGAGTGAAGATTGAATTATTCAAACTATGACATGTAATCTTTTGTGGTCACCATATTATGATTCCAAGATCCTTTGATATTAGTTTCTTTAAAGAAAATAATCATTCTATCCTTTTAGATTAGGATCCATGTTTTATGGGTATAAAATTTTTATATTATGTTGATAATCATTTTTTACATTATCTCACTCATATTTTCAACTTTTTCTCACTTAGGATCTTGATTTTAATCTCTTATACTTGCCCTTATTGAGCATTTTATCCCACACCTTTTTATTTTTCCATTTCCCAATGTAATTAAGTAAATTAATATGTGTGGTACGCCCCGAAGATTATCTTTTCAAGAAACATTGTGTGTGTTTCTAAACTAATTATGATTTAATTGTTTCTTAGTATATTGAAACAAATTCTTATAATATAAGGAATGCATGGGTTTTTTTTGTTAAATGATATTGTTTTTACTAATTCTTCCATGGATAATGGAGCTCTAAATCCTTATTTTATATCCATTAATGAATTTAATATGTAAAATAATATAATATTATATGTTTAATACATGGTTAACTATAATTACATATGAAAATTCATTGTAAATTTTCATGTTCTTGTATTTCCATGGGGTCCCACAAAAAACCACAAATATAGAATTATAAATTCAATGAATAATAGAGAGAGGATTGATGTAATTTAACTAAACTTATAAAACCTGATAAAATATATCAAATATGGGATAAATTATTGGGTATTTTTCAATAACAAACAAAATAAATTAAACTTATCCCACTCAGAAATAAAAATAGTGTGGAGGTTTTTTGATTTTTTTTGAAGAACATCAAGTTTAAATAGTCAGACCTATTTGTTATAATCTAGATGGGGGTTCTTGATGTTGTTGAAGAACATAATGTTTAAATAGTTAGACCAAGTATATTTAAAAACATAAATATAATATTAGATGATGATGGAGGTTTTTTTTAACGCCTTCTACTACTTTATGTCGTGATTCTTGTGATTGAATATGGGGGATTACTTAGCCTCCATAAAAGAGATAAATGGGGTAGAAAATATGAGAAAATAGAATATATCCAACATAATTATATTTCTAGAAAAAAATAACCCTTACGTAAATAATCCACACAGAATGGTTCATTGGGATGTCAAGAAAACCCTCCAGGAACTAACAGTGTAGAGATATGACACCCATTTCATAGACAATATATTTGTTAGCCATCTAATATTGGTTTTTGATATAGTAAGCCTATAAAGAATGAACTAAAATATATTCCCTTTAAATATTAGCTTGTATTCTTCACATGGAATCAATGATTTTATTTATTTTGATACCACCCCTCTTAATTGTAACATCTTGAACTCTATAAACCCGGAGTTGTTAGTTATATCACATTAATGTTATGTAATACATGAGTTTACGCAAGATCGAACCACTTAGTTATCTTGGAATATAAGATACATACATACATTAAATTAAAGACATTATATATATACTAAACACATTGTGAGAACATTATTATCCATTATATCATATCCTAAAAAATTATATATAGTTTTCTAGGTTTTCTATGGAAAGGAAAAAAATAAGGGTGAGCTTTGATGCTCAGTAAGGAGTATCATAAAGTTGAGTCTTAAATAACATAAACATGGAATAAGTGATATGGAAGGAATAAATAAATAACATGAATCCATAATCAACTAAAACTAAGGACATACTATATCCATTATAATAAATTAAAACATGGAAAATAATAATAATTGATCTCATACTAAAAGAATTCAAAATATCGGACATCAAAACATGTTGTCAAGGCCCTATTCCAGAACTCTTCTCCTGTAATATGAAGAGATATACACCAAAACAATACTTTTTGTTTCATGATACCTATCAATGTATCAAGGTCATATATAATTCTAATCCCAACCAATCACATGATTAAATTCAATGAATTCACCATAAAAGTAATGAAGACCTTTCATATTGTTCCCCAAGGAACATATTACTAAATAAAACATGGTTATATATATATTGATTAATACATGCATTAAATACTTCCCCATTTGGTATAATAAAATTTATTTATTGTATAATATTCTTTAATCAACTTATAATTTTTGGGGTATCATGAAATTAATGAGAACTACCCATATCAAAGAATTATATGGGAGAAGGTACAATCAATAATATGTGTTTTCTATGAAAGAATGTGTTTGGGTTCAATAGTTTTTATTTTTTGGATACCAAGTAATTAATAGAAAAAAAACATTATCATTTTTCATTTAGAGAATGTGAATATTCCAAAGAAAACACTCAGGAGTTTCTCATCGGGTGTGTGGTCTTAGGCCCACACGTTATACATCAGGTTAATGATTGATTAAATGCTCAACAAAACCTTTTTTTGGTTACTACCACATTATTAATATTATCCATAGACATATAAAATTTGTAATATCTATATAGATATGTATTTTAAAGTAAGTAATATACACTTATAATTTTTCAAAACATAAGATGGTTTTTCCACTATGGAAATTTTGAGTTTTATTATGGTTTTAGAAACTCAATAATTAAAAAATTATGAGAGAAATATAAAAATATATAATTTTAAATCCATTAAAAATTAATTACCAATATGAAAAAATATTACTTCAAAATTTATGCACTACACTAAAGAAAATTGGTTTCATTATAACATGAGTCCCAAAGAATGATGATTGAGATGGAAAAAACCCACTTATGGATTAAGTAGCAATTCAGTCATAACCTAAAATAGATGGATTAAAATGATCTTAAAATACCATGGATAAATTATTTTCATGATATAACATAAGAAAGAGTTATTATACACACCACATAAAGGAAATTATAAGCATATTAAAAAATTGTCTCCAAGATATGAATTTGTGATGGAAAACTGTTACCTCATATCCTGACTTTAATGAAAAAACATTATAATTTGGTAGCATAAACATGGATATATTAAACATATTATTTATAACCTTACTCATATACATTTTTAGACATAATCTTCATAAATATTTATTTTATTCATGAATTCGTCAAATTTTCTACATTAATGTTTATAGTTTTCATCATTTGAACTAGTTTAGTGATAATGGTGTTCATATTCACTCTTATTCCAAAAATAATTATTACTATGACAAAAAAAGTAAATTTAAATTATGATTTATAATAATAATATGATGTTTCAAGATCCCGTTATAAGTGTTTTTGGCCATATCCTTGAATAAGATGTCAATAATAAGCATGTTTTGGTGATTGTTTTAATTAATAGAGGAAGTTTACATAATTGATGAACTAAATATTGATATAATATCTCTGTAAAAAATAATTATTTCAAAATTTATATCATATTATAATAAAAAATATTTTCCCAATTTCATTCATGTTATAAATTCAATGTATTTCTAATGTATATTGTTAAAATAACCCAAACATAAACATACCATTGTTTAATAAATGATTATGAAGTAGTTTTTCTATAATATCATCATAAAAGAATAAAATTGATCCTATTTAGTTTTTATTAGTGTGATATTTCATCATTTTAATGAATTATTATAATAATTAATGGATAGTAAAATATTACATAATTTTAATAAAAGCTTATCCACTAAGATTGCTTATTTTAAATGATTGAAATAACAATGAAAGTTTATTAATTATACAATTAATAAGTTCTATATTTTTATATATCATAACCATAATAATATCAAAGAAAATAATATTTAACTATTAATATAAATTTTATATTCATCCTTTTAAGGTGATGAAAGAAAACAAAACATATTATGTCTTGGAGGCGATGGACCAGACAACACATAAACAGTGATTTTGCTTTTTCTAATGTATGGGGAATATGAATAGAAAATGATAATACCATTAATATATGAAAATTAAAGTATATAAATGATACTAATATCTTTATTTTAGTTTTTTCTTGAATAAATTTGAGTGAATAAAATTAATATGAAATGTTAATCAGTTAATAATATTCATGTTAGGGACTTGAATTTTCCGTGGATATATCCTTGGAAATGAAGGTTGAATGATAACTAATGGTGAAAAAAAATATTACGGGAGTAAAACTAAATTCTAGAAAAAAGAGAAAATTTAAGGGTTTTAAGAGGAAACTAAAGTTTTAGGTGTACCTTATTGTGGTGGTGAGAGGACCCCATTAAGTGTTGAGAATTTCATTATTTGATGGGTCTACTATCATGGTAAACACCTTATGTGCCTCTAAAAATTCAAATTTCCACACCCGTTATTTTTTCTCTACCATTAGTGGATGCGTCAATGATGCATTCTTCCATATTGCCCAGACCTTCCCTTACTCTCTATGGATTTCCCATTATGTTAAATCCTTCAGCTCTGGAGGTCTTTCCTTCTCATCCTACTGTAAGTATTTCTCAATCGACCCTTCCTTATAGAAGGTGCTCCTTTATCTGTCCCCTTCAGGGTTGGACCATCTTCCCCCGATACATGATATACATCTTGGAAACCTATGATTTAATTTAGTTTATGGGTGCTTATCTCTATATTTCCCCTAGTTTTAGTTGATTTGGTTGATTATTTTTGCCTATGGACATTAGTGGCTAGGTCTGGAAATGACAATCCTCTCCTACACTTCTTCCAGAACATTGTCAACTCTTAGGGTCTTTATACTCTGATTGAGGTCATTATACTAAATAAAAATGTATTATATTTGGTTATATGATCTTGGGATGATTTCTTGAAGGCATAGTCTCAGATCCCTCAGTCCACCAAAAAATGCCACATCAACTTATTCTGATGTTCAATGTAATCTCACTTTGTTTCTAACTATATGCAAGTAGAATTATGGGTCAATCTTCCAAGGATTCCCCTTCCCTTTAAAAAAACATTATTCTTTCTATGGTATATAAGATACCCATAGGGTTTTCCTCTATATAGATGAGTGCATTCTCTAACTGAAAGAAACAGGGGTAGCTTAATTTTTAATAGAAATTTATTTTTCTCACTCCCTTCTAGACTGAATTATTGTCAAAGCTGGTGATGCGGGCTCTTAGTAAAAATCACTGGTATACCTTTCCCCTACATGTTTCTATATGGGATTCCATAAATAAGGTAACTCTCTCCCTTTACATCATAAGAACCTATACAATCTTTCTATTCCACTCTTATTGAATCACCCCACTACATTCCTTTTTCTATCACATATGGTGAAAGTTCCATATTTTGTGTCCATTAGGTTCTTATCTATTGTAGAGTAAGTTCAATCCCTCTTCCACACCCATCCCATGTTATCTCTTTTATTCTATATCCTCTAATTCCATAAACCTTGGTTCGGGGGTCTAACCACCCCCCCCCCCCCCCCCCCGCCCAAGAGAGAATAATGTGTACTGTCATTATGGTTTACTATCCACCTCCATTCCCCAGCACAGGTCTTGAATCAGTGGATGATTTTTCATTATCTTCTACATTTCCCTCCTCCCATGGGTTAGTATCCCCTCACCTTAATGAAGTTGGTAATCATTTATTTGCATGGAAAGGAACTGGTTATCCCTCCAATTCCCATACCTGGTGTCCTTATCCCTCCCACCTCCACTACCATTTATCTTTTAAATGGATAAAGTGCATTATTTTATGTGCATTTAGGCATAGAAATTAGTTGTCATTATTTTTCTCCATGTTGAGCCCAAACTAGAGCTCATTCCAAATAGTAAAATGAATACTCCCCACCTCAATATGATTTCTCATCTACACTAGGTTCTAAATATAGGTTCCTTCTATTTCAATGATTTACATTCTCCTTTGAAATTACTATGGCTTGAGAACCCAAGTGAAGATAAATTTACTCTCAGCTACGATCAATTTTAATAAGAGTCCATTGGTAGCCATCTTTAAAAAAACACAACCCCCATCTAATATCCATGAATTCTCTATCATTATTGGTCTTCGTAACTACATACATGGTGAGCTCGATAATCAACATGTCTGCATTTTCTGGAATAGTTCCATTTTAGTAGAGAACATCCCTTTCTCTAGCTAGAATTTATTCACAAGGATTAGTATCGATAATTTTTATTTCCATATTTCTTTTTTATGCTAATTTTTATGCAAGGGAGAGGGAAATTCTTTGGTAGGATTTGGGCAACTTCAATTCAGGGGATGAAACTTGAATATTCATGGGTGATTTCAATGCCATCAAGGATACATTTTAGAAGAATTTTGGGGGAGTCTACTCATGGAAATACTTGTAGGAGTTCACTATATTTTCATCTTATAATAGTCTCTTGGAAATGGGTTACTGAGGGAATAAATATATGTGGTGTAAAAAATAAAAAGGGATTCCTTGTACATGGTGTTGGTTGGATCACTTCTTTTATAATATTTAGATCATCTCCCCTTATCTTGACTCTAAATTAAATCACCTTGTTTGGGTTCTTTCAGACCATTCCCCACTCTTCATTAATCATATTGATAACTTTGAAGGAAGTGAGCACTTCTTCTACACAATCTGGTGGGTGATATATTCTAACTATCATCTCGTGGTGTTTTTTTCGAGGATTAAACACATGAGTGAAGGATAATGTATTGTTTTCAACAAAAAACTACGTCACATGAAAGTGGAACTCAAACTTGGTCTTCTAGTAATACTTCCTGTTATTTGGATGTGGATAGACATAAGGTGTAAATTAAAAAAAATTACATGGACCTTGAATCCTAGTGAGATTATGAGCTTTTTGAAAACCTTGTATACATAAATAACCATCTTTCTTAAATTTCGTCTTGAGTAGGAACAAGCGGCCAAAGAGAGCTAAAATGTAACATTAATTAAAGAGGGTGATAAAAATACCACCTTCTTATAGTAATTCAATATGGAAATGAAATGTACCAGTGTTCCAAACATTCTTCTTGAATATGAATCCTTATCCAATAATACTCATGTGTTTTAAGGTATGTATGTATTTTACTTTAGTTCATTACATCTGGAGGTTAACCCTTGAATGTAGGATGGATACCCTAGAGGCCAAGATTCCATTTTTCTTTTCATTCCTGATATTGTTTATCTTTATATCAATGGAATTTTTGAGAACATCCAATATGAGGTGGAGGTCTAGGGTATTTTACCACCCTCTACTTGGGAAGTTCCCTTGGACCTGGTAGACTATAAGATTCATTCAATACTAATTCTTGGAACCACATCAAAAATGAACTTTTTGTTATCATACAATATTTTTTATGTGAAGGGAGCTTATATAGAGTACCCTATTCAACCACTCTGATACTCATTTTAAAGGTCAATGATTCATCCTCTCTCAAGTTGTATAGGATATCCTAGGAGACTAAGGGTGGAGGAATTATACATATATGTGTTGTGAAAACAATGATTTTCCTTTAATAAATGATATATTGGGACTTCATGTAAGGAAGGTCACTATAGGAAAATTTCATTAACAAAAAGTATTTATCATTTATGTGTAGCTTGGGGGAATAATCTCTAAGATATAGGACTCAGCTTATTGACGCATCATTTTTATTCAACAACACTCATGGTTTATTGTGGCTATTCCATGATGAAATTATAGAATGATAACATGGGGAGAATTTTGGGAATCTCTAGATGTATTATAATAGATTAAACCTCTATATAATATAGTAGTTTCTCCGCCTTAATATGTTCCACTCTCAACCCACAACAGTAAGAGGTCTATAGTAAAATTTTGATAAATGATTAACATGATAGAATTGTTTTTAAAATCTCATAAATTATTTTATTCTTGTTGAATTCATATCAGCATGTTATACATGTAAACTCCAACCATGCTGAATTGGTAGGTTCCCTATAGTTTGGAAATATTATCACTAGGATTAACTACTTTCTCTGGAACATTTGTAACCATGATATACCCATTGATGAGGTGGTAAGACATAATGGAATATCCATTACTTCCAATTGAAGCTAATTTTGTAGTTCCAAGTAAGAGTTGGCCTCTCATATATTCTATAATGGAGAGAGGGAGTCCTCAGTTTGGCATGTCCATAGTGTTTTTAGTAGCCAGGATGTGTTGGGGATTTTTAGCAACAACATTATTCACTTTTTGTTCCTCAGCATTAAAGACAATATACATGAGCATAAGTAATGATCATTGATAATGGATATCGGATCATGAAGTATCTATAACAATTGAAACAATGTTAGACATAAATATTTCATTTCTTAAAAAAATTGGTGATGGTCATGTCTTGATCGTTGTAGGATTATTTAGTTCTACTCAATAAATAGGGGGAGCTCTCCCCATCATTATGGTTTCTCATAGATGGTAATACTTTTGTTCCCATGGTTCATACACCATGCCCACAAGATAAATGGGTGCATTAGATCCCACCTACTCAGGGTCTCAAACTGAATGTTGGTGGTTTATGAATTAATGTTCAAATGTGTGGATAATGGGTTATTCATAACTAGATTGGTTCAGTCATCTTCTCTTTAATCATTTTCTTTGTCCAAGGAGATACCCTCATGGAATAAGCCTCTACCATACGCAAGGGTTTGGATTTGTGCCTTTCACATGGAATTATGCTATAATGGGTTGAAATTGATTCATCTATAAACCAAAGGTTTATTTGGGAGGCTATATAAATCCATTGGGTTTTCACTAATTTAGTTTATAAATGTATAAGTCTTTTCGATAACCACGTGGATCATATTCAAACATAGAGGGAGGGAGATATGGTTCGGACTTTATAGAATAATGGGTCTCCAAAATTAACCTATGTATCATATTTTCTAAAATATGATCCCATCCCCTAAAAATTTTTAATCCAGTTAAAACTGATTCCCCGGGGATCCATTATTTTAGACCACCTTAACCTATTTTGGCTTTCCCCCTTTTCAATAAAATTTATTAATGTTGGATGGAATGGAATTTTGTAAATATTTCAACTCAAAATATTGGTAATAATTTAATGGGAAATATATAAGGTTGATATAAACCTCCTAAAATAAAATATATACAGGTTTTTATCATGTTTTAATCTTTTTACCCCTTATATTATTACTTTAATATTTTTTATTTTACCATTGTAACTTGATTTTACCTAAGGTAACGTAATCTTAATGCATAAAAATAAAGTGATAATTATAAAATAATTTGGACCCACTTATTCTAAATTTTAAATCTATTTTGGGTTATTAATTTTCTATAAGTGTTAAAATTTAATTTAATATGAAAAATATATAATATATTAAGCAATTTTTTAGGGATAAAATTATGTGAGTTCAAAAATAACAATCATAGATCTATAAATTAAAATTAAAATTTTAAAATTAAAAATGTAAATTATAAAATGAATGATTTTTTAATTAAATGGTTTAGTAAATTTCATATATATTAATAATGTAAAAAAGTATAAATGTTATTAAAATTGGTATATTGTAATATAAAACTAAAAATAATTTTTTTAGAAACATCCAAACAATTCATCTTAAGATAATATTAGTAGGAAGAATTCAAATATTAATTTTATTTTTATTAAAGTAAAATTCAAAAATTTATAAATTAAACTATTAAATATACTTATTAATAAAGGAACATTAAAGTGTTAATTGTGTGATGGTTTGGGATATAGTATTTACTTCCTATTGTATGGTATAAAGTATTATATTATCTCCCATTAAAACATTTCATCCAAAAAATTGGGGGTATATATCAGCTATGGAATATGTGTGGATATCCCTTTCTCATAGCTTCTTTAGGCTCTCTAGTTTTCTCTTCTAGTTTATGAATTCTCTAAATGAATTTCAACAATAGAGTTTTCAGATTATGAAATAATTTCTATTTAGTCCAAAAAATATATAAAGTCTCTTAATTATAAGACAAATTAAGATCCAACTCTATTCCCTCATATGTGAGCACATGAATTGGATTTGGCATGTATTTCCTTGGTAATGAAACATAGAATATGTCGTTTACTTTATAATATTTGGGAGACATATCCAATTGGTAATCTATATACCCAATTATTTTTAGTATTTTTAATGTTCTAATGTTCCTTGGGCTTAACTTCCCCTTTTTTAAAAATCTTAAGACTCCCTTACAAGGTAAAAACATAAAGTATAAATGATATCCAACTATAAATTCCAATTCTTTAATTAGATTGTCCAAATATCTATTTTATCTTCTTTTAGATACATTAATGTGATAATAAATAGGTCAAACATTAAAAGTTGTCTCATATATATGATCTAGGCCAACTAAGTATCTCTCTCCATCTTATTCCCAATAGGTTATAGTATGACACCTCTTCTCATACAATTCTTCATATGGATTCATCTAGATGCTCAAAGGGAACCTATTATTGTATGAAAATCCACCAAATGTAGATAATAATCCCAAAAACATTGAAAGTTAATAGAACATGTTATTGGTATGCCTTCCAAAGTTTGGATATTCTTTTTAGACTTACAAACGGTTTAGGGATGATATACTGTGATAAAATATATCTCAATGTTGTGATCCCTTTGAAAATTATTCCTGAATTTTGATGTGAACTAATGGTCCCAATTCAATACAATCAATAGAGTTTCCACATAAATCCTTATGATTTCATTGGTGTGGATCTGCGAATGGTGCTCAAGGGGTGGATCCTCTCTTATCACTAATAGAAGAGCAGACTTGATAATAATATTAGTGATGACCCATATAGAATCATTCTTCCTTGGAGAATTTGTGATTCTATTGATTATTTCCATTTTAACATTGTATTTCTTCCATATAGGTGTAGGAATAGGTTTCATGGGTCCCTTAGTATCTTGTATTTTAGGATTCACCTATTGGCATACTAATCATATGGAAACATTATCCATAAAATCCATCTTAAAAACATCCCACCATAAATGTTCTATTAAATACCTATAAATCAATATACTTCCAGGGTTTGTCGATATATTTAATGTATAATTTATTTAGACATTCCATCTTGAATTACATTATAGAAGAAATAGATAAAATCTTTTCAAACTTGAATACTATATATATATATGAAGTCTGTCAATTTCCCGCCAGTTACAACCTTATTCTTCCTTTTTTAGTTCTCATCATTTTATTGGTACTTAACTATATTTTCTAGAAAGGATGGTTTAGAAAAATCTTGGAAGAGGAATGACTATCCTCCTAACTTAGAAATCATCATCTTCATCTTTAATAGATCTCTATATACATGATCCTTATTAATCCACATCATGGTTAAAAATCCATGGTCCCATCTACTTAAGGTATCAACCACCTAGTTTTCCTACCTAGGGTGGTAGCATCTCATGAAATTATAGTCCTTGAGTACTTCCAACCATATTATTTTCCTCATGTTTATCTCCTTATGAGAGAAAATATACTTCAAACTCTTATGATCTATATAAATATATTCATCTATAAATATAGAGTTAGTGCCTTTATATTTTAAAAGAAAATATTACAACTATCAACTCTTGGTTATGAGATTGATAGTTTTCTTCATGAATTTTCAATTAACCTATCTTAAACTCAATCACTCTATAATTTTTCATAATGATGCGAATAATTCATTTGATACAAAAATAAACATTAAAAATACTTCCATATTAAATGTTAGAGTTAATACTGGTTCATTAATAATTATACACTTCATCACTTTAAAAAATTCCACACCTTCCCTTGACCATGTGAATTTAACCCTTGTGAGTGTTAAATTAGTTAATGATTTTTCCAAATAGAAAAAATATTTAACAATCCTAGGATAGTAACATGCTAAACCCATGAAACATTGGATATCTATTATGTTCATTAGTGTAGTAAATTCCATAACTAACCTTACATTTGAAGGGTCAATAGATAACCCATTCATGGAGATGATATGGATAAGAAAAGAAACATTATTGATATAAAATTAAAACTTACTATATTTACCATATAATTTATTTTTCCTAAGGGTATCTAGAATTATTTTTAGATAAATATCATGTTCTTCATATCTATTAGAGTATATCAAGATATCATTAATTAATACCACCAAAAATTTATCATGATACTCCTTGAATAATATATTAATTAGGTCCATAAAGATAGTAGAAGAATTAGTTAACCTAAAAGGAACTACCATATACATATAATTTCAATATCTTATTCAAAATGTTTCCTTGAGTATATCATCCTTCTTTAACCTTAGTTGATGATAACCGAAGAAGAGATCAATCTTTGAAAAGTATTGGGCACCTTGAAGTTGATAAAATAAGTCATTAATGTGTGGTAAAGTCTACTTATTATTTATAATGATGGAATTGATCTCCATATAATCAATTCACAGTCTCATGGACCCATTCTTATTCTTCAATAAAAAATAGGGGCTTCTAATAGTGAAACACTATGTTGTATAAATCCCTTATCTCTAAACTCTTGTGACTCTTGGTTTAACTCCACCTACTCAAAGGGTTCCATACTATAATGAGTTTTAGATATAGGACCTACATCAGAAATGAATTCAATGGAGAAATCAACATTATGCTCTGTTGGATGACCACTATATTCTTCTAGAATGACATCTGTGAATTATTATACCAAGATACATCCTCTATTATTAGGATATCTTCCTCATCCATATATCTTTCTTGATCTTCCACTATAATAAGAATTTCATTGAGGATATATATTGGGGGAGGATTCATACATGATTTATAATATGAAGTTTCACATATAAAGAAAATAGATTCCACCTAACATTAATAAATTTTAATCTAATTTTCTTAGTAATAAATTTTTACATAATAATATGAAATTCAATCAATACCAAAGATTATATAAAATTAAATCATATGTAAGATAACCTGGTTTTAAAATAGATTATTTCAATGCATTATAATTTTAATTTCGTGACACATGTTTTTTGTAATAATAATTCCACACAGTTTCATAATTGATAATTACATTACTAAGATTCTAGAAAAACATATAATGATTTTTGGAAAACATGTAAGATATAAGAGAGATATATTCTAAAATTGATTAAAAAATTTATCTAACTTTGAGGATCTAATCAATGTGCCTACCACCACATTTTTAGAAACATAAAACCTAGTTGTGTAAATAACATAATCATATCTTTGATCCCTTGTACTTTTCTATTGTAAATTCCCCAAAATTTAGAGTATTAGATCACATAATGACCCTTTTAACTACAATTAAATCATTAAACATCAAAACAATCTGCCTTGATGTTGTATTGGTGATCTTCATGGGACATTTCCTGCACTTTTTAAAATATCTAGATCCATTCCTAAAAGAATCATGTATATTATTCCCATTTTTATCTCATATGGGATTAAAAATTCTTCATTTTTACCCCTTTGACACATTTTTCTTCCCATGATACTAATCCATCAACTTATTATATTCATTTTACATTAATAAATATATCTTGGAGAACTAATTTTATGTCTTAAGGGGAATTTATTATATATCCCTATATGAAGAAAAGGTCTATAAGAACAACATCCTTTGAAGGATCAACATTAACCCATAAATTAAATGATCAATATTTCCTTCTACTCTACTTACATAGTCTTCTGCATGTTTATCTATTCTTGTATTGTTATCCTCATATTTAGAAGAATTTTCCTCATAATTTTTCCTAATATTATGGAACTAATGTTACATTTTTTCTCTCGACTCACAAGGAAATTATTTTTCATACAACACCTCCTTAAAAGTTCTTTATTCCATACACTTGACCTCATCTTTCACTTTTTTGTTCTGAATTAGAATCCAACATTGGTCTACATGTACATTTAGATAATATACCACCATGAAGAAAATTTCCTTTTTAATATATCCCAAAGAAAGAAATATCTTCTCTAGGGACCTGAGCCATTGTTTAGATACCAATGGATTAGTAGGTCTATCAAGGGAAGGAGGGTTTTTTCACCTCAAATGGTCTAATATAGTTACACCATGTTGTGGATCAGTAGGATTACTTATATGGTGAGATTATATTTCAAAACCCTATTCAAATTCCCTAATATGGCAATGAAATAATTAACCACAAATCCAACTTCATTCACTTTGTTAGGGTGAATATCCATGCATTGAATATAGGTGTTGATAAAGATTTCATTTATATCCTTAGTCCCCATCTTTTTAAAATGGCATACACATAATTATCTCATGACATTGAATTGTAAAAAACAATTCCTATTGTGTTTTCTAAAGTGTTCCAAAGATATATTGAGGCGTTTCCTTATAACTTGTGATATCTCACATAATTCATCTAAATATAGTCCCTATGATTGCAAATAAACTTTTTATGATACCAATTGTAGCATCCCAAACTCCAGTAACCCAAAGATGGTAGTTATATTAAATTATTACGACAAATTACATGAATTATCAAAATATCAAATATCTTACTATTCTTGAAAGACTGGATTTATATATATATTACATTTGAAATATAAGATAAAACATAAACACATTGAGAGAACATTATTATGACTTCCATCATATACAATAAAATTACAAATTGTCCACCTCTAGGTTTCCGGGGAAAAGTAAAAAAAATAAGGTTGAGATTAGATTCTCACTAAGAAGTATCATACAATAGAAGCTTACATAACATAAACATAGATTAAGTGATATAGGAAAAATAAATGAACATTTTTTACTAATAATTGATTGAAACTAAGGGAATAATATCTCCATGAAAATAGATGAAAACGTGGATAAAAATAATCATTTATCTCGAACTGATGGAATGCATAATATTGTACATCAAGAAATGTTATCAGGGTCTTGGGCCAAGATACATATCCTCTATGTGAAGTGGTATATACCAAAACCCAACCTATTTTTTCCAATGAAACATGTTGATCGATATTCATGCTATATAATTATCGACCCCACCCATAACATAATTAAGGCCAATTCATTTACAATAATATTCATTTAGAGAATTAATACTTTTCCAGGAGGAGCTTCTTTTCAAAAAAAAACATTTTCATCCATATATTGAGAAATACAAAAATCAAATACTTCCCCATTCAATAGAATAATTTGTATGTCTTGGAGATTATATTTTATTCAGCATAGAGTCCATGGGGTATCATCAAAGTAAAAGGGGGAACCCTATTCAAATAAATATAGTGGTGAGAGTACATTTACTGTGTTGGGTTATCCATATAAGATTTTATATATGTTTAATAGTTTCAATTGGTGTTATAATAAGGAAATGGAAATAAAAACCATTCATTATGGATCGTTAAGAGTGTGTGAATATCCCAAATCGAATCCTTTGAGATTGTCTCACTAGGTGTGCATACTTAGTCCCACTCATCGTGAATCAATGTGAAGATTAAATAAATGATCAAACATAAATTTTTAGGGTGATTAACCCTAGGTTCATCTCAACCATATCTGTATCCACTAGATAGTATTTAGAAAAAAAGAAGTATTTTCCATGAAAATACACATACTTTTACTTTAAAAACCCTTCGTATGGTTTTTCCTCCATGGAAAATATTGAATTTTACAATGAGTTTGGTAAATCTTAAATCAAAAGGATATGAGAGAGTAAAAAAAATATAGAAACAAAAATCCATTAAATTTCTTGAGTAGTATGGGAAAAATTATTTCATGTCCATGTATTCACCACACAAAATAAAATAATTGGTGACTATAACATAAGTCACAGAGAATAAATATTTAGATGGAAACCCATAACTCGTGGATTGGGTAGCAATTAAATCATAAAAAATTGAAATATACGGCATAAAATTTATCTCAAAATAATATGGATAAATTAATTTCATGATACAAAATCTAAAATAGGTAGTATATACAACATGTAAACGAAATTAGGTGTATGATACAAAACTTGTCTCAAAAAATAGAATTTGAGGTGGAAAACACTTACCTATTTTCATGAATTTTCCAAAATTACATTATCCTACTATATAATTAACATATTTACTTCAATATCATGATTCAAAACCTAACCCATTTCAATTTTTATCAATACTCTCTATAAATAGTCATTTTCTATAAAAACTCTCAAATTTTTCCACATCAGTGTTTATAGTTTTGATCATAATAGTGGTATATATATTCAATCATCCTACAAATTTAATTATTAATATATAGTTAAAGTTAATATTGTGTGTGATTTAAAAAATTCATCATGTGTAAAATTCCATTCATATGTGTTTTAGACCTTATCATTATAGATGAATTTGATGATAAGCACATTTTAATGATTTTTTGATGAACATAGGGTGTTTCCCTAATTGATGAATTTTATATTAATATAACATATAAAAAAGTAAAAAACATTATTCATGAATTTATGTTATATTATACACTTAATTATGTTCACATATTCACTCGTTATATAAATTCAATGTATTGTTCAAGTAGGTTGTTAAACTAAACCGAACCTAAACATACCTTGATTTAATGAATGATTGTGAGGTTGTGTTGTTTTAATATCATTGTAAAATAATAATAATGATATAATATATTTATTATTAGTGATATATATCATAATTTTATGGAATTATATTAAAAAGTAATGTATATGAAAATATTACACAATTTGAATAAAATAATGTCCTCTTAGTACGTGAATATTAAAAGATTAAATTAATAATGATCATTTGTTGATCGTATCATTAATAGGATCTATAATATGTCATAAAATAAGCTTAATTATTTAAAAAATATATTTATCTTTTAATTGCATTCTTATATCCATATTTTCAAGGAATTGAAGGAAAATTAAACATGTTACATCGTGGAGGTAGCAGTTTGCACAACACATGAAAAACAGTTTGTTTTCATTAATGGATGGGATATATGAATTAAAATTATAATAAAATTAATATAGTTCCATTAAAGTATATATAATATACCAAAATAATTATATTATTATGGCTAGAATAAATTTTAATGAATATAATTAAGATTAAAATCTCAGTAGTTGATAATACTCATGTCGTGGGCTTAACTTTTCCTTGGAGGTATCCTTGGAAATGAAGGCCTTATGTTAAGTAATTTTGAACAAGAGATTGTGAGAGTGAAATAGTGTTTTATTGAATGGAAAAAAAGGAATGGTTTTAGGATGGAAACTAATTTTTTATGAGTTCATTTAATGGTTGGTGGGAGGTCCCTTTTATAAGTGGGGAGAATACTATTTTTATAAATACTTCAACTTAATATACAGGATTCAAATTTTAAACATTTAAAGTGGATAAAAAATAGTAAATAATGTATTTAGGAAGTGATCATGTATATATATACCTCCTAAAGTCAATTATATTCATTTTTTATCATGGTTCAATCTCTTTACCACTTATATTATTACTTTCACAGTATCAGGTTTTATAGAAGTAAGTGGTTTTTACCTAAGGTAGCCCAATCATTATGCATAAAAATAAATTTATCCTTATTAGATAATTTGAACCTAATGATTATAAATTTGAAAAAAAAATTATTAAATTTTTATATGTTCTAAAAATTAATTTTAATATGAAAATTTTATAATATATTAAATAATTTTAAAAAATACATTTCTTGAGTCCAAAAATACCAATCATGGTTTTGTAAAAATTAATTCATATTTTATAATGTATAATTTACATTATAAAATAAATATTTTATTAGTTAAATGGATTAATAAATTTATTATTTAATAATTATGGTTTTAAAGTTGTTGTATAAGTAAAATCAGTATATTGCACTATTCACCTAAAAATCAATTATTTTATAAAAAACTCAAAAAACATATTAAGATAATATTATTATGAAAAAATAAAAAATAATGTTAATTTTGATAAAATAAATTCTAAATTTAGAAATTATTATTTTCAATATACTTATGAATATTTTCTCTTTAGAGTACGCATTGTGTGATAGTTCATGATATAGTGTTTACATGATATAGTAGAGTATCTGGTATTACATTAATGGCTTGGAAAAGAGATCTCAACAAACCCAATAGCATCTCCCCGCTCTTTGGTCATCCTATAAAAGACCATTTAATAGCTTTTCAATGTCATCAAAATTAGTTTTAGTTACTCTAATGATAGATATTATTTTAATGGGAATTGGTTCCTAAACATGTTTGATAAGAGTTATTGTACCACAAAAGAATATACTCTTATAAATAAAGCTTCCTATGTGTATTTGATTTTTTATCACCATCTCGTTAGAGTTATAGACTATTTAGAGTGGTGCAACTATTTATTCTATGGGAAAATTACTTTTGGGACGTTGATTCAAGTATCAATGTTATTGATGCACATTTCATTGGATTTTATAGGGATATAAATGAATATTTTAGATGAGTTAACATTTTGGTCACTCCAACTTTTAATGTCTTTTAGTAGGACTAAAATTATCTAGACAGATCCATTAATTACATTAAAAAATAATAACATGTCATTTATAAAAAATAGTTAGGTGATACTGGTGGCTTTGTTCCTTCTATAAAAAGGATGCAAAACACTAGTGAGGATACAATTACTCAGAAATTGACCAAGTGAATCTTGGTCTAGTAAATAAATATTGGGTGAGAGTGAAATCCCTTATATTAATCCATGAGTATATTTTAAGAAACTAAAATTCATATCCTTGGAGTTTATGGAAATATAGTGGTAGGATTATCATTATAACTTGTGTTCACATGCCCAAGGTGAGATACCATAGTAATACATTATCTTGATAATGAAGTTCTATTCAATTTGATAATCATCCTTATAGATGTGAACCTTAAATATCATATTTCTAACAATTATTTTCTTATCAATACTGATCATCATCTCATGCACTAGCTGATATCTCCTTAGATGGACTAATCTTTTATAAAAAAATGTTGTTCCTAAGATGCCAAGTACGAAGTAAGGTATAGAGTCAATATTTAAATATATTTTCAAGAAATTTTCATAGAAAATTACATGTGTTGATATGAAAAAATAATATAAATGAGTTATGGTGTTTAATAATTAGAATGGAAATGAGTGTTGTGGAAAATGAATCTCTAGTTATGCCTCCTAAAATATTCATAGAATTCTTTTGGTAGATCCTCATTAATAATGTATCATGTATCCATGTAAAATGAACCAACAATCCAATCCATCTGGGGGGAACTTTCATAGTTCAGTATTTTTGGGGAAATTATAATCTATTAATTTTATTGGTCAGCCTAAATATTATAGTTATTTCATTCAATTATTTTCCTAAGGATAACTATAAATAATTTTATATCACAAATAAGATCCATGTTATCTATTTTGTAAGGAGCCGCAACTGGAATAACATCTGGATCAAGAGTGACTCCAATACTATTATCCAAGACATCTGGAGTGGTTCCATTCATCTTTCCTAGCCACTCATTGTTCTCTATATTGATTGTTTAAACACTCTTTATGAGATCAACTTCATCGCCACTCACACCTACCGTGAAGCTAATAAGACTGCTGACGGGCTTGCCAATATGGGTTTTTCTCAAGCTATGATTTGGAGGGACGATCTTCCTCCTGAGTTACTCCCTCTATATGTTAGGTATGTTAACAAAATTCCATATTTCAGACTTATGTAATCTCCTTTTTTACCAATAAATTTTGGTGTTTTGGTCATTGACTAGAACACTACCTTTCAAAAAATAAAAAAAATAAGCCTAATCGACCACTTTAGAGTGGATACTCTAGTTACCATGGGTTTTTAAGGAATAAATATACATCGTTATTTAATTTAAGGATTTTATCTAAAGTCTCATATATGAAATTATGAAATTATTGAAGTGCATAGGGAACAACCTATATCCACTTTATGAGCCTATTTATGCATCATATGGAAAATTATTATATTATGACATATGCAACTTGCTTATATTATAATCATTTTTTTGTGAATGGACTTAATTAAATAGAATCTAAAATAATAAATTATATTTTAAAGAATACATTATTTACTATTCTATACATAATTTGAGTCATTAAAATATATTTTCAAATTAATACAGATTACACATTCCTTTTATAAGGATGTATTATTATAATTGTTTTAGTAAGATTCATAATTTTTGTCTAGTATTCTTTACTGAGAATTCTATCACATATTCTATTTTTGTTATATATTATATAAATTTCATTAAAATATATTTTATATCATGTTAAACATTTGTTTCTATAAATTTATTCTTATAGACATCATAAAATTTGGTTTTAAAGAATACTACTACTTGTTTCCTGGTACTGTCTTAAGAAGAGCTATGATGATGAATAAGGTATTTTAAATGGAAAGGAAACTAATTTTATAACATTATTTTTTAAATGATAAATTATTCTATAAATCTATAATAATATAAGAAATACTTATGCTCTAAAAATGAACCTTTTAATGTGTTCTCTATATTGTCGATAACTAATTTTTTAAATTGTGGTATTTTTTAATATATATTTTACATGTGATTTTGAAATGGACATCATTTTATATAATAAAATTTTTATGAGAAAGTGTTTTATTTTATTGTAATTTAGTGGATATGTAGGAATACTAGACCATGTGTAACTCTTATATTATGGAAAACCATAGGAAGAATGGTTTTCTGGTAGTCAGTATTTTAATGATGTTTGGTAAGTTATTATCTATTTTGTTATTAGAAACTAATGATTTTAAATATTTTATTACTTTTGGTAGTCATGTATATATAATTTTATGTTTCTTTTGGTTTTGTATTAATTTTATAGTTATTGGGGTGACTCATGGAAATTAGAATCTCATGGTTATTGGTTAATCAATTTTTTTTTTGAGTCATGCATCAGAATTGTATTGAATATCTTAGGTTGGGTGTTAGTGTTTTAAATAGAATTTGATAATTTAGATATGTATTTTATTTTGGATAAAAATATAATTATTTTTTTTGGAATGAATGTTTTTAATATAAGTTGTTTTTAAACATCTATTACCTTATTAATTAATTAGATGTGATTAAGTATTTAAATTATGAAAATTAATTTCTACTAATAATTTTTTCTAACTTTTTTTACATTATAGATTTTGATATATAATCTTTATGTTTGAGGAATAATTTGAAGTGATTTTTTTATATTTTTTAATCTATTTTATGTTTCAACGGAGGTTTTATGTGGTTACACCTACTAACTAAAATAATAGGTGGAATTGGGTACCTGGTGGGAGGTATTAGTACTAGATAATATAGAGAATAAAGGGGTTGGTATAGGTGTAATGACTATGAAAAAATTTCCCATATTGCATCGAATATAATGTCACAAGACCTTAGGTGAACCTCCTAGTCTCTAAAGACTATAAAAAATATCAAGGTCATAATTAATCATATAAAGGAAACATTTCCCCCCTCAAAGAACTTGAATTAAGGAAACAATCAGCCTACAATAATTTCAGCATAACCATTGGGGTCATCAAACATATGAACCAAAATATAGTTACCCTATACCAAGGAAGATGTTGAATATACTTCATGGAAAATAGAAGATGAAAATACTATTTTATTGATGTATACATGTCAAAATAGGAATAAAAACTCATATAATGTCTAACAAATTTGTAAAAAAAATCATAATCTATAATATATAAATAAATAAAACCAGACACAGCCTTAAAGAACTAAAAAGGGAATTCACATGAGTGGAAACCTTGATATAATGACTATGGGAAACTCATAAAAATTTGTGCCACCAATCCACCAAAAAACAATATAAAACTCTAGTCATGCTCTAGACACCAAGAGGATCTGACTTCTATGTCACGTCTGATCAAAAAATCCAAAATTGTCCCACTATGAAAATGGTACATAAAATGAAACAAATTAAATTTCATGTCAACTAAGGTTACTATAGAGGGTCTGATTATATATAAAATCATTAGGGAAGAACCAAAATGATGTAACACAAATGTGAATAATTAGGTGTATAAAATATCATGCCTACATAATTATATATATATATATGCATTCATGAAAATGAATTTTTAAAGGAATATAACAAACATATCATGTAAAATTAAATAAAAAAATATTAGAAAGATATATTAAAAAAATACTAGGTAACCCCCTCTATCAAAACGATTTATACATGTTCTACCTACTGTTTTTTTATCTCAACATAGGATAATAATATGGCAGGGAAGTTGTTTCACCAATTATAGTAAACCCAGATCAAAGGCACCTAGGGAACACCCTCTTCTCATAGATAAATAGAACAATTTATACTATAGTCATTATAGGAATTTTTTCCATCCTAAGGAATGGGGGAAGGGGTATAAAAATTTAAGGAGTTGTCATCCCATCCCAAAACCAAGAACTAAACTAAGGTGTACCTATTGTAAATACATATATATATATATATATATATATAATGAATGAATATACATACATACAGCTTCTAGTGTGTTCATAATACACCAAAAATCATTCTCATAAAAAATGATTTTTTATGATACAATATCTATAATATCAATATTTCATAATTTCAAGTTCTATAAAATTGGTTCATAAAAAATATCATAATCCAATAATATAATATCATTGAATTTAAACAAGCATAAAATGTACAAGTCAAAAATAACATTTTTTATGGAATGGAATTTCTTATAGGATATTATCATTAAATTTTGAATCAGACATAAAGTATGGAATAAATTTGATTCCATGTTCAATGACTTATATCAAAATAAGGAGAAATGCATCCAAGTGGAGTCTCAAGTGTACACTGAGGGTAAAATAAATAAAGGATCAAATGTGAGATTAGCATTATAAGTAAATGAAATAAACTTATTAGATGGTTGAACAAGAAATAGAACATATGTTAAAATATTTTTTCATGAGTAAATTTAGATTTTAAAAATATTTTTATATTTCATATCACCTTTTAAAATTTTATTACCTTTATAAAAAATCTTATATATAAATTAGAATTTTTAAACCTTACGTATTACCATATAAAATAGAAACATTTTTTAGAATAATTTTCTTCTATTTGATGAAAAACGTATCTTTTAATACCCTTAAATAAATAATAATAATTTATTTATCATTAAAACTATTATTTATATAGAAACGAAAATATTTTAAATTTTAAATAAATAGGTGCTTCAATAAAATTGAGACACTGGTTGGGGGAATTTAAAAAATTGATTCAACACTAATTTTTTTAGGAAATTCATATCAATTTATCATTGACTGAAATCATTATGCTTTTATTAGTTGAATTTTTTTTAAGAAACCCAACATATACAAGAATTGTATAATTCCCATTCACCAAGGTATCCCAAAATTCATCTCCCTACCAATGAAACCCTTAAAAAAGTTATATTTGGATCATTTACTTATAACTCATTCAGACCATAGTGAATGGAGTGGTCACCATTGGAAAACATAGTAAGGGAATGCAAAAGTATAAATAATGAAAATAATGTTGAAAAACTAAATATTCAATGTAAATATCACAATATATTCACCATTAGGAACCTATTAGGGCATATCATGGCCAACATCATTCTTGTAATATTACTAATAAATCATATTATAACATTTCATGGTATTAGTTTATTTAAAAATAATAATGACAAAGCTAGTGAAAACAAGAATCTTTTGTAAGTACATTAATCATTGTAAATAAAGAAATAAACTCTTATTAACCAAAATTTTCAAAAAATTTAAGTATATAAATCAATCTGAACAAATAATACCTTTATAATTAAGTGTTTTTCAAAACCAATTTCATTACAAAACCAAGTATCATAGATTTAAGGAATGGTTTGGAGACTATTTTATAAAATCACATAAAATTATAAAAAAATTGTTCCACTTGTTATAAGAATATTATTTTTATAAAAACAAATATTTACGAATAAAAATTAATTTTTGACATTTTCAAAATACATTTCAACAATAAGTCATTGTAATTTTTTAGTCATAACCTAAAAATTAACCAAAAGGTTAAGAACACCTACCTTGTCCATATGTGAGCATTTAAAACCCAATGACCCTTAAGGCATACTCTGATGGTATCCAACATTCCTATATCAACCATTAAATAATATTATATAAATATTAAATCAAAAATAAATAGTAATTATAATAAATAAACCAAAAAATATGATAAAAACATATGCTGATTATTGATAAAATTATTCCAAAATCATTAAAACCCAGAATTCAAATTACGACTACCAATTTATAATCAAATTAAATCTTGAAATAATAAAACCATATAAGAAACCATACCAAAATATTTTATATAAAAACATATATGATGTGAGGGATACTCTCTATTTGGTTTCTTTTAGACAAGGGAGAAGGAAACCCCAAGATCTTGTTTTGATTCTATCATGCCTTGGTGAAATTATAATGTCAAATACCAAGACTATATTAGGAAAATAATAAATAATAAAGAGGATAGAGATATTAGATATTAAGGAAATAATTCAATTTTATTAAGTAGAAAGAAACTCAAGTCACCCATGATATAATGTGCTTGAATTTAGAGAACCAGAACCCCTAGAAAAGACCATAATTGGATCATGAATGGATAGGAAGTGGAATTCCCAAATTAAAATCTAAATGTGGTTAAATCAAATTGGGTGAAAATAAAAAATATATATAATTTTTAATTAAATATCTGGAATACTTTAACAGTTACTTAATATGGATCCACTAGGTACCTGGTGGAACCAATATGTTACTACCTTCATTACTTACCCCACCAAGTACCTGGTAAAAACCCATTAGGTACCTGGTGTCATCTGTAACAAAATTTTGTGGGTGACACCCACTTACAACCTACCTAAACATATTAATCACTTATAAACCCTCAAATCATGATCATAAACACTAAATATGTCATCCTACCACTTCAAAATTTCAATTTGAATCTTAATTTATAATATTACCAATCATACATAACCAAAAATACAAAAATGTGGTTTTATTAACCAGATAACACCTTAAGATCTCCAAAAAAATTACATGACTAATTCCACTTGGAAACAGGTCATTAAACTAAGAATTCCACTGGGTACCCAATGGCCCTATACTGGGTACCCTATTTTCCGGGACTAAAGTTTCTTCAAAAATGGAACTTTAGTAATTTTACCTAAATTATTATTAACCTTAAAGGGGATAAATTGGTCCATTCTTATCTAGGACATCTAGGACACCCAAAAATTAATCTAACATTCTCTTTTATTATCTTCTTCATTCCTACATGAATACAGAGAATACAAGGGATATACTTTCCCTTGAAAAAAAAGTAAACCTTAATATAATCCCATTTTATCCTTTTTCTCCCCTCATTTAAAATTTATGGTATAGGAATTAGGGTTTTGAGGGTATGATGTAATAAAGGCATGGTGTAATCAAATCATCAATTAGGGTTTCCTATTTATTTTGAATTTGGTAGTATTTTTTTGGTTTATATATTCTTTTTCATTCTTTTTTTATGTAAGGTTGATGAGGTTGGAATTGTTTTAAAGATTTTATGAAATTAATGTAAAATTAGAATTTTTTAGACAAAATTAATTTGGGATCTAGGTTTTGGTATTTTTGGTTATAGAATATGATTAAAAAAACTATATTAAATTTAGGTTTATTTATTCTTTAATTATGGTTAACATAAATCATGGTTTTCTTGGTTTGGACATTTTGATAGTTGATGAAGGATGTTATCCAAGTATTTTGATCTTAACAAATCCTGTCAATGAATATTGTATATATTCTCAACCACACAAGTGACTGCTAAAAATATGTCTGGATCATTCATACTAATTATTTTTTCTAAATTTATAAAAAAATTGTCATTTATTTTCAGTTGTTATAGATGAAAGGTTTTTAAGGATGTTCCCATATAAAATGTTAATGATTTTTTAAAAGGTGATTTTATGTGAAATAATTTAATAGTTTCTATAATGGACCAACACTAATAAAAATCATGTTGGTTAAGTGGTAATGATGATAGTAACCCCTGAAACCTAACTCCAAGAAGCCATGAGTTAGAAACTAACACTGAGGGCATTTGTCACATGTATGGGATCCATTTCACACTTAAATTCCAATAAAATAATGAATAACTTCTAAATAACTCCCTATAAATACTAAAATAAATAAAATTAGCATAACCAAAACATCTCTATATGTCAAAAAAATATAACACAGACATGTAAAATTCAAGAACTATGTCCTAGACTCCGCACCAGCTTTTAAAATAGTAGTATCCCCAATCTCCATCAAACTTTCTTATAAAACAACCCAAGAAATATGTATAGGTGTGAGAATTTTGGAGTAATATATAGAATCAATCATATAAATAATTCAGTATTCATGTGAAACAAATGTTTTATAGTAGAAATGCAAGAGATCAACTTTGATGGGGCATGAGATAGTCAAGGATATGGACTAGGAAAGTAATCAATGCTGTTTGTAAATATAATATTACAAATTCACCTTTTCAACACCTTTTATTATATAACTTTAAATCATAATATTATATCAATAATTAATTAGTATTTATATATAATGATGATAACATATTTTTTTGAATCATATAATAATAAAGGGAAGGTCCATTGAAATATCACCAATCTTTCAACCGTCATACTCAATCTACTATATCATTAACCAAAAACAATCACATCATCACCATCAATTGATCACAAAAATAACCATATCACACCACCACCACCTCACCTTAACCAAATACATATTACCACCACCATCGCATCACCATATCCACATCACAACCACTACCACATCACCATAACCATAGCTACATCACATTGACTACTACATCATCATTGTCACGGCCACTTAAAAACTACCACCACATCACTATCTGATTGACTCATACAATAATATCAATTCATCACACTCCAAAAATATGAAATTCCTTAAATTCATCAAAATGGATTGTACCTAAATCTATTTTTGTAATAGTATCCCCTTTGGTAGAGTTCTTACACGGAATTTCTAGTGTGGGACAATCCACTTTGACTCGTTTTTTTAGTTTACACACTATTGTATTGCCCCTTCTTACAGTTGTATTTATGTTAAGTCACTTTTCAATTATATGCAAGCAAGGTATTTCTAGTCCTTTATAAATTTGAATCTGTTTCATACACTTGAGGGAGGAACAATAAGTTTTCATTACTAAATAAAGTCTCGATGTAAAAGAAAATTTTTCTTATGAATAGATCCCTTAAACTCCACAATAAGTATATGCACTCATTTTATACCTTTAAAAATTAATTCCCATATAAAAATAAATTTTTCATAAACGTGAACCATTACAACCCATATTTATTTATATGTATACACTATATCATATTCTATTATACAACATGTGTGTGGGTGTGTGTAAATATACATATTCACATCACAACCATAATCCATTTGATCACATAGAGTATATACAAGTGATAACCTTGATCCACTATAACCCTTGTATATATAAACCATTGCTTAATCCATTATTGCCTATGACAATTTTCACTTAACTAAAATACATTACGATTTTTGTGCATAGAATCATAAAATAATAAACAAAAAGATATTGAGAAAATAAAGAAGTAATCAAATAAGTATATTTTAAAAATAATAATCATTGAAACTATAACACTCCAACCCAGAATCTACTATTCTAGTGCCCCTGGTTGATGTGCGAGATGGCCTCAAGCACACTTCCCCATATAAAATAGGATACCAAAAAGAAATGAGGGTCCATAGGTTTTATGGTGGGGAGACTATAAACTCTGGCCAGAGTTCAAAATAATAAAAATAAAGGAAATAGGTTGTACTTTATATCCAAATGGAATAAATAGGTGCTAAAATACAAATTCACTACCCATGAAATATCATATAGACCATTCTAGAATTTTTATAATTCATCTTAAGTAGAACATTCCCCAAAAATAAACAAAAGTGAAAAAACTAGAAGACAAAAAACACCCATAATACATGATATATATCCTAGATCCCATATACCAACTCTAGCCCTAGTGATAACACCAACCACTACCTACATGATGCTTTCACATGTCCCAACAAGAATCCTTGAAGTCTTCTGGGTACCAAATGATAGCCCAAATAGTGTGTGAGTCAAACACAGTTGGACAACACCAATGGTGTAGAATGAAAATATATTATATATTTTTAAATGATAATAGTGTAAAAAATATAAGTGAAGTAGTATGAATATTAATAATATTTAGAAATAAAAGGTTCCATGTTGAGACTCAGGTCTCAAGGAGACAACCTCAGCTAATCCGACCTACTTCATCATATGCTAGTATCAAATTTTGGAGGAGGTATTATTGATCAATCTTGATCCAAGGCACATCATCGAGGTAACCATAATCATGTAATAAGAAGTACTCCACATGGATTAACAAGGAAATCCCTCCTAGTAATTCCTAATAAAATCAATTTCTTTGGTATAAGATCAAGGGACCACCATTGACATTAAAAGGACTGACTTGATTATAATTTAAGGCTCACACCACATCCATTACATACAAATATGATCAGGTTTAACCTAGGTAGATCATCCTCCAGCATTCAACAAGGGTTCCCCTCAAGAATCAATAACGTTAATATGTGACATTTAATAAATGTTTGTATTACTCAAATTCAAGGGGGAGACACTACATGACATTCATAGTAATGAATCTTTCAAGAATCCATTGACTCTCTCAAAGAGTTTATTACCACTAGACATCATTAAATCCAAAAGTTTGTTCAAGACAAGGTATTAACATGTTTACCTTAATGGGATATTAGTCTAATAAAAGAAATTCCATGAAAACACCATTCATGATGAATCTGAGGACTTCCTCCAAGGAATTATATACTCATAACAAATTACATGAATTTCAAACATGTCATTATACCACAATTCATGTAATAAATATCCCTACAATTCAATCAAAGTGCATCATTTTCCTTCATTTCACATTTTCATTTGATAATTTCTTGTTGGTAAACACTAAAGGATACTAGGGGTCATCTCAATCATCCCACTTTCTATATTAAGGTATAATGTAACTAATGAAATTCTTAAATTACCCAATTAGTTCACCCAAAAGCATGGTACAATGAAAACTCACCTCTTTAATTGTTTCAACAAGGGTCAACCTAAACCAACCTTCTTTTCTAAATTTAAGGGATCTTATATGAAATCAAAAAGGCATCAAAATATTTTTGATTATTTTATAATCAAGAAGATAATGAATAAATGTAAATATACAAGTTAAATATGAAATATGATGGATATATATTCATGGGAAATAATTACACCACCTACCATAGGGTAGAAGATTGACACATTTTTATTTTCAAAATTTGGTTTAAGATAAAATGAAATATGTTGAGAAACTAGAAAAAATAATTCAAAATATGGAATTTACATTAAATAAGCTGATATAGATTTATATTGTGAGTAAAAGTGATATCGAAAACTATAGAAGTGTTAGACTTATTGAGAACCTTTTAATATAATATACAGAAGTAAAATTAGAGGTGATTTAAGGGAGGAACACTCAATAACCTAAGGAATGAGAGGAAAACTTATAAATGTGTCAATTTTCATCATATAGAGGAAAAGTTAGGTCAAAATCATGTGTGAAAAGTAAAAAATATAATTTTTTCATTTTTTAAAGAGGGGTTATAGTTTGGTCACATTATTCAGAAAACCATGTACCAACCATTTTATCCCCGTTGTCTTAATATTCCATATTGTATAGTTAAGGTGTATGGTTTTAAAAACCATTCATCAACCATGTGACATGAATTTTTAATTCTCAATATAAATTAAAAAAATTTATATGGACCCTTTACATAGTTTTACAAACAATGAACCTATTTATTTTGGGCCACATCTTTGGGGTACACACATATCACAAACCATGTGTTAATCATGCTCCTTATTTTGATTCCTAAAACCCTTAAATTTTAATCCTTGGACCCTCTAAATTCTCCCAGGGCCTTTCAATTAACCAAAATCACATCCAAATTACATAAATAATGTAATAAATATGATATTATGAAAAAATTAATAAATAATATACTTCATATAAAATTTGGTTTTTTATAATCTCTCCACCACATAACAGTTTGTCCTCGACCTACACCATCAATCATCATTGGCCTCCTTGATGAAAAAGATTGCACATTGAACCTAAATTTTTTATTACCTCTCCTATTTTTCCTCTTGGATATGTTCAAATTACCATATAACATGTACCAAACAAATAGATTTACTACAAATCATCTTCTAACAATGGTCTATAATACTAGTTGGATGCTCCTCAAATGACACATTGGCCTCGAGATCAATCTTCTCAACATCAATCATCTGAGAAGGATTGGGAATTCACCATAAAATATAAACATCTACACTATCTCAAATGGTCACATGTCCTAGTGTGCTAATTTCAACTACCTCTTTATATGATGGTGTGCCAATATAGGTGACACATGAAAAACAACTTAGACACCTACCTGAAACTCAATAGGTCAATGACGTTGATCAAAATATGATTTATAGATAATTTTCATAGTATCCATCCTATTTAAAATTAATTTGAAATGCTCCAAATTATTATATATGAGACTCTACCCAACAATAGTTTTATCGCATACCTCCAACAAACAAAATGGTGAATGGAATGGCATCCCATTTAAAGCCTCATAAAAAACTATCTGAATCATCACTGGGTAACTATTTATATATTCAAATTACATAATATCAAGTTGATTATATAAAGAACCTCAAAAATCTTGGACACACACCCTCAATATGTCTTACAAGAACTGAATAGTCTTATTGGATTTTCCATTAGTCTGAGAGTGGTATGTTGTACTCAAAAACACCTGAGTACCCAAATATTTTTTCAACCCTTTCAATAATAGTGAAAAAAAATTATAATATCTATAGTGAATGATTCTATAATGGATATCATGTAGTTTTATGATATATTTTACATACAAGATTCACATATCATCTACTTAAATGGTTTCTCATATCATTAGAAAATTGGTGACCTTTATTAGTCGATCCAAGATGACCCATACTATATCCTTCCATAATTGTATCTTTGGTAATCCAGTAATAGATTCCATTGTGACATTATCTCATTTTCAATATAAAATTGGAAGAGGCGATAAAAGACTAGTGTGTTGTTGATTCTCAACCTTCACCTAGTGATAGGTTGAGTATAGTGTAATGAACCATGTTATCTCCTTCTTCATTCTTGGACACCAATATAGATGAAAAATCATGATAAAACTTTGTTGATTCAGGGTGTTACACCTAACTAAAAGTATGATACTGCCTCATCAACCACTATCAAATGATAGTAGACACTAAGATACACCTATAAACCAGGATAATATCATCCTATTCTATAATCTAGGGTGGTGGAATCTCACTGCAATCAAAGTTTTCCATAAGGGAAAAAATCATGTAACTAAAATTTACCTCCACTTGATCTAATACAAAAGAGAAGAAACTATGGATAAAACTTCCATAACTAATCAACCATGGACCTCCTAGACAACTAAATGCATTTTATAAAAAAGTTTCATCATTTTACCTTCACTACTCAACTCTTGGAGAGCTTTAGGTTTCATCTTCTAGCTCAAAGCATTAGTAAATATATTTCCATTCCCTAGTGTATAATCTGAATCAATTTTAAAATACTATAGGTAATCAACCCACCCTAAATATTAATGTTTTCTGTACCAATGATATAATATATAACTCTAAATCTTATGGTCTAGATAGACCATGAACCTCTCTTCTAAGAGATAGTGATGATGGTACTTTAATATGTGAACTGATTTTTCTTGATTGAGATCATGTAAAGGGAAATTACATTTATGTGGCCTCAACAATCAAGACCCATATTCCATGACTCGATCCCCCAACATCAATACTACACCATACACAATACCTAATTAATCCCAATTTATGACATACTTCATTCCTTGGTAGGGAAATATTTGGGTCATTGTTGAGGTCAACGTCCTATTTAACTCTTATAATGAATTCCCAGAAGCTTCTAAAAACAAGAACATTGCCCCATTTTTAATACCCATCATATTTTCTACCCAAGGTGAAATTACATGTATAAATCAATGTAAATATTCTTCCAAGACTATAAATCTCCAAATAATAAAAAAAATCCTAGGATACTCCCAAGAAACCACACCTATAACATTATTAGATTCAAAAACACACCCACTTATAATATGATATTCCCTAAGAAGTGTACCTAGTCTATCTGAAATGATACACAAATATCTTGGAATATATCCTATGCTCTTGTAGTAAGACTAATACAATCTTCGAGTGTTGTGCTTTCCCTTAACTCTTCTAGAAATTCATGAGGATATCATCTGCAAAACCCACTATAAAGGCATATAAGTACATATGGTAAATTTGGTTCATTAAGTCAATAAAAAAATTTAGTGGGTTCACTAAGCTGAATAGCATCACTAAGTACTCATAGATTTCATACCTACTTCAAAAATTCATATGTTATATATTAGAGGGTCACAGCCAATCATGGTGATAACCTAATATCATGTCAATCTTGGAGAATATCTAACCACCCTTAAGTTAATCCAAAACAAATTATACATAGTAGTAAATATTAGTCCTTAATAGTCACCAAATTCAGCAAATTATAATAAAAACATATTTGTAAATTACAATCATCCTTAGAAAAAAGAACAATGGAACCCCAAGGGAATTTACTTGAGAGAATAATCCCTTTAATATCCATGTCCTCCAATAGATTCATAAACTAATGAAGATCTATAAAAGGCATCTAATACAGTGTAATATAAAGAGATCTAGTTCTCAGAAGGAGCTCAATGTCAAAATCCACTTCTATCTCAGATGAAAACCCCAAGAAATCACTATGGAATATTTCTAAAAACTATTCCACTATAAAAACGTAAATAATTAACTACTTTAATACGTCACCCAATATAATTAATCAAATATGGGTCAAAATCACATAGATATTCAATTGATTAGTACTTTCTTATATATCCTTTAAGTCCCACTCTCCCTTATGAATATTACTAACACATTCGAGGGACACAATTTCCACCTATCAGTGATAAAAATCTATATGATATTGAAAGGGAACCATAAAATCCATTCCTATAATTAGTTAAAAACTTGAGGAATCTAGCATGATGAGGTTCCATATAAAATTTTAACCTCCAATAATAAGATCATTCTTTCAACAGTGATTGAATTGTTTAGATCGAACTCACAATGGGGTATCAATAGACATCGCGATATATATATATGCAATTGCCAAACCTAAACCTTCGAAAACTGAGTAGATATGAAAGATTGTGAATCCCTTATGTCTAATAAAGAATAATTTAAATTCAAAGACACCAAAATAATACCTCTCATGGAAGAATTCCCAATGTCCAGATCCACAAGATTAGTGTATAGAATATATATATGTCCTGAACCTATTCCCTACATCCATGCTTAACTTCTTGATGTTTCACTACCCTGGTGGAATGACTGAATCTAAATTTTGGAACCCCTACCACTACCTTGACCTATTCAACAAGTAAAAATCCAACTACCAACCATTAATAGAGTATAAGATCTTGCACTGAAGCCCTTAAATTTCCCATAAGATCTATCACTAGGTGTCAGTGATGTTTTCCTAAATATCCCTATAGATGGACCATCCTACCACATGATCGACACTTGACTATAGGTCTGTCAAAGTGACAATGGTATTTATCATCTTTTTCAAATTGGTGACATGTGACAACACTATATCCCTAGTTTATCTATCCCTCACTACTTTTCTAGGAACCATCAAAGTGGTGCTTTATACCACTAAATGATCTACTACCAACTGGTGTTTTCCAATTAGGACCACGTGACTTTATCAGATTACTCTTAAAAATCAAAGACTAATTTACCATCATAGAGATTATGGTGAGACAAAATACATTAACCAACCAATTTATTTTTTATTTAAGTTCATCCTAAAAGTGTCTCACCCTAGCTAACTCAACATTTTCCACAAATGGGGTGAACCATTATAACTTACTAAACTGAGCAGAATACTCCATGATAGATAAACTCTCCAAATATATGTGCATGAAATCTCTATCATAAATAGACTAAAATGTCTTTAAAAATAGTATTCAAAGAAACTAGTATAAAAGACCTTCCACACCATATCTAGGTTCTGATTATCCCAGATCACAACATTCCACCATTACCGAGACTAGACTAGAAGCATATAAGTCAAATGAGTTTCCCTATTCTTAGGGTGTGTCTCAAAATTATATAAAATAGTATTCATAGCCCCAATAAAATTTTTAGGTACCTCGGGGACACCCCCATTGGATAAATTAGGTGAATGCTGCAACTAAAACTCCTAGGTCAACTCAGAAATCATCTACGTGGCTCGAGGTGAATCTCTCTCCATAGACAACATCACATGATGAAAAATATATCTATTTTGAGTATCTATACCCTATCCCTATTCTAGAGTTATCTCACACCTATTCACCTTAGAGTAATACTCATTAATTCTCTCATGTACTCCAGTTGGTGGTCAATAGAAAGGAATTTATCTGGGATTCTGAAGGAAAATCCCATAACACACTACTATAACAATTGTTGATATCATAATTTAGGAAAATTAGAAATAAAGATAGTATTATAAAATCCCAACTCATCCTCTCTCAATAGCCTCATTTACCCACTCTAGGGTCAACTCACAAATATTATTAATCCTTGTGTTAATTAATATGTTTGGTTAAATAAGATTACATTCACAAGTTATGAGGGAAAATATATGAAATATGATTCTTACTATAATTTTATTAAACCTAAACCATCAATTGATTTTATCTATATCACATATATATTTATTATTTAGATTCTTATCAATTTTAAATTACCTTAATTATTCAAATCCCATAACCTAGGTGTCCTTATATAATGCTTCAAACAAAATTTATAATGAAAAATAGCATTATAGTTTTGTTTTTCAAATAATTTAATTATCACTAATTAAAATTCCAAATAATATTTTGAAATTAAATATATTTATAAATTTTGATATAGGCTGGATATAGTGACACCATTAATCTATATAAGAAATAAATTTTTATCTTAATGTATATGCTTTCAATAGGAAGCCAATATCAAAATAAAATAACCCCATTAGATATTCAAAGAATCATGGTAATTACATTCAATACCTATGTTTATAATATGATTCAGGACACACATTGTGATAAAGAAACATCCCATAAACCATAACCTCAAAAAAATATCGCCCAAGGTGAAATAGATCAACTATAATAGTGAATTCCAAGAACAGTAATTCCCTTCCCAAGAAACATGGTTTTACCCTACACATGAGTTATCTACTCCAAATAAAAATCACATTAAAAAGTCCTCACATATCCAATTATCTTATATATAAATCCCAAATAGTAAAATAAGATAAAATATCTATTATAGAATTTTATAATTACCTGACCTAGAACCCACTAAATTGATGTCTTGGGTTGATTCACCACACAGCCTCAACTGTGCCTCCCCATATGTGAGAGGCTTCTGACAAGCAGTGAGGGTCCATAGGTGGTATAGTGGGGATAATATTCCCTTTGTTCATTTTTAAAGACAATGGAAATAATGAAAACATCATGTGCATCACATCCAGATAAAATAAATTGGTGTTAAAATACCAAGTCCCAAATCATGATGTATCATACATATGCCACATAAAGAAAAAGCAAGTGTATGTATAAGTCAATTTAAGTAAACTAATCCCCATAAGTAAACAAAATAAAAAATAAATGATATAAAATAATAATAATTCTAAAGATATATCTTAGATCCAAGATCCCAACTCCAATACTAGCCATAACATTAAGAAATAGCTACATGGTTCTTTCCCTAATCACAATCTACATTTATGAAATATAGTCATGTACCAAATGGTGTTTTGAAGTGGGTGTTATTAAAACATAGTAAGCCACCACCAATGGTTTCTATTGGAAATATAATTTGTAAATTTAAATCCAAATGGGGTGCAATATATAAGTGAATCTATAAGAATAATAATAATGTATAGAAATAAAAGTAACCAATTCGAGTCTTGGGACTCAATGAGACAGCCTAGGCCTAGATATAATAATTTAGCCTAAACAAGACTCAAAACATGGAGGAGGTATAATTATCAATCCACTTCCAAGTTTAATAAATGATACAATCATAATGATGTAACCTAGATAAATCCACATGGACCAACTAGGAAATACCTATTATAAATTCCTAAGAAAATCCATTTGTCTAGTCTGAGCTCAACAGACCACCCTTCACATTCAAATTCATGGATTGATTTGAATCCAAGACCAAATCTTGAGGAATTCTATACCAATATGATCCTTCCAACTCTAAGGAGCTCATTCTAGGCATTCAACAAGGGTACCCCTCAAGAATCCATAGAATAAATATATTACATTTAATATGTGTAGTCATTTCCAAATCTATGTGGTAGCCACCCCCAGGAATTTGTGGTGATTAATATATGTGTAAAATTTTGGCTCCCTCAAGTAATTCAATAGAATTTGACCTCATTGAATCCAAATTTGTCTTCACACCTCAACATTCACATTCATCCCCAAATGGAATACTTGGATCTTCCATGGAATTAAACATTTCCACCGTTCAAGAGGAATCCAAGGAAATCATTCAAGGTATTCTGTACTCATAACCATTTAAAATAATTTCAAACATATAATTATTCCAAAACTCATGTAATAAATAACTTTGAAATTCAATACAAGATAGTCATTTGGGTAAAATTTGCATTTTAATTTGATCATTAAATGGCCACAAGAAATAATGGATCTTAAGGGTCATCTTAAGCATAACATGTTCCATATTAATATATAATTTCATTAAAGGAATCCCTCAACTACCAAATTAGTTCACCCAAAGTCATCAAACAAGGAATAACTCACCTCTTTAATAGTTTAAAAAAAGTTCTACCCAACCCAACTAACTTTTCTAAATCCAAGGGAGTTTATACAACTTCAAAAAGTTATAAAAACTTTTTAGATTAATTTTTGGTCAATCATTTGATTAGTCGACATAACCACATAAGAAAAATACATGAAACGATGGTGAGAACATGAGGGAAAATTATGAGAAAACCTTCCATAGTTTTGAAGAGTTATACATGTCAATTTTCATCCTTTGGTTCAAGTTAAATTTAAGGATATTTAAAACACAAAAAAGTCCATGAAATTTGGAATTTATGTCAAACATGGAGGGATAGATTTATGTGGTGATTAAAAATGATATTGGGAGGTATATGAGTGTTAGGATTACTGAGATCATTATAACATGAAAAAAAAAGTGTAATTGGAGGTGGATTAAAGGATTAACACTCAATAACCTTAGTAAGGATATGAGGTCTTAGGGAGGGGCTATTTTGCATAAAAGAGGGGAGAAAATTAGGTAAAACATAATGGGTGAAAAGCATAAAAATTTAATTTTATATTTTTTTAAATGTGTGGTTTGAAAAACTGTGTTCCAACTATGTTATCCTCACTACCTAAAACATTCCCTCTCACATGGCTATGGAACATTGTTTTAAAAACCATGGTCCAACCATGATATGTGCCTCTCTAATTGTCTACATTCATTCACATGGTTTCTAGGGACCTTTTTCATGGTTTGACAGACTGTGTTCCTATGCATTTCCGGTCATATGGTTGGGGTGCATGGTTAGTACAAACCATTAAGAAACCATGGACCCTCTTCTATTTCCCCAAAATAGTAAATTTCTAGCCTCGAACCCTCTGAATGATTCTCAGGCCTCACCATTCACAAAAACCACTACCAACATAAATAAAAAAGGAAAAACTTATAATCTTATAGTAAAATTTAGAAATAAATTACCTCATATAATAGTAAATATCTTATAACAACATCGCATGGTATCCTAAAGAAATAAAATCAATAAAATAACTTAAAAATGAAAACATAAATTTATTCAATTACTCCCTTCCCATTAATTGTTTAGTTAATTTAATATACCAATATATTTATTAATATATCATATATATTTACAACCCATACAAGATACCTCAATCACCACATTCATTTAAAAACACTAAACAATTTACAGTTACTACCCAAATCCTCAAATCACCTTCTAAAACAAAACCAAAAATCATATATGACTCCCATTACTAAGAAAAATCCAAATCACCGAGAAACAAACTCATACAACTTCATAATAACCTTACACTCCTTATCTAAAAATATAACTATTGAAATCACTATATTAATTAACTCCAAACCCATTTCATAAACTATAGCCTCTCACTATCCAACCCAAAAAATAAAAATGGAAATCATAATGTAAATAACCACATAAGACATCGACTACACCCTAAGGAGACTTAATACATCACCCTTTGTCTTTAAGGTTTGGGATGAAGTAGAAAAACCCTCGCCCAGTATTGTTTTACATCAGTTGTTTCATATAAATCCTTTGAATAAGATGAATGAAACTACAGAATATTCATAGAGAGGATCCTTTCACATATAATTTATAATTAATTTATAAACATCACCAACCTCATTAAAAAAATTCTCACTTCATTGATTAATGTGATTGGACTTCATATTATACCATCATTAAAATGAATAATTTCAAGTATAATTTATCTAGTAGTGTCCTAAAAGGATCACAAAATATAGAATATCACCATTGGAACTATGGGTTCTAACATAGAGTAACCAAAAATCTTTATCTGTCCTCTATTTATCCCAACAATAATTCTTTTAGTCTTGAAAGACTCTTTCTTGTTCAATTTATATTGAGAGTGAGTAGGTAGTGGATAGTATCCTATTCTTGGGAGTATTCTTGAGAAAATATATCTAGAGCACCTGAGAAATTTCTCTCTTGAGATAACATGTTATGTACAACAACTTAATTAACCCTCTAAATGATATACTTTGGGTTATATAATTAGGGTTAGTTAATTAATAATTTCATAGAATCCCTTCACTAATATATTAATTCTAATTAAACCCCATGTTAGATAAAAATAATAATATGATTATTATATTCCATGATGTGCACTAACAATAAGATATTTAGATTACTGTTACAAAATAAATCAATCAATATTTATTCAAATTATACTAAATAAAATATATCACTTCAATCATGACCATAACTCAACAATTCAATCCTCTAAATAATTTATTTATCCTTTATTGAAAAAATTTTCTTCTAAATAAATATCATTATATTATTCATTCAATATATATATATATATATATTCAAATACTAGTGAATAAAAATTTATGTTTATTTAAATCATATATATTCTCAACTGATGAATAACTGGAGATTGAATTTATACAATCAACACAACCATCAATATTATTATTCCTTTCCCTTAATAATTATGTTTATTCTGATATAAAATTCAAAGATAAGTTGTTATATATTTCGTATACACTTAATTTGTGACCCTCAATGCCTCCTTCTCATTGTAATTAGGGGAGATGACCTAAATTCCAACTTAGTTTATAACTTAATATCAAGAAACCCATAGAGAAATAATTTAATGTCACAAATTAAATAACCTCATAAGAATTATTATATTTTAATATATTCCCATTGTCTTGATATGTCATAGAGAATGTTTCATACTAATGTCATTATCATATATGCCTGATATAGATTTATTTATATTCCTAAGATGAACTCATCGATAAACCACCATGTCCAAGGGCCTAATCAGAGAGTTCTATACCAATAAAAGGGTCATAAATATCTAATTTAATCAATATGAATGGGGAAAATCATTTATAACTTATTCTTTAATGTATTATCACATATGATGTACCAAATGTATATTACTTTTTTATGATCTTATGAAAATATGGTTTTCATAAATACATCGAAGTATGTGATCCAGGATACATATTAATAATAATCTCATATCTAAGGACCAATAAACACATCCATAGATTGGAATATCCAATGACACAAATTGAATCTGGAATTCCAATTAGTGGGTCTGTTTTCATAATCTCTATTCTTGGAGATTTATGAGTGTGAAACATCATGATATGAAGCCCCATCCACTTATGAGTATCTATAACCTGATAGTAAAATAATCATATATTTCCCTAGAAATAAGATTTAATATAGACCATAGGACATAAGTTTTAGAATATTGTTGTAAAAAAAATCTCTAACTATATCAGGGTACTTTTATAAGCTTTCAATGATATATATACACTAAATTAAATTTTCACATTTATGATACATATAATAATAATAATAATGTGATAAGATATAAGTATTTATGAATTTTTAATTTTCTAATAATCAAAAGTAAAAATTCATTTGGTTTTAGGGAACCAAATAAAATGAACTTTCACTTTCACTTGATCCCACTACTAACTTATTGTTAACTATCACATGTTAAACATGATTCTACTAAGTATTAATATAGATATTAGGCCTTCCACATTCTTATATAGATATTATATTTATTGTGAATTAACCCCATTGATAAAATACTTCAAGTGGTGATCTCACATATTATATACCATTTTTCCTTTTTCAAATTCTTTGTATTTTGGATAAAACTATATTCTAGAATAAAATAATTGCAAATCCGTTTCATAAGCTACACCAGAAACTGAAACATACTAGGCCTTTATAGAAAAATCAACCACTAGTTGAAATAAGTTTGACTTGATTATTACCTAGGACTTATTATGATATTAGATCAAATTGATCTAAATGAAGACTAGGTTTGTATCCCATTTACAACTAGCATTCCTACTTCCCTAATAACTAGTTACTCATCCATTTGAACTTTATTAAGTACTTTAAAATAGATTAAACTCTACGTCTAGGTAGTTATCCTTTCTTTATTTGATATTTTACCATTGTGATTTATGCATAGACAAAGTCAAACCTTAGTACATATTGTGGTATATGAGATATATACCAAACTAATATTTGGAATATGTATTTATATTAATCAAAAAAATATCCCCTTATACATTCACATGTAAATGTAGAGATATTTCATGCCATGTGACATGGGAAATAAGTTATTCATGAATTGTTTCATCTTGTATTTTTCAATATTTTGTTAATATATGTATTATTACTTAATATAATAATTTGAATAGAAATAATTTTGTATATATTGTTTTCTAAAACCTCGGTATCTACTTTAATTCATTCATTGAGAAATATATTTTATTTATACTTAAAAAAATACAACTTAATATCTATATTCTCGGTTTTATTTCAATATATTTGACTTGGAAAAAATAAAATTCTCACTAACCTCTTATAGACACAAGAAAAAAAATCCTTATAAATAATACCTATTAATCTAATTACATTATCAAAATAAGTATTCAATGATCTTCATTCTTACCATAATTTATAAAAAAATATCTACAACTATTAGTACTTATTAGATGTTGTTGGTTTCATCGGCCCTTCTAGTAGCATTATTTATAAAACATCTATATAGTTTCTTCTAATGTTGGAGGACTTGACATCTACTAAATAATATAATTATCATGGAAAGTTTCTATAAAAATTATAGTTATAATGTATTTTGTCATGATTACTGGAGTAATATTTCTTTATAGTATATGTTTTGACATCACTTGATCATACAGTAACCAACCAAACTTTATTGGAACCAAATTTTATTATCCATCTCTAGTTTATCTTGAATACACAACAAAATATTTATTTTAATTCAAGAAACAAATAACGTATGGAACTATAATTTGGTACACGGTATCCATCTTAGAATTCAAATGAACTTTGCAATCATAATAAATTGTTATTTACTTCTTATTTAGAGGGTTATTCATTCTTATAGAATAAAATATCACCTTTTATGGTGAATATTAAACCACCTCTTTGGTTTTATAATTACTATATAGTATACTCCTATAAAATAAATCCTCTCAGAAAGGCTTGTGGAGTTTATTATTCCAAGTGCAGAAATAGATTAGTCCAATCTACAGGATAATGTTTATCAAAAATTATAGTTGTTCATACTAAACACTAGTCTGTAAATCTCAAGGTTCCACCTTTACAGTGAGGGAACTAAGGGTTCCAAGGGGGAAGCTACCTTTATTTGGGTTTCTAGAGGTAAAATAAATTATGTCCAAATTTTAGAGAAACTCAAGGAATATTAACCACTATATCATATCTTACCAACGAAATTGATCATGGTACAATAGAAATGGGAACTTAAACATGGTATAGTAGAAGAATGTGATATGAAAAATATAGTTATGCAGAATTAATTCCACCTTTACTATAGAATAGTAGATAAATTTTATGGATTTGGTACTATAGAAACACATGTTAATATAGCACTATGTTTCATTATGAGCTCATTCCAAGCTAGTGTTTCTGTAACTCAAATATCCTTACCTGTAATATTGTCCTAGATATAGTAAACTTTTTAGGCTCTTTATTGACATTGGGATTATTCCTAAACCATGTAAATATCTATTTTGAAGTTCTTTTTCTTTTTTTCCGTCTTTATTTTTTTATTATTACTCTAGTGTTTGGAATTGATTTTTTTTACCTTTAGGTGTTTTTTGTAACACCCATGCCAAATCATGTTCATCTAGAGACTTAACTTCAATGAATCCAACACAGATCCTAATATCTCTATAGTTAGGTTATTCCCTCTTATAAAATATTTTTTTTCAAGACTAATAAATTTTTATTTTTGGAATATTATTATCATTAGTAGATATAAGATAATTACCTAAGATACACCTCAGTGTTTTAATTAATTAATGTATATATATAAATCTATCATTGATAAGAATTTATCAAAAAATATATAAATATTTTACATATTTAATTCTATTCATATTATAGAATAAATGATATCATTAGTCGGTATGGTTGGAATATGGTTAATTGTAACATAGTTATTTTAAAAACATGTCTCCAAAGAAATCATTGAATACTTGAAATAGATGAAATACTCCTCATCAAAACTCCTAGTACTACCACTATATCTTTGATGTGTATTTATAAATGTGATTTTAGTTGTATATATACTCTATATTTAAATGAATGATGAGTTAATGGTTAATCTATTCTACAATAAACCTACTCAAGGGATCTTATATATTTTATAAAGTGTATCATATTCTCCATTAAGAATTCATAAAAATTGCTAAGTAAATCTTATAAAAGTATACATATTTTCTTTATCTTCTACTTTTAATATTTCATATAGAACAATTGAACAAACCCTCCATGTTTTTTTAGATTAAATTTATTCCTTAATTATTATTTAACTAAAACATAATAATTAATTACATCAATATACCTAGTATTTTTATCTCTTAAGAATCTAAACACCCTCCATGGTATATACTTGAAAAATAATTTTAATTATAACTGGATAGAAGCTATCCTTCCACACATGTGTATAATTATTATATTTAATATTCATCAATAATTTCTAATTTTGTATATATTTTATTAAATTATAAGTGAACTATCAGTCAACTATGTAATAAAATAATAAGATTCATTCCAAACATTAAATAATGCCACTTTTTGTCTAATTAGACACTAAAATAAATATTCTAGTAACATTAAATACAAAAATTATATTATAATTATATTCCTTATAATAAAGAATCTGATTTTGTGAAATTATCTATATTAACATAGAAATAACCCTTTCTCAACTACATAGAGGGTCCACTTTACTTCTCTAATTCTTCTGAACATCCTTGGTTCCTTTATTTCAGTATAAGTATGCGAGTTTCATATTGTATTTAATATCCATGATAGAAAAAAATATAAATGAAATGATGAATATATATGAATTATAAGTTTCTTCTCTCTTATTCTTTAACACATTACAATTTATCTTCTAGTGACTATTTTGGCCATATAAGAAGTAGTTGTCCTCTCATTCATTTCACTACGTCTAAATCTTTTGAATATTTTAAGGGTGTTGTAAAGGCACTGTTGAATTTGAACTATTAATTGATTTTTCAACATTGTATTTAACTTTATTCTCTATAAGGGGTGAGGATCCATGATCCCAACAACACTATTCTACTTGGAGAAACATAGTCAAAAGATTCATGAGTGTCATCACTATACTTTCCACTCTATGATTCTTAGTGAATATGGAATATTTTGGTGGTAATGATGATAAAACAATATTAATGGATAATTTTCTATCCAAATGGAATCTTAACTTCACTGATTAATCAATATACTTCTATATTTGGAAGAAAATATCACTATTTAGGTACTTTTATTCTACTTTATAATGGTATAGTGTAGTGAAAATATCATTTATCTTAAGCTTATCCTTATCAATTTCCATTTCAAAAAGATAATTTTTCATAGAGTAAGAATCCATGTCCACATATTTTATCATTATCTCTCTAAACATATATGATAGAATGATGTAATGGATATAAAAATAATCCTCCATGTATCTCTTGTAGGAATATTTTTCACCTTCACTTTCTCAGTGAAACAGCTAATTAGGAGTAGTGGATTCTAGCACATAAAACAAATTTTCTTATAGTTTTTCAATTTGTAAATAGTTATACCACTCCTAGAAATTTTTGTTAGTAAGGACATGGTCGCTATCCAAAAATGTATAGTTTTACCATATTTTTCATTTCAATTTTATACAATATATATATATAAAGGCATATTTTAGAAATTTATATTTATTAGAAAATGTAACATTCTGAATTTTATTTCATTAGTCTACCACTAATTTCTCAAATCCCAATATTACTCACCATTGTATATTGTATATCTAATAATATGAGTATTTGAGTGGAAATGGTTTATATTTCCATTCTTGTAACCCATACTATAGCCATTAAAATTATGCGATGATATTTTGGTCGGTGGTATTTCTAAATGCATTAACTCACAGTTCCTTGATTAATTGAGTGGACTCCCTAATCCTAAAATCATGGAACCATATTTCCTAAACCCTTGCATCCAAATTGTATTAAATAAACTAGGAAAATTACCCTTAATACCAATATTCTTAATTCAACCCATTTTATTATTTAAAACTCATCGATAATTGAATATTTTCCTCAACTATAGACTAACCAAAAATATAATTATGGGTGCATATTAACTCGGAAGATGGAAGGATTTTTTGACTTAAAATTTACATAAGATATTTTTTCAATTTGTATACAAAAATATTCCTTATTTTAAATTATTATATTCTTATTAATATTAAATTTATTTAATATAATTATTTAACCATTTATAGAAAAATAATTTATGAATAATTAATTTATTTTATTTTAGCTAATAAATCTTTTTATTCCATTCACTATATGTGTTCACACTTAATTATCAAATAAAAATTACATCATAAAAATAAATTAATGACCATGGACTTGAAAAAATAGGTGATATGATTATGACCCTTTAACTACCACTTGGTGTATTAGGTGAATAAAAAACCAACCCTTGGCCCAAGAGGAATAACTCCTTCATCCAAGATTTTCATGAGTTACAAAAGTAAAATTTTAACCTATGTATAACCTTGGTTTTTTCACATTGTATTGATCTTAAACTATCTCCATTAACTAGAACTTCAACCTTTAAATTTTATTTCTCACACATAGGTGAGGGGAACTAATAATTTATAATTATATAAAAGAAACCATTAGCAAAAATATTCATACATAATAAGGATGAAGGGATGATACACAATTTAATATTAAATATATACCACCTAAAATAAATAATTAATTAAAATAAAAACCTGACACAAACAAAAATTAGTCAATATCATGAACATCCACACATGAAATTATTACTACTATCATTCATTTCAATTCATTCTTTATTAAAATAAATTTATCGAATTAATAAATTAATTAACTTGTTAATTTATTCATTCATTTTTACAAACTAATCATCCAAACTACCCTTGAGATTCCTATCCACTGTAATTTTAAATAAATTAAATTAATTAATTTAATTAAGTACACATCATGTACAAAAGCTGACATGGTGAGTGCCATTTTGAAACTACTTCAATGGATTTTTAGAATTTAACTATTACACAACATGAACCATCACATTACTTAACACGTAACCAATGTTATTTATGGTCTTTAATATATGCTGTGTAATTTCATTCAAGTATTTAAATATGGAATTTCACAATATAAATGATGTTTCATTCCATGGGTCATCCCATTAGACTACACAATATGTTTGACCAAATATAATTCCTATATATTTGTGACATATAGAACTTGAAATTTCCATAAAGTGAGTGACTTTTACAATAGCCATATGAATCATTTATCTGTAAACTAACATGGAAAATAATTAATAAATCATTCAATATATCTCAAAACCCACCTAAAATACAAGCAATTTAATTCATGAAAAAATAGTATCACATGGAATATACTTCCATCTGCATTCCATCTTTTTTAATTTTTACTTAAATTAATATTTCATTCCATTTTTTGACTCACATTAAATATTTTCCTTAGTGTATACCTTGTATGAGTTATCCCAAGTTGCATTTTAGGTACAAATAGCTACATGAATTGTAATTCATTACTAGGAACAATCATAACACAACTTGGGACTCTGTCTATATCTTGTGTGGTTTCATATTCATTTCATTGTATGAATATCCCACTACAAATTTGTTACATTATTTATTTTTTTTCTCAACTACCAATCAAAATGTTTCATGTGTAAAAACAAAACACAATTTACATTGACCAAGATTCCATTTCAATTTACATGAAAAAATGTGTTGGGTTACACAATGTGTACACAAACTACTTGTTGTGTTCCCCTATCATGTTATATGGCAACTAGAAGTCAATAAATAGCATGTAATGATGTCATGTACAGAACCCCCGCATCACATGCTTGGATTTTCAAAGCTCATCTTGGTGTGGTTGTCCAGGGGTACCCATTGTATACTTTTGGTAACAAGATGTGTATCCATGTACTATATCAAGAATCCTATGTGCCTATGGATGTAATCTTCTAGTGTTCTTAACCTTTTATTGTAATTTTCTTGGTAATATAAATCTAAAATATTATGTTATCTCAACTTTTAGATTAAAAATGAAAAATATGAAATAAAATCATGCTATCAATATAATAATTCGATCAAAAAATAGTAAATAAATATATAACACTTTGATACCAATTAACGGTTTTAGAGAAAATAGGAAGGTATCGGGCCCATGCCCAACAATATTTTCATCATTTTCTTCAGATAAATCATCAAAAATGGATTAATTCAACCCTAAAATATACATACAATATACAATTTCATATAATTTATCGATAATTTATAAAAACAAATTATTTTATCCTAATAATTATTTATTCCTCAACATGTTTGACCTTCTTATCATACCATCATTGTGATGGAGAATAAAAAACATTACTCTATAAGTATCCATAAATGATCCATGAAACATGGAATAACATTGGGGAACTCTGTCTACTAGCACATTAAAAATAATAATGACCCAAGCCTAACATAGATAAATATTACATCATTTTAGATGAATATTGAAAACATTTTACAATAATACATTCTCGAAGACTATAAATGTATAATTTATTTTGATACTAGATACATAAAATTATTATTTCATGAATTATTTTCAACATCTCCCATTAATATTTTCATATTAAAAACCTTTTAGATATATCATACTTAAAACATTTCATAAAAATATTAGGAATAAAAAAAATAAGAAATAATGATCTTAAATTATCAGTAAGGATAAACATGGGAAATATAAATTATAATATATTAAGATGATCATAAGAGTATAATATAATATTCAAGTGTATGTTCTTAATGAAAAATATACTTACCCAAATATTTATAGATCATAAACTCTCTAATTAATTCATGTCCAGAATCATGATCAAAAAGGGTGTTAATGTAAGAATCATCATTCAAGAGTAAAAGCATAATCATGTGGAATCATAAGCATCATAAATCATAATATTGTGAACAAAGACATTTTAAATCATATTAATGAATAATATTATAATCAAAGATATAAATATATCATATATAGACTTGAAATGTGAACAAATATATTCATAATTTTTTCAACACATAATCTTGTGAAAATAACTAAAAGAAATCATACTCACACATAAAAATGAGTACAAATATTTTCACAATAATGTACATTATTATCATCATCATCTCATAAGATGTAAATATCAATTTACCTAATGTATTTAAGGGATAAAATGGACCCAACTATCACAAAATCATAATCTAATCATGTGAATGTCATAAGAATATAAAACATTCATTATATAATCATGTCATAACTCATGGAAAATAAATGGGGTTCATAAACATTATTAATCATAATCATAAACCATCTAAAGAAGTAATAAATATTGTATCATTACACAATATCCCTAGTAAAGTATAATTAAATTCAAATGATGTTATCAAATATCAAAAATACCATTAAAAGATCACTAGAATATTTATTGAGGAAAATAAGTATTTCATTTTGAAATAATTTCTTTTAAAATCCAAACATTTAAAAAATATTAAGTAAATTGAAAATAAACATTAAATTATGTAAATTATGCTTTAAAACATTAATCATTCATGACAAAGGTAAATTCAATTTATTTTTTTATTGTTAAAACAAATATTTTTTCACAAGATTGGAGAAAAGTACAATGTTTGGAAAATCATTAGAAGATTTTTTTTAAACTTTTTATAAAAATACAAACATGGTTAAAAATGATTTTAAAAACTAATTGAATAATATAATAAAAATTTAAAAAAAAATTAGATAACATGGATACATAAGAAAAACGTTTTCTAATCCAAAGTGGAAAAATAAGGTCATATTTTCTTAAAAGCATTTTCAGAACCATTTTGAGTACCAAAGAGTGGAGAATGATATAAGACAAACTAATTATATAAATAACTAAAGGTGAATTAAAATTAATGGGTTTTATCAAATAATTATCATATAATTTCCTTAATTTAAATTTAAGTGTAAATAATTCCAATAAAAATTAGATTTAAACATAAATTCCTCACCACTTTGGTAATCTTTGAATCAGAATCTCATAAAAGAGAGATCCATGCATGGAATTGTAAATCCCAATAATTTATATTAAATTAATAATAAAATAAATTCATGGTAAATATATACACCTTAAAAAATATATATGTTTTGAATATGGTATATGTCTCATGGATATAAATGTAAGACGATAAATCCCCTTACCTCAAGTCTCATCTTGCTTTGTACATATTAAAACCTCCTCTAATAATAAATTTAAATTTATTATAAGTATATTATTGGAAAATGTTCACACATATAATTCCATATAATATTTACTTAAATCATCTTATTTATCTTTTATTAACAATTATTTTCTAAAACCACAGTTTTGGGTGATAATTGTTTAATTTTTCTTGCATGTTTTGGTATGTTAGTTTTGGTCCTTGTACTTTGATCATGATTCCATCATATAAAAAATTTAATCATTCCATAATTATCATATTTAATCATTATATATATATTTATAACTATTTATATAAATAGGTGATGAAAAATAATTTACATCACATTGTGGATACGGTAGTCCATACGTACACGTGAGTGATGTTTTAACTTTTTGATGGATGTAAATAAATAAATTATAATTATAATTCACATTTAGAGAACAATAATAATATAATAAATTTCATATATATTCATTAAATCTATTATTATAACCATAAATGTAAGGAACTGATGAAAAACTAAACACATCGCTTCGTGGTGGTGGTGGTCTGCACATACACACGAGTGATGTCTTATTTTCCCATATGATGGAAAGGAGGTGTATAATGGTTGTTACATCATTATAATAATAATTAATTATATTTTAGATTATAAATTCATTATTTTAGAAACAATTTCATATATTTAGAGGAGTTTTAAGAATAAATAAACTTGAAAGTACTCGATTAACAGTTATACATCTTCATTGAGAAACCACCTTTTTATGACACCTTAATCCTTGAAAGGATGGTATTTCGGAAATTATAAGAGCTCTATTAAATGGATAAATAATATTTAATAGAATTAGGGTGGGTATTTTCTCATCTAGAGTGCTAAAACTTCACGAGTAATGTAGGAGAAAAGGTTCCCATACACTTAGAATTACTTAACAGATTAAATAATATATATATATATATATAACATAATCATGTTAATTGGAACTAAGGAACCAGAAAATAGAATATAATACATTATAGGGTCTAAATAAACTAAAAAAATAAGAAATGTTTTTTATACATTTTTTGACTTATCTCCTACTTAAACCACTTTAAACCAATTTTAACCTTACCCAAGATAATATAACTTTTTACTGTTATAACATAATTATATGAAGAAAAAGAAATGGGTATTTAAAAAAATAAGTTGGAAATAATGATTTCAAATTTTTAATCCATTTTATCATATTAAATTTCTATTATTATAAGACATTACTTTTAATATAAGAACACAAAACACATGAAATGAGTTTTTAGGAAAATACCATAATTAAGAGTAAAAATAATTTCACCATAATATCAAGTAATGTGTTGGATTTAAAAAAAATTAAAACAGAAGGAAAATTTAGTCATTTAGATATTTCTAGAAATCAAAAAATTAATTTAATCATCCAACCATGATATTAAATATAAAGACACAAAATAGTTTTTAATTTGAATAGAATGTAACTTATCTTCACAAAATACAATCATGGGATAAAAATTTCAAAATAATGTTTTAAAATAAATTATGTAACTCATTAAACATATATATATCCAAATAAAACTTATATAATATGATAAATTCATGTTTTAGAGAGATTTTAAAGCTTTTCCCTATATTTTTAACCATGGTTTACTTATTTTACCATGTTACAAATGTTTATCATGGTTATTATTCATTGTCAAAAAATTAGTTGAATCTATTACATTTTATTAAATATAATGATTAAAAATATGGAATCCATTTTAAAATATTCAATTGTTATATGTTTCATAAATTCATTCTAAAATAATCATTCAAAACACAATAAAAATATTTTTTAGATAATTGCATTTCTAAACATAATAATGGATTTATTCTAACTTCATGCCTAGTAAAAACCATTATATGAATATTAAAAATGTTAATTGAATAAATAATATTTAAATTAAAATAAATTATTTCATAAATAGAGATTAATTTAATTTATTAAAACAAAAATCATTGTGTAAATGAAAACCAATTTTTAGATAAAATTTGATTTTAATCCCAAAAATAAACTTATACAAAAATCATGTATAATGTTACTTCCAATTTAATTAATTAAATTATTTTTAATTTAATGAGATTCAAGTTACTTTAATATCAAATTAAAAACCTAATTTCACAATTAGTTAAAAATAAAAGATAGTTTTTACAAAAATTGGAATTTTTCACAAATCATAAAAAATTAATCTTTTTATAACAATACCAAAATTCCAACTTACACTAATTTTAATATATTGATTTCAAAATTATATCCTTTTTATAAAATATAATTTCCAAAATTGGTAGAAATTATTTATAATATTCAATCTCAAAGTGGAATAAAAACAATTTTTGAAGAAAAATAGGTTTTTGAAGCAAAAAATGACTTTACTAAAAATTGATCACTTATTTATTATGGATTAATAAATAAATTTATATTATATGAAACTATTATAAATATTTTATTATAATGTGATTAATAATATTCACACCAAAAATTTAACGGTTGGGTTTTAATTGAATAATATATTACAGTTTGTTTAAACTTAAGGTTTTGTGTAAAGCAAGGTATCCAAAATATTAAATTTATTTAAAAATAAAAATATCGTAAAACCTTAGGTTGTTACATTTTACCCCATTATAAAAATTTATCCATTTAATTTTCATCAGTCTGATACAAAAAAATTTTGGATACTTATACCTCATCTCATCCTTAGGTTTCAACATAGATTCATCAGATTTATGGTTTCACCACCAAATAATGATCAAGTGAGTGTCCATGTTTCATAGAAATTTCTTTCATTGATCTAGAATCTCTACTAGTTATTTCTTATAATATAGATCATGTATCAATGGTAAAACAACTAAGTTCAATACATGTAAAGGATCAGGTATTTTCTTCCTCATGAGAGACACATGGAGCATATTGTGAAATTGATTAAAATTTATGGAATCATATAGTGATAAGAAATGGTACTAATGGGATTAAAAATTTAGAAGGGACTGATATATCTAAGGCTCTCCATGACCTTCTTTATAAATCTCATAATCTTTTTCTAAGGTTATAGCCATAGGAATACCTTTTCACCAACTTATAACTCCTGATATCACTGAGGATTTTCAGTACACCTTTTATATCATCTTTGATATACCCTAATGTGTTATTTAATGGATCTAATGTTATTTTCCATTTCCATAGCTAGATCGGGAAATAGAATCCTTATTTTCTGAAAATTTTTCTAGCACATTTTATCTTTGTACTTATTTCCATAAATGGAATCATAAGGATCATTCTTTATTCTTGAGTGATAGTTATTGTGGTAAGAAATCCATTAAAGGAAGGTGTTTTAGAATCCCATGTTTTTGGACCTGGTGGTTTTTTTAGGGATTTTGAACTTTTCATTTACTTGACGGTCTGTTTTTAAAACTATTCTTTAGAATTTAATTCCAATATTGGGAAATCTTTAAAGTGTTATTTTTGGGCTTGGGTGAAGACCTGAGATGCTTCATGGGTGTCTCAAGGAGATTCATGATCACCAGACATAGAAATCAGTTTTTAAAAGGTCTCTACTGGGTGCATAGTTTGTCTAAAATAGTGCAGCCCATATTAAAAAGTTGTGTGGCCTTATTCTAGTGTATAGAGGCTATCACATAATTTGTTCACGGTTTTCCAAACTGTGCACCTAGCCTGCATGGTTAGTGGTAGAGGAAGCAACTCAACACAATTCACTGCACAGTTGGTGCATGATTTCCAAACCATGTGGCTAGACCATGTGGGGTTCCCAAGTTCCCAATAAAGGGCTTATTGTTGGTTCATAGTTTTCTAAACTGTGTGTGGGGTCCTATATTAAAATTTGAATTAATTAAATTAAATTATAAGGAAATTAAATTAAAACATAAACTCACCCATCTCGCCCTTTTATTCACATGATGACCTCCTTGGTCTCCTCTCTAGGTCGTGTGATGCACCCCCTCTATGGATCCTCTTCGATCGACGAAATCCATCCATATTTCTTGTCATTTTCTCTCTAAATATTGGAGTTAAGGTCATATATCCTCCTTATCTCTCGTTTTGGGCTGATTTTAGGCCTCCCCATCACCTGATAAGGTGAGTTATAACCCCTATGGTTTGACTAAGACCAATTTTTGGTTTTCTTCAAGTGTTAGGGTGTTTGAAGGCTCCCTTTGGACTCCTTGGTTCATATTCTAGCATCCTCCACTAAAGGAGAGGAATATAGGTTTGTTTTAGTTCACATCCAATGATTTAAGGTATGTTTTTCAATCGTTCTTGGTTGTATCTCAATTAATATTTGGGGATTTTGTATTATATGGGTTCCTGGTAATTTACTTTAAGTGAGTGGGTCCTTTCCATAGTGTTTTTGAGTTTCTAGTTGTGTTTGTAGTGCATTTGAAAACTCTGGGAAGGCTTGAAAGCACACACATAGGTACATGTATATATATATATATCCCCCTGGTACATGTTCTCTCGTGGTGATTGGAATGTGTACATGTTATTATGGGGTATATAAATATATACAATAAAATATGTGTGTGAAAGTGTGGACCAATTTTTTCCATTAGAAATGTCAAGTGCCAAAGTGTTCGTCTTAGTTATTCTTTTAGGTAGGATCCCTATCCTTTACTTTTAATTTATTAATTAATTAGTCTCCTACTTAATGATTTATGATGATATAATTTCTATTATTGAATGAAATTATTAGTAATGACAAATGATTTGTTTGTGAAACAAAGTCATGATTTCATAATAAAACACCTACAAAGGATGTGTTCTATCTTCAAAGCCAAAAAGTATTGATTATTTTTTTAATACTAGTTTGTATTAATTATTTTTCTTGACCCTAGGCATAGAATACATATTGTGATATAAGAAATGTTTTGGATATACATTCTAATGGATTTAGGAAATAGATTTTTCTCTTATAAATGTTTATGGAACCATTGCACCTTCTAAGTGTCATCTTCATCCTTTTCATTTGAGTTTTTATGCCTTGTATGAACCACCCAAGGGGTGTGTTTTCTAACATAACAAGATATAAAAAGACTAATTACAATTGAATGGAATTTTATTGAGAGGTAGGAGATTTTTCCATCCCTTGGAACATGATTCCCTCGACTTAATGACTTATATGAACTTGAATTGCTTAAATGGTTGTTTAAGAAAATGTGAACTCTGAGGAATGGGTGGGTATACCCATGTAATATTAATAAATGTAAATGGTAATAAATGGGTGGGTATACCCATGTGACATGTTTGAATGTGAATATTTATATTAGTGGGTATACTCGTAGAATGTAATTTAATACAAATGATAGATAATGAGTGGGTATACTCATTAAATACCTTATGTGGTATAGGATACATGATTGAGTATAAACTTTGTTGCCTTGGTTGTGTATTTTGATTAATGAGTGGTTCTAATCATTTTTTAATTGATATAAATGGTTATATATGATTTGGTTGACTCATATGGTGTTGAATGTTAAATGATGTGAATTAGATGAATGATTGAATAGATTCCATGGATGGCTCTCTATATATGTTGAATGCGATAGTGGATGCCTTGGGATAATTATGCCCCTTGGGTATTGATTCTGTGGGATTCCTTAGTCCTTTATAACCCTTGGATTCATCTCACTTGGACTCATGTATGACATGTTTGGTATGACATGCTCCTAGTACTCTGACCAGTGCCTAATCGAGTTTCCATAGAGATACTTCTAGGACTCTAAGAAGATTAATTTGTCTTCAAAACTATAGATATGACACTTTGTGGTCAGACTCTTTGGCATACGGCATGACCATGAGGAATATGAGCCATTTGGGAATATGAATTGGCCATGGAAAATTGTGACATGTGTGATTATATGGATCGGCTGTGAATTTTATGATTATTTTGGTTGTATGGAAAGATTGTGATTGTATGGTACTTGGGATATATGGAAAGTTTTGTCAGGTTGACATTTTTGGATGATGGAAAGTCTATGTTGTTAATTTTTTTCATTATTTTTAGCTTCTTTGTTATCATAGCTTGACTATATTGTGAAGGGAACCTTGAGGGTCTATTTTAGTATCACTGGTTTAGAATATTACATACTATGGGGATATTCACATGCATTTTTTAACTTATCTATCTACCTGCACACTTACATAATTCTATATTGCAAAAATTGGATTGGTCTAGACACCATGGGTGATAGACTACTAACATTTTATCTCACACCCTTCTTAGGTACCATTATTTCCCAAGTAGACCTTCTTGTTTGGGGGGTTGTGGACATTTTCTTCTGCTGTTTTTCTCGTACCTAGGGAGTTAAGAGTACAGGATAGATCTAGGGCTTAGGATGCTCAAGGGGATCACCATAGTGCTTTTAGTTCCTTTATTTAATTGAGCCCTGTATTTTTATAAATTGTAAAGCATGTTTTATATTACTATTTTCTTATGTATCATCATCAAGAATGCATTCTTTGTATATAATGGGGTTTACAATATTATATTTCTAGTTGTTATTACATTTTTCTTTTACCGATTTACAATTGATTTTTAATTCATCTATTATTTCCCACTATTTACTATTTGTGTACCATTATTCACTTCGAGTATATGGGTATATTCTCACCAATATACTACCTTGAAATCCTCTCTGATGTTGGCATCCACTAGCATATGGGGATCTGTGCATGAGGCCATGTGGTGACTGGTCCAGCTACTCATTCAGTGTTCAGTCATGTCGGGACATTACAAAGTGGTATCAGATCCTATTTTTTCTTTGTCTTACTATTTTGAGTTGTTAGACAGTAGACTAGAAATGTTTTAATTCTTGGTAAATAGATATGCTTGGGACTGATCACCCCATGTGTGGGAAATGACCAAGTATCCTAGGATGAAAATTGTTGTTCTTGCTATTTTATATTAAAGTTGATTATTATTACACATTGGGTGACTAGTGTATTTCCAATGCATATCAATTATGACAATTTTGGAAATTTTTCCTTAGCATAGTATAAAAAGGATGGATAATTAAATGAATCATACTAAGTACTTGGAGATTCACATTCCATGTATATTCTAATCCATGAAGTTGCATTAGTAGGTTGCCTACTAATTTCGGTTGTGTGTTTTTGTGGTATACCATGAATATTTGTCCTTATTTAGGTAACTTTCATCATGCATGATTATAGAACATGTTTTAAGTGATTATATTTCATGTTGTCTCAACTTTTATTATGTTTTACAGATATTCCATGCATCTATGTTATAGTATGATTTTGTGTTACTGGTTATGATAACATACTAGATATGTTTTGATGTGTAAATGGTTGCATGGGCTGAAATTTATTGGTTTTATTTATAGAAAGAGATAGTTTAAGTTGTTAGGTGTATGGTTCCCTTATAACTAGTAAAAGGTTATTTGTGTATATAAACCACTATAACAGGATGATAGAATTCAATTGTTAAAATAAATAAATTTTGATTGAATGGTAGCCAAATTCCACCGGTAAAGTGTATGGATGCTTTATAGTTTCGTAGATGGCCACTCATATCACTGGACTATTATGTATATGAGCATGTTATATTGTGAAATTTCAATGAATATAAATTTCTGTTCAATTTAGATTTAAAATGGTTTGGTTAAATTTCAAAATGATTAACTGGACCCAAATAGGTCAGTTGGGGAGTGTTTTTATGAGATAAAATGTTATGGGTGATTATGATTTATTTGTTTAAACAACTATTGGGTTGCTTTCTGAATAACCGAGGTTGGTTTAATGGGACCTTTATAGGTCTCCTGGTCAGTTAAATGGAATTTACATGATAAATTTCCAATTTATGATGCAATTTTATTGAATTGTAAATTTTTAAGAGGAATTATGTTATAATTTCCCTATTTTTTCTCTTTAGGTGTTTATTAAAACCAAGTTCCTTGTTTTGTAAAACGGTACATGAGGTTTTGTTAAAATTCTTTCAAATTTTTAAAGTTTTAAGTGAACTAATGAAATGACTTTAAAATGAAACCTATTGTGGTTTCCTTTGTCAAAATATTCATGTATGGGTAGTGTAAATGTTTCCTATGGTATTCCTTGGAATAGAGATGTGAACGTTTATCAACAGAGTGATTCTTTTTTTAGAAATGGCACAAATAAAAGGCTCTTTAGCCTAATGAGATATGTTTTGTGTAACCAAGTGGTATTATAGACACTTATTCTTTATAAGGGGCTAGCCAGTGGTAGGTAACACCCTTAGATCTTGAAATTCCTTGCTAATACCAGGATAATTATATTATTTGGTGTCATTAAAGTGTTATTGTCCCTATCTAGACTTTTAGTTTTCAAATAGAAACCCTTGTTTGGATGGGTGGATATTGCATCTTGACTTGTGATATGGGAATGATCATTGAGGAATGCTTGGTTCAGTGGGTTATACATGTATTTGGCTTGGTCAACTTCTTAGTGGGTCTTGTGAACCTCTCTTTTATTCAATTATAGGTGAATTGGAATGTCATTATCTGAGTAAATGGCTGTATGTGATAATATGCTTTTGATCCAATTTCAGTGTGATCCGTCTGATACATGATTGTGTAGGATGGAAAACATATGGATAGTACCGAGGATTTGTCATTTTCTCAGGTAAAATAAAAGAGTATTTTTTGGTATACGTGGTACCCATAAAATGTTAAATGATGTAACAAACCAGCTGAGTTCGGTCAAGTTTTGGAGCCTTACACTATTGAGTGATTTCTCAGATCATATCTAAAGTAGTGTGGCCTGGGTGATAAAAGAATCAAGTTCATCCTAATGCTCAGGGTGAATTTATAAATTCTCAAGTGTGTTGACATGCCGTTCGGATTTCTTTTGGATTTCAATCTAGATTTTTTTATGTTCTGATCATGGATCATAGGAGTATCACATGATTTTTTTAGGTGTTCTAGAACAAGGTCACTTCTGAGAGGCTAGTATCCCCATATTTTTGATGACTAGGAAACTCCTAAGTCGGGTAAAATCATGTTAGTTCAACTAAATTTTTCCTTCTAGGTAGAATGAACATAGATAAAAAATACCATTAAAATGGTTACTTCTGTTTTCGAATCCCTTTGAGGCTTGCATGTATTGAATCAGTTTAGTGCTTTCTCAACATCATGATAATGATGAGGTTAGTTGTTTGACCAACCCTTTATAAGCTCTATTTTTCTTTCAAGGACTTATGTGGTAAGGTTTGAAATATCATGAATGCCTCAGGTGGTATAATAATCGTGGTTTTATTGATGGTGCACTGACAGGTGCAGTTGAGCTTGTTTTAAAGGAAGTCAACCGGTAAGTGGTTAGATTATTCTTATGGTTTTCATGGTTTCCTCTTAGTGTAATATTTTTAAATATAAAATCATCTCCCCTATCATGAAATCATCATGGATTCACTATGTAACACCCCAATCTTCCACAGTACGTTTCCCTTTAAATAATGCAATAGCTTGCATTGTACGCAACTTTGAGATTCTAACACACCCTTACCAATAAAATGATCCATTATGAATAGAAATACCCACTTTTTGAAATTATATAAATTTTATCTTGTAAAATGGAATTCATTTTTGGATTCGAAATATCAAAATTAGCTTAGGGTTAATTTTGGTATTTTTCTGAATAATTTCAATTTTTATGAAGAGTGAAAAAATATTGCGTTATTGGTTAAAACCGAATTTTTATTTTAATTTATTTTAGGTCAAAATAGATACATAATACATATATATGTTCAACTTAATTCATTGAAGTCATTTTATAATAAGTTTAGATATATAAAATTTTATCGAACTATTTATCGTCTTTTACCCACCTCCTAGGAGCATTTGAAAATTTGTATAAAACCTAATTTTACCACTTCTATGAGTTGAATTTCAAAAATCTGAGATACACATTTGATATTAGTAAGTAAAATTTGGTTCAATAAGATGAAAATATTTTTTGGTGAATAGTAACTTTTTACTTTTATTTACCACGGTTAAAAGTAATTTGGGTAATTAAGGTTAAAAATGATATTATTATTACCCTAACACATGTCCTAATTCTATTGTATAAGTGTAATTCGACCAAAATCATCCTTAGGAATAAAATATGATCCCCTTTGGTCCACTTGGATTAGATTTGGACATTTATTATTATTTTATTTAAAGAAGAGTTAAAAGAGTTAAATTCAAATTTAAATAACTAAACCATTTTTAATATATGGTTATACTTAAGATAAATTCAACTATAAATATTCATTAGAATTCTAAAAAGATTTCATACATAATTATATTTTATTTATAATTTTTATAAATTAAATAATTAAATTTATTTATGACACAATGATGATGCATTAATTACCGTATTAACGAAAGATTAAAATAATTGATATTATAAATATCTAAATAAATCTAATTTGAGACTTTTAATGAATTATATTAATTTTCTAGGTAAATATGACATTTTAGGGTTGATTAATTGAATTTTTTCTGAATTAATAATGCTGTTATGAATTTATAAAAAATACCAAATAGTGTCAAAATTGACATAAAAGAGTTTTTAAAACAAATATTATATTATTAATTGGTATTATATTACTAAAAATCTAAGGTTTTTCCAAAGGGATTAAATAATATTATATATGTCATTAATTAACCACTTTAGGTTCTCTTGTTAGTTTATAGTAAGTTTATTAACCATATAATATAAAAATACAAAGAGACATGGTAAATCTCAAACTATTTAACTAAGAGTTAAATCTAAAAGATAAGGTTAATATAATTACTGAAACCTGTCTAAAACCTATTGTTTGAGAGGTTTTTGACCCATCCCCATCTTATCCTTTAAATAATTTATTTTGTAACCATTATAAAATGAAAATTATTTTATTATAAAATAATATTTCAAGCTTTTCCTAAAGTGACCCTCACCTCTAGTATAAAAGGGCACCTCCCCTTCCCTCAAATTCCCACCTTCAAATCCATTTGGCTCGGCCAAAACCTACCCAAATATCCTCTCAACTATCCTCTCTTCATCCTAGAGGCCTTCCTTTAGTCATAAAGTCAACCTAAAGAGCCCTTTTGATCAAGTCAAAAGGAAGAACCCGAAGAAGAGGTAAATATTTCCTCACCTCTTTCAAGTTCTTTTCTTCTTCCACTTCATATTTATTTGTTGTTTACATTATAAAATAATAAATATAGTATCTTCCATATACTATGATGTTATTATAAAAATGGTACAACCATATTCATTATTCTATCCGTCATATAAATAACAATGTCACCATACGTGTGTACGTACGGATTACCGTCTCCACATCGTGGTGTAGTTTGTTATTCAAACATTTCATCATTTGGATGGGTATAATAATGAGTATTAATGATTTAAATAATAAATATAACATGATAATTATTTTTTATATATGATATAGCATCCAATTATATATGATTTTAATATGAAAAGAATGATATTTTCGCCCGTGCGTACGTACGGATTACCGTCTCCATGAACGCAATGAGATTCATTCCCCGTCGTAATCATTCAAGAATAATTTTCATTTTATGATTAAAAATAATTTTTATAAAAATAATATCATTTTTTTATGAATCAAATATATCCTATCCATAAAAAACATGGCTTACGTAACCAAACATATAAAGGAAAATGAATCAGTTAACACCCGAAACGATGATACTAATGAAATATCATTAACCAAGAAATATTAGAATATTATATATGATATCATATTAATGTATATGGTTCTTTTATAACTTAATAACAATTATTTCACCATTATACAGGAGGTTAAACTATCGTTGACCAAAGAAAAGTACAAGGTAATGGTTAATTTAACAATCTCTTTATTATCCGAGGTTGTTTTTACATAAGTATCTACTGGGACCTCTTTATCATCCACATATATGTTTCTTAAAAATGTATTCCAAAACATTTTTACTATTTACTAGACTATGTTTTATAGTCATTTATACACTATTTTGAATTTTTATAAAATGGTTTGAATAGAATCTTTCCGTTGTTTCCAAAAGAAGGTACCTTATGACCTTTTTGACAAAATTAATGTAAGAATGTTTTTTAACTTATATGGTGATTGCTACTATTTTCCACCGTTATAACATCGTTGAAGTTTCCCTTAAAATATTACAAGAATATATTTAAAATAAATTTTTTATTTTATAATTATATGACTTTTAAAAAAATTCAAAATAGAAAGGGATATTTCTCTAACAAAAGTTTTGATTTCATCTATGTCAACATCCTTTGATGGATTGTGAGTTTATTTGGAGATGATTAATTATGATACAAAAGATCCAAATTGTATTGAAGGTTCCGTGATATGTTTGACTGTGGATGTGTTATTTTTATACCGTTCATGGTTTATGGATAAAGTATTGACATTTGGTATTTTAGTTTTAATACGAATGTTTATGTTATGTTTAAACCTTTTCATATAAGGAATTCATTGGACATAGTAAGTGATGGGTGGAGCCTACTATATCTCCTCGATACATCGGTAGGTCTCGTGAGACAAAATAGTGTCTTGGCACAAGGCCTTGACAAAATCTTATTTGTAGTCTTGGCACAAGTCCTAGACAATGTGGTTATAAAGTCTAGAATTTTTCATTCCATCATTATGAAAGTGGAAATTGATATTGCATGTGATTATTCGACTAGTAGAATATCCATCTGAATAAGTAAATTGAATTATTTGATTTTATATCTTCCATATTATGCAGAAGTTCAAGTTTAAAAGGCTTTTATTTTAGTCTTACATTGCCTTAAATGTTTTTGCTTATTTATGAACGTTTCTTCTATATTGTTATCCTTACTGAGCGTCTGAGATCACCCCTTTCTATGATTTATTTTTCTAAAGATGTGAAGAAGTATATTATGACTGACCTGCAGGGATAGTCTAAGAGATATGAGTGTGTCCTATGGAGACTATGTTGTTGATGTTTTTATTTCATGATGTAATGTAAAACTTATGAACATATCTAGTGAATCTAGGGTTACTAAACTGATTAGTATTTTGGGATTTGATCCCTTCTGATAATGCCAATATTATGTAATAATGCACCGAATCTATGTAACTGGGGTTAGGGTGTTACACACTAATAGAGTGTAGGTCATATGTCGTGCTAATGATTTAAAATCATTGGGGTTGTTTTGAGATCTCAATTTTTGTTGTATGCTGAATGTGTGGTTCTATGGAGGATTGTTTAGTTCCTCGTGATACTTTGGTTCCCATATATTATCTCCTTGTATGGAATATTGGACACTGGTCATTTCCTTCTAACATGACCGCCATGCAGTTACTGCTCTGGGCTCAATCGATGGTCTGATGTGGATATTTTGGCCTTGTACCAACATCTTGCTTATAACATGGAGTATGGACTACCTTGGGTTAGTTATGTGGACTCTATTTTAGTGAATCATATCTTACCCTAGGCTTGTAGTTTGACACAGATGTGTGTTTAAAATGGTAACAAATTCTAGTGGTCTGAATCTGGATTATTCCTTTATTCATGATGAGACGTCACAGTTTTAAATTTCCTAGTAAAGGATTGATCTGGGAACATCACTACAAATCAGGTAAAGAATTCAGTTTTTGTACTTGTGTTAACTATTAGACGCCTTGAGGGAAGTCATTTTGGTACATTTTGAAATACAATAGTTGTTTAAGTTGGGTAGTTATGAGATAAGTTGATCAGATTGGCTCTACGTGCTATCCTTCTTGATAAATGTGTATATCTAGGGATGAAACCATTTTAAAATCATGTCTCCAGTTTATGGTGAGTGTGGTTTATTGGTCGGTGATGTATTTTAAGGAAAGTATGTGCGGGTAATTTTTTTTATCAAATGATATTCCCCCATTCCCATTTAGTGAGGTATCTGAAATGAACTCAAACATAATCTGGTTCAACCAGTTAAACAAATAATGTGAGAAGGGTCTCTAGAATGATTAGGGGATGCCCTCTTAGGAAATTCCAATAGTGGTGGATTTGTGGTTTGGAATTGGCCATTTAATACTAAGACCCTTGGTGGAAAGCACCAAAGGGATTTTTTTTAAAGAGATTACAATGAGATCATGTCTCTAGATAAGTAGGCTCGATAGAGCACAACTCTAATGTTTCGGTTGGAAATTGATATTTGGCTTGACTTTTGAAGGATTAAATTCCTTAGGATTTTGAAAAACAATTATGGTGTTTTTTGAATTTGGAAACACAATGCATAAATTTGAATGAGACTTTGCGACCCATATAGGTGGGTTAATGTTTTTTTTGTTACCAAACAATTCTTAGTGGTGGGAACTTATATAGTGGGGAGATTGTAGAATCTCATCTTTTTAGACTGGGTGGTTTTCTGAGATATTTTGAACTTTATAATTCACTAGATGGAGAATTTTTTAAAACTAGATTCTAAATTTAATTTTGAGTGTGGGAATGATTCACACTATTTGTTTTTGGACTTGGGTGAAGACCTAAGAAGTTACCTGGGTGTTCTAAGGAGTTTCGGGAGCACCGATCTTGGAAATAAGTTTTTAAAAGGGTCTGTAAAGGGTGCACAGTTGGACGGAAACCGTGTGGCACATAGTAGGAAATATTATGGCCTTATGTAGGAAGATATAGTATTTCATATGATCAGCATGTAGTTTTTTAAGCCATGCAACTAGCCCGCACGGTTAGTGGTTGTGGCAGAACCTTAACACTATTCACCGCACACGTAACATCCCAGACCCAGATTCCACTAAATGGTACCCCGATCCCAGTTGGTCACATGGAATCAAGTGAATATCTCCAAATTCTAGAGGATTTTTACCAGTAGTGAGGGCCTAGGTGAGTTTATGGGGAGATTATTCCCTTAGTACCAGAGTGTATCATAGCAGAAATATCATACAATATACAAATAGTGCAAGTAGTAAACCATAAAACCGAAGTAAACAGAAAAATACAGATAGAATAAATAATACAGAAATCATATCATATACAAGATAATGATATAAGTAACATGTTTTTGATATATAGTAGGTAGTGTTCAATAAGAAAATATGTAAGCAAAGAAGTATGAAAAAGTAAACAACCTACATGCATTGGTTTTAATTTCCATTCATTTCATTCAACAATTAAATTACATTGAATTTCAATGTCTCAAGATCCATCTCAATCCTGGCTCCCCCCGTGTAATTGTTTGCCCAATAGATGCCATAGAAGGCCATCTAATTAGGTACAAGTGAAGACTGAATCCAATCTTGGGATTTTTCTTGGCAGATGCATCATAAGTCATTTCATTTATAAATCAATTTTTAACCTGATATTGTCCTAGAAATTACTTAATTTGGATTTAAGTATCTCTTCAGGTGCAATATCATTCAGCACCCTACAATCTGGTCCCAAGAGAACCTCTCAAGAACCCGGTATCACTCCAGGTGGGGTATAACATCCCAGCCAAAAGAGTCTTTCCTTGTCACTCCTCAATGTGAGATAGAGTATCCCCCTTGGAATAATATTCAAATTCCATTTGATTTTTTCCATGTAATTCTCATAATAATCCATGTATCTCTCATCATATAATTCTATCCTCAATTACTATGTCCATGGCATCCTCATTTGGATCCATGTATTACTCATAACAATATAATATTAACCATTGAGTTCGTCCATGACATTCAAAGGTGAATCCATGTATCACTCAATGTGTAAGGGTCAAAAGTCACATGAGTCCATCCATGGAATTATAAATTGAATCCATGTGTTACCTAAGGATATTTATCATTTAATCAATTACATTTCTATTGAAACAATCCATTTAATATTCCAAGGTCAAAACCAAGAGCATCTTTTAACAAGCTCACCTAAAAAGGTTCATCAAGACTTGACCAACCTCGAAGGGCTTGGCCTTTTATTCACTCACATGCATATATTTTGTATAACATGGTTCAAGTGCATAATAAGATACTGAATATCTTTTTTATCTTATAAATCACAAGGTTGAAGCATTAAAAGGTGCAATCCCTTCCTATTAAGGTAGTTGAAAAACAAGGCCAAGCTCAAGGGCTTGCCTTAAAATACACACATGTCCATTTTCAATATGACAAGCCTAGGAGTCCTACCACGATATCACATGGCATATTTATAATATAAATCACATGGGTGAATCCATAATTAGGGAAATTCAATCCAATTACATCAATTCAAGTCATATCCTCTACTTACTCAAATGGGCAAGGAAAACAAGATTTAAATGATAAATGCATACATGGTTCAAGGGGAAATCATCCATCCCATACCCTTAATTAAATTTAATTACACTCTAACATCGTTGAAATTTAATTTATAGATCAATTCAAATTTGGATGTCCCATTTCATGGGGAAAAATCATTTCTCATAACCATCCAAGGGAACTCACCCATGGGGTGGTCCTTATTCAAGGTATACAACCTATAACATGCGTAACTACTCTAATTAAATTATCTAAAAAATGATAGTAAATAATAGGTTCCAATTCAATTTAAGTTGACACCCCAAAAATGGGTGCTTATCATGTTGGCATATATAAACGATCCGACTTTCAACAAAAATCACATGACCACCTACCTTAGGCTCGTGCTTTATAACTTGTTCAGTATCAAGATCTGATTCATCATAGTTTAGAAGGAATCTTAATAATTGATGAATAATGATAGATTAGGTCATCTGAGCCTAAATCCAGATAGTGCAGTTGATATCCATAAGAATTGAGAAAGGCTAAAATGAAATAAGTCCTTACCATTACGGTTCAGAGAAGATGAAGCGCATTTTAATCAGAGATCGGACGAAGAGTATATCTGAATTCAAAGCTTAGGCTCAAGGGATATCCTTTAAAAGAGGGGTGTGAGGATTTTGTGTGATGGTTGAGGGTTCCCTTAGTATTAAAAATAATTTTAATTTAATTAATGATTATTAAAATTCTTAAAATTACCGTGTCGCACGTTTTACCCACATGGTTTTTCGAACCGTGCGGAAATTGTGTATAGTTTCCTCTAGGTATGGGGATCCCATATGGTTACATTGTATGGTTTAATAAAAATTTTGTAACCATTAAAAATACCTATATCAAATTCTTCTATAAATATAGACCTGTTTCCATATCCATTCATGTCAACCCGCATGGTTTATGTTAACTGTGTGGCCTCCTCTTCTCACCCAAAACTTGGGTTCTGGGCTCTAGACTAGCCCCGGACACCCCTAAGAACTTTATGACCCCAATGTGAATTCATATGAGGCTATACATATTAAATTTAACTGAGAATTTATGTAAAATAGTGAATATAAACCTTAATAAAGAATCGGGTTCTTACAGCATAGTTGGCGCATAGTTTTTAAACTATACAAGGTGACCAGGTGCCTAGTAAAGTGTGCATGGTTAGTGAACAATTTTCTAAACCATGTAACCTAAACCATGTGTGGGGTCCTATTTTAAAATTTAAATTAATTGAAAGAAATTTTACGGAAATAAAATTAAAACCTAAATGAATCCCCATCTCCCTCTCACTCATGTGATTCCCTCCTTGGGATCCACTCTAGGTCGTGTGATGCACCCCCTCCACGACGCCCCTCTGGTCAACGAAATTCATCTAGATTTCTTGATATTTACTCTTCAAATCATCAATATATTGTCATATCTCTCCCTTATATCTCTTTTTATAATGATTTTATGTCTCCCCATCAGCTGGTGTTGTGTATCCGAAACCCTAGGGTTAGGCTAAGGCCAATTATTGGTTTTCTTCCTGTGTTAGGGAAGACGAAGGCTCCCTTAGGACTCCTTGGTTCATATTCTAGAATTTATTTCAGAAGGGGAGGAGGATGGGTTTTTTTGGTTCAATTCATATGGTTTAAGGTAAGTTTTACATATGTTCTTCATTATCACTAAATAAATATTTGTGTATTTCAAATTTTTTGGGTTCTTGGTAATTTACTTTGAGTGTGTGTGTCCTTTCCATGGTGGTTTTGAGTTTTAATTATGTTTTATTTCAATTAAAGGCTCCAGGAACAATTGCGCGTACACACGTAGGTACTTATATATATATATATATCCTCCTTGTACATGTTCCCTCATGGTGAGGGGAAACTATACATATTTTTAAGGGGTATATAACTATATATAGGAATGCATGTGTGTGAAAGTGTGAAGTGATCATTATCATTGGATGTGTTAGTTAGAAAAGTGTTCACCTTGGTTCTTCTTTGAGTTAGGATCCCTATCCTTGCATTTTAATTAAAGAATTACTTATTTTACTACTTAATGATTCTTGATAAATTTAATTTCTATTCTTGAATGAAATTCTTAGTAATGACAACTTATTTGTTTGAGAAACAAAGACAAGATTTTATAATAAAACCCCTCCAACGGAGTTGTGTATCTTCTAATACAAAAATTATTCATTAGTTGTTTAAAACTTTTTTAGCTTAATGATTTTGTTTTACCCTATTCTTAGATGACATAGTATGATATAAGGTATGTTTAAGACATAGACTCTAATGGAATTATAAAATATATTTTTTCCCTTATAAACATTTATGGAACCATTGTACCTTCTAATTATCATCTTGTTCCTCTTCATTTGACTTCTTATGCCTTATCTTAACCACCCAAGGGGTGTGTTATCATGTTTTCTTAGATTTAAGAAGCCAAATTACAATTGAATGGTATTGGATTTAGAGGTATGAGATGTTTTCCTCCCATGGAACGTGATATCCTTGACTTGGTGACTTATATGAACTTGAATTTATTAGTTGGTTATTTACAAAAATGTGAATTATGATGAATGGGTGGGTATACCCATGTGATAGGAGTAAATGTAAACGGTAATGATTGGGTGGGAATACCCACATATCATGTTTGAATGGGAATAATTATATGAGTGGGTATACTTGTTGAACATAATTTAATACAAATGATGGACAATTAGTGGGTATAGTCAATAAATTCCTTATGTGGGAAATGATAAATGAGTGAGTATTTTTTATGATGCCTTGGATATGTATTTTGATTAATGAGTGGGTATGATCATTTTTCTAATTGATGTAAATGGTTATATATGAGTGAGTAGACTCATATGGTGTGGAATATTAAATGATATTAATTGGATGAATGATTAAATAGATTCCATGGATGGCCCTATACGGATCTTGAATGTGGAAGTGGACACCTTGGGTTGAGTATGACCAATGATTCTTGATTATATGGGATTCCTCAGGCCTTTCTACTACTTTTATTCATCTTTCTTGGACTCGCGTAGGACCTGTCTGGTATGAAAATCTCCTTGGACTCCAACCAGTGCCTAACCGAGTTTTCATGGAGATGCTCCTTGGACTCAATGACCATTCCTTGGTCTTTGAAACCTTAGATCCAACAATATATAGTATTACTCTTTGAAATATGGAATGGTCATAAGTAATATGATACAATCGGTTATACGGCTTGGCCATGGAAAATTATGACATATGTGATTATATGTCTTGGTTGTGAATGTTCAGATTCTTATATTTGAATAAAAATTTCGTGATTATATGGTGATTATGATATAAAACAAGGTCGTGGTGGTTGGACATGTTTGGATGATTCCAATGTTGTGTTGTTTATTTATTCATTATTTGTAGCTACCTTGTTATAGAAGATTGACTATCTTGTATAGGGAGCATTAAGGGGCTATTTCATTATCACTACTTTAGAAGTTTACATGCCATGGGAATATTCACCTATATTTACTTTTTACCTATTTACATTAAAACTAATTTAATTCTATATTTCAAAAATTATATTGGGCTAGACAACACGGGTGCCAGCCTACTGAGATGTTATCTCACACCCTACTAGGGTACCAGTGGTGCCTAAATAGACCTTCATTTTTATAGGGTTTTGGAAATTTTCTTTTGATTTTTTTTCTTATACCTGAGGAGGTAAGAGAATAGGACTGAGCTAGGGCTCAGGATTCAAGTGGAGATAGCCTTAGGGATTTTATTTATTTTATTTACTTGATTCATGTATTGTAATTAATTTTAAATCATGTTGTATGTTACTATTTTATATTATGTATCATCATCTTGCATACATTCATTGTATTGAATGGTGTTGGAAATATTCAATATTTAGTCGTTATTAAATTTTTCTTCCACTACTTTACACTAAATTTGTTGTTGCTCTCTATTTAGTATCTATATACCATTGTGCACTATGAGTATGATGGTATAGTCTCCCTAATAAACTACCTTAACACCCTTGATACTAGTCATCAGGATCTATTATATGGAGAGATACTCATGAGTCCATGTGGCAATTGGTCTAGCTCCTGGTTTAGTGGTCAGGCAGGTCGGGACATTACCGGTGTGGATCCTGAACACCTTTCAAATGCATATAGAAATCTCTCAATATGACTTCTAGAGTTTTAATGTTACTCTTAGACTAACCATCTATCTGAGGGTGATATATAGTACTAAAATAAATCTTATATCTAGATCGTAATGAATACTTCTATAAAACATCAAGGTAAACCATGGATCCCAATCAGATATAATATAATGTGGTACTCTATGAAATGTTACCACTTTCTTAATGTATATCCTAACAATATTATCAACACATAATTATTATATGATGGAAATAAAATGTTATAATATCATAATTTGATTTAATATAACCCATTTAGAATTTTTCCCTTTAGATTTTTTTGGGAGTCCGATGATGAAATTCATGGTAATATTTCCCATTTCCATTTTTTGTATGGGTATTGGATATATTATAACCCTGACACATTTGTATCTTATTATTAAATTCATAGATTATTAGGTATCAAGATACATACTCTTAAATATCTAGTTTCAGTTTCATCCACTAGAAATATTCTTCCAGATCTCAATATATTTTAATACGTACATGATAAATAGAGAATGATGAACTTTGAGCTTCATCCAACAAATCCTTCCTCGGATTTGGTATTTATGGGACACATAATAGGTTCATAAACCTTATCATTCCATCATAATTAGGGTTTAACTCAGGAACATTTTTCAATTTATTATATAGTTTCATATACTTCTTTCATTCCACTTAAATCCTCACATTGATGGTAGGTTGAACATTCATCTCAAAAAGATAGGGTATATCCCATTTTTTCATTATTTCAAGATTTATCTTCTAAATATCCATAAATTTTGGATCTCTTTCAATTCTCATCATGGAAAAACTTTCATGTTATTTCTAATTTAAAGGATTTTCTAACTTTTTCATTATCCTAGGGTGGTAATGTATTGAGTAGCCATAATCTTTGATCAACTCCGACCATCTTCTCTAGCACATTTTTATCTTTTTTTGTGTGAAAAAATGCTTTTATATTTTATGATCAATATAAATATCAGATATTTCTCAATATAAATAATCCTTTATATTTTCAGTGAAAATTTTACTCCTGAAAACTTCAAATCATGAGTTCGGTAATTTTCTCATGAATTTTAAGTTTCCATGGGGACTAATCATTTATCCAATCATTTTCCATGATGTTTCTTCCCAAACCTTTATTGGATGAATCACTAAAGATCAAAAACACATCTATAATATAGGTTAGTGTAATTACAGGTTTGTTGATTAACCTTATTTTAAAATCCTTGAAATGTTTCTCATATTCATCTATCCAAAAGAACTTGGATCCTTTCTAATTGAAATGGTTTATTGGATTAGATAGATATGAATAATACATCAAAAAGAACTTTTAGTATCCATCAAACCTAAGAAAAATTTTGTTCTCAATTTTTTTGGTCAGTGTGGATCAATTTTTAATAACTTATATCATTAAAGGACCCACTGATATACCCACAGTTGAGATTATATGACCAAATAATGTGACTTTTTATTGATAAAATTCACACTTGAATGTTTTATAATATAGATCCTCCTTACTTACGGTCTTGAGTAAAATCCTTAAATTTTCTTATTCACTTCCTTAATCATTGAATATATGATAATATTTTCTATAAATACTACTAGAAATTGATCAATGTAATCCTTAAAGACATTATTCATTAAATTCATGAATATAGAATGAGTGATTGTATGTCTAAATAGAATTACTATAAATTCATAATGAACATAACTCATATGAAAGTTTGTCATGGGTATATGATCTTTTTTTATCTTAATTATTGATATCTAGATCAAAGATATATATTGAAAAAATATTGATATCCATATAATGGATCAAACAGATCATCAATACATAGTAGATTATATATGTTCCTGACAGTGATCTTGTAATGTTCTCGATAATCAATGAAAATATACATTAACCCATATTTATTCTTAACAAAAATAGAAGTTTCACTCCATGGTGATGCACTAAGGAATATTAATACATTATCAAGATTCTATTGGAGTGGCTTATTTAATTCCATATATATGGAGTATTAGAAATTTCTATAGAGCCTAATATGAGTTCTATTGAAAACTCAACTTCATGATTCAGCATAAGACAAGGAAAGTCTTTAGTAAATACATCAACATGATCCCAAACAATGTACATGTCTTCAATGTTTAATCTCCCCATAACTATTTGAGATATATATCCCTCGTGAATAGGTATTAAGACCCATACAATGGAAGTAATTCCCATTGTAAGTTCATGTTTATACTTTCACTGATAAAAAATAATAAGAAAATAACTATTCATAAGTCTTAAATTATGACACCTAATTTTCAATATTTGACACCTTGGATTTTTACTAGTCCATCCATGGTCATTATATATACAAATCATTCATAATGGTTTATAAATAAAATATTAATTAACCAATTAATATCTCCATGGGACTTTAAAACCTGATATGTAATAAGGTATCATTCACTCTGCACCAAAATGATGGTTGAGATAAACTCGACCAAATATTTCTAGGATTATTATCCCTAGATACATTCATATAAAAACCATTTATACTTATAGTATCCAAATAAGGATTTATTTCTAGGAAAACCATATAATATATAACTTAATAAACTTTAAGATGTTATCCTATAATTAACATTATCCCCTGTATTTTCTATAATGTTTTTTTACATTAATATCAATATAGTAAAAAACCCTTTTCTGATAAAAATTTTAATGACCCAAGCATAACATATATAAATATAATATCATTTTAGATGAATATTCAACTCATTTAACAATAATACCTACCTGAAGACCATAAATGTTTTAGGTTATTTGGGGACTAGATACATAATTATATAATTTCATGAAAAATATTAAAAATATACCACAAATATCATCGCTTTATCCCCCTTTTATATATATTATACATAAAACCATCTATCACAACCATGGAAAACAAAACATAATAAATAGTGATCTTAGATACTTAGTAATGGTAGACATGGAAGATATCAATCATAAGAGCATAAGATAATCATAATGTTATGATAAAAAAATCCAATTGTGGGTTCCTAATGAACATAATTAATACCTAGGAAACATTATATCATAAACTTCTAAATTAATTCATATCTATAAGCATGATTAATAAGATTGTTAAAGAAATAATCATCATTCAAGGGTCATAACATAATCCTATGGAATCATAATCATAATAAATAATAATATTGTAAAAAAGGAAATTCAAAATCATGTCTATTCAAAATATTTTGAGAATAGATATAAAGAGATCAAACTCATTCATCAAAATGTAAACAGATGTATATGAAATCATGTCCCTGCATAATATTATGATCATAACTAGAAGCAATAATACTCATTCATAAAAATGTGAAAAATGTTCTCAAAATCATATCCATCCTTATCATCACAATATGATGAGATATAAATGTCACTTTACCCAATGTATTTGAGGGATATAATTGATCCAACAATCACATAATCATTATCTATTCATATGAATTCCACAATATCATAAAACATTCCTCATATCATCATAACATAACCCGTGGAAAATGAATAGGATTCATAAACATCTCATCATCATAGTCATAAACCATCTAGATAAAAAATAATTACGGTTTCATTAGATCATAACCACATAAAATCATAATTAACATCAAAGGTTATTATCATATATGGAAATTATCCTTTAAATTGTCACTAGAATATTTCTTAAGGAAAATATCCATTTCATTTTGAAATCATTAATCTAAAATTCAAATATTTAAAAAATATGAATTAAAAAAATTTCATTAAAAATAACCCTGAAAATTTGTAAATGAGTCTTCAAATCATTGAGCAGTCATGACAGACGTAAATTCTATTAATGTAAAAAAAATTTAAAATAAAATTTATGTTTATATCATCAGTAAAATAGTACCTTTACGATAAAATGAAAAGAACACTATTTTTAATAATTTTGTAAAAAATAAAACATGGTTAAAAATGACATTACAAAATAATTGAATAATAGTCCAAAAATTCTTGAAAATATGTTATAAAAAATGTATATGGATTAAAATAATTTTCCAACTATAAGAGGAGAAATAAGGATGGATTTTATTAAAAGAATTTTCTGAACCATTTTGTGTTCCAAAGAGAGGAAATGGTAATAAAACTTAAAAATTACTTAAATAAACATAGGATAATAAAAATAAAAATCATTTATCAAATAATTATTAGGTAATTTTCTCCATGTAAATTCAATTATAAACAATCTCAATAAAAACATGATTGAAACATAAATCCTTTACTACTTTGGTGATTTTTTAATCTCAATATCATAAAAGAGAGAGTGTAACACCCCGAGATTTTACGAAAAATATTCTTTTTAATTTCATTAATGTATTGTGTTGTACACTAACAGGTGCATGCAAAACATGCATCCTTGACTTGCCTTGCATTACATGAAATCATGATCTTCCTCGATAGCGTGTGTAGTACGCAATACCGAGTTTCACTAAACGATATATTATTATAATATTATTATTAACTAGCCGTTATGAATAGTAATAACCAATTTTTGAAATTTTGTAAATTTTATTTTTCAAAATGGACTTGATTTTTGGATTCGGAATATTGAAATTATCTTAGGGAGAAATTTTTGTACTTTTCGGAATACTTTCATATTTTGATGAATAGTGAAAATTACTAAATTGTAATTAAAAACAACTTTTTCAATCGAAATAATTAATAGTGATAAATTATTAATTTGAGTAGTTTTAAAATAAATTTAGAATATATTTTTACAATTTAATACAATTTTTGTCATTGGATGTAATTTCACATTTAAACCAAACATAAACAAGTGTCAATCTTTTGATAGTTATTATCTCTTAAAAACACGCTATTTGTTTTGACGACGGGATTTAATTTTTAAATTAATTAATGCAACCGATATGTTTTGACTTTGGTAAAATAGAAATCATTTTTTAATTCATAATATCAAATATATCTTAGGCCTAATTTTTGGTATTTTTCCGGAAACTTTCATTTTTTTGATGAATAGTGGAACCACTAAGTGGTAGTTAAAAAATAATGAATTTTTCATAAAACTTAATTTTACCGCTTCTGTGAGTGTAATTTCAAAAATCCGAGAGACACGGTTGATTTCAGTAAGTAAAATTTGGTTCAATGAGATGAAAATAATTTTTGGTGAATAGTAACTTTTTACTTTTTTTACCACGGTTAAAAGTAAATAGGGTAATTAAGGGTAAAAATGATATTATTATTATCCTAAAACATGTCCTAATTCTATTGGATAAGTGTAATTCGACCAAAAACAACCTTAGGAATACAATATGACCATTTAGGCCCACTTGGATTAGATTAGGACATTTATTATTAATTTATTTAAAGAAGGGTTAAAATAGTTAAAATCAAAGTTTAATAAGTATATAATTTTTAATATAGGGTTATACATAGGATAAATTCTACTATAAATATTAATTAGAAAGATAAAAAGATTTCCTACATAATCGTATTTTATTTGTAATTTTTAGACATTAAATAATGTAATTTATTTATGACACAAAGATGATGCAGTAATTATCTTATTAATGAAATACTGACATAATTGATGTTATAAATACCAAAATAAATGTAATTTTAGACTTTTTATGAATTCCACTAATTTTATAGGTTAATATGACATGTTAGTATTGATTTAATTAAATTGTTTCTAACTAATAATTCTGTTATGAGTTTCACAAAAATCAATTACTAAATAGTGTCAAAATTGACATAAAATAGTTTTTAAAACAAATATTATATTATTAATTGTTATTTTTTTCCTAAAAATATAAGGTTTGTCCAAATGACTTAGATAAGGTTATATATATTAATAATAAACAACTTTGGGTTCGTCTGGCTTTTTATAGTAAGTTTATTAACCTTATAATGTAAGAACACAAAAAGACATGGTAAAAGTAAAATTATCTAACTTAAAGTTAAATATAAATGATAAGGTTAAAATAGGAACCTAAACTTGTCTAAATTATATTGGATGACATTATTTCGACCCATACCCACCTTATCTTATAAATAAATCAATTTGGAGCTATTTAAAACCGAATTTGGCTTTATAATAAAATAATATTTTTAGTTATTCAAAAGGTGCCCCTCTCCTACCTTATAAAAGGGCACCTCCTCCCTCTCTTCCTCACACCACTTTGAGCCTTCAAGCTCGGAAAACCCCTGCCAAATTCTCTTCTCCACTTCCCTAGAAACATCCTAGAGTTCCTGGTCTTCTTCAAAGAACAATTTTAGTACCCTAAGTGGAGGACTCAAAGAGGCGTTTCAAAGAAGAGGTAATGTCCGTTACCGATTCATTCAACTTTATTTATTCTTCCACTTCTTCTTCTTAGGTTGTTTCATTATTAAGTAATAACATCAGTATCAATAATATACTGATATGTTATTATAAATATGAAACAACCCTATTTCACCATCTATCCATCCTACGGAAAATGAAATCACCGCGCGTGCGTACGTACGGAATATCGTCTCCACGCCGTGGTGTAATCTATTTTCCACCACCACCTTACTTGGATGGGTATAATGGTGTACATAATAACTATATATGATTATTGTAAAGTGATATTGATTCTTAAATAGTATACATACACTCTCATACAATCCCACGATCATGAGAACGATATCATCGCTCGTGCGTACGTACGGACTACCGTCTCCACGACGCGATGAGATTCATTCTCCACGTTAACCATTCATGAATGATTATAAAGTATATATAATAAGTAATCATGAAATATATGGAATAATAATGATACGGTATTTATGTGTATATATATTTATTTCATCTACTTAATTCCATTCAACTCAATAAGGAAACGAAAACAGCATTCATGCGTACGCACGGCCTACTGTCTCCATGAACGGTGTATTTCTTTCCATTTATTTATCTATTATATATATTTATATTCGGAATATATATTATATATAAATCATTTTTTATATTCTGGAATTATGTAATCATGATCTAAGTAATCATATGAATAATTACAAGTCAAAACACGGACGACAAATGAAACGATTTTACCCAAAACGCTCTTTAACATGGAATTTACAAAAGAACGGGTAAAATAAAGTCATAAGTGAACCATATAAGATATCATAAAAATAATTATGATTCTGGAATAAGTCAATAACATTATTTAAATCATTATACAGGAGGTTCGGACACTTACGAAGCAAATCGGACCTAAGGTAAGGGATAATTGTGCAAATCTCATTTTTATCCGAGATTGCTTATTCATAAGTATTTACTGGGGATATTGCTATCATCCATGTCCATGTTTTATAAAAGTGTATTCATGTATGTTTAATGTCCTTTTTACCGTTTTTGACTTTTACCCCATGGTATGGAAGGAATATTTCTTTTATTTACCCTACAAGGTACTTTTTGACTTTTCTGACAAAATTATGAGAAGATTGTTTTTTAACTTATACGACATTAAAGGATTTTTACGGTTTTATAAAGCCTTATTTTCATAAAGCTTACTCCAAAAGATTTCATGAATATTTTCAACAAAATCCTTTTCTTTTAAAATTAAATGGAATTTTGTGAAAATAAAATGATTTTCAAGACGAAAGGATATTTTCCTCAAGAATTCATTTCAAGTGATTTATCAAAACCATTTTCCATCTAAGATGACATTATTTCATATGTGTATGTTTCAAGTATCATGTCTCTATGATTTACATGGTTTCACTTTTCTTATTATGAAATGATATCCATTTATTTTATATGTATTATGTGATGATGGGATGATTTTTATGAAACCCATTTTATTTATTGGGTTATTATGAATGATGTATGTTTATTTTTTGGCACAAGTAAGAATGATTTCATTATGAGATGGGTGGGACCTATATCTCCCTCCAATGCATTGGGTAAAGATTTTATATCTCATGAGATAGACATGGCTGAACGGTAAGTTAATTCGGTTTAGTTTTACAGGACTGAAACGAGGAGTGAACTCGATTCAGAAAGGGACTTTGTCCACCAAGATGGTCTTGGCAGCAATACCTTGGCTACTATGGAAATCATGACATGTGCTGAATGGTTTCCACAATTACATGTTTTATTCCCATGCTATTTTATCATTCTTAATGTTTCTTTATGATCTATGCCTTACGTACTTCCATGTTTTAGGTCATTGCTCAAGCTTTTTATGTTTAAACATTATGTTCATGTTTTTAAGCTCAAATGTATATGGTATGTTTTATTTTATCCATGCTTACCCTTACTGAGCATTTGAGCTCACCCTTTTTATGTTTTCTTTTCCCCGGGACATAAAGAAAGGTTTTAGGTAAGAAAAAAAAGGGAAGATCTTTATGGGATATGTTGAATATCATTCACCGCGATTAGAAGATTACGTTCCAAGTTTCCAAAGACACTAAACTATTACGGTCCTTGTGTGTGTGTTTTTGTTATGTACTAAGTATTCTACAAAAGTAATGTAATGTCCATGTACGTCAAGCTTCGGGTCTCTACAGAGAGCCTCATAAATATTTTTAAATAAAAATTATATCCATAAAAAGAATCATAAAATAAATTCATGGTCAAAAGATTCACTACACAAAATAAATAATTCTTGAATATGGTATATGTCTCACAGAAATAAAAGTGAGATGAGAAATCTTCTTACCTTAAATCTTATCAAGATTTTTATGTGTCAAAACCTATTTTACAAAAAAAAATATAGATTTATTATAAATATATTATAGAACCATATTTATACATATCAAATAATATACTATTTACTTATAGCATCTTATCATCTGTTTATTAACAATTATTTATTAAAATCATTATTCTGAGTGATAACTTTTTCATTTTTCATGCATGTTTCGATTTGAAAGTTTATGTCCTTGTAATTTGATCATGGTTACATCATATATATAATTTTAATCATGTAAAAATTTTCATATTTTATCGTTATATAAATTTTTTATCCATTTATATTAATCAATTATGAAAAATGAATTATATCTCTTCGTGGAGACGGTAGTCCATACGTACGCAAGGGTGATGTTTTCACAATTAAATGGATAAAAAAGAAAGTTAAATTATAATTCTCCTTTACAAAAGTATAATAATATCATAAATATAATATAAATTCAGAAAATTCATCATCATAACCATCAATGTGGACTAGTGGTGAAAAATGAAACACAACACATTATGGAGGTGGTAGTCCACAAAGCCACATGAGCAATGTTTTCTTTTCCCATTGGATGGAAATGAGGTGGATAATGGTTGTTACGTAATCATAATAAAAATTATGTATATTTAAGATAATAAATTAATTATTTTAGAATGTATAAAATATATTTAGTAGAGTTATAATAATAGATAATCTTGAAAGTACTCGGTTAAGGGTTATACCTCTTCAATGAAAAACGTCCTTTGTATTACTCATTAAAACATTAAAGGATGGTATTTTGGAAATAAAAAATGATCTAGGATGTGGGGAAATATTATAAGATAGTATTAGGTCATTTATATTATAATATATATTAATAAAACATTCTTAATAAAGTAGGATAGGATGCTCCCTTTTGTATATGGGGTAAAGGACACACTTTAAATTACTTTAAAGATTAAATAATTTATATCATAATAATGTGAATTGGTACCAAGGATACCAAAATTAAAATATAATATTTTATAGGGTAAAAATAAACTAATAAAATGAAATTTATACATGTTTTGGAGTTATTTGAATCCTTATCTTCAAGTTAAACAACTTTAAACCCATTATAATTTTAACCGCGATAGCTTCACAAATTACTGTCATAAAATAATTATATAAAAAAATTAAAATGGGTGTTATAACCAAATTTTCAAATGATGATTCAAAATAAGGAATATATTTAATTATATTCCATTTATATATATATTAGGAATTATTTTTAATATAAGAACACAAAATACATGAAAAACAATTTTTAAGAAAATAACTGATTTAAGAGTAAAAATCATTTCACCTTGAAATCAATGGATAAGTTAGTTTCAATGAATTATGTTGGTAAAATAATAAAAAAAGTAAATTTTTTATAATTTTGTATCCTGAATGTAATATTTCAATCATTCTATTAAATGAAAAGACCCAAAAATAAAATTTAATTTGAATAGAGTATAACTTATCTTCACAAAAGTCAATCTTGGATTCAGAATTTTAAAATAATGTTTAAAAACAAATTATTTAACACATTAAAGACATGTTTGTTCAAAAAAAAACTCATAAAATAGGATAAAATAAACTTTTAGAGATATTTTAAATCTTTTCCCCAAGGTTTTAATTCAATTCTACCTATTTTACTGAGGTGACAAATCTTTATCATGGTTACTATTCATAATGAAAAAAAATTAAGTTAACACGATTACATTATATTAATTATTATGATTAAAAATATAGAAATAATTTTACAATATTTAATTTATATATATGGAATAAATTCATTTTAAAATATGCATCACAACCATAATTAAACCCTTTATTAGAGAAATTAATTTTTATTCTAAAAATTGGATTTATTATTATGTCATTCCAAGAATAAACAATTAGATGAACATTAAAACATTTAATTAAATATAATATATATATATATATATATATATTTCCTTAAAATCATTCATAAAAAGATATTAATTTAATTTATTAGGATAAAAACACAGTACATGAATAAAACTATCTATTAGAAAAAATGTTATTTTAAGACCAAAAATATACTAATAAAAAAACATATAATGTTGATTATTATATATTTAATTAGATTATTTATAACTAAAGGAGACTTAATTTATCTTAATATAAATTTAAAACAATACTGAGAATTTTATTTGAAAATGGATAATAATTTTGTTTTAAAATAGTATTTTTTACGATTCACATAAAAAATTAATATTTTCAAAAAAACCCAAAATTTCACTTAAGATATTTTCAATATTATTATTTTATAAATGATACAATTTTTATAAAATAAAATTTCTTAAATTGGGATAAATCAACTATAATTATTATGATCAAAATGAAATAAAACCCATTTTTGAATAAAAATATATTTCTAAGCATAAAATAACTTTACTAAAAATTGAGTACTTATTTATGATGAATTATTCAATAAATATAAATTATATGAAACATTTATATATATTTTTCCATAATTTGGTTATTTTTATTCATACATATAATTTAATGGATAGGTTTTAATGATATATTATATTATAGTTCATTTATACAGGAGGTTTCATGTAAAGAATGCTATCAAAGAAATTAAATTTATTTAAAAAGAAATTTATCATAAAATATCATGGTGTTATTAGACAATAAATATCTCCTTGTTATCTATTGATAATAGTAATCATTCATTCATTCTTGAATGATTGTTTTTTCTTATAGTCTTGTGAGGAAGGAGGATGATTATTGTCTCTCATTTTTTGGAGAATTATTGACAAGATCTCCCTAGGGATTTAAGAGAACTCTCTATTGAGATAATATATTGTCTAAAAAAACTCTCTTAACACTAGAAATGATATAATTTAGGTTATATACATTGAGTATAAAAATTAGTAATTACACTGATTCAATATACTAATTTTCTTATTCTATTTAAACCCCACATCAAATAATAATACAATTATAATTATATTCCATGACATGTGAAAAATCATGATCATTTAAATGTAATTTCCTAAAAAATAAATCAATAATTATTTAATGATATCAAATAAAATATTTAATTTCTATTGGTCCCACAAATTGACTCTTCAATCCTCCTTCGAATTTATCAAACCTTGACTAGTAAATATTTATTCTAAATAAATATCTTTATATTATTCATTCAATAAATAAGTATGTATATTATATTCACTAAATAAAGAATAAATATTTATTAATATTCAACTCATAAATATTATTAACTAATGAATAACGGTCCATTGAATTTATATGATCAACAAAACCAAAATAATTAATATCTATTATCCTTGAAAATAATATTTATTCCAATATTAAATTCAAATATAATTTAATATAAATTTTTGATACACTTAGTGTGTGATCCACTAGACCTATTTCTAAATGGAATTAGGTGGTCTTTCCTAAATTCTAATATTAGTGTCTAGAAACATGTCAAGGAATCCCTAGAGAAATAATTTAATGTCCCAATATAAAAAAAACCTCAGATTAATGTTTATAGTGTAATATAATCCCTTGGTCTTGATAAGAATGTTTCATACATGTGTAAAAAACCTATATGATTTGAATAACTTTCTTTGAATACTATAAATGAACTCATTGATAAGCCAACTTTGTCAAAGACTTAATTAAATAGTTTTATTTCAATCAAAGGTCTAGATATATCTATTTCTATTAGTACCGAAGGGAAAAATCATTCTTAACTTATTCCTCAATATAATACCCCTTATGATGAAACCAATATATAATACTTCTTCATGATCACATATTGTCAGAATTTTAATTGATATATAAAATTACCTGATTCGTGACATAAATTAATAATAATTTCATATATAAATATCAATACACACATCTGTACATAGTAATTTCATATGACACAAATAAAATTTTGAATTTCTATCCACACATGTGTCCTAAAAACATCTTTTATTAGAGATTATTAGTTGTGAAACTTCAATTATTAAATCCCCATCTGCATATTATCATCTATGTCACATCAAGACCTTTAAATACCTTTTTATTTTATCTATTTATTGATTTTTGTTCATTTTAATGAGTTTCGAGCCAAATTGGTCAAAAGGTTTGAATTTTTAATGTTATAGAGAAGGGTTCATGGTTATCTTATAGTTATAACTAATCATGTGGACAACAATTATAGGGCTTGAAATTATTAATATATTAATTTTTTATGGTTGTCACATGGTTCAAAAATCTATACAGCCAAACTATGTAGTGTTCTAGGTGAATCCAATGAGTCTCAAATGGTTGGTGCATGGTTTTCTAAATCATATGGAAAACCATGTGGTCTGTCCATATTTAAATGTTTTTAAAATTTCTAATCCTACCTTACCCAAAATATTCCTTTAACCCCTTTATCTCTTCTCCCACTTGACCCTCAAGCCCCATTATGCATGACGTTCTCTTCTCCCCTATCATTGGTTCAATTTCAGGTGGGATCCTTGGTTTGTTCTTCATGGAATCACTTAGTACGTTATTCCCCTACCATAATTTGGATCTTTATTCATTATTTCTATCGTTTCTTTTCCAGTCCTTATCCAGGAACAATTTATTCTTAACCCTAGGGTGTGGGGTTGGTCTAATATTGTTCCTCTTCTTGTTTAGGGCTTATAGTGCTCATCTTGGGGCATATTATAGTGTTTTCTCATAGAAGTATGTGAGTTTATATTTAGTATTATGTAGGATTCTCCATACATATGGATTTAAACATAGTAACATTTATTATTTTCTTATTTTAATTTAAAATTTGGATTCAATATTATAGGTTGTTCAAATATTGGATTGTTTATCATAGTTTGGATGATTTTTATGTCTTTTAAATGGATTATCAATGGAATTAAATCCATGTATAGATGTGGATTTATTTACAAATCCCCCAAGATGTTTGATAAAATTAATTTATGATTTATTTATATAAATTCTGTATTAAAATGGGTTTTTATGATTCTTGGTGATTTCAAAAGGATTTCTAAAGGTAATAGCCCAATATTTCTACTAGTTTTCCAATTCCATGGGTGTTTTCTTAGGGGTTTTTAATGGTGAGTGTGCTTAATGTTTTATTAGTTATTATTTTATGATTCTTATAAATAGGTTTTATTTATATTGCATTTTATTGATATTTTTACCATGGGATGAAGTTCTCTTTCAGGTTAAAGGTATTTTTTAAGCATTAAACGATGTTTGGGTTCTAAAAATGATTTTAATATTTTAAAACATGTTATAAGGACATAAAGTACCATTTGAAATATTCCTGAAGAACATTTATGCTTTTTACATAAAAGGTGGTATCAAGGATAGATTTCTCAAAATTAAATGGATTTTTATGGGCTTATAAAAGGCCCTTTTTATGCAATGTGATATTTTAGAATGTGAAGATCACATAAGAACCTATGTATCTACTAGGGGAATAATATTTTTACTATAAATTTTGTTTTCACCGTAACTAAATAAACATGTTGACTTAGATAATGGCTGGGGTGCAGTGCAGGGGTGTCACCACACCTCTAGTCCAATGAATGTAATCTTTTGTGGTTAGTTGGATTTTGTGTTTTGTATGGGTGACAATTCACCGATAGTCTAGTAAATGTTCTACTTTGTAGTATACATGTGAATTCTACATTGAATGATTAGATCCAAATTTTATATGAGAGTCTAAGGTTCCCTTAACCTTAGATAACATAGGGATTTTCCAAGGTGCATTTTTTTGAAATATTTACTTTTATGGTGTTGGTTCCCACTTATAAACTATTTAATCTTGTTAATTATTTTCTTTCCACTATAATTCAAATGATTCCATTCATATAGTTTAATTCCATATGTTTCTCCTTAATGTTTAATGATGTTTTATATTTTTTGTTTTCAAACATGTGAATATTTCCATGTGGGATTTCTTATTTCTTTTTTCAAAAACATTTTTTAATGTTATTTTTTGATTAAATTTTAACCGTGAATTTAAAATTAAATGTTTTTCTAAGATATCCATATATGATTTGTTTTAGAATAAAATAAAACTTATTTCTAAATACAATTTCTATACTATCATGAAAATGTATTTTATTTTTATGTATTATACATGGATTATAGACTTAGAGTACCTATGGGAACTCATGATCACACCTATATTAACATTTTAGGTCCTATATAGGTTTGAGACGGGTCTGGAAATATGGAATTATTCATCTTATTTTCTATTGTAGTAGGTCTGGTGATGAGGTTGGATTAATACCATAGGTCACACATAGAATTTTAGTTTGGTTCTTATTTTTTTTTAACTTATGTTTTGATAGTATTGTTATTTATATATTTTTTATTTGATATCTTATATATTTTTTCTTCCTTTATATTATGAATGTGAGTTGTGTGTTTATTTTAGTTTTTTCCAATTTCGATTGTATTTTATTTTAATTCTAATTGTTTTTATGTATGAACATCTAAATTATGGAAATTTCATTTTGGAATTAAGGTATTATCCCTACTAATTATTTAAATTATTTTCAATATGTGAAACTATTCCCCCATGCTTATATCTAATGCCCAGGAACTTGTCGCTAGCATGGGGTAACCAAAAACGCACCTTATTTTAGGTTTCTCAATGGATCAGGCACCCAATTCAATGGTGGAAAGGTCTGGTTAATGACAAAATGGTATCAGTTATGAACTTTTTCATTTGGGTGAGTTTGATAAATTAAGATATGATTGTTGAGAATTGATATCTAGGAGGGGGAAGAATATAATGAGATATATCACTTTCTGAGCATCAAGTTACCATGTCTGTTTAGGTTTAATTGTTAATTCTGAAATTCATTTTTCTTTTTTTATGATATTTTTTAGTTTTAAATTTATATTGTTTTGTGAATTTAGTGATATTATTTTGGATATTTCTAGAATTTTAGTATTTATGGTGAAATGGGAGAAGAACTATATGTGTATGGTCATCTTTCATATTGAAATAAACCATTTGAATCTCATGTGAATGTTTCTTCTTATATATTATGTAATATTTCACAATTGGTGCATGGTCCACCAAAAAAAGTATCCAAACCATTCACATCCACATTCCCAATCCCCCCCCCCCTGAATTATGTTGGAACACTTAAACCATGTAGACAAACCATGCACCATCCCCCTAAAAAAATTTATTGGACAACTTTATTTTTAGGTATATTTAGATTAGATTGTATCATTTATTAGGATAAATTAAGGTATGTTTTATGATATCTTAATGTTATTTGGTGAAATATCCTTAGTGTTTCATTTTTGCTAAAATTATTTCAAATTATAAAAGTCATGTTTCAAAATTTGGAAAGAAGTTTCCAAAATGGTTAGAAATAAATGGATTGTTTTATACTTTAAAGATGGATTTAAATAAAGACTTGTGTAATTATAAGTCGATTTTTATGTGTGATTTTTAAACTCATAAATAAGTGTTGAAAATTAATTTTTTTAGGACTGTCAAATGATTTCATTATTTTACAATCATTTTATTACTTTAAAATTATCTGAATTGTCCTAGGTTTCATTTTAAATGTGTTTTAAAATTTTTAATGGTTTAAACTGTTCCTTTATTGTGGAAAAATAATCTTAAATTGTGAAAGTTTCGTTTTTAAATTTAAATAGGACTTTTTAAATATAATTAAAATTAATTTTCAATTTGGAGAGTTTAATAATTTTAGTGATAAATCAAGGTACTTGAAATAGAGTTTTGGGTAATTTTCATGGATTTAAGGAAAATTAAAATGAAATACTTTTTTTCAATGAGTTTGGGTTGTTTTGGACATTAATTGGTAAAATTATTTTGAATCAAAGAGTAGGTTGATTTGTGGTTTTGTAAAAAAAACTTAGTTTTTAAATAATGAACGTTTATGCCTGAAATTTATAAAGCATTTTTCCTAAGAAAATTGAAAAGAATTTTATATTGTAATATGTGTGTTTGATTTTAATGATGAACCTGATGGTTTAAAAAATCTAGGGGAATATCCTGGTTTTAAAAAATTTTAAAATAGTTCTTTTTTGGTATTTTAATTCTTCAAGTAGTATTTATGACTTGTTTACTTGAGTTTTTATTTTACATTGGGTTACTCAATTTAGGATGAATTTATTTATGGGGTGTTTTGGGTTAGTCATAGTTTATTATTATTTCTCAATATGCCTCCTCAATATTTCTTATAGTGTTGTGGGAATTTTTCATTCAATTATATCACCAAGTTATGTTTATATGGTTTAGGGTAGTGTGATCATTTCAGTTGTCATAAATGACTAGAACATTGGTGGAATGATATGGTTGAACCATTATAATGGTATTTTCTCACCCAAGAGTTATTGTTTATCATCTTATTGTCTATCAGTAATGGAAAATATGTTTTCTTCAAATTATTGGTTCAAGGATCAATGAATTTTAAATCTTCAGAGGAGGCCTTCATTTGGATTCGGTTTCAGAGTGTTCTCATCTAACCTAGCTACATTTTATGAAGTGATCATTGAAGATATTGAAAAGAGTATTATTTTTAGGGGATATCCCAAGATGGTTGGATACCTTTCTTCTTTCATTCAGGTTGAATGTCCAATATCCCATGTGGGAAAGTCATTTTTATTCTATATTATGATTGGATTATTTATTTTATGTTCTATCCTTTTTTATTATCTTATCATTCATGTGGCTGGTTGAGTAGATTTTGAATCCTTAGAGTGTTTTAGTTTGGGTTACCTTTCACCATACATTTTCTTACAGATCTAAAATGATCTATTTCATGAAAATGTTGATATTCCCTATATTGAGTGTGTTAGTGAACTTCATTGATTAAAAGCATCATTCTGGATGTTTAGTTTTCCTGAGTAATATTCTTTAGTCTTCTTGGTTATCTTTATTTGTGAAATAATTATGGTGGGAAGACTAGGTATCATTCACATATCAACTTATTATTATTCCTCCATAGCTCTTATGTCTATGTAGGGGTTTAAGGGTATGATCTGGGAATTATAGTTATTTATTTTTTGAAGAAGTGGTATTATTAATCTAGAATTTGTTTGGTTATACCTAATAATTTTGACTTGGTGGTATACCTAGTTTTAGAGATTTTCCTTGTTTTGGTTGAATTAATTTCTTTTTTTGTTCCAATTGTGATTTTTTACCTTCTTGTGTTTATTAGGATGATCCTATAATGCTCTAACCTAGTGAATTGTTTTGAGTTGAAAGTGTCATGGTGGATAGAATTGTCACACCCTGACCTTTATTTTCCTTTTTATGATATTTAGTTATTTAATTGTGTCCTTTTTATTTTTTTGGGTCAACCCAGATGGGAGGTTCATATTTTTGATGTTTCGAACTAGGGTTCATAGTTAGTGAAGGTTAGAACATACTATAAGGATAACCATTATAGGGCCAAAAATTATTAACATATATATTTATCTGGGTTAGAGTATAGTTTACCAAACTGTATAGCTAACCCATACAGTGTTCTAAGTGAATACAATGTTTCTTACACGTATGGTGCACGGTTTGGCATGTAATTTAGTTTGCCTGTATTTTAATTTTTTTAAATTCCTAATATACCCTTGACCAAACAAAATGCCTAACCCCTCTATATCCTCTTTCACATGAACCTCAATCCCTCGACACATAGCACCCTATTCTCTAAATCCCCTTAATTTTATTTCAAGTGGGTAACATGGAATTGTTTTCATAGAATCACTTTGTAGGTGACTCTTCTTCTTTTCATTGGCTCTTTACTCATTATTTCTATGGATTTTATTCTTATCCTTATCTAAGCTCCATGTTATCTAAACCCTATAGTGTGGGGGTTAGTCTAATATTTTTCTTATTGGTTTCTAGGGCTCGTAAATCTTATCTTGGGATATATTATAGTGGACTTCATCAAATTGAATTTTTTTTCTATTAAGTTTAAGCTAGGCTATTCCAAGAATAATGATTTAAACAAAATAATATTGATTTCATTCATAGTTTTATTTAAATTCCGACATCATCCTTATATGTTTTAACAATATTGTATTTTTTATCCTATTTTTTGTGATTTTTATGTCTTTCAAGTAGATTTTAAATTGTATTTATTCTTTTTATAGTTTTTATTTTATTTCCAAATCCCCCAAGGTATTTTATAAAATTACTCAATGATTTACTTATATAATTTCATGTTTTCTAATTTCTTTTTTTGTGGTTCTTAGTGGTTTTAAAAGTTTTTCTATGGTAATAGCCCAATATTTTTTCTTTTTTTCAATTTCATGTGTGTTTTCAAATGGGTTTTTAATGGTGACTATGATTTTTTTCTTATTTTTTATTTTATGTTTCTTATAAATTAGTTTGATTCATATTGAATGTTCTTGATGTTATTTTTATTATATTGAGTTCTATTTTGGAATAAAGGTGTTTATTTAATCATGGAACCATGTTTTGGTTTGAAAAAAGAATTCTTATGTTTCAAACCACTATCTAAGGTCTTAAAGGCTAATTTGGAAACTTATAAAGCGATTTTAATGTTTTTATCATAAAAGGGTGTATCAAGGGTTATTTCTTACAAAATAAAATGTCTTTTTATGGGTTGATGAAAGAACGTTTTTATATGCAATTTGATATGTTAGAATGTTAAGAGCGCATGGGAACCTAAGTATCTAATAGGGGAAAATAGATTAATTATTCCTTTTGATTTATTCACAACTAACTAAACATATAGTCTTAGATGAAGTTTTTGGTGTCATGGAGGGGAATAACCACACCATTAGTCCAAGACATTTACTCCTTAGTATTTAGTTAGATTGGGTATGGTGGTTGGGCAGTTCCTTGCTACTACGATAAGACATGATCTCTTTTGTGATCCAAGAATTCAATGGATAAAGACCAATTAGATCACAAGTTTATATGAGTGTCTAGAGTGCCTATAACCTTTTCTAACTTAGAAATATCCCATGGTCTATGTTTTTGAAATATTTTATTTTTATGAAATTGGTTCCCAATTATAAACTTTTTAAGATTATTACTTGTTTTTTGGCCTCTAAAAATTAAATGTTTCCATTCATATGGTTTACATCCAGTTTCTTTTATAATATGTTTGATTTTCTTTCTTACTTTCTATTTTTTAATATTTGTTTCTTTCAAAGTGGGATATCTTCTTCTCTTTCAATAAATATTTTTGAAGGTTTTTTGGGGATTAAATGGAAAAATAATTCTAAAATGAAATTAGTTTCTAAGATGGATATATATTATTCATTTTAAAATAAAATAAATTAAAATAAATAAGTCTTTATTTTAAATAGTATTTTTAAACCAGAATTAAAGAAATTTATTTTTAAATATTATCTATGGGGTGTGGACATGGAATACCTACTGGGAACTTGTGATCATAAATATATTAAAATTTATGATTTTTTCTAGGTTCCAGAAGAGTCACGAATTATGGAATCCTTCTTATTACTTACTCTTTGAGTAGGTTTAATTATGATGGTGAATGGTGACCATGGGTCACATATAATGTTTTACTCTAGTGCTTAGTATTTCATTTTTTATCTTATATCTATGTTTTATTTTCCTTTAAAACCTTTTTATCTAAGATCTTGTAGAATTTTATCCTACCTTATATTATGAATGTGAGTTGTATGTTTATTTTTTTATATCCTATTTGGATTTTCATTTATTTTGTATCTTCTTATTTATTACACATTGATGTTTGACTTATCGATGGGTCATGTTGAATATAAGAACACGGTTCATCCTAGAGGTATGAAATATTTAACTTTACTTCAATTTTAGATTTAAATTATTTTTTATGGCCTAATGTGAGTACCCGTTGATTTCATGGTTGTATTAAGGGGTTTTGGGGCTTGTCCAGAGCCCAAAAACCAGGATTTTGGATAAACAAATATATGACACAAGGTTAGTAGAAAATGTGTGGGACATGCTTCATGTTTTTACTAAATATGTGAGGCCTAGGAAGGGGTAAAAGGATCCTACACAGTTTAAGTAAAATGTGTGAAAAGGGGTGTATTCGTATGCGAGAGCACCTGAAGATTTTATCTGAGGTTTTGTTCATGATTTTGTGAATGGTTAGACAAATCATGGACACAAACCATGTAGTTTCCCCTTACTGTAGTGAAGGGATCATAGTTGGGGCACGGTTTGGAAAAACCTATGGCCAAACTTTGTGGCGTAGTATTTCTTAGGAAATTACCATGCTTTCATTAATGGGATTATATTTTGAAACCCTCTTTATTTTCCTTATTCTCCAACGTGCAGTGGTTTTATCCCACATGAGTTCCTTTTAAAGCCTAAATCTAAGATTGGATCCCAATCATCCATCCAAACTCAAAATCAAATGATTCCAGTCTCATTGGATATGTGTTTGTTATTTCTTCTCTCCTCTTGATTATTTATCTTTTTTTCTTGGGATCAGATGTGATATTTAGATACAAGATTATATTTTCTTTTTCTAGGTTCTTTGTCCATTATTCATTATTCTCTTGATCCAGAATGAATCAGTGGTCAATACTAGACAATTTCTATACTAAATTATTATGGCAGGTTGTCTTGTGATTTTCCATTAATGTTGGGGTTTTTGTATATATGTCAATGTTCCATGAACCAGATTGTTTAAGAAACATCCTTGAAATTTAATTTATTCATTTATTAAATAGATAATTATGATTTATGTGATTAACAAGGCCCGTTTTCAAATGATTAAAGGTTAAGGACTTCAAATTCAAACCACCCCTTTGGTCAGTTGTTTAATTAATTGACAACCATTAATGAAATATGAATTTTATCAACTTAATGGAGTGTTTTTTATAAATACCCATGGTATGTTTAATGATTAATTGTAATTTTAATTTCAATTAATTAAAAAAATTAAATAGAAAACCCCATCCCTAGGATATGGCCTCGTATTATATTCCTTAATAATGTTTTTCCTAATATATTTATATTCCCAGTTGATATAATTAAGTGACTAAGTCTTCAATGTTTATACATTTCCTTGATCCACCTTCTTAGGTGAGTTTTAGTTAAAATGATCACTGTAATGACCTTTGAAATAATAAAATGATATTGTTTGAATTTTTATTATATTCCTTGGCTGACACATGGGTTCATACATGAACTTAATGGATGGAGTGATTTGGATAATAACTTAATTATACCCAATGTGACACTTGGAATACCTTTTGGAAATCTGAGGATGGAATCTGTGGGTTATTTCTATATACACTGGGAGTGAGACTTGGGATCCCTTAGTGGACTACCAATGATATAATCTAATAGCGATGTGGTTATAAAACACCAAGAGAGACACTTGGGTTATGATGAGGATCCCCATTGATATGATTGTAGGGTGTTTGGGTCATGTTATGCATGGATCGAATCCTAGATTCCAAATAAGGAATGCGAATGATGGGATCAGGTTCTTAATTGAACAATCAATGAAATGATTTATACAACATGTATGCCAATCCAAAGGACAAGATTGGAATTAGTCAGAATATTATACCTTATTGATGGATTGGTTAGGCTTATCTTGATCCTGTATCATTATACGGGATGCCAAGCTATGCACCAGGTCCCAATATTGTTTTATAAAATGAGACAAAACTGACTGTTTATACAGAGACTTTCCAGCTATGGTTGAAGTAGGTAGTGGGGGATGGGTTTCCATGGGAACCTATACCATTATTGGTTGTTTACAAAAATCACTTATTTTATATATTATATTACTACCTACACACTATTACTATTATATATTCACTTATAAGATGGAAATAGACACTATTAGTGATGGTCGACTGGGATTCTATCTCACACCCTACCAGAGCTGCCTTTGGTACCCAAGTAGATTATATATCTATAGGTATTGATAAGGTAAGGAACCATAATATAGGTTTTTTATTTATTCTTAGGATGAGGGGAGTATAAGACCAAGCTAAGTCTTGTGATTCTAGTTAGATATCGGCCTTTTGGTATTTTCCACATTTTGTATAGGTATTATATTTTACGCATATATGTTTTCTTATACACCTCATGATATTCTCAGGGTGTTATATATATATATATGATACTATTATAACCTTTATTATCTCAGTTGTTTTGTTATTATTGTTTCCTTGTATGATTCTACCACGGTATGTTATTGGTCCCATCATTCATAGTTTCTCATTCCACTATGTTATTTCTCATTTATATCTTTCTTCTGCTTTTTCAGGCTACTAATATCTATTGAGCCACTTTGACATGAGGTTATAGTCTCCCCAATATCACACTTTTATTCCCGTTCTTCTATTTGAATGTCTAAAGTTAATGGGGAGGCACACTTGAGTCCATGTGACCCATTGTTTTGGGGCACCATTGAGTGGAACCCAAGTTGGGATGTTACAATGTAGTGTCAAAAGATTTTCATTTCTATATTAGTATTTTATTATAATGTATAGGTGGATAGGAAATATTGGAAACTGATAATTAGTTTTTCCTAGGAGTAGCAAATACATTTATAGAGAAAATCCAAACATTCCAGGATATAAATTGTTGTTTTTTAGTTGTGATATTTGATTTCATTTGATTTCATTGATGGGTGACATGCTTTAATTATGATATTATTATTGATATGATTTTTTATTTTCATTATTGACTTGATGAGATGAGGTAAAAGAAGAATTAGTCTCATGCATAATTTTTGGAACTTGTTAGAATTCACATTCCATGCATTAGGCCAAGCCATATATGTTGAATTACTTTATATAATGATTGGATTGTTTGTGCCTTGTGAGATATAGAAATATTATCCAGCTATGGTTCTTTCATGGAATTGTGAAACATGATTTGTACAAAGAGTATCTTTCATAACCTAAAAATCATTTTCCTACTTATGGTAGAGCAGACACCAAAAGTGTCCAATTATGGAACATTGAGCCATGAAATGGAACAAGTTATGGATTGAATTAAATTGATATCACCCTTCAATTTATAAGTTGTATCAGTGATTATATAGAGGAAATGGTGATATTTATAATTAAACGACCCAAGAGAATCATGATATAAATGTGAAATAAATGAAATTGAATTTTTTATAGTAGAAAACATAACCTAGACCCAGCCTTAGTAGTGTCCAGTAGGCAGTATCTCTTATTTTCTTATCATATATACATATCCCAATCATTAATACTTGTGCTTTAAGCAGTTGTTGAATCTTGTTTTGCGTCATGTTCTTGGTATTGGTAGAGATATTCCACCACAACATCCTCTAATTGAATGCCAATTGGGGTTGCAGGGACCGTACTCTATATGTGGTTGGCCAAGGGTGGATAGTATATCCTCTTTCTATTCTATTTGAGTCACAAATGATAGTACTCAACACAGGTGTTAAGGTATAGATCTGTGAAATCCTTATGTGCTTCATACAGACCATTCAGGGAGCACCATGACCTGTCCTGACTATGGTAGAGTTAGCGCATGAGTTCCAGTAATAGAATCCTCCCTTGTTTTGGGAGGTCATAGACCATAGGATATGGATACATGGATAGAGGTCATGCTGTGAATATTTGAACATCACAAGATACCACCCAAGAGTCGAGTAAATCTCTATACTTATATGTGTTGTGATTTCCCCAAAATATATTGGGATGTTATTACTCAAATCGTCCATTATTGGGATATGGATAAGAGGTATTTTCATATGGCCTTCTACGATTACATCTATCTCAATACATTGAGGGTCTAGAGAGCCTAATATTTTATTTACATGGAGTAGTTTGTGCTATCAATTATGGATTATTTAGCCCATTTTATAGAGCTTCAGTCCTACAAAACTATTCTTATTAGTGGTGAGTTATCTAAAACCAGGATATCTGAGGATGGTATCAGGTATGACATTAGATCATAAGTGAATGTCTTTTTGATAACTTCCCTTTTTATAATAGTGAATCATGTTCTTATCATAGAGCATAACCTGATAGAGGCTAGGGGTGCGAGACAGGGTAGTTCGAACCCTAGATCTAGTGTTACATAGACTAGAAGTATTAAGTGTCATCTAGAGATCCTATGTTGGGATATTAGTAGCTCGTAAATATACTCAGTTATCCAGGTGAGGTTTCACCACTAAGGTAGACCGGGAAATATGAGACCTCATTGCGTGAGGGAACCAGTCAAGTGTCAATCTTGAGACAATATGGACCTTCTATAATGGTTGTACAAAAGATTTATACTAGCAGCTAGTGAGAGAGGGTTTCCACCAACTCCACATGTAAGAGTAGTGTCAGTAGCTACCCGTTAGGTAGGGAGTTAGAGAATAGGCGGATGATCGGGAAGAGGTGGTGATCATGGAAGTGGTAGGCTGACCCTATATTCTCTATGATAGCAGACCAGACCTACTCAAGGTTGCCAAGATGTATTGCTGAGCTATGGACCAGGTTATATATACATAGAGAAACCAACACCTAAGGATCATAATTACATACCTTCTTTTATTATAGGTACTATTCTAGTATTATTTTCTTTTTTATCCTCCCTTTTTGATACATGCGCTTCTCATTACATTTTATTTGTTCCGGTTGTAGAAAACCTTGGTCTCAGTGTTTAGTTTTCTGATGGTGTTATAATTCCTGATACTTCTTTGGGGAATAAAATAGAGGATTTATAATAGTTATGGGAGTTTATATTTTATATTGGAGGGTGTCACATTGTATGGGTGATCTTTTTCCTTGAGATGATAGGTTTTGACATCATTCTTAGGTGGACAGATTGGTTCCCTTTCATGCTTTCCATGATTTCAATCTCTAAATAGTGACCTTTGTATAACCAAAGAGTGGAGAGTTTATCAACAAGGGTGAATGGAATTTTTAGGAATCCCAAGCTAGACCCGTGCATCATGGTATGGGTTGGTTGATAGCCTAGATTTCAAATTTATATCTAGATGATTTGGGAAAACATCTGGCATATTTCCTTCTAGTGGTTGATCATTTCATGTATATTTTCTAGGATGTGTTTTTAGGACTACCACCAATGATTGAGGTAGAGTTATATATCAAGATACTTCTAGGAGTTTCACTTGTATATATTCCCCCTTATAGGATGGAAACTAATGAGATATAGGATCTGAAGAGTAATCTAGAGGATTTCGCATCAAAGAGTTTATCTGACCCATTACTTATCCATGGGGTTCACTAGTCCATTTTGTGAGAAAGGTAGATGGAACTCTCATGATATGTGTTCATTATTGAAAATTGAACCAAATGACAGTTAAGACCTGTTATCCTCTTCCATGGATAAATGATTTGTTTGACCAGATCTAAGGAGCTATGTTGTTCTCGAAGATTTATATTAGACCGAGTTATCATCGGATGTGTGTTAGACTAGTAGAAATTCCAAAAATAGATTTTCATAGAAGGTATGTCCTATATGGGTTTTTATTTATGCTTTTTGATCTCATGAACATGATATAAGTTTTTATGGAACTAATAAAAAATATTTCCATCCTTATGTGGATTCATTTTTTGTGGTTTTTATGGATGTTATCTTGGTGTAATCTTACAATTCACATGGCCATTCCAAACACCATTATATCATTTTGGATACACTTATAGGGCATCATTTATATTCTAATATCACAATGTTCCAATTCTGGATGGATAAGATTCACTTTATAGGCCATATTATCTCAGAGACATAAGTATCAGTTGACCTATAGAAGGTTAGAGCTATAGTTCTATGGGATAATCCCATGAAAATCTTTAACATTCATTGTTTCCTAGGGATAAATGGATATTAAAGGTGATTCATACAAGAATTATCATTCTTAGAATAACCTCTTACAGGCTTGAATAAGAATGGTGTGAAGTTTATAAGGTTAGATGCCTATGAGAATGAATTTCAGAATCTGAAAGGGATATTGAATTCAGTGTCAATACTATTTTTCCATATCTATGAAAAGTTACATTATTTACTATGATGAATTAGGTATCGATCTTGGATAGGTTCTGATGCAGGAGGAGATAGTTTTAGTGTAAGGGACTTCTTATTTGAGGACACACGAGAGTAACTACCTGACCCACGAACTTGAGCTAGATGTTTTTGTACATGCCTTGCAATATTAGAGGCATTATTTTTTGGGAGAGGGATTTATGGTGTACACAAACTACAAAAGACTAAAATTCATCTTTACATAGTGTGACTTAAATATGAGGTAGATAAGGTGGGATGAGTACCTATAGTATTTTTAATTCATTATTTCTTATATGCTTGGTAAAGGTTATGTAGTTTCCAATGTACTAAGCAGGAGGAATCAGAAATGGGTAGTTCAGGGGGATAGTATCAAGTGGTAGATTATGGACTTATTCTCAAAATTGTACTTATAGATGAAGGATATTCTTTATCACACTTTTCTTTCATCCTTATTTGTTAATTATACACTCCTAGATATAGTGATCATGAGGAAGATATCTAATTTTTAGGGCCTAGTCCTATGGGAGAGTGTTGATTGTAAGGACCCACCTCTTGGTTGGATTATTGGAGAGGATGGAATTCTATATATACATGGTTGTGTATGGGTTTCATAAAACATACATAAGGAGTTGATTCATGAATTTAATGCTTTATTATAGGAAATACATCTTAGTGTTATAGGATGTTCTTGGATTTATGTTGCTAGTATTTGTGGTTAGATATTAAAAGAGATGAAGTTGGTTTTATTAGGAAGTGTTCTACCTGTCAATAGTTAAAGATGAAACATCGATGAATAGCTAGACTTTTATAGAAGTAACCTTTTCCCCATTGAAATGGGATAATTTAGTGATGGATTTCATGACTGGTCTATTGAGTCCACCTTGAGTTTGCGCTGTTGTGTGGGTTGTTGTGGATAGTCTCATGAAGGTTTCTCATTACCTACCTATCAGGGATACCTTTTCAGTCGATGTTATTGGGTGGTTGTATATATTTGAGATTATATTATTACATGGTGTCCCTCATACTATTATTTTAGATAGGGATTCCTATTTCACATCATGGTTCTAGAAAGGGTTACATAGGGCATTGGTTACATACGTGCTTCTAATCATAACATACCACCATCAGACCGATGGACATTTAATGCGAACAATTTGGGTGCCTATGGAAATGATTCGGGATGGTTTCATTTTTTTTGGGGATCTTGAGAGAGGCATATACCCCTAGTTAAGATCACCTAAAACATAAGGCTTTCATTATAATATATAGATGGATCCTTTTGATGATTTTTACAATTGACCATGTCGATCACCCCTTTGTTGGATAGAGGCAAGAGTGGTTGTCTAGATTTGTTTACAGATTATTCTTCACCACCCTTTTAAGGGAAATTAAAAATGAATTTATTTTAGGATAGAAGTTTGTAAGAACTCAATGTTTCCAATAGCTATTTAATCTTTTACTTGTAGTCAATTTTCTAATTTAAATTCTTGTTTATGGATTAATGTGAGTACCCATTGATTTCATGGTGGTATTGGGGTTTATATAGATTTTTTGGTTCCTAGAGAATGTGTTTTTGGAAAAACAAGGTAGGATACATGATTAATAGAAATAGTGCGGGACTAGACACACATTTGATTAACCATGTGAGGCATAGGAAGAGTGTTGAAGGTGCCTACGTGGTTTAAAGAAACTATGTGGAAAGGGGAACATTCCCATAAGGGAGCACCTGTAGTTTTTAGCAGAGGTGTTTTGCATGGTTTATGCACAATTCATCAAACTGTGTGAATAAATCGTTTGCGTTCCCCCTAGCATAGTGAAGGGTGCACTGTTATTAAATGTTTTATCCAAACAAGCAGCCAAATATTTCTTGGGAAATTACCATTTTTTCCTTATTAGGATTATATTTTTAAACCCACATTCTTTTCCCTATTCTCCAATTTGTTGTAGATTTCACCCATTGGAGTAACTTTTGAAGCCTAATGATAGTCTTGGAACTCAATTATCTGTTATAACTCAATATTGAACACCATCATTATCATTGGATCCCTTCTAGTGGGTTCTGTATTCTTCTAGATTATTCTTCCATTATTATTGGTATTTATGGTGCTGTTTAGATTCAATATAATTTTCCATATTTCTAGGTTCTTCATCTGTTCTTCATTTTTATCTCGATCTGGACCAAATGAGTGGTCAATACTGGATGAGTGCTCTACTACGTACTTGATATAGGAAGTCTCGTGATTTTACTTTAAAGGCAGGGTGTTTATATATATATATATATATATATATATATATATATATATCATTATTCCTCATTCAATATTTTCCAAGAAACACCCTTGAAATGTAATTTATTCCCTTATTAAATGGATAGTTATGGCCATTCTGATTAACAAGACCCATTGAAAAATGATTAAAGGTTAAGGACCTCAAATTAAAACCACCACATGGGTGAGTTGTTTAATTAATTAGACCACCATGGGTGTAATATGAATTTTATCACCTTAATGGGGCATTGTTTACGCCTTTCCATGTGATGTTAAATGATGAATTGTAATTGTAATTTGAATTGATTAAAGAAAAGAAATGGAAGACCATGTACCTAGGATTATTCCATGTATTCTCATTCTTAAGCATGATTTCCTTCTTATATTGATATTCCCATGTGATATAATTAAGATAATAATTGTCCTAAGTTTATCCATTTTCTTAATCAACCTTCTGAGGTGAGGTTTAGTTGAAATGATCACGGTGATGACCTTTAAAATAATTAAATGATATTGTTTGAATGTTTATTATATTTCTTGGGTGACACATGGGTTCACATATTAACACCATGTATGGACTCATTTTTATACCACCTTTCTTATTCCCTAAAAACACTTAGACTCCCTAGTGGACTACCACGGTCAAACTCAAAGGAATGATTATATATATTCCAAGAGTGAGACATGGGATCCCTTAATAGACCACCAAGGATGGACTATAATGGTGATGAGGATATACCACACCTATAATGACACTTTTTTTTTGATGAGGATCTCCATGGATGGGTTTGTAGGGTTTTTTATTCATGTTATTCCTAGAGAGATACCTAGAATCCAAATAAGGAATACCCAAGATGGGATCAGGTTCTTAATTGAATAATTAGTGAAATGATTTATATGATGCGTCTACCAAGGTAAAGAACAAAATTGGAATTTTTGAGATTATTGTACCATATTGACAGCACAGTTAGTCGTATCTTTATCACATACCATTATGGGGGATGTTAGGTTACACATCAGGTTCTGAGACTTATTTATAAAAAGAGACATGACTGAATATTTACTCAGAGACTTTCCTGATAAAGAAAAAGTAGGTAGCAGAGGATGGGTGTACATGGGAACCCAAACCTTTATGATTTTTCTCTTTTAAAGAACTTATTTTACATATTATATTACTATATGAAAACTATTTCTATAATATATTCACTAACCTGAAGGAATTAGACACAGTTGGTGGTGTCCTTCTAGGATTTTATATCACACCCTACTCAGGTTGCCTTTGGTACCCTAGAAGATTATATGTCTACAAGTATAGATAATGAAAAGTTGATTACTATATGGTTTTTAATTACTTATTAGGATTATGGGAGCATAGAACCACACTAAGGATTATGATTCAATTAACAGATATATCTTTTTTTCTTTCATACCTTTTGTATATGTACTATACTACATGACTGCCTACTTTTTTTTGTGCAGATCATAACATACTCATCATGTTATATATATATATGATAATTTTCTTTTATTTATTATCTAATTTTTTATTACTAATTCTTTGTAGGCTTTTGTAATGGTGGGTTACTAGTCCTTTCATTGATATTGTCTTATTTTTCTATGTTGTTTCTCATATATATTTTACTTCCACTTTTTCATGCTATTGATATCTACGAATCCACTTTGAAATGAGAATATATTCTTCTGGATATCACTCTTCTTTACCCTCACTACTATTTGGTATCCTCTGGTGTATGGGGAGGCACTCTTGAGGTCATGTAACCCATAGAGTTGGGGAACTGTTGAGTGGACCTTTGGTCCGGATTTTACATGAGACTTCTAGTAACAGATCACTACTTATTTAAATTAAGTTTATTAGGTTAAAATTTTTCCCTTTTTACTGAATATAATTCCCAGGCACTGGTCACTATCCCAAAAAGATTCGGAACATGCCTTAGGTCATGTCGTTTAATGGATTGGGTTCCTTCTTCAGTGGATGCCCGAGTTTTTTCGTCACAATCCATCACTTGATAGTCAAAAAATCATATATATTCCATCATAAAAAATTTATCTGGACTATAAGACCTATGTTTTAGAATATTTTCATAGATATTTTAAGTTATCATTATAGAGGGGAACTATTATAACCTTTTTATAAGATAGATACTCTAAGGATATTATCATAATGATTTTTCACATAAAAGCTACAATCATGGGGAGAGATATGAATATTTAGGTCTTTGAATATTATGGTAATTTAAAGTACATAGTCAAAAAATTATAGGGTACTTAATCCAATATATCCAAAATTATTGGTTATAACCATAACCGGCTAAACCTGCCTATAAGAACCGAGAAAAGGTAAAAAATTCTACAGATATCACAACCATCAACCAATCCCAAATCCAAACTTTTATCACTAACCTTTTGTAAATAACTCCCAAATAACACATATATTCCCAAAATAATTTCAATTTCACAATTAAGAAAAAAAATATACCTCAAATGATCATTAATTATGGTATAACAAAGACTCTAGCTAAAAATCTTATTTTCCTATATTCCTCATTATCATTCCAATTTTCCTTTTCAATTATATTTCGATAACACATCCATGTTCACATGGGATTACATATAATATTAGTAGAATGAATATATCAATTAATCATCATAATAGTATAGAATACTAATGTTCATTTCTAACATGATCAATTTTTGACATTCATACCATTACCAAGAAAATATATTCTTTAAAGTAAACATATATGACATAAAGAAACTGTGGTCTGAAAATAATATTAAGAGTCTAATATAAAAATAAATAAACACTAAAAGAACTATGAAAATCAAGAAATTATAAAATTAAACAATGTATAAATTTAATGTATGAAGAAACATAGAGTGTTCCATTTCATAAGACCAAAAATCACAAAACATTATCGTGATATAAGTGAGTAATACATAGAATAAAATAAGGAATAGAATAACCCCTTACACCTGATCTAACGATCACACATAGGCTAATGGTAAATAATCATCCTACCATGTTAGATTGATATCTCATAAGTTAGGTAATGGGGTATTTTATTAGAAGATATATTGGTACAATAAAAGAGTCATTACATAAACCCAAATCAAAAAATCCCCCCACACCAAATAAAATATCTACTATATCCTTCCATTGAATAAGAATAATAATGAACAAAGAAAAAAATATGAGTATGGCCCCTTTGGTTTAATGAGAAAAAACCTTTATAGATACGGATTCAATAACCATTAAAAGAGAAAAAAAATCTTACCAAAAGAATCCAATAAATTTACTAGGGTTTAAGTGAAAAAATATTACTCAAACAAAAGGTAGGGAGAACCCCAAATATATAAAAAAATTGAATGCATGGAATAATAGTATGGAATAAAGCATCATAGTGTAATGGGTTAGTTTTAAACATTCTTTTGATGTTCATGTTGTGATCCTCCCATAAACTCCCCCTTTTAAAACTTGTTAAACACTTTTAAATTCCATATGATTAAGGAAGATAATGGTGTAGTGACTATCACCATTCCATAATATACAAATTCTCAAAAATCATATTGTAAATATTGTGTCTCCACCTCAAATCTAATGTGCCCAAAAATCGACCAATAATTGGCCAATGAACCATGGAGTAATGATCTTGAAGAAGATAAAATACAAGGAGTAAAAGAACTAGGTAATTATGGTGAAGTTTCTATAATCATGGTTTAATTCATACCCACATGAGAATAATCCAAATCCCGTGTAATAATAAGAAAGAAATGATCATGCCTTCAAGTCATGACAAGACTCTATGTGTACCAATGGATCCCATAAAGTATCAACCCGTATGAATTCACTTGATATTAAACAAAAACCCTATAATTAAAAAAAATTAAAAAACCATGATAAAATCCTTGACAACAAAATTGTAAACAACACGGTATAACCAACCACATATAGGATTAAACCAAAGCCTTTATGCCATGACCAACACCCATCATTCCACAACCAATAAATCCCCACTAAATTGAGAACATATAAACACTCAATGAAATAACCTCATACCATAAGATAAACCTCATATCATAATAGAAACCCTTCACACTGAAAGTAGATTTATTCTATATGATAGGGAACCATAATATCTCATAGCTTATCACCCATGCTACAACACATATACCATGTTGTAACCCAACTACAGATAGTGTAACAAACTAGACCACTAAAATCAATATACCTATACTATCTAATCAAGCGAAAATGACCAATAATCATAGTGTGACAATATATAATGGTTGAAAAAACAACTAGAATTCCTCTTTTTTCATCTATTACTACCACCAACACCCCCCAAGAATCTAAAATCCTTAAAATTTAAAAAGGGTCTAATAAATTAAGAACATTTTAATTAGATAATATTAAAATTATTATTGCCCCTATAATCAAAATAGAACCCAAAAATGAGAAACCAGTCTGTGTAAATGATAGGGAAATCCATCACTTCACATTAAATATACCTCAACTGATTATCATCCTTGATAATCCTATACAAACTATAAATATGGAAATCCCAAAGCATAAAATCCACTGGGAGATACCTCTAAAACAAGATGGATGAACTACCAATACACTCAAATAAATGGTTGGGTTGTGACTCTAACTCACTTCCCACAAGGAAAATTCTAGAAATATCACATCCATAGAAGATACCTCTCAAAAAAAACCTAATAACTGAGAAAAAGAAAACACAGTAAATAAGGAAATATCCAACCACCCTAACTCACAATCAATATCTATATAACTACTCCTCACTTAACCACTAGATTCATTTAAAAAATTACTGCTTCAGATGTTCTATAAACCATTTAAAATATTCTATGAGTATTAAAAAAACCCTATTGAAAAATATTGTGTAATACTTACTAAGTTCGTTAATGGGATAATTCATTTACATTTAATGCAAATCAATATACACCCTTGAAATTTTCATTTTTAATTGGATTTTTTAATTAGTATCTATAATGACCCAGACTTTAATGAATGAAATTTCTCTTCTGGTTATATAAATGTGTCATATTCAGTAAGGTGGTATTATATAAATTACATGAACCACATGATAGGACCAATAATATTTTATATTGATTTTAATATTAAATTTAGACAAAAAAAATACCAATATGAATTGAAATTATTATAATGAAATAAAAAATAAGATAATTATAATATTAAAATTTGGATCTACTCGATCCCCTATAATGATTTCTCTTATGAACAATAGTATATTAGTTATTCATTATTAATTTTTTAAATGAATATTTATATATATATATACCCATGAGAGAAAATATAAGCTAATAAATAATTAATGAAAAATGTTTTATTTATGTAAGGTAGGGTGCCCGTATAATCATTAAAATCATATTATTGGAATTGTAATCCAAAAATTTTGAATAGTAACCTCACCAAAGGAATAGAAATATCACTTATATAATTTTAATATAATATTTATTTATATTATAAAATGAATATATAAAAAACTTATATCATGATGAAAATAAATAAACATTTTAAAAATGATAAAATAAGTGTTTTTATTATTAAAAAACATAAATGATTTATTTATATTTTTATAATGAATATCAATATTTAAAATAAAATTTATTTACATTAAATTATTTTATAAAAAATATTTATTTTTATTATAATGATAATATAATTTTATGAGAGCATAATTAATTTTTAAAAGGGTCAAAAAATGATCATAATATTAAAATTGGTATGTTTTTTATATAAAGAAGTATTTTAAAAGAATGTCATATTTAGATAATTATTTTCATAAAAAGGATTTCATTTTTTGAATATACCTTGGTAGGTTTAATTATTTGTATTTTTTGGAAATAGAATAATTTTTTGAACAGTAAAATACATAAAAATATAGTATTTAACATTATAAGATGACTACATGAATTAATGAGACATAGATGGTTTAAGAAACCATTAGTTAAAACTAAAATTAATTTATTGTTGTATATAGTCATAATAACCAACTCTATTGGTAGTTTTGTACCAATATAATAAACTAATGAATATTATATTCAAAAAATACCCCTCTCCTCCCCTTATAAATATCACCTATACTAATCACGCCTTTTAAGACTTAAATATTGGAATATTTCAACCCATTTATCATTACAATCATCTACATCAAGTTTTAATAGTTCTATTATCATCAAAATATCATTACAAGGTTCCCTGAGGGGATGTTTAAGAGAGGACATCAAAAGAGTTAATATTTTTAACCAAAATATCTTTTGATTATGTATTATCCTTCCTTATCATTTCTATTTTTTACATGATAGTATGGTAACATAAGTAAATTAAATATAATGATTTTTTATTATATTTATGAAATATCCTTTATCTAACTTCCTCTCATATTTTATTTTAGAAAAAAATATAAAACATTGCCCATATTATGGTTGGTTAACCTCCACCATTAACTATGTATTTGTTTTCCCTTACCACCATTATAGTTGGTTTAAATACACTTATTGTAGTTAAAAATGACCAAAAAATGTATATTATATATTTTTCATAATATATAACGAATATATATCCATATTATTAAAATAAATGTAATAATATCATCACTATCTGAAAATTCACCTAAAATAACTAAGTGCATAAAGACCGTACTCTATAAATAATGATTATTTTTTTGTAATAATGGATAATGAGAACATTTTGGAATTATAGAAACAAATTAAATACAAACCATTATACTTATGAATATTTGGTTCTATTTCATAAATAAAGAGCATAATCATTCACAACTAATGCGACCTTGGACACATGACACGGATGGCCGTAGGAAAGTAGAAACAAAAACAATATATCAATTAAATGAATCCAAAATAACATAAAATCTTGATAATAAATAAAATAAATTTCAATAAGGTTATAAATAATATATTTAATAAATTTAATTCTATTATTTAGTATGTTAATTGAAATTGTATAATGAATCGGGACATGAGGTGGGCGAACTTCTGAACCACCCTCCTTTATTTTTGGTCATGCCATTTTCCTCTATAAATCACTTCATATCACAATTATTCTCTTGTATTTAATTAATTTTTAAAATATATTTTCCCCTCACAAATATAAATAGTTATTCTTACCTTTATTTTTTTTATGATATGCATGTTTTGAATGTTTACATCTCAATTTCATTCATTAAGAAAAAATGATTAAAGGGAACTTCTCTCTTTATTACCCCATTTCAATTAAAAATCCATAAAACATTTTAAACCATACATGGTTTCTAAAATTTATCATTTTGTTATGGGAAACATTTTCAGTTTATTTAAGGTTTCATGGAAATTAATATTCTCTTTCCCCTCTATAAATACTCATTACCCTTTACCCATAAAACCCCATTGAAGAGATATATTTCCAAACGTGACTTCTCTACTCTTTTTTACGTATTCACTTCACATGGACATAAGTTGTTTTGGAATATGATTATTTCTAACCTACTAATGTATAAAAAATCTTTAAACTTTTATTTCAGGGAAACCATTATGATATGACATCTGGTTATTCTCTAAGTCATGATTATGTGACCTATTTCTTTCAATGGGTAATTATTATGTTTACCCATTATCTTTGATTTCCTTTTGGGGATCACATATGCATATGTATGTTATGATGGATGCTCTCAAATAGTTCACTAATGTATTGGGTAATGTTTATAACTCATGATATTGTATTTATGGGATTAACGTGTAAACCAAATCAACAATGGGACCATATCTACCATGTTATATTTCCCTAGTAGTGAGCCTTGACTTTTCTTTATGTCATTTTTTATATTATTTCCATATTCCTATGATTATATAATTTTATGATGAAATTTTCTTTGTGCCATTCTTCTATGTGATTATTCATTAACCATTTTTTATGATATCTTGTTATGAAAATTTACTCATATGATATACTCCTTTGTGATGCTTATTCCCTTACTAGGCCTTATAGCCCATGTAAGATCTAGTATTTTATGGATGTATTTTCTAGTTTAAATGTTGTTTTTAACCCCAAAATTTTGGATAATTAAATGTTTATTGGGTGTGTAAGTAGTCGTGGGGGTGTTTAAGGGGTTTTGACATGAAATAATTGGAAATAGGGTCACCCTATACATGTTTCATGATTGGTGTATGGTTAGTGTAAATCATGCTAGGGGGAAGGCTAGACCATGAAACCTTGTAAATAGGAATTTATAGAGTTGGTGCATATTTTTTTATACCATTTAAGATTAATAGGTATCCATTAATATTATAACCCTCTTAGATAGAGGTTGGTTCACATTTGGCACATGTTTTGGAAAACCGTGCAACCAAACTCTGTGACCAATTAAAAAGTGAGAATTTACCCTTTTACCCCTCAATATTTTTTGTATTCTACATTATTTTTATCCCATTTCTTCATAATCCATCCCTTGTTGGGAACAAAAGCTCTAAAATCTTCTCAAAATTTTATCTCCTTTATTTCTAGGCCTTTTAGAGTGCCATTGGGTGCAGATCCAAGATCCAGGTATGTCTAATGATCCTCTTTTTCTCTTTTTCGGATTAAGGCTTTTTGTTTTGTTATTCTTCTTGTAAATACCTAAAAACATATTTTTATAGTGGATCTTAGGTTGGGTCTTTAAGGAATTCTTGAATATGTACCTAAATCTGAGGTTAATCATGTTTTTATCTTTGAAATCAAGGTATGTGGTCTACAAGCTATATTCCATAGTTTTATTGATGATTTGTGTGTATGTGGTTGAGTTTTTATTTCTCTATTATTGTTACTTTTTTGAATTTATGAGATTTGGTAAAATGGTTTTCTAAATATTGAATTGAACACCTCATTATCCCCATGGCATGCATCAAGGTTTATTAGATAGGTTTAGGGCCACCCATGGGATGTGCCAACATTCTTGAACCTGGAAAACGGTGGTGTTAAAAATAGAATTGATGTGCGTTGAAATAGATCTGATGATAAATATGAAAACAAGTTAGTTTTAATAAAAAAGATACACCAATGATCATTCCATCTAGTAGTTGGAAATATCATAAGGTAGTGTTTGTTCTGATATGAAAAAGGGTTAAATGGGTTCATGTGAATGTTTCAAATAGATTATGAATTTTTAATGGAAATTCATTAACGGACCAAGTCATGTGAATTTTTGAATGTGTTAAATGGGATAATGTATTGAAATTGTTTTATGCCAAATCGGTTAAGTAATAAAAAATGAAAATGGGTAAAATGGTCTATTGTAAAAAAAATGGTTTTTGTACTAGTGGGTTAAGTCTTTATTGTGATTTTCATGCCAAGTGAATATGAATTTTTAATGTTATGTGTATTTTTTATATATAATTTATGATATGGTTTAAGTGAAAAATAGAAAGATAATAATGTGCACATGGGTTGGTAGTTGTAGGGTATTGGACTTTAGGATCTACACCCATGGGTTCGGTCAGACTAAGGTTCTAAACCACACCCCTATAATGCAAGGGTTAGAGAAGGGGACAGAGGCTCTATACCCCTAACAGATCTATTGGATGATACTACCTAGACCGAGACTCCAAGGTAAGTGTGATGTAATTGTTATTAATTTTTCCATCCCTAATGAGATAGTTAAATAGAATTATCCCCTTATGCATGATAATTGACTAGATTAGGCCATTTTGTAAATGATGTAAATGCCTAACCTATAGAATATATGATGAAAATGAACTTGGTAATGAAGATGGTATAAGTGATGAAAATTGAAATAATGATTGAAATGGTAAATGTGAATATTGTTAAATAATTGAACCCGGGTTGTATTTTTTTTCCTAGACATTTATTTATTAATTTCACGGTCTATCTATTTAGACTAGATATTTTGTAGACATTTTTAGTGGTGTCCTATTGAGTTCTACTCAAAACCTTCTTCGGTCGTTGTTGGGTACCCATGAAGTCTTCATTATTGTAGGTTAGGATAAGGTAAAAGGTCGTATGCTAGAGAGTTGATTTGGGATTGGGATGTCACCATATGAGGATTTCAACAAGGATTCATGACCCATTTTTTTGATTCTTTAGTTGCCTTTATTTTGGGTTTTTTTCACTTTTATAATTGTAAGCATTAGATGAAATATTTATTATTTGGATGTGGTTTGTACCCTATTTGGGAAATGATTGGTAATGCATGTTCGGGTTTATTGTTTACTATTTCTTTTATTCCATATATTATCTATTTTTTCTTACTCTGGTAAAGAGGGTATAGTCTCCTCATGTGATCAATTCGACCCTTGCTACTATTCTTCAACCTCTATCATATGGGGAAGTGTTCTTCAGGTCATGTGGAAACCTGACTCAGAGCATCGATTTAGTGGATTCTCAGTTGGGGATGTTACAAATTGGTGTCACAGAATTTTATTTTCTATGGTCTTATTATTTTGGGATTGTAGGTGGGAGTTTTAGATGTTTTGGGTCATAGAAATGAGGTCATGATTGGGAGTATATAACTCATGTATGGGGGAATACACATGTACCATGGTTGATAATTGATGTTCTTGATGTGTGTTGTCATAGTTGAATGATATTTCAATATTGGGCGGTGCACTTATTGTGTGATTTGACTATTTTATGATATTTTTATCATGGTGAGAATATAACATGATTGTGCATTCATGCATCATTATAGGAACCTAGAGATATAGGTGGCATGTATAATTATAGGAACACATGGGAGGGGTGTGTGGGACATTAAGGTAGGAATTCATTTCACTTTCTTGAAAATTTAAATAAAATGGTGTACAATAAAAACAATGATTCAAAATGGTAAAAAGGAAATAATTTTAATGAATGGTTAAAGAATTGTACTTACTGCAGAGCTATAAATGAGTTAAAAATTGATTATAAAAATTTTTGAGTTATAAAATGTGAATAAAAGGAAATATTTATGTTGTCAATTGGGAAATGGTTTAAAATGGATTCTAATGAAACACTAGTGACTATGTAAGTTGTTGTAACCCTTGTTATCAATGAACAACGGTAAGTACGGTTGAGTGAAGTTTTCTAGTTTTTATGGAATTCGTTGGGTTAGTGCTTGAGAAATAAGTTGTTTATGGATACTAGAGAGAATTATTTTACAAAAAAAATGGAATCTTTATTTTATGTATTCTAAGAGTCATGTTTTCATTATAGAGAAATGCCACCATGAAGATGTGTGCCAGTTGGGTGACAAGAGGATATCACAAAGAATACTCCACTGGGAGGGGAGCAAGAAAATTTTTTGGTCCAAGATAAATGAGGATAGGATCAGTTCTGTGATAAATTTTGCAACTTTATCCTGATTATGGAAAGGGACTCAGGGCGGGTCTTGCCAAGTATGTTTGATCTAACCAAAAAAAATTAGTTGCAGCACCCTCCAATGTTTTCTGAAGAGGGTGGACCCAAGGTAGTAGTGTTATAGATATATTTAATCCTAGAAATTTTGGGTCACAAAAAGACTCCTCATGAAAATAAATTTAAGTTGGCACCCTACATGTTGTAGGGATCAGAAAAGAACTAGTGGGATATCTTGCTTCAGACTCAGTAGGCTGAAGGTATGTTATAGAAAGCCTTCTAGGAAACGTTTCTAGAGCACTTTTATCTAGATACCTTGATACATGAGTAGGTTCTGGGGTTTATGAGGTTACCCATGGAACTATGTTAGGTATGGATTATGTGGTCCATTTTACATACATGCAATGATTTGATCTAGTGTTGGCAAGGGACAAGACTGCTATGGTTAGAGGTTTCTAGGATGGACTTGAACTAAACATATTTCATTTAAAGAGTTTTACAGAAGTGGGGGATCATGACCTTATTTTAGAAGGGAGCATAAAGTAGGCTTCAAGTGGTGTATTTTTTCCACTTAGATGGACCAGTGGTACAACTTCTGAGGGTAGGAAGCATTTTTTGGGAATCTTCATCAGGGTGGAGCTATGTAGAGTAGTCATAAGATAAGAACAAACTCTAAAGTTCGTAAACAGGTGTTTTTATATCATTGTGGGAAGCTAGGTCACATGCTTGTCCAATTCCCTTGGCTACCATTTGAGTGTCAAGTTTATGGAATAATGTGGAATGTGTAGAGTTTTTGTATAAACCCTTGGAATAAGGAATAGAGACAGGATCAAAGATGATGTCGAGTGTAGGTAGGGGTTATTTACCCCATATTAGGCAGGTAGTTAGAGAACTACTGGTTGTACTGGTAGAGTTGGTGGATGTGGTACTCTGGTATGGGTGCATCCATATCAAAACGGTAATGCAGCACCAGGAACTTGGATCAGGGCCCAACGTAGAAGGGTAGGTCATCTTCATACAGTTCACTCTATACCTAAAGGTGGTGAGGCTAGACCATTAAATATTCTAGGTACAATTATTTTATCTTCCATGCTTTCTAGTGGTTTTTTTGATATAGGTGCTTTTAATTCTTTTATATATACTCAATTTGTGGATGTGTTAGGATTAGTGGTGGAACATATGTGGGGGTTATGTAAATTGATACACCATTAGGAGTGCAAGAAGAAAATATCCAGCAATTTAAGGGGTGTTCACTTGAGGATGGTGGGTATCGTTTCCTATGGTACTTGTTTATGCTTGATATTTCAGGTTTTCATTGGATTTTGGACAAGGATTTTCTTGGGTTATACCATTCGCATATTGATTTTTAATATCATATGGTGACATTAGCATCTCTTGAGGAAGACACTTATGTCCATTGTGGAGATTTGTATGTTCGGGTAGACCATGCATGTCAATTTTGTTAGTAATTGGGTGAACTCAAAGCCCAGGTGGATTTTCTTATTCTTGATGATGGGGATAGAGCATCTTGTATTTACTCTAGTAGTGGATCAGTATCAATATGTCTTTCTTAATTACTTCGTAGGGTTTCAACCTGAGAGATATGTTGAGTTCACGATAGAGTTTCTACTGGGAAAAGAATTAGTTTCCTTTCCTCCATATATAATAGAACTAAAAGAACAATAGGATATTAAAATATTGTTGTAGGAGTTAGATATTAAATGGTATATTCATCATATTATTTCACCTTAGGTATCTCTAGTGTTTTTTTCCATGACAGTCAAAAAATTGTTATAGTTATGTGTCGATTGTAGGAAGCTAAATCAAATGATAGTTAAGAACCGATACCTTATCCAACAAAATTATGATCTCTTTGACTAGCTAAGGGGTGCTTCAATGTTCTCCAACATTTATTTGAGATCACGGTATCATCATATGAGGGTGAGACCTTCATATGTGATGAAGAATTATTTCTGTAGTAGGTACAGGTTGTATGATTTGGTTTTGATGTCATTTAGGTTGACCAATGTTTTGGTAGTTTTTATAGCTCTAATGAACCAAATATTTCACCCATTACTAGATAAGTTTGTAATTTTATTTTTTGATGACATGTTGGTGTACTCCAAGACTCATTATGATCATTCCCAACATCTTGACATCATTCTAAATACACTAAAAAAGCATAAGATATATTCCAATATATCTAAATGTCATTTCAAGATCAATAAGGTGAATTTCATGGGTCACATTATCTCTGAAGATGGTGTGTCATTGGATCTGGATAATGTTTGGTTAGTTGTGTCTTGGGAGCATCCCCTGAATGTTTCTGATATTTAAAGATTTCTGGGTTTTTTAAGTTATTATGGAAGGTTCATCAAAGACTTTTCTCTTTAGGCAGCATCACTCTCATGCTTGACCAAGAAGGGAATAAATTTTGAACTGTATGGGGAATGTGAGGATGCTTTCCAAGAGTTAAATATGTGGTTTAAAATTATAAGGATTCTGATCTTACCTGAGATAGGTAAGGGGTATACCTTGTTCTGTGATGCATCTATTTTTGGGATTGGGGTGGTGTTGATGTAGGATGATCGGTTGGTTGTGTATGGTTCATTTCAGTTGAGGAATCTTGAAATAAATTACCTTACCCATGATTTTGAGTTGGTCATGGTGATTTATTCCATGATGTTTTGGCGAAAATACTTGTTGGGATAGTGGTTCATGGTGTATACCAATCACAAAATCCTTAATTAAATATTCTATCTGCATGATTTAAATCTTTTGTATCAAAGATGTGTGAAGTACATTCAATACTTTGACTTAAAATTGGTATATACATTCGGAAATAGAAATAGTTTTTTAGAAGCTCTGTGTTGAAAGAATCAAAATCAGGCATTTTAGGAATCTAGTTCCAAGTGTAGGACGATAGCATTATTTACAGAGATGCATATGGAGGTGCGGAATGTCCAAGGATATATTACACTTGTAGCCTTGGAATTTGAGTCCACACTTCTGAGCTAGATTAAGGAGAGCAGTGTGAGGGTGTAGAATTTTTTTTGTAATGTAATTTTTTAAGGGTGGGAAGTCACCTTCTGGTTGGATCGTTGGAGATGATGTCATAATTTATGTTTGTGATCATGTTTTTGTGCCAACATATATGAGAGAATAGTTTATAAATGAATTCAATGGATTAATGTGGGATGTGCATCCTAGTTTCCCCAAAATGTATCATTATCTTCGTAGGAAGTATTAGTGTCCAATAGTAAAGAAATAGGTTGTAGGTTTCATGGTGTGATTCCATTCCAATCAATAGTTAAAGGTTGAGCATCAACGGCCGGGTGGTTTATGGAAACCATTACCCATTCTAGAATGGAAATGAGATGATGTGATGTTATATTTCATGGTGGGTCTTCTGAGGATACCTTAGAAGAATGATTCAATCTAGTTAGTTATTGATCAGTTGACTAAGGAGGATAATTTCTTGACAATTTGAGAGACCTTAACAGTGGATTAGTTGGGTGAGTTTCATGTTCAAGAGGTGGTGCATTTTCATAGGGTTTCATGAACCATAGTTTTGGATCATGATCTGTGTTTCACTTCGTGCTTCCGGTAGGGATTGTAGAAGGTTCTTGGTACCCAGTTGCTTTTAAGTATATCTCTCCACCCATAGATAGAGGGTAGTCAAAGAATACTATTTGGTTGTTAGAGAAAATTTTAATGTCATGTGTCCTAGATTTTGTGGATCATGGGAAAATAACATATCACTTGTTGAATTTTCCTACAACAACAACTACCAAGCTATGATTAAAATGTAATTATTTTAGGTGCTACAGATTAGATAGTATTAATATATATTTTGATCGATGGAGGCTGGGGAATCATATTTTTTGGGATTGAGTCTCCTGCAGAAGATGTAGGTAAAGATTAAGTTGATTCAGAAATGTTTGTCTACATATGAGAGTTGGAAAAAGTCATATGAAGATTGGCACTGTCAACCTCTTGAGTTTATAGTGGGTGATATTGTGTTTTTTTGGGTGTCACAAAGGTTGGTTCTCCATCGGATTTTCAAATAGGGTAAGTTGGTTCCTAGGTACATGTGGCTATTTGAGATTGTGGAGAGGATCAGGCTGGTGACGTACCAATCAGATCTTCCATAGCGATATAGTGGTATGAAATATTTCTTTCATGTGTCACAGCTTTATCAGTATCACCCTAACCCATATAATGTTATTAATGTTAATGATTTTGAGGTTAAGGAAAATGAATTATTTTAAGAGCATCTAGTTTGCATTAGGGATCATAGTGAGAAAGTATTGTGGGGAAATATTGTGTCCTTGGTTCAATATTTGTGGCAGCATGGTGATTTTTAGGGAGAAACATGGGAGAGAGAGTAAGATGTGAGGGATTAGTGGCATAATATCTTCGCATTAGAAACTCAGTTATTCATGGGAGTGTGTCTTAAGGATGATACATTATAAGTTAGGGAGGTTATAAGATCCCGGACATCATGGAGGTATGTTCTTGTTTAAATTTTGGATTGAATACACTAATTTTGGATATTTAAAAGTTTATTAAAAGTATGAGGAATCTCAAGGGTGTTTCTGGGGTTCAGGACACCTAAGAATGGGAAATCAGGCCATCCTATGCATATTGTGTGGTTGGTGCATAGTTAGTATAAACTATGCAAGCGGGAGACCAAACCGTGAAAACTTGAATAGATGCATTTTTTATGATTTTTGAATGGTTTGTTAAACTTTTTCAGACTCATAGGTAACCATGCGACTTAGACCTCTCTTAGATAGAGGCTAGTGAATAGTCTGTAAAATCAGGCAGTCAAGCCATGAAACCCATTAAAAAGTGATAATTTATCCCTTTTCCCATCTGTATTTTGGGTATTCTACTCAATTTTCTTCCCATTTCTTCCTCCTCTAACAATATTTACAAACAAAATCTCTAAAATCTTCGCAAGGTCTAATCTCCTTTATTTCTAGGCCATTTGTAGTGTCGTTGGGTACGAATCGAAGATCTATATAAGTCTAACACCCCTCTTTGTTCTCTATTCAGGATTAGGGCTTGTGGTTTTGTTCTCATTCTTTAGAAACCCTAAAAAGATTTTTTCCAAAGGATCTTAGGTTGGGAATTTAGGGGGTTCTTGAATCCAGATCTAAGGTTGAGGTTAAGTTTTCATTCATCTTTAGTATCAAGGTAGGTGGTCTAAAAGTTGTATCCCATTGTTTTTTTAGGACTTTTTTCATATGTGGTTGAGTTATTATTTCTCTCTTGATGTGTATTTGATGTATTTAGTGATATTTGGAAAAATGGGTGTCTAATTGATGAATTTAACCCCTCATGATCCTCATGGGATTCACCAATATTGATTATATTTTTTTTAGGTCCACCCATGGGATGTGACAGCATTCCAAACAAGGAAAATTGTGATGTTAAGAATAGAATTGATGTGTTTAAAATAGATCCTATGATAAATATGATGACATGTTAGTTTGAATCACAAATAGGAACAAATGAATTTTTTTTCTAGATGTTGGCAATAGCATAAAGGATTGTTTGGCCTGATGTGAAAAATGGTTAAATTGGTTAATGTGAATCTGTCAAATGGATTATGAATTTGTAATGGAAATGAATAAATGGAAAAAGGAATATGATTTGTTGAATTGTTTTTAAATGGTCTCAAGTATGGAAATTGTTGATTATGCATAATGGGTTAAGTTATGAAAAGGGGAAATAGTGTAAATGGTTTATTCTAAGTAAATAGATAATGTGCTAGTGGATTAAGGCATGATTTTGATTTACATGCTAAGTTAATATGAAGAGTTAATGTTATATATATTGGTTATATATGATTTTTTAGCAGGTTTACATGGTATATGGAATGATATGCATGTGTACATGGCTTGGTAGTTGTGGAGTATTGGACTTGAGGATCTATACCCATAGGTTAGGTTAGACTGAGGCTATAAACCTCACCCTTATAATGCATTGTTTATGGAAGGGTACCAAGGCTCTATACCCCTAATGGATGCATTTGATGAGACTACCTCGATTGAGCCTCCAAGGTAAGTGTGATGTAATTGTTATTGATTTTTTCATCCCTAATGATATAGAGAACTTGACTTATCCCCTTATGCATGATAATTTACAGGCTTATTCCATTGTGTGAATGATATAAATGACTAACCCATGGATCATGTGATGAAAATTAACTTATTAATGAATAATTTATAACTGTTGAAGTGCAAATAATGATGGAAAAGGTTAAAGTGAATAGTCTAAACTAATGGAACTCAAGTTGAATTTTTTTCCTTGTAACTTCTTTAGTTTTTGCATGAACTATCTTTTTAGACATGATATTTTGTAGACACCATTGTTGGTGGCCAACTTAGTTTTACTCACACCCTGCTCAGGCCTCTATTGGGTACCCGATAAGACTTCATTATTGCATGTCAGGACAAGGGTAACGGCCCTATGCTGGGGAGTTGATTTGGGTTTGGGATGCAAATATATGAGGATCTGAACTTGGTGTTAGGACCCATTTTGGGGATTCTTTAGTTGTATTTATTTGGTTTTTTCTCTACTTTTGGCACTATTATAATTACACAACATATTTCTTTCTTGGTTAGGGTTTTTACCTTGTTTGGGAAATGTTTTTTTATTGTATGTTCTGGTTTATTTATTATAATTTCCTTTATTTCAAATTATATATAATGTTTATTACTTAGATAAATAGGGTATAGTCTCCCCACATAACTAATTAAACCCTTTATATTATTTGTAAACCTCTTGTGTATATGGATGTGTGCTTGATGTCATGTGGTGACCCGACTCGGAGCACTCGTTTAGTGGCTTCTGGGTTGGGGATGTTGCACCTCGCCCATTTTGTTTATGTAATCTGTAGGTTACCATATGTAGTTTGAGGAGTTAAAATGGTTTTAGGAACTCATTATGGAGTTTAAAATATATATTTTTTATTCTATTTCAATGTTGATGTAATATTAACCTATTCTCCCAATGAAACTATGCCTTCCAATCTTTGGGTATACTTATTGGATATTTATGTTAAAAATTATGTAATAATATTTTTAAGAAGCTTGGGTTTTTGTAGTTGGTATCAAAGAAAGGTCCAGTTATACTTTAATATTATGAATTTAATACATTTTAAAAACCCTATAGATGAATCTAAATATAAGAAACCATTTAAAATTAGGGTAAAGTATATAATGAGTGGTTTCTAAGTAATGTAATCCATATATGGGTACTATAAGTGGATGTGGATCTAGCATAGATGTTCCTATGGGTAATGACCAAAAAAGGGATCATTGGGTATTAACTATACCTATACCTGTTATGTGATAAAGAGCCTTTATTTTACACCTCGTTGGAAACTTCTGAGGGATCTGATTTAAGGAATTCAAAATCACATTAAGAACCATTATAAAGGGCTTGAATAGAATGTTTGGTTATAAAATATAATAAAAATACCAAGGAGAACCTATATTAAGACCTAGATACTCAAAAGTTATGATTGACATGACATTTATAAGTTATTACTTCTATGTTCATAGTTCCCATAGTTATATTCTTATTATTTTAATTATTATTATACCAAATTTTCCTTTATTTTAGTTAATGGAAGGAAATATGATGAATTGTGCCAAAAAAAATGTTATAGGAAATGTGATGATTGTACTCATGAGATTCCTAACCTGGTGGGAATGGGATATGAGAACTTTATAGTAGTATAAGCTCAACTGAATCAATTTATGAATAACAAATTGAATCATGTGAAACTCCCCAATTATTCAAAGAAATATAATGTTATAGTTGATTATTTATACAAAAAATTCCTCCAATGATTAGTATATATTCTTATCCCTTAATCATATAAAATGGATTAACTCCATTTAGAAGATATTATATCCCCCTCCCCAATGCTATGAATAAGAGAAATTTTTACTAGTTTATTATCACCTTGTGGGAGAATCCAATATATGGTGGGAATTAATCAAGAACGTGAATCCCAAAAAGGAAATTAAATCCATGGGAAGGGAAGGATTGAATAAAAGATTTTATAATAAATATTTTCTCTAAACTATCAATCTTAAAATTCAAAGGGAGTTCCTTAAACAAAAGAAAAAGTGTGATGGGTCTATTGGGGATTATGATGGAAACTTTACAAGGCTTACATGATATTCTTTTGGATTATTCATCGACACTAAAATTATGTTAGACCTCTTATTTAGTGGATAAAATTTGATTCTATATAAATACCTTGGTATTAGATATATTGATAGCTATGAAGTTATTGTTTGTTTCACCCTTAAGTTCAATATGGAGACTGGTCATTTAATGTGATCTCAAGGGACTAGAGATAAAAATAAGATAATAAAGTTTAATTAAGGAAGGAAAATGGATAAATAACATAGAGGAAATAAAAACTAACTTCTCATATGTCAAAAGTGTGGAAAGAAGCATCTTAGAAACAATCTCAAAGGAATGGAAAGATTCTTAAAGGGTAGAAAAAGGGGAATTATACTAAGTAATTTTAATAAACCATAATTTTATCAATGTAATTTCCATTATTATGTCATAAAACAACTAAATCACATAATGAACCCAATAGGATCATTATTATCATAAATTAAGACTGATACATTAGTAAGAATACCACATATTATTGTTAGATAATAAATAGAAAAAAAATAATAAGAATGCAAAAAATTGGATATGCTCGATCCACTAGGACGACCACACTCATGAACAAAGCTTTATAAATAAAACATAATGTTACTAATATAAAATTTATTTTGAAGAAGAAATTATATATTTATAACATTGGGAGAAATTATAATTGAATGAAGAATTAATTAAATAAGTGGTATTTATAGAAATTAAGGATCATATATGACAGTTATAATTTTGATCATTAGAATAGTAATTTGACCATTAGTAATAGTATTCTCGATGTTAGAATAGTTACCTAAACTTTTAAAGTATAAAATAAAATTTATTTATCTTATAAAAAATGATATATTTATATCATTTTTTAAATAGATAAATGTCTTAAAAATGATAAATTATTTGTTGGTATTTTTGTAAAACCTAAATGTTTATTTAAAATTTTATAATTAATATAATGATTTAAAAAACTTATTTTCATAAAATATATTTATAAATTAATATTATGTTTTATGAAAATTATAAAATAATTTTATGAGACCTTAATTAATTTTTAAATGGTTATTAAATCATTTATAATATGAACATTGTTATTTTTTTAATAAATGATTATTTTATTTAAAAATATAATTTCTCTTATTTATAAAATTATCTTCATAAAATGGATTTCATTTTTGAAATCATGGTTTTGAAAAATGGTTGTTGTGATATGTTTTTTGGATTTTCTTAAAATAGTTTAATTTTTAGTGAATAGTGAAATATGGTATTTTCGATAATTAACATTATAAGATAAATAAATGGATGTTTGAGTCAAGACTGATGTAATCACCCATTATCTCAAACCTTCATTAAATATTTAATTTATTTAGTCATATGATGACAAACTATTGATATACTTTAGCCAAAATAATAAACTAATGCATATAATAATCAAAAATACCCCTCTCCTCCTCCTATAAATAACATCCCTTTTCCTCACACCTTCTAAGCCTTTTAGATTGTCAATATGGTACCAAATTACATTCCAAATATTCTTCCCCACCTATAATATCCTTTGGTCTCAATGAAATAACAATTCCAAGAACCTTAATGGGTCCTTCAAAGAGGTGATATTCAAGAGGTAACTTTCCAAAACGATTTCTTTTAACTTCATTTCTTCTTATACCTTCTACTCACCTATTCATCCATAAAAGATTAATAACTTTAGTGTTATTTTAATAATAGAATTTTTTTTATTTATAATGGAATATATTATTCCCACCCCATTTCTTGTCTCCTATTATTCAAAGAAAAGCAATTATTCTCTAAATTATGGAGGTTTACCATCTCCATGTATAATGAGTTGTTTTTTTACATTACTGGATTCAAGGATGGTCATAAAAATGTTATTATGATTTAAAAATATTTTAATATATACATTATAACTTTATTCGTGTTCTATAACTAATATATAAACATAATATTAAATAAAATGAAATGAGTTTCTGATGATAAAAAATCCACCAAATTAATCAAAACAATTATCAATAATGTTTTATCAAATAAATTATCCTTATTTCATAAAAAATGATATATGGAATCATTTAAAATTATTTAAGTGCATTAATACCATATAATTTCACATCTAGTTTTTCAGAGTGATTATCTCAAGAGGGGAGTAAATTGAGTACCCGATAAAATTTCTATGAAAAATAGGTTTGAATAAAATCCCCAAATTTAATTAAAACAGCCCTCTTAATCAAAATAGTAGATAGATATAAGTTCTGATCTTTTAAAATATTTCTCAAAGATTTATTAAGTAATAGAAAAAAACAATTATAGAAACTAATACAAATTTTGAAATCAATTCATTCAATCCAAACCTTATATAAACACTAATTAAGACTAACTATCAATGTAGTGGTTTTTTATGTAGTTCAAAATAGATTCAGATTAATGTATACAAATAAAGAAAATAAAAAAAATAAATAAATAAAAAGAAGTGGTTTGGTCTCAATCCAAGACCTAATCATCTCCACATGGAAATCACCCGCTATCAAGAAGATAATATAAAAATAATCTATGATCCACAACTTGGATCGGGTATACAATAACAAAGCTATCCAAGCCACACATGGACCACATCAATAATACACATGGGAATAAAACAAATCTCATGCCATATAGGGGCCTCTTCTAAAACATGTTTGAAAAAATAGTGAATATATTTTGAGAATATATCTAGTATCTTACAGTTATAACATAGGAGACAGTGTGTGTGTTTGAAAATAGAGTAAGCACACTCTTCTCCTAATGTAAATAAACTAGATAGAAAGAGATAATAAAAATATATAGAAATATTATGTTTCTCAATCTAATATGATTTGTATCTTGTGACTCCTTGTGTGTGTCTTGAAATGAACCTTGAGTCGAATTTATGATATTTATAGTAGAATAGAGTGTCTTAAACTCTTTTATGTTATGACTATGGTAAGGAACTAGATGTTTAGTAGGCTCTACACTTTTTCAATCAGTTAAAGTGAAGGATGCTTCATGTAATATTCTCAAAAAAAGGTACTCTTCTGGTTCTTATGATATAAATTTAGATCACTTCACATGTATGTGTATCTCTCTCGGTATCACTTGTATTCTCTATCTTCTATGTGTACGAGGGAGTTTGCAACTTATTTTAACAGCAACAAGCAAGAAGAATCATACAGATCTTCTGATCCTTGTATTATATGATAGACACATACTATAATTAATCTCTGAAATAGTTTAAGAACATTCATTAAAATAAATATATGAATTAAATTTGATAATATATCTTTTAGAAATATTAAAATCAATGTAAACATAATAGTAATCGTGAGTCCTTTTAATGGTGAGAGAATCTCTCGCAGTGGCTTAGACTGGTAGTGAGTCATGCCAATAGTGACTCATCTCGATTGTAGTTTGTTCCAAAAAAATTCCAATTTTCCATTCTTTTGGTACTTCATTATCAATAGTGACTCAATTCTGGAGGTAGGTCTTTCAGTCACTTATCCAAATTTTCGTAGGTCATCCTCAATGGTAGGTGTTCTCCATGTTTTTTCAAATTTCTGGTCCAATAATGAGTCATCCTCTGATAATGAGTCTTTCCCATAATTTTCCAAAAATCTATTCTGGAAATGAGACATATCTTTTGATAGGTGATTCTAATACATATCCAACTTTATATTCTGGTGGCATCCTCAATGTTGATTCATGTCTGATGGTGAGTCATCCTTGGCGGTGACTCATTTTCAATAGTGAGTCATACTTAGCCAAAAAAAATCAATATTCCTTATAAGGTAAAATTATATCATAAAAAAACTCATTAATATCATAATAAACATGATTTTTTGATCCTTAAAACAAGGGTTCCAATAATATACCCCTTTTTAACGATCAAAAATCATGGCATTTTATAAACATGGTATGAATGATAAAGAAAGGACACACAATATTAAAATTAATTAAATAGAAAAGGGTTTCAAAAAAATGATATCAATGGAAGTTATTTACACATATATAGAAAATAATTTTAGAATTGTATCAATGAAATACAACTATATAAAAAATTACATAGATTCTTCTCCTTTATTTGGGATTATCAAAAATCAAAAAAAAAATAGGAAATGCAAAATAATAGGTTATAAAGACGAGAATTCACATTATAAAAATAAATTAAAGGGTTTCCAAAAAGATACAACCAAGAGTTATGAAAAAAACATCTCCATCAAAGAAAAAAGTCTAATAATAAATGATTTTTAAGTTGGGGTTATGGTTCTTTTCCCTACCCTTTTTCCAAAGAAAAAGGCTTGGAATCAGTACCTAAAGTTATGACAAGAAAGGTTGTAGGAACATCAGTTAGAGAATGAGGATCTCAAATAATGATTAGTTTGAGTTTTTTAATAGATTATTTCATAGACATGCTGAAATTATAGAAATGAGTTGGAAAGGGTGAATTTGGGTCTCTAGTTACACCGGGTTTGAAGAACACTAGAGCAAAAACTGGAGGGATCAGATGATCTGTAACATGAGTGGAATCATGAGCCACCACAATAGTCCTAGAAACATGAAGAAATGGTTTTATAATATTTATGAAATCCATAGTGATGTTTCCACCCCTTTCCATTGAATTAAATAAATCCTTCTTTTCTTCCATTAAAAGATTAGTCAATATACTCATAAAATTTAACTGAGTCGCTTTCTCTTTAAATGGTTGATTCACTAGAGAAATTAATATATTTTTAGCAAGAAACATAAAATGAGAATTCAACTCATTCTTAGTATATATCCTTGAAAGAAAATACTTAAAATATTTTTTTATAGTCTCATGGTCAGACTTCATGTCTTCTTATACTCTTTATCCATAATATGAACATGGTCACTATTATGCTTGAATTTTCTTAAACCTTCCTAATTTATGGAAGGTTCTCCACATGAATTAGCATGAATATATTCTCTTATAATATATCTGATCAAAACAACAACAAAATTAGGATAAATAAAAATTGATGAAGAATTCATAGAAGTAAGATTCTCTATCCTCTCTAGCAAAACTTATATAGAATCTAAAATTGAATATCTGATTTCCTCCACTATATATTTCAAAGCTTCCATCTTGATTTCCAACCTTCTATTTTCCACCTCCAATTCACTAATGTGAAGAATAATCTTTCTATGAATATTATAAATAAAAATCTCTAGAAAATTCCTTTCTTCCTTATCACTATCCTTACTAACCAAGGTAGGTTGATCCTTTAACAACAAACCAAAATTATAAAGAATATTTTCTCTAAAATAATCTAAGTCGTGTTTGGTAAAAACATATACTAGAATTGATGGAACGGAAGGTGCAACTACTTTCTAAAAATCAAACTTCTACAACTCACCCATATCATCAATCATATATACCATTTATCCCTCAGGATCCCTCATATATTGACTTGTAGTTTCACCATGATTTTTTGGACTACCAGTAAACTTATCTAATTCCTCAAAAATTAAGTCTATCTAACTTAAATAATACTTTCTAGGAGATTATACCCCATGGTAACTAGTAAATTTAGACACAACCATAGTAGGTACAACACTCATCTATGCAAACTAACTCTCCAAAACAACAATTTCCTCAACAAAAATAGGCTCAACTTTCATATACTTGAAATACTTCTATACATAAATAGTAGGCACAATAAGATCACCAACAACAGAGTGACTATTTAGACATTGGGATTTATCCCCCTTATATTATGCTTCCTTCTCATATCTAGAAACAATATCTGTATCTTGAACTTAATTGGGTCTTTCTTCTACTCTATATATAACTGGAAATGGGATAAGATCTTGAGGAAAATCAATATCCTCAACTCTAATGCATCCACTAGGACCATCATACCCTCCATCAAAGTTATTTCCATTTCTATCTCCATCATCATCCTGATATTCTCCTCTTTTTTCTTCATCTTTTTCATATTCTTCACCATTTCCATTCTCTTCAGAAGATTATGAAGAAGTATTGAACTATTCCCCCACCATATATTTTTATTTCTTTCTCCTCATATCCTTATTTTAGGAGTTTCTCTCTAAAAATAAGAGACCTTGGTGGACTATTAGCACCAAAAGATATAGTAGGGGATCTTTGAGGTAAATTTGGCTCACGACCTTCATCCAAAGAAAATTCATTTTCATTATAACTAGAGGTAGTAGCCTCTTCTTTCTATTCATCAGAATACTCAAAAAAATTATTTATCTCCAAGTCATATTCCACAAGATCCTTTAGTTTAGAAGGATTTTCAAATATATTGAATTCATCAGAAATCCGTTCACTAGCATCAACCAACTATTTCTTATAAGGATTCAAACTAATTTTCATCCTTTTACATATTATCCTGATGATGCAAAAACTTCAACAGTCCACTATTGATTCTTCACATTAATCCACTAGACCTTTGACTTCTATCATTGATGGAAAAAAATTGGGTAGATTAAATAATTGCATCTAAAATGATTATTTCACATATCCATCAATTGAAGCACTAGATATCTACACATGTTGATATTCCCTCCTTTTTTTATTTGAAATGAAAGATAAACATCATGATAACTCATTATGGAAAAGTCACCTTTTATTGGAAAAAGAATATTCTAGATAAATTTAAAAATATGGTGACATTTTCCATAAATTTATATAGAAACTTGTATTTTTAGAATTTCATCACCAGTTAAATTAGCTAAATAGACATCATAAAAAATGTATTGATGTAGCCTTGAATGGTTCCTTGATAATTATTTGTAACTAATTCATGAGGAACTCTTAAAACACATTCCCACTAACTTGAAGATAAACCTAATTTATTTCCATTTACTCTACTTCTCACCCATTCTCTATTTTCATTAAAACTGAACTCCAAAAACTAGTAAAAATTATGTATCAATCTAGGATAGAAAGGCTTCTTATTTTAAGAAAACCATTCCATCCATCCCTGGCCTTATAGAAAATTTTTCATTAAAGACTTTCTTAAGTGTAACAACTCATCATGCCATTATTTTTTAGGTACCACGACTCTCTTAGTAAGATGAGGATTCACTATCTCAACTAAAGTTAGATGACTCACCTCACCTTTCTGCTTATTTATAGGATGCGACTTTTTTGGAGAAGAAATTGTAGGTCTCTTAACATTAAACATTGTGATTTTCTCAAAATACATAGGTCAAGGAATGGGAAGCTATAAAATTGGGAGAGAAAGGGTTGTAACATGTCTTGAGATAAATGTAATGAGGGAGAGAGAATTGGAAATAGACAAAAGTATAATTTATATCATTTAGTGATTTTTGGGATTTATAAAATCAAAATGAAAATATCATTTGAATTAAATTAAAAAATTAAATAAGTAAATAACTCATACTGAAATTAGAAATGGAAGCTTAAAAATTAAAATCAAAAGAAAAGAAAAGAAAAAATAAAACAGGATGGAATTTCCAATGGTAGGTAACCCTAATGGTGTGTAAAACCAACTATGAGTAATTATAAGGTGGGTAAAACTCAATGGTGGGTAAAAATAAACAGTGGTTAAAACTCAATGGTGGGTAAAAATCAATGGTCACTACAAGAAAATTAATCTTAACCAAAATTAATCATACCAATTTCTTGTTTGATGTAGTTCATTCTCTATGAATTTAAAGTTTTAGTTAAAATATCAGCAAGATGATGTTCTATACTAATTTATTCAAGAGTTCCATCACCCTTTTGAAAATATAATCTCAAAAATTGATGTCTTACCTCAATGTGTTTTGTTCTAGAGTAATATATATGATTATTGGAAATTTTTATATCACTTCTATTCTCATAATTTATTGGGACATGTAAAAATTGATATCCATACTCTAGAAATGTGTGTTTTGTCCACAATATTTGTGCACAGTGGCTAACTACATCTATGTATTCAGCTTCAGTAGTAGATAGTGAAACAGAATTTTATTTCTTACTATATAAAGAAACTAGTGAATTCCCCAAAAGTTGGCATGTTCTAGAGTTTATTTTTTTATCTTGCTTACAACCACCAGAATTTAAATATTGATAACTAACTAGGTCAAATACTTTTCATCTTGGATAGGACAATACTAAATTATTTGTGTACTTAAGGTATTTAAAAATTATTTTTACAACAACCAAGTGGGATTATTTTTTCTTTTCTTGAAAATGACCGCACATACACACACTAAACATAATGTTATGTCAGGTAGCAGTTAAGTGGTGAATATTTCTAATCATACCTATGTAACTGGTTTGATCCATTAATTTCCTAGATTTATCAAGATCCATTTCACATGTGGTACTCAAAGTATTATCACTTCTCTTAGTGATATTCAAATAAAAATCTTTTAAAAGTTATTTAGTATATTTACTTTTATTTCAATTAATTCCTTCTTTATTTTGAAAAATAGGAAAACCAAGAATGAATTTTAGTTCAACCATTAAAATAATTTCAAATTTTGATTGCCTTATTTTTGAAAACTAAGTACATAAAAATATTTTAGAAGATCCAAAAATAATATCAATTATATAAATTTGAACAACTAAAACATCCTTTGAAAAAAATTATGTATACAGTAGGATCAACTGTACCTATTTAAAATCCTTTCAAAGTAATAAAATATATGATCTTATCATACCAAGATGTAGGATCTTGTTTTAAAACATATAAATATTTTTTTAACTTAAACACATCCTTTGAAAAATTGGGATTTTGAAATTTAGGGGGTTGTTCAAAATATCCACAATTATATACCCATTTAAGAATTCACTTTTGACATCCATTTGACATAGTTTGAAATCAAGATATGATTCATAGTAAAGCATTGTTATAATGGATTCATGTTTAGATATAGGTGATAAGGTCTATTTATAGTCAATACCTTCTTCTTAACTATACCCCTATGAAAGTAATCTAGTCGTATTCCTTACTATTGTGCCAGATTCATAAACGGTGTTTCTATACATCCATTTAGTTCCTTTGTTCAAGGGTTCTGTGGGTCAATCAACAAGTTCCCAATAATTACTTCTTTAAAATTGATTTAGTTCGTCTTACATATCCATCAACCATAATTCATCATTAATTGTATCATTTATGTTCTTAGGATCAAGTTGTGAAAGAATTCTTGATGTTAAACCTGATTTCTTATAGATTATCTATTTTTGTACCTATATCTTAGTATCCAACAAAATAATCTAAAGGGTGGTAATTAAGAGTCATAAAAACTCAATATAAAGAAGGGATGTTCACCTATGGGCTCTCTATAGGTTCAGTTTCATGTTCTGGATGTTCCTCAAAATTGGATGATTTTTCTACACATTTTATAGCCGAATCAAAAGTTTTGGGATTTAGGTTCAAAGTGGATAAATCGTCCTCAAGGTTTTTGAAAGGGATATTAGGTTCATGTGGATTTGTCTCATCAAACTTTATATTAATAGACTCTTCCACAGTGTCGGTTCTTTTTTCAAAAAGATTATAATATTTACTGGAATTTGAATAACCAAGGAAAATTCCTTTATCACACTTAGAGTAAACTTTTTCAAGATTATCCTTACTATTAATAATAAAGACTTTACAACCAAAACTCTAAATTAATTAACCTTAATATTTCACTATTCCAATTACTATAAGGTTTTTTCTTTAAGATAGGTCTAATTAAAACACTATTAATTATATAGAATGTTGTATTCATAGCCTCTTCATAAATGCAGATAGGTAAGTCATTTTCCTTAAGTATAGTCAGCACTATCTCTTGAACTGTTTTTTTTTTCTTTTCTATAAAACTCCATTATACTAAGGGGTCCTAGGAGAACAAGAATTTGTGACTATAGCCATTTTGTGAGAAAAATGACTCAAAGTATTGATTCTTAGATTCAAAACCATGGTCACTTCTTAAGGTCTTAATTCTATGTTCACTTAAGTTTTATATATATCTATAATACTACGTAAAATAAGAACAAACTTCACTTTCGGAGCTAAAAATAATACCCAAGTATAATAATAATATTATTCTATATGTACATAAATATAGTTCTTCCCATTTAAACTAGAAACTCTAGATGGTCCAAATAATTCCATGTGAACCAACTCAAGAGGTTGAGAAGTTGAAACCTATTTCGTTAATTTAAATGAAATCTTGTGCTATTTTAATTTTCAAAGGGGTTACATAATTTTTCATTTGGGATTCCATGTTTGGGTAGATCCCTAACTAACCCTTTCCTAATAATATTTCTATGTGAGTGAATGTTATAGTGGACTAGTCTCCTATGTTGAATCCAAGATTTTTTATGAAAGGAACTTAAGCATGAAATATTTAGATCAATCAAAGAATTAAGATTAAAGGTATATATATATTATCACTTATCAAAGTAATAAATACTAAAACATTTTAATAATTAAAAATAATAAAAGATTAATTTTTAAACATCACATCAAATCCATCATCACATAATTTTGATATGATAAGAAAATTATATTTTAAATCATCAAAAAAAGTACATTAGAAATTAATACTAAGTTAGTGTTTCCAATTCAGTAAATGACAATGATATTTCCTTTATCATTATCACCACAAGTGACATTACCACCATCAAACATTATTATATTATTGAAACTTTAATAGCCTCCTTTCATATTCATAGAATATCTATTTTCCAAGTACCATATATTCCTACAAGATCTCTTCAAGCAGATTCCCTATAAAAAATATTTATTCCAAGAATGGTTTTGGTACCCAGATTTTATTGAGCCTCTATATATTATTAATTAGGGACTTAAGAAGCCATATTTTCTGAAAAGGTTTCTTCTAAGAAGATTGTAAACTTCTTCAAATAAAAAAATATATTAAGTCCTTTTCAAAAAAACTAAAAGATGGATTTTAATATTTACACTTAAGAACAAATTTTCTCTTAATAACTATCCTATGTTTTGGTTGGTAACCCAGACATGTAATGTATTTAGTATAAAAATTGTTTCTTGTAATTTGAGTAAGTTTTTCTCTCCCATTTTTGAATTTTTCCAAGTCATTATTAATTTTCTCATTTGACATTTTTTGTTTTTTATTTTCCTATAGCACTTGATAATTCTTCACTTTTTCTATAGTGGGTTTATTTTAATATGAGAATATAAAACAAGTTTTTTCTTCATAAGTTTATAATTTTATTTATTTTCAATAAAATTATCTTTTTTTATAATTTAGTATTCAAACATTTCCTCTTTTAACATGTCATCGTCATTTTGTTCATTTTTAGAGTGATCAAAAATAAGTAGATTTGAAACAGTAGTAACCTTAGAAATATTTATCATTAAGAACATGTTTTCTTTGTCATGATTCCATTCTTAAGGTGCGTCAAAGTCACTGGATCTTTCCTCAGAGGCACTCCATGGGTCTTCCATTGATTTCTTATACTTATTGTTCTTATCCTCATATTTCTTCTTTTATTTAAAATTTGTACAATCAGCCTTAACATGTCCTTTTTGCTTTCATTCAAAATAGGTAATGTCATTTGAGTTGTCATGTATTTTTTAGTCCTTTTTCTATGTTCCTCTGTTATCATACTCTTTTTTTGTAGCTTGGTTTCCTGAAGAATTTGTTCTTCCTTTATAACTTCTTAAAAATTTGGGATAGATTGGTAATTTCTTCATCATTTTCTGGTGTTGATTAATTATCATTGGAGATTTCATCTTGTACCATTTCTTTTTTTTTTTTGGATACAGTAAACCTGAAATCTGTAGATTTTATCTTTGGTTCATTGTCATCTACACGATTTACTTTAAACTATTCCTCATAGATCATCAAATTCCCAATAAATTCTTTAACATGTAGTTTACTTATGTCATATGATTCCTTTATTGTAAAAAATTCCTCTCTCTATCTCTCTAAAAGGTATCTCAGCAGTCTCATGATTTGGTATATATCTATAACTAGATTCCCCAAGGAGATCATTATGTTCACTATCTTATTAAACCTAATATACATATTATAAATCAACTCATCGGGTTTCATCTTAAAAGAATATTATTTAATTTTATAAGTGTTCAATCTCATTTCTTTAACATTAGTAGTTCCTTCATGTGAAATAGTTAACGTATCCAAAATTTAAAAGGATGTTTTAATAGATTATTTTCTATTAAGTTATTCATATCCAATAGAATAGTAAATTTCATTCATATATTTTCAATTATTGTTATAAGATATTTTTGTAGCATCATCCCAAGTATTCCTAGCCATCTTAGGTAACTCATACTTATATATTATGGTAGACCAGATTTCATAACTCATACCTTCTATAAGCATTATCATTTTTATTTTCAACTAAGCATAGTTTTCTCCATTAAAAAAGGGAGGTATGTTGGTAGCAAAAACTTCGTGTGTATTATCAATTTAACTAACTAAATTTAGAAATGATATAATTTTACGATCTTTAAAACAACTATAATCATAGTTGAATTGTTTTGAAAAGTATCTGATACCAAATGATGTTTGGATTCAGTATATTAATAGGGGTGAATTGAGTGCCAAATAAAATATCTATCAGAAATAAGTTTAAATAAAATACCCCAGTTTAAATAAAACAACTCGGTTAATCAAAATACAGATCGATATAAGTTATGATCTTTTAAAGTATTTCTCAAAGACTGATTACACCTCAGTTAAGAAAATTATGAAAACTACTATAACTTTTGAAATAAATTTAATCAATCAAAACCATATATAAACACTAATTAAGATTGAATATCAAAGTATTGGTTTTTTTGTAGTTTAAAATAGATTGAATTTAAATTATAAAAAAATCAAAAAAATATAACACACACTGAAATAAAAACAAGAGGTTCAATATCATATTGAGACCTAATCCTGTCCACTTGGAAATCACCCACTGCTAAACATATTATTTAAAAAAAATATGATCCACATCTTGGAATTGGTATAAAATAGAAAATATACTAAAACCACAAAGGGACCCCTTCCATGATACCCATGGTAATAAAAAAATCACAGGATACAAAGGGACCTCTTAGGTAACACATGGGAAATACAAAGTAAAAAAGAGTTTTAGAATATATCTATTATCATTAAGTTATAGCACAAGAGATAGTGTGTGTGTGTTTAAAAAAAATTAAACACACACTACTCATAATTGAAAAAAAATAGAAATAGAAAATAAAAAATCTAGAAGGATCATGTTGATCTATCTAATATTCTTTCTAGATCATGACTCCTTGAGTGTGGATTGAAATGAATCGAGAGTCGAGTTTTTGAAATTTTTAGTAGAAAAAGTGTCATAAAATCATTCTTGTTCTAACTATGGGATTGAACTAGATTTTCAGTGGGATCCCCAGTTTTTTAGTTTGTTGAAGTAAAGGATGATGCATGTAAAATTCTCTACAAGTGGTTGTCTTTGGGTTATTGCAATATACATTCATATCACTTCACATGTAAATATATATCTCTCTATATCACTTTTATTCTCTATATTCTATGTTCTCTAAGGATTCTTCAAATTCTTTTAATAGTAGCATACAGGACGAATCATTTGGATATTCTACTCCTTATACTGGAAAACTGGAAGAGACTTTAATGAATCTCTGAAATAGTTAAAGAACAATCATTAAAACTAATATTGGAATTAAATTTGATAATATATTTTTTAGAAATATTTAATTCAAATTAAACATAATAGTGATGGTGATTCTTTTGTATAGTGAGAGAATCTCTGGTGGTGACGTAGGTTGGTGATGATTCATGCCAACGGTGACTCATATCGGTGGTAGGTTATTCCAACACTTTTACAAATTTCTATTCTATTGTAAGTTCCTCATCATTAGTGACTCAATTCTGGAGTTAGTTCTTTCTAATAGTTATCCATATTTTCAAAGGTCTTCTTCAATAGTAGGTGTTTTCCATACTTCACCAAATTTTTGTTACAAAAGTGAGATATCTTATGAAAGTTTTTCTTTCCCGTACTTTTCCAAATATTTATTATAGTGGTGAGACATATATAAAAGAAGTTGATTCCAATAATTAGATGAATTTTCATTCTAGAATAATCGTCAATAGAAATTCATGTCTTATGGTGAGTCATCCTTGGTGGTGAATCATTTTCAACGGTGAGTCATACTTAGAAAAAAATTACAATATTCTTTATAATGTAAAATGATATCATAAAACATATAACTCATTAATATCATAATAATAATGTTTTTTAATAATTAAAACAAGGGCTAAAATAAGAATTATTCTAATTTGAAAAGAAATTCCATAATTTTACACAAGTGAACCAACCATGAAACCATGAAACGAACACTCCCGGAACAATGAAAGTAAAATTTATAACTAATTGAAATGGTATAAAATAAAAATAATTAAATTATATATAAATAAAATATATATAGAATAGGTTATAAATTAAGTAATTAATGAATCTAATTTGATTATCCAGGATATTAAGCATAAGTGCAGAAAGCATTCGAACATAAGGTAAGGGGTCTCTCTGAACCTCCATTTTTTTGGGTTACACCTTCTCTATATTTACCCCAATGTATTTCTTAATTATTATTATATAATTATTATAAATTATGTTTATCTATACCAAAATATGAATCTATTTCAATTCATCCTTATTTGATAGGTAAATACATGTTTTAAAATCTTAAATTACCAATTCCTATAAATAAGAAAGTCCAATTAAAGGGAACTTCTAAATTTATTACATATTTTAAAGTAAATTACATAAAATATTTTAATCTATAAATGTTATTATAAAATATCTCATTTTATCATGAAAACCCATTTTAGTTCATTTCTGGTTTTATACAAACAAATATGTCTTTGTATTCTTTAAAGACTTTAATATTTTCCCTTAAACTGCACTAAAGTTTCTCATTTATAAAGTTTCATAAACATTATTTTTCTTATATTCACTTAGATTGGACATAATTATTTATGATATATTCTTATTTTTATTTTATTACTGTCCAAAAATGATTTAATCCCATCTTTCATGGATACCATTATTGTACACCCTTTGGTTATGCCTTATGTCATGATTACGAAACCCATTTCCCACCATGGGTACCCCTTATGATTATTCATTGTGTTTGATTTCATTATGTGGAAAACATATGCATGTACATGTTATCACGGGTGTGCCCGGATAGCAATCCAATGCATTGGTTAATGTTTAGTCTTATAAGAAGTCATTTATGGGATTATGGAGTAAACCAAATCCATTTAGGGACTTTTTCATCAATGTGATGTAGTCTTGGAAGTTAGATTTGAAAAATGTTTAAGTCATGTTATATGTTTCTTCCACATTCCAGTATTTCCATGATCATATGATTTTAATATTTTATATGTTATTCTTATTTATGTTTATTCATGATCCATTCATTTTATGTTATCATTTTATTCCTTATAACTTGTGTTTTGTGATTTATTTATTATTTCCATGTTTCTTCCCTTTCTAGTATTTTTAGATCATCCCTTTTTTATGTATTCCCTATGTTATCCTATGCATATGTAGACTCTCAAAGGAAGGTAAGATCTTATTATGAATATTAATTATAAAATTAGTTTCATGTTTTCTGATTATGTAACTAGTCTTCCAAAGGCATTGGGCCTTTCGATCATTGGTTTGTATTTCATAGATAATTTTGATTAAATTAATGTAACAATATGTGTAAAAGGATAGGGTTTCTATAGTAGGTATCAGAGAATGGTCTATTTTTATGTATTAGTACTGGAAAATTTTATTAAGAACCATGGGGATAATCCTACCACCATTGATAACCTAGATCAAAACATGGGGAATCATAAGTTAATATATAATTTTCATTTATATATTATTCTTTCTATATTAATAGTTTTTTTACATTATAATTAGCTAAGTATTAATTTTACATAATTTTATTTTATTTATTTTAATTATTTTATGGTGGAAAATAGGAGAACCCATTCAAAAAAATTAATGTGATAGGCAATTTGAATATTCCCCTAATGATATTCCAAACCTGGTGGGAATAGGAGCCCAGAACTTCATGATAGTGTTGGCTCTACTAGATCAAGTTATGAATAACATCTTGAATCATATGAAACTCCCTCCTTCTTCTAATAAAGAAAGATTTTCATTTAAATAATTTATATGGAAAAATATTACTATCTATAGTGGATCTTCCAATCCCCTCATCATGGAAAAATGGATTAACTCTACAAATAATATATTCTATGTCCTTTAATTATCATAAGAAGAGAAATTCATACTAGCAGTTTGTCGTTTTTATGGGGAATTTGATCAGTTGTCAAAACATATCAAAAACATAAAGTATAAATAAAAAATTAATTCAATGCATCGGGAAGGATTCATGAAAATACTTTTCAGTAAATATTTTCCCCGAACTATCCATATTAATATAGAGAGAGAGTTCATCAGACTGAAGTAAAATAAAGATGAATCTATTATAGTAAACATGAAAAACATTAAAAGGCTTGCACGATATGCCTCCATATTTTTCATGAGCACTAAAAAAAGTTTGATCACTTCATTAGTGGATTAATGTCAATTTTGTGAATACACTTAGTGATTTGAGACATTGAAAGTTGTGAAAATATTTTTTGATGTTCCTTAAAGGTTGATATGGAGACTGGTGACCCTCAGTGGTCTCATGGTATCGGAGATAAAAAAAGGAAGGTGGAGTTTAATATGGGAGTATCAATAGATAAATCCCATGAAGGAAATAAAAATCAACATATTATATGTAAAAAGTGTTGGAAGAAGAATCTCAGGAACTAATTAAAGGGAACTAGAATATGCTTCAATTCTGGAAGAGAGGGGAATCATGCTAATTATTATTTAAGGGATTTAAATAATACCACTAATGTGGAAGAATAAAAGAAGGATCAGTTCAACACACAACATATAGTGTAGTTTTTTAACTTTAAGTAACATGGGAATTATGCAATAAAATTCCCTAATCCAAGGATTGTTAGAGATAATCAACAACAACAACTTACATGGAATTAAAGAAGGGAATATTTTGTCACTAATGCTAAGGTGGGGCCTGAAAATGATGCGGTGATCGGTATGCTAGTTATTAATTCAACAATAGTTAACATACTATTTGATTCTTATTCAATGCATTCTTTTATATATTCAAGTTTAGTAGAACTATTCAAATACCACCTCAAAATATGAAGGTTGGGTTATCTGTGAGAATAATTAATTGGTAAATTATTCTAACTAAATTATATAACTCCTCCTTGTTTAATGTTTGTGGTATGAACCTCCCAAAAAAATCTCATCTTACTTCCTTTAGTGGATTTTAATTCTATATTGGGAATGTATTTTATGTCATTATACAAATACAACATCATATATCAAGAAGGGGAGATTTCTATTTACTTCCTAAAGAATCCCCCAATTTTGTAAAAGTGTAAGGAGGAGAATGAATCTATTTCCAATTCATCATCTCCACTGTGGATATTATTTTCTTATAAGAAAGAATGTTTAACTCAAATGATTGATATACAAGAGAGGATCATGGTCGAATACATGCCTATTTTGAAGGACATCACTAATATTTTTCTTGAATAATTTTTTAGCCTTCCTCCAAATTGAGAGGTTGAGTTATCAATTTACCTTATACCTATATCTCTTCCTATGTAAAATACTCCTTCCAGGATGTCCACTATTGAGTTATAGGAACAGAATAAGAAGTTATAAAATAATCTAGACAAGGGTTTTATACACCTAAGTTCTTCACTGTGGGTTGTGTCAGTCCTATTTATCAAGAAGAAGGATGGATAAATGAACCTCTTCATTGATTATCATGAGCTCGATAAAATAATTATAAATAATAAGTGTCACCTACCACTGAAACATGACTTATTCTATCAGTTATGTGGGGAATTTTATTTCTATAATGTGGACCTTTAGTTGGGATATCACCAATTAAATGTGAGGAAGGAATATATTCCCAAGACTACTTATAAAATGAGGTATAGATACTATGAGTTCATTGTGATTCACTTTGGAATCATGAATGATCCATAAATATTTTTGGAATTAATGAAGAGAGTCTTTAGATATTACCTTGACAAATTTGTGGTAGTATTTACAGATGATATTTTGATATACTCTTGGAAAAAGGTGGAACATGAGGAGAATTTTAATATTATGCCAAATACATTATGAAGATGGAAAATATATGAAAAGTAAAGTAAATGTGTGTTTTGGATAAAATATTATGATTGGGGAATGTTATCACCAGTAAATGAATATATGTAGACCCTTCCAAAACAATGGAAATTGAGGAGTAGACCAGACCATCATCTGTAACAAATATCCATAGTTTACTTGTTCTATTTGGGTATTACCAATTATTTTTGGAACTTCTCAAGATTTTCAATCCCACTAACCAATATTAATCAAAAGGGATTAATGTTTTACATGACCAAGAATGTGAATACTACATCAAATAGTTGAAAATGAGGTTTATCACTGCACCAGTACATACACTACTGATAAGTGGGGAACTCTTTATGGTATAAGGAGATTCTTAAAAGAAGGTACTAGGATGTGTTCCTGTGAAAAATGATAAGCTAATATCATATGCCTAAATGAAGCTTAAAGTTCATGAGTAAAAACTATCCCACACATGATCTATAGTTGGAGACTATGATCTTCACATTGAAAATTTGGTAGCATTATCTATATTGGGAGAAGTGTGAGATATATAATGATAATAAGAGACTAATATATATATTCACACAAAATTAGATTAATATGCGCCAATGAAGATAGTTAGATCTCATCAAGGATTATGACTACTCAATCCACAATCATCCTGGAAAAGAAAATGAAGTGGAACATGCACTAAGTAGAAAGGATCCTGAAACTTATTCAATGATGAGAATTTATAAGGATAAAATCTTCTTATACAATCAAAGAATGGGCATGGGAATCATAAAACACGGTACATCTTCATTACTTTCAAAAATTATTTCTCAACCTTCCCTTTTAGAAAATATAAATGATTCTCAAGGAGATGATGTAGAAATTCAAGAAAAGGTGGTATCTATAAGAAAGGGGAAATAATCATAGTTCAAATTTGATGAGAAATGATTCATAAGATTTGGGACATGAATATATGTACTGTAAAATATTGAAATAATAAAATAGATTTTGAATGACTCGCATAGATCAACATTATCCATCCACCCAGGGAGCAAAATGATGTATCGAGATATTTGAGAAAACTATTTGTGGGACAGTATAAAGAAAAATGTCACTAAATATACATTAAAGTGTCTGGTATGTCATCATGTGAAGGTTGAAACGAAAAATTCTTTGGGAATCATGAAACCATTATCAATGCCTACATGGAAATGGGAAAAATTTCTATGGACGTTGCTATTGGACTCCCTAATATTTAAAAAGGAAATAATTCTATATGGGTTATTGTGGATCATCTTACAAAGGCTTCTCACTTTATTATAATTCAATAGTACTTATTGATATAATAACTTGTAAATATATACATCAAAGAAGTGGTAAGGATGCATGAAATAAAATTATTGATTATATCTGATCATGATTTGAGATTTACCTCCATATTCTATAAATATTTCAAACATACTCTAAATGTTGAGTTAAACTTCATAATGGATTATCACCCCCAAACTGATGGTCAATCTAATAGGACTATTCAAACACTAGAAGACATGTTGCGAGCATGTTTAATGGAATTTCTAGGAGGATGAGATCAATATCTTCCACTGGTTTAGTTCTCTTGCAACAATAGTTTACAATCAAAAATAAAAATGTCCCCATATGAATCCCTTTATGGGAAAAGATGTAGAACACTTACATTTTGGGATAAAGGTGGAAAATACAAGTTGTTGGGACCTAAAATGGTTGAGAAAATTGTAAAAAAGCTAAAGACCATCCTGTAGCATATCTCGGATGCTCGAAGTCAATAGAAAATATAAGAAAATAATCATTGATGGGACTTATATTTTGAGGATGGTGATAAGGTATTCTTCCACATATCTCCATGGAGGAGTTTCATGATATTTAGTTAGAAAGGAAAGCTAAGTCCCAGGTATACAATCCCCTTGGAGATTCTTGATTTTTTCAGAGTTGTCACCTATTTACTTGCACTTCCACAAACCATGTATCAAGTAAATGATGTATTCCACATATCCCTCTTAAGGAAGTACATACTAGACCCCTCACATGTACTAAACTCAGATGTGGTACAGCTAGAAAATAATCTCTCATATAAGGAGTAGTCGGTGAAGATTTTTTGCTGTAAAGACAAGGTTATACATAATAAGAACACTCGCTTAGTCAAATTAATATAGAGAAACCATAAGTATGAAGAAGTGACATCGGAACCAGAGTAAGCAATAAAGGAGAAGTACCCTTACCTATTTTCACCATAGTATGTAAAATAAAATTTCGATTGCGAAATTTCATAAGGAGGTAAGAATGTAATGACCTAAAATTTTATCAAATTAATTTCCCTTATTATGCCATGAAACACATACATCACCTAGAGAAACCAATAATAACATAATTATCATAAATTAATAATGTTATATTAGTAATAATTCCTAATATTACATTGAGATAATAAATAGAAAATATGATAATAAGATTCGGAAAATTAGGATTAGCTCGATGCACTAGGATAACCACACTCATCAAGAAAGCTATATAAATAAAACATAATGTTAATAATATAATATTCATTTTTAATATTAAATTATATATATAACCTTTAGATAAATTATAAATTAATTAAGGATTAATGAAATAAGTGGTATTTATATAAATTAAGGAACATATATGACCATCATATATTTAACCATTGGAATAGTAATCTAACTGTTAGAAAATGTATTATGGTCATTAGAATACTAACAAAAATATAAAAGTATAAAATGTAATATTATAAATAAAAAATAATATATTTATATCATTGTAGAAGTAGATAAATGTTTTAAAAAGGATAAATTATGTATTGGTATTTTTTTAAAAAGTAAAATGATTATCTACAATTTTATAATTAATATAATTATTTAAAAGAAATTTGTTTCCCTAAAATAGATTCATAAATTAATATTATGTTTTATAATAATTATAATATTATTTTATGATACTTTAATTAATTTTTCAAAGGGTTACACAATTGATTATAATATTGAAATCGATATTTTTCAAATAAATGATGATTTTATTTGAAAATTAAATTACTCATATTTAGAAAATTATTTTCATAAATTGATTCCATTTTTGAAATATAAATGTGAAAAAATAATTAGGATGATTTTTTTGGATTTTTTTAAGAGTTTATTTTTTTATGAATAGTGAAATACGGTAATTTTCTATATTTAACATTATATGCTAAATACATGGATTTATTAGTCATGTCTGATGTAATAACCAATTATCACGAACCCTAATTCACTATTTGTTATATTTGTTCATAGTAATCACCACTATTTATATTCTTGAGATAAAATATTAAAGTAATGAATATAATAATCAAAAACACCCCTCTCCTCCCCCTATAAATACCACCCCTCACCAACCCTTCTCCCCACACCTTCTAATCCTTTTAGCTTATCAATATTCTAAAAAAATTATTTTCAATCATCTTCCCCACATTTAAGAGATTCTAATATAAAAAAAATTTCAATTCCACATTCCTTAATGGGTGTTTCATGTAGGTGATATTCAAGAGTTAACTTTCTCAAACTATCTCCTTTAATTTCATTTCTTCTTCTACCTTCTCCTAACCTACCTCATCAATAAAATACTAATAAATACAGAATTATTAATATAATAGTTATTTATATTTATAATGTAATATATTCTATCCATCCATTTACCCATCTCCTCTTATTCAAATAAATGCATTTATTGTCCAAATTATGGCAGTTTACGATCTCTGTGGATAATAAGCTTTTATTTTCCATTACTGCCTTCAAGGATTATCATAAAACCAATATTGTGGTTAAAAATATTTTAATATATATATATATATATATATATATTATAACCTTTCTAGGTTATGTAACTAAAATTTAAAAATAATATTAAATAAAATGAAACTAGTTTGTGATGATTGTAAAAACCAAAAAAATAAACTAAACAATTATCATTGTTTTTATTAAATGAATCATCCTCATTCAAGAAAAAAAATTATATGTGGGAATATTTATTGTTTTTAAGTGAATTAATCCAATATAATATCACTTCTATAGAATTATTCCCATTCTGAAAAGAACTTCTAAAATTTTACAAAAGTGAACTGACCATGAGACTATGAAACGAACGCTCCCAAAATGACAAAATTGAACTTTATAACTCATTGAAAATGTCAAAAATTAACTTAATAAAATTATAATAAAACATATAAATATATAATAGGTTTTTAATTATTTAATTAATGAATCTAGTTTTATTATCTAGGATATTAAGTTCAAGTTCCGAATGCATTCGAATATAAGGTAAGGGATCTCTCTGAACCTCCATTTTTCTTTTGGATTACACTTTCTCTATCTTTACCCAATTTTATTTCTTAATTATTATTATATAATTTTTATAAATTACATTAATATGTTCCAAACCTATGTATCATGTTCAACTCATCCTTATTTTATTAGGAAATAGATTTTTTTAAATGTTGCCTTCTCAATTCCTCTCAACAAGCAAGCCTGGTTAAAGGAAACATCTCGGTTTCATACCCATTTTCAAGTACACTCCATGAATTTATTTTTTCCATAAATATTTTTTTTAAATATATCATTTTATCATGAAAAAATATTTTAGTTCATTTTTTGTTTTATAAAAACAATTATACCTTTGTCCACTTTAAAGGATCTTTAACATTTTCCCTTAAACCACACTAAATTAGATCATTATTAAAGATTCCTAAACACTCTTTTTCATGTATTCACCTTAGTTAGACATCAGTATTCATGTTATATTCCTATTTTTATTTAATTATTCTCCACAACTATTTTAATCCCTTCATTCATGGATACCATTATGATACACCGTTTGGTTTTTCCTTATGACATCATTTGGAAACCCAATTCTTTCTATGGGTAACCCCTGTGATTATTCCTTTTCTGAGATTTTTTTATGTGCACAGATGTGCATGTACATATTATTATGGGTGTACCCCAATAATGGTCTAATGAATTAGGTAATTTTTAGTCTCATGAGACATCGTTTATGGGATTATGGAGTAAACATAATCCATTATGGGACTTTGTCTACCATGTGATATAGTCCTAGTAGTTAGTTTTGACTCATGTTTAAGTCATGTTATATGTTCCTACCACATTCCAATATTTCCATGATCATATGATTCCATATTCTATAAGTTATTATTCCTTATTTTTATTAATGATTCATTCATTTTATGTTATCATGTTATACCTTCTAACTCAAGTGTTGTGATTTATTTTTTATTCCCATATTTATTACCTTAATGGAATTTTTAGCTCATCCCTTTTACCAATGTATTATTTACGCCATCCAATACATATGTAGAAGATAAAAGGAATTTAGCAACAAATTATTAATATTAATAAAATATATTTTATTTTAGTTTCATTTTTCTAATTATGCACACAATCTTACAAAGACACTAGAATTTTTAAAACTTGGTTTGTATTTCATGGGTATTATTATTAAAATCATGTAATAATATGTATAAAATGGTAGGGTCTCTATATCAATGTTGAAGGGAGATGAATAATACAACAAATGTGACAGAATAAAATATAGTGTTGTTAAATTCTCATCCTTCTGTCTAGTGTATCAACTTAAAATAACATAGACATTATTTAATCCAATTCATTAATACAAGGGTTTTCAAAGATAATCAATGATAGAAAAATATAAGGACTAAAGGGAAATTAATAGATTATATTATCAATATTGTTGTGGTGGAACCAGATAATGAATTATTGATAGGTACTCTAGTCTTTCATTCAATAATGGAAAATGTATTATTTGATTTTGGTTCTACACATTCATTCATATCATACAAGTTTTGTAAAACTATTAAAATACCACCTCAAAAATAGAGGATTATTTATCTACGTGAATATGAAATAGGTAAATTATTGAATCCTATGTATATAATACTACTCGAGTTAATTTTAATTGACTATAACTCCCATAAAATATTTTCATACTTCCTTTAGTAGAATTAGATGTTATACTGGTAATGGTTAGGTTATCCTTATGTAAATTCAAAATCAATTATAAGGAGAGGGAGATCAATCTTTGTATCCCAAGTCATCCTATTATTCTATACAAGTGTAAGTATTTATGAACCTCATGGAATATTCTTTTCAAGTTTGAAAATTACTGACATATGAGAAAATTTATCAAACTCAAATGATTGTGACAAAGGAGAGAATCATTCTGGAATACATTCTCATTTTGAGGGAATATACTGATGTATTTTCTAATGAGTTGTATTGTCTTCCTCCTAAATAAGAGTTTGAGTTGTCATTTGAATTTATACCTAGATATATACCCATTTTTAAGAATCCTTATATAATGACCACTATTAAGATTTAAAAAATAAATACGCAGCTACAAGATAATTTGTACAAGGGTTTTATATTCCTATATACTTCACTATGGGGTATGATGGTCCTCTTCATCAAGAAAAAGGATGGGACAATATACCTTTTTATTGATTGTCATGAACTTAATAAAATCATGATAAAGAATAGGTATTCTATGTAATGGATTGATGAATTCTTTGATCAACTACACGTGGCCTAGTACTTCTCTAAGATGTAAATTTTCTTGGGATATCACCAATTAAAGGTGAATAGGGATGATATTCTTAAGACTTCCTTTCAAAAAATATATGCAAACTATGAGTTCATAATTATTTCTATTATACTCAATAATTCTAGAGTAATCCTCAAGGATATAAGGAATAGAGTCTTTAGATATTACCTATAGAAATTCGTGGTTGTTTTCATAAATAATATTATGATATTCACTTAAATAAAGCAGGAGAATGATGAGTATTTAAATATTTGGATAATTATTTTTTGAAAGGAGAATATATATTAAAAGTATAGTAGATATGTTTTTTGTATTGTGTAAGTATCATTCTTGTGGAATGTTATCACCTGTAACGGGATATCTATATATCCTTCTAAGAAAAAGGTGATTGAGGAGTAGCCCAAACCAACATATGTAATGTATATCCATAGCTTCCTTAGACTATATTCATATTATCAATGATTTATCAGAAACTACTAATTATTTTATAACCCTATAACCAAGATAACTCAGAAGGGAGTTAATTTTTTATTGACTAATACATATGAAAATATCTTCAGGTAATTGAAAAAAAAAGACATATCACTACGCCATTACTCAAATTACCCATAAGTGGGGAACCTTTCACGGTATACAGTGATGCTTCAAATAATGTCTTGGTTTGTGTAAAAATGAAAATTTTAAATGGTATAGATTATTCCTCATGGTAGTTGAAATTTCAACAGTATAACTATCCAACACATGATCTGTAGTTGGCTGGAGTTATCTCTGTACTGAATATTTCGTGGAATTATAGCTATGGAGATAAGTGTGAAAAATATACATATCATAAAAGCCTAAAATATATATTTTTATAGAATTAGATTAATATACACTAGAAAATATTGTTAGAGTTAATCAAGGACTATGAAAACTCAATTCATTATCATCTTGATAAGAAGAAAAAAGTGGCAAATAATCTAAGTATAAAGTATACTTCAAACTTATCAGTGATGAGAGTTGAGAAGGTTCTAATATTATTAAACATACAAAGGATAGACCTGGAATTAATAATGGAAGGAACAACATTCTACCTAACTCAAATTACTTCTCAACCATCCATCCTAGATAATGTAATGGATGCTCAAATGGATGATGTGGAAATATATCATAAGGAAAATTCTATTAGAAAAATTAAATCAACAGAGTTGAAAATTGATGAATAAAGAGTTTTAATATTTGGTTCATGGATATGTATTCTATCAAAGATAGAGATAAAATAGTATTTTAATTATACACATATCTCAAGATGATCCATCCACCCAAGGATCATGAATATGTATTCATACCTCTAAGTGAACTATTGGTGAGAAAATATGAAAAAGGATATTGTGGAATACACATCAATTTTCTTGTTATATTATCAAGTGAAATAAGAAAGGAATATTCTAAGGTAATGACTCAACCATTATGAATAGCTATATAGAAATAATAAAACATCACTATGGAATTTTTCATAGGTATTCTGGAGACATCCTAAAGAAATGATTCCATATAGGTTATAGATGATTTACTTATAAATATTTATCACTTAATTGTAACTTTAGAGGGGTTTTTACTCAATAAACATATAAGGATATACATCAGGGAAGTGTTGAGGCTGCATGGAACACCACTATCAATTTTATATGATTAAGATCCAAGTTTTACGACTAATTTCAAGAAAAGTATCCAATATTAAAAAAATTGGGTTGAACTTCAGTATGGATTATCACTCCTAAATTGATTTCCAATCTGATTACACTATCCATACACTTGAGTAAATGTTGATAGATTACTTCAGGGACTTCAAATAATAATGGGATCAACATCTTACTTTGTTTTTGTTCTCATACAATAATAGAAAAATAAACTTACCCTGATGAATTTACGCGAAGGGAAATGGCCCCCCACTCTCTAGGTCTTAGCTTTCCTCTACATTTGGGTTTCTTCCTAGTGCGTTGCCACTTCTCGCTCCCTCTCCCCCCACCCCCACCCCCCACCCTTGTTGTGAAGATCCTTCTCAGACACTCCTCCTCTTCTCTCTTTCTTGATCCCCTGCTCTCCTCCTAGCCTCGTTTGTTCTCTCTCGGCGATCAGGGTTCCTCTTCCCATCGCCTTCAGCTTATCCATGATTCTTTATCTTTGGTCCTATTTTCTACTTTCTCTCTGGTAAAGGCGCTTCATTCTTCCTAAAATTGAATATTTCTTCTTCGGTCTTCCTCGAATTAGTAGCATCTTCTTCGGTCTCCCTCGAATCGACATCTTCTTCAGTCTTCTTTGTATTGACGATGTGGGTTTCCTTGCTTCTACTTTGATGGTTCCCAGTTTTTATGCCTCGTTGATGATTTCTTCATTCAAAGAACTTTTTCTCTTGAACCATTTCCCTAGCCCTATATTCTACTGCTCCTGTCCTGGTCGAATCTAGAGTGGGGGGTACAATGGGGTTTTGGGATTTGTGGTTCAAGGATCGTCAATGTTCCAAGCATGAGGTCCTCTACATTGGCTTTGGTTTTTCGTATTTCTTCCTCATGCTATCAGTGAAGGTTTTTTTTGGTCTTCCCAAAGGTAAATATATTTAATACTTGTTCAGTGGTTTTCCATTACGTACTTTGGGTTTGGTTTTGTCTATGTTTGGTTATGGTGGTGGTTGTCGGTTTTTCTCACGATGGTGTCGCGCCGATGTTTTATGATTTGTGATGAGGTGAGCTCAATCTGATTGGGTGGATTTTTTTACTTCTGGTTCGCTGGGAAATAACGACATCCTTTTGCACTATTCTACGATGGATTTGATGGACTCTGATGTCTTCAGTGACTGGTGCGGTTTCCAGAACGTGATGATGATGTCAGTCATGGGACTAAATTTATGATAATGGTGAATCATGTTGATGGTCGAAGACATGACCTTTGATAGTTGGTGTAATGGTTTTGGATAATGTAGGTGATCTTGGAATTCAATATATTTCCTTGGAATTCAGAATTTTGAATATTCATTTTCTGTTTCTTTTTTCTTCTGTAGGTTACCGCTCACCCTGAAAGCAGCTTTTGAAAATCATATAAAAATGAATTTTCGGTCAGTCATATAATAATATCTTCCAATCAAGCATCTAAATGGCTCCATAGGTGTAACCTTATGGGATAATATATAGATCATATATGTGTTAGGATGAAGTTAGTGAAGACAAGATTCTAGGAACTGAAATGGACATAGAAATTATAGAAATATTCAAGACCATTTAGAAGAACATCATAGCATATCAAAGTTGAAAAAAGATTCATACTAATAACTATCACAGAGACCTGGATTTTAAGTTTAGTGATAAAGTGGTCCTCTTTATATCTCCATATAAAAGACTCATGATATTATGGAATAATTTAATGTTAAGTCCTATATACATAAAACACTTTGTGAATCTTGATCACATTGAAATTGTGTCATATCTAATAGAACTCTCTCCAACCCCATCTCAATAACATGATGTGTTTTATTTATCCCTCTTGAGGAAGTAAATAATATATCCCTCACAAATACTAAATATGGTGGTGTTTAGCTATAGAATGATCACTATTATGAGGGGAAATAATGAAGATCTTACACCATAGAGATAATGTTCTACACAATAAGACTAATCAATTATTAAAATTACTATAATAGAACCATATGTATAAAGAGGAGACATAGAAACTATAGGAAGTAACGAAATATAAATACCCACATATTTTTTCAACATAATGGGTGAACTGAAATTTTGAGGCCCAAATTTCATAATGTGGGAAGAATGTAATGGCCCAAACTTTTATGAATGAAATTTTCCTTCTAATTATATAAATGAGACATATATTATAATGTATTATTATATAAATTACATTCACCACATGACATAAAAACCTTTTTTATTTATTGGATCATTACATTTAGAGAACAAATATATTCATAAGAATTAAAAGTATTACAATTAGATAAAAATAGAAAATAAGATAACTATAATAAGAAAATTAAGATGTTCTTGATCACATATGATGATCACACTCATGAAGAAAACAAAATGAATAAAACAAAATATTATTTATACAATATTTATTTTGGAAAAGAAAATATATATAACTTTGAGATAAAAAAGATGTTAATTAATAATGAATTAAATATGAGGTATTTATAGAATGTAGGTAACTCATATGACCATTAAAAATATAACTATTGAAATACTAATTGAACCATTGTGAATTGTAATATGATCATTAGAATAATAACCCCACAAATGAAATTATGAAATAATTTTTAGTTTTCTTATAAAATGAAAATATAGTAAATTTATATCATGATACAAACAAATTAACATTTCTAAAATTATCAAATAAGTGTTAGTATTTTTTAAAAACGTATAAGTTTTATTTATATTTTTATGATAAATAAAAACATTTAAAATAAAAAAAATTGATAAAACAATTTCATAAAACAATTTTACGTTATGTTATAATGATAATATAACATTATGAGACCATAAAAAAATTTCCAATGTGTGGAAATGGATCATAGTATTAAAATTGGTATTTTTTCAAATAAATAAGGTTTTTATTTGAAAATTATTTTTCTCGTAATTATAATATTATTTTCATAAAATTTATTTTATATTTTTATTTTAAACCTGAATTAATGTTAGGGGTGAATTTTTTGGTATTTTTCTAAAATTGTTGGATTTTTGTGAATAGTGAAATACTTCAAAATACAATATTTTAACATTGTAAGTTACATACATTAATTAATGAGCCATAGATGATGTAAAAATAAATTATTTTAAAATCACATGTTTCTATTACTATATATAGTTGTAAGAATCAAAACTATTTGTATTCTTTATCAAAAATAGTAAAGTAATGAATATAATATTAAAAAACACACCTCTCCTCCCTTTATAAACACCACCCCTCACCACCCCTTCTCCTCACACCTTCTAAGCATTGTATCATGACAAATTTATGTCCATTTCTATTCCCAAACATATTCACTATGTCTTTAATGTTTTTTCCTCATCAAATGTCCAATCCAACGTGCACTGAGGGAAAGTCTGTAAGAGAACATCCGAAGAGGTGATATTCTTAACTAAAAAATCATTCAATTATTTCATATTATACCTTATCATATCTATTTATTCTATGAAAGTATTATAAATTAATTATTTTTAATATAATGAATTCTTATTGTATTAATGTGATAACAATTATCTAATTTTATATATTCTTTTATTTAAAAAAGAAAATAAAGCATTGTCTGTATTATGGTCAGTTAACCACCTCTGTAGATAATGTGTTTTGTTTTCCCTTTTCAGCTTAATGGTGGGTTAAAATACACTTATAATGGTAAAAATGACCCAAATAAGTATATTCAATTTTTTTTTATTTTTGAATCAATATATATCCATAATACTAAAACAAACTCAATAATTTCATCTTGGGAGAAAAACCCACAAAAACTAACTAAGTGTATAATGATTATACTCCATAAATATTGATTTTTTATGAGTAATATTGGATAATAAGAATATTTTGGATGTATAAAAACACATTATATCCTTAACATTATATTTTTTGAGTTATGGAACCATTTAATATATAACTCCCATAATTATCCATAACTAATGCAACTATAGACACATAACATGAATGACCTTCAGACAGTAGAAAAATAAATGATATATCAATTAAATGGATCTAAATAAATGAAAAATAATGATAATTAATAAAATAATTTGGAATAAGGTTCAAAATCATGTATTTAATAAATATAATTTTATAATTCAGGATGTTAATGGAAAGTACATAATGAATTTTGACACACGGTAAGGGAACATATGAACGACCCCCCATTATTTTGGGTCATGAATTTTTTCTCTATAACTCACTTATTAACACTATTATTATCATTTATTTATTTAATATTTTGTATATATTTTCCTCTCATATATAAATATTAATTCTTACATTTATTTTTTTTAGTATATACATGTTTTTAAGGTTTCATTCTCAATTCCATTTGTTAAGAAAACCTGATAAAAGTGAACTTCTCTATTTCTTACCCCATTTAAACTACCACTCCATAAAATATTCTGAACCATCCATAGTTTATATAATTGATAATTTTATTATATAAAAAAATTATTTCATTTTTTATTGAAATTAATATTCTCTTTCCCCACTTTAAAGACACTTTACCATTTTCCCTAAAATCCTACTGAAGAGGTACATTCCCAAAGTGACTTATCCACTCTTTTTTATGTATTAAATTAACATGGACATAATAAGGTTATTACACATCACATAAATTGTAATAAAATCATTTAAAACATATTATCATATATGGAAACATATTTACAAGACAAGAATACTTCTTACCATTAACCCATCAACAAAACACTTCCTTTTCATGCCATTATTCCATATACCATCCACCATATCAACTCCCAACTAGATATACGTTCATTCCAACCAACCATATACACCAAATAATATCATATCAAATATTTCTATAGATATCAAGAACATCAATATAAAACATTATTTCACAAAATGTTAACTTGAAATAGTAAATCAACAACCAAAAGAAATAAAATTCAAGATGAATGAGAAACATATCATCAAAAATTCAGGCCAACATTTAACCCATCAAGGAAAGGATCAATAACCCAATATATAATATTAACCCATCATTCATAGAAAATGGTCATGGGTGGTACATATAGAATATTTATATCTAATTATTTTATAATTACTACGAGCTTATACTACATGCATCATAATAATTTGATCATAATTTTTTTATTATTATCTTATGATTCAATTAATTTTTCACTTAATTGACACATGTTTCCCTTTTTTTATTTATACTTAAATTAAAACATTACATAAAAATCATGTAGAAAATTTTTAACCATATTGTAGAAACTTCAACTCATCATGCTAAACATGGAATAAATATTAATTAACATGTCATATATTTTAACATGCTCGCAAAAAAATCACTTATATAATTTATCAACCATTCAATATATTGGTTAAAATAATCATTTCATATATATATATATATCATTACTTATAAATTGATGTCATGCATCATTAATGTTTTCATATAAAGATGGAGGATGAGCCTCTTTTATCAAAAACCAGAAAAATATATAAACTGAGAAGAGTATGGGAAAAAATGAAAAACCCAAAGAAAATCTACTTATTAATCTTTCTCAACAATCAAGAACTTAGCATCCTTTATTCTTCTTGTATTGAATTCTAATCATACCTTCCAAGATCGTTCCCATGACCCCTTGATCTCCTCCTAATTGAGGGAATATATTGGAGCCTCTCGCAAAGAATCTCAACATTAGTTCTTTTAGAATCAGAGTTATCATATTGTCTTTCCATACATTTTTCAGGAGAATTATATCTTTTCACTGGCGTTATCATCCCCTATACCACCATTGATTCAAATGAATCCAAAGTATCCTTTTTTCTCATCCGGGAAGCTATAAATGGAATCCTACATCACAATGGGACCATTAATATTCTGATCATAGAAAGAAGTAGTGTAACATGCCATAAATTACTCAACCACCACTGGAGATACCACCAGAGACTTTGTCTTCTTATAGGACACAATCCAAAATCCCTCATTATCCACAATAGTTTTTGAAGAAGTTTGGAAAGTTTTAGAAATTACTGGAGAGTTATATTATAAAACTTTCTTACCATTTTGGCTATATAGAGCAGCCATCCTTTTTTATGAGATTTTAGGATCCACCTTGAGTTTGATTTCCTCCTCAAACACTTGTTCAGTTATTTAATCATCATCTATAAGAGACAAACAAGATTGATTTTGTTGTGATGCAACACATTGTCCACCATTATTATCATCATTGTGAAAAGTCACCTCTTCATAAAATATTTCATCCCAATAATTCATCTTATTCTCATATGTGTTATCATAGACATTAGTTGGGTCACTTGGGTGTTCACTCTTCCCATAAACTATTGTATTGGAATCCCTATAAGCAGCACCCTATACCTCCTTATTCTGCTTGAAATTTTTCATAGTAATGCCTAGACCATCGTTACTCTTACCAAGATCTTTTCCATCCTCATTCTGCAAAAACTAAGGAAAATTATTAGTTTTCTAATCAGATACACTTTTTCTCTTCTTGAGACAATTTCTCACATCATGACCATGCAAAGAAAAAAAGATACAGAGTGTGGAAAATCAACAGATATATGAGTCATGACCAATAACATTAAATTCCTTACATAATTTTTCATTTTTTTTATAAACAATATTCAGCTCAATAATATCATCATCAGTTGCAAGCATTACCTGATCCATAATATTTGATCCCAGTTCAACCTTAACCAAGAACCTGGCGAAGTGACCAAGTTGAGCCACTTCCATTTCCTTATCAATTTTAATCGAGATGTCAATGGATAGAGAAATGTATTGCAATATTTTGGGGTTCCATAGTATCCATTTTAACCCCTAATACCTTACTCAAATTTGATTAGTGGTGTTACCAACCTCAAAGGGATTTAATTTTTTATCCAATTCACACAAGTGAATAATTCCATATTTGAGCACAATGTAACTAAAGCCCTAGGCTCAGACATTTCATTCTTCCATGGGGAAGAGCATGTGGAAGTATCCCCAACCAAGAGATACACACTTCCAGGTTAAAAAACCCCAAACCAACAAAATATTCTCTTTGAGTTAATCAATTTTCAGAGGCTGAGATCCTTTAGGCATAAATAAGTGAGGAATAATTAAGAACTCACCCATTTTGAGCAGCACTAAGACCATGTAAGGGTCAAATTTGATTTGTGCTATATTCTATTTTCTTATAATGGAATAATAAATTCTTCCTTTAAGAAATCAAAGGAACTTATAGCAACTTTATCCTCATTAGGAGCACCATGGCATGCCTGGTGCTGGATCCCTATAGCAGCTTTAAAAGTGCCTCTTACCGCTACCCCCAAAACTGCATGCGGTGAAACCAACTCCTAAGAAACATGAGAGTCAAAAAGAACATGGCATGAAACATTATTATCTCCCAATAATTCATCAGTTCTAGGCAAGCCATCATGGGTGTGCTGAGATGAACGCCTCTCAGATAAGGCAAGTGTGTGCAGAACCACTGCTACATTCACCGAGACCACCGGGACATGTCGCTCAGACAAATCAAACATCGCAAAAGTCACCAGAAATTCATGGGATCACTGAGATTCATGGCATTTGGAATATAAAAATCCATATGGGACCACCATAGGATATGTTGAGGGTTCCTCAGTTCACTAAACTTGAAGCCTTCTCTAATGAAGTAAGCTTAGAAGGATCCCACAACATATTTGGTGCTCCCTTCTCTACCCACACCCCATCTGAAGATCGTGATACCAATTTGTGGCCAAAGAAGTGTGAAACTATCATAGATCGTGGCACAAAACCCTAGATTGTTGTTTCTCCATCTAAGCATGCATCATTAATTTTTTCTAAGTATAATATTCATTATTCATGCGTGACTGTATCTCGTAAATTCATACATTATATGCATTAATATTTCATAACTCGAGTATTCTCTTCCATTAATTGAATGAATAATTACAATTTTCCTTTAATTTCAAAAAATTTCTAAAATTATCATTCCATCCTTACCCGTCAAATATAAATTTATATTATGAAATTTTAGAATATAAATTCTGATGCTAAAATTTTTCTTTCAAAATACATTAACATAATCAATAATTAATCATCAAAGGAATTCTTAATCAATAAGGAATCCAAAAAAAGTTATTCATGGGAATAAAAATCATATAAATATTATTCATCCCTAATGGTAATAATATATTTAATTCCAAACCTAATTCTACATTTTTTCAATTTAAACTACATAAAACATTAAATTATAATACTAAACATGGAATATTATGGAAATAAATTTAATAATCATATAATGTCATGAATTTGAAAGAAATCATGTTTATATTAGTATGAATCAATTAATTAATAAATAAATAAACACAACTATAATGACTACACTATATCAAAATACATTAGTAAAGATAAACACACTAACATATTTTAAAATTATATCTTAAAAACAACTTGGGATAATGATTCATGCACCTTTTATATAGTTTTTAACAATTGATTCATTTTCAACTAAACATGATTGGTTGTTCATCATGGTATTTGTATCTAATTAAAAGGAGCTATTATAACCATATACTAACCAATATCACATTGAAATTTAAATTTATATAATAATTCACAGTGGGGGATAAATAGAATTTTTCTAGCTCGTCCCTTGTATTTTCCAAAAGTTTTTCTAAATTTCATTGTTTCCCAAACAGACCCAAAGAATCATCACTTGTTCCTAACACTAAACATCATCCAATCTCTCAACCAAAATCCTTGACAACACATTTCCATGCCCTTCCCATATTGAAACCCCTTTAGGGTCAGTATTGGAGATGTTTGTGAGCCCCAAATCCCAACTCAAATTTTCCATGGGTTGGAAACTAGTGATGAGGGTATCTATCACATGTTTGTATGGAATTACCAACAAAAATACCTTGAAAATAAAGATTCGCCAGTAATCAACTCTATATAAATAATAAAAAATAACTATTCCCATAATCAAACCATTTTTTCATATGAAGGAATATAATAAAATCAAGGATAATGTAGGAACACAGTATATAACTACACTCCAGCTACTTGAATAGAATCATTCCCATTCTCCATTGAACTTCTCTAAAAAACAACTATAGAAAATGGTAGATTTGTGAACACATTGTATACTCTAAAGTATTACACTATTAAATGACAGTGACCTAAGCTTCACTCAAATGATATTTAGATTAATTTTTAATTTCAGAGTCCCAGGATATCCTTATAGTTAAAATGGTAAATTTATCCAATCAGGTAACCTAAATATTATCTAATGTTTCCATAAATTACAAGGTTTGTTTTTTACTCTAAAACTAATATAACATGAAATTTTAGTTGTACTAAGGCCTTGATAAAAATATATTAAGTTGATAATATTATTTTTATCCCACTCGCTTTATTTTAAAGAATTATTTTTTCCCTACTAAATTATGTATCAAACATAATTTCTTACATAATTGTTTCATTAGGAATGTGACTTTTACCAAAGGGGTGTTTTATTTTCTATTCACATAAATGACCATGATACTTGGCCATCTTGGTAGAATTCGTAGTGATTTTAAATAGGGAAATTTTTATTTATATTAAGAATTCATTATAGTGATTAAATTTTATTATCCTTAGCATATATATAATCCCATTTACCATAATTCCTAGGGTTATTCATAGCCTAGGAATTCTTAGAGCCAACATAAGGAGTTCTTGATAAGGTTATAAGAACAACCTATTTAGATTGATGATGGATATAAGTGTGTAACCTTCCTCAATGAGTGTTCCTTTTTTAATGTAAGGATGTGTTATTTTTTTTAAGACCCATTATTCATGGTTTAACCATTGGAATTATTTATATGAATTGAATTTTACACTTCATTTATTTTATTATTTTCTGTCAAAATTGTAAAATATAAATTCAACATTCTTTATGAATTCTTTATTGAATATATTATTATAAACTTGGTTCTACATTCTCTACATATAGAACCATCATATTGGTTATGATTCTATATTATTCATTAAGTCATGAACTTTTTTATATGTGTTGGTGATGATAAACAGAGAAGTAATAAAATTATTATTTTTATCTCTATTCTCTTTCAAAAATCCTCTCACAAGTATTTCCCCTCTCTTTTCAATCTATTCCTCTTTATCACATGTATAGGATAGGAAACTGATCTTAGGGGTAGTTGATAGAATTAAAAGGTGATATAAGATTGGTTAATGGTGAAGGATTGTGGTGATAGCAGTGCATATAAGTGGGGATGTTGATGGCCAGTGTGAGCAAGGAAGCTAAGTGTGAGAAGGGATGGTCGGTGCGATATAGTGGCAGCATGATGTCGTCATAAGGTGGAATCGGTTGTAGAGAGGCACACAAGGGTTATAGATTATGACAATGAGTGGAATTATATGTGGGGTACTGTATATGGTAGTGGTGTTTGGGGACGAAAGGTTGTAAAATGGTGTCAAAGAATAGGTTTAGTGGTTGGATGGTGGATGGTCAGTGTTGGGGTGGCTGACCATGAAAAGCAAGAGGTGGCCATCATGAATTTTTTAATGTGGTAAGTGAAGGATAGGGTTTCCCCCTCCCCCATCCATCTATATTAAAAAAATTATAAATTAAAAAATATAACAATGAGTTTGGGGAGCTAGTGCATAGAAAAACCATATTTTCGGTGTTGGGGGTGGTGGTGGTGGTGTTATTGTTGTTTTTGTTGTTAGTGCTAGTATTGGTGTTTGTTTTGGGATGTTTTTGGTGCTAGTTCCGGTTCTAGTGCTGGTGTTGTTTTTTCTCTCCTTATTTTCATTCTTACCATTTTTTCATTTTTTTTGTTTTTTTTTGTTTTTTTTTCATTTTTGTAATTTTTTTCATTTATTCATTTTTTCATTATTTTTATTATTTTCATTTTTTCATTATTGTCTTTTTTGGTGTTGTCGTATTTTTTTGTCAATTTTTTTGTTTTTCCATTTTTTAATTATTTTCATTGTTTTCAATGTTTTCATTTTTTTGTCATTGTTTTCTTGGTTGTCATTGTTGTTAATATATTCATTGTTTCATTATTTTTTATGTTTTCATTATTGTTTTTATTATTGACATTATTTTCATTATTTTCATAATTGTTGTTGTTTTCTATATTTTCAATGTTTTCATTGTTCTTCTCATTTTCTTAATTTACGTTATTGTCTTCATTGTATTTATTTCTGTTGATGTATTTGTTATCATCATTTCCATCATTTCAATTATTTTCATCATCTATATTATTGCCATCATTATCGTTATTATCATTGATGCCTTCTTTATCATCATTTTCATCATTGAATTCAATGTTATCTTTGTCTTCATTCACATCATTGTCATTTTTGTCATCATTTTCTTCATTATCATCATTATAAAAATTGTCATCATTGTCTTTATAGTCATCATTTTCATCATTTTCATCATTCTCATCATTGTCATCATTGTTTTCTTTGTCATTATTGTCATTATTTTCATCTTTATTATCATTTTTGTCATTGTAGTTTTCATGTTCATTTTCATTATCATTGTTGTTTTTCTTATCGATATCCTTTTTGTTGTCATTGTTGCCTTTATTATTGTTTTCCTAATCATTGTTATTGTATTTATCTTTGTTCTTTTCATTTTCCTTGTATTTTTCATTGTTGTTGTATTTTCTATTGTTCTTTTCATTTTTATTGTCATTTTCCTTGTCATTGTTCTTATCATTTTCATTATTATTATCATTGTCATCATCATGTTCCCCTTCATTTTTTTTATTTTTTCATTATTGTTGTCATTTTTATTTTTGTTGTTTTTTCTGTGTCCTTATCATTATCGTTTTCATTTTAATTTTCATTATCATTGTCACTATCACTGTTGTTGTCACTATCATTGTTTTTGTTTTTTTCATTTTCATTTTCATTGTCATTTTATTTGTCATTTCATTTTTTTTTCATCATCATTTTCATTTTCATCGACACCATCATCTCCATCATTTTCATAATTTTCCTCATTATTATCCTTGATGTTGTCTTTTTTACTATTTTCTTTATCATTATCATTATTATTTTCAATTTTTGTTTTCATTATTGTCATTATTTTGGTATTTTTTTGTTTTATTATTGTTTTTGTGGTTGTTTTTTTTGTTCTTGTTCTTGTGGTTGTTTTTGTTTTTGTTTTTGTTTTTTATGTTTTTTTTATTGTTGTTTTTTTATAGATCCTTTTCTAGGTTATATCTTCATCATGTGGTATTGTATTAAAGATCTATTTCTGTAATTATGATCATGGAATCAAGATGATCGATACAAGACCAATATCTAATATATAATTATAACTTGTGGAATGAGCCTTGGGTCTCTTGATTTAGTTACCCACATTTATGATGAGATAAAATGAATAATTTTCATTGAATTCGAATATTCAAAAAATTAATATAAAATCCTAAGTTTTTTCCATTAATATCTCAATGATATGATCCTTTTGTCCATGTGATTTGTATTTTGAGGTGAGATATAATTTTTTTGAATTTAGGCACTGAAAGACCAATGCAGGGTTTTAGTATGGTGATAGAGTGTTCTCACCTTATAGGTTCATTTGATATTCCGCTATATTCTTGGGTTCCAGATCCTCTATCTGTGAGTTATTTTATAAGAAGGATTGGAATTCCCCCCACCTACTTGGGTCTGGGGTCCTGTATTTTCAGAGTCAGTATTCCCCTCATCTAAGATCTAATTCAAAGCTAGGATCCTCTAATAGTGTCAGTATTCCCCTTGACTATGGTGTATTCCAGCGAGTTTGAGATTTTCCACTATAGTTCATGTGAGGTTATGTGCATTTCTTATCATTAGAAGTGAATATATTTTATTATTGGTATGGTTAAAATAGATTGGAAGGTGCATTTATCCATTAAATTATGACCAAGCTTCATCAATGATAAATCTCTCCTTCATAGTTTTTGAAATTGTGGGGTGGTTAGGAAGGTTTTCAAGATCAGATGGTGTGGGTATTTTAACTCCATAGGTACCTAAGGCATCCATTAGTATTCTATATAAAGTTGGATATTGAATTCAGCCTTCATATGCTATTTACTACTCTGAGGGTACCTAGTATCTTGCGAGGTCTGGATATTCCTTGTTTGGAGGTGAGGTTATTGAGACAAATCTATATTCCTAAGAATTATAGTTGTAGAGAATATCTAGTGTATTCTTTATTATATTCCACTTGGTTACTCTCTCATATCGAGGTTTTGATCTGAAATTTAACTTTAGTTTTTTCCATGGTGGTTTTTAGGTGTTCAATAGAGTATCCTTATACCCACCCATGTACAAACCATGTGCTCATATGAGTTGTTCCTGTGTAGATGGTGCATAATCTTGTAGATGTTTTTGGAATATATGGATCTAGTTTTGATTGTACAGAGCTAACTATTGTGAGACATAGTGATGCATGATGTAGCATGGTGGTTCTTGGTGGTGTTTGTAACTATTATGGTTGTAGATCATTCCAATATTATATGCAGTGAGGAGTAGATTTCTAGTTTCTTGTATCCATCAAATTCAAACGTTTTTTAGATGTATAGTTGTACTATATTTTCCTATGTGGAAATAAACCTATATTTTTATTTTCATATAAAAGTGTTTTAAATAATTCAATTATACAAATATTTATTTCACATGTGATGTTGGTTATTTTATGCATTTGAGATACACATTTATTATAGGTTGATATAGGGAAAGATCTCCCATAATGTTTGATATTCCTAGTTTATGTTAGTCACTTTTTCTAGGACTATGGGATATATTATTGGGGTGTCACACTCAACATACTATTATATCAATAGGGGCACCAATGGGAAAAAAATTCAGAGTGGTATCAAAGAGGGTTTGTACTTGGGACGGAGTTTGGTGTTAGAAATCATGTGAGTACAGGTTTGGGAATTATGATAATGATATTATTGGGGTCATAATTATAATTATCATACTAGTGAGACCATTTAAGGTGAGGTATCCAATTTATCCTTTCTCCAAAAATTTGATAACATGTTAATAAACTTATAGATCTAAGTCATTATTTTAGGATACATGTTAGTTGGTCTATACATCATATAGTGATTAGTTAATCATTTTTATGTTCTTCCTGGGTCATGTCATCCATTTATGCTCTAATGCTTACGGGGTGATCTTTTCAAATTAAGGGTGTTACATAATGATAGACAAAATTTATTAATAAGTAAGTTCATGATTATCTCATGCCTATAGTTGGGCATCTCGCCATTAGTTAGTGAGAAATGAGGTGATATTTTATCAGAATTGTCCAATATACACTATTGAACTATGAAAAAAGTTAGTTTCTCCCCCCTTTTCACATGGTGTATCCCTTTATAATAAATAGTATGGAATTCCACAATGAGTTTCAAGATACTACCCATAGACTAAGAATGTTGCATGCATGTTTCCAATAAAGGTCATATGAGTTTATTAGGTAAGACTAGACTTTAGGTGGTGGAGTATTGGCTATAGTCTAGAAATTACATTTTTATCTAGTTTGAACACTCATAGGACATATTTTTATTACTCAATTACATTCCCTATATGACACATTGAGCTGATAGTAGAGTATGTTTCTCTCAACTCAAGATGGTACGAGTCTACCTAATTGGAGTTTGATTTATCATTTTGGATGGATATTTTTTTGAGGATATTAAACCCTCCATAGGTAAGCATGATAGAGAATGAGTATGTGTTGAGTCCTATGAGCCTTAAAAAAAATTCCCAAACATTTTTCATTATATAATATTTTAATATCAAAGATTCAGGTGGGGATATGACTGAAGTGTTAACAAGTTTTGTTTGTGTTTTCATGAAACACCACCTATGCAGGAGACCCCCAATCAGGCATTGGAAGATTAATAATACTTGGATGAGATTCTCCTTAGTTATGGAACAAGATTAGTTTTTAATTTAAGGATATCCAAAGTAGTGTTTTGGATAGATCACTACATTAAGGTTAGCATCAAAGTCATGAAATTTTCTATTAAAATTGTTAGCTAAGTACAGATTTGTTTCAGTTTAGGAGTGGTTAGTGTGAGAGAAAATATATAAGAATGATTATTTACACTTATTCCACAATCATTGCCCTTAATTAGAAATTTTCAATAAAAATGTGTTAAATTTTGGAAGATTCACATGATATAAGGATTTGGTAAAGCATCAATGAGTTTGGTTCAGAATACAATTCATTTCTTTTATTTCATGGAACCCCATGCAGGATCGCATAAGAGTGAGGTATTCATTAAATATCTGATATTTAGGAGTTAGGGATTCTAGAGGAACCCTAAGTCAAACCTTTTTTAAATATAGATTTCCCACTAAGGGGGTCATCTTTCACTCACCTCCTTCTAGAAAATTGAGATCATCATATTCAAGGATAGGGTTAGAAAGTTTCAGCTTTATCAATTATTAAATGTAAAACTAGATTAGATCATAGAGTCCTCTATGTTACTTGATGAGTCGTGGTCACTGAATTTTTTGGTGAGAAATATCTCTCATCAGGTGTGGTTAGTGGAGTCTACTCTTAGTGTGTTTTGATCAGTAACCCATCAGATTGTAGACATGGATTTATTAATTATGTGTATAAATAAGAATTGTTTCCTTATAAATATGGAAAAAAGATTGAATACATCCAAATAGAATTCCATGGTAGTTCCTTGAGGATAAATTTAAATATGTATCATATTTTATTCTAGAGATATCATTCAAGTGATAGCTATGTGGAATATTAAATACCCTTGCAACATTTATGAAGCTTCAAGATTGAATCCAATCTATTATTTGTTTAATGTAGATAATATTAGGAATTTGAATATTTTACCAAGTCTTACCATCAGAGTAACAGTGTCATAGTAAACATCCATAGTGTGAGATCCAGATTCATAGAGTTGAATTGGTCATCCAAATGTTGAAGATGATATGATTAATAAGATCATAGTGGTACAGCATCAGTATAGAATTTGATACTTCTTGGTGGGGCCTCTTTGTTTGAATAATGGAAGGTATGGTGAGATGTAAGATCCCAGACCTCTTAAGGGTGTGACCGTATTAAAATTTTGGATTTAATATATTGTTATTTAATTAATGGGATATTTTAGGGAGAATGAGGGGCCTTTGGGGTGTTCTGGGAGTTTGTTTCATAAAAGGAAGGAAAATTGGGCCAACATGTGCATGGTGCAAGGTTGGCATATGGTTGAGTAAACCATGTGGCCTCCCTAGGAAAGCCATGAAACCTTAGATAGAGGTGTTTTAAGTGTTTGACACACAGTTTTTTAAAACATGTGGAATCCCTAGGTAATCTTGTGAAATTGTAACGCCCTGACCCCAGTTACCCAGAGTCGGTGCATTATTACGTAACATTGTCATGATTACAAAAGATCAAGTCTCGAAAGACTGATTATTTTAGTAGCCTTGGAAACACTAGATACATTCATAAATGTTACATTACATCATAAAATGAAAAATCATAATAACATAGTATCCATAGTCCACAGTCATATCCCCTTCATACTATCCCTGTAGGTCATTCATAAAATACTTCTTCACATCCTGGAAAAATAAAAAAATTGAAAGGGGTGAGCTCAGATGCTCAGTAAGGATAACAATATAGCAGAAACTTTCATAAATAAACATAAACATTTAAGGCAATGTATAACTAAACAAAATCCTTTTAAACTTAAACTTCAGCATAATATGGAAAAAATAAAATGAAGTAATTCCATTTACTTATTCACGTGGATATTCTACTAGTCGAATAATCACATGTAATATCAATAACCACTTTCATAATGATGGAATGCATAATTCCAGACTATCATAACCACATAGTCAAGGCCTTGTGCCAAGACTACAAATAATATTTTGTCAATACCTTGTGCCAAGACACTATTTTGTCTCATTAGACCTACTGATTCATTGAGGAGCTATAGCGGGCTCCACCCGTCACTTATTAAGTCCAATTCATTCCTCATATGAACAGGTTTAAACATATCATAAACCATAACATAATCATATCACATAAAACATACATAAAGGAAACATAACATTTCCACATTTCAATCACAAGATATAAATACAACACATTGATATAATAAAACCATTTTCAATACCAAAATAAAATAAAAGTAAAACTTAGTATTTATTTTTCATTTAAAAAAAGTTATGGCTTGTAGAGAAAGCTGAAACTCAAATAATGGTCACGGCGGCGGAGAAGTCGTTGTTGCCGCATACGTACAACAAAAAACATTCCCTTTTGTCATTTAGTAAAACGCTTCATTTAAAAAGATTCATTTTGAATAAACATAAAAGTAAAAGGGGTTTATACACTGTATAAGAGAAAGTCTTGTATTAAAACAAAATATGCCTCAATGAAAGAATATTGAGACGAAGTCCCTTACCGCGTGTCCGACTTGACTCGATCATTATTTAATCTCCTGAATAATAAACTAGAGTTAATTTATAATTGCTTAAGAATATTTTTCAAATTCATTATTCCTTTTATATCACTTATTACCATGTTATGAACATTATTTAATTATTTAAGTTAATAACGATCATTTTGTCAATCTTTGGTACTTGAGTCAAAAATAAACTTCTTGTAATTACAAGTTGTTCATGTGGTAAAATATCCATTATATCCAGAATTATATTCATGATGTAGATATCATATATATCCAGTATATCCAGTATATAAATTCATTTATAATATTACATAACATTTAGAGGTAAGAAATGAAATGCACCGTTCATGGAGACGGTAAGTTGTACATACGCATGAACGCTACTTTCATTTATATTTCATATTTAATGAAATGAAATAATAATGATATAAAGGTATATTATAATTCTTGTATAATATCATCTATAATATCATTTAATCCATCCTTTATACGTCCCACATATGGCATTAACGATTCAAATCACTTTGAGGGGGTGGTAGTCCGTACTTCCTAAAATGAAATTATCGCGTTTACCCATAATGGAAATCATAAAGGTATGCCATAAATGAAAAATACAGAAGCATAAGGAAAACATAAACATAATATATATCATATATAAATATAGTGACATCTTAATGTCCACCATGAGAGGTGTTAAAATAATATTGAACAATCATCGTTTTGTGAGGTAGTAATTCGCCACCCACAGAAACAGTATATTCATTAACCATTAGATGAAGGTGTGTGTAAGTGTAAATAAAATACTTCTCATAAAAACATCCTAGTATATTGAAGATACTGGTTTTGTTAAAAAAATAAAGTAATAAAAAGAGTTTAAGGGGTTGGAGAAGCAAAATAAAACAAAAGAATATAAGAGAAGACATTACATTAAAATCGGGTAACTTTTTTGATTTGAGCCAAAGGCTTCCTTGGGAAGACTTCTGCCCAAATTGAGGCTTATAGGAGTTAGAGAGAGAATCTGAGAGAGTATTTTGGTAGAGGTTGGCCGAGCCAAATGGCTTTGAAGTTGTGAATAATGTGGTAGTGGTGGGGGCCTTTTATAAGAGGAGGGGAGGGGCACTCTTGGAAAGTAATGAAATGTTACATTATTATGAAATGATTTTCGGATTTTAAAGGTCCCACAATGATATATTTTAAGGATAAGGTGATAAGGGTTCTAAATCCACCCATAAAATAGGCTTTAGACAAGTGTAAGTCTTAGATTTCACCTTATCTTTCCATTTTTTTTAAATCGTTCATTAATGAAGTAATTGTTGCATCATCATGGTGTGATAAATATATTTATTTATTTAATGCCTAAAAATTATAAAACAAATTACCATGATGTAGGAAATATTTTTATCTTTCCAATGAATATTTATAGTCAAAAATATGACATCTATAACCCCTTATAAAAATTGTTTTAGTAAAACAATACATGTTTGTGACATTTTTATTTTTACTTTAAATAAAAGATATTAATGTCATTATCTTACACAAGTGGATCCATGGGGTCCCAAAAATCGTCACATGGTTTTTCTTGGTTGGCCATTACTCATCCAATAAGAGTAGGACATGGGTCAATATATTTTTATATTCTTATAATATCATTTTTACCTTAAATTACCCGAATTACCCCTAACCGCGGTTAATAAAACTCAAAAGTTACTATTCATCAAAAATTATTTTCATCCAATTGAACCACATTTTACTTACTAATGACAACCATGTATGTCGGATTTTTGAAATTCAATTCACAGAAGTGGTAAAGTTTCATTTAAACAAAAAATTAGTTTTTCAACTACCACTTAGTGGTTTCACTATTCATCAAAATTGAAGTTTTTCAGAAAAATACCAAAAATTAACCCTAAGCTATATTTGATATTCCTAATTCAAAAACGATTTATATTTTAAAAAATTCAAAACATATAAGTTTAATTAATTAATTTAATAATTAATTCCTGTTGTCACAACAAATAGCGTGTTTTTAAGAAACAATATATATCAAAAGATTGACAATTGTTTATGTCCAATTTCAAAGTGAAATTAATTATAATGACCACCATTGGATAAAACAGATAAAATATATTATAATTATACTTTAAAACCACTCAATTGTATAATTTATCACTATAAATTATTTTGATTAAAAAAGTTGTTTTTAAGTATTTTTCACTATTCATCGAAAATTGGAAGTTCTCAGAAAAATACCAATGATTCAACATAGGCTAATTTCGATATTATGAATCCAAAAATGAAGTCCATTTTGAAATATAAGATTTATATAATTTCAAAAGGTGGGTATTTCTATTCATAATGGCTATTTTTATTGGTCGTGGTGTGTTAGAATCTCAAACTTGCGTACAATGCAAGCTATTTCCTTATTGAAAGAGAAGTGTATCATGGAAGCTTGGGTTGTTACATTCTACCCTCCTTCAATAAATTGCCTCCTCGTAATTTGAAATTGTTCTTCTAAAATAAAAGGTTCAAAGTAGAAAATACCTTTGTGGAAAACCCATATTGGAAATAGGGTTAATAAAAATATAAATTTAAAAGAAAGAAAGAGAAGTACAAAGGTCAACCGAGATAGCCCATACTAGGATTCTATGAAAACATGGATATCAAGGAGAAACAAATCATCAAGTTCTGATGGAGAGTTGTAGAAAACAGGATTAGGAGAAAGTTAACTACAATAAAATCACAAACTTGTGATTGGTTAAACGATCATTGATTCCCCAGTAGGAAAAGTTAACCAATAATGTTTTTGTTTTAAGTTACCTTTCATAAAGTTGAGGAATTTATTTAGGAGATTTACTAAGAATGTAAGGAAATATAAATACTTTTCATGTAGACTTTTCATTCTTTAATAAATTTTTACCACAAACCCATCTTTCACTCAAAAAGGTAATAGAACTCAAAAATGTTATATTTATCAAATCGTACAAGGTTCCAAATATTAACACATACCATTTAGATTAGGAAAACTATTTTTTAATAACCAGGGACTTCCTGTAGGCTAGTGGTAGGTAAAAAAGGCCTATCACACTATGGTTGTGGGTTTGATTCCTACAGTTTTGTCCGACGAGACGGGTTATCCCCGGACCTGCAGGTTGTCCTTTTCCTAAAACTATAGTATTATAATATTCCAAAAATAATATTCAGAAATGTTTTAACCTTAAAAAATACTATCCAAAGTTAAACTTAATCCATTACAACCTTTATAGTTATCCAAAATACCTCAGCCCAGACTTTCTCTAAAAGGTCTCTAAATTCCAAAATCAATTGTAACATCAGATTCCCCAAACAAAGTAAAGTTTCTCTTATTGTCACATACTAAAAATATGATTACCTTCATCATATTAAAACCTTAATGAAAACAAAAAGTACTGTAGTACAATCCTTATATATATCACATTATTCTTATAACCATAATATAGTTCTTGAGTCCAAAAACACAAATACAATAATTATTCAACTTCATCTGTAGTAACAGCATAAGCTTGGACTTTCTCCCTTGGCCTTTTTTGAGGTAAGTTTCCTTGGAGCTTAGGGAATTCATTTTCATAATGCCCCATTTCTCTACAATTGTAGCATTCAACATTGATAGCCTCTTTCTTTCCCTTACAATCACGATCCTGGTGACCTTTTTCTTCACATTTGTAACAAACTCTCATTCCCTTTAGGCAAGTACCGGGGTGATTCTTCCCAAAATTATCACATAATGGAAAATCCTTCTTTCCCTTTTTCCCTTTATCTGTCTCTTGTTCCACCATTCTCTTTTTCTCTTTCTTTACTTTATTGTCATGAGATTTAGAGAATTCATTTTCTGTCTTGATAGAACACGATATTATATCCTCATACGTTGAGAAATATTGTGATACTAAAGCTCGATGGAGAAATGGTTTTAACCCATCAAAGAAAAGATCAATCTTACTTCTTGGGTTACGTATATAATCTGTAGCATGCCTCGCTAACCTTGTAAAGTTAGACTCATACTTTGCGACTTTATCATCCTCATTTTTCCTCAAACTCAGAAATTGCATTTCCATATATGCTCGATGGTCACGAGGAAAGTTTTTTTCTAAGAAAAGCTCTTTGAACTCTCTCCATTCCATACTTGATACTTATTCATCTTCCTTTTTATTTTGAATCAATGACCACCATTGATCAGCATCTCCAATGAGGCGGTAAACTACCATGATAACGTTTTCCCTTTCACTACTCCCCAAGGCATGGAATGTTTTCTCTAAGGAATTTATCTATTGCTCAGCTACTAAGGGATTTGTACTCCCATTGAATGTTAGTATTTTTTTCCTCATGAAGCGGTCTAACATTGATCCTCCACATTGCGGATCAGGGTGATCCATACGGGTAAGGTTACTATTCATAACCTGAGTGAGTTGTCCCAGTATGGTGATAAGCTGATCAGCACCAGTTGTATCACCAACTCCATTATAATTATCTTGAGCGGGAGGGAAATCCCTACATAGAGTGCGTGCCTTGATATAGTTTCCATTCCTTCCACTAGGCACCATTTCTAAACAATGTCATAAACTAGATTAGTTTATGAATTGAAATACATAATTCCATACTTTTAAAACACTTAACATAAATTGAACTATTTATGGATATAATCCATAAAAAAATGTTTTTTTAGGAATTATATACTCATAAACCCATCATAATGTTTTGTAAAGAAAATGAGAATTATCTTAAGAATATCCCCCAGGAGTGTCGTAACCAAGAGTGCAGTAAGGCCTGTTGTCGTGCACCAGTTCTCATTCGAGTCTAGCTCAAAGCGGTGTTTTCGGGGTTTACCCCTAGGTACATCTATGCCAGATCCACCTCTAATTGCTCGTATCCATACAGGGATGTATTGCTCAGAAAACTCAAAAAATCTCTTCAATACCAAAATTCTAGGAAGTTCTTCTATACTAATCCTCAAAGTCTATCTTAGGGCTATGTGCTCTGATTAGAGTTTATCTAAATCTAGATTCCAAGGTTAGTACTGAACTGACTCTGATACCAACTGTAACGCCCTGACCCCAGTTACCCAGATTCGATGCATTATTACGTAACATTGGCATGATCACAAAAGATCAAGTCTCAAAAGACCGATTATTTTAGTAGCCTTAGAAACACTAGATACATTCATAAATGTTACATTACATCATAAAGTGAAAAATCACAATAACATAGTATCCATAGTCCACACTCATATCCCCTTCATACTATCCCTGTAGGTCATTCATAAAATACTTCTTCACATCCTGGAAAAATTAAAAAATTGAAAGGGGTGATCTCAGATGCTCAGTAAGGATAACAATATAGCAGAAACTTTCATAAATAAACATAAACATGTGAGGGAATGTATAACTAAACAAAATCCTTTTAAACTTGAACTTCATCATAAAATGGAAAAAATAAAATGAAGTAATTCCATTTACTTATTCACATGGATATTCTACTAGTCTAATAATCACATGTAATATCAATAACCACTTTCATAATGATGGAATGCATAATGCCAGACTATCATAACCACATAGTCAAGGACTTGTGCTAAGACTACAAATAAGATTTTGTCAAGGCCTTGTGCCAAGACACTAGTTTGTCTTATCAGACCTACCGATGCATCGAGGAGCTATAGAGGGCTCCACCCGTCACTTATTAAGTCCAATGAATTCCTCATATGAACATGTTTAAACATATCATAAACCATAAGATAATTGTATCACATAAAACATGCATAAAGGAAACATAACATTTCCACATTTCAATCACAAGATATCAATACAACACATTGATATAATAAAACCATTTTAAATACCCAAATAAAAGAAAAGTAAAACTTGGTATTTATTTTTCATTTAAAAAAATTTGTGGCTTGTAAAGGAAGCCGAAACTCAAATAATGGTCACGGCGGCGGAGAAGTCGTTGTCGCCGCATACGTACAACAAAAAAACATTCCCTTTTTTCATTTAGTAAAACGCTTCGTATAAAAAGATTCATTTTTAATAAATGTAAAACTCAAATGGGTTTATACACCGTATAAAAGAAAGTCTTGTATTAAAACAAAATATGCCTCAATGAAAGAAGATTGAGACGAAGTCCCTTACCTCGTGTCCGACTTGAGTCGATCGTTCTTTAATCTCCTGAATAATAAACTAGAGTTAATTTCTACTTTCTTAAGAACCTTTTTCAATTTCATTATTCTTTTTATATCACTTATTTCTATGTTATGAACATTATAAGAATATTTATGTTAATAACGGTCGTTTTGTCGATCTTTGGTACTTGAGTCAAAAATAAACTTCTTATAATTACAAGTTTTTCATGTGGTAAAATATCCATTATATCCAGAATTATATTCATGATTTAGATATCATATATATTCTATATATCTAGAATATAAATTCATTTATAATATTACGTAACATTTAGAGGTAAGAAATGAAATGCACCATTCATGGAGACGGTAAGCCGTACGTACGCATGAATGCTACTTTCATTTCTATTTCATATTTAATGGAATGAAATCATAATGATATAAAGTTATATTATAACTCCAGTATAATATCCTATATAATATCATTTACTCCATCCTTTATACGTCCCACATATGGCATTAACGGTTCAAATCACTTTGAGGGGGCGGTAGTCCGCACTTCCTAAAATGAAATTATCGTGTTTACCCATAATGGAAATAATAAAGGTATGCCATAAATGAAAAATAAAGAATCATAAGGAAAAAATAAACATAATATATATAATATATAAATATAGTTACATCTTAATGTCCGCCAGGAGAGGTGTTAAAATAAGATTGAACAATCATCATTTCGTGAGGCAGTAATTCGCCACCCAGAGAAACAGTATGTTCTTTAACCATTAGACGAAGGTGTGTGTAAACGAAAATCAAATACTTCTCATAAAAACATCCTAGTATATTATGTATACTGTTTTTGTTACAAAATAAAGTAATAAAAAGAGTTTAAGGGGTTGGAGAAGAAAAATAAAACAAAAGAACATAAGAGAGGACATTACCTTAAAATTGGGTAACTCTTTTTGATTTGAGCCAAAGGATTACTTGGGAAGAATTCTGCCCAAATTGAGGCTTCTAGGAGTTATATATGGAATTTGAGAGAGTATTTTGGCAGAGGTTGGCCGAGCGAAATGGCTTTGAAGGTGTGACTAAGGTGGTAGTGGTGGGGGCCATTTATAAGAGGAGAGGAGGGGAACTCTTGGAAAGTCATGAAATGTTACATTATTATGAAATGATTTTCGGATTTTAAAGGTCCCACAATGATATATTTCTAGGATAAGTTGATAAGGGTTCGAAATACACCCATCCAATAGGCTTTAGACAATTTTAAGTCTTATATTTTGACTTATCTTTCCATTTTATTTAAATCATTCATTAATGAAGTAATCGCTGCATCATCATGGTGTGATAAATAAATTTATTTATTTAATGCCTAAAAATTATAAAAAAATTACCATGATGTAGGAAATATTTTTATCTTTCCAATTATTATTTATAGTCTAAAATATGACTTCCATAACCCCTTATAAAAATTGTTTTAGTAAAACAATACATGTTTGTGTCATTTTTATTTTTACATTAAATAAAAGATATTAATGTCATTATCTTACACAAGTGGATCCATGGGGTCCCAAAAATCTTCCCATGGTTTGTCTTGGTCGGTCATGACTCATCCAATAATAGTAGGACATGTTTCAATATATTTTTATATTCTTATAATATCATTTTTACCTTAAATTACCCTAATTACCTCTAATCGTGGTTAATAAAACTCAAAAGTTACTATTCACCAAAAATTATTTTCATCCCATTGAACCAAATTTTACTTACTAATGAAAACCATGTATGTCAGATTTTTGAAATTCAATTCACAGAAGTGGTAAAGTTTCATTTAAACGAAAAATTAGTTTTTTAACTACCATTTTGTGGTTTCACTATTCATCAAAAATTGAAGTTTTTCAGAAAAATACAAAAAATTAACCCTAAGCTATATTTGATATTCCTAATTCAAAAATGATTTATATTTTACAAAATTAAAAACATATAAGTTGAATTAATTAATTTAATAATTAATTCCCGTTGTCACAATAAATAGCGTGTTTTTTAGAAACAATATATATCAAAAGATGGACAATTGTTTATGTATAATTTCAAAGTGAAATTAATTATAATGACCACCATTGGATAAAATGGTTAAAATATATTATAATTATACTTTAAAACCACTCAATCATATAATTTATCACTATAAATTATTTTTATTTAAAAAGTTGTTTTTAAGTATTTTTCACTATTCATCGAAAATTGGAAGTTCTCAGAAAAATACCAAAAATTCAACATAGGATAATTTCGATATTCTGAATCCCAAAATGAATTCCATTTTGAAATATAAAATTTATATAATTTCAAAAGGTGGGTATTACTATTCATAACGGCTATTTTGATTGGTCGTAGTGTGTTAGAATCTCGAACTTGCGTGCAATGCAAGCTATTGCATTATTGAAAGAGAATAGTATCGTGGAAGCTTGGGGTGTTACATAAATGGAATCACCATGGTCATAGGTAGGTTCACAGTTGGTTCATGTTTTGGAAAACCGAGTGACCAAACCTTGTGGCTCATTGAAAGTGTGATTTTCTAGTTTTTCCCCCTCAGTATTTTAAGTATCCCACCCAAATTTCTTCCCACACCCTTCTCAAGCAACCCCAGTTATGAACCCAAGTGACCCCATATTTCAAAGGGTGTTTATAATTTTATTCAAGGATTATAGGAGTGTCATTGGTTATGGATCAATGATCCAGGTAATTATTACACTCCCTTTTCTTCCTTTTTCTAGATTAGAGATTGTAGTTTTTATCATCTTCATCTGAATCCCTAAAATCGCCTTTTTCCAATAGATTCCACATTGGGGATTTAAAGGGTTTTTGGATCCATATATAAGGCTATAATTAAGAGTGTTTTCATCATCTAATTTTAGTTAGGTGGTCTATAAGTTATATCCTATAGTCTCAATGTCAATTTTTTCATGTGTAGTTGTGTTATTTCTTCCCCCTTGTTGTGTTTTTGATTCCATTAGTGAGATTTTGTATTTTGGTTGTCTAAATGATGAATTTAACCCCTCATGATCCCTATGGGGTGTGTTGAGTTTTATTTAACTGGTTTATGGCCACCCATGGGGTGAACCGACATTCCCAAACTTGAAAAATTGTAAGGTTAATCTTATAGTTGATTTGTGTTGAATTTGAGACATGGTAAATATGTTGACATGTGTGTTGAACGACTAAGAGGCCCAAAATATCAATGAGTCTAGATTTTTTTCATCGAATAAGGGGTTTTCATCTTATTTTTAATGAGTTTATTGATTTATGATTTGTAAAGGGGTTTTCATTTATTGTCTAAGGAATGTTCATGATGAATAATCTAATTAGGTTAAGGCATGTGAAATGGTGAACATGTTAAATTGGTAAATATTTGTGAATTGGTAAATGAGTTAAGTGGGTTATCATATCAAATGGTTTATAAATTATACATGAAAGTCATAGGAGGGTTAATGCATGTGAAATGATGAAGGGGATACATGGGTTAACATATGGGAATGGAGAAATATGTTAGTAGGAAAAAGTATGAGAATTTTGGATTATGATAATGGTATTAAGTATGTGAATTGATGAATATGTTAAATGGGGTATTTTATGGGAACTATTGAATATTAATTCCATGTTTTTTTAGGTATTTTGATTGTTATGTGTGTTTTTTTAGTATGGATTGAGATGCGGTATGTGTGTGGTGAGTGGATAAATAAGAATGTTTTCATTACTTAGTAGTGTGAGGTATTTTCTATATGTTCTACACCCATGGGACAAGTTAAAATAAGGGTCTAAAATCCACCCAAATATCATGGGTTTGGGAAGGGGATGGAGGACCTATTCCACTAATAGTTTCATTCAATAAGACTACCTAGACTGAGGCTTTGAGGTGAGTGAAATGTATTTTTTGTGATTTTTTTATCACTCATGATATATGGACTTTACTTATTCCCTTATGCATATTGGTTAACTACCATAGACCCTTATGTAAATGATGTAAATTCCTAACCCATGGAACACATGATGAAAATGGATTAAGTAATGAAGAATGGTATAAATGAAAAAAATGGTAATAATTACAGAAATTGATAGAGTAAAAATTGTTAACTAATTACACCTGAGTTGCCTTTGGTTTACTTTTATTTTACTTTATAATTTCATGAACTATCTGTTTAGACTAAATATTTTGGATACAACTTTGGTGGTCACCTACTGAGTTATACTCACACTCTGTTCAGGCCAACATTGGGTACGAGAGCATATTTCATGCTGGAAGGTTAGTATAAGGAAAAAGGCCCTATGGTTGGGAGTCGAGTCAAGATTTGGATGTGCATGGATGAGGATTCAGAGTTGGTGTCATGATTGTTTTTTGATTTATCTATTGTTTTTATTTTAGGTTTTTCATGCAATTTTAGTACTATTAGCATGACATGTCATAATTATTGTTGGTTTGTGATTTATACCCATTTTGGAAGATGTTTAATTTTGAATGTTCTTTAGTTATTAAAAATTATTCCACTATTTACTTTGTAATATGTTGTGTCCTACTCTATTAAAGAGGTTATAGTCTCCCCATGTGACTTATTAGACCCTCTCTGCTAATCTGCAACCTCTGGTATATGGGGAGGAATTCTTGAGTCCATGTAGTGACTCAGCATGGGGCACTAATTTAGTGGCTTCCGGGTCGGGGATGTTACAAAGTGGTATCAAAGTTGTTTTTTTACTAACTATTTGGTTTTGGTAGACGAGATATTATAAATTTGTTTTTCCTTGGTAATGATCTCGTGCTTTGGATGATCTAACCCATGTATGAGGGAAAACCCAAGTGGCTGGGGATGGGAGTTGTTGTTATGGGTGTGTTTTTTTACCATTGATGATATTTCACCATTGGGTGATGCACTTATTATGAGATGTGACTATTTTATGATACTTTTCTCATGGACAGAATTGAACGATATTATACATCCATGCATCATCATAGGAACCTTGGTATATAAGGTGAATGCATCATAATAGGCACACACGAGTTGTGTGTGTGGGACATGAATTGTGTATTTCATTTTAATTCCTTAAAAACCGTGTGAAAAATGGTATCTAATAAAATGATGTAAGTTATTATAAGGGAGGAATGTTAAGGAATTTTTAATGATGTTTTCCAAATAAAGGGTTATAAATGAGTTAAAAATATGGTTGTAACAAGTTTTGAAATGGAAAATGTGACTAAGAGGAAATATTTATGTTTTGAGTGGGGAAATGGTTTTAAAAAGATTTATAATAAAAGATGTTTCTCTATATTAGTTGGTTTACCCCATATCAACCAAGAACTATGGTAGTGATAATTGAGGGTAGTGTTAGATATGTGATTACTTTCGTTGGGTTAGTGTATGTGGAGTGATTTGATTATGGAAGGTAGTGTGTTTTTCTGTTGGGGTCTACACTAATTAGATATTCTTGAAATGTTGTTAATAAAAATGATTTGGAATAGAAATATAAATAAATTAGGGATTTTTGAAATGTATAGTAAATAGAATATTCTAAAGTGTGATACATGGGTTCTCAAAAGGGTGAAGTTAATTATAAGGTAATGTGTAATGATGGAACATTCGATGAAAACCGGTATTGAGTATCCCTTGTGTTGTTTACCTAGCCAGTTATGTGGGTGGTATAGGAAGTGAGAGAGTCCTAGGAAGATACATTGATTATATGTCTCAAGACACTGATGAGCCTCAATTTTTGGATAGGTGGTGTTCTCTGTTGTGCTTTTTTTAGGGATGTGTCCTTGAGGTTTTGAGGTGTTTCCTGATAATTTGAAGGCAGTAACCCTTGGGGGTTGTAATCATGTGGATTGCGCATTGGACTTAAGAATGAGTTTCTTAATTCTGGCATCAATATGATGGGTGTGGTGACTCGTGTGGGTTCAGACCTTGTGAGTTGTGTTTTGGATACTAGAAGTTGGTTTTTTTGCTTGTGGTGATGATGTAGGTGTGTGAGTACACTCTTGGAATGAGACCTAAAGTGGATTTTTTTGGGGTACATTGGACACAGTGTTCTTGAACAGGGATAGGAGATCCACCTGTGAGTGGATACTTATTGGGATTTTGATGTATGTGTCCTAGAGAGAGGGTTAGGTTACTTGATACCCCTCTCCTGAGTAAGAAATATGGTATCAATTGACCCTTGAGAGTGACCCATGAGAGATTGGTCGGCCATTTTGTGAGTTCTCTTGGGAACGTGGGGAACAGGTGGATGTTTCGAGTTTGGATAGGTGTGGATTTGTTCTAGAGGGATAATTGATAATGTCAATGGTTTTTGAAAGGTGAAACATGAGTTGTGGAAATGAGTTGATAGACATGGTAAAATCAAGGTTTATCTCGAGGGAGGTTAGCCCAGTGATTTAGGTTTCTCAGAACAGGTAGCATGTGAGATTCTTCAGAGGTGGAATCAATTCATAATGAGTACCATCATGTTTTGGTAAATGGGGGATTTTTTCCCTGGTTCCTTTATAAGGGAACCTGAGTTCTTGTAGTTGGTTGTAAAGATAGTTTTAAAGGGTTGTATCATTTGGATATCTGACCCGTCTATTTATTCAATGATTAATGGATCCTCGATGTTGGTTTTGGGCAGATGATACAATGGTGGTTGAATCTTGGATGGATGTCTTTATTATAAAGGTGACACCAAAGTTAAGGGTAGTCACTTGGTAGGTCTTGATCATATGAATGGTTTTTTCATTGGGATAGATTTTTAGAATGCCTTTGGCTGATGGGGCCAATGGACAAGAAGGCATGGTCAGGTGAGTGAGAGGGCATTGGGATAGGCTCTGGTGATGTTTAACACATGGGATCTAATTTAGTCTTAGTGTGTGGTTGTAGAAAATTGAAATAACATTAGGGATCTGATGAGGTCCATATTTGGTCATACATTGGTGAGGCACGAGCCCATTTGGAATGGGAAAACCGGTGGATCGAGGTAAAGGCATTTCATTCTCTATGAAATCAAAGAGGAAAACATGTATATGAAGGAACTGTTGGTTTTGGTTGGTGATGTAGAATATTTTCTTCCAATTATTAAATGTCCGGGGTTTTCTAGAAGAACTCGGTCAGTGTGGTGGAAGTGGTACCAATGGAAACGTGTGTTTGTGACAATTTGGTAGATCGTCATGGAACGGTGGTTATCCATGGTATACAATCACACCTGAGCAGTGGTGGTTATGTGATGGTGAGTTGTGTGTGGGAATGGAAGCCTGAGACCTTTGACAGGATAAGGTATTCTATAGTGGAAGGTGATATCAGTGATAGATAATTTTCATGGTACTTTTCAATGAATTCATATTATTCTATTAACTGGTGAAAAATATTACCAACATCTTGACATGATCCTAGGTATGCTGAGAAAGATCTGTGTTTACACCTAGTGACTTGAAGGTGTTTAGTTGGATATGGGAAATCATAGAGGTTATATTCTTTGGGGTGGTATATATGGATATGGATTGTTGGATTTGAACCATTGATTATTTATGGGTAAGGTTCTTGAAATGAATATAGTGTAAAAAAATGTTGTATGTTTCAGTCACAGATGTCGGGGATGGGTATTGGGTGATTCTTGTTTTTTTGATCTAAGAAAATCCAAATGGCCACATCTATGTTTTTGGGTTCATCTTATGATATAAAAGTGAGACTTGGATGTTTTAATTACTTGAGGAAGGTAATGTTAATGACACTCCTAAGGTGTGCAGTGATAATTCAATCTTGGATGTGTGGATTAGAGCATGAAGAAGATGTGATAACATCAGGATACCAATGAGAAACATGTGAGGTGAGAGTTGGGTTCCTCATAGAGTCCAAGTGGGCCTTGGATGTGGTGATTTAATGATCCAAGCATTGGTAATGGGCTCAGGTGGTTCCAAATGAAATTCAGGATGTCGGTGCTAAATACATTGAAGGGAATGGTAAGATATGACAATGTTTTATGGAAAGGGAGGATGGGTTTTATAACTTCATTGAAAATCAGGAATAGACACGGGAAGTTTTCTTTGGGTAAAATCAGAATTTATAGAGGTGTGAAGTCACCTAGGACATATGTTGTACTTCCATGATAATACTGTAGATGGGTATTCCAGTATGTTTTGATTGAGGATGGACCAACTCAGTTAAAAATAGGTACATAATGGGTGAGTTGTAAACCTCCTTCTGTAAATGTTTTGGAATGAAAAGTGAAATTTTATAATGGAAATAGTTTTTGTGAAAGAGAATTGTTGACTTCAGTCAATGTATATATGATTAGGTTATTTATGTTAGGGATATTAATGGGTGTGGTGGAACATGATGATGTTTTTTAAGGTAGTGGATTCCTTGACAGTAGAGTTAAAGGATGTCGAGTAATGACCCTGGTATTTTCCTCAGTAATGGTGGTATTCCTTAAGTGAGTAATCTCTATGAGTGGGTGTAAGGAGAAGTATGTCAATAGTGGAAGGTGGGATTTCTAGGACAATCCAGTTGGGTTGGCCCGACCCGATATGGTAAAATGAATGGATATGGTAAATTATGACCCACCTCTGGTTTAATGTTCATAGTGCAAAGTTTTTTTTAGAAATGAATGAAAACATAATAGAGGAAAAAAATTTCTTATTTTTAAAATTCAGGGTTTAGGGATGTCCTTCTGGGTGGTTTCAATGGTGTGGATAGATTTCAATATAGGGTAAATTCCTTCTGAATGTTTTGGTGTGGTGAGTTGGGAGCACATTAGGTATACTGTGAAGTTGAGTTGTGGTGATGGTGGTCCTTTTCAATAATGGGGGTTTCAATCACTAGAATATAGTAGGGTTGAGTTGAAGTGTATGGTGGAGATAACCATAGTAGGAAAGTGGTTGGTTGATGATGTGACTGGTGGTTTGGGTTGTAGGGGATCGAGTAAGTACAATTTTCGTGGTTTGTCCTTGATAATGAGCATGGACTTGGTTTTGACTTGATTGAGTTCCTTGAGTGTTTTGGTTGTGTTTTGATGTTTGGTTATGGAATGGGACCATTGGGGATTGATTTGTGGATCTACGTAGGTTGTGAAATTTTGTTGAGAAATATTGTGTGCTTTTTTGGGTTGTGTCGAGATTGGGACATTGTTAGGGTTTTGAGCATAGGGTAAAATGGCGCCAAGTGATTTGGTCCATGATTTTTGAAGAGTATCAGGTAGGTGGGGTACCGATTAGCTCTTCCATTATGGTAGGAAGTTGAGTGTGACATTTCCTTGTGCACAATTTAGGCAGTGTTTCCTAGGCCTCCCAATGGAGTTTTGGTGGTTGACGTATGGTTTGAGGTATATGTGTCTTATGTGAAGCATCTACTTCTTTTTGTAGATCATAGTAAGAAGTATTTTAGGGAAATACAATGTTATTGGTAATGTTTTTTTTAGAATAGAAATGTTCAATAGGAGACACGGGAAAGGGAGATGGATATGCGGGCCCAGTGGTCTGATCTCATTACCTTGGAAGTACAGTGATTTTTGGAAGTATGGCTTGGGGAAAAGCCATTATAAGGTGGGGAGGTTGTAAGATCCCATTCATCATGGAGGTGTGACCTTATTAGAATTTTGTTTTTAATCTCTTGTATTTTGGTTATTGAAATTTTTTTCGGGAGTATGAGGGGCATCGGGGGTGTTCTGGGGGTTTGGTGAATGAAAGGAAATAAAATTAGGTCAACATGTGCAAGGTTCATGGTTTAAGGCGTGGTTAAGTAAACTGTGTGGCTTCCCTAGGTAAACCATAAAATATTTTATAGAGGAATTCCGCATGATTTTAACATGGTTTATTAAACTTTGTGGCATACCTTGGTAACCATGATACTTGGACTCACTGTGGAAAGAGGTAGGTTCACGGTAGGAACATGGTTTAGAAAACCATTCGACTCATTAAAAGTGTGTTTTTTAAGTTTTCCCCCATCAATATTTTAGGTATCCCACCCAAATTTATTCCCCCATCCTTCCCCAGCAACCATATTTATGATCCCAAGTTACCCAATCTTTACAAGGATGGTTTTCCTTCGATTATAGGCTATTTAGAGTGTCAATGTCTGCAGATCGAAGCTCCAAGTAATTCTAACACTCCTCATTCTTATTTTTTCTGGATTAGGGCCTGTTGTTTTTCTCATGTTATTATGAATCCATAAAACCCCTCTTTTTATAGTGGATTCTAGGTTATGGATTCTAAGGGTGTTTGGATCTTGATCTAAGGCCACAATTAAGAGTGTGTTCATCATCAAAATTGGTGTTGGTGGTCTTCAAGTTATATCCCATTGTATCAATGTTAATTTTTTCATGTGTGGTTGTGCTATTACTTCCCTCTTCTTGTGATTTTGATGTAATTAGTGAGATTTGGTATGTTGGTTAGATAAATTATGAATTGAACCTCTCATAATCCTCGTGGAATGTGTTGAGGATGATTTAACTAGTTTTGGGCCTCCCAAGGGGTACACCGACATTCCTGAACATGGAAAATGGCAAGTTTAAGCATAGAGTTGATTTTTATTGAATTAGAGCCATGGTAAATATGTTGAAATTCTAGTTTAATGACTAATATAACCAAAATATCATTGTGTCTAGACGTTTTCATGGCATAAGGGGTTAGTGGGATTACGTTTAATCAGTTAATTGAGTTATGAATTGTAAATGGGTATTGGTTGATTTTCTGAGGCATGTTAATAATAAATGGGCTAATTGGGTTAAGGAACGTGAAATAGTGAACATGTTAAATTGGTAAATGATTATGAATTGGTAAGTGATTTAAGTGGGTTATAATATCAAATGGTTTATAAATTGTACATGAAATTCATAGGAGGGTTAATGCATATGAAATTATGAATGGGATAAATGGGTTAACATATGGGAATAGATGAATATGTTGATGGGACAAAGTATGGTAATTTTGGATTATACTAATGGGATTAATCATGTGAATTGATGAATGTGTTAAATGTGGTAATGTACGGGAATTTTTGAATATGATTAGTGAGTTAGGCATGAGAAATGGAAATGGGTTAAATGGTCTATGTAATAAAAATATTAAATGTTTTAATGGATTATGGTGTAATATTAATTCCCGTGTTGGTTGTTAGGTATTTTGATTGTTATTTTTGTTGTTTTGAGTATGGTTTGAGATATGGAATGCATGTAGTGAATGGATAAATAATCATAAAGACATGGCTTGGTAGTGTGGGGTATTGATTTGAGGTTCTACGCCCATGGGTCTAGTTAGAATGAGGCTCTAAACTCCACCCCAAAATTAATGGGTTAGGGAAGGGGATATAGGATCTATTCCACTAATGGTTACATTCGATGAGACCACCTAGACTGATTAGGGTTAGTTAAATGTATTTTTTATGATATTTTTATCACCTAGTGAGATAGGGACTTGACTTATTCCCTTATGCATGTTGGATGACTGCCTTAGACCATTATGTAAATGATGTAAATTCCTAACCCATGGAATACATGATGAAAATGGATTATTTAATGAATAATGGTATAAATGATGAAAATGGTAATAATGAGAGAAATGGATAAAGTAAATATTGTTAACTAATGACACCCAAGTTTCCATTTCATTACTTTTCTTTTACCTTATACATTCAGGAACTATCTATTTAGACAGAATATTTTGTAGAAACCATTGTTGGTGGCCTGCTGAGTTGTACTCACACCCTTATCAAAATTTTGTTGGGTACCCGAGCAGATTTCATGCTTGCAGTTCAGGATAAGGGAAAAGGCCCCATGCTTGGGAGTTGATTCGGTCTTGGGATGTTCATGGATGAGGTTATGGACTTCAATTTTGGACTGTTTAGGGAATTAGATATTGTTTTTATTTTGGAATGTTCCGACTATTATGTCACTATTATCATGAAGTGGTATAGTTATTGTTGGTTTGTGGTTTGTACCCATTTTCGAGATGTTTGATTATGAATGTTCATTAGTTATTTCAAATTTTTCCACTATTTACATTGTTATATGTTATGGATTACTCTGGTAAAGAGTGTATAGACTCCCCGTGTGACTTATTAGACCCTCGCTGCTAGTCGGAAACCTCTAGCATACGAGTAGGCATGCTTGATGTCATGCGGTGACTTGGCTTGGCACCGATTTAGTGGCTCCCAGTTCAGGTACATTAGATGAGAAGATATTATATAAGTAGTTATTCTTCGATAAAGATATAAATGTTCCAATATTTGGTCAACAATGGTATCTCACACCTTTCCCTTATCTGAAAGAGGTTATTATGGTGATGTTAATGTAGTGATTCTATGTTACTGGATGTTAATAGAAAATAGACCTCATGTATTTTCCTGAAGGTTGGGATCAAATCACAAACTCTCCTAGGTAGATCATGGTATTATCCTATTGTTTGTACTAAATATCATATTGTACATCATAAATGGCAAACTCCCTAATATAGAACAGCCCGTAGTTTGGTATGTACAGTGGATCTCCATGAGTAAACACATCACATGGAAACTCTTTCACTGTTGTAGAAGAGGATTTCTCATGATTTTTTAGATTTTCAACACTTGGGATAGTGTTATCTTTGGGTATATAAAGGTAAAAGGTAGGTTTTTTGAATGTTTAAGACTATCCACATCAAATTGTGGTCGATTATGCGGCCTAAGAAGTAGTTATATAATTGATTCATTATATGAGGTCACTATTGTTCTAGATGTCCTTTTCAGTAGCTTCCATAAAACAGTGATCACAAATTATCTTGGTAGTCATCAATAGTAGGAGTCTTTTTTATTATTATTAGGACCTGGATGGTAGGTTACTAAGGATTCTTGTAAAAAATTTGGGAAGAAACACCTTTGTTGCTCCCATGCCTCAATCTAGTAACATTGGGGATGATTCCTTTAGGTGGTAAAGGGGTAGGGAAACTTATTTGGATTATAAGAGAGTTCATCTTGGTGGCTCTTCTAATGTTGGAAAAGAATTTGGTAGATCACTCAATGATGGAATGTGGCATACTTGGATTTTATATCATATGAAACCCATAAATAATTTTCCTTAATGGTTGAATGAAAATACCTCCTACCAGTGATAACTGTGTTGAAGGACCTTCGGATATGGGTGATTAGGGTTCGTGGTTTTTCGCCATTCAATATGGTGGTATGATCTTCATGTGAGAAGGTTTTGGGTGGAGAATTTTAACAGGACTCACATTGAATGGAAAAGTATTTCCACTAATAATTTACTTGAGGTAAGGTGGATATGATATCTTTGGTAATGAAAGGGTATATTTGATTCTTAGTTAGTGGTACACTAACATTTCATAGAGCATGGACCTCTAAAAAAGATAGAAATTCATTAAAATGTGGATTGTTTTCTACATGAATTTTTTTCATGAGTTTACATATTTAATAACATCTCTTATTTAATTTTTTATGAAGAAAATGGTATTATAGTGGGGAGGATGTAGTGCCATGGGTTTTACCAAAATGAAACATAGATCAATTTTGAGTTTTAGAGTCTCAAGACCTCCTCAAGGGTAAAATGGTAAATTTACCATATCAACTGGTCTTGGAAAAATTATAACATAGTTTTTAATATTATGGGGAATGGTGTTTACCACCGAACTGAGATGATGTGAAATTGAGGATGTGTTGTGTCCTCGATAAAAATATATTAGTTATAAAATATTATTTTTATCCCATACATAGTATTTTCATAAATTATTATTTTCCTTCAAAATATATAATCATATGAAATTTCAAAAACCAGATTTATTTCCAGGGCATGGGTTTTACCCTATGGGTAATGAAATTTCTACTTGCACCAAGGACCCTAAGACTTTGACATCATTGGTTGAATGAGTTATGATTTTAGAAATTGAAATTTTTAATCAAATTAATTGTTCATTATAATGATTAAATTGTCTAATCCAATAATTTTCATATATATAACCACATTTTTCATATTTCTTAGGGTTACCCACACCCTAGAAATTGTGAGAGATAGTGGGAGGAGTTCTTAAGAGGGATTGAAGAACAGACCATTAGGTTCAATGATGACCACAGGTGTATAACCTTTTCTAGTGAGTAATACTCTTTCAAGGTAGGTGTTAATCTTTCTTTGTATTTATTTGGAAAATTATATGGATTATTTAAGGAGCTAGGTGCAGAGAGAGTAAGAGGTTTCATGGTCCAATGTGGATGGAATTAATTTTTAAAATATATTAGATGTATTAAATACCACATATGCATAGTTTTCTTAAAAAAGTGGAAAACTCTTAAATAGAGGCTCAAAGAAGAAATATGAGGGTGAAATTGATTTTATGGCATAGTTTTTACACTAATCCTAACATAATCTATATCTAAATTGAATTTTTAAATTAATTACCCTAATGGGTGAGTAATTAAATAAATTTAATTATATTTATTTAGTTATTTAATTAAAATCCTAAACCAAACATTTCTTTATAAATATTCTCTTATGAAAAAAAAATTGGGCTAGTTGTATAACCTTAAAATTTGAGTGGATCTGTTAGAGATCATTGTAGGAGCTTCCTTGGGTGAACAACGCCTAGATTTTGGATCACCGATCAATCTGCAATGGAACTCAAGGATCTCGCCATTGACAATGAAACATAATTTTTCATCACCAGCGATGGATCTCAATTGAGGTAGGACAATGTTTTATATGAAATTATTCCTATTTATTTACTCATATGATGAACTTAAATCAATAGACCAATGGATTGATTCTTGGATCGATTGTGTTGCAGATATGGGATTATCTGTGGGGATTATTGGGAGAAATTGTTTATTTAATTTGGATCTTCATTCGTCATTATAAAAACAATATATCAAGTCCAACGGAACATGTATAAGGTTTTTTCCACTTTTGTGTGTTTTCTATGTTTTCTCCCATCATTTTTTGTTCATTCATCAATGGTGTTTTTTTCTTGACTGGTGGTCTGACCCAAATATAGAAAAATCAATCGTTACATGCATGTTTATTGGAACAATGTTTTGATATCATAGATACAATCTTAGTATGATGTGTGGATTGTCTGGAGACGGTAATAGTAGTTGATTAATTCAGATTTTGGGTCACTGGTTGTAGTTTCAACATATGGTGGTGGAACGGTTCGACGACAAATATTTCTCTATCGTTTTGGATAGTCAAAAATCAAATCTTCGATGGTGGTCAAGATCATTGGACTTTAGATCTACGTTTCCTAGTGAGAGGGATAGTAGTGGTGGTAGATCTTAGTGACACATTAATCTTCCAAATGATATCTAAAATTCCACATCATACGGAATTTATTCTAGTGTTACATGCCATGTATGTCCCCCATGGTGTGGTGTTAGGGTTTCTGTGAGAAGATAAATATCACAAGGGGTGTGACCTATTTCACATGATGCATGAACCATTCTAGGAATCTCATCATATACATGGGAGGGTATATGATCATGGGAATGGATAGCCGTACACAAAAAATTATAGGAGTATATGGTCTCAAACATGTAGTGTACTCAAAAACAGACACAAGCATGGGCCATGATACATGGGAAGGACCCTATGCTGAAATGACACACCATGTACTCCATAAAATATGGCTTAGATATATTTTAGTATTCATCATAGATATGTTTAATTAGTGTATGTTCCCTTAATCCATTCCCTAATGGTTTAGTTTTTAATTGAATCATATATATATAATGGTGATCCCATCATAGGGACTTCAGTCTTAGATTGAGTTTTTGGAATCTTTCCATGAGTCCCGAAGTGAGATCCTCTATCATCATATTTTCCCTAGGTGGAGTTCTTGGTATCATAATGACCAACACTATGTGATCATTGATCCTCTACTTTGTGGGTTATTCCATATTGAATTATTGGTATACCTCATAGACTTGGGTGTGATCCTCGTTTGTGTATCATTATCTTTAGGATTATATTATATACTAATTATGGTGAGACTCGATGAGAATGATATTTTAGAAGGACATCATCAGTTCTATTTGACTCAAGGAGGGTGTTCTCCCGGATGAGTTCTATATGGAACTTTTGATCAGGAATCTTAGGCTGACATTATGGTTTTGAATTACCTTGATACTATGTGTCAGTGTTTTTTATTTTTGGATATTATTTTAATTTGTGTTATAGAAATATACTTGTGATGAGATGACCATTATTATTGATGTTATATGATTAGTGATTTTGGGGTGTTCTACTGGTTATTTTTGTACTCACCCCTATATGGGATTTTCCCATACATGTCACGTCTTATGTAGATGATCAAAATTTTGATAGATTCTTATAGGTACTATGACTAGGAAGGGATTAGTGATATAGATATACCAAGGTGTTTTCTTTTAGTTACCTTGATTGAAATACCCTTCTATATTTTCAGGTTATACATGTTTTCACTTTCTTTGTAGTGGGATTGTATTTAGCCCTTTTCTTTCATGAACATGTTTCCATACTCTTATGGTGAGGTTTTGGATGTATTAATTCATTTTTTATCACTTATTTTTACATTTTATCATTGTATAGTCTTGGATGTGTGTGTGTGTGGGTACATTAGGCTAAGTCCTCCCATGTTAATTATGTACCTACGCATCACTAGTCTTCAGCCACAAACATTTTAGAGGCAGGCTTGAGGTATCCAAGGTTTGGTACCTATTGGGATGGTTCATGATAGAGTGGTATTATAGGAGTTAGATCTACCTTAGGACCAGAGTGTGTGAGATTAGTTTGGGGAAATAGTGTTAGATATTTCGAGTTCGAATTACAGTACAGGGACTCCAATGTTAGTGTGGTGGATAATATATCCATATACTAGGACTCTAATAACCTACCTTTTGACTCGGTAAATATAGGCATTAGTTGTAAATAAAAAATTCGTACATGTATCATATAGGAATGGTTTGTGGTTTCTATGTCCTTCTCTATTCATCTATCCATATATACTCATTGACTGTGGTATATCTTGTCTATTTTATGATTCCTTTATGACTTTTTCCAACTAGAATTCTACATCTAGATCATGAGGATGATCCACTCATCAATGAGGCTTTTATACAGGGACCTATTGAGTAGGTGTTACCTTCAGGTGGTGCACTAGTCATACCACCACCTGTTAAGAAGTACATGGTATTAGTGGTACCAACAGATGAGGTGTGTTGGCTAAGCGTGTTGCATGAGTTTCAATGACAATGACCCCTCTGGTTCTAAGGTGATCCTGACACACATGTGGTTGAGGATTGTCTTGAGGTAGTGACGTGAGTTTGTGTATTTTTAGGACATAGTAAAATCAAATGGTGGTTTTGGAAGTGAGCCTTCTCCATGGCTCTACAGAATGATGGTGTGGCTTAGTGACCTAGTCGCACAACTAGGTGAATCTTGCATGGTCAAAGTTTGAGTTCCATTTTAGAGAGTATATTTCTCTAACTATGTTGAGGCATACTCACATACGGGGGCTTCTACATCTTTGTTAGGGTGATATGACTATGGAAGAGTACTCATCGAGGTTCACTATATTTTCTTGGTACTCGATAGATATGGTTTGGGATCAATTATTTTAGAATCAAACATTAAAGAGAGGAATATGAATAGAAATATGAGCTAGTGTGATACCTATATGAATCCCTACCTATACTGGGGGTACTATATAGATATTTGTTTATTGGTAGATTCATGGATAATCATACATTGATAGTTTTTTTCAGGAGCCGGAACATAAGACTAGAGACTTAGTAGTAGGTAGACGATGTTAGACTTAGGGAATTAGACCTGTGATACATTTTCGAAGGTGATCCTGAGAAAAAGGATATGTGTTTTAGGGCTCAAATGACAGATATAATCATCCCAAAGAGAGGTGATGCTACTCCTAAGAAGGTAGGGGAATCTCATGTGGGATTTTCCAATCCATCATAAGGTAGATAGAGAGATAGTGGATGTTACACCTAGGTAGTGGAAGTAGTAGGAATAGGTACCTCCATAGGATAGAAGATGTGGTATAATATCTTGAAGATAAGGTAGAGGTGTCATACGTTTTTATTTGTTACCACCACCACCCCCAAGTGCTCCACACCAGGCTCAGTGAGCTGGGGAATAGGGGTGAGGGAAACTGTAAGTGGTCGAGGATTATGACCCAGAGCCTCCAGGGATGATACAAGGTATGATGTGTGTCTTTTATACCTTATATTTATTACTTATAGACATATGTGTGAGTTATACCTTTATTTCCACTTCTCTACTTCAAGAATTAGAGATTCTGGTTGAGCCCTTGGCTCGACACTTATGCTTACAGACACCAACTATAGGTGACTTAGTGATCGCCCACTTATGTAGATAGTGTGACTTGACTATTGGATGTAAGATATTCATTTGGTATCTCTTTTTATAAGTGATGATGCCTTACAAAATAATCTTCGGTGAGGAATGGTAATCTATAGTTTATTCCTAGATAAACTATTTCAGGTGGAGGATACGATGTGTCCACGGTGATGGGATGAGTGTTTCCCTTGTTGGTGAAAAGGAAACCTATGAAGAATAGGATGGTATCATTAATAAGAGGGTGTATAAGATTACATTAGTTGGTGAGAATGACCCTTGGAGAAATGGATGTTATGAGCTTTCAGTTCCCTATTGTGGTAGCGGAGCATGAGTACACCTTTCCTGAGGATGTTCTAGGCTTACCTCCATAGCGGAGATAAATTTTTTTCATTAATATATACCTTAGGATGGATTTAATACCTTCACCATCATATCCTATAGATCCCATATATCTTTATTAGTTTAGGGTTCATTTAGAGGAATTGTAGAGGAAGTGATTTGTAAGAACTGTTATTTCACCCTAAACAGCCTTAGTGTTGTTAGCCAAGAAGGAATATGGGAGTTGGAGATTATGTGGGGACTACCATCACCTAAACTAGGATACTGTAAAGAATAAGTATTAAATACTTAGGATTAATGGCCTATTTGACCATTTGAGAGGGTCATGATAGTTGTTGAAGAGTGATCTCAAATCAGGATATCACCAGTTGTGAGTACAGGGTGAGGATATTCCGCAGAGGGATTTAGGATATCATTATGGACACTATGAGTACTCTATGATTCCATTTTTCATGAATAAAACACCAACATTGTTCAAAGGAATCATAAACTGGGTATTTTTACCATTCTTAGACTATTTCATGGTAGTATTTATCAATGATATCCTAGTGTACTTATCATCTGAGCAGGAGCAAGTGAGACACTTAAGGATGGTTTTGGATGTACTCTGAGATCACTAGATTTAAAGTAATCTCTCAAAGTTCTAGTTTTTAATTTATAAGATTCACTTTTTGGGACATTTATCTTAGCGGATGGTGTAGCAGTGGACCTATAAAATATTTAGGTAGTGTTATATTGGGATCCACCCAAGAGCGTGACAGAGGTGTAGAGCTTCCCTAGGTTATAAGGATACTATAGAAGATTCATACCTGATTTCTCCATGATATAATCTCCCTTGACATCTTTAACCTGAAAAGGGTAGCCTTTAATATAGACAGATAGGTTCTATAAATATTTCTAGGATTTGAGGTTGATATTGATGAGTACTCTCATCTTGATATTTCCAGAGGATGTTGTTGAGTATGTAGTAGCATCAAGGACCAGGCTTGGTTGTGTTCTAATGAAGAGGTATATAGTGATTGTCTATGTTTTATATTAGTTGAGACAACATGAGTATAACTAAGATACCCATGATCTTGAGTTAATATTCATAGTATTTTCACTGAAGATGTGGTAACACTACCTGATGGGTGAATGGTTTATCATATATTATGACCAAAATTGTCTTAAGTATGTATTCTCTCAGAAGGATCTTAACTTGAGATAGAGGTGGTGGATAGAGTTTTTTCATGAATATGACTTTGACATTTCCTATACTTAATAGAATGGGATAGTGGTAGTAGATTCTATCAGGAAGAGATCTTATTCAATGTTATTGAGAGAGGGGCCATAGTAGTTGGCCTCGTTGCATTTATCCTTAGTGGATGAAGATGGATAATCTTGCCTACATTCAATGGTTGTTACCCATCTAATTTTATATAGAGTTAGGGAGCCACATCTTGGGAATACTGATAGTAAAAAATTGTATACTCAGATATCCACTAGACTTGATCCTAATGGATTTTATGAAGATAGGGATCATGTAGTTCTTTTCATAGGATACACGATAGCACTAGTGATGTTGTGGGTGTAGGTTCTGAGAGAGTATCATAAAAATACCTTGGTAATACATCTAGGTGTGGAGAAGATGTAACAGGACATATGATGTTAGTTTTGGAGGTTGTGATGAATAATTGAGTTAAATTGTTTGTCTTTCAATGCCTTGCTTATTAGCAAGTGGTGGCTAAGCGTGGGGTTCTAGTGGCTTTAGATCAACCCCTTGAGGATTAAAAGTGGAAGTGGGATGAGATATCCATGTACTTCATGATGGGGTTACCATGTAAGTCCATAGGACACGATGTCATCAAGGTGATCGTAGTATGAAAAACCAAGTCTTCCCACTTCATAGCTATTCAAGACCAGATTTTAGTAGAGAGATTGGGAATAATCAGCATATAGGAGATATTTTAACTCCATATAGTAACGTTTATGATCATTTCATACTATGATTCTCACTTCACTTATTGGTTATGTAAGGTATTACAATAGGATTTTGGAACTCATTTTCATTTGGGCATAGCATTTCACCCCAAAACTGACAGCTAGACTTAGCAAACTATTTGGGTATTGGTGGACATGCATAAAACTTTCATGTTAGACTTCATCTATAGTTGGGAGGATTTCATACCATTGGTGTAGTTTATATAAAACAATATCTATCATTCCACCATCGGTATGGAACCAATTGATTCTTTGTACGGGTGACCCTACAAGTCTCCACTGTACTGGACAGACCCAGTAGAATTAGCTTTTATGGGCCCAAAGTTGGCATGAGCCACTACATAGAAGGTACAGATCATCCAGGAGATGATGATAACTTCATAGAGCTATTAGAAGTCCTATGTAAATCAACGATGGAGACCTTTGGAGTTTGATGAGGGAGACCATGTGTTCATAATTATTTTACCATGACATGGATTATAGAGATTTGGTTGGGTCATAAACCTATATTTGATATTCATTGTACCTTTCCAGATACTACATAGAGTTGGAATGGTTTTATACTTATTATCTCTACCATCATAATTAAATTAGGTATACTACGTCTTCCATGTGTCTTAGCTAAGGAGGTATGTGCATGATATTTTGTATCCTATCTATTGGGGTGATCCGGACATCAAGGATGGATCTGACTTTTTTGAGAACCTAGTATAGATCGAGGATTGGTAGGAGAGTATCCTTCATGGGTGATAAATCCCACTAGAGAATGTTTTGTGGTAGCAGGGGAATACATAAAAGAGTAACTAGGATTGGGAGACCCATATTCCTGATCAGTAGCCACATCTCTTTATTTATCCTTTTTTTAATTTATGAGACATAAGTCCCCATGGTGGGGATAATATAAAAAACTCCAATTTTTTTATGTATTTCTTTGACATATCATATGGATTATTTACAGAGCTAGGCACTGAGATGATGTGATATTTCATAGACCATTGTGCCCAGAAATAATTTTTTAAATATATTAAAAATCACTCAGGCACATTTTTTCTAAAAAATGAAATAAATCTTAAAAATAGGCTTGGATCGAAAATATGAGGTTTATGTTGAGTTCATATCATGGGTTTTACCCTAGGAATAAAATAAACTATGTTGGAATTAGATGATTGTCTTAAGAACCTTTATTGGTGAGTAATTAAGTAAATTTAATTATATTTATTTCATTATTTGAATAAAAACATAAACCTAATGTTTATTTGTAAATACTATTTTATGAAAACTTTTCAAGTTTATCCACATAACCCTAAAAATTTAGATAATATATTAGGTGGCATTGGATGAGATTCTATGGGAGAATGATAATCGGGTAGTGTATCAGTGATCGATGTGTGACAGAACATGAGGATCTCACCAATGACAATGACACAGGATCATTCTTCACTAGTGATTGATCCAAATTGAGGTAGTATGTTGTTTTATATGGATTTATTCCTATCAATTTATTCCTATTATAAACTAAAATCAATATAACAATGGATTGATTCATGGATAGATCATAATATGGGTATGAAATTATCTATGTGGATTATTAGGATAAATTGTTTATTTAATTTGGATCGGTGTTCGTCACTCTAATGGAAACTGATTGATGCCAACTAAACATAGCCAAGGTTAATTCCTATTTTTCATGTTTCTTTTTTTCTCCCAACTTTCTTCATGCATTCATGACTAGTGTTTCATATGACTAGTGGTTTGACCAAAATACTGAGAAATCAATCGGTGTGTACCCATTTCATGGTTCCACAGTTTGATATTGTGGATTTTGGATCAATATGACATGGGGATAATGTGGTGGTAGTAATGATAGTGGATCAGTTTGGATTTGGGGTCAAAAGTTTCGGTTTTGGTGTATGATGGTGGAACAGTTTGATGATAGATCTTTCTAGGTCTTTTGTTATGGCTCTAAATCAAATCTCTTATGGTGGTTGATCATTTTTGACTCTATATCCTCATTTCCCAAATAGAGGGATGGTGGGGTGGAAGATCTAGATGATGTGTGAAGCTTCCATGGGGTTTGTGAAATTTCACATTACATGGAGTGTATTTCAGCATTACACACCGTGTGGGACCCCCCTTGTGAGGAACTAGGGTTTCCATGAGAAGATAAATATCTCATAGTGTGTGTCCTCTGTTACATGACATATGAAACTTTCTTGGAAGCTCAACATGTACCTGGGATATTACACAATCACGAAAATGGATATCTATACACAGACACGGCCAAGAGTACATGGTGTTCGACACATTTTGTACTCAAACATGGACATGACCATGATTCCACAATCTTAGACATGTCAATTACTTTCACACATACATGGGCACAGATCATGATACATGGGAAGGAACAATTCCAAAGGGACTCGTTGTGTTCTACTAGTACATGCAGTGTACTCCTTAAAAATGGATTGGAGTCCTTGTCATCTTCATGTTGGAAAAAAAATTTAAGGGTACGTTCCCTCAATCCATTCCATGAGGGTTTAGTTTGGAATCATGGCCTATATAGAGGATATTAATCCCTTTATAGGGACTTATTTCTTGGATAGAATTGTTGGAACCCTCCCATGAGGCATGGAGTGAGATCCTATGTCATCATTATTTCCCTGGGTGGAGTTCTTGGTATCTTTATGACCAACACTACAAGGGTGTTGATCCTCTACTTAGCAGGTTATTTCATATTGAGTTTTTGGTATACCCCATATCCTTAGGTGTGATATTCATTTATGTCTCATTCAATTCATACTTCCATCATGTACTTCTTATGTTGAGGCTAGATGATCAGGAAATCTCGGATAGACATCATCAGTGTTATTTGACTCGTGGAGTGTGTTCTATCAGACAAGTGCTATGTGGAACACTTGAGTAGGAATCCTAGGTTGGAATTATAGCTCTAACTTACCTTGAGACTGTGTGTCTTTATTATTTATATCTGTATAATATTATTATATTTGTTGTAGATATATACCTATGTGGAGTTAACTATTATTCTTGATGTTATATACTTAGTGATTCCAAGGATTCCTACTAGGTATTGTTATACTCACCGAGACATGGGATTTTCTCACATGTTTCATATCTTGTGAAAATGATATACATTTTGAAAAATTCTTAGAGGGACCAGAAATAGTTGGGGATTAGTGATATAGATAGACTAAGGTGTGTTCCTATGGTTACCTTGACAACAGTCCCCTTCTGTACTTTTAGGTTGGACATGTTTTCAATTTGCATTGTGGGGTTATATTTGGACCTTTTTCAGGACTTGTTGTCATACTCTAATATGTATGCATGCATGGTTTATTAGTTATTTTTAAATCTCATAATTGTATGTTCATGGATATGTGTGTGTTTTTACTAGTACTTTAGGCTAAGGTAACTAATGTGATTGATATGCCTACTCTATGTTGGTCAGTATCCCTTGTCCTATTGGAGGTAGGCTTGGGGTAGTCATAGTTCGGGCCCCATTAGGCCGAGTCATGATAATAGGGATATTTTACTTTTTTTAATCTCTATTCTTCATGGTTTACACATTTTAATTATTTATATAAATTGTATTTTAAACTTCATGGATCGGATTTTTATGATTAAAATTATAAAATATGAATTCTTTATCATTCATGAATTCTTTATTATATCTATGATTCTAGCCTAATTTATACCTAATATACTTGGTGAATAATCATATCAATTAAGATTATATATTACTCATACAATCCCTATCTTTATTCTATGTGGTAGTGGGGATTTATAAAGAAGTGGTTGAATTAATATTTCTCTATCTCATCTCTCACTGGTATCCTTTATCCAATATTTTCTCTCTCTATTACATATCTACCTTCTATAATATGTGGAAGATTAGTATAAAACCTTATGGATATTTTTAAGTAGTGAGATTAAATGATAGAGTTTCCAACGGTGAAGGCATGTGGTTGTGGCAGTGCATGTGAGATGGGGTGGTGTTGGCTGATGCGAGCATGCAAGCTAGGTGTGAGTAGGGATGGTTGATGTGAGATATGAACAGCGTGATATGGGGATAAGAAGTTGTATCAATCCATTCCTTCATAATCCTTTAAATTTTGAGGTTTTGGGTGTTGGTGGTGTTTTAGGGGAGGGTTGAGGTGTTTTTGTGGTGGTTGAAGGTGTAGCAGATCTGTTATAGGATATTCACAGCATGAATGGTTTACATGACATGAATTGGTGAATCGCATCTTGTGTAGTTGGATGATTACATGGATTTTATGTGGGATAATTTAAAACTATTAAATGGGTTCAAACCATGAAATTTGAATTCACTATTTGTAATTAATTCGAGTTGAGGCAACATAAATTTGAATGGAAGTTGTAAAAATATGAATTCATGTCATGAATGTGTCTGGTTCTAGGTTATTTTATAACCATTTCATAAATTTTTATATTATTCATTTATACCTCTCTCTCTCATTCTTGATGAACCCTAGGCACCCCTGATGAGATCTTCTATCCCTCTTCTCCCATTTTTTTGATCGTTGGGTTCTGGTGGATGCCCATTGGTGATCTATGGTGAGTTCTCCTCTCTTTCTCGTGGGATTCCTTTCATTATTCTTCGGAGATCCACTGAGGTGGTACAATTTCGGTTTGTGGTGTGTATGTTATATGATTATTAAAACCCTTTTGTGCATTTTATGATGATTCACAATTTACTTGTACGGTGGTGGTTTCTAGGAAGTTTCTTTTTCTTCCTATGGTGCGCAGTGAGATTAAAAATCTTCCTTGAGGTAGGGAATCCTAATTTTCACCTATTTATGTGCTATTTGTGATATATTCATGTTTTTTACCTTTTGAGAATAGTAAGTTCTATCTTAATGAGATAAATAATTATAATGTCAATAAAGTTGAGGGGTATGGTAAGTAATCACATGATTTACTACTTTTTTATATGTTGTTGATGTTATTATGTATGCATGTTTCGAATTCTGAAAATAACTGATGTTTGGGACTTGTTTTCAGTATAATTTTTAGGTTTTAATGAACCTTTTTGTGTTGTTGTGTGATTTCACCCCAAATAAATGGTTGCAAAATATATATTTGTTTAATAATTGGTTTCCCCTAGATATTTGTTTTGTGTTACAATACTGAATCTAAATAAAGAAGATATGAAATAATGCCCCTGAATAATTATGGAAGCTATTTTGTTCTATTATTATGCGTTTGTGCTTTTTTTCCTTCATGGTTTGAGTTGGTGTAAAGTGATGTTAGTGATCGGATGGGTTGTGTAGTATGTGGGGCAGTGATGCGATGGTTGGTTAGTATGTATGAGATATGGGAAGTTGTGAGATGTGGTGCAATGAGGCTGTGTCACAGAGGTTGTGATGTAGTGGTTGGGGAGTACAGGTCGTGTTGTAGTGGTTTTGGTACAGATATTATGGTGTAGTGGTAGTGTAATAGTTCTTGTGGTGAATTGGTTGTGGTGTAGTGATTGTGGCATATTGGTTGTGGTGTAGTGGTTGTGGCGTAGTAGCTATGATGAGTGGTTTACATGGTGATATAGATTGTGCAGTGTGAAGTGATTATTATGGTGGATGTGTGGTGCTACTATAGTGTTTTTTTGAGTTGGGATAGTTATATCATGGTGTAGATGAGATATTTTACCAGTTAGGCATGGTATAAACTATGATAATAAACAAAAAAATACGCTGGTAAATAAATGATATGGACTAGAAATGGATGTGTGGTAACTGGATAACTAAATTGAATAAAGAATGAGTAGTGTAATGTGAAATTAAATTGATAGCAAAAAAATGTGTCAACAATGTAACTGAAGTGGGAGATTTTGTGTGGATTCTATAGTGGTTTAATGGGGTTACATATAGTGGTATAGGTGGTTGAGAAGGTTGATGTATGGTACATGGTGGTGATGTGATGAGAACAATTCTTTTTTATATGAACCTATAGTTTGGTTATTACATTATATCTATAAATCATGTAAATTTAGGTTATTTTATACACACCACAACTAAGTTAGATAACTTTACCTATTATAAGAGGTGATGAGGTATGGGTATTTTCCCCAACATCTAGGATGGTAGTGATATGGGGGGATGGCTACCCCTCTCCCCTTTTATTCCTTCTATAGTTGTGATACAGGTTGGTTTAGGAGATTACTCAGTGGTGATGTGTGGCCCAAGTGTTTTTAGGTGGGATGTGATGTGATGTGATGTGTGGCCTATGTGTATTTGGGTGGGATGTGATGTGATGTATGGATCAGGAGTCTGTGGATGGGATGTGATGTGATGTTTGGACCATGTGTCTATATGTAGGATATGATGTGATGTGTGTCATGGGTGTCTGTAGGAAGGATGTTACGTGATGTTATGCAATGTGATGTGATGTGATATGTATGGGATATATGGGAGAACAGTGTGTTTAATGTTGGGGTATGAGAATGGAAAATTATAGGGGAAGCGATAGCGGGGCTCCTTTCTTTATTATGATCTCGATTTTATATTGTTATATTGGATGCTTGATTTGGTGAGCTAGCCATGGCGAGGCTGGGTCTGGTTAAATGACTTGTATAGGTTCTTTTTGGTTTTGTAATTTGTTCCCTGACACATTATAATGCTCTTTTCACATGTACACTTGAGGCCATGGTTATGTCCTTACAATGAGTACCGTGTATGCTCAACCTAAGTATATAAAAAAATTAGGTTTCTAGTAGGATTTTGTGGACCAATCAAAACATTACTAGTTGGGTGTGATCTAGTTTTGAGTCACTTCCATAGACTTTTCTTTTTTCTATTTACTTTGGAGACTTTTTCTTTGTATATGTTTTACTTTATTCATTCATTATGGGATGGTTTTTTGGTTTACTTTATATTTTCTAATTGATTTTTTTGGTGATTTTTTATCCTATCTCCCAATAATGTTTCATTTATAGAGGGTATTGACTCCTATACTATGATATTTTTATACCCTCAGTGCTAGTCCCCAACCTGGGAAATATTAGTGCTGGGACTCAGGGGTCATCATCTCTCTCTCCTCATTACAGTATCTTTGGCGGGGGGGTTATGATAGAATCGTATCAAAGGTTTGGTTGAGAGATAGGATGGAGTTTGGAGTTAGGAGCTATGATTTTTTTCATGGGTTGGTATGGAAATGGAGCCATTTTTCCTTTATACATGACATAATCCAGGGATACCAACTAGGGTATAGGATTTTAGGCCCCCCTATGAACCAGTGCACAAACTCTAAGATTATTAAATGGCCATGTGAGGTAGTATTATTTGTAGTCTAAATATCTAGGAGAGGTACATTCATTAGGATGACTTTTTTAGTGTTTGAATTCAATGTTTTGGGAAAATAAAATGAATAGATTTAATAATATTTGATAATATTCAATGCCACTATTCTTAGGGGGTTCTCCTTACTTTTAGTGAATGGATCATATTAGTAATTTGTGATTTTTTGAGGAAATTGAGTTTGGGAAATCTAATATGGTTAATCATCATAGGATTGACCCAATAGAGGAGGATGAGGCACCTAAGTTGGATTTTCATTCCTTTTAGTGGAATAGTTTTTCTAGGAATGATGGGATCATCTCTAGTATGTAGATAGGGTATTGGTTGGAGGATCTAGAGATTTATTTTTGTCTGATATGTGTGTGATCTAAGTTATCAGTACCATTATGAGTTATCCAGTTGTGGGGAGTTATGAATCATTGGTAGATGTTGTTTCTTGGTGGTCTCAAATAGGAATATGTGTTGTGGATATAATTTCAAAGGGAGTTTTGGGAAGAGTTTCTCTCATTGATGATTACAGAAGCAAAGATGAAGGATATCCTCTTCCTTTAGAAGGGGATTAAGACTATTTGGGATCTTGGGATCAATTTCAAGGACTTACTTCAATTTTATTTAGATTTTTTTCTATATAAAGAGTTCATAGAACGATGTCTATGGTAGTATTTATGACCAATGATCAGGTATATGGTCACTATGTTTATGACCTGATATATCTAGTGTTCATAAAATGATGAATTTACGGATAAGATTCTTTCCTTTGGATATGATCCTAAATAAGGTTTTTGTTAGGGATTTTCAAGGAGTATATCATTAGGTAGTAATTCATAGGTGTTTAGGTGTTCAGGGTTTTGTTCAGTGTGGAACTAGTTGTGGAAATTTCTTTCCAAACCATCTGGGAAAGCTAGTTTCTAAGAACATTCTAGGGGATTCCCATTTGTGTGCCATATATTCGAGAGATATGGTAACTTCCATATTTTTTATGACTTCTCATGGAGGTCTGTTTTAGTTGGGTGTTTTGAAACCTTTTCACCAATAGCATTTTCCTCCGAGGTAGTTTCAGCAGTAGAGACCACAGGTTCTTTTTCAATAGCTGGGAGAAGGTTTAGTTGGAAGAGGGTATCCTTATGATGGTCCCTATACATAGGTACCCTGGATAGATCATGGAAATGTCGGATGACATAAGAGAGTAATAGGATCTAACCATGGTTATATGAACATGTTAGAGGTAGCAACACTGAAATAGCATAGAGTTTTTTGAGGTGTGATTAGTTTATCATATACACTTTTGTGTGATTTTTTTGATTCTATATCCTCACACTCCTTTTTTCTCCTAATTTGTTCCATATGTTAGGACTAGATGTGTAGAGGATTATAGTTCCCATGGTTTTATCTACAAGAGTTAGAGTTTAGGATTTTTTTTATGTGTGGTGGGGATGTAGACTGATGATGGGGAAGCAACAGTTAATAGGGGACTTCTTCTTATTATAGATATAGCCATATGATATTATCCCTGGTATGGATTGGATATATTCCATGTATGCAGTCATTGACTGATATTGGAGAAGAGTTTCATTTTACAATGTACAGAACCAGTGAGTGGAGTTTGTTGGAAAGAATGGCTATCGATTATGTGATAGTCAAGTGGGGCCTATTTATTCATAATTGGTAGACCTGTCAATAAAATCTCTAGTTGGGGGTGTTTCCCAGTTTTTAGAGTAGTTAGTTGATTTTTTTAAAGAGGATGTTATGGAACTTCCCCCTCAATGTGATAATGAGTTCACGGTAGAGTTATAGTTGGCATCATCCTTGATCTCAGTGGCTCCCTATCGAATGGAACCCATAGAGTTTCATGAGTTGAGGATACCAGTGGTTGATCCAATGAATAGGGGTTTCATTTATCCTAATATTTCATCGGGGTGTTCTATAGTTTTGTTCTCCAAGAAGGAATATGGTATTCTAAGGTTATATATAGACTACTAGATGTTGAATCTAGTAATGGTCAAGAACCATTACACTCTTATGAGGATCAATAATCTATTTGACCAGCTGAGTTGATATATATGGTTCTCTAAGATATATCTATGGTATAGATAAGACTAGTTGAGGGTGAAATATGTGGATGTTTAGAATACTTACTTTAGATGTAGTTATGGGAACTTTGAGTTTGTAGTCATTCTATTTGGTGTTACGAACACACTAGTCATGTTCAAGGGGATTATGAACATTGTGTTATCTGATTTCTTAGAGAGGTTCGTCTTTTTATTAATAAATTATATCATAGTATACTTGAAGTCAGAGGAGTAGCATGTTGAGAATCTTAGAGTTCTTTTATAGGTCATTCGATACCACCGGCTTTATGGGAATTTTTCCACGTGTGAGTTCTGGATGCGAGAAGTGTGTTTCCTTGGATATGTAGTGTCTTGGTATGGTGTTCTAGTGGACCCTTAGAAGTTATAGGTAGTTTTTTCTCGGTAAATAACCAAGAATGTGGTAGAATATTATAGTTTTCTTGGTATCAAGGTCTATTATCATATATTTTTTCCTGATTTATCTCAAGTTGCAGAACCACTAACAATTTTGAATAGAGAGGATGAGAATTTATTGTGGATAGATCAGTTCTAGGAAGCATTTGGTTACCTAAAGGAGAATTTGATCAGTTCTTCAGTGCTTTAGTTGAAAGAAGAGGGTGTTTTGACTATGTTTTTATGCAATGAATCCCATCTAAGATAGGGATACATGTTGATGCAATAGAGAATGATGATCTATTATGGGTATAGGAAGTTACATCCCTACAGGAATAACTATTACACCCACAATATGGAGTTGGTAGCGGTTGTGTTTTCTTATGGAAATATTACCTCATCGGTGATCATTATGTGGTTTTCATGGACCAAAAGAGCCTGAGATGTGTTTTCTCTCAATGTATTTTGACACTTCACTAGTACAAGTGGATATAGTTTCTTTAGTATTAAAATTTTGATATCTCTTACCCACTAGGTAAGGGTAATGTAGTTTCTAATGTTTTGAGTCATAAGTCTTGAGAAGATGTGTCTTTGGAGTCTTTGGATGTTTAGAATGGAATTTAGGATCTTGTAGTGATGTATCTTGATGTTGGGGAGATCAGTGGATGAGTTTTTCTTCATCATATGATTGTGGAGTCATCATTGATGTAGCAGGTGGAGGAGTCTCATTAGGGAGACTCATAGATAGATGTGATGTGACATCATATTGGTCATGGTGATGATCCTGAGGGATTGTCAGAGGATGATCAGAATCGGGTGTTGTTCCAGGGGAGGTTGTTTGTCCTGTAGGCGATGCACAAGATAGTTCTCCTGGAGTTTCACATCACACCTTTAGTGGTACATCATTATGTGACAATATGTGTCATTTCTTGAGGAGACATCTTTTGTGGTTGTGCATGAAATGTTTTTTATTGGATTTTTTGGGAAAATTTCTAGTTTTTCAGCAGGTGAAAGCATATCACTGTCTTCTGGGAGGTTTGTTACAGTTATTAGATGTCACTTAGTGGAAATGGGATGAAATTTTGAAGGATTTTTTCATAGTTCTACCTCGATCTCAAGGATTATGTGATGTGGTTGGGGTGATAGTTGACCAACTATTGAAATCAGCTTAATTCCTGTAGATTTGTGAGTTGAGTTTTATCAATTTTTTGGATAGTCGTTATGTGGATGATGTGGTTAGGCCTCATGGGGTACCGAAGACCATCATATCTAATCATGACCTTCATTTTACCTTGAAAATTTGAAAGGTATTTCAGGATTGTTTTGGTTCCCAGTTTCTCTTTAGCACTACTTTCTATGCTCAGACAGATGGTAAGATTTAGAGTACCATCCAGATGCTGGAGTATATGTTTCTAGAATGTGTCTTATACTTTTTTGGATCTAGTTTATGACACTTTCCTTTGGTTTATTTTTCATACAATAGTAACAATCAATCATCCATTTGTATAGATCAGTTTGATTTATTTTATGAGCGGTTGTGTTGTTCACTGTTGTGTTTGACAAAGTTTGGAGAGTTAGTGGTTCTTGGTCTTAATGTGGTGTTGAGCATGACTGATAATATTTAATTGGTTCATGAGTGGAGAGGGTGGTGAGGGACCACTAGAAGGCATATTCTGGTCGTAGGTAGAGCCCTTTGAATACAAGGTTGAAGAAAATGTGATCTTGAGAGTCTACCCTTGATGTGGGAAGTTGAGGTTTTGTAGGGGAAGTAATATTTCTTCAAGTTTTCGGGGGCCCTTTGAAGTTTTGTAGTGAGTTAGTGAGGTGAAATATCGATTGAAATTTCCACTGTGCAGGGAGAGGATCCATGAATTCTTCTATTTAACTCATCTTCATTAGTATCTTCATAATTACACCCACATTATTGACTGGGGAGAGTAGTATTTTAAAGACAACGTGACATTTTTGGAGCATCCAGTAGAGATTCGGGATCTTCAATTGAAGGTGTTTCATGGATGAACTATTCCCTTTGTTTGAGTGTTGTGGAGGCATGGTGGTCTGGAGGAGAATACATGGGGTGAGAAATGTGGATGTGTTCCTAGTACATGGAGATATTTTTAGTTTTATTTTCTTTTTCTTATGATGTGATGTTTGGATCTTTCTATATTATGAGAAGTTTTTTTACCCTTCATGTGTGAGGTGTAATAAAACCCCTAACATATGAAAAGGGTAGGACCTAAATCCTAATAGAGTCTAACTATACTATGATGCAATTAATCTAATATGGGAAAGATAGTGTTTTCTGAAGAGTATAGTATCTTGACAGGGAGGATGGAATTTCTTTATTTATGTTCTCAGTGTGGTTTTTTGTGTTGGTGTGTCAGTGATTAGTTTGTTATGTGCATGGGTTGGTGTGGTTATCTATAAATTTTTTGGTTGTGTCTAGTACTAGACAATGTAGTGTTGTGACCAGTAGTATTTGGTTATATGGTTGTTCATTAGCTTCATGGGCATTTTGGTTGGAATGTTTGGATGGTGGTAGTGTTGAGGAGTAACAATATCCTTGATGGGTATCTCATGAGGGTATTTTTCGGACCCCTTTCCTTTTAGGATTCATTTTTTATTATCGATGAAGATAATCTTTTGAGATATATCTAATTTAATGGTTAATTACTTCTTAGTATTCTACATTTCTGGTTTTGGGTGTTGGAGGTCCTTTAGGGGATGATTTAGGATGCTTTGTTGTGGTTGGAGGTGTAGCTAAGATGTTTTAGGATATTCACATCATGAATGGTTTATAAGAAGTGAATTGGTAACACATTTCTTGTGCATTCAGTTGGTTTAATAGATTGTATAGAAGATAAGGGGAAACCATAATATGAATTCTCATCATCAAAAGTGAATTCACAACATGTAATTAATTCAGGATGAGGTTATGTGAATTTTGAAGGAAGTCGGAAAAATGGGTATTCATGTCATGAATATGTTACACAACATGAATGTGTGGGGCTCAAAGTTATTTTATAACCCTTTTGGATATTTTTATTTTATTCATGCATACCTCTCTCTCTATCTCTAATTATGAATTAACCCTAGGCTTCCTGAGAAGATATTCTAGACCTATTCTTCTTTACTTCGGTCCTTAGCTTCAGTGGATGCCTGTTAGCGATATGTGGTGAGTTATAATCTATTTCACATGGGTTTCATTCTTTTCTTATTTAGATATATGTTGCAATGGTTCAGTTTTGGTTTGGGGTGTGTATGGGTTGTGTTTTTCACAACCCTTTGGTGAGGTGTAGGTTTATCTTCATGTTCCTTATGTGATGGTGGTTTCTAGGAAGTTTCTTCTTTTCCCTATGCAGCACAGAAAGATTGGAAAGCTTCATTGACATATAGAATCCTCATTCTCACCTATTAATGTTCTATGTGTGAGATCTGCATGATTTTTCTTACCTTTATGGGAATAGTAATGGTCAATGTAATGATATAGTTATGTGGAATGTAAAAAAAGAATTTATGGGTATAGGTAGTTATCACATTCTTTACATCGTTTATATATGTTGTTGATGTTATTATGCATGTCTACTTACAATTCTAAAAATAACATCTATTGGGGGATTTTTTGTGTTATATTTGTAATATTTTAATGACCATTGTTGTGTTTTTGTGTGATTGAGCCTTGAATAAAAGGTTAATGAATTTATATTTGGTTAATAATGGGTTTTCCTGGATATCTGGTTTATGTGATAATACACATTCTAAATAAAGAAGATATGTGATAATTCCCCTAAATAATTGTGGAATCCGATTGTCATTTCTACTGTGTGTTTGTGCTTATTATGTTGGCCCAATGTGGTTTGGGATATTATGTAGTCATGTTAGTGACCAGTTGGTTTGTGTATTACATGAGGTAGTGACATGTTGGTTGGTTAGCATGGATGCAATGTGGGAAATTGTGAGATGTATTGTGATGATGTTATGGCAAATAATTTTTGGCATAGTGGTTGTGGAACAGAATTTGTAGCGTAGTGGTTGTGGTGACAAGGTTATGGAATAGTGGTTTTGGCATGGTAATTATGGAATAGTGGTTGTGGTAAATTGGTTGTGACACATTGGTTTTGGCATATTGGTTGTGGTGTAGTGGTTTTGGTGCAGTTGTTGTGGCATAGTGGTTGTAGCACAGTGGCTATGATGAGTGGTTGATATGGTGAGATGGATTTGGTGATGGCACATGACGATAATGGTGGATGTGTGGTTTTGTGTAATTTTTTGTCTGATTTCGGCTAGTTGTATCATGGTGTGGTTGAGATTGTTTCTCTGTTATCCATGGGATGAACTGTGATGATAAACAAAACAAAATAGGCTATTAGATAAATGAGATGGGATAGAAATTGATGTGTGGTAATTGGATAACTGGATTGAAAAAAGAATGATTAGTGTAATCTGAAATGAAATGGATAATAAACAAATGTGTTGAAACCTATTACTGAAATGAGAAATGTTGTGTGTCTTTACTAGTGGTTATGTGGTGTTTCATATAGTAGTGGCAGTGGTTGGGAATATTGATGTGTGGTACATAGAGGTGATGTGGTGTGTGCTAGTATTGTTGATGTGAATTAATAGGTTGGGTATTGTGTTATATATATATATATATATATATATATATATATATCATATAGGTTTATGTTATTTTATACAGGCCCTGCCCAAGTTGGATAACTGTACCAATGCTTAGAGGTGTTGAGTTTTGGGTGTTTTCTCCACCATCTAGGATGATAGTGATATGAATGGTTGTACTCCCCCACTCCCTCAATCTTCCTTCAGTATTTGTGACATGGGTCAGTGTTTGATATTACCTAATAGTGATGTGTGACCCAGGTGTCTACGGACGGGATGTGATGTGATGTGTCGCCTACTTGTCTATGGGTGGTATTTTATGTGATGTGTGTCCTAGGTTTCTATGGGTGGGTGGTGATATAATGTGATGTGATATGTGTCGAAGGGATGGGATCATAGGATGTTCTAAATTGGGGCATGAGAGCAAAAAATTAGTGTGGAAGTGGCAGCGGGGTTCCTTTATTTGTTTTCACCTCGATTCTATATTATTATATTGGATTCATGATTTAGTGAGAAATCCATGGTGAGGTTGGGTTTGGTTATATGACCAGTATAGGGGCTTGTTGGTTCTGTTATTTGTTTATTGGAATATTAGCATCCTATTTTCTCATGTTCACTTGACGCCTTTGTTATTTCTCTACTAAATATACCTATTATTCTCTCTATATATATATAAACTATTTTCCCAGTTTTCTAGAGGATTTTGGGGACTGAGTTAGACATTACTAGCTTGGTTGGAGCTTTTGCAGAGTCACTTCCATAGACTTGTCTTTTTTGGTATTTACTTTGGAGACATTTTTTGTATCAGTTTTACTTTATTAATGCATGGTGGGATGGTTTTTGGTTTATTTTTATATTGTCCTCTATGTTTGTTTCGTAATTATTTATCTTATCTTCCTATCCTGTTTCATTTATAATGGTTAATACTTCCCATACTGTGATATTTTTATACCCTCAATTCTAGTTTCCAACTCATGACCTACTGGATGTAAGACACATGGGTCATCATCTCTATCTCCTCATTGGGATATCTTTTGTGAGAGGGGGTCATCATAGGAGGTTGGGTGTAAAAAGGTGTGCAAGGGAAATAGATCACAATGATTATTAGTATATAAAGGGAGGCATAGCATGGTCGGTAGTGATGTTTAGGGTAGTAGGGTGGTCGAATGGTGGTTCAACAGAGGTTTTGAGGCTACACAGTGGTCATTCGACATTAGGGTTACTGACTACAGTGAGTTGGTGGAAACCGTGGGGGCCACCACAACTTCTGTAATGTAAGGGTGTGGTAGTTATCTCTCTCCCCCAACAATCCATCCAAAAAACAACTATTAATTAAGAAACATGGAATGAAGGTTAGGGAACTGGAATATGTAAACCCATGTTTCTAACCTATATAAAATTTATAATATTAATACAATAATAATAACATCGTCATTATCTTTATTTTTGTTGTCACTATCATCGTCATCTTCATTATCGGCATTATCATCATCATCGTCATCATTATTATTATTATTTCTATTAAACCTTTCCTTGGTTATATATTCTTTTTTGAGGTCGCAATAAATATCCTTCTATGGAATTATAATCATGGAATCAAGAAGATTGATTCATAAACAATATGTGATGCATAATTCCAACCTGAACATGTGACTTGGGTCCCATGATGTAGTATTCCACATCTCTGATTTGATAAATTGCATATTTTTTTATCCGATCTATGTTTTAAATAAATAAATATTTTTTCCTAGTTATTTTTTCACATAGATTTCAATGGTGAGATGTATTTTTTCAGCCAAGGAAATTTATGAGTTGGGAAATTTAGATTTTGAATTTAATATTTGGAGGACTAATTTTAGTTTTTTGGCATGGGGATCTGAGTTTTCTCTTAATATAAGTAAAGATTTAATCCTCTCACATAGTCAAGGTCAGGATCCTCTATATGTGGGTTAGTTTAAAGATATGGTAAGTATTACCCCCACTTTATTGGAGTTGGGATCCTCTATCTACATGGATGGTATTCCCCTCTCTAAGAGATCATTTTGAGCTAGGATCCTCTACAATATTTGGTATTTGCCTCAACTGAGGTGAATTACAATGAGGTTGAGATACTCCACTAAATTTCATTTGAGGTTACATGGGTTTCTTAGAATTTTTATTTCATATACATGATCAGTGGTACAATGTTGATGGAATAGAGGGTGTATTATTCCATAGACTAATGAGTGGGATTCAATGATGATAAAATTATCCTTCATTTATTATAAGGGTGGTTTGGTGATTAGGAAGGTTGAGAAGATCATATTATTTAGGTATTGTGACTCTTCAAGCACCATGGGTTTCCTTTGGGATTTTTTATAAAAAAAATTATCAAATTTAGGCTTCATAGACTATTCATTACATTGAGTCTCCCTAGTATATCATGAGTTTTAGACCTTCATATGTTGGATCTATGGTAATTGGGACTTCTCTTTGTTCCTAAGAATCCTATTTATAAATCATATCTAGATTATTTTTTCTTGTTTTCCACTTTGTTACTCTTTAATATTGGGGGTTTTTAGCTAAAAGGTTTCTTTGGTTTTTCCTTGGTGGTTTTGGGATGTCCTATTGAGTATGTTTATACACACCCTTGCACAGGATTTGTTCCCACACATGTTGTGTCTGTGTAAACAATACACTAGATCAAAGCTAGTTTTTTTTAGACATGGGGATAATGTTTCATGTTTCAATTTAATGCCTAATGATGGGACATGTCATCTCATAAAAAATTCAAAATCCATGTGAAACAAATTTTTTGGGTTAAAGGTGTGTGAAAAAAACTAAGAAGGTGTATATGAGATAATCTAGGATAAAGACTAGGCAAGTAGTCAAACTAAAAAATTTATATTATTACAGAATATTATAGCCATAACCTTTAACTATATCACCTATAATCATAAAATTAGATCAATAATTCACTATTATCAATAAACAATGGTGATAACATATTTTCAAAATCGTATAAGTATAAATTGATGGTCCATAAAAATATCACCAGTCTTTCAGCCATCATACATGATCCTATTTAATGTAGCATCCTAGTAATAAGTGGTTTTAGTTTTGGAGTGGGTGGTGTATGAGGATATGGGGAAGGAAAATTTTTCAAACCTAATCTATAAACACCATCCTTAGAAATATTCTATAATACAAAAGGTTTTAACAGTTATGAAGATACACACAATGAAAGGATTTGTCCATGTGACAATGAATGTGGTTTAGAATAAAATCCATTTCCTCTATTTTGCGAAACCCCATATGAGATCATCTTGACATGATTTATTCTCAAAAAACCTAATATTTAAGAGTTTTAGATTCTAGAGTAACCCCAATCCAAAACGTTTTCAATAATAAAGTTTCCAATAATGATGACCGTCTCTCACTCAACCCCTTCTAGTGAAGTGAGGTCATTATATTTTGGGATGGGGTTAGCGGCTCATAGTTTTATCAAGTTTTAAATTTCAAAATTGGTTGGATCATAGATCCCTACAATTGTGTGGATTATTGGGGTTCCCTAAAGGTTTTAGAGATAAATCTCTCTCCCTTAGTATGGTTAGTGGAATGAACTCTTAGGGTGTTCTGATCAGCAACCTGTTAGAAGGTATGCATGGATTTATGAATTATGGGAATATGTAAAGACCCAAAATTTCCATGTAATTATTTTTAATTAAATGGTAATTTTAAAAGTCCATGAAAATTAACGGCACGTGATTCTAAGGCCTGATGTCCCCGGAATCAATTTTTAAAGTTTTGTTCGGGTACGTTCAGTGAAAGTTCGAGCAGGTATTTATAACTTTTGAACTGGTGATCAGAATTGAAATCTGGGGATGTCGTTGAATTCGTAGCGCCAGTATGCTATTAAAAATACTTTCACCTCAACGGCAGTTGGTCAAGGGTGGAAGTTAGTTTTTGGATTTTTCATGGAAATAATAAAATAAATAAACCCATGTTTTATTTTATTTTTATCTATTGTAACTACCCATATGGAAGTTGGAGGTGGGGACTACCACATCTTAACCTACCATGAGAGGTTATGGTGGTGAGGACCACCCAAGGCCTAAACCTCTTCTTCATGTTTAATTGTGGTGGGGACCACCTAAGAATTCAAAACCTCCCAATTTGAATTTCGGAGCGGGGACCACCCGACCCCCCTAATAATGGTGGGAAAGGAAAACCTCTCAACTCTCCCCATTAATGAGGGAGATCCTCTTGACCTACTCTACCATTAATGGTGACACCACCTCCCTTAATTTAATTCTACCAATCCACCCTAATTAATCTTTCCAACCTAGGTGTTTAATTAGGCTAATTTGAAATTGGTTCCAATGACTTAATAAGATATTTTTATCTATTATCTTTGTCTACCATTTCATTTTGTTGGAAAAGGAGGATTGGGGAGAGGAGGGACTTGGGAGAAAGCTCCCAATGAACAATGCTCCACCAACAAAGAACGCTCCACCAACAAAGAAGGACCTCAACTAATACTTTCTTCCTTGGAACCTCCTTCGATTTAGGATGTGTTCGTCTACAACGAATCGATGTCCACCTTCTCATGCCAACATCGAGGAACAACGAACAAGTAGGGTTATATTCATTATTTTATTAACACATCCCATGTTCTCCCCTCTTTTTCCTTTGCGGGGTTGGGAATAGAAATTAACAAGGGATTATGGTAATTGAAAATATCTTCTGTGCTCGTTCTTGTTTATGTTATTGGTAAACCTCATGCTATCGCTCTAATGCAGATAGTGCGGGCCAAATTAACATGGCCCATTCTCTCTGTAACTCTTGTGTTAATTTTCGGTGTTCTTCAAAATGGAAGAAGGTGACAACGGTGTTGAAGGCGACGATGGCAACGATTGCGCTACCCATAGCCTCTACAACCCATGCCTCCCCCACGACGTTCCAGAACTCTGGCCGAACCAGCTCCGTCGCCCCGGGCTGAACCGCGTCGCCCACCGGCCCCGCGCCACCACCAGCCGAATAGGCCAAGGCTGCGCCGCGCCCCGGCCCGCCAGCCTCCCGAGCTACCCCGGCCGTGCTCGCCCGCTGGCCACGCACCACCGCCAGCCGAACCGGCCCCAGCCATGCTGCATCACGGCCCGCCGACCGAACTGGCCTCATCCATGTCGTTCCCCGACATGCCACCCCGGCCCGTCGGTTTCTCGAGCCCCCAGTTGAACCGGCCCCAGCAGGGCCACCCCGGCCCTGGGCCGAGCCGCGCCCCATGACTCTCCAGGCCGAACTGACCTTGATGCGCCCTCCCGAGATGCCCCGGCCGAACCGGCTCGTGCCCTCATGGTGCCCCGGACGAACAGGACCCTCACGGTGCCCTCCGAGTCAATCCTCCCTCGTGTCGACCAGCGGTCGGCCCGCGCCCTCACAACCGGTTCGCTTCCTCATGGCCCTCCGCGACCCCTTGTGGCCTGTTGTGCGTGGCCCAGTGGGCCGGGCCAAACCTAACGGGCTGGCCCACCCAATGGGTTGGGCCAGACCCAATGGGTCAGGCCGGGTTGACCCAGACTGGGTCAGCCCAGATTGGGTCAAGTCGAGTCGACCCGGACCGGGTCGGCCCAGAAGAGGTCGGGTCGGGCCGGGTCGGCCCCGGGCCCACTACGACCCTTTACTTTCTTTTGGCTGTATCATTGGGACCGGATGTCCGTTTGAAGAACCGTCAGTGGACCTGGTAATCTTGGAGCATGAAGTTCCCTTTGATTATACCCCACTGGAGTTTGGGGAATAGTTGAGATACGGTCAGGTTGGATCGTGTACGAATCCAACCGGGCCCCCGGGACTAAAATGCTAATAACTCATAGACTGGGTGTCTGATTGACGAGTCATCTATTGTGTTGAGACCCCTATGACTTGGCGGAACTTTGAGATACTTCTTCATGGGACTTCGTGACAATTGTAGTATCGACCAGTAGCTCGTGGAGCGGATCCTTCCAGTGATGAGCGAGCAGAGTGCGGAGACCTTGTAGCTGGCTGAGACCTGATGACTGTTGACCGTTTGACTTGGAGAGACTCTACTAGCCTAGTGGGGAGCGCCTGGTTGTGGTGGCAGACCCACGGTGGAGGAGCGTGCTTGGTGATGTGGCATACCCACGGTACTCAACAGGAGGAGTACCTCAGCAGTCCAAGGTTATTGGGAAGTTCCTCTATGTGACGCGGGAGGAGCACATTACTCGATAGAGGAGGAGTTATCTAGCTGTCGAGGTTTTGATAATGTGTTGGGGATGTTACTTGATACTACCCCAAGAATAAAATATTGGTTGAGCTGAGTCAGTACTTTTTTGTTTTCTTCATGAATGAGATGGATTACTTAATAACTTAGGTATATGTATGGACATATACCTAAGTAGGTTTATCTGTTGATTCCATATATTGTGATTTATCCTTGTTGGATTTTGTGAGACCTAGAGAGTCTCAGGGTCCCTACTGAGTATCGTTATACTCACCCCTACGCGGGCTATGCCCGCACCTTGTTGTGTTGGATGCAGACGACGGTCAGTGCTGATCAAGGCTGAGAGTATCAAGACCGGACGGTACCCGGAGGTGGATCATATGACAATTCGGCACACGGATGAGACTGATGGACGTGGAGTGATGAGGAGGCTATCTATACCTACCCTTCAGGTAGGAATCCCAGAGGACGACCCAGCAGTTGTTTTTCCTTTCTTCAATTGTACTTTTACTTATTTTTCCTTGTAATTTACAGTTGGGCTTGTATTTCTGGCCCGTTTTACTTCCTGTCTATGGAAGGGGTTGCAGGAGGCTTTTGGGACGTGGCTTCATTTGAGCACCGACTTCTATCCACAGACGGATGGTCAGACTAATCGGACCATTCATACCCTAAAGGACATGCTTCATACTTATATCCTCGACTTCGGTCGGAGCTGGGAGGATCACTTGCCTTTGGTGGAGTTTGCGTACAACAAAAGCTATCACTCCACCATTGGGATGGAACCTTTTGAGGCATTGTACAGGAGACCTTTCATATCACCATTGTGCTGGACTGACCCAGGGGACTCAGCACTAGTGGGACCAGAGATGGTATGGGCTACCACAGAGAAGGTTCAGATCATCCAGGAGCGGGTGAAGACTGCACAGAGTAGGCATAAGTCGTATGATGATAGAAGACAGAGACCTCTGGAGTTCGAGGATGGTGACCAAGTCTTTCTACAGGTCTCACCCCGATGAGGTGGAAATTTATCTCTGAGATTCATCAGACCTTTTCAGGTCCTCAACAGAGTTTGTGAGGTGGCATACTGCTTAGCTCTTTCACCTCAGTTGCACTGGGTGCACAATGTCTTCCATGTATCCCAGCTGAGGAGATACATACATGACCCTTCTCACATCATCGACCATAGAGAACTGGACGTCGACAATGGGGTCACTTTTATGGAGGTTCCATTAGAGATTTTGGATCGACAGAAGCAGGTCCTTCGTGGATGGTCGACACCTCTAATGCGTGTTTGCTGGCACCACGGGAACCTCCAGGATAGCACATGGGAGCGGGAGGCTCAGATGCATTCTCAGTACCCCCACTTTTTCCTTTAGTTTGAGTTGTAGCTTACGGGGACGTAAATCCCTGAGGTGCGGAGAATTTAAAGACCCAGAATTACCATGTAATTTTTTTTAATTAAATGGGAATTTTACGAGTTCGTAAAAATTGACGGTGTGTGATTCCGAGGCCCAGGGTGCCCAGAACCAATTTCGGAAGTTTTTTTCAGGTACGTTCAATGAAAGTTTGAGTGGATTTTTATAACTTTTGAACCAGTGCGCAGAATTGAAATATTAGGACACCATTGAAGTTGCAGCGCCGGTATTTTCTTAAGAAGACTTTCACCTCGACGGCAGTTAGTCAAGGGTGGAAGTTAGTTTTTGGGTTTTTCGTGGAAATGATAAAATAAAATAAACACATGTTTTATTTTATTTTTATATGTTGTAACTACCCATGTGGAACTTGAAGGTGGGGACCACCACAACTTAACCTACCATGAGAGGTTATGGTGGTGGGGACCACCTGAGGCCTAAACCTCCTCTTCATGTTTAATTGTGGTGGAGACCACCTGACAATTCAAAACCTCCCAATTTGAATTTGGGAGCAAGGACCACCAAACCCCCCCCCCCAATAATGGTGGTAGAGGAAAACCTCTCAACTCCGCTCATTAATGAGGGAGAGCCTCTTGACTTCCTCTACCATTAATGGTGCCACCACCTCCCTTAATTTAATTCTGCCAATCCACCCTAATTAATCTTTCCAACCTAGGTGTTTAATTAGGCTAATTTGAAATTGGTTCCAACGACTTAATAAGATATTTTTATCTATTATATTTGGCTACCATTTCATTTGGTTGGAAAAGGAAGATTGGGGAGAGGAGGAACTTGGGAGAAATCTCCCAACGAAGAATTTGCCACCGACAAAGAACGCTCCACCTACAAAGAACGACCTCGACAACTACTTTCTTCCTCGGAACCTCCTTCGACGTAGGACATGTTCGTCTAAAATGAATCAACGTCCGCCTTCTTGTGCCAACGTCGATGAACAACGAACAAGTAGGGGTTTATTCATTATTTGATTAACACATCCTATGTTCTCCCCTCTTTTTCCTTTGCAGGGTTGGGAATAGAAATTAACGAGGGATTATAGGAATTGAAAATATCTTATGTGCTCGTTCTTATTTATGTTCTTGGTAAACCTCATGATACCGCTCAAATGCAGAAAGTGCGGGCCAAACTAACATGGCTCGTCCTCTCTGTAACCCTCGTGTTGATTTGAAGTGTTCTTTGAAATGGAGGAAGGTGAAAACGGCATTGAAGGCGATGAAGGTGATGATGGAAATGACAGAACTACCTGCGGCCTCCGCAACCCGTGCTGCCCCAGCGACGCTCCGGTGCTCCGGCCGAACCGGCTCCACCGCCTCGGGCTCAACCGTGTCGCCTGCCGGCCCCGTGCCACCGCCAGCCGAACTGGCCTGAGACACTCCGCACCTCGGTCGCGCCACACCCCAGCCCGCCTGCCTCCCGAGCCGCCCCAGCTGCACTGACCCCGCGCCGCCGCCGGCCGAACCGGCCTCGTTCGGGCCGCACCCCAGCCTGCCGGCCAAACCGGCCCTGGCCACGCCACTCCCTGGTCACGCCACCCTGGAAGGCTGACTTCTCGAGCCCCTAGATGAACTGGTCCCAGCCACGCCACCCCGGCCTCGGGCCGAACCGGCCTCGCGGCGGCCTCTTCAGCTGCCTCGGAAAAACCGACCCGCACCCTCGTGGTACCCCGGCCAAACTGGCCCCTCACGACACCCTCCGGGCCGAGCCGCTCTCGCGTCAACCCATGGCCAGTCCGCGACCTCACGGCCCTCCGCAACCCCTCGCAGCCTGCTAGGCTGGGCCAAGCAGGTCGGGCCAAACCTAACGGGCTGGCCCACCAAACGGGTTGGCCCATACCCAATCGTTCAATCCAAGTAGACCCGGACCTGGTCGTCCCAGACTGGGTCGGGCTGGGTCGGTCCAACTGGGCCCACTACGACCCTTTACTTTCTTTTGGCCATATCATTAGCACCGTACGTCCGTTTGAAGAACCGTCTGTGGCCCTGGTAATCTTGGAGCATGACGATCTCTTTGATTATACCCCACTATAGTTTGGGGTATAGTTGAGATACAATCAGGTTGGATCGTGCACGAAACCAACTGGGCCCCCGGGACTAAAAGACTAATAACTCACAGACCGGTCGTCCGATTGACGCGTTGTCTGTTGCATTGAGACCCCTATGACTTGGTAGACCTTTGAGATACTTCTTCATGGGACTTTTTGACAGTTGGAGTATCGACCAGTAGTTCATGGAGTGGATCCTTCTAGTGACAATCGAGAAGAGTGTGGAGACCTAGTAGCTGGCTTAGACCAAACGGTTGCTGACCGTTTGACTCTGAGAGACTCTACTAGCCAAGTAGGGAGCGCCTGGTTGTGGAGGAAGACCCACGGTGGAGGAGCGCGCTTGGTGACACGGCATACCCACGGTACTCGAAAAGATGAGTACCTCAGCAGGCTATGAGGGGGAGAACCTGGGTGTAGCAGTAGACCCGTGGTGGGGAGTGCCTCTATGTGATGCAGTAGACCCACGGTACTTGACAGGATAAGTACCTCAGTAGTCCAAGGTTAGTGGGAAGCGCCTCTGTGTGATGTGGCAGGCCCACTGTACTCGATAAAGGAAGAGTTCTCTAGCAAATGAGGATTCGATAATTTTTTGGGGATATTACTTGATACTACCCCTAGAATAAAATCTTGGTTGATCTGAGTCGATACTTTTGGGTTTTCCTCATGAATGAGGCGGATTACATAATAACTTAGGTATATGTATGGGAATATACCTAAGTAGGGTTATCTGTTGATTCCATACTTTGTGGTTTATCCTTTTTGTATTTTGTGAGACCTAGAGGGTCTTGGGGTCCCTACTGAGTATCGTTATACTAACCCCTACACGGGCTATGCCCCCACCTTGTTGTGTTGGATGCAGACGACAGTCAGTGCCGATCGAGGCTGAGAGTATCAGGACCGGAAAATACCCATAGGTGGATCATATGACGAGTCAGTACATAGAGTAGAATGATGGATGTGGAGTGTTGAGTAGGATATTTGTACCTACCCTGCAGGTAGGAATCTCAAAGGATGGCCCATCATCTATTTTTCCTTTCTTTAGTTGTACTTGTACTTCTTTTTCCTTGTACTTTACAGTTGATATTTTATTTCTGGACCCTTTTACTTTTCAGCACTCTTTTTTATACAGTTTACCTAGTGTTTTGTATCCATTTGTGTGCTCTGTTGTGTGCGTTTAGAGGTTATAAAGGAAATGCCTTCCCAGTTTTTGGGAATTACGCCTTTGGTGCTAGTCGTCAACCCCTGGCCTATGGAAGGCAGGATTGGGGTAGTCACGGCACGGGCCCCTGGGGACGGGTCGTGATAGAATACATGAGAATTAATACCCCACAAATATGGAAGAATTATTAAATGATTTAAAATGGAACCCTCGGGGTTATTCCTTGATGATATACTTACATATTCATCAAATTTCATTTCAGGTGTGGTGTTCAAGTGATGGCTAAGTGGAATGTTAAATACCCATGTGGCATTTATGAATATCTTGGACCAAATCATATCTAGTATTAGTTCAATGTATATTATGTTAATCATTAAAATATTTTTTATGGTCTAACCATGAGAGTTCTAGTTTCATTTTATACTCCCATAGTGTGATATTGAGATTCATGGAGTTTAATTTTTCTTTCTAAGGTTAAAGCTGAGATTATTGATGATATTATAGTGTCATAGTATCGACATTGAAGTTGATGCTTCTATTTTGGGCCTATGTGTTTGGATGATGGAGGGAGTGACAAGAAGATATCCTATTTTTAGTGATACTTCCATGAATAGATAAATGATCTCATTTTTTTCAATGTTGGTATCCCCATACCTTTCCCTTTCATGAAAGAGGTCATTGTGGTAATGTCATCATAGTGATCCTATGTGACTGGATATTCTCAAAAAATGGACTGAATGATTTTCCTAAAGGTTTGGATCATGTATCCCACTCTTCTATATGGATAATGGTCTTCTCTTATTGTTTTTACTAAATATCATAATGGGAATCCTGAATAGAGAACACCCTAGTGTGGCATGAACATTAATGTGATATGTTCAGTGGATATCCTTGAGAGAACTCATCTCATCGGAACACATTATTTATGGTAAAAACGGTTTTATGAGTATTTTATAGATTTTGGTCACTTTTGAAAGTGTCTTCATGGGGTATAGAGATGAAAAATTAGGGTTAATAAATTTTTAAGACCATCTACTTCACATTTTGGTGGATTGGGAAACCAGGTAGGTAGTAATTTAGTTGATTAATTTGATGGGGTTACATTTGTTATAGATTTTCTCATCAATATATTTTAGAAAATCATTATGAAAACACAACTATTTTATCTTTTATAGTGGGTGTGTGTGTTTTGGTGATTGGGACATGGGTGTAAGGTCACTTTGGATGTTTGTAAAAAAAATTGATGGAATTACCACATTACTCTTGTGCCATGAGATAGTGATATTGGTGATAATGACTTATACAAAGGAAAGGGGAAGGGAAGATGATAAGGATTCTAAGAGAGTGAAACATATTGGATCTTCTAATAACATAGTATAATTTTTTTAATTACTCAATAATGGAGTTTAATGTAGGGGTATTTTATCTCATACAAAAACCATCAAAAATTATATTTAATGGTGAGGAGTGAATCACTACCACCTTTGATAACCATGTCTACAGACCATTTGATACGGGAGTGATGGTTCATGGTTTCACTTTGTTCTATGTGGTGATACAATGTTCAGGTGAGAATGTTTTGGGTGAATAATATTATCAAGACTCATTTGGAATGGATAATTTTTTCCATTAAGTTCATTCTTGAGGGGAGTGGGAGTCTATATCTACAGTAATAAAAGGGGATTTTTTCTCCATGGGTGGTGGTATACTGAGATTTATTAGAGTTTGATCATATGAAAATGATAAAAAAAATGCACAGATGGTTTTTTTATTCATGAAGTTGTTTCATGAGTTTACTTCTTTAAAAACTTATATTGTTTCATTTTTTAGGATGAAATGGGTATTACATTAGAGAGAATGTAGTGACTTAGGTTTTACCCAAATGAGACATAGATAATTTTTTAGTTTCAAAGTCTCAACACCTCCTCAATGGTAGAATGATAAATTTATCATATAAAATGATATAAGAAAAATTATCTACTAGTTTTTTAAATTATGGGGCATAGTGTTTGCTCAGAACCTGAGTTGGTGTGAAATTACGGGTGTGGCGGGGCCTTGATAAAAATATATTTGGTATAAAATATTTTTTATATAATAAACATGATTAATGAGAATTATTATTTTCCTTCTAAATAGACAATCAAATGTAAATTATAACACTGAAATTTTGTCCATGACATGGGTTTTATCCTAGAAGTAGTGTCATTTCTAATCACACCATGGACCCCAGGACTTGGCGGTTATTGGAGAAATGAGTTGTGATTTTAAAAAGTTAAATTTCATAAATATATTAATTATTAATTATGGTGATTAAATTGTAAAATATTATTATTTTCATATATAATCACAGTTACCACAATTCATAGGGTTATCTACACTCTGGGAATTATGAGAACCTATAGGAGGATTTCTTAAGAGGGATGAATAATGGACCATCAAGATCGATTATGAACATGGGTGCATAACCTTTTTTAGTGAGTGATCCTCTTTCAAGGTAGGTCTATTTGGTTATTCCTAAGTCATGTTTTTCAAGGTTTACCCTTTGAAATTATTTATTTGAATTATATTTTATACTTTGTGGATTTTATTTCTATGATTGAAATTATAAAATATGAATTCTCTATCCTTCATGAATAATTCATTTTTTCTATTATTATAAACTCTATTATACATGATATACTTTGTGAATCATCATATTAATTATGATGATATAATATTCATGAAATCCCAAAATTTTTCCAATGTGTTGGTAGGGATTGAGGGAGAGGTTATAGGATTAATATTTCTCTCTCTTCTCTCTCCTCTATCTCTCGTATCCACTATCCAATATTTTATATCTATTTTCAATCCCTAGGTTTGTTCTGTGTGGTAATGAGGATCGACAGAAGTGGTTGAATTAATATTTCTCTCTATTTTCTCTCTGGTATCCTCTATCCAATTTTTTCTCTATTTTTAATCTTTCACTCTCTCTCATGTGTAGAGGATGATCTGATGATATTAAGGATGTTAGAAAGTAGTAAGATGAAGTATGAGAGTATTTTATGGAGAAGTCCCATGGAAGTGGAAATGAATGCAAGATGGGTTGGTGGTGGATGGCACAAGAAAAGGATTTGACATGAGTAGGTATGGCCGATGCGATATGGGGCAACGTGATGTGAGGCCGAGGAGGCTCAGGTAATAGAGAATCGTATAAGGGAAACAAAGCATAATTATGATCATTGTTTGATGGTGAGTATAGAATGCTTGTTAGTGATGTTTAGGGAATAAATTTTGTCATACAGTAGTGAAACATAGGTTTATATGTTTCATGGTGGTAGGTCGGAATTGGGGTGGCTGACTATAGTGATCTAGCAGTAGCAGCAGGGGTTTTCATGGAATCTATAACATAGGCATCCCCACTCCCCATACACCCATATTAAAAAAACTCTTAAATAAAAAAACAGAGCATGAATGGTATGGAGTTGGCACATGGAACCCCTTTTTTCCAACCTATATAAAATTTATAATGTTAGTATTATTATTATCACCATTATCATAGTCATTATCATCACCGTCATCAGAATTTTCATCATTATTAATATTATTAACTTTGTTATAGAGCCTTTTCTTGATTATATATTCCTAATGTGATGTTATATTGAAGATAATTCTATTGAATTATGATCATGGAATCAAGAAGAGTGATTTAAAAAAAATATGTAATATATAATTTTGAATTGGCTTGAGTGACCCAGGTCCTGTGATGCAGTGTTCCTCATCTTTAATATGATAAAATGCATATTTTTTATCTAATTTATGTTTTAAATAAATAAATAGTCTATCATAATTATTTTTTCACATTGATCACAATGGTGTGATCTATTTTTTCATCCAAGGTTGTTTTTTGGTAGCACAATCATATTTTGAAATTAATATTTGAAGGATTGGTGATGGGGTTCGAGCTTGGTGATCAAATCATTCTTATCCAATAAGTAGATTTAGTATCACCCCACATAATTAAGGTTAGGATCCTATATATCCAGGTATTTTAGATGTTAGGGTAAGTATTCCTCTAATTTCAAGGGGTTGGGATCCTCTATCAATGAGGTTGGTATTCTCCCCATCTAAATAATTTTTTAGGTCAAGGATCCTCCACTAGAGTCAGTATTCTCCTTGACTGAGGTGACTTCCAACGAGGTTGAGATCCTCCACTAAATTTCTTATGAGTTTACATGAGTTTCTTGGAATAGTTAGTTCATATAATTGATCTATGGTATCATGTTTATGGACTAGAGGGTGCAGTGTTCACTATTCTAAAGAGAAACCTTCTGTGATGAGAAATATACCCTTCAAATATTCTATGGTTGGTGTGGTGGTTAGGAAGGTTGAGAATATCATATGATTTAGGTCTTGTGACTCCTTAGGAACTATGGATTTCCTTTGGGATAAAATATAAATTGGTTACTAACTGCAGGTTTCATATGTTATTCAATACACCAAGTGTCCCTAGTAACTCATGAGTTTTAAACCATCATAGTTTGGAGATAAAGTTATTAGGACTTATCTATGTTCCTAAGAATCCGGGTTATAAATCATGTCTGACTTCTTCTTTCTTATCTTCCTCCTAGTTACTCTATCATACCAAGGGTTTTGAGATGATTGGTTTCTTTGGTATTTCCTTGGTGGTTTCCAAATATCCTATTAAGTATGTTTATATTTACCCATGAATAGGCTGTGTTCCTACACTTATTGTGTTTTCATAGATGATGAAAGGTCTCAAAGTTGGTTTTGGTAGATAATGATCGTGTGCTTCATGTTTAGAGATAATGCCCAGTAATGGTTGGTGATGCATAATGGAGAAATATGGTTATTGAAATTGGTTGTGTCCATCATGGTTTTATGTAATTATAGGATTATGTGAGGAAATGAGGAGATTTATATTATATTGTATATGTGATATTAAAAGGGTTTTCAGATGTATAGTTCTTATATTTTTACCTATTTGGAATTATGCCTCTATTGTTTTCTCATCCATTTGTTGTAAATAATTTAGTTATTCATATATTTATATTTTTTTGGTATTATTGGTTATTTTGTTCACTTGAGATACACGTCTCTTTCATATTGATATAATCTAATTCCTCCCATATTTTATGATATTCCTACTATGTGCTAGTCACTAGACCCAATTCTACTAAATATGGGCTTTGGGTGTAACTCACGGCCTACTATCGACCCTTGTGAGGCTCTAATGGGATAAATCATGTCATAAATAACTTAAAATCCATATAAATAAGAAAATTTAGGGTAAACATGTGTGATATCAACTAAGAAGTTTTATATTATATAATCAAAGATATGGACTAGGAAACGAAAAAATTCATAAGTAAATATAATGTTATAGAATCTCATATCCATCATATTAAACTATATCACCTACAATCATCATAGTAGATCGATAGTTCATTATTATCAATAAATGAGTGTGATAACATATTTCTAAAATCATATAAGAAAAAAATAAAGGTCCAAAAAAAATATCACCACTCTTTCATTCATCATACCTGATCTACTATATCATCAGCCAAGCATAATTTCATTATCGTCATAAATTGATCATAACCATAGCACACAACCACCACCACCATCTCACCTTATCCATAGTTAAAGCACAACCACCACCACATCAGCATATTCATATGCACAACACAACCACCACTACATCACTATAGCCACATCATAAACAACACCACATCACCATCTCCTCAACTTATGCCAAAACAATGATACATTACAACCCAAATACAATAAATTAACTCCATCCATCATAACATGGAGATATGTTTACATTCCATAACCATGAGCCATTATAACCCATGTAAAAATGATTCTGTTATATCCTTGATCCATTATATCCCACATATGTGTTTATGTATACACACACTATACCTTTTTCATTATAGATTATTTATATATATAAATTCATATCTCATCCATATGAATTTATATCCCTCATAGTATATACATGAGATAACCTTGATCCACTATAACCCATATATATATATATATATGCACCATGATTTAAGATATTATAGCCCATGAAAGAATACATATAACTAAAATCTAGTGCAGTCTGTATGTATAGCATCATAAGATCACAAACAAACAAATAGGAAGATAATAAAAAGGAAATAAAAAACAAATGAAAATAATAATAATTAATGAAACCTTAGAAAGTGTCAAAAAGAAACAAATTCAATATAACAGATAATAAAATAACAACATAAATTTATTAAATTAAACCCTTTTTATTAATTATTTAATTATTTTAACACCACCACATAATTATTAATAACTATTATGAAACCATGACCTATCTTTACAACCTCACCCACCAAATTTCAATGAAAATGCTAACTATATACCAATAGATACACAACATCACAACCTAGATTCTAAAACATAATTGAAATCTCTCATAAATCCCATTACTTATATACACCCAACTATCTAAGTAATAAACCCAAAAAACCTCTTAAAATTGTAAAAACCTTAACTAAAAACACAAATAATGGAATCACTCTAGGAAATATCGCATGGCCCCTTTTCTTACCTAAAATATTAAATTAATAATACTATGAAAAAGAACCTTAAAATAGATTAACAACACCCCAAGGAAACTTACCACATCACCTATTATCCAACCATATATTTTATACCTATCCCTAACTAAAATATCCAATAAGAATAGGGAAAAGGGAATGAATACTATAAACAACATAACTATCAACCATAACCAAATCCTAACTTAGGACATTAGCCTCTAATAACTTACTTCACAATTACACATATATTCCCTACATAATTTCAATGTCATAAAATAACAACATATATACATCATATAATCATTAATGGTAGTATAGTTAAGACTCTAGATAAATAAGTTCATCTTTCCATATTCTTAATTATCTTTATAGTTTCCATTTACAAACCAAACAACCACACTAAGTCCAAAGGAAGAGAATAAGACTACCATGTTGGAGATATATCTTATATATTAGATGAAGGGGTATGTTATCAATGGTTGGAGTGGTATAAAAAAGATTCCTGACTTACTAAATTCAATTGAAGGGTTCTAATAAAATGGGTGATTCTAAACAAGTTTATATGGAAAAGTAAATGGGGTTCTATTAATCATATTTGATGGGGATAATAATAAAGAGGCTTAAGGACGAACAGGGTTAACCAAGAAGATTTCAAAAATTTCCACAAAACATATTATATCAAGAGATATGATAAAGGGTTATAAATACCTTGCCTCAATGTATCTAAGAAATTATATATAGAAGAAACTGAAACTATGAACCATTAATTCCATGATACAATCCCACCAACATATTTTATGTAAAATATTATAAATAAATACAACCACATTAAATATAATCATTGTTTAAATATTTCATAGAATAGGAATAATAAATCATGAATGAAAAAAGATGATAAGGTCATATAGGATAATAGGAGAAGCCACCATGAGAATTAGGGATTCAAGAACCATCCAAAAAGCATAAAAATATCACCAAAATAATTACCAAGGTTTCCTAGGGTTATAGATATACATGGAAGATTAAACCAAAATGATGGGAACCTTGAATTTATAATAAAAATTCAGATATAAAGAATTGTGACCTGACACAAAGTGTCATTAATCAATAATGGTCAATTTCAAATTCTCTTATGATGATCAAGTAACAATCCTCCCATGAAATCCCCCTTTCAAAACTCAATTAAATTGAACTATATAATGAAATGATGAAACTAATCACATTACACTACAATACCTGAATTCACAAAAATCACAGCACAAACCTTGTGTCACCACCTTAGACACTATCAACAAAAATCAGTCCCATGGCACTTACTATACACCATGGTAGAATAATCTCCAAGAAGAAACACTTAGGAATATGAAAACCATTGATTCATGGAGAAATTCCTATAATTATGGCATAATCAATCCCCATATAAGATTAAACAAATCCACATGTGATATTAAATAAAAAAAATAGGCCTTTATGTCATGAAAAGACTCTCTACACTACAACGGATCCCACCTATGATTAACTTAGAGAAAATCACATAAGAATAAACCAAAACCCAATCCTTATATAAAATTAAATTAAACCCTCATAAGACCCTTATAGTTGTGACTATGAATTCCACAATGAAACTAACATCATGTATAATGAACCCAATTGATTTATGTCGTAACCAACACCCATCATACTACAATAACTAAAAAGACCCACTAAAAAGAGAAACTTTTAACTCTCATGACCATAACCCCACATCACAAGAAAAACCTAACACCATAAAAGAAATAATTTATGTTGTAACTATAATTCCTCTTTGAGATATGCTTACACTTAAATATCACATATTATCATCCACACCACTACACCTAAAATTTTCCATGACCTAGATCTACATGGTGTAGTTCACTAGAAAATTATATGTCATATCCTTTATCTATTTAATTATTTAATAATGACCATGGATTAGGGTGTGACCAAGGCTGATAGCTGAAAAAATAAGGCTTAATTCTTATCCCTCTTCTCTCTAACTACCACCAACACCCATAGATAACTACAATGCCTAAACAATAACAGCATAAGTGTTTGATAAATTTCATTCCATTTCATTTTCATTTCAAAAATAGTCTATAAAAAACCATGAATTAAAACTTTGTAAAAATATTATTTTTGATATACTATTTAGTTCTTATGCTAATGTTTCATTTCAATACATTATGTCAAATATGGTTTATTAGTATTAGTTTTTCTTTCTATCTTTATATATTTTTATATGGAATTTGTAATTTTTGGTTGTCTGTGAATAAAAATTTATATAATATATTTATTCTTAATTACTTTTATAATCCCATTAATCATTCAATCATGGTTTATCTTCTTATATTTCATAAACTTCTAAAGTTCTCTTGCAAAATTCACCACTTAAAAAACATTTTTTATAAAATTTAATGGTTGGAATTATTTTCAAAATGTTGCAAGGATCCCAAAATATAGAATTAAAATTGCTTGGTTTTTCTTTCTAGTAATAACGTCAAGATTGAGTAATGGTGGATTGATTTTATAGGCATTACCTTGTGTGAATTAATAATTCTTTACTAAGGATATATCTTTTTTCAACATAACCTAAATGAATTTTAATTCAATGATTCATATATAACATTGGTTAAGATATTGCATCGATAGTGAAATAACTTTTGGCTTAGTTAGTTGGAAAATAATGAGATAGTTATTTAACACATTTTGTTTCTAAAAATGGTTTATTATCTAAAAAATAATGTTTATAAATGCAATATTTTTTTTATTTTATAAAAATTTAATATATAGATTTATTTTATTCTAATTCTTAGATATGAATTTTTTTATAAAACCACTTCTTCTTTAAAAAATTAATCTTCACTATATTTTAATAAATTATACATTTTAATGTAATCTAAGTATATTTATTTATATGTCCAACAATATTAAAGTGTAAAAATTTATTTGATTATAAATACATTTTTCTAATAGAATATTTCCATAAGGATAAAATTTATGTATGAGAAATTTTATTTCAAAAAGGGATTTAATTTTGAAATGGTTTTTCAAATTAACAAGTGTACTCCATTTTATTATTATTTTCAATTTCTATGTATGTAAATTGATTATGAATAAAAATATAATTGATATCTTATCAAGTTTACTACAACTAGGCATTATCTTTTATCCATGTTTTTGATAATGTCCTGTTTAGCTTGACACTAGTAAACTTTGGATTATTACTGACCATATCATTTATGCTTATATTGACTTATCCCTAGTGTGTCTTAAATAAAATACTATAAAATGATTTTGGATATATTTTATTTTATTTTTTTATACTTTATAATTTTCCCTGATGTGATTAATGTGGATTACTCTGGATTTATGTCATTTATGAGTTAACTTCTCATTTATCCATATTGATATAATAGTGAAAACAAAAAATCAATGGTTTTTTTATATTTTTATATAAAATATGATTTTTTTTAGATCATAATGTTTTCTTTATCATTGATACTTATTTGATATGTATTTGATTATGTAGGAATGGTTATATTAATAGTTATTTAAAAATGGTTTCAATACACTTCGTTAACCTTTTTATTTATATGTTATTCATTGAATATGTGTATGATAGAATAAATTGTCATATTGTGTTTTTTATAACATGATAAATTATTCCTCACATGGAAATAAGGTCTAATAGAGTCTAATGGGATATGATTCCCTTAATCATTTTAAACTCATCCCCTTTACCCCAAGTAATGGGAAAAGTTTTTTTCCTACTCATTATACACCATTCTCTTTACCTTAAATATGGGTGTTACACTGTAGTTGTATTATTTTAGTCTCTTTAGGATGGTGCACATCTTTTACCTATATATTTCATCTTAGAATATAAGTTATAGGATCGAAGTATGTATGTACATGTATGGAACCTCCATGTATAGAAAGTTATTTTTCATAACTAGTATAGGTCTGTGAATTGCTTCATTGTTGATTGTTTAAATGATATTATTGATGATTTACCATAAAACTATTATTTATATATATATATATATTTAAATTGGTGTAAATGTTAATAAATACTATAATTACTTGAGATTTTAATATATATTTTCCTCTAATTAAGTCAAATATGTTCAATAGCTTGCTCCACAGGCACACAGAACTAAAATGAAACTGCTATATATATTAATATATATATATATATATATTATAAATATTAATTATTTTTGCTAAAACTAGTCATTTAATAATTATTTATAAATAGTAGTAACTAAACTATGAAATATATTAATATATATATATATGTGTGTGTGTGTGTTATTTTATATAAATATTCTTAATTCACTATTGTGTTTAAGAATCTAACTTTTTATAGACTATATTTTTTATTAAATAAAACTAATTATATTATTATTAAATGAATATTTTAATAAAATTTAATATTTAATGATTAATTCTAGCTTTATTAGTGTTTTATAAATTAATAATAAAAACAACTAGTATTTTTAAAATTTATTTTTCTATAAAAATTGTTTTTCAATTTACTTTATAATTTTATTTAAAATTTGAATTTTTATATTTTAGAATGTTAAATTGATAAATAATATTAATTTTTGGATTTATAATAACAATATTAGCTTATTATAATTTTTTGGTATTTTTCTAAAAATATTTATTTTAATGTGAAAAGTAAAAAAATATTGTTTTTATAAATAACATGAAATTTATGACATCATTAAAATATAAGAATGAAATGGAAAATTGATAAAATATTATAATAAGACCAAATATATATTTTATAAGTGAATTTATTATTTTAAAAAAAATTAATTGACAAACCCATATTTTATATTTTAGAACTTAAGTTATATTTTTCAAAAAAAATTAATACATTATATATTTATTATTTTAAAATTAATTTTTATCACTTTTATAGATTGAATCAATAAAATTTAATTTTAAATTTTTAATCTATATAACCAAATTATATAATAATTTTTATTTTAGTTTTGGTCATAAGGGATAAATTACTTAGGTAAAAACTAGTTTCTATTGTGAAACCCAAAATGGTGAAAATATGTAACCTAAGAGGTGAAGGACCTAAAATGATAAAAAAATTAATTGATTTTTTTTGGTTTTTTTCTAGTTTAAATATTCCTCAATCCATTATTTTTAAATTTTAGATCCACTCTTCTTAATAAAGGCTTCCCATTATTGAATGTTTTTTGGTATTTATAAAAATGTTGTCCCTTTTCACTTATGAAAGGGGCAATCCTATCCCCACTTCCCCTCACACCACAACCTACTTATTTTATCCCAAAATCTACCCAAAACTCTAAACAACCTTCACATACACCTTATAGAGGTTTTTACTTCTCAAAATACCATCACTCAAATGTTTAACCCCCTTCTCAAAGGAGGTAATCCTGAAAGTGAGGAATAAATTTCTAACCACTCTTTTCTCATTTTTATTTCATTATTTTAACTTATTCTTATTAAAATAGATTAAACCATAATAAAATGATAACATAAATATCATTAGTATACTAAAATTTTATTATGATGATGGTATAATCATTAACCACCATACCCTTTTTCTATCAATAGAAATGAAAATGTAAATCAGGTGTTTTTTGGACGACCACCTCTACAATGTATTGTGTCTCTTTTTCCTTCACAACCTTAATAGTATGTTAATAATAGGTAATTTACTAAAAAATATTATATTTGTGATAAAATTTATATTATAAAATGATAAACCATATTACTCCATTTCCTTGTTCTATAGAAATGAAATCATCATCCATGTGTATGTGTGGACTACCACCTCTATGAAACGATCAATTTCTATTTTCCTTTTAGTTAATGTCGTACATGTTTGATAATGATAATGGGTTTAAAGTATGAATATTATTTTTTTTATATGAATATTTTTTTTATTTAAATTTAATAACGTATTAATAATATGAATGATAAACAATCATTGTAAAATTAACTACCTTAAATAAGTGAACAGAAAAAAAAATTATTCATGCTATATAATTTTTTCATATCCATTAATTATTATTATGAATACATAAAATTATGATATATCAAATAAATAAATCAAAAATATGATCATTATTTTTTTATAATGATATTACAACTAAACCACCATATAATCATCCATCAATCAAGGCATGTTCAGGTTTGGGCCGATTTAACCATCTACATGAACAATGTTATAAATTTATATCATGGATGGATATTGAAACATAATTAATAGTATAATATGATATAAATATATAAATAATTATTTTTTTATGATTTTATAATGGTAAAATTATTATTAAACTCATTAATTAGTAACACTTCTTATAAATTTCAAGAATCGCCAAAACATGCTTAATATCAATTTCATCTTTAAGGATAGAGACTAAAACACTCATGAAAGTAATTTAAAACATCATAAATTATTATAATACATCCCTAAAATTATCTTTAATTTTCTAATAAATATTAACTTTTAGAGAATAATTAAAAACAGTACATCTTTAACGAAACTAGTTCAAAATGACCAAGGTTACTCACACCCAATATTAAAAATAGATAATAAAATAATTAATATACATGAAGAGAATAAATATAAATAATGTTTATAAAATGTTCTATATATTAAAAAATTTATTAAATAAGGGGATTAATTTATTTATTTTTATTATACAGAAGCTTAGTGTTCATTCGACTAAGCGTTAAAATAAGGTAAGGGTTTATTTGTAACATTTTTAACTCCACCGTACATGTTTGATATTGTTTACCATAATTTATTTTATATATTTTATTCTATAAGAACGTGGGTTTTTAGAACAAGTTAAAATCCCGACCCTGTTTGAATTGTGACTTATTCTTGAGATGACTGGGAAAATCTAGGAAGTTTTAGAAATTTCCAGAACTACACGTCGTGTAATCTAAAGTACACACCGTGTATGGAGTGGGCGAGTACTAGTCATGTGCTCGCATAGTACATTCCATGTGATGACTGTGTATGAATTTCCTACTATATGACATGTAGTGTTATTCGACAGGTCGTGTATTCCCTTTCTGCATACCGGCTGGGTTCATGTCGTGTGTCAACCCATGTGGAGCGCCCAAGCCATGTGGCTATCTCCACTTAAGTCGGAGTATGGAAAAGGCCACTACACAATGTGTAGTCCTTAAATAAATGCAGTGCACTTTTTTTTATTCGCTTAAATGAAAGAGTGTCGCGTCTCTTTTCGAAAAAAAAACCTTCTTCTTTCCATTTTTCAGACCTTGGCTCTCTAGGAGGCCGAAAACGTTTCCTTCCCTAGATTCTTTATCCAACATATATTCTTAAATCTGTTGGTGGCTGCGGGATCGCAACAGCGAGGCTAAACCCACGCACCCTATTCTGTTCTTGATCCCTTCCCCCACGCGTCGCAATTTCCATCCGAGTGGAATTGTTGGGATTTGACGGAAATGTAGATCTACAAAGATTGGCTTTGAATTGGAGATCTATATCAGATGTTCCAACGTTTACAAGTCTCGGATAGGTGGTGCATACCTTATTTTGTGTTTTTGCAGACCTTTGGGAGGTTCATCTTTAAGCGCGTATTCAGGTATTTTGACATATACCCTATTTTATCTGTTATTGTATATTCAATTGCTTATTAGATCTATAGGATGCCTTTGGGTGTTTCCTTTATCCTGTTTTCCTTGAGCGGGGTCAGGCGAGGGGTCGTCACTCATTTGGGGCATTTTGGATGGGGGTGCCAAAATGGAACAAGTTGATTTATTTGGTTAAATAGTTAAGTTATTGATGAATTCATGATATGATTTGTTATAGGCTTCCAAAACCTTGGTACTGGTTTGGGACAACACATAGTTAGTGAAATTTGACTATTTAGTTTTTTTTCCTACTTAAAGTTTTTATTTTGATTGTATATATATTTGTGTGTGATGTGTGATATTGTATATGTTGGAACCTTTGGGTTGTGCTGGGCATGTCTCGGGTATTGTTGAGTGATGTTGATCACAGGTTGGGTTTGGCTCGAGTTATATTGGGTGGTTCTGACCATGGGATTGGGCGTTATGAATGTCATCTTGACACAGGGTGACTGTCAGGTTGGGCGTGGCAAGATTTACTTGTATGGTGAGACCATAGGACTTGAGCGGCCTGGTCGCAGGGACAAGATGTGTCAAAGGTGTTGTGTCTTGGTTACTATTTTGGTGATTACTGCTCACCCGGAACCTTGAGTAGTGTGCACACAGAGATACTCTATGGTGAGGTGGTTTTGACCACTTGTGTGGGTAGAGGCCCCCATTAGTTGCAGTTTAGGTACTATTGGTTTGGGGGTGCTTGCCGTAAGAAGCCACGTGGGAGGTGAGGAGCCTTTAGGGGATAGCATCGAGGCTATCGGGTTGGGGGCAGAGGCGCACCATTATTTTGAGGGAAGACATCATTGTCCCTCCGGTTACTTTATTTGAGGATAGACATCGATGTCCCACTGGTTACTTATTTGAGGACAGGTATCATTGTTCCTCTAGGTTACTATTTCTTGGGCATGCCTTCGGGATGTTTGTACTTGAGACACATGGTGTCTGGGGGCACATGGTATCAGGTTACATGATAGAGATTCTAATGTTGGTTGAAGTAGTTGACACTCCATGGTGGCTGCTCAGCACTAGTGGGTTTGTGTTTATTTGTGCATTGTATTGTTTACTATTCTCCTTATAAATGCATGCCTGATTAATCAATTATATTAGGTACGCACCTTTGGGTGGTATCCTACTGAGATTCGTCTCACATCCTTCACGGGCTCTTTGGGACGCATGTAGACTTTATGAATTTACGTGCTGGAAAGAGGCCAGATTCAGGAGCTAGACTGCATTAGCTATTGCATGGAGATGGTATGGACCTTGAGGTCCTATCTAGATGGATTTTACCTTGTTTTGCTTTATTTCTTGTATCATCATGATTACTTGTTTTGTAGCTACGGTTGGTTATCCATTGGTTCCCTTTTTATATATGGATATGTATGACCTGATTTGGATGCATGTTTTGTTGTTCGGTGTTAGTTACAAGTGTTCAACAGGCTGTTGTGTTTACTTTCCACTGCTATTGTTTATATTTATTTTTTCCACTGTTTATTGATATTGAAAGTTATTTCGCACTACGAGTATGCTTCGAGTCTTCCAAGTCATTTATTCCACTGCATTTTTATTATTATACTCAGACCAGTACCATTATTATCCTTCAAGAGGGTATAGCCTCCCCACTATACCTATAAGACCCTCGCTACTAGTCGGAATCCTTTGTCAATCGGGGAGATGTGCCTAAGGTAGTAACACCCGACCCGTTTAGCACTGTTCGGGTGGCTGTTCGGGTCTGATTTGTTACATATTAAATACCCAATTTCATTCACATATTAAAATATCTTCCATTTCATGAGTTTTTAATGTACATAATCTTATTTTCTCCTCAATCTCTTTTGAGTCTTACATTACCAATTTTGTAAGAGTTTCAACAACTTAATTTCTAACATACAAGGTCTTAGTATTTATTAATTAAATATAATATTCATGTTTTATTTCAACCTAAATTTTCTCTATTTTATATTTTATTTCCTCTTATTCTATATTAAAATTACTCTCATCATCAATAACAACTTTTTTGATCAATTGTTTTCATAAAAAAACTGTAACACTGGGGAGAATAACTCGCATTCTTACCAATGAATCTTTTCTTCCATGTCCATAATTTTTATCCTTCCAATTTTATCCTCTATTATTGGTAAAGATAATATGAATTATTTTCTATGATCCTCGTAATTTTCTTTACCCATTTTCAAAATTAAAATTTAATAATATTTTTATGATGTGGGTTTTCAAACAAAAGTATTTAAAGATATTTATAAGGGTTTTCCATCCTTTAAAAATAAAATGTTTTATCTTCCATACCAAATTTATTTTGATAAAATTTATTTATTTATTAGGTCGATTTTATATTTTTTTAAATTAAATGCTTTCAATGTTTCCAAATAAACCTTTTTTAAAATAACTTTTGAAAGTGACTGACAATTTCATATTTTGACAATAATGTTTAAAATGTTTTTTAAAATCTCTTTGTAAGTTTTCTTCCATGTGAACACATCAGTACACCATGTTTGCATTCTCTATGAAACATCCTATATATTTTTTCCCTAAACGGAATTATTTTTTCTCCATGTTTTATAAAAAAATCCTTTTAAAATGATATCAAAATATTAAGGTCATTTTTTATTTCCAAGGTTACTTTTTTAAAACTCATAAAAATAATTTTAATTTAATTCATTTTCCTTTAATACGTATCATTCTTGATCAATTGTATTCTTAAAATGATAAAATCTACCTTCTTTCATTGAATGGCTTATAAATTTTCTTTTCTATCATGGAAATGATCCATTAATGCCTTTTCATTCCTAACCATCCACCATAAAGAGGCATAACTTTTCTTTCAATACCATTTCTTTATAAACACTTCATATTTTCTTCATTTGATTGAAGGGTGTTTACCTAGATTTCATACATCAATTAATTAGGAAAATTATTTTCATAAACATATACCCTTTATCTATAAATGTAAATAACATATTCTTTTTTATCTTGATTGAATGGTATTTACCTATAATTTTACTTAATGACATTGGATACCCATTTATTCTCCATGGGTTTTTCATGTTATAATTATTTATGGTTTAATGAATGTTTTCGTTTTGTTATTCCCTTTCAAAAGGATGTGAAACCCATTTTCATTCCATGGGTTATTTATTATATGATTGGATTTAATTGATGTCATTGGATACCCATTTATTAACCATGAGATATGTATTATCAAGTACATTTCAATTTCTCATAATTATGGGATCTAATGGTGTGGATAATGAAGTTTATGTATCTTATACTAATGTATGGTTAATATTTGGAAGATGTTTCACAGTTTATTGTGTATTCTCTTGAATATATTATACTCTCATGGATCATGTTTACTGAATCACTCATTTGAATAATGTATTATTTTATTTAAATTTTTATTCCATGATTTATGACCTACTCTTTGTTGGGTATGATTTTATTAAGTTTCTTGATTATACCTTATATGTTCATATTATTCTCACATATGATATTTGATTGTTATTTATTATGTTTACCCTTACCAAGAATCTAATCTCACCCTTTTCTTATGTTTCTATTTCCCTAGGTTATGAAGATAATAAAATTATTAAATGTATAGAAGAGTATATTGTGTAGATAATTAGTGGGAGATATTTTAGACTTGTTATAGATTAATCAGTTGGTTACATAGTGGGAAAATGTCCATCAGTTGAAAAGGACATGAGTTTTTTAGAGAATCTTTTATCCTAATTATCTAAAAATATAATGTAAAAAGGTATTTTGAATTTATTATAATAAAATATTTGATTTAAGTTACATGATTTAGATTATCACATCTGAAAACTACTCTAGTTAGTTTCAGAGTAGGGTTTAGATTACTTTGTAGCTTATGATGACATTGGTTTTGAACAATTTGGGAGTTAGAAATGTTACCAAAGGTTGATAAGTTATAGTTGACTGTAATTTTAAAGGTATAGGTAACCCTTTTGGTCAGTTGAGTTAATATTATGGGAATTAAGATGAGCTAACTTTAGTGAAAAAACCTAGGGATAAGTCTAAGGGATAAGTCTAAGTATAGGATAAAATCCTAAAGTTTTGGTAAAGAAGATATTGTGTGTTTTTCCTAGAAAAAACAATCCTATCATGATACTAAAATTTGATACAGGCTCTGGGATTGATGTAACTAAGCGTAACAACCCTAAAAATGTTGTATTGGGTATTAACTCAATCATTAACTAGTGTATGACAAAGAGGCATAACTACACACATGTTTTGATACTCCCAAGGGATATAATTTTTTCAATAATGTTCTCTTTATGAACCATTATAAAGGATTTATTTCCAAATTACCTTAAGGTATTTTGTTAATAAGTATAATAGAATCTAACATACAAAAAAAATAAATTAAACTAAAAGTATAAAATGATTAAATGAACTATTTGTTATAGAATACATGTTGGGATTGATTTTTTGTTTTCATATGGTCATTTTATATAATTTTATTCATAGCTATTTTGGGTTTAAATATTTGGTTAAAATAGGTTCAAGGAAAATAAGTATAAGAAGGCATGTATGTTGAAACTACTATATCTTATAATCGAATAAGGTAGAATACATAAATAGTTGAGGATCTTATTATTTTTGTGTTATGATATAAAAGGTGAGTATCCTAGTCTTAACTAATGTAGTGAGAATGATATCTTAATAGAAATTAATTCTTGATACTCTTAGTTATTTTTACAAGTGAGTGATAATTATTTATGATTTTCTGGTATATTCTAAAATTTATGATAATTATGTTAAACATATAAGGATTTATCTCCAATAATTTTTTGTTTAAAGGATTGGAAACATGTATTAAATGGTATCAATAACTGGAAAAATAGATTTTATAACAAGGTTTTATTTTGGGGAAAAATATTCTATAACACTTGATTGAGGGATGTATAACTCTTATTTTTAACATAATCTTGATGTTGTGATAATAAAGGGTTAATTGGTTTTGAAAAATTAAGTTTAGTAGTAATAGTTACAAGAGGATTGATAATTGATTCATGATATTTTTTAGTGAAGTTCATTGTATTTTTGGGATTTTAGTATATATTAGATAGTGTGTGATTTTATACCAATTGAGGTTTAAAGATAGTGTTAATTTCTATAAGGATATATAGTTCTTATATTGATGAATGTGATGGTGATTCAAATGGTTTGGGGAAAATTATTTTATGTATAATATATGATTTGGGTATAGACATACTTGGGTATTTTATCATATAATGGGTAATGTTGTTTGAATGAAAATAAAATTTTTATTAAAGAAAAAAACTTTTGTGGAAAAAGTGAGAAACCAATAGTTTAAGCACTAAAAGAAATAGATGAACCATTAAAGAACAAATTGAGACGATTAGATTTGGTCTCCCTGTGTAGATTCTAAGAGATAGTGCTAACCTGAGTATCGGAATCATCCTTCAGAAGGTCTTCGAAATGATCATCCAGTTTGTCCCAAGCCTGAATGTACTCTTCTTGGTTGATCTTCCCATCATTAAATACACTAATCAATATCAGAACCTTTTTTTCAATCTATTTACTCTTCTCCTCAATGGTAACCACCCTCAAGGGTATTCCCATCATCTTATTAGATTCTTCATTGGTAGCATTAATTGTTACAAAAAATTCCACCATTTCTCCTCCCAAGTGCATAAGAATCTACAAAGAAGGGTTTTTCACTGTAACAGACTCACATAGTTGGCCAATGTCAGCCTTGGAAAGAGAAAGGGGATCGCTGACCATAATCTTGTCTTTGGACTTCTTCGCATATCTAGTCTCCCTTGGTGGTGGTAAATAAGAATAGTATTTCCTCTCTTTCTGAGTGCCCCTCTGGCTCTTACTTCTCCTCGGGATTACCTAATCCCCCTGGAATTATACTCCAAAATCTCCTGATAATAGTTCAGATTCCCCATCACTGGACTCTATCACGGATTCCCCCTTCTTTAGTGAGGTTCTATCCAGATCAGCATCAGCTGCCTATTCTAGATTAACCTACTACAGCCCTTCAAATCTATTGTTTAGCACAATTGCAGCCATTTTCCTACTTGGAAAATTCCCTAAATCCTGTTGCAGCACCTTACCACCAGAAGAGTCACCCTCCCTTGTTGCCTTGGGTTCCAGTCCTTTGTCATTAGTTCCAACCCTTGTGCGCACAGCCTCTGTGTATGAAGCTATCCTAGGAGTCCTAATGACTTCTTCTTCAACCATTTAAGAATCCACCACATTGAGACCACTGCTGGGTTGCACCTCCTCCACAGCATCACCCTCTCCAGGTGGAGAATGTTGTGGTCCACCTAGATCCTCCCTCAAGCGTTTGAAGACATCCTTCACCAAAGGATTCACTATCTGATATCCATATCTCACATCCACTGTAGATTTTACCTCATAGTCCACACCAACCGGCTTCTATCAAGGAAGGCCTACCATGATATGAGTTTCTGGTTATTTACCACTGCCTACACCCATCTGATTCATAGGTCCCCTCTGACAAGATTTTGTCAAATGCCCCAGCCTATTATAGACAGAACAGAAATCAAACCATGATTCATAGACCACCTCCTGTTTGCATCAAAATTCTTCCTCAACTGTTATCCAAACATAATCGAAAGGCACTTTGGATACATCTACTTCAACATAGACCTGCGGATTAACAGGGTGGAAAAGCGCTTCATTACGGCTATCCAAACATAGATACCTACCAACTAAATTCCCAAGCAATCTAATAACTGAGGGATTTTGAAATGGTTGTGGGAGGTTAGGGAAGCTTACCCAAACTGCCACTGAGGGGGAATCGCGCTTCATATGGAAATCATATGTCCATCGGAAGAGGTAGAAATTATATTCATTGAAGGAATGTGGAGCATTGGACTAGTCTCTGATTAAATTCTCCTCCGAGGAAAAATGTATCATGATATGTCTGATATCGATCAAACCCACTATAGCTCTTTCCTGTAAATCCCAAGAACTGAAGACATACCTATCAAACGAATCAACTGATCATCATCGTTACTTAATTCGAGAAATCAGCGTAACATTTAGAAGAACCGAGGTTTCATTGAACTCTATGATCGATAAATATAATACTTATTTATTAATTATATCATTATTGGTGTTTTATAAATTAAGAATAAAAATAAAAATTATTTTTAAAAGAGATATTTTTCTATAGAAATAGTTTTTCACTAGGCTTTATAATTTTATTTAAAATTTAAATTCATATATTTTAGAATCATAAATTGATAAATAAAAATCATTTTTGTATTAATCATAATAATATTATGTTAAGAAAAACTTTTCGTATTTTTATAAAAGATGGATTCTTAGGTGAATAGTGAAAAATACCAGTTTTACAAAAAAACAAGTCTTTTATGGTATTATTAGTATATAATAATGAATTAGAAATTCATTAAAAAACTATAAGGAAAAATATATATTTTATAAGTTAATTTATAATTTTAAAAAAAATTACATCCCCATATTTTATATTTTAGAACTTAAGTTATATTTTTAAAAAAAAATAAGATATTATGCTTTTATTATTTTAAAATTAATTTTAATCATTTTTAAAAATTTAATAAATATATTTAATTTTGAATTTTGAATCAGTAGGTCTAAATTATATAATAAGGTCCATTTTATTTTTTCATAAAGGATAAATTACCAAGGTAAAATCTAGTTTCCATGGTGAAAACCAAAATGGTAAAAATGAGTAACCTAAGAGGTAAAGGTCCTAACATATTAAAAATATGTTTTTAATTCGGAGTTTGAGGTGTGTATTTACCTTATATATTTCCCCCTATATTATTTTTTAATTATGGAGCCACAATCCTTTAGAGTGACTTCCCATTATTTAAAAGTTTTATAAATTTACAAAAATATCATCCCCTTTCACTTATAAAAGGGACACTCCTCTCCTCACTTACCCTCACACAAAAACCCACTTATTTCTTCCTAAAATCTACCCAAACATGTCTTAAAAATTTCTAGAGACCTAAAATTGATTATTATATTCTCAAAATACCATCCCTCAAAGGTTTAACCCCTTTTCACAACATGTCCTTCCCCAAACCATGAACCTAGTCATCTTACCCCATGGGTCTCCTATAATACCTTGGTTGCATTCCCAGTGCACCACAGGCTACTACTCTCTAAGGTCTCTTATCAGTCTAATGAATTACCCCATATGAAAACACATGTTATTTCAGTGTGTTTTTCCTCACTCACATTCACCCTTGGAAACTTCCTAGAAGGTCACCCATTCTTATCATCACTCTAGGATAAGCATGATTAACTATGGAGTTCTAATCAGGTAGGCTCCTGAAAATAAAGGTGCACCTTATTGAAAGGGGTAGTAACGTTTAGTAATTTTATGTCTCACTTATCCAGGGTTGTTAAGCTCTCCACACATTTAAAGCACAATTCCCTCATTGTATACCCAAGCATCAAACCCAGTCAGTGCCTCTGCACTTTCAGCTACATATTGGTTTCGATGCCATTTGTCATGGATCAGCCTTCCCTGGTCCATAAAACTAGTTGTATGACCCCATGAGATTCATTTAATACCTTAGTATTCATTCCCATCACACCATAGGATGTTACTCAATAGGGTATCTTATCATAATAATGATTTTCCCCACAAGACATCACATGTTCTTTTCGTGTATTTTGTCCTCACTCAAACACACATTTGGAAATTTCCGAGAATGTCACCCATCCTGATCACTACTCTAGGATAAGCACATATTACTATGAATTTATAATCAATTGGGATCCACAAAATAAATTTAAACCTTATTGACAAGGGTAGTAGCATTTTTCTTTTTTAAGTCTTAATTTTCCAAGGCTATTACACCCCATTTGAAAATGAGATAATCTAAGAAGTGAGGTTTAAATTTATAACCACTCCTTTCCCATTTATATTTATCTATACTTAATTATTCCTCCTAAAATTACATTAAACAATATTAAAATTACAAAAATATGTACATTTATTATATTGGTATGTTATTATGATGATGGTAGAAGCATTAACCACCCTCTTTTTTCCATTAAGAAAAATGAAAATGTGAATCGTGTGTTGTGCAGATTACCACCTCCACAATGCAACATGCTTTATCATCCTTCACCATCTTATAGATATGGTATTGATGCTAAATTTAATATAAAATTATGATATTTATGACATATTTTATATTTTTAAACGATAGACCTTATTAGTCATTTTCCCCATTCTATGGAAAATGAAATCATCATCCATGCATATGTGGGAACTGCGACCTCCATTGAACAATTGATTTACATTTTTCTTTTCATCACAACCTTACATGGATGGTCATGAGAATGGGTTTATAGGATAAATATGATGATTATGATATGAATATTTTTTTGTTAATACAAATTTAATAACTTATTAATGATTTTAATGAAAAATAATGTTATAATATAAATCTTCTTAAATGAGAGAAATAATAGGAAAAAAATAATTTATTCATATTATGTAATATTTTAATATAATTTAATTATCCTTTTACTTAATTAAAATTATATATATCACACTAATAAAAACCAAATATGATCATTATGCTTCTAAATTATGATATTATAACTAAACAAACACATAATCATACATAAATCATGTCATGTTCATGTTTGGGTTGGTTTAACTACATACTTGAAAAATGTTATGAATTTATATCATGGATGACTATAAGAAAATAATTATTGGAATAACATGAAAAAAAAATATTTTAATTATTATTATTTTTTCAAGAATAGTGATTGCATTATTGATCTCATTAATTAAGAAAATACCATTTTTTGTCAAGAATCACAAAAATATGCTTTTTATCGATGTCATATTCAAATATAATCATAATATAACTCATTAAATGAATTTAAAATATCAAAAATTAATTTAAATCATCTCCAAATGTAACTTTAATGACCTGATAAGTTTAACATAGGGAGAATAATTAATAACAACACTTCTATTATGATACTAGTTCAAAATGACCAGGGTTACTCACACTCGATATTCAAAATAGAGAATAAAATAATTAATAAACATGAAGATAATAATTATAAATGAAGTTAATAAAATTTTATGTGTATGAAAATTTTCTATAATAGGTGATTAAGATATTTATATTTGTTATATAGGACCTTAGAGTTCATTTGACTAAGCATGGAGAAATGTAATGGTTTATTTGTCTCGTTTTCAACTTCATCAGACATGTTTGATCTTGTGCACCATAATTTATTCTATATGGTGTGTTCACTACCCAATTATTTTCACATATGAAAATATTTTCCATTTCATGATATTTGAAGGTCCATTTTATGATTTTCCCCTCAAGCTCCTTTGATTCTTATGTTACCAATTCTATAAGAGTTTTGTCGAATTAATTTATGATTCATTAGGTCTTAGTCTTTATTACTTGGATATAATTTTCAATTTCTCTTTGAAACTAACATTTAATTATTTTATATACTATTTCTTATTATTTTATGGGTAAATTACTTCCCATCATCAATAGTCACTTCTTTGATAAAATGATTTCTTAAATAAAAGTTTGGCATTGGTAAGAATAACTTCCATTCATTACAATGAATGTTTTCTTCCATGTCCATAATTTATTTCCCAAAAATATTTTCCTATATTATTGGGAAAGATAATATTTATTAATTTATATGATTCTCATAGTTCTCTTTAACCTTTTCCATAAGGAAAATTTAATACTCATTCTATTGTGTGGGTTTTTATGACAACACATATCTTTAATACACCTTAATTAATGATTTATTACATAAAGATACACTTATTACAACCCCAAAAGACCTTAAGGCCTCATTTATTTGTAAAATTAGGTAAACTATATAAAAAATTTCAAAATAAATATAGTATCATTAATTAAAAACTCTAAAACATGCCCTTATTTTCCTTAGATATTTTAAAACCACATGGGATAACTTAGGAATGTTTTAGTTCTCTTAATTCAAGGTTGAAATGCCATCATCTTTGGTTTTGTTTTTGATGTTTGGATTTCTTCCCCCTATTTTCAGTGATTGGGTGTTTGGCTGTTCTACGATGGTTGTTTAGTGATGGTTCTATTTTTCAATTCTAGTTTATTTTGGTTCATGTTTTCTCTTGGTTTTGGTCATTAGTTTCACTAGTACAAATATGGCTTATAATAGCGCTAAAAATTGCCTTTAATAGCACTAAAAAAGTTTTTTTAATCTCAGAGAAGATAAAGGGGTCCCCTTTATCAGTGCTAAAAAAATTGCTGATAAAAATTACCTTTATCGGCACTATTTTGAGCGCTGATAAAAAATACCTTTATCAGCGCTCAAAATAGCACTGATATATTATCCATTTATCAATGCTTAACTATAACTGATAAAGGCCAAATATCCTGTGCACAACCAAAACCTGCATAGAACCTTCATAGAACCTGCACACATTACAGCACCTGCACACAGCACAAACAACACCTGCACACAGCACAAACCACACCCACACACAAAGCACAGAAGAACAAAAATGCTACATACATTTACTTGAAATCATGAATACAAAACAACACACTTCTATATACATTTCAAGCAATGTTTAATTTGGTTACAATTACAATTATCCAACATAGTTAAAAAAACAATGATGTTCCATCCTTTTTGCATCCATCTGCTCTAAAAAATTGTCGTCCATGGCGGTGGTTTCCGAACAAAGCATTTGAACTCAGGAAAAAGATTTCACCTACATAAGAAAACAAATATTTTGTTAGTAATACAATAATTAAATAAATTATACATTAATATGAAAGAATAAATTAATAAAATGTCAATTTTTACCTGTTACAACATTTATTTTCATTAGTTCGTAGGTCTAGGAGAGATGTCTATTGAGCGAGATTTCCTTCCCCATTATCATGTGATGACCAAGGTAGGTAAATATTTGTGGGATGGTTTGTGGATTGTGGGGACTTTCATGATTATTTTAGGCTATGATGACACATAGGGGACCCAAGAACATTCCCAAGATATATGCACTCATGTTAGTCTATATAATAAATAAAAAACACTCGTGAAATGGGACCCTTATTTACTTAGATTACTAGAAAACTACCGGGATGCCTAGATAGTAGAAGACGACTCACTCTAGTTATACCTAGATGATGTTTTCATCCTTATTTTAGCTAATCTTTTAATATGTAAATCCTATTATATTCAAAAATAGATTCTATTCCAAAAGAGATTGTATAAAAAGAGTGGTGGATACTAGGGGATAAGTCCTAAAAAGGAAATGCACTAATGAATGCCTATAAAAGATAGCATAGAGAAAGAAGCACGAGGACTCTTACACAATCGTTTCAGTACTCATATCAGTTGGTAGGGAAAGACCTCTATAGACAGATACCTAGATAATATAAAGGTAATCACTTATCACACATACAGGATTCACCTCACTCAATTCCTGACTAGCGGCATGAGAGGGAGGACTTGGGGAGATCAGTTGGGATCAGAGGGGAAATACCTCTTCTGGTAAACAAATAGTTATGGACTTAGATATAATGCTCATACTTATATTGATATTTACCTCTGTAATAGATTCCTTCTTGTAAATATACTCGATCGGGATACCCAGCTAGAAAATGACTCCATTTATGCCTTTTGTAAGGCCTACCCCTTATAGAAGGAAGAGGTCTTTCAGCACCTGATTGTAGACTAACCATAGGAGGGTCTGAAGGAGAGAAACCTTACTAATCTTCTTACATGAATTAAAAACTAAATAACCTAATGATGATATAAAAAATTAAATTTTCAATGTATAAGAGAGACCTTCAGGAACTATAAAAGAGAAGGTGGCCAGAGGAAGGATGATAGGTTGATGTTGTTGATCTCTTCTAGGTAGAAAAATAGACAAAGACACTGGGACTCAAGATATTTAGGTTGTAATTAATGTATTTTTATGTTAAAAATAATATAATAATATGTGTTAAAGAATGGGGTTGCTAAATGGATTTATACTAGTGAGGCACAAAACATAAAATAACCAATTAACCAAGAGACACAATTAGGTCAATGCCCTTACCTCAACCAGAAGTCCAATAAACTATCTTCAGTTCATACCAACCACAAACGAGTCCATGATCACATGTATTAATTTCCAACAACATTAAATTACATAATTAGTTAATTTTAACCAAAAATCCATCATGGTATAATAGGCGCCAAACTCATCGTGTAATCCAACAAAGCCAGAATGCTGAGAAACTAGGTGTGATCCACTCCTGACGCACCCCTAAGCTTATAAAACACTAAATCCCCAATCTATATTACTAAATTTATGACAAATTAAGCCAAAATGTTTTAAAACCCATAAATAAATCTTCCAAAAAATATAATCTGCATCAAATAATGATTTATTACTAGTTTATGAAATTTTGAGACATGCTCTAAGAGTCATATATAAAATTCCAATGAAGAAAAATGATTTATCCGTACTATGGAATAATAATTACACCTAGAACCCTAAAAACTGAATGAAAATCTTTGAGCAATAAGTTATAGAAACAAGGAAGATGTAGGAGAAGATACCACATTGATTCGAAATGACGAACAACCGATAATCCACTCAGGTCTAAGGGGAAGGAAGGAGGGGAAGGGGGTTTGGCCACCCCCTAAGAACTTGGTGCCCAAACGAAGAAACTTGAGGAGGTTTATACTTTATAAACCCATCACCCACATAAAAATAAGTTTTAAATCATGTTACATGAAATTAACCAAGTAGTGACATCACTATATTTTGGGTCCAAACTCTTACTTGACCCCTTTTCTCCATTCACGACCATTATCACCCTATTAAATGTATTCATGTTGTGAATTACCCTTTCACACTATGAGTAGCCTAATTCTACTACATTTCAATAGAATGACAACCCAAATCATCCTTTATATCCTCCCAATACCTAAGGACATCCCTCTAGCCCCAATACATGTCTGAAACACCTATTAGAACTAGTATATTGTACCTTTTTCGATGATTTTTTTTGTTATTATGGAATTCCATAATTCCCCATTGGAAGTGTACCAATGTAATAATTAGATGTTATATGATATACCATGAAGATTCTTGTGACCATGTATTATATGAGATATCAATGAAAATTTATCTCATTATTATACATACCAACACATCAAATCCGAGCATTAGAGACCTTCAGGTTTTCTTCAACTACTTCCAATTCTGACATGGAAGTGGGACAAGATTTTTGTTGGATATTAGGTTATTTTTTCATGTACCCCTCGATGGAATAGTTAAATACGGGTTTTGATCAATTGGATGACCAAATAATCTCAATTTATATACATTTTATATGAAAAAAATTATAAGAAAATCAAAATTCAATTTTTAATTGAGATTATCTTTTTACATGGATTTGATTCTACTATAGTCTTTTATAGGGAACCTCAATTTACATCTTGTTTTTGGAGAGGTCCCTATGAGAAAATGGGATTCCATGTATGATTGATCATGACATATGTTTCTTACACTTTCTGCAAGGGCATGTTGTATGGAGCATGTTGACGTTCGATGGTGGTGCATTACACCACACATTCATTCGTTACAAAGGTGAGTGACATTAATCACTTATAAAGAGATGTCTTCTCCTTGATTGAAACAGGGTGATGTGATGTCATTCATTCCATTCATGAATTCCTCCTCAGAATTCATTACCTACTATGAGTCTCCCTTATAGAATAAGACGTTGTTCGTAAAACTTGTTCTAGTTCCATCTCTTTATGGATGATGGTTAATTACAATGATTATATCAGGACATTCCAAAGGGTCATTCTAGGGAATAATACTTCAGTTAGGAAAGTATTCACATTGGGAATCAGTGGAATGTATGTACACTATAACATTGGTCACATGTATTCATCGTCATCAAAGGGATTCTCAACGAAATGGAAACCCATGTTTAACTTGTGGTATTCCATGATTTTAACATCCCACAAGGATAGAGGGCCATGATTTAATGTCTTACAGAGATGTAATGGGTGGATCAAAACACTTATTAAGGTGGATCAGGTAGGTACATCTCTAGGAGGAAGCACGTGGAAAGTTTACCTGATAGATGGATCAAAACGCCCGATGAGGTCTGACCCAAGTGTGGTGCATCCCATAAAGATAAGGTTTCTCATTTTGAAGCCTTATATGGACCCCACTAAGGGAAAAAAGGAGGGAAAATAAGCAAAGGTTTACCATAGTGAGGGGGTCACCATGGTTTACCATTGGTTGAGATTTAACCTCATGGAGGCTTCCTACGTACCCTATTTAGAATACAAGGATCAAAACCCATATATTTAAAAGAGGTTTGGTGTGGTTATTACCCATTGTTAGCTTCCCTACACACTAGAAATACTCTTGGTTGGATGAGTATGGGGTTTTTTGGGCTTATTCATTGTCAGATTCCCAGGTTCTTCCAAGAGTAGCAATGGGATGAATGGGACATACGTGCTAAGATGGACCATGTGAATGGCGTGATCCTACTAGGATTTGGTGGCCTGAGTAAAATTAGGATGGAAATGGTGGAAGTATTAAAGTGGAATGGAATAGATGATATAAAATCAAAGTGAAGATGAAATTGTTGGGCTTGAACCTTGAGGGGCATCTGACGCACCCTAGTTGGCTAGGAATCAATGTCCACGTAGTTATTATAGGAGAATTTGGGGCTTATGCATGGTTATCCACCCAATAAGAATGGGACGTGTGGTTGGGGATTATGAATGGTTATCCACACATTTGGACCCGAAGGATATGTGACCTTCGAGTGGGTCATGATCCTCCTAATTCAACTATTTTAACAGCACTCCTGTTATCAACCCACTTGCATTGAAAAATCAGCACTTTGAATTTCGTATAATCCAACTCCCATATTCATTTGATGATGCCAAAGTATGACATATTCGCATAAATTGGATTTTTTTTCCTTAGCACCGGAAACATGCATCGCCTCAGCCACAAGTGTAACCCCACTATTCTTCATGGTACTGTCTTCATCATGTTCATTAGTATAGAATGTATAACCATTAACTGCATAAGCATTGTAAGATAATACGTACACACTTGCTCCTGCATCTAGCCATCGAAGTCGTTCTGAAATTGAGTCTGGATTTTCATCTAACTACTTAAAAATATGATCTCAAAACCATCCTATAAACTGTCGATTATGTGTATCTGATATCCATTTTTCATCCATAGAAGGATTCAAACTCCTAAGAATTTCTTTGTGGGTTTGAACATATGGGTCAACGTAGAAACTGTTATGAAAAATGTAAAGGTGGGCCTGCTCCCGATCTGTAATATTGATTTTGAAACCCTCTCTTCCAGAAATTCCCTCACCCTCAAGCCACTCATTGTGATGAGATTTCGGTAGGCCAACTATTTCCACACCAGACAGGTATTCGGTACACAATTCAACAGCTTCCTCAACAATATATTGCTCTGTAATACAACCCTCTAGCCAACTTCGGTTTTTTATATACCCTTTCAAAATATTCATATACCGTTCAATGGGGTACATCCATGTATAATGTACAGGACCACATAGTCGAATCTCTCTCACCAAATGAACCATCAAATGAACTATCATATCGAAAAATGTCGGCGGGAAGAACATTTCCAATTCACATAATATGATGGCAATTTCTCTTTCCATAGTTGGAAATTTCGCCGGGTCTATAACAATGTTTCATATAGCTTTGAAGAATAAATAAAGCTTTGTTAATGTATGGTGGACATTCTTGGAAAAAATGCAACGTAAAGCTATAGGAATTAGATCTTGCATCAAAACATGGCAGTCATGTGATTTCAGACCCTTTAATTTTAAATAACCCATTGACACAATGTTCTTGATATTTGATGAATACCCCTCTGGAACCTTTACGTCATTCAAGAAGTTGAAAAAATGATATCTCTCATTCCTGGAAAGAGTGTAAGCAGTAGTAGGAAGAAATGTTCGTTTTTCACCCTTCACTGGTGCCAACTCTTCTCATATTCTCATCTCAACCATGTCCAATCTAGCCTTAATTCCATCCTTTGTTTTGTCGGGTGCATTTAGCAACGTTCTGATGACACTATCACATACATTTTTTTCAATATGCATAACATCAAGAAAATTTCTAACATACAGACAATTCCAGTATGGTAATTCAAAAAAAACTGATCTCTTTTTCCAACCAGTTTTCGTAAGGTTTTTAGAAAACGGTTTACCAAAAGTAATGTCCAAATCTTTTACTTTCTCAAACAATTGATCACCTATTAGTGGAGACAGTGTTGTACGTTATTCTAAACTTCTGTCAAATGATTTCATCCAAGATTGGTACTTATGTCATTGGGGTAGAAATATGTGATGTCCTAGAAGCACGGTTTTTGATGAATGTTTCAACCTAATTGAATGTGTACCTTGTTCGCAAATGGGACACCCTTGAGTTTATTTAATGCTATATACTGAAAATTTTCCATAAGAAGGAAAGTCATTTATCATCACATAAAACATGGCTTTCAAAGTGAAATGTTCATTTTTGTAAGCATCATACAATGTAACACCTTAATCCCACAATATTTTCAAATCCTCGATCAATGGGGCCAAATAAACATCAATATCATTACCCGTCTATTTTGGTCCTGATATAAGCATAGATAACATGATTTATTTTTGTTTCATGCATAACCACAGTGGTAAGTTATAGTTTAACAACATAACCGGCCATGTAATGTGACTGCTTCTTTGAAAACCAAAAGGATTCACCCCATTTGTAGATAATGTCAGACGAAGGTTTCTCGGCTCGTTCCCAAATTCAGGATACTCGTGATCAATTATCTTCCACTAAGGAGAGTCTGCTAGGTGACGTAGTTTCCCATCTTTAATTCTTGTATCTGCATTCCATGTCAATTGTCCTGCAGTCTCCTCACTTCCATATAGGCATCTAAACCTAGTAATGATTGGAAAGTACCATACAACTTTTGTAGGACTAGAATCATCTTTCTTGTATCAGGAAGCACCACACTTTGGGCATTCTTTAAGTGATTTGTGGTCCTTGCGAAACAATATATAGTCATTCGGGCAAGCATGTATTCTTTTAGAGATCATACCCATCGATCGTAGCATTCGTTTGGCATCGTATGTTCGGCTTGGGAGTTCATTATCTTCTAGGAGCATGTCATTCAGGAGAGAAAGTAGTTCCATAAAACTGGAGTCACTCCACTCGTTGCCTGCTTTCAAATTATACAACTTCAATACGCCTGACAATGTTGTATATTTAGTGCAACCAGCATACAATGGTGTTTTTTCACAACTCTTTAACTTCTCGAAAAATTTTGGTCAATCACGAAGTTCATCTTCAACTGTCCTTGTCATTTCCTCAATACGATCTTCATCATCATTCACATCTGTAATCTCACCCTCCATACGATCATCTGCACTGTTCACGATTCTAATCATATCAGATGATCTATAAAATGTCGTGTTCTCTGAGCCACTACCTACATTCGTTTTTTCCCCGTGTTTATTCTAAAATTTATAACTTCGATCCATTCCGTGACAGATCAGGTGTCCTTCTAACTCCTCTGGACTAATTTGTCTTGAATAACAACAGCGTAAACACGGACAAAGGATTTGAGAAGCGTCACATGCATGACCTTCTACAAACTTGATAAACTCTTTCACGCCATCTTCATGCTCTTTTGTCAACCAATTGGCATTCATCCATTCTTTATTCATATTCATCGTCTTTATGGGTTCGATCTCGAAATTGCCTAATATTATGTTTTAATTAATCAAGTAGCATTTTTTGGGTTTTATAAAAACAAATCATGGTACAAATTCCTTTAAACTCATGTGAAATCCATATACATGGTGTGTCCAGTAGGGTGAACAACGTGTATGTATAAGATACTTGATTTAATCTGACATATATCAAATTTATTCCAAGTTAGTCTTACAAAGACTGAATGATGCCTTTGAAAATACATGACATTTAGAACAACTTGAGCTAAAGGTGTGTACTTTAGATACATATTGAGTCACCTCACCAGCTATGCATCACGTTTTTGTGGAATACACGGTGTGTAGTCCTTACATGACCACTAGGGGTGTATAGTCTATACACAACAAGTCTCTATGGTATCTATAAATGGTGTGAGTGAAGTAAAACACATGTAATATGGTTATACCATTATTTCATGGCATGTACATGGTTTCATGCTGAATTATATGTCTTGGAGATACATTGTGTGTGACCTAGGTTAACATGACATGTAACATTTAAAATGAAACTTATTCCAAGTTTGAGTTATAAGATTAGTCATGTGGTGTAAATTTTAGAGATAAATGGTGTGTGGAATTAAAATATATATGAAATCCATGTATGGTGAAGCATGTTCCATGTATTTTAAAGTGTCTCATAGAGTCCTCTAGAAGTGGTTTTCTAAGATTCAGTGGAATTGCACTAGTAACAAAGTGGTGGTGCCATTGAAATGGGTAAAGTTTGGATTGATATTTAATGTTGGAAGAACTACAACATGGAAAAAAATGGCATATCCATCAGGCCAACAACCTCAACACCATACAAAAACACAATCGTGATCACAATCGCAACACCATACAAACCAAACAATCAAAATTTTAGATTTTACAAAGCATCCCTTATTCAATTGTGTTTTTTAATTCAAGGGTTATCACAGAATTTTTATCATCCTGGGGTGTTCATTCATAATTCAAGTATACGTAAATTACCAATTTTTATATTCCAATGTTCAACAAGAACCAACCAACATTCAATTCATTTAGTGCGCAAACAAGGACTACCAATGGCCATGATTTTTAGTGGGGCGTTTAGCCCGTACATTTCACATTATAACCATAAATATCAAATAGTAATAACATGAAAACAAGAGGAAACCAATGAGTAACAGGAGAAAACTCACCGTGAAGGTGTCGTTAAGCACACGGTATAGGTGCGTTCATGGCAGAGAAGAGGCGCACAGCATAGGAGATTTCCAACTGAAAAGAAAACATAAAATAGGGGAAAACCATGAGAATAAAATAATCTAAAACTGAGTACACCGTTTACCATGTCCCACAAACCCCAAAAGACAATGCATGCAAATAAATTTAAATTTATTGATAGAAATCACTATCTTATCAATAATTTGTATCCAAACCATAGGTGCAAAAAAATCCAAATAGGAATCAGAAGGATCACATATATACCTCGAGAAAAGAAATCAACCATAATAGTGATCAAGCATAGAACAATGTGAACTAGATGGGAGGGAGTGACCCAAAATATCATCGGGATAAATATCTATCCAAGAGGATAATTTTGTAAAAAATATGAAGCCTCGAGAACTCTATGTATCCCAAAAAACCTTTTATGTTACATTGAAACTACATGTAATACATTTACACGTCGTATAATCCTCTTGACTAAAAAACAAGTCACTTTTTATTTAAAACATTATATTTTTTATTTAAATGATATGTAACCATTACAAAGTTTGTAAAATTGTCACATTGTGCATCCAATTAATGTGTCATTTTTTGCGGTCATTACATGTCATGTACTCCATTTACACATCATGTAATTTCTCAGAATATAGTAAAAATGTTGTTTTGTTTCTAAAAATTCCCTAGAGATCACTAAATTTACCAATACATGTGTCCTCCAAATCCTTTCTCAGCATTCCTCAACCAAACAAAAATCCAAAAAAATGTTAAAACATACCTCACATAAAATGTAATGAGACTTTATAATCTCTTGACCATAAATGATTTTCCCCCAGAAATCCCTCAAGATCATGTATCCTATAAGGAAGGACACTACTACCTCATCATCGATTCATTCCCCCATGTATCATGGATATATTGTCTGAACTACCACATTAACTAGACTCGGGGTCGTTTAATCATGTAGTACCCTATACTCCATATTCATATTCTGAATTGGCTGGGGAACCAAAGTATTATCGGGATCAAGATCAACATCCCCCATCTAATCACATGTAAATGATCTGGTATATACCTACTCAAATAGAAAATATTAAACACATCATGGATAGCTATCAAACCAGATGGTAATTGAAACCAATAATAAATACTCCATACTGACCAAAAATCATTATGTTTATCCCATTACTCGGTGCAAACAGACATTGATAACCTAGCCGATAATGTACCAAGTGATGTGAAACTACGATAAAGACCTATTCACTAAGCTAAAACACCATCAGTTGATTCTAATGGTTCATATTGAATTTATTATGACTCTGTGTAATGATTAAATTCTTCCAGATCAACTACACCATCTCTTTCTATGCCTGAATGTTTAATGGATAAAACAACCACACGGGTCTCTAGTGCTCCTCCATAATTCTATAATATGTAAGGAACCATGAATCCAAAACCATTATCAACTATATCATCCATTGAATCTTGTAATAACACCTTAAATCAGGATTTCACATGTTCAATTCAAGCGATAGAAAAAAAATTACCTGAAAATGAATATCAATAATGGTAGCGGCGGTGGCGGAGGTAGTGCCGGAGGCAGAGGCGGCGGTGGCGGAAAAGGTGGCGGTGGCGGCAGAGGCGGAGGTGGTGGTGACGGCAGAGGCGGCAGCGGTCAAGGCAGTGGTGGTGGAGGCGGAAGAGGCAGCGGCAGTCACGGCAGTGGGGGCGGGGGCGGAGGCGGCGACGGCGGCGGAGGAGGAGGAGGAGGAGGAGGAGGAAGGACGAGGAGGAGGAGGAGGAGGATGAGGATGAGGAGGAAGAGGACGAGGTCGCAGCGGCGAGGGGCTTGGTTCAGCTTCCGCGAAAGCTTGACCGCGTGCGAGCGAGGATGGCCTGTTAGGGTTATTAAATAAAAACTGATGGAACCTTTATCAGTGCTCGTTAAAAGTGTTGATAAAGGTATGTTTTATCAGTGCTAAAATAAAAGCACTGATAAAACATTCATTTATCAGTGCTTTTAGATAGCACTAATAAAGGCATACCCCTTTATCAGTGCTTTCTGTTTAGTGCTGATAAAGGGAAGTGCTTCCCTTTCCCTATTTTGTGGTAGTTTTTGTTCACAATAATATTGTTTCATGGATACCATTGATTTTGATGGACTCTGGTGTTCTTGTGTGGTGTTTTGGATGGTGACGACGATGATAGTGATCAAAGAGGATGGCGTTCTGGTTTAGTGTTCTGGAAAATGACAGCAACGCTTCTTGTGGTGGAGATGGCGAGTGATAGTGGTGTCAATGATGTCAGTGTTGATATTTGTGATGGATGGTGATGATTATTTTTGATGGATGGCGTCATTTTTTTGGCAGATGTGATCTTGGAATGTGATATTATAAGGTCTTGTGCTACTTCAGTTTTTGAACATTGTATTTTTAATTTAGACACCCTTCAATTTGGTTACTGTATGGTATGTTGGTTTCATCTCAACCAAAAATCAACATTTGAAAATCAATAGAAATTTATTTTTCTATCATAGGAGGGGTGAGAATCATAATCTTGAACAATGAGGCATGATAGAACATGATAGCATAAAGGCAACATGGGAATCTACAAACAACATCAAACATGAAATCATAAAAATAAGCCATGGATAACCACCAAGAAAACATAACTTATCATGCTTATGATAACCTATTATGCACCATAAATGGAATTTCATGAGATAAAAACATTACCCAATTCATTGTAGGGCTATATAATTTCGGGACAACCAATTACTTTCATATCATGTATATGCATAAGTGTGCCACATATATTATACAACATTAGGAAGTATTTAATCACTTTTTTTCAAATTATTGAGGAGCATGAGATAAATAAATGTAAATCCAAAATATATTATGTATATTTACATCTATTTGAATACCATTTAGTTGAAGTAGGGATGGGTATTCACTATAGATTTTTTTGGCATGAAAAATCATAGGAGAATTTTTGTAGCATAACGGGTGTACATAAGGGTTTATAGAAGGGTTGAGTGAGAGAGAAAATGGTATCTAATTACTTTTTAATAATAATAATAGTACTAAGGATTTTTAAAAACATATACACAATTGAAAAATTGTAAATAAAAATACATGACATAAATAAGTTACTTGAATAAAAATAATAAGGAGAGGAGCTCATACCATGAGATGACGCTTATAAAAGGTTGGGAGGAGCTTCATAAGAGATTGGGTGAACCTTAGGAGGACTCTAGAGAGATAAATTAAGTATAATGTCATGATAAAAGGTATTTTATGGAAAGTAATATGAGTTTGTGGGGATTTTTATATCAAACAAGAGGATAATTCTTTATTAATATCCAAACATAGGTTTTGAACTCTATATGGAAAAATAATCAATACCACAAACCATCTCATGGTTTTTTACCATGGTTTCTATCAAATAGGAGTGGTGTTCATTATTAAACAAGTTTAATAACCAAAATCATTAAAATAATATCCTTGGTGATGTTTAAGTGATCCATGTTTATACAGAATTTATTTTAAGACCTTAAAATATAATATAGGTTTTGGAGGATTCATTAATGGTTTATAAAATTAATAAAATTACCTCAAAAACACATTATTTTTAAAGGTATGTATATATATTATACCTTGTATTTCATATATTACATCACCATTGGGTCATTATGATGTCACAATACATACCGTATAATTATACCGTATTTAATTTTTACCCTAAATTTCAACTGTCTCAAAAATTATGAAAAAAATATTCATTATATAATTTCTACATGATAATTTCCAAAATAATATTTTATTTTATCAATATAATACTATAAATATTATAATTTACACTTTTAAATCAAAAATCCCTATTTATTTAAAAATATTGGTTTTTTACAAGAACTATTTTCGGAACCTTATAAAATTTATATTCTACATCAAAAAAATTATTATAATGTATATTTAAAAAATATTATATAATAATAATATTTTTTTAAAATATAATTTTTTAAAAATTTCTTAAATTCATTAAAAATAGTTTATTGATTGAAACTATACATATCCCATAAATATAATTTGTGTTTCATTATATCAAAATCCACTTTTTATCAAACTTATTATTTAATCATTATAAAATAATAATTAAAAGGACGAATATAATTATTATTTTATTAATAATAAAAATATAAAAATTCATATCGTTAGGGTCCTAATACATAACCCTTTATTCCCCTAGTGAATTCCTTAAGGGTAAGATAAGCGATGGTGAGATTTTCTTGGGGAGGTTCGGAGTGCATAGTTTGGGTCGTGATCTTAATAAGCTTGAAATTATCTCATAAATGGTTTTTTCATGATTTGGTTATTGAATCTTGGATTGGTCATTCTCAAGGGTAAATCCCAATGATGATATCTCCATTATAATCTCTAATAAATTGGACTCATAGGGTATGATCCAACTGGTCTGGGTCATTGCTTCTATCGTCTCTTTAAATTGAAATTTATCATAACCCTTAATATACTAATCTTAATGGTCATTATACAGTGTCTATATTATCAATAGTTATCATTATTAATAAACTTTTAAATGATATAACTTATAATGATCTAAAATAACCAAGGTAAGTGCATGTTTTTCCTATAACTAAATTACATGATAAGGCATTTATTCATTAAAAATGGTAGTTTCTTTTATAAAATTTCTTATCATTAAATTCTTCCCCCTTTAGAAATTTTCCCCTAAAAATTTTCATTTCATTCACAAAAATAGATTATGGTACTTTATTCGTCTCTTATTGTAGTTCCCATATCGATTCCTCAAACTTGTGGATCTACCACAACACCTTGACTGGGTGATTTTTCTTGTTTTGATGAACTTTTTCTCTATAATATATGATCTTCATCGTCTACTCCTCATATGAAATTTCCTTATCCAAAACTACCACCTCTGTAATCATTACATGTGAGGGTTATGGTATGTACTTCCTTAAGAGAGATATATAGAACACATCATGTACTTGAGATATGTTAGCTGGGATTTCTAGTTGATCAGAAACCCTCCAATGTGATTAAATATATAAAAGTGGTTGATGTATCTTGGACTAAGATTTCACTTATTAACAAACCTCATGAATTTCATCCATAGTGATATATGAAGGAACACTTTATCTCTAACCTCAAACACCAGATCTCGTCCATGATTTTATGCATTGCTTTTCTATCAATTTTTTTCAGATTTTATAGGATACTGAATTCTCTAAACCTTTTCTATTATCTATTGTATAAGATTAGAACCGATTAGCTTCCACTCTCCAACTTCAACCTGGTATGTCAATGTCTAACACCTATTCCCATAAAGAGCCTCATAAGGTTCCATTTTAATGATATAATGGAGACTATTGTTATATGATAACTCCACTATTGGAAATTTTTGGCCCCAACATCCTTTGAAATCCATTAAACATGATCTTAATATATACTCTAAAGTTTTAATGGTCCTTTAATAATGACCATATATCTTAGGGTGATAGGTAGTTCTGATGCTCAGTTATATAACCAATGCTTACTAAAGTATTCTCAAAAACCTTGAGGTAAACCATGGATCTTGTTCATATTCAATAAAGAGTGGAACTTCATATGATCTTACCACTTCCCTCATGTATATCTTGAAGAATTATTCAAGATTAAAATCATCCTTGAGAGCTATTAAATTAATTGACATGGTAAGGCGATCAACTACTACCCAGATAGCATTATTACCTTTAGGTTTCTTAGGGAATCCTATGATGAAATTTGTGGTTACGTTTTCCCATTTCCATTCTAATATGGTAAATGGTTTCATCATTCTCTTAGACTTCTATTATTTATCCTTTACCTACTGGTATACCAAGTATCGAGATAAAAACATTGTGATCTCCCTTTTCATGTAATCCCACCATAGGCTTTTCTTCAAATCTATATATATCACATTTATTTATTTCTTAATAAATAATTATTACCTATGTTAATCATCCAAAAGTTCCCAATTCATTTTTGGTTTTGATGGGAATCATATCTGGGTTACAAACCTTATAAATCCAACTTCAGAAAATTTAACCTCCAGAATATTCACTACCTTCTTCTGTAGTAACTCGTCATCTTTTTGGGCCTCCTTGATTATCTCAAGAATATATAGTTGAGTGGTTATTTGATAAATTTAGGATAAATATCCTTTTATTATTCCCATATAAATCCTTTTCATGTCCAAGAACATTAGATCACTTTAAATCATCATTGTGGATAATGTTATTGAATCCTTTTTATTAAAAGCATTCACCAGTTTGTTCACCTTCCCAGGATGGTAATGGATTAAATAATCATAATCCTTGATCGGATCTAACCAACTTCATTAACACGTATTAAGATCCTTTTGTGTGAATATATACTTGAGAATTTTATGATCCATATATATGTCACACTTTTCTTCATAGAGATAATGTCTCCAAATATTCAGTGTGAAGATCACTACTATCAATTATAGATCATCTTTTTGGTAGTTATACTCAGGAATATTTAATTATAATGAGGGATAGGATTTCAAAATATCATCTTTAATGAGTAAAAAACCTAATCTCCCTTTGGATGCTTCACTGTAGTTCACAGATCCTTCCCCAATAGTGGGTAATGTGAGAAAGGAAGCTATTATTAGCCCCTTATTCATCTCTTTAAAGATTTATTAACATCCATCCATCTAGAAAAACTTGACTCATTTCGATTAATCTTGTTAAGTGGGATTTAAAATCATGATAAGTTTCTCACAAATCAATGATAATACCCAAATAATCCATGAAAACTACATATTTCTATCATATATTTTTGTATGGGATGTCCTTTAATTACCTCTATTTTTAAAAGGATCCATAAATATCTATTTGTGTGATAAATTCTACAAGAAAGTTGATTTCTCTAAATAAAACTCACATTTTCTATAATTTTAATACAACTTTTCCTTTCATATGGTCTCAGTATAGTATTAAAATGATTCTCATATTCCTCCTGGATTTTGGTGTAGATAATAATATCATCTATTAAGACTACCACAATTTTTTCAAGGTAATCCCTAATGACACTATTCATGAAGTCCATTAATATTAATGGATAATTAGTGAGTATAAATGGAATCACTATGAACTCATAATGTCCATACCTTATATTAAAATAAGTCTTCGGTATTTCCTTCTTCTTTACCATTACTTTATAATATCCTAACCAGAGATCCACCTTTTAAAAGTATTCGACTCTATGTAGCTGATCGAACAAGTCATTTATCCATGGAAGAAGATACTTTTTATTTATCATGATCTTGTTGGACTCATGATAATCAATGCATAGGTGCACTAACCCATCCTTATTCTTAATGAAAAGGACTAGTGCACCCCATGGTGAAGCACATTGGCATATAAACCCTTTATCTAGATTCTCCTGTAATTGTTTATTTAGATCCTCATGTTTAAAAATGGATATTATATATGGAGTCTTATATATTGATAAAGATTTGGGTATGAGCTCCAATGAGAACTCAAACTCATGACTAGGAGGAAGACCGGGAAATTCTTCAAGAAACACATCATTGAATTCTCAAATAATGGGCATGTCATCAAGGATGATCTTTTCTTTAGTCACAATCATTTGATCCAAATATTCATTCTTATAAAGAAGTAATATTAATGCTTGAGTTGTTAGTACCAAATAAGATTCATCCCACACCTTTCACTTTGTGACCTCCTGACTTGGTTTCCACTAAATGGTGCCCCGAGCCTATTGGCCACATTCCCTCAAGCACGTCTCACCATATGCCAGAGGGTGTTGACTAGTAGCGACGGTCTGGTAAGTCAGTCTTGTATAGATTTTACCCACTTTTATCAGAATAAAACAACAACCAAAGCAAACAAAAATAATAACCAAGTGCAAAAGTGTATAAATAACAGGAACAATACAGTGTCATGTGATATTCAAAACAGGAAAATACAATACTCAACTAAAAGTTAAAACATGAAATGAAAATGCTAATGTCAAGTGTCTACAATGCAACTAAAATTAAAGACACAGAGACTCCCAAGGGGTTCCTGAACCACTTCTGGTTCCCTCTCTCATGCTCCAATCCCAAATAGCAATATATCCCATGGTCTTTCCCTTGTCCTGTTCTGCAACAACAATGTCTGATCGGGTGAAATAATTCGGCCAAAATAGGGTGTGAGAACAACTCAATAGGCCACCACCAAGGGTGTCTAAAACAAGCCCATTCAAAAGATAGTTTATGTAGTTTTATGAAGTAATAAATATAATGCACAATTAAACAGTTATCACATTGTCATTTAATCATTAATCATCACATTAGGTCAGGTTTCAATTCATGTTTCCAATTTGAATCATCATTCATTATTATCATTCATTCGGTGTAGGTCTTCATGCCTAGAACACCAAAATCTCATTCATAGTAGGTTGTCATGCCTACCACCCCATATCTCATTCAGTGTAGGTCGTCATTAATATCACCTCATAATCTCCATCTTGTATAACTATTGGGGAGGAAAGACATGTCTAAGTCCCAACATCTAATCGGTCTAGAATGCCATGTCTAGCACCAAAAAATCTCATCCATTTAATCATTCATTAATTCACTATAATTATCCACATCATTCCATTACTAATCCAACAATTAGTTAAAAATTTCAAAGTCCATTAGTTAACTCAACAATTAACTAAGCAAATAACCCATTAATTAATTGATCAATTAATTAATCAATCAACACAATTCTCAATTTATAATTAATTCTTCACTATTAACTATCCATATCAAATCTCAACTTGTCAAAATTAATTCCAACAATTAATTATCTTTGATCAAAATTATGGAATATAATTAATTCTCACAATTAATTATATTTCATAGCCAACATCACTTCATAATTAATTTTCCCCAATTAATTATCTTATCATAATCAATTCAATATCTAAATTACAATATCTCCACCCATAAAAAACTCCAAAATATCTAATTGGGGAATCCCCCCCCCCCTTGTTTGTTTCGTGGTTCAATTATAAATTAATCACCAAGGATATCACAAGTCAATTCCACATTCCTAATTACTCCAATTTAGGAAATCAATTATCAAGGGAAGCTATAAAATCATAAAATCACATACACATATCAAAATCATAACTTTTGGAGTTTGATTTAGACCACCTACCTCGGTTTATTGATGGATTCCAGCCCAACAAAAACCCCCCAAAATCCCACCAGCACAATATATTCGATCAAGCTTCAGATCTAAATCCATAAAAAAAATTAAGATCAAAGGAATCAAGATCTTGAAAATTTAGATATAGATACACAATCTTGTATCTAGATCCCAACTCATAGGTTTATATCTATGGAAACTGTGGAGATCTTCCATGAAAAGATAAAGAAACGATATAAGAATGAACATGATAAGTAACGGGGTGAAATCCACTTACTGGGAAGATATTAAATCATTATTATGGACTTTCAATCTCAAATAACGGTGTTCGGATCACCTTGTAATTCATCCATAAGGCTTTGAGAACACCTAGAAATTATCAAGACTAAGAAAATGTTGAAATATGGAAGTCCTGGAGGGTTCGGGTGGTTTTAAAAAGGATTTTATGATATTAAATTTTGCACGCACGGTTTCCTAGGTAGAGGTTCATAGTTAGGGGAAAATGTGAACCAACCGTGTGGACCCCTTTGTCTAGGTTTTCATGGTTGGCCCGATTTAGTCACGCAGTTTTTCAAACCGTGCACAAACCCTGAGGACCTCTCTATTGGCATGGTTTATCCGCACGGCTTTTCAAACTATTCATAGCCCACTATCCTTTAGTTTTCCTTAAAAAGTAATGGAAACAAACCCAAGCCACTACTCCAAATCAAATATACTTAAAAGATTAAAAAAGTACCTGAAAATGCTCCTAATATGACTCTAGAAAAGGATAGGATCTTATAATCTCCCCACCTTATAACAGCTCATCCTCAAGCTACACTCCCAAACTTCTCTAAGATTCCAAGCCAAAAATATTGGCCCATTGATCCCTCATGTCTTCTTCTCACTCCCAAGTTTCCTATTGAACACTTCCATGTTTCCATAACACATGAACTAACAGCATGGTCTTTACCCGTAAGACTTTCTTGCTACGACCCAGCACATGTATCAAAGGCTCCTCAAAGGACGCATCTATCTCGAGGTCAACCTCTTCCACATCAATCACATGAAAAGGGTCAGAGAGATATCGCTATAGTTTTTACTCATGGAAAACATCTTTCATAGTGCTGAATTTCTATGGAAGTGCTAATCGGTACACCACCAGCCCGATTCTCTCTAGTACTTCAAATAGTCCTACGAACCTGGACGCTAACATGCCCTGCCCCTGTATCCTATGGTGACCCAATCTAGGAGATACATAAAGAAATACACGATCACCCTATGTAAACTCTAGGGGTCATCTCCATCTATTAGCATATGAATTATAGCTACTCTAAGCCGTATCCATATGTTTATGAATCAATTGCACCTGATCTGATGTCTCCTAAATGAGACTCGGTCCCAACAGCTCTGACTCACCCACCTCTATCCAAAAAAATAGTGATCTACAAGGTCTACCATAAATTTCATCATATGGTTCCATATGTATAGTTTCCTGATAAATTTTTTTATAGGATAACTCTCCTAAATCCAAGTGCTTCTCCCAAGAATCACCAAATTCAAGCACCCATGCTCGTATCATATCCTCTAACACCATTATGGTATGCTCTAATTTCCCATCTGTCTATGGGTGAAAAGTAATACTTAACAAAACCTTTGTACCAAAATCCTTCTATAAACCCTTCCAGAAGCGTGAAGTAAAGTGAGATCTGAAACTATAGTCTATGGAACCCCATGTAAACGAACTATCTCACGTACATACAATTCTCCCAACTGTTCTACTGTAAAGTTTTCCATGATACGAAAGAAATGTTCTACCTTCGTTAGTCGATCCACAAAAACCCAAATAGCATCATTCTACCTAAGAGTATTTGGAAGTACTACCATTAAATCCATAGTCACGTCATCCCACATCCATTCAAGAATAGGCAACGGGTGCAATTGTCCTCCAGGTCGTTGATGCTCTTCCTTCACCTGCTGACAGGTGAAACATCTTGTTATGAACCCTGTTATCTCCTTTTTCATGCTTGTCCAAAAAAACTATCGTCATAGATCATAGAACATTTTTGTCACCCCATTATGTACTTCCCGCATTGAGGTATGAAATTCTTTCATGATTTATTCTCACAAACTCATAGGCACAACAACCCAATTTTTTAAATAGATTATCTCATCCTCATTTATTATACAATCTAAAGGTGTCTCCCCACCTTCATGGAATTCCTTTAAGGATAAACACTCCAGATCCTCCTACTGCCTATCCCTAATCTGTCTCAAGAGTGTAGACTCCACTACTACAGAAACCAAATCCATCCTCTCCTAAATCTTCTGAACTACCACATGCATTTCTGCCAGCAAATTCATTGTCTTCCACTCTGCACTTGAATCATGTACCAACTGAGTCTGAGTTTTCCAATACAAGGAATCTTACACACTATTCCCCTTCCTGGGTGTATATGCCAGCTCAAAATCAAAGGACTTCATATACTCTACCCATCTTCACTATTGATGATTAAAGTTGCGTTGTGAAAATATGTACTCCAAGATTTTGTTATCCATAAAAACTGTAAACTTTTCACCAAATAGATAGTGTTTAAAACACTTAAGAGCCTAAATCACTACTTCCAACTCGAGTTCATGCGTAGGGAAATTCTATTCATGTGTATTCAACTACCAAGACCTGTAAGAAACAACTTGAACCCCTTACATTAACACAGCTACAAGTCTGATCATAGAAGCATCAGAATACACCGTGTAATCCTCACCAGACTTAGGTATGATCAAAATTGGTGCCAATGTCAAGTGCTTCTTCCACTCCTAGAAAGCATTCTCACATGATTCTTTCCAGTAAAACTTTATCCATTTCTTTGTCAAACCTAAAATTGGTGCTTCCAATTGGGAAAATTATTGGATGAACCTCCTATAATAACCAGATAATCCCAAAAAAATTAGATATCGAAAACATTCTTTGGATGCTCCTAAGAAATCACTACTTGTACTTTTTCTAGGTCCACTGTCATGCCTTATTCTGAGATGATAGGTCCCAAAAAGTAAACCCTGTTAATCCAAAACTGACATTTAGATAGCTTGGCGTATAGCCAATGCTCTCTCAATGTACTTAGGATGATATCAAGATATTGGTCATGATCTTCATGAGTCTTACAGTACACTAAGATGATGTCCACAAACACAACTGCAAACTGAACTAAGTATGGATGAATGATCCTATTCATTAAGGTCATAAATATTATTGGATCATTTGTCAACCCAAAAGGAATTACAACAAACTCATAAAGTCCATACATATTTCTGAAAGAATTTCTTGGTATATTTGTCATGACCCGTCCTAGGGGCCCGTGCCGTGACTACCCCAAGCCCGCCTTCCATAGGCCAGGGGCTGGCGACTAGCACCAAGGCTTAAATTCCCGATAAAAAGGGAAGGCATTGCCTTTGGAATGTAAACAAACACCACAGAGCAAGCAAGCAGTAGAAGTAAACACTAAGTAAAATTTGGTACAACAGTAAGTGAGGAAAAGTAAGTGGGCCAGTATACAAACCCAAACTGAAAGTAAAGTACAACTAGAAAGGGAAAACAACAATTGAAAAGTAGATCTGCAGCGTCGATCCGTCCACTGGAAGTCCCACCTGAAGGGTGGGTACAGTTAGCCTCCACTGCTCCTCGGGTCCAGCCAACCGCTCCGAGTACATCACGCCCAGTGGTCCACCTCCAGGTATTGTCCTGCTCCGCAAGCCTCAACCACGATCAGCGCTATCCGTCGTCTGCAACCAACACAACATAGTGCGGGCATAGCCCGTGCAGGGGTGAGTATAAGCTACTCGGTAGGGACCCCGAGACCCCCGAAGGTCTCCCAAAATCCACAAAGGATAATCCACAAAGGAAAGATACAATCACAAAGTAACATCCGACACTGCTTAGGTATATGCCCATACATATACCTAAGTCATCAATTATCGTTCGGCTCCAACATCCGAACCCAAGTACAACCCAGTCCACACAGGAAAGAAGAATGTAAATTCACACAGGGTAGCACAACACAATCCACATAGGAAAGTAAAACAGGATTCAGCTCACACAGGTATACTTCTTCGTATGACGATAGAGATGATCAGATATATCCACTGATTCATCTAAGTCATCAGTCCCACAAAGGATCGATAGGTACTAACCCCCGCAATGACCCAGGAAGGGTCTGACCCACATAGGATCGATAGGTAACTAACCCCCGCAATGACCCACACAGGATCGGACCCACACAAGATCTGTAGGCGCTGGCTCACACAGAACCGCTGAGGGCTAACCCACACAGGATCGGACCCACACAGGATCGGTAGCACTGATCCACATAGGATCGCTGAGTGTTGTAGTCGTCGCCGTCGAATCCACTGAGGATCTCTGTACAGTCATCGTCGTCACAGTAGAAAATGCAGCCGCCACTAGGGTTCCCGCACACAGCAACCTCGTTCGGGAGGGTCCGCTCCACGAGCCGAGAGGCTGATACATCAACTGACACATAGTCCAAAGTTGATGTATCCAAAAGTTCTGTATCGTCAACAGGAACTCAACGTCGCAGACGGCGCGTCAATCAGACGCTCGGTCTGAGAGTTATTGGCTTTTTCGTCCCAGGGGCCCGGTTGGTTTTTAAGGAAAAACCAACCCGACTGTACTCCACCTGCGTCCAAACCTCAGGCGGAGTATGTCAAAAGATCCGTCTCACTTAGAGGAATCCAACAAAGTCGACGGTACGTCAATCGGACGTCCGGAGCTCAAGTTATAAGTGTTTCCGCTCCGAGGGCCCGGTTTGTTTTGTGTACGAACCAACCCGGCCGAATCCAAAGTATTCCGAAACCTTGAGTGATATATACTGAAACGACCGTCTCGATCCAAGGATCACATCTCCATTGACGGTGTGTCGATCTGAGGTCCTTAGCTCGAGATATGGGCAAAAGAACCAAAAGGGTCCGAAAACGGGGGTTTCGGGCCCGGACCGACCCGGCCCAAGACCCCCTGGGTCGGCCCGGCCTAGCCTGGGCGCGGCCCGGCCCAGCGGCCCAGTCCGGCAGCCCGGCGCGCGGCGCCAGCTGGCTCGGCCGAATGGCCGAGCCGTTCGGTTATGCGGGGGGGTGCGGTGCCCCCACCGTTCGGAAACCGCGGCCCCAATTAAGGGGCCGCTCAGCTGGGCAGCCGGGGGTTTTGACCACCGGCTCTTCCCCTGTCCGGCCGGCCCGCCCTGGCCGGCCGGTTCCTGCTCCATGGGACCGGCGACGGCTGGTCCCCTCCCTGCTCTGACGTCGGCGGCCCGTCTCCGGCCGCCGGTCACCCTGCTTCACCGCGGCCCGAAACCGGCCGCGGCCTTGGTCGTCCGGTGCGGCGCGACGGCGCCGTGCTCTTCCACCGTGGCCCTGCTCCGGCCGCAATGTCTTCGGGTTTCTCCGACGCGGTGAGACGGCGTCGTGTCCTTGTTCGTTTCCACGACGTGGCGCGACGGCGCCGCGCATTCCTTGTCGCACGATCACACGCGGTGCGACGACACCGCGCCATTCTCGTTTCAAACCACAAAGAAACAAACACACGGATAAGGGAGGATGGTCGACCGTGTTTGTGCGGTCCGGTCCCCTCTCGTTAATCGATAGCATTTGGTCGTATTTTTACGAAGAACGACACGGTGGTAAACACGAACAAAATAATTAAATAACCCCTACCTTGAGCGTAGCTAGAACGGGGGTTCGTCGTGGAAAACGACGTCGCGAGATGAAGCTCTGTATGTTGATGGAGAACGTCTGAGGAGGAAGTGGTGTCTCCTTTTCTTGGACACGGGAAGAAGGTCGAAAGAGGGTACGTCGTCGATATTCAGAAAAAGGGGTCAACACCGGCTGCGGAGAGGAGAAGAGATGGCACGTCGATCTCTTCTTACGGTGACGGTGTTCTTCGTCTAAGTCTTGGTGTTCTTCGTGATGAAGATGAAAACACCCAAGAGCTCTCACCTCAATTGTCCACACACAACAACCAACCAAAATAAAATAAGGCTCATCCTTATTTTATTAACTCATGCCACAATTCAAAAATCAAAATTTAATTTAATTAATTGAATTGGTGTGTTGGCATACTTAATGAGAGGAGAGGAAAAGTCACCCAAATAAAGGGAAGTTTAAAAGTTAAAAGTGTTACACAACTTAAGTGGGGGGTTAAGAGGAGTTAGGGAGTTAAGGGAATTGAAAAGGTGGGGGCTCGTGTGGGCCCCACCTAACCTTTAATCCACTCAAGAGAAACTGACAATCAGTGGGTCCCACCCTAACTCCTACACCTAGGTTCTAACACATGGAAAAGAGAAATAAAATTCTTAACAAAGTTTTATTTCACTCACACTTAATCCAAAAATTTAAACAACTCATATCGATCATACGCAACTCCAGAAAAGGCGTTCCTAAGCAATTACCGGTGCTGCGGTTCCATCGGTGCCCTCGAAATTCGATTCCGAGCACTGGTTCAAAAGATAGGAATTCCCGCACGTTCATTCACTGAACTTACCCGAGCTAAACTTTGGATAAAAAATTCTGGGCACAATGGGCCTCGGAATCAAGTGTCGTCAGAAACTGCATTCTTGTAAAATCCCAAAGAAAATTAAGAAAAAAAATTTCCCTTAAATTTTACGGCTCTTTACATTACTCCCACCTCAGGGCTTTTACATCCCCGTAAAGATACATCGAAAACTAGGAAAACAAATGTGGGTACTGAGCACGCATCTGAGCCTCCCTCTCCCAAGTGCTCTGATGGAGATTCCCGTGCTTCCATCTGATGCGCACTAGAGGAATCGACCATCCACGCAGTACCCGCTCCTGTCGATCCTCGATCTCCACTGGGACCTCCATAAAAGTCTCCCCATCATCAACATCTATCTCCCCATGGTCAATGATATGCGTCGGGTCATGCATGTATCTCCTCAGCTGAGATACGTGGAAGACGTCGTGCACCCGGTGTAATTGAGGTGGTAGAGCCAGGAAATAATCCACCTCACCAATCCTGCTGAGGACCTGGAACGGTCCGATGAAGCGTGGAGACAACTTTCCACCTCGGCTAAATCTCCATTAGTATCCATCTATTCCCAAGAAACTCCGCACCTCTGTCACGCTCTTGGGTGGCTCCCAAGCTAGAAATGCCTCGATCTTCACAGGATCCACTGCAACTCCCGCCTCAGAGATGACGTGTCCCAAGAAGTGGACCTCGCATATCCAGAACTGACACTTCGAGAGCTTACCATAAAGCTGGTGCTTTCAGAGTGTGTCTAGTACAACCTGCAAGTGGTAGGCGTGCTCCTCCTCAGTTGTCGAGTAAATCAAAATGTCGTCAATGAAGACCACGACAAATCGATCGAGGTATGGCTGAAAGATCCTGTTCATGAGGGCCATGAACACTGATAGAGCATTGGTCACGCCGAAGGGCATAACCAAGAACTCATAGTGGCCATACCGACACCTGAAGTCCGTCTTCTGCACGTCCTCATCTCGAAATCTAAGCTGATGATAGCCTAACCTAAGGTCTATCTTTGAGAACCACCGTGCTCCCTTGATCTGATCAAAGAGGTCATCAATCCTCGGTAGCAGATACTTGGTCCTCACTGTCACCTAGTTCAGGTGATGATAGTCGACACAAAGTCGCAAGCTCTCGTCCGCCTTCTTGGCGAACAGAATCGGGGAAGCCCAGGGTGAAACACTGGGTCGGATGAACCCCTTGCCCTGTAAGTCCTCCAACTGTACTCGTAGCTCTCGAAGCTCATCGGGGGCCATCCGATACACTGGAGTCGATATCGGGGTTGTCACGGGGTATAGGTCGATATAAAAGTCTACCTCTCTACGAGGAGGTAGCCTTGGAATGTCGTCGGGAAAGACGTCTGCATACTGATCCACCACTATAGGAAAACTAGGATTTTGCACGTCAACAGCTCCTAGGATGAGGCCAGCCAACTGATGAGTGATGGGTTGTCCTCTCCTCTGCGAGAGTCCATCCTGTGCTGCAAAGGCTCCCTTCTCGCCGATGAAGGTGAACCTGCTCCCGTCGGTGCGTACACATCGCACCTTACGCCTAATATAGTCAATCTGTGCATGGAATGCAGACAACCAATCCATACCCAAGATGACGTCGTAAGGCCTCGACGCCGCTACAAGAAGATCCCAGCCGAAGCTCTCACCTCCTAGAGTAAGCTCACACTGCCGGCACCAGTGCGTAATCGTCGGGTTTGCTCCCGTAGGAGTCTCTAGCCCTAAGGATCAAGCCAACGGCTCTGTCAGAATCTCCGAGCTTCGAACAAGGGTAGTGTCTATGAAATAATGACTCGCTCCTGTGTCTATAAGTACTACAGCAAGGGTGGAATAGACACAGATAGTACCTCAAATCATCTCGGGTGCGTCGTGGTCATAGGCCTCCGCTGCCTGGAGTTGTGCTTGTCTCTGCCCGCCAGCTCCCTGTGGTCGGGGTGGACCTCCTGGTGGTGGTGGTGGTAAAGCCTCAAAGCGTCGCCCACCACCTTCTGCTCGTCGATCTCCTCTGCCTCGTCCGCCTGCTCCCTGCGGACTGCCACGGTCAACCCTCTGCCTATGCCTCGGTGGTCCCTCAACCGTTTGCTGCTCCTCGGCACGGCGGGTCTGGCAATCACGAGCCATGTGGCCCTGCCCGCCGCATGAGTAGCACTACCTGCCTCTCGAAAGACTGGCTCCGCGCTGTGTGCCCCGCACTGCTGAGCCAGTGTCCTGAGGTCGTCTTCTTGAGGGTCTGGTCTGCCTGGACCCATGAGTCATCTGTCGACTGCCTGCTGCAGAAGACTCTGCTACGTGCCACCCTGCAGTGGGTCTCGGTGCTGGTGTAGACTCAGCAAGAAAGATCTCGATCAAAAGGGCTCGCTCCAGTACTCATATCTGAGTCGGAATGCTGAGGGAGATCAGCGATGCCCTGATCTCGTGTCTCAATCCCTGCTCAAAGGTCCGGGACCGGAAGAATGGGTCTCGTACCATGTCTATAGAGTAGCGAGAGAGATCGGTAAATCTCGCCGAGTACTGGGCGACTGTCAAGCTGCCCTGCCGCAGTTGAAGAAGCTCCTGGATGCGCACCACACGGAGGGTGGCCGGGACAAACTCTGAGCAGAAGAGGCTCTCAAAGTCTTTCCAGAGTAGAGATGACTCATCGTGCACCTGGAGCATCAATCTCCACCATCGGCCCGCTGCCGCGTGCAGTAGGCTCGCCGCAAGGATCACCATGAGGTCTGCTGGTGTCCTCACTAACCGAAAAACTCGTACCACTGCCTCCAGCTAGTCCTCGGCTGCCTGGGGGTCCGTCTTCCCGCGGAACCTGGGCGGTCGTTGGCACTGGAACTCATGCAGTGCACTAAGGTGACGTGCATCGTCAGCGGCTGGGGCTGGAAGCATCGGTGGCTCAGCGGGTAAAGGTACCGTCGGTGCCTTAGCTGTCAAAGGGCCCTGCACCGAGGCCTCGTCGCTCGGTGGGCTGTCGTCACGCTCAACTCTCAGAACCCTAGCTGGCTGCCGTCGTGGGGCCATCCTGAAAAGGAAACAGGTGCGCCATGGTCAGAACAGTATACCTGGTGAGCTGAAACAAAGTAATCACAAAGAAAACTTGAAACACACATGCAATCAATGTTTTCGTGCATTAAGTTGGAAATCAGAAGTCAGGGTCCTGGTGTACGGATACGTCGGTCACCGCACCAACACTGGACTCCCTGGACTGATAACCACACCCAATACGCTAAACACTATTGCTTCACATAGAAAAGATCAGAGTCCCAAGTTCTGTGGTAGAACCGAACTCCTTTGATGCCAATTTTTCACGACCCGTCCTAGGGGCTCGTGCCATGACTACCCCAAGCCCTCCTTCCATAGGCCAGGGGATGGCGACTAGCACCAAGGCGTAAATTCCTGCTAAAAAGGGAAGGCATTTCCTTTGGAAAGTAAACAAACACCACAGAGCAAGCAAGCAGTAGAAGTAAACACTAAGTAAAAGCTGGTACAACAGTAAGTGTGGAAAAGTAAGTGGGCCAGTATACAAACCCAAACTGAAAGTAAAGTACAACTGGAAAGGGAAAACAGCAACTGAAAAGTAAAGCTGCAGCGTCGAGCCGTCCACTAGAAGTCCCACCTGAAGGGTGGGTACAGTTAGCCTCCACTGCTCCTCAGGTCCAGCCAACCGCTCCGAGTACGTCCCGCCCAGTGGTCCACCTCCAGGTATCGTCCTGCTCCGCAAGCCTCAACCACGATCAGCGCTGTCCGTCTTCTACAACCAACACAACGTAGTGCGGGCATAGCCCGTGCAGGGGTGAGTATAAGCTACTCAGTAAGGACCCCGAGACCCCCGAAGGTCTCCCAGAATCCACAAAGGAATGATACAATCACGAAGTAACATCCGACACTGCTTAGGTATATGCCCATACATATACCTACGTCATCAATTCTCGTTCGGCTCCAACATCCGAACCCAAGTACAACCCAGTCCACACAGGAAAGAAAAACGTAAATTCCCACAGGATAGCACAACACAATCCACATAGGAAAGTAAAACAGGATTCAGCTCACACAGGTATACTTCTTCGTATGATGATAGAGATGATCAGATATATCCACTGATTCATCTAAGTCGTCAGACCCACAAAGGGTCGATAGGTACTAACCCCCGCAATGACCCAGGAAGGGTCTAACCCACACAGGATCGATAGATAACTAACCCCTGCAAAGACCCACACAGGATCGGACCCACACAGGATTTGTAGGCACTGGCTCACACAGAACCGCTGAGCGCTGACCCACACAGGATCGAACCCACACAAGATCGGTAGCACTGATCCACATAGGATCGCTGAGTGTTGTAGTCGTCGCCGTCGAATCCACTGAGGATCTCTGTACAGTCGTCGTCATCACAGTAGCAAACGCAGCCAGCACTAGGGTTCCCACACACAAAAAGCTCGTTCAGGAGGGTCTGCTCCATGTGCCGAGAGGCTGATACATCAACTGACACATAGTATAGAGTTGATGTATCCAAAAGTTCCGTATCGTCAACAGGAACTCAACGTCGTAGACGGCGCATCAATCGGACGCCCGGTCTGAGAGTTATTGGCTTTTTCGTCCCAGGGGCCCGGTTGGTTTTTAAGGCAAAACCAACACGACCGTACTCCACATGCGTCCAAACCTCGGGTGGATTATGCCAAAAGATCCATCTCACATAGAGTAATCCAACAAATTCGGTGGTACATCAATCGGACGTCCGAAGCTCAAGTTATAAGCGTTTCCGCTCCGAGGTCCCGGTTGGTTTTCGTGTACGAACCAACCCGGCCGAACCCAAAGTATTCTGAAACCTTGAGTGCGATATAGAGAAATGACTGTCTCGATCCAAGGATCGCATCGCTGCTGACGGCGCGTCGATCGGAGGTCTGTAGCCCGAGATATGGGCAAAAGAACCAAAAGGGTCTGAAAACGGGGGTTTCGGGCCCAGACAGACCCGGCCCGCGACCCCCTGGGTCGGCCCGAATCGGGTCGGCCCGGCCGGGCATGGCCTGGCCCGGCGTGCTGGCATGTGGAGCCAGCTGGCTTGGCCGAATGGCCGAGCCGTTCGGTTATGTGGGGGGACGTGCTGCCCCCCGCCGTTCGGAAACCGCGGCCCTAATTAAGGGGCCGCTCAGCTGGCCAGCCGGGGTTTTTGACCCCCGGCTCTTCCCCTGTCCGGCCGGCCCGCCCTGGCCGGCCGGTTCCTGCTCCACGGGACCGGTGACGGCCGGTCCCCTCCCTGCTCCGACGTCGGTGGCCCGTCTCTGGCCGCCGTTCACCCGGCTTCGCCGCGACTCGGAACCGGCCACGGCCTTGGTCGTCCGGTGCGGCGCGACGGTGTCGTGATCTTCCACCGCGGCTCTGCTCCGGTCGCGGTGTCTTTTTGTTTCTCCGACGTGGCGCGACGGCGTCGTGTCCTTGTTCGTTTCCACAACGCGGCGCGACAGCGCCGCGCATTCCTTGTCGCACGATCACACGCGGTGTGACTGCACCGCGCCATTCTCGTTTCAAACCACAAAGAAACAAACACACGAATAAGGGAGGAGGGTCGGCCGTGTTTGTGCGGTCAGGCCGCCTCTCGTTAATCGATAGCATTTGGTCATATTTTTTTGAAGAACGACGAGGTGGTAAACACAAACAAAATAATTAAATAACCCCTACCTTGAGCGTAGCTAAAACGGGGGTTCGCCGCGGAAAACGACGTCGCGAGGTGAAGCTCTGTATGTTGACGGAGAACGTCCGAGGAGGAAGTGGCGTCTCCTTTTCTTTGACATGGGAAGAAGATCGAAAGAGGGTGCGTCGTCGATCTTCAGAAAAAGGGGTCACACACCGGCTGCGGAGAGGAGAAGAGACGGCATGTCGATCTCTTCTTACGGTGACGGCGTTCTTCGTCGAAGTCTTGGTGGTCTTCGTGATGAAGATAAAAACACCCAAGAGCTCTCTCCTCAATTTTCCACACACAACAACCAACCAAAATAAAATAAGGCTCATCCTTATTTTATTAACTCATGCCACAATTCAAAAATCAAAACTTAATTTAATTAATTGAATTGGTGTGTTGGCATACTTAATGAGAGGAGAGGAAAAGTCACCCAAATAAAGGGAGGTTTAAAAGTTAAAAGTGTTACACAACTTAAGTGGGGGGTTAAGAAGAGTTAGGGAGTTAAGGGAATTGAAAAGGTGGGGGCTCGTGTGGGACCCACCTCACCTTTAATCCACTCAAGATAAACTAACAATTAGTGGGTCCCACCCCTAAGTCCTACACCTAGGTTCTAACACATGGAAAAGAGAAATAAAATTCTTAACGAAATTTTATTTCAGTCACGCTTAATCCACAAATTTAAACAACTCATATCGAGCAAACGCAACTCCAGAAAAGGCATTCCTAAGCAATTACCGGCACTGCGGTTCCATCGGTTCCCTTGGAATTCGATTCCGAGCATCGGTTCAAAAGATAGGAATTCTCGCTCGTTCGTTCACTGAACGTACCCAAGCTAAACTTTGGATAAAAAATTTCGGGCACACCGGGCCTTGGAATCAAGTGCTGTCAGAAACTGCGTTCTTGTAAAATCCCAAAGAAAATTAAGAAAAAAATTTCCCTTGAATTTTATGGGTATTTACAATATCATAGGTCCGAACACTCACCTGATGATACCCTAATATCATATTGATCTTCAAGAACACAGAATCCCCCTTCTGCTGGTCAAACAAGTCATCGATATATAGAACAATATATCGGTTCTTCGTGGTCATTTTATTCAACTTTCATTAATCAAAAAACAATCACAAACTCTCGTTGACCTTATTTTCAAACAAAAAAGGTGATTCCCAAGTGATGTAATTGGACAGATAAACTATTTACCCTCTAACTCCTCCAACTGCATTTTGAGCTCATGAAGCGTAGTTGGTTCCATTTTTTAAGGTGGAATAGATACTGGCTCAGCCCCTGGCATGAGCTCAATAGTGAATTACACGTCTCTCTCATGTTGTGACCCAAAAAAGTCTTCAGGAAAGACATCATGAAATAGTTATACTACTGATGGAAGGATTTCTTGCCTACCACTCCCATCATCTAGAAAAAGAGGGTAAACTTAGGTTGTGAGCTCTCCTAGTTGCTATGTAATTAGCTTAGATTGGCCTATGTGGATATCCCATTCTTCATGATGAATATACTATTCTCCCTTAAAAGATACAAAGGTCACTCTCCTATGTTAACAATCGATGTGGGCTCGGTATGCATCCAATCCATACCCATAATTAGGTCGAAGCCCATTATATTAAGGGCATATATATCCCAAGTAAAATGATACTCTAAGATCTCTAGTGAACATACCTTGCACAAAGAGATATCTCTATACTATGTTCCCAACAATGTATCGATATTCATCACCCTGCTTACAGACTCCTCCTCCAAGCTCAATCCATTAACAAGATTTTCAAATATAAAGGAATGAGAAGCACCAATATCAAATAAGGAAATAGCTAAAGTAGAAGCAACTAGAATAGTACCTCTCATTGTCGATGGACCAGCCTCACTATCCAAAATTGTAGGATGCACTTCATGTAAATGCCAAGCCCTTATTCCCTGTGGTGTCACCTGACACCCTTGAGTAGAAACACTCTGCTGATATGGGTGCTCATACTCTGAAGCACCTCATTCACTACCTCTACCACCTCTTCCAGTAGAACTCCAACTTCTAGACTTATATGGTGCAGAATACCCCCTTCCCACACTCTGACTCTAAGAAGCTACTCCCTCAGCACCAGCTTGTCTCTGATTCCTATAGAACTTCTATAGGTTCCCCATAATGCCACAAAACCGTCACTCCAATGGTGGTAGAGGAAAATGTGTACCATAGTGTCCCTGCCTACTGCATTGGTGGAAAATCACATGAGTAAGATATGATGTAATTGTTCCTCCTGACTATCCATATTGCTTTCCATTGTCCTGAATAAGGTTCTTGTAACGATGCTTCTTTCCCTCAAAAGGAACACTCCCTAATCATCTAGTGATAGCTACCTGTCTAGTACTATAATCTTCCTTCAATTTCACATCTAAAATGAGAGTCTGATTAACGACTTATGATAATTTCTTTAGCCTAAAGAAATTCACCTAGGACTTAATTTCACACCTAATTCTGTCCTAAAATAATTTTACTGAAGAAACCTCATATACCTCCAAATCTAGAGAAAAATGTTGTAAATATGTGAAATGATCAGTGTAATCCATTATAGACATGCTTCCTTAGGTCAGATGCATACACTCTGAAGCCTTATCTTGTCTCAGTGTCTCTAGATAGAAGTTCTATAAGAACTTAAAAAATTCCTTCCATAATATATCATCAGTCTATACAGATCAAACCTGAATGTCACACCAGTGCTTTACTAATCCCCGTAGAATATAAGTATCCAACTTGACCCTAATCCCAATTGAAGTCTCCAAATTTTCAAGTATCATCTCTATAGAATCAATCCATAATTCATCTCTCTCAGGTCCGCCCTCTCAAGTAAAACTAGGATGGTTATAAAACTGAAACTCCCTTTTTAACTCAAACATTCTTTTCAGAACCTACACTGAGGCACTCTCAATGAATTACATGAAATGAGAACAGTTCCCTCAGAACTGCTCCCCTTCCTCCTCATCTTGCACCAATGGTGCCTCAAGTTCCCTATTTGGAATTTCATTTTGGGCCATAACCCTCAGTATCTCCCTAAACAAGCGTCATGGAGGCATGTCTCTACAAATCCAAACACACGTCCTAGGTCTCATAACGCAACCTTATAACATTTACGTAAGAGGAGAAACTAACACAACAAGTTTAAATATGTGATTTCCCCCTTTTTCTTTCCACATTTTCAACACTGAGGCCTTATCACTAACATTAACCATACTACTCCTAGGTATTGGTTAATAATGGTACGTACATTACCATTAATTAATTAAACCATTAATGAATCACATTATCTCAAATTAATTAATTAATTAATTAATTAATTATTCATACTCATTTCATCAATCAAGGTTCTCATTATACAACCATTTATTCTTATTTTGTATCATTATTTCAATCTCACGAAAAAAAACAGTTTAAGTTCAAAAACATACCCACAACTCGTTTTCCCATGAGTGCCTAGAATGATACATGCTACAACAACCATGAGTGTGTAGAATGATGTATGCAGAATCAAGTATCGTGCTTCTTTAGGACACAAATCAAATTTCAACAATTTTCAAAAAAAAATATCACATCACACCACAAGTGCATCACCCAAGGTGAAATAATATCCACCAGTAACAATAAATAGAAATCACAAAAATCCCACCCCGAGTACTCAGATTTTCCCCCATACATGGGTTCGAAACTCCCATGCACGAGTTCATTAACATACCTCGACTCTTCCTAGTCCCCTATCTACCTTTTCCAAAATATTAAAACAAAAGAAAAAGAAAGAAAAGAAAACTCCTCGGATACCACTTTTTGATGTCCTGACCCAATTGCAACTAAATGGTTCCATGAGCCAGTTGGTCACATTCCCTCAAGCGTGCCTCCCGTACGCCATAGGGTTCTAACTAGATACAAGGGTCTTGTAAGTCATTCATGGGGAGACTATACCCTCTTTTATCAGAATAAAACACAGACATAAGACAACAACAATAATAACCAAGTGAGGAAGCATATAAATAACCAAAATAATACCATGTCATATGATATTCAAAACAAGAAAATATAATACTCAACTGAAAGGTAAAACATGCAATGACAATGTGAATGTCAAGTGTATACAATGAAATTAAAATTAAAGACACAATGACTCCCAAGTGGGTCCCAAACCACATCTAGTTCCCTATCCTATGCTCCAATCACAAACAGAAACCTATCACAGGGCCTTTCTCTTTTCCTATCTTGCAACAACAAAGTCTACTCAGGTGCTAATCAGGTGGCTAGAATAGGGTGTGAGTATGACTCGGTATGCCACCACCAATGGTGTCTAAAACAAGTCTAGTCAAAAGATAGTGTATGCAGTTTTATGAAGCAATAAATATGATTCATAATTTAATAGTTATCACATTGTCATTTAATATTTAATCGTCATATTATGCCCAGTTTTAATTCATGTTTCCCATTTGAATCATCATTCATTATTATCATTCATTCGGTGTAGGTCATCATGCCTAGCACCCCAAAATATCATTTGGTGTAGTTCTTCATGCCTATCACCCCGTATCTCCTTTAGTGTAGGTAATCAATCCAAGCACCCCATAATCTCAATCTTGGGTAACTATTGGGGAGGAACTCCATGTCCAAGTACCAACATCTAATTGGTCAAGAAATCCATGTCTAGTACCATAAAAATCTCATCCATTTAAACATTCATTAATTCACAATAATTATCCACATCATTACATTACTAATCCAACAATTAGTTAAACATTTCAAAGGCCATTAGTTAAGACAACAATTAACTAAGAACATAACCCATTAATTAATTCATCAATTAATTAATCAATAAAAACAATTATCATTACATAATTAATTCTTCCCAATTAATTATCCATATCAAATCTCAACATGTCATAATTATTTCTCACAATTAATTATCTTTCATCAACATTATCACAAATAATTAATTCTAACAATTTATTATCTTTCATAGAAAACAACACTTCATAATTAATTTCTCCCAATTAATTATCTTGTCAAAATCAATTCAATATCTCAGTTATAATATCTCAACCCATAACCAATCTCTAAAATATATATTTTGGAAATTTATTCCATGATTAAATTATCAATTAATCACTATGGAAATCACAAGTCAATTCCACATTCCTAATTACTCAAATTTAGTAAATAAATTATCAAAATAAACTAAAAAATCATAAAATCACATACACATATCAAAATCACAACTATGAGAGTCCTATTTAGACTAACTATCTCAGTTTATTGATGGATTCTAGCCCAATGAAAATCCCCAAAATCCGATCAGTACAACGTCATCGATCAGGCTTCGGATCCAAACACCTAAACTAAAAATTAAGATTAAAGGCATCAAGATCTTGAAAATATAGATCTAGATCCACAATCCCAGATCTAGATCTCAACTAATAGGTCTAGATCCCTAGAAATGATGGAGATATTCCATGAAAAGATCATAGAAGGATAGAGGAATGAACAGGAGATGTAACGGGATGAAATCCACTTACTAGGAAGAGAGCGTATCTTTAATCCGGACTTTCGATCTTGAAGAATGGTGGTCATATCACATTTTAATCCCCATAGAAGAATTTGGGAACACCTACAATTTTTCAAGCTTGATCCAAGGTCTAAATATTGAAGTCTTGTGGGGTTCGATGGGTTTTAAAAAGTATTTTTGGATATTAAATTCTGCCCGTACGGTTTCCTAGGCAGAGGCAGACAGTTAGGGAAAACAGTGCACCAAATATGTGGACCCCTCGGTCCAAGTTTTCATGGTTGGCACATTTTGGTCACACGGTTGGTCAAACCATGAACAAACCATCCAGACCACTCTGTTGGCACAGTTTTTCCGCACGGCTTTTCAAACCATGCACAAACCGTGCATAGCCCATTGTCCTTTAGTTTTCCTTAAAAATTCACCCAAACACACCCTAAAACACAACTCTAAATTAAAGGTGCTTAAAATCTTCAAAAAGTACCTGAAAACGTGCTCTAGATGACTCTAGAAATGGTCGGCATCTTACAAAATTGTATAGAATAAAATGGAAATTTGAGATATGGAGGTTGAATTCCCTCTATCGGCAATTTATGATAGCTCTATGCAAGTAAATTAAATAAATTACTAGAATAGAGTCAAATTAATATAAGGGGAGTATCATGAGGTTTTTTGGGAATTTTATCTTGCAAATTTGGATTAGGGATGCGTTATATGTTTGGGAGGTAATAATTTCTCTATTAATCATCTTCATTGATAACTCAACTTCTGTGTTTTGAGGTGGTGTTTCAATAGTTCTACTAAACTTGTGTGATATGAAAGAATTAATAGAACCAGAATTAAAACATACATTTTTTATCATGAATTAATAACTATTATACCTTTTAGTACTTTTTTTGGGATCTACCTTAGTAGTTATAGTGGCATAATATTTTCCCTACTCTCTAGGCCTTGGAGCTTGTTTTCATCAATTTTCATTAAGAACCCTTAGCTTAGGTAATTGATTAGTAGTGTCCTTATTCCATGTAGTTCAAACATTGGAAAATAGGTTAAGGATTGACCAAAGCATTCCTTTATTACATCACATTGGTGGGATTCTACCACTGGCAATCGCTAGCAAGATTCCATTCCTTCTTACACCTAAAGAATTTCTTCATCCCCCTTAAGTAATTATAAATATTCTTTTTCCAACACTTTTGAGAGGTGGGATGTTGGAATTTCTTACCACCATTATATTTCTAAATCATAATACCAGAATTAAACATAATTTTCTTCTTCTTATCCCTATGAGAACCTTGAGATTAATTGATCTCCATTTTGACTTTGAGGGAACATCAAAAAAAATCCTCATAGATGTCAAAATCCCAAATGAATAAGTATATTCATAGAATTGGATTTAACCCACTAAATAAGCATTCAACATTACTTTTAGAGGTAATGAAAAATATAGAGGTTTATCATGAAAGTATTGTGAGGATTTCCTCATACAACCCAATGGATTCATCATCCTTTTAATAGATATTAAGGAAATACCTCTCCATTTTATGTCATAGAGTTTGAGGGAATTATTTTTCAAATAAAAGTTTCTAAAATTCCTTCCACTTTTTCGCTTTGATATTCTCTTAGGTCTCTGTATTTTTTAACAATATACACTATTGATCAATCCATATAATAAATATTTAGCAAAACATTCTCCTTCTCAGATAATTGAAGGATATAGAAGATATTTTAATTCATTTTATCCATTTCTCAACGATTAAGGGATTATAATATCCAATGAAATTCAGGGACTTTTTCACGTAAAGGTCTCAATTGAAACTTGATAATTATTTGGGGGGTTTTTACATTCCTATTGCTTCAAGTTTTAGTTAAAAACATGAGTTAACTTAGAAATTATTGTCAGAAATTTCCTGATTCCTACTTCTATTGGGTTGGGCATTTCATTAGGTTGTTATCTCATTTCCCCTCACATTGATTGTTGGATCAGTTTATCCTATTTATGGTCATTAACTAAAAATAAATGGAAAATTAGTTATGGATATTTTTAAACTATTAAACACATAAAATAGAAACTATAAACATTAAAGGGATAACTCATAATTGACATATATTTTTTAACCTATGAATTTATATGTTTCCATATAAGTTATCCATGATCTATTTCCAAACAAAAAATCATATGGATATTTTTGTTCCCTTAATAATGGTTCATAAGGAGATTATAAATTTACCAAATTATATACCCTAGGATTTTCAAACCAAGTGTGAAGTGAGGCCCATTTTCATCCACCATGTGACAATCAAGTACAACTCAATGCACCCTTATTAGGGTAATTACCCATAGGTACCTCTATGATAGATCTGTATCCACTTGTAGTATCTATACATGGATTTATTTGATTGGAAAGAAAGTAATCTATACTTTTAAAAAATTTATGGATGTTTTCCTATGTTTAGTATTATCCCTAAGAATTTTAGTAGAGTTTTCTAATCCTAATTCCAAAAATAACTAGACATTCCTCTAATACCAACTATGAAAACCCATATTTTAATACACCTTAACTCATGATTTATTACATAAAGATACACTTAATAAGGCCCCAGAAGATCATGAGTCATAGTGTCTTTGGGAAATTAGGTACATGACATAATAAATTGAAAAATAAATACAATATCATTAATTAAAAACTCTAAAACATGCCCTTATTTTCTTTGGATCTTCTAAATCTACATGGGATAACTTGAGGATGTACATAAGAAAGAGGTGAGATATAAATATCAGTAAGTAATTAAGAAAATAATATCATAAGGTAAAGTATTACATGTGAGATAAGAGGCTAATCAAGGTTACATAAGAGGGGTAACAATCATAATCTTGAAAATGAGGCATGATATAATATGATAGCATAAAATGAGTATGGGAATATGGAAACAACATAAAACATGAAATAATAAACATAAGTCAAGTATAATAACCAATAATACATAAAATAGTGTACTTATGATAAAATACCATGTACCATATATTGAATATCATGATATTAGAACATTACCCAATGCATTGTAGGGATATATAATTTCAGGCCTACCCATCACTTTTATATCATGTGAATCCATAAGTGTGCCACATAGATCGTACAAAATAAGTATATATTTCATTAATTTTAATCCCATGATTAATGATTGTGTGATAAATATATAAAATTCCCCAATAAATGAAGGATAGGTACATCTATTTGAATACCATTTTGTGGAAATGGGGATGGATATCACTACACAATTGTTTAGCATGAAAAATCACATGATAGTTTTAAAAACATAATGGTAATACATAATGGTTTATAGAAGGGGTGAATAAGAGATAAAGGGGTATCTAATTACTTAGTAATCATAATTATATTAATATTGGTGTTTAAAAACACACCACAACTTGAAAAATTGGATATCAAAAGGCATAAAATAAAGAAGGTTCTTGAATAAAAAGGAGGAGAGAATCCCATACATTGAGAGGACACTTCTAAAATCTTGGGAGGAGATTATAAAGATATTGGGGGAACCTAAAGATGACTGTAGGATGTAAAGGTAGATTAATTGAATTCTAAAAGGGTTTTTAGTAAATAGAAATGGAATTTTGGGTGGTTTTGTATATAAAAACATTGTAGAATTTTTTATTAATTTCAAAACATAGGTTTTGGACTCTATATGATAAAGTAATCAAAATAAAAAACCATACCATGGTTTTATTCATGGTTTCTACCAAATAGGAGTGGTTTTAATTATTTTATGTGTTTAATAACTGAAATCATTAAAATATTACCCTTGGTGATGTGTAAGTGAGTCATGTTTATAAAGAAATGATTTTCAAACCATAAAATATAATATACATATTGAAAGATCCATTAAGGGTTTATAAATTTAATAAAATAACCTAAAAAGACAATATTATAAAGGGGAAATATATATTTTTTCAGGAATAAATTTTATGTCATATATTACATCTCTTTTGGGTCATTGTGATGTCATAATACATACTGTATAATTATCCGTATTTAATTTTACCCAAAAAATGTACTATCTTAAAAAATTATGAAAAAATAAACATTGGATACTTATAATGTGATGAATTAAAAATAATATTTATTTTATGAAAATTATTCTCAAAATATGATAATTTACACTTTTAAATCAAAATCCACATTTATTTAAAAATATTAGTTTTTGATAATAACAATTTTCTGAACCTTATAAAAATTATATTTGACTTCATGAAATTATATTATCATTTATTATTAATAAATAATATTTAATAATATTATTTTATTAAAATATAATTTATTTAAAAATTTATTTAATTCATCAAAAATAGTCTTTATTTAAACCATAAATATCCTAAAAAAATTTGTTTCATTGTATCAAAATCCAATTTTTATCAAACATATTATTTAATCAATATAAAATAATAATAAAAAGGTTAAATATAATATATATTTTATTAATAATAGAAATATAAAAATTCAAATTATTATAGTTTTGATACATGAACCTTTATTACACCATCAAATTTCCTAAGGTAAGATGTGCGATGGTGAGATTTTACTGTGGTGTTTCTGCGTACATGGTTTGGGTCATGATCTCGATGAGCTTGAAATTATCATATAAATAGTTTAATTCATGATTTAGTTATTAAATCTTGTATTTGGATTAATAAATGGAAAATATTAGTGATTCTATATCCCTAAAAATCTTGGATAAATGGGCTTCATGGAGTATAATCCCACTGGTCAAGGTCATCACTTCTTTTGTCTATGTTAGTTGGAATTTATCATAACCCTCAATATACTAATCTTAATGGTCACTATAAAATGACTATATTAATAATTTTTAGGATTCTTAATAGTATTTTAAGTGATATAACTTAAAGCATTATGAAATAACCAAATTAAGTGCATATGTTATCTATAACTAAATTACATGGTAAGGTATTTATTCATTCAAAAAGGGGGTTTAATTTATAAAATTTTGGGATATTATAGTTTTAAAAAACAATTATATCAAAATATTTAAAAATGTTTTCCATCCTTTCAAAATAATATGTTTTATCTTCCATATCACCTTTATTTTAATGACCTTTATATATTTTCAAGTATCCATCATTGAAATTTCATTTTCAATAGTAAATGTTTTATATGTTTCCAATACACCCTTTTTGTAAATAACTTTTTAAAGTGATTAGAAACTTTATCCTTTTATTATAATGTTTAAAATGATTTCTAAAATCTATTATTAAGTTTCCTTACATGTGAAAGTATCATTTCACCAAATTTATCTTCTCTATGAATCGTACTATCAACATGTTTTCTAAAGAAATGTTTTTCACCTAATTTTGTAAAAAAATATTTTAAAATGCTTTAAAAAAGATTACGGACTTGTCTTATTTCCAATTTAGTTATTCAAAAACCCATAAAAAGTGTTTTTAATATAATTAATTTTCCTTTTATATATCTCATGCATGATCAAGGATATTATTCAAATGATAAAATCCTCTTTCTTTCTTCATATGGCTTACAAATATTTTTTTATATCATTGAAATGATATATCATTGCCTTTTCCTTTCATAACCATACACCATGAATAGGAATAACATTTATTCCAATGCCTTTTCTTTGTGAACACACTATATTTCCTTCCTTTTATTAAATTTTGTTCACATAAATATCATACATTGACTAATTATAGAAATTATTATCTTTATAGAATACCCTTTATCTATACGGTGTAAATACCGTATAATTTATTATCTTTATTAAATAGTATTTTAGTAGAATGTTACTTGATTTAATTGGATACCCATTTATTACCCAATATTTTATCATATTATGATTATTTTTAGATTTATAAATTTATTCCTTATGTGATTTCATTTTAAAAGGATATGAAACCCATTTTCATTCCATAGGTAATTTCTGATATGATTTATTTTACTTGGAACACATATGTATTGACATGATGGGTGGGTTCCTATATATCCCTCCAATAATTTATTTAAGATTTTATATCTCATGATATAGGTATTCAGGAGTACATTTTAGTTTCTTGTAAGTGTGGTCATTAATGGTGTGGCTCATGAAAGCTATGCTCCCTATAATTATGTATGTTCCATATTTGAAAGTTGTTTCACGTTTTTTTCTTATTCTCATGACTATGTTATACTCTCATGGATTATATTTATTGAATCACTCTTTTGATTCATTTATTGTTTTATGTCAATATTTATTACATAATTTATAACCTAATATTTTTTGGTATAATTTTTTATGTATCCTGATTATACCCATATTATCATCTTATGCTCACTTATGATATTGGATTATTATCACTTATGTTTACCCTTAATGATCATCTGAGCTCAAACATTTTCCATTTACCTAGGTTATGAAGATAAAAAAAGTATGAAATTTATATAATAGTATCTTATCAACAAATTTGTGGGAGATGTTGAATAATTTTTATAGATTAAGCAGTTTATTAAATAGTGGAAAAAATTTCATTAGTTGAAAAGGATATATGTTTTTTTAGTTAATTTGTTGTTCTAATTATCTAGAACTATAAACCTAAAATGTATTGGGAATGTGTTATAATGAAATATCTTCTTTATGTTGTTTAATTTAGATGTTCAAATTTTCGGGCTGCTAGAAATACATATTTTATTTCACTATTGATTTGAGACATTGTTATCGGTGCCCTACTGAGTATTTACGCATACACATTACATGGAAACATTGATGGAAATATAGTTTCACTTACAAGATTTAATGTACGAACAGGTATGTAAATAACTATGGGATTTTTTTTTGGTCAGTTGGGATCCAGTATAAGTTTTTATATTCAGACCCCAAATGGTATTGGAGCAGGAAGCTATAGTTGGATAGAGAACTGTTGGATCTTCACCTATTCCATTATGTTATTTTTAATCTATTTAGTTGTAAATTATTATTATTATGTGCTCACATGTGGACTTTTTGGATATCTTAATTTCATTCATATATATATATATATATTTAAATTATTTATTTTATGTTTCTATCTAGTTATGGTTGGGTATTTAATCTATTTATATTGGAAACTTCCAACATATAGATGAGTCAAGAAGGTTCCTTTGAAGAATCTAGTAATGGATTATTACATTAATAAATAGGTGTAAATAATTCCCTATAATTGATTCAATAACCATGAAACTAGTCATCGTCTCTTGGAGATTATAGAATGAACTCGAGGTTAGTAACATTCTGGTTCAAGTACTATTTATTTATTCTGGTCAGGTTCATTACACTAATTCATTGAGGTGTAATTTAACACATCACATCATAATAATGGAAACAACAATGCATGAAATGGGAATCAACATATAGAGGTTGTATTCCTTCAAAAAATCCACTAATTAATAAATCACAACCTAACTAATATCATTATGAATTCATTTTTGTGCCTACAAACATTTTACACCAAACTCAACCTTTTTTCCAACACTCACCTCAATACTCACTCCCAATACATCCAACACCACACAATCAAGAAGTATAGGACTAGGATAATTTTGGCCTCTATAGGCCTCATATATAGTATATGATACCAGTTGATTCATGAGACTATAAGTACATCCCAAAACCAAGAATTTCTCAGAATGAAATTTTTTTATAACCTATATTTGGTGTCTTTAATTATGATATATATGATTTATAATAAAATATTTGAAATAATTACATTAAAATAAACATTTTCACGATCATTTTATCACTCTATAATTACAAAATCACTTTAGTACAAAGAGAAAGAATAATACCCCTTGATACTAACTATAAAATTTGTAGGTTAACCACATATAATTCTTAGTGATTTTCAATAGGATAATCTTGTGATTTTTCATTTTTACATATATATTAACTAAAAAAAATTGAGTAAGGATGTCAAATTGTTAAGTAAAAATAGATTTCATTATTAATGAAAAAAATAATGAAATCAAAAAAATTATAAGTGTCCATATTACTTTATCCCCCAAACAATTTGATCCAGCATCTCCTTATATAAAATAAGCTCATTTAAGCATCATTGTAAATAATATATAAGAGTATTATATCATATCTCATGACTAAATAGATACTTTAATTACCCCTATTCAACAACATAAAATTTTTTATGTGGAATATTTTATCAATTTTTTTATTAGAATTCCATCTATAAATCCCTCTAATAGGGCCTTGTCTTAGCTAGAAGACATTGAAGTTGAATTTGTATTTGTTGAACATAGAAACAATTTAATACCCCGGGGTGTATGGGAACATTTGGATTTTTTAAGAGGAGTTTGAATTTTTAGTTAGTGGATAGGTCATTTTAAGAATTGAGGTTTTAAATAGGTTGTTGAGGTTTTAGAGCCTCTAAATAGTGTTTTTGGATGAGGTTTTAGGATCAAGAGGTTGATGAAGGTAGCATAAGGGCTTGGGAGACTGTCCAAGTGGTCAAGTCTACAACATGAAACCATAATCCATTTAGTGGCCTAGAAAATGGAATTTTGGATAATAGGTATCCATAGGCTAACCAATGGACCTGCACCAACCAACTAGTGGAGACTGGTAGTGGAAGGATCCACTACCAAAAGCCACCAGCCATTTGGTGGGGTTTTTAAAGGGTATAATTTTAATTATTCCCTGATAAATTTTTTATATGGGATACCCATCTTCCTCCCATATTCTTATATAGTGAAATCTAGGGATTCCCCCCCCCCCCTTCCCCACACCTTCTCCTAGTCCCCCATTCATGTGGGGTGGTCTTAGGTACCTTTTCTTAGAAATTTCTAGTATTATTTTCATCCTAATGATCTTCCCGCATCTTATCCTAATCCCTCTCTAGTTTTTAATTATTTCTATTAGGAATTTGAGAGAAAATTCTATGAAAGGAAAGAGGAATCATCCTGGGATTAAAGGGTTTTCGTGACGATTATATTGAGAAGGTCATAAGACATCATATGCATGTCATCGCCCATCGTTCTATTGGTGGTATGTGTTTGGATGAGTTATTCATGGGTTTTTGTGTTAATTAATAAACTTTGATTATGGTTCCAATTTTTTGATAGGTATTTGTCTCGTGTGAGTTCTCAAACCTTGGAATATACCATTTTAGGGTCATTGGTCTCAGTGTTGGTGTGGTAGGAGTACTTAGTGATTTTTCACATATTCTTAAGTAGTTTTTTGGTTAGTTAGTTTTAAATTGTTAAATAATTATAATTCCAATATAATTAATTAGTATTGGTTATTTGGGTGCCAGTTAGAACTGTGGGTGGTCAACTATCATCCATTGGTCTTATATGAGCTCGGGTGGTGGGTTTCCTAGCTAAAGATAAAAAAGAGACTTCAAATTAGGTTGTTGGTCCCTCTAATTAACCCAAAGTCCTACCTTTTATTCTAGTGGTGAATTTTTATAATCAGTATGGATTAGTTGTTTATTTACCCAAACAAATTGAAGATTTTAATAATGTCTTTACAATGGTTAAATACCCCCTTTGATATTACTTTGGCTCAAGTTAACGGTGACCTCAAGTGGGGTGCCTTGGTAATGAATAGAATCTGGGTTTTGAAATGAGAATTTTGAAAGGATTCATGTTTTGGTTTTTGAAAATTGAAATGGGAATGGAATTTTAGAACTGGTAACTCCAAATAATGTGTTTTTGAAATGGTAAATCCAATTGGATTTTGAAATCAAAAATGTGTAATGGGTATTATGATATACATGTGTTATTTTGGTAATTTGATTTCAAAATGGTAAAAAATGGAATGGTTTTTATGGAAATTGTGATATTTCCAAATGAATGGTTTTATGTATAATGGAAAAAATATCATTATAGTGATTTTTAAAAAAAATAAAGGAAGATATTTTGTTTATTCTTATGGTTAACCTAGGGTAAACACAATCCCTAGGGGATGCAGATATTTTATAGTTAACATGGGGTGAACATAGCCCCAAAGGGACACTAGATAACCTAGGGTGAACATATCCCCTAGGGGATATAGGGACTTATGGTTAAACTCGGGGTTAACACGACCCTCAGGTGGAAGAAGAGCTTAGGAGATGGTTATATTACCCTTGGAATCCAGTTTGGACTCGAGATGGATATATTAACACTAGTTGGGAGATAGTTTACATGGCTATATTGACATTCATAGATACATTCTATAAATGGTTAAATAAATTATGTACCATTACTTGGGTGAAACCTCCCTTGGGTTCAACATTTTTTTAATCTTTTTAAATGGTTATAAGTATAATTATCATCTTAAACATATCTGTATTCACTGTTATTGATTGGTTATTTTTGAAATTTCATTGGTGGTGGCCTAATGAGTTGTAATAATACCTGTCTCGGCCTACCATGGCACTTGGATACCCAATAATATGCTACTTATTTTATGTATAGTTCTAGGGTAGGAGCCCAATATTGGGTTTTTGGTTAGGCTTCTAGGATGGAGCATCATAGTGGAACTGGGCAAGGACTCAGGAATAATTTATTTTGGAATTCTTCTGATCATCTTTCAGTATTTTATGTATGAATACATGAAATATATTATATAAATTTCATTAATTATAGCATGTTTTATTTTCGATTGTTTTTGGAAGTTTCCTGTATGTCATTCTTTTACTGATTTATTTGTATATTGTATCTATTTGTTATTATTTCCATTTTTCTCTAATAAGAAGGTATAATATCCCCACTATACCACCATAAACTCATGCTTCTAGTCGGAATCCTCTTGCATATAGGTAGGCACACCATATTTATAATAACAACCTGGTTTGGTCACTGTTCATAGTGAACTAGGGGGGATGTTACAAAGTGTTATTAGAGGAGTTTTTATTTTGTTTACTATTTGGTCTTAGTATACGTGAGAATATAAATATTTTGGGACATGGTATAGAAGTTATGCTTAGGAATAGTCACCCCACATCATAGGGAAGTTCATGTTTACAAGGTAAGGATTACATTTCATGCTAATCATTTTTATGGTTAATTTGACTTCACCTTGAGTGATACACACTTGATTTTTTAGGTTACTGATTTATGGGATTTTATCTCTTGGCCATTGTGGTAAGAGAGGGTGTATTCATCCATCAAATCAGGCAGGTAGGGTTCATGTGTGTGATTTACTTAGATGGTTTACCTAGACTGTGACTTGGTTCAATTATTTAAAGTGTCCATAGCCATTTATATAGTGTTTCCATATAAGTTTATGGTATAATTTTACTTAACTAATCCCCCCTAAAGGGATAAGAAATCGATAATGTGGTTATTTTGGATTGATTATTATGAGGATCCAGTTAAATGAAATACCAATTCCAACTTAAATATTGTTTTACTTGATAAATTTTAATTTAATTCTTGTTTAACTGAGCCTCAACTATAGAAACTTATAGTTAAAAGTAAATTATAGAATGAATTAATACCCCATGGGCACATCCTAGTGGTTGTGCCCTGTGGTGGTATTTGAGAGGTCTTAATTTCAAGCATCCCCATGTGAAATTAGGTTGGGTTTTCTTTGTTTATTCCCCTCCTCTAAATTATTTAAGTTATAGAATGACTTGTTTTGGGTTTTATGAGGTGTCGGCTAGATAAAATTTCAAGTACAACTTATAGAGTGTTTTACACTATAACCAGTACCTAGAAATTATTTTACCTGAGCCTTGTTTTGTAAAATTTAAGTTTTAAAAGACACAAATTGAAATATAAAATTGTGAAACCAATAAATATGAATTAATTGGGCCTATAGATGTCAATTTGCACCAGGGTAGTCACTAGTGTTGACCCTGTGTGTGGGTAGTTGAGGCGATGAGAGATCCTGAGTTTTATGTTATTCCCAATGACCTTGAGACCCATGATATATTTGGGATTTTCAATAGACTTGTGGTTTATGCATAAACTGGGAGTAGGTAGATTAGAAATGTATAATACCCTTATGTGTGACCCGGTATTGTGTGTTTGTTAGGTTGGGTGTCATATAAACTTAAAATAGGGTGAGTGTCATCCCAAGTGTTGTGACCCATGTGAGACTCGTGTGTGGTATAGGTGGGTGAGCCTAATGACTTTCTAGGAATGACTCCAGATTTTAAATTTTGTGACTTGTGACCTTAGAGGGTGTCTCGTGTGAGGGGTTGACCTAGTCTGTGAGTTTCTATAGTTATTTGAGGTAGGGTTGGATATTTTTACTTGTGAAGTTGGTATCAAAGGGTGTTATCGGGTATGTAGTATAGGCGAGTTGGATGTTTTGGATTTCTAGGATAATAACTTGTATTATAGTTCTTTTAGTCCTTGTGGTTATATCAGGAGGGACATGCTCATTTGGACACCAATCCCTATTGAATATATGGTGTCTTTTATGAAAGGTTAGTCAGTCAGTGTCATGGGTGATAGGTCTAAATCTAGTGATTCATGGATAAATACTCTACTCGAAATAAAAGTATAGGTGGTGCTTGGGCATGTGTGGTTTTAGGCTCCAGTTATTCTTTGAGGAGAATATAAAAAAGGAAACCCTCAAAAGGGGTCTGGGGAGATGAATTTGGGAATTCATGGGCCTCTTCAAATCAAAATCACTTTGATTGTTGGTTCTTCAGTAGTTCTTGAGGTTTTTGAGGGAAGGAATTTTTAGGCATATAGACCTATTGACTCAAGGTGTTCCTTTAGGAATATAAAAAGATCATAAATTAATCCTAGTGTAATTTCAAAATGAATCTTAGCTTTGAGTTGTTTTGTGAGTGGTTTTAGTATATATAAGATGCTTATGGTTTTAAAAAGCACCAAGGTTTTTATGATTTAATATTTTGGTTAGTGGAAGAGACATGGATATTGGTTATGATGTGTAAGTCTAGATTCAATGAAATGTGACTCATTATGGTTGAGGTGGGTCATATTGATCAGGTTTCAGGGTAGAGGGAAACCATTTAACTTCAATGGAAAATGGGAGTAAATCATGTGTTATAGATGCATGGTTCCATTTGGTTTATGGATTTGGAGGTACGGGAGAAAAATTATATGATTCTTAATAAATAGGCAGTATTGTGTATGGGATGGAAACATATGTGGGTGTGATGAGAGGAATACAGTAAGGGTGACCCAATGCTCTCTTGTGAGTTTTCCCACATTCTAATGGTAGAAAAAAGGGGTTTGTAATAATGAAATGGACAATCTGGGTTGAACATTGATGGAAGAATCAAAGGTTAGCATTGAATATCTAGTATAATGTCTTGTAAGGATCGATATACATGTGGTTATTATAGGGCATGTTGGGATGGAAATATAGGAGTGGTAAAGAATTGGATGGATGGTGTGGGGTATTCTATCAAGTATTTAAAATGTGTGGACTTCATTGTTTGTAGGTTCCCCAGTAGGTATCATGAATGGTTTGTTTGTGAGCCTATAACTAGTGGTGAATTACCACTAGTAGTGGTACTCATGGGTGAGTTATTTCAGGATCATATATCCATAATATTTAATGGTAGACTAAGATGGTTCTACTGAGATTGGAAATGGTTTGGTGATATGATGATGTGGATGCCCCTGTGGTGGGGAGTAGAATGTCGGATTTCATGACATGGCTCTCATGAGAGGTAAATATTGTGTGATTAATATTGATTTGTGGAAAAATGTTGTTTTTTAGTGTCAATCAATAAATGAGGTCAATTTTAATGGGTTATTTGGATAATTCCAAGTGCGAACTTAGATATGGTGTGAGCTGGGGTATGAATGTTAGATGTGGTCTTAGGGTACTTTTTATGTGACCCTAACATGATCAAGTTGATGGGGGAATTTTTTATTTTTGTGTAACACAATGATGGATATTTATAGTAGATATTTTAATTAAGGAATATCATTGAAAGTTAGGTATGGAATTTAGTGGGTGTTTCTAAAAAATCACAGTATTTATTTTGAGTTTACAATATCATGAATAGGTGGGTTGATAAAGCATTAGTGGTTGAAGCCAATAATTTTGGTAGAATTAGGTTAGAGGAGGTTTAACCATCATTCTCATGCATAATTGGATGTGGTGGGTTGTATATCACGCCAAGTGAAACGTTTTGTGTATGATAAGTATGTTTTGGGTGTTGGTCAAGGTTTTGAGGAAAAGGTGAGCTCATTAACAAGAAACATGGGAATGGGAGGCTCATCTAATTTCCTTTGAATTTTTAATATGGTAAGGACTACCAATATTAGATTATTGACTTCATTAATGATTGGTCTGTTGGATTGGTAACCGTATTAAGAAGCATTATTAAAGCACTAGGATCATGTTTTGATAGGAAATTACAATTGTAGAGGTTTCATGGCTTGGAAATTAGCCTCTTCAATATATGTATTGTGGTGGGGAGAACTATAAACCAATTGATTAGTTGGATGGGATACCTCATGTGTCTTATGATTGATGAGATTATGTGAGAATCGTCTTGATTTTTCAGTGATGAATTCAAGGGGTGGATTTTTTTCAGTATCTTAAGTGTTTTGAGTCAAAGTTGTGATTTGTAATTATATTGGGAATTAGGATATGAGTGTATTCATCGAGTTCGAATTGATGAATAAATAAGGTTTTAGAATCCAATTATATGACCACTGGGAATTATTGAGGAAGATAAGTGTTATGGTGGGGAGTTTGTAATACCTCGAATGTATGGAAGCATTTGAATTTTTCAAGAGGAGTTTGAATTTTCAATTAATGGATGGTTAATTTCAAGAACTGAGGTTAAGAAGAGGGTATATATGGGTTTTACCCCTCTAAATATTTATTTTATAGGATTTTTCAGGTTTGGGAGGTGGTTGGAGGCAATATAAGGGTTCAAGAGACAAATCGGGTAGTCGGGGCTACAGCCTGTAGCCACTGGACTGCTGGTGTCCTAAAAAAAGGGCATGTCGGCCTATTGATGGAGACTGGTGGTGGTAGGATCCACTTCTAGAATCCATCATTCTACTAGTGGGGCTTTTAAGGGGAGTAATTTCAATTTTTGTCCCACAAGTTTGTAGAGGTAAAACCCCTCTTCCTCCCTTGTTCTTGTCTCATGCGGACTAGGAAGTTCCCCCCTCCCCCCCCCCCCCACATGTGGGGTGGTATTGAGTGCCTTTTCTTGGAAATTTATGGTATGATTCACCTCTCATTGATCTTCTGTACTCTTTTCCTCCTCTCTCTCTAATTTTTGGTTGTTATAGGTAGGGATTTGAGAGATAGTACCATTGTATAATGGTGGAATCATCTCATGATGATGGAGTTATTGTGTCACTTATCTTGATTAGGTCCCAAGACATTATCTACACACCAGTTCCCATCATTTCATGGAATTTATGTGTTCAGGTGAGTCTTTCAAGGGGTTTGGGTTTAACTAATTGTCGTCACTTATGGTTCCGGTTCTAGATGATAGGGATTTAGAGTGGGTGAGTGCCTAGACCTTTGGTGGGTTATTGGTCTCGGTTTGAGTGTGGAAGGAGTAATCAGTGAGTGTTTTTCACTTATACATAAGTGGTTGGTTTTGGTTAGTTGGTTTTAAATTTTTAATTAATTATAATTCGATTATAATTAATTATTCTTGTTTTTTTGGAGTGAGTTAGGATCATAGGTGGTCAATTGTCGACCGTTGGACTTGGATGAGCCCGGGTGGTGGGTTTCCAAGCTAGAGATAAATGGGAAGAGACTTCAAATGAGGTAATTTTTTCCAATAATTAACACATAGTCTGACCTTTTATTCTATTTTTCATGTGTGTGGTCGGGGCGGCTTGGATATTCCTCGAACTGGTTAAATTGAATGTTTTATAATGTATTCACTATAGTTAAATACCCCATTTAGTATTCCCTTGTCCCAAACAACCTCTTAAAAAACATACACATCTTGACTAAAAACACAAATAATGGGATCACTCTAGGAATGAATATATGACCCCTCTTATTACGTCAAATTATCACTATATAACCAAAAACTTAAAAATCAAAATCAAAAGAAAAAGTACCATAAAAGCCATCAGAAACACCCTAAGGAAACTTACCACATCACCTACTATCCAACTACAATGCTTATACCCATCCCCAACTAAAATATCCTATAACAATAGGGGAAAAGGAATGAATACCACAAAGAACATAACCATAAACAAAACCAAAATCCCAAATTGGGACATTATCCTCTAATAACTTACTTCCCAATTACACATATATACCCTACATTATTTTTATATCAAACAATTACAACGTGTATACATCATATAATCATTAATGATAGTCTAGTGGAGACTCAAGCTAGATTATTTCATCATTCCATATTCTTCATTATCATTCAAGTTTCCTTTACAAACCAAAATATCACACATAGGCCAAGGGAAGAGTATAAGACTACCATGTTGGGGAGGGATCATAGATATTAGATAAAGGGGTATGTTATAAATTGTTGGAGTGGTATAAAAAATATTCACGACTTACCAAATTCAATGGAAGGGTTCTAATAAAAGGGGATGATTGTAAAAAAAATTAGGGACTAATAAATGGGATTTTATTCATTATATTTTATACGGATAATAATAAAAAGGATTAATGACCAAAAAGTCTAACATATAAGATTTCACAACTTTCCACAAAATATATTATATTAATAGATAGATGAAAGGATTAGAAATACATTACCTCAATGTATCTATGTAATTCTATATAGATATGACTAAATCTAAGAACCAATGAATCCATGAGACACTCCCACAAACTTATCTGATGTCAAATATTATAAATAAATATACCCACAATAAATTAATTAATTTTTGAATTATTTCATATAATATGAATAAGAAATAATGAATAAAAAATGATGGGAAGGTCGCATAGGATCATAGGATAATTAACCTTCAAAACTAAGGCTTCAAGAACCATCAAAAAAATATAATAATATTACTTAAGAAATAACCTAGGTTTCTTAGGGTTAGAGATATATATGGAAAATTAAACCAAAATTAGGGGAGCCTTGAATTTATAATAAAACATTGGATACAAAGAATCATGACACGACACAAAGTTTCATTGAATAATGGGTCAATTTTAAATTCTCTTTTGAGGATCATAGCATAATCCTCTCAGACACTCCCCTTTTTAAAACTCCAAAAACAATAACCATATAAATAAATGTTGAAATGAATATCATTACACTAAAATAATTTAATTCCCAAAAATCATAGCACAAACATTGTGTCTCCACCTTAGACACTATCAACAAAAACCAATACCATGGAACATACTATGCACTATGGTATAATAATAACTAAAAAGAGAAACAAAAAAATATGATAACCAAGGATTGATGGAATAATATATATAATCTTGGAATAATTAATCCCTATATAATATTAAAAAACCCATGTGAGATTAAATTATAATAAATTAGGACTTTATTTCATGAAGAGACTCTATAAAGACCTGTGTTTTCCTTTTTTTAGCAGAAATTTGAATTTTTATATCAAATTCTTGCAAGGGGTAAAATGGTATTTTTTCAATATAATATGTTCTCGTATATATTTTTTACTACTCCATTGGTCTCAGAATATGTATTTTAACCTAGTATGGGATTTTGGTGGTATTTTGAGTCATTTGAATTTTAGTGGAATAATTAATATTTAATATTTAATAAATTAAATATTAATTTATTAGCATAGTTTTTCCAGTAATATATTTTTAATAGAGAATCATATTAAGATTATATCTCCAAAATTGATTTTGGAATGTGGGGTTTTTTCCTAGGTGGTTTATAAACTCGAGTTGGGTGCTGAGGTCGTCCAGGGCCCCCCTTTTCTTTTCTTTTCTTTTCTTTTATTCCTTTTCTTTTATTTATTTCCATTCTTTTACTTCCATGGATTATTTCATAAAAACCTATGGTTTCCCCTTAATTTGACTTAGAGAGATTATATGGAGAGATAGAGAGAGAGATAAATTGAGAGGGAGGTACCACCACGGATCTCGGGATGCTTCAGATCATCGTGTGGCAATCATGGACCAGAGAAATTGGAAAAGCTTTGGCGAATTCCATCCAAAGGTAGGAAATTTTTAAGTTTCACTATAAATCCTATTAGTTTAATCATTTTAAACTTTTAAATCCATATTATGTTTTCTTATGGATCCTTTTGGCCTGATCTACATCTTTATGGGTGAAAATTGGGGGTTTTTGTGCAATTCGGGGGTTTTTAGTTTGGGAAAACCCATCTACACGGTGTGTGGTTCAGGGAGACATCTTGTGTGTTCTTACAGTTTTTGGAAGATGAAATTTTTTAAGTACACACAGTGCATCAGGGTGTAAATTTCGTGTACTAGTACTTGTCCTTATAGTTAATTACCTGAATAGGTTACCCATGTAGGGGCACATGGCTATGTGAAGTACACAGAAAGACCCCATGTGGGTTGTAAGCTATGTAGAAGTACATATCCATGCCAAATACATGGGAAATATGGTTGAGGGACAAGGTAAAGTACCTCATATTGGGTACATGCCCTGTACCCATCTTGCACATTGTGTAATTGGGTATTTACATTCCCAATTTGGGAGAAGTACATGCCCAAGTGGGGCCATGAGATTACATGTCGTGTACTCCGGGAGACATGTCGTGTACTTATCCTTCATCAAACTTTGTGGTTTTTCCATATTTGTCCACCCATGAGTCATAATTTTACCTATTATTACTCTATTTAATTTATCCTTCTATGTAGATCACAATGGTGAAGCCCTTTTCATGTTTTGAGGACTCCTAGGTGAAATTTCATGTGAATATTTATGTAGAGGTTCTTCCTTAAATAATTATATCCAGCATCACCTGAGAGTGAGACCTAATTTGAGATGATCCATGAGATATCTATCATCTATGGTGCATTTTATCCTTCCTTTGATGACATTTCATTTGTGATACATTCCCTTCAAGACTAAGAATTTGTGAGTCTAATTGTCTCAAGGTTCCTCTATAGGATTCATCTGTTTACGTTTCAACCTAGGGGATCCCTTATAGGATACCTCTATCTTATTCCTTTTACCAAGGGTCCCCTATTGGATGCCTTTGCCTATGTGTTAACCTATGGAATCCCTAATAGGATCCCTTTACCTATACAATTTTATGAGGATTCCATGTAGGATACATATGCCTTCTTATACGGTTATAGAGGGTCCCTTCTAGGGAACCTTCACCTATGTGTTGTTCTAAGGATTCCTTATAGGATGTATTAGTCTTATTTTCCATTAGAGGATCTCTCATAGGATTCCTCATTACCTTTTTAGATAAGGATCAGAAGTTGGATTCCTTTTCATTTTTTTTAAACCTTGAGGTTCCCAATAAGGATTACTCTTCAGTATTTTGATTTGATGTGCCCAATGGGTGCCCGTTTTTTGACCGACCCTAAGTTAGTACACCGGGTTTGGGTAGAGATGGTAGTGGGTTTCACCTTAGAACCCATGATAAACTTGTAAGCCTATGGGTGTGTGGTTGTAGTTTTGGGTTTAGGCATTCATCCAACCTCAATTATTGTTTATCTCTCGACTATTTATTACTGATGCAGTGATATTAGCCAGAGGTTTTTTCTTACTGGTGGGTGTTGACCAGACATGAGGCATCTTTCATTATCTTTGGGATGCTCAAACATTCTTCTTAGGATCCACATTCTGAAATATGTTAGTTCTTCTATTTATTTTATACCCATAGGTACTACCTTGGATTTTTATATTGATCTGTATATATGATTATTAGATTATTGGGATTTCTAGAGGTACTTCCTAAAATTCAATTGTAAAGCCTACTATTAAGATATTTGTCCATGAATTACCTAGTAATTATACTCATAGAAGATTCATCTCTCCTGAGTGACAAGGATGGTTTTTCTCTCCTCTATTGTTATGTGATGAGATTGATTACTCTCTCCTTGATCTGATTATACTCATGGATGATTACACTCTACAAAGGGATGTGGATGATTACGCTCTCCTTGGTTGGTTACTTGACTGTAGTGTTGGGCTTGGTGTCTCACATCTCTGGGTACCCGGAAATATTACGCACTTCTGAATTATAGGGAAGGTTCATCTCTCCCGTCTTAGAGACTCCAGGGGTGTGAATGATGTCTCTCTAGTGAGTTCTCCTTGAATATTGCATAAGGTTTATACCCTTAGGGATTATCTGAATTCTGAATGTTGTGACCTCCAATAGACGATGACTTAGGAATTAGACGTTGGACTGAATTTACATGTCTTGAGTAGCATGGAATCTAGATCAGTAACCATTTAATGAATTTTTGGATATAATTCCTTGGAATCCTTCTTTATAGTGATTATAGGTGAGTACAGGTATAAGTATATTTGGATTATGAACCTATAGATAAATTTAATGATACACAACATGAGTGTCACAATGTCTATCTTAATTCCCTAGAAAAGGATTTTTATGCAATCGGGATTACGGACCCAAGGATCGGTTGCTGATTGGTTTCAGGTTATTTGATTCACTAACGCATGAATATTCATATTTATGTATATATGTATAGGTATGTGACTATAAATGTATAAAAATATAGATATGGACATCCATGTTTCCACTTGACCAATTGATTGGGATTATGGACCCAGGTTTCAACTATGGTTTCACATTATTGGCTTTACTTGTCTTTTTAGTTATACCTTGGCTAGGATGAGCATATTTATTTTTCATGCACTTATAGAAACATATTTATAGTTTTATCATTGGGGTGTCCTACTAAGATTATTTCGAACCCCTACATGTGTACCTTGGTTTACATGTAGACCTTATTTATTCTTTTCAAGTGGATCAACATTGCATGGTGGGTAGGGCTGAGGCCTAGAGTTGCATGATTGACAAGAGTTGCTCATGTGGATTCTTATGCTTGGGATGCTGCAGTTTGACAGTGTCTGGAGACTGGGTACATGATCTAGCATGGAGTTAGTAATAGATCCCTATACTTTTATTTCAGATTCTTTTGTACTCCTATATCTATATGGTTAGTCTAGTGGGTTCCCAATATTATATGTGTGACATAGTTGTTCGGGATTTTATAACTTTTAAATTTATCATTTAAGCATGTTTTATTTCTATTTTTTAATGCTTATTCACTCTTTTTATTTACAATTGTTTATGATAAAAAGTTATTTCCACTATTTCCTCACTGTAATATGAGGGCATAGTCTCCCCACTATCACACCCTAGTCCCTCACTACTATTCGGTAGCCTCTGGCATAAGGGGAGTAATGCTTGAATCCTCATTACAAACTGGATCGATGCACCATTTTAGTGGCATCCAGGCTGGGACGTTACACTATCTATACTACGACAGATCCCACAAAGGATTAACATAGATAAATCACACAAGACTAAACCAAAACCTGTTCCTTATATAAAATTAAATTAAACCCATATAAGATCCTTCTCGATGTGACTATAAAGTTCATGGTGAAACTAACCTCATTTTGGATTAACCCAATGAATTTACATCACAACCAACACCCATCACACTACAAAAATAATAAATCCCCACTAAACATAGACACTTTTAACGCTCATGATTTTAAAAACATGGAATAAGAAAAACCTAACACCACGATATAAATCCTTTATGTGTAATTCTACTTTCTCTCTGAGATTGGGTGACAGTTAAATCTCATGGATTATCCACCAGACCAAAACATTTAATCCATTTTTTGACCTAGCTTTACATGGTTCAATATACCAAACAAATACAACTCTTATCCTACATCTACATAATCATAAAATAATGACCACTTATCATGGTGTGGAAAAGGATGATTATTAAAAAACAAACCTAAACTCCTATCTATATATCTCTAACTATGTCCAACACCCCTATATTACTAAAATAGATGAAAATGAAAAAGGGTCTAGGAAATTTGGGACCCTTAAACTTTCATTTAACACATACTCTATCAAAAAACTTGAATTAAAACCATGTGAAAAAAATATTTTGATAAACTTTTTAGAACTTATTCTAATGTTTCATTTATGTACATTATGTCTAAAATTTTTTGTCAGTATTAGTTGTGCTTTATATCTTTAAATATTCTTATATGGATTTTGGAATGTGGTAATGTTTGGATGTCTGTGAATAAAAATTTATATAATATATTTATTATTTCTTGATTTTATAATCCCATTAAGAATACCATCTTGGTTTAGATTCTTATATTCCTTGGACTTCAACTATAGTCTTGTAAATTTCACCTCTTTACAAAAAAAATTATATAATTTCATGTTCGGAAATGTTTTCAAAATATTGAAATTATCCCAAAATATAGAATGGAAATTTCATGGTTTTTATTTCCAGCAATAACTCCATACTTGATTAATATGGCCTTGATTTTATAGTCATACCCTTTTTTCATTAATAATGTTCTACTAAGGTGATATATTTCTTCTAACATAACCTAAATAAATTTTAATTCAATGATTCAAATATAATATTGGTTAAGATTTTCCATAGATAGTAAAATTACTTTTGGGTTAGTTAGGTGTAAAATAATTACATGGTTCTTTAACACTTTTGGTTTCAAAAAATGGGTTATTAACTAAAAACATAATGTTTATAAATACTAATTTATTTCCCTTATAAAAATTTATAATATAAATTTATTTTATTCTAGTCCTTTGATATGAAAATTTGTTTTTTATAAAACCAATTCTTCTTTACAAAATTAATCATGACTATATTTTTATACATTATAACTTTTAATGTAAACTAAGTATATTTATTTCTATATATAAAAATATTAAACCATAAAAAATTCATTGATTATAAAAACATTTCTCTAAGAGAATATTTTCCTAAGGATATGATATTAGTCTAAGAAATTTTATTTTGAAAAGGGATTTACTTTTGAAGTAGTTTTTCAAATTAACATGTGTACCCCATTTTATTCTTTTTTTTATTTCTATATATATCCATTGATTATGAATAATATCATAATTGATATATTATATAGTTTAATACTACTAGACATTAGTTATTATACATATTGTTGATAGTGCATTTCTTGGCTACACACTAGTATAATTTGGATTGTTACCTACTATATGATTTATTCTTATATTGATTTTTCCCTAGAGTTACTTAAAGAAAATAATATAACATTATTTGGGATTTTTTCATATACTTTATTGTTTTACCTAATTTTATTAATGTGGATTACTCTATATTTATGTCATGTGTGAATTAACATCACATTGATCCATCTTGATATGATAACTAATACTAAAAATGATACATTTTTTATCTCTTTTTGTATTAAATATTATGTTGGGTATATCAAAATGTTTTCATGAGCATGGATAGTTATTTTATATGTATATGAGTATATAGGAAGGGTTATATTGGTATTTATGTTAAAATGGTGTGATTCCACTTAATTAACTTGTTTATTTATATGATATTTATTGAATGTGTATGTGATAGTATAAATTGTTATATTGTGTTATGTATACCATGAGAAATTATTAATCACATGTAAAGAGGGTCTAGTGGAGTCTAATGGGTTGTGATTCCCTTACTCATTCCAACACATTCCCCATTTCCCCAACCGATGGGTAGAGTTTTTTCCTAACTCATTATACACCATTCCCTTTCCATTAAATATGGTTGTTTCATGGTGTTTTATAGTTTTATTCTTGTTGGGATAGAAACACCATTTCCCTATACATGTAATCTCAAAATCTAAGTTATGGGATCAAAGTAGGTATGTACAAGTATGGAACTTCACAATATGAAGAGTTATTTATTATAACTAGTATGGGTCTATGAATTGATTATTTTTTTATTATTTCCATGATATTATTAACTATTTCTCATAAAAATATTATTTATATATATATTTAATGAGTGGATATGTTCTTGAATACTTTAATTAATCAATATTTTAACAAATTTTTTCCTATAATTAAGTCAAATATGTTCGATATCTTGCCCTACATGTGACACTAAACAAAAATGAAACCTCTATATATATAAAAATATATAGATATATGTTATAAATATTAATTATTTCAGCTAAAACTATTAATTTAATAATTATTTATAAATAAGAGAAACCGAATTACAAAATATATTTATATATATATATATAATGGTGATTTTATACAAATATTCTTAATTCATTATTGTGTTTAAGAATCTATCTTTTTATACATTATACATTTTATTAAATTAAATTAGGTATATTATTTTTAAATTATTATTTTAATAAAATATAATATTTATTTATTAATTCTTTCTTTATTAGTATTTTATAAATTAATAATAAGAAAAACTTTTATTTTAAAAAGTTATTTTCCTAGAAAAATAGTTTTTTAATATGTTTTATAATTTTATTTAAATGTTAAATTTATATATTTTAGAATGTTAAATTGAAAAATAATCTTCATTTTTTGATTTATAATAACAATATTATATTATTATAAATTTTTGGGATTTCTCTAAAAAGATTCATTTTTATGTGAATAGAAAAAAAAATTGTTTTTACAAATAATGTGACATTTATCACATTTTTAGTATATAAATATGAAATAGAAAATTTATAAAACCTTTTTATAATACCAAATATATATTTTATAAGTTAAGTTATGATTTTAAAAAAAATTAATTTAAAAACCCATATTTGTCATTTTATAACATAAGTTATATTTTTCAAAAAAAATTGTTTTTAATACATTATAAATTTATTATTTTAAAATTAATTTTTATCAATTTTAGAAATTTAATCCAGTAAAATTAATTTCAAATTTTTCATCAGTATATCCATGTTATATAATAAGAGAAATTTTTATTCATAATAGATAAATTACCTAGGTAAAAAATAGTTTTCGTGATGAAAACCAAAATGGTAAAAATAAGTAACCTAAGTGGTAAAGGATCTAAAATGTTAAAAACAGGTTTTTAATTGAGTTTTTTAGGGTTTTATTGAATTTATATATTCCAAACTATATTATTTTTTAATTTTAGATCCACTTTCCTTAATAGAAACTTCCCATTATTGAAAAGTTTTGGGTATTTACAAAATATTTGTCCCTTTTCACTTATAAAAAAGGGTCACTCTTCTCCTCACCTCACCTTACAACAAAACCCAATTAGTTCATCCAAAATTATACATAAAATTTTAATAAACATTAAAATCCACCTTTCATAGGTTTTTTACTTCTCAAAATACCATCACTCAAAAATTTAACCCCCTTTGTAAAGGAGCTAATCCTGAAAGTGAGGTATAAATATCTAACCGCTCCTTTATCATTTATGTTTCTTAATGCACTCTTATTATTCCTAAAATTACATTACACCATATTAAAATAATAATATAAATATCATTAGTATACTTTAATTTTATTATGATGATGGTACAGGCATTAACAACCCTCTCATTTTCCATTAATAGAAAAAAACATGAATCTTGTGTGGTATGGACAACATCCTCCCCAACACAACACGTATCATTTTCCTTGACCACTTTAAAATTTTGGTAATAATAGGTAATTTATTACATAATTATTATATTTATGATAAATTATAGGTTCTAAAAACTTTAAACCATATTACTCCTTTTCCCCATTCTATGGAAAATGAAATCATCATCCATTGTATGTGTGGATTACCACCTCCATGAAACGATCGATTTTAATATTTATTTTCATCAGCACCTTACATGGCTGATCGTGAAAAAAGGTTTAAATGATAAATATGATTTTTATGAAATGAATAATTATTTTTTAATACAAATTGAATAATCAATCAATGAAATGAATGATAAATAATCATTGTAAAATTAACTGCCTTAAATAGGTGAACTAAGAGAAAAAAATATTCCTTCTATATAATATTATCATATTAATTAATTATTATCATAAATCCTTAAAATTATAATATATAACACTAATAAATATTAAATATTATAATTATGCTTTTGGTATAATGATCATATAACTAAACCAACACATAATCATCCATCAATCATGGCATGTTCATGTTTGGGTCAGTTTAACCACCTACATGAACAATGTTGTGAACCTATATCATGGATGGATATTGAAACATAATTAATAGTATAATATAATATAAATAAGAAAATAAATATTTTATATTTATTTTGGAATGGAAATAATATTATTAAACTCATTAATTAAGAAATCTTCTTATGATCATCAAGAATCACCAAAACATGCTTGTTATCAATTTCAACTTCAAGGATAAAGAATAAAAAAGTAATGAAAATAATTTAAAATAATATAAATTATTATAAATAATCCCTAAAATTAAATTTATTTTCTTTATAAAGATGAAATATTATATAATAACTAAAAACAACATTTTTATTATGAAACTAGTTCAAAATGACAAAGGTTACTCACAACCAATATTTAAAATAAATAATAGACTAATTAATATAAATGAAAATAATAATTATAAATAATGTTTATAAAATTTTATGTATATGAAAAAGTTTCATAAATAGGTTATTAAAATATTTATGTTTATTATGCAAGGTCTTAAATTTCATTTGACTAATCGGGAATACAAGGCAAGAGTTTATTTGTCTCATTTTCAACTCCATGGGACACATTTGATATTGTGCACTATAATTAATTTCATATTGTGTATTCACTGTAAAATATATTTCACATATGAAAATATTTTCCATTTCATGAGATTTTAATGTCTATTTTATTATTTTCCACTCAATCTCCTTTGATTCTTACATTACCAATTCTGTAATAGTTTTATCGACTTAATTTCCAATTCATAGGGTCTTAGTATTTATTACTTGAATATAATCATCAAGTATTATTTTATCCTAAAATTGCCTTATTTTATATGTTATTTCCTCTTATTATATTGGAAAATTACTCTCATCATTAATAACCTCATCTTTGATAAAAAAAAATTCAGATATAAAATTGTAACATTGGTGATAATAACTCACATTCTTACCAATGAATCTTTTTTTCTGTATCCATAATTTTCATCCTTAAAATTTTATTCTATCATATTGATAAATATAATATGTGTTATTTTCTATTATTCACATAAATATATTTACACCTTTTCAAAAGGAAACTTTAATAATCTTTTTATGACATGGGTTTTCAAACAAAAGTATTTCAAAATATTTATAAGGAGGTTTCATCCTTTCAAAATCAAATGTTTTTTCTTTCACATCACATTTATTTTAATAACATTTATGTTCTTTCAAGGTCTATTTTTTATTTATTTTTTTAAAAAAAAATCCAATTCCCCCATTTTTAAAATAACTATTTAAAGTGATGGATAGTTTCATCTTTTTACCATAATGTGAAAAATGTTTTCTAAAATATATTTGTAGGTTTTCTTCGATGTGAACCCATAAGTACACCATATTTTTATTCTCTATGAAACTTCCTCTATACATGTTTTCTAAATTTAATTTTTTTTCTCCGTGTTTTATAAAAATAATCCTTTTAAAATTATTTCAAAATATTAAGAACATTTCTTATTTATAAAGTTGTTTTTCAATAATTCATAAAAAAATTCATTTAATTAATTTCATTTTATAAATCTCATGATTGATCAAGGATATTGTTCAAATGATACCATCCAAATTATTTTATCATATAGGTTACTAATGTAATTTCCTATAATGGAAATGATCCATCAATGACTTTTTCTTTCCTAAACATCCACTATGAATAGACATAACTTCTATTCCTATGAATTTTCCTTGTGAACACTTAATATGTCCTTTGTAACATCCCAGATCTGGGTTCCACTCAACGGGTGCCCTGAACCTGGTTGGTCACATGACCTCAAGCACATTTTCTCAAATGCCAGAGGCTACCGACTAGCAGCGAGGGCCCTCGTCTGATAGTGGGGAAACTATGCCTTCATTTGTCAAAGTGTAGGGCAGTGGAAAAGATAAATAACATACAACAACGGAAGTAGTAAACAATATAAAACTTAATGGATAGAAGAAGTAAAAGATAACCAGCAGTCATATATATATAAATATGCATCATGCCACTAATTCTATGAAAACCATCTAGAACAGGATATACTACAACTCAAAGTATAGGGTACAACAAACAGAACAAATAGAGTGAACAGAACGCAGCAGCATCGCAAGCCTAAGCTCGGTCCCATGCTCTCCTACTCCTCTGCTACAATCATGTACCTGTATAGGGGCCCTTTACCCTATTGACACCTGCAGCAATATAGTCTATTTGGTCTGAAGACATGACCCAAACAGGGTGTGAGAAATGAATCTCAGTAGGAACCCACCAAAGGCCCATGCCCAACTGTCAGTGAAAATATGCAACAGCAGGGTGTAAAAATAAAATTCAGTAAACTAGTAAGTACTCAAATGTGACTATCACTACCAGTATCATTTCCATTTTAATTATTCTTTTAACAATTCAACATAATTTGATTCTGATATCATCAAAACCATACCCTCGGGCTAATCAGAACCATGCCCTTAGGCTAAATGTAATCATGCCCTCAGGATAATATAGTCATGACCTCAGGCTAAATATCACCATGCTCTCAAGTTAATATAACACTACCCTCGGGCTAATAGAACACTTGCCCTCATGCTAATAAAACACTTTCCCTTAGTCCAATAGAACACTTTCCCTCAGGCCAATAGAACACTTGCCCTCACGATACTATAACCACGCCCTTAGGATAAATATAACCAGGTCGAGCCCAATGCATAATAAGAAATCTTACACAAATTTTCTCTCAAGAAAATGAAATACACAATATAATCATGGAATACCCTCAGGTATCCTGGCCAAAAGGCTAAACAGAGGAACGCACCCCCGGGGTGCTCCTGGATCTAGGTAGTGATCCCAAACTGCAGTTTAAAATTATCATTAGGTTATCTATACAATTCTAGATATCCTTTCGGAAAAGGCCTTATCCATACAACACCCCAACCATGGGCGCATAGCACAATGGTACACAATTTTCACACAATAGTTGTAAATAAGCATCAGATCACCTACCTCGATCTCCACTGATCGATATACGTGAACGACGCTTCCCAAATCCTCCAAGAACGACGTAGATCTAAGATAAAATAATTCTCGTTCAAACATAAATAACTTTACCTCATGAAAGAATTGTTAAGAACAGCAAAAAAGAGGGTAGGGCTTACCCGTACGGTCCCAACGTGATCGACGGAGGCAGAATCGGATTCCTAGTGCACAATCAGGTGATCTCCAAAGCTCTGGTCGTCCTCTCAAGCTCAAAATGGTAGTTCTGCCTCCTCTTCCAAATGAGGAGGCTACTGCCTGTTTTAAGTGAAAAAAACAAACTACACGGTGTGTACTCTCAAGTACACGGTGTGTACTTTTAATTTTTTTAAACTGTTCCCCTGGCAGCTTCTTTCCACCGTGGCACTGTTATCTGTCGACATGAGTACACGGCGTGTATTCCTGATTACACGGCGTGTACTGTCGCTCCACTGGCGGCTGCCTCCACTGCCTTATTGTTCACCTTTTGACTTATTACACGACATGTAAATACAATATACATGGTGTGTAGTCAGTTTTTCCACTCTTCATTACCGACAGGCCTAAACGCCCTGGGTACTCCTCCCACACGGCCAAAGTACACGGCGTGTGGAAAAGTACACGGCATGTAATCACAAAAGTGGAATTTTTTCCCATTTTCCTTATTTTCTCAAAAACACTTAAGGAAAAGGAAAAGAAGAAATTCGTACCTCAAGAATAAGAACCAGGTTCTTACAAACTTCCCCCCTTAAAGAAATTTGTCCCCAGATTTCCCTTCCAAGGGTGGTGAAGATACAGCTCTGAACAACTCTGGCCACTGAGCACATACGTTAGTCTCCCACTCCCAGGTTTTGTCCTGCACTTGGCCATGCTACCATAGCACCCGAACGAGAGGAACTGACCGGACTCAGAGAACCTTCGTTATCCTATCAACAATACAAATCGGATGCTCCTCAAAGGATGCATCGACCTAAATCTCAACCTCCTCGGGATGAAAAATGTGAGACGAGTCTGAATGATAGCGGCGCATCTGAGATACATGGAAGACGTCGTGCATGACCCAGTACCACTGTGGTTTCTGCAACCAGTAGGCAACTGACCCAACTCTCTCCAGAATATCAAACGGCCCCACATACCTCGTCAAAAGTTTTCTCTGTCTCCAGATCCGCCTGTGTCCCAACCTCGGCAAAACATGCAAGAAAACCTGATCTCCAACCACGAACTCCAAGGGTCTTCTGTGGAGATCAGCATAAGATTTCTGATGAGACTGCGTAGTATCCATCCGCTTCTGAATCAACTGGACCTGCTCTGATGTCTCCTGCACGAGACATGGTCCCAGTAAAGCTACCTCACCTACCTCTATCCAACACAACGGTGATCAGCATGGCCTACCATATAAAGACTCGTAAGGTTCCTTCTCAATAGTTGCCTGAAAACTATTATTATAGGAAAACTATACCAAGGGTATATGTTTCTCCAAAGATCCCCCAAAGTCTAAGACACATGCATGTAGCATGTCCTCAAGCACTTGTATCGTACGCTCTGACAGGCCATCGGTCTAAGGGTGGTAAGTTGTGCTCAGAAGCACCTGTGTACCCGGTGCCCTCTGAAAACTCTGCCAGAAATGAGACGTAAAGTAGGCGTCCCTATCCAAAACGATATAATGAGGGACCCCATGAAGACGTACTAACTCTAGAATATACAAATTTCTGAGCTCGTCAACACCGAAGGTCTCCTTGATCGTAAAAAAGTGAGCTACCTTCGTGAGTCTGTCCACAACAACCCACACAACATCATTGCCTCAAGGTGACCTCGGCAACCCGGTCAAGAAGTCCATCGCAACATCATCCCATTTCCATTCCAGAATGGGTAACTTTTGTAATAGTATGGATGGCCTCTGATGGTCAGCCTTCACCTGCTAACAGGTGGAACATCTCACAACAAAACCAGATACCTCTCGTTTCATACCTGGCCCCCAATACTAACATCTCAAGTCACGGTACATTTTGGTAACTCTGGGATGCACTGCCCAAGCTGAAGCATGAAACTCACGCATCCGTTCCTCGTGTATATCCCCTGGAACCCACACTCATCCATGGAAACGTAGTACTTCATCATTACCTATCGTCCATCCAGGAGGAGGGTCCTCACTTGCCACCGACTCCCATAGAACTAGGCCTTCTGAATCCGATAGTTGTCTCATCCTCACTCTATCCAGGAGGGTAGAAGTCACAAGTAAGGAAGAAAGATAGGATTGCCCCTGACTATCCTGCACCTCCAAATGCATCTCAGAGAACAAATCCATAAGCTATGACTCACCACTGGCCTCATGAACTTCCTGTATCTGATTCTTCCTACTCGGTGCATCAGCAACTGTGTTACCCTTCCCAGGTGTGTAGGAAAGCTCGAAGTCAAAGGACTGAAGGTATTCGACCCACCTTTGTTGTCTCAGGTTCAATTCATGCTGAGTAAAGATTTATTTGAGACTTTTGTGGTCAGTGAAAACCACAAAATGCTCTCCCAAGAGATAATGTCTCCAACAACGCAATGCATGAACAACTGCAGCCAACTCGAGGTCATGTGTCAGGTAATTCCTATCATGTGGCCTCAACCACTGAGACTCATACGCAACAACTCGATCGCCCTGCATCAACACTGCACATAGCCCAATACATGATGCATCACAGTAAACTGTATAGCTCTTCCCTTGTTCTGGAAGTATCAGGATTGGTGCTGATGTCAACCTACCCTTAATCTCATGAATGGTTGTCTCACAAGCTCCTGGCCAAACGAACTTCACACCCTTCTTAGTCAAACCCATCAATGGCGCTACTAAGTGGGATAAGTATAGTATAAAGCACCTGTATTAACCAGACATCTCCAAGAAACTCCGTATTTCAAACACGTTCTTAGGCTGCTCCCAGGAAACTACTACTCTCACATTCTCTGGTTCTACTACAACTCCTTCCTCTGAGATAATATGACCCAAAAAGTGAATCTGGTCCATCTAGAAGTGGCACTTTGAGATCTTAGCATATAACTGATGCTCCCTCAGTGTACTCAAACGATCTCTAGATGGGTGGCATGTTCATGTCAAGTGTTAGAGTATACCAAGATGTCGTCCATGAAGACTACCACAAAACAATCCAGATAAGAGTGTAACACACAATTCATCAAAGACATGAAAACTGCTGGCGCGTTCGTGAGTCCGAACGGCATAACCAAGTACTCGTATAGCCCATATCTGCTTCGAAAAGATGTAAGTGGTACGTCTGATGGTCTAATGCATAACTGATGATATCTGGATCTCAAGTCAATCTTCTATAACACTCGTGCTCCCTGAATTTGATCAAAAAGATCATCAATCCTTGGTATGGGATATCGGTTCTTGACCGTCAACTGGTTCAGTTTACGATAATCCACATAGAGTCTGAGGGTACTGTCCACCTTCTTTGCAAAAAGGACCAGCGAACCCCAAGGAGAAGTACTGGGTCGGATGAATCCCTTTTCCTGTAACTCATCTAACTACCTCTTGAGCTCCTGCAACTCTGGTGTAGCCATCCTATAAGGAGGAATGGACACTGGTGCCGCTCTTGGCACAAGCTCAATAGATAAATCTATCTCTCGCTCCGGCGGAAGACCTAAAAAGTCATCTGGGAAGACATCCCTGAAATGATCAACTACTGGAAGGAAATACTTGTGACAAGTCCCCTGATCATCTAGATATAATCTCGCAATTTGGGTTGTCAAACCACCTCACCCACGATGCTTGGGTACAGCTCGGCTTGCCTGGACATCCCATTTTCCTTTGTATAGAAACTCTCTGCCTTCTGGTGACGTGAAACTCACCCTAAGACGGTAGAAATCTACAAAGGCTCGAAATTGAACCTACTAGTCCATCCCAATAATGACATCATAGCTCATAATCTCTTAGACATATAGGTCCCATAGAAAGTGACACCCACCAACCTCGAGGGGGCACTCTCTGCACTGACGCACACCAGCCGTTCTATTTCCTAACGGAGTGTCTAGCATCATAACATCAGAAGAAGAAGAAACACAGAGCCCAAGGCTCTCCACAACGGGCACAGATATAAAGATATGTGTGGCACTCATATCAAAAAGCACTGAAGATAAAACAGAATCTACTAGAATAGTACCTCTGACAGTAGAAGGTCTGGGATCCTGCTCCTATTGGGTCTGTTGCACTGCATATTCCTGCCCAATGCTGTGGCCCTATGACACAGCCTGGATACCCTGAGCTGACCTGCTCTGCTACCTCTGAGATCCTGATGTCTGGCTACCACGGCCATGACCATCATCTCTGCCTGCACGCCCTGACGTATTCCAGTTTCCTGACTGGTAAGAAGCTGTTGGTCCTGCTCCCGCTTGCAGAGTCTGCACAGAACCCCTATCACTAGACACTAGTAGAAACTCCCTACAAAATCACTGCAGATGACCCATCTTGCCATAATCTCATCACTCCACTGGGTCTCGGGGACACCGAGGTCGCTTGTGCCTCTCTCTACCACACTGGTGGCAAATAACCGGGCCACCTGTAGAATTCTTCTGGCTAGTACTTCCACCATGAGAGAAATACATCTATCTATTCCTCTTACCAGTAGAAATAGTACCAGAAACTGGTGTTGAACTGCCCTGGCCCACACCACTAGCTTTTAGCAGGTTCCGTTCTATAATCAGTGCCTGGTTCACAATATCATGCATGGTAGGCAACCTGAAATCATTCACTAGTGCTCGGATGTCATATCGAAGACCATCCTCAAGGAGTTTATCCCTCAACACCTCATCACCTATTAGAACGGGTGAAAAGCATTGTAGCTCAGTGAAACGGGCAGAATAATCCATCACTGACATGGCTCCCTACTGCAGATTCATGGACTCTTGAGCTCGATCTTCCCTCAGTGTCTCCATAAAGAAAAAGTCATAGAAGACTGCCTGAAAATCTTCCCACACCATGTCTCTGGGATGCTCTGCCTGGGTGGTAACATCCCACCACCTCTTGGCGGAATCAAGCAGCATGTATGTAGAAAGCTTGACCCTCCTCCCTGGAGGCATCTCCAGATGCATGAATATCGTCTGCATCGAATCCAGCCATGACTCTGCAGCCTATGTTCCACCATCCCCTGAAAAAGTAAGCGGATGATACTGCTAGAATATACGCGTTATCTCTGCCATAGATGTGGCAGCCTGCAGTGCTCCCTGGAAGGTCTGCATGAACCGAATGAAGGCTTCACGGAACTACACATTTGCGCCTATGTCTGGTATAACGGCTGGTGTCACATCTGGTACTGCTAGAGGATCCATTGGTAGCACATGGCCTACCATCTCAAGAGTATAATAGTTGTCGCTCTCTTGGTGAACAACTGGTGGTCGCCTCGGTGGCATAACTCTACAAGGTCAAACGCACACCTTAGATCATGATTATCATAGACTACAACAAGGGGACCAAGAAGGGAACAGGAGAAAGAAAGCATTCAATATTCACAAAACTTGACTACACGGCGTGTATAAATACTACATGGTGAGTTCTCACAGGCCATCCACATGGGCGTGTACTCCAACTAAAACTGGTCGTGTTACACCCCAAACATACGGCGTGTCTTTTACATACACGGTGTGTACTTGAATCCTCCTTCCTTGCCCCGAGTCCTTCTACATGTATAAGACACACATATATTCTAAAACAAACCTACATGTCATGTCCCAGAGGCACACGACATGTACTGGAAAGGCTTTTACCATCCCGTGTTGTTCGTCACACGGCCTATGTACCCAAGTCTCACTACACGGCGTGTTCCAAAAATACACGACGTGTTTTAAGAATCCCCAGACCGACCTGTGTTTCTTGCTACATGGTCGGATACATGGGTGACATTACACGGCGTGTTCCAGGTAGACACGACGTGTACTAGGAAAGATACCACTGAACAGTGTTGTTTGTGACACGGCCGGGTACCCGGGTCAGACTACATTGCATGTTTAGGGTAGACACGGTGTGTATGTGTAACGACCTGAGTCTGGATCCCCTCCACTAGTTCCTCATTCCCAGTTCGCCACATGACCTCAAGCGCGTTTCCCTGAATGCCAGAGGCTGCCGACTAGCAGCGAGGGCCTTGGTGAGTCGGTGGGGAAACTATGCCCTCATTCGGTAAGGTATACAAGGTAAGAAAACAACAATAAATAGCAGAAGTAGTAAACAACATGCATAACAACAGAAACCAAATAGTGGAAGCAATGTAGATATATAACTATGATGACAATGATGAAGCAGGTACAAGTATCTAAAGAAAACAGCAAACACAACAACTTGCTGAAATACAACTAAAACCAAGTGCAAAAGAAAACAACGTAAGCTCCTCATCATCACGAGCCACGGCTCGGTCCCATGCTCCCCATCTCTTAGTACAATCAAGATCCTGAAGTAGAAGGGCGCTTGCCCTTATCTATATCTGCAGCAACATAGTCTGCTTGGGCCCAAAAACATGGCCCAAAAAGGGTGTGAGATACAATCCCAATAGGCAATCACCCAAAGATTTGTGCCTAATAGTCAAATGAATACATGGTAGGAAATAAACAAGAAGCAGTATACAGGAAAGCACAAGCAGCTACAATCCACAGTTCTAACAAGTAAAGCACACAAGTAAGCAGTCAGCAACAAGAAGGAAACAGGTAACCCTCTGGGTAGTTGATTAGTCACTGAAAGTGGCTAATATTCATTGTTAAGTTATTAATATTAATGTGTTTAAAAGTTCATAAACATCAATTTTATTCCAATTCAGAAATTGAACTTCATTTCCCATCATTGTGCAATTCATGCTTAAAATGTCAATTTGGGCCCACTCAATACTTTGCTTGTGGAAATTACAATATTCATAATTTTAATTTGAAATTTTGGGATATTATTGATCACTTTGTTTGGAACATTTTATCTTTTAGGTCCGATGGATGAATCACAAAGGAAGATGGAGAATTTTTCTCCTGAAGGCAGAAACTTGCTGGAAAAAGCATAATGGGCCTAAGGCCCATCAAACAAATGTGGGGCCCAGAAACCAATCCCAATGAAGTTCAAATTTATACAGTAGAAAGATAAAAATATGAGAATCATTTTATTCAACTGTGGCCGGAGCTAATTCTGATTTTTTCATGATGATAAAGGGATATGAAGTTAAGATTTAAATGGTGGACTCATCATTAATGCTCAAAAATCCGTCCTACCATTTCGACTATAACTTCCAAACGGCTGGGCGAAAGTTCCTGAAATATTTACATCTCATAGAGGACAGATGGATGAAGATATTTCTCTTCTACAGCCCCTCCGGATTCGGCCTTATTCAATATCTAATTCACACATCAATGTGGTGGACGAATCTGGATAGTTTTCCGGGTCAAATTCGAAACATCAATTTCCTTTTGATTATTCACCCTCCATTTGACTCTATTAATTGTTGGGGGTGAATTAATTGTTGGGGGATGTACCTAAGGCTCCTAATATGCCTATATAAGGAGCTATTGGTGAAGGGAATGGGGGTGTAAAATTTTTCTTCTCATCTTGGATGCTTTGTTTCATTGTAATGTTTTGCTGTCCATTTGATGTTGTAATCGTTCTTCATTCTCATGTAAGTTATTTGAATCACATTAGTTCTCAATAAAAGTTCTTAATTTCATCTTTTTTTTTCTTATCACTTTGATACCGTTGCTTTAAGGTTTGAATTTATTCACACCAGCACTTGTGAATTTATTCACACAACGGTGGAGTGATCGTTTCATTGTTTTATTTTTCTTCTCCAATTCTGCTTCTTTAAGTCGGCTTCCCGCTTCCATTTATTTAATAGAATAAATGGAGGGCTAAACCCTTATGGGTTGGTCCTAGGGAGTTGCATGGGGAAGATTGGATGTTATTTTATGATCTAAAATTCTTTAATCATTTCATTAATTTAATATTTCCATTTGATGATTAATTTCTTCTTCATCTTCGCCAACTTTAACAATAACACATTTCGAGTGCTAGTACGATCCAATTCCTTGGAGTGATCATTAAATTGATCCTCTAAGTGCATTGGTTATTATCCTTGGAATTTTGAGGGATTAAATTGGTGAATGATGTTGAGGAATTATATCATTTTGTGGACACGTCTTGAATTAGTGAAACGAACGTTATAAGATAATAAATACATCCAATCTAACCCTAGTAACAACTTAGGATCAACTCATCTCCATTAATTGTTTTAGACTAAGTAAGTGTATGTTTTAATTTATTTTCTTTAAATTAATTCAGTAGTTATTCAAATAAAATCAATCCAAATAGTTGGCCACTCCATAGCCAAATCCTTCCCAAGATGTGTCCACAAAATGATATAATTCCTCAACATCATTCACCAATTTAATCCCTCACAATTCCAAGGCTAATCACCAATGCACTTAGAGGATCAGTAGCTCTCACAGCCTAACCCCTATGGTTCAACCTATAGTACTAGCAACCCTCTGGGAGGCACACACAGTCTCACCCCTCTGGTTCAGCTACGTAATTAAGAAGACCCTCTGGGGAAGAACTCACCGTCAATTCCCCTTATAGTCTCGTATCGTGCTAAAGGCTCTCTGGGGAAGCACTCAACGTAAATTCCCCCTGTGGCCCACGTCGAGGATCTATAGACTCGATGGGGAAGCACACAACGTCAATTCCACCTATAGTCTCATATCGTAATTAAAAGACACTCTGGAGAAGCCCTTCCGTCAATTCTCCCTTTGGTCTACTACTCTAGGTTCTCACAGTCCTGAGTTAAAGGTAAAACATGCTCAGCGCGCGTATACATCGTCCAAGTAAACCTCAAGAACTACTTGGCTATCATACTATGGCTCAACATCAACAACAAAACAATAGTTTTGCTATCCTACAACTAGGCATGGAAACTGGAAAAATACCCAACAGGAAAAACAAGCATGGAAAAGAAATCTGAGCACAAAATAAATTACTCTACTCACAAGCAATAACCTCTACTAAAGAAATCAAGAAAATCAGGAAAACAGCAGGGGAAGAATAGGAAACACACAATACCCCGTTCAAGGGTATTGGTGGAATTTTCACATAATATTCGTCAACTTCTACGGAAAGTTACAAACCACCTACCTCGATCCTAGGAGATCGATATACATGAACCTCGACGACATATTCCCCTTAGAACGATGTAGATATGAGAAAATTCACAAAACGTTCATCCCATGATAACTTGGAAATGAAGGGAAATCAAGAAACAAGGATAAAGCAGAAGGAATAACTCACCGCTGCGATTCCAACGCAATCGACCATGCTCGAATCGGAGAACAGACGGCGAGGCAGAAGATCGGAGAAGATTCAGTCGTACGGTCGCTTCCGGACGGACGAAAACTGGAGAAGAAGATGAAACTGGGGGTTAGGTGCGACCCTAGTCTATTTAATGAAAAAAAAAAGTACACGGCGTGTACTTCAATTTTTTCCTTACTCCGAATTAACCAGCCTCCACCTCAGCCTTACATACCGTGTGTGTGGCCCGGGCACAGCCATCACACGGCTTCGAGCCGGGGAAGAGTACATGGAGTGTACTCAGAAAGTACACGGTGTGTACTTCTGAAATTTCCAGAAAATTTATTTTCCTTAAAGACTCCAGAAAAAGGGAAAACATACCTAAACAAAGGTCCAGGTTCTTACAAACATCCCCCCTTAAATAAATTCATCCCCAAATTTCCCTAACGAGGTGGAGAAGAAGAAACCCCAAACAGCTCTAGCCACTACGATCGTACATCGGCCTCCCTCTCCCAGGTCTCGTCCTGTACTCGCCCATGCTACCATAGCACTCGTACCAGAGGAACAGACCGCCTACGGAGAACCTTCGTACCGTGATCGACAATCTGGATAGGATGCTCCTCGAACGACGCATCCGCTTCAAGCTCAACTTCCTCAGGCTGGAAGACGTGAGACGGGTCTAAAAAGTAACGTCGGAGCTGAGATACATGGAAGACGTCGTGCATGGCCCGATACCTCTAAGGTAGCTGCAACTGATAGGCGACCGACCCCACTCTCTCCAAGACCTCAAACGGCCCGACGTACCGCGGTGAAAGTTTACCCTGTCTCTGAATCCTTTTATGTCCCAACCTCGGTGCGACATGTAGGAAAACCTGATCACCGACCTCGAACTCTCGAGGTCCTCTCCGCTGATCAGCATAAGACTTCTTCTGAGACTGTGCTATAGCCATCCTCTTCCAAATCATCTCTATCTACTCTGAAGTCTCCTTTACAAGACGAGGTCCCAGCAAAGCTGCCTCTCCTGCCTCCAGCCAGCATAAGGGTGATTGGCATGGCCTACCGTAAAAAGCCTCGTATGGTTCCATCTGAATGGTCCCCTGGAAACTATTGTTGTAGGCGAAATCCACCAAAGGAATATGCTTCTCCCAAGAACCGCCAAATTAAAGTATGAAAGCTCAGAGCATATCCTCAATCACTTGGATCATGCGCTCGGACTGGCCATCAGTCTAGGGATGGTAAGATGTACTCAAAAGTACCTGTGTACTCAAGGCCTTCTGAAGTCCCTGCCAGAACCGAGAGGTAAAGCGCGCATCTCTGTCTGAAACAATAGAGAGTGGAACTCCATGCAGAAGAACGATCTCTCTGATGTAAAGTTATCCCAGATCATCGACACTGAAGGTCTCCTTGATCGGCAAGAAGTGATCAACCTTCGTGAGCCTGTCTACAACAACCCAAACAGCATCATTTCCCCGAGGCGATCTCAGCAACCCGGTCACGAAGTCCATAGTAACATCATTCCACTTCCACTCCAGAATGGTTAACTGATGTAAGAGCCTCGATGGTCGCTGATGCTATGCTTTCACCTGCTGACAAGTAGAACATCTCATGACGAAACCAGCAACATCCTTCTTCATACCTGGCCACTAGTACTGGCGATGAAGATCCCGATACATCTTGGTGTCTCTAGGATGAACTGCCCAAACAGAGGAATGGAAATCCCGCATCATCTCCTCGCATATGTCTGCTGGCACCCATACGCATCCCTGGAAACGCAAGATCTCATCCTCACCCACTGTCCATCCAGGAAGAGGGTCCTCTCCTAACACACTCTCCCGTAGGACTAAGCCTTTTGAGTCTGATAGCTACCTCATCCGTACCCGATCAAGTAGCGTGGAGGTAACAGCTGCAGAAGATAGAAAAGTATGTCCCCATCTATCATGCACCTCCAGATGCATCTCAGAGAATAGATCCATCAGCTTCCACTCACTACTGGCCTTCTGAACTGCCTAAATCTGAGTTATCCTGCTCAATGCATCTGCCACGGTGTTACCCTTTCCCGGCGTATAGGTAAGCTCGAATTCAAAAGACTATAGATACTCAACCCACATGCGCTGCCTCAGATTCAGATCACGCTGAGTGAAGATATACTTGAGACTCTTGTGGTCATTGAAGACCAAAAAGTGTTCTCCCAGAAGATAGTGTCTCCAATAGCGCAAGGCATAAACAACAGCTTCCAACTCCAGATCGTGCATAGGGTAGTTCCTCTCATGTGGCCTCAACTGCCGAGACCCGTACGCAACGACTCTATCTCCCTGCATAAGCACAGCTCCTAGCCCGATACCTGAAGCATCACAATAAATAGTGTAGCTCTTGCCTGGATCCGGCAAGACTAGTATCAGTGCTGACGTCAACCTCCCTTTCAGCTCCTAAAAGGCTGACTCACAAGAATCTGACCATAAGAACTTCTCCCCCTTCTTGGTCAGACCTATCAAAGGTGCTACTAGACGAGAAAAGTCCTGAATGAAGCGTTTGTAGTATCCAGCCAGCCCTAGGAAACTCTGTACCTCAAAGACGTTCTTCGGATGCTCCCATGAAACTATAGCTCTCACTTTCTCTGGGTCCACTGATACTCCTGCCTCTGAGATGACGTGACCCAAGAAGTGAATCTGATCCATCCAGAAGTGGCACTTCGAGAGTTTAGCATAAATCCGATGCTCTCTCAGTGTACTCAGAACGATCTCAAGATGTGTGGCATGGTCGTGTCGAGTGTGAGAGTACACCAAGATATTGTCCAAGAAGACCATGACGAAGGAATCCAAGTAAGGATGGAACACTCGGTTCATCAGTGCCATAAAAACTGCAGGTTTGTTCGTGAGTCTGAAAAGCATAACTGTATACTCGTAAAGACCGTACCTACTCCTGAAGGCTGTCAGAGGTACATATGATGGTCTAACGCGCAGCAGATTATAACTGGACCTCAAGTCGATCTTTGAGAACACTCGGGATCCTTGAAGCTGATCGAAAAGGTCATCAATCTGTGGCAATGGATATCGGTTCTTGACCGTCAACTGGTTCATCTTCCGATAATCCACACAAAGATGAAGGGTACCGTCTGCCTGCTTCGCAAACACAATAGGCGAACCCCAAGGAGAAGTACTGGGTCGGATGAAACCCTTAGCCTGTAGCTCCTCCAACTGCTTCTTGAGCTCCTGCAACTCAGGCGTGGCCATCCTATAGGGAGGAATGGACACCGGTTTCACTCTTGGCACGATCTCAATAGAAAAGTCCACCTCACGCTCCGTAGGCAAACCTGAAAAGTCCTCTGGAAAGACATCCCTGAAGAAATCCACCACTGGAGGAAAGTCCAACTGTAGAGTCCCCTGATCATCCAGATAAAGACTAGAAATCTGGTTTGTCACCCCTCCTAGCCCAAGATGCTCGAGTCCTACCCGACTCGCCCGAACATCCCATTCGCCTCTATGAAGGAAAGATTCACCCTCTAGTGAAATGAAACTGACTCTGCGGAGATAACAGTCAACGACTGACTGGAAGGGAATCAACCAGTCCATGCCGAGGATGACATCATAGCCTGTCATCTCTAGGACATAGAGATCCCATAAGAAGTGATACCCTGCCACCTCGAGAGGGAACTCTCTACACTGGCGTACACTAGATGTCCTCGTTCCCAAAGGAGTGTCTAGTGTCAACGAGTCGGCAGAAGAAAATATGCAGAGTCCAAGGATCTCCACAACAGCAACAGAGATAAAGCTATGCGTAGAACCAGTATCGAAAAGGGATGAAGATAAGACTGAGGATACTAAAATCATACCTCGAATAGTAGAAGGTTCGGGATCCTGCTCTTGATAAGTCTGATCTACGGTGAAAGACTGGCCTACACCGCGGCCCTGCGCCCCTGACTGACCACTCTGAGATGAACCTCCCTGCTGGTGCTGAGGAAATGGTGGTTGACTGCCATGGCCTAGACCTCCACCTCGGCCCGAACGGCCAGAAGAACTCCAGTTCCCCGACTGGTGAGAGACTGGTGAGGCTGCTCCTGAACAAGGAGTCATGGAAGAACCTCGGTCACCTACTGCTGGTGAGAAAACCTGGCAGAAATGCTGTAGGTGACCCATCTTGCTGCAAGATCGGCACTCCATGGGGTCTCTTTGGCACTGCGGCCTCGTCTGCCCTGTCCGGACACACTGGTAGCACGTCACCTGGTTGCCTGATGATGCATCTCGCTTCCTCGAATCACCGCATGTAGGCTCCCTATGGCGTTTCTTGATGTCATCTGGAGGAAAAAATAGCTCTGGAAGCAGAACCGCCCTGGCTCACAGCTCCAGAGTCTCTCAGATTGCGCTCTACAATCAGTGCCTGCTTAACGATGGAGGGAATGGAAGTTATCTAGAAGAGATTCACCTGTGAGCGGATCTCCCGTCTGAGACCATCCTTAAACTTCCTTGATAAGAACACCCCACTCCCATCCCGGAGAGATGTGAAGCACTGCAGCTCGGTGAAACGAGCGGAATACTCCATGACAGAGAGAGTACCCTACTCTAAGCTCATGAACTCCCCGGCTCGATCGTCCATCAGGGTCTCTGGGTAGAATTAGTCGTAGAACACGCGTTGGAAATACTCCCAAGCCATAGCCTGTTGCTGACCCACCTGTGAGATCACGTCCCACCACCTCTTGGTAGAGTCCCAGAGCATGTAGGTGGTGAGCTTGACCCGTCTCTCTGGAGGTGTCTCCAGATGCTTGAATATAGTCAGCATGGCTTCCAGCCATGACTATGCAGCCTGAGGTCCTCCCTCCCCCGAGAAAGTGGGAGGATGCTGCTGCTGAAAGACCCGCGTCAAATCTGCCATAGACAAGGCAGGAGGTGGTGCTCCCTGGAAGGCCTGCATCATCCTCATGAAACCTTCCATGAACTGTGCATCAGCGCCCGTGACTGTTACAACAATCGGTGCCAAGGCTAGCTCGGCTGGGGGATCAACAGGAAGTCCCTGATCAGCCATTTCTGGCGTCTGATCACTGCCTGAAGACAGACGTACGACCGGAGGACATCTCGGAGGCATAGCTCTGAAAGATCAAAAGCACACCTTAGGTCAAGAAAACAAGTACAGAGAACACAGGGTACAAAACAGGAACAGGGGAAGAAAAACACACAAGATTTCAAAACACAACTACACGATGTGTATAAAACTACACGGCATGTCTTCTTAAACCACTAACATGGGCGTGTAATCCTTCCCTACAAGTCTTGTAACGCCTCAAACTACATGGCGTGTTGACCCCAACACACAGCATGTACTTGTAACTATTCCCCTGCCTGATTTCCTTACACGGCTAACCCACATGGTCCGACTTAAACCGAGACTACACGGCGTGTTCGAAACAAACACGGCGTGCACTAGACAAGGCTTCGGTGGTCCGTGTTATTAAGCACACATCCGTCTGCACAGTTGAACCTTACACAGCATGCTCCGAACAAACACGGCATGTATAGGTGAAGGTGACATTGTCCCGTGTTGTTCGTGACACGGTCGGGTACCTGGGAAAGACTACATGGCATGTTCCGAACAAACACGGCGTGTGGAAAAGAAGGTCACGCCGGACCGTGTTGTTCGTGACATGGCTGGGTACCTGGACTGGACTACACGGCGTGTTCCCTATGGACACGACGTGTTCTACCGGAGCTTCCCCAGCCCGTGTTGTTAGTGACATGGTCGGGTACACGGCTCCGAACTCACATGGCGTGTACCAACGGTACACGGTGTGTTTCCGAAGTTACTCCCATGACACCTTGTTCTGCTCACACGGTCAGTGACACGGCCTGAAAACTACACGGCATGTATCTAAAAATTACACGCTGTGTATTCTGGGTTTTCCTGGGCAGTAGCTCAGAAACTGCGCAGAATTCCAGAAACACCAAAAACAAGGGAAAAGATGCCAAATTCCGATCCGTGAGGGCCCATAACACCTCAAGAACCAAAATTTGGCGTTCATTCTAAGAAATGAACAAAACAAACATTTTTCTAACATAACAGCAGAGAATCTATCAAGAATCTATCACAACAGCATGCATAATCTACACAGAGCCTATCACAACAGCATGCAATCTCTAATGCACCCTAGATTGCATGGCAAGAATGCCTGACATGTGATTTCTACAAGTTCATATATGATGCATGAGATGTAATACCCTCATCTCATTAGGTTGCGACAGAAATAGAATTTAAATATCAAAACAATAACCGCAAAAGTCATGTGAATCACTCTCGGTGAAATCAGGTCAACTATAAAATCTCAGAATCAGCAACTGCAATTAACGAGGTAGTATGGATTTTCCCTATACACGGGTTAGCTACTCCCGAGAACAGCTTATTTCCAAGTACCGAATCCTTCCTATACCTAGATAAGGTCTCCAAATAGTAAATTAAGAGAAAATAACCCCTTTGATACCACTTTGTAATGACCCGAGTCAGGAGCCCCTCTACTGGTGCCCCGTGCCCGGTTCGCCACATGACATCAAGCGCGTTTCCCTGAACGCCAGAGGCTGCCGACTAGCAATGAGGGCCTTGGTGAGTTGGTGGGGAAACTATGCCCTCATTCGGTAAGGTATAAAAGGTAAGAAAACAACAATAAACAGCGGAAGCAGTAAACAACATGCATAACAACAGAAACCAAACAGCTGAAGCAATGTAGATATATAACTATGATGACAATGATGCAGCAGGTAAAAGTATCTAAAGAAAACAAAAAACACAACAACGTACTAAAATACAAATGAAACCAAGTGCAAAAGAAAACAAAGTAAGCTCCTCAGTATCGAGATCCACGGCTCAGTCCCATGCTCCCCAGCTCCTGGTGCAATCAAGATCCCGAAGTAGAAGGGCGCTTGCCCTTATCTATACCTACAGCAACATAGTCTACTTGGGCCCAAAAACATGGCCCAAACAGGGTGTGAGATACAATCCCAGTAGGCAATCACCCAAAGATTTGTGCCTAATAGTCAAATGAATACATGGCAGGAAATAAACAAGAAGCAGTATACAGGAAAGCACAAGCAGCTACAATCCACAGTTCTAACAAGTAAAGCACACAAGTAAGCAGTCAGCAACAAGAAGGAAACAGGTAACCCTCTAGGTAGATCTCACATCCTAACCCCTATGGTTCAACCTATAGTACTAGAAACCCTCTGGGAGTAAAACACGGTCTCACCCCTCTGGTTCAGCTACGTAATTAAGCAGACTCTCTAGAAAATCACTCACTGTCAATTCTCCCTTTGGTCTACTAATCTAGGTTCTCACAGTCCTGAGTGAAAGGTAAAACATGCTCAGCACGCGTATACATCATCCAAGTAAACCTCAAGAACTACTTGGCTATCATACTATGGCTCAACAGTAATAACAAAACAACAGTTCCGCTATCCTACAACTAGGCATGGCAACTAGAAAAACGCCCAATAGGAAAAACAAGCATGGAAAAGCAATCTGAGCACAAAATAAATTACTCTACTCACAAGCAATAACCTCTAATAAAGAAATCAAGCAAAGCAGGCAAATAGTAGGGGAAAAATAGGAAACACACAATACCCCGTTCAAGGTTATTGGTGTAATTTGCACATAATATGCATCAACTTCTACGGAAAGGCACAAACCACCTACCTCAATCCTAGGAGATCGATATACGTGAACCTCGATGACAGATTCCCCTTAGAATGATGTAGATCTGAGAAAACGCACAAAACGTTCATCCCACTATAACTTGGAAACGAGGGGAAATCAAGAAACAAGGCTAAAGAGGAAGGAAGAACTCACCGCTACGATTCCAACGCAATCGATCGTGCTTGAATCGGAGAACGGACGGCGAGGCAGAAGGTCGGAGAATATTCGGTCGTACGGTTGCTTCCAGATGGACGAAAACTGGAGAAGATGATGAAACTGGGGGTTAGGCACGACCCCAGTCCGTTTAATGAAAAAAAAGTACACGGTGTGTACTTCTTGAGTACACGACGTGTACTTCAATTTTTTTTGTACTCTGAATTAACCGGCCTCCACCTCAGCCTTACACACTGTGTGTGTGGCCCGCGCACGGCCAGAACACTACTTCGAGCCGAGGAAGAGTACACGGTGTGTACTCATAAAGTACACGGCGTGTACATCTGAAATTTCCAGAAAATTTATTTTCCTTAAAGACTCCATAAAAAGGGAAAACATACCTGAACGAAGGTCCGGGTTCTTACAGTATGTCTCAAGGTTTCCTCTGTCTGTGTTGTTAGTTACACAGGAGGACACTGGGTCAACACTAAATGGCGTGTACAACTAGTACACGACGTGTTCCCCCAAGCCTTTCCCTACCTTGTGTCCCCGCTCACACGGCCTATGACACGGGAAGAGACTATATGACGTGTACTTAGGATACACAGTGTGTACTTAAAAAGTTTTCATTTCTTCCCGATCAAAAGAACACACGGCATGTGTCCAAGGAACTACACGGCGTGTATCCAGGGTTTTCCAGAAATTAAGCCTCAGAAACTACTATAGAACCCAAAAAAACGTTGAAAGAACACCTATATACCAAATTTCAATCTGTGAGGGACCATACTCCCCTTGAATCAAATCTTGGCATCTTACACATGTTATACCAAAATAAACACGTCGAAGATCCACCAAATTCCGGTCATTGAGGGTCCATACTCCTCAAGAACCAAAGTTTGGCGTTCATTCTATCAAAACCTCACACAACAATACCCTATCAAATAGCAGGTATTTATCAAAGTAGCTATCACAACAGCATGCTTTTCTAGCACAACAATTATCACAACAACATCAAATTTCTAATGCATCTACATGGCATAGAAGAATGCATGACATGTGATTTATAACATGTTCCTAAATGATGCATGAGATGGCATACCCTCATCTCATCGGTTTTCAACTAAATAGAACCCATGTATAACATATAAACAGCACAATCACAAGTGTGTCACCCAACGGTGAAAATCAAGTCAACAGTCATATTTTCAAAATCAGAAAAATTCCAATAAACGAGGTAGACTGGCTTTTCCTTTTACACAGGTTAGTTACTCCCAGGCATAGCTTATTGTCAATTACCATTTCTATCCTATCCCTGACTAAGGCTCCAAACAGTAAGTCAAATAAAAGAAACTCCTCTGATACCACTTTGTAACAACCCGGATCCGGGTGCCACTCAATGGGTTCCCCGAACCCAGTTGGTCACATACCTCAAGCGCATTTCCCCAAACGCCAGAGGTTGCCGACTAGCAGTGAGGGCCCAGGTCTGATAGTGGGGAAACTATGTCCTCATTTGTGAAAGTGTAGCGTAGTAGAAAAGATAAATAATATACAATAACGGAATTAGTAAAAAATATACAACTGAATGGACAGAATAAGTAAAAGAGAACCAGCAATCATATATATATAAAGAGTAGCATGTCACTAATTCTATGAAAACCATCCAGAACAGGATACACTACAACTCAAAGTATAGGGTACAGCAAACAGAACAAACAGAGTAAACAGAATGCAGCAGCATCGCAAGCCTAATCTCGGTACCATGCTCTCCTACTCCTCTGCTACAATAATGTACCTGTATAGGGTCCCTTCCCCTGTCGACACCTGTAGAAATATAGTCTATTTGGGCCAAAGACATGACCCAAATAGGGTGTGAGAAATTAATCCTAGTAGGCACCCACTAAAGGCTCGTGCCCAACTGTTAGTGTAAATATGCAACAGCAGTGTGCAAAAAAAATGCAGTAAACTAGTAAGTACTCAAAAGTGACTATCACTACCAGTCCCACTGCCATTTTAATTATTCTTTCAACAATTCAACATAATTTTATTCTGATCTCATCAGAACCATGCCCTTAGGTTAATCAGAACCATGCCCTCAGGCTAAATGTAACCATGCCCTCAGGCTAATATAGTCATGCCCTCAGGCTAAATATCACCATGCCCTCAATCTAATACAACACTGCCCTCAGGCTAATAGAACACTTTCCCTCAGGATAATAGAACACTTGCCCTCAGGCCAATAGAACACTTGACCTCAGGCCAATAGAACACTTGCTCTCAGGCTATTATAACCATGCCCTCAGGCTAAATATAACCAGGCCAAACCCAATGTATAATAAGAAATATTACACAAATTTTCTCTCAAGAAAATGCAATACACAATATAATCATGGAATACCCTTGGGTATCCTAGCCAAATAGCTAAACAGAGGAATGCACCCCCGGGGTGGTCTTGGATCCAGGCATTGATCCCAAACATCAGTTTAAACTTATCATTAGTTTATCTATACAATTATAGATATCCTTTCAGCATAGGCCTTATCCATACGACACCCCAACCATTGGTGCGTAGCACAATGGTACACAATTTTCACACAACAGTTGTAAATAAGTATCAAACCACCTACCTCGATCTCTACTGATCGATATACGTGAACGATGCTTCCGGAATCTTCCAAGAATGACGTAGATCTGGGATAAAAGAATTTCCTTTCAAATATAAATAACTTTCCCTAGGGAAATAATTGGTAAGAACAGTGCAAGGAGAGGGGAGGGATTACTCGTACGGTTCCAACGTGATCGGTGGAGGCAGAATCGGATTCCCAGTGCGCAATTGGGTGATCTCCAAAGCTCTGGCCTTCCTCCTGAGCTCCAAATGGTGGTTCTTCCTCCTCTACCAAATGAGGATGCTACTGCCCATTTTAAGCGAATAAAAAAAACTACACGGTGTGTACTCTCAAGTACACGGTGTTTACTTTTCATTTTTTTAAACTGTTCCCCTGGCAGCTTCATTCCACTGCAATATTGTTCATCTGTCGACATGAGTACACGACATGTATTCCTGATTACACAGCGTGTACTGTCGCTCCGTTGGCGGCTGCCTCCACCGCCCTACTGTTCACCTGCCAACTGATTACACGGTGTGTAAATATAATATACATGGCATGTAGTCAGTTTTTCCACTCTTCATTGCTGACAGGCCTATACGCCCTGTGTACTCCTCCCACACGACCAAAGTACACAACACATGGAAAAGTACACGGCGTGTACTCACAAAAGTGGGATTTTCCCCCATTTTACTTATTTTCTCAAAAACACTCAAGGAAAAGGAAAATAAGAAACTCGTACCTCAAGAATAAGAACCGGTTTCTTACATCCTTCCTTTGATTGAAGGGTATTCACCTAGATGTCATACATAAATTGATTGGTTAAATTTTTTCATTATCATATACCCTTTATCTATCAGTGTAAATAACGTATTATTAATTATCTTTATTGAATGGTATTTTCCTATAATGTCACTTTATGTTATTAGATACACATTTATTATCCATGGGTTTATCATGTTATGATTATTTATGGATTTATGAATTTTTTGATTATGTGATTCCATTTTAAAAGGATATGAAAGAAAATTATTCTATGGGTTATTTATGATATGGTTAATTTTACATGGACCACATATATATATCGATGATAATGGGTAAGGTCATATATCTCCCTCCAACACATTATTTAAGAGTTTATATATCATGATATAGGTATTCTCGAGTACTTTTCGGTTTCTCATAAGCATGGTAATGGATGGTGTGGCTCATGAAATTTATGTTCCTTATATTAATTTATGTCCCATATTTGAAATATGTTTCATAGTTTTATTATTATTCTCATGAATATATCATTCTCTCATGAATCGTGTTTATTGAATAACTCCTTTGATTCATATATTATTGTCTATAAATATTTATTCCATGATTTATGACCTAATATTTTTTGGGTATTATTTTATTATGTATCCTAATTATAACTTATATTCTCATTTTATGCTCTCTTATGATATCTTATTTTTATCCCTTATGTTTACCCTTACCGAGCATCTGAGGTCACCCCTTTATTATGTTTATATTTCACCAGTTTATGAAGATAAGAAAAGTATTAAATGTATATAAGATTATATTATGTAGATAATTATTGGGATATATTAAAGACTTGTTATATATTAAGCAGTTTCTTACATAGTGGGAAAATTTCTATATGTTTAAAGGGGCATGAGTTTTGTTAGTGAATATTTTATCCTAATTCTCTAGAAATATAAACCTAAATGATCTTGGGAATGTATTGTAATAAAATATTTGATTTATGTAATTTAATATTGATGCACACTTTGATATGATACTATGGTAGGTATCAGAGTGGGTTTTAGATTACTTTTTAGATTATAATTATATTGTTTTTGGAAAAATTAAGAGTTAGAAATGTTATCAAAGGTTGATAAGTTATGGTTGATTATAATTTCAAAGGTATAGGTATCCCTTTAGGTCGATTGAGTTAATATTCTAGGGATTTATATAAGATAAATTTAGTGAAAACTCTAGGGATAAGTCTCAGGGAAAAGTCTAAGTATAGGATAACATCCTAATGTTTTCGAAAAGTAGAGACTGTGTGGTATTCTTTAAAATAAAATCCCTATCTAGATACTACAAGTAGATATAGGCTCTATAATATATGTAATTGAGGGTAATAACCCTAAAATGGGTATATTGTTTATTAACTCAATCATCACCTAGTGTATGATAAAGAGACATAGTTGCACACCTGGTTTGATACTCCTAGGAGATATGATTTGGTCTGTAACATTATTTTTAGAAACCATTATAAAATATTTATTTCTTAATTACATTAAGGTATTTGGTTAAGAAGTACAAGATAACCTAACTTACAAAAAATTAGATTAAATTAAAATTTTAAATGTTGAAATTAAGGTTTCATTATAGAATACATATTAGGATTGAGTTTTTATATTCATATGATCATTTAATTTGATTTTATTAATAAATATTTTGGGTTTTATTATTTGGTTGAAACAATATCAAGGAAATGAATTAGATAAAGGTATTTATCTTGAAATCATTGTATCTTATAACTGAATAAGGTAGAATACATAACTAGTTGACTATATTATTATATTAATGTTATGATATAAAATGTGAGTATCCTAGTCTTACCTAAGGTAGTGAGGATAATATCTTAATAAACATTAATTTTTTATGCTCTTGGTTATTTTTACTAGTGAGTTATATTTATTGATGATATTCTGATATATTCTAAAAGTTATGATAATTATGTGAAACATATAAGGATTGATCACCAATAATTTTTTATTTAAAGAATTAGAAACATGTATTAAATGGTATCAATAGAATGGAAAATTTATTTTACAACAATTTTATATTTTTTGGGATAACTATTAGTTAACACGTGATTGAGGAATGGATAACTCTTAGGTTTAATATAATCTTGATATTGATATAATAATGGTTTTATTGGTTTTGAAAAAGTATGTTAGGAAGTATTGGTTACATCGGGATTTATAATTGATTCATGATATTTATGGTGAAGTTAAACATCTTTTTTGTATTTTGATATATATTTTCTTGTGTGTGATTTTATACCATTTGAGGGTTAAAGATCATGTTAACTTATGGAAGGATATATAGTTTTTTTATAGTTTAATGTGTGGATGATTTTGAATGGTTTTGATGAAATTATGTCATATAAAATATATGATTACAGTATATACATACTTGGGTATAAGATTGTATGAATGGATAATGTTGTTTTAGGAAAGATAATAACTTAATCTAGCCAAAGAGAGTATGGTAGATGTAATATTAGAATTTATATCTCAAATTATAGATGTTTTAAGAATATCCTAACCAACTATCATTACTTATGGATAATTAACATTATGTGGTAGTAATTTATTTAAGGGGGGAGAATGTAACACCCTAATATTTTAATATGTGTTTTCCTCTAAGTAAAATGTGTTTGATAGCTTTCTCCATACATATCACCAAACTAAAACAAAACCATTATATATATATATATACAATATATAAATATTATTTATTTTTTCTAAAACTAGTCATTAAATTAGTAGGTATGAATAGTATCAATCAAATTATAAAATGTATTTATATATAAAGGTTAGCACATGAGCCTTAGACCAGTTGGTGAGGTCTCTCTAAGTGCATCCACGAGACCCAGGTTCAAAACCAGGCAGAGGCATAATTTGGGGGCACTGTAGCAGGCACTATAACAGGCACTGTAGCAGTTACTATTCGGTACTATAGTAGCCAGAACTATTCACCTTGGGCCACCAGTTTGGGCTTCGAGTCCTTAAGGACTTCGGGACACCCAAGGCCTTTGGGTCAATAAGGCTTTCGGGCTACCTCAAGGCCCTCATGGCCACCTGATTTGCAGTTGCACAGATAGATTCTACAAGGAACGCTCTAGAGGAGGAAAGAGCAGGGCACATCCACTAGTGTAGGGCTAAACGGACTTTGGAAGAATGAGAGGGTATGTAATTTTACATTGGTACCACGCCTGTGCACCCCTGTACATGGAAATGCCAGCCGAACAATCATGCAAAGGTGGAGAGCTGATCACAATGCAGATGCTAGGGAGGAGCAGTTTCAAGTAGTCATAGTCTGTATGATTTCCTTAAGACCTATGGGTCATGTAATGTCTCCTAGCCTATGGGAAATGTAATTCCTAAGCCTACGGGCCTTGTAAGGGTTCCCTCTCATCCCATGAAAGGGGGTTTATCAGAAAATCAATAAAAAAAAGAAGGCCTTATGTCCATAAAAAAGGTTATTTTATACAAATTTACTTACATCATTATTGTATTTAAGAATCAATATTTTTATACCTTGTAATTTTTATTAAATAAAACTAGGTATATAATTTTTAGATAATTAGTTTAATAAAATATAATATTTATTGATTAATTATATCTTTATTAGTTTTTTATAAATTAATAAAAATAAGAAAAAGTATTTTAAAAAACTTATTTTCCTTTTAAAACAGTTCTTCTCTATTCTTTATAATTTTATTTAAAATTTAAATTTATATATTTTATAATGTTAAATTGAAAAATAATATTCATTTTTGGGTTAATCATAAGAAAATTATCTTAGAAAAAATGGATTTTTCTAAAAAGATTGATTCTTAGGTGAATAGTGAAAAATATCGTTTTTATAAGAAAAAAGACACACCTTTTATGATATTATTAGTATATAAGTATAAATGTGAAATTCAAGAAAGAATTTTATAAGAAAATATATACATGTTATATGTTAATTTATAATTTAATAAATGAATCTATAAACCTATATTATACATTTTAAAGCTTGAGTTATATTTTTAAAAAAAGTTTTTAAGAAATTATACATTTGTTATTTTAAAATTAATTTTAAAAAATTTTAAAAAAATATTCAAATATAATTAATTTTAAATTTTGAATCATTATGTATAAATTATATAATAATTTCCATTTTATTTTTTGTTCATAAAGGATAAATTACCTGGGTAAAATCTAGTTTCCATGGTGAAAACCAAAATGGTAAAAATGAGTAACCTAAGAGGTAAAGGTCCTAAAATATTAAAAAATGTTTTTAATTGAGTTTTTGGGGAGTTTCATAGCCTTATATCTTCCACACTCTATTATTTATCAATTATGGTGCCACATTCCTTGGTATTGAATTCCCATTATTGAAAAGTTTTGGGTATTTACAAAAATTTCATCCCTTTTCACTTATAAAAGGGGAACTCCTATATCTCAAGTCCTCTCACACCAAAACCCATTTATTTTAGCCTAAAATCAACCCAAAAATATAATAAAAATTACTAGAGACCTTAAATATGTTATTATCTTCTAAAAATACCATATCTCAAAGGTTTACCTTCTTTTCAAGGTAGATAATCCAAGAAGTGAGGTATAAATATCTAACAGCTCCTTTCTCGTTTCTATTTATTTATATGCCATTATTCCTCAAAAAACTAAATTAAAACATATTAAAATTAAAAAATTATTATCACTATTATACAGTTATTTTATTATGATGATGGAAAGAGCATCAACCATCCTCTCCTTTTTTATTCATAAAAATGAAAATGTGAATTGTGCATTGTGCAGACTACCGCCTCCATGGTACAATATGTTTCATCCTACTTCACCACCATACAATTATGATACTAATGGTGAATTTAATATATATAATTATTAAATTTAAGAAATATTTTATATTTTTAAATGATAAACCATATTACTCATTTTCTCTATTCTATAGAAAATGAAATCGTCATCCATACATACGTGTCAACTACAGCCACCATTAAATGGTCGATTTTTATTTTTATTTTCATCACCACCTTTCAAGGATTTTAATGATAATGGGTTTAGAGGATAAATATGATTCTTATGATATGAATAAGTTTTTTTTAATAAAAACTGAATAACTTATTAATAATATGGATGATAAACAATTTTTATAAAATAAATTGTCACAAATGAGCGAACTAAGAGGAAAAATCAATTTATTCATATTATGTAATATTTTAATATCATTTAATTATACTTATACTTCATTAAAATTCTGAAATATCACACTAATAAACCCTAAATATGATCATTATTCTTCTAAATGATGATATTACAACTAAACCAAGGCATGTTCATGTTTGGGTCGGTTTAACTACATACTTGAACAATGTTATGAATTTATATCATGGATGATGATGGAAAATTAATTATTGGTATAATATGATATAAATATGTAAATAATTATTATTTTTTGGTTTTTTAATGGCAATAATATTATTAAACTCATTAATTAAGCAAACACCTTTTTTTCATCAAGAATCGCCAAAACATGCTTATTATCAGTTTCATCTTCAAAGATAAAGACCATATTACTCATAAAAGGAATTTAAAATATCATAAATTATTATAAATAATCTCCAATATTAACATTAATGACCAAATAAGTTAAATATTAAGATTATAATTAATAACAACACTACTATTATGAAACTTGTTCAAAACAATTGTGGTTACTCACACCCGATATTGAAAATAGATAACAAAATAATTAATAAAAATGAAGATAATAATTAAAAATAAAATTAAAAAAAAGTTTATATATATGAAAATGGTTCTAAAATAGGTGATTAAGGTATTTATATTTTTTATATAGGAGCTTAGAGTACATTTGACTAAGTGGGGAAACAATGTAATGGTTTCTTTGTCAAATTTCCAAATTTATGGGACATGTTTAATATTGTGCACCATAATTTATTTTATATGATGTATTCAATACCCAATTATTTTCACATATGAAAATATATTCTATTTAATGTTATTTTAAGGTCCATTTCGTGATTTTCTCCTCAATATCCTTTTATATTTATGTTACCAATTCTGTAAGTGTTTCATCAATTCAATTTCTGATTCATTAGGTCTTAGACTTTCTTAATTGGATATAATATTCATTTTTTATTTTAACACTAAATTTAATTATTTTATATGGTTTTTCCTATTATTATATTGGGAAATTAATTCTAATCATTAATTTATAATTCTTTGATAAAATATTTTATGAAATGAAAGTTTGATATTGGTAAGAATAATTTACATTCTTACCAATGAATGTTTTCTTCCATGCCCATCATTTATTTCCCACAAAAATTCTCTTATATTTTTGGGAAAGATGATATGGATTAATTTATATGATTATCATAATTCTCTTTAACCTTTTTCAAAAGGAATATTTAATACTCATTTTACAATGTGGGTTTTCATGAAAATTCATATCTTTAATACACCTTAATTCATGATTTACTACATAAAGATACAATTAGTACAACCCCAGAAGATCATGAGGCCTAGTGTTTTGGGGAAATTAGATACATGATGTAATAACTTGAAAAATAAATATAATATATTTAATTAAGAACTCTGAAACATGACCTTATTTTCTTGGATCTTCTAAAATAACATGGGATAACCTAGTATTGTACATAAGAAAGGGGTGAGCTATAAATCATGATAAGGGATTAATAAAATCATAGAATAAGGTAAATGAGTACATTTAATCCAAGATTCCTATCAAGGAAACATAAGAGGGGTGAGAATCATAATCTTAAATAATGAGGAATGGCATAACATGATAGCATAAAGGCAACATGTGAATGTAACAACAAAATAAAACATGACATTATAAACTTTAGTCAAGGATAACCACCAAGAAAAAATAACATATTGTCCTTAGGATAACCTCTATAACACCATACATGTCATCTCATAAGAATAAAACATTACCCAATTAATTGGAGGGACATATAATTCTAGGCCCACCTGTCACTTTCACATCATGTATATGCATAAGCGTGCCACATAGATCATACAACATAAGTATGTATTTCATCACTTTTAATACAATGATTAAGGAGTGTGAGATAAATAAATGGAATTTCCTAATAAATTAAGTATATTTACATATTTTTTAATACCATTGAGTGGAAATTGGGATGGGTATTCACGACATAGAGGTTTGGCATGTAAAATCATATGATATTTTTGGAAGCATAACAGGTGTACATAAAGGTTTATATATGGAGTTAATGAGAGATAAAGGGGTATATAATTACTTTTAAATAATAATTAAAGTAATATGGATGTGTAAAAACATATCCCAAGTTGAATAATTAGAAATAAAAAAGGCATGACATAAAGAAGGTGCTTGAATAAAAAGGAGAAGAAGAGGATCTATTTCCTTGATAAGATGCTTTTAAAATCATGGGAAGGGATTATTATGAGATTGGTAAAACATTGGGAGGACTATATTGAGGTAAATAAAGACTAATTTCATGATCAAATGGTTTTTAGTGAAGAGTAATAGGATTTTCAATGGGTTTATATAGAAAAATATAGGAGAATTCTTTATTAATTTTAAAACTTTGGTTTTGGAATCTATATGATAAAGTAATCAAAACCACGATCCTTATCATGGTATTTACCAATGGTTTTTTTAAATAGGAGTTTTTTTAATTATTTAATATGTTTATGAACCAAAATAATTAAAATAATACCCTTGGTAATGTGGAAGTGAGTCATGTTTATAAATAATTGATTTTAAAACCTTAAAATATAATATAGGTTTTTGAGGATTCATTAAGGATTTATAAAATTAATAAAATGTCTTAAAAATGCATTATTTTAAAGGGTAAGTATATATTTGGTCTTTTATACATTTTATGGTATATATTACATCACTTTTGGATCATTATGATGTCATAATACATACTGTATATTTATGCCATATTTACTTTTTACCCAAAAATTTGACTGCCTTAGAAAATTATGAAAAAAATAGCCTTTTAATAATTTCAACATGCATATTTCAAAAATAATTTTTATTTTATAAAAATAATTTTATAAATATTATAATTTTAAATTTTAAATAAAATCCCCATTTATTGAAAAATACTAGTTTTTTTACAGTAACATTTTTCTGACACTTATAAAAACTATATTTTACTTAGAAAAATTATATAATATTTTATATTTAATAAATATTATTTAATAATAATATTTTATTAAAATATATTTTATTTCAAAATGTATTGAATACATCAAAAAGAGTGTGTTGATTGAAACTATACATATCCAAAAAATATAATTTGTTTTTCACCGTATCAAAATACAATTTTTATCAAACATATTATTTAATAATTATAAAATCATAATAAAAGGATTAATATATTAATTATTTTATTAATAAAAAATATATATAAATTCATACTATTAGGGTCTTGATACATAACAATTTATTACATCAGTGAATTCGCTAAGGGTAAGATATGTGATGATTAGATTTTCTTATGGCGGTTCAGAATACATGGTTTGGGTCATGATCTCGATGAGTTTGGAATTCTCCTAAAAATGGTTTTTTTTCATGCTTTATTTATTAAATATTATATTGGGATTGTTCAAGGGTAAATACCAGTGATTTTATATCGCTTAGAATCTCTGATAAATGAGATTCATAGGGTGTGATCCAACTGGTCGAGGTCGTCGCTTATTCCATCTATGTCAATTGGACTTTATCATAACCCTTAATATACTAATATTAATTGTCACTATAAAATTGATATATTATCAAATTTTGTGATTCTAAACATGATTTTAAATGATATAACTTTTAGAATTCTAAAATAACCAAAATAAGTGCATGTGTTTTCTATAACTAAATTACTTGATAAGGAAATTATTCATTCAAAAAAGTAGTTTAATTTATAAAAGCTCAGGTTGTTACATTCTTCCCCTCTTTAGAAATTTAAACCTAGAAATTTTCATTTTATACACTAAAATAGATTTGGGTACTTTTGTTTCATCACCTCTTCTAGTTACCTTGTTGCTTCCTAAAACTTTTAGTTCCACCACAACACTTTGACCAGGTGAGTTTTCTTATTTTGTAGAACTTTGTCTCTATGATCTATTATCTTTATCATCTTCTCCTATTATTAAATATCATTCTCCAAAAGTACCACCTCTAGATTCAGTACATGTGAGGGTTCTAGTATATAATTCATTAATAGGGATACATGGAACACATAATGTACTTGAGATAAGTTAGGTGGGATTTCTAGAAAATAGGCCACTACTCTGATGTGATTGAGGATCTGAGGGGCCAATATTACTCAGAGTAAGCTTTCACTTCTTCCCAAACCTCATGAATTTCTAAAATTATGAATAATGAAGGAACACTTTATCTCTAACCTCAAACTCTAGGTCTCGTTAATGATTTTCTATATATATTTTATGTTGACTTTGTGTGAATTTCATATGAAACTAAATTATCTGAAACTTATCTATCATCTCTTGGATAAGATCAATTCCCATTAGCTTCCGCTCTCCAAATTCAACCCAACATGTCAAATTCTAACACCTCTTTCCATACAGATCCTCATAAGGTACCATTTGAATTATAGAATAGAAAATTTTGTTATATGATAACTCTACTATGGTAAGGTGTTGGTCCCAATATCCTCGGTAATCCATTGAACATGATCTTAGCATATCCTTTAGAGTTTTAATAGTACTTTCAAACTGACCATCTATCTGAGAGTGATAAGCAGTACTGAATCTCAATTCTATATCCAATTATTTCTGAAGGATTTTAAAAAACATTGAGTTAAACCTTATATCTTGATCAGATATAATATGGATTGGAACTCCATGTAGTCTTACCACTTTCTTTTTGTATATCTTGGAGATTTAGACAAGATAGAAATATTCTTTGATAACTATAAAATTTGTTGACTTGGTAAGGAGATCAACTACTACCTTGATGGAATTATTTACTTTATGTGTATTAGGGAGTCTTATAATGAAATATCTGGTTATATTTTCCCATTTCCATACTGGTATGGGAAATGGTTTCATCATACCCTTATACTTCTATCATTCGTATTTGAATTATTGACATGCTAAGAATCGAGATAAAAACTCCACAATATCCCTTTTCATGTTATCCCACCAGAATTTTTTCTTCAAATATATACATATATGAGTACTTCTTAGATTAATAGAGAAGGATGAGATATGTGGATCATCCAAAGGTTCCCAATTCATTTTTTTTATGGGACACATATCCAAGTTACAAACCTTATAACTCCAACTTTAAAAAAATTGAACTATGGAATATTCACTACCTTCTTCTATAGAAACTCGTCATTTTTGGGCCTCCTTGATCCTCTCAATATTAGAAAGTTGGGTAGTTATTTTATAAAGGTAGTATGAATATCATTTTATTATTCCTATATACATCCTTTTCATGTCTAAGAATATTGGATCCCTTTCAATCCTCATTTTGGATAACATTTTGGGATCCTTATTACTCAGATCATATTCCACTTTTTTCACCTTCCCATGATGGTAATAGATTGAACAAGAATAATCCTTGATCATATCTAACCACCTTTATTGTAATGTATTAATCTTATTTTGTGTGAATATATACTTGAGTATTTTATAGTTCGTATATATGTCACACTTTTCTCTATAGAGATAATGTCTCCAAATCTTCAATGTAAATATCACTACTACCAATTCTAGATCATGTGTTAGGAAGTTATATTCTTGAATCATTAATTGGAAATAGTCATAGTCTATCATTTTATCATCTTTCATGAGCACACAAACTAATCCCTTTTTTGATGCATCACTATAGATCAAAAACCCTTCCCCACTAGTGGGTAATGTGAGTATAGGATCAGTGATTGGACTCTTCTTCATCTCTTTAAATATTTCTTCACATTCATCATTATAGAAAATCTTGACTCCATTTTTATTATGCTTAGTTAGTAGGCTTTAAAATCATAATAAGTTTCACACAAATCAATGATAGTACCTAGCTAATCTAAGGAAACTATAGATTTCTATCCTAGATACTGGTATTGTCCATCCATTAATTGCCTCTATTTTTTAAGGATCCATAGATATCCCTTTTTTGGTGATAACATTCCAAAATAAAGATACATTCTCCAACCAAAACTCACATTTACAATACTTTTCATATATATTTTAATTCTATAAGGTTGTAAGTACAATATTCAAATTCTCCTCATGTTTCTACATACTTTTGGAGTAGATAAGAATATAATATATAAATACTACCATAAATTTTTCAATGTAATCTCTAAAGACTCTATTCACCAAGTCCATGAAGATAGTTAGAGAATTAGTGATTCCAAATGGAATCACTATGATTCATAGTACCAATAAATTATATGAAAATCATTATTAGGGATATCCTCTTTCTTCACCTTTACTTGATAATATCCTATCTAGATATCCACCTTGGAGAAGTATTTGAATACATGTAGCTAATCGAACAAGTCATATATCCATGGTATATGATACTTTTTCTTTATCATGGTCTTTTTTAACTCATGATAAAAAATGTAGAGGTGAATTGACCTATCCTTATTCTTAATGATAAGAACCAATGCACCCAATGTGAAGCACTTGGGAATATAAAACCTTTATCCATATTCTCTTGTAATTATTTCATCAACTCCCCAAGTTTAATAGTTGTTATTTTATATGGAATCTTTGGTATCGATAAATCTTTGGGTATAAGATCATTTGAGAACTCAACCTCACGGCTAGGAGGAAGACCAAGGAGTTCTTCATGAAACATATCATCAAATTCCCAAATAATGGGCATGTTATCAAGGATGATCTTTTATTTACTGTCAATCATTTTAGCTAGATATTCATTCTTTCAATGAAATAATATCCCTGCCTAATATTTTGATACTAAAGAAGATTCATCCTCCTCCTTGAACTTATATAGAATCATAGGGAAATTTATGATACAGAGGTTTATTTCCCTATATTAGAAATTTATAAGGGATCTATACAATGAAATTCAATCGATTCCCAAAATAGCATAAAATTTTTATAAGGGGATTATAATGATGTTTTCTAAAAAAATAAGCCCACAAATTTTTACTAGAGATGATTTGTATTCTTGGGACATAATAATTGACCCATTTTTCATATTCACTTCTAACTCAACTTGCATGTTTTGAGGTGATGTTTTAATATTTATACTAAACATGCATGATATGATATAATTCATAGAACTATAATAAAAAAGTGAATTCATTATTATTGAATAAATAACTAGAGTAAATCACACCACTTTATTATCAAGATCCACCTCGACAGTTGTGATGGCATAATCTTTCCCCTATTCTCTAGGCCTTGGAGGTTTTTGTCTTTTGTTGTCATCGACAACCCTTGTCTTAGGGAATTTATATGCATAGTTTCCTTATTTAGCATATTTGAAACATTGGACATTAGGTTGAGGGTTTATTGAAGCATTCCTTTCATCCGTCACATTGGTGGGCTTCTCTTGTCAGCAATCACTAGATAGGTTTCCTTCCTTATATCACCTAACTCATTTCCTTTTCCTCCTTCATAAATTCTCAAGATGTTTCTTCCCACACTTTTTACAAGTGGTTTTTTGGACATTATTTACACTATTAGATTTCTCCATTGTACCACCAGAATTAAACTTCATTTTCTTCTTCTTATCCTTATGAGAACTTTGAGATTCACTTATCTCCATTTTCACTTTAAGGGAACAACAGAAAATTTACTCATAGTTATAAAATTATTGAATGGATAGGGATATTTATATAGTTTTATTTATCTCACCAAATAATCATTCAACTTTAATTTTAAAGGTAATGAAAAATCTAGAGATGTATTGTTCAAGCCCTATGTAGTTTTCCTCAAACACCTAAATGGATTCTTCTTTCTTTTAATTGATTCTATGGAAATACATCTCAATTTTATGTTAGCTATTAAAAGAAAATTATTTTTTAAATAACATTTTATGAAATTCATTCCACTCCATCACTTCAGTATCCTCCTCATAATTTGTATTTTTGACAAATTTCTACCATTGATCATATTCTTCCTCCGTATGATAAACAGCTAGTATGAAATTCTCTTAATTAGAGCATTGAAGAATGGAGAATATCTTTTCAATGGATTTGATACATTGATTCATAATTAAAGGATAAAAATATCCACTAAAATTCATGATCCTTTATCTCATAAAGGTCTCAATTGAAAATTTCTCTTTATTAGGGGAATTTTGGAATTTCTCCTAATTTAATGTTTGGTTCAAAACATGAGTTAACTGAGAAAGTGTTTTCACAAAATTCTCAATTCCAACTCCCATTGGGTTGGGAATCTCATATAGACGATCATCACATTACCCCTTACATTGATTATTGGATCAGTTTATCATATTTTTGGCCATTGACTAAAAACAATGGGAAAATTACAGCTGTGTATTATAAAACTATGAAACACATAAGATGAAAACTATGAACATTGAAGGGATAACTCATAATTGATATATATATATTTAACCTATGAATTAATAGGTTTCAATCTAATATATCCATGATATTTTTCCTAACATAAAATCTTATGGGAATTTTTGTTTTCCTAATAATAGTTCATAAAGATCTTATGAATTTACCAAAGAATATCCCCAAGATTGTAAAACTAGGTATACAATAAGGGTATTTTTCATAAACTAGGTGATGATCATGTACAAATCTTTGCACCCTTTTTGGGGTTATTACCCCTAGGTACCTCTGTGCCATATCCATATCCACTTGTAGTATTTGGATAGGGATGTATTTTATTAGAAACCACTTACTATATACTTTACTAAAATTTAGGGATGTTTTTTATGTTTAGTATTATCCCTAATTATTTCACCATAGATTCTTTATCCTAATCCCAAAAATAATAATACATTCCTTTGATACCAACTATAACAACCCATATATTTAATACACCTTAATTCAGGATTTATTATACAAATATACACATAGTATGAACCAAAAAGATCATGATGCGTAGTTTATTTATGAAATTAGGTACTTTCCATAACAATTTTCAAAATAAATACAATATAATTAATTAAAAACTCTGAAACATTCCCTTATTTTCTTTGGATCTTCTAAAACTATATGGGATAACCTAAGGATGTACATAATAAAGGGGTGAGCTATAAATACCAATAAGGGATTAAGAAAAGAATTGAATTATGTAAATTTGTACATGTGATCAAAGATTCATATCAAGGTAACATAAAAAGGGTGATAATAATAATCTTGTATAATGAGGCATGATATAATATGATAGCATAAAGGCAACATGAGAATGTGGAAACAACATAAAACATAACATCATAAACATAATTCAAGGCTAAAAAACAATAATAAATAACATATTTATCTTAGGATAACCTCACATAGACCATACATGTTATTTCATGAGAGTAAAATATTACCCGATCATTGGAGGGCAATATAATTCAGGGTGCACCCATCACTTTTATATCATGTACATGAATAAGTGTGCCACATGAATCATACAACATAAGGATATATTTCATTAATTTTAATCAAATGATTAAAGAGTTTTTTATAAATAAATTTAATTCTATAATAAATGAGTTATAGATACATATAGGTGAATACCATTGAGTGTAAATGGGGATGGGTATCACTACACAATTGTTTGGCATGAAAAATCGTAGGATAATTTCAGTGGCATAACAGTTGTACATAAAGGTTTATAGAAGGGGTGAATGAGAGAAAAAGGGGTCTATCATTACTTTTAAATAATAATTACCACAATATATATGTGTAAAAACATATCTCAACTTGAACAATTGTAAATCAAAAGGCATGACAGAAAGAAGGTGCTTGAATAAAAAGAAGGAAGAGAGGATCCCTTACCTTGAGAGGACACTTCTAAAATATTGGGAGGAGATTCTTAAGATCTTGGGGAAACCTTGGGAGGACTCTATAGAGGTAGAGTCAGAGTAATTTCAATCTCAAAGTGTTTTTAGTGAAGATTAATGTAAGTTTTATTGGGTTTGTATAGAAAAAGAGAGGAGGGTTCTTTATGAATTTCCAAACATAGGTTTTGTACTCTATATGATAAATTAATCAAAACCACAAACCTTACCATGGTTTTCCCCATTTTTCTACCAAATAATAGTGTTTTTATAAATTTTAAAACATTAAGAACCGAAATAATTAAACAAATATGTTTGGTGGTGTGGAAGTGAGTCATGTTTATAAAGAATTGATTTTAAAACATTAAAATAAAATATAGGTTTTGGAGGATTCCTTAAGGGTTTATAAGATTAATAAAATAACCTCAAATACACATTATTTTAAAGGTTAAATGTATATATGGTTGCGGATAACTTTTATGTCATATATTACATCACTTTTGGATAATTATGATGTCTTAATACATACCATGTAATTATACCGTGTTTAATTTTTACCCCAAAATTTTGATTGTCTTAGAAAATTATGAAAATATCATCATTGGATAATTTAAATGTGATTATTTCAAAAAAAATATTTATTTTATCAAAATAATTCTCTAAATATGATAATTGTCACTTTTAAATCAAAAATCCCCATTTATTGAAAAATACAAGTTTTTTTACAATAACAGTTTTAGGACCCTTATAAAAATTATGTTTGACTTCATGAAATTATATTATAACTTATATTTAAAAAATATTATTTAATAATAATATTTTATTCAAATATTATTTATTTTAATGTTTCTTTAATTCATCAAATAAAATTTCTTGATTGAAACTATACATATTCTGAAAAAACAATTTTTGTATAATCATATCAAAATCAAATTTTTATCAAACTTATTATTTAATCATTATAAAATAATAATAAGAAGAATAAATATAATCATTAGTTTATTAAGAATAAAAATATAAAAATTCATACTATTGGGGTATTTAAACACAACCCTTTATTAAACTAGTTAATTATCTAAGGTTAAGATGTGCAATTGTGTGATTTTATCAAGGTGTTTTGACATACATGGTTTGGGTCATGATCTCGATGGGCTTAAACATATCTCGTAAACAGTTTCATTTGTGCTTTAATTATTGATTATTGTATTTTTATTAGTCAGTAAAAATGATGAATGATGTTATCTCCCTCATAATCTCTAATAAAAGGGCTTAATAGGGTACAATCCTACTGGTTGAGGTCATCACTTCTTATGTCTGTGTTAATTGGACATTATCATAACCCTTAATATACTAATCTTAATGGTCAATGTACAATAACTATATTATAAATAGTTGTGATTCTTAATGGTTTTTTAAATTATATAAATTATATAATTCTGAATTAACCAAAGTAATTTCATGTGTTTTCTATAACTAAATTACTTGATAAGGCATTTATTCATTCAAAAAGGGAGTTTCATTTAAAAAATCTCAGGTCATTATTGTTTTTGAAAAACAGTATTTTAAAATATTTAAAAGGGTTTTCCATCCTTTCAAAATAAAATTTTTTATCTTCTATTCCATATTTATTTTGATAACCTTTGTATATTTTAAAGGTTCCATTATTGAAGTTTATTTTTCAAAAATACATATTTTCAATGTTTCCAATACACCTTTTTTTAAAATAACTTTTGAAAGTAACAGGTAACATTATATTTTTATGATAATGTTAAAAATGTTTTCTAAAATATCTTTTTATGTTTCCTTACATGTGGAAAAATAATTTCATCATCTTTTTCTTCTCTATGAAACCCCATAGTTATATGTTTTTTAAAAGAAATTCCGTTCTCCTGATTTTATAAAAAACATTTTCAAATGATTTTAAAAGATTAAGGACATGTATTATTTCCAAAAAAAAATTTCTAAAACTCATATAAAGTTTTTTTTCATCTTATCGTTTTCATTTGATATATCTCATTCTTGATCAAGGATATTATTCAGATGATAAAATCTAATTTCTTTCTTCATATGGATTATAAATATTCTTTTATATCATTGAAATAATCCACTATATCCTTTTTATTTCTTAACCATTAATCGTGAATAGGCATTAATTTTCTTCCAATGCATTTTCTTTGTGAACACTATATATTTACTTCCTCTAATTGAAGTGTGTTCATATAGATATCATACATCGATTGATTTTGGAAATAATTTTCTTAACCATATAACCTTCATCTATACGGAGAAAATACCATATGCTTTATTGTCTTGGTTGAATTGTATTTACCTATAATGTTACTTTATGTCATTGGATACCCATTTATTATCCATGGGTTTATCATGTTATAATTATTAATAGATTTATGAATATTTTCCTTATAATATTATATTTTCAAAGGATATGAAACCCATTTTCATTCCATGGGTTCTTTAGGATGTGATTGATTTTATGTATCATACATATGTATAGATGATTATGGATGGGGTATTATATAACCCTCCAATTCATTATTTAAGAGTTTATATCTCATTATATAGGTATTCATGTGTACTTTTTAGTTTCTCATAAGTGTGGGCATTTATGGTGTGGCTCATGAAATTTATGTTACCTATAGTAATGTATGTTCCATATTTGAAATATTTTTCTTTTTTTTATTTATTCGGATGGCTATTTTATGATCTCATGGATTATATTTATTGAATCAATCTTTTGATTCATATCTTATTGTATTTCAATATATATTCCATGATTTATAACCTAATATTTTTTTGGCATAATTTTCTTATATATCCTTATTATACCCATATGCTCATCTTATGATCACTTATGATCTTTTATTTTTATCGCTTATGTTTACCCTTACTGATCATTTGAGCTCACCCGTTTTTCATTTCCTTGGGTAATGAAGATAATAAAATTATTAAATTTATATAAGAGTATCTTATCTATAGTATTAGTGGGAGATGTTAAATATTTTTTATAGATTAAGATTTTTCTTAAATAGTGAAAAAAAATCATTAGTTGAAAAGGGAATATGTTTTGTTAATTAATGTTTTTTCCAAATTCTATAAAAATATAAACCTAAATGGTATTAGGAATGTATAATAATGAAATTTGTGCTTTAAGTTATGTAATTTATATGGTATCGTCTGTAGGATACTATAAATTCACCTTTTTATTTCACTATTAATTTGAGATATTATTGTTAGTTCCCTACTGAGTATATATGTGTTGGGACCAATGTTGTATTTGTTATCAATGATATTTCAATATATGTTTAGTGATTTTGGATAAAGTATTGATGCTTAGATAATTTTTATGGATTCATGAAATGGAATTGGATTTCATGTATGGACAATTTTCCATGTTTAAATATTAATATTGTTTGGACTGATCTTTAAATTCCAAAGACATGTGTTATAGAGTGTGCACATTTTTTACCACAAGTGATGACCATGAAAATATTTATTTGCATGGTTAATTAAAAAATCCTTGCATAATTGTTGAATTCCATGAAATGATGTTGAAGAAGAAATGCATAAGGATGTTTAATTGAAGAAGGTCGTGAAAAAAATAGATGTTCATATATATTTATATAGTTAAAACTACAAAACTTAGTTCACACATGCTATAAGAAATTGAAAATAAACTCGCTGGCCCAGGGAATCAACCTCGCAACCATGCCCCAAACCCCAACCCACCCACACCACCCCAGCTGACTGTAGGGGGAAAATAGAGCATTATATATATATATATTGGATGAAGAATAATTGAGGAAGAATAAGAGAAGTTTGATAACAAGTTGTCTTTGGATTTTAATTTAGGATGGATTTGAATTAAATTTGATAGTTAGATTTATTCTAAGTTATTTATATCAATGGCCTTGCTAAAAATTGCGTCAACCAATAGCCCTGGTTAAACCAGCTCAACTGAGGGATCATATGGGACCCAAAGGTCAACCACACCAAAGGGAACCAACTCAAGAAAAACTATGGGAATAAATGAAGGGAGTTCCCATGTATAATGCCCACAGAGAATGAATGGGAGTAGTGGTGGTTCCATTGTGCGAGGCGGCATGGCAGCAAGGGGAGCTAGCATAGGGTAGTGCCAATGGGGGATTAGGATTTCTAACGAGCTGATGGATCATCGATATTAACATACCATGGCCCCAACACATGTTAAGTCTGATGTGAGACATGTGAATAATAGTTCTATAACTCTACCATTAAAATGATGGGAAAATGTGGGCCACTCAATATGGATGATCTCGACCGTTCGATCAGTTTTGGGTGATTGTCTTCAACCTTTCTTGCTCTAGGGATCTATGGAGCATGGTAATTCTACCATTTATGAGCCACAACTGAGAGCCTTCAGATCAAACCCAGTCCAAGAACACATTTAAGTTGACCACAATGATGTCATGTGATCTAAGATATATCTAAGCACACATTTTGTTCTATATTAATGAACCTCCATTAATGAAAAAGTTTAACCTTTTACGTGATGATTTTCTGATGAAGTTGACTGCCTGGATGAAGTAAAATCATATATACATGCATTGGTATGATTTAAATTATTCATTAATGTAGCTTTGTATTGCATGCATGTAAATTGAATGAAGAAATGATAATTTTTGTGATGTTTTCTATCAGTGGAATGAAAGGAGAAGAAATAGAGAACTCGATCCTTTGGGTGTTTAAATTAGGTACGGATAGTGAGATGGGATATTTTTTAACCACTTGAATAATGGAGATGTTGAGTCTTTGGGAATTTTTTGATAGGCATGTATCCATGATATATGAGTAGTAGGTGATTATTTACCTGTATGAGAAGAATAGGCCACCTGATCACCTCAAGTATTCAAAATGAAGAAGCATGCATATGGACTATGTGTTATGGGAATTTTAACACTTCATGAAGGAATAAGGAATCCCAAAACCTTCAGGCCTTTATGTGAGTTTCATACATGCATGCATTCATGATGGGTGAGCCATGGGTTCTTTTGCATCCACGTGAAGAAGAAGATACCCCCTTGGGTATTTTGAGATGCATATAATGAAAAATAATATACCCAACCCATCATTTGGGTATTTTATAAATGAGCATAAAATAAATACCCATAGATCAATGGGGTTTTTAAATAAGGATAAAATAATACCCAAAAATAATGTGGTATTCAAGAATGAGAAATGAATAATACCCACATTCATTTGGGTATTAAATTTTAGAAATATAATACCTAGAACCATATAGATGTTATTATTTGAAGGAGAAAATTAAATGTGTTTAATTTTTAATCCATTTAATTGATGATTTAAATGATGAAATTTAAATCTTGGATTTATTTTGAGACCCTATGCACCATGTTGTTTTTTTGTATAAATATGTGCATGCGGGTTATGAGAAATGTGTATTGTATTGAAATATCCTTTGAGATACTGATACATTATTTTATTGAAGAAAGAATGAGTTTGAATCTAGGACCATTTTGAAGAAGAAGCAACTTGTGTTCCTGAACACTCAAAGATTGAGGATAATCCAAATTGCACCAAATCTGGAAGGATTCTTGAGACTAGAACTACTGAAGCTATTGGGTAAGTACATGAGAAAGTAAAATCCTACAAGATCATGAAGGAAGATAAAAGGTCAAACTGTAGTGGTTTAAATCCTTCAACAAAGGTGAAGCATTTTGGTTGGTGTTGGGAGTAGTAAAAGTCTTATAGTTATAGATAGAAGTAGAAGGAGTATTTCAGTTGGATTTGGATCAAGAAGTATTTTGGTTGGAGACAAAAGAAAATAGAGTCTCTTAATTGGATCCAGATCATAATTATTTAATTTGGTAATGAAAGAAATTGTATTCACTTATGTAGATAATGAAGAGAATCCATATAGAGGTGTCTAACCAACATGGAAAGGAGTGGGTATTTCATTGCCGAACCTTGTAAATACTATGTTCTACCCTCTCTTATTTTAATACTTCACACAAGGTGAGGTTGATAGATTCTACTAAGTGTATTGAGAACCATAACATGTTCAAGAGGATGAATTGAAAGCAATTGTATTCACTTATGGAGATAATGAAGAGAATCCATGTAGAGGTATCTAACCAACATAGAAAGGAGTATGTATTTCATTTACAAACCTTATAAATACTATGTGCTATCCTATATTATTTTAATACTTCACACGAGGTGAAGTTGATAGATTCTACTGAGTGGATTGATAACCATAACAATTTCAAGAGGCTGCATTCAAAAAGTAAAATAATTCATAAAATGAGTATACCACCGATCCCCCCCCTCTATGGAACCTTATCTAGGCTGGAACTCAACAAGTGGTATTAGATAATAGGTAACCTCTAAAGTTTCAATGAGTTTTAAATATATAATTTGTTGAAGATTACAATGATCTCATTTCCCTTATTTTAAAAAAAATCAAAAAGTGGTAAAATGAATGAGGAAGTATAACATTTTCCTAAGAAGAATCTAATGAGTGGAGCTGAAATCAATATCCTTGCCTCTCATGAAAAGAGGATTAAGAAGAATCCATCCTAGAAGTTTTTTATACAATCAATGTAAAATGAGAACCTTATGTTATTTCTAATTATAATCGTTGTGTTGGGAAAGAATGTAAAATTTCAAAATCACTCTTAGAGCTAACATAAAAAATGTGATTCTGGTGATTATGAGGTAACAACATCAAATTAATTTTTGGTGCTTCCTGAGTGGTAAATCCCATAATCCTATATCCAAAAGACCAAGGTTTGAATATTGGAAATCTTCTTTTTGGATTTATGATGCAGGTGGTGATGTGGGTATGATGGATGTAGGCAGTGACGCAGGCATGACGAGGGAAGGGGGTGATGTAAGACCTATGACATAGGTAGGATGATGAAAGCATGGTGTTGAACTAGGCCTTTGTTCTATGTTATTGGGACACTTTTACTTGGTCTTATGGGCTATATAATGGTTCTCCCTCTCACTGGTTATAAAGAGGTCTTTTATTTCATAATAAAAAGAGGTTTGGACCCTAACTTTAAAAAAACATCAAGTTTTTATTCCAAGTAATGCTCATATAACAAAAAATAAGATCAATGGAGAATCTTTCATGATTTTTATTAATCAATGGTGAAATATTTAACTATATAATGTAAAATATTGAGGATAGAAGAAGTTCCATTGAGTCTCAACTCAAATAAAATAGAAACCCAAAATAAAAGATAAAAGTGATATGATAGAAAATATTTCACAATATATTCTAAAGAAAATGGTAATGGATAAGAAATTTAAGGTTATCATCATATCTCTTAAAACCCAACTTGAATAAAGGATACAATTAGGTATGAATTCTACTTCAAATATAAAATTAACAGTTTCTCAATTAAAAGATAAAGATATGAAAATAAGATACCTTGAGAAGAAGTTGAAAACCACTAGATAGAAAATTAAAATCTATCCAAAAAATGTCTCAACATGTGTAGAGGAACTCAACTATGAAATTTGGAAGTAAAGTATTTTCCCATGAAAGATCTGGAATGGTGGTCCCACAAAAAATGAAAGCACCAAAGTGTTTTTATTGTGGAATATTTGGGCACATCTTGAGTATATGCTTCAAAGACAACTAGCCCAAATATGTTAGAAGAACTCCATCAGTGCTAACATCTTAACAAGGAGAGACCAAATGCAGTGTGACTTTTTTGTAAATATTTCATTTGTTTTAACCACAATTATAAGAAAAATAATTTCACTTGTAGGAATACTTGGAAGGATAATGAATCCATTAGGATATACTCTACTCCTATTAATTACAAGGATATAGATTATCCTAGAAAAAGGTCTATTAAGATAGAAAATAGGCTTAATTTTTTGGATAATGAAAATGATCCACAACAAAGGGTGTATCAAGCACCAAAATACGATCACTCACATCACCTCTCTTGGTGGAAGAGAAAAGAAATTTGGAAATAGGTTGTTCCAAATGTGAAGTAGTGGAAAAATATATTCCAAAAAAATCCATGGGAAGTAAATATGTGCACAATCCATAAATAATTTAAATAAGAAATAAATCACATCCCATAATGAGCTTGGAATGAAAAAGAAATAAAGGATGAGAGAAAAATATCACCATGAATTTTTCTTATAAAGAAAACAATATATTCCTCCTTATTCCCCATTATTTTATGTGTTATAATATAACATATAAGGAATTAGAGGAGAAATTTTTTTCATCATGGAATTCATCATTTTACATGATAAAGAAGATGATTTCATCCCTTGAGGGGTAGCATTGTTGTGACAAAGATGTTAAATCTTCACTACATAATGAATGTGTAATTTCTAAATAGCTTGATAAAATTGAAAGTTAAGGTATTTAAATAAAAATTTCATCCATTATTATTAATTTTATTGATCATATCAATTAGGGGGGGAGTTCTTAGTTCATTATAATATGAGATAAATGGGGAGCTATATCTTTTTCACCTGAACTTTATAATGTGTTTGTTGAAGTATGTGCATGATTTAGCATTTTTTTTAAATAAAATTTATTACAACACCTCATATGAGAATTGAGAATTTTTAATCATTATTTTACATGCATGGTAATTTACGGATAGATTATACAACCATGTTTGTATCTATCTTGTTTTATAAAATGGGTTTGCCCACATAGACTTAGAGTTGATTAACTAAAGGCTCTTTTCTAAGAGAACCCTGTGAGATCATCCCTTTATTTGAAGTGATCAAGAAATTTTCACATAAGGTAGAAGTATATTTTTTTTATAAAAATAGTAGATAAGAAGACCCCCCCACCACCACCACCACTTATCCTTTTAATTTGATTTTAAAATGGGGAGAAAGTTTTGAGCACACATATTGACTTTTTAAGGTGTGAATATATATTGACAACAAAATACAAAGGTGGAGATTTTTGGGCCCAGTGTTTCATTTTTTTCAATGATATGTCAATATGTGTTTTGTGAGTTTATATTAAGTAGTGATACCTAGATAGTTATTATGGATTAATGAAATGGAATTGGATTCCATTCTTGGAAATTTCTCTATGTTTAAATCAGATGATTGTTTAGCCTACTCTTTAAATTTCAAATACATGTTCTATTGATTATTCACATTGTTTACCATAAGTTATTACCATTAAAATACTTATTTTCATGGTGAATTGAAAATTTCATGCATAATTTTTGAATTCCATGCAATAATGTAGATAAATAAATGCATTAGGATGTTGAATTGATGGCAGTCATGAAAAAATAGAAGTTCATATATATTTAGCATGAAGAATAAGTGATGAATAAGAAGAGAAGTTTGACAATAAGTTGTCTTGGAATTTTAATTGTGGATGGATTTGAATTACATTTGATATTAGATTTATTCTAAGTTATTTATATTGATGGAATTTCTAAAAAATGGGCCAACCAGCAGCCCTGCCTAAGCCATCTTGATTGAGGGATCATGCGGAACCCGCAGGTCAATTGTGCCTAAGGGAACAAGACTAAGAAATACCGTAGGTGATAGTGAAGGGAGGACTCATGTATAAGTCCCATAGAGTGTTCACGGGAGAAGTGGTGGCACCACCATATGGGGATGCATGGTGGAAAGGGGATTCGGCAAGTGGTGGTGCATGTGGGGGTTTGGGACTCCTGGCAAGCCGATATAATGTCAAGATTAATATATTGTGGCCCTATAGAATGTGAAGACCAATATGGGACATGTGAATAGTGTTTTTGTTACTCCTCTATTAAAATGATGGAAATAATGTGTGCCACTCGATATGGATGATCTCAACCATCCGATCAGTTGAGGAAGATCATATTCAACCACCCTCACTTAAGGTATCTAAAGAGTGTGGTAATTCTTCCATTGATGAGTTACGACCGAGAGTACTTGGATCAAACCAAGTCCACAAACACATTGAAGGTGGCTACAATGATGTCCTATGATCCATGTGATATCCAAACACACATTTTGTTCTATATTCATGCACTTCCATGCATGAATAATTCAAACCCAATACGTGATGATTGTATGATGATATAGGTTTCCTAGATAAAGTAAAAGGTAAGATAGATTCATATGTATGATCGAAATGAGGCATTCATACAGCTCTATAGTGCATGCATGTAAATGAATGAAGAAATGATAAATTATGTAATGTTTGTTATCAATGGAATGAAAGGATAAGAAATAGAGAACCCAATCCTTTGAGTGTTTAAATTAGGTGAGGACAGTGAGAAATTGTATTTGTTAACCGCATGAATAATGGAGATATCGAGTCTTCATGAATCGATTTTGGCATTCAATCATCCATGTTCAATGATACATGAGTGATTATTTACCCACATGAGAAGAATAGGTTACCCGATCTCCTTAGGTATTTGAAATGAAGAAGCATGCATCTGGACTATGATTCATGTGTGTTTTTTCACTGTGTAAAGTAATGAGGAATACTAAAATATTTTGGCCTTTAAGTTAGTTTCATGCATGCATGCATGCATGCATGATGGGTGAGCCACATGTGATCTTGCATCCACATGAAGAAGAAGATAACCCCTCAGGTATTTTGAGATGCAGAGAATGGAACATAATATACCCAACTCATTATTTAGGTATTTGATAAATGAGAATAAAATAAATACCCACGGATCATTGGGTTTTTTAAATGAAGATAAAATAATACCCAAAAATAATGGGGTATTCAAGAATAAGATATATAGAATACCCACATTCATTTGTGTATTTAATTTTAGAAAGATAATACCTAAAATCATAAAAATATTATTATTTAAAGGATAAAATTAATTGTGTTTAATTTTTAACACATTTAATTGTTGATTTAAATGATGGAATTTAAATCATGGATTGATATTGAGACCCCATGCACCATATTGTTTTGTGTATAAATATATGTATGCAGGTGATGATAAATATGTATTGTATTTTAATATCATTTAATATCCTGAAACATTCTTATATCTAAGAAATAGGAGTTTAAATTTAGGATCCTTTTGAATAAGAAGCAATGTGTGTTCCCTAGATTTCAAAATTGATTAGAATCTTCATTTTACCAAATCTAGAAGGTTTCTCGAGACCAGCACTACTGAAGTTATTTAGGAAGTACATTATCAAGTTATAACCTACAAAATCATGGAGGAAGATCAAAGATAAACATGTATTGGATCAAATACTTAATCAAAGGTTAATCCTTCTGGTTTGTTTCTAGAGTATTTTAAGTCTTCTAGTTGGAACTAAGAGAAAAAGTATTCTCTCGGTTGGATCTTGAGAAAAACGTCTTTTGGTTGGATCCAAAATAAAATGTAGTCTCTCAGTTGGATCAAGAGTTGGATTATTTCAGTTGGGTCTAAAATAAATTGTATTAACTTGTAGATATGGTGAAGAGAATCAATGTTGGGTTGTCTAACCAACATGAAACGTAGTAGGTCTTTCATTTTTGAACCTTGTAAATACTCTATGCTTCCCTCTTGTATTTTACTACTGCACATGAGGTAAGGTTGAAAGATTATACTGAGTGGATTGAGAACCATAACAAGTTCAAGAGATTGAATTCAAAATTAAAATAATTCATAAAATTAGTGTACCACCGAATCACCCCCCCCCCCCTCAATGGCACTAAATTTTGACCAGGTCTCTACAATATGCTTACACCTTGTATTATAATTACCCAATTTTTTTATGATAATTATTTTGGATAAAATGTGTTTTATATTATATTATACACAAAAACACCATATGTCTTTGTAAATGATCCATAATTTAGTCACCACAATGAAAAAATATGGATTTCTCCAATCCATTATAGTCATCACCCCAACACTACAAAAATAAAAAATATTAATAAACCAATCAACATCTTAGAAAATTATTGAAGTGAATATTGAATGAAATAATGAAGTTTTATTTTTATAGTATAATGGGAAATGTGAACATTGGGATTTGACCGTTATAAGACTGTTGGTTAAATATGAATGTTATTCAATATAACCGTTATAAAATATGACCATTGATAATTATACCCTTTGGTAATAATTCTACCATTATAATTAGTGTTTATAACTAATAATGACAAAGGATAATTAATCCAGAAAGGAGAATCCATAGCCTCAACCAGAAAATTCATGTCGTATGAATCCTATTTTTCAAAACATGGGAGGGAGGTAGCGTCACTAGGGTCCTCCCTTGACCAAGCCTAATCTGAGCTTCAACAATTGATCTTTGAATGAAATCACCTTTAGGAGAAGTTCATATTAGTGGAAATTATCACTCAGTCGATGTTAGCTGAGCCATCCGGTAAAATTGTTGTCATCACATACCTTACCATTTTTTCATACATGGGTGTTATAAGGGGTTACATGTCCAGGTATTAGTTACTTAAAATTTATTTCCTTTGTATAAATAAAATTTTCCTTCCATAAATTCCATTTTATGAGTAGCTTTTCATAATAAAATATAGGTTTAATTGACACAAAATTTGATAAATTGATTTTCCAAACACAAATCCTACTTTTTAGAAAAAGTTATGAATTTTATAATAAACAATTTTATTATGAATAATATCTATTTTGAGGAAATAGTATGCTAAAAATTCTCTCATTTAATTATAAATGATAAAATAATTTTATTATTTTCAAGGATATTTTTATGTGTCAGAAATTTGACTATGACTCCAACCAATTATTTTTTTAATAAATAAGGATTTTTATACTAAAAAGTTAAAATTATCATATTTATAGAATTATTATGATAAAATAAACATAATTTTTTTTAAATCAACATTTTTAAATTAGGTTGGGGTGAATTTATGAGATTTTTCTAAAATACTTTATTTTTTATGAATAGTAAAAATACAATTTGAGTTTTTTAGTATGTTTAATGACTTCATAATTATGTCATAATAATGTAATAATTAATTAACCTCAATAAATGACCTAAAATATGTTATTTTATTAATATAAATTATTTTAATAGGTTTTAATCAATTTCAAAACCTATAAATGACTTTCCAAGGTCTAAAATGGAAACTTTGATTTTAAAAACATTACTTTGTGGAAACTTTACTTTTCCATGATAAAAGAAGTGATAAAAAATGATGTTTAGTTATAGTGCATTAAAATAACATAAAATTTCTCCCAAATTTCCAAAACCATGGGTCAAAACCATGGTTAATCCAATGGTTTTTCATTTTCCACAACCAAGATTTCCAAGACATATATTTGGAAATTATTAAACAAATCCTCCTCTTTTGTTATAAATACCCACCCATTTATCCATTTACTTTCATTCCCAATCCATAATCCATGAATTTATAGTATTTTATCCTCCCAAGGAGTCCCCCCAAGGTGTTCTCAATCCCCCAAGGTTCCATTCCTCAAGATTTAGGAGTAACTCTTCAAGGTAAAGGAATTATCCTTATTTTCTATTCAATTAAAGAACAAATTTTTATATATCTCTTCTAAATGTTATTATTACACATTTTTATTACCCTTTTTATCATACCCTTACTGTAAAATTATTTTTTATCAATGGGAGACCCTTTCCCCTCTCATTTTACCCTTTTCTAAAAGAAAATTTTATACCCGTCATGTTGCCGAATTTACTTCTCAAAATTTATCGCTTCTCCCTAATAAATTCTATTTTATTTTCTTGGTGTGGATACCAAAAACTTTTTATTTTCCATGGGTATTCACCAAGATGTAAAAATTATTTATTTTTTCATGTATTTACACATAATAAACCCATATTCTCTTTTTGTGGGATGAAAATGATGTAATGATCATGTCTTTAATCACTTTTGTATGCCATGATTTTGATAAGAAACTCGTTCGTTATTCTCCATGGGTAATTAATGAAATGATTTATTATGATCTATATGTATCGCATTAATTAATACATATGAAGGGTGATCCCTGATATCACTCCAATGCATTGGGTAATTAATTTAATCTCTAGAGATGACATGTTTTATGATACCTTGGTGAATAACCTTGGTAATTTTCATTTATGACACCTTGGTAACAAACCTTGGTGATATGATTATAAATGTATCATTTTAATTTTTATAACCACATTTCCATGTTATAAATAATTATATTTTTATTATTATATGCATCATGTTATCTTGATCATTCCATATTCATGTTCTTCATGTTCTTATTGATATTCCTCATGATCACATATAAACTGCTTTCCCTTACTTATTCCCTTACTGGGCCTCACGATCACCCTTTTCCTTTGATGTGTGTCCCTAGGTTTTCAGATATAATAAACGTAAATTAGTAATAATCCATGAATAATACTTTAAAATGAATTAGTTAGTGTTTTATGTTTTCATGTATTTTGTTTCCAATTTCCAAGAAACTAAACTTTAAAAGATCCTTTGTTTTATACCATATAATAAAAATGTGGGATGCCATGTGCATGTAAACTCCAAATGAAATGTAGTTTCACTTAAAAAAATTCAAGTATGAATAGGTATGTAAATATCTATGGGAGTTTTTTTTGGAAAGATAGTATCCAATATAAGTTTTTATATCCATACCCTGTGTGGTATTGGAGTAGGATGCCATAGTTGGATAGAGCACTGCTGGCACATCACCTATTCCATTCAGTTATTTTGAGTCTATTTAGTTGTACATTATTATTATAAATTTTACACATGTTTACTAGTTGTATAACTTAATTTAATTCATATATATATTGACATTATTTCTTTTATATTTCTATCCAGTTATGGTTGGGTATTTTATCTGTTTATCTTAGGAACATCCAATATATGGATGAGTCAAGAAAGTGCCTTTGAAGAATTAGGTCATCGATTATTATATTAATCAATGGGTGTAAATATTTCCCTGATATTAATTTGAGACCCATGACACAATTCGTCTTCCCCTGAAGATTATAGAATTCACTTGAGGTTAGTAACATTCTGGTTCAAGTACTCTTCAGTTATATGGGTTAGGGTCGTTACACTAATCCATTGTGGTGTAATTTAACACATCACACCATAATAATGGATACAAAAATTCATGTAAAAGGCCTCAATATCTTGATTATTCATTCCTTCCCTAACCCCACTTAGTAATAAATCATAACATAATTAAAATCATTATGGTGTGATTTTTTTTCCTACAAAAATTTTATATCAAACTCAACCTTTGCTCCAACACTAACATATATAGTCACTCCCAAAACATCCAACACCTCAAAATAAGGAAGTGGAGTACTAGGAAAATTCAGGCCTCTATAGACCTCATATCGAATCTATGATACCATTTGAGTCCTGAGAGTATAATTACATCCCAAAAAAATTAGTTCTCTGAATGAAATTTTTTTATTATACTATATTTGATGTATTTAATTATTATATATATAATATATAAAAACTATTTTAAATTATTACATTAAAATAAACTTGTTCACCATCATTTCCTCACTCAACAATTACTAAATCACTTCAAGATGATGTAAAAGAAGAACACCCCTTAAGACATACTATAAAAATTTTAGGTTAACCACATACAACGCTTAGTGATTATCATTAGAATAATCTTGTGATTTTTCATTTGGATATATAAATTAACTAAAACTCCTTGAGGAAGGATGTAAAATTTTCAAGGAAAAATATATTGCATTATTAATGAGAATAAAATTAAATAGAATAAAAAAATTATAAGTTTCCATCTTACATTAACCTCCCCATAAAGTAAATCCAACATTTCCTTGTGCATTATAATAAAGAATATTTGAGTGTCTTGAATCATATGCCCTGAATGACTAGTTACTTGACTTAACCCTAGTCTAATAGCATGAGAAGTGTCATTTGGAATACTTTATCAATTTTTATATTATAATTCTATCTGTAAATACCTCTAACAGGACCTCGTCTCATCTAGAATACATTGAAGTTGAATTGGGATTTGTTGAACATAGAAAAATTGTAATACCCTAGGTGTATGGGAATGTTTAAATTTTTTAGGAGGAGTTTGAATTTTTAATTAATGTATGGTTTATTTCAAGAACCATGGTTTAAAAGAGTGTGTTAAGGATTTGGACTCCTCTAAAGGGTATTTTTGGTTGAGTTTTTGGGGTCAAGAGGTGGTTAAAGGTAGTGAAAGGACTTAGGAGACTGGCTGGGTGGTCAGGTCTTCTACCTATAACCATTGACCAGGTAGTTTTCTAGAAATATGGCCTTTTGGATAATAGGTATCCACTGGCTAACTAGTGGAGCTTCACCAGCCAACCGGTGGATACTGGCAGTCATAGGATCCACTTCTCGAAGCTACATGCCATGTGGTGAGGTTTTTAAAGAGTAAAATTAGAATTCTACCCCCTCAGGTTTTTAGAGGGGAGACCCATCTTCCTCCCTTGTTCTTATCCAACACAAACTATGGAGTCCCCCTCCTCCATTCTCTTGGTCCCCCCTTCATGTGGGGTGGTCTTAAGTGCCTTTTCTTGGAAATTTCTAGTATAATTCTCCTCCTAATGATCTTTTATCCTCTTTTATTAATCCCTCCATAATTATTTTTTAGTTAGGTACTTGAGACAAAATTCCATCAAAGGAAGGAGGAATCATCCTGGGGATATGGGTTTCTCATGTTTCTTATCTTGAAGATTTCTTGAGACATTGTATGTATGTCATCACTCATTTTTCTATTGGAGGTTTGTGGTCAGATGATTTTTTCAGGGTTTTTTGGGTTAATTAATTACCTTCACTTGTGGTTCTAGATTATTTTGATAGATATTTGTCTTAGGTGAGTGATCAAACCTTAGAATGAATCTTTGGAGGGTCATTGGTCTTGGTTTGTGTGTGGCCGGAGTACCTAGTGAGTGTTTTTTTACTTATGCCTAAGTGGTTTGTTTTGGTTAGTTAGTTTGAAATTTATAATTAATTAGTATTGGTTTTTTGGGTTTTATTTAGGACTTTGGGTGGTTGAGTTTCGATAATTGTCCTTAGAAGAGCTCAAGTGGTGGGTTTTTGTGCTAGATATAAACAAAAAGAGACTTCAAATTAGGTTGTCGGTACCTCTAATTAACCCAAAATCTCGCCTTTTATTCTAGTCATGCATTTATGCACTCAATATGGCGTGTTTGTTCCTTGAACCAGTTAAATTAAATGTTTTAATAATGGTTTCACCATGATTAAATACCCCCTTTGACATTCCCTTGGATCAAATGAATGGTGATCCCAAGTGGGGTGTCTTGGTAATAAATAGAATATTGGTTTTTAAATGGGAATTTTGAAAGGAAACATGTTTTGGTTTTTGGAAAAGGAAATGAGAATAGTGTTTTGGAAATGGTAACTCCAAATAATTGTATTTTTAAATGGTAAATCCAATTGTATTTTGAAATGGAAAATGTGTAATGGGTCTTTTGACATGCATGTGGTGCTTTGGTAATCTTATTTAAAAATGGTAAAAATTGGAAAGGTTTTTGTGGAAATGGTGATATTTGAAAATGAATTGTCTAATGTGTAATGGAAAAATTCTCATTGGGGTGTTTTTGTTTTAAAAATAAAGGAATATGTTTTTTTGTGCTTATGTTTAAATGAGGGTGAACATGGCCCCTATGGGATGCAGAGATTTCATGGTTAACAAAGGGTAAACATGGCCCTCAGGGGACACTAGGTTTTATGGTTAACCTAGGGTGAACACAACCCCCAAGGGATGAAAAGACTTATGGTAAAACTTGGGGTGAAAATTAACCTCGGGTGGATGAAGGGATCAAGATATGGTTATATTACCCTTGAAATCTTGTTTGGACCAAGGATGTGTATATTTCTCCTAGTTGGGAGATAGTTGGAATGGTCATCATGATGTGCTCAGAGACATCCTAGCACTGGATGAAGCAAGTTTTTACCATTCCCAAGGTGAACCCAGCCCATGGGTTTGGAATTTGTTTATGTTTTTTACATTTAAAATGTTTTCAAATGGATATAACTATAATTATTATCTTGATCCCATCTACAATAACTATTATAGAATTTTAACTTTAGAAACATTATTAATGGTGGCCTACTGAGTTTTAATCACACCCATCTCTACCCACTATGGAACTTGGGTACCTGAGAAGATGCTATTTATTTTAGGTATAGGTTTGGGGCAGGAGCTCGATGTTGGGTTTTTGGTTGGTCTGCTATGATGGAGCATGGGAGTAGAACTGGGCTAGGACTTGGGACTATTTTTTTATTCTTCTAGTCATCTTTTTGTATTTGATGTATGACAACATGGCATGTGTTTTATACATTTCATTCATTACAGCATGTTTTATTTTGGATTATTGTCATCATTTTCTTATATGTCATTATTCTACTGATTTATCCGGATTTTGTATCTATTTTTTATTATTTCCATTTTCTTTTACTCTAATAAGTGGATATAATCTCTCCGCTATACCACCATATACACAATATACTATTTAGAAGCATCTGGCATATGGGGAGGCACACCTAAGTTATAGTAGAGACCTGGTCCAGTCACTATTCATATTGAACCGGGGCAGGGGCATTACAAATTGGTATTATAGGAGTTTTTCTTTTTTCTACTATTTGGGATTAGTATACGGGAGAATAAAAATGTGTCGGGACATGGTATGGAAGTTGTTCATAGTACTATCCACCCCACATAAGAGGGAAGTTAATGTTTATAGTTGCATGAATACTTTTTATGCTATTCATTTTTATGGTTGATTTGATTTGACATCGAGTGATATGTAGTCGATTTTTGTGGTTTCTGATTTATGGGATTTTATCTCTTGGTCAGTGTGGAAAGAGAGGGTGTGTTCATGCATCACATCGGGCATGTAGGGTTCATGTACGTGATTGAATATAATTTTTTACCAGGAATGTGATGTAGGTCAGTTATTTAAAGTGTTTTCATCCATTTATATGATTTTTTCATATAATTTTATAGTGGAATTTTACTTAACTGATCCCCCCTAAAGGGACAAGAGACCAATTTCGTGGCTATGTTGGCTTGATGATTATTAGGTGCTGGTTAAATAAAATACCAATTACAAATTAGAGAGTGTTTTCTTCTATAACTTGTAATGGAAATCTTATTTAATTGTGCCTTGGCTATAGAAAAATATAGTTAAAATTAAATTATGGAATAAATTGTTTTGGGTTTTATGATCCATTATCTAGATAAAATTCCAAGTACTAATTATAGAGTTTTTTCCTATATAACTTGTACCTGAAATTTCATTTAACTGAGCCTTGTTTTGAAATGTTTAAGTTTTTAAAGAAAAAAATGGAATGATTAAATTATGAAACCAATATATATGAATGAGTTGGGACTAATGGGTTTTGATGTGGACCTAGGTGGTGGATAGTGTTAACCCTATGTGTGGGCGGTTGTGGTAGGGAGAGCATCCAAGTTATGTGTTGTTCCCTGTGATCTTGAGACCTGTGATGTGTTGAGGATTATCATTAGACATGTGGTTTATGCATGAACTGGGAGTGGGTAGAGTGGACTTAGATTGGACACTTATGTGAAACCTTGTAGTTGGTGTTTGGTAGGTTGGGTTTCATGTAACCTTGGAATGGGGTGAGTGTCATCCCAGGTGTTGTGACCCGTGTGAGGCTCGTGTGTGAGCTAGGTAGGTGAGCCCAATTACTTTATTGGCATGACTCCAAATTTGGGAGTTGGGTTCGTTTGACCTTCGAGGGTGACCTGTGTGAGGGGTTGACCTAGTATGTGAGTGTCTATAGTTATGTGAGGCAAGGTTTTATGTTTCGGCTTATGAAATTCGTATATAAAGGGTTTTACTGGGTATGTAGTATAGGTGTGTTGTATGTTTTGGAGTTCTAGTATAAACACTTGTGTGCTAGTTCTTTTAGCCCTTTCGTTTAGATTAGAAAGGGAAGGCTCATTCAGACACCTGGACCTATTGACTCTCTGGTGCATTTTATGGTGAGTTGGTTAGTGAGTGTCATGGGTGATAGGTCTAGATCCAGTGAGGTGTGTCTAAATTATCTACTAGAAATAAAAGTGTATGAGGTGCTCGGGCATGTGTGGTTTTAGGTTTTAGTTATGATTTTATGATCCTATGAGTAAAGACACCCTCGAAATGGGTCTGGTGAGACACTTGTGGGAATTCATGGGGCTCTTGAAATGAAAATTGCATTGAGTGGTTGTGCTTTAGTGGTGATTTAGGTTTTCAAGGATAGAAATTGTTAGGCATATGGCCCTATTGAAAAAGGGTGTTCCTTTATGAATGCTACAAGATCGTAAATGAACCCCAGTGGAATTTCAAACTGATGCTCGGGTTTGAGTGGTTGTGTGAGTGGTTTTAGGCTAAGTGGGATTCTTTTGGTTCTAAAAAGCACTGAGGGTTTTTGCACTTGTAAATTTTTTCCTACAGAAGAGACATAGCCAGTGGATGAGTTTTTTGAGTCAATATTTGATGAAATGTGACTCATTGGGGTTGATGCGGGTCCTATTGATCAGGTTTCATGTGAGAGGTAAACTATTGAACTTTGATGGAATATGGGAGGAAAGCATGTGTTAGAGATGTGTGGTGCCATTTGGTTTATGGATTGGGTGGTACGGAATAATATGCCCATGATGCTTAATAAATAGGAAATCATGTGTGTGGACAGAAAATCAATGTGGGTGTGATGAGAGGCTTATGGGTGGGGTTACCCAATGCTCTCTATTGAGTTTTTTCACATTCTAATGGTGGATATAAGAATGTATACTGGGTCAAGAATGATAACATGTTCGATCTGCATTGAACCTCAATGTAAGATTCATAGGTTGGTGTAGAATATGTGGGATCATGTCTTGGAAGGAGCAACACATGTGTGGTTCTGATGGAACTTGTTGGGTTGGTGTTCTAGGAGCGGTAAAGAACGAGTCTGGTGGTGTGGGGTATGCCATAAACTGTTTAAAAGGTGTGACCCTCATGGTTGGTAGGTCCCTTGATAGGTATCATGAATGGGTTTTTTGCGATCCTAGAACTAATGGTTAATTACCTCTAGTATCAATACTCATGGGTGAGTAGTCTTGGCCCCATCCATCCATCATGTTCAGTGGTGGACTGAGCGGGTTCCACTGAGATCGGAGATGGTTTGGTGATACGATGTTGTGGATGTCCCTATGGTGGGGAGTCAAATTTTGGATTTCATGATGTGACTCTCATGAGGGGGGGATTCGGTGTGCATGAGATTGATCGATGGAAAACCATTATGGCGTTTTTTTTCTAATGGATAAATGAGGTCAATTTCAATGGGTTATTTGGATGATGCTAAGTGTGAACTCAGATGTGGCACTGGGTGGGGTATAAGCACTAGCATTAGACTTGGGGTGGTTTCTAGATGATCTAAACATGATCAATTTAATGGGGGCTCAGTGATTGTGGTGTAGCACGATTATGGAAATGTACGATTGATGGTTTGAATGAGGAATGTCACCAAAATTCGGGTATGGACTTTGACGGGTGTGTCCAAACAATCACAGAATTCCTTTTGAGTTTATAGTATCATGAATATGTGGGTTGATGACACATCAGTGGTGGAATCCAAATCATTTTTGGGATAATTTAGTCAGAGGAGGTTCGACCTTCATTCTCATGCATAATCGGATGTGGTGGGTTATAGACCACCGTAGGTTCAACATTTTGGGTATGATAAGTATGTTTTGGGTCTTGAATGAGGTTTTGAGGAAAGGGTTAGCTTGTTTAAATATAGTATACGCATGGGAGGCTCATCTGGTTGTCTTGTAATTTTTAATATGGTAAGGATTACCAGTGATAGATTGGTGATTTCATGAATAATTGGGTTGGTGGATTGGGAACCGTATTGAGAAGCATCATTAGGGCACTAGGATAGTGTTCTGATAGGTAATTCTAATGGTGGATGTGTCGTGGTTTGAAAATTAGCCTCTTCTATCTTTTTCTTGTGGTGGGGATCACCATAAACCAATTGATCAATAAAATGAGATAACTCGGGTGTCTTGGGATTGACAGGATTAGGTGAGAATCATTTTGGTGTTTCAATGTTGATTTCAAGGGGTGTCTTGTGCTCAGTGGCTTAAGTGTTTTGAGTCAAAGTTGTTCTTTGAAAGCATGTTGAGCATTTAGAGATGAGTGTGGTCATCAAGTAGGAATTGATGACCGAAGAAGGCCAGAGGATCTAATTGGATGACCATCGAGACTTCTCAATGATGATAAGAGTTATAGTGGGGAGTTTGTGAAACCCCGAGTGTATGGGGGGGTTTGAATTTTTCAGGAGGTGTTTGAACTTTTGATTAGTTGACGGTTCATTTCAAGAACTAAGGTCTAGAAGAGGGTTTAAAGGGTTTGGACCCCTCTAAAGGGTGTTCTGGGTGGAGGTTTGGGGTTCGAAGGTGGGCAGACGCTGTGGAAGGTCTCAAGAGACAGACAGGGTGATCGAGGCTATAGCCTGTAGCCACTGGCCAACCGTTAGCTTGGCCAAAGGGCCTGTTAGTCAGTAGGTATCCATTGTCTAGCCGACACCGACTAGTTGGTGGAATTGCATTAGCCAACCGGTGGATACTGGTAGTGGCGGGATCTACTGCCTGAAGTCACCGGCCTGCTAGTGGGGTTTTTAAGGGGTGGAATTACAATTCTATCCCCTTGAGTTTTTAGAGGGAAAACCCCTCTTCCTTCCTTGTTCTTGGCTCATGTGGACCAGGGGGTTCCCCTCCTCCCTTCTCTGCCCCCCCCCCCCATCGTGTGGGGTAGTCTTGGGTGCCTTTTCTGGGAAATTTCGGGTATGATTCTCCTCCAAATGATCTTTCCTCCTCTTCGAAACTTCTCTCTCTAATTTTGGTTTGTTTTGGTTTGGGATTTTAGAGACGATCCCACAAGAGGATGGTGGGATCATCCCGGGATGTTGGGGTTCTCATGTCGCTTAGCTTAAGGAGGTTCAAATACATCGTTTGCATGCCATTGTCCATCGTTTAGTTGGAGGTATGTGATCGAGTGAGTTTTTCAAGGTTTTGGGGGATAATTAATTGTTGTTTCTTATGGTTCTTGTTCTTGTTGATAGGGCTTTGGCTCGAGTGAGTTCTTGGACCTTGGAATGAACCTTTGGTGGGTCGTTGGTCTCGGTTTGGGTGTGGCGGGAGTACTCGGTGAGTGTTTTGGTGCGAGTTAGGATCACAGGTGGTCATGTTTTGACCATTGGACATGGATGATCCCGAGTAGCAGGTTTCCGGGACAGAGTTAAATTGGAAGAGACTTCAAATGTGGCAGGTGTTCCCTCTAATTAACCTGTAGTCCCACCTTTTATTCTAGTTGTGAATTTGTACGGTCGGGTCAGCTTGGTTGTTTCTCAAGCCAGTTAAATTGAATGTTTTAATAATGTCTTCATCGTGGTTAGATACCCCTTTTGATATTCCCTTGGCCCAAATGAATGGCGACCCCAAGTAGGGTGTCATGGTAATAAATAGAATATGGGTTTTAAAATGAGAATTTTGAAAGGATGCATGTTTTGATTTTTTAAAATGGAAATGGGAATGGTATTTCGGAAATGGTAACTCCAAAGAACAGATTTTTGAAATGGTAAATCCAATTGGTTTTTGAAATGGGAAATGTGTAATGGGTCTTTTGATGTGTATGTCGTGTTTTGGTAATTTGATTTTGAAATGGTAAAATTTGGAAATGTTTTTTGTGGAAATGGTGCTATTTGAAAATGATGGTTTTAGGTGTAATGGAAAAAAACTCTAGGTAGGGTGGTTTTGTTTTAAAAAGAAAGGAAGATGTTTTGTGTGTGGTTATGGTTAACCCAGAGTGAACAGAGCCACCAGGAGATGCAAGATTTTATGGTTAACTCAGGGTGAACACGCCCCCTAGGGGATGCATGGACTTGTGGTTAAACCCAGGGTGAACACGACCCTCAAGTGAACACAGGGTTCCATGGATGGGTATATTACCCCTAGAAGCCGGTTTAGACTGGGGATGGGTATATTACCCCTGGTCAGGAGATAGTTAGCACAATCATAGTGATGTGCTTAGAGACACCCTAACACTAGCTGAAGCAGGTTTGTATCGTTCTTAGGGTAAACCCGACCCCCAAGTTCGACATTTGTATATGTTTTTGTTTAAAATGTTTTAAAATGGTTGTCATTGTAATTGTTATCTTGAGCACATTTATATGCACTGTTATACACTAGTTATTTTAAGCACATCGTTAGTGGTGACCTACTGAGTTGTGCTCACTCTATGCTCATACCGTCATGACACTTGGGTACCTGAGCAAATGCTGCTCGTTTCAGATACAAGTTTGGGGCAGGAGCTCGGTGTTGGGTTTTTGGTTGGCCTACTAGGATGGAGTGTGGGAGTGGAACTAGGCTAGGACTTGGGACCGTTTTTTTTTTTTGAATCTTCCAACCATCTTTTGGGGTTTGATGTATGACTGCTTGGCATGTACTGTATACATTTCAGTCATTACTGCATGTTTTATTTTGGATTATTGTTGGTATGTCGTTCTTTTACTGCTTTATCTAGATGTTGTATCTATTTGGCATTATTTCCATTGTTGTTTTACTTTGATAAGTGGGTATACTCTGCTCATTGTACCACCATAAACCTACGTCGCTAGTCATTAACTTCCGACGTATGGAGAGACACGCCTAAGGTACTAGAGTGACTCGGTCTGATTACTATTCATAGTGAATCGGGGCAGGGACATTACACAAATAATCAATAAAGATTGTATGAATGCATTTATCAGATTATTATACAAAAAAAATCAAATACATAGTAACCCATGGATGAAAATGTAGGTGGAACATATGTCAATGGGATCAAATAGGTTGTCATGCGCCGAGACATATTGGGGTGAGGCTTATAAAATTCATGGAACCAAGAAAGTCATGTTTTGTAATAACCTAAATTAATAAGATTACTAAAAAAGCATAACAATGCAATTTTAAAAAGTATATATTGATCAATAAAGAAATGTTTTTTTTAACATTTTTAATATTTTTAAAACAGGTCATCAAAATAGAGATCTTGTCTCTCTAAGTCACCATTTTTAACATCTTTACATTTTTTTTATTTTTATTATGGCTCGTGGGGTGCAGTCAAGTGGTTCCGTCCATGTTGTAGTTCCGCCTATGTTTTGATCACGGTGATGTTTGGGAGGTCTTGGTTCAAGGCTTCCCGGTTGCCTTTACTTGTTTCTTGTACCCCTTTCCGGACCTACTATATACATATATATATATTGTCATATATAGAATTATTGCAATTATGTTAAACTAAATATGATTCTTATAACAATAATGACCCGTTATTATAATACTATGATTACAATAATTAATCATAATAATGGTTTGTAATATTTTTAACAGCAACAATCAATTTACAATAATTATGATAATATATTAGGGATTGAAATTGCATATTATTACGAAAACAAATCAGGCATGATGAAATATCCAGGGATGCGGGTGGCCGGTGACGGCTGTGTGGTTGAGAAAATTGACGAAGTGGGTGGAGCAGGGGACCACCCTGTCGTTGCCAAACATCCCTCGCCCCGCCACTGCTTCTGGATGACTTGTGGAGCGGTCGGCACAAAAAAAAAATCAGCAAAATGCTGCCGATCAACCGCAGCCTGGCGGCGGACGCTAATAGTTAATTATTAAAAATAAATAACTGATAATATCCTCAAAAGTTAAGAATAGTAATTTATTTGCAGAGAGAACATATATATAAATAGTAGTTTATTAGTAATAATTTATAAAGTTCTACAAAATTCACTCAGTTTTTTAATATAACAAGAATCACCCAATTCTGAGATCCTTGGTTCAAGATATGATAAAAATTTGTATAAATTGTTTAAAATTCACCCTAAAGCATATGTTATGTTTTTCCTTTGTAATTTGAAATTTAAATAACCAATAATCAAAATGTATTTAAACTAATTAAATTTTATAAAATAAAATAAAACAATAGGAATATTTATTTTATATTAATTTGCACTCATTAAATGATTAAATATGATTGCTTAAAGTACTGAAAATTTTAAAAACGCGGGCTCTGTCGTTTAAGTATTAATTAGTCTGTTTTTGATTTTTTTTTTTGTTTTGTTCTGTCATCCTAAATATTTTAACATATTATTGTTAGTATTTTAATGTTTTTAAGATTTTAAAATTTATTGTACGGCGATAAAACATCTATTATGTGATTAGTGTATGCACATTAAAGATAAATAAAGATGTCATGTTAACACATGCATAATATGTGTTCTCTTTTTAAATGTCTTCACTATGACAAAAACATGGGAAAAAAATGTTGGTATTTTATCAGCAATTTTGATGAGCGTTGATAAAAAATAATTTTGTCAGCGCTAAAATAAAATGTCGAAAAAATTGTATTTATTGGTGGTAGTAATAGCAATGATAAAATATTGATCTATTTATTTAAGACAAAATATTGATATAATTTGATTGCAATGAAATATTTGTAACTTTGATGTTTAATTGAATTAATTAATTAAACATTTAAAAGTTTAGAAATTTTTATTGCATTTTTTATATATACTAGTAATATTATTATATATATGCATTTGGAGCCTTATTTGTGGTAAAGTCACATTGTAGTTTTTCAATACATTCAATTTTTAATTAAATTTCACTTATTTTTAACATTCATTGATTTGAAAATTAAATTTTCATTTCAAAGACACTTTTGAGGAAAAAGTGGAAAACCAAAGCAAACCCAAAACAAAAGTGTTAACTACAAAGGGGTCACAAAGTCATTAAAGACAGGACTAAGAATATTAGAACCAACCACCCTATATAGCCCCCAATTACGTGTGGTTACCCGCGTATCCAGATCATTCTTTAGAAGATCTTCAAAATGATCAGTCATCTTGTTCCAGGTCGTTGATCTTCCTTTCGTTGAAACCTCACACCAAAATGCGGTTTTGTTTGTTGATCCACACCCTTTGCTCTTCATTAATGACAACTTTAATCCATTTTTAGCGTTAATTCAGTAATAATGTTAAGTACGTTTTGTTTTTTTATAATTTATTCATTTTAAATATTTATTCGTTTAATATTTTTATAATTTATTCATTTTTATATTTTTTATACATAATTATTCATCAATATATTTAATATGAAAACATTATATATTGATATATACACACACACACACACACACACACACATATCAATATATAATGTTTCCTTAAATATAATTTATATACAAAATATGCATTTACATTAAATAAGTCATATATTTAGTGAAAACTGGTTTATAATTAAAAACTAATTTTAATTAAAAATATTGACTAAATAGTATATATTGAGTAATAGTCGTTATATATTATATAATGTCATTTGTTTTTTCAATTTAACATATATCAAACTTGTTATATATATATATACATATTAATTTCACACACATATACGTAATTAATACAATTTTATATAGAAACACACACCTGTAATTTATTCAATTTTTAATATTCATTTTAGAATTTTGTTTACTAACATAATATATTTAATATATTATGTTTTTCAACAGTAAATTTTATTCATTTTTATATTTTTACTTAATAAATACTATTTATTAAATTCTAATATTTTTTTCTAATTTATTCATTTTTAATATTATTTATTCATCAATAATATTAATTATTTTTAGTAGTTTTATAATTTATTCATTTTTAATTTTTATACTTTTAATATTTTTGTAATTTTATCCATTTTAATATTTATTTATACATATTTAATCATTACCATTAAATGTTTTTAATATGGAATGTGTAATTTAAATAATTATAATGTATTCATTTTCATTTAAACATATATTCATTTTTAATTTATTAATAATATATATAATTAATAACACTTATTCATTTTTTAATATTTTTTCTATCTATTGATTTTTAATTATTAAATTTCACTATTTTTTAACATTCATTCATTTAATATTATTTATTCACTGACAGTGTTCATTATTCTTTACAGTTTTTTATAATTTATTATTTTTTTAGTATTTATTTGTCTAATATTTTGTAATTTATTCATTTTTAATATTAATTTAGACATATTTATTCATTAACATTTAATGTTTTTAATATGGTTGTAATGTACATATTTAAAATGTATTCATATTCATTTTTAATTTTATTAATAATTTATATAATTAATAAAGCTTATCCATTTTTAATATTTTTGAAGTCTATTCATTTTTAATTGTTAAATTTCACTCATTTTTAACATTCAAGCATTTAAGATGATTTATTCACTAATAATGTTAATTATTTTTTTACTTTTTTTATAATTTATTCATTTTTAATATGTATACATTTAATATTTTTGTATTTTATTTTAAACAGTTTTTATCAGCGCTTAGAAAAAGTGCTGATAAAATCCTTCACGATCCTTTAAATTCAACCCTAACAGAACCCTACTCATTCGCACCGTTCAAGCTCACACGGAACTCGACATCTGCCGCCGCCACCCCTCAAACTTCTTGAACAAATCAACCTTTTCAAAACTTAAGGTATGTGATTCTTTCTACCCATCTTTAGTTGATCTTGCATTGTTCCACCTTTTTTAATTGTTCTTCCCCCGTGTACTCCTCATTCCCTTACCGTAGTGGCTTGACCTAGCCCAAATGACTGAGACCATGAGGTTTTTGATTACCTAGGTTTGATGTTGCTAATTCCTTTATGGTTCTTTGATTGACTATGATTTCCAAAGGGTTTGAATACTCAAGTTTGAGTGTTTTTAACTGTTTAAGTCTAGTAGGGGATTTTTTTGGTTTTTCTTAACAAATTTTTGCCTTAAGGGTCGGTTTGGTGGGAATGATTTGAGAGGAAAAGAAATGATATTGTGGTTGCTAATTTATTTAGCCAATCATGTTTATGGAGATAGAAAACTAAAATAAAGGATTTATAATTCTTTCCCAACTTATTAATGTCCCACTATTGTTTATCCCCCACAATGTCTAGCTTCACCTCTAACATCTGAGTCTAATATTTTTTAATAAATAAATTAAATTCGTTATTCCTTTTATCATATTCTTACTTGTGGCATCTTCCTCCGTGACATCATTAATGGCATAAAAAAACATTCTTTGTATTTTTGATCTATCCATGCAAATTATTGTATTATAATTTCAGTTGTATTGAAGCTATATAATTTGAAAGCTGGTAGTGGATGGAGTGACATCAGCATTACAGAACTACTTGGCCTCCTGAATGATATACTACCATAAGAAAATGAGTTTCCTTATCAAACATATGATGCTAAGAGATTGCTACATTCAATGGGTATGATGTCTGAACAAATACATGCCCGTCTAAATGATTGTATATTTTTTCTTAAGGACCATGAATCACATAGAAAATTCCCTATGTGTGGAGAGGATTAATACAAGAAAGATGAATAGAGTCCTTTAGAAGTTTTGTGGTTCTTTTCTATCATTCCAAGGTTTAGAAGACTATATTGATACTAGGAAATCTCTAGATAATTGTCATGACACAGAGATACAATAATTGAAGATGGGAAATTGTAGGTTATGGGAACAACAGAAGCATGTGATAGGTCATGCCCAACTTTTCTTTTTGTCTTGATCGATGATCAATCCAGGATTTACACGATGATGAATGCCATAATAAATAGAATTGAATCAAAGAAAACAGACAAGGGATAAAATTCTAGAACCAAGCGCAAGATCATCACATATTATTTATAATTAATTTGATCAATTAAAGAATCACCTTGCATGAATTATTTCTTCATTGATGGATATGAAAAGAGATTTTCATTGAATCGTCGTTGTGTTGTAGGAATCAAGAACAGATTCCCTCTAGCGGTGATCCACACGTGTTCCACAAGTCTCTGAATGTCACCATAGGATCTCCGGGTGCTAGCACGGAAGATCCTAACACTTGCATCGTTCACTTTTGATCACCATGAGAATTTCTTTCAAAGCGTTCTCCTTGATCTATCTAGACTCAAGAGTGGGTGGTGGAGGAAGATTACTCTTTGTTCTTGGGAGCATTCTTGGAGAGGGAGCTCTCTAGGGCTTGAGAGGATTCTCTCCAGCTATCATTGTGCATAACAAAAAATGAATTGGCTCTCTTGAAAAATAATATAATGGAGTTTATATACCACTAGGGTTAGAAATAAATAATTGTACAAGTGTCCCTTATTATTTATTTAATCCCCACTGAACCCCGTGTCAATAATAATATTAATAATGTTATTATTTTTTGTCATGAATAAACTTGTGAATTATAATTAAATACTATTTATTCAAATAATATTCAATATATATCAGGCCCCTCGTAGGCAGTTGGGGTGGCAGGGTGGGATGGGGTGTGGACGTCGGTCGCCGGGTCGAGTCCTAGGGCTGTTTTTCTTGTATCGTGCATATGAATGGAACCCAACTTTTAATATTCAATATATATTATTTCTCACTGGACTATTAAACATGGTCCGCCATTCCACAATATTTACCAGGCATTGAATAATGTCTATTTATTTATTAAATAAATATCACTGCATTATTCGCCAATAAATAAATAAATATTATATCCACTTAATAAAAAATAAATATTTATTAAATATTCCACTCACATAATATTCTCTCGAATAATTGGTGACAGAATATATGTGATCAAGAATAAATGAATAATTTTTAAACCACATTTGAGAATAATATTTATTCAACTTGTTAAATAATAAATAATATTATATTATTTAACTGAGATTCTGGGTACACTTAGTGTGTGACCATTTAGGCCTCTTTCTCAGTGGAATTTGGCGAAACAACCTAAAGTCTAAGGTTAACATCTAGAAATACACCAAGGAACCCATTGAAAAATAAGTTAATTTTTCAATGACATAATACCTCATACTTACGCTTACTGTGTAATATAATCCCTTTATCATGATGTCTCTAATTAAGCTAGTTGTATGCTGGTGCCATCTGCCTATGTGATTGATGTCTCTTTCTTTGACTTTCAGGAAATAGAACATGCCAATAGAACACTATGACTATGAAATTTTTAATGCAATATCATTTCCATTAAAGGGAATGAGATATAAACTTCTGTTAAAGAATAGAAGAGATAAATCCTTTGTCGCATTATTTGTCACGACCCGTTTTCGGGGCCCGTGCCGTGACTACCCCAAGCCCGCCTTCCATAGGCCAGGGGCTGACGACTAGAACCAAAAGGCATAAATCCCTATAACTAGGAAGACATTGCCTTTATAAAACGTAAACGCATTCAACCAGAGTACGAGCAGAAGCAAACACTAAGTAAAACTGAAAACAAAAGTAGTGCTGAAAGTAAGGGCTGAAAATAAAAGCCCAACTATAAAGTACAAGGTAAAAGACAAAATAGATGGAAGGTGAAAAGAAGCTCCTGGATCGTCCACCACGGATCCTACCTCAAGGGTAGGTACAAATAGCGCAACTCCTAGATCGTCCACCACAGATCCTACCTGAAGGGTAGGTACAAATAGCCTCCTCAATGCCCTCATCCGTCAACCACCACCGGGTACCGACTCGTCATGAGATCCACCTCCAGGTGCCGTCTAGTCCTCGTACACTTGGCCTCCATCGGTGCTGTCCGTCGTCTACATCCAACACAACGAGGTGCGGGCATAGCCCGTGCAGGGGTGAGTATAACGATACTCAGTAGGGACCCCGAGACCCTCAAGGTCTCACTAAATCCAACAAGGATAACCACAAAGAAGGATCTCAACAGATAACCCTTACTTATGTATATGCCCATACATATACCTAAGTTATCAAGTAACCCATCTCAATCATGAGGAAAACACAAGGTCATAGACTTAGCTCAACCAGGATTTTTATTCACGATATCGAAACCACAACTGCTGGAGAACTCCTCCTCTGTTGAGTACAGTGATCCTGTCGCGACTCTGAGTTGCTACTCACTAACCTTATACTACTGAGGTACTCCTCCTATCGAGTACCGCGGGTCGGCCACCTCACAAAGTAGTGCTCCCCCGCCATAGGTTTGCCCGCTCACACAGTAGTGCTCCCCCTCATAGCCTATAGAGGTAATCCTCCTGTCGAGTACCGCGGGTCTGTCACCTCACAAAGTAGTGCTCCTCCGCCATGGGTCTGCCACCCCAACACAGTAGTGCTCCCCACTGGGCTATTCAAGTCACTCCGAAACTAATCGGACAAGCAGTCATCAGGTTTTAGTCAGCTATTAGGTCTCCGCACTCCGAATGCTCGTCTCCGGGAGGATCTGATCCACAATCTGCTGTTCGATACTCCAAGTATCTCAAAGTTCCACGAATAAAATATCACAAAGTACCATCTCGTCATAGGGGTCTCTACGCAACAGACGGCGCGTCAATCGGACGCCCGGTCTGTGAGTTATTAGCCTCTTAGTCCCGGGGGCCCGGTTGGTTTCGTGTACGAACCAAACCAAAAGTAACCCAAATGTACCCCTAACTCCCATGGGGTATATTCAAAGGAACTGTTTCTCAATGAGTTTACCAACGCCGCAGATGGTTCATCAAACAGACGTCCGGTCTGAGAGTTATTGGCTTTTCCGGTCCAGGGGCTTGGATGGTTTATAAGCTAAACCAACCCAACTGTACTCCAACTATATCCAAACCTCAAGTGGAGTATGCCAACAGAACCGTCTCATCAAGAGGAATCCAACATAGTCGACGACACATCAATTAGATGTCCGGTCCTCAAGTTATTAGCGTTTCTACTCCGAGGGCCTGGTTGGTTTCAAGTTCGAACCAACCCGGCCATTTCCAAACTTCTCCAAAACCTTGAGTTTAATATACCAAAACGACCGTCTCAATCCAAGAAATCCTACGCAACTGACGGTGCGTCGATCAGAGGTCTGTAGCTCAAGTTATGGCCGTTTAACCGAAAACGGTCCAAAAATAGGGGGTCTGGGCCCGGTCCGACCCGACCCAACACCCCCTGGGTCGGCCCGAACTGGGTCGACCCGACCCGGATGGCATGGCCCGGCCTGCATGGCCCGCCCCATCCCGGCCGGGGGGAGGCTGGCTCGCCCAGCTGGCTGAGCGTGGGGAGGCGCGACCTCCCCCAACCGGCGCGACTTTAAGCTGCGCCTGCTGAATTCCCGGAACGACTTTGCAGTTCTGGTTCGAACCACCGTTGCGGCTCATCCGCGACGGTTTTCTCCGGCAGCGCGCTGCCGTGCCGGCGTGGCGCGCCAGCAGCGCCTTCCACGGACCACCGGACGCGCTCCGGTGGTACGATTTTCCCACCACTTGCGCCTGCGGCTCTCCCGGGACTCGTTCTTCACTGCGACGGCTTCCAAACACCGTTGCAGTCCTGTTTCATAGTCGCCCATCAATCCGCGCACAAACAAACAAACTGCGCAGGGTAGTCGGGCCGTGTTTGTTCGGTCCGCGCCCTCCGCATTAGGTGTTATCAATTGGCCAAAGATAAACAAGGTTTCACGTTGTACGAAGAACAATTTTTATTCGAATAAAATTGAAACAAACCACCCAATAAAATAATCTTCCATGCTCGAGGTTATAAATCACGTAAACGTAAATATACAAAATCCCCCTACCTCTAATATTGACGTTGCACGTCGGGCGTCGCAGAAGACGGCGTTGCGGGGAGAGGATTCGTAGACGGCGTTGGAGTGCGTCCGAAGAGGAAGCGGCGTCTCCTCACTTGTTGCGTAGAAGAGAAAGGAAGGTGCATCGTCGTTCTTCGTGGAACTGGCGTCCTTCGTTGAAGAAGACATCGTTCTTCGTTGGAGGGTCGATGTTCTTCCAAAAACTCAAGAGCTCTCCCAATTCTCCTTAACACAACGATTGCCCCCCAAAAATAAAATAATAGGCTCATCCCATTATTTTATTAACACATGAAATTTAAAATTCAAAATTCAAACCACTTAATTAATTAATTGAAGAGGTTGAATTTATTAAATGAATGTGTTGGCAATTAATTAAAGAGAGGGAGAGGAGGTGGAAGATCTCATAAAAGTTGGAAGAGTTGTCAACATTAAACAAGGGTGTTTAATGGGGGGGGGGGGGGGGGGGGGTTAAGGGAGTTATTTGGGGAGTTTAAAGAGGGTTAAGGGAGATGAAAGGTTGGGGCTCGTGTGGGCCCCACCTCTCAAATATCCACACATGGGAAGTTGGGTTGTTGTGGGCCCCAATAATAACTTCCCATGGGAGCAATTAACTTCCAAAGATATATAAAATTGTTCTAACAATTTTATTTATGTTCTTAATTAAACCACAATTTGAAACTTCAAACCCGCATAGAATGCAACTGCGGTAAAAGGTCCCCTTAAGCAATTACCGGCGTTGTGAGTTCATCGGTGCCCTCAGATTTTAATTACGAGCACCGGTTCAAAAGATAGAAAAACTCGCTTGTTCGTTCACTGAACGTACCCGAGCTAAACTTCAGAAATTGATTCCGGTCACACCGGGCCTCAGAATTAGGTGCCGTCAGAAACCGCGTACTCGTAAAATTCCAAAGAAATTAAGAAGAATATTTCTTTGAAATTTCCAGGTCTTTAAATTACTCCCAACTCAGGGCTTTACGTCCCCGTAAAGCTTCAACACACACTAGGGAAACTAAAGGGGTACTGAGCATGCATCTGAGCCTCTTGCTCCCATGTACTTCCCTAGAGGTTCCTGTGCTGCCATCGAATGCGCACCAGAGGAATCGACCGTCCATATAGGACCTGCTCTTATCGATCCTTAATCTCTAATAGAACCTCTGTGATAGTCTCCCCGTGGTCGATGATGTGGGATGGGTCGTGCATGTATCTGCTCAGCTGAGATACGTGGAAGACGTCATACACCCAGTGCAACTGAGGTGGAAGGGCCCGGTAGTAAGCCACCTCACCTACTCTACTGAGGACTTGGAAAGGTCCATTGAATCATGGAGATAACTTGCCGCCTCATCCAAATCTCTGTAGACCTCGTCGAGATGAGACCCGTAAGAAGACGTGGTCATCACCCTCAAACTACAGTGGTCTCCATATCCTATCAGCTTAGGACTTTTGTCTACTCTGTGCAGTCTTCATCTGCTCTTGGATGATCTGCACCTTCTCTGGTAGCCTCAAAATGGGCACACTGGTCAACCTCTGTCTCAGCTTCTGAAAAGCTCTACTGGCATCTCTCTGACCACACGAAGGGTTTCCCCTTCTTCGTCAATGCTAAAAGAGGTTCAACAACTCTAGAGAAGTCTGACACAAATTTGAATTTGGCCGACTCATGAGTGATCGACTGTATCCACTTATGCATGATTCCATCCTGTGCTGCCTGGGGTTTCCTTTTTGCTGACCAAGGAAAACCCATCACAACGTTGTAGGTAAACCACAACCTTTTTTTCCCTAATACAGTCAATCTGTGTATGAATTGTGGTTGCCCAGTCCATACCCAAATTAACGTCGTAAGGCCTCGACGCTACCACCAAGAGGTTCCAACCGAAACTCTCGCCTCAAGGGTCTGACCACACTGTCGGTGTAAGCATGATTATCGAGTCTCCTCCCAAAGGTATCTCTAGACGTGAGGGTCAAGTCAACGACTTAACCGTAAACTCTAGGTCTAGGACAAGATTCGTGGAAGGAATGATTTGTATCAATGTCTGTTGTTACGACAGCTAGTAGTAGACGTAGACTGTACCTCAAATCTTTACTAGAGCCCTTGGGTCACACTCCTTGACCGCATACAGCTACTCTCTTCCCCTGCCCTCCTGCTCCCTGAGCCTGGCGTGAACTACAAAGGCGGGTGGTTGTAACATGTTGAAATGTACATCACCACATGCTGCTTTCCTAGCTCTGCTTCTACGTCTGCTGCTCTGCAGATTCATCTGTCCTTTAAACACACATCACTCTGAGGTCCAAGATCTAAACACTGATCTTATCATAGTCATCAAGTACCAGGAACAAACGGTACGCCTTGATGAATACTCAGCTACCGACATGTTATCTTGCCGAAGCATTATAAACTCTAGAAAAACTCTCAGCCATCTCCTCAAGCCAGTCCTCAGCCGCCTGTGAGTTGGGCTCGCCTCGGAACCTGAGGGGTATCTGATGCTGAGACACGTGTAAGGCACTAAGCCTACATGTGTCATCTACCGGTACCGCCGGTTGAGACTGCTATCCAACAGGTAGTGATATAGCTGGCACACTACCCGAAGGTACTATCTGAGGCATCGGTCCATGTACCAAAGCCTCATCACTATGCGGACCATCCTCATAATCACTCACTGGGAAACACCAGTAGCTAAGATCACCATCTACTCTACTAGTGCCTAAAATAGGAGTAGATTTCTAGAAACCGCATCCAGCCAGTCCACTGCATCCTGAAAATCTGCCTCACCTCGTAACCTCGTAGGCCTCTACTACTGGAACTTGTGCAACGCGCTCTGTCAGCGTGCACCGTTCTCTAGTATGACTGGTGGCATCTGCTTCCCAATAGGTGGTGGTGCTGCTGGTACACCACCTGAATGTGCCATCATAGCAAGAGGTCCCTGCACCGGTGCCTCATCTCTCGGTGGTCCGTCATCGGGTACTCTCTTGGAACTCCAACTGACTGTCTTCATGGAGGCATCCTGAACAGATGCGACATGGTCAAACGATTTAAACCTGGTGAGCTAACCTGGTTTGAGCTGACTTAAAGAAAAATTTCGGAAACACACACGCAATCAGTGTTTTTGTGCACTGAGTTGGAAATTAGTAGTCAGCGTCCTAGTGTATGGATACGTCGGCCACCACACCAACACTGGACTCCCTGAACTGAAAACCACACTCGATACCCTTAACACTATTGTTTCACAGAAAGGGAATATTAGAGTTCTAAGTTCTGCGGTAGAACCAACTCCTTTGATACCAATTTTTCACGACCCGTCCTCGGGGCCCGTGCCGTGACTATCCCAAGCCCGCCTTCCATAGGCCAGGGGCTGGCGACTAGCACCAAAAGGCGTAAATCCCTATAACTGGGAAGGAATTTACTTTATAAAATGTAAACACATTCAACCAGAGTACAATCGGAAGAAAACACTAAGTAAAACTGAAAACAAAAGTGGTGCTGAAAGTAAGGGGCTAGAAATACATGCCCAACTGTAAAGTACAAGGTAAAAGAAAAAATAACTGGAAGGTGATAAGCATCTCCTGGATCGTCCACCACAAATCCTACCTGAAGGGTAGGTACAAATAGCGCAACTCCAAGATCGTCCACCACGGATCCTTCCTGAAGGGTAGGTACAAATAGCCTCCTCAGTGCCCTCTTCCGTCAACCTCCTCTGGGTACCGACTCGTCGTGTGGTCCACCTCCATCTACCGACTCATCGTGAGGTCAACCTCTAGGTTTCGTCCAGTCCTCGTACACTCAGCCTCCGTCAGCGCTATCCGTCGTCTACATCCAACACAACGAGGTGTGGGCATAGCCCGTGCAGGGGTGAGTATAACAATACTCAGTAGGGACCCCGAGACCCTCAAGGTCTCACTAAATCCAACAAGGATAACCACAAAGAAGGATCTCAACAGATAACCCTTACTTAGGTATATTCCCATACATATAACTAAGTTATCAAGTAACCCATCTCAATCATGAGGAAAACATAAGGTCATAGACTCAACTCAACCAGGATTTTTATTCACGATATCGAAACCACGACTGCTGGAGAACTTCTCCTCTGTCAAGTATAGTGATCCAGTCGTGACTCCGAGGTGCTACTCACTAACATTAGACTACTGAGTTACTCCTCCTGTCGAGTACCATGGGTCGACCACCTCAGAAAGTAGTGCTCCCCCGCCATGGGTCTGCCACCTCACACAGTAGTGCTCCCCCCCATAGCCTACAAAGGTACTCCTCCTGTCGAGTACCACAGGTCTGCCACCTTACAAAGTAGTGCTCCTCCGCCATGGGTCTGCCACCCCAACACAGTAGTGCTCCCCACTGGGCTATTCAAGTCACTCTGAAATGAATCGAACAAGCAGTCATCAGGTTTCAGTCAGCTACTAGGTCTCCGCATTCCGAATGCTCGTCTTCAGGAGGATCCGCTCCACGAGCTACTGGTCGATACTCCAAGTATCTCAAAGTTCAATGAATAAAATATCACAAAGGACCGCCTCGTCATAGGGGTCTCAACGCAACAGACAACATGTCAATCGGACGCCCGGTCTGTGAGTTATTAGAATTTTAGTCCTAGGGGCCCGGTTGGTTTCATGTACAAACCAACCCGACTGTAACCCAACTGTACCCCTAAATCCCATGGGGTATACTCAAAGGAACCATTTCTCAATGAGTTTACCAATGCCGCTGATGGTTCGTCAAACAGACGTCCGGTCTAAGAGTTTTTGGATTTTCCGTCCCAGGGGCCCGGTTGGTTTATATGCTAAACCAACCCGACCGTACTCCAACTGCATCCAAACCTCAAGTGGCGTATTCCAACAGAACCATATCATTAAGAGGAATCCAACATATTTGACGGCACGTCAATCGGACATCCGGTCCTCAAGTTATAAGCGTTTTTGCTCTGAGGGCCCGGTTGGTTTCGAGTTCGAACCAACCCAGACATACCCAAACTTCTCCAAAACCTTGATTTTAATATACCTAAACGACCGTCTCGATCCAAGGAATCCTACTCAACTGATGGTGGGTCGATCAGAGGTCCGTAGCTCAAGTTATGGCTATTTAACCGAAAACGGTCCAAAAATAGGGGGTCTGGGCCGGTCCGACCCGGCCCAACACCCCCTGGGTCGGCCCGGACAACGCGACCAGGCCGGCGTGGCCCGGAACGGCCCAACCTGCGTGGCCCGCCCCAGCCCGGTTGGGGGGAGGCTGGCTCGGCCAGCTGGCCGAGCGTGGGGAGGCGCGGCCTCCCCCAACCGGCGCGGCTTTAAGCCGCGCCTCCTGAATTCCCGGAACGGCTTTGCCCTTCCGGTTCGAACCACCACCGTAGCTCAGCCACGACGGTCTGCTCCGACGGCGCGCCGCCACCACCATGCCAGCATGACGTGCCGGTAGCGCCTTCCTCGGACCACCGGACGCGCTCCGGTGGTCCGATTTTCCCACCGCTTGTGCCTGCGGCTCTCCAGGGACCTGTTCTTCACTACGACGGCTTCCAAATGCCATTGTGGTCCCGTTTCATCGTCACCCGTCAATCCACACACAAAAAAACAAACTACGGAGGGTTGTCGGGCCGTGTTTGTTCAGCCGGCGCCCTCCGCGTTAGGCGTTATCAATTTTCCAAAGATAAACAAGGTTTCACGTTGTACAAAGAACAATTTTTATTCGAATAAAATTGAAACAAACCACCCAACAAAATAATCTTCCATGCTCGATGTTATAAATCACGTAAATGTAAATATACAAAATCCCCCTACCTCGAATATTGACGTTTCATGTCGGGCATCGCGAAAGATGGAATTGCGGGGAGAGGATTCGTAGACGACGTCGGAGTGCGTCTGAGGAGGAAGCAACGTCTCCTCACTTGTCAAGTAGAATAGAAAGGAAGGTGCGTCGTCGTTCTTCGTTGAACTGGCGTCCTTCGTCGAAGAAGCCGTCGTTCTTCGTCAGAGGTTCGGTGTTCTTCCAAAAACTCAAGAGCTCTCCCAATTCTCGTTCACACAATGATTTCCCCCCAAAAATAAAATAATAGGCTCATCCTATTATTTTATTAACACATGCAATTTAAAATTCAAAATTCAAACCACTTAATTAATTAATTTAAGAGGTTAAATTCATTAAATGAATGTGTTGGAAATTAATTAAAGAGAGGGAGAGGAGGTGGAAGATCTCATAAAAGTTGTAAGAGTTGTCAACATTAAACAAGGGTGTTTAATGGGGGGGGGGGGTTTAAGGGAGTTATCTGGGTAGTTTAAAGAGGGTTAAGGGAGATGAAAGGTTGGGGATCGTGTGGGACCCACCTCTCAAATATCCACACATGGGAAGTTGGGTTATTATGGGCCCCACCAATAACTTCCCATGGGAGCAATTAACTTCCAAAGATATATAAAATTGTTCCAACAATTTTATTTATCTTCTTGATTAAACCACATTTTAAAACTTCAAACCCACATAGAAAGCAACTGCGGTAAAGGTTCCTTTAAGCAATTACCGGCGTTGTGAGTTCATCGGTGCCCTCAGATTTCAATTCTGAGCACTGGTTCAAAAGATAGAAAAACCTGCTCGTTCGTTCACTAAACGTACCCGAGCTAAATTTCAGAAATTGATTCCGGGCACACCGGGCCTCGGAATCAGGTGCCGTTAGAAACTGCGTACTCGTAAAATTCCAAAGAAATTAAGAAAAAAATTTCCTTGAAATTTCCGGGTCTTTAAATTATTAATTAATGCAATATTACTCATGACTCATCCAACATATACCACCTCATTGCGAACATATTTCATCACTATTTTCATCAATACATAAAAGTACGCGACTCATAATACTCATTAATAATACTAATAAAGTATAAGGATCAATACAAACATCCGAAAATAGGAACATCTAATGACACATATAAATGTGGATTTTCTATTGGTGGGTCTTGTTCTCATAATATCCTACACTGGATATTACCAAGGGTGTACACCTTGAGAAGGTTCCTCAAATTCCTATGAGTCTCCACTCCTAATAGCATGTATCATTTGTATCCCTCAAAAGATATTATCTAACTTTAGAACATATATTTAAGAATAGTGTCATAACACTTTTGGGTTCTCATCATAGCGGGGAACTACTACAACCTTTTAGTGCGACAACTACTCTTAGGACATTATCACATACTATGTTATGAACAAAAATCATGATGTGATAAGTAGTTTATTAATATTAAAAACTATGAATATAGGTTATCATATAGTATAAATAATCTAGTTCTAGGGAACTAACTCTAACATACTTCCACTTGAACAAGATCTAACTTCTAACAACCTTTAGTCTGCTAGCTCTCACATGATACTCATATTTCTACAGAGATAGACCTTTAGTCAAGAGGTCTACCACATTCTCTTCCACAGGTACTCTACTTACTGAAACTTCACCCTATTGATAAAAATACCTATAGAATTGATACTTTCGAAGTACATTCTTTATCTGTTGGTGGGACCTTGGATCTTTTGCAAGATCCACCACTATAGTATTATCATAATATAATGTGATAGGGTATTTACTACTAGGTACCACATCAACCTCCTAGAAAAAGGTTCATATCCAAGAGGATTAATTTGATATATCAGAAGCTTCTATATACTTGGACTCCTCTGTAGAATTAGTGAAAACTGGCTGCTCTAAACTCTTCCATCTCACAACTACTCCGTTGAGACATAAAATATATCATGACTACGACTTTAGATCATTCTATTTTTTTTAAAAACTAGCATTAGTATAACCCCTGAATACTAGATCCTTGTATCCTTTATATATACCTGGAACATATCTTTAGTTATTCTCATATACATGAGGATAACCTTAACATCAAACCAATACTATTCTCCTATATTTGATTGATATCTTCCTACCATGATCAATGCATAGGAAACATTAAGTCTAGTACACAACATGGAATACATGATTGATCCTATCACTGAAGCGTGTGAGATATTAATCATACTCTCTTTCTATTATTGTGTCATAAGAAACATTTTCGTAGAAATATGTATATCACATGACACTAGAACCAATCCCCTATTGGATTGTTCCATACTATATCACTTTAGTATCTGGTCAATGTATGTACTTTGAATTAGTCCAAGAAGCCTATTAGATCTATCATGAATGATATTTATCCCTAGAATATAGGCTGCTTCACTTAAATATTTCATGGAGAAACACTTGTTTAACCAGTCCTTAATAGACTGTAAGACTGGTATGTAATTTATAATAAGCAATATTTCATCAACATATACTACTAGGATAATGACTGCATTCCCACTAAACCTCTTGTAAATACATGGATCAAATTATTTCTTAATGAAACCAAATTTATTTATAGCATCATCGAATAAAATATCCCCTGACCTAGATTTTTTCTTCAATCCATAAATGGATCTATAAAACTTTTGAATCCTTTTGGCATCACTTGGAGTCACAAACCCTTTGCATTGTTTCATAAATAAATCTTCCTAAAGGTTCCCATTAAGGAAAGAAATTTTTAAATCCATCTGCCTAACTTCATAGTCACGATAAGCTGCTATATCAAGTAGAATTAAGATGGAATTAAACATGAAAACTGGTGAAAATGTTCCATTTTATTCAATTCCTTGACGTTGTTTAAACCATTTAGCCACTATGCTTGATTTATAGGTACTAACTTTACCTTCCATGTCCAGTTTTAAATTGAATACCCATTTGGAATCTACGAGATTTACATCAAATGGAACATCAACCAGAACCCAAACATGAGTTTGATACATGGAATCCAATTTAGAATTCATGGATTCTTTCCATCTTGTAGCTTCTGAGTTCTCTACTACCTCTTTGTATGAGAGAGGTTCATCATTGTCAACCAATAATGAGTCACCATATTTGGTGACCAGAAAACCATATCTCTATGGTTCACTTACCTCTCTTATTCTCCTACCCAGTACTCATGTTTCAGGAACTTCTTTTTCCATAGGGACCTGTGGAATCTATTACTCTACCAACTCTTGTGTATCTTGAGCATCAAATTCATCCAAGTAAATATTTCTTACACTATCATTTTTAAGGACGTTCTCCCTTTCAATAAATATGTCTTTTATAGAGAAAATCACTTTATTTTATGAATTATTTTATGGGTAGTATCCCTTTATTTCCTTAGGATACCCTATAAAGATACACTTTGTGCCATGGGGTGATAGTTTGTTTCCTGAGAACACCTTAATAAACACCTCACAACCCTATACACTTATATGTGACAAAATGTGTTTCTTTCCACTCTATAACTTGAAGGGAATCATGTTTTCCACTTTAGTTAGTACTCAGTTTAGTGTGTATTCCACAGTTTGTAATGCATATCCCCAAAAGGATAATGTAATATTTGTATGGATCATCATCGACCTTACCATGTATAAAAAGGTACAATTCCTCCTTTCACTAACACCATTCTACTATGTTGTATAAGGTGGAGTGAGTTGAGATAGTATCCCAAGCTCCCTTAAAAGGTCAATAAACTCTTGGTTAAGATATTCACCACCTCGATCCAATCGAATCTTATTTATCTTCTTTCCATGTAGATTATCTACTTCATTATTGAATTCATTGAATTTCTCAAATGACTTAGACTTATATCTCATCAATTAGATATAACCATATCTACTCAATTCATCAATAAAAGTTATAAAGTAACAATACCCACCTCTAACTTCTACTGAAAATGGTCCACACACATTAGTGTGTATAAATCCTAGAAGATCTATAACCCTTTCACCCTATCCACCGAATGGTGGTTTGTTCATTTTTCCTTGTAAACAAGCATGAAATATTTCAAGTGGTTTTAGCTTAGAAGAGTCTAAATAACCATCTTGATAGAGCTTTTTCAAATGCCACTTGTTTACATGACCAATTCATTGATGCTATATCCGTGTGTTATAGGAATCATGTGAACATTATTCATTATCTATTACCAATACTTGGTTTTCATAATTTAATACATAAAGAATTTTATTTAAATACGCCATACCATAACATATGTTGTCTTTATAAAAGAAAAAACTTTTATTTAAAAACTTGAAAATAAACCCATCTACATCTAGGCATGATACAAAAATTATGTTCTTGGTAATAGTTGGTATATAATATCAATCTTTTAAAACAAAAATCTTTCTTATTGGAAATGAAATGTGGTAGTCACCAATGGTTAGAGCATCCATCGTTACACCATTAGTAGCTCAAAAACCTACCTCTCCTCTAAAAATATTTTAGAATATACTTGGTTCCTATAATTGGATATAGATGTGAGCACCAAAAGATGTATCTAATACCCAATGTGTAGATATTGAAAGATAAAACTCAATAACGAACATAGATTTAAATTCCCCTTACTTATGGGTGCGATTCTTCATCCAGTGGCCTTTCTTGCCACATGAAAAACATACTGCCTCCTTTTTATTTCCCTGCCTCTAGATATTCCTCTTCTTGGAAGGATGGTGCTCGAGAGATTTTGACTTTTTATGAGTCTTTGAACCCTTTGCCTTGCTACTATTTTTATTATTCACCATAAGTATCACGGGTTTATCGCACCCAATGTCCTTATCCACTTGCAAAATCAAAGTAATAAGTTATGAAAGATTCTTCTAATTATTTACCATATTGTAATTAATAATAAAACTAGATAATGTTTTGGGAAGTGATGAAATTATGAGATCTGTGCACAACCCATCTGGGAATTTAATCCCTAATATGTCTAAGCATTCAATGTAGTCAATAATCTTGACTACATAAGGCCCAACTGGTGTAGACTCTCCAAGCTTAGTTGTAAACAAAGCATTGAATATCTCTTACATCTCTTATGTCACCTTATCTTGACAAAGATACCAAAGGTGAGATATCATGATATGTTTATCCATTTACTCATGTTTCTTTAAAATATCATCGTTCATGGATGATAGCATGAAACAATGAACATCTATAGAATCATTCAAATGTTTCTCATATAGAGACAACTGATTAGCCACTAAATGAGGATAATATTCATTGTTAATATACATAATATTCATGTTATTTATTATTCATAAACACCATTTTAGTTCATTTTAAACTTTGAACATCATTTCATATTATGATTGTAATACCTTTTTAAATGCACTATTATGTGGTACATTTTTGAACATCATTTAAAGTAACCAATGATTCATCTAATTTTAAGGAATATAATTATAAATATTTTAATTTTATATTTTTTTAAATTGATCTACACTTAAATATGAACATGTTTGATTCAGGGATCAATGGAGAATTCATGGAAGAAGATGGGGATATTTTGTGATGAAAGGAAACAATTCTGGAGAAGTCAGATTGGACACCATCCCACTGATGAGACTGTGGGACCCAAAATACAGGCCCAATGAAACCCAAATTTTGTGGTAGGATAGAATAAATATATAGTAACAAATAAGTCTGAAGGATAAAGTGCTAATTATGCCTCCATTGTGGTCATTTAGGCGGTCCAAATAGTATATCAAAATATGGTCCAGAATCTGCGGCCCAGAAAAACAGTCCACCAATTAAATCATATCTAGAAAACGATAACTCCTTTTGGGCTGAGATTTTACAGGAGGTTATAAGACATCTGGGGATATATTTTATTCTTCTATGGACCACTCTGATTCGGCCATATAGAAGGTCCTAAAAGCGTGTCTGTTCGGTGGATGAAAGATGGCTTCCACCTCGGGTCAAATGTTGAAAAGTCTAAGTTCCACAAGCTTTCCACCACCCTAGGCCTACCATAATAAATTGGGATGATTTATACTGTTGGATCCTCGACCCAAGGCTTCCAAAATGCATATTTAAGGTAGTGGTGGTGGAGGAGTTGAGAATATTTGGTGCTTTGTCCAATTGTAATGTTATGCTGCAATTTTGTTGTCTCAAATTTGTCTTTCACATGTAAGTTGTTCAATTCACTTTAGTTTCTTAATAAAAGTTCTTCTTCTACTCTTATTCTGTTTTTCTTCATATCACTTTGATACCGTTGGATCAAGGTGTGAATTTATTCACACCAAACCTTGTGAAATTATTCACACAACGGTGGAGTGATCATTTTATTTTTGTTGTTTTCTTTACTTCTCCATGTCCTCCCTCATGAGTCTACTTTCCGCTTCCATTGAAACCATAGAATCAATGGAGGGATAACCCACTTATGGGTTGATCCAAGGGAGTATCAAGGGGATGGATTGTATGTTATTTATCACCCCATTAATGTATAATCACTTCTTTAATTGAGACTTTTATTTGATGATTTTAAACTCCATCGTCCTTGTTGAAATTAAGGCCACACACTTCAAGTGCTAATACGAACCTTTACCTTGAAGTGCTCAAAACATTTATCCTTAAAGTGTATAGGTGATTAGTATTAAAGGTTTTAGGCATTAAAATAGTAAGTGATTATGTTTTTTTATCTCCTTAAATAAACCCATCTCAAATATAAGAAATTGAAATCATTAAAAAGGAAATACATCCAATCCACCCCGAGCGATAACCTAGGATCAACTCATTCTTTTAAATTGAATTCACTTAAATATGTTATTTATCCTTTAAACCCATATAAAATCAACCCATTTTGGCCACTTTATAGCCAAAAACAGTCCATAGAATGTACGTGTCTATAGGTTTCTTCTTAGGTCTCTGAGGATTCGATAACCCAAGCTAAACTACAAGGACCATTATACCTTCATCTCTTGGGTAAATTTGAGCGAGAATCAAATTTTGGCGCCGTTTCTGGGGACCTAAGTAAGTTTTATTAGACACTATCATCCTTTTTTTCATCCCTCTTCTCTATTCTCACCCCCTCACTCCTATGGAAGTCAATTTTGAACAAGTCCAAACATGGGAAACCTATCCCTACTTTGATCACCCAACCCCATGTATGATGTACAATGACCATTCTAATTCCTACTTGTGGGATCATCAACAACATACTAAACCAAAATGTTTTTATTCATATGATCCACAAAACATCCCAACATATAATGAGTTTCAATCCCCACAAAGCCAATTTGAACATCCTCCTATAGAATTCCAACAACATAGTTATCCTCCTGGAATAGACCATATGTCTCAACCCCTTATCCATCCTAATCCACATCCATTACTTGAAAAATTGTTTCAAAAAATGGAGATAATGAATTTTGAGGTTTCATCATTGAGGTTAGAACTACAAAGCATTAAAAATTGTGAGGAACCCATCCCTACACAAACATCCCTTCCATAACCTTATGTGAAGTATCTAGTTTCCCAAAAACCTCTCATGAATTTACTGAAGAGAAAATCTTTGTATTTGGGGAAGATTAAGAGGATCAAGGAATTATTGGTGGGTGTTTAAATCAAGAGGAAATTGATTTTTTGGATTCAAAAGCAGAGAATTTGACATCATGGATTGAGTCTCCTAAGGATAACTCCATTAATGATTTTTCAAAAACACTAATCACTGAACCATTGAGAGAAATCACCAACATTGAGTCTATACCCATTCCTAACACCGATATTTCCAATTTTATTATTGAATATTCTTTTAAAAAGGAACCGATTCTGTTGAGCAATTTTGAAAATGAAATTGAGTTTGATTCAAAATCTCAACCTGTGTATGAATGTCTTATCCAAACTGAGCTCACAATCATTGTCCTTCCTTCCTCTCTCAAGTATCAATTCATAGTGTATAAACATTAACTTTATGATGGAATTAATTCTTCTCTTGAAACCAAAAAAGTTGGAATTATCATTGATGTCTTAGGAAAGACTACAGAGGAAACTAGATCAACCATTTCTAATATTCCTTGGATTTTACCACTCATTTTAGAACATAGGTTTGTGCATGAAACAAATTATAAAAATAGAATCAATATCAACCTAGTTGAATTGGTGAAACATGTGGTCCTTAAAATTTTTAAAGTTGGTATTGGGTAAGTTGGGGGGTTCAAGTCGAGATAATGACGTTAAAAAAAGAGCTGCATGGGAGGCAACCCATGGTTTTAAAGTTTTCTATCATTTTGTTGTTTTAATAAAATTTATATTTTAATTAATCATTTTTATATTTAAAAAAAATAGACTGTTTACTTGTTCTTCTATTATGAGTATGGATGGGTATGAAAGGGGAGCACCATATTCATCCGTGTCACGTGGTGTGACCCTTGAGTAATACCTTACCCAGAAATTTAAAAAGAAGACAATGTATTATCAGTTTATTTTATTTTATATATATATATACTTATATTTTACTTATATATATATATATACTATTTTGTTTTGTTTGTTTGTTTTCATTTTTCCACTAGGGAACTCTACAAGCGACATGGATATCAAAGGACTAAATTGGAGTAGCAAGAACTTAAAACTTCAACCACCAGGTGACTTCATTCCATGACCCTCATTTTCAATTTCCTTTTTGAAATTTCATTCTCTACCTCTACCCCCTTCTAAATTTTCTTTTCTTTAAACACTGGGGATAGTGTTATTTTAAGTTGGGGGGGGGGAGATAAAATACAAAATGATTTTGTGTTAAAAAAAATGATAAATGATTTGAAAAAAAAATTGTGAAAATGGAAGGAAAAATTCCTTTAACTTTAAACATGGTAATACACATTGAACACCTTGAAACTGAATATCAAATAATTTAGCATACCTTTATTATGATTTTAATCCTTGTATAATTTCATTAGCATTTATTTTGTAAAGTGTGGCTGTCCAATGTGATATTTCATCGTTTATATTTTCATCCAAATAAAAAAAATATCACAATGCACGTCCTTTGGATAGTGGGGTATTAGTTTGAGTTCATGGGGTCCCATAAATAAATAAAATGGGTTTGGTGATCATTTTAGTTTAATATGAGTACTCAAAATTTTTTTTTAAAAAAAAAAATTATGCGTAGAGCAATGAAATGACCTAATGCGTGGCTTTCGGCACTTGGGGATCGTGATTCTATAGTTGTCTGGCCCATAGTTAGTAATTTTATCTCTATTTTTGGAAATTTGAATTTGTTTTTGACTGAGCTAAATCGAGATGATGCCTGAGTATGTGGGCTTCACTTGGTTCCCTAAGGTCTTTGAGCCTGGGAGTCATCGACAAAGTCTCGCTATAAGGGTTGACTCTTTTGAGTGCAACTTCAATTACCATGGAAAAATTGAAAAAAAAACAAAAAAAAAAATTATACAAAAAAAAATGAATACTCATCTTAATATTGAAATGTGATTCCACATAGCACTTCCGTAATTTCCCCCTTGAATAAAGATGAACCCCCATGTCTATTGTGATGCACAACACATCCTCATACTTAATTGATATTGGATGAAATATGGAAATGAATTTGAACAAAGGAATGAGCTTGGGATTGGGATCTGCTTATGAAACTATCTTGTGTTAAGATATTTTGATGGGTTTCATGATTTTTTGGTATAAGGGTCTCTGGTGATCATTTTGTATTAAAATGTTTTTGGAAAAGGGAATTCGAATTTCATATTGTTGAGATATATTTTAATCAGGACTATCAAAACTCAAGTTGGGGGGTGCGATTATCCACTAAATGAGGCTAATATTCATTGTTAATATACATAATATTCATGTTATTTATTATTCATAAACACCATTTTAGTGCATTTTACACTTTGAACATCATTTCACACTATGATTGTAATACCTTCTTAAAATGCACTATTATGTGGTACATTTTTGAACATCATTTAAAGTACCTAATGATTCATCTGATTTTAAGGAATATAATTATACATATTTTAATTTTATATTTTTTTAAATTTATCTACACTTAAATATGAACATGTTTGATTCAAGGATCAATGGAGAATTCATGGAAGAAGATGGGGATATTTTGTGATGAAAAGAAACAATTCTGGAGAAGTCAGATTGGACACCATCCCACTGATCCACAATACAGGCCCAATGAAGCCCAAATATGGTGGGAGGATAGAAGACATATATAGGAACAAATAATTCTTCAGTATCCTATGCTAATTCGGCCTCCATTGTGGTCATTTAGGCGGCCCAAATAGTATATCAAAATCTGATCCAGAATCTGCGGCCCATAAAAACAGCCCAAAATTAAATCATATCTCTAAAACCATAACTAATTTTGGTCTGAGATTCTACAGGAGGTTAGGATACATATGGGGCTATATTTTATTATTCTATGGAACACTCTGATTCTGCCATATAGAAGGTCATAAAAGAGCGTCGGTTCGGTGGATGAAAGCTGGCTGCCACCTTGGGTCAAATGTGGAAAAGTCTAAGTTCCACAATCTTTCCACCACCCTAGGCCTACCATAATCAAGTGTGATGCTTTTTACTATTTGAGTATAGACCCAAGGCTACCAAAATTCCTATTTAAGGCAGTGGTGGTGGAGGAGTTGAGAATCTTTGGTGCTTTGTTCAATTGTAATGTTATGCCGCAATTTTGTTGTCTCAAATTTGTCTTTCACATGTAAGTTGTTCAATTCACTTTAGTTTCTTAATAAAAGTTATTCTTATACTCTTATTCTGTTGTTCTTCATATCAATTTTATACCATTGGATCAAGGTGTGAATTTATTCACACCAAACCTTGTGAAATTATTCACACAACGGTGGAGTGATCATTTTATTTTTGTTGTTTTCTTTACTTCTCCATGTCCTCCCTCATGAGTCTACTTTCCGCTTCCATTGAAACCATAGAATCAATGGAGGGCTAACCCACTTATGGGTTGATCCAAGGGAGTATCAAGGGGCTGGATTGGATGTTATTTATCACCCCATTAATGTATAATAACTTCTTTAATTGATACTTTTATTTGATGATCTTAAACTCCATCATCCTTGTTGAAATTAAGGCCACACACTTCAATTACCATGGCAAAATTGCAAAAAAAAAAAACAAAAAAAAAACAAAAAAAAAATATATATATATATAATACAATTTTTTTTAATACTCATCTTAATATTGAAATGTTATTCCACCTAGAACTTCCGTAATTTCCCCCTTGAATTAAGATGAACCCCTATGTCTATTGTGATGCACAACACATCCTCATACTTAATTGATATTGGATGAAATATGACAATGAATTTGAACAAAGGAATGGCCTTGTGATTGGGATATAATTATGAAACTATATTGTATTAAAATATTTTGATTGGTTTCATGATTTTTTGGTATAAGTGTTTTTGGTGATCATTGTGTATTAAAATGTTTTTGGAAAAGGGAATTCGAATTTCATATTGTTGAGATATATTTTGCTCGGGACTAGAAAAACTCAAGTTGGGGGGGTGTGATTAGCCACTAAATGAGGCCAATATTAATTGTTAATATATATAATATTCATGTTATTTAATATTCATAAACACCATTTTAGTGCATTTTACACTTTGAACATCATTTCACTTTATGATTGTTATACCTTCTTAAAATGCACTATTATGTGGTACATTTTTTTAACATCATTTAAAGTACCCAATGATTCATCTGATTTTAAGGAATATAATTTTATATATTTTAATTTTATATTTTTTTAAATTTATCTACACTTCAATATGAACATGTTTGATTCAGGGATCAATGGATAATTCATGGAAGAATATGGGTATATTTTGTGATGAAAGGAAACAATTCTGCAGAAGTCAGATTGGACACCAGGCCACCGATGAGACTGTGGGGCCTAACATACAGGCCCAATGAATTCAAAATTTCTAGGGATGCTAGAAGACATGTATAGGAACAAATCCCTCTTCAGTATACAATTCTAATTAGGCCTCCATGGTGTCCATTTAGGTGGCCCAAGTTAGAGATAAAATTCTGGGCCAGATTCTGCGGCCCAGAAAAACAGACCACTAATCTGATCATATCTCCGAACAGAAAACTCCAAATGGGCCCAAATTTTACAGTAGGTTAGGAGATATCTAGGGATCAATTTTATTATTCTATGGACCACTCTGATTCAGCCATCGATAAGTTCATCCAAGCGCGTCTGTTCGGTGGAAGCAAGCTGGCTGCTACCTCGGGTCAAGGGTGGAAAAGTCTCCTCTCCCTTACTTTCCACCACCCTAGGCCTACCATACTCAAGTGGGATATTTTGTAATATTGGAGTCTCTACCCAAGGATCCCAAAATTCCTATTTAAGGCAGTGGTGGTGAAGGAGTTTTATAATCTTCGGTGCTTTGTTCAATTGTAATGTTATGCTGCAATTTTGTTGTCTCAAATTTGTCTTTCACATGTAAGTTGTTCAATTCACTTTAGTTTCTTAATAAAAGTTCTTATTATACTCTTATTCTGTTGTTCTTAATATCACTTTGATACCATTGGATCAAGGTGTGAATTTATTCACACCAAACCTTGTGAAATTATTCACACAATGGTGGAGTGATCATTTTATTTTTGTTGTTTTCTTTACTTCTCCATGTCCTCCCTCATGAGTCTACTTTCCACTTCCATTGAAACCATAGAATCAATGGAGGGAAAACCCATTTATGGGTTGATCCAAGGGAGTATAAAGGGTCTGGATTGGATGTTATTTATCACCCCATTAATGTATAATCACTTCTTTAATTGAGACTTTTATTTGATGATTTTAAACTCCATCGTCCTTGTTGAAATTAAGGCCACACACTTCAAGTGCTAATACGAACCTTTACCTTGAAGTGCTCAAAACTTTGATCCTTAAAGTGTATAGGTGATTAGTATTAAAGGGTTTTGGCATTAAACCAGTAAGTGACGATGTTGTTTTATCTCCTTAAATGAACCCATCTCAAATATAAGAAATTGAAATCATTAAAAAGGAAATACGTCCAATCCACCCTGAGCGATAACCTAGGATCAACTCATTCTTTTAAATTGAATTCACTTGGATCTGTTAGTTATCCTTTAAACCCATATAAAATAAACCCAATTTGTCCACTTCATAGCTAAAAACAGTCCATAGAATGTACGTGTCTATAGGTTTCTTCTTAGGTCTATGAGGATTCGATAACCGAAGCTAAACTACAAGGACCGTTCTACCTTAATATCTTGGGTAAATTTGAGAGAGAATCAAATTTTGGCGCCTTTTCTGGGGACCTAAGTAAGTTATCTTAGACACTATCATCCTTTTTTTCATCCCTCTTCTCTATTCTCACCCCCTCACTCCTATGGAAGTCAATTTTGAACAAGTCCAAACATGGGAATCCTATCCCTACTTTGATCTCCCAACCCCATGTATGATGTACAATGAAAATTCTAATTCCTACTTGTGGGATCATTAAAAACCTACTGAACCACAATGTTTTTATTCATATGATCCACAAAACATCCCAACATATAATGAGTTTCAATCCCCACAAATCCAATTTGAACATCCTCCTATGGAATTCCAACAACATACTTATCCTCCTGGAATAGACCATTTGTCTCAACCCCTTATCCATCCTAATACACATACATTACTTTAAAAATTGTGTCAAAAAATGGAGATAATGAATTTTTAGGTTTCATCATTGAGGTTATAACTACAAAGCATTAAAAATTTTGAGGAACCCATCCCTACACAAACTATCCCTTCCATAACCTTATGTGAAGTATCTAGTTTCCCACAAACCTCTCATGAATTTACTGAAGAGAAAATCATTGTATTTGGGAAAGATGAATAGGTTCAAGGAATTATTTATGGGTGTTTAAATCAAGAGGAAATTGATTTTTTGGATTCAAAAGCGGAGAATTTGACATCATGGATTGAGTCTCCTAAGGATAACTCCATTGATGATTTTTCAAAAAAACTAATCACTGAACCATTAAGAGAAATCACCAACATTGAGTCTATATCCATTCCTAACACCGATCTTTCCAATTTTATTATTGAATCTTATTTTAAAAAGGAACTAATTCTGTTGAGCAATTTTGAAAATGAAATTGAGTTTGATTTAAAATCTCAACCTGTTTCTGAATGTCTTATCCAAACTGAGCTCAAAATCATCGTCCTTCCTTCCTCTCTCAAGTATCCATTAATAGTGTATAACCATGAACTTTATGATGGAATTAATTCTTCTCTTGAAACCGAAAAAGTTGGAATTATCATTGATGTCTTAGGAAAGACTACAAAAGAAACTAGATCAACCATTTCTAATATTCCCTGGATTTTACCACTCATTTTAGAACATAGGTTTGTGCATGAAATAAATTATAAAAATAGAATCAATATCAACCTAGTTGAATTGGTGAAACATGTAGTTCTTAAAATGTTTAAAGTTGGTATTGGGTAAGTTGGGGGGTTCAGGTCAAGCTAACGACCTTAAACAAAGCGCTGCACGGGAGGCAACCCGTGGTTTTCATCTTTGCAAATCATCTTTTTTTTAAATAGGATTAATTAATAATTTTGATATTTAATAAAAAAATATATTGTTGACCTGTTCTTCTATTATGAATATGGATGGGTACGAAAGGGGAGTGTCATATTCATCTGTGTCACGTGGTGTGATCCTTGAGTAATACCTTACCCAGAAATTTAAAAAGAAGACAATGTATCATCAGTTTATTTTATTTTTAATGTGTTTTTGTAGGTTAAAATAAAAATACAAAAAAAATAAAAATAAAAATATAATAATAATAAAAGAAGGGACACATCGTGGGTCATGGGTCAAACCCCGTCAGAACCGGCGAAGCCGCAGAGATTCGAACCCGGGACCGAAGGGAGACAGGGGCGCGCTCTTACCACTGACCTACGACTTTTTGTGCTTCCTTATTATATAATTTATATATATATACTTATATTTTACTTTCTTTATTATATATATATATATATTATTTTTTTTGTTTTGTTTTTTTTTCTACCCGGGAACTCTGCAAGTGACATGGATATCAAAGGATTAAAAGGGAGCATCAATTGTAATGACCCAAAGTTTTATTAATGGAAAATCCCTCTTGATCCAGTTAAATGTCTCTTTATGAAAAATATTTTTATAAGATGTCAACTTCTTTGGTTTCATGTTAAGAATTTTGACCATTGTTAATATATCCATTGAACAGTGATCACATGATTAGTATAAATGTAAGGCTTTAACGAACCCAATTTTTACTCAGACATAGGAAGAGATGGCCTCATCCAGTAGAAGTGCCCCATACGAAGCCCATTTGTCGGAGCTTGGAAAAGAGGTGGCATCTTTGGGCTTCGCCCTTGACCAAGCCCAAGCCGAGCTTCATTATGTCAAGCTCGAACGTGACCATCTATGGGAAAAGTGGAAGTTGATTGAAATTACCCCTCGAGCGATGTTATCCGAGCCGCCCCAAGAGTCTGTCACCATTGCACACCTTACCCTTAGGTCTTATGCGGCTGTTTTAAGGGGTTATGTAACAAATAAGTAGTACTATGTTCATGTACATTATTTTTGTATATAATAATGAATATAATTTCTAGTCATTTTTGATACATTGTAAATAGTTTTTAAAGTACAAATGGTGTTTTTAATTATTATTTAATTAAGAAATCTATTTTATTAAATTAAGGGATTTTTTAATTAAATAATATTTTAATAAAATATTATTATTAATATGAAATTAATTTTTATTAAATATAAATGATCATATAAATTTATGAATGTAATTAAATTTTTTATTAAGGTTTGAAAGCCATTTCTGTAAAAACCCGTGAATTTTCGATAAATGTTGGTTTTTATTTTAAAAGTGAAAATTAAAATATTTATAATTTTTTTAGATAAAATAAATTTCATTTATTTAATCAGGATGTCGAAATTATCCAACGGTGAATTTTTCATAATTTTCTGAGACAGTCAAATTTTTGGGTAAAAATAAAATACCATTTAATTATATAATGTGTTTTATGACATCATAATGACCCAATGGTGATGTAATAAAATACCATAATCCTTATGTTCGGCCAATATATGTTTTATCAATAAAATAATGTAATTTTGGGTTTGTTTGACTTACTTTTCAAAGCATTAATGAACCCCTCAAGACTTATTCAACACTTTGCCTTTTTAAATTAATTTCCATGGGAGTGTGACTCACCTCCACATAAGAAACCCTAATTTTTTAATAAGTTCAGACCTTGGCCTTGTAAAATATTGTTTTCCTCTTTCCTTTTACAGAAACCATGGGCAAATACCATGGGATGGTTTGTGGTTTGGATTAATATAAGGGGTCCCAAACCTAAATAATAAACAATTCTCTCACCTTTCCTATATAAACCCAACCAAGATCCCACTTCCTCCTCACTAAAATCCCTTGGAGTTCGTCCAACCTCTACCCTAATCTCTCTAGAATCCTCCCAGGGTTCCCCAAGCTCCCAATAAGCCTCTCACAAGCCTTTCTCTAGCCTTTGGAAGCACACTTCCATGTAAGGGTTTTTTCTTCCTTTCTCATTTTTGTCAATTTTCTTTAAGTTTTATTTCCCTTTTATTTTCAATTATGAATGTTGGGGTATGGTTTCGAACCTCCCCCATACCGCCCTATTATTTTTTTAATGATGGGAGACCCCTTTCTCTCTCATTAAATGCCTCCCATGTACACCCGTTACTATGCCGAAATTCCGAAAGGAACTTCTCTCTCTTCTTTTACATTCAAGCAATACTTTTGTATCATGAATCTAAATTCCATTTCAATTGTTGGGAAATGTATCTATATGAACTCCTTACTGTCCATTACATTTAAATATGATGAGGAACCCCTTTCTCTCTCATCAACCATTTTTTTTATGAATTCTTATGTCACGCCATTACGCTGCTGAAATCGCACCGATTTTCTAAGACAATGTCATTGTGTAGTGGATACCATGCCCATTTCTCCATCAAGGGTATTCAACTTTATGAACATTTACTTATTGATTTTAATGTTTCATGTATGAATTCGACATTTCTTTATCGTGTAATAAATGATTATGTTTTATGAATCCATGTTTTATGATCCATGTGGCACACTTATGCATGAAATGAAATGCTTAAGAAGGGTGCGCCCTTATAGCGCTCCAATGCATTGGGTAAAGTATAGTATCATGATACGTCAAGTGCAATGAGTGTTGACTCATGATAATTCAAGTGCAACGAGGGTTTACTTGTGCTTCATGTGAAATTAGGGTTTACTCATGCTCCATGTGCAATGAGCCACAACTCATGCTAATTCAATGTTAAGTGTTGTTGCCACATTTCCATGTTATGATTATCATGATTTATCATGCCTTTATGTTTATGTTTCTTTTATTCTATATTGATATTCCTATTGTCTAACATGTATTGTACTCCTCATGTTATTCCATGTGTACTCCCTTACTGAGCTTTATAGCTCACCCTTTTCTTATGCATGTCCTCAGGTTATCCCATGCAATGCTAAGTACGAGGGAATATAGTGGTCATGTAAAGAAAGTTTTCAATAAAGATGTTGTATTTCATGTTTTAAGTTTTTATATAATGATCCTAATCCCCAAAGACACTAAACCTCTCGATCTTATTTGTTGTATCAAGTGAAGTTTTATGTAATAAAGCATGTTTAAGTTGTAATAAAAAGCAGGGTTGTCATAGTTGGTATTAGAGGGTAAGTTTAGTTATTTTTGGGATTAGGAAACCCTAGTAAAACCTTGGATACAAGAATAAGTATAATAAAAACATCCCTAAGTTATGGTAAATACTAAGTAAGTGTTTTTTCAAACAAATACATCCTTATCTGGATACGAGCAGGTAGAGGCGGCTCTCGCACAGATGTATCCTAGGGGTAAAACCCGAAAACACCACTTTGAGCTAGACTCAAACGGGAAATGGTGCACGAAAACGGGCCTTGCTGCACTCTTGGTTACGACACTCCCAGGGGATATGTTTTGATAAATTCACAATCTTGGTATGAACCCTTATTAAGGGAAAAATTCCCCTAAGAATATATGTTAGAAATTAGATCATGAAAAGCCTAGATTTAATCCTATAGACTCATGAGTTAAGGAAATAAAAGTTTATTTATAAGTCATCAACTTTTGTCTTTGGATGACCCTTTATGTGTTACCCCTAAATTTCCTTTTATTCCAGCCAATGGCCGGTAATAGGAGGACTCGGGCTCACAACCGTTGTGAATATCGGTGTGATGATTGTACTAATGAGAATTCCCAATCCAATGGGAGCGGTAATCGCGAACTTTTTCATGCTTCTCTCTCAGCTAACTCAAGTTTTGAATAGAAACACGGGTCAAGAGGAACTTCCAAACCCCCCTAAGAAGGAAAAAGTCGCTATCAAGAGCTTCATGAGGCAAATGCCTCCAACTTTTAGTGGATCATCCGATCCCAAGATCGCTGAACAATGGATCAACTCCATTGAAAAGATATTCTCCATACTCCAATGTTCTGAACAAGAGAAGGTTCTCCTGGCGGCTTATCGTATGGAGGGTGAAGCTGATCAATGGTGGACATTGATAAAAAATACGAAGCCTAAGGAGGAGATTGAGGCTTTGGAATGGAAGGAATTCCGGAAGATTTTTTTCGATAAATATTTTCTGCGCACCCTCCGTCTTAAGATGGAAAGGGACTTCCTTTCCCTCAAGAAAAAAGATGAAGAATCTGTGGGAGCGTATGAGGAAAACTTCAAAAGGCTTGCACGATACACTTCCGGCTTTGTCGTTACCCCCGAATGCAAGGTTGACCACTTCTTTGGCGGGCTAAAGCCTAGCTTGCGGAAAGCATTAGCGATCCGTGACTTCGACAGCTATGAGGAAATTTTCCGATGTGCCCTCAAGGTTGAAATGGAGATCAGAGAATCACAAGGGTATCATGGGGACAAGAATCGTAAGGTGGACTTCAATGCTGGTGGTCTGATGGATAAATCCAATGGCGCTAAGAAGTTCCATCACCCCACTTGCCAAAAGTTCGGAAAAAAGCACCCTGGAAATTGCCTTAAGGGGACGAGAAAATGCTTCAGGTGTGGAAGAGAAGGGCACCTAGCTATTAACTATCGGCAAGAAGGACCCGTGGCTGCGACAGAGGAGAGGAACGCTCCGTTAGAACCTCAACGCATTGTTCAATGCTATAAATGCAAAGAACCGGGTCATTTTGCAAATCAGTGCCCTAATCCAAGGGTTATCAGAGGCAACCAAAAACCTCCAAGACAGCAAGGAAGAGCTTTTTCCATCACTTCTGCCGAAGTGAACCCCGACAATGAAGTGGTGACAGGTACACTAGTTATTCATTCAATAATAGCGAACATACTTTTTGATTCAGGTTCTATGCATTCTTTTATATCTCGAGAGTTTAGTAGAACAATCACAACACCACCACAAATCATGGAAGTAAAGATGTCGGTGAGTACGGAAAATTGGGCAATCATTGCATCCCATGAATATAAGTCCTCCCCTGTTATAATCTGTGGATTGAATTTCCCAGCGAACCTCTTCATAGTCCCTTTGGTGGAATTTGATGCAATTCTTGGCATGAATTGACTTTCCTTATATAGATCCAACATAAATTGTCATGAGAGGGAAATCACACTCCATATGGAGAATCGACCCCCGATTCTTTACAAGTGTTAGGAGGAAGATGAATCTCCTTTAGCTATATCATCTCAAGCATGGATATTACTGCCCTATGAGCATGCGTATCTGGCTCAGATGATTAAATCCAAAGAAGAAACCATCCTTGAAGAAATTCCTATTGTGAGGGAATTCACGGAAGTGTTTCCTGAGGAACTGCATGGTCTTCCTCCTAGAAGAGATGTTGAGTTCTCAATTGAACTTATACCTGGGGAATTACCAATATCCAAGACTCCATATAGAATGGCTGTTATTGAGCTTGAAGAGCTGAAGAAACAACTACAGGAGAATCTGGATAAAGGGTTTATACGCCCAAGTGCTTCACCATGGGGTGCACTAGTCCTCTTCGTCAAGAAGAAGGATGGGTCAATGCGGCTTTGCATCGATTATTGTGAACTTAACAAAATCACGATAAAGAACAAGTATCCACTCCCATGAATTGATGACTTGTTCGATCAGTTGCGTGGAGCACAATACTTCTCCAAGGTGGACTTGCGGTCAGGGTATTATCAAGTAAGGGTGAATAAGGAAGATATCCCCAAGACTACTTTTCGTACAAGATATGGGCACTATGAATTCATAGTAATGACTTTAGGACTCACCAATGCTCTAGAAATATTCATGGACTTGATGAATAGCGTCTTTAGAGATTACCTTGACAAATTTGTGGTAGTCTTTATAGATGATATTCTAATATACTCCAAAACCATGGAGGACCATGAGGAGCATTTAAGAACTGTACTAGAGACTTTGTGCAAGGAGAAGCTCTATGCAAAGTACAACAAGTGTGAGTTCTGGTTGAAGGAAGTCTCATTATTAGGCCATATCATCCCAAGTAATGGGATATCTGTGGACCCCTCCAAAACAGATGCAATTGAGGGATGGCCGAGGCCAACATCGGTAATGGATATCTGTAGCTTCTTAGGGTTAGCTGGATATTATCGATGATTTGTGAGAAATTTCTCATGATTGTCCAACCCTCTTACCAAGCTAAATCTAAAGGGAGTAAAGTTTTCTTGGAGTGATGAATGCGAAGAAAGCTTCAAGGAGTTGAAAAGAAGGCTTATCACTGTGCCCGTGATCACTTTACCCACAAGTGGGGAACTTTTTGTGGTATTCAGTGATGCCTCAAAGAAGGGCTTAGGCTGTGTGCTGATGCAGAATGATAAAGTGATATCCTATGCCTCAAGGCAGTTGAAAATCCATGAGCGAAACTATCCAACGCATGATCTGGAGTTGGCGGCGGTGATCTTTGCCTTGAAAATCTGGTGGAATTATCTCTATGGAGAGAAATGTGAGATATATAATGACCACAAGAGCCTTAAATATATATTCACACAGAAAGAGATTAATATGTGCCAGAGAAGATGGATAGAGCTCATCAGGGATTATGAATGTTCAATACATTACCACCCTAGGAAAGCGAACAAGGTGGCGGATTCTCTAAGTAGAAAGGATCCAACGATTCTATCAATGATGAGAATTGAGAAGGATCCAATCTTCTTAGACTTGATGAAGATGGACGTGGGAATCATAAAGAAGGGAACATCATCAATCCTTTCACAAATGATTGATCAACCATCTCTTTTGGAAAGGTTAAAGGATTCTCAAAATGATGATGTGTAAATTCAAGAAAAAGTGGAAGCTATCAAAAAGGGGAAATCCTCAGAGTTTAATGTTAATGAAGAAGGAATTGTGCAGTTTGGGAAAAGACTATGTGTTCCATCAAGTCTGGAGATGAAGAAGGAACTTTTGGATGATTCACATAGTTCAAATTTCTCTATTCACCCAGGGAGCACAAAGATGTATCGAGATCTCCGAGAAAACTTTTGGTGGGATAATATGAAGAAGGAGATCGCCGAATATACATCAAAGTGCCTGGTGTGTCAGCAAGTGAAGGAAGAGAGGCAGAAGTCTAAGGGGATGATGCAACCATTAACCATAACAGAATGGAAATGGGAGAACATCACCATGGACTTTGTCACCGGACTTCCGAGGACATCCAAAGGCAACAATGCAATCTGGGTTGTTGTGGATCGTCTTACAAAGACTGCACACTTCATTGCTATTCGAGAGGATTTCTCATTGGATCAACTGGAATGAATATATATTAGGGAAGTGGTAAGGTTTCATTGAGTACCACTATCTATTATGTCTGACCGAGATCCAAGATTCACCTCTAAGTTTTGGAAGAGTCTTCAACTTGCTCTGAATACTGAAATGAACTTTAGTACGGCCTATCATCCTCAAACTGATGGCCAATTAGAGAGGACTATCCAAAAACTTGAGGATATGTTGAGAGCATGCTCAATGGAATTTAAAGGAGGATGGGATCAACATCTCCCTCTGGTTGAGTTCTCTTATAATAACAGTTTCCACTCGAGCATCCAATTGGCACCATATGAAGCCCTTTATGGGAAAAGGTGCAGAACACCGACATGTTGGGATGAGGTCGGTGAACGTAAGCTGCTTGGACCAGAAATGGTCGAAGAAATGGTGGAGAAGGTGAAAACCATTCAGCAGCATATCAAGGTAGCCCAGAGTCGACAAAAGAGTTATACATATAATCGTCAACGAGACCTTGAGTTTAAAGTTGGAGACATGGTGTTTTTACGCGTATCTCTGTGGAAGAAGGTCATGAGGTTTGGAAAGAAAGGGAAGTTAATTCCAAGGTACATAGGCCCCTTAGAGATTCTTGATCGTGTTGGGGCTGTGGCCTATCGACTAGCACTTCCACCTACTATGTCCAAGGTGCATGATGTCTTTCATGTATCCCTCTTAAGGAAGTACATACCGGACCCTTCACATGTACTCTCTTCTGAGGTGGTACAATTGGAAGATGATCTTTCTTATGAGGAGCAACCAGTGAAGATCTTAGATCGTAGAGAAAAAGTTCTACGAAATAAGACAATGCCCCTCGTCAAGGTGTTGTGGAGAAACCAAAAGTTTGAAGAAGCGACTTGGGAGTCGGAGGATATGATGAAGCTGAGTTACCCACATTTTTTTTATTGTGGGAAAAGGAAAATTTCGAGGGCGAAATTTCTTAAGGGGGGAATATTGTAACGACCCAAAGTTTCATTAATGGAAAATCCCTCTTGATCCAGTTAAATGTCTCTTTATGAAAAATGTTTTTATAAGATGTCAACTTCTTTGGTTTCATGTTAATAATTTTGACCGTTGTTAATATAGCTGTTGAATAGTGATCACATGATTAGTATAAATGTAAGGCTTTAACGAACCCAATTTTTACTCAGATAAAGGAAGCGATGGCCTCATCCAATAGAAATGCCCCATACGAAGCCCATTTGTCGGAGCTCGGAAAAGAGGTGGTGTCTTTGGGCTTCGACCTTGACCAAGCCCAATCTGAGCTTCATTATGTCAAGCTCGAACGGGACCGTCTACGGGAAAAGGGGAAGTTGATTGAAATTACCACTCGAGCGATGTTATCCGAGCCGCCCCAAGAGTTTTTCACCATTGCACACCTTACCCTTAGGTCTTATGTGGCTGTTTTAAGGGGTTATGTAACAAATAAGTAGTACTATGTTCATGTATATTATTTTTTTATATAATAATGAATATAATTTCTAGTCATTTTTGATACTTTGTAAATATTTTTTAAAGTAAAAATGGTGTTTTTAATTATTATTTAATTAATAAATATATTTTATTAAATTAAGGGATTTTTGAATTAAATAATATTTTAATAAAATATTATTATTAATATTAAATTAATTTTTATTAAATATAAATTATCATATAAATTTATGAATGCAATTAAAATTTTTATTAAGGTTTGAAAGCCATTTCTGTCAAAACCCGTGAATTTTCGATAAATGTTGGTTTTTATTTTAAAAGTGAAAATTAACATATTTAGAATTTTTTATATAAAATAAATGTCATTTCTGGAATCAGAACGTTAAAATTATCCAACAGTGAATTTTTCATAATTTTCTGAGACAGTCAAAATTTTGGGTAAAAATTAAATACCATTTAATTATATAATGTGTTTTATGACATCATAATGACCCAATGGTGATGTAATAAAATACCATAATCCTTATGTTCGGCCAATATATGTTTTATCATTAAAATAATGTGATTTTTGGTTTTTTTGACTTACTTTTCAAAGCATTAATGAACCCCTCAAGACTTATTCAACACTTTGCCTTTTTAAATTAATTTCCATGGGAGTGTGACTCAGCTCCACATAAGCAACCCTAATTTTTTAATAAGTTCGGACCTTGGCCTTGTAAAATACTGTTTTCCTCTTTACTTTTCTAGAAACCATGGGAAAATACCATGGGATGGTTTGTGGTTTGGATTATTTTAATATAAGGGGTCCCGAACCTAAATAATAAAGAATTCTCTCACCTTTCCTATATAAACCCACCAAATCTCCCACTTCCTCCTCACTAAAATCCCTTGGAGTTCGTCCAACCTCTTTCCTACTCTCTCTAGAATCCTCCGAAGGTGCCCCAAGCTCCCAAGAAGCCTCTCACAAGCCTCTCTCTAGCCTTTGGAAGCACACTTCCAAGTAAGAGTTTTTTCTTCCTTTCTCATTTTTGTCAATTTTCTTTAAGTTGTATTGCCCTTTTATTTTCAATTATGAATGTTGGGGTATGGTTTTTCACCTCCCCAATACTTCCCTATTATTGTTTGAATGATGGTCACCCCTTTCTCTCTCATTAAATTCCTCCCATGTACACTCATTACTATGCCGAAATTCCGAAAGGAACTTCTCTCTTCTTTTACATTCAAGCAATACTTTTGTATCATGAATCTAACTTCCATTTCAATTGTTGGGACATGTATCTATATGACCTCCTTACTGTACATTACATGTAAATATGATGAGGAAACCCTTTCTCTCTCATCAACAATTTTTTTTTTATGAATTCTTATGTCACGCCGTTACGCTGCCGAAATCGCACCGATTTTCAAAGCCAATGTCATTGTGTAGTGGATACCATGCCCATTTCGCCATCAAGGGTATTCACCTTTATGCACATTTACTTATTGATTTTAAAGTTTCATGTATGAATTTCACATTCCTTTATCATGGAATAAATGATTATGTTTTATGAATCCATGTTTTATGATCCATGTGGCACACTTATGCATGAAATGAAATGTTTAAGAAGGGTGAACCCTTATAGCGCTCCAATGCATTGGGTAAAGTATAGTATCATGATACATCAAGTGCAATGAGTGTTTACTCATTCTAATTCAAGTGCAACGAGGGTTTACTCGTGCTTCATGTGCAATGAGGGTTTACTCATGCTCCATGTGCAATGAGCCATAGCTCATGCTAATTCAATGTTAAGTGTTGTTGCCACATTTCCATGTTATGATTATCATGCTTTATCATGCCTTTATGTTCATGTTTATTTTATGCTCTATTGATATTCGTATTGTATAACATGTATTGTACTCCTCTTATTATTCCATGTGTACTCCCTTACTGGGCTTTATAGCTCACCCTTTTCTTATGCATGTCCTCAGGTTATCCCATGCAATGCTAAGTACGAGGGAATGTAGTGGTCATGTAAAGGATGTTTTCAATAAAGATGTTGTATTTCATGTTTTAAGTTTTTATGTAATGATCCTAAGCCCCAAAGACACTAAAACTCTCGATCTTCTTTGTTGTATCAAGTGAAGTTTTATGTAATAAAGTATGTTTAAGTTATAATAAAAAGCAGGGTTGTCATAACAATAATTTCAACTTCAACCACCAGGTGACTTCATTCCACAATCCTAATTTTCAATTTCCTTTTTGAACTTTCATTCTCTACCTCTACCCCCTTCTAAATTTTCTTTCCTTTAAACACTGGGGAAAGTGTTGTTTTAATTTGGGGGGGGGGAGATAAGATAAAATAAAAAATGATTTCGTGTCAAAAAAATTAATGATTTGAAAAAAAAAGTGTAAATGGAAGGAAAAATTATTTTAACTTTGAACAAGGTAATACACATTGAAAACTTTGAAACTGAATATCAAATAATTTATCGTGACCTGATTCTGATTTTAATCCTTGTATAATTTCATGAGCATAGATTTTGTAAAGTGTGGCTTTCCAATGTGATATTTCATCGTTTATATTTTCATCCAAATAAAAAAAGATCACAATGCACGTCCTTTGTATAGTGGGGTATTAGTTTGAGTTCATGGGGTCCCCCAAATAAATAGCATAGGTTTGGTGATCATTTTAGTTTTAATATGAGTATTAAATAAAGAAATTAAAAAATAATAATAATAAATTTGCGCGTAGAGCAATGAAAATACCTAATGCGTGGCTTTCAGCACTTGGGGATCGTGACTCCATAGTTGTCTGGCCCAGAGTTAGTAATTTTATCACTATTTTTGGTAATTTGAATTTGTTTTTTACTGAGTTAACTCGAGATGATTCCCAAGTATGTGGGATTCACTTGGTTCCCTAAGGTATTTGTGCCTGGGAGTCATCGGCAAAGTCTCACTACAGGGGTTGACTCTTTTGAGTGCAATTTCAATTACCATGGAAAAATTGCAAAAAAAAAACAAAAAATATATATAATACAATTTTTTTTAATACTCATCTTAATATTGAAATGTGATTCCACCAAGCACTTCCGTAATTTCTCCCTTTAATAAAGATGATCCCCCATGTCTATTGTGATGCACAACACATCCTCATACTTAATTGATATTGGATGAAATATGACAATGAATTTGAACAAAGGAATGGGCTTGGGATTGGGATCTGCTTATGAAACTATCTTGTATTAAAATATTTTGATGGGTTTCATGATTTTTTGGTATAAGTGTTTTTGGTGATCATTGTGTATTAAAATGTTTTTGGAAAAGGGAATTTGAATTTCATATTGTTGAGATATAATTTGCTCAGGACTAGAAAAACTCAAGTTGGGGGGTGTGATTAGCCACTAAATGAGGACAATATTCATTGTTAATATATATAATATTCATGTTATTTAATATTCATAAACACTATTTTAGTGCATTTTACACTTTGAACATCATTTCACTTTATGATTGTAATACCTTCTTAAAATGCACTATTATGTGGTACATTTTTTTAACATAATTTAAAGTACCCAATGATTCATCTGATTTTAAGGAATCTAATTTTATATATTTTAATTTTATATTTTTTTAAATTGATATACACTTCAATATGAACATGTTTTATTCAGGGATCAATGTAGAATTCATGGAAGAAGATGGAGATATTTTGTGATGAAAGGAAACAATTCTGGAGAAGTTAGATTGGACACCAGGACACTGATGAGACTGTGGGGCCTAACATACAGGACCAATGAATCCAAAATTTATAGGGATGCTAGAAGACATGTATAGAAACAAATACCTCTTTAATATACAATTCTAATTCGGCATCCATGGTGTCCATTTATGTGGCCCAAGTTAGAGATAAAATTCTGGACCAGATTCTACGGCCCAGAAAAACAGACCACTAATATGATCATATATCCTAATCTACAACTCCAAATGTGACCAAAGTTTACAGGAGGTTAGGAAATATCTGGTGATACATTTTATTCTTCTATGTACCACTCTTATTCTGCCATATAGAAGTTCATCCAAGCGCTTCTGTTCGGTGGAAGCAAGCTGGCTACCACCTCGGGTCAAGGGTGGAAAAGTCCCCTCTCCCTTACTTTCCACCACCCTAGGCCTGCCATAATCAAGTGGGATATTTTGTACTATTGGAGGCTATAACAAAGGCTCCCAAAATTCCTATTTAAGGCAGTTGTGGTGAAGTAGTTTGATAATCTTTGGTGCTTTGTTCAATTGTAATGTTATGCTGCAATTTTGTTGTCTCAAATTTGTCTTTCACATGCAAGTTATTCAATTCACTTTAGTTTCTTAATAAAAGTTCTTATTCTACTCTTATTATGTTTTTCTTCATATCACTTTGATACCGTTGGATCACGGTGTGAATTTATTCACACTAAACCTTGTGAAATTATTCACAGAACGGTGGAGTGATCATTTTATTTTTGTTGTTTTCTTTACTTCTCCATGTCCTCCCTCATGAGTCTACTTTCCGCTTCCATTGAAACAATAGAATCAATGGAGGGATAATACAATTATGGGTTGATCCAAGGGAGTATCAAGGGGCTGTATTGGATGTTATTTATCACCCCATTAATGTATAATCACTTCTTTATTTGAGACTTTTATTTGATGATTTTAAACTCCATCGTCCTTGTTGAAATTAAGGCCACACACTTCAAGTGCTAATACAAACCTTTACCTTGAAGTGCTAAAAAATTTGATCCTTCAAGTGTATAGGTGATTAGTATTAAAGGTTTTAGGCATTAAACCAGTAATTGATGAAGTTGTTTTATCTCCTTAAATGAACCCATCTCAAATATAAGAAATTTAAATCATTAAAAAGGAAATACGTCCAATCCACCTCATGTAATAACCTAGGATCAATTCATTATTTTAAATTGAATTCACTTAAATCTGTTAGTTATCCTTTAAACCCATATAAAATCAACCCAAGTTGGCCACTTCGTAGCCAAAAAAAATCCATAGAATGTACGTGTCTATAGGTTTCTTCTTAGGTCTCTGAGGATTCGATAACCCAAGCTAAACTACAAGGACCGTTCTACCTTCATCTCTTAGGTAAATTTGAGCGAGAATCACATTTTGGACTTGAACCCTAAATCTATCAATTTTTTCATGGTTCATAGGTTGGATCAGTTAACTCAACCTCTATTTCATGTTTATTTAATGATTCAATGAACGGTTTTAAACTTTGACCATTGACCTTGAAAATGTAACCACTTATGGGATCTTGAATCTCTACTGCCCCATGGGGGAATACATGATGCACTATGAAAGGTCCTGACCATCTAGACCTTAACTTTCCCAGGTGTAAATGAAGTTTTGAACTATACAAGAGTACAAGTTTTCCCGGTTCAAAATGTTTGACCTTGATATTCCTAGATTGGTAGGCTTGAACTCTAGCTTTATTGATCCTTGAATTTTCATAAGCCTCCATCCTTATTTCCTCCAGTTCATTAAGATCTAATTTCCTTTTTGTTCTGGCCAATGAGAGGTCATAATCCATTTTCTTAATTGCCCAAAAGGCCTTATGCACAATTTCAACAGGTAAATGGAATGATTTTCCATAAACCAACCTATATGGGGACATTCCTAAAATGGTTTTATATGCGGTTTGATAGGCCCAAAGAGCATCTAAGAGTTTCTCAGACCAATCTTTCATAGAGGGGTTGACAGTTTTTCAAGAATTTTCTTAATCTCCCTATTCGCTAACTCAGCTTGACCATTAGTTTGAGGATGGTATGCAGTGGACACTTTATGAGAAATACCATACTTAGACATGAGTGAAGAGAATGGGCGGTTGCAGAAATGGGTTCCTCGATCACTAATTATTGCCCTAGGAATTCCAAATCGAGAAAATATGTTCTCTTTTAGAAATCAAATCACAGCTTGATGATCGTTGGACTTAGTGGGAATGGCCTCAACCCATTTTGAGACATAATCAATAGATAAGAGTATATAGAGGTATCCCCTAGAGTTTGGGAAGAGACCCATGAAATCAATTCCCCAGCAGTCAAAGATTTCAACCACTAATATGGGAGTGAGTGGCATTTGATTCCTTTTTGTGATGGACCCTACTTGTTTACACCTAGGATAACTTTGAAAAAAGGCGTAGGAGTCCCTTAAGAGGGTGGGCCAGAAGAGACCACATTGAAGAATCTTAGAAGATGTCTTCTTAGAGGAAAAGTGACCTCTACATGCCTCACTATGACAGAATTTAAGGATGGACTCTTGTTCAGATTCTGGGACACACCTCCTAATGACTTGTTCAGGGCAAAACTCATAGAGGTATGGATCATCAAACACATAGTTTCTAACATCAGAAAGGAATTTCCTTTGAGATTGAGTCCCTAAGAATTTTGGAATGACTCCTGTAACTAAGAAATTGGCTATGTCGGCATACCAAGGGCAGTCACTCACAGAGTATAGGTGTTCATCAGGAAATGAATCAGACACAGAAAGGTGATTTGAGTTGTCTTTGAATTCCATCCTAGAGAGGTGATCAGCTACAACATTTTCAACTCCCTTTTTATCCTTGATTGCGAGGTCAAATTCTTGTAAGAGAAGGACCCACCTAATCATTCTAGCCTTATCATCTTGTTTTTGGAAGAGGTATTTTAGTGCATAATGGTTAGTGAACATAGTGATGGGGGATCCTAAGAGGTAGGACCTAAACTTCTCTAAAGAAAACACAATAGCAAGTAACTCCTTTTCAGTGGTGGTGTAGTTGATTTGGGCATCATTTAAGGATTTTCTTGCATAAGCAATGACATAAGGATTTTTATCACAATGTTGTCCTAACACAACTCCTACAGAAAATTCACTATCATCACACATAAGTTCTAAAGGAAGGTTCCAATTTGGAGATTTCATGATGGGGGAGAGGTGAGAGAGGATTTGAGGGTTGATAATGAACCCTCACAGCTTTCTGTCCAAAAAAATGGATCATCCTTTACTAGGAGATCACAAAGGGGATGAGAGATTGAACTAAAGTCCTTGATGAATCTTCTATAGAAACCAGCATGTCCTAATAAATACCTCACTTCCTTGACAGTTTTGGGTGATGGAAGGTGATGAATGATGTCAAACTTGGCTTTATCAACTTCAATCCCCCTACCTGAGACCAGATGGCCTAAAACTAGTCCCTCTTTAACCATAAAATGGAATTTTCCCCAGTTTAGGACTAGATTCTTTTCTTCACATCTTGACAAGACTCTCTCTACATTCCTCAGACATCCTTCAAATGTATCCCCAAACACAGAGAAGTCATCCATGAAGACCTCTAGAAAATCCCCTACCATGTCTGAGAAGATTCCCATCATGCACCGTTGGAAGGTTCCAGGGGCATTGCATAACCTGAAGGGCATGTGTTTGAAAGAAAAGGTTCCAAATGGACATGTGAATGTAGTCTTCCCTTGATCCTCTAGGGAGGCCTCAATTTGATTATACCCTGAGTACCCATCTAAGAAACAGTAGAACGCATGACCTGCCACTCTCTCAAGGACTTGGTCAATGAATGGTAAGGGGAAATGGACCTTCTTGGTGAATGAGTTTAGCTTCCTATAGTCAATGCAGACCCTCCATCCACTACTCACCCTTGTTGGAAGAATCTCTCCATCCTCATTGGTTATCACTGTGATTCCAGCCTTTTTTGGAACCACATGGATTGGGCTCACCCATTCACTCTCAGCTATGGGATATATGATACCGGCTTTTAACAATTTTAGAAGTTCTCTCCTTACTAACTCCATGAGATTAGGATTGAGTCGCCGTTGAGGTTGACGACATGGCTTTTAATCAGATTACAAAACAATCCTATGAGTCCCGATAAGTGGGCTAATCCCAGGAATATCAAAAAGGGTCCAACCAATGACTTTATTATGCTTCCTAAGGACATATAGAAGCATCCTTTCACGATTGTCTTCAAGAGATGAAGAAATAACAATAAGATGTGTTTGATTGTCCCCTAGGAAAGCATACTTGAGTGTAACGGGAAGTTCCTTCAATTCAAGATCAGGTTGGTTCGGAATTTCAACAGAATATTGGGACATTGGATCAAGTTAAATTTCTTTTTTTAGATTTTAAGATAGGATTGATTCCCCACATGTAGAAGTTTTAGCTACTAGATTGGCTTGATTAGATTTAGGGAAGGAATTTGGAGTGGTCTCCATGAAAGTGGTTTCTTGAAAGGTTTCACTGATTGTTGGACCTAAGACTTCATCATAAGAGCAATTTGAAAATGATTCAAGCCAAGGAGATAAACTTCCTTCATATAAACAACGGAAATCAATCTCATCCTGAATTAAACCTTCATCAAATATTCCTTGATGTTCCATGGATTAATTATCAATTCTTCCTATCATGTTTACTTCATGAATGTCCTCATCATCCCCTATTTGTGAGCTTGCATTATAGATGTTCAAGTCAAGACTCATGTTCCCAAAGGTGATGGTCATGTTCCCATTTCGAACTCGGATAACAGAGTTGATTGTTGCAAGGAAAGTATGACCAAGGATGATTGGGGTTTGTTCCTTATTTCCTAGGTTTGGATAGTTGTCAAGGACAATGAAATCAGCAGGGTAGATGAAGTTTTCAACCTTTACCAGTACGTCCTTCAAAATCCACTTTGGAACCCTAATGCTACGATCAGCAAGCTGAAGTGTGACAGATGTGGGTTGGAGTTCTTCTAGGCCTAACTGGAAGTACACAACATATAGGATGAGATTGACACTAGCACCTAGGTCACACAAGGGCTTGGCAACTTTTCTCTCTCCTAGTTCAACATTTATATAAGGGCAACCCGGGTCTTTCAACTTAGGAGGAATGGTCCCTTGAATGGTGGTACTCACATTAGCAGCCAAAAGGACTTGGTTTTTATGTGAAAATTTTCTTTTAAAAGTGCACAAGTTCTTAAGGTACTTTGAGTAGGCAGGTATGGTTTGGATTTCATCGAGAAGGGTTATGTTCAACTTGACTTGTGAAAATATTTCTCTCAACGTTTCACTCAGTTTAGACTTGGTTTTCCCCCTCATGCGTTGAGGAAATGGTGCAGGTTGTGGGGTTGTTTGTTGAAGAGTTGTTTACTTGATAATGTTATCAGTTTCCTCAGTTTGATCTTGTGGTTCATTTGAATTTTTATCCAAGTTTGAATCTTTAGGTGGGTTCTGAATTAGTTGTTCAGGTTTCTCAATTGATTTCCCACTTCTTAAAACAGTCACAGCCTTTAGTTGTTCATGAGTTGTTTGAGCACAACTTGACTCTCCCCTTGAAGTTGAGGATGGAACCGCCTGAGTAGGCATGGATTCATTTCCAGTTTTGATGGTTTGAAGTTCTTGTTTTGGGGAAGATACCTCCGAGTTCATCCTCTCCATTTGTTTGCATAGTTGTTCTAGTAGGCTTTGTGGAACAGTTTGGGTTGGTGCTTGAGAAAATTGGTTTATCCCGGGGGGATATTTTGGAAGTGGGATGGTTTTTTGAAAATGGACTGGTGGCTGTTGGTATTGGATAGGTTGGGTTTGTAACTGGTTATGGGATTGGTAGTTCTGATGGGGGTAAGGATTTTGTCCCTGTGGTTGGCTAGGTTGTTGGTTATCTTTCCAGTGGAAGCTTGGGTGGTCGTTATACCTTGGGTTGAAGGTGTTTTGGTATTGAGGCTTTTGAAAGTTCAAATAATTTACTTCCACTGGGGATCCTCCTAAGAGAACATCCTTGATGGACGGAATGGTTGGGTAGTTGTCTATCTTATGGTCATATTTGTCACAAATTGTGCAAACAGGGTCAACAGTTTGGATTTCATGGACTTTCCTAAGGTCTATCTCTTCAACCTTCCTAGAGAGTGCTGTGAGTTTAGCCCTATGGATTTCATCTTCTCTAAGTGTATGAATTCTAGTAGTTCTTTGTGCCTTTTCAGAATAAGGTGAGGTTCCCCAAGTTTGGTTTTGTTCAGAAAGGCTTTCTAGATACTCATAAGCATCATTTGAGGCTTTTTTTAAATGTTCCATTACACATCATGTCAATGAATTGTTTGTTCCCCGGACCCAACCCTTAATAGAAATTTTCACTTGTTCAGTAATAGAAAAAACATGGTGTGGAACCATGTTTAGAGTTTCTTTGAACCTTTCCCATGTTTCATATAATGAATCTCCCTCTTTTTCAAAAATGTTTTGGATACTCTTTTTAAGTGCAATTGTTTTGTGGTGGGGAAAGTATTTTTTGTAGAATTCTCTTTGTAGTTGGTCCCAAGAGTTGATGGATGATGGTCTCAAATTTTTTAGCCAATTTTTAGATCGATCCTTTAAAGAAAAAGGAAATAGATTCATCTTAGATGATTCTAGTTGATGTGGGGGACACATGGTTTCTACAATGTCATTGAACTATTTAATGTGCAGGTATGGCATCTCGGACTCCATTCCATGGAATGTGGGAAGGTGGTTTAGGACATGGGGTTTAAAGATTTAGTTGGCATATCCTAGGGAATTGTGTCTAATCCATGAGGGTCATTGGTCCAGGAAGGTGTGAGGTAGTCATTCATGGTTTGATCAATTGCATTCCCCAAGTTTAGGGATGCCTCATTTGGGTTTCCATTTTGGTTCCCACCTGGGTTTATGAGTTGGTTTCTTTGAAGACCTTCCATTGAAATGGGCTCAATTTTTGACTCAGGGGTGTTAGGAAGATTAGTATCTAATGGAAAGAGTTCCCTTGGTGTACTTGACTCCCCAACCCCAGGACTATCCACCCTAACTAGACGGTTTGATTGATCGCGGGTGTAGGCGGACATGCGCCAAAAGAAAAAAAAATGAGAAAGGGACAAGATAAGAGAATTTGGATGAGAAAAGAAGAAATGAGGGAGAATATAATGGGTGTTAATTTTCCTTACTTCCCCGGAAATGGCACCAAAATTAGATTCTCGCTCAAATTTACCCAAGAGAAGAAGGTAAGACAGTCCTTGTAGTTTAGCTTGGGTTATCGAATCCTCAGAGACCAAAGAAGTAACCTATAGACACGCACAATCTATGCACTATTTTTGGATATGAAGTATCCAACTTGGGTTGATTTTAGATGGGTTTAAATGAACTCTAAGTGACTTAAGTGAATTCAATTTAAAATAATGAGTTGTTCCTAGGTTATTGCTCGAGGTGGATTGGATGTATTTCCTTTTTAATGATTTCAATTTCTTATATTTGAGATGGGTTCATTTAAGGAGATAAAACAACATCATCACTTACCGGTTTAATGCCTACACCATTTAATACTAATCACCTATACAATTTAAGGATCAAAGTTTTTATCACTTCAAGGTAAAGTTTCATATTAGCACTTGAAGTGTGTGGCCTTAAATTCAACAAGGATGATGGAGTTTAAAAATCATCAAATAAAAATCTCAATTAAAGAAGTGATTATAAATTAATGAGGTGATAAATAACATCCAATTCAGCCCCTTGCTACTCCCTTGGATCAAACCATAAGTGGGTTATCCCTCCATCGATCCCATGGTTTCAATGAAAGCGGAAAGTAGACTCATGAGGGAGGAAATGGAGAAGTAAAGAAAACAACAAAAATAAAATGATCACTCCACCGTTGTGTGAATAATTTCACAAGGTTTGGTGTGAATAAATTCACACCTTGATCCAATGGTATCAAAGTGATATGAAGAACAATAGAATAAGAGTATAATAAGAACTTTTATTAATAAACTAAAGTGAATTGAACAACTTACATGTGAAAGACAAATTTGAGACAACAAAATTGCAGCATAACATTACAATTGAACAAAGCATCCAAGATTCTCAACTCCTCCACCACCACTGCCTTAAATAGGCATTTTGGAAGCCTTGGGTCGAGAATCCAACATTACAAATAATCCCACTTTATTATGGTAGGCCTAGGGTGGTGGAAATCTTGTGGAACTTAGACTTTTCCACATTTGACCCGAGGTGGCAGCCAGCTTTCATCCACCGAACAGACGCACTTTGATAACCTTCTATATGTCCGAATCAGAATGGGCTATAGAATAATAAAATGGATCCCCAGATGTATCCTAACCTCCTGTAAAATTTGGTCCCATTTGGAGTTTTATATTCGGAGATATGATCAGATTAGTGGGATGTTTTTCTGGGCTGCAGAATCTGGCCCAGAATTTTATCTCTAACTTGGGACACCTAAATGGACACCATGGAGGCCGAATTAGCATTGGATTATGAATAGTGATTTGTTCCTATACATGTCTTCAAGCATCCCACGAAATTTGGGATTCATTGGGCCTATATGTTGGGCCCTATAGTCTCATCATTGGGATGATGTCCAATATGACTTCTCCAGAATTGCTTCCTTTCATCACAAAATATCCCCATATTCTCGCTCAAATTTACCCAAGAGAAGAAGGTAAGACGGTCCTTGTAGTTTATCTTGGGTTATCGAATCCTCAGAGACCTAAGAAGTAACCTATAGACACGTACATTCTATGGACTGTTTTTGGCTATGAAGTGGCCAACTTGGGTTGATTTTAGATGGGTTTAAAGGAACTCTAAGAGACTTAAGTGAATTCAATTTAAAATAATGAGTTGATCCTAGGTTATCACTCGGGGTGGATTGGACGTATTTCCTTTTTAATGATTTCAATTTCTTATATTTGAGATGGGTTAATTTAAGGAGATAAAACAACATCATCACTTACTAGTTTAATGACTACAACCTTTAATAATAATCACCTATACACTTGAAGGATCAAAGTTTTGAGCACTTCAAGGTAAAGGTTCGTATTATCACTTGAAGTGTGTGGCCTTAAATTAAACAAGGACGATGGAGTTTAAAAATCATCAAATAAAAATCTCAATTAAAGAAGTGATTATACATTAATGAGGTGATAAATAACATCCAATCCAGCCCCTTGCTACTCCCTTGGATCAACCCATAAGTGGGTTAGCCCTCCATTGATCCCATGGTTTCATTTGAAGCGGAAAGTAGGCTCATGAGGGAGGAAATGGAGAAGTAAATAAAACAACAAAAATAAAATGATCACTCCACCGTTGTGTGAATAATTTCACAAGGTTTGGTGTGAATAAATTCACACCTTTATCCAATGGTATCAAATTGATATGAAGAAAAATAGAATAAGAGTAGAAGAATAACTTTTATTAAGAAACTAAAGTGAATTGAACAACTTACATGTGAAAGACAAATTTGAGACAACAAAATTGTAGCATAACATTACAATTGAACAAAGCATCCAAGATTCTCAAATCTTCCACCACCACTACCTTAAATAGGCATTTTGGAAGCCTTGGGTCGAGCCTCCAACAGTAAAAAGCATCCCACTTGATTATGGTATGCCTAGGGTGGTGGAAAGCTTGTGGAACTTAGACTTTTCCACATTTGACCCGAGGTGGAAGCCAGCTTCCATCCACCGAACAGACGCGCTTTGATGACCTTTTAGATATCCGAATCAAAGTGGACCATAGAATAATAAACTGGAGCCGCAGATGTATCCTAAACTCCTGTAAAAGTTGGGCCCATTTTGAGTTGTATATTAGGAGATATGATTAGATTAGTGGGCTGTTTTTCTGGGCCGTAGAATCTGGCCCATAATTTTATCTCTTACTTGGGCCGCCTAAATGGATATCATGGAGGCCGAATTAGCATTGGATCCTGAATAGTGATTTGGTCCTCTACATGTATTCAAAAATACCACGAAATTTGGGATTCATTGGGCCTGTATGTTGGGCCCCACAGTCTCATCAGTGGGATGGTGTCCAATCTGATTTCTCCAGAATTGATTCCTTTCATCACAAAATATCTCCATCTTCTTCCATGAATTTTCCATTGATACCTGAATCAAACATGTTCATATTTAAGTGTATATCAATTTACAAAAATATAAAATTAAAATATGTATAATTATATTCCTTAAAATCAGATGAATAATTGGGTACTTTAAATGATGTTAAAAAATGTACCGCATAATAGTGCATTTTAAGAAGGTATTACAATCATAATGTGAAATGATGTTCAAAGTGTAAAATGCACTAAAATGGTGTTTATTAATAATAAATAAAATGAATATTATGTATATTAACAATTAATATTAGCCTCATTTAGTGGCTAATCACACCCCCAACTTGAGTTTTGTTAGTCCCGAGCAAAATATATCTCAACAATATGAAATTCGAATTCCCTTTTCCAAAAAAATTTTAATACAAAATGATCACCAGAAAAAATTATACCAAAAAACCATGAAACCCATAAAAATATTTTAATATAAGATAGTTTCATAAGCAGATCCCAATCCCAAGCCCATTCCTTTTTTCAAATTCATTGTCATATTTCATCCAATATCAATTAAGTATGACGATGTGTTGTGCATCAAAATAGACAAGGGGGTTAATCTTTATTCAAGGGGGAAATTATGGAAGCTCTAGGTGGAATCACATTTCAATATTAAGATGAGTATTAATTTTTTTTTGTATTATATATATTTTTTGTTTTTTTTATTTTTTTTGTTTTTTCAATTTTCCCATGGTAATTGAAATTGCACTCAAAAGAGTCAACCCCTGTAGCGAGACTTTGCCGATGACTCCTAGGCTCAAAGAACTTAGGGCACCAAGTGAATCCCACATACTCGGGCATCATCTCGAGTTAACTCAGTCAAAAACAAATTCAAATTAACAAAAATAGAGATAAAATTACTAACTCTGAGCCAGAGAACTATGGATTCACGATCCCCAAGTGCCGAAAGCCATGCATTAGGTCTTTTCATTGCTCTACGTGCAAATTTATTATTATTTTTTTTAATTTTTTTATTGAATACTCATATTAAAACTAAAATGATCACCAAACCTATGCTATTTATTTGGGGGACCCCATGAACTCAAACTAATACCCCACTATCCAAAGGACGTGCATTGTGATCTTTTTTTTTGGATAAAAATATAAATGATGAAATATCACATTGGACAACCACACTTTCCAAAATCTATGCTCATGAAATTATACAAGGATTAAAATCAGAATCAGGGCATGCTAAATTATTTGATATTCAGTTTCAAAGTGTGCAATGTGTATTACCATGTTCAAAGTTAAAAGAATTTTTCCTTCCATTTACACATTTGTTTTTTCAAATCATTCATTTTTTTTGACATGAAATCATTTATTTTTACTGATGTTTATAAAAATAAGATGAGCATAATTTTAGTACTTTATCTGATAAAATTTAGACAAATAAATAAATATTATATTTATTAATCTCCCACTATTTTATCAAAACATAATATCCCTCACCATTGAATTTATAATATCCTGTTTCTTGGACATTCTAGTGCTAATGATCTATATTCCCCTTCTCATTACCCCAACATTGGTTGGTCCAGAAACTTGAATGGTTTTAGGTAGGCATTCCAAATGCCAAATGTATTAACTCACAGATCCTTGATTTGTTGAGTGGACTCCCCAATCCTAAAATCCTAAAATTGGATTTCCTAAACCCTTACCTCTTAGTCAAGTCCTACTTTTGAAGTAAACTCTTGATGTGAACTAAGTTAATTCAACCCAAAAATTCATGTTAGAATTCCTTATAATTAAAAGATCCTGAACTTTGGTTGGTCAAAAACTTTGAACTATTGTTGGATTTTAATTGAAGTAGTGGAAGGCTATACTGACTTAATATATATATTTGAGAGATTTTATCTTTTATGTGTAAATTTTCAATTATTATCTTTATTACATTATTATTAATATTAAGTGGATTTATTTAAAGTGATTAACCATGTCTTAGATAATATTTATGCATAATACAATTTATTTTAGTTTTATATTGCATGATTGTTAATTTATTAAATCATGTGATTGAGATAAAACATATAGAATGAAATAACCATGCAACTTTACAGAAATAAAATATTAAAGTGATATAATCCTGATATTTTACTAATTGTTAGTTTATCTAACAGATGATAAAATAAATGTTGACCTAGGGAAAAACACATTGAACTAATTCAGGTTCATGTTACAGATTTACACATGTCCACCTATTTATATCACTTAGATTAGTTTCTCCTAAGATCCAAACTCAAATCGCCTCCAATAACTTGGGAGATCCATCCATTACATATAATTTTACTTACACACAGGTGAGGGAAATAAGGGGTTTACATAAAATAAACCATGGGAATGCAGGCCCTTACATAATGAGATGAGAGATGACACACAAGTCAACAATTTAATTTAATAATAAATTAAATGAAACAGATCACATACAAAGTACTAGTCTATGATCATGATCAACCACATGCGTGGAAAAAATTACACATTTAATAAAACTAGCATTAAATTCTTAATCATTCTTATTTAAGATAAAGCATGATCAAATCATTTAGTTATCTTATTTAATTAATCAATTATTTTATCTAAATCCTCATCCAAATTTTCTTAAGATTCTCATCCATAATAATATTAAATAAATAAATTAAATTTATTTAAGATTAAATATGTACATAAATATACCTTGGAGGAAACATGGTGAATACCTATCCGAATATACCCAACATGTATTATACTCGTATACTATTTACTCTCGTGACGTATGAAATACATTAATTATCACATACTTTCATGATGTGTACTATCAAATTAATGATTAAACGAACTACACGATTTTTCTATTATGTGTTATGATTAAATTCATGTAGAGTAATATCTATAATATAAATCACACATCATATGTAGATATGAAAATTATGCAAAAATTAATTAAACACACACACACACACACACACATATATATTAAAACCCATCACATGGCATGTCCTATCAACTTAATGACCATACACAAACACATGTCTATAAGGTTTACACAGTATAATTGTCACGACCCCTCCCCACAAAGTGTACCCCTGCTGGGCCTGTAATGGGAGAAGAGAGATAGTGACACCCGAGTCCTGCCCCTAGTAGGCTTGAGGTTGGCGACTAGCACCGAGGGTATAGTAAACACATAGATGAGAAGCATTTCACTCTAAGAGAACACATGAGAGAGAGAGATATAATATAGAAACCAACCAAATACTTCTTAGACTATAGTATAAAAGAAAACCGAAGTTCACATATTTAATGACATGCAAGAAATACTACAACTAAATAGAAAACTACAAGTACCAAAAGAAAAGTAAAGATGAAAATGACCATGAAGCCCAAAAAGCTCATGCTAAACCCCAAGCTAGTAGTAACCAGACTGATCTCCAACCTGATCCAACTAAATTAAAAAATAGTTTATATATACATTGGATGAGTATAATAGTATTCTTAGTGGTATCCTCTCTGAATACTCTCATGTAAAAGGTAAATAAATCATGCTAAAGCATAGTGAAAAATAAGTGAAACTAACTCATCACCTAAACAGGTATACTAAGTTTCCAACCTTACCATGGATACTCTAACCAAGTATCGTATAAAAGAGCATATAATATAATAAATAATATCAAGGGTACCACGCTATCACTTCCCCACTGGTTTGATGCTCTTCCCCAACATCTCACATCCTGAGCATCTCTCTCTAAAAGTCTAGCCCACAGACACGTGGGAAAATCACCACAACATGTACCTCATGCAACAAACCACCACATACACCTAACCAAAGTGACCTAGTAGTTTACAAAATCCACCAAATCACATATAATGTGTATCATACATCAGGTATTATACCTCAATCCATCATAGCCCATACACTGAGTAAGGATCCTCAAGCCATTACAACCTATACACGTTATACCTATAGTAGTCCTTATGAAACTATATCCAGAATACGTGTGTGTGAAATAACCACAATCCATTACATAACTCTACAGACATATGTGGGGAAAACTAACCACCATGCATGCGAGAACAGGTAACTAGCAAGAGAAGAGAGCAGGGCCAAAGGGGGTAGTCAGCCATCCATCCTCCCATCAAGATGTTGGGGAAAGCACCCCCAGGGCTCAGAATCCCTGAGGTGTTAGTTTCCCTAAACGAAAGGGTGGATTAGTGTATAAAAACAAAAAATGTACATGATATAATATAGCTCACAACCACACTATGGGCATAACCTAGTCTTAGAATCAACCACAACTATTGTCTCTCAAACTCCCGACATCCAATGCTAAGACCAGATATCCTATAAGTACACAACCATTTAAATAGCTACATTAAGTTATTTTATTTCTTTTCACCAGTCACACTTTATATTAATTAATTATTTAACCATTAATTAACCATTAACATTATCCGCATTACATTACATTAGCATCACAACAAAGTTCCATTCCCTCCAGGCATAAGAAAATCGAGTCCACGACTTCTTAGAATTATAACCCCAACATTGTATCCCAGCAAACTCCAAATCCATGGGTTAAAAATTTATTTATTTATTAACATTATCACTTTAAATAATACCAGGTACTCTAGGAAAACATCATAAGCTACCAAACAAGGTATATAACCAAGTACATCCATTTTCCTCAAGCAGAGGGGAAATGAAAGAAAATAAAAAAACAACTTGGCCTTTAGCCAAAAAACAGATTCAAACAAGCATCCCACTTTCATATCAATGGGTAATACTAGCTTCAACACGTTATTTCATCCCTGGTGTCCCCCCAACACCCACATGCATATCCCAATGCATCCTACTATCACAAGCATCAACTAATTGCACACCAATAGAGCCTTTCCGCCTCATATATCACAACAAACCTCTAGGATCATCTATACTAGGCTCAAGTCACATTTGGGACTCCCTGCCCCATATAACACAACATCCCTACAGTCTTAGCCATCCTTGGCTCATGTTACATCACAAGAACCAGGAAATAAACATAGAAACCAAGGTCTTGTCCCTAAATCAAGGCATCCATCATTTACATGCAATGATCTCTCATGGCTCCAAAGCACATGGAACTTGGCCTTTATAAGAAAGCAGGAAACTCAAGACCTATAAAGGTATTATCTTTTATCACACAACCAATTATTATTCTATCTTGAATTAACCAATTTATTATTTATAGGTTCTAACTATGGGAAACCTAACTAGAAAGCTAGAATAAGCTTTCAAAAATTAATTAAATAATTAATTTAACATGGATTAAATTTTTTATCAACAAGAATCAACATGCTTTACATATTTATTCAATTCCATTAACACATAGAAGATAAATTCATTTAAATATTCTTGTAGAATTAAGATTATAACACACCAGATTCATTAAACACACCTCTTTAATCTTTTATCCAATTAATTATCAATTAATTCTAGTTTTACATTCTTTTACCAATTCCACATGATAATCCAAGCATAATAAGCATATCATAGACACCACACTACCTATAAAAACAAGATCCAAACCATTATCATGGTACAAAAAAGAAAAATCACCATGTGATTGATATCAATAATTTAATTTGGTTTAAGTGAATATCAGGTTAATTTCATTACGATCCAAGGGGATAAATCATGCTAGCTCTATTATTTCATGTAAATAAATAGAGAAAAAATAATCCCATACCTCAAAAAGTGTTTCAACATTCTTTTCACAAGAACGACCAATGCTGTGGATCTCGATTGCCTCTCCTGTAAGAACTACATTCAATCGAGGACACTTCACTACAACCATGCTAGCAAAAAACCAAAAAAACTCATTTAGAAACATGGAGATCAAGCGCCATCACATAGAAAGGAGGAATGAGAGGAAATATATTGAATAAACTGCCATAATGGAGGTAGAACATACCTTGGATCACCACAGATCTCCATGGATTGAAGATATAATCCCGGTGATCGATTCCCATAGAAGGAATCTCAAAAACATCGAATAGGGGATTACCGGGTTGCATGGAATTGGGAGAGAGGTGCTTTAGCCGTAGGGTTTGATAAACCTGAGTGGCTGAAAATGTTTAAAAAATACAAAATCAAGGATTTATATGATGTGTAATCTCCTTTCACTTCATGTAATCCTCAGGGTTTGGTTTTCACCAAAAAAACATCACCTTTTTATTTTTAAAACCCTGATTTATTACACATCGTGAAACCTAATTTCACATCATGTAACAGTACACGGTTTAAAATCTCCTTGATTCTAGATTTTAGTAGTTGAACTCCTCCAGACTTCCTCTGATCCTCCTACAAGCACCTCAGTCTTTGAAAATTCCCAAAGGGTTAATTAGATACCTCTCAAAACATTTTCATCCTTGAGAATCCAAAACCAACCCAGAGAGGAAACATAAAAGAGTCGTCCAAACAACCACCCCACATGATATCTCTCAAGGATCTAAACACCATAGAATATCAACCACCTCACCAATAGAATAATGTGAAACCACTCAACAAGCACAACCGTATCTTTACCACTCTCCTGAGAGAGATACCTCTCAAAGAGAGTGATCCACAACAATCAATTAGAGAAAGCCATCTCATGAACCTTAAAAAGTCTACCACCACAAAATGAACAACATTACAAGAGAAGAGCTAAAAAACAAACAAAATGGGGTACTAAGCACGTATATGCGACTCATGTTCCTAGGTACTCTCCTCCATTCCACCATGCCACCAAAAGACACAAACCAAGGGGATTACATGCCCACACAACACCTTCTTTTAGTGGTCCCGGGTCTCTATAATCCACTCCTATAAGGTCACATCATCGTCAACATTGATCTCACCCCAATAAATGATGTGAAAGTCATCATAAAGATAATGATAGAGCTATGACATGTGAAAAAAATTATATATACAGATCATCTATGGGGTAAGCATTATCCGATACGCCACAGATATAACACGAGATAACACCTCGAAAATCCAAAAAAATTTTGGATAAAGCTTACTCCTACGACCAAACCTTCACTTCCTATGATGGGGAGTCACCTTTAGGAACACATAATCCCCAACATCGAACTCCATAGGTCTCCTACTATGATCATAATAAGATTTCTGATGGTCCTGTACTACTTTCAACCTCTTGCGAATCACTTAAACCATCTCTGTCGTATTTTGTACTAGTTATAGCCTAAGAATTGATGACTATCTAACTCTAGTCCAGCATAGTGGAGAATGAAAAGGTCATCCATACAAGGATTTAAATGGCTCTATACCGACGGTGGAGTGAAAAATATTTTTGTAAGTGAACTCTACCAAGGGTAGGTTCCTCATCCACAAACCTCCAAAATACAAGACACAAGAGCGCAACATGTCTTCAATAGTATGGATGGTCTGCTCTGTCTGATCATCTGTCTATGGATGAAAAGTAGTGCTAAGGTATAATTGAGAACCAAAATCATGTTGGAGACTTCTCCACACCCTGGAGGTAAAATGATGATCTCGATCAGAAATGATCGTCCTCGGGACCTCGTGGAGTATCACCACCGCCTCCAAATACATCCTCGATAAAACCTCCACTGAGATAAAATCCTTGATCACTATAAAGTGGGATGATTATATAAAACTATCCAATACCACCCATATAACATCATAAACTCCCTAAGCTGAAGGTAAATTGGTAACAAATTCCATCAAGATGTCCACCAAATTCCACTGAGGAACATATAATGACTGGAGAAAACCACTAGGAACATGGTTCTTGGACTTCACCTTTTGGAAGACCAAACATTGAGACATAAAACCTATAACTGCAAGATTAAACCCTAGACAAAAAAACTAAACTCTCAAATCTTGGTAGATCTTTGTCATTCCAGGATGTACTACCAAAGGAGAACTATGGAACTCTCTGATAACCATTTCATGAATTGCTAAAGGAACAAAAATTCTTTATTAAAACATCACTCAATGCTATTAATCTTTAGACAAACCATCACAAGCCTCACCAAAAATAACTCGGTCTCTCTAGAACTCCACCTCAATATCCCCACTGGTATTCCTCCACCCGTTTCACTAGATATGACTACAACTTTATCTAAGAAAGACAACCTCTACCCCTGACTTCTTCTATATCTAGATACAATGCTTAAATTTCTTCTATCACTCTCTAGAAATCATCTGATTCATCACCACATCACTACACAAATTCCTGCTCAACACATCAGCTACAACATTCCCCTTTCCATGTGTATATGAAATCTCAATTTCGTAATCCCGTAAGAACTCCATCCACCAACGCTGGTGAAAGTTCATGTAATGTTGGGAGAAAATATACCTCATGATATTATGATTGGTGAGAAAATTCTCTCAGATGAGGTAATGTCCCAAAAAATTTAGGGAAAATTCCACCACTGATAACTCGACATCATGGGTGGAATATTTATGCTCATGGGTACATAACTACCAAAACCCATAAGAAACAACCAATTTCTACTGATTAGAACACAATCCAACCGAAGATGCGAAGCATAAAAAACATCATATATAACTCATTATTTTGGAAGATAAAGAACTGGATCAATGACCAACCTCTCATTCAGATACTAAAAAGATGTATGACACTGATCAATCCACAATAACATCTAATCATTTCTGGTAAATGATGTCAGAGGAGTCACAACCCAAGAGAAATGGGCTACAGAACTCCTATAATCACCTACAAGATCAATTAAAATTCACACCCTGCCATTGTCTTGGGGGATTTCAAGACACAACTACTTATATCTTTGATGGATCCATAGCTGATACCTGATGGGATAAAACATGCCATAAGAAATGGAATTCTTAATCCTTAAACTAACACTTCAGAAACTTCCCAAATAGATTCTCATGAAAAAGAACTACCAAAATAGCATGAAGATGCTCTACATGATCCTCCTCATATGTAGAGTACACAAGGATTTCGTTTATGAAAACCACTATGAACTTATCCCAGATCTTAAGAAACACAACATTCATTAAACCCATGAACACAACTGGATCAATTTTCACATCAAATGACATCACAACAAACTTGTAATGCCCATGATGACAACATAAAGTAGTCTTTGAGATATACTCATCCTTCACACAAATCTGATGACATCCTGGCCATAAATTGATCTTTAAGAAACAACTTTCACCATTCAGTTGATTGAATAAATCATAAATATATGGAATAGGATAGTGGTTCTTCATTGTCACTTGGTTTAAGCGATGATAATTGATACAAACCCACAAACTAACATCAATCTTCTTCATGAACAAAAGTGGTGCACCCCACGGTGACACAATCAGCTAAACAAAACCACACCAAAAAAGAACAACAAGATGTATATGCATCTCTCATAACTCAAAAGGTTCTATCCAATATAGAGACATCGAGATAGAAGACCTGCATGGATGTAGTTCGATCCAAAACCCAATCTCTCATCAAGGGGGTAATACTACAACCTCCCCTAGAAAGACATCAGGGTAATCTTCTATGACCCTAGGAAATTCCAATTACCGAACCTTTGATGAACTCAGCATCATCTCAGACATCAAGTATGATAAGGACAAAACATGCCTAAAACCCATATGAGTGTCTCACTTTCCAAAAAACACTACTGGCACTCCATCATCATCGATGAACAAAACCTACCTCCTGAAGAAATCCATGATATCCTACACTGAATACAACCAATCCATACTAAGGATGATTTCATATTGTTGTATCCATAAACATAGGAATTATTTACAAGAGTAGTACTACCCCGGAACTTGCTCACAGTCTCTACATACATCAAACAAGTCAGCTCGACCTCTAACTAGCATAGTCAATGCAAAGGGAATCAGAAGTATCTCTACCTCAAGTCCGAAATCATGGAAAGGGTAAGTTGATATGAAGGAGTGTATCTCTCCCAAATCAAACAAGGCATTTACCCAAGTAGAAAATAAGCAAAGGGTACCTCAAATGATGTTTGGCTCACCTGGCACTGACAATGATAAAGCATGAAGCTAACCACGACCTGATCAAATAGACTCTCTAACCATGATGATGACCACCTACATGGCCATTATCTTCTCTCTGAGGACAAGGATCATCCTGAGACTGTCCTCTGCCTACCCCATCTACTATATACTGATACCAAACTAGAGAAACCTATTGCTGTAGCCTTGATTGGAACTGACTTAGTGAAGGATTCTGTAGTGGAACAACTGAAACACACTAACTACTTAGAAAGGTAAGGAAATATCTCCACTGACGAACTCAACCTCCATAAGAAAAACATGCGTATTATCCATTGGAATAGGTATGAGAGCTGTTGCTCTCGGATAAACGAGATGTTGATTGCTGGGACCTACCCCCGACTTCTAAAAAACTCTCTTATCATAAAAATTGGGAACCTTAGATCATAGCTCTAATTCATGAGGAATACTAAAGACTCCCCTCTCATGATGATCTAGTTCTAGATAAAGTCTTATTGATGACCTCTTCTCTCTCCAGCACCTCAAGATACATCTTTAGCATAAATGGGTTGACGTAGAGCTGGATATCTTGATGAAAATCCTCCTCAAAATTCCTCTCCCTAGAATCCTCATCTAACAATAGGTCTAAATAATATCACATAAGGTTCTTGAAATGGATCCTAAACACTCGCACACTAGAGCTCCCCTACTAAAGGGTAAGAAGATCCTAGCGACTGTCCACCTTCACAGTCTAAGAATGAAACTTGGATCTGAACTGGTCATGTAAATTCTACCATGAGACCACTAACTCCACACAATCTACAAGGAACAATAACCACCACTACCTCTCCACCCCACATAGCATCGTCACAACCAACGATACCAGTGCTCCCTCCGAGCATGGATCAAACTAAAGGATATCTCAGCCTCCTCCACTAGTCTTCCATGACTGTATTTGAAATGGAGACCTCATACCTTTGTAGAATATGGTGCTAAAACTATCATAGCGTCCTCCTCTAAGTGTCTTCATTGTCAACCTCGACCCTGCAGAAACCTGTTGGCACAACCTATTGAACATATTATACCTAAACCTAATGAGGACGTCAACCTAGACCCATGCCTACAAAATAACAAACAATTAGATCGCCTAAACCTAGAATATGGAAGACCTTAACATTAATTAATTTTTTTCTTTTATTCATTTTATGTTTTTCTATCCCAAGGTATACCATTTTAAACATAGGTGCAAAGAAGAATGATGCATGATCCTTTCCTAGGCCTCTACCCTGAAACTAGTATAAATTTGTTTAGTAGCCACTGTAAGCTTAAAGGTATGTGTGTCAAATCAAAGGGGAACCTAAATACCCATGTCTAAGCTGGTCTCCTATGTTTACAGTTCTTGATAAATATAGATGACACCGTTTCCCTACTGATCCATGCAACCTCGCCCATGTCTAACTCCAAACTCCATCTTATACCTCAACCTTCCTCTAATACTACTCTGTCATGACCCCCTCCCCACAAAGTTTACCCCTATTGGGCTGAAAATGGGAGAAGAGAGATAGTGACACCTGAGTCCGACCCTCAGTAGGCCCCGAGTTCGCAACTAGCATTGAGGGTGTAGTAGACACACAAATGGGAGACATTACCCTCTAAGAGAACACATGTGAAAGAGAGAGATAAAATATACACTAACCAAATCCTACTCAGACTAGAGTATATAAGAAAATTCAAGTGCACATATGTAATGACATGAAAAAAATACTATAATTGAAGTTAGAAATACAAGTACCAAAAGAAAAGTAAAGATGACAGTGACAATGAATCCCAAACAGCTCATGCTAAACCCCAAGCTAGTAGTAACCAGCCCGATATCCAACATCCTCCAACTGAACTGAAAAATAGTTTATATATACATAGGGTGAATATAATAGTATACTCAATAAGATCCTCTCTATATCCTCTCATGTTAAAGGTAAAGAAAGCATGCTAAAGAATAATGAACAAAAAGTGAAACTAACTCATCAACTAAACATGTATACTAAGTTCCTACCCTCACCATGGATACTCTCACCGAGTATCACATAAAAGAGAATGAAATATAATAAATAATATCAAGGACACTCTAATACTACTTCCCCACTAGTTTTCTACTCTTCCCCAACATCACACATCCTGATCATCTCTCTCTAAAAAGGCTGGCCCATAAACACCTGGGAGAAGCACCAAAACATGAACCTCATGCAACACACCACCACATCCACATAACCAAATTAACCAAGTATTTTCTGGGAGCTACTAAAACCCATATAACATGTATCATACATTGGGTATTATACCTCAAACCATCACAACCCATACACCGAGTAAGGATCCTCAAGCCATTACATCCTATACATGTTATACCTATAGTAGTCCTTAAGAAATTATATCCAGAATAAATGTGTGTGAATTAACCACAAGACATTACATCCCTGCACAAAAATATATGGGAACAAATAACTACCATGTATAACAGCACAAGTAACTACTAAGAGAAGATAACGGAGCCAAAGAGGGTAGTCAACCATCCATTCACCCACTAGGATGTTTGGGAAAACACCCCCATGGCTTAGAATCCCCAAGGTGTTAGTTTCACTAACTGAAATGGTGGAATAGTGTATAAAAATACAAAATGTACATGATATAATATAGCCACAACAACACTACGGGCATAACCTAGTCTCAAACTAAACTATAGCTAACGTCTCTCAGACTCCTGACTTCTACTGCTAAGACCAGATATCCTATAAGCATAAAACCATTTAAATAGCTACATTATCTTATTTTATTCCTTTTCATCATTTTCACTTTAATTTAATTAAATATTTAACCATTAATTAACAATTAATATTTTCACATTACATTACATTAGCATCACATCAAAGTTACATTCCCTCTATGTATAAGCAAACCAACTCCAAATCTTCTAATAATTATAACCTCAGCATTGCATCCCAGCAAGATCCAAACCCATGAGTTAAAAATTTATTTATTTATTAACATTATAAATTTTCATATTATTAGGTACTCTAAGAAAACATACTAATCTACCAAACAAGGTACACAACCAAGCACAACCATCTATCTCAAGCAGTGGGGGAAAGGAAAGCAGATAAAAAAACAACATGGACGTTAGCCAAACAATAGATTCAAACAAGAATCATACTTTCATATCAATGGGTAATCCCATATTCAACCTGTTCTGTCATCCCTGGTGTTCTCCCCAATACCCACATGCATATCCTGATGCATCCTACCCTTACAAGCATCCACTACTTCCACAACAACTGGGCCTCCCCTCCCTATATATCACAACAACCCTCCAGGATCAGCCATCCTAGACTCACGTCACATCCGAGTCTCCCCACCCCATATACCATAATAGCCCTCCAGGCTCAGCCATTCGAGGCTCACATCACATCACAAGTAGTAGGAAACAAACATAGCAACTGGGCTCTTGGCCTTAAATAAAGGTATCCAACCTTCACATGCAACGAGCTCTCACAACTCCAAAGCACAAGACACTTGAACTTTACAAGAAATTAGGAAACTCAAGCCTTACAAAGGTATTGTCTTTTATCACACAATCGGTTCTTATTCCATCATGAATTAACCGATTCATTATTTATAGGTTCCAACTACGGGCAACCTAACCATTAAGCTAGCACAAGATGTCACAAATTAATTAAACAATTAATTTTACATGACTTTAATTATTTGATTGATAAAAATTGAAATTATTCACATATTTATTCAATTAAATTAACACATGGAAGATCAATTCATTTAAACATGCTTACATAATTAATATTACAACACACCAGATTCATTAAACATGCCTCTTTAATCTTTTATCAAATTAATTATCAATTAATTTCAGATTTATTTTTTATACTAATTCCACATGATAATACAAGAATAACAAGAACAATATAGACACCACACCATCTATCAAAACAAGAGGAAAACTGTTATCATGGTACAAAATAGCAACATCACCATGAGATCAATATCAATTCTGTAATCCAGTTCATGTAATTATTAGATTAATTTCATTGTGATCCAAGGGGATAAATCATGTTATCTCTACGATTTCTAATAAATAAATAGATAAGAAACAAATCCCCTACCTCAAAAGGGTGTCAACATTCTTTTCACAAGGATAGACTAATGCTACAGATCCTGATTGCCTCTCCCACAAGAACTACATCCACCCAAGGATGTTGTGCCATAACCATGCCACCAAACAACAAACAAAAAATCTATAGAAACATGGAGATTAAGCGATATCTCATGGAAAGGAGGAACGAGAGAAAAAAATATGAAAGAAACTACAATAACGTAGGTAGAAAATAACTTGGATCTCCACAGATCACCAAAAATCAAATATGGAAGCCTGATGATCGATTCCTATCAAAGGAATCTCCAAAATGATAAAGAGGAGGTCATCAGGTCGCCTGGAATCAGGATAGAGGTGTTGCAGCCATAGGGTTTGAAAAACTTGAGTGGTTAAAAATGTTTAAAACATACATAATCGGGGATTTACATGATGTGTAATCCCCTTTCACACAGTGTAATCCTCAGGGTTCATTTTTCGTTGAAAAATGTGTCATCTTTTTATTTTTAAAATCCTGATTTATTATGCAACATGAGACCTACTTTCACATCGTGTAACTGTACACAACATGAAATATCCTTGCTTCCAAATTTTAGCAGCTAGACTCCTCCATAATTCCTCCAAGCCTCCTCCTAGAACCTTAGTATTTGAAAACTCACAAAGGGTTGATCCACATGTTTACAAGCCCTTAAAATAATAAATTAATTTTTAATTATTCATAATTTGGTATAAGAACAAGACATATATGTTTATCACCGTCTATTCGAGACACAAACCTAGGGACTCGTCATTTAAACCGTGCCTCAGAAAAATTGGAGTGCATAACTTGTGGTCTCCGAGTTACATGGTTACTAGTCAGGTAGGCTATGTAGGAAGATACAAGGCCCATCTATGAATACAAGACTACTGTAACACCCTGAACCCTCTAGATAGGATCCGGTGCATTACTTATTACATTGGAATGCTTAAAAGGAAAGAAATCTAGAAGGAACAATCAGTTTAGTAGTCTTTAAGAAACTAGATATATAGATGTAACTCAAATTACATTGGGAAATTTAACAAAATACAATACAAGAAAAAAACTAAAAAAAATTGCATCCACAAAAACTTAATAAATGATCTCCTCTTCATAAAATGTTGAAGGTAAACAAATAAAAGGGGTGAGATAAAATTCTAAGTAAGGGTTAAAAATAGGATAATCATGAATCAATAACTGAATCATAAAAAATTTGGCATAGTCAATGTGGCATAGTGAATAAATGAAAAACACACACCATTAATAAACAGAGAATGAAACTGCATCCATAGATTTTGTCATAGTGAAAACCTCATGGATAGTAATAATTGAAAATGAATAAATATAATGATTATTAATTTTAAATCATGTATCTAGAACATGATACCATAATACTATTAAAACGGTTTTGTTCTGTGGGTATAAACCCGTCTGTTTTTTGGAAAAACACTCAAAGGTTCTATCGCCAACTGATTTGTCTCATGAGACTTGTTGATGCATCGAGGGTTATAGAGATCCCCACACATAACTAAAAGTCCAAATAATTATTTATAAAAATATTTAATACAATTATAATATGCCTTCTCAATATCCATATAGAGTAGAGAATACAGATTCATCCATATTTCCATAGTTAAAACAACTTTCCAAATTAACACTGTATGTGAAATAGTATACAACTTAAGGAAATAATCATATCCATGCTACAAGAAAATGGATATTTAACATAATTATAATTTCAAATAAAAAATGATCATAAATAGGTAGTAGATACACCACATAAGAATTATTAGGTGCACAATACCAAGTAGGTCTCAATGAAATGGAAATTGAGATAAAGTCACTTACCACATTGTAATCAATTGAATCGTATAACAAAAGATAATTAATCACCCAAATTAATCACAGAATAACATGAATATAAATATAATCATGATATTTTATATCAAATGACAGTACACATATACCACATATAATAAATAAGAGGCGAACAATGGAAATCCCACAGAATTGAAAGTGAGATGAGAAACCCCTTACAAACATTTCAGCATGGTAATAGGTGTTCTTGTGAGGGATTAAAGAGAGGTAAAGGGGTATCCCATCATTTATATATAATAAGGGAAGTATGGGGGTGGTGAAAAAATATAACCCATATTTAGGAATTAAAAATAAAAGGACACAACATAGGGGGGATTCTTGAATAAAAGTGAAATAGAGGATCCCTTACCTTATGCCCGAAGGTGTTCTCAATTGATCTTAATGACCTGAATAATAAAATTTAGCTTCGTTAATTAATAATTAAAGAACCTAATAAACATTAAATTGATTTATTATAACCTTATTAGGTTCATTCATTCCCTTTTTGATGGGTTTAATAGATTTAATTTTATTATTTTGGAAGCATTTTCTTCCTTGGTTTTCATGACCAGTTTACTTGTATTCATGAATGGAAGTTCATTTGAAATGTGGTTAAACATATAGAATTGTTAATATATATTATTAGTAAAATTACAGAGATATAAATGATCTTATAATAATTTTGTATTATATACCATGAGGATGACTCAATAGTTAAAAGTTAATTACAAACGCTTGGATTAACTTAGCGGTTTTGTGCATAATGAACTTGTTTTGTATTATTATTTTATATTATGAGTGTGTAAAGATTAAAGAACCTTGAATAAGGTAAAATAAATATATTATGATCTTGTTAAACCATTAAAAAGGTTTCATGACCAGTCTTGAAGATAGTAATAGAAATTGAAAACCCATCGTCCGTGAATGTGATAAATTAACACATCTCGGACGGTATTTTCATTTTTAGTGTAAGAGGTGGGGGAAAAGAGAGATGATGATGAAATATTACATTAGAATAATAATATTAAATTCCATTTAAGTTACTGGAATTATCATATAATTTGGATGTAGTTAGGTTAGGATATAACAACAACAGAATAAAACTTGAAAAAGAATTTGAAAGAAAAGGGAAGAGAGGCTCACCTCTTGAGTACTCCTCCATGAGAATCTCTTTAAGGCCTTTGTTTTTTTCCTTTTTGTGAGACCAGATGGAATTGAATGTAGGGGAGAAGATTAGAGAGATATTTGATCAGAATTTACGCAAGTCTTGGAGCTTGAGTGGTGTGGGAGGAAGAGGGGGTGAGGGGTGGTTTATATAGTGGTGGGGAGGAGGATTTCCTTAATATTATAATCATTAATTTATTATTTATCCACAAGACAAGAAACAGCGAGAATTTCATGACATAGAATAGTAATAAGTTCACATGAGTTCGAGATTTGGGTTCTTACATCACTCATGATGCTAGGAATAGTTAATTTAAATTATAATGTATTTATACGGTGAATTAATGTATTTTACTATTCATAAAAAATTCAAGTATTTCAGAAAAATCCCAAAAATTCACCCTACCCATTTTTCGATGTGTAAAATCCAAAAGTGAACTCCATTTTTCAAAAATAATTTTCTAAATATGATAAATTTAATTTTTAATTAAAAAAATTATTTAATAGAACAATACCAACACTTAAAATATTCATCTTCATTTTTAAGGTGCCTAAATTTTATTTATACATTCATGAGTAAGGTTACCATTCATAAGGGTCATATTACTATTCACAAGGGTAGGTTACTATTCATAAGGGTATGTTACTATTCATAAGGGTAAGTTAATATTCACAAAAAATTATCTTGATTCTATTAGACTCCAAATATCACTTTGATCGCAATCGTGTATGTCCATTTTTCAAAATTCAAAACACAGAAGTGGAAATATTAAGTTTAATGGCTAGTTTATGACTATCTTTTAAATAACCAAGTTTTGTTTCAAAGAAAATCAGTTATTTATGAAATATAGGATATTAATAGAATGTATTTAAGAGAAACATACCATAAAATGTTTAGGGTGTTATAACTACACACTGTGTATGTGAGATATATGGCTTGTACTCTGGTTGACCATGTGCTAGGCTGCTTCGTTCAACACGCAGTGTAAAAATTAAATGCATTGCATGTATTCAATGAACATGGTTTGAATTAATGTTAAATTAATTCCTAGTGCATTGAACACTAGTACAAGACATGTACTTTTGTGTTATTTGGCAAGAATCCTCACCACCTATGGACGAGATCATTGATTTTATTTCATTCATAAAAATAATCGATTTGATTAGATCTATGAGAAATGAAAGAGGAAGAATCAGACATTGAAATTCAGAATAAATAATGGTTAAACTTGAATTGAAAACTAAATGACAAGTTCATAAATAAATCAAAGATATTTTAAATAATTATAAATAATTTTGTGAGCCCTTTGATACCACTTTTAGGTTCCAGGAAGAGTGGAAGCATGCGATGGGTCATGCCTAAATTTTCTTTTTTCATGATTGATGATCAATCTGATATTTAAACGATGATGAATGTCACAATAAATAGAATTGAATCAAAGAAAACATACAAGGAATATAAATACTCAACCAAGCACAGGATCATTACATATCATTTATAATCAATTTATTTAATTAAATAATTACCTTGAATGAATTCTTTATTCATTGATGGATATAACAATAGATATATATTGTACCATAATTGTGTTATAGTAATCAAGATTAGATTATCTCTAGTGGCGATCCACACATGTTCCAAAAATATATGTACATCACCATAGGGATCTCAGAGTTCTAACACGACAGATCCTAACACTTGCGTTGTTCACTTTTGATCATCATAAGAATTGATTTCAAAGCATTCTCCATGGTCTCTCTAGACTCAAGAGTGGGAGGTAGAGGAAGATAATTCTTTTTTCTTGGGATCATTCTTAGAGAGGGATCTCTTTAGGGCTCAAGCAGATTCTCTCTGGCTGTCATTGTACACAACAAAAAATGAATTGCCTCTCTTGAAAAGAAATATAATTGGGTTTATATACCTCTAGGGTTATAAATAAATAATTGCACAAGTGACCCTTATTATTTATTTAACCCCTATGAATCCCATTTAAATAATAATAATAATAATAATAATAATATTTTTTATCATGTGCTAAAATCATGATTTAAAATTAAATTTCATTTATTCAAATAATATTCAATATATATTATTTCTCACCAAACTATTAAAATCGGTACACCATTCCTTCACAATATTTATCGATCCATGAATAATGTATATTTATTTATTAAATAAATATCACTGAATTGTTTTCCAATAAATAAATAAATATTATATTCAATTAATAAAAAATAAATATTTATTAAATATTCTGCTCACATAATATTATCTCGAATAACTGGTGACGAAATATATGTGATCAAGCATACATGAATAAATATTAACCCACATGTGGGAATAATATTTATTAAACTTGTTAAATAATAAATAATATTATATTATTTAACTAATATTTTGGATACACTTAGTGTGTGACCCACTAGGCCTCTTTTTTAATATCATTAGGTGAAGTAGCATAAATTACAATGTTAGATTATAACAAAATTACATGGAACCCATATATAAACAAGTTAATTCCTCAATGAAGTAATACCTCATACATATGCTTAGTGTGTAATATAATCCCTTTATCATGATGTCACCAATCAAGTAGGTTTCATGCTGGTGCCATCAACCTATGTACTCAATGTCTCTTTTTTTGAATTTTTGGAAATTAAAATTTTCTATAGAACACCATGACTATGGATTTATTTAGGATATATAATTTCCATCAAAGGGCCTGAGATATCAACTTCTGTTAAAGAACATAAGGGAAAAATCTTTTCTCTCATTATTCATTAATGCAATATTTCTCGTGATGCACCAAATGTATCCTACCTCGCTGTGAACATATGTCACCATAGTTTTTGTCAATACATAAAATTACATGACTCATAATAATAATTAATAATAATATTAAAGTTTAAGTATCAATAAACACATTCATAGAAAGAAACGTCCAATGATAAATATAAATGTGGATTTCCTATTATCGGTTGGGTGCGATGTTTACCGAAGGCAGTTTTGGGATGTGTATGGGGAGCAGCACGATGTTCCGGGTAATGCGACCTATTGAGGATATTTCCAGTTCTGTTGGATCTTGTGTTAGTCGGAGTCATATTTTCGGAATGACTACTGATTTTGGTTATGATGGTATGTGGTGACAGTGTTTCTTGATGGCGAAAATGGTTTCTTATTGCCACCGATGATGGTTTCCGGTGGCGGTTAACAGTGACGGCGACGGTGTTGGTTTCTCACGGTGGTGATGAGGGCCTCAATGGAAGGTTATGGGATGATGGTGTCGATGGTTTCTGGTGGTGATGGCGACCGAGGCATATTGATGGCCGTCGTCTTCGGTGTCAGGTGTGCATCCCGAGACAGGGGTGACCGAGGTGTGATGATGAACTGACTGTCTTTAGATTTTCAAAATTTGAAAATTTGAAATGGTTGTTTCATTTCACGGCATTGTGAAGGCATGGACGGCAGGCAGATGGTTTTTTCATGACTGGATTAGGTGGGCATGTCACATGGCTTCTATATGGATTTTTAAATTCTATTTTTTCCTGATGATGCGTTTTTTTTGGATTTTGAAGTTGGTGGATTGTGGTGGTTTTAAATCTATTGAATGTTTAATCTAGTTGGATCTTTGTTAAGGTTCACACTTAGCCTTTGAAAGTGTTTTTTTGAAAATAAAAATATGGTTTATGGTGATGTTGATTTCCTATTGGTGGGTCTCATTCTCATAATATTCTACACTGGATATTACCAAGGGTATACACCATGAGAATGCGACTCAGATTCCCATGAGTATCCACCCATGATAGCCCATATCTTTTGTGTACCTCAAATTATATCATCTGGATATAGAAAATATATTTAATAATAGCATTGTAGTACTTCTAGGTTCTCATCATAGTGGGGAACTACTATGACCTTTTAGTGAGACAACTACTCTTAGGAAATTATCACATACTATGTTACATAAAAGAACAACCATGATGTGATAAGTAGTTTATTAATATTAAAAACTATGAATACAAGTTATAAAAAAGTATACAAAAGTTGGTTCTAGGGAACCAACTCTAACAGAAACTACATCACCCAACTAACTCTCCACAGTGGAAGAAAATTTATTATGAGTATCCTTAATTTGGAAATGAGCTGAGAAACCTCCATATTATGTTATCTATATACATAATAAATCATTTTGGTTTACAAAGTAGTAATCATAGTATATGGGAAATTATGTTGGTAAATTATAAATTTCCACCGTGGTTATGAATGAATCAAAAAATAAATTATGTTGTCTCTACTTATATCTCAACTAAAACAACCTAGTAATGATATTGATTTTATTTTGCTCCATTTAATGAAGATCTAATATTGATCTGGGATATAGGTGTTACATTTTATAATTCCCATATATGTAAAGAGTTTACAATGAGATCCATTTTGTATGGGTTGATAAATAAAATTAACACCTATGAAAATTTTCCAGGCTATAATAGTAAAGAAATGCTGGGTTGTCCCATTTGAAAAGAGGATAAAAACTCGGTTAGGATGAAACATTACTTGAAGAATGTGTTTTTAGGAGATCATAAATTTTTACCTTGATAACGTAAATAATGATCCAAGATGACATAATTAGATGAAAATATAGAACAACTTATAACACCATCTCCACTATAGGGTGATAAACTATTTGAGAAAGTAAAATATATTTAAACTGATTTCGGGAAACCTTTTTTGAAAAAACTTATGAAATTAGGTTGAAAAAAGAGATAAATTTTCTTTGAATTTCTATATTGAAATTATTTCTATGTTAGACAGTTTCTTGATTTCATTCACATAGAAAAAATATATGTGATAGTGTTGTTGAAACATTATTAAATGTTCCAGAAAAAACAAATGATGGCATTAAGGCTAGGTTTGACATGAATGAAATGGGGGTAAGGGAAGTGTTGGCACTGGTGAAGGGTGAAAGATGGATATTTCTTCCTCCAGCAACTTACACTCTATCTATATAAGAAAAAAAAATCAAAATTTCAACTTCTCTAATGGTTTAAAAGTTCCAAAGGGTTATTCATTAGATATCAAGAACATCATGTCAATGAATAATTTAAAGTTAGAGGGTCTAAAATCATATGAATTTAATGTTTTGATGAAATATTTAACTCATGAAGATTTATGTTTCATTTTTCCTAAAAATGTATGACATATATTAACAAGAATTTTATTTTTCTTCAAATTCATATGCATTAAAGTTATAGAAATGATGAACTTTCCAATCACAAATAAGGAAATTAAAGTCATATTATGCGAATTTAGGATGTTATCCCACCATTATTTTTTAATATAATGTTCCACCTGATGGTTCACTTGGTTGGAGAGATTCAACTATCCATTATATATGGATATACCCCATTGGACTGTATATGAATATTTTGAAAGTGTACATCAATAATAAAAGTCAGATAAAAGGTTGTATTATATAGTGATATATTTATGAAGAAGATATTGAATTTTTTACTGATTACATATTAAATGTTGATAGAATTGGTCAACTAAAATATTGACATAGTAGGAACCTTATGGGCAATGATATTTCTAGAAGATATGTTGTTACAATTACCATTATGGAGAGGGAGCATGCTCATGTTTATATTTTACATAATATTGTAGAGGTTACTCTATATGCTGAAACATACAAAGTAATTCTTAGACATTTGAATCCATCAAGGGATTAAAGATGGATATCAAATACACATAATAAATAGTTTATAATATTTTTATGAGATCATATTTATAAGGAGTTATATGAAAACACAAATTCAATTTTTGAATTACTTCAATAGATATCCAGGGGACCAAATGTAAATGTTATATCTCACAATGGTTTTGTAAATAATGGTTATAAATTCTACATAAAGAAATAATATGACCACAATAAAATGTTAAATAGTGGATTTATGATTATGGAAAAAGAGATTCACATATCTGATTCAAATGGTATAAATACAACTTATTCAAATAAGTCATACTTAGACATCATCGAATAGATATATGAGTTAGAATATACAACATTTCAAGTGCTACTTTTCCATTGAAAAATGGATTAAAAACAGAAGTGCATTTAAAGTCAATGAATTTGGATTTGTGAAGGAGAATTTAAGTATGGAAGGTTATAAGGAAGAACCATTCCTAATGGTATCAAAGGTAGTGAAAGTATTTTATGTCCAAGATCCAAAAAATAGGAATTGGTCAATTGTTCTGTTGGTGACTAAAATAACTGTAGGTTTAGATGAAAATTCAATTGAGGATGACACTTTTATTGGGAGACCAAAATCATTTCATGGTGGTCTCAATATAAACAATTTTTTTACATTAGAGGGGATCATAAGGAGGGGATTTGGATACTCAATAGTAGACCCAAATATCTTCAACTTTTAAAGAAAAAGAGAGAGTTAAATGAATAGTTTAATGTTTTTTTAATATAATATGATTTTTCTCATAATATAGTGTGTAATCTACTAAATTTATGTAATCTAAATTAAATATTTAACTACTCATGTAAATAATGAATTCTCCACATGCTGATGTTACCAATCCACAGGAAGAACACATGATCAATGTTGAAACTATTTATTAGAGGATAAATGACATATGGATGAAAAAAATAAGAGTGTCGTAGAATCACAGTGTTAACTAAATTTATCAAGGAAATAAGAATGTTATAAAATTTGGGGACAAATGGAATCAAGGTGGATAACCTATTAACTCCAAAAATTTAGTGTTAATTAGTTACATTGGGACTAAAATGAGAATTCATGTTCCAATTAATATAGATACATGGCATAATGTCATGCCTGTATCGAAGAAAACCACATGGGAAGATATTATGGCAATGTTATAATATACTTTCTCTAATTTATTGAAAAATAATATAATGAAATGTTAATTTACTTTTCATTATCCCTTACATAGTTTATTTATCTTAGATTATTTTTATAAGAAATTTTTCTTAATGGTAACTGGAAATAATCATAGATCCTTTCAAACACTTATGAAAAAGAATAATCTTAGGGATGTTGAGGGGAAAGTAAATCTCCACCCACCAGCTATATGTGCACACATTATAAACTAGGAAACATGGAAATATATCATTAGTCACTATGATGGGGACTCATTTCACGTGCATTATAATCAATAACATTTGATTTGAAAATATTTATTTTATCTTATTTAATTAAAAATTGATAATTTATGAAATAGTTAAGGAGTTTTAAAAATATGCATCATGCATAAAAAAAGTACCCATACCATAAAGCAAGAATGGAGTTCATTTCTATAAGGACCCAACCTTAAAAATCACATAATCTAGTTAATTCATCTAGAATTCACTTTCATACACTCCCAATGATCTTTTTGATTTATAGTTTTAGAGAATTAGGTTACATTTCTTACATAACAACCCACAAGCATAAAGTGGATTCTATTTATTGACCTCCTAGTTTTAATGATCATAAAATCATTATTCTAATAATACTGATGAATTTAATGTATTCCTATAATAAATATGTATTATGAGAATATGTGATAAATTCTTCTAAGTATGAGACATTGTTGAGTCAGTCATTTTTTTCCATGACACACCACCGGCATAAAAAATCTCTAAGTTTGAGATATCTCCAGGACATCATATAGTCAGACTATCACATCGCTGGACTGAAGCATTGAAAAAGTATGAGACACTATTGATTAAAACACCACCAAGATGTAATACTACTATAATGAAAATGTGTCTAATTATGAGATACCTCTAGATGAGGCACTATCAATGTCACACCACCAGACTCATACTACCAACAGTGGATGAATTGTCTAAGTTTGAGAAACCGTCAGACCATACACCATTGGTTGAGACACCTCCAACATACTAGAAATTTGTCTAAGTATAAGACACCATCAGTGTCACACTTTTAGAGGTTGACACCACCATATCTTGATACCACCAAAGCTTGACATCACCAAAGATTGATTCCACCAGAGTTTGACACTTCCATATCCTAATACACCATCACTATTTTTATTACTTAACTTATTTTGAATTAAATTAATTTAATGGATACATTAATCAAATTTAATCTTATTTAATATTTTAATGATTGTATCTTAAATGTTAAATAGAAATCATGTTAGAAAAATTAGTATGAGGAATCAGCTGATTTAGATGTCCCCGCTACTACTGATAAAAGTGGAGTACACTCCCTCATGAAAAATAGACATAAATTTATATAGAGAAAAACGCGTTGAATAGAAAAAAACCCTGTGGATAGAAAGAGCTCGTGATTCACTAAATATTCGAGAGCTAAAGAGCTGAACATGATTGAAAAACATATAGAGCTCATCTTGTCTGAATGCTTGATTGAGGAAGCCAAAGATTATAACATCTAGTTCTTTCCTCTAGTCAGAAAACAAGAGTTGCGACACTCTATTTTCCTGAAGATTTTGAACGAACACAACTCAATATTCATTGCTAATTCAAATCAAGAGTCACAAGATGCATTGTAACAGACATAGCATCTCTAAACTCTACACTCCTAGATTGCTCGATTCTGCTTATATTTATTAATTTTTGAGCAGTGTGTGCTATAATATATTTTATATATACACACTATCTCCTACAATAAATTTGAAGATACTGGATATCTTCTCAAACAATTTTCTTATTCGTTTATCTCATAGATAAGAGTGGTAGAGGTCCCTATGTTGGATGTTTCTTTTTTACTCCCATGCACAACTATGGAAGAGGTTGTGTGTGACCTGGAAAATTTTAGACTATTTTATAAACTCAATAGAGGTTGTTGATCATTGATTTTATTTTATATAAACTACTTGGTGGTGGGTGAACACCAAGTGCAGAGGGTTAAGTCTCGACTTGAGACTGAACCTATTGTATTCAATATTTTCACTATGTGTTTTTTATTTTTTTTATTTTATTTCTATTTTAAAATTAAAAACTATTTTATCTGTAAAAAAACTTATACTTTGATAGTATATCTTAATTTGTGTTCATAAAGTGTTTTGATTAAGTAAATTGATTTCAAAGGATTTTGTAATATTATATCTTATTCATCTAAGACCTAATCAATATTTATACAAATCTTTAGAAAGATTATGATATATATAATACTATCTATTTTGATAAAATTTACTGTATTTAAACATTTGGGGGATTTCAAAATAATACATTTTTAACAAAAAAATTATTGGGTACTCAATTCACCCCTCTCTTGAGATAATCACTCCGAACAACATTTGGTATTAGAGGAGTTATAATCTTTTCAAATCTTATTTAACTATGATTATATTTGTGCATTAAAGATCTTAAAATTTCCATCAATTATAAATTTTTAGTTCTTTATACTTATTTTATAGTCTTTTAATATAGATAACAGACAGGAAGGTTCTACTACTAATAGACCTACTTTCTTCAATGGGACCAATTATGCACAATGTAAAATAAAAATGAAAATTCATATTTAAATTATGGGTTTTGAAGTATGTTCTTATATAGTAGATGAGTATAAAATTCCTACTACTGCTAGAAATACTTGGGATGATCCAACTAAGTCTTATTATGATAATAATTTTAAATCCATGTATGCATTATACCATGCTTCAGGATATGAATAATTCAATAATATTTATGCATATAAAATTTCCTATGAGATATGGGATACTCTAGTTATCTCACATGAAGGAACTAAAAATGTTAAAGAAGTAAGGCTTAATACATATTCTATTAAATATAATAATTTTAAGATGAAACCTGATGATCCCATTTATGATATTTGTCTCAGGTTTAATGAGTTTTTTAATCCCATTAGATTACTGGGAAAACCTATATCTGAAAAGGATCAGATAATGAGACTGCTGAGATGTCTACCTGAAATATGGAGAGATGCTTTAGTGTCAATCAGATAATCCTGTGATATTAGTAAATTACCAGTCAAGGAGCTGATAGGTAAGCTTATTATGTATGAATAAGAACTAAAGATAAACCATGATGAGGATTAGGATCCTAAGAGAAAGTCAGTAGCTTTCAAGACTATTTTCCCTAGACAACAGAATGAAAAAGAAAAAGAGAAGGTACAAGATGTAGATTCAAGTCCTATTGAATCTAATTATAACAGTGACGAGGAAATGGCTCATCTAGACAAAATATTTAAGAATTTCTACAAGAATAAAATGTTTTTTAGAAAACAAAACTATAATGGAAAATATGATAACAAATGGAATTTAAAGAAAAAGGATGATGATCCAAAGGAAGTTGTCTACTGTGAATGCAAAAGGAAAGGTCACATAAAATCTGATTGTCCTAATCTAAAATTAAAAATTAAATATAAAGAAAAGGAAAAAAGATACAAGAATTACATGAAATCCACCTAGAGTGAATATGATGATATCTCTAGTGATTCATATTCTTCATCTAAAGAAAAGTAGGATAGAAACAATATGTGCTTTATGACCAAAATCAGTGAGGTATCTTCTGTACCTAATTCTTCTAATGTTCTTCCTGTACATGAGTATAATAATTATTACAATGAACATGATGATAATGATATGTCAAGTGAAGAATTTTTTGACTACTACAATATGCTATAATACACCTTTAATGGGTTGAAAGATAAATACAAAGTTTTGAAAAGACTGCATGCTCTAACTGTAAATACAAAGTTTAAGTTGTTTACAAAAAGGAAAAAATGACCAACTTCTCAAATAAAAAAATGAACTTAAACTTTCAAATGAGAAATTGAAGAAAGGCCTTGAAAAATTTAAAAATTATATAGAAACATTGGAAAAAACTTTTGGAATAAAAGTTTCCCCCAAATATTTTACTGGGATAGGGTATGAACCTGGATAGAGGAGAATAACTAAAAATAATTTTTTTCCTAAATCAAGACCAGAAACCTCTACTGTGAAACATTTTTCAAAATTACCCAACAATGTTTTTATTTTTAAAAGTATTCAATCTGTTTATAGGAAACTCATAAGGAAAATGTGGTTTCCCAAATCTATTATTACTAACATTTCTGGACCCAAACAGTTTTGGGTACCAAAATCATTTCTTGTTTAAAACCTGTTTTGTAGGAAAACTACTTGAAAACCTCTAGTAGATATCTATAGTACTTGGATAGTGGTTTTTCAATACATATTAAATGAGGCTATTATTTATTCAAGATTCTTATAAATGTTGATAGTGGCCATGTCACCTTTTGTGATAATTTAAATGAAAAAATCATCAGCCTAGGCCAGATTGGAAACACAAATTATGTTTTAATTTCTAAAGTTTTATATGATAATGGTTTAAAGTATAATATTATTAGCATTTCTTAGTTGTGTGATGGTGGTTTTTATTTTTTGTTTTAAAATTATTCTTGCAATTTTTTTGATTCAAAAAATGATTTAATTTTTACTACATTACGAAATGATAATTTTTATGTTGTATATTTAAATTCTTTAATTTATCAAAATGTTTCATAATTGATTTACTTTCATAAGGAATCTTGGATTTGGCATAGGAGACTAGGACATTAAAACATTCACTCACTTAGGAAGATAACTAGGAAAGGTTTAGTTAGGGATCTACCTAAAATTGAGTTCCCAACTGATAAAGTCTGTAACCCCTGTCAAAAAGGGAAATAACATAAAGTTTATTTTAAACTAAAGAAATAACTGTCAACTTCTCAACCTCTTAAGTTGGTTCACATGGATTTGTTTGGACCTTAAATATTTTCATATCTTAATGGTAAGAACTACATTTATGTTCTAGTAAATGACTATTCTAGGTATACTTGGGTATATTTTCTAGCTCAAAAAAGTGACTCCTACTCTTACTTTACCAAGTATGCTAAGTATGTAGAAAATATTAGTGGATTTAATATTAAAAACTTAAATAGTGATCATGTTCGTGAGTTTGAAAATCAATATTTTGAATCATTCTTTTCTCAAAAAATGGATAAAATCATAAATTCTCTTCTCCTAGGACCCCCAAAGGAAAGGAGTTTTTGAAAGAATAAATAGAACCTTACAAGAGATAGCCAAGACCATGCTAAATGAGTATAAATTTCTAATTTATTTTTGGGAAAAATCTGTTAATACAACCTTCTATATTATCAATAGAGTCTTTATTAGACCTATCCTTAAGAATACCCCTTATGAGTTGTGGAATAATAGGAAACCTAAGGTTAATGAATTTAGAGTTTTTGGTTTCAAAGTATTTATTATTAACACTAAGGATAATTTTAAAAACATTTCTTCCAAAAGTGATGAAAGAATTTTCTTTGGTTACTCAATTTATAGAAAATACTGTAGAGTTTTCAATAAGAAGTTTAAAACTGTGTAAGAATTAGTTCATGTCAAATTTTAATAAATTGATCCACATGATCCTATGACCTCTTTATAAAATCTTGAGGATGATTTATCTTCTTTAAATTTAAATTCCTAACCTTTAGATTCTACTATGAGACAAGAAAAAAATCATCTAGTTATGAATAATTTCCAGAACTTTCAGAACATGAACCTAAAAATCCAGAAGTGACCAGTCCATCTTTCTCTAGAGATGTTATCCATTAGATGTTGTTGTAGCTGATCTAAATAGAGGAACTCAAACAATAGATTCTATTATAAATTAGGTTTAACATCAAGATTTCTTATATCATCTTGAACCTAAGAACATTAATGGAGCTATTAATGATAAAATCTCGGTAATAGAAATGAAAGAAGAGTTAAATAAATTAAAAAGAAACAAACTGTAGGAACTTGTAGATAGACCCAAGGAAACCTTGACTATTGGTACTAAATGGATATTTAGGAATAAAGTTGACAAGTCAGGAAATATAGTTAGAAACAAGGATTAATTTTAGCACAAATTTATAGTCAATAAGATGGTATTGACTATGAGGAAACCTTTGTACCTATGACCGGACTTGAATCCATAAGAATCTTGATTTCCTATATGGCACATCTAGATTTAAAAAATTTATCCAATGGGTATCAAGAGTGCTTTCTTAAATGGTTTTATAGTTGAGGATGTTTTTGTAGAACAACCCCTTGGTTTTCAAAATCCTCATTTTCCAAATCAAGTTTTTAAATTAGTAAAAGATTTATATATTTTAAAACAAGATACTAGATCTTGTTATGATGGGCTCTGCAATTTTCTTATTTCAAAATGAATTTCAAAAGGAATATCTAATCCTACCATTTTCATAAATCAAATTTCAAAAGATGTATTAGTAGTATAAATCAATGTTGATGAAATTATTTTTAGATCTTTAAAAAATTCTTTATGTACTAATTTGTTTAAAATCATGAAAAATGAATTTGAAACGAGTTTAATCAGATAACTCAAATTCTTTCTTGGATTTGATATTTTTAAAAACAAAGAAGTAATTATTTTGAATCAAAATAAACAAAAAAATATCTTTTAAAAAATTTTAATCTAGGTATCACTAAAAGTAGTGATACTTCTATGAGTGCCACATTTAAATTGGATCTTGATGACACTGGGAAAATAGTTGATCAAACCAGTTAAAAAGGTATGATTGTAAGTCTTCTCTACTTGACTACTAGTCAACCAAATATTTTATTTAGCGTGTGTATGTGTGCTCCTTTTCAAGCAAACCCAAAGGATCCACACTTACTTATTATTAAAATAATTTTCAAATACCTCAAATATAAAACTAATTTAGGATTTTTTTAACCTAGAGGACACGCATTTGATTTAGTAAGTTATTATGATACTGATTTTGGTGGATACAATTTAGATAGAAAAATCACCTTTAGAACATGTCACTTTTTAGGAAAGTCTCTAGTTTCATAGTGCAGTAAAAAGAAAAATTCTGTTGCATTCTCTACTGTTGAATCTGAATAATAGCTATAGGTAGTTCCTATGCACAATGTTTTTGGATGAAACATACTCTATAAGAATATGGATATAAATTTTTACATGTCCCCATAAACTATGACAATACAAGTGCAATAAAAATTTCTAATAATACTATCTCTCATTGTAAGGAAAAACACATTGATATAAGACATCACATTTTGAGAGATATTTTTCAAAAGGGAGATATCACTCTTGAATTTTTTGGCACAAAAAATTAGTTAGATAATATTTTTACCAAGACTTTGAATTCTAAGAGAATGAATTATATCAAACATGAATTAGGAATAATAAATTTTGGTTAAGTTTAATTCTCATTATCATACTGTTGGTTTTTCATACCATTGGTTTGTCATACAATTGGTTTATCATACCATTGGTTTTTAATACCGTTGGGTTTTCATACCATTGGTTTGTCATGACATTGTCTATTTCATGTCATTGATTCTATGCCATTGTGAAATTATTTTCTGTTTTTTGATTTTTTGAACCACTGATTTATTTTCTTTACTGAAACCCAATGCATGTATTTTTTTTGATTTTGATTTCATGTATACTTTTTATTTTAGAATACATAATATTACAAATGATATGAAAATGGAATAAGCCTTTTCCCAACAACCTTGATCCCCATGTGATACTCACGTATATCTCTCTCTTGAGCCTACTGTAACCCTTTCATCTCTCACTTTTCAAACATTCTCCTTACCTTTGACCAAGTTTTTCAAGTTAATATTAATGATAAGAATGAAATGAAATATATTTTATTCTCCATTTATGTCTAGATCTTCAAAGAAGCGAAAGAAGAAATCAAGTATTCCTACTTTGGTTTCTTCAGTTAACCCCAAACTTGCTAGTCGAATTCTTGTACCTGAAAAGGAAGTAGAATTGAAATGGATGATATCAATTAAGTACCTAGTAATTAAGGTTATTCAAAACCAAGGGTGGTTGGAATGGTTTTCATTAAATAAGATGTCTTTTTACCCAAAGATGGTACATGAGTTTTATCAGAACATAGAGTTTACATATAATAAATATGGTGTAGATTGGATTAGAAGCTATGTCAAAGGACAATTGTTTGGTTTTTATTTAAGAAAATGTGCTAAGTGTTTAAATTTACCTTATGATGGAGGCTTTGATGATGACCAAGGAAGAATCCCAAAAGCTTATGATATGTTAATTTATGAGGATTCCCTTGCTGTGATAACAAGATACAGTTCAATAAGGAGGCCTGTTGCCTCAGAATTGGATGGAGAATATAGGTTGCTTGTCACAACCCGCCCTCGGGGTCCGTGCCGTGACTACCCCAAGCCCGCCTTCCATAGGCCAGGGGCTGGCGACTAGCACCAAGGCGTAAATCCCGGTAAAAAGGGAAGGCATTGCCTTTGTAAAGTAAACAAACACCACAGAGTAAGCAAGCGGAAAGTAAATACTAAGCAAAAGCAGAGTACAACTGAAAGTGCGGAAAAGTAAATGGGCCAGTATACAAACCCAAACTGAAAGTAAAGTACAACTCGAAAGGGAAAACAACAACTGAAAAGTAAAAGCCGCTACACCGAGATGTCCACTGGAAATCCCACCTGAAGGGTGGGTACAGATAGCTCCACTGCTCCACGGGTCCCGCCGTCCGCTCCGAGCACGTCCCGTCCAGTGATCCACCTCCAGGTACCGTCCTGATCTGCAAGCCTCAGCTAAGATCAACGCTGTCCGTCGTCTGCAACCAACACAATGTAGTGCGGGAAAAGCCCGTGCAGGGGTGAGTATAAGCTAATCAGTAGGGACCCCGATACCCCTAAAGGTCTCTCAAAATCCACAAAGGATAAACCACAAAGAAAGGTACAATCACGAAGTAACAACCGACACTGCTTAGGTATATGCCCATACATATACCTAAGTCGTCAATTTCAAATACACTCCAACCACCGAGCCCAAGTACAACTCAGTCCACACAGGAAAGTAAACGTATTCCACACAGGAAAGCAAAACGTAAACCACACAAGATAGCAACAGGATTCAGCTCACACAGGATTTTCATTATCAAAAACGTAACTACTGAAGAGCCCCATCTCTGAAGTGTACAGTGTCCTGTCACGACTCTGAGATACTACTCACTAACCTAAGACTGCTGAGGTACTCCTCCTGTCGAGTACCGCGGGTCTGCCGCCAACTACCGGGCGCTCCGTCCGCTGAGGGTCTGCTGCCAAATACCGGGCGCTCACCCAAATAGCCTACAGAGGTACTCCTCCAGTCGAGTACCGCGGGTCTGCTGCCAACTACCAGGCGCTCCGTCCGCCGTGGGTCTGCCGCCAAATACCGGGCGCTCCGTCCACTGGGCTAGTCGACTCACTCCGAGTCGAGTCGGTCGAGCAGTCTTCAGGTCTCAGCCGGCTACACGGTCTCCGTACTCCGTACGCTCGTCTCCAGTATCGCGGGTCTGCCGCTACAACCAAGCGCACCACCTCTATCGAGTAAAACCGAAGATTTAGCTCACACAAGAATACATCTTCGGATGACGATAAAGATGATCACTGAATCATCTAAGTCGTCGGACCCACGAAGGATCGATAGGTACTAACCCCCGCAGTGACCTACACAGGATCGGGCCCACACAGGATCGGGCCCACGCAGGACCTGTAGCACTGATCCACGTAGGATCGCTGAGTGCAGTAGTCGTCGCAGTCCACTGCGGATCTCTGCACAGTCGTCGCCGCAGTTCACTGAGGATCTCTGCATGGTCGTCGTCGGAGTCCACGGAGGATCTCTGCACAATCGTCGCTGTCGGAGAAGCAGTCGCAGCCAGCACTAGGGTTCCCGCACACAGCAAGCTCGTTCGGAGGGTCCGCTCCACGAGCCGAGAGGCTGATACATCAACTGTCACAAAGTCCAGAGTTGATGTATCCAAAAGTTCCGTATCGTCAACAGGAACTCAACGCAACAGACGGCGCGTCGATCGGACGCCCGGTCTGAGAGTTATTGGCATTTTCGTCCCCGGGGCCCGGTTGGTTTTTAAGGCAAAACCAACCCGACCGTACTCCACCTACGTCCAAAACTTGGGCGGAGTATGCCAAAAGAACCGACTCACTAAGAGGAACACAACAAAGCTGACGGCACGTCAATCGGACGTCCGTAGCTCAAGATATGAGCGTTTCCGCTCCGAGGGCCCGGTTGGTTTCGTGAACGAACCAACCCGGCCGAACTCAAAGTATTCCAAAACCCTGAGTGCAATATACCGAAACGACCGTCTCGATCCAAGGATCGCGTTTCCGTAGACGGTTCGTTAATCGGAGGTCCGTGGCTCAAGATATGGCCAAAAGACCGAAACTGTCTCGAAAACGGGGGGTCCGGGCCCGGGCCGACCCGGCCCGACCCCCCCTGGTCTGACCCGAACCGGGTCGACCCATTCTGGGTCGACCCGACCCGGATCCGACCCGAACCGGGTCGGACCGACCCGGTCCGCTGGAACCGGCCCAGCCGGTGGCGGCGCGACGGCGCGGTCCGGCCAGCGGCGGCGCGGCCAGGGAGCCGCGCATGTGCCGCACGCGGGGGGTGCAAACCCCCTTTTTTTCGGATCTCGGCCGGCCTTAGGCCAGCCGTTTCTTTCCTCACGCGGGACCCGTGGGTCCCGCCTCCTATCCAAACCGGCGGCCGGCGCGGCCGGCCGCCTTCTTCTTCTCCGCCGCGGCCGTAGCCGCGGCTCCTCTTCTCCGCCGCGGCCGTAGCCGCAGATCCTCTTCTCCGCCGCGGCCATAGCCGCGGCTCTTCTCCGATCTACGGCGGCCGGCGAGGCCGGCCGCCCCTGGCTGCTCCGCCGCGGCCGTAGGGCCACGGCCTTCCTGATCTCCGGCGCCGGCGAGGCCGGCGCCCCTAGCTGCTCCGCCGCGGTCGTCCGGCCGCGGTTCTTCCTCTTCCGCCGGCGGCCGGTTTTCCGGCCGCCCCTTCTTGCTCGGCCCTTGAACGATTGGTGCGGCGTAATGGCGTCACGCCCCTCCGCCGCGGCCCGACTCCGGCCGCGGTCTCATCCGATTTCAAAGGCGCAGCATTAAAGCGCCGCGTTTCTTCGTCGAGACCCAAACCGGCCTTAAATTATTTTGTTCCTACGCGGTGCGACGACACCGCGCTGTCTCCGCTAAAACATCACGAAAGATTAGAAGGGGGAGGAGAATCGGCCGTGTTCGTGCGGTCCGGTCTCCTCCCGTTAAAACGATATCAATTGGCCAATCGTAATAACACAACAAAGAACGTTTCACAAATTTTTAATAAAATTTGGAACTACGCCCAACAGATTTTCTTTCATGTTCGAGGAAATGATACACGTAATTTAAAAAGAACAAACCCCTACCTTGGTTCTGGAACGAAGTTCGATGATCGATAACGATTCGCGGAAGTCGAGCGTCGCGGTGGTCGGCGTCACCGAAGAAGAACGTCGATGTCGCGGTTATGTCGTCACGGAAGACGGTTCCTGAGAACGTGGAGTTCTGCGTCGAAGTTCGAAGGTTCTTCGTGTTCTTCGTCAGAGTTGAAGAAGAAGAAGAAAATGAGAAGCTCCCAAAATTCCTCTAAGGGTGGCAAAAGAAATTCAACCAAAATAAAATAAGCTTTAAGCTTATTTTATTAAATAACTTTACCACATGAATTTCAAAGGTTTGAATTTGAACAACTCACCTCAATTAATACTTTAAGTTGTCAAACATTAAATAAAGGAGGGTTAAAGGGAGATGGAAGGTTGGGTTTCGTGTGGGCCCCACCAAACTTAATCCTCCCAAGGGAGGTTAAGTGGATGTGGGTCCCACTCCCAACTCCCTTTGGAAGGATTTATCAAGTTAAAACAAAAATTTGTATTTAACAAATTTTATTTAACTTAATCTAAAAACCCAAAAACTAACTTTGAACCCGTAAAAAACGCAACTTCCGAAAAGGTCTCCTTAAGCGAATATCGACGCTGCGAGTTCATCGGTGCCCTCAGATTTCAATTCCGAGCACTGGATCAAAAGTTAGAAATTTCCGCTCGTTCGTTCACTAAACGTACCCGAGCCAAACTTCGGAAATTGATTCCGGGCACTCCGGGCCTCGGAATCAGGTGCCGTCAGAAACCGCGCTCTTGTAAAATTCCAAAGAAAATTAAGAAAAAAATTTCCCTTGAATTTTACAGGTCTTTACATTACTCCCACCTCAGGGCTTTACGTCCCCGTAAAGATACATCAAAAACTAGGGAAACAAAAGAGGGTACTGAGCACGCATCTGAGCCTCCCGCTCCCATGTGCTCTCCTGGAGATTCCCGTGCTGCCATCTGATGCGCACAAGAGGAATCGATCGCCCACACAAGACCCGCTCCTGTCGATCCTCTATCTCCACCGGGACCTCCGTGAAAGTCGCCCCATCGTTAACGTCAAGCTCCCCATGGTCAATGATGTGCGTCGGGTCATGCACGTATCTCCTCAGCTGAGATACGTGGAAGACGTCGTGCACCCGGTGCAACTGAGGTGGCAGAGCCAGGTGATAAGCCACCTCGCCAACCCTGCTGAGGACCTGGAAGGGTCCGATGAAGCGCGGAGATAACTTTCCGCCTCGGCCAAATCTCCGAATACCACGTCGAGGTGAGACCCGCAAGAAGACGTGGTCGCCATCCTCGAACTCTAGTGGCCTCCGCCTCCTGTCAGCGTATGACTTCTGCCGGCTCTATGCTGTCCTCATCTGCTCCTGGATGACCTGGACCTTCTCTGTCGTGGCCTGGACCATCTCCGGTCCCACCAGAGCTGCAAGATTTCTTCTTTGCCGATAAGAGAAATCTGGTCCCATCCCCTGGATGAACCACATTCTTTGCCTAAAACAGTCAATCCTAACATGGATGATACTAATACATACCAAGGATGACGTCGTAAGGCCTCGACGCTACTACTAAGAGATTCAACCGTTACTCTCGCCTCCAAGGGTTGAGTCACACTGTCGGCATCAGTGTGTGGTAACTGGGTCTCCCCAGTAGATGTCTCACAAGTGAGGGTCAAGTCAACAGCCAAAACTGGAACCTCTTAGTAACATCACGAAAGAGGACAGGAACGAAAATATCACAAAGGTATGCGTCCTTTATTATTGCAGCTCATAATAAAATACGCTACACAAATGCAACAAGGAACCAGAAGTACAAAGGATGTATCCACTAGTTCTGCTCCTGTCCATCGGCTCCCATAGCTCCATGATCGAAGGCCTCAGCTGCCTGAAGTTGAGCTCTCGCATGTTCACCTACTCCCTGAGGTCGGGGAGGACCTCCTGGTGGTGGTGGTTGCAGAGCCTCAAAGCGTCGCCCACCACCGGCTGCTCGTCCAGCTCCTCTGCCTCGTCCGCCTCCTCCCTGCGGACCGCCACGGTCGAACCTCTTCCTCTTCCTGGGAGGTTCTTCACTTAACTGCTGATCATCAGCATGGCGGGTCGGACAGTCACGAGCCATGTGACCAATCCCGCCATAGGTGTAACACTGCCCACTCTCGGCACACCTGGCTCTGACTCCACCCCGGCTTCCCCATACAACTGAGCCTGAGTCATGCAGTCGGCCACCGGTAGTTCTGGTCTGCCTGGAACCCTGAGTCATCCGTCGGCTACCTGTTGCCGAAGACTCCGCTATCTGCCGCCCTGCGGTAGGTCTCACTGTGGACTCAGCCAGGAAACTCTCGATCAGGAGGGCTTGCTCCAGTACTCCTGTCTGAGTCGGTATGCTGAGGGAGATCAGTGATGCCCTGATCTCATGTCTCAATCCCTGCTCGAAGGTCCGGGCCCGGAAGAAGGGGTCTCGTACCATGTCTGTCGAGTAGCGCGAGAGATCGGTAAATCTCGCCGAGTACTGAGCGACCGTCATGCTGCCCTGCCGCAGCTGAAGAAGCTCCTGGATACGCACCGCACGAAGGGTGGCTGGGACGAAATCCGAGCGGAAGAGGCTTTCAAAGTCCGTCCAAAGTAGAGATGCCTCATCGTGCACCTGGAGCATCAAGCTCCACCATCGTCCTGCTGCTGCGTGTAGTAGGCTCGCAGCGAGGATCACCATGAGGTCTGCTGGTGTCCTCACTAGCCTAAACACTCGTACCACTGCCTCCAGCCAGTCCTCTGCTGTATGGGGATCCATCTCCCCGAGAAACCTGGGTGGTCGCTGGTGCTGAAACTCATGCAGTGCGCTGAGGCGACGTGCATCGTCAGCGGCTGGCGCTGGAAGCATCGGCGGCTCGGTGGGTAGTACTACCGCCGGTGCCACTGCTGACAAAGGGCCCTGCACCGAAGCCTCGTCGCTCGGTGGGCTGTCGTCACACTCGACTCTCGGAACCCTAGCTGGCTTCCGTCATGGGGCCATCCTGAAAAGGAATCAGGTGCGCCACGATCAAACAGTATACCTGGTGAGCTGATATAAGTAATCACAAAGAAAACTTTGAAACACACACGCAATCAATGTTTTCGTGCATTAAGTCGGAAATCAGAAGTCAGGGTCCTGGTGTACGGATACGTCGGCCGCCGCAACAACACTGGAATCCCTGGACTAATAACCACACTCAATACGCTAAACATTATTGCTTCACATAGAAAAGATCAGAGTTCGCGGTAGAACCGAACTCCTCTGATACCAATTTGTCACGACCCGCCCTCGGGGTCCGTGCCGTGACTACCCCAAGCCCGCCTTCCATAGGCCAGGGGCTGGCGACTAGCACCAAGGCGTAAATCCCGGTAAAAAGGGAAGGCATTGCCTTTTTAAAGTAAACAAACACCACCGAGTAAGAAAGCGGAAAGTAAATACTAAGCAAAAGCAGAGTACAACTGAAAGTGCAGAAAAGTAAATGGGCCAGTATACAAACCCAAACTGAAAGTAAAGTACAACTCGAAAGGGAAAACAACAACTGAAAAGTAAAAGCCGCTACACCGAGCTGTCCACTGGAAATACCACCTGAAGGGTGGGTACAGATAGCTCCACTGCTCCACGGGTCCCACCGTCCGCTCCGAGCACGTCCCGCCCAGTGATCCACCTCCAGGTACCGTCCTGCTCTGCAAGCCTCAGCTAAGATCAACGCTGTCCGTCGTCTGCAACCAACACAACGTAGTGCGGGCAAAGCCCGTACAGGGGTGAGTATAAGCTACTCAGTAGGGACCCCGAGACCCCTGAAGGTCTCTCAAAATCCACAAAGGATAAACCACAAAGAAAGGTACAATCACGAAGTAACAACCGACACTGCTTAGGTATATGCCCATACATATACCTAAGTCGTCAATTTCAAATACGCTCCAACCTCCGAGCCCAAGTACAACTCAGTCCACACAGGAAAGTAAACGTATTCCACACAGGAAAGCAAAACGTAAACCACACAGGATAGCAACAGGATTCAGCTCACACAGGATTTTCATTATCAAAAACGTAACTACTGAAGAGCCCCATCTCTGAAGTGTACAGTGTCCTGTCACGACTCTGAGATACTACTCACTAACCTAAGACTGCTGAGGTACTCCTACTGTCGAGTACCGCGGGTCTGCCGCCAACTACCGGGCGCTCCGTCCGCTGAGGGTCTGCTGCCAAATACCGGGCGCTCACCCAAATAGCCTACAGAGGTACTCCTCCAGTCGAGTACCGCGGGTCTGCTGCCAACTACCAGGCGCTCCGTCCGCCGTGGGTCTGCCGCCAAATACCGGGCGCTCCGTCCACTGGGCTAGTCGACTCACTCCAAGTCGAGTCGGTCGAGCAGTCTTTAGGTCTCAGCCGGCTACACGGTCTCCGTACTCCGTACGCTCGTCTCCAGTATCGCGGGTCTGCCGCTACAACCAAGCGCACCACCTCTATCGAGTAAAACAGAAGATTCAGCTCACACAGGAATACATCTTCGGATGACGATAAAGATGATCACTGAACCATCTAAGTCGTCCGACCCACGAAGGATCGATAGGTACTAACCCCCGCAGTGACCTACACAGGATCGGGCCCATGCAGGACCTGTAGCACTGATCCACGTAGGATCGCTGAGTGCAGTAGTCGTCGCAGTCCACTGCGGATCTCTGCACAGTCGTCGCCGCAGTTCACTGAGGATCTCTGCATGGTCGTCGTCGGAGTCCACGGAGGATCTCTGCACAATCGTCGCTGTCGGAGAAGCAGTCGCAGCCAGTACTAGGGTTCCCGCACACAGCAAGCTCGTTCGGAGGGTCCGCTCCACGAGCCGAGAGGCTGATACATCAACTGTCACAAAGTCCAGAGTTGATGTATCCAAAAGTTCCGTATCGTCAACAGGAACTCAACGCAACAGACGGCGCGTCGATCGGACGCCCGGTCTGAGAGTTATTGGCATTTTCGTCCCCGGGGCCCGGTTGGTTTTTAAGGCAAAACCAACCCGACCGTACTCCACCTACGTCCAAACCTTGGGCGGAGTATGCCAAAAGAACCGACTCACTAAGAGGAACACAACAAAGCTGACGACACGTCAATCGGACGTCCGTAGCTCATGATATGAGCGTTTCCGCTCCGAGGGCCCGGTTGGTTTCGTGAACGAACCAACCCGGCCGAAATCAAAATATTCCGAAACCCTGAGTGCGATATACCGAAACGACCGTGTCGATCCAAGGATCGCGTTGCCGCAGACGGTTCGTTAATCGGAGGTCCGTGGCTCAAGATATGGCCAAAAGACCGAAACTGTCTCGAAAACGGGGGGTCCGGGCCCGGGCCGACCCGGCCCGACCCCCCCTGGTCTGACCCGAACCGGGTCGACCCGTTCTGGGTCGATCCGACCCGGATCCGACCCGAACCGGTTCGGACCGACCCGGTCCGCTGGAACCGGCCCAGCCGGTGGCGGCGCGGCGGCGCGGTCCGGCCAGCGGCGGCGCGACCAGGGAGCCGCGCATGTGCCGCACGCGGGGGGTGCAACCCCCCTTTTTTTCAGATCTCGGCCAGCCTTAGGCCGACCGTTTCTTTCCTCACGCAGGACCCGCAGGTCCCGCCTCCTATCCAAACCGGCGGCCGGCGCGGCCGGCCGCCTTCCTCTTCTCCGCCGCGGCCGTAGCCGCGGCTCCTCTTCTCCGCCGCGGCCATAGCTGCGGCTCTTCTCCGATCTCCGGCGGCCGGCGAGGCCGGCCGCCCCTGGCTGCTCTGCCGCGGCCGTAGGGCCGCGACCTTCCTGATCTCCGGCGCCGGCGAGGCCGGCGCCCCTAGCTGCTCCGCCGCGGCCGTCCGGCCGCGGTTATTCCTCTTCCGCCGGCGGCCGGTTTTCCGGCCGCCCCTTCTTGCTCGGCCCTTGAACGATTGGCGCGGCGTAATGGCGTCACGCCCCTCCGCCGCGGCCCGACTCCGGCCGCGGTCTCATCCGATTTCAAAGGCGCAGCATTAAAGTGCCGCGTTTCTTCGTCGAGACCCAAACCGGCCTTAAATTCTTTTGTTCCTGCGCGGTGCGACGACACCGCGCTGTCTCCGCTAAAACATCACGAAAGATTAGAAGGGGGAGGAGAATCGGCCGTGTTCGTGCGGTCCGGTCTCCTCCCGTTAAAACGATATCAATTGGCCAATCGTAATAACACAACAAAGAACGTTTCACAAATTTTTAATAAAATTTGGAACTACGCCCAACGGATTTTCTTTCATGTTCGAGGAAATGATACACGTAATTTAGAAAGAACAAACCCCTACCTTGGTTCTGGAACGAAGTTCGATGATCAATAACGATTCGCGGAAGTCGAGCGTCGCGGTGGTCGGCTTCACCGAAGAAGAACGTCGATGTCGCGGTTATGTCGTCACGGAAGACGGTTCCCGAGAACATGGAGTTCTTCGTCGAAGTTCGAAGGTTCTTCGTGTTCTTCGTCAGAGTTGAAGAAGAAGAAGAAAAGGAGAAGCTCCCAAAATTCCTCTAAGGGTGGAAAAAGAAATTCAACCAAAATAAAATAAGCTTTAAGCTTATTTTATTAAATAATTTTACCACATGAATTTCAAAGGTTTGAATTTGAACAACTCACCTCAATTAATACTTTAAGTTGTCAAACATTAAATAAAGGAGGGTTAAAGGGAGAAGGAAGGTTGGGTTTCGTGTGGGCCCCACCACACTTAATCCTCCCAAGGGAGGTTAAGTGGATGTGGGTCCCACTCCCAACTCCCTTTGGAAGGATTTATCAAGTTAAAATAAAAATTTGTATTTCACAAATTTTATTTAACTTAATCTAAAAACCCAAAAACTAACTTTCAACCCGTAAAAAACGCAACTTCCGAAAAGGTCTCCTTAAGCGAATATCGGCGCTGCGAGTTCATTGGTGCCCTCAGATTTCAATTCCGAGCACCGAATCAAAAGTTAGAAATTTCCGCTCGTTCGTTCACTGAACGTACCCGAGCCAAACTTCGGAAATTGATTCCGGGCACTCCGGGCCTCGGAATCAGGTGCCGTCAGAAACCGCGCTCTTGTAAAATTCCAAAGAAAATTAAGAAAAAAAATTCCCTTGAATTTTACGGGTCTTTACATTTCTGTTCAAGTTCTTATAGCAATATTTCATATGACAGAAGGTCACAAGATTAATCTCTGTAGATATCTAATGGTACATATTTTTGACATGGTAAAACCTTCTTCCAAATCAAATTCATTGATCTATCCTAAGAGGATTTATATCAAGTTAAGGCCAAGGGACTAGTTCATGATAATGAAGTTTCTATGATTGATTGTGGTGGTTTCTTCATAACCATTTCCACATGTTCAATTTTAAAAATCAGATGGAACCCTTGGAAGAAATAATGGGTTTGAGATTCAGAGAAGCTGTATGTTGAATATAATGCAGTTGATCATCCAACCAGACTTAAGGATGAAGCTGATCCAAGTTTGGAGACTTATGAAGTTGTTGAATAATTAGATAAGGAAGAATCTATTGATAAATAAGTGGAAAAGGAACAATCTATTATTGTAGAGAGTGACGTCAACATTTCTAAAAAGCCTCTCCTATCACTTATGGATATCCTAGTTCACTTAGGAGGTTTCCAAAAAGAGAGAAGCTGGTTGATAGTGATGAAGAAGATACTGAGGTCACCAGAGAGGATAAATTTAAAAGTTCCCAATCTACTAAAAACGATGATGATGAAGATGAGAAAGAAGACAAGGAAGAAGAATATGGTAATGAAAAAGAGGCTGCAGATTATGGAAGTGTTTTTTAACCTAATGATGATAGTGAATAAATCAAGAAGAAGGATGTGGAAATTACTTCAGAGCTTAAGGATGCATTTTCTGAGGGGGAAAACTCCCCATCAGTAGAGATTATCCATGTATCTCTAGATGTTGATGATGTTGAGTCTGGTTTAGTTTCTACAAGTTAAGAAGTTTAAGATTCTACTATGGCTGAGAAGATGAGAGTTATAGCTATTGTAGAACAACATGTTGTTGAAAAAGAGAAAAAGAAGCTTGTTGAGGAAGAATTTAGAATTGAATAGTTAGCTGTTCTAGATTTTAAAAAGTCTCTTATGGATTAACATGTGGAAATTGAATCCCCTTATATTGATTACCAAAAGGATGATGAGATTCTATATGCTCCCACTATTGATACACTGTTGGAAGCCGAGCATGCCAATGTTGAACACACAGAGGCTGCTCCAAGTTTAGAAGGTCAAAGGAATCTGGAATATTTAGTTGTTTCTTCTAGTGTGGAACTAACTTCCACATTATATTTTTCTGTGAGTTGGATGGAACCTATGGAATAGGAGTGTGTAAAGTTCTCTTTTTTTGTAAGAAGTCCCCCAAGGAGTGATAAAACTGAAGGTGGTATTGAAGGTAATCCTAAGGGAACCTTGATTTTCTAGGTTGATATTGAAGGCCATCTTCAAATTTTTAGTTCTGTGTGACCTCTTATACCAGAACCTATTTCATATCCTCCAGTTGTTCCAATAGATATATCCAGTCAATTTGACTTAAAAGTTTTTGGTGAAAAGTTGATGACTGAGTTTCACAAGTGTGTAAGGAATCAATCCCCTATTTTGACAAATATTAATGAAGAGGATGCTCATTATCTGTTTGAGTTGGTTATTCAGAATATCCAACCTAATATTATGCATCATGTTTATGAGATAGATATTGAGAATAAGAGGATAAGTGGAGAACTAGAAACTCCTAATTATTTGGTTGAGGAAATAAAATCTAATTGTAGAGCTTCCTTGGATGGTATTCTCAAAAGTCTTGAGGATAATTCCTCAGATTATTTTGATGATGTTGTTCCTCCTCTAGTACTTGATGTTGATCTATTGAGATCTGTTGTAAGATATGATCTTAAAGATATACATTCTAGTGATTTAGGTAGTGTCACAAATCAGCCTCAGGAGACCTTAATCATAATTCAGTATAATTATGACCATGTTCTCAAGATGGTTTCCAGCTATACCAATGATATTAATTATGATAAAGAGACTATTATAAAGTCCATAAAGTTTTATATCTCTCGGATTTATACCAATAATGTTATGGATTCCGATTTTATGTTATTGGTTGAGAATTTGAGACGGCCTTTGGTGACTCAAGCCTTTAAAGAGAAAGTCAGAAAACTCAAGTATATGACCCCAATATTGAACCATTTCATGGAAGAAAAGTATGATTTGTTTAGTGAAATGGAAAAAGGTGGCCAAATATCATGGATTTCATCAATCTCACGAAGTAGTTTCTTTATTCTCAAGGCCAAGTAGTTGTTTATCAGTCACCCATTCTAATTACTCCATAGTTCTCTATCTGACATGGAGTTATTGGTGATTCCCATTTACCTCTACCAACCAGTTTTCAACCTTTTTATATGGAAACTATGCATGTAGTATGCCATATCAGGCTAGTTTTTGTTTTGGAAGATTGTTTTTTAGCTCTCCTTGGTCTTTCTCCTGGTACTCCCTCTACTCTACCTCATGCAGATCCAGCTGCTTTGTATAAATAGAAAGATAAGGCCAATAATAAAGGCAAAGAACCGATGGATCCATTTTCCAAGCCTTAACCTTTATATTTTGTTGGATTAGACTGTATTGTCTTTGATGGTATCTTCATTATAATAACTTTGTGCTCATATTTTTTTAAATTCCTTCTTATCTCTTCCTATGTATTTTTACTCTTGAATACCTTTCATATCTATTACTTTGTTTATTATGCCTACTTTTACTTGTATTTCTTTCAATATTATTTACCTTTTTGATAATCCCAAAAGGGGGATAATTTTTATGGAATATGGTTTTGAAATTATATTTATCTATTTTCTAACTTTCTTATCTTATTTGTTTTCTAAATTTATTATCTTTGATATTTCTTTCTTTATCTCATGATACTTACCTTTGATACTTACTATTTTATTATTATTTTTCTTGAATCATCTACACATACTATGAATAATAAGTCTAGATTTTTTTCTGACCTTGGATATCATGTTTAGACTTGGGTACTACCTTTGATGACCTATTTTTATGTTTATAAAATTCTCTTAATTCCATGATTTGTGATTATCAAAAGTGGGAGATTGATGACCTCCTAGTTTTAATGATCCCAAAATCATTATTCTAATAATATTGATGAATTTAATGTCTTCCTATAAATAATATGTATTTTGAGAACAGGTGATAAATCCATCTAAGTATGAGACACCATTGAGTCAGATACCATTGTCCATGACACACCACCAGCATAAAAAATATCTAAGTTTAAGATACCGCCAATACATCACAATGTCAGAGTGCCATACTACTGGATTGAAACATTAACAAAGTATGAGACACTGTTGATTAGAACACTGCCTAGATGTCATGCCGCCATAATGAAAATGTGGCTAAGTTTGAGATACTATCAGATGAGGCACCATCAATGTCACACCGCTAGACTCATACCGACAACAGTGTAAGAATTTTCTAAGTCTGAGACACCTTCAGAACATACATTGTTAGTTGAGACACTACCATCATACTAAAAATTTGGAAAAGTCTAAGACACCATTAGTTTCACACCAATAGAGCTTGACACTACCATATCTTGACACCCCTAGATCATGATACCGCCAGAATTTGACACCTCCAGATCCCAAGAAAGCGTCACTAATTTTATTACTTAACGTATTTTGAATTACATTACTCCAATGGCTATATTCCTCAAATTTAATTCTATTTACTATTTTGATGATTCTATCTTAAATGTTCTATAGAAATCATTTTAGAATGATAAGTATGAGGAATTAGCTGATTCAGATGTCCTTGCTGTTGCTGATAAAAGTGGAGCACACTCCCTCATGAAAAATACACAAAGTCATATAGAGAACAACACGCTAAATAGAGAAAAAATGTTCTGGATAGAATGATCTCATGATTCACTGAATATTTGAGAACTAAAGAACTAAAACTGATTGAAAAACACACAGAGATCACCTGCTATGAATGATTAACTGATGAAGAAAAAGCTCATCACATCTAGTGCTTTCCTCTAGTAATGAAACAAGAGTTGCGATACTCTATTTTCCTAAATATTTTGAAAGAACCCAACTCAAGCTTCATTTTTGATTCAAATCAAGAGTCACAAGCTGCATTACAACAGACTGAGCATCTCTAAAATCTACACTCCAAGATTTCTTGATTCTGTATATATTTATTACTTTTTGAGAAGGTTGTGATACATTCTGTTTTATATAAGCACATTGTATCCTACACTAAACTAGAAGATACTGGTTATCTTCTCAAACACTTTTCTTATTTGTTTCTCTCACAAATAATAGTGGTAGAGGTCCCTCTATGGCTTGTTTCTTTCTACTCCCACGCATAATTGTTGAATATGTCACATGTGACCTGGATAGTTGTAGACTGTGGTATAAACCCGATCTAGGTTTGGGATCATTGAGTTTATTTTATATAATTTTCTTTATGGTGTGTGATTACTAAGTGGATAGGACTATGTATTGACTTGAGATCAAACCTATTGTATTCATTATTTACTCTATGTGTTTTAATTGGTTTTATTTTATTTATACTTTAAAACTGAAAAATATTTTATCTGTAAACAAAATTTATACTTTGATTATATATCTTAATTTGTGTTCATATAGTATTTTGATTGAGTAAATTGATTTAAAAGGATTCAATAATATTATTTATTATTCATCTGAGACCTAATAAATCTTTATATGATTAAGATATATATCATACTACTTATTTTGATAAAATTTCTTGTATTTAAACATTTTGAGGATTTCAAAATAATCCATTTTTAACAGAATTTTTTATTAGGTACGCAATTCACCCCCTCTTGAGATACTCACTATGACCAATACAAATAAAACAATATCCATTTTTTTCATAATACAATAGTCTTAAAAAAAATAAAACATGATTTCTTTTCAGAAAAATATTCACAACATTCAGCTTGACTTCTTCTTTCCTCTTACCTAATATTAAACCCTATGAAAAATATTTTAAAACTTGGGATGAGTAAAAAAATCTCAACAAGGGAATTAAAAATATGGAACAATTCCATTAGTCCATGAATACTTATAAACATATGAAATCATTTTAAAAAAAGACATACTTATCTCCCATAAATAATCATATACTTTAAGAGAGCATAAGATTTCTATGAAACATAGAAAATATAAATAAAACATTTTGGTAACCTAGGGAATCATTTTATTTCCATACTTACATAGGATTTTAACCCTCGTGGCTACCTTATGATTTGTGAACCTCATGGCTACCTTACAATTTAAACCTCACAACTACCTTATGATGTAACCATCATAGTTACACTTGGAATAACCATTAAGGTCAACTTACAAAATACCCAATGAATTTGAGGGATATCAAAGACACAAATTTCATCATAAATAATTCCTGAGAACCATAAAATAATAAAAAAACATGAACAATTTCATCATTAAAACATTCCATTTGAATTTTTTAAAAATAGAATTTCAAGAGAGGATTTTTATAGAAAAGTCCCTTACCTCAGGTTTGAATTCCTTAAAATGTGTTTAAAACTCATGTATAATGGTTTAAAGAGTGTTTTAAATTTATTACAGAAATATATTAATATTTATATTACCTTATATGATCTTGTTATAACATCTTTCCATCCATTATTAATAATTGTTTGTTATTTTCATTGTTTTGGGTGCATTTATTTCATGGTTTCCTTGGTTAGTTTGTTATAGATTTTCTAGTAAAATGGAAGAAAAAAATCATGAATTGGAAAGAAAAGGTATTAATATGCTTCCATAATTCAATATATTAATTCATTTTATGATATGAGGATGATTCATTAGATAAAACATTAAATAAAGTGATTTAATTTATTTTGGCAGTTATTTATGACCATTACAAACTTATATCATTTTATTTAATTTCATGTTTATATATTGGTTTCAGAACATAATATAACTTATAATATCTATAAAAAAATATTATTTAACTATAATAATTTTTTTATTACTAGCCTTGAAGGTGGTAAAGGAAAATGAAAACTCATGATCTCTGAAGGTGGTGAATCAACACATACTGGTTGATGATTTCATTTTCTAGAATAAGAGGAGAAGAGGAGAGGTTTGATGGTGGATATTCCATTAAAAAAATAAAATTATATTATATTTATGATATTTTATTTATCATGTCACTTGGATGAGTTTAGGTGAGAATAGAATAATAAAAGAATAGAAATTGAAAAGAAAATAAAAGAAAATGAAAGAGGATTTTTCCTCTTGAATTATTATCCTTGAGAACCTCCTTAATGACCTTAGTTTTGTCATTTTGGTGAGACTAGTAGGCCGTGGACATGGGTGAGATAATTAGTAAGTTAATGGAGTATAAATTTGACAATATACAAGGATTTAGAGGTGTTAGGAGAAGAGGTGGTGATGGGTGATATTTATAGCGGAGGAGAGTGGTGTTTTGTGATTATTTTTTCATTTGTTTAATATTTTGGATCAAAACTATAAATAGTTCAGATTATTATGAATAAATATAGTAACTAATTTACGTGAGTTCAAACCAATTGTGATTACATCATACACACATAATCCATGACTCAATAATTCATGTATTTAGCTTATACCAGAAATTATCGTATTTCACTATCCACAAAAAATTCAACTATTTTAAAAAAATCCAAAAAATTCACCCTAACCATTTTTCAATGTTTAGAATTAAAAAATGAACTTCATTTTATGAAAATAATTTTCTAAATATTATAATTTGTTAATTAAAATCATTATTTATTTGAAAAATACCGATTTTTAAATTATAACTGATTTTATGACACTTTGAAAAATTAATTAAGGTATCTTAAAATTATATTATAATCATAAGAAAAAAAAATAATTTATGAATCTATTTTATAAAGATAAATTTTATTTTAATTCATTATATTAATTATAAAATTTAAATAAACATTTATGTTTCAAAAAAATACCAACACTTAATTAATAATTTTCAAAAAATTTATTTACTTATTCTATGATATAAATATATCATATTTTCACTTATAAGATACATATTTTTTTTATACTCTCATAAGAGAGGTTAATATTCTATTAGTATAGATTCCTTAATTTCTATTAATACCACTTATTTTATTATACATTTATAATCAATTTAACTATTTAATTCTAGAATGAAAACAAATTATTTTACAACTACCTGGGTTGTTAAATTCTCCCCACCTTTTTAAAATTTCATCCTCAAATTTTTTTATTTACTTATTAAACAAGTGAGGATACCTTTCCCTCATAGCACTATTATATTCCCATGTTGATTCTTCAACCATGAGGTTTCTCCACAAAACCTTATCGCGGTGAATTTACTTATTCCACTATAATTTCTATCTTCAGTCAAGAACCTGAAAAGGTTTCTCTTCATAAGAAAGGTTCTCTTCCAGTTTAAATACTTCTAGGCTTAAAATATGAGATGAATTTGGAATATACTTTCTTAACATCTAAATATGAAAAACATTGTGTATCTGTGAAAAACTCAGAAGATAATCCACTCAGTAGGAAATTGATCCAACTTTATCTAGGATTTCATAGGGTCCAATTAACTATGGACTCAAATTTACCTTCTTTCCAAAAATAATAACACTTTTAAATGGAGAAACTTTGAGAAAGACATGATCACCTACCCTGAAAGAAAGATCCTTCCTTTGGTTATCTGCATAACATTTATGCCTACTCTGAGTTGTCCTCATATGTTGCTGGATCATCTTTACTTTCTCAACCACTTACTCTACTAATTATGTTCCCATAAACTTCCTTTTAATGAATTCATCCAAAAATTCAGTAGTTCTACACCACTTTCTATATAATTTCTCAAAAGGTGCCATATATATACTGGAATGAAAACTGTTATTATAAGAAAACTCAACTAGGGAAAGATATTGATGCAAACTTCCCTAGTAATCCATTGAGAAAGCATGCAACATATATTCCAAGGTATGAGTTATTCTCTCATCCTATCCATCAAATTATAAATAAAAGGCTACATAGAAGTTTAATTCTATTCCCAACTACTTATGAAGGCCTTTTCGAAAGTTATAATTGAACCTGGGATCACGACCAGATACAATAGAGAGAAGAACTCCATGTAACCTGACTATATCTTTGATATAAAATTGGGAAAGTTTACCTAGAGACATAATATCTCGAATATGAATAAAATGTGTATATTTATTCATTTGATCAACAGTAACCCAAATCACATTATTACCTTGAGAAATTTTTGGTAGTCCCACCACAAAATCCAAGGATATATTTTCTAATTTTCACTATAGAACTGGAAAAGGCTGAATCATCCCCTATAGAAGTTTCTTCTCTCCTTTAACCAATTGAAAATTCAAACATTTCATGGTAAAATCAGTAATATCTCCTTTTATTCCATCCCACCAGTAATACTCCCGAAGATCTCTGTACATCATAGTGCTGCTAGAATGAATTGAAAACTGAGAACTATGAGCTTCACATGACAATTCTTTATTCATCTAGGAATCATAAGTAACACATAATATCTTCCCAAATCGCAAAAAAAAATCTTTATCAATGTCAAATTATGTAAACTTAATCTTTTTAACCAATTCTACCTTTTTATACAACTCTCGGTCTTTCTTCTATACTTTCTTTATACTGTCTGAAATAGATGATTGCACTAACACCTAAAACAAAAAAGTTTAATTTATTGCACCAACAAATTATAATAAAAAATCATCAAATCATTAACCAAGGGTCCATGTTCCAAACATAACATGGTTAATTATGAATGATGTTTTCAACTCAAGTGTCATGACCCGTCCTCGGGACCCGTGATGTGACTACCCCAAGCCCACCTTCCATAGGCCAGGGGCTGGTGACTAGCACCAAAGGTGTAAATCCCTAAGATGGGAAGGCATTGCTTTTATAAAAAGTAAACACACACAATCAGAGTACACAACTGGAAGAAAAACACTAAGCAATACTGTATACATAAGAAGTTATGGAAAGTAAAAGGGGCCGAAAATACAAGACCAACAGTAAAGTACCGGTAGAACTGAAATAAAGTACAACTGAAAGCATGTAATGTAGCTACTGGGTCGTCCTTTGGGGTTCCTACCTGAAGGGTAAGTACAGATGGCCTCATCAGCACTCCACATCCGTCCGTCCGCTCCATGAACCTTCACTTTGAGTGGTCCACCTCCGGGTGCCATCCAGTCCTGCTACTCTCTTCCTCAGTCAGCACTATCCGTCATCTGCAACCCACAAAACGAGGTGCGGGAAAATCCCCTACAGTAGTGAGTATAATGATACTCAGTAGGGACCCCGAGACCCTCAAGGTCTCACAAAATCCAACAAGGATAAACCAAAAAGTATGAAATAGACGGATAACCATTACTTAGGTATATTCCCATACATATACCTAAGTTATCTAATAATCCATCTCAATCATGAGGAAATCACAAAATTCCTTGACTTAGCTCAAAACCAGGATTTTATTCTAGGGGTGGAAACATGTAACACTCCCAGTCAAACTGTCGACACCTCAGCTGCTGGTGTAATCCTCCTCTATAGAGTACTGTGGGCCTGCCACATCACACAGAGGCACTTCCCACTATCCTGGACTGCTGTGGTACTCCTCCTGTCAAGTACCGTGGGTCTTCTATGTCACATAAAGGCACTCCCCACTGTGGGTCTGCCGCGTCACACAGAGGCGCTCCCCCTCATAGCCTGCTGAGGTACTCCTCCTGTCGAGTACCGTGGGTTTGCTGCGTCACACAGAGGTTCTCCTCACTATGGGTCTGCTGCATCGCATAGAGGTGCTTCCCACTAGTCTAGTCGAAATACTCTGAGTTGAAAGTTCAGCAGTCGTCAGGTCTCATCTAGCTACTAGGTCTCCGTACTCTTCTCACTCATCTCTAGGAGGATCTGCTCCACGAGCTACTATTAAATACTCCAACTGTCACGAAGACCCATGTAGAAGTATCTCAAAGGTTCGCCTCGTCATAGGGGTATCAACACAACAGACGGTGCATCAATCAGTCGCCCGGTCTGTGAGTTATTGGCATTTCCGTTCTAGGGGCCCGGTTGATTTTTAGGTTCAAACCAACCGACCGTAACCCAACTGTTTCCAAACCTTAAGTGGGGTATTCCAAAAGAATCATCTATTTCTAATCCTTCCTTCTCCATAGACGGTTTGTTGATCGGACACCTGTAGCCCAAGATATGGGTGAAAGAAAAAATCAGGCCAAAGAGGGTCTGGGTCCAGTCCGACCAAGTCGGACTGACCCGACCCAACCTGGGTCTGGATCGGAGTCCGACCCGGTCCGTGGGTCCGACCCGGTCTGAGAGGGTGACCCCTCCCAAGGGGGAAGCCCGACCTGAGGGCGCGGCCCGGCCCGAGGGTGGCACAACCAGAGGGCGGCCCGGCGGGCTGGCAGCCTGCGTGGCCCGGCTGGCTGGTGGCACGTGTGGCTCGGCTAGCTGGCAGCCCGCGTGGACTATCCACCGTTGCTCCGCCTCCATCGTCAACAAATGAGATCAACAAGGGGGGAGTGTCAGGCCGTGTTTGTGCGGTCCGAACCCTCCTCGTTATGGTGATATCAATCGGCAATTCACATTCCATAATTTGAACGATGTAGAACGGAAAAAAAATCAACTCAAATACCCTACCTCGTATTTGTTGTTCGTTGAAAAAGTCACGGAAAGGTGGCATCGATTCATCAATGTCAGAAAAGGAAGAGGATATTCATCGTTGGCGGATGAGCATTCGAAGGTGACGAAGTCGAAGATGGCATTCTTCACGGTCGACTGCTTCTCTTTTGGCACGGTTGAAGATTAATGAAGGTGTTCATCGTTCTTCATTGGTGGAAGAGGCGTTCTTCATTGGGAGAAGAAGCGTTCTTCATTGGGAGGATAATTCTCCAAGTTTTTCCAAAGCTCCACCAAATGAATAGATGCAAACCAATAATGAAATAATATATTTGTCTATTATTTAATTGTTGGCATGAATTCAAAAGATTTCAAAATTTAATTAATTAATGTTACATTAATTAATTCAAGTGGAGTGGTACTTTAATGAGGGGAGTTCAAGAGTTCCCCCCCATTTATGGGGAGTTCAAAGAGTTAAGAAGCTAGTGTGGTCCCCACCTTAATTATCCTCCCAAGGGAGGTTATGCTCGAGTGGGCCCCACCACCATAACCTCCCATGGGAGGTTAGGGTTTGGTGGCCCCCACCTCCAACCTACCCTTAGAGATTTTAACCGCCAAAATAAAAATAAGCTACACTTATTTTTATTTAACTTTATACTTAAAAACTCCAAAAACTAACTTCCATTCTAGACCAACTACCATCGAGGGCGCTGCGAGATCAACGGTGCCCTCAGATTTAAATTTCGATCACCATTTGAAAAGATATAAAATCCCGCTCGTATGTTTACTGAATGTACCCAAACAAAACTTCAGAAATTGATTCCAGGCACACTTGACCTCATAATCAAGCGCCGTAAATTTTTGCGGACTCATAAAATTCCCATGTATTTAAAAAAAAAATTCCACAGAATTTCTGGGTCTTTACATTCTCACCACCTCAGGGTTTTTCGTCCCCATAAGATACAACTCGAACTATGGGAACAAATGGGGGTACTGAGCACACATATGAGCCTCCCACTCCCATGTGCTCTCCTGGAGGTTCCCGTGCTACCATCGAACGTGCACCAGAGGTATCGACCGTCCACGTAGGACCCACTCCTATCGATCCTCAATCTCTATAGGAACTTCCATGAAAGTTTCCCCGTCATCGATGTCCAGCTCTCTATGGTCGATGATGTGGGATTGGTCATGCACGTATCTCCTCAACTGTGATATGTGGAAGATGTCATGCACCCAGTGCAACTGAGGTGGAAGAGCCAGGCAGTAAGCCACCTCGCCTACTCTGCTGAGGACCTGGAATAGTCTAATGAATCACGGAGATAACTTTCCACCTCGACCAAATCTCCTTATACTTCATCGAGGTGAGACCCGTAGTGAGACGCAGTCACCATCCTCGAACTCAAGAGGCCTCCGTCTCCTGTCAGCATATGAATTCTGCCTACTATATGCAGTCTTCATCCGCTTCTGGATGATCTACACCTTCTCCATGGTTGCCCGTACCATCTCCAGTCCCACTAGTGCAGACTCCCCTGGGTCTGTCCAGCATAGTGGTGATCTGAAGGGTCGACTATACAAGACCTGAAAAGGTGCCATACTGATGGTGGAGTGATAACTGTTGTTGTAGGAAAACTCCACCAAAGGTAAGTGGTCCTCCCTGCTGTGACCGAAGTCAAGGACACATGCACGGAGCATGTCCTGAAGAGTATGAATGGTCCACTCAGTCTGACCATCTGTCTGAAGATGGAAGGCGGTGCTCAGATGTAGCTGCGTCCTAAAAGCCTCCTGCAACCCCTTTCATAGCCGGGAGGTAAACCGTGCGTCACGGTCAGAGACAATAAAATAATGTACTCCATGTAAATGCACAATCTCTTCCACATAGAGGCGTCCCAAGCTCTTTACTAAGACCTGATCTCTGATTAGTAGGAAGTGGGCCGACTTGGTGAGTCGGTCAATGATCACCCATATCGAATCGTGACTCCCAGATGTATGTGGAATACCCGTCACGAAGTCCATGGATATCCCATCCCACTTCCACTCTGGGACCTCTAAGGGCTGAACCAATCCTACTGGTACCTGGTGATCCGCCTTCACTTACTGAAAAGTGAGGCATCGAGAGAAAAAATCCACTACCACCTTCATCATACCTGGCCACCAGTGCTATTGTCGAAGGTCCTGGTACATCTTCTCCACCCCTGGATGTACCGCTAGAGGGGAAGTGTGGAACTCCCTCAAAACTTTCTCTTGAAGTGCTACTGGTACCATGTTACATCCAATGAAGAGGATGGCGTTCTCCCCACCCTTAGAAAATCCACAAGGTGCCTACCCTATGGATATCTGAGCACGTCGTGTCTCATAGTCAGTGTCCCCACGCTGCCCCTCCTTGACTCGCTGAAGAAGTGGAGGAGTGACTGTAAGAGTCTGTAGAAAGGCTGCTCCATCCCTATCCACAAAGGATATCTGCAAGGCAGCCAGTTGCTCTGTCGCCTATCCTAGCAGCTATATACTAGATCTCCTAATGAGAGAATCTGCAACAACGTTCCCCTTCCCAGGAGTATAGACTATCTCAAAGTCATAGTCCTGGAGGAACTCAATCCAACACCGTTTCCTCAAGTTCAGGTCATTATGAGAGAAGATATACCTAAGAATCATGTGATCAGAGTACATGGTAAAACGTTCACCCATCATATAGTGCCGCCACATCTTCAAGGTGAAGACCACTGCTGCTAACTCTAGGTCATGGGTAGCATAGTTCTGCTCATGCTGTCTCAGCTGCCGAGAACCATATGCGATCACTGCTCGCTCCTACATCAGGACACACCCAAGTCCAGTCCCTGATGCATCGCAATAAACTACGTACCCTATGCCATTTTCTAGAAGCCTCAAGATGGGGGAACTAGTCATCCTCTGGATCAGCTTCTGAAAGCTCTACTAGAATCTCTCCAACCACACGAAGGGTTGCCCCTTCTTCGTCAAGGATGATAGTGGTGCTGCAACTATGGAGAAATCTGGAATGAATCTCCGGTAGTATCCAACCAAGCCCAGGAAACTCCGTACCTCCGTCACACTCCTGGGTGGCTCCCAAGAAAGTACCTCCTCAATCTTTACTGGATCTACTGCAACTCCAGCCTCCGAGATGACATGTCCCAAGAAGTAAACCACTTGAATCCCAAACTTTCACTTTTAGAGCTTACCATAAAGATGATTCTCTCGGAGTGTATCCAGTACTACCTGTAAATGGTAGGCATGCCCCTCATCAGTAGTCTAGTAGATAATAATGTCATCGATGAAGACTAAGAAAAAGCGATTGAGGTATGGATGGAAGATCCTATTCATGAGACACATGAACACTGCTAGAGCTTTGGTTATGCCGAAGGTCATAACCAAGAACTCATAGTGGTCGTACCAAGATCTGAAGGCCATCTTCTACACATCCTCATCTCGAACTCTGAGCTGGTGATAGCCTGATCTGAGGTCTATCGTCGAGAACCATCATGCTCCCTTGAGATGATCAAAGAGGTCGTCAATCCTCGGGAGTGGGTAATTATTCTTCACGGTCACCTGGTTCAGGCGATGGTAGTCAACACAAAGCATCAAGCTCCCATCTGCCTTCTTAGCGAATAGAGTAGGGGCTGCCCAGGGAGAAACACTAGTCCAGATGAATCCCTTCCCCTACAAGTCCTCCAGTTGTACCCTCAACTCACGAAGCTCAGCGGGAGCGATTTGATATGATGTAGTAGATATCGATTCCATCCCGTGGTACAGGTCAATGTAGAAGTCCACCTCTCTGCAAGGAGGTAGTCATGGAACATCGTCAGGGAAAACATCCGCGTACTAGTCCACCACTACAGGATAAGTTGGACTCTCCACATCAACTGCTGCGAGAGTAAGGCAAGCCAACTGGTGAGTGATCGGATGCACCCTCCTCCGAGTAAGTCCATATTGTGCTGTAAAGGTTCCCTTCTCGCCGATGAAGGTGAACCTGGTCCCATATGTGCGGACACACTGCACTTTTCTCCTAATACAGTAAATCTGAGCATAGACTGTAGATAACCAGTCCATACCCAAGATGATGTCGTAAGGCCTTAACGCCACTACGAGGAGATCCCAGCTGAAGATATCACCTCGTAGAGTAAGATAACACTGTTGGTACCAGTGCGTAATCGTCGAGTCTGCTCCCGTAGGAGTCTCTACCCATAAGGATCGATCCAACGGCTCCATCAGAATATTTGAGCTCCGAATGAGGGCAGTGGATATGAAAGAATGACTGACACCTGTGTCTATAAGAACTGCAGCTAAGGTAGAGTAAACACAGATCATACCTCGAATAATCTCCAGAGAACCATGGTCATAGGCCTCAACTGCCTGAAGCTGAGCTCTCTCCTGTCCACCTGCTCCCTGCGGTCAGGGTGGACCTTCTGGTGGTGGTGGTTGTAACACCTCGTAACGTCGTCCACTACCAGCTGCTCGACCATCTCGTCTTCCACGTCCACCTGCACCCTGTGGACCACCTCGATCGAACCTCTGCCTCTACCTAGGAGGTCCCTCAACTATTTTCTGATCATCTGAACAGTGGGTCAGATAGTCCCGAGCCATGTGACCCTGCCCACTGCATGAGTAGAACTGTCTGCTCCTAGCATATAAGTCACTACCCTGGGTGCCCCGAAAAACTGATCCTGACTCATGCAGTCATCCACCCATGGGTCTAGTCCTCTTAGACCTATTCTTCATCTGTCTACTGCCAGTTGTAGAAGACTCCGTTGCAAGTCGACTAGTGGTGGGTCTCGCTGCTGGTGACTGCTCATCAAGGAAACTCTCCACTAGGAGGGATCTCTATAACACCCCAGTCTGCGTCGGGATGCTGAGGGAGATCATTGATGCCATGATCTCTCGACTGAGCCCCTGCTCGAAGGTCCGAGCCCTAAAGAATGGGTCCCACACCATATCTGTGGAGTAGCACGAGAGGTCGATGAACCTCGCTGAGTACTGTGCCACTATCATGCTACCCTGCTGTAGATGTAGTAGCTCCTGTATCTGTAACGCTTGTAGGGTCGCTGGAACAAACTCTTCCTAGAACATGCTCTCGAAGTCTGTCTAGAGTAGTGTCACCACATCGTGGACCTGGTGCATCAGGCTCCACCATCTTCCTGTTGCTGCCTGAAGGAGACTCACAATAAGGATCACCAAGAGGTCTGATGGTTCCCCTACCAACCTGAATACTCTCACCACAACCTCCATCCAATCCTCAGCCGCCCATGGGTCCATCTCTCCCTGGAACTTGGGTGGCCTCTGGCGCTGGAACTCATACAAGGCGCTCAAGCGGCGTGCATTATCTCCTGCTGGGGCTGGTGGCATAGGTGGACCAATGGGAAGTGGTACCACTGGTGCCTCTGCTGGTAAAGGTCCCTACACTGAGGCCTCATCAATCAGTGGGATTTTAGAGTGTACAACTCTCGGGGCTCTGCGGGGAGGCATCCTGAAATAAACAGATGTGACACGGTCAAAAGATTATACCTGGTGAGATGAACTGGTTTATCTGACTTAAGAAAACTTTTTAAAACACACACGCAATAAGTGTTTTCATGCACTAAGTTGGAAATCAGTAGTCAGGGTCCTGGTGTATGGATACGTCGGCCGCTTGCACCAACATTGGACTCCCTAAAATGAAAAGCACACTCAGTACTCTTAACACTATTGTCCTAAGTTCTGTGGTAGAACCGACTCCTCTGATACCAATTTGTCACGACCTGTCCTCGGGACTCGTGCCGTGACTACCCCAGCCTTCCTTCCATAGGCCAGGGGATGGCGACTAGAACCAAAGGCATAAATCCCTAAGCTGGGAAGGCATTGCCTTTATAAAAAGTAAACACGCACAATCAGAGTACACAACTGGAAGCAAAACAATAAGTAATACTGTATACATAAGAAGTGCTGGAAAGTAAAAGGGGATAGATATTCAAGCCCAATAGTAAAGTACAGGTACAACTGAAAGAAAGTACAACAGAAAGCAAGTAAAGCAGCTACTGGGTCATCCTTCGGGGTTCCTACCTGAAGGGTAGGTACAGATGGCCTCCTCAGCACTCCACGTCTGTTTGTCTGCTCCGTGAACCGTAACTCCAAGTGGTCCACCTCCGGGTACCATCCAGTCCTGCTACTCTCTGCCTCATTCAGCGCTGTCCGTCATCTGAAACCAACACAACAAGGTGTGGGCATAACCCATTTAGGAGTGAGTATAACGATACTCAGTAGGGACCCCGAGACCCTCAAGGTCTCACAAAATCAAACAAGGATAAACCAGAAAGTATGAAATCGAAGGATAACCATTACTTAGGTATATGCCCATACATATAACTAATTTATCTAATAACCCATCTCAATCATGAGGAAATCACAAAAGTCATTGACTCATCTCAAAACCAGGATTTTATTCTAGGGGTGGAAACATGTAACACTCCCAGTCATACCGTCGACACCTCGACTGCTGGTGTACTCCTCCTCTATAGAGTATTGTGGGCCTTCCACGTCACATAGAGGAACTTACCACTATCCTGGACTACTGTGGTAATCCTCCTATCGAGTACCGTGGGTCCGCTGCGTCACACAGAGGCGCTCCCCACTGTGGGTCTGCCGCATCACACAGAGGTGCTCCCCCTTATAGCATGCTGAGTTACTCCTCCTGTCAAGTACCATGGGTCTGCTGCATCACACAGAGGCTCTCCCCACTATGGGTCTACTGCGTCACATAGAGGCGCTTCCCACTGGGCTAGTCAAAACACACCGAGTCGAAAGGTCAGCAGTCGTCAGGTCTCAACCATCTACTAGGTCTCCATACTCTGCTCGCTCATCTCCAGGTGGATCCGCTCCATGAACTAATGGTTGATACTCCAATTGTCACGAAGTACAATGTATAAGTATCTCAATGGTCTGCCTCGTCATAGGGGTCTCAACTCAATAGAGGGTTTGTCAATCGGACACCCGATTTGTGAGTTGTTGGTATTTTCGTTCCAGAGGCCCGATTGGTTTTTAGGTTCAAACCAATATGACCGTAACCTAACTGTGTCCAAACCTCAAGTGGGGTATACCAAAAGAACCATATTGTTCTAATATTTCATTCTCCACAGACGGTTCGTTGATCGGACACCTGTAGCCCAAGATATGGGCGAAAGGATAAAATCAGGCCAAAGCGGGTCCAGGTTTGGTCCGACCGAGTCAGACTGACCCGGCCCGACTCGGGTCCAGAATAGAGTCCGACCCGGTCCGCAGGTTCAACCTGGTCTAAGGGGGTGGCTTGGCCCAATGGGGCGACCTGCGTGGCCCGGCTGGCTGGTGGCCGACGTGGCCCGGCTGGCTGGCCGGCGTGGCCTGGCTGGCTGGCCCGGCTGGCCACGTGTGTGTGTGTGTGGGGGGGGGGGCACCCCCTTCTTGTCGAACCGAACCGGCGCTAAGCATTGGTTCAGAAGCCATGGGTCCCTGGTGGGTATCGCCTTGTCCGGCTGGCCGAGCGGCCAGCCGGTTCCACACCACCAGTGGTCGGACCGATGTCGGCCGCCCCTTCTCCACTGTCGTGACCCGGCCTGGCCGCGACTCACCTCCACCGCGCGGCGTGATGGAACCGCGTCACCTCCGCCGTGGCCCTGCCTGGCCGTGGCCCCCTGCTCCTCTGCGTAGCACAACGCTGCCGCGCCCTTCCGGCGACCCGGCGGCCTTGCGCCGCTGATTCCTTCGTGGCCAGATTTCTTCACGGCCGGTTTCCTTTGTGGTTGGCCCGACGCCGGCTGCCGTTGCTCCACCTCCATTGTCAACAAACGTGATCAACAAGGGGGAGGGTCAGGCCGTGTTCATGCAGTCCAAACCCTCCTCGTTATGGTGATATCAATTTGAAATTCACATTCCATAATTTGAACGACGTAGAAGGGAAACAAAATCAACTCAAATTACATACCTCGTATTTGTTTTTCATTGATGAAGTCACGGAAAGGCAGTGTCGATTTGTCAATTTTGGAAAAGGAAGAGGATATCCGTCATTGGCGGACGAGCATTTGGAGGTGACGAAGTTGAAGAAGGTGTTCTTCGCGATTGACTCCTTCTCTTTTGGCACGATTAAATATCGATGAAGGTGTTCATCGTTCTTCATTGGCGGAAGAGGCGTTCTTCGTAGGGAGAAGAAGCGTTTTTCGTTGGGAGGATAATTCTCCAAGTTTTTCCAAAGATCCACCAAATGAATAGATGCCAACCAAAAATGAAATAATAGATTTGTCTATTATTTAATTTTTGGTATGAATTCAAAATATGTCAAAATTTAAGTAATTAATGTTCCATTAATTAATTCAAGTGGAGTGGCACTTTAATGAGGGGAGTTCAAGAGTTTTCCCCCACTTGTGGGGAGTTCTAGGAGTTAAGAAGCTCGGGTGGTCGCCACCTTAATTATCCTCCCAAGGGAGGTTATGCTCAGGTGGTACCCACCACCATAACCTCCCATGGGAGGTTAGGGTGTGGTGGCCCCCACATCCAACCTCCCCTTGTAGATTTTAACCGCCAAAATAAAAATAAGCTACACTTATTTTTATTTAACTTTATTCTTAAAAACTCCAAAAACTAACTTCCATTATCGACTAACTTCCATCGAGGTGGAAGTATTCTTAAACGAATACCGGGGCTGTGAGATCAACGATGCCCTCAAATTTCAATTCTGAGCACCGATTCAAAAGATATAAAATCCCACTCGTATGTTTACATAACACACCCGAAAAAAACTACAGAAATTGATTCTGGGCACACCGGGCGTTGGAATAAAGCGCCGTAAATTTTTTCGGACTCGTAAAATTCCAATGTATTTAAAAAAAATTCAACAGAATTTCCAGGTCTTTACATCAAGTCATCCACTGATTCGTTTACTTTTCTTGGATGGTAATTGATTGTGCAATCATAATACTTTATCAGTTACAACCATCTTATCTACCTCATGTTCAATTCCTTCTAAGTTAATATATACTTCAAACTTTTATGGTTAGTATATATATCACATTTAGATCCATATAAATGATGTATCTAAAATTTTAAAGTGAAAACCACTACCGCTAATTCCAAATCATGTGTGGGATAATTTAACTCATGAGGTTTTAGTTGAATTAAAGCATAACTAATTACCTGATCAGTCTGTATTAGAACAAAACCAAGTACATTCAATGAAGCATCACTATAGATGACAAAATAACCATTTCTAGAAGGTAGGGCCCAAACAAAAGTTTTCAACAATCTTCTTTTCAGTTTTTGAAAATAAACATCACATTCTTCTGTCCGATTAAATTTAAACCCTTTTCATGTTAACATAGTTAGTGGGATAGATAACCATGAAAATTTTTCAACAAAACTTTGGTAATAGCCTTCTAATATAAGAAAACTACGAATCTTAGTAACATTTTTCGGTCTTGTACATTCATCAATCACTTATGTTTTTGTGGGATCAACTATTATTCCACCATTATGTGCAATGTGCCCAAGAAAATAAATCTGTTTCAACCAAAAATCACAATTTCTAAATTTCATTTATAACTTATTTTCTTTAAGGATTTTAAGAACAATACTCATATATTTTTCATGATCCTCATAAATTTTTGAATAAAATGAAATATCACTAATAAAAACAACAAAAAACTTATCCAAATATTCAAAGAATATTATATTCATAAGATCCATAAATATAGTAGGGGAATTTTCAAACCATAGGAAATAACAAAAAACTATGAAAATAAGTGTTTGGGATGTCATTCTCCCACAACTTCAACTAATGGTACCTGGATCTCAAGTCAATATTGGAAAAATACTAAGCTCACTAGAGATGATTAAACAAGTCATTGATATGAGGTAAATGATACATATTATTAACACTAATGTTATTCATAGATCTATAACCAATGCAAAGTATCATGGAACCATCTTTCTTTATAACAAAAAAAATAGGATAACCCCATAGCGAAGTGTTAGGATGAATTAAACCTTTATCAAGAAACTCCTATAACTTCTTTTTCAATTCTAAAAGTTCCACTTGATCTATTTGATAAGGGGGTTTTAAAATTGGATTTTCATAAATAACTAAGTTAATGGTAAATTCAACTTACCAATCAATTATAACACTAAGAAACTCATTAGAGAAAACATCTAGGTATTCATTTACCATTGGCACATCATTAATATGAACACTTCCCTTGTTTTCAAAAATATGTGCAAGATAAATTTGATTTACATATTTTAATATTTTCTCAGCTTCTTGATATATTATCAATGGTATGAGTTCATTCTTGTATACAAAATGAAAATCTTTCTAAAAAAAAACCCATTTAGCTATACAATCAATCTTATCATGATAAAAAAAATCCAATCCATACTAAGAATAAAATCAAAATCTACCAAGGAAAAAACCACAAGGTTTTCAAGTAATGTATTTCCATATAAAACAATAGGAATATTCTTATAATGCCTTTTTTTACTTAATATTTCACCCTTTTTTTTACCATAAGTTTTGTTTTTCATTTCTTGAGGTGAAATTTCCAATTTACCAGAAAAGATCTCTGAAATAAAGGAGTGTGTAGACCCCATATCAAAAAATACATTATAAAAATCTGAGTAAAAAACAATATACCTGATACCACTTCATTGTATGGCCCAACATCTGTTGAAGTATTCATAAAGGATTTCACTACACATTTTTTCTTAAAGTCTGGCTGCTTCCCATCATTCAGGTGCTTCTTTGGGATGATATGTGCATAATTTCCCATCTCACCACATTTAAAACACTTTAAAGTTTTCTTATAAGAATTATACATAGGATAATTTTCATTGAAATCTTGGACCATAAGTCCAAACTTACCACATCAGAAACACTTCCCAGATTTGTTAAGGCATTCCCAAGGTTCTTTTTACCACACTTTCCACAAACTAGAAACTGGAATTTCTTACCTTCATATTTATTTGATTTATTCTTACCCATTTCATGCCATCAATAACTTTTCTCATGATTGTTTTAAAGGTACAATTGATCATCAAAAAACTCCATTTATACCCTCTCAACACATCGAACGAGTTTCTCATAAATTTTGAATTCATGGGAAACCAATTCCCTTTATTATCTTTGCTTCAATCCTAAGTAAAAAAGATCGATTTTACTATGAAGATCTAGAATAATATTTAAAGAATACCTTTCCAATAGGGTGAAGTTTTCTTAATAAACAACCACTAAATCTTCCTAATTTTGTTCCAATTCAAGGAATTTAATTTCCATCCTAAGCTGAACCACCTTAGGAAAATATTTTTCAAGGGAAAGGTTTTTAAGTCCATCCCATTTCAAGGAATTAATATCCTTACTATATTTGATATTTATGACCGTTGACCACCAATGGTTGAATTAACCTTCAAAATGATAAATAAAAAGACCAAAATTTTAATTATCTAAACACCACATGACATAAAATATCATTTCAAAGGATTTAATCTACCCTTCAGCTGCTACTAGGTCATAAGATCCACTGAAAGCAGGAGGGTTTTGCCTCATAAAATGTTCTACTATCGTCATGTTTCTTTGTGGTAGCTTTGGATATTCTCTTACATGGATATATCAACCATTTATAGCCTATTTCAACTAATACATTACTATCAAAAACTGATCGGTACCAATTCCCACCATTCTACATTGCAGATTCAGAATGATATTATCCTCTTGGTGCCTTTCCACTTCATCTTCCCTATTTCTTATATGGAGAACCATTATGAAGAGACATATATTAGATAAATAAACATGGTAATCTTAAAATTATATATAATGTAAACATAAAAATATTGAAAAAATAATTTATGGTATTTTTTTGACATCATCCTAACCTATAAATTTATCTAAACTGTGCTCTAATACCAACTATTAGGACTTGACCATATATATTACATAATCTAGTTAATTCATCTCGAAATCACTTTTGTACAATCACAAAGATATTATAAATTTATAGTTTTAGATAATTAGGTTATAATTTATAAATAATAAACCCAAGCATAAAATGGATGCTGCTAAAATAGTATCCATTTTTTCATAATACAACAGTCTTAAAAAAAATAAAATGTGATTTCTTTTCCTAAAAAATATTCACAACATTCAGCCTGAATTCTTCTTTCTTATTACCCAAACTTAAAAATTGTGATTTTTTTAAAATTGGGGTGAAGAAAAAATATCAGTAAGGTACATAAAAATAAGGAAAGAAACCTCTATTCCATGAATACTTATAAACATATGAAATCATTTTCACAAAGATATACTTCTCACCCGTAAAGAATCATATACTTACTTTGTGAGAAAATAATATTTCCACGAAACATAGAAAATATAAATTAACCATTTAGGTAATGTGGGGAATCATTTTCTTACCATAATTACATATGATTGTAACCCTTACAGACTACCTTATGATTTGTAACCCTCATAGCTACCTTACAATGTAACCTTCAAGATTGCGTTATGATGAAACCATCATAGTAACACTTGGAATAACCATTAAGGTCAACTTAAAACATACCCAATGAATTGGAGTGATATAAAGGACCCACCCAACATCATAAAAAATACCTAAGAACCACAAAATTATCATAAAACACAAATTCTTGCATCATAAAAACATTCCTCTTTAATTTTGTAAAAACTGAATTTTAAAATGAATTTTTAAAGAAATGTCCCTTAACACAGGTTTTAATTCCATAAAATGTGTTAAAATATCCTTTATAATGGTTTAAATAGTTTTATAAGTTTATTACAGAACTATATTAATATTTTTAATACCTTATATGATCTTTTTATAACATATTTCCACCCATTATTAATAATATTTTGTTATTTTTATTGTTTCAGGTGCATTTATATTAGGGTTTCCATGGTTGGTTCATTATGTATTTTCTTATAAAATATAAGAAAAAAAATATAAGTGGAAATTAAAGGTATTAATATGCTTCCATAATTCCATATATCATTTTTTTCGGATATGAGGATGATTCATTAGACAAAACATTAATGAAAATGATTTAATTTACTTTGGCGGTTTTTATGACCATTACAAACTTAGATCATTTTATTTAATATAATGTTTATATATTGGTTACAGAACATTATATAACTTATAATATCTATAATAAAATTATATTTTACCATAATAAATATTTTATGACCAGACATGAAGGCGGTAAAGGGAAAGGAAAACTCATCATCCAAGAAGGTAGTGAATCAACATGTCAGGAAATATGATTTCATTTTCTAGAATAAGTGGAGAAGAGAAGAGTTTTGATGGTAGATATTACATTAAAATAATAAAATTAAAGTATATATATGATATTGGAGTTATCATGTCACTTGAATTAGGGTATGTGAGGATAGAATAAGAAAATAAAAGAAAATGAAAGAGTATTTTATCTGTTGAATTATTCTCCTTGAGAACCTCCTTAAGGCCCTTGGTTTTGGACTTTTGGAGAGACCATAAGGTTTTAGACATGGGGAAGAGACTTGGGAAGTTAATAGGTTAATAATTAGAAAATACACAAGGATTTGGAGGTGTGAGGAGAAGAGGTGGTGAGGGGTGGTATTTATAGTGGAGGAGAGGGATGTTTTTGATTATTTTATTCATTTGTTTTATATTTTGGCTCAAGACTATGAATAGTATAAATTATTGTGAATAAATAAAGTACATAATGTATTTTAGTTCGAAACAATGGTTCTTACATCATCCATAATTCATTTATAACTCAATAGTTCATGTATTTATCTTATACCGTACATTACCATATTTTACTATTCACCAAAAAGTCAAATATTTCAGAAAAATCTAAAAAATTCACCCTAAATATTTTTCAATATATATAATTGAAAATTGAACTCTATTTTTTGAAAATAATATTCTAAATATGATAAATTTAATTTTTATTAAAATCATCATTTATTAAAAAAATATCGATTTTAAAATTATAATTGATTTTATGACACTTTGAAAAATTAATTAAAGTATCATAAAATTATATTATAATCATAACACATAAAAATATTAATTTATGAATCTATTTTATGAAGATAAATTTTCTTTTAATTCATTATATTAATTATAAAATCATAAATAAACATTTATGTTTCACAAAAATACCAACACTTAATTTATCATTTTCAAAATATTTATTTACTTATTCCATGATATAAATATATCATATTTTCAATTATAAGATACATAAATTTTATTTATACTATCATAGTTTGTGTTACTATTCTATTAGTATATATTTCTTAATTTCTCTAAATTCTACTTATTTTACTATACATTTATAATTAATTTAACAATTTAATTCTATAATGAAAATAAATTATTTTATAAGAACCTGGGTTGTTAAAATTTCACTTTAAAATAAAATGGTTTGTATTTTTAATCTATAGTAAGAGTTTTTTGTGATGTGAAATAACATATGTTACTTTTTTATATGTAGATTGATGAATCAGAATCCAAAGCCACTTCCATCCCATGTCATGTGCTATAGAAGGTGGCTCATGTAAATAAAGGTGAAAAACTAGTAGATTAAAACACACAAGAAGTATGAGAATCAAGTGTAAGTATGACATAAAGGTAAATTATTATGATTTATAATAGTATTACATAAAAATATCTATTTATGTTTATATGTTTTTTTATATAATTTAGACAAAAGAATCAATATTGACCGTACCTAAAGAAAAACTACTTTCTGTAGCTTTGAAGTAGCCAAAAAAGATGGACACATTAGAGGTGAAGGTTTTAGAGTGTCACATCAAACATATTTAGAGAAGAAAAAGCATAAATATGATATATATGAGATGATGAAAGGCATGCAGTCACAGATAGATGCTTTAAAATATTTTTTTATGGTCTGGTGGACCTATATATGAGAAAATTGTAGAACAATAATCAATACATGAAGAACTGCCTGACCCTACTATATTTTAGTCTATCAATCCCCCTCAACCGCATGTCTTACCCAAGGTAATCAATTTTATCAAAAACAGTTCTCCTAAATTTGAATCAAACAACTTTTAATAACTTTATATTACTAAAATTTCTACACAGTGAAATTGTATGTGATTTATTTCTATCAACACCCACACACAACCTTATTAAAAGGGGTATGGTGTAATGTATAGTAGGATAAATGCAAAAAAATAACCAACTCCAAAAATATATTGTGAGAGAAAGGATTGAAGTAGCTTATGATCTGAGCACCAAGTTTCCTATTCCTCTTGATGATTTGGATGTTACCACGGTTGATAATGTTATTGGAACTTTCATAACATTCCTATTTAATCATATGAAGATACATGAGGTATGTCCTTAATAATTTTTTTCAAATTAAAAACCTTCAATAGTTGATGAAAAAAGGGTTGAAATGAGGTATGTAATTACAGATGTAAAAAATAAAGTGGAAATGTAAGGCCAGATCAAGACAATCTAGTGGATCAACCAATGAATCAAAAGGACCTTCTAAGAGTACCTTCACCCCACCAGTTCTACTACCACATATATTAACATTATAAGTTCATGTAGATACAACATTAAAATATAAAAATATGTCCTACATTTAATATGAAAAATAAATATTTGGATAATCCAATATAGACATGGTTGTTCTCAAGAGTATAAATGAAATTGTCATGTTTGAATGGATGAGTGTCTCAATTGTGAATATATACATGAGGTTTATTTTTATAATTGTTTTTTTTTCAAAAAATGATCTACTATATTCATAAAAGTTAATAACTATTCATATTTTCTATAGGCATATATATTACTACTACATAAAGGAAAAACCTTACAAATAAAGATTTGGAATCATTAATCCCTCTATCATTTTTATGGAATTAAAATAAATTTAAAAGAAGAAATATGAACTAAGAACGATGTTTGAAAAGAAACAAATAGATAACATAATCTTCTTGATTCATAAATTTTAGGGGGAAACACTATAATATAATCACATAGAATATTTTTTTTCTTTTTTCACTAATAATTTGTTTTTAAGAAGTACTGAATGATAATCACAATCAATTTGGATACCCCCACATAAGAGGCATTTTGTGAATTTTTAATGTAATGCAATAAATTTTTTTAGATAAACTTCAAATTATAAATTTTATTTTTTATTTTAATAAGAATTTTTTTATGATATAATGATCTATAAATATTAGCTAAATCATGGCATGAGGTCAGTGACTAAATATAAGAAGCCTCATTATTTCTTTAAAAGGAAACATATTAAAGTATATATAGTATGATTTAACTATAAAAACATATTTCAATAAAATTTAATTATTTTGGTTAATGTATCTGTAGTGTCCAAAACACAATAACAGTAATGATTGTGGATATTACATTTACAAATTTATGAAATATATTATATACCACCAATAAACTAGCATCCCCAAACAAATAATTTCTAAAGGTAATTAATATTTCATTTAATATATGTTCTAATAATTTTTTTTCCTAAATATTCTAAGCACCACTAGGACTTCCAACAATCTATGTACTCAAAAGAAGAGGTAGATTTGATTAGAGATGAGCAGAAAAATTACATGTTGTTAGAATGTTTGTTGACATCATGTTGAGGTTATTACCTATTATGTTTGTAATCTAGTATAGGCTCTTACCTTATAGATACATTTTGGATGTGAAGAACTGGTATTTTAGTTCTTAGATACTATTTTTCGAAAATAAAATTCATGTAGGATTGAAAATCTATTAGTTGTATTTTTATTATAATATTTTATTTTCAATTTCCATCCAAACATTTTTTTATATTTGATCCTCCCATCATTCCAAAGTGATTTTTAACTCCACCATAAATTTTCGAACCCTCTTGAGTGAGGATATATATTTGATAACCCTATCTCACTTAAGGTTCATATTCCTGATGAAAATAGTATGATATTTTTTATTGAGGGTGTTTCATCTGGGAGTAGCAATAAAAGTATCTCGATAACAAACCAAAACTTGATGGTAAATAATTTTAGATACATTCAGATCCACCCGCATACATGGATGTATTCTATATTCAATTAAACCTTTCATATAAATTTACTAAACCTACATCTCATGTTATTACATTAATCTTACTTTTGTTACTATTAATTTTAAATTATTATAAAGGGTATATGCTCATTCCCTAATTGACTGTGCATTTTTTTTTCAACTGTAAAACAATTTCTTTCTATTAGGGGTTAAGATGAGTTGGTAGAAATTGAAATTTGTTTGGTGATAAACCTTCAAAGAGATACATATTTGAGCTATTTCTCAAGGATAAGTTGTTAAGTCCTAGTGATATGGAAAGATTGACTAGAGGGGGGATAATCCTTTTAAAAAATTTAAATAAATTACAATTATCAAAGAAATTAATGAAGTAGTAGAAATTAAAAATATGAACAAAATATTTTTATAGTGGTTCATATCTCCAAGATCCTAGTCCAATCTTCAATATTTCCTACTTAGAGAGAAGATAAGTATTCACTAAGAGATTCACTTTTTTCAGGGAGTGATAACCATATTATAGACATAACTTTTTTTTCACATAGTAGTATAACCCTAACTAAATTTTACAGGGGTCAAAACCTACCTAAATTTTATTTAAGAGTTAAAACCCAAACTTCCTTTTGGATAGGAGGAATAACCTAGTTAGAAAAAATTTGGACGAGAAAAGATTAAACTGACTCTAGAGGCACAAATAGAAGATAAAAAGATACAACAATTGAAAAAAATTAAGTACAATAATGGATAAGATGATGATGAATGTCTATGTAGCTTAAGAAATTGGATTACTTAAGTAGTAGAAAATCAAAATGATGAAGTCCTTTGTGATCTTACCAATGGAATAGTAGCCACATAAAAAATTCACCACTTCACAAATATTGTATGGATAACATATTCTCTCTCTCTATCTCTATTATCATAAGTGAATAAAATATTTCAATTTTATTTGATCACATTCCTCATTGATTTCATTCCAACGGCTAATTCCCATTTCATTAAATTCAAATTTATTCTTGAGTTATAAAGAGGTATCTAGATAAATAATCAAAAAATTCCATATTTGAAAATAATAAACATGAAAATATACCCATTACCTATTATTTGAAATATCATGCTCATTATCAGAGGATTATCACACTATTTTATTCTTACATGAAATAGATTAAAAAAACTACCAATATGATCGTTTATATATACATATGTATTTTATAATTAATAGAATTTTATGGAATATATTAAATATAATTACAGTAAATCAAAATTATAAAACAATTCTAAAATAGAGTATCATAATAATATGTATCCATTTTAGATTTAATAAATTCATTTTTAATATAAAATTGATAATAAATATTTGGATATTATTTATAAATATTTATGGATAAAATAAATCAATGAAAAAACTTATTATAAAGATACAAAAATTATAAGACTAAAAAATTTAGTAAAACATATTATAGTATGTTTCATAAGCCTAGTGACCATGTGAACTATATATAAACTTACCACAAGAAGAGTGTGTGTGGTAGGTTCAGTTGTCAGGTGATCACATAATACATGAGGCATTGAGTTACCTTAAGAAGAGATCCTCAAGTGGACTTCAAGTGGATGATGTTTTTTATTTATGTTCAACTTCAGCAGCTTGAGTTACTGCTCATTTTCTTCTTCAGTGGAAATAATGTATATATGCATGATATTCACTGTATGTACATGGATTCATCACAATATGATTTCTGAAAACTATAAAAAATATTAAACATAAACTTTATGTTTTTATTTTTAGAATAGATTTGAAAATTGAGTTCTTGTATTCGAGATTCATAGTAAATAGTAGGATAAACAATATTTATCATTTTCCTCATTTTCTAGAGTCATGTTCTATATAACATGTTTCAAATTTCATATTGAGTATCAAGATTTAAGTCATACATGTGGATATAGGGACAACTATTTTCTTTTATATTGGATTCCATCATAATGTTCATGTGTCGTATGAACTTCATGCATTGCTACATGCAGTTATGCATGAGAATACTTCACACACAGTATACATGATCCAAGATTCCTATATAGAATTTTCTTTACTATTATGAATGAATACAATTTATGATAGAGTTCTATGAATGTAGTTGTGTAATATGGGTAGGTCGAGTAGTTCATAGTCAGTTGATTATCCACGATATCTTTACAACACATGGTAGCTTGAATAAAGCAAGAAGTAACTTCCCAAATCATAGTATCTTCAATGTACTTTCTGTGGTAAGTTTATATTACTCATATGGAAGGTATAATAATTTCATGGTAGGTTTATTTAGGTAGATTCATGGTAGGTTCAAACACATCATGTGTTAGATTCAAGAATTTCAAGTTATCTTTAATTTACTCACACGGTGGTTCTCCAACACATGCGGTAACTTCATAATTCACTTTAGTTTCATGGTTTGATGCTATTATTTCAAGACATAAAAAATATATATAAAATTGACTACAATATATATATATATATATATATATATATATGAAAGTAATCATATGAACCAAAATTAAGTGACCACAATAGTAAAAATTAAGTGACCGCATGAATACAAATTAGGTGACTACAAGAATAAAAATATAGTGACCGTATGAATAAAAATAAGTGACCGCAAGAAAAAAAAAGTGACCATAATAATAAAAACATGTGACCATAAGAAAAATATTATATATGATGGAATCATGAATAGAAAATATATATTTTAAAAAATAAACACATTATATTTGGGAAATTTTAATTTAACAAAACTAAAATAGAAACAATTAATTGAGATAAATTTTAATTTAATAAAATAAAAAAATTCAAAACATCCTAATACTAACATTTTCCCCATTTTTTAACTTAAAAAATCAAAAAATTAAGTTACTAATTTCTCCCCCTTTTTTTAAATTTATGAAAAAAAATTAAAGAAGATAAAAAGAAACAATTTGATATAATAGAAATTTAATCGATAATCTAATTAAACCAATTAAACTATAATTTACCCAATATTAATATAGAAAAGTTAAAACTTTTTAATAAATAAATCAATAAGATAGGGATAAATCCCCCTAAATTCATACTTTTCTAACTTAGATATAAGAACATTAAAATAAAAAATATTATGCTCATAAAAAATAATTCTCCATTAAACCAAGTTTAAACTTTAATTTCTCAAACCTTGTATAATTTAATGGTTTAGTAAAGATATATGCAGGTTGATTTTTTTGGAACATATTCCAAAATGAAATCCCCTTTATTAACACGATCTCTTAAAAAATAAAATCTAACATCAATATGTTTTGTTCTAGAATATTTTAACATATTTTTAGATATTGAAATAATATAAGTATTTTAAAAAAATAATATCATTTTTTATAAATAAAAATGAAAATCATATAGAGTTTGTTTTATCCAAAGAATTTGAGTATAAAAATTTGTAGCTGCACTGTACCCAGCCTAAGCTCTAGGCAATGAAACTGAAAATTTATTTTTGGAATAATATGATATTAAATGTTTATTAAGTAATTGAAACATACTTTATTTAATTTTCTTATCAAGTCTGTAACCTCCAAAACTAGAGTCAGGATATGATAAAAAATTGAAACAATTCTGATTGGAGTAAAATAAACCAATGTTAATAGTTCTTTTAACATATTTTATTATTCTTTTTACAACCTTTAAATTATTATTTTTCGATTAGAATAATATCTGGAACACATACTGACTGAAAACATAATATCATGCTTTGATAAAATAAAATAAAGTAGGATTTTTTATCTTTTCTTGATACATTTTTTCATTATTTTTTTTATATTTATCCACATATAGTTTAGAATTAGTTTTCATTGGATTTAACATAGTTTTACATGAATCAAGATTGATTTTTTAACCAAATATTTATCATATTTTCTTTGATTTAGAAAAATTCCATTGTTTCTTTGTGAAGGTCAAGGAAAAATTTTAATTCACCCATTAATCTCATATCAAATTCATTTTCCATTAATTTTTAAAATTCATTACTAAATATATCATTTTTAGTTTCAAATAAAATATCATCAAAATATATTTGTATAATTAAAATATAATTTGATAAATTATTTATAAATAAAGTTGGATATACCTTTATTTTGTTGAAATCACTTTATAATTAAAATATTGTTATTCTATCATACCAAGATCTTGGAGCTTTCTTTAAACTATACAATGATTTAAATATTTTGAAAATATGATTAATAAATTGATCAATTTTGAAAACATGTGCTTTATTAACATAAACCTATTTATAAATTACAAAATTTAAAAATGAACTTTCTACATCCATTTGAAACAATTTAAAATTTTGATAATAATAAAAATATAATAGAATCTAAATAAATTCTATTATAAAAACTGGTGAAAATAAACCTTTAAAATCAATACATTATTCTTGTAAATATCCTCGGGTAACTAATATATCCTTATTTATTACTATATTACCAAACTCATAAATTTTATTTTGAAAAATGCATTTGGTTCCAACGTACTATTTACCTTTGGCAAACTCAACCAGACTCTATAATTTATTTCTATCTAACTAATTATGTTCATCATGCATATAATTTATCTAATATGAATCATTAAATTATTATTTAACATTAATAGACATAAAATCATCATAAAACACTATTAAAAACATCCCTATACCCACTGTTTGAAACCGTGGGTATAGGTCCATTCCACCGTGTCATTAACCTATACCCACGGTTTGTAAAATAGTGGGTATAGCTTGGATAAAATATACAGCCATGGGATTAAATCCTTGGACCATCCATTTATTCTTCCTGTGCCTAACCACAACCATATTTCACTTATTGTTATATAAATATATTTTTACTTATATATATTTATATAAATAGTGGATACAGGTAGAAAACCATGGGAATAAGTGTACCAGTGATTTTTTTTGTGTCCCATGAAATTTGTTTTTCCTCGCCATAATGCGGGAAATCTATACCAACATTTTTGGAAAACTGTTGGTACAGGTCCTCAAAAACAACCTTATACCCACGTTTTTAAAAAAACCATGGGTATAGTTCTCAAAAAATAACGCTATACCCATAGTTTAGGAAAAACTATGGGTATAAGTCTAAAAAAATAACCTATACCCATAGGTTTCCAAAACCATGTGTATAGGATCCGACACAATACCTATACCCATAGTTTTGGTAAAACCGTGGGTATAGGGCCATTTTCCAGTAGTGAAAGGCTTAAATAGCATAAAAATTCAAAAATAATTTTCTAGTTCTTATTCAAGATTAAAAATTTCTAATAACATTTTCTAAAGAATTATCTCTCTGAGTTTTAAAATTTATAAGATCATATTTAGAAGATATGTTCTCCCCTCAACTGAATCATTATTATTTTCAAGTTTATCTTCATTAAAATTGAACTCTTTAAATTCTATATCAAGATCATCTAAATCTTCATTATGTTTTTTATTATTTTCAATGAACCTTACATTCAAAAATTCCTCCATTATAATGGTTCTCTTGTTATATACTCTATTTGATTTACTATATTTTGAATATCCTAGAAAAATACATTCATAACTTTTAGAATCAAACTTAACTAAATTATCTTTAGTATTTAAAATATAAAATTTACAACCAAAAACATTTAAGTGACCAATATTATGTTTATTTTCTTTAAAAAGTTCATAAGGGGTTTTATTTTACAAAATTATAATATAAAATCTATTTAAGATAAATAAATAAATATTAAATGATTAAACCCAAAAATATTTTGGTAAATTGAATTAATTTAGCATAGTACATTTCATTTATTGAATATTTTTATTTCCCCTATATAACACCATTTTATTATCATATTCAATGGGTATAAAAATTATGGAAATATCCATTATCTTCACAAAAAATATCTCAAATTCTAAGTTAATATGTTCTTATCCTTTATCATTTCTAATTGATGTTATTAAATTTACTTTTTAATTTAGAATCTTTTTAAAAAATTTAATAAACTTGTTTAGGTTTTTGCATTTATGATATATGAATTAAGTCCATGTTAATCTACAAAAATCATCTATAATCACAAGCACATATCTCTTACTAACTAAAAATTCAGTTCTCATGGGTCAAAATAAATCAATATGAAGTAGTTAAAAACATATAGCTATATTAACAGTAATAATAGATCTAAAAGACTCTTTTTGTGCTGCTAACCCTTTAGAAAATAATTACACAAAAAATACTTACTTTCCTTGAATTTTGGAAGTTCCAGAAACTGTCCATGATTTTACAACTTGTATAATTATTTAAAATGAAAATGTACCATCCTTCTGTTCCAAAGAACATGGTCTACTTCTATAACATTTAAAAACTTCACATTTTGCTAGGTTAGTTATGAGAAATCTAGAAATTAGATATTCTATTTTCTATTAGCATAAAATAAAATAGTATTATCTTTATAATCAAGAAATTTATTATATTCAAAATTTACATTCATTCCATCATCAAAAAGCTATGAGATATTAATTAAATTATTTTTTAATACCTCTACATACTTTAATTTATAAATTATAATAAATTTGAATATTACCACTTCTCTAAAACCTCTGACCATTCTATTAGTGTTATCAATGATAATGGAAATGCCTCCATCACATGAATTAAAAGATAAAAAGTTAGAAATATCACCCATCATGTGTCAGGAACACCTATTGTATATATACCATGTATCTTTATAATTATTTAGGAAAGTTTCAATAAAATAGATTAAATAAATTATTATTTTGGTACACAAGTTATTTTGGTTCCAGCTATATCAGTGATAAAGATTTTTGGCACCCATAATGATTGAAGAAATTTATTATAAGGTAATTTAGAAGATTGATTCTTAGAGACAAATGAATTTGTATGGCTTAATATTTGAGTAAATCATAATGAACATTTATCGACACAATTCCTTTTCAAATTACTTCTAAGTCATGAAACACATGAGACATTCCCTTTACTACTTTTAACAAAAGTATTTTTTTACATATCATGAATCTATCTAATATAACCAAAGATAGTATCATATTTATTATCTTTTTTCATCACTATCCTCTTATAAATTTTTTTATTTTCCTTAAAAAAAGTGATAAGGTTTATTTTAATACAATAATTTCCCTTTTAATATTTTCATTCTCTTTTTGATTAATTTCCAGGCCATTACATATTTTCACATTTGAACATGATCCTTTATTTCTTAATTTTTTATTTTTATTTTTGATTTTTTTACATTACTTTTAGATTTTATACAAATAATCACAAACTAACTTAAATATCCCATATTTTTCTACATTTTTTGACCTTAAATATTTCATTCTTTCATTTTCAACTTTGTGCTTTATTAGATTAAAATCTTCCACCCTTTTCTATTATTTATTAATTAATGTAAAAACATTAATTTTTTCATTTTCTTCTCTAAATTTATAATTTTATCTTTATAGTTCTCTATATAGTTCATCCATTCTCAAATATCCTTTTGAAACTTTTCATTTTGTTCAGTTAATTCCTTAACTTCATTTTCAATATCAGACTAAAAAATTGAACTATAATTATAATTAGTGTTTACCACATTCAATTTTGTTTCCATCAATCATATATTGGATGATTATTTTACACTCTTATAACCATCACTATTCAAGTATGAATCCTCTTTGAAACTCTATCCAGCATGATATGAAATTTTTAACTCCTTCTTGTATTGCTTTTCTTTGCCTTCCTCTTTCAATTTTGGATAGTCCGACTTGATATGTCCTTTTTCTTGAACTCATACCGTATTAATTTTGAAACATTTTATTTACTACTATTACCATTTTTACTTACTTTTATATCATCTTTTTGATGATCTCTTTTGGGTCACTAATTTAAACCTATCATTCCTTTAATGTACATATAATCTACTTTAGTAAAATTTTCTATTTCATCATTCTTGCCTTGCTGTAACTCAGAATCATAAGAATTAGCAAAAAAAATTATATTAGATTTGAATTCTATACCTTTTTTTATCATGTTCTTCACCATTATTGTTCTTCATGTTTAGATCATATTAAAGAAGTGATCCTACCAGTTTATCCATTTAATATACAGTGAAATCCTTACTTTCTTCAATAAAAATATGCTTTGAGTGCCACCTTTTTGGTTGAGATCAAAGTATTATTTCAATAAGAAATTCATTCTTCATGGTCTCCCCAAGTTCAATACCATTATTTATAATTTTAGTGAATCTATTTTATATCTCATGGATAGTCATTTGAACATTCATTCTGAGTTCTTGAAACTCAACCCTATGAATTCCTATCTTGGTTCTTTGTAAATCATCAGTTCTTTAATGAGTAACTTTTAAATTCCTCTAGATTTAAAATGAAATTTTACATGATAAAATTTATATATAAATATTTTTACTTAAATAAAAATATAGTTAAATCACAACTTTAGAGTTTAGAATATATTTTTCAGCTTCATTTTCGGTTAGAGTTTCTAAATATACTTCAAGAAATTTGTAAGGGTTTGAAATGATAGACTAAAATTCAAGAACTATATTTTTTAGAAATACCCCATCCAAAAATTCTAGTATACATAGTTTATTCCATTGAAGTAGTGTGTTCTGATGGAATTCAACAACCAAAATTCTTGAATTTTCATTACAAATTAGTGAATCTTTCCTTATATTGTTAGGTATATAGAAATGGTTAGTATAAAAAGATAATGAAACATTAATAACTAACTCCTTAAAATACACCACCCTTTGATATCAATTTTTAGGTCTAATTGAGATGGAATGATTGACTGGGGGAATAGATATTTTTTTTAAAATTTAAATGAATTATAATTATCAAAGAAATAAATGATAAAAAAAAATTAAAAATATGAACATTGTATTTTTATAGAATATCAGATCACCAAGATCATAGTCCACTCTTAAATATTCACTACTTGAAAATAAGATTGGTGCTCACTAAGACGCTCACTTTTTTTGGGAGTGATAACCATATTATTGGTGTTTCTTTTTCTCACCTAGTAGTATAACACTAAATGAATTTTACCAGAGTCACAACCAACCTAAATTTTATTCAGGAGTTAGAAAATAACATTCCTTTTAGAAAAGAGTAATAACCTTTTTAGACACATTTTGGATGATAAATCCTTAAATAGACTCAAGTAGCACAAACAAAAGATCGAAATATACAACAATTGAAAACCCCAAAATAATTAATAATAAAGGTAGAAGAGTTGATGACCAATGTTTTTGCAGCTCAAGAAATTCAATCACTTTAGTAATAGATGATCAAAATAATGATTTCCTTCATGATCACACCAATAGAATAATAGTCATGACATTAATTTATCACTTTTTAATTCTTGTATGAATATTTTATGTCTCTCTATTATTGTATGTGAATAAAATATTTCAAGTTTATTTAATCACATTACTTATTTAACACATTAAAATGGTTAATATAATGTTTTTAACTCCCAATATATTCTTTAGTCATGAAGGAGCATCTATATAACTAATCACACAATTACATATTACAAAATATTAAAGATGAAAATATGATCATTACTTATTATTTGAAATATCAGGCTCATTATCTGAGGATTCTCACACTATTTATTTCTTTCATAAAAGACCGCCAAAACACTTCCAATATGATCATTAACATATTTATGTATTTTAAAATTAATCAAAAAATTAGGAATATATTAAATATAACTATAGTAAATCAATATTAAACAACAATGCTAAAACAAAATATCATAAACTATACAACCATTTTAAAATTTAATAAATTTATTTTTATCATAAATGAGATAATAATTATTTAGATATTATTTATAAATATTTATGGATAAAATAAATATTAAAAATACTTATTATAAAGATACATAAATTTGAAGATGAAAAAATGAAGCAAAAATAGTATAGTGTGTGTGGTAAATCTAGTGACCATGTAAACTGTATATAAACTTACCGTATGAAGAGTGTGTACGATACGTTTAATTACCATGTGAGCACATACTACACCACACTTTGACTTAACTTAAGAAGTTTTACTCAAGTGAACTTCAAGTGTATAATGTTATCTATTCAATCTTGGATTTAGAAGATCAAGTTAATGCTCATTTTCTTCTTTAGTGGAAATCATGTATATTTTCATGATCTTCACTGCATATGAATGGATTAATCACATTATGATATCTTCAAATCATAAAAACGATTATGTATATAGTATAAGTCATATGTTGTAGAATAATTTTGAGAATTGAGTTCTTGTATGCAATCTTCACATTAAATAGTGGGACGAACACTATTCACTATCTTCCTCAGTTACTGGAGTCGAGTATAGCATAACATGTTTTCACAGTAAAAATGGAGGATTAAGGTTATAGTACTCTATGTAGTTTCAGGGAAAACATGTTTATTGTATATTGGAATCCATCATAATGCACATGTGTAGAATGAACTTCACATATTGTTGTAAGCAGTTCTATGTGATAAAGCTTCAAACACAATATCCATGAGCCAAGATTTCTGTATATCATCTTATTCACTATTATACACATGGATTATTTATTGTAGAGTTCTATGATTATAGTAGTGTGATATGGGTAGGTTGAGTGCTTTATAGTCGGTTGAGTGTCTACAGTAGCTTCATGACTAAATGTAGCTTGAATGAAACATGTGATATCTTCACAACTCATGATAGCTTAAGTCTAATTCATGTAGTAAATTGATATTACTAATGTGGTAGGTATAATCATTTCATGGTTGGTTTATTTAGGTGGATTCATAGTAGGTTCAAACACCTCATGCGAAAAGTTTAATAATTGTGGGACAACTTTAATTTACTCACACGATCAGTTCACCTACTCGTGTGGCAACTTCATAATTCATGATAGCTTCAAAATTTCACATGGAATGTTTAATAATTAAAAAATATATGTATTCATGTGACCAAAAGATATATATGCAATTTAATACAATATATATAATACAGCGATTATAAGTGATTGAAAGAATAAAAAACAAGTCACCGAAAAAATAAAAATTAAGTGAATACAAGAAAAAAAATTTAAGCATCCACAAGAATAAAAATTAAGTGACCATTTGAATTAAAAATAAAAGACCCCAAGAAAAAAAAGGTAACCATAAGAACAAAAAAAAGTGACATTAAGAAAAAAATTATATCTGATGAAAACATGAATAGAAAATATATATTGTAATAAATAAACACAATTAATGTGATAAATTGTAGTTTAACAAAACTAAAATAGAAAAAAATAATTATGAGAAATTTTAATTTAAAAAAATAATAAAATTCAAACTTCCCAACACTAAAATAAGTATCACGGAGGGTTACACTCTACATATTCTGGTTGAGCTAGTAACATGTTCAAAGCTACTTGTGCTCATGAGAGATTGGATTTCAAGGCTATAGTTGAGATAATGGTGAGAGGGAAACAAGTTATGGGTCATTCTACCTAAAAATCTAAAGACATATTACCAATTATTGGGAAGCTTAGTTCCATTATTCTAGCCTTATAATTTTTATTTTGTGAATTTATATCTTTTTATGAGTTTGTAAAAATGGAATGTTCCCTATTATAATCATTTCCACCTTTCAAATAAATAAAAAATATAAATTTCTTTACTTTCATGTTTGATTCAACAAAAGGAATGATAATGAAAGATACAATAAATAATAATAGAGATTACTTACCCATATGTTAATCCAATTCTCAATGTATGATTAAGGAATTAACTGTGAAGGAAGTTGAATAGGGTCGGAAGTTGAAAATTTTGAGAGGTTAGTTGATATTTATAGGGAAATTTAGTTTAAAACATGTGTTATATTTCAAAAATTGAGAAAATAAACTTGGATTTTTTTTTTAATTTAAGAAAATTATCCACAATTAATTTGAGATATTTAGAAATTTACCACACATAAATTTGACATACAATATGGTTGGTATGAATCATAGTGAGTGTTTTAAATATAAAAGTGTCATTTTAGTTTAAAACGCACGTCGCATTATCAAAAATAATAAAACAAGATCAGATTATTTTAAAAATTTAAGAATGTGATCCATAATTCATTTGTGATGTGTATAAATTTACCACAATCAATCTGACACATGATGTGGTCGGTATCACTCATATTTCACATTTTCAATATAGAAGTATCATTTTAGTTTAAAATGTACTTTACATTATCAAAACTAAGAAAAATAGATCACATTGGTTTGAAACCTTAGGAAAATGATTCATAATTCATGTGTGACATATAGGAATTGAATTCATGTTAATCTGAAATTGGATGTGGCCAATATGGCTCAAAGTTCATGTTTTCACATTAAAAGTATCATTGTATTCTAAAAAAATGTCACATATACAAAACTAATTAAATGAGTTCATATTGTCTTGAAACTTTAAGAAAATTATCCTTAATTCATTTTTTATGTGTAAGAATTCAATTCACATCAATATGACACATGATGTGACTAGAATGACTAAAAGTTTTTGTTTTCAATATTAAAGTGGCATTTTAGTTTAAAACACATGTCACATTATTAAAATCAAGTAAAAGAGATCATATTATTTTTAAAATTTAGGGAAAAAAATCTATAATTCATTTGTGATGTATTGGTACTAACTACACATCAATCCGATACATGATGTGGTTGGTATGATTCAAAGTGTGTGTTTTTACGTTAAAAGTGATATTTAAGTTTAAAAAACACATAACATTGATAAAAATGAGGAATCGAGATCAGATTTTCATGATAATTTAGGAAAATGATATATAAATAATTTTTTTTTGTATTTGAATTGATCACATTTTGATATGACACATGATGTGGTCAGTATAACTCAAAGCATGGGTTTTTACATTAAAAGTGACATTTTAGTTTAAAACAAGCATAACAAATCATAACTAAGAGAATGATCTCATATTTTTTTTGATACTTTAAAAAATAAATCCTTAATTCATGTGTGATGTTTATAATCGATTGAACATAAATTAGACACATGATAAGGATGGTATAACTTAAAGTGTGTGTTTTCAATATAAAAGTGTCAATTTAGTTAAAAATGCACATCACATAGCCAAAACTGCATGTTAATCGAACACATGATGTGGTCTGTATGACTTAAAGCATGTGTTTTCAATATAAAAGTTTCATTTTAGTTTGAAACATGCATCACATAGCCAAAACTAACCAAAAAATCTCAGGTTACATTCAAACATTAGGAAAATGATCCATAATTTATTTTTGACATACAGGAAGATACCACACATCAACATGACACATGATGTGGCCGATATGACTCAAAGTGCATGTTTTCAACATAAAAGTGCCATTTTAATTAAAAATGCATGTCAAATAGCCAAAATTGAGCAAATAAGATCATATTGTATTTAAAATTTGAAAAAATGATCTATAATTTGTGATGTGTAGTAATGGACCACATGTCAATCCGACACATGATGTGGCCAAAGTGACTCTAACTGTATGTTATCAATATAAAAGTGTCATGTTGATTTAAAACACATGTCAAATATCCAAAATCGAGAAACAAATCTCAGATTATTTCTAAAATTTATGAAAATGATCCATATTTCATTTGTGATTTTTATGAATCAATTAAATGTCAGTCTGACACACAATGTGGTTGGGATGACTCAAAGTGCGTGTTTTCAATATAAAAGTATATATTTTTTTTAAAAAGTTCATCACATAGAAAAAAATAAGAAAAAAAGTGGATCATTTTAAAAATTTATGGCAATAATCCATAATTCATTTTTGAAAAATAGAAATTGACCGCACATCAATCCAACACATGATGTGATTGATTTGACTCAAAGTGTTTGTTTTCAATATAAAAGAGTAATTTTAGATTAAAATGTGTGTCATATTTTCAAAACTAAGTAAAAAAGTTATAATTATTTTCAAACATTAGAAAAATGATCTATAATTCATTTTTGATGTGTAGAAATTAACCATATTATAATTCGATATACAATGTGGTCGGTATGACTCTAAGTGAATGTTTTCAATATAAAAGTGTAATTTTAGTTTAAGATGCATGTCAGAATTTCAAAACTGATTATACGAGTTTATATTATTTTTAAAAATTAGTAAAATGATCCATAATTCATTTGTGATGTTTAAGAATTGACTACGTATCAATTCTACACACGATGTGCTTTGTATGACTCAAATTGCGTGTTTTCAATATAAAAATGTCATTTTAGTTTAATGATATAATTATTAACAACTATTTAATTATTTAAGATAATTAGTAACTGATAATATCATTAATATCTTCATTAATTAACACTATAATTTATATATATAATTAATTAAAAATGTAATTAATAATTAATAATATAATTATTAATTAATAGTATAATTAATTATTAATAGTTAAAGTAAAATTAACAATATAATCACTAATAATATAATAAATAGTACAATTGATAAAATCATTATTATATTAAGTAATTAACAATATAATTTATCATATGTGGGTTTTATAATATTTTTTTTTATTTTTTATGTATTGTTACTAAAATAAATATTGGTTTTATTGCAGGGATAATCTTTTGTACAAAGGCTGATCGTTGGAAAAAAACTTCTATAAGAGTTTTCATTTTCTAAATTGGGTTTTTATTTTTTGATTAATTATAAATATCACAACAATGTAAATATTTTGTATATAAATTTTGAATCGAAATGGTAGTGAAATGTAATATTTTCATTTCAATCTGGTTTTATGTAATATTTGTATTCAAATGTGATTATATGTTTCTAACGTGGTTGTATTATAGAGATAATATAGGGCTATATTTTTTACAGAATCTTCCCTTAACTTTATGAGTGCTAACAAAACCACTGATTAAGGAAGCATGTTTTTATGGGTGATCAACATGTCAACTCTTTTTAGTGATAAAAAAGTTCATTTCTAGCGCTGATAAAGGTTTTTTTATTGTAACACCCCAAGTAAATAAAGAATATGACATTTTAAAATTTACCCATATTTGTGAATAAAATATTAATATTACTTTAAAGGGGACGCTATGCTCAATGGAGTACCCAATACGCAACAACGAGTTCCTTTGAAATCTTACGTTTCACTCTAATAATAAAATAATATTATTTTAAATGGTAGTTAATGCCTAGCCGTTGTAATGGCGGGATTGAACAAAACTAACTAAAAAAATGATTATATATGTTTTTCAAATATTTTTACTCTTTACAATAAATTTTAGAGTATTAAAAATGCGAATGAATCCAATTTTAAGCTTAAACATTCCAATATTCTTTAAAAGGTCGATTAACCGCCTTTTTTTATGGAGAACCTCTTTTAAATCCAGTTTTTGACAATTTTATGGGTTATATTTGACAAAATAAAATTATTCTTTAGAATCGGGACATCAAAATTTACTTTGTGTAAAGTTTTGGTATTTTTCCGATAAAGTTCATTTTTTAATGAATAGTGAAAAAATGTTGTATTTTAATTCAAAAACTCTTTTTAATCTAATTTATTTATATGATTATATTATCTTTTGAATTGGTTTTAAAGTCAAATTATAATATATTTTTACCATTTAATCCAATAGTGGTCATTGGAATTAATTTCACTTTGAAATTGGACTTAAACTAGTGTCAATCTTTTAATAGATATTGTTTCTTAAAAACATGCTATTTGTTTTGACAGTGGGAATTAATTATTAAATTAATTAATGCAACTTATATGTTTTGAATTTTGTAAAATAGACTTCATTTTTAAATTCAGAATATCAAATATAACTTAGGGTGAAGTTTTGGTATTTTTCTAAAAAACTTCAATTTTTGATGAATAGTGAAACCACTAAGTGGTACTTATAAAAACTGATTTTCTGTTTAAATGAAATTTTACCACCTCTGTGTTTTGAATTTCAAAAATCCGACATACATGGTTTTCATTAAGAAGTAAAATTTGGTTCAATGGAATTAAAATAATTTTTTGGTGAATAGTAACTTTTAAGTTTTAATCGTGATTAGAGGTAATTAGTGTAGTTTAAGGTAAAAATAATGTTTTAATAATATGAGATGAGCTTGAAACATGTACTACCATTATTGGATGTGTCATGTCCGACCAAGACAATCCATGGGTCAATTTGGAGACCCCATGGAGCCACTTTGGTAGGAAAATGACATTAATATCTTTTTATTGAATGTTAAAATAAAAATGTCACAAACATGAGTTGTTTTACTAAACCAATTTTTACATGGGGTTATACAAGTCATATTTTTGACTATAATTATTAATTGGAAAGATAAAAAGATTTCCTACATCATAGTATTTTTTTATAATTTTTAGACATTAACTAAATTAAATTATTTATGACACCATGATGATGCAGCGATTACCTCATTATTTAACGATTTAAATAAAATGGAAAGATAATGTAAATTCTAAGACCTACACATGTCCAAAACCTATTAGATGAGTGGATTTAGAACCCTTATCACCTTATCCTAGAAACACATAAATATGGGACCTTTAAAATCCGAAACTCATTCTAAAATAAAGTAACATTTCCTTACTTTCCAAGAGTGCCCCTCCTCTCCTCTTATAAAAGGCCCCCACCTCTACCTCCTTACCCACACCTCTCAAGCCTTTGGCTCGGCCAAACCCTGCCCATTTTGTCTCTACACATCCCTATATTACTCCTAGAATCCTCAATTTGGGCAGAAGTCTTCCCAAGGAAGCTTTTGAGCTCAAATCAAAAAGAGTTACCCGATTTTAAGGTAATGTCTTCACTTGTGTTGTTTTGTTTTATTTTGATTATCCAACCCCCTAAAATATTTTTATTCATTTCTTTTGTAACAAATACAGTATCTTAAATATACTAGGATTTTTTTATAAGAAGAATTAGAGCTACACTTACACACACCTACATCTAATGGTTAAAGAACATACTGTTTCTGTGGATGGAGAATTTCTGCCTCACGAAATGATGATTGTTCAACACTCATATAACACCATCAAAGGAGGCCATTAAGACGTCACTATATTTATATATGATATATAATATGTTTATGTTTTACTTAAGCTTCTTTATTTTTCATTTGTGGCATACCTTTATGGTTTCCATTGTGGGTAAACACGATAATTTCATTTTAGGAAGTGCGGACTACCACCCCCTCAAAGTGATTTGATTCGTTAATGCCATATGTGGGACATATAAAGGATGGATTTAAAGATATTATATATGATGTTATACTGTAATTATAATATAAATTTATATCATTATTATTTTCTTTCCATTAAAGTATGAGATATAAATGAAAGTAGCGTTCATGCGTACGTACGACTTACCGTCTCTATGAACGGTGCATTTCATTTCTTATCCCCAAATGTAATGTACTATTATAAGTACATATATATAATGGATATATATGATTTATGTTACATATAAATGATTAATATAATTCTGTAATTAAAATATACATATCTCTCATTTTTTTTAATTCCATTAATATGACATAGAAATGAAAGTAGCGTTCATGCGTACGTACAGCTTACCGTCTCCATGAACAATGCATTTCCTTTCTTTCCTCTAAATGATTATGTAATATTATAAATACACGTATATTCTGGATATATATGATATATATGATATCAAAATCATGAATATCATTCTGGATATAATGAACCTTTGACCACACGAACAACATGTAATTGTAAGAAGTCTACTTTTGACTTAAGAACCAAATATCGACAAAACAAGAATTATTAACTTAAATGATTACATAATGTTTATAACATGGTAATAAGTGATATAAAAGTAATAATGAACTTGAAAAAGATTCTTAAACAAGGAGAAATTAACTCAAGTTTATTATTCAGGACGTTAAAGAACGATCGAGTCATGTCGGACCCGAGGTAAGGGATCTTACCCCCCCCTTTCTTTTTAAGTACTCTCCTTTATGTCACTTCTTTTAAGCACCTATTTGTTATGTTGGGGGATGTTATTTTATATTACTATTTTTGTAAATTTTATTTTAATATGATGAGAGACCCTATTTTATCTCATCAATCCATTTTTTAAGTTTTAAGTGGCGCCGTTAGGCTGCCGAGTTTTCGTAGGGGATTTTTCATCTCACTTTTATTCTCGTGAGATTTATGCTACATTTTCCACCATTTCCTTTGAGTGGTGTATGTACTGCCCATTATTATACTAATTTTTTAATATAATTCCATTTATGGGTATTTACATATTCATTGTATGACACTTCTTCAATTGGGTGTACGTTTCGAAAGTTACCCAACTCGGTAAGGGGACCTTTCACCCTCCTCTTTTTAAAAGACTTATTTTGTTATGTCTTTTAATTTACATTTTATTATGTTGGGATATGTTCTTCTATATCCTTATTGATTTAAAGTTTATGTAAAAGTTATGAGATACCATTCACTCTCTCATCGACTAATTTTCTGAATTTTGAAGTGACGCCATTAGGCTGTCAAATTTTTACAAGGGAACATCTTAACCCAATTTCGATTTCTTTGGGATAAACTTGTACTTCTTGAACATGTCATCCTATGAATATGTGTGAATGACCTATGATTGTTTCACACTTAATATCCACTTATATTGGGTGTATTTGTATTTCTCACACATAATTATGTGATAGATTTATCCTTAATTTAAGGATACCCTCTTTATAATGGATTTCATCTCAATTTACATTTCCATTGAGACTTCATTGTTGTTATGCACCAATTCACTCTTATATGGCGTGTATACTGTCTGTTGACATATTATATCATGAATCCCTTTATTCTCATGATATTATAAAGTTCAGATTAAATGTTATTCTAAAATTATTTGTATTCAAGAGTCTCTCATTTTGTTAAAAAATCTTTAACAAAAATATCGTTTTAAATGATTTAAAGATTCATTATTATAAATCTTTATCTTTAATTTCCATGATTTCAAAATTGTTTTCAGTATTTATTTATATGGACATTAATGTTTTAAAATTATAATTCCATTAAAAGCTTTAAAGTGGTATGGGACACTTTGATTCAAAAATCTCTTTTAAATGGTTTTTGAAAATGGATTGATTAATTCAATATATTGGAATTACTTATTGTGATTGAAAATGAAATGTTGTTATGGAAATGTTTATATTTTGAATATTTTATGTGTAATGATGGTACTTGGACATTTTACGGGTGGTTACGTGATAAACCATATGACGAGTGGTGCCGTGAATACCAGGACGGGTGGTTATGTTATAACCTCCAATGCATTGGGTATGGAAGTCGGCCGTATGGATATTCCATTAAGTATGTGTGGAAGTCGACCGTATGGTTATTCCATTTAAGTATGTTTATGTCCCAATTTACATTTTTTACTTTATGTGTTCTTTATATGGTTTTTATGGTAATATTTTGGTTACAAAAGGGTAAGTAATGATCTTTTGTTCATTGAAGAGTTTTTACTACTTCATAAAGGTGAAAATTATTACTTTGATAAAGTATACATGGTTTACTTAGTGTTTTGAAAAACTAACTGTTTTAATTATTTGTGTATCCCTTACTGAGCTTTTTATGCTCACCCCAAGTTTTTTTGAAATTTTTTTCACAGGACTTAATGTGGAATAGGGTCAAGGATGGGATCAAGGGAAAGTCATGCTATCTAAAACATGGAACTAAACATGTTTCTTTTTAAGAGTTTTTATTTTATGGAAATTTAGTAGAAGTAACTACTTTGTAATCTTTTGAGATGTAATAGTTATGTCCTAATTCTCTAAAACTATAAACCTGAAAATATCCTCAATGTGAATTATTCATTTAATTCAATATTAAGTAAGGTTTAAGGCCGGGGCCTTATATTTGGTATCAGAGGTCGATTTAGATAACTTTAGAGGTTAGGGTATTCTCTAAGCATAAGTGACATTACCATAACGGTTAGGATTTTAGAAAGAGTACCAGTTTTAGATAAAGTTAATGAGTAAGTATATCTTAGTGTTTATCTTCCTCTTTAGTACATGATGGTTTTGTTGATATGATCACACTGACTTTTCTATTTTTAGTAAATGGATGGATCTAGCAGGCACCAAAGTGACAATGGATTTGAAGGAAACTGTGATGGTTCTCTGATTAAGAGACTAGATGAAATGGGGGATTCAATGAGGAAACTCGTGGTTGTTCTAAACCAACTATCAAGGAGTCATGATCAACCAATTGTACCTTGGTATGTTCTGTAATGCATCATGTACAAGATGACCAATCGATGTGGATGTTCGGGTAATAATTATAAAGCTAACCATTAGGGTTTATATGATCCTTACATTTGAGGTAATTATGGGTTATTATATATTATGATGGAAAATGAAAGGCATGAGATAAACTTGATGTTAAAATATGTTATGATTATTTTTGAAGATTTTATCTCATTTTGGGGAATTTTTTAAGAATTATATAGTTTTGGAAAAAGGAAAACATGCAGACCGTGTGACAACCCGTCACGTCAGACAAAGCTGTGGGAATCGAACCCACAACTAAAGTGCGACTGGTATTTATCGCCTACCACTGGACTACGTGAAGTCCCTGGTTAGTTTGACTAATTCTTTTTAGTTAGATGATTTTAGGAATCAAGAGTATGTTTATTTTGGGTTATCTATAGAAATGATTAACATATCATCAAGGATATGTGATTAGGTTAATTACTTTTCAATATGAGAATTTAAGAGCAACTGATGTTATTTGGAGATAAAAGTTAATTTGTACTTTGGAAGACTATGTGATTAAATCCTTCAAATATTTGGGTTTCAATCTTAGTTTGGTTTAATTTGAAAAATTTTATGGACAATTGTTTATCGAATGGTCTTCGTTGAACTTTGGGTTTTTTTGGACAAATTTTGGAGATTAAGAATAGATTGTCTTTTTATAAAGGATTATACTTTTGTGGATTATCTGATCTCATACCAAAAATTTTGGTTTTGGATTTTGTCAAAAGACATGGGAAATATATAGTTCTATTTTGTGGATTAGGTGATTCTCAATAAGTTGATTATAGTACTCTTAATGTGAACAAGTCTTCCTAAATACTCGTCTTTTGGAGAAAATATGAGTTTGATTAAGGGATCTAGTAAAAGTTGAAAGTCTACGTGACAAGTAAGTATGTTTCATTATGATTTAATTAAGCTCAAAAATAAATTCCTCAATGAAGAGTAACTTAAAACAAAAATGTTGTCTGTTAACTTTTCTTACTGGGGAATCGAATACCGTTTAACCCACCACAAGTTTGTGATTTTCTTATGGTTAACTTTCTCTATACATGTTTACTATGACTCTCCCTCAGAACATGACCTTTTTTTTCTTCCATGTCCATGTTTTCCTACATGGAATCTTAGTATGGGTTAACTCAGGTGACCTTTGTAATTCTCTTTTTTTAGTGATTGTTTTACTGACTCTTGTTCCGATGTGGGATTTTCAATGAAGTTTCCAAGCCCAATTTTAAAAATTGTGAGGATGTAATTCCCAAAAGGGGGGAAGGATGTAACACCCCAGGTAAATAAAGAATATAACATTTTCACATTTATCCATATTTGTGAATAAAATATTAATATTACTTTAAAGGGGACGCTATGCTCAATGGCGTACCCAATACGCAACAACGAGTTCCTTTGAAATCTTACGTTGCACTCTAATAATAAAATAATATTATTTTAAATGGTAGTTAACACCTAGCCGTTGTAATGGTGGGATTGAATAGAACTAACTAAAAAATGATTATATATGTTTGTCAAATATTTTTACTCTTTACAATAAATGTTAGAGGATTAAAAATGCGAATGAATCCAATTTTAAGCGTAAACATTCCAATATTCTTTAAAAGGTCGATTAACCGCCTTTTTTATGGCGAACCTATTTTAAATCCACTTTTCGACAATTTTATGTGTTATATTTGACAAAATCAATTTCTTCTTTATAATCGGGACATCAAAATTTACTTTATGTAGATTTTTGGTATTTTTCTGATAAAGTTCATTTTTTAATGAATAGTGAAAATATGTTGTATTTTAATTAAAAACCTATTTTTAATATAATTTATTTATATGATTATATTATCTTTTGAATTGGTTTTAAAGTCCAATTATAATATATTTTTACCATTTAATCCAATAGTGGTCATTGGAATTAATTTCACTTTGAAATTGGATTTAAACTAGTGTCAATCTTTTAATAGATATTGTTTCTTAAAAACAAGCTATTTGTTTTGACAGTGGGAATTAATTATTAAATTAATTAATGAAACTTATATGTTTTGAATTTTTTAAAATAGACTTCATTTTTGAATTCAGAATATCAAATATATCTTATGGTGAAGTTTTGGTATTTTTCTGAAAAACTTTAATTTTTGATGAATAGTAAAACCACTAAGTGGTTCTTAGAAAAACTGATTTTCCGTTTAAATGAAATTTTACCACCTCTGTGTTTTGAATTTCAAAAATCCGACATACATGGTTGTCATTAAGAAGTAAAATGTGGTTCAATGGAATTAAAATAATTTTTTGGTGAATAGTAACTTTTAAGTTTTAATCGCAATTAGAGGTAATTAGTGTAGTTTAAGGTAAAAATAATGTTTTAATAATATGAGATGAGCTTGACACATGTCCTACCCTTATTGGATATGTCATGGCAGACCAAGAAAATCCATGGGTCAACTTGGGGACCCCATGGAGCCACTTTGGTAGGAAAATGACATTAATATCTTTTTATTTAATGTTAAAATAAAAATGTCACAAACATGACTTGTTTTACTAAAACAATTTTTAAATGGGGTTATACAAGTCATATTTTCGACTATAAATATTAATTGGAAATCTAAAAATATTTCCTACATCATAGTATTTTGTTTATAATTTTTATACATTAACTAAATTAAATTATTTATGACACCATGCTGATGCAGCGATTACCTCATTATTTAACGATTTAAATAAAATGGAAAGATAATTTAAATTCTAAGACCTAAACATTTCCAAAACCTATTGTATTAGTGGATTTAGAACCCTTATCACCTTATCCTAAAAAAAAATCAACGTGGTACCTTTAAAATCCGAAACTAATTCTAAAATAAAGTAACATTTCCTTACTTTCAAAGAGTGCCCCTCTTCTCCTCTTATAAAAGGCCCCCACCTCTACCTCCTTACCCACACCTATAAAGCCTTTGGCTCGGCCAAACCCTACCCATTTTGTCTCTACAAATCCCTATATTACTCCTAGAAGCCTCACTTTGGGCATAAGTCTTCCCAAGGAAGCTTTTGAGCTCAAATCAAAAAGAGTTACCCGATTTTAAGGTAATGTCTTCACTTGTGTTGTTTTGTTTTATTTTGATTCTCCAACCCCCTAAACTCTTTTTATTCATTTATTTTGTAACAAATCCAGTATCTTCAATATACTAGGATGTTTTTATAAGAATAATTCTAGCTACACTTACACACACCTACATATAATGGTTAAAGAACATACTGTTTCTGTGGATGGCGAATTTCTGCCTCACGAAACGATGATTGTTCAACACTCATATAACACCTTCAAAGGTGGACATTAAGATTTAACTATATTTATATATGATATATAATATGTTTATGTTTTACTTAAGCTTATGTATTTTTCATTTGTGGCATACCTTTATGGTTTCCATTGTGGGTAAACACGATAATTTCATTTTAGGAAGTGCGGACTACCACCCCCTCAAAGTGATTTGATGTGTTAATGCCATATGTGGGACATATAAAGGATGGATTTAAAGTTATTATATAAGATGTTATAAATTAATTATAATGTAAATTTATATCATTATTATTTTCTTTCCATTAAAGTATGAGATATAAATGAAAGTAGTGTTCACGCGTACGTACGGCTTACCGTCTCCATGAATGGTGCATTTCATTTCTTATCTCCAAATGTAACGTACTATTATAAGTACATATATATAATGGATATATATGATTTATTTTACATATAAATTATTAATATAATTATGGAATTAAAATATACATATCTCTCATTTAGTTTTAATTCCATTAATATGACATAGAAATGAAAGTAGCATTCATGCGTACGTACAGCTTACCGTCTCCATGAACGGTGCATTTCATTTCTTACCTCTAAATGATTATGTAATATTATAAATACACGTATATTCTGGATATATATGATATCAAAATCATGAATATAATTCTGGATATAATGAACCTTTGACCACATGAACAACATGTAATTGTAAGAAGTCCACTTTCGACTTAAGAACCAAATATCGACAAAACAAGCATTGTTAACTTAAATGATTACATAATGTTTATAACATGGTAATAATTGATATAAAATTAATAATGAACTTTAAAAAGGTTCTTAATCAAGTAGAAATTAACTTGAGTTTATTATTCAGGACGTTAAAGAATGATCGAGTCATGTCGGACCCAAGGTAAGGGATCTTACCCCTCCTTTCTTTTTAAATACTCTCCTTTATGTCACTTATTTTAAGCACCTCTTTGTTATGTTGGGGGATGTTCTTTTATATTCCTATTGCTGTAAATTTTATTTTAATATGATGAGAGACCCTATTTGATCTCATCAATCCATTTTTGAAGTTTTAAGTGGCGCTGTTAGGCTGCCGAGTTTTCGTAGGGGATTTTTCATCTCACTTTTATTCCTGTGAGATTTATGCTACATTATCCACCATTTCCTTTGAGTGGTGTATGTACTGCCCATTATTATACTACTTTTTTAATATAATTCCATTTATGGGTATTTACATATTCTTTTTATGAAACTTCTTCAATGGGGTGTACGTTTCGAAAGTTACCCAACTCGGTAAGGGGACCTTTCACCCTCCTCTTTTTAAAAGACTTCTTTTGTTATGTCTTTTAATTTACATCTTATTATGTTGGGATATGTTCTTATATATCCTTATTGATGTAAATTTTATGTCCAAGTGATGAGATACCATTCACTCTCTCATCGACTAATTTTCTGAATTTTGAAGTGACGCCATTAGGCTGTCGAATTTTTACAAGGGAACATCTTAACCCAATTTCGATTTCTTTGGGTTTAACTTGTACTTCTTGAACATGTCATCCTATGAATATGTGTGAATGACCTATGATTGTTTCACACTTAATATCCACTTATATTGGGTGTATTTTTATTTCTGACACATAATTATGTGATAGATTTATCCTTAATTTAAGGATACCCTCTTTATAATGGATTTCATCTCAATTTACATTTCCATTGAGACTTCATTGTTGTTATGCACCAATTCACTCTTATATGGTGTGTATACTGTCCTTTGACATATTATATCATGAATCCATTTATTTTCATGATATTATAAAGTTCATATTAAATGTTATTCTGCAATTATTTGTATTCAAGAGTCTCTCATTTTGTTAAAAACTCTTTAACAAAAATATCGTTTTAAATGTTTTAAAGATTCATTATTATAAATATTTATCTTTAATGTCCATGATTTCAAAATGGTTTTCAGTATTTATTTATATGGACATTAATGTTTTAAAATTATAATTCCATTAAAAGCTTTAAAGTGGTATGGGACACTTTGATTCAAAAATATCTTTTAAATGGTTTTTGAAAATGGATTGATTAATTCAATATCTTGGAATTACGTATTGTGATTGAAAATGAAATGTTGTTATTGAAATGTTTATATTTTGAATATTTTACGTGTAATGATGGTACTTGGACATTTTACGGGTGGTTACGTGATAAACCATATGACGGGTGGTGCCGTGAATACCAGGACGGGTGGTTACGTTATAACCTCCAATGCATTGGGTATGGAAGTCGGCCGTATGGATATTCCATTAAGTATGTGTGGAAGTCAACCGTATGATTATTCCATTTAAATATATTTATGTCCCAAGTTACCTTTTTACGTTATGTGTTCTTTATATGGGTTTTATGGTAACATTTTGGTTACAAAAGGGTAAGTAATGATCTTTTGTTCATTGAAGAGTTTTTACTACTTCATAAAGGTGAAAATTATTACTTTGATAAAGTATACATGGTTTACTTGGTATTTTGAAAAACTAACTGTTTTAATTATTTGTGTATCCCTTACTGAGCTTTTTATGCTCACCCCAAGTTTTTTTGAAATGTTTTTCATAGGACTTAATGTGGAATAGGGTGAAGGATGGGATCAAGGGAAAGTCAAGCTATCTAAAACATGTAACTAAACATGTTTCTTTTTAAGAGTTTTTATTTTATGGAAATTTAGTAGAAGTGACTACTTTGTAATCTTTTGAGATGTAATAGTTATGTCCTAATTCTCTAAAACTCTAAACCTGAAAAGATACTCAATGTGAATTATTCATTTAATTGAATATTAAGTATGGTTTAAGGCCGGGGCCTTATATTTATAGTAATGAATGAAACCTGTTTGATGACACGGTGTTAATTGGATGATAGTATAGTGGGGTGCCAAGAAGACACTACTGATTGGGAGACTTGAAAAATTGATAGGTGTGTTGAAACCTATTATTTTTTCCTCTTCTCACATGGACTCTCAAAGTAGGATGGAGGGGTTCCCTGCTCAATGCATCTTTTGGATTGAAGATACGATGCGATTATTGCTAATAGAGGAAAACAAAGTAGAATAATGGATTCATGATGTGATGCATTCTTCTCTTTTAGGACTTTGAGTCATCTCCTCTAAAGGGTCTCTGAGTTACATTCAATTGAGCGTTCAGGTCACCAAGATCTTGGGCCTTTGGGCCAAAAATATGTAACAAAATAGGTCAAGCGGGTGCTTTTCATTCCTTATGAGGAGGGATGAGAGTTAACCCATTAGAGTGCCTAAGTGTGTGTTGTTTGTAGTCTGAAATCCTCTCTAACACACACACACACACACACACATCTGTGTGTGTTCTCTCGCGCATGTGCACACGCATTCCATATATATATATATATATATACATCGTATTTAATTTTTAGTTTATTTCAAATTTAAATTAAAAAAATTAATATTATATGCATTGTATATAGCTAGATATACACATGTATGTGTTTGGCTCACATAGTACACATACGAACACATGTCTGGGGGGTTTTTTAGACATGCACACCCACACACACATATTTATATGTGGATAAATGCAGTCATATATGTAAATTAATAAATGAAAAAAATGCAACATAAAATATTTAAATGAATTTATAAAATGAGTTTATATTATAATTTTAGAAATTTTATAAATATTTTTTAAATATTATCAAAATATAAAAAAATATTAATTAATATTTATATTCAAGTAATTAGAAATTAATACTTTAAATCCATTAGTATATACATATATTGATTTATGAATATAATTATACATTTATATAATTAATGATATATTTTTAAAAATGAATCACTGATTTATATAAACAATAACAATTTTAATTATAATTAATAATTATCAAATGTAATTAATAATCAATAATATTTTTTTACAAAATTCATAATGTATATAAATATATAATTATTAATAATAATTTATTTATATATTAGAAATTGTAAATCAATTTAAATATATTTATAAAATTCTTACATTAAATTTTATTGTTATAATTAATAATATATTGTGAAAAAAATTATACATTTATCTTTTTCTTGTAGCTGATAAAAAATATTATTTTATTACATATGTAATAAATATATTCTTAAAATAATAATAATTTATTATTATTTTAAAAATAAATGATAGTAAATTTAATGTTTTTTGAACTAGTTGGGGTCGAGACCCCTTTTTATTTGGAAAGAAATTTATAACAACCAAGAATTCAATCAATAAAATTTACCTTCTTCTAATTATGTAACCACATAAAATCAGTTAGATAACATAATAAAAACTTTATAAATTAGGAATGAATGAAATAAGAAGTATTAATAGAAAATAAGGAATCAAAACCAATAGAATAGTAACATGACATTTGAAATAGTAATGTGACCCTTAGGAATAGTAATCCAAACAATAGAATAGTAACATCACCTATGAAAGTATAAATAAAATTTATTTAACATATAAATGAAAATATGATATATTTATATCATGGAATATGTAAATAAATGTTCTAAAAATGACAAATTAACTATTGGTATTTTTGTGAAACATAAATATTAATTTATTATTTTATAATTAATATAATGGTTTAATAGGAAATTTATTTTCATAAAATAGATTTATAAATTAATATTTCTTTTTCTTATGATTATAAGAAAATTTTATGAGACCTTAATTAATTTTTCAAAGTGTTATAAAATCATTTATAATTTTAAAATTAGTATTTTTCAAGTAAATGATGATTTTAATTAATAATTAAATTTATAATATTTAGTAAATTATTTTCATAAAATATATCCTTTTTTTGAATTATACATGTTTAAAAATGGCTAGGTTTAATTTTTGAGATTTTTCTAAAATAGTTGAATTTTTTGTGAATAGTGAAATACGATAATTTATAGTATAAGTTAAATACATGAATTATTGAGTCATGGATAATGTATGGAAGTTGTAAGAACCATTGGTTTGAAATCACATGCACTGGTTACTATATTTAGTCATAAGAATCTACACTATTGATAGTCTTGAAGCCAAAATAATAAACAAATGAATAAAATAATCAAGAAACACCCCTCTTCTCCACTATAAATACCACCCCTCACAACCTCTTATATTCACACCTCAATAGCCTTGAATATTATCAAAATTATACCCAATCCTCTTCCAAATTCTCTCCCCCACATCTAGGAACCTTTGGTCTTAATAAAATACCAAACCCAATTCACCTTAGGAGGTTCTCAAGGAGAAGAATTTAAGAGGTAAAAACCTCTTTTTTTTTCAATTCCTTTTCTTTCATTTTATTTTCTTTTCCTCTCCTCACCTCCCCTTATCCAAGTGACATGAAAACTCCAATATCTTTTATATACTGTAATTTTATTGTGTTAATTGAACAATCCATCATTAATTATCTTCCCCTCTCCTTTTGTTCTAAAAATGAAAACATCATCCGTGATGTGTTAATTTATCACATTCAAGGATGATGAGTTTTCAATTTCCATTACCACATTCATGGATGGTCATAAAACCATTTTTATTTTTAAAACAGATTATAATATATTGATTACATCCTGTTTAATATTCTAGAACCAGTATTTATACATAATATTAATTAATAAAATAATTCTAGTTTGTGATGATCGAAAAAATACCAAAATAATACAAACACTTATCATTAACATTTCATTTAATGAATTATATTCAAATCTGGAAAAAATTATATATAATACAATTTAATATTCTATAAGTTCATTAATAACATATAATTTCAATTCTAGACAACTATTCTCAATTTACATTATCTTTCATACATATATACAAGTGAACCAATCATGAAAACCAAGGAAATGAACGCTTTTAAATGATGAAATTGAATCTCATTACCTATAAAAAGGATATAAATGAACTTAATAAAATTATACTAAATCAAATACATTTATAAAAGGTTCTAAATTAATTAATTAATAGATTTAATTTGATTTTTTAAGATGTTAATTGCAAGTGAAGAACACTTTTATACATAAGGTAAGGGATTCTCTCTGAACCCCCATTTTTTCCTTTGGGTTACGATTTCTCTCTCATTACCAAAATTTAATTCTTAATTATTATTATGTACTTATCATATATTCTGTTTTTTATGTTCCAAACATATGTACCTAGATCAATTATTCTTTCTTTTATAGGAGAATACATGTTTCAAAAAAATTTATCTTCTTAATTCTTTCCAATAACCAAGCCCGATTAAAAGAATCTTCCCGATTTATTACCCATTTTCAAGTTCACTCTGTAATATTTTTTAATCCCCAATTATTATAATAAAATAAATAATTTTATCATGAAAATATATCTCGGTTCATTTCTAGTTTTATATAAAATATTATGCCTTTTTCTCTTTAAACGCTCTTTAATATTTTCCTTAAACCGCACTAAAATGCTTCATTTCTAATGTTTCTTAAACTATCTTTTTACATGTTTTCACTTACGTTTTCCATCACTTATCATGATATATGCCTATTTTCTCTTATTAATTTCCATTTATTATTTAAACTCATTCTTTCATGGACACCATTATGTTATTGCCTTTTATTATGCCTTATGACATTATTGTGATACCCAATTATTTACATGGGTGAACCTTATGTTTATGTTTGATTATTAATGTGTCACACATATGAATGAAAATGTTATGATGGGTTATCCCAGATATCACTCCAATGTATTGGGTAATGTTTAGTCTCATGAAACGTCAGGTGAAATGGTCTTGGTGGTTAGCCTTGACTCATTCTCCTCCATGTGCAATGGTCTTGGTAGTTAGACTTGAATCATGCTCCTCCATGTGAAATGGTCTTGGTGGTTAGCCTTCACTCATGCTCCTCAATGTTCAATGGTCTTGTGTGTTATCCTTGACTCATTCTTATGTCATGTTGTATGTTGTTTCTACATTTCTATGATTCCATGATTACATGATCCCATGTTCCATATATTTCCATATGTTTATTTGTGTTCCATGCCTTTTTATGTAATCATGTTATGTCTTCTGTCCCATGTGCTATGATTTATTCACATGATTATTCCCTTAATGGGATTTTTAGCTCATCCCTTTTTTCATCTATTCCCCAGGATATACTACACATATGTAATGGCTTAAAGGAAGTTAGGAGCTCATTATGAAGATTAAATAAAATTTGTTTTTATTTTGGTTCCATGTTTTTAGTTTTATGTATCTAATATTTCAAAGACACTCGACCTTATGAACATTATTATTTATTTAAAGGTTAGTTATACTTAAAATCATGTAATAATATGTGTTAAAGGTTAGGGCCATTGTAAAATTCCTCTTTTTTACTTGGTAGAGAGACAACCCTTACATGACCTGAAGGCCCTATGGCCATAAGCCCAATACAACATGGACTGAAGGCCTATACATGGCCCAAAGACCCTGAGTGAGTAGTCTGAATCATGACATGCCACTATTCATATGTCACATCGCCCTTTCCAGTAATCATCACACCATGATCCCTAGTTAGAAACTTGCATCACCCCCTTCCACGAACTGTTGCATTATATTGGAATAATGCATCATGGTAAGGAACCACTCATAACCATGGTGTGGGAGGAGGGTTAGATGATAGGTCTTATCACACCTATCTCTCTTTCGAGCCGCCCACCTGGTGATGCCTGTGTGACCCTTTCTTGCATCACCTACCTGTTCCTCTACATCCTCAGATCGATCACAAGTAAAGATGGTCATGTGGAAGGTCACCCCTATATCCCACATTAGTGGTCCATGGGGAAAAGGCTAGATGATAAGCGTCAACACACCTATCCCTATAATCGAGGTCACCCACCAGACAATGCATGTCTACACAACCTTCTGATTATGCAGATCTATTCACCTGGTCTTTGTAACTTCACCTTTTCCACTAGACCTCACTCAAAGACCCTATGTCCTGAGGTACTTCCACTGATGATGGCCTAAAGGCTGTATGAATTAAAGAACAATGATGGGCTGGAGGCCCTGTGGCCCATAGGCCTAATTTTGTGGCATGAAAGCTCAATTTGGGTTAATAGTTCCACTGCTATAACACATACTATAGTACTGATACAATAACTCAGAAATTCCCCATACCTGGTTTTTAAACCTAGGTCTCCTCAATGCAAGATCACATGGGTCTACCACTCGACTACACCGACAACTAAAATAGTAAATTTAATATCGATTTTTAATATTTTGAAAATAATCCCACATAAATTGAATTATAGTTTTTATTATTCTTAAATATAAGTATATATTATTTTAATATCAAATATTTATTCATTTATATAATTAATAAATTTTTTATATATTATTAAAAATACTTAATATAATTATTATCAGCATTATATGTATAATTAATATTATATACATTTATATTATTAGTAATTTATTATATATATTTTGTATTTAAATGTAATTTTTATATCCTTATGTTTACTTATATATTTATATATTGTACAAATATTTACAAATTTATTCAATAAATAATATTTCTTAAATAAAATTACCCACATTAAAATATAATTATTTAATATTTTCATTTTTATATAATAAACAATATTTACAAATATTCTTGTATTATTTTTGTCTTTAGAATTTAACTTTTTGTATGTATATATATAATTATTTTTGAATATAATTATAGAGTTATATAATTAATGAAATATTTTAATAAATATTTATTCATTTATATAAGTAATAGTATTTTTAATTATATATTTTTTTAAATGTAGTTAATAATTAATTATTGAAATAGATAGAGCATATAACCCATAGGATATTGTTCATTAATTATTAATAATAACAATTAATTATAATTTTGATATATAATTAACACAATATAAACTTATATATAATTAATCAGTAATAATAATACATCTATATGTTAGAAATTATAAATGTATTTACATTTAATTATTTAAATTCATACTTTTAATTTTATAGTTTTATAGTTAATAATGTACTGTGAAAAATTTTTATACATTTATATTTTTCATGTAGTTGATAATAAAATATTATATTATTACATATGTAATTTGTATATATTTTCTTAAAATAATAAAAAATAAGTATTATTTTAGATATAGTTTTGTTGTAAATCTAATATTAAATAGTAATATATTGAAAATAATGCTATGTAAATTAAAACATAGTTATTAATATTTTTCAATATAACTACATTTTTTATAATATTAATTATTTATTCATTTATATAATTAATAAAATTTTATAAATATTGTTAAAATTATTTATACGCAACAAGTAATTAATTATATATTATATATATATATTATATAAATTTATATAATTTTCAATTTATTCTAAATATTTTATATTTAAATGTAATTTTTAATATTTTTAATATTTATGTATACATTTATATAATTAATAATTTATAAAAAAACATATTTAATTATATCAACGCTAAATTTAGTATTGATAATTTCCAATTTAATCTTATATATCTTGAGAAATTCAGAGTTATTCTTCTATAACTATAATTTTTTTAAACATAGCGATTATTATATGTGTTAATTTAGTGTTGATAAATCTACCTATATTAGTAGTTTGTGAATGGTGTTTTCATGGGTGAAATATTTTTATATTGAAGGGATTTTTGCTGGAAATAGTTGGAGTGATAATCACATTATTGACAAGGGAAATAAGGAATTGGTAGGGAAGGATATGAAGATGAATTTTAGGGCTTCATACCATTCAAATGATTCATTTTTTACTTAGTAATGAGATGAATCATTAATAATAGATCAACAGATCATGTTGTTTCCAATTTTGATTCAATTTTAGAAATTCTGAGCATGTATAGGTTCTACTTCATTGATTGACTTGTCTTACTGAAAGGGAAAAAATATTGAAGGTTAGATGAAATTGTTAATCATGTTTCTCTTGTTTTGGGATTTTCTAATTAGAGGTTTACATCTCTTGGTCATGGATTTTACCAGCCTTTTTTTACAATGAGGAGTTGAAGCTCTAGATTGGAGTTTTGGATTTCTCTTCCTGAAACCAAACTCTCTTAATATTCATGAATGGTCACTATATTTTAATCCCTCTTTTTATAAAAGTAAACATGCATAGGTATATATACTAATACATGGATTAAATCAGGTTATTTGGTATTTAAAGATTTTGCATGACATAAATTTTGTGGTTGATGTATCTTTTTCATATGGATAAGGAAACAAAGTTAGTTCTGTTTGGGAATTTTTCTAGAGTATTAGTTAATATTGATTTAAGTGTAACATTAATTGATAAGGTCATTTTAGAAACTGTTAATAATGAAATTAATATAAATATAAAGTATGAGATAAAATATCTATGTTGGTCTGAATGCAATGTCATCAGTCATTATAAAGAAAGCTATTAAAGAAATATGGTTTGCGGAATTTTTTCTTTCTGATGCAATGTGGATAAAAATTTCACCAAGAGGGATAAATGCACTTAGCTTCATAATATAAATTTTATAGAAGGGATTCTATAGATAAAGAGTTTTAAAATTTTAATTTTCTACCAAAAATTTAGGTTTATTTCAGCGTGACTTAAAATCAAATTCATATTGATGAAACTGGGGATGAAAGGGAAAGGAATATTTAGGTTTGAGGATCCATTTCCACAGCCCATGTTTTCGGTGCTCATATGGAGGGTCTCAACACTCAGGATAGATATAGTGGGAAGGGGAAATTTGAGAGAATTTATTATAGGTCTATTACTTCGAAGGTCGAGGATGATTGAGACAACTAAATGAAAGTGCAGGATTATGCCAAACATGGAGAGACTAGGAAATCATCCCAGGTTGTAGTTAGTGTTGGTATACAAAGAAAACAATAGGGGATTGTTTATGATTTAATTATTCAGGTGAATTCATTTGATATAAATGAGGAGATGGATGGTGGTGAAGATGAAATAGTTAATGATCAATACAATGGTGAGGTTATTACTCAAGAGATTTATGAATAGTAACTGAGGCTGGAAAAAGTCAAGAAGAAGCTTGATTCTAAATATCTAATGAGACTTAAGTTCAAGAAGTAATCTCACTATTCTACTATGTCAGAGTAGAGAAAAGGGATTCAGTCTAAAGTTTTAGATTTTTTAACATGAGAAAGTATAGACTGGATGAAACCAAATTTATTGATCATACTGATAGATTAAAGGCCTTGAATTTAGTAGAAGGGTCTACTTCTCTTTCCATTTTAGTGGATTTAGGGGATGTTTCTCCCATACTGGTTATAGAAAATGGTTCACAGGACAAGGAAACAAGTGTTGATTTTTTTACACATGTTGATTATTTAGGGGGTTCTCCTAGAGTAGTGCACAATGCAGTTTTTTTGGAAAATAAAATAACAAGGTGATGTATTATCCTTTTAAAAGGGACACAAATTCTGATTTTTAAGGTAAACTCTATCTATGGAACAAAATTGAGTAGCAAGGCTTAAATTCAAACTTCTAAATTATTTTTTCTAGATTTTCTATCTTGTTGTTCCCAATGATTAATAACCCTTACTAGAATATGAAAATAATGATTTTTTAGATGATAGCCCAACCCGTATAGGGTCTAGTTCTCTTATGGAAATTTTGGTTGATTTTGAGGCTCTGAAGGAGGCAGAGTCTGAGGAAAATGAAAATTTCTGGAAAAAATATAAAACCTAGGGATGAGGATGATGTCCATGTGTGTGTGTGTGGGGGGGGGGGGGGTGGGGGTGGGGGATTCTCACTTTATGATTTTTTGATCTTAGGCTCAGAAATCTAAAAAATGGTGGGTTTATGGATATAGATAGATGAAAAGTTCTTTAGGATGATCTCTGTGATTTGGTGGGATTTGTTTCTTTCCTTTTCTTTTGTACTAGTTGAGGGAATATTTTTTTATCTTAACCCTTAATCTCTATTCTATGTTTCTATTTTTATTTAATAAATGGGATTGACCCCAACTATTTAGAGAAAAAAATATAATTATATTCATATTAAAATGAGAACTAATAAAGATTTATGCATAAGCTTAAATTAAAGATATGTAATAATAACTTTAAATTTATTAAGGCCTATAAGATTAAATTAGGAATCATGATTGCTAATTTTAGTACTAATATAGATCAATATTTATTAGAACTAAAATTGTTGATAATAAAATTTTAAATTATCAGTGGTAATGATTTTATCATTTATAGATTCCTTTTTTTAGTGCTTTTTATTAAGCACTGATAAAGTCCACAATGTCTTTTTAAAACAACTATAACTAAACCACTCATAAACCTTGTTTTTCAAGATCATGTGGAATTATTACTCTATTAAACTCCACTATTATAATTTTTTTGGATGTCTCCACTTTCTAAAATCAAAGGTATTTAGTTCAAAACTTACATTTTAATGATATCACCTCTGACGGTGATGTACTTTTGGACTGTTCTTTATGTACATGCCAACTCTATATATGTATGTATTTTCTTGTGTGTGTATCTCATGATATTTTTCTTTATGTATATACTTGTGATGTTTCGGATTTTTCTTTAGGTTTTAATAATATCTCATCTATTTTTTTGAATTTTTCTTTATTTATATATCTTTCCATTCATCCTTATAGAACCTTGTTCCTCCATACCTGCTCTCTATATGTATATATGTTTGTGTGTGTATGTATATAAATATATACCCATATCAATTTATATATTTATGTGAAAAAACACACACTCACCCAAAGATATATATATATATATGTTTGTGTTTAATATGTTTTTATATTTATTTATATATATATATATTAATTTTCTTGTGTGTTTATATATATATATATATATCTGTGTGTGTGTGTGTGTGTTTCTAGTAGGTTATGTGTTTGAAATTATTTTTTTGAAGTAAAAAAGATTTTTATTTTTGAATTAATTTTTTAATATTGTGAAATGAGTTTAAAATTACACATAAAATAGTATAAAAAACTATTCTTTGAGCCCTTATAATATTTGATAAGATTTTATAACTCCTAGAGAAATAATATACACTAGATCAATCAGGGTTTGGTATATTTAGTGTTGCATGAAAATTATACTTACTAATTCTATATTTCTTATTTTCAGATAAGACCTCTTTTTAACTTGGTTGAGAGGGAACCCTTATATGACTTAGATACCCAAAAAACATTGACCAAAGGCCTAGACACACAAAAACCTTTAAAAAATTGACCAGAATGCAATGAAACAACCCTCCACAATACCTCTTAAATTTTTACACCTAGATCACCACGAAACATTGCAGTCATCTTGTCCTTTCCCCATGTAGAGAAGCATGGGTCCTAAAACCAATGGCATGTCCACCATGTCCCCCTACATTCCTGTGTCTATTTTGAATGTTATAGGCACAATGGAAATGATTATTGGGTAGTTTACAACTTATATTTTTTCATAATATATGAATAATATGATATATACTGGAAAAATAATATCATAACCAATGAAATTAAATTGAATATTAATTAATAGAAATGTTGGGACTAAGAAAAGAGGACATTTTAACATATAATTAATAAATAATTTATTTTAAAAATAAATACCTTACCATTAATTTTTTCTTCATTTTTGATGATCATATGAATACGTCTTGATGTTACATCATTTCTTTAGAGTAATCAAGGGTATATTCCTTATAATAGTGATCTACACATGTTCTGTGAACCTTCCATCATGAACGTAGAATCTTATAGATCCTAGTGCGAATGGTTCTAACACTTTCAGTATTTTATATTGATCATAACAGAATCATTCAATGCAAGAAAGATAAGGATAATATCTATATGTTCTTGAGATAATTCTAGAGGAAGATACCTCTAGGGTTTGAGAGAATCCTCTCTAGAATTCATTGTGCACAAGAATTAGAAAAATGGACAGGGTTTTGAAAAATTTTCTAACCAGGTTTAAATAGAGCCAAGATTAGAAAATAATACTTTCACATAGGCTCTCATTATTTTCTTAATCCTTGATGAACCCCATGTTTAAATAAAAATAGAATTATTTTTATTTACTTGACATGTGTTAAACTCACTAATAAAATAATTTTTTTGCTTTAACAAATAATTTAATATTTATTCAAATAATATTTAATATGAAATTTATCATTGAACCATTAGAATAAGTATACTAATACTCAATATTTATTAGACCTTAAATAATGACTAATTAATTAATTTAAAAAATATCACTACATTATTTTCCAATAAATAAATAAATATTATATCTACTTAATTAGTGAATTAATATTTATTAAATTTTTACATAACAAAAAAATATTTTTTTAACTTTTAAAAAATCAGAATAAATAAATATTATATATTCATGAAATTAAATAAATAAATACTAGTGAATAAATATTTATTAAATATTCAACTCACATATATATTCTTTTGAATAAATTACCACTGAATATTTTTTATCAAACTAACATAAATAATTATTAAACCATGTATGGGAATAATATTACTCCAACATGTTAAATTAATATATAATTTAACTGAGGTTCTGTATAAACTTAGTGTGTGATTCTCTAGTCCCCTTTCTCAGCACCATCAGGTTACACCACCTGAAGTCCAAGGTCAATATCTAACAAAAAATTAAGGATCCCATAGGGAAAGAAGTTAATATCATAATTACATACAACAACCTAAAAATATAAACTATGTAATATAATTTCTTTATCTTAATATCTCTAATCAAGTTGGTTGCATACTAATGTCATTAACCTATGTGATCAATTTATTTTTCATTGAATTTCAAAAAATTAACTCACTAATATAATTCCATGGACATGGAATCAATTAAGAATTTACATTCCCATCAAAGTCCATGGGATATAAACTTGAATTCTTGAAAAAAAGAAACTAATCCTTTCTCATATTATTAATTAATACAATATCAATCATGATGAAACCAATATACCCACTTCATAATAAAAATATATAGTTATATTTTAAAATAATACATCAAAGTAAAAAACTCATGATATGCATTAATAACAACATTAAATTCTAAGGACCATTTAAAACATCTATACATAGAAACATCCAATGAAACATATAGATGTGTACTTCCTACCATTGGGCCACGTTATCATAATCTATTTTTTTAATATTACTAGGGAAGAAATTTATAAGAAAAAGTTTCAAAGCCTAATGAACCCATACCCCTCGATAGCCTATATCATTTTCTTTTAATAAAATGGTATCATCTAGAAATATAATTTATCTTTAATAATAGTATCATGGAATTTCTAGGTTCTCATCATAGTGGGTAACTACTATGACCTTTTATCCTGAAATGTACACTTAGGATATTATCACATTAAATTTCACAAATAATAATAATCATGATGTGATAAAACATTATTAATATTCAAAATACTTGAATTCAAGTCATCATAATGTACATAGAAGTTGGTTCATGGGAACCAACTGCAACACAATCTCATTTTCACTAAATCCAACTTCTAATAACCTTTAGTCCATTTTCTCTCACATGATACTCATTCTTATACCGAGATAAAGCTTTAGTCAACAGAGTTAACACATTTTTTTTCACGGAAACTCCACTGCGACCACACCCATATGAGAAGAATTATTCAAGAAGCGATAATTCTTGATTATGTGATTCATCCTTTGACGTGAACTTAGATCCTTTGTGACCTCCACCACTGTAGTATTATCATAATAAAATGTGATAATGTCTTTACTATTATTCACCACACTGAGATCTTGGATAAAGGATTAAATAAAATATGCTTCATTAGATTCATTTGAAGACTCCTGGATTCTACTATAGAATTAGTGAAAACTAGATGATTTGAACTCTTCCATATCACAACTAATCTGTTGAGGCAGAAGAAATATCCTGACTATGACTTCAAATCATTTTTATCTATTTAGAAACTAGCATAAGTATATCCATGAATACTATCTTCTCATCTACTCCACATTCCAAGAACATATCCTTAGTACACCTCAAATACTTAAGGATATCCTTAAAAATAGTCCAATGCTATTCTTATATATCATATTGATATCTATCTACCATGTTCAAAGAATAAGAAACATAAATCTTAGTACATAACATGACATAAATGATATATCCTATCATATGAGTTTATTATATCATACACATTATCTCTCTCATATTTCATCCAAGGACACATTTTTTTGAGAGATGTATACCATGTGCCACTAGAACCAACCCTCTCTTGTATTCTTCCATACTAAATCTCTTTAGTATTTGGTAAATGTAAGTACCTTTTCTGAATCCAAGTAGCCTCTTAAATTTATCACAAATGATATTGATTTCAAGAATGTCGACTGCTTCTACCAAGTCCTTCATAGAGAAACATTTGTTTAACCTGTAATTAACTATTTGTAAGACTATTATGTCAACTCCAATAAGTAATAGGAATCAACATATACTACTAAGAATATGAACTCACTCATAATAAACTGCTTGTAAACACATGGATAACATTTATTCTTTATGAAACTAAAATATTTTATAACTTCATCGAATTGAATATTCCATGACCTAGATGTTTGATTAAATCCATAAATGGATATTTAAAACTTGAATATCTTATTTCCATTTCCTAGAGCCACAAATTCTTTAGGTTGTGTCATATATAAATCTTCTTGAAGATTTCCATTAAGAAAAGTTGTTTTGATATAGATCTACCAAATCTCATAATCAGGGAAAACCTCTATGACAAGTAAAATTTTGATAAATTTAAACATGGAAATTGGAGAAAAGACGTAACGAACCATGTTGATAGTTTTTAAGTTTAATAGATTTATTAAAAATAAATAATATATGGTTTTGAATAAATTTATCAAATTATTTTTATTTGTTTTAAATGATAAAATTAATCAGTATCTAAATATTTTTTGGGAAGTTAACAACAACAACAACAACAACAAAAACAACAAAAACAATAATAATTGTATTATTATTATTATTTGTTTTGAAGAAAAATAATGAAAATATAAATGTGCATTTAACAATTTTTGTTATGGTAGAAATATTGGTTGGGTTAATATTTATTGGTGTATAATGTAATAATAGTGATATTATTTCCTGTGCTAAATAAATACAATTATGTGTGATTAATAACAACGAATTTACTGTTATAAGTATTTAATGAAATTAAATGTTGAAATATTTATGGTGGTAATGATGAGGAATATTTAATAATAATAAAAAATTATTGTTGTTATTATTATTATTAAATTGTTAAAATAATATTTGTGTGTGATAAATTAAAATGCAAATGTACACACACACATATATATACACACACATATGTATATATGTATATATATGGGTCAATATATAAGCTGTAAATACTTGGGTTACTTTTAATATATATATATATATATATATATGAGTTAAATATATATATGTGTGTATATATAAATATATGCGAGTCTGTGTGTGTGTATATATATATGAGTAGGTGTGTGTATATATATAATGTGTGTATATATGGGTTAAATATATATGTATGTATATATATGTGTGGGAGTATATATATATATATCTGTGTGTGTGGGAGTGTATTTGTATTTGTGGGTGTGCGTATATATATAAAATGTGCATATATATGGGTTATATATATATATGAATGGGTGTATATATGTATATGTGGGTGTTTATATATATAATGAATATGTATATATATGGATGAATTTTAATATATATGTAATGAATGGTTAAATGTGTTTTAGATGGAAGAGAGGAGGGCTTGGGGTGTGGATAGGGAAATTGTAGAGTAATTTAAAGTGTCATACATGTAAGGAATGAGGAGAGAGAAAAGTATTAATTGATGAATTGAGAAAAAAATATATAACAGGGAAAATGTGGAGGTGCCTAAGGGAGTGTATAGGTGGAATTCATCATCCTCCTCTTAACAACCCACCTCCACCCATCTCTTATATCCTTTATTTTATCATAAAAATTTCTCTTTTCAATATCTCCTCTGATATTGATTAGATTGTTGTGCCCTTAGTGCCATTGGGTTCATCTCGATGAGTAGAAATTAATCCCTATGATTTTTTTGACAGCACTGAGGTATTTTATTTTGATTTTATTCAATCCTATTTAACATTTTAAATATCTTAGTTAGGGATAATTATTACAAAATATTTATTCAATAGGATAAATCTATTAGTGTTGTAATTGGACTCGGTTAGTGACCCTTATTGTTGGAATATTATTTCACATAAGTTAAGAAGAACATGAATTTAGCTCATATTTTCTATGGGTTCTTGGCATGTTTTTTGGCATGCATGTGTAGCCTAGTGAGACCTATGTTTGATTCTTGATCACATGAGGTGTGTGTGTATCATTGTTATAACCTATGTTTTATATTTTATTACATTTTTATTATTTTGTTTTATGATTATGTCTTGATACAATGTGATTTTGATCTATCATTGGTATCTTGTATCTCATGTGATGCTCTCTATCATCTACAGTAGAGCATGAAGGTCGAGCCTATTTGGACCATCCCTTGAGAGGGATGTGTTAGACATTGGTCGGCATGTACTTGGGATATCCCAATAGACAAGATGTGTCACATATGTTTATGGTCTATATTTTTAAGGGGGATGTGTTATAGAGATGACAAATGTTTCTTCTAGAATGATGCCGAAGAAGGTAGAGTCAGTCTTTGAGGAACCAATTTTTTTTATTCTTATGTGATATATTATTGATTATATTTTTTAATTTGTTTACTTAAATGACATGAACACGTATATCTTATTCATTGATGATAAGGGTCATTGGTGGTGTCATACTATGTGTTGTAATCACACCCAACTCAATCATTTTAGTGAGCTTGTAATTTTCATGAATAGGGATCCATTAAAGGGTAAAAACAGGATATGGAAGATTCCAGTTGTACCTTAGGCTGGATGTTGCTATTTTTTCTTATTGGCTTACCAATATATGGGATCATTTTTTAGTTTTGTTTATTTACATAAAATTCCATACAAATACTACATGGGATTGATTTTATTTTTTATTTGATGATACTTTGATGGTTATTGATTTATCATTTATTTATTGATCATTGTATTTCTTCCATTATTGTACTCTGATGTTTACTTGGTACCGTGGGCATAGTCTCCTCAAAATGTTCTACAGGCCCTCACCACTAGTTGGAAACCTCTTTCATATGTAGAGATGAGCATGATGACATGTGGCACCCCCATCTTAGACCTAGTGGTTCAGGTCAGGGTGCTAAAAATTATTTTATCTAGTTAATTACATGGAATTTTTAAACCCTTTATCCCTTCATAACAACCTGACTTTTTCATACATGACTATTTCATAATTTTTAAAATAAATAACATAATAGTAATACATTCTAGGATTGAAAGGTTTAATATCTTGGTAAAATTAGGTTCATACATCAATTGTACATATTAAAAAATAAAAATTATTTCATCCCATATTCATAGTCCTAAATCTATCATGTACTCCTTAGAGCATGTAATCACCTAGGGATATACATCAAATATATGGGTAAGATAAAATACTAGTAAGGGCAGGAATAAAAGGGAAGGAACATGATACATAAAATAGTTTAAAACATGAGTGAGAATAATCATTATCATCATATCATATGTAAAGGATCACCATAAAAATAAAGAGGGATTCATTTTAAAAGGATCATGGAATGTTTCATATTAATAATAATGATACATTATAATAAAGTGGTCAAATAACACACATAGTTGTGAAAAAATATAGCATCATGTTCACTCATAACATATGTGCATAAATAATGACATCATAATTGTGAAAAAAGATAGCATAATGTTCTTGCATAATACATATAATATCAAGAGATATATCACATTACCCAATGCATTGAAGGGTGATATAATTATAGCCCTTCTCACCACTATATAAAATGTTCATGATCATGCATTCCACATGGAAAGAGAACATATAACAAATATAATCCTACATTAAACCCATGGAAAATAATTTATTTCATAAATATTTCATAAATAATATATTAAATAATATATTAAATAATAACATTTGTGGTTTTCAAATGAATAAGGGAGATCATATTTTTTCATAAAAAATCATCATTCTTGAGTAGATAAGAAACAACTCAAGAAGAGTCAACGCAGTATTTTGGAATATATTACTATTTTGAAAAATATTTGAAATTTGATTAGAAATCATTTTAATATGCTATAAACATGTATATACTTAGAAATAAAAGTTAAATAATAATGAAAATACATTTTAAGAACATCATAGGAATATCCATATTAAAAATAAAGTGAAAGAGTTGGGTTTGATAATTCACTTTCCTTAAATCCAGTTATGTTTCATTTTACTTACACCTCATACATTATAAAATCATGTTTGTTAACATATTAAACAATAAGTTAATTATATTAATTTATTTCACTATTTATCCATTATAATTATTGGATTTAATTTTATAATACTCTTTGTTAAATTTGAATTGTTTTGATGTCATGTTTTTATTAAATTATACAGTCTTGTTTCAATTTCTTTATTTTTGTTCATGTTAACTTATATATGGTTAAAATTAATTCCAAAAGATTAAAATAAATTTAATTAAATATTTATATATTATATATAATTCATAATAACTATCCAATAATGTGGTGATAATTAGAGATTTGACAATGTCCTCGTAGGTAGTTAACTGACTGCTAACGAGACATTATCAAAAGAAGAGGAAAGAGAAGTATGGAATATAAATATGTAATAAATATAGTCATTATAATAGGTTAACATACTTAATATAATGTTAAAATAATACATAATTAATTTTATAAGATTTTTATTTGAATGAATTGAGGAAAAATGATTAAGAGAAGAGGAAAATGAGAAGAAAAGTTGATGAAACCTTTCCCTCTTATCTATGTTTCTTTTTCTTCCATGACACTAAAATACATGAATTCTTGGAGTTGAGTGACTCCAAAACATAAATAATAATGATAATGGGATTAAGATTGGGAATTTGGGAAGATATTAGGCTTTGGTAATTAAGAGATATGTGGTTTTCCATGGAGAGGTAGAGGTGGTATTTATACTTGAGGAGAGGGGTATTTATGAGAAAAAATATTAAATAAAATATAGTTTACATGGTAAATATGGTAATAGTGATATTATATGAATTTTAAGTCATATTTGAATAAAATTAAATAATTTTATGACTTTAAAAACTTTTAAAAACTAAATTCATTAGTTTATTAAAAAGAAAAGTGAAAAATGACAAATTTTTATTTTAATGGAATTGTAAATCATTTTAGATTTTGGAAAACACTTGTTAGGTTTGAAATTTAAGTTTTTTTTTATTTTTAAATGAATAATGTATCTTGTTAAATGAGTTTTTGGTTGATCCAAAATTTATAGAATTTATTATGTCATTATCACCTCTTGGATAATGTAATTAAAATACAATGATTATGTAAAAATAATATTTTTTTACTATTCACTTAAAAAAATTGTATTTTTTCAGAAAGTAACTAAAAAATAGACCATAGAAAATTTTTATGGGATGATTAAAAAATGATATTAATTTTATAAAAATCATTTCCTAATATAGGTAATTTATTTATTAACATAAAAAATGTGATTTTTTTAAATACATTATTTTTTTAAAAAACATGCTTATAGTTTCTTTGACTCTTTAAACTTGATATTTATTTTATATAAGTATAATAATTATATTCTCTCAAATTAATTAGTATAAATATTATTAAAATGAAATTTTATTATTTTTAGGTTAATTTACTATTCTAATGGTTAAGTTACTATTCTTAATGATCATATTACTATTAATAATGGTCTAGTTACTATTCCAACGGTCATATCACTTTTACAATGATCACATTTACCTCATATAAATACCCTTTAATCTAATCATTCAAAATTCACCTGAGTTACTCGCAAAGTTATTTATTTTCATTTTCTAAGATTTCAATTTTTTTATCAATATTTTGTTTCTTTTCCATAGTGTTGTTCATGGGAGAAATAATTTTAAAATATTGGGATGATCCAAATTTTCACATTCTAGTTTTTCCCCATTATAATATTTGGAATTTTCATGGGTTTAATTACTGACTAATGTAACAATATAAATTAATGAAATAATTTTTTGTTTACTTTATATGAACTACATACATATAATAATGTAAAATATATTATAACACAAATTTATTCCAATAAAAATATCATTTATAAAGTATTGGTCATTATATTATCCTCCATTTAAAAATTTCATCCCAAAATTTTCAACTCATATTCTTGATTGATAATATATTAGGGTACTTATGTTTTTTTATTTATTCAGGTTCCCATGCCACCTTTTGATATTTATGGTTTCAATACAACACTTTAACAAGGTGGGTTTTATTATTATATATAAATTTGTTTCCATGGTCTAAGATTCTCACCAACTACACCTCATAATATTTTTCACACTCTAATTGTCCCAAATATGAATTTAGTATATTTGAGGGATTGGGTATGTAATTTATTAGGAGAGATATATAGAAAAAATCATGAACTTAAGCCATGTTTGGTGAAAGTGCCAGATGATAGGTCACTTATCCTATCTGATCAATGATATAAAAGGGTCCAAAGTACATAGGACTAGGCTTTCATTTTTTTCAAACTACATGAATATCTTACATGGTAATATTCAAAAGAATTTTTTCCACCAAATTCAAACTCTAAGCCTCTTAGATGATTGCCAAAATTTTTATTTTATAAAATCTAATCATCTTTAATGTGTTTTAGAATGGAATAAACCTTATCTATCATCTCTTACCCAAGATTGGGTCCAAGAATATTTCATTCACCAACTTCATCCCAAAATGTTGGTGTTCTATATCCTTTCCCTTATAGAGATTCATATAGATCCATTTTAATAACAAAGTGGAAGCTCTTGTTGTTTTATAACTCAACTAGTGGGAGATGGTTATCCCATCTTCCTTTAAATTACATTGATAAAGATATTAGTGTTGGAGTTGGTGGTATAGAACCAAATACTTTGTACTTTATTCATTAAATAAAAGCCTTATCATATCTTGATTGATCTTCTGCGTGACATGTCATGTGATAATGTCCTAAGGACAACTGTTGCATTAAATGGTCGTAGTGGATCCCTGCTATGATGAGAACCCGGAAGTTCCATAACACTGTTCTTGAATGTATGTTCTATGGCCGGATGATATTATTTGAGGGAGACAAATAATACAGGTCATTAGGGGTGAGGAATCATAAAACTTTGAGGCACCTTCTCATGGTGTGCGCCCTTGGTAATATCCAGGAGGATATTATGAGAATGAGACCCGCCAGTAGGAAATCCACATTTCATAGTGTCATTTGATGTTCCTATCTGCGTACGTGTGTATTGGTCCTTAGACTTTAAGATTATTATTAATGGGTATTACAACTCACACACTTAGACGTATTGACAAAAACTATGATGACACACTGTTCGTAGCGAGGTAGGATACGTTGGGTGCGTCACGAGTAATACCGCATTAATAGATAATGCGAGAAAGGATTTTTCCCTTCTGTTCCATAACGGGAGTAGATATATCAGTCCCTTTGATGGAATTGATATAGCCTAAATAAATCCATGGCCATGGTAAGGAATGGACAAGTTCAATTCCAGGAAGTCAAAGAAAGAATAATCAAGCACATGGGTTGATGGAACTAGCATGCAACCCGCTTGATTGGAGATATCGAGACAAAGAGATTATATTACATAGTAAACATTCGTAGGAGGTGACACGTCATTGAGGCGTTAACTTCTTTCTCTATGGGTGCCTTGGCGTGTTGCTAGACGCTAACCTTGGACTTTAGGCAGGCTCAGCCTAATGCCACTGAGAAAGAGGCCTATAGGGTCACACACTAAGTGTCTCCATGTATCTCAGTTAAATATTAATTTAACAAGTTAAATAAATATCATTCCTGACTGTGGTTTAAAAATTATTTAAGGATGTCTGATCACATTTATTTTGACACTAGTTATTTGAGAGAATATATTGTGGATGAAATTATATATTTATTAGCGAGTAATTCAGTTACATTTATTTAAGAAATAAATACTCATTTCTCAAAGTCTAATATATGTGGTGGAGAAAAATGGAAAATAAAAGTACACGCCGTGTATATTAAATATACACGCCGTGTAGTTTTATGGAAAACAAGTACACGCCATGTATTAATTATTACATGTCGTGTAGTTTTTTCAGTTGGGATTTTGAGGATTTAATATTGTTTTATTAAATGATATTTTTTATAATCAGTGTGGGCGCATGTGAAGGAATTAATAATTCAACATGGGGGTTTTAAATAAGAGTTAACGAAATAAATAAAACGCGTAACACATTTATTTATTGTTATAACTCTATTAACCTCAAACCCGATTATAAATATCCTCACAACCCCAACATTTTAAAGAGCCATTGTTGTGCACAACAGATTTGGAAATACTCTCAAGCCAAGAGAGAATTCCATTTCCACCAAAAATGCCCTCAAGTTACGAGAGAAAGATCCTCCATCGGATCAAGGCGGTCGGAGGCGGACATTGCAAGCAAAGGTTCTTCCGCGCTAGCACCCGGAGATCCCTTTGGCGACGTTCGGAGATATGTGAAACACGTGTGGATCACCGCTAGAGGAATCCTACACTTGGATTCTATGACGCCACAACAGTTCACCGAATCATGACCGGACACATAAACGAAGAAAGAATTCCAACGAGGTAATTCTTATGAATTAATTAAATTAATTATAATCAACATATGATGATCCTACTCAAGGGTTCCGGGACTCTTCTTTTCTTTTTGTTCTTCGTTCTTTTCCGAAGATTCAGTGTTTTATATCATGATGGATCTCGGATTGAACATTGTTTAATGTTAAAATTAAAGTTGAGCAAACCCACTAATGCGCTTCCGCTGCGCTCGGAACCTAGAAGTGGTATCAGAGCGGGGTCATATCATTAATTATAACTATTTAGTTTTTCTTTGGTAATTTATGCATTTAATAATTTAGTTATTTCAATTCAAGTTTAATCGTTCTGAAAATCTGAATATCGAGATCTATTCGTCCTCCATCATTTCTCGTTCACCTCACAGAAATGAATTTTTCTTTTAATTTTGATTAAACTAAAATAGAGGAACTCATCCGGAGGAGCAAACATTTCTGGCCGTATAACACCAGAATACACGGCGTGTATTCAGAAGTACACGCCGTGTAGTCTAGGTTCAATGCATTGACTGATCCGCCAAATCAGGCCATGTATTGGATTATTTCTAAGAATTTAGGACACCGTGTGTTGACCAGAAATAGGTGGCACATGGTTTCTGGAATACACGCCGTGTGGTCCAATGAACACGACGTGTAGTCCCTTCGGGTTAGGGTTGGGTCGTGTACTCCGTACAGGGCCTACCCGGCTGGAAACCGTGTAACGTGAAAACTACACGGTGTGTGTCCCACTGTACACGCTGTGTACTCCGAAAATTTCCGAAGTACATTAACACGCCCTGTCTCCGGGAGTGTACTTCGAATGGACAGTGAAGAAAAGTACACGCTGTGTAGTCGTAACTACACACCGTGTACTCACCCAAATTACACAGATTTATTAAAATTTATTATTATATTATACAAACCCTTGAGACGTGTACCATGGTGCAGGCGTAAAGCTGAGGCACAACACGTGACAGGTGTTTTATATATATGTGCTTAATTTAACATCTGTGTAATAAATTGGAATTCACCAGGTTGCCTCCAAGGTACAAGTTACGTACAAGGATAATTTTAAATGAATTTATTTGTTTAATATTATGATGGATGAGAATCTCAAGGAAATTCAGAAAAGGGATTTAAGATAAAAGTATTGATTAATTAAATATAATTAATTGATTCGAGCATGATTTATCTTAAACAAGAACGATTAAAGAATTGAATGCTAGTTTTATTTTTTCGTAAATATCTTTTCTTTTATGGATGATCATGAGATAGACCGAGACATTTGTATGTGAATGGTTTCTTTTAATTTATTTATTTAAATTAAATTTGTTGGCCTGCGACCATCTCCTCATTAATATGTAGGGCCTGTGCGCCCAAGGATTCTTTTATGTAAAAACCTCTTTTACCCCTCACCTGCATGTGAGATAAATGCATATGTAATGGATGGAGATCCCAATCTAGTGGAGGTGGCTCAAGTCAGGAGACAAGGTGAAACCAATCCAAGTAGATACAAAGGTGGACAGGTGGAAAGCTGTAAACATGAACCCGAAAGGTTCAAGGTGTTTCTCCCCTAGGTCTTGGGTTAGTTTATCAACCGCTAGATAAACTAACCAATAGAAAATCTAATGATCATATCATTTATTTTATTTCTGTCAGTTGTATGGTTTATTTATTGTGGGTGTGTTGTCACAATCACACAATTAATGAATTAAACGAGCATGCAAGATGGAACTAAAATAAAACCGGCTTATACATAAATATTATCTTAGACATGGTTAATAACTTAAGTATATCCCACTTAATATTAAAAAGCTTGTAATCAAAGATAATAAAATGGAAATTTAAGTATAAGGATAAAATCCATCAAAATAAATATTAAGTCGGCATAGCCTTCCATAATCTTGGTTAGAATCGAAACATAGTTCAAAGTGCTTGACCAACCCTAGTTGGGGTGCTTTCAATTATCGGGGAATTCTAATTCAAGGTTTTGGGTTGACTTGACTTGGTTCGCATCAAGGGTTGACTGCCACAGCAGGACTTGGTGTGACCAAGAGGCAAAGGTTGAGGAAATCCAAAAAAGGATTTTAGGATTGGGGAGTCCACTCAACGGATCAAGGAGCTGCGAGTTAATGGAGTTGGCATTTGGAATGCATACCTAAAACCCTTAAAGTTGCTTAACCAACCCTAGTTGGGGGAATGCGAAGGGAAATATAGATCCTTTCCAGTAGAATATTCATGCAACAGAATATTCCAAAGTCAATGGTGAGGGCTATTGGATTTTGATAAAATAGTGGGAGACTAATAAGTATTAATTTATTTATTTGTCTCAAATTTTGTAATAAAGTACTAAACCTTTTATCATTTTAATTTGTAGAAATGGAAAGAAAATGACTTCAAACATATCATTGCACACCATACTCGAAAAAGAAAACCTTCTCACCAGCACCAATTTCCAAGAGTGGCAGAGACGTTTACGCGTCGTCCTTTGCCATGAAAGGAAATTATATGTACTGGAAGAGCCTATTCCAGTTGCGCCTAGGAAAGAGGCTAGTGATGAGGAATTATCTATCTACATGAAACACATGGATGATGCCACAGATGTCCAGTTTTTCATGCTATCGGCCATGTCTAATGAGCTCTTGAAGCAACATGAAAACATGGATGCTTATTGCATGATGTATCACCTTAAAGATCTCTACCAAAAGAAGGAGAGACAGGAGAGATATGAGATCTCCAATGCTTTGTTTACCATGAAGCTTGGAGATTCTGCGCCAGCTGGGCCTCATGTAGTCAAGCTTATTGGCTACATTTAATGCTTGGACATCTTAGGGATTAAATTCACGGATGAGTTGCATACAGATCTCATCCTATCATCACTTCCCAAGACCTTATCTATCTTCATTGTCAACTATAAAATTAGCAGCAATGAGAAGAGTCTATCGGAGCTTCTGACCTTGATTCGCCAGGTAGATAAGGACATGGGGCATGAAAAACCCGTGGTCCTTATGGTGAACAAGAAAAGGAAGGAAAAGGAAAAGGGGATAAAGACTTATAAACGGTCTAAAGCCCCCGAGCACCGTCCCTCCAAGAAGGGGAAGATCCAGAGGTAGGGTAAGGAATGGGAGGTAGTGTGTTTTGCATGTGGAAAGCAGGGCCACTGGAAGAGGAACTGCACCCAGATGCGTGGGGACGCTAAAGGTGCATTTGTTATTGAGTGAAATCTTCCTATTTCTACAAATTGGGTATTAGATACAGCTTGTGGGGCTCACATCTGTATTTAAATGTAGGAACCAAGTAGATTTAGAAAGATCGCCAGAGGAGAGGTGGATCTTCGAGCTACCAATGGTGCAAGGCTGGCTGTGTTGGCTATTGGCGACTACCACCTCTCATTGCTGACTGGGATGATTTTGGTTTTACATAACTGTTATTATGTGCCTAGTGTTACCAAGAACATAATTTCTGTATCTTGTTTGGATATGGATGGATTTGTTTTCAAATTTGGAAATAAGGGTTGTCTCTTTTATAAGAACAACATATGTTATGGTATGGAACATTTAAATAATGGTTTGTATGTATTGAATTACGAAAACCAAGTGTTGGCAATCGATAACGAAACAAACTCACATGACTCATACATCACCCAGTTATGGCATCACCGCCTTGGTCATGTGAACGAGAAGCCTCTGAAAAAGCTCTACCAAGATGGCTATTTAGACTCTACTGAGCTAAAACCACTTGATAGATGTCACGCTTGTTTACAAGAAAAAATGACCAAGCCGCCTTTTGGTGGACAAGGTGAAAGGGCCATAGAGCTTCTAGGATTGGTACACACAGATGTGTGTAGACCATTTCCAGTAGAAGCTAGAGGTGGATATTCTTACTTAATTACTTTTACCGATTATTTGAGTAGATATGGCTATGTCTACTTAATGAGGTATAATTTAGAGTCCTTAGATAAATTTAAGAAATTCAAGAATGAAGTAGAGAATTAGCTTGGTAAGAAGATAAAGAAGCTTCGATCAGATCGAGGTGGAGAATATTTGAACCAAGAGTTCATTGATCTTCTACGGGAGTTTTAGATTCTATCTCACCTCACTCCACCTTATACACCATAGTGGAATGGTGTTAGTGAAAGGAGAAACTGCACCTTGTTGGACATGGTGAGGTTGATGATGAGTCATGCGGATCTTCCATTATCTTTTTGGGGATATGCATTACAAACTACAACATACACATTAAACCATGTACCAAATAAGGCGGAAAATGGAATTATATCTGAGTTATGGAATGGAAGGAATCCCACTTTTCCGCACACACGTGTATGGGGATGCGAGGCGTTTGTTAAGGCCTTCTCAGGAAACAAAATAGCACCCCAGGGCACGAAGTGTATCTTTATAGGATATCCCAAGGAAACGAAAGGATATTACCAATATAACCCTCAAGACAAGAAAATGACTGTCGCCAGAAAATCCGTCTTTCTTGAGAGGGAGCACATCCTCAAGAAGGATAGTGGGAGAAAGATTGACTTCGACGAATTTGATGCTCAAGATACACAGGAGTTGGTATAGGAACAAGTTCCACAGGTCCTCGTGGAAGAGGTTCTAGAAACATAAGTACTACGTAGGAGCTCAAGAGAGGTAAGGGAACCAGAGAGATTTGGTTTCCTAGTCACTGAGGATGGTGAATCATTATTGTTGGACAATGATGAACCTCTCTCCTACAAGGAAGCAGTAGAAATATCATAAGATGCAAGATGGCTAGAAGCTATGAATTCAGAGATGGATTCCATGTATTAGAACCAAGTTTGGGTTCTGGTCGATGAGCCAGTTGATGTAAAGCCTGTTGGATGCAAATGGGTATTCAAAAGAAAGCTGGACATGGAAGGTCAAGTCAGAACCTATAAAGAAAGGCTAGTGGCTAAAGGATTCAGACCGCGTCAAGGAATTGACAATTATGAAACCTTCTCGCCAGTTTCCATGTTTAAATCCATAAGAATCATACCTTCCATAGCAGATTACCATGACTACAAGATTTGGCAGATGGATGTCAAAACAACATTCCTTAACGGGAACCTTCAGGAAGATGTCTATATGACACAACTAGAAGGGATTGTGACACCAGGTGAAGCCAAAAAGGTTTTCAAGTTGCAGAAATCCATTTATGGATTGAAGCAAGCATCCAGGTCATCGAACATTTGATTTGATGAAGCCATAAATGAATTTGGTTTCATTAAGAACGAATGTGATCCATGTGTTTATAACCGGTTTAATGAGAATGCGGTCGTCATCCTAGTGGTATATGTTGATGACATATTGCTTATTGGAAACAACGTACCAGCCTTACAGTCAGTTAAGGACTAGTTGAACAAGTGTTTCTCCATGAAGGACTTAGGAGAAGCAGCCTACATTCTAGGGATCAAGATCATTCGTGACAGATCCAAGAGGCTGCTTGGACTAAGTCAGGGTATATACATTGACCAGATGCTAAAAATATTTAGTATGGAAAAATCCAAGAAGGGATTGGTTCCAGTGTCACATGGCTTACATCTTTCTAAGAAAATGTGTCCCCAGGCACAACAAGAGAAAGATAGGATGAGCAAGATCCCATATGCTTAGGCTATTAGATCCATCATGTATGCTATGTTATGTACCAGGATTGATGTTGCCTATGCACTGAGCATGGTAGGCAGATATCAAGAAGATCCAGGAGAACAACATTGGACTGCTGTTAAGACTATCCTTAAGTATCTGAGAAGAACTAAGGATATGTTCCTAGTGTATGGAGGAGACGAGGATCTTGTCATCAGAGGGCATGCTGATTCTGGTTTTCAAATAGATCATAATGATATGAAGTCACAATATGGATATGTTTTCTATCTCAATAGAGGAGCTATGAGCTGGAAGAGTTCAAAGAATCCAGTTGTATCCGATTCTAAAGTGGAGTCCGAGTATATAGCGGCTTCTGATGCAGCCAAGGAATCCGTCTGGATTCGGAACTTTGTCCAAGATCTTGATGTGGTGCCTAGCAGTAAAGATCCCATTACATTGTATTGTGATAATACTGCAGCGGTGGCTCTTTCAAAAGAACCAAGGTCACATCAACGGACAAAGCACATACTTCGGAAGTATCACCTCTTGTGGGATTTCTATCAAATGGGTGAAGTTGCAGTGAGTAGAGTGTCCATGGAAGAGAACGTGGCAGACCCCATGACTAAAGGCCTATCTCAGCAGAAGCATGAATATCATGTGAGAGCTAGCGGGTTAAAGGTTGTTAGCAGTTGGCTCTAGTCCAAGTGGGATTCTGTTAGAGTTGGTGGTCTAGAACCAACTACTTTGTACTTTATTCATTAAATAAAAGCCTTATCACATCTTGATTGTTCTTCTGCGTGACATGTCACGTGATAATGTCCTAAGGACAACTGTTGCATTAAAGGGTCGTAGCGGATCCCAGCTATGATGAGAAGCCGGAAGTGCCATAACACTGTTCTTGAATGTATGTTATATGGCCGGATGATATTATTTGAGGGACACAAATAATACAGGTCATTATGGGTGAGGACTCATAAATCTTTGAGGCACCTTCTCATGGTGTGTGCCCTTGGTAATATCCAGGAGGATATTATGAGAATGAGACCCGCCAGTAGGAAATCCACATTTCATAGTGTCATTGGACGTTCCTATCTGCGGACGTGTGTATTGGTCCTTAGACTTTAAGATTATTATTAATGGGTATTAAAACTCGCGCACTTAGATGTATTGACGAAAACTGTGACGACACACTATTCGCAGCGAGGTAGGATACGTTGGGTGCGTCACGAGTAATACTGTATTAATAGATAATGCGAGAAAGGATTTGTCCCTTCCGTTCCATAATGGAAGTAGATATCCCAGGACCTTTGATGGAATTGATATAGCCTAAATAAATCCATGGCCATGGTAAGGTATGGACAAGTTCAATTATGGGAAGTCAAAGAAAGAATAATCAAGAACATGGGTTGATGGCACTAGCATGCAACCCACTTGATTGGAGATATCGAGACAAAGGGATTATATTACATGGTAAGCATTCGTAGGAGGTGACAGGTCATTGAGGCGTTAACTTCTTTCTCTATGGGTGCCTTGGCGTGTTGCTAGATGCTAACCTTGGACTTTAGGCAGGCTCAGCCTAATGCCACTGAGAAAGAGGCCTAGAGGGTCACACACTAAGTGTGTCTATGTATCTCAGTTAAATATTAATTTAACAAGTTAAATAAATATAATTCCCGACTGTGGTTTAATAATTATTTAAGGATGTCTGATCGCATTTATTTTGACACTAGTTATTCAAGAGAATATATTGTGGACGAAACAATATATTTATTAGCGAGCAATGTAGTTACATTTATTTAAGAAATAAATAGTCATTTCTCAAGGTCTAATAAATGTGGTGGAGAAAAATGGAAAATAAAAATACACACCGTGTATATTAAATATACACGCTGTGTAGTTTTATGGAAAACAAGTACACGCCATGTATTAATTATTACATGCCGTGTAGTTTTTCCATTTGGGATTTTGAGGATTTAATATTGTTTTATTAAATGATATTTATTATAATCAGCGTGGGCGCATGTCTAGGAATTAATAATTCGACATAGGGGTTTTCAATAAGAGTTAATGAAATAAATAAAACGCATAACGCATTTATTTATTGTCATAAATCTATTAACCTCAAAACTGATTATAAATATCCTCGCAACCCCAACATTTTAAAGAGCCATTGTTGTGCACAAAAAATTTGTAAATACTCTCAATCCAAGAGAGAATTCCCTTACCACCAAGAACTCCCTCATGTTATGAGAGCAAGATCCTCCACCGGATCAAGGCAGTCGAAGGTAGGCATCACAAGCGAAGGTTCTTCCGTGCTAGCACCCGTAGATCCCTTCGGCGACGTCCGGAGATACGTGACACACGTGTGGATCACCGCTAGAGGAATCCTACACTTGGATTCTAAGACGCAACGACGGTTCACCGAATCATGACCGAAAACATCAACGAAGAAAGAATTCCAACGAGGTAATTCTTATGCATTAATTAAATTTATTATAATCAACATATGATGATCCTCATCAAGGGTTTCAAGACTCTTCTTTTCTTTTCTTTCTTCATTCTATTCCGAAGATTCATCATTTTATATCGTGACGGATCTCAGATTGAATGTTGATTAACGTTAAAACTAATTTTGGGCAAACCCACCAACACGCTTCCGCTGTGCCCGGAACCTACACTTAGTGTGTCCTAAAGTGTCTAAATGGTCATTTCAGTTTTTCCATCAATTTGGGGGTGATAGGACATACTGAAGTTAAATTCAGTATTTAGAGCATGTTACAAACATCAACAAAATTAGTGGTGAACCTTGGATAATGATCAAATACAATTGAAAGTGGCTCCCCATATAGCCTCATCACATTACATATATCTTATTAAGTTGGCCAATTTATAAATATTTCTTTATAGTGATAAAGTGAGTAGTATTGGCTAGTCAATCCACAATAACCCATATCACATTGCTTCCTTTGGATGTCTTTGGGATAATAGTGACAAATTATATGGTGACATTCTATCATTTCCATGTGAGTATGTGAAGTGGTTTCATTATACCCTCATAGTTCTATCAATCTTGTTTAAATTACAGACATACTAATCAATTTGAGGTTTACTCATCAATATCATTATTCATACATTCCCAATAGAAGTAATGTTGAAGATCTCAATACATCTTGGTACGTCTTGGATGGATAGAGAACGACAAGTTATGTTCATTATCCAATAGTTCTTTCTTTATTTTAGGTGATTAAGGCACAAAAAGTATTATTATAAACCAAATGACACCATATTCATCAATGTTGAATTCATGAAAATTATTTTCCATTGCTACTATCACCTTATTTTGGGGCTCCAAATCATCCATTTGTGCCTCCTTGGTCTTCTCTTGGATAGATGGTTGGGAAATCATTTAGGTAAGGTATGATTTCTTCCCTATTCTTAGGATTTCCAGATCTATCTTTTCATATCCATAAATATGGGGTCTTTCTCAATCCACATCATGGATAGTGTATTAGGTTATTTTCTTCTAATAGAATTAGTTATCTTATTCACCTTTCCATGATGGTAGTGAATAGAGAAATTATCACCCTTGATCAGCTCTAGTGGGTCTGGTCCATTCTTAATTACCTTTATATTTGTAGGTTCTATATAAATTCCATCACTTGTGATCACATGCCCCAAGAATGTGACTTGGTACTCCCATAATTATCAATTTTTGAACTTATCTTACAACATCTAATTTACTAATGTCACCAATACAATACTTAGATGCTCTTCATGTTTCTTCTTTATCTTGGAGTAAATTAGAATATCATCAAGAAATACAACAAAAAATTTAAGGTAGTCTCTAAAAAATATATTCATAAAAATCAATGAAGACTATGGGTGAATTATTAAGACTAAATGAAATCATTATAAACTCATAGTGTCCATATCTCTTATGTAATACGTTCTTCTAAATATCTTCTCTATTCACCTTTAGCTGATAATATCCAAAACAAAGATCCACCTTTGAAAAGTACTAAGCTCCTTAAATTTGATCGAACAAGTCACCAGTCCTTGGAAATGTATACTTGTTCTTTATGGTGATCTTATTGAGCTCTTGAAAATTTATGTAAAACCACATAGATCCATAATTTTTCTTTACAGAGAGCATCATATCACCCAAAAGTGATGTACTAGGGCGTATTAACCCCTTATTCAAATTATCTTGTAGTTTCTTCTTTAACTCCTCTAGTTCTATTGGGGTCATCCTATAGGGGATTTTAGAGATATGAGTGGATTTAGGTATGTGTTCTATTGATAACTTTACCTCATGATCTATGGTAAATATGGGGAACTCCTTAGGAAATATAATAGTATATTTCCTCATGTTTAATGCTTTCTTTTAAAACAACCATTTGGGACATATATATTTATTTACTGGGTATCAAAACCCACACCATAGAGGGATTTTATAAAAGAGATTCATGATATTGCTTGCATTTGTACATGAGTATGAAATGGTTCACAAAGTAGAAAGGGATTTACTTCTCCCAAGAGTTAATGTGAAATCTATATAATGAGATGTAATCCAAGCCCAATATAGTGTCAAATTCCACTAAGAGAAGGATTATGAGATTCACTAGAAGATTATTCTTACATACATTATTAGGAGAAGAGTTCAATACATGGATTTCAATGATGGAATTACTATGTGTTTTTATAGAAATATCTACTTCAAGGTATTGAGGATTTCATTCAATAATTCTAGAAAACTTATTGTATATAAAGGAATCTGTAAAACTAAAATAAAATAAACCTTTTTCTATTCTTGAGTAAATAGTAAGTGTACCTTATACGACTTTATTTTCACATTCCATATGAATGGTAGAAATGAAATAATATTTCACTTAATCCGTCAAATATGGTGGTTACTACTACTAATTACCCTTGAAGACCCATAGTTTAGTGCATTGGATTTCACAGTTCCATTGATCCTTACATTTAAGAATTCAACCATGGGGGGGGGGGGGGGCTTTGGGAGGTGTATTCCTTTCCTTCATCACATTGGTCATCTTGTTCATGTCTCTTCGAAATTCACGAGTTTGGTGGACCTGTCACCAGTACTTAAAGCATTTACTCATACCTCTTAGCGAATTTACATGATGATTCTTTCCACATATTTGACATGTTTGCAGCTTGATCTTCTTTCTTCCTTTATCATTCAACCCCCTACTTGAAAATTTATTCTTATCTTGTTATATAAATATCTATGGGACCATTCTCTAAAGTAAATCTCTAATTTGAGAGAACATTGAATTGATTCTTCATAACACCCAAATTTTCAGATAGCTAGAGCCTTTTGAAGATGTGATTTTAAAACACTAAATAATATATCTATTTTTCTTCAATTTTTGACAATAAAACATTTGGGGTATCGTTCAAGAATTTTGAAATTTTACTTGTAATCCATGAAATATTAAATCAACTTTTTATTAATCTCTATAAATTCTCTATCCATCATTATTTGAAGAGCATTATGGAAATACTTATTAAGAAATTTATTCTTAAAGTATTCCCACTCCATTTCTTCTATTTTATATATTGGATTCATATTATTTATCAATTCCCACCATTGATCAACTTCTCAATATAAATGATAGATGACTAGATAAACTTTCTTCTTCTTTAAATAGTGGAACATAGAAAATATCACTACCATTAAGTTAACCTATTGTTTCACTACAAGTGTATTGGAAGATCCCTTAAATATTGGTGGTTGTTGATGCATAAAGGAATTGATGGATAGTTTCTTCTTTTTGGGTTAAGGAATACATTCCACATGGTTCAATTTATCATTAATATCATGAGATAGCTGGGTATACACCAACATAAAGTTTTTAACTCCAATTATCATTATATTGATAATATCATTCAGATAATCATTGCATTATCCCTCAAATGGGTTGTTGGTTTGGTTTCTCTTGGTTCCAACTATTTTATAAAGTAAAAAAGGTTTGAATAAAATGTAAGTAAATAAATAATGAATAAATTATTTATTTCCATGCACAGATCAATTTTACTATCATATATTATGGTATCCCTATATTTAGTATAAACTTATCATCAAAAAATTATTTTAGGATCATGTACTTTGATCCTTTTAAATATTAAAGAGTAAGAATTACATTAGTTACATATCATTTATAATGGTTTATAAAAAAATATAAATCTACTAAAGCATATCATTCTAGAGTGTCAAACCAGGTGTGCAGTAAGGCCTACTACTCATGCCCAGGGCATAGATTGGGTTAATACCCAACTAGCCATTTTTAAGGTTATTAAACCAAGGTAAAACTATACCAAAACCACATCCACTTATAGTATCCAGATATGGATATAATTTCTTTGAGACTACACACTCCTTAATTTACCATAATTTAGAATGTTTCCTTATATTTAGATCTATCCTCATGGTTTTCCACTATTGTTTTCTAGTTCTAATTCCTAAATTAACTAAACCGCACTCTAATAAAAACAATAGTAACCAAAATTTTTGAAACATGAATATTACATCATTTTTAATATAAATAACATAATATTAATATATCCTAGAATAAAAAGTTTTAGTATCTTAGGGAAATTTGGTTCATCCATCACTTATACACAATTAAACATAAAAATTATTTAATACCTTCTTCATAGTCTTTATAAAGATATAATTTTCTCCTTAGTACATGTAATAACCTAATAGATATTAAAGAAAGTGTGATTTAAAATAAAAGTAAGGGTTGAAATAGAATGGAAGTAACATGACACATAAAATAGTTTGAAACATAAGTGAGAATAATAATATCCATCATATCATTTGAAAAGGATCATCATAAAAATCACGAGGCATCCATTTTCAAAAAGGGAATTAAATGTGGAATATACATAATAATGAAAAATCATAACATAGTGGTCAAATACTATACATAGTTGTGAACAAATCTAACACCATGTTCATGTATAACCTATGTCCATAAATCATAACATTAGATTTTTGATCAAATATAGAATCCTGTTCATGTATAATACACATAATCTCATGTGCTATATCACATTACCCAAATAATTAAAGGGATATATAATTATGGTCCCACCCATCACATCATAAAATTCTCATGATCATGCATGCTACATGGAAAGAAAACATATAAAAATTGTAGTCATGAAATGAAACCCTTAAAAGGAATGGGTTTCATAAATATTTCATAAATAATATATTAAAAAATAATATTTGGGGTTCCCAAATGAATAAGGGATATCATATTTTTGCATAAAATATCATCATTATTGAGTGGAGAAGAAACAAACCAAGAGGTGTTAATGCGATGTTTTGGAAGAAAAATCCATTTTGAAAAATATTTGAAATTGAATTAGAGATAATTTTAAAATGGTGGAAATATGTATATCACTAGAAATAAAAGGGAAATAATAGTGAAAAGAAAATTTAAAGACATTGATATAACATCCTACACCTCACCTATCGGATTGGGAAGAGGCGATGGGTGTTACTAGCCTCGGGTGACATTCCCAAGACACCAAAAAATGATAATAAATGTTGAGGGATTCATAAATAGTTGGGGGATGATTTTCCCTTTAGATGATAACATCCAAAACATAATAAAAAAACACTATATGATGCATGAGTACAATAAAAAAATCCAATAAAAAATCCCAACAAAATAAAATATCAAAGTAAAAATGGAATCAAAGTGACATAACCAAAGGAACCGAAAGACAACAAAACCCAAAGACACCAAAGACACCAACCAAAAACTACCAATCTACTCCAAGATCCTAATCCACATGCCCATCCCAAGGTATCAAGAAGCATTAATAAAGAACTAGGATACCTTGCCTTTACTTATGTCTTGATAAATAACATCTATAAATGAACCATCATTCCAAAGTAGGGGGTGAGTATAAAACTTAGTAGGATTTATCCAATGACTTCCCAAATCAGGAAAATATTATAAAACTTGTTAGTAAATTTTATTAAAAAATTTAATCAATGAAAACGGTTTATTATGAAGCCATAAATAAGTTTTTTAAGGTAAGAATCAACAAGATATCACAATCATGTTTCAAGGAATATATCAACATACAATTTAAAAACATTTATCAATTTGTGATTTGGAATATAATTTACCATGTCCACACACATCAAAAACACACACTCACACACACAATCTTGGTGTTACCATTGATAGTGTAACTTCACATCCATACTCCTTACCTTTTATGGTGGTACTTTATAACTGTTATCTATCCCATTCAATTCATGCCCGACCATTTTTCCGAAGTCATGTAAACCCATTTCAATAAAATCATTTTTAGATTTAAAATAATTTTAAAAATAATTTACTTTCATCAAACCATCCATAATTTTAAAATCACCATTTCAAAATTATAAATAATGGGTTTTTCTAAAAAGTAATCTAATTTCCATGATTTTCAAAACCATAATTCAAATGATAATTTACATCAAATAAAACCACGATTTACACAATAATTTCAAGAAATTTAGTCAATTTGAAATTAATCCTTCAAGTTATAGTCATGTAGAGTCAAGAAATAATCCACCTAGATCTAAAAATTTTGCGAAAATGAAGAATGTTAAGTCCACCAGGATAGATACCGTAAGAGGGGGGGGGGGGGGTGAATCAGGGTATGACAGATTAAAACAACTTCCCATTTGATCTTGTTTTACTATTAGACAAAACCCTCTTCTCTCTTCTTTCTGTTTCAGAGTATGAATAAACCTTAAAGAATTCACAAGACACAACAATTTTTACTTGGTTCACCCTCACTGGGCTACGTCCAAGGAGCATACACCGGTAGTGTGCTGATACCAATTCTACTATAAGAAAACTTCTATTAACAAGTTTGAAGTGGACTCACTGTCCCTCCTAGTTTACAACCACTCACAATTTTGAGAACTCACTACTCTCTCAACTGAAGTGAACTCACTGCTTCTTCAGAAGATCCACTCACAGTTTATAGACCTATAGGTCTCTTCATTACCATTAATGAATTCATCCTCCACTGTATGTAGATTCTCTATTGAAGTCCAAAGTTCATCCAATAATGAATACCCCTTTTCCCCTAAACATTGGGCAACAACCTTTGGAAAGTACCTTTGCAAAGCACCTTACTTCGTGAAGCTCCCAATTTTTGAAGCTCAAACAAGACTTTGCGAAGATCCCGACTTTTCGCGAAGCTTAGGCCTTCGCAGAGCTTAGGATATCACAAAGGTCAAGTTTTCACTGAGGGACTTCCCTCATGAAGCTCATTGAACCAACGTGAATCACCCAACTTTCGCAGAGCTAGAATAACTACCACGAAGCTCCTTCCTTTAGCGAAGCACACTTCCTTCATGAACTACCTTCACGAGCCGAGAGAAAAATATTTTGTTTGAAAACTCTCTACTTCTGCTGAGGGGGTCGAGGACTATTTATAGGAAATTCCACTAACCCTCAAACCTTCTGTGTGAAGTCAGCACCACGTCATTACAAATCGTGAAGCTCTGAAAATTCTGTCAAAATTCTGTCAATATCACGAAGCACCATGGAAATTTTCCAATCACAAAGCTCATAATAATCACAGAGCATCCCATAAATTTCTTAGCGCCTTCTCCACGAAGCTCTACTCGCAATTCCCTTCACCGCTGCAATGCTCTTTGACTCTGCCGTTCATGAAGCTCGTCCTAATCGCAAAGCATCACTGTCAACATTCTTCTGGTCTTTGCGAAATCCAATCCATGAATCTTATCATCACGAAACTCATGAATTTTCTATATTTTGATGATATTTTCAAGGAAATCTATATTTAGTGATGGTCACCAAAATCCAATTTTGGGACCCCAAAAATTTGGCAAACACTAGAAAATGGCGCCACCTCATATCTGTTATTTTTTGTACCACCTCTAGATCATCCATTCATTTTTCATGGTTCTTTGTTAACATGAATTGCCAAAAAAATATCTGGAACTTGAAAATTCACCATGGAAACCTTCTTTGTCAACAAAAACAATCAACCCAAAAATTATACAATGTTACCTTGAAGGATTTTTGCCAAACAATCTCCCCCTTTGGGTTTGTTGACAACTCTTCTCAGAATGATTCTTTTTCATGTTGGTACCTCACTAAGTCTCCTTCCATCATCAACCATCCTTCACCTCTTGAGATTCATATAGCGAACAAAGATTCACTCACCACATACTTTAAGCCCATATGAGCAATGCTCATCATGAGAAACAAGAGTAGTATGAAAAGTTCATCAATGAATCACTTCATTTCAGACACCATCCGTTGACACCAAACTGATACCAATTGCCAAATTGATACCAATTGTTGATCGATGGAACCCTTCTCACGCCATTCCAACATCACTCTTCTGCTTTTATCACAATCCTTAGCTATTGTGATATCTATACTTTGATTGATCACTTTTAGCATCATCAGATTTAATACTCCTACTCCCCATCTTATTGCTCCCCCTATCTCGCTGCTCTACCAACTTCCCCCTATATCATACATGATTTATCAAATAGCCACATTGTCTCCCCCTTGAATAATCACCGTTTTATCCCCCTTTGTCAATGAACCCAAAGGGCACTCCTTTGCGGTCTGTAACTGGGTAAAAACATATATTAGTACATTAGGGAAAAACACATCAAACCTCAGGGAGAGGGGGTCCCACATCCACACGTTTTCAAGTGCAGGGAGTCGACTGGACTCCCAGAGCCAGTCGATGCCTCTCAAAAGCTTCCTTGGGTAAGGCCTTCGTCAAAATGTCTACAACCTGTAGTTCTGTAGGCACATACTCCAAATTCATGATTCCTTGCTCAACCTTCTCCTTGATGAAATGATACTTTATCTCAATGTGCCTTGTCATTGAGTGATGGACGATATTTTTGCTGATATTTATAGCACTTGAGTTATCACACTGGATTCTGATCAGAGATTTCACTTCAACTCCCATATCATCAAGCTGCTGCTTCATCTATAATAACTGTGTGCATGATTAAGTGGCCGAAATATACTCAGATTCTACAGTGCTTAATGAAATGAAATCTTTCTTCTTACTTAGACAAAAAATACATACTCCACCAAGATAGAAATCACCTCCTGACGTTGATTTCCTTTCATCTACTAAACCTGGCCAATCTGCATCAGTATATCCCAATAACTCTGACTGAGATTTATCACTATATATCAAGCCAAAATCCACTATTCACTTGATATACCAAAGTATTATTTTCACTAAAATCATGTGGATTCCCTTGGGATTACTTTGATATCACACTACTTGGCATGTGGTGAAAACAATATCAGATCTCGTCACTATCAGGTACCGTAAACTCCCAATAATCTTCCTGTATTCTGTGATATTAACTACTTTTCCATTATCATCTTTCGATAATTTCATCCTGGTTGCAACTGTACTCTTCATCTCCAAGGAATTTTCCATTTCAAATCTTCTCATAACCTCCTTGGCATATTTGGATTAAGAAATGAATGTGCCATTGCTTCCTTGTGTCACCTGTAAACCAAGGAAAAAGGTAAACTCGCCAATCATAGACATCTTGAACTCATGTTTCATGAATTCAGAAAACTATATGCACTATGATTCATCTGATCTGCCAAATATTATTTCATCGACATAAACGAGAACCATCATCCTTTGATTACTATTGTTTTTGAAATAGATATTGTAATCAACCCCCCCTCGCTGGAAACCAAGATTCTTCACATACTGATCAAGCCTTGAGTACCATGCTCTAGGAGATTATTTCGGCCCATAAAACGGCTTCTTCAGTCTGAAAACCTTGTTCCCATCCTCATGAATGAGAAAACATTTTGGCAGCTCAATATACACTTCTTCCTCCAGAACTCCATTCAAAAATGCAGATTTGACATCCATCTAGAAAACTGTGAACTTCAGTTGCACTACAATGGCTAGGAATAATCTGATTGTCTCTAGTCTCGCAACCGGTGCAAATGTCTCATGAACATCTATTCCATCTATATGGGAGTATCCTTTACACACTAGCCATGCTTTGTTCTGAATCACTGTGCCATCTTCATTCATCTTATTGTGATAAACCCATTTAGTCCCGATGACATTCTTATTTTCTGGCCTCGAAATAATCTCCCATGTTTGATTCTTCTCAATATGATCAAGCTCTTCATTCATTTCCAGAAGCTAGTTTTCATCTTTAGCTGCATCAGTGAAGCATGTTGGCTCAACCTGAGATAGAAAAGATGTCTCCTAAAACGATTTCATTCTTCTTGTATGAACTGGAGCTGACTGATCACCAATGATATTCCGCCTATCAATTTCAACTCGAATCCTTTGATTTTGTGGAGGTACAGATTTTACTTCCTCATTCTCATCATCAATATCTTCTTCTAAATCAATATCATCCACTTCTAATTCACCTACGTTGCTTCCTTCGTCATCACTCTCATTAGGTAATTGTTCACATCACTGTTGAATGAACTCCTCATTATCCACTACTGTGACATCATTTCTCTTAACTACTTTTCCCAGCCTTTGGTTAAAGCATTTATATGCCTTGATTTTTCCTGAGTAGACAAGTAATATCCCCTCATATCCTCATGACTCATATTTCCTATATTTTTCCTTATTGAGGATATAACACTTACTTCCAAATATTCAAAAGTATTTCTCTGTTGGATTCTTTCCATACCACATCTCGTACTATGTATTTCCTTACTTCGGACACAATAGAGCCTTGTTAGGAATATAGATTTATGTCAAAACTGCTTCCTTCCAAAATTTCTCTGGTAGGTCCTTTTCAATGAGAATCGTTTTGGCCATGTTGTTGATGATCCGATTTCTCCTTTCAAACACTCCATTTTGTTGGGGATTTCTCACTGAGGAAACTTGATGCCTTATCCCATGTTTCTCAAGATAGTCTTCCACCTGACTATTTGTGAATTTCGTACCATTATCATTACAAAAATTCAGAATTTTTTTGTCCAAGAATCCTTTCAAAATCCCTCTGGTACTGTTTTAAGTAGCTGAACACATCTGACTTATGGGAAATAAAAAATACCCATGCCATTATACTATAGTCATCAATGAAAAGAACATATTACCTCTTATCATCAATTTATCTTGGTGTGATAGGCCCCCAAACATCAACATGCGCTAATTTGAGCACTCTTGTTGACTTCTTTTCCTTTACCTTATACTTATTTCTGATGAGCTTCCCTTGTTGGCATGCATCGCACATGTGAGTACGATCACGTGATAGCTTAAAAAGGTCTCTTGCAATATCAAACTTTACCAGATCTTCCAGGGATGGTTGGCATAGATGACCAAGTCATTTATGTCCCAACTTGTTTTCTTCTTCTCTGGACAGAAAGTACATATCTTCTTCTCCACTTACCAGGTATAGATTACCCTTTGTCCTTTTCCCTGTAGAACTACTTCCCCGTATCTTCCTTTGAAGATACACATCTTATTAGTAAACCTTATAGAATGTCCTAAGTCACATAGATGACTGACGCTAAGAAAATTGTGATTGAGGCCTTCTACTACTAATACATCAGCATGTCTCATCTCTTTTCCCCTAAACTTGGATTTTCCCGAGCCAATAATCTTTAGGCCTTCATCATTTACAAACCTGAAAACTCCTTCTTTATCATATTTTACGCCTGTAACAAGATCCTTATTACCTGTCATGTGATATGTGCAACCACTATCAAAGATCCACACACCAGAGCGATCTGATGCTTTAAGGGAAATATCTACCACCACTACCTTCTCATCATTTTTCTTCTTGGTCCATATCTTTGCCTTCACACATGGAATGGATTGCGACTTCTGATCTTTCTCAGAGTATGATGGACCGACTTCATCTTGAAAAGCTGAAAATCTATTTTTCATTTTCAACTCACCTATTGGTTCATTGATCGGCTGCTTGCGAACATTTTTATTCTGCTTTGGAATATTCCTCTATATGGTCGAAGTGTAGTACCTAGCCATGTTCCCAAATCCTCCACACTAAAAATAGTGTCCTTAGAAATATGTTCTGGAGAACCGTTCTCTGTTTAGCTGCCACCTTTGTTCTTGTGCCCTTCGATGGATCTTAGCTATGGAACACACATATTATGAATGTTCAATCTTTCCACAAAAATAACACCTGATATAAGGTGCATTCCTTCGTGTCACTTCTGCACTGCGAGTTTCCCATTGGGATCTCTGAATATTCTTATTTTTCTTTGTACCCAAATCAAAATTCAATCTATAAATGGGTGATTGTGGTATGGCATCAGTATTAATAGATTTCTATTTTTGATCAAGTCCCCCATCTGTCTTATCATCTGAACATAATTGATGCTTCCTTTCCACTGAACCACTATTCCCTGCTTTCAGTTTATCAATTTTCTAGGTGATCTTCTTTCCTGATGTCTCAGCAGGATTCAAGAGTTTTTCTTGATCCTCAACCTTTTTCCACAAACCGACAAATTCTCCTTCAATTGCTTTAATACACTTGATTTGATATTTCCTTTTTTTATTCAAGCCATAGATCTCCATTTTCTGTTCTTGAATCTGGATTTTATACTTACTAATTGATTCTAATCCCTCTAGTGTTAATGACTTGAGTTTCTCAATTTCTTCCATCAACTCAGACTTCTCTTCTTCCTGCTGTTGCATATAGAGTTTGGCATCATGAAAAACTTTGTTAGATTTCTTTTTTTGGCTCTCCAAACATCTATCTTTTAAAGTGAAGCCTCTAAGTCTGCTTGCATATCAACTATTCCCTAAACTTCTTCTTCATATTCATTATCTTCAGTTTAATTCTTCTTATGAGAACTACCGATAACTGCCACCATAGCATTTTCTCCACAGTCTCTGCAGTTCTCTCTCTCTTCAACCTCCTCAACCTCAGACCCGTCTGAACTATCACATTATTTTGAAAGAAGATTCTTTTTCTTAATGAAATTTATCTTGAACTGTTTCTTGCCTTTCCCATAGATTGAAGTATTTTTTTTGGGAATTTCAATTTCATCGACATCATCATCTTCTTGGAACTTTTTGGGGAACCTTACCACAAGATGTCCAACCTTTCCACAACGAAAACATGCTAGTGGAAGTTTCCCTTTAAACTTTCATTTTCCTCTTTGAAGGTTTAAGGAGAGGAATGACATCACCTCATTTGTCTTTTCTTCTTCTTGATAATCTTCAATGGTGAGATTCTTCATGGCCTTTAATTCCACCTCTTTGGATTTCCCCTTTTTCACAGCATCGTTATCATCATTTCTCATTTCATAAGCAACAAGGGTGGTGTGCAGGTTATCCAATGTTATCTCTTTTGGTTCTTTATCTTCCAAAATAGAGACTTTCATATTGAACCGAGGTGGAAGTTTCCTCAAGATGCAATTCACAATCATTATGTCTTCAATAAATTCTCCAAGACCCCGCATGTCTTCAACTAAAACATTAACCCTGTCAAAGAATGCATGAACAGACTCATTTGGGTTCATTCTCAGATCTTCATACTTGTTCCACAACACTTTCAGATTTTCCTCTCTAACCTTTGTATCTCTTTTATATATGTTCAATAGATTTTCACACATGGCATGTGATGTTTTTCATGAAATCACCTTCATATAAATATAATTGGATAGGGATCCCCCTAAAGCATTGATTCCCTTTGCATCAGCATCCAAATATCTTCGCTCAGATTCTGATAGTGCTCCACTATTAATATCAGCGGTGATACCATGCATTGCTGCTGTAAACACATCCATTCCCAAATATTGGTATTTGTGGTGCATCTTATTTTTCCATAGATTAAAATTTTTCCCATCGAAGATCGAAATCCCTTTATGATTGATGACCACCATTTGAGAGAGAAACTGATATCAACCTGCCTCTGATACCAATTTTTAAGTCCACCATGCTAGATACCCTGAGGGGGGGGGGTGAATCAGGGTATGAAAAATTAAAACAACTGCCCCTTTTGATCTTGTTTTTCTGTTAGACAAAACCCACTTCTATCTCCTTCCCATTGTAGAGTATGAATAAACCTTAAATCATGCACAAGACACAATAATTTTTACTTGGTTCACCCTTACTGGGCTGCATCCAAGGAGTATACACTGGTAGTGTGCGGATGTACCAATTAAACTATAAGCGCACTATTTTTAACAAGTTCGAAGTGGACTCACTGTCCCTCCTAGTTTACAACCACTCACAGTTTTGAGAACTCACTGCTCTCTCAACTGGAGTGAGCTCACTATTTCTTCAGAAGATCCACTCACAGTTTATAGACCTGTAGGTCTCTTTATTACCACTAATGAATGCATCCTACACTATATGTAGATGATCTATTGAAGTCAAAATTTCATCAACTGATGAATACCCCTTTGTCCCTAAACACTAGGCAATAATCTTTGGAAAGTACCTTCGCAAAGCACCTTACGCCGTGAAGCTCCAAATTTCACGAAGCTCAAACAAGCCTTCGCGAATATCCTTACTTTTCACGAAGCTCAATTTTTCACAGAGCTCAGGATGTCATGAAGCTCAAGTCACCGCAGAGTGACTTCCCCCATGAAGCTCACTGAGCCAATGCAGAGCACCCAACTTTCGTGGAGCTAGAATAGCCACCGCGAAACTCCTTCCTTTCATGAAGTACACTGCCTTCACGAACTAACTTCACAAGCCGAGAGAAAAATATTTTCTTCAAAAACTCTCTACCTCTCTTAAGGGGGTCAAGGCCTATTTATAGGCAATTCCACTGACCCTCGAACCTTCCATGCGAAGTCAGCGCCACATCATCACAAATCGAAAATCTCCAAAAATTCTGCCGAAATTCTCTCGATATCACGAAGAACCATGGAAATTTTCCGATCACAGAGCTCATAGTAATCGCGGAGCATCCCGTAAATTCCTTCACACCTTTGCCATGAATCTCCACTCACAATTCCCTTTTCTTCCACAATGCTCTTCAACTCTGCTGTTCATGAAGCTCATTGCAATCGCGAAGCATCACCGTCAACATTATTCTGGTCTTCGTGAAATCCAAGCTATGAAGCCTATCTTCACAAAACTCATGCCTTTTTCATATTTTGATGAGATATTCAAGGAAATCCATATTTCATGTTGCTCACAAAACTCCAAATTTTGGACCCAAAAAATTTGTCAAACACTGGAAAATGACGCCACCTTGTATCTATTCTTTTTTACCACCTCCAGATCATTCGTTACTTTTTCATGGTTCTTTGTCAACATGGATTGTCAAAAAAAATCTCTGGAACTTGACAATTCACCATGGAAACCTGCTTTTTCAACAAACACAATCAACCGAAAAATGCTACAATATTACCTTAAGGTATTTTTTCCCAAAAAATAACAACAACAAAAATTCAATAACCCATCTTAGATATTCTAGATCTAAACTTAGATCATGTTTCCTTCATCCAATTTAACAAGATCTCATCATGAAATCCAACAAAGAACCTAGATCTATCCTCTAAGGATTAGATCTAAGGTTCCAATAGAAAGGAGGAGAATATATATAAGGAAAATTATGAAGAAATGGCAATTACTGATGACTCTAGATCTCCAATGGACTTTGGATCAGCTAAAAATTTCTCAGGGATAAAATAGAATTGCCTCTAAAGCCTTGGGAGGAAAAGGAATTCATATTATGGTTAAATTAGAGAAAAATCTAGTTATTAAGTGGCTAAACCAAATTAGATCCAAAATTTTCAGATATGAATTTCACGGTGCATGGTTAGAAAAAAATGTGCTAACCATGCACAAGATAGTATCTCAAGCCCCATCTCACAAAATTTTCTCACATGATTAAAAAAACTATGAACCAAACATGTGGTTACCCACTATCTAAAAGATCATAGTTTCTTTTAGGCATCCATATAGTTTGGCCAAACCGTGCACTAACCATGAACCTTCCCAATGTTCATTATTTTCCCTTTCATAGTTTCCTCTAGGTGTTCCATTATTTCAACTAACCATGCTCAAACTTTGCACCACCAGAAAAGCCACCAAAGCATGCCAAAATTCTTATGACCCTCCTAAAACATAAACTAAAAATTATATATATATAAAATACATAAATAAAGGGTTAAGTGATTAAAAATGGTGGTGATACATTATCCCCACCATTGGTCTTTCTGTCCCCAGAAATTATAAAAATAGAGTTGTCTAGGAAGAGTTCTGTCCATTTATCCAACATTTCCTTTTCACTTCCCAATGATTCCTCCTAAATTGAACTAGACATACACTTTTACCATGAAATAATTTCTATTTCCTATCCAAAATCTGTAGTAGCACATCAACCAATGTATTATCCATATCTAGGCCAACATGATCCCATAAAATCATATGTTTAGGATTAGGTTGATACTTATTCAATTGAGATACATGAAACACATTATGCACTGAACTGAGCCTTGGTGGAAAATTTAATCAATATTCCACATCACCAATCCATTTAAGTATCTCAAAAGGTCATATGTATCAAGGAGATAACTTACCATTATTACTAAAATGATGATTCCTAAACCTTGGAGATATTATCAAGAAAACATGATCACTCACATCAAATTAATTCTCACCTATTTACACCTAAATTAGTGGAGAATGACAATGAGGCCCATAAAATTCTTCAAAAGGATCCATATGTATCAAGACCTGATAAATTTTTTTATAATAAAACTCCAAAAACAGTATTTCCTCCTCCCATGAGCCACAAAAATCTATTACACAAGAAATAATAATGTTCTATGACATTTAGATCATCCTCTTAGATTGTCCATCGATTTTATGATGATACACCATTCTCATAGTAAATTGAGTCCTAGAGGATTACTATAAGAATTTCCAAAAATGAGATATAAACCTTGGGTCTCTTTTAGATACAATCAAGACTATAACTCCATGCCTTTTTACCGCTTCTTGGATATTTTTTTGACAATTCTTCCATTGTATTGGATTCACAAATAGGTATGAAATGGGTTGACTTTGTGAGTCACTCCACTATAACCTATATATAATCAAGTTTCATAAATATTCATGGTAAACTTATCACAAAATCCATGGACATATTCTTCCATTTCCACATCAAAATTGGAAAATACTACAGAAAAACCACTGGTTGTTCGTGCTCTTCCTTAACATACTGATAGGTGAGGAATCTAAAAAAAACTCAACCACTTTTCATTTCATGCTAGCCCAACAAAATTGTACTTTAAGTGACTTATAAATTTTATATATTCTAGGATGAATAGTGAATCTCTAATGGTGGTAAGAATGAAGGATTTATTTTTGATAAGCCAAAGGTACGTCCATCGGATCTCAAAACATCAACACTGATCTTCTGTTAAGATTGCATCCCTCAACGGTCTCCCGACCATTGAGTTTTGAACTCATATAAACACATTCATAATTAGATTTATATGCCTCTTTAACCTTCTCAACCTAACTAGGAACAAAAGAAACCAGAAATAATACCACAAAACTACATTGGTCTTTATATTCCAAGTGCGTATCGACAATCACCTACATTAGCTACTGTTGGTCTGAATCATATTTCTCCAACTGACTATATGGATTTCTGATTAAGTCATCTACCATAGATTTCCTTTTACCTTTTGTATACATTAATTCATGGTAAAACATTTTAAGATAATCCATCCAACTTCTTTGTCTCAAATTCAAATATTCTTGTGAGAAAAAGTGTTTCAATCTCTTATGATCTATAAACACCATAAATTTCTCACCAATTTGGTAATGACATTAATTATTCATGTCATGTACCATAATAGATAATTTCTAATTGTGTTTTGGGTAGTTTTTATCATGAAACCATAACTACCATGAGCTATAAGAAACAACATGATCTCCCTGCATGAGAACTCACCCCAACCCAGATCCTAAATAATTACAATACACCACATATACTTGTTCCAATTCTAGTAATATCATGATTAGTGATGATGTGACACAAAATTTAAGATCTTTAAAAGGATTTTTTACATTCATCTTTCCATTGTAATGGAACACTTTTCCTTTTCAAATATATCATTAGAGTAGCTAGTCATGAGAAGTCATAAAAAAAACATCAGTAATAACCATCCAGTCTAAGGAAATTGTGTATCCTAAATACATTATTTGGTAGTTTCCAAGAGATAAAAACCTATATCTTTTATATATCCACATAAACACATTTTTCATAAAAACATGGACAAGGAAACATACCTTTTGTACCCAAAAATCACACTTTGAAAGTTTGACCTACAGAGGATGATCCCACAAGATACCCAACACTATTGCCAAATGTTGCTCATGCTCATCCTTTTTACTAGAATAAACTAGTATATTCATCCAAAAACACAACAAAAAAAGTATCTAGATACTTTTGAAATATCCAATTCATCAATAAAAAAACACCTGGTTCATTCATTATACCAAAATGGATAGAAACAAACTCATAATGGCCATATTTTACTCTAAAAGCTATCTATGGAAATATCCTCCTCTATAACTCATAACAGGTGATATCCTGAACAAAAGTCAATATTAGAGAACCATTGAGCTCCGCTAAATTGATCAAATAGATCATAAATGCATGGAAGATGATACCAATTCATTATCATAACTTGATAAAGCTTATGATCATCTACACAAAGTCTAAGAGTTCCATCCACCTTTTTTGAAAAAAATGGGTACTACCCATGGAGACATGCTTCGTTAGATGAACCATTTACTTTCTAAAGATTCTAACCGATCCTTAAATTTCTTAAATTCTATTGGTTCCATCTGATAAGTCGAAAGTAATATAAGACTGGTCCATGTTAGGATATCAATCATAAACACAACTTATCTTTTGGGTGGAAACCCTGATAAATTTTCAGTAAAAACATCAATAAATTGATCAAAAATAATAGGAAAACCACTATATATGATCTCATCCATAGATTCAAAGGTCAAATATTCAAAATGGTATGAGATTGTTCCATCCACTGGTGCCAACAAATCCTACTCCAATATCCTTCACAGTTCAATACCCTCTAAAGAGATGTGCAATGCCATCTATTTTTGTAAAAATAAACCTTTGGGTATTATATTAAATGATAGATTTGAACATTTTCAAACAATCCATATGTAAGATTAAGTCATAGACATCTAACTCAAGCACATAGAAATACCAAAAAAATTCATCCCCATTAATAGTTGTAGATCATTATTTTCACATAAAGGCTCAAAATTCTCTTTGTCCAAGAGAATTTTAAAGTTTCAAAAATAGAAGGCACCATCTATACATGCAAATAAATATTATCAATAACATGAGAAGAAATAAAAGAGTGTGACATTCCCATACCAAACAAAAATTACATAATGGTAGAATTTAAAATAATCACACCACTCAACGTTGAAGGTGCAAATTGATCTTACATAACCATTTATTAGAGACCATGTTTTTACCTTGTATGACTTTGAAATATTTCTAGATATATTTTGGGAGCCAGGTACTGAGATAGTGTGTGATTCGGATTCCCAATGTTCCTAGAATTAATTTTATAAAAATATTAAAAATATTTTATAATACGAGTGTGTGGTTTATTAAATAAAATGGGAAAAATATTAAATGGAATCATAGATCTAAAATAGGATACCATGGTTGAGTTTGGAATGAAAGGTTTAACCTAGGTGTGACCTAACATTGGCCAGTGTGGGACATTAAGATAAAATCATCCATGAGAAGGCGTGGTTAGTTAAAAAAATAATCAAATTTAATTAATTAATTTAAATAACTGAAAAACATTTCATTTTAAATACACCATTATGGTAGTATTAATAGGGTTAACAAAATAACCCTAGGATTATTGATAGTTTTTCCTTCCACATTTCGTTGGCAAATATGAATCAGATGATGACAAAACTTTGGATCCTAGATTATCAAGATGCAATGAACACAAAAAAAATATTCTTCATTGGAAAGTGGGTTCTTTGTTATAAAATAATCCAATTCTATATAAAACTTTTTAATATGTTGATTCTACCATGATTTATTAAACTATTTGAGCATGATCATCATTTTATTTTATCTGTGTCAATTGCATGCCTTTGCATGCACCCGTGTACTGGTTTTAATTGATTATTCAATTATTTATCACCTGAGTATTCCCAATTGTGTTCCTTGACCAAGAAGATTTTCCCAATGATCATTTACCTTTGTTTTGGTTCTTTTATCCCAATAATTGTTCATGTTATTTTCCGATTGGCCTATGGGGCCTCGATTCGACATTTTCAAGCAAGACCAAGCCTGATCGGACTCCCAGATTTGTGAAGGATTCATATGTGAGGGATGGATTGATGAATTGGTGATATATTCAGATGGATAGTGGGATATATGTGATTCCATCATGGTTTTATTGATCTAATGATGCATCAGAAGCACCACAATTGACAATGGGAAATAACATGTGTAAGGGTATGTTTGGGTGAATTTGGAATCCAATTTGCAACCACTGGGTGGATGAAAATGATGATCGGAGGTCGTTTCCTTCTATTTTGCGAGTTATGGAGGTGAGATCCAAGATGAAGAGGCTAGATATAGATTTCTAGAAGAGGATCTATGTTTCTTCAAAATACCCGACTACACATCATGTAGTTCTAAGAACACACACTGTGTAGTGACCCTTTGGATGTGGTGCTAGGGTTTTGAGAAAGTTAAGGATGAAACAACATGTATATGGGACACATTCCATGTATCTCTCCTTGGGAAGATAATATGTGTGGATGTAGAATATAGACATGACCCCATGTGGGTGATCACACCGTGTACCAAATTACACAGACATATGCAACTTACACGGACACAACCAGGTAGAATGAGTAGGACCCTGGGTGGATGAGGCACACCGTGTAGTCCACCAACACATCATGTATTTTAACATAGTTTGTGATCTATGTACCTGTTGGGACATGTTTAGGCAGTAGGGTGGGACCACATGTTATGTGGGTCCCCTTACATGCTGTGTACCACCACCTTTTATTTTTGAGGAAATTACTACCTCTTGTATATCATTTGTTTAAACTCAGATTTTGGCCTGTGATTTTCCTATCCTGAGTGCCTTTCCATGTAGAATGTGATGGTACCCTCTATAGTTGATTTCAAGATATTATGGTATATGTTCCTAGAGTGACACTTATTTAGGAAATTATTGATGATGATGATGATCAGTAAGGATCATTATAGGTATTAGAGTGGCATGCTTCTGCTAGACAGGGCATGGGTCCTCAATCGATTACTAGATTGCAACCCACTAGCTAGGCTGGGCATGGGTCCTATACCAACCATTTGAGCGGAACCCTCTTTATAGGTAGTCTATGAGTCCTCTACCTATATATATAGCGGAACCCTCTTGTGGGATGAGGAATGAGTCCTCTATCTACTATCTGAGTGGAAAAATCCTAGAGTATAAGGGCATGGGTCCTCAATTACTAGCATGAAACCCTACAACTAGGTTAGGCATGGGTCCTCTTCCGACTATGAGAGTGGAACCCTCTATCTAGGTTGGGTATGATTCATCTATCTACTATCTGAGTGGTACCCTCATGCGGAGCCAGGGAACGATTCTTGAACTACTAGATTAGCAACCACCAGTTGGGCTAGGCATGAGCCCCTACCAACAAATAGAGTGGAACCCTCTAGCTGGGCTAGGCATGGGTCCTCTATTTGTCATTGAGTGTCACCCTCCTACCTAGACAAGGAATGGTTCCTCCAGCTATATTCTGAGTGACACCCACCTATTTTACCAGGTCATGGGTTCTCTACCAAAATACTGTTCCCCTCAAATGTGTAGAACAATGGAGTGGTGTGACTTGACTTGGATGTATCTTTAAAATGATGAATGATATGCTGGGAAACATAAAGGGACTCTTGAAACTATTTTCACTCTTATCCTGGGTTGGGCTATAATATAGATATCCCCTTCTCTCTTGTTTTGGTTTCTTTGGTTCGATCATATATATATATATATATATATAAATGTTGTTGGATTGTATACTCTCTTACACTGGGTTAAGCTATATATCTATTCCCATCACATCTCTTACTGCTCCCCCTTCAGCTTTCAGGGCATCCTACTAGGTATGTATATACTCACCCTTTCATGGTATTTACCTTCATGTGTCATGTCTTATGTCGACAACTAAAAGGTTATAAATGATTAGAGATTCACATAGGTATACCTAGTGAAATTGACCACATATGGTGATTGAATCTTAGCGATTTAGATATCATATCTAGTAGAATTTAATTTTCCATTTTTTTAGATTGGGGCATATTTATGGTTAAGCATGTATTTTCCCCTTTAATTTTTAGTTTATACTATCATACTCTTATACACCCTATAGGTTTTGAATGATTGGTTTATATTCTAGTTATTATTCATTTTTATTATTATTCCACTAAACTTCTGTATTAATATGGTTGAGTTTTTGTGTAAAGTTACATTAGTTAAATTCCTACCATTAAAGTTATTCCTTCTAACACCTGTCTCCAGCCCCTAGCCTATTGAGGCGGGCTTGGGGTAGTAGAAGCTCGAGCAAAATTGGGTTGGGTCATGGAATATTTTTATTAATTCAATAAATTCATTTTTATGGTGTTTGGAGTATTACCCTTATGATGATTTAGTTGGGATTTAAGAAAATGGTTTTAAAGTGTTTCATGTGTGGTTTTCAAGCCATGGAATCTAGTGAGTGTGCAGGTGACCGATGTATCCATTCACCCAGAACTTGACCACCTTCTTGTGAAATCAACATACCGATACATTGGTTGCAGGGATTAATGATACATGCATCATATATGATTGAGTCTTTGACTATCCTTCTTGAGTTATATCCCCATGGTATATATATGATCATATAACCATAGTACATCTTGATTAAATTTTTAGGATGCCTCTGTGATGATAGCCATCTAGGATACCAATTTTAGACTATAACAATGATCCAATGAGTGATGAGGCCTCAGTTTAGGGTCTATACTATGAGAATATTCCTCCATGTGGATAGGTAGCATTACCAGAACCTATCGAGAAATAGATCATACTAGAAGAGTAGGCTATAACTCCAAGTTGTGGTTTTATCCTAACAATTTTTTTCTTAAGGTTCCTATTGGGAATGCTTATTATATATATTTTATCTGTCAGTAATGTGATCTATCTATTTATAGAGAGAGGTTGTTATGGGAACTTTTGATTATCATGATGGAACCCTATAATGTCATCTTGGCCATGGATTGGTTATCCATGATTTGATTCTAGATTGATTTTCATCACAGATGAGTCAGATTCCATCACACTAATGGGACCAGATTCTATTTTGTGGGTGAGATATATCTCATATACGGATGAGTAGGATTTTTGAGCAAGAGGTTGTAGTCCATCACCAATCAATTGGTGAGTGTTTCTCTCAATTAAACATGCACTTAAGTCATTAAAATTCCTTTATGCATAGATAATTTTATGGATGTATTCCCCAAGGAAGTTCCAGTACTACCTCTGAGGTGGGAGATGTATTTTTATATTTAATTTCAACCCTAGATCACTCTAATATCTTCTAAGGAATATTGGATGGCCCCTACTGAGCTCTAAGAGATGTGGTTTTAGTTGCATGACCTTCTAGATAAGGGTTTTATTAGAACTAGTGTCTCCCCCTGGGTTGCTCTGGTGTTGTTTTTGAAAAGGAAATATGGGAGATTATATATTTTCATGCATTATTATCACCTAAACCAGGACATTATAGAGAAAAAGTACCCCCTTTCAAGGATTTATGACCTCTTTGATCAATTTTGAGGTGATAGATAGTTCTCAAATATTGATCTCATGTTTGGATACCACCAATTGAGAGTTTTTGAAGATGACATTCTGAAGTTGACATTCCGATGTCACTATAGACACTATGAATTTTTAGCGATTACTTTCAGTGTGAAGAATTCCCCTGCAATGTTTATAGGTTTAATGAACAATATTTTCCAGTTTCACTTGCTTCAATTTTTGGTTTTATTCATTGAAAAATACTCATATATTTTTTTATAGGAGAATTATGCAGATCACTTGAGGGTGTTCCTAGAATTTTTTTGGGAGAACAATCTTTATAGAAACTTCTCAATGTGACAGTTATAGATTAATGAGGTTCACTTCCTGGGGAATGTCATTTCGGATCATGGTTTAGTTGTGAACCCAATGAATATTGGTGAAGTGATTTCTTGGGATCCAACCAAGAGCGTATCATAGGTGAAGAGTTTTTTTAGCTTGGTGGGGTACACCATGAGGTTTTTTACAGACTTCTCTATGACTTCAGCCTCTTTGACTACCCTGACATGGAATGTGCCTTTGAGGAGTTAAGGTTGAGGATGATGAGTGATCCTATTTTGATACTAATATAGGAGGGAGTGAAGTATATATTATATTGGGATGCCTCAAGATATGGGCTCCGCAACATGTTGATGTATAGGTAGATAGTTATCGCATATGGGTAAAGGTAATTGGGACCCCATTAGTAGAACTATGTGACTCATGACCTAGAGATGGTAGCGATAGTCTTTTCTCTAAGGATGTAGATGCACTATCTTCTAGGAGAGTGATTTTTGGTTTACTTAGACCATTATAGTCTCAGGTATGTATCCATACTGAGAGACATGAACCTAAGACTAAGGCGCTAGAAGGAGTTCATATAGGACTATGAATTTGAGATAGTCTGTACTCCGGGGGAGGGTAACATGGTAGATTATTTCCTTAGTAGGAATTCCTAGGCTTGTTTGGTGTAGGATGCCTCTGAGAATTTGGATTCAATATAGCTGAAACTGTTTGAGAAGGAGGGTAAAAATTTTCTCTAGTCAATTGTGTTGAATCCTCTAATCCTTCATCATGTGAGAGAGTCCTAGTTAGGAGTGATTTACTATTATGTCTTACATGACCATATATCCTCATTAGATTACCCAAATTGATATTCAAAAGGAGGAAAGAATGTCATCGTTTTCCAGGGATGAATGATGGTCACTGTCATAATGCAGGAGGAGGTAATGAAGGATTTTCACACATCTACTTTGGATATACATCCCCGTGTGGGGAAGATGTACATATACCTTTAGAGGAAGTTTTGGAGGTCTGACATGATACAACATGTGGCTGAGTTTATCTCAAGGTGCCTCACCTATTAGCAGGTGAAGGATGAGAACCAAGTTTCAGTAGTATTTTTGTATCCCCTTGAGATCTAATAGTGGAAATGGGATGACATATACATAGATTTTGTGATAGGTCTTCCACAGACAATGAGTGGCCATGAATATATCTGGGTGATAGTTTACCGACTCATGAAGTCGACACACTTCCATACTATTATGTAGAATAATTTGGTGGAGAGTTTAGGGAATTTGAACATATAGGATATTGTTTTTCTTTATGGGGTGACATAAATTATTATATGCAATTATGATGTTCTATTCATTTCATGGTTAGGGAGAGGCCTATAGGAGGTATTCGAGGCCCAGATGAGGATGAGTACAAACTTCTACCCACAGATAGATGGGATGACTGAGCGTAATATATAGGTGATGGATGATATGCTAAGGTATTTCATGTTATACTTTTTACACAACTTGGAGGATCAATTTACCTTGGTAGAGTTTGTATAAAATAATATCTACCACTCTACTATCAACATGAATCCTTTTAAGGCCCAATATAATAGACCTCTAAGGTCACCTTTATGATTAATAGAGATCGATGAGGCATCTCTTGTTGGGCCAGATATGGTCAAATCAATGATAGATAACGTATAGGTCATCCATGAGTGGATGAGGACAACCCATAGAAGGCAAAAATATTATACATATTGACATCATATGCCCTTTGAATTTGATAAGGGAGGCCACATTTTCTGGGATTCTCCCAACAATGAGGATTTTAGAGATTTAGAAAGGGTGGAAAGCTATCCTCGTGGTTCATTTGACCATTAAAGATCTTTCAAGGGGTTGATGAGGTTTCTTACCACCTCTATATACCCCCATAATTAGAGGGGGTGCATGATGTCTTCTATGATTCGCAGTTGAGGAGACACATGCATGTTATCGGACAAGCTAGACATCGAGGACATAACAACTTTTTCAGAGCACTAGATGGTGATCAAGGATTTACTGGAGGGGACCCTATATAGATGGACTATCCCATTGATTCATGTGATTTGGAATCATAGTACCATGTTAAAGAGTTCTTGGGAGAGGGATAGCCAGATGCATGCACAGTATCCCGGGGTTTTTGTTTAGTTTTTATTTTTTTGGACAAAACTATTGAAGGAGGTAATGATATAGATTCCCTATTTTTCCTTATAAGAATTTGAAATATTTCAAGATATATTTTTGAAGAAAATAACTGAGATGATGTATATTCTAAGGCCTGGTGTTCCTATAATTAATTTTATAAAAATATTAAACATATTTTATATTATGTGCACATGGTTTATTAAAGAAAATGGGATAAATCTTAAAAAAAATATTTGATCGAAAATCTGAGACCATTGTTGATTATGGAATATGAGGTTTACCTTAGGTGCAACCTAAAATAGATCAGTGTAGGGAATTCGGAAAAAAAATTCATGGGGGAGTGTATTTAGTAAAATAAATAAATAAATAAATATATTAAATTTAATTAAACTAAACTAATTTCCATTTAAATATTATATTTTGGTAGGATCTCCTAGGTTATATGCATAACCCTGGGATTGCTGTGAGGTTTTCCTTTCACCTCTCATTAGCGAATCAGAATCAGATGACAATGAAACTCCAGATCTTGGAAGATTGAGACACAGTGAACATAATAACCCATATTATTCATTGGATATCATGTTATTTGTTAGAAAACGATCCAATTATAGGTAGGACTTTCCAATTTTTGGATTCATCCCTAATTTCTCAAACTGTTTGATCATGATCATCCTTTTCCTTGATTTGTGTCAATTGAAATTCTTTTCATGCACCCATGTACTGGTTTTAATTGATTATTCAATTTTTTATCACATTGGATATAACTGATTGTGTTCATCTTACAATAACACCTGTACAATAATTGTTCAATTTTTTTAGTGATTTTCTCCCAATCATTTTATATGTTTTTTCCGATTGGCCTATGGGGCCTCAGTTTGACGTTTTCGGGTAGGACTGAGCCCGATCAGATCATCAGATTCATGAAGGATTCATGTGAAAGGGATGAGTTTATGAATCAATGATAAATTCGAATGGATAGTGGGATATAGGTGACTGAACCATGGATTTTTTGATTCTATGAGGCAGTGGGAGCACCACAAGCAATGACATGTGATGAAATGCATAAGGGTTCATATGGGTGAACTTGGTATCCAATTTCTATTGAAAAAGTGGCAGAAAATGATGATATAAAGGTATTTACTTTTATTTTGGGAGGAATAGAGGAAATATTTGAGGTAGTGAGGCTAGATTGGGAACTCTAAGAAGCAGATATAATTTTCTATAAAACAACTAATTACACGCCATGAAGTTCGAAGAATGCACACCGTGTAGTCCCCCTTTGGATGTGGTGATAGGGTTTTGAGAAAGTTAAGGATAAAATGCCATGTTGATGGTACACAGACCATTTATCTATCCCTGAGTAGACAAGATATGTGTTAGGAGCACACATGCAGGACCCTGTGTGGGGAAACATGCTATGTACAAAAGTACACGGACATAGGAAAATTATACGAACATGGCTAGGAGCACAAGAAGGACCCTAGGTGGATGAGTCATTCCATGTAGTCCACCTACATTCCATGCAATGATACATGGTTAGTGATCCATTTACCTTTAGGGAAACGACTAGGTAGTAGAGTGGGGGTACATTCATATGTTTCCCCATACATTCCGTGTATCCCTAACTTCATTTTGAGAAAACCTATACCTCTCATATCTCCTTAATTTATACTCATATTTTGGCATGTGAGTAGCCTATCCAAAGTGTTTTACATGTAAAACATGATGGTTACCTACATAGTGGATTTTAAGATATGATGAAATATGTTCCATGCATGTTTCTTATTTAGGCAATGCTCGACAATGATAATGATCAGGTATAATCATTAAAGGGATCATAGTGGCACCCTCCTGCTGGGAAGGGAAAGGTTCCTTGATCAACAATTAGAGTATAACTCTACAACTATGCTAGGAATGGGTCATCTACCAACCATTATAGTGTCACCCTTTTGGTGGGTAGGGAATGGGTTCTCTACCTATCCATAGAGTGGAACCCTCTTGTGGGACATGGAATCAATAAACTATGTGCTATCCGAATGGAACCCTCTTACAGTATCAGGGCATGGGCCCTAGATTCCTAGAGTGACACCCTTCAGCTGGGTTGGGCATGGGTCCTATACCAACTAAGAGAGTGGCACCCTCTTACTGGGCTAGGCATGGGTCCTCAATCTGAAATCTGAGTGGCATCCTCCAGTTGAGCCGATGCATGTGTCCTAAATTAATAGAGTGACACCCTCCAGCTAGGTTGGGAATGTTTCTTCTATTGACTACTAGAGTGGAACCCTCCTACTGAGCTAGGCATGGGTCCTTTATTGACAATTGAGTGGCACCCTCCTACCAGGACATGGCATGGGTCCTCTAACTATCTACTAAGTGGAAAACTCTTATTGTACCAAATAATGGGTCATCTACCTAAAGATTTTTCCCCTTGTTTGTGTGGTATAGTGGAAAGGTGTGGATTGACTTGGATGTCTCTTTAGAAGGATGCTTGAGATGTTGGGAATCATTGATGGACTCTTGTAATTTATGGAACTCTTATCCTAGGTTGGGTCTTGAGATGGAGATACCCTTCTCTCTCATTTGGGTTTATTTGGTTTGAGCACACACATATATATATATATATATCTATATCAATTTTATTAGATTTTATAATATCTTACTTTGGATTGAGATGTCTATCTATTCCTATCACATCTCTTACTACCCCCGTCATCTTTCAGAGCATCCTACTGGGTATGTATATATTCACCCCTACATGGGATTTGAACGCATGTGTCATGTATTATGCAGATGAAAAAAGGTTGGTGATAATTAAAAAGGACCATAGTGATACCTGATGTTCTTGACCGCATATGGTGGATAGAGCATCAAGATTCGGAGTTGGGCTCTTTCAACATTTACATTTCCAGTTCTTTAAGGTGGATACATCTTTCTGGTTGGGTGTGTATTTCCCCATTTACTTTTTAGTTTATGTTGTCGTACTCTTGTACATTCTAGAGGGTTTTCATGCTTGGTTTATATTCTAGAAACTGAAGTCTTAACAATTTCAAATTTACCACATCACACATATCACAATAAGGCTTTACAAAATTCAATAATTTCCTCTATCAAACCATTTTAAAAAATTCCACCATGCTTTTTGAATATCAAACCATTTTCAAATATTTTCAAAAATCAATACCTTTAAACCAAATCATAAATAATTACTGAATATGAACTATGAACTCTTAATGTGAATTCATTACTATTGGTGCGTCTCATGCTATTCTCATTAGCTAAACCCATGAAGGTGAGGTGAAAACTCATTGAAGTGTCGCATGACACTCAAGTACACATACTAATTTGTAACTTGAAGTTCAACATAAATAGGTTAGATATGACTTTTTATGCAGTACATTTGAAGTTCCAACAATCCTACTCCTTACTACCAACACAACTCAAGGACTAATCAACTGATACCCAATGACTGAATCAACTGATACCGTTTTCAATGTCCCTCCCCTCACCCATAGTCTTGGGAAGAGGCAGTGGGTGTTACTGGCCTTAGGTGACAAACCCAATACATCAAGGGATGAAAATAAATGATAGGGAATTTATAAATAATTGGGAGATGATTTTACATTTGGAAGATAACATCCAAACCACAAGTCAAAAACTAACAAAACACTATATGATGCATGAGTACAAAAATAAAATCCAATAAAAAACCCAACCAAAAGATAATATCAGAGTACAAGGAGAATAAAAGTGACATAACCAAAGGAACAAAAAGAGGAAAAAACCCAAAGACACCAACTAACAACTCCCAATCCACTCCAAGCTCTTAATCCACATGCCCATCCTAGGGTATTAAGAACCATCAATAAAGAACCAGGATACATCTCCTCTTCCAATGTCTTGATATATAACATCTGAAAATGCACCATATTTCCCAAGAAAGTCATGAGTATAAAAATTAGTAAGATTTTACCAATGACTTACTAACTCACACCACTAGGGTAAAACTTGTTAGAAAATTTTATTAAAAAATTAATTAATGAAAATGGTTTATAACAAAGCCAAAATTGGTTTCTAAGGTAAATATCAACAAGGTATCAAAATAATTTTCAAGGAATACATCAACAAATCCTTTAAACCATTTCTAAATTTATGATTTGTTGTAAACTTTTCCATGTCCACACACATCCATAACACAAACACACACAATATTGGTGTTCCCATTGATATTGTAACTTAATTTACATACTCTCTCCCTTTTATGGTAGTACTTCATGACCATTATCCATCCCATTAAACTCATTTCAGAACATTACTTCCAAGTCACGTCAATTCATTTCAATAAAATAATTTCTTCCATTTCAAATAATTTAAAAAAATATTTTACTTACATAAAACCATCCTTAATTTTAAAATTATAGTTTAAAAAATATAAATACTGGGTTTTTCCAAAAATTCATCTAATTACAATGATTTACAAAACCATAATTCAAATTAGAATTTATAACAAACCACACCATGATTTACACAAAAAAATTCAACAAATTTAATAAATTTGAAATCAATACCTCAATTTCTAGTCAAGTGGAGCCGAGAAAGAAGTCACAGACCTCTCAAATTTTGGTGAAAATGAAGAATGAAATAACAAAATCAAGAACCCAACTTAGATCTTCTATATCTGAGCTTAGATCTTATTAATTTCAATAAATTCAATTAGATCTCATCAATAAATCCAAAAAATAACACGGATCTATCCCCAATATATTTTATCTAAGGTTCCAAGAGAGAGGAGGAGAAGAGATCTACGAAAAATAATGAAAAACAAACATTTAATGGTGAATCTAGATCTCAAAAAGACTTTGGATCACCTAAAACTTTCTCCCATATCAAAGGGAATCTCCTCTCCAGACTTGAGAGGAAAAGGAATTCAGGTTATGGATGGATCTATGGTAAAACTAGTACTTATGGGGATAAACTGAATTAGATCCATAATTTTCGAATCTGAAATTTCATGGTTCATGATTAGGGAGTATAATTAGACAAAACGTGTGATAACCATGCATTCACTACTATCTCAACACCCACCTCACACATTTGATTCACACAGTTAGACAAACCAAGTGCCAACCATGCGTTAAACCACTATCTCAAAAGTGAAAAGTTTCTCTTGGGCATCCACACGGTTTTTCCAAACCCTGCACCAACTATGTGTCTACCCAATTCTCATTATCTTTACTTACATGTTTTCCAAGATGTGTTTCATGATTTTTACTATCCATGGTCAAACTATGCACCTCTATAAAAGCCTCCAAAGCTTTTAAAAACTCCTTAGAACCTTCCAAAACCTAACTTAAACATTATATATACTTAAAATACATAAATAAAAGGTTAGGTGCATGAAAATAGGGGTGATACATTATAGTAATATCCATACTAAAAAGAATGTTAAAGAGGAGAAAACCCAAAAAGAAATAATTTGGTTCGAGAATATCCTTACCTTAAATCCGGTTATTTTTCATCTCATTTACACCTCCTATATAATAAAATCATGTTTTTAACAGATGAAAATTGAATTTAATTATATTTATTTATATCAATATTGATCCATTATAATTATATGATTCTATTTTTTAATAATATTTATTAAACATGAATTGTTTTGATGTCATGTCTACACTAAATTATACCATCTTATTTCAATTTCATTAATTTTATTCAAGGTCATTTATACATAATTAAAATTAATTCTAAAAGGTTAAAATAAAATTAATTATAAATTTATATATTATATATAATTCATATTAACCATCTATGAAGGTGGTTGTAAGCATAGATTTGGGAATGTCCCTATAGGCGGTTAACTAACTTTTTGTGGGACATTGTCAAAAGAGGAGGAAATATTAGTCTGAAATATAAATATGTCATAAATATGATAATTATAGTAAGTAAAAATAATTAATATAATGTTAAAATAATACTTAATTAATTTTATAAGTTTTAGATTTGGAAGGAGTAAGAAAAAATGAGTAAGAGAATATGAAAATGAGAAGAAAGGTTGATGAAACCTTAACCTATTCAAAGTGTTGATTCTTTTCTACAACATTGAAAACCTTGAATAATTGGAGTTAAGAAACATTATAATGTTCCTAAGGATTATAATGGGATTAAGACAGTGAATTTGGGTGGATATTTTTCATTAGTATGTGAGACAGATGTGGGTTTCCAAGGGGAGGGGGATGGGGTATTTATTCTTGAGGAGATGGGTATTTTTGATTTAAAATATTTAATAAAATATAATTTCCATGGTAAAAATTGTAATAGTGAAATTATTGAAATTTTAATTCATATTTGAAAAAGTTAAAATTATTTTATGACTTTTAAATCTTTCTACAACTTAATTAATTAGTTTATTTAAAAGAGATGCGAAATAATGAAAAATTGTTATTTTAATAGAATAATTTATCATTTTAGATTTGGAAAACAGTTTTAGGTTTAGAATTTAAGTTAATTATTTTTAAGTGAACAATTTTTATTAATAAATTCTTTTTTGGACAAGCTAGAAGTTATATAATTTATTATTTCATTATTAGTTCTTAGATGATGTAATTAAAACTCACCAATTTTGTAAAATGTGTCTTTTTTACAATTCAATTAAAAAGTTGAAGTATTTTAAAAAAACTAAAAAAATAAACCTTAGAAGATTTAGATTTTTTGATTCTAAAAAAGTTATTTATTTTATCAAAATAATTTTCTAACATCTTTAATTTTAATTATTCACATAAAAATTATGATTTTTATGAAATGTATTAAAATATTACTTATTAAAAATGTTCTTAGATTTTATTTTAGTTTTTAATCTTGATATTTATGTTAAGGTATTATAATATTTAAATTTTATTAAATTATCCATGATAAATATTATTTATATTTTATTTTTCTATTTCAAGATTAATTTACTATTCCAACGGTCATGATACCATTCCTAACGTCCATGAAACTATTCCTAATGGACTTGTTACTATTACAATGGTCATATAACTATTAAAATGATTATATTAACTCCTATAAATACACTTTAATTCCATTATTCATCATTCACATCAGTTCTATACAAGTATTTATATTTTACTTTTATAAAATATTAATTGGTTCACTAATATTTTGTTTCTTTTCCATAGAATTGTTTGTGGGAGAGATAATTCAAGTTGACTAGGAAGATATATATTTCCCTTATAGTTTCAATATATTATATTCATTTCCCATTGTAATATTTTGAATTATTTTGGGTTTAATTTTTGACTAATGTAATGATCTCTATTAATGAAATAAATCCTTGTTAGTTTTTTTCTATTTTCATTATGTGTATTATAATACAGAATATAATATAATACAATTTTATTCATAAAAATATCATTTATAACATATTGTTCATTACACCACTATCCTTAATTTATAGGTATCCACTTTAATTTCCATGTCTAGTTTTATTTTGAATGATCATTTTCACCCAATGAGATTTAAATTAACTAAAGGATTGACCAAAACCCATACTTGGTTTGGATACATACAATCCATTTCAAAATTTTCGTCTTCTTTCCATATTATAACTTTTGAGCTCTATAATTCATCCTTTAAGGAAATATGATCATTATTTTCAACCAATAACGAGTCACCATTTTCAGTGACTATAAAACCATATATTTTTGGCTCTCTTACCTCTTTGGTTCTCCCATAAATTACTTATGTTTCATGAATAACCTCTTCCATGAGGACCCATGAAAACTATTCCTACACCAACTATTTTTTATCTTGATAATAATCTTAATCAAAGTTAATATTACTCCCACTATCATTATTGAGGATATTTTCCCTATATAGAATGATGTTCCTATTATAAACTTAACAAATTCCTTACATCCCCATGCATGTAAGTTTGAAAATAAAGGTTTCTTTCTAATAAAAAATTGATATGGGATATTACTTTACAATTTTGTTTGAAAAATATTTATTGTATATTCTACAGTTTGAAATTCATATTCCCAAAAGGATAATGGAATACTTTCATGACTCATCATCTACATCACTGTGTTAAGAAAGGTATATTCCACCATTTACTAACACCATTTCACTATGGTGTATAAGGAGGAGTGAGTTCATATGTGACCCCACACTCCCATAGAATATTGATGAACTCTTGGTTAAGATACTCACCACCAGGATCAGATCAGATCTTCTCTATCTTCTTTCCAAGTTGATTTTCTAATTCATTATTGATATATTTTAATTTCTCAAAATATTTGGACTTATACATTATAAAATAAATATAACCATACCTACTCAAGTCACCAGTAAACATTATAAAGTAAGAATAAACACCTCTAGTATCTATGGGAATTGGTTTTCACACATCAGTTTGTACTAATTATAGAATCTATATAACCCTTCCACCTTTTCCACCAAATGGTGGATTGATTATTTTTTCTTGTAAAGAAATTTGAGAAAAATCTAGTGGTTTTATCTAAAAAAATAATTATAACCATCTTGATTGAGATTTTTAAAATGATTTTGATTTACATGCCTATGAATGTGGTTCCATAATTGAGTATGAAATGAGTAATGTGAACTTTATTTGTCTTTTATTTTTAAAAATTAGTTTTTGTAATTTAATACATAAATACCCTTATTGATTTGTTCCATACCATAAAAAATTATATTATTATATTAGTATCATTATTTATTTCCAAAATTGAAAATAAATCCATCCATATCAAGTAAAGAAATAGTGATAAAATTTTTGGTGACACTAAGAACAAAATTATAGTTCTTTAAAACTATTATAATTCTTGTTTTCAATGTGATGTGGTAGCCTCCGATGACTAGAGAATACAACCACACTCCATCAGCAGCATGTAAATCCACATCTACCCATGTGATATTACAAAAATATACTTGGTTTATATATTTAAATACATATGTGTGTACTAGAAGTTATATCCAATAACTAATATATAGATATAAAAATATTTCACTCGATGATGAATACACCTAAAGCTTACACTTTCTTCTTTTAATGGGTGCAGTTCTTCTTCTAGTGCCAAAACCTACCACATAAAAAACATAATTCTTTATTTTCCTTTTCCTATCTTTGGTTATTAATTTTCTTAGAATGATGGTTCTCAGGAGCCTTATAATTTTAGTGAGACTTGGGGTCCTTTTACTTGTTATTCATTTTATTCATCACAAGGACCACAAATTTTCACACCCCATGTACTTACCAATATGGAGAATTAAAGTATGGAGTTTCAAGAGAGACTTATCACTATTTCTCATCTTATAATTAATAATGAAGATAGAGAATATCTTAGGTAGTATTGATAAAATGACATCTGTGTATATATCATATGGGATCTAAAGTCCTAAGATGTCCATTCTCTCAATGTATCCAATTTTATTGACTACAAGAGGCCCAGATAGTTCTTAATCTCTAAGATTTCATGTGAATAGTTCATTTGAGATCTCATATATCTCTTTTCTCACCTTCTCTTTATAATAATCATGATAGTGAGACCTGATATTATACACATACACATCATTATTTTACTTTAAAATCTCACTGAATATGGATGATATCAGAAAACATTGGACATCCATGGAATCATCTAATTGTTTGATATAATTAGAGAGTTCATCCTCACTAGCATCATTTATAGGTGATTTAGGAATTAGGGGTTTCTAACACATATAATTTTCTTTCATGGTGTAGTATAATATAAAAGTACCTATACCATTCATGGAAATTCAAGTTGGTGGGACATTTATCCATATATAATGTGGATCATAGTGATATTGTCGAAGTATTATATGTCTTTAAATCTATAATAAATAATATAAGGTTTTTAGTAATTTTTCTAGATTATAGAAAATTTAAATTAATTTATCAATTTCCCACTATTTTTCAAAATCTAATATCCCTCACCATTGGTTATAAAATATCCTATCATGTGGATATTCTAGTGGTAAGGATTCATCTATTCCTTCTCATAATCCAGACTTTGGCCATGAAAATTACTCAAATAAATATAGGTGGGTGTAACATTTCACCTACATTAACTCAAAATTACTTGATCCATTTAGTGGAATTCCTAATCCTGAAATTCTGGACTTGGATTGTTTCAACACTTGCCTCAGAAATTTTATTGGATTGAGTTTGGACATGACACCCAATACCAATTTAGTTTTGTTTACCCAAAAAACTTATAAAAATTACCCAATAAAATAAGTGTCTAATCTTTGTCCATCAAAACACTTAATTATATGGTAAAATTCTTATTCAAGTAATGGAAGATTTTCCAAACATAATATTTGATTTGAGGTATTTTTATCTTTATGTGTAAACTACCCAATTTATCCTATTACATTATTATTAATATCAAGTAGATTTTATTTAAGGGACTAACCATGTATTCATAAATTTTACACAATTTTAAATATTATTTGTATTCCATCTTGAATTCTTATTAATAAATTTATTTAATAATTAAACATCCATAAATAATTAACCATGAAATTAAATGAAATAAAATAAAATAAATTGTAATGAACATAATATTTTATAATGGTTGGTTTATCTAGAGGATGATAAACCAACCCTTTACCCTAGGTAATAAACTCCTAGAACAATTCCTAGTCTGATTTTCAATATTCCACCTATGAACTTGTGCATAACCTAGATTGGATTCACCTTAGCTCTAAAATTTAAACACCTCACTCATTTAGGATCTCCATTTATTACATAATATTTTACTCACAAGAAGGTGAGGGAAAGAGAAGGATTAGTTAATAAGGTTTACATAAATGAAACCATGGCAACATAGGACCTTACATAATGAGAGGAGGGGAATTTCATGTAGCCATTATTTAATTTATTTTTTTTAGAAAACCATGCTATAATAATAAATTAAAAAAAATAAATCACATACATAGGATGAACTAAAATCATGATAATCCATATACATAAAATTAATATGAAAAATTACTATTAGTACAAGATTTGGTTAGGTTCCAGTGAGGGGGGGTGACGAATCAGAGGAACACTCTTTTTATGAACTCTCTTAATTAAACCTCTTAAACTTATTAATATTATAGATCCGATCTATAGAATCTCATAGTCTCACCTTCATGTGTATTAATAGAAAGAAATATAGTTTTACATAGTATTTATAAGGTTCAATTGAATGGATTAATCCTTTGTATATTTTTTAAAACCCCAATATAGATTCTTCACTGATTCCAATAATCATTTACAAAACAGAGTCCACTATGTGCTCCACTGCTTATAGATTCCACTGAAATAAACAACTATTCTTTAAAAAAAGATTCAATAAAGAAATAAATTTGGATCCCAATGTTCTCTGCACCACTGGATAATGTTATTCCTCCAAAAGAAAATGTACTAGCAAGACTGAACCTGTACCCCCTCAATATCTTCAACAATAGCACTGCTCTCTAGACTTACTCCAGATTTTTTCTGATCTAAACCTTCCTCAATATTTATGAATACTTTAATGTAGATAAGATCTCCTTTTTCTTAAATAGAACCTATATTTGACTTATTATATCTCCTTGATACAATGAATTATATGGATTACAAAACCATCAAGGCTTAAGTAGTATTAATGTGATCTCTCTACAACTTTCCTTCTTCGATGCCTGTATATTTATAATAACATAGAATACAAACATATGGATATTATTATTCATATTGAAAATATAGAAACTCTTTGATCTTCGGTAGGCATGATATCCGTATTTAAATCAATAAAAGGTTATTTTATTTATCTTCTAATTTGAATAATTTAGTAAACTTATCAATCTATTTTAATCATACAAAATTCATTATTCAAACTTCCAGAAGACTGAACATTTTTTACCCATGAAATCTAATTTTTTAAACTCATTAAATATGCATAATTCTTAATAATTATTATTCGTAAACTATATCCATAAAACTCATGGGTTATATGTATTTTTAAAATAAATATTATATATAACTATCCATGAATATGGCCATATAAAAAACTCACTCTCCCATGAAAATTCATATGCATGTATGTGGACTCATCTTATATACTACTAACCTTTCATTTCATGTCCTATCAACCATATATGTAAAAATAATAGTCGATCCATCTAACTTCATATGGTAAATTGTGCTACTATACCTCCCATGGTTGATCATCCTACCATAGATGTTCTTGTGGTCAAATGAACTTCTTGTGTTTGATCATATTACCATGGAAGTTTCTCATGGATGATACTCCAGTTTCTTTACATAGTCGATCAATTCACATTTGATCAACCTATGATGTCACCTATAATAAATATTCCTTTGGAATGACATGATTTATTGAATTACTGAAGGGACTAGTGTTGTATTTTTTTCAACAATGTGTTAATATGTGTTTTTTGAGTGGAAGATAAAGTGGTAATTCTTGGAGAATTGTTATGGATTCAATTGATGTCATTGGATTTCATTCTTGAGAAATTATTTATGTTAAATTTTCATAATTTATGAAGTTATCTTAAGTTCCAATACTTGTGTCAAATATGAAACTTTTTCAAATAAAATATGAAGAAGAAGATGACCATGAAAATTCTTATTTTCAGGATGATTTTAATATTTCCATGAAAATTTTCATCATTTCATGAGTATAAGTCCATAAAAAATATATTATTTTTCATGAAGAAGAATCTTGAGAATATAGAATTTTTATGCGGAATTTATCATTTTCCATAATACAATACTTGAAGAGATTTTTGAGCGATATAGAAAAAATATGGCCAACCCTAAGCTGACTAGTAGGCTAGCTCAACCATATATATGGGAGTATAGCTCACCCTTAGGAGCCAACCCTCAAGCTAGTTATGAAGAATCAGGGTTGTGAGAGTGGGATTGCATAGCACCCACAATGAGTGCATGGATGAGCTCATGGGAAAGAATATATGCGCAATAGGTTCCAATGGAACCATGCATGGAGGTAAGATGGTATGGGGAATGGGTGGAGTGTTGTAGGTTCCGAACCCTATTTCTATCTTGATTTATCAGTGGTACAACATCACTTATTAAATGCTCCTCAACAGAGTGTGAGTTCAATGTGGTATGGATGAGTGCACAAGGTACTTTGAATCCTCTAAAAAACATATGGATAAAAGGATGTCCATTTGATACAATTCATTGACACTGTTTGTTCACACATGAAATTATATTCAACCCTGGCCTCTATCACTACTAAACAACTAGTTGTATCCAGTGGTAGGGTTTTAATGGCGCTAGCTAAAAGTGCTGTTAAAAACCCCATTTGTTAGTGCTAGAAAAAGTGCTGTTAAATTTGGGTCTTTAAAAGCACTTTTTAACACTATTAAAGGGGTCTTTAACAGCACTAGAAAATCAATCTTAAAGGGGGGCCTTTATCAATTCTTATAAAAAAACACTGATAAATACCCCATTTTATCCACGTTAGTAAAAAAGTGCCGATAAAAAGGGGTCTTTATCAATGTTTTTTTACTAGCGCTGATAATGGGTATATTTGAAAATAAAATTATATTTCATGAAAAATAATATATTAATATATAAATATATTTATATTGATATAAATATATTTATATTGATATAAATATAATATATATATATATTTTAAATATGTTTTAGATAAGGCTAAATAGACATTTACACATAATTTATAAGATATTTAGTGAAAATGGCTTGTAAAATAATTAAAAAAATATTTTCAATTAATAATTTGAAAATTATTATCGAGTAATACTCATTTAATAACAATTTAAAAATAAAAAAAATCAAAAAATTAATAAAAGATCTAAAATAAGTTGAAAACGTAACTCGAACTTCGAACGACCATTACTTTTCATCTAGGTGTTTGTTTGGGCTCTACCACATATCAAATAGAATCCCACAATGAGATCTATACCATGTTGACTAGGCAGAACCCAATAGTATTTTTTGAGAGGTAAAAAAGGCTTAGAATTTTCCCAAAACTGAGTTTTTAGTTGGGATACCTAAATTTTTTAACATCAGATGGCTTTATAGCCTCATTTAAGGGGGTATTTTGGCCCTTTTTTTAGTGGGGACTAAATTTAATATTAGGTATTACATTTATATTGACATTATAAATTTTAAATTTTATCATTTTTCATAATGAATTGTTATATATAATCAAATATATAATAATATTTAGATATTTTTTATATATTCACACATAAAAATTTAATTTTATAAATAAAAATTTAAACATATTTACATATAAAATATATTTCTCAACACATAAACCTTATATAAATAAAAACTATTATCTATTTTATTTAAAATATAAATTTATTAGTATTTATATACCTATAAAATTAATACACACATACATATAATGTATATATATATATATCTGTGTGTGTTTATTGAAATATATATATATTTATCTATATATTCTAATATATATATATATATATATATTAATATATTATATATATAAATAAATATAAACAAATATAATTATATTTATATATTCACACAGATATATATATAAATGGAATATGTATGTTTGTATGTATTTATAAGCACACACACACAAAACATATTTTATATATGTATTTAAAATATATATATAAATACACACAAATATATAAATAAATATATATATATATATATAAACACACACACACATATATATACATATATAGATATATAAACATATATATAAACCTATATATAAATATATGGATAAAACAATGTATAGAAATATATATAAATATATAGATATACCATTAAATGTAAAATAAACAATATATTGGAGTGGAAAAGGTGCTGGTGTATAAGTTGGAGGTCTCAGGTTTGAAGCTTGTTGTAGGTAAGGTCGTATGTAGGAGGTTGGAATTATATAAAGCACTTATATAGGGGTAGGGGAAGCACTGATAAGGGGGGCATGAAAAAGAAAAATTATCCCCTTTATCGGTGGGTCATTTGTTAGTTCTTTTTTAGTTATATTAGAGGCGGCCTTTAAGAGAGCTAAAAAGGACCTGATAAAGGTGTCCTTTAATAGTACTAAAAAATAATCGATAAAGGCCCCCTTTAACAGCGCTAAAAAAAGATGATAAAGATCCCATTTATCAGTGCTAAAAAATAATCGATAAAGGCCCCCTTTAACAGCGCTAAAAAAAGATGATAAAGATCCCATTTATCAGTGCTTTTTTAGTGCTGTTAAAGGGGTCCTTTATTGGTGCCTTTTACAATCACTATTAAAGCTAACCCTCTAATGTCACTTAAATTATCAACACTTCTATAGAACTGATAAAGACCTTTTACTAGTGCTGTTGAAGGCCCAATTTGTATTAGTTCATCAAGAGCTTCTATACATTGGGTTTATTACAGTTTGATTTGATATGATCAAACAAAATCTCATATGCATTAAATGGAAGCCACATTAAATTCCCATGATCAAGCCGAGGTCTAAAGCACGTGCTGCACATGAAATTCAAGCACTTCCATGCATGGAAATAAGGATCATAATCTATGATCATGCAAGATAAAATGAGAATCCAAATGATGTTAGACATTGAATTTATTGCATACGTAAGTTTCAAATGATAAATGAAAGTAGTTACACTTTCATACATGAAAATTAAATGAAGGAGAAAATTAAATGATGTGCACTACATCATTGGTTTATCCTAACTTCTTTGGGTATTTACAGAGGTGTGAGTTTATAAGTTATGACAAGGTTATTCAAATAGGGAATATACCATGTGAAGAATGGAGAAACCTGAGTGTTCGGGTGTTTGTTTACCACATGAAGAAACAAAATATTTGAGGCCACATTATGTTTAATATCCATGATGAGAATTAACAGCTCAATCCTTTGGGTATTTTTAAAAATTATTTGCATGACTTATGAGTCGCATGCATGAATACAGGGTGAGCCATGGGTGATAATGAATCCATGTGAAGAAGAAGAATATACAAAAACCCCTTGGGTATTTTAGATTCATTTTATGAGGATGGAATAATTCCCACATTAATTATCATATATTTAAATGATAAATATAATACCCAAAAAACTAGTCAATATTTATATTAAAATGTGAAATTAAATGTGTTATTCTTAACAAATTTAAATGAGTTTTTAAATAAGTGATTTTAAATCATGTAATAATGAGATATTATCACATGTAAAATTATTTTTTACTGTGGATAATTTTTTTATGCAGGTGCTGATGAAAATTGAGGGGAAAATATTGATTAACCTTTCATCCATTGTGTAAGAAAATTTTGAGACCTCGATACATCCTTATATCGAAGAGAAAAGGTCAGTTTTGATACCAGTGGATCTAATTAGTATCAGTTGCAACTGAAGATATTAAATGAGTCTCAAGAATAATATCTTTGAAGTTCTTGAGTAAGTATACATGGATGGGGTTTCCATATTCCTTGTGGATGAAGACTATCTAATAATAAGATCTTTTTAGATCTGGATCAACATTGAAGAGGAAACTTGTAGCCGGGGGGTCTGACTATCTACTAGAAAATTCTGGTTAGGGCATCAAACTAATTGGCAAAAAAGATAAACTAGGGTTTCTAACCAATTTAGGAGAGAAACCAGGGTGTCTAACTAGTTTTATTCACTTGTGGAGATATTAAAGAGAATCCATGTTACAGTGTCTAACCAACATGGTAAGGATCAATCCTTTATACCAAACCTTGTAAATATTGTTAGATTCAATTTATTATTTTACTACTACACATGTAGTGATATTGAGGGATTCTATTGAGTGTATGAAGATCTTTAAATAGTTTAATAGGTTGAATTTAAAAGGAGATAAAATTCATAAAATGAGGGTACAACTGATTCACCCCCTCTTAGTGACACCTAACTGGTCCTTGGTCTCAATAATTGGTATCAAGGCAGGTCACCTCCAAATATCTAAGAATTTTCTAGAGAGACAGAGAATCTTAATTCTATGAACAACCAAGTATTTCTGCTTTCTATGGAAAAAATTATCACATTTGGATAAATATATTAATACCCTCACTATTTTAACTTTCCCTTTTTGTAAGTTATGATGCCATAATAGGGTTTTCACCTATTTTTAAAGATTATCCTATGAATCATACTAATAAGATGAATTTTGAGGTTTTTGGAAAAGAAATAAATTCCATCCTAATTCCCTTATTAGAAATGGTATATACCAAGGTCATGGGTCTTCAAAATACACATGAAATCTGCAAGATATTAAAAAGAAACTATGAAGGAAAAATCAAAGTCAAGGAAGCCAAGTTATAGGTACGGAGAATAAAACTTAAAGACATAAAAATGATCAATGATAAAAAAATTGATAATTATTTCTCAATAGTTATTGAGATTTTAAAAAATATTACGGGGTTTAGTGAGAATCTTGATGATTACATTATTATTAAAAAACTATTGAGGTATTTTTAGGATCAATTAGATCCAAAAAACATACCTTGGAAGATAAATACTATAAAGAACCGTAAATTTAAAGGGAATTTTTTTCTTAAATTATTTGGGATTTTACAAGTACGCGGTTTCTGACGGCACCTGATTCCGAGGCCCAGTGTGCCCAGAATCAATTTCTGAATTTTATCTCGGGCACGTTCAGTGAACGAATGAGCGGGTTTTTCTAACTTTTGAACCGGTGATCAGAATTGAAATTCGAGGGCACTGATGAAACCGAAGCATTGATAATTTCTTAGGAAGACCTTTTCTGTAGTTGCGTTTGCTCGGGAGGTGTTGTTAATTAAATGGATTAATTGAAGAGTGAAATAAAATATGTGTTACAATTTTATTTCTACTCTAAGTAATTACAACCTATGTGAGGAAGTTGGGGTGGGACACACTACATACTAACTCCACTTGATAGGATATTATTGAGGTGGGGCCCAGAAGAGCCCCACCCCTTCAATTTCCCTAATTCTTCTAAACCTTCCCTCTTAAATTATGTGATCACCCTCACATTAATGTTTCCAACTTAGCACACCATTAATTTTGACAACTCAAAACTAATTAGGTGAATTCAACTTTTGAAGTTTTGAATTGTTGGCATAAGTAAATAGAATAAGTCAAAGCCTTATTTTATTTTTGTTTGGATTTTTCTGTGCGAAGAAAAGGAGAGAGCCCTTGTGTTGTTCCTTTGAAGAGCTTCAACCTTCCGTGAAGAACAACAATCTTTGTCGAAGAACGCCGACACTACAAGAAGAGATCGACACGCCGTTCCTTCTCCTCTCCGCATCCAGTGTGAGACGTCATTTCCTCCTCAGACATCCTTCGTCGACGTATACGGAGCCACACCCCACGATTCCATTTTCTGCGACGCTATCTTCTGCGAACTACTTTGAGGTAGGGGTTGTTTTCACGTTCATGATTATTTCGAAGTTCATCGTTAATATTGGATGCCTGTTATCAATATAACGGGAGGAGGTCGAACCGCACGAACACGGCTGAACCTCCTCCCCTTTTTGTTGATTGATTTTCTTCATGGCTTGAAACAGAGGTGGAACCGTTGCACCGTGCGGGAACGAGAGAACCGCGGCTGGAGCAGGCAGTGGCGAAGGAGCGCGGTGCCGTCGCACCGTGCCGGTGAAGCCGAAGGAGGCCGCGACCAAGAGTGGGCCGTGGCGGAGGGGCGCAACACTGTCTCGCCGTGTCATAGCATCAAGTCACCGCGGACGGGGCTGGCCGCGGCAGAGGAGCACGACACCGTCACACCGCGCCGGTCGGAGAGGGGTGCGGCCTTCGGCCGCGGTGGAGCAGTAGGAGGTGGCCGACCAAGCCGGCCGTCGGCGTTCAAGGAGGCGACACCCCACACGAGTCCCGTGTGGTACAACCGGCTGGCCTTAATGGCCAGCCGTTTCCAAGAATGACGGGGGTTTGAAATCCTCGACAACCACATAGGGAGGACCCCACAGGGGTACACCATTTTGGGAAAATAGGGGTGCGACGCCCCACCCCCCGCGTCCAGCTCGACCTTGAGGCGAGCCACGGCCCGCGCTGGGCCGGGCCTCCCGCACCAGCTGGGCCGGGCCGTGCCCTAACGGGCCGGACCCATACCTGGGTCGGGTCGACCCGGTTCGGGCCGACCCATGGGTATCGGGCCGGGTTGGACCGAGCCCGAACCCCCTGATTTCCGAACAGATCCGTTCAAACGCCCATAACTTGGGCTACGGACCTCCGATCGACGCACCGTCAGTCGCGTAGCGATCCTTAGATAGATATGGTCCTTTATGTATATCAAAATCAAGGTTTTGGAGATCTTTGGGTATGACCGGGTTGGTTTGAACATGAAACCAACCGGGCCCTCAGAGCCGAAAAGCTTATAACTTGAGCTCCGGACGTCCGATTGACGTGACGTCGACTTTGTTGGATTCCTCTTAGTGAGATGGTTCTTTTGGAATACTCCAATTGAGGTTTGGATGTAGATGGAGTATGGTCAGGTTGGTTTTAGCTTAAAAACCAACTGGGCCCCTGGGACGAATAAGCTAATAACTCTCAGACCGAGCGTTCAATTGACGCACCGTCTATCGCGTTGAGTTCATTTAGACGAAGCGGAACTTTGTGATACATCAACTCTGGAATTCATGAAATTTGATTTATCGAACCCTTGGCTCGTGGAGCAGAACCTCCTAGAATCAAGTGTGCTGTGTGCGGGAACCCTAGAGCTGGTTACGACTGCGACGACGATGACAACTGTACTGAGATCCTCCGTGGGTTCAGCAGCGACGAAGGCCGTACTAGAATCCTCCATGGGTTCAACGGTGATGAATAATGTTTTTGTATCCTATGTGGGTCCGGAAGTACTTGAATACTGTTCTTGTATCCTATGTGGGTCCGATAGTATTTTACTCTGCACTTGTATCTTATGTGGGTCCGGCAGAGTAGCTGGTCTTTTATCCTTTGTGGGTCCGACAGCTTAGCTGGTCTTATATCCTATGCGGGTCTGATAGCTTAGATGAATCAGTGGCTACATCTGATCAACTCTATCATCTTACAAAGTGTATACCTGTGTGGGTTGAGTCTTAACTTACAATCATTATCATTGATATGATTGTTGTGCTTTCCTGTGTGGATTGGGTTGTGAATTATTATGTGGAATGGGTTATGTTTTCCTATGTGGACTGGGTTGTATTTGGGCTTGTGTGCTAGAGCCGAGCTGGAATAGATGACTTAGGTATATGTATGGGCATATACCTAAGTAGAGTTGGTTGTTACTTTGTGATTGTATCTTTACTTTGTGGTTTATCCTTCATGGATTCTGGGAGACCTTCGGGGGTCTCGGGGTCCCTAATGAGTAGCGTATAATCACCCCTACAGAGGCTATGCCTGCACTACGTTGTGTTGGATGAAAATGACAGACATCGCTGATCGAGGTGGGAGCTCGTGGAGATGGACGGTACTTGGAGGTGGATCACTGGACGGGACGTACACTGAGCGGATAGTCGGAGCCTAGAAGTAGAGGAGAATATCTGTACCCACCCTTTAGGTGGGATTTCCAGAGGATGGCTCGGACTCGCTACTTTAGTTTTCAGTTACTATACTTTCATTTTAGTTGTACTTTACTTTCAGTTGGGTTTGTATTCTGGCGCATTTACTTTTCAGCACTTACTTTTGTACTCAGTTTACTTAGTGTTTACTTTAGCTTGCGTACTCTGTGGTGTTTGTTTACTTTATAAAGGAAATGCCTTCCCTTTTATCAAGATTTACGCCTTTGGTGCTAGTCGCTAGCCCCTGGCCTATGGAAGGTGGGATTGGGGAGTCACGGCACGGGCCCTGAGGACGGGTCATGAAAAATTGGTATCAGAGGAGTCAGTTCTACCGCATAACTCAGGAATATGATAATTTCTTATATGTGAAGTAATAGTGTTAAGTGTATTGAGTGTGTTTATCAGTCCAGGGAGTCCAGTGTTGGGGCGGCGACTGACGTATCCATACACCAAGACCTTGACTTCTGATTTCCGACTCGGTGCCCGAAAACATTGATCGCATGTGTGTTTCAAAAGTTTTCTTTGTGATTACTTTGTGTCAGCTCACCAGGTATACTTTATTGAACATGACACAACTGTCTCTTTTCAGGATGGCCCCACGATGGCAGCCAGCTAGGGTTCCGAGCGTTTTGCGAGCCGAAGCCCACCGAGCGATGAGGCCTCGGTGTAGGTCCCCATTACAGCGGAGGCACCAGCGGTACCTCTACCTGCCGAGCCACTGATACCACCAACCCCAGCAGCTGAGAGTGCACGTTGCCTGTGTGCACTGCATGAGTTTGAGCGACAGAGACCACCCAGGTTCCACGGGGAGACAGACCCTTAGGCAGCCGAGGATTGCCTGGAGGCTGTTGTTCGAGTCTTTAGATTAGTAGGGACACCAGCTAACCTCATGGTGATCCTTGCAGCGAGTTTCTTGCATGCGACAGAAGTTAGATGGTGGAGCTTGATGCTCCAGGTGCATGACGAGTCATCTCTTCTTTGGACGGACTTCGAGAGCCTCTTCCTCTCGGAGTTCGTTCCAGCCACCCTCTGTGTGGTGCACATTCAGGAGCTACTGCAGCTGCGACAGGGCAACATGACAGTAGCCCAGTACTCGGAAAGATTTACCGACCTCTCGCGCTACTCCACATACATGGTATGAGACCCATTCTTTCAGGCCCAGACCTTCGAGTAGGGACTGAGGCATGAGATCAGGGCATCGATGATCTCCCTCAGCATTCCGACGTAGGCAGGAGTACTGGAGAGAGCCCTTCTTGTAGAGACCTTTATTGCTGAGCCTACACCAGCAGCGAGACCTGCCGCAGGGCAGCACGTAGCAGAGTCTTATGTAGCTGGTAGTCGACGAATGTCACAGGGGTCCAAGCGTACAGAACATTAGGCATACGACCTCAGGAAACTGGCTCAGAGGTGTGGGGAACACGGTGCAACTCCAGCCTTTCGAGGAGCAGACAGTGCTATGCATGCGGCAGGCAGGGCCACATGGCTCGTGACTGCCCGACTCGCCAGGAAGAGGAGTAACAGACGGTTGAGGGACCACCCAGACAGAGGTAGAGGTTCGACCGTGGTGATCCATAGGGAGCAGGAAGATGAGGTAGAGGATCTGGCCGAGCGGTAGGTGGTGGACGACATTTTGAGTCTCTACAACCACCACCACCAGGAGGTCCACCCCAATCACAGGGAGCTGGCGGACAGAGGCAGGATCAGCTTTAGGCAGTGGAGGCCTACGACCACGTTGCACTAGAGATTATTCTAGGTACTATCTGTGTCTACTCCACCCTTGATTCAGTTCTTATAGACACATGAGTGATTCATTCATTCATTGCCGCTGCCCTTGTTCGGCGCTCGGAGATTCCGACAGAGCCGTTGGCTCGATCCTTACGGCTAGAGACTCCTACGGGAGCAGACTCGACGATTACACACTGGTTCCAACAGTGTGAGATTACTCTAGGAGGCGAGAGCTTGAGGTGGGATCTTCTTGTAGCAGCGTCGAGGCCTTACGACATCATCTTGGGCATAGATTGGTTATCTACAGTCCATGCTCAGATCGACTGTATTAGGCGCAAGGTGTGGTGTGTCCGCACAGATGGGAGAAGGTTCACCTTCATTGGCGAGAAGGGAGCCTTTGCAGCGCAGGATAGACTCACACAGAGGAGAGGACAACTGATCACTCATCAGTTGGCTAGAATCATCCTAAGAGCAGTTTACGTGTAGAGTCTGAGTTTTCTTGTTGTGGTGGATCAGTATGCAGACATTTTTCCTGACGATGTTCTAGGACTACCTCCTCATAGAGAGGTATAATTCTAAATTTACCTATACCCAGGGATAACCCCGATATCTACTCCAGCATATCGGATTGCTCTCGCTGAGCTTCGAGAGCCACTGGTACAGCTGGAGGACTTGCAGGGCAAGGGATTCATTAGACCCAGTGTTTCACCCTGGTCATCATCGATTTTGTTCTCCAAGAAGGCAGACGGGAGCTTGCGACTGTGTGTCAATTACCATCACCTGAATTAGGTGACCATGAAGAACAAGTATCCGCTTCCGATGATTGACGACCTCTTTGATCATCTCAAGGGAGCACAATGGTTCTCAAAGATAGACCTCAGGTCAGGCTATCATCAGCTCAGAGTTCGAGACGAGGATGTGCAGAAGACGGCCTTCAGGTGTCGGTATGGCCACTATGAGTTCTTGGTTATGCCTTTCAGAATAACCAATGCTCCAACAGTTTTCATGAGTCTCATGAACAGGATCTTCTAACCTTACCTCGATCGATTTGTCGTAGTTTTCATCGATGAAATATTGATTTACTCAACTACTGAGGAGGAGCACGCATACCACTTGCAGGTTGTACTAGACACACTCCAAGAGAACCAGCTTTATGGTAAGCTCTCGAAGTGTCATTTCTGGATTCAGTAGGTCCACTTCTTGGGGCATGTCATCTCTGAGGCGGGAGTTACAGTGGATACTGTGAAGATCGAGGCCGTGCTAGCTTGGGAGCCACCCGGAGCATGACGGAGGTGCGGAGTTTCCTAGGTCTGGCTGGGTATTATTGGAGATTTGTGCCAGACTTCTCCAGAGTTGCGGCACTACCTTCAGCTTTGACGAATAAGGGGAAACTCTTCGTGTGGTCAGATAGATGTCCGCAGAGCTTCCAGGAGCTGAGATAGAGATTGACTGATGCACCCATCTTGAGGCTACCAGAGGAGGGAGTAGGGTACGCAGTCTACTATGATGCATCAGGGACCGGACTCAGGTGTTTCCTGATGTAGGAGCAGGAAGTGATCGCCTATGGATCATGACAGTTGAGGCAGCATGAGTAGAACTATGCTACCCATGACCTGGAGTTAGCAGCAGTGGTCTTCGCCCTGAAGATGTGGCGAAACTATCTGATGGGTGAGCGCTTTACAATCTACTCTGACCACTAGAGTCTCAGGCACATCTTCATGTAGAAGGACCTGAACCTGAGACAATGATGATGGCTCGAGTTCCTCAAGGACTATGACTTTGAGATAGTCTATACTCTTGGAAAGGGGAATGTAGTAGCTGATGCTCTCAGCAGGAGGACATGCATTCAACTATTTGGAGAGGCGACAAAGCATTTAGTTGCTTTATAGATATCCTTCGTGGATATAGATGGGGAATCCTTTCTTCAGTATTTTATAGTCACTCCTCCACTTCTTCAGTGGGTCAGAGAGGCACAACGTGGGGATGTTGACTGTGAGACGTGGCGTGCACATATTTCCACAGGATAGACACCTGATGGATTTTATGTTGGAGGAGATCACATCATCATTTTCAGAGGACGTACTATGGTACCAGCTGCTTTATAGGAGGAGGTTCTGAGAGATTTTCACACTTCCCCTTTAGCGGTACATCCAGGAGTAGCGAAGATGTACCAGGATCTCAGACGATAGCACTGGTGGCCAGGTATGAAGAAGGATGTGGCAGAGCTCGTTTCTCGATGCCTCACCTTCCAGCAGGTGAAGGCATAGCACCATGTACTAGAAGGATTGGTACAACCCTTGGAGGTCCCGGAGTGGAAGTGGGATGGGATATCTATAGATTTTGTGACTGGACTTCCATGTACTTCCAGAGGTCACGAATCCATTTGGGTGATTGTCGACCGACTCACCAAGTCCACCCACTTCTTACCCATCAGAGATCAGGGCTCAGTGGAGAGATTAGGATGCCTATACACCCAAGAGATCATATGACTTCATGGTGTGACAACATCTGTCATCTCCGATCGAGATTCTCACTTTACTTCCCGGCTTTGGAAGGGGTTGCAGGAGGCATTCAGGATGTAGCTACGCCTGAGCACCACCTTTATCCCTCAGACGGATGGTCAGATAGAGAGGACCATTCCGAATCTCGAGGACATGCTCTGTGCATGTGTCCTCGACTTTGGTCACATCCGAGAGGATCACCTACCTTTGGTAGAGTTTGCGTACAATAACAACTACCACTCCACCATCGGGATGACACCATACGAGGAATTGTACGAAAAACCTTGCAGATCACCTCTGTGCTGGACAGACCCTGGCGAGTCAGAACTTGTGGGACCAGAGATGGTCCAGGCCACAACAAAGAAGGTTCAGGTCATCCAGGAGCGGATGAGGATAGCTCAGACCCGACAGAAGTCTTATGCAGACAGGAGGCGGAGACCACTAGAGTTTGAGGATGGTGACCACGTTTTCTTACAGGGCTCACATCGACGTGGATTACAGAGATTTTTCTGGGGCCAACAAGATATCTCCTTTCTTTATCAGACCATTTCAGGTTCTCAGTAGGATAGGCGAGGTGCCTTATCGCCTGGCTCTTCCACCTCAGTTGCACCGGGTGCACGATGTCTTCCACGTATCTCAGTTGAGGAGATACGTTCACAACCCGACGCATATCATCAACCATGGGGAGATGGACATTGATGACGGGGAGACTTTTGCGAAGGTCCCGGTGGAGATCGAGGATCAACAGGAGTGGGTCCTACGTGGGTGGTCGATTCCTCTATTGCACATCAGTGGGCAGTACGTGAACCTCCAGGAGAGCACTTGGGAGCGGGAGGCTCAGATGCGTGCACAGTACCATCATTTGTTTCCCTAGTTTGTGATGTATCTTTATGGGGACATAAAGCCCTAAGGTAAGAGTAATTTAAATACCTGTAAATTTCAAATAATTTTTTTTTCTTAAATTCTTTGGGATTTTATGAGTACGCAGTCTCTGATGGAACCTGATTCCAAGGCCCGGTGTGCCTGAAATCAATTTCCAAAGTTTAGCTTGGGTACGTTCAGTGAACAAATGAGAGGGGTTTTCTAACTTTTGAACCGATGCTCAGAATCGAAATCTGAGGGAATCGACGAAACCGTAGCGTCAGTAATTGATTAGGAAGACCTTTTTTGGAGTTGCGTTTGCTCAGGAGGTGTTGTTAATTAAATGGATTAATTTAAGAGTAAAATAAAATATGTGTTACAATTTTATTTCTACTCTAAGTAATTACAACCTATGTGAGGAAGTTGGTGTGGGACCCACTACATCCTAACTCTACTTGATAGGATATTAGAGAGGTAGGGCCCACACGAGCCCCACCCCTTCAATTTCCCCAATTCCTCTAAACCTTCCCTCTTAAATTATGTGACTCACCCTCACATTAATGTTGCCAACTTAGCACACCATTAATTTTGACAACACAAAATTAATTTGGTGAATTCAACTTTTGATGTTTTGAATTGTTGGTATAAGTAAATAAAATTAGGCAAAGCCTTATTTTTTTTTGTTTGGATTTTGTTGTGCGAAGAAAATGAGAGAGCCCTTGTGTTGTTCCTTTGAAGAGCTTCAACCTCCCGCGAAGAACAACACTCTTCGTCGAAGAACACCAGAACCACAAGAAGAGATAGACACGCCATTCCTTCTCCTCTCCGCAACTGGTGTGAGACCTCATTTCCTCTTCGGACGTCCTTTGTTGACCTATACGGATCCACACCCCGCGACTCCGTTTTCCGTGACGCTAGCTTCTGCAAACTACTTTGAGGTAGAGGTTGTTTTCACATTAATGATTATTTCAATGTTCATCATTAATATTGGCTGCCTGTTATCAATATAACGGGAGGAGGTCGGACCGCACGAACACGGCCGAACCCCCTCACCTTTTTGTTGATTGATTTTTTTCATGACTTGAAATGGAGGTGGAACCGTTGCACCGCTCAGGAACAAGAGAACCACGGATGGAGCGGGCCGCGGCGAAGGAGCGCGGCGAAGGAGCGCGGCGCCGGTGAAGCTAAAGGAGGATGCAGCCAAGAGCGGGCCATAGAGGAGGGGCGCCGCGCCGTCACACCGCGCCAGAGCATCAAGTGGTCGCGGCCGGGGCGGGGCGCCGTGGAGGGGTGAGGCGCCGTCACGCTGTGCCTATCGGACAGGGGCCGCGGCAGAGTAGCAGGAGGCGGCCGACCAAGCCGGCCGCCGGCGTTCAAGGAGGCGAGACCCCCCACGGGTCCCGCATGGCACAATCGGCCGACCTTAATGGCCAGCCGTTTCCAAGAAATCTGGAGGTTTGAAACCCCCGACAGCCACCTAGGGCAGACTTCACAGGGGTCTACCATTTTGGGAAAATAGGGGGGGGGGGGGGCGTTTCCCCCCCCCCCCCTCCGAGTCCAGCTCGACCTCTAGCCGAGCCATGACCCGCGCTGGGACGGACCGCCCGCGCCGGGTCGGACCGCCCGCTTCGGGCCGGGCCACCCGCGCCGGGCTGGGCTGCCCGCGCGGGGCTGGGCTATGCCAGCCGGGCCGGTCCGCGCCCTAATGGGCCGAAGTCGGACCCGGGTCGGGTCGACCCGGTTTGGGCCGACCTAGGGGTATCGGGCCAGGTCGGACTGGGCTTGAACCCCCTGATTTCCGGACAGATCCGTTCAAATGCCCACAACTTGGGATACGAACCTCCTTTTATGCACCGTCAGTTGCATAGTGATCCTTGTATCAAGACGATCGTTTTGGTATATTACACTCAAGGTTTTGGAGAACTTTGTGTACGGCCAGGTTGGTTCGAACACGAAACCAACCGGGCCCTCGGAGCAGAAACGCATATAACTGGAGCTCCGAACGTCCGATTGACATGCCATCGACTTTGTTGGATTCCTCTTAGTGAGACAGTTCTTTTGGCTTACATTGCTTGAGGTTTGGACGCTTCTGGAGTACGATAGGGTTGGTTTTAGCTTAAAAACCAACCGGGCCCCTATGACGAATAAGGCAATAACTCTCAGACCGGGCGTCCGATTGACGTGCCATCTGTCGCATTGAGTTCCTTTCAACGAGTCGGAAATTTGTGATATATCAAATCTGGACTTTGCGATAGTTGATGTATCGACCCCTTAGCTCGTGGAGCGGACCCTCCTAGAATCGAGTGTGCTGTGTGCGGGAACCCTAGAGCTGGCTTCGACTGCGACGACGATGACGACTGTACTGGGATCCTCCGTGGATTTGGCAGCGACGACAACTGTACTGGAATCCTCTGTGGGTTCGACGACGATGACTACTGTTCTTGTATCCTATGTGGGTCCGATAGTACTTGACTACTGTTCTTGTATCCTATGTGGGTCCGACAGTATTTGACTCTAGACTTGTATCCTATGTGGGTCCGGCAGAGTAGCTGGTCTTTATCCTTTGTGGGTCCGACAACTTAGGTGGTCTTGTATCCTATGTGGGTCCGATAGCTTAGATGAATCAGTGGAAACATCTGATCAACTCTATCATCTTACGAAGTGTATACCTATGTGAGCTGAGTCTTAACATACAATCATTATCATTGATATGATTGTTGTGCTTTCCTATGTGGATTGGGTTGTGCTTTTCTGTGTGGATTGGGTTGTGAATTCCTATGTGGAATGGGTTATGTTTTCCTGTGTGGACTGGGTTGTATTTGGGCTCATGTTCTAGAGCTGATCTGGAATAGATGACTTAGGTATATGTATGGGCATATACCTAAGTAGAGTTGGCTGTTACTTAGTGATTGTATCTTTCCTTTCTGGTTTATGCTTCGTGGATTCTGGGAGACCTTCGGGGGTCTTAGGGTCCCTACTGAGTAGTGTATACTCACCCCTGCACGGGCTATGCCCACACTATGTTGTGTTGGATGCAGATGATGGACATCACTGATCGTGGTGGGAGCTTGTGGAGCTGGACGGTACTTGGAGGTGGATCACTGGACGAGACGTACACGAAGCGGACAACCAGAGCCGAGGAGCATAGGAGACTATCTATACCCACCCTTCAGGTGGGATTTCCAGAGGATAGATCAGACTTGATGCTTTACTTTTCAGTTGCTGTACTTTCATTTCAGTTGTACTTTACTTTCAATTGGGTTTTTATTTTGGCCCATTTACTTTTCAGCACTAACTTTTGTACTCAGTTTACTTAGTGTTTACATCAGCTTGCATACTCTGTGGTGTTTTTTTACTTTATAAAGTCAATTCCTTCCGTTTTATCGGGATTTATGCCTTTGGTGCCAGTCTCCAGCCCCTGTCCTATGGAAAGTGGGCTTAGGGTAGTCACGACATGGGCTCCGAGGACGGGTCGTGACAAATACGATTTGATTATTGATGAGATACACAATATACTCATTTCATATAAAATGAGAAATGCTCCTTACTTCAAGAATAAATCCAAATTTAATATGTAATTTGAAGCAATGGTAAAAGGAAATATAAAGGAAGAAATTATTGAATCAAATAATTATAAATATAAGGAAGGTGAATATAATTTCAATAATATTTTTTCACTTCTTTCAATAAGGTTTGGAAAATAGAAGTGTAAAAGAAAAAAATCAACAAAGTGCTAGAATTATAATAGCCTTGAAGACTTTTCCTATGAGACTCTGGAAAAGGAAAAAGAATATACTTTTAATGAGGATAAGAAGAGACCCTATAGGAATAAATGGGATAAGAAGTATAAGTACCCCACCTTAAAAAAGATAAGTTTAATGAGAAAAAGGAGAAGGATGATTCATCTAGTGATTCATATAGTGAAGTCACTTTCTATGATCATGTTGAGAAAGGATTTGATTAACCAAGTAGTGAAGATAAAAGATAATAAAGAAGGCAAATAACATTATCTCCTTCTATGAAAAATAAGTCTTTATTTGATCAATAATATAATACCAGGAAGAACTAGAATCAATCTGGAATATCAAAATTCAGTGGCTATTGTTATTTTTTTGGAAGGTATGACCCCAAAGACTTTTGTTTTTGGTATAATATGTTTCTTTTAGGAATTCAGAAATAACCAAGGGGGAGATTTTTTGAGATGTTATCTATGAGTGGAAACTTTAATATTTTTGATAGAAAAGGAAGTTTTGAGATTGGAAGAATAGAATGTATTAGGTTGGGTGGAATCTATTATCCTGAAATTCTTTATAAAAAACTAATATGTTCCTCCTTATTCCCTATTATTTTATGTGTCAAGATATTACATGAAGGTAATTTAAGGATAAGTGTTATTCATCATGGAATTCATCAATTTACTTGATAAATAATATGAGTGCATCCCTTAAGGAGGATCTTACATGATAATTGAGGTATACAAATCACACTTTCTACCACTACTTTAATTCTATCATTCTGATACTTTTGGGGGGAGTGTTGTTTAATGAAAATACATGGAAAAGGGAGAGTTATTCTTATGTAATTGAATTTTTTTATGTTTTTTAAGTTGTGTGGAGGATTTTTCATTTCATTGATAAATTTGACCCCAATATTGAGAATTGAGAATTTTTGTGCTTGATTTATCATGTGGGTATTTTATCAACAACTTAGAAAACCTTGGTAATATATATATTTTTTCTAGATTGGGTTATCCCACATAGAACTAAATTTAATTAAAATAATGGATCTTTTCTAAGTATCATGTGATATGATTCTTTTATTTTGTAAAAGGGATAAGTGTTTTTTAAAAATAAATATATGACGAGAAGACCCCCAATTACTCTGCATTTTATTTGCAATACGGGGGAGAAAGTTTTGAGCACACATATTTAATTTTAGATATGTGAATAGATATTGATAAAAAAATATAATGGGGGATATATTTGGGACCAATGTTTCATTTATTGTCAATAATGTGTCAATATGTGTTTAGTGAGTGGAAGATAAAGTGGAGATTCTTAGAGAATTATTATGGATTCAATTTATGGAATTGGATGTCTTTCTTGAGAAATTTTCCATTTCAAATTGTGATGATTGTTGAAGTGATCCTTTGTTCAAATACTTGTGTCAATGTTGAAACATTGTTTACTATAAGATGAAGAAGAGAAAGACCATGAAAATGATTATTTTCATGATGATTTGAAGATCACTATGAAAATGTTCATTACCAAATTTGGATAATTCCAAGAAAAATATATTATTTATCATGAATAATAATCTTTAAAAAATTGATTTTTTTATATGTATTTCTATCCAAAAAATGGCCAACCCAAATTTGAATAGCAGGCCGAATCAACTGCATATATGGGAGTATATCTCACCACATACATTCTAGCCTGCATGTTAGGCATGAGGTGGAAGGGGTGTGAGAGTGGGATAATATAGTTACCATAAGGAGAACATAGGTGAGTTCTTGGGTATACGTGTTCATGTAAGAGGTGCTGGAGACACCATGAAGGGAGGAACGATAATGTAAGGAATGTGTGGGGGTGTTACAGATGTCAAATCTTGTTACTGTAACAAGCTATCAGTGGAAATAAATAACTTATTATTGCTTCTCAATTGATCATGAGTTTGATTTGGGATGACTGAGAACACAAGGTGGTATTCCTTCACTAAAACACACATGTTTAAAAGGATGGCCATCCAATCTAGCTGATATGCATCATCTATTTAACCACATAGTCATATTCAACCTTATCCTTTATAGAGAGATTCTGTACACCGATATTTTTGTAGTCTAAGTCATAGTGATAAAACCAAATCTCATCCACATTAAATGGTGGTTATGTTGACCTCATAATACCAATTATATATGCAGAGCATTTGTTTCACACAAAATTCATGCTCTACAATGAATTAATAAAATAATCCTGAGCTATGATCTCACTGGATAAAGATGAGTATTCAGATGAAGTTAAATATTATATTTATTTCCTAGATAACATAGAAAAGATAAATGTATGACACTACAGTTTCATGTATTAAAATAAAATAAAGGAGAAAAAAATGAGTGCCACTGCATCATTGAATCATTTCTTCTCATTTGGGTTTTTACTGAGGTGTGATTTCATGAGTTATGGCATGGGTATTCAAATAGGGAATATACCACATGAAGAATAGAGAAACTCAAGTCTCCAGGAATTTTTTTACAGCATGGAGAAATAGAATAAATGATGCCATATGATATTTGATATCCATGTGGATAATTAACAACCAGATATTTTTGTTATTTTTAAAAATGAGTTGCTTGCCTTATGATTTTCATTCATGCATGTATGCAGTGCGAGCAGCGAGTGATAATAAAGCCGCATGAAGTAGAAGTATACACCCAAACCCCTAAGGTATTTGAGATACATCTTATGAATATGGAATAATATCCACACTAATTATCATGTATTTAAATGATAAATATAATACCCAAACAACCATAGGTTATTTATATTAAAATGAGAAATTAAATGTGTTATTCTTAACAAATTTAATTGAGGATTTAAATGGGTGATTTCAAGTCATGTAATAATGAGATATTATCACATGCACAATTATTGTTTTTGTGTGGAAAAATTGTGTATGCTGGTGATAAAAAAATATTTGGAAAAATAATAAGCATACTTGCATCAATTGGAAAATAATATTTTTGGATCCCAATACATCCTTAAATCGAAGAGATAAGGTGAGTTTTGAGACTGGTGGAGCTGATTAATATTGGTTTCTGTGGAAGATCTTGAAGGATTATCAAGACCATCATTGATAATGTTCCTGAGGAAGTACTCAAGGAAGGGGAATCCATCTTTCTTATAGAGCAATACTATATGAGAATAAGATCTTTCTAGATCTAGATCAACATTGAAGAGGAATCTTGTACCTGAGGTGTTTAACCAGCTACAAGAGGATTGTGATTGGGGTGTCTAACCAATCAGAGAAGAAGGGAAATTGGGATTTCTAAAAAAATTGTGGGGAGATTGTAATTGGGGTTTCTAAAAAGTTTTATTCACTTGTCGAGATAGTGAATAGATTCTATATTAGGGTTTCAAACCAACATTTCAAGGAGTAGGTATTTATGTCGAACCTTATACATACTGTGTGATACCCTCTCTTAATTTAATAAAACACATGTGTTGATATCGATTGATTCTATTATTTGGATTAAGAACTTTAAATAGTTCAAGAGGTTGAATTTAAAATGAGATAAAATTCCTTAAATGAGGGTACCGTTAGATCACCCCCTCTAAGTGGAGCCTAACTAGTCTTTGGGATCTAAAATTACTCATCTAGCCTCAACTTTATATAGGTAGGCTTACCCTTATGTAGGTAGTAGGATCATTGAGTTACCTTTATTCATGCCTATACTAACTCTTAAATAGATTTACCATATGAAGAATAACCTTTATGTAGCTTGTATAAATTTTTGGACCACCTTTACATAATGTAATATCAACTTGTATAAACCTCATATTGGTAGTAAAATACCTTCATAAAGCCTATAGAAACTTAGAACTATCATTACACAAGTAAAATAAAGTCATTCTTACCCATACATAACCCTATTTAATCAAGAATTACCTTTACACTGAAAATTATATTTTTTATTAGAAAAAACTTTTATAGAAAAAGTGGGAAACCTTATATGTCCAAGAAGAGATCATTAAACCCAAAAAAAATCATTGAAATTGAGTTTTATATTATTAGAAGCATTATCCCTATATAATTTCCTGTGAATGGTCGGTACCTTGATATCTGCATCATCCTTGAGGAGCTATTCAAAATGATAAGCCATATTTTCCCAGGTATGAATTTACTCCTCCATGTTTATCATCCTTTTTTTGAAGCTTCTTTTCATAATAAGGTATTTCTTATTGATCCACACACACCAATATTTATTGGTATCCACAAGAATAAATCTCTCAGTCATCCTATCAGCCTCTTTATGAGAGGCTTTAAAATGGATAACATCCTCCTCCATTTATTCCTTAGAGTTGATAATTAGTTCCAATGTGTTTTATTTTATACCATCCTCCTTAAATGACTCTAACTACCGTGAATCTAGCACCTAATTAGTGGTTTAGACCATAATAGTGTTGGCATAACTGATAATAACATTTGGAGCAATCGAATATTCTTGCAATTGCAATGTAGCATCAATCATACCACTGGCCTATTTAGGATCCTTTGAATCTCTCCATTGGGCCATCTAGTTTTCACGCTGAGGACTCAAACTCTTCCAATGTACCTAGACTTTAATAGAGGATTCACAATCCAATTCATTTTACCTATAATTTTTGGCATAACCTATCTCTATTTGTTTGTGAAGGTGATAGAAATTATTTGTCCCCATAGATTTCTCCTTTAACACAATGCAACTTCCCACATTACTATCTCCCTTCATCCCTTTATTTCTAATTAGATTTTGAATTCCCCTATAATTCCTTAAATCTACACTGACAATTGGAAAATAGATATAAGTCGCATTTTAAAACTCTGAACCATATAATACTTGCTCTTTAGTGGGGTACACTTCTTGTTTAGAGTCCCTTTGATCCTGATCCAAGCCTTCAGTTTCCCGACCTTCAAAGTGGAAATCGAGATTAATAGTCTGCATGTTCCTACTAGGACATGTCTTGATCCTTGAATTAAACCACCCCCTTTTAAAACTAGCGTGATCTACAAAGAATTATCATCGACTCCTTCTCTAGTCGACCACATCACCACTTCTTGTGTTAATTGGTCTCCAACATGAACAACCTTTTCATATGTTGCAGGCTTAAGAAAGATGATATTAGGTTCCAGAAATTTTGTTGCACACACCCCCATTATCCCCTAGATTAGTCATGGACTACACTGTTAATGAATTACCATCCAAAATAAATTTCAACTGATCAAATATTTCCATCTCCTCCAGATCAGTATTTAGTGTTCTTTCCACTTTCTCTATAGTTTTAATATTTTTTTGTATCCTTATTACTCAATAGAACTCTTACAGGAGAATAAAAAATATCTTTATCTAACTCCTATTGATTTATCAAGACATGAACCCCATGTAGATTCCCACAACACCAAATTAGGGGTATCCCATTTCATGTGGTAATCATAGGTCCATTGGAATAGGAATAACCAATACCCATTGCATGTTTGAGGAGATCTAGACCAAGAAATAATCAAGTATTCCTCTATTAAAAGTATTAATTAGAGGCCAATTCTATCTGAAATAATCCACTAAGAAAAAATTTATTTTTTCTAATTAATCTAAGAACTCGTAAGTTGAGATTGAAAGATGAGGAAAGTCTTCATGTAAATCTGTGCTCCTTTATTCAAAACTTAGTCATTAATTCCTCTGAAGATCAGAAAATTAATCAATAAATTTAAAACATGATGTTGTAATCCATAAAAAACCTCTCAACATCACTAATTTCTATCACTAAACACATATTTACATATTAACAACAAATACAATAATACTATTTGGGAATAAAAATCCCCCTTTATAATTACTATCAATTCCTTCAAAAGCTTATGTCAAAATGTGTGATTCTATTTCTATCCGTTATTTAAAAAAAAATTAATGTGGTTCAAATCACCTCATCAATATAACTTATTCTAATTTTTTAAAGAAAACCTTGATCCATCTATGAGGGAAGGATTACATCGCATGATTTTCTATAGAAAATAGCCTTTAGTTAATTTACTCTCTGTCTACTTGGCCTAACCTAGAATTAAAAACAAGAGGTATATAACCAAGGTTTTAAATGTTATCCATAAAAACCAACCATGTGATATCATACTAAAAATATCATTTTATGGTATTATATTATAATTATTTCCATACACAAAGAGTAACATCCATCCAGATTAATAAACTATCAAAAATAGCTCACCTGAAAGTTAAATAACTCTACATTTATCTCGTACTTTCAACCAATATTCCAAATTAATAACTGTATTCAATAAAATCATTACTAGGGGTTATGACTTTTATTTTCATGCCTTAAATTATAAATTTCATGGGTCTATCTCTATTTTCTAGGATTTCCACTTCCACATAGCTTGTGATATATTGAAAAATCAATCTCCATTTTTTCTCCCCCTTAAGGTATTCACCCACTCCTTTATCAAGGGATTTTTATACTCTATGAAGAGAACATACTCCATGTTTTCTAATAGTGACAACCTCAAACATCACTCCTTAAATTACCTATAGGTTAGAATAAATAAAAAATAATAAGAGGAAATAAGAGGGTCCTTTATTATTTATCAATAGAAAAATTTAGCTGGAGAGTTTCCTCCTACCCCAAACTTCACTTTTCTTCAATAATCAGCATAAGAATAATTATTTTTTACTTATTTTCCTATTTTTAGCCTCTATATTTTTATTGTCCCATTTAATCCATTGAACTTTTTTATTTATAGTGGTTTAATTTATGTACCATATTTACCAATGGAACCTTATCTAATTTTTATCTCATTATAATTTTATTGCATTATTTTTTGGTTAAAAGAATTTTTGCATAGTTCTTTGTTCCATGCCTAGCATGTTCACATATTTTACATTTATTCTTATAAATTTTTATGTCACCACTGCTATATGAATACTTATATAATTTATAAATTTATTCTCTCACCACATTATTTTCTTTATCCTCATAACTCATTTATGCTTCATCCATTTTTATAAAATTGTCCCGTTAGTCAGGATATACAACTAATCATTCTTTATTGGTGTTATAAGATTTATTAGGCTTCTAACTTATTCTTTTGATAGAATTAACAGTGGATGAATTATATTTTTCATTATATGAAACCTATCTAGGGATTCTAGTTATATATAGATCATATTTGTGACTCTTTTCAATACATACCACACACCTCTTCCAAATCTTCAATTCTATTCTAAGTAGATATATTTTGTGAAGTTCTTGTCACACCTTGTTTATTTTTTGAATTAGATCTCATTTTTCTTCCAAGGACACATAGTTATTATCTAATTAATGGTAATGATATATTATACCAACAAGAATAATATTTCTATCCATATATTCCACAACACCAAAAATAACCTATAAAATTGGATATTTCATAAGAAACATGTAAATAATTCATGTATTTATGTTCTTCTACAAACTGAGTCTCCTTTTTTAGGGGTAGTGGATATTTCAGCATGCTTTCTTCCATTTACGAGGAAGATTATCAATCATGATTATTATTTGTCAAAATAGGTTCTACCTTGTGTTTTCACCTAAATATATAGAGATAATAGATTTAATTTGGGATAAAATAGGTGTAGATTTCTATTTCCTATTGAAACCCATATTCTCAATAACTTCAAAAAATTCAACTTTAACCTCATCGGACTTATTCAAGTCCTCTATGAATTTGTTTTGAACCTTTTGAACAATAATTCATATTGATTCTGTCTCTCTAAGTTATTTTTATCTTGTAGTTACCATCTACTCATGGTCACTAATAATATTATCATATTAAACTTTATTAAGCTTATGCTTCTTTATCTCATTAATATATTCTACTTTTTTATTGACCAACACCACATTTTATTCCTATTTATTTTCATATTTATAAGATTAATTCTTTCTTTCTTGAGTTGTGTAATCCACTCAATGAAAAAAACTCAAACTTCCCTTTTAGCTCCAACTCAAGCTCTATTCTTTATTCATCATCATCATCACTACATGATGAATTAAATCACTCATTAACATAAGTAATGAAATTGAATTCATTATCTATGTTTCATGATGATTTATCTTTATATTTCTTACTCATAATTCTTCATCTTTTATTAAGGAAATTCCTAGTGTTATTTTTTTCTTATATTTTTTTATTTTTTATCTTACTCATATGATTAAAGTTATTTAACCTATTTCTTTGTGAAATATTTTTAAATATAATCTCTTTTATGGTAATTAAAATATCTTGATAATCACTTTAATTTTACTTTCCATTTACCATTATTGAATATCTTTAATACAAGAGAAATAATTTGGATAAAGTCTTAATCACCCTCAATATATGAATCATCAGATTCAACAACATCTTATCCTTTGAGATTTAATTTTCTCATAGATTCAAAGGATATATAATCTTGTATTTTATTTTGAAAGGCTGGTTCCTTTCTCATCTCATATGCGATGATAAAATTATAAAGTTTATCTAGGGATAGATCTTACCTATATTTTAAATTAGAATCCTTGGAATCAAATATATTTGGAAATCTTCTCATCATATTCTTAATAATGATGGAATCCTATAATTTTTTATCACATCCTCGAATGTTATTGACTATCTCATTCACCCTAGTGGAATAGTCATCTATATTATCACCACAACCCATTTTAATATCCTCAAATTTACTCCACCGTACCCATATATTTGCTTCATTCACCTTGATATCACCTTTATAATTGATTCTCATTTCATTACATACATTATTTTTTATACCCTTTACCTTTTTACATAACGTTTTTGAAAGGGAAATAAAGATAAAATCTCAGGACTCTCCATCTAACTCCATATTTATATTATCATATTAGTTTATAGAAACACATTTAGCATTAGGTGGAAAACCCACTATAGTAGTATATATAACTTTTAGGTTGAGGTGAAGGAGTTAGGGAAGTATCTTATTCCTTATACTATGATAGTTTATGACATACATGGTAATATTTCCTTTACTATTTATAGAATTTATTCTCTCTATTTCCTAGTAACTTATTTTGGATCTTTATAAGGATCCTACCCCGATAACACTTGTTAGTACCAGATCTAGTTAATTTTCACTAGGGGTGAGTTAGCAGAACCCACTCTTTAAGAATTCAATTAATTTAACATATTAAACTAGTTAAGGTTATCAGTACACTTAGAAAAATCTCACAACCTCACCATTGTGAGCTCTAATAGAAAATAAGAGAGTGACACACAATATTTGAAATGTTTGTTCGAAAGACTTACTCCTTACCATGTTAGTTATACACCCAAAATGGATTATTCCCTAACACTAATAGTTATTTACAAAATAAAGTCTACTATTATCTTCCACAAATTTATATTACACTAGAAGATACAATAATTTTTCAACAAAAGATTAAATAAATAAAGAAGTTCAGTTCTCAATGTTCTATGCTCCACTAGATGTTGGTATTTCACCCTAATAAGACAGATCAATAGATTTTAACATATAATCCCTCAAGATATTCAATATTTGTATTTGTATTTATACTTTCTCTAGATTTTGATTGATCTAGATCTCCCACTGTCATTATGAATACTCAGATGAAAAACATGTATCATTGTTATTCAATGGCACCCAACTTCAAATCCTTCTCCCTCCTCGATACAATGGAGTATCAGTCTCATAGAATTATCATGGAATTAGTAGTATTCATGAAAACTCTATATAAATTTCTTTCCTCCATACCTACATATTTATAATCACATATAACTATACCACATAAATATTATTCTTCAATTACAAATATGTAAACCCTATAATATTCATAGGTGATATCTCATAATTTAAATTAGTTAAAGGATATATGATTTATCTTATCACTTTAAATCTTTCAATAGACTCCCTAATTTATTTTTCTCCCCCAAAATTCCTTATTTAAACCTTTCAATAACTCAATATTATTTCCTTATTTTATTTTCCCATGATTTTTTTTAAAACTCATTAAAGATGAATAATTCTTGATAATTCAAATGAATTAAACTATATCCAAGAAACTAATGGATTCCATGTCTACATAAAATAAATATTTCATATAATTATCAATTCATAAAATTATATAAAAACTCACTCTTCCATGAAAATTCATGTGCATGTAAGTGAACTCATCTTCTCCACCATCAATATTTCATCATGTAGTCAATCATCCGAATGTTCTAATCTCATGGATGATCCACCTCAGTTAAAACAATCAGTTTTATACTATATCTCACATATATGATCATTCTAAAATGGATGGTCATGATTTCAAACAACCTTATTTTAGCCAATCATCTCACTATTGAGGCTTCTCATGGTTGATCTTCTAAGTTATTCATGTGTTCAATCAATGTATGATTGATTAACCCACCATGCCACCATTGATTGATATTCATTTTACACAGAATTTTTGGTTTCATTATTGGTTGCGCCCAAATTTACCCAAGTTGTATGGTGTAAGCGGTCATTGTAGTACTACTTGAGTTATCAATCCTTAGATACCTAAGAAGAAACCTATGAAACATACATTCTAAGAAGGTGATTTAATGATGTTGGTTTGGCTATGAAGTGTCCAAATTGGGTTTGAATTGATTGGATTATTTGATTTTTTAAAGACGTAAGTGAATTCAATTTAAAAGCATGAGTTGATCCTTGGTTATCGCATGGGGTGAATTGGATGAATTTCTTTTTAAATTATTTCAATGTCTTAAGTTTTAGCGTTTCCTTTAATAAAATACAAACATCCCAAATCACTCACCGATTTCAAGTTTTAACTATCATAAGGCTAATAACCTATACACTTGGAGGACCACATTGATGAGAACTCCAAGGAAGATGATTGTTTTATCACTCGGGATGTGTATCCTTAAAATTGGTGAGTTTAAAGAAGAACGTAAATCATCGAATGAAAATATCAAAAATAAAATTGATTAGGAATTATTAAATTAAGAAATAACATCCAATTCATCCCATTTCTACTCCCTTGTATCAACCCATTATAGGAATATCCCTCCATTGATGATATTCTATCAATGAAATCGGGTAGTGGACTTACGATGGTAGAATTGGAGAAGAAGAAGAAAAATAAATAACAATCACTCCACCATTGTGGGAAGTGTTTCACAAAAGATTATGTGAATAACCTCACTCCCTAAAGCAATGGTATCAACATGATTTGGGAACAGAAATGATAAATTAATAACAAGAAAATATGATCTTTTATGAATTAAATTAAGGTGAACGAAAAAATTACATGGGAGAAATTGACAATGCGATTACAAAATGAAAGCATGAAAATACAAATGAAATAAATAAAAACTTCGATCCAATTATCTTCAACACTATATCTTTATATAGGAATATTTGGATTCTTAGATGCAACCCAATAATAAATTCCATCCCTATTAATTGGGAGAGTAAAAAGAGCGTGAGAAAATCAAGGGAATTTCGATGTTTCAAAGCTGTCCATAAATTTCGTTCAGATTTGTCCCCCGTTTTGATGTGTAAATTAGTAACTAAAGGAGGCCAAATCTGGAGGGGTATTTAAAGAGATATTTTTATCTTACACCTATCCTATATTCTCTTTAAACATTTAGGGTCATTTAGTTAAGCTGTTTGGATGTTATGATCAAAATGGTGGGACGAATTTATGTGCATTCATATCGGGCCCACCATTTAAATCTCAACTTCAGATCCCTTTATCATCATGAAAACTTCAGAATTAGCTCCAGCCATAGTTGAATAAAATGATCCCCATATTTTTTTCTTTATTGAGTAAAAATTTGAGCTTAATTTGGATTGGGTTGTGGGCCACACTTTTGTTTGATGGGCCTTAGGCCCATTATGCTTTCTCTAGAAAATTTCTTCATTCATGCTGAAAAATATCCATCTTCTCCTAGGATTCATCAATCAATCCTAAAAGATAAAATATTTCAAAAAAAAATTGATCAATTATTTCCCAAAATATTAAATTAAAAAAATGAATATAACGTTCTCCACAAATAGATGATTGATTGGGCCCAAATTTTAATTTTAAATGTGAATTGCACTTAAGATGAGAAATGAAGTTCAAATTCTATAAAGCACTATAAATGATGTTTATGGACTTTGGAACACAAAAATATTAAGATATTAATATTGAATATTAGCCACTTCTAGTGGCTAATCACACCCTCTAACTTGAGTATTTCTAGTCCCAAGAAAAATATATTACAAATATGAAATTCGAATTCCCTTTTCCAGAAAACATTTTAATACACATTTCTCACCCAAATACCTCATACCAAAAAATTATGAATCCCATCAAAATAATTTAAAACAAGATACGTCTATAAGCATATCCCAAGCCCAAGCCCATTCATTTGTTAAAAGTCATCGTCACATTTCATCCAATTACAATTAATCATGATGATGTGTTGTGCGTCACAAAAGACATGGGGCCCATTTTATTATTCAAGGGGAAAAAAGGAAGTGCTATGTTGGAATCACTTTAAACCTCAAGATGAGTATCCAATTTTTTTTGATTTTTTTTTTGATTTTTTATTTTTTTAACCACAATAGATATGAAAAGACTAACTCTAGGAAATAAAACTATGGAGTCACAATACCCAAGTGTCATACACCACACACATTTTCAATTCCATGTTCAAAAATAGATATATAAAGTCTAACTCTAGGAAAGACAACTATGGAGTCACGATCCCCAAGTCCAGACACCACACATTTGGACAAAACATTTTTCTATGTGGTCACAAATTTTTTTTATATTTTTTTGGATAATAATATTAAACTAAAAGTGACCCCAAACCCTATGATATGATGAAAGGGAACTAAGAACTCAAATTTAAACCCATGATCTAGTTGAAGTGCATTGTGGCATTTTGATTAAGAGGATGAAAATTTAAACTTTGAAAAATCTCATCGTACAACTGCACTTTCCAAAAACTATGCTCATCAACATAAAATTTCATTAAAATCAGAATCAAGGCATGAAAAATTATTCTATATCCAATTTCAGAGTTTCTAATGTGGGTTATCATGTCAAAGGTTAATGGAATATATCTTTCCATGCATTTTATTCTTCATAAAAAAGTAATTTTTTATTTAATCTCCCCCCAACTTATAATAACACTATCCTCAGTGTTTAAAGAAAACATAGAAGGGGGTACGGGAGAGGTGTTAAAATAGGAAACTGAAAATGACAATCATGGGATGAAGTCACCTGGTGGTTGATGATGAAAGTTCATGCCAAGTCTCCCTTCAATCCTGGGTTTGAGTCTCAGTGGATTAGATGATTGTGATGGTCTTTTCCCCATGACCTATAATGTGTACTTTTAATTTTTTTATTATATTTTTTTTGTATTTTTTGACCTAAAAAAACATAAAAATAAAATAAAATAAAATGATGATACATTGTCTTCTTTTTAAATTTCTGGGTAAGGTATTACTCATAGATCACGCCACGTGACACAGATAAATATGGAAATCCCCTTTGATACCCATCCTTACTCATAAAAGAAGAACATGTCAACAGTATATGGTAATTTTTTAAATGAAAAAAATAAAAAAAATAAAGATGATTCACATTGTTTGGAAACATGAAAACCTTGGGTTACCTCTCATGAAACGCTTTTGTTTAACACCGTTAGCTCGACCTGGACACTTAATTGTTTATGTTTTTTTCTCATAGAAGGATGGTTCACAGAATTCTTCATAAAATTTCTGTTTTTGGAATGGTTTAATGAATGGTTTGAATCTATGACCATTAAATTTAAATGTTTGACCATTAGAGGGATCTTGAATTTCTACAGCTCCATAGGTGTATACCTTATACACTATGTATGGACCTGAACATCTGGAACTCAACTTTCCCAAGTGTAAATGAAGTTTAAAACTATATAAAAGAATATGTTTACCTGGTTCAATGTGTTTGGTTTTAAAATTTCGAGATTGGTAGACCGGTACTTAGCTTTATTGATCCTTGAATTTTCATAAGCCTCTATCCTAAATTCCTGAAGTTCATTAAGATCTAATTTCCTTTTTGTTTCAGCCAATGGGAGGTCATAATTCATTTTCTTAATTTCTCAAAAGGCTTTATGTTCAATCTCCACTAGAAAATGACATGCTTTACCATAAACCAACCTATATGGGGACATTCCTAAAATGGTTTTATATGCTGTTCGATAGGCCTAAAGAGCATCTAAGACCTTACCCAACCAATCATTACTAGCTGTATTAACTGTTTTTTCAATAATTTGTTTTATGTATCGATTGGATAACTCATCTTGACCATTGTTTTGTGGGTGGTAAGTAGTGGAAACTTTGTGACAAATTCCATATTTTTCCATGAGTTCTGAGAATGGACGATTGCAAAAATGGGTTCCATGATCACTAATGATAGCCCTAGGAATTCCAAATCTATAGAGGGTGTTTTTCTTGAGAAAGCTAATTACGGTTTGATGATCATTGGATTTTATAGGAATTTAATCAATCCATTTTGAGGCATAATCGACAGCTAATAAAATATACAAATATCCCCTAGAGTTTGGGAAGGGACCCATGAAATTGATTCCCCAACAGTCAAAGATTTCAATCACTAAGATGGGAGTGAGTGTCATTTGATTCCTTTTTGTGGTGGACCCTAATTTTTGACACCTAGGGAAGCTTTGAAAAAATGTGTAGGAATACCTTGAGAGGGTGGACCAGAAGAGACCAATCTGAAGAACCTTAGCAGATGTTTCTTAGAAGAAAAGTGACATCCACACGCCTCACTATGATATAATTTAAGGACAGATTCTTGTTTATATTCTGGGACACACCTCCTAATGACTTGATCAGGGTAGAACTTATAGAGGTATGGATCATTAAACACATTTTTCTTGATATTAGAAAGGAATTTCCTTCTATCTTGAGGCCCTAAGAATTTTGGAATGACTCTTGTAACTAAGAAGTTTTCTATGTCGTCATACCAAGGGCAGTCACTCATAGAGTATATGTGTTCATAAGGGAATTAATCAGTCACATAATGGTGGGAAAATTTGTCATTAAATTCTATTCAAGAGAGATTATCATCTACAAAATTTTAAACACCATTTTTGTTCTTTATTGTGAGGTCAAATTCTTGTAAGAGAAAGACCCACCTAATCAGTCTAGCCTTAGCATCTTGCTTTTGGAAGAGGTATTTCAATGCAGAATGGTCAGTGTACACAGTGATGGGGTATCCTAATAGGTATTTCTTAAGCTTTTCTAAGGTAAACACAATAGAAAGTAACTGCTTCTCAGTGGTGGTGTAGTTGATTTGGGCATCATTTAAGGATTTTCTTGCATAAGCAATTACATAAGGAGTTTTATCAAAACGTTGTCCTAACATAGATTCTAATGAAAAGTTGCTCACATCACACATCATTTCGAAAGGTAGATTCCAATTTGGGGATTTTATGATGGGAGGAGAGGTGAGAGATGATTTGAGGGTTAAGAATGAACCCTCAGAACATTCTTTCCAAACAAATTGAGCATCCTTTACTAGAAGACCACAAAGGAGATGAGTGATTAAACTAATGTTCATAATGAATCTTCTATAGAAACCAACTTGTCCTAAGAAATACCTCACTTCCTTGATAGTTTTGTGTGATGGAAGGTGACGAATGATGTAAAACATGGCTTTATCAACTTCAATCCCCCTACTCGAGACTAGATGTCCAAGGACTAGTCACCCTTTAACTATGAAATAGATTTTTCCCCAGTTTAGGACCAGATTATTTTCTTCACATCTTGACAAAAGTCTCTCCACATTCCTTATACATCCCTCAAATGTATCCCCAAACATATAGAAGTTATCCATGAAGACCTCTAGAAAATCCCATACCATGTCCAAGAAGATTCCCAATATGCACCGTTGGAAGGTTCTAGGGGCATTTCATAACCCGAAGGGCATGAATTTGAAGGAAAAGGTTCCGAATGGATAAGTGAATGTAGTCTTCCCTTGATCCTATAAGGATACCTCAATATGATTATACCCTGAGTACCCATCTAAGAAATAGTAGAACACATGACCTGCCACTCTCTCAAGGATTTGGTCAATGAATGGTAAGGGGAAATGGTCCTTATTGGTAAATGAGTTTAGCTTCCTATAATCAATGCGGACTCTCTAGCTACTAGTCACCCTAGTTGGAAGAATCTCTCCATTCTAAATTGGTTATCACTGTGATTCCAGCCTTTTTTGGAACCATGTGGATCGGGCTGACCCACTCACTCTCAGCTATGAGATAGATGATACCAGATTTTAAAAATTTCATAATTTCTTTTATCAATACTTCCATGAGATTAGGATTGAGTCACCGCTGAGATTGAAAACACAGCTTTGAATCAGATTATAGAACAATCCTATGACTCCTAATAAGTGGGATAATCCCAGGAATATCTGATAGGGTCCATCCAATGGCTTTCTTATGTATCTTAAGGACATATATAAGCATCCTCTCATGATTAGCTTGAAGATAAGAAGAAATGACAATAGGTTGTGTTCCATTTTCTCCTAGGAAGGCATACTTCAGTGCAATAGGAAGTTATTTCAATTCAAGATCAGGTTGTTTCAAAATTTCAGTAGAATATTGGGACAAAAGACTTTAAAATAATATTTATTCCCCATGTGTTGAAGTTTCATATACTAGATTGGTTTGATCAATGTTAGGGAAGAGAGTTGGATTGGTCTCCATGAATGTGGTTTCCTGAAATATTTCACAGATTGTTGGTCTTACGATTTCATCATCGGAGTAATCTGAAAGTGATTCTATCCAAGGAGATAATTTCCTTCACGTGAACAAAAGAAATTAATCTTGTCCTCACTTAAACATTCCTTGAATATTCCTTGATGTTCTATGGATTCTTTATCAATGCATCCTATCATGTTTACTTCATGAATATCCTCATTATCCCCTATTTGTGAGCTTGCATAGATTTTCAAGTCTAGACTCATGTTTCCAAAGGTGATAGTCATGTTCCCATTTCGGACTCGGATAACAGAGTTTATTGTTGCAAGGAAGGGATGGAAAAGGATGATTGGGGTTTGTTCCTTATTACCTATGGTTGGATTGTTGTAAAGGAAAATGAAGTTAGCAAGGTAGATAAATTTTTCTACTTTTACCAGAACATCCTTTAGTATCCCTTTTGGAACGCTAATGATATGATCAAAAAGTTTAAGTGTGAAAGATATGGGTTTGAGATCTTCCAGGCCTAAATGGAAATACACTACATAGGGAATGAGATTTACACTAGAACCTAGGCCACACAAGGCTTTGACAATATTTTTCTCTCCTATTTCAACATTGATGTAAGGGCATCCTGGGTATTTCATCTTTGGTGGAAGGGTTCCTTGGATTGTTGTGCTAACATTTGCTACCATAAGGACTTGGTTCTTATGTGAGAAATTACTTTTAAATTTGTAGAGGTCCTTTAGGTATTTTCAGTATACAGGAATGTTTTGAATAGCATCGAGGAGTGGAATTTTCATCTTGACTTGTGAGAATATTTTCCTCAATGTTTCACTCAATTCAGGCTTGATTTTACCCTTCATGTGTTGAGGAAATGGTGCAGGTTGTGGGATTATTTGTTGAAGAGTTGTTTTTTTCACATTGTCATCAGTTTTCTCAGTTTGATCATGTGGTTCATTTGAATTTTCATTTGAGTTTGAAGATTTAGATGGTTTCTGAATTATTTGTTAAGTTTTATCAATTGATTTTCCACTTCTCCAAATTTTCACAGCCTTTAGTTTTTTATGAGTTGTTTAAGTGAAACTTGTCTCTCCCCATGATTTTTTTGTGGAATGGTCTATGTGGGAATGGGTTCCTTTTCAGTTTTGGTGGATTGAATTTATTGTTTAATGGATGAGAATTTTGAGTTCATTTTGTCTACTTGTTTGCATAGTTGTTCTAGTAGGCTTTGTGGAACAGTTTGGGTTGGTGTTGAGCTTGTTGGTTTATCCTAGGAGGATAATTTAGTTTCTGGATTGGATATTGAATGGGTTGTTGGATAGGTTGTTGATATTGGACATGAGGATGTTGGAATTAAACCGGTTGTGGTTGGAACTGATCATGCTGTTGAAAGTTTTGTTGAGGGTATGGGTTGATACATTGTTGTTGTGTTGGTTATTGATTTTACTTCCAACGAAAGCCTGGATGGTCATTATACCTTGGATTGAAGGTGTTTTGGAATTTTGGATTTTGAAATTTCATTGCATTAACTTCTTTGGGTGGTCCTCCTAAAAGAACATCCTTGATAGAAGGAATGGTTGGGCGATTATCAGTCTTGTGGTCATGCTTGTCACAAATTGTACAAACAAGCTCAACAGTTTGGGTTTTGTTGACCTTCCTAAGATCAATCTCCTCAAATTTCCTTATGAGTGCAACATGTTTTGCTCTACAGTTTTCTTATCCTCCAAGATTGTTCATTCCACCAGATTTGGGTGGCTTCTCATATTATAGTGATGTTATCCTTGTTAGGTTCTGTTCATCAAGATTTTCTAGGTACTCATAATCATTATTTGGGGCTTTGTTTTTGAAGGTTCTATTACACATCATATCAATGAATTGTTTGTTTCTGGTACCTAAAACTTCATAGAAAATTCTCAGTTGTTCTAGGATTAAGAAACCATGGTGTGGTACCTTGTTTAATGTGTCCTTGAACCTTTCCCATGTTTCATAGAATGTTTCTCCCTCTCTTTCAAATTTTTTTGAATGCTCTTTTTAAGTGAAATTGTTTTCTGATGGGGGGAGTATTTTTTATATAATTCTCGTTGAAATTGGTTCCAAGATTAAATGGTTGCTGGTCTCAAATTTCTTAACCAATTTATTGGTTGGTACTTTATAGAAAAAGGAAAAATTCTCATTTTAGCAGATTCAATTTTATTTGGAGGGCACATTGTTTCAACAACGTCATTAAATTCTTTAATATGAAGCTAAGGCATTTCAGACTCCATCCCATGAAAGGTTGGAAGGTGGTTCAGAACATGGGGTTTGAAAAAATATTGGGCATATCCTATGTTATCATGCCTAATTCATGAGGTTGCATTGGTCCAGGTAGGTGTGAGGTTGTCATTCGTGGTTGGGTCTGCAAAAATTCCCAAGTTAGGGTCTTTCTCATTATTTCGATTCCCTCCCTGGTTTATGATTTGGTTTTGTGGGAGATTATCCATTGTATCAAACTCAACATCTAAATCTAGATTATTAGGAATATTTGGATCTAATGGAAAGAGACCTATATGGTTTCTTGAATCCCCATCCCTAGGACTATCCACCCAATCTAAATGATTTGAATGGTCACGGGTGTAGGTGGACATGCACCAAGAAAAGAGAAGAAAAAAAGAAAGGGGAAAAGATAAGAGAAATGGGATGAGAAAAGATAAATGGGGGAGAATAGAAAGATATTCTAAGGTGACTTACTTGGTCCCCAGAAATGCCGCCAAAATTTGGTTGCACCCAAATTTACACAAGTTGTATGGTGTAAGAAGTCATTGTAGTACGACTTGGGTTATCGATCCTATGAGACCTAAGAAGAAACCTATTAAACATACATTCTAAGGCGGTGACTTGATGATGTTGATTTGGCTATAAAGTGGCCAAATTAGGATTGAATTTATTGGATTATTTGATATTTTAAAGATGTAAGTGAATTCAATTTAAAATCATGAGTTGATCCTTGGTTATCACATGGGGTGAATTGGATGAATTTCTTTTTAAATTATTTCAATGTCTTAAGATTAAGCATTTCCTTTAACAAAATAAAAACATCCCAAATCACTCACTGATTTTGAGTTTTAACTATCCTAATGATAATCACCTATACACTTGGAGGATCATATTTATGAGAACTCCAAGGTAGAGGATCTTTTTAGCACTCGTGAAGTGTATCCTTAAAATTGGTGAGTTTAAAGGAGAATGTAAATCATTGAATGAAAATATCAAAAATAGAATTGATTAGGAATTATTAAATTAAGAAATAACATCCAATTAACCCCCATTATACTCCCTTAGATCAACCCATTAGAGGATTAGCCCTCCATTGATGCTATTCTATCAAGGCAAGTGGGTAGTAGACTTACGATGGTAGAATTGGAGAAGAATAAGAAAAATAAATAACAATCACTCCACCGTTGTGTGAAGAGTTTCAAAAAAGATTATGTGAATAACCTCACTCCCTAAAGAAAAGGTATCAAAATGATTTGGAAAAAGAAATAAGAAATTAAGAATAAAAAAAGATGATATTTTATTAGTTAAATTAAGGTGAACGAAAAACTAACATGGGAGAAATTGACAATGTGATTAAAAAATGAAAGCATGACAATACAAATGAAATAAATAAAAACATTGATCCAATTACCTTCACCACCATATTATTATATAGTCATATTTAGAGCCTTAGATACACCCCCAACAATAAATTCCATCCCTATTAATTGGGAGAGTCAAAAGAGCTTGAGAAAATCAAGGGAATTTTGATGTTTCAAAGTTGTCCATAAATTTCGTTCTGATTCGTCTCCAATTTTGATGTGTAAATTACTAACTGAAGGATGCCGAATCCAAAGGTGTCGTAGCAGAGAAATTTTCTCTTCCATCTTCCCTCTATTCTCTGTAAATATTTAGGGTCATTTAGTGAATCCATTTGGAAGTTATAATCGAAATTATGGGATGATTTTATGTGCATTCATATCGGGCCCACCAATTAAGTCTCAACTTCAGATCCCTTTATCATCATGAGAACTTCATAATTAGCTTAAAAAACAGTTGAATAAAATGATCCCCATATTTTTATCTTTCTTGAGTAAAAATTTTCGCTTCATTGGGCTTGGTTTGTGGGCCCCACTTTTGTTTGATGAGCCTTAGGCCCATTATGCTTTCTCCAGAAAATTTCTTCATTCATGCTGAAAAATATCCATCTTCGCCTAGGATTCATCCATTAATCCTAAAAGATAAAATATTCAAAACAAAGTGGTCAATTATATCCCAAAATATTAAATTAAAAAAATTAATATAACATTCTCCACAAATAGATGATTGATTGGGCCCAAATTTAGATTTTAAATGTGAATTGCACTTAAGATGAGAAATGAAGTTCAATTTCTATAATACACTAAAAATGATGTTTATGTACTTTGGAACACATAGATATTATGATATTAACAATGAATAATAGCCACTTCTAGTGGCTAATCAATTACTCACAAAACCTTACCATTAAGTATCTTGGTTTACCCTTATGAATGAAGTAGGATCTTCATTTTACCTTTATTCACATTCAGACTAACCCTTACACAGGGTTACCACAACTAGAATGTCCTTTAAAATACTTTTAGAAAGTATAACTAACCTTTACACAACACAATATTCACTTGGATTACCCTTACATAGGTAGCGAACTATATTTATACAACCTGTATAATCTTAGATCCACCTTTATGTATGAAATTGAAATTTATACATACCTTTGAAAAACCCTCTTAAATATAGAATTACCTTTACATAGATAATTAAATAACTCTAAATTGATTATAGGTATTTCAAAATTGATTATAGGACTTTCTCAAGAAACTGAAACATACTCCCAACATGTAGTAAATTTTATTTATTCATTCAACACTAAGCTATTAATTCGTTTGAATAATAACACATAAAGAAGAACATTTAAAACTTGAGGATTTAATCCATAAAAATCCTCCAAGAATCACCACTTTCCATCATGAAACACATATTGACATATTGAAAAAAAATTCTAAAAAATATTTGTAAATAATAAATACAATAGTTATCATTCAATTTAATTCTGAAAGGCCCAATTAGGATTCATGTGATCACTAAGAGGGGGAGGTGGTGACTCCATGATCTATTTTCCCTTTATGTTTTATTTCTTATGAAAAAATTCAAATCATGTTAAATATTTATAAATTTATTGAAAAAATAAACTCAAAATCACAACCATGGGAACACATGAATTTATAAGGATCACTACTCAAAAATAGTAGCTAGTCCTTAGCATGGTTTTGAAATAATCCAAAACCACCCAATCTACTAGAAATAAAATCATTTTATTCGGTTATAATAATAATGAAATATCCATACACTTGAATTTAACTATAATAAAACAATAGCGCATGTGTTTCCTAGTATGAAGATACAACAAATATTTTCATAACAAATTTTAGAAACCATCACTAACAATCTTAGTCTGTTTTCACTATGTTTCTTATAAAAACATAACATTTACTTTTTATTGTAAAAAAACATACTTCAATTTCTTACCTATAATATAGTAATAACTTATTCTATTAGTTATCAATCCATATGTAATATTCATCCACAAATTTTTTTTCTGTGAATTTCATTAGGAATATTTGTTTGATGTATTTTTAAAAAAACTTAAAATTCCTTAGGCCCAGTTCATTTGATTACTTATTCTACTTTAACCCAGAGTTTCCTTAGCTAAATAATTCCTGATCAAACTATATATTATAAATTTTCATCTGGTTTCTTTTTCTAAAACTAATTCTTTAGTGCTTCATCTTTCTGTACACATGTATAGTACCACACACTATAATCATACTTAAAAAATTTATATAGAAACATTTAAGGGACCATATGTGGGAATTCTATTTTGATTTCCTTCTCAAAAGAAACTTGAAATTAAAATCTCCCTAAAATAAATTCATCGGAATATTCTAAAAAAATTGAGAACTTTCTTGAAATCATATAAGAACATTCATCAACTTCACCCTTCTTAATATTTCCTTAAAAATCAGTGAGTATTGTGATTTTACTCCATGATTTTTAGAGTATTAAAAGACCAACTCAACATCATCACATTTTTTATCTTTATTTTTTTTAAATAACTTTGAACCAATAATAATATTAAAAAACACAATGTTTTTATAATAAGAATTTTTAAATAATTTTCCATCAAGAAAATCTCAAACCAATTTTTCCTTAAAAAATTTCATAGGATCTTTTTATAGACATTCCAAAATCTTCATTCATATGATGACTTAGATCATAAATCTCTATGCATTGGCTTCGTATGCCATTAATTTTCAGATGATCTTAATATAAAAAATCTCATCTGATCATACTATAAAAATTTCTATCTTAAAACTTCCTGAAATTCCATACAATAGACATTGTACAAAAATTTTGTTTGATAGACTTCATATAAATAATGTATTTCATTCCATTCTTTAGCATCTAACTAGCTTCATAAACTTTTATTTTTTCACTAAACTTCACAAATATCAAACAAAAACTTCATAAAGCCTAAAATACCTAACTTCTTATACTTATAATGAACTCTTATTTAGAATTTGGATAATTTATTTACATATAATTCTCATAAAATCTTTCATATATCAAACAAAAACTCTTCCCAATATTTCTTCTATACAATTTTGATTTTCTAGTCAGTTAAAAATAATTTCATGCCATGAAATTTATACACATGAACACAATTCTCACCCTTTTATACTAAAGACATGGATCTTGAGAACATTCATAACTCATGATGTTGGAAAATTTCTAAACAGAAAAGAATTTCCAGATTTTTTATCAAACATTCCATCAGATGGAACCTTGGAAACTCTATAAGATAAACATTAAAAATAAAACTTTATCCTATATCCCCAGTGACAAAAAATTTCATCATATGGAATTAGGTTCATAAAAATTAATCGGATTCTTCCCATTTAATTTATTTTGTCAAAAAAATTAAAAAACTGATGTGATTTTTTAATAAAAAAAAACCATTTACAAAAAACTTGTTTTTCAAAAACAAGCCAACCAAGATTCTTCAAAATAATTTTCACAAACCTCAAAAACTCTTTTATCATAATTGGTCCAAAAAATATCTCCCATTTAATTTTATTGTCTACCAAGAAACATAAATCACATGAAATTTATACCTCAAGATATGGATCACATATTCAATAATTCTAAGACTATGTGGGGAAATATATGTAGGAAACAAGAATAATTTAATATCAAAAACATGATATAAAAAATCAGTTACATAAGAAACTTATTCAACTTTATCCTGAAAATTTCATCACATAAACATCTTCAAATTGCAAGAACAATTTTTTTTACATCTACTTCAAAAAACTACTAGAACAGTTCACCCAAACACACACACACCCTGAAATCCTAACTTACCCCTTTTAAAATTCCCCCCTAAATACACGATCTCCTTAAAAGGTTAATCAAAAACCAATGGATAGATTTATGTTACAATAATTTTTATCCCCTTGAAAACACCATGCACAGACAAGATGGATAGGGGATAGATTCAAATATCTTATCCTTGAAGAGATAATGGCTGTGCACCCATGTTAAATCTCAACTTATAAAATGTTTCCTATGGAAATAGTTTAGTGAATATATTAGTGACTTGTTATGTTGTAGGAAAATAATCCAACCTCATTTCATTATTCTCCACATGCTATTTGATGAAGTGATATTAGATATCAATGTCTTTTGAATAAGAATGTTGCACTGGATTTTTAGTGTGATTTATAAAACTTTAATTATCATACCCCAAGTGAAGGGGTAACTTCACTTCTACTAAAAAATATTCCTACAATGTCTTTATCCACATAAGTTGTTTCGCATCTTGAGTGGAAACAACATACTCAACTTCAATCATTCTAAGAGTCATATAATTTTTCTTCTTTATATGATAAATTAGGAAAATTTCCCCTATAAAGGAAACTCTACTATATGTTGATATTCTATCATCAAAACTTCATGCCTAATCAGTATTCGTATAACATAAAAAATAAATATTTCCAGATATATCATATTTTATATTGAAATTATATTTACCTATGATATATATGAAAATTATTTTTCCTTTCATGATATGTGATTCATTTAGATCACTTTTATACTAGGCATACAAATTAACCTCATAAAAATGTCTTATTTAGAAACTGTCAGATATAGAACATCCAACCAACTTCCTAAACTACATAGGATCTATCTCCTTTACTTAACCATATATAGAATACTTGATTCTCATAAAAATTGGTTTGGAAACTATCTTTTAATATTCTATTCTAGTATTCTTAATAAGTTCCTTAGCATACTTATCTTGAGATAGGAAAATACATTTAATCTTTTGTGATATTTGTATAACAATAAAATATTTCATTTCTCTGAGCATGGAAATTTCAAATAAATTCATAATCTCCTCAAAAAACTTTTCACATGTTTCTTAATCATTAATATCAAAGGTAATATCATCAACATAAATAATCAGAATGAGGGAAACCTCTCTATTTTTTATATAGAGTTTACTATAAACTATTCCTTTCATTAAGTTTAACATTTCTAAGCAAGTATCCTATTTGAAATAACAAGCTCTTAGAGCTTCAGTCAAACCATAAAAAACATTCTTCAACTTACACACATAAATTTCATCTTTTCCAATAATTAATCTACACTATTGTTCAATATAAAAATTTTCATAAAGTTCTATTTTAATAAAATTTTACTTTATATCCATATGAAAATTTTTATAATATTATTTTTAAGAAATAAAAAGAAATGTTTTACAGTTTGTAATCCTTAAATTGTATAAAAAGACTCATCAAAATCAATGCCTTTAATTTGTGAGTAAGATTTACCAACCAGTTATGAATAATTCCTTATCACTTCACTATCTTCATTTAACTTTCTTTAGAACACCCACTTTTTACCAATAAAATTATTATTATTTATCTTAGGAATGAGTTCCCAAAAATCATTCCTCTCAATATGATCAGGTTCTTTATTCATATAATCATTTCACTCCTAATGGTCCAAAGATTCTTTAATATGTTTTGGATAAATTTGAGAATATAAGGAGTTATTTGAAACTAACCTTGATGTTATTCTAGTTTTAACCTATTGTCATTTCTCACCAATGATGTTTTGAACTTACACTTTCATTATCATCCTAGGATAAGATCTAAAAAGTTATTTCTTATAAATTTAGAAAGCTGATTCTAAATCCTTATCTTATGCAGTATGAACATTATTACTATAATTGATGGCATTTTATCATTAATAAATTACAATTAACTCACATTCTCTATCCTCCACATCTAGATATATTTGTGAAAAAAATTTAGATGATTTTTCATGAACTTTTATATATATAAAATCAACTATATATCCTATTAATTTACAAAACATCTATATCCTGTACCATTAGGATTGAATCTATGAAATATTCCATCAAAACATCTATGATGAAAATTCACAAGATTTACACCTTTGAATTTTATAATACAAGTACTTCTTAACACCACTAGGTGTTTAAAATGTGGGGTTTAATTATAAAACATTTCATAAGTAGTCATATTAGAGTTTGGTTTTAAGAAACATAGATTCTGAATATAAATTGAAATACTGGTAGCTTGACTTAAAAAATAATGAGTTTTATCATGTTTAATAAACATTTTCTGCACCATATCCACCCAAATTCAATTTATTCTTAAAAAAAAACCATGTTACTATGGTGTATACGATGCACTAAAATCAATATGAATACCATGTTTTTTGTGATAATATTTGAAATAATCTTTTTTATATTTCCCACAATTATCAGTTCATAACTTATTTATAGAATATCCACATTCTTTTTTATATTCTCCTAAAACTCTTAAACATTTTTAGAGACTTAGATTTATGTTTTGAAAATAAAATACATATAATGTAATCAAAATCATAAATTAAAGAAATACAATACTTATCTTTTTATGTTTACATTTTAATCATCATCCCACACATATCATATTGAATCAGTTCAAGGGATGAGTTGAACGTATCTCAACTTTCTTGTGAACTGAGTTTATTAGCTTCACTTTATGTAAAATGGAACTAGACTAATATCTTATTATTTTCATATCAAGAATATCATGAATACTATCTATCTTTTTTTAACTTTCTCACACTCCTATGGCACATGTCCCCTAACCTCTTATGCCGGAACTTATTTCCTTCCATCATGCTCAGATAACATAAACTTTTTGAAATACTAACTTGAAACAAGTTTACCTTGGTTCATTTTCCTTTCTTAAAAACTTTCCCATATTATACTCTTTTCATCAAAAACGATATTTTTTGAAAAAAACTCTATTATATTATTCAAAAATTTGTGAAACTCTCAAAAATTTGTTTTTCATCCCATTAACCAATAAGGCACTTTTTAATTTCAAATTTTCTTCCCCAATGATGGAATATCCAATGACATAGATTATAAGTGACTAATAATTTCTAAAATTAATTATACCTTCTCTAAAATATCTCAAATTCATTAACAACTTCAAATATCCTATGATATGTGAAGAGTACCTGATATCCAAAATCTAGGGTCGCTCTCCTTTTGTAGCTTTGAGTGCAGTTTCAAAAATGAGATCTTATTTCTTGCTTTTATCCTTATTCACATACGGATTTTTTTGGGATTTTTTATAATTTTTTGTGTCCAATAAACATAATAATATATAATTTTTTAATATGTCTAGGATATTCACATATTTTAAAAATAGTTTCCAAGTATTGGAATCTATTTTCAATATTTACACCAACTTCCTCGGGCTTCCTTCATTGGGTGGACTATATCCCACTAAATTTTTTCTTTTGGATTCTCTTTTAATTATTTTAATATTTATTATTGAACCAAAAAATATTCTATATATGGAAAAATCACCCAAAAACACCAGCAGTAAACATATAATTCATATCTCCCACTATAGATTGAATGATATTTTGAGTTGTGAATTTGTTTTTCATTAACTCTCTTATATTCAACTTTGGAATTTTTCTGTACACAATTTTTTTGTTACTTACTATGATTTTATTCTTAGACTTAATAGAACCACCTATAGTAGAAAATTTTGGTTTAGACTTTGTATCCTTAGAAACATCATATTTTTCAACGTTGCTTGTTTAAGTTATATAAATTGTTTTCTTAACTTCCTTTTCCTTTTGAGCTTCTTCATTATTATTATCAACCTTAAAAGATATTTTTTTTATCCTTATTAGGTTTAATCTTCTCATCAAATTAATCAACTTTAGTAACTAGGTTTTTGGAATTTTTAAACCCTTACCGAGCTTTAAATTTGTTTTGTTGAACATGTTCTAACTCTTCCTCCTTCACCTTTAACTTTTATTCAAGATCATTATTGAGGTTATTCTAATCATCAACCAGATTTTTGATATTATCAATCTCATTTAATAAAATATATTTTTCTTCAAGAAAATATTTTTTTTAATAAGGTTCTATTTCATAATCTTCATATTCTCCCTTTCAGTTCTTACAATCATTTGGAGACATTATTTCAACTCTATTTTCAGTATAGACTCCATATTATTCTATTATTCTTCTTCAAGACTACTACTTTCAAAATTGGTGATCTTTTAGTCATTAAACATTGTAATAAACTTATTTTCCTTAACATCATCCTTAATGTTTTCATATTTTTATTCACTATCACAATCTTCATCACATTTAGATAAATAATTTCTCCTTTTGTATTTAGGGAACTTCTTATCCTTTCACCTAGGAAATGATTTTGATCTATACTCCTTCTTGTTAAATGATATTATTAACTTTATATCATCACAATCACTTTATTCATCTTCCTTTATTCAAGGTTAATTTATAGAGATGTTCCGAACATCTGGACAAACAAATAATTTCATCAGTAAATTTCTTTTATACATTCCTATAACCCTTTTCAAATTTTTAGAAAACAAGGGAATAAATTACTAAAAAATTTTATGAACCTCCAATTTGGTGTCAGAATCAGTAGTTTCTCTATCTTTGGGAACATTCTTATAATTTAATTTCTTAACATATTGAAAGGAAATTTACTGATCAGAATTTTAATCTTAATAACATTCTATATTCTCATTTTTTATTTGATGAGAGTGATATATAGATCATCCAAATATAGAGTTTGAAGATATCTATATTCCAATGATAAAAATTTGGAATCAAACTTATGAGGAAGAATTTATAAGATCTCTTAAATAATGGTTGAGTCTTCCAACTTCTCACTAAGACATTCTATGGTTATTTAAATTTCATTCACCATTATAATGAAATATACAATAGATTCATAATCACCTATGTTAATATCTTTATACTTAAATATCCAAATTTGTAACTTTGAATTATTTACATTCATATTTCCTTCAAATAAGATTTTTAACTTATTACAGATGCATTTTTCCATTCGAAATCCTTTTACTATAAGAAACTAACCATAATAGAGTGAGTAAATTCAAGTGTTTATGGCTCACCCATTATTTTAAAAATTCTTTTTGTCAACATTTATGAGATGAACACTTTTAGAATGAGGATGAAAACCATATGTAGAAACTTATAGAACATCATAACCAAGGAAAATATGATATTGTAACATTATATCTTTCCAAATATTATAGTTCATTATATAAAAAACCATAATCCCCTGACCGTTCACATAATTATAAACATCCATAAAAACTTCTCTTTATGTAAAATATTAGTAAAGAGTAAATTAAGGGAACAATCGATCTAATGCAATTTAAATGGCCTAAATAGGATTTGTGTGATCAATGAGAGGGGTATGGGGTGAATAAATGATATATTTTTATTTTAGGTTTTGTTTCTTTTAAAGTAACCTTCACCTCATATTAAATAGTTATAACATTGCTGAGAAAACAAACTTTCAAACACAACCATAAGAACACATGAATTAACAAGATTCACTAATCAAAAAGAGTAGCTAGTTATTGACATGGTTTATAAATAACCCAAAATTACATAATCTATTAGAAAACAATCCTTTTATATTTCTACAAAAATCATAGAATATTCTTACACTTTCATGTAATTATAATTAAAAAAAGTCAATGTTCTCATAATAACATTTAGAAACCTTCCCCAATTGGAACCATCTATTGTCACGATAATTATTATACAATATTTAAATTTTATATTCTTAAAAAAAACTTATTCTTCACTTTCATATACAAAAAACAGGTAAGAACCTATTTTTTTAGTTAGATGTCCATCTGGAATGTTTGTACAATTTTTTTTCTGGTAAGTTTCTCTAGAAAGTTAATTTATCACCTTATGAATATAAGGATTCATATTTAAAAAATATATAATCTTGAGTTTTTATTCAAGAATTAATTTTCTTATAAACCTAAGGATCTTTATAATATATAGTTTTAGATAATTAGATTATAACTCATATATAAAACATCATTTTTATATAGTGGGAACTTCTGATGTGTATCCACTTTTTCAAAAATATAAAACTTTTAAAAAGAGTGATTTTATTTTCATGATAAATATTCATTACTTTAAACATGAATTATTATTATTTCTTTCATATTCTTAAACCCCATGAAAAACATTTTAAAACATTGTATGAGAAAAAAATATCAATAAAAGATATAAAAGAAAGAAGAAAGAATCCATTTAGTTCTTGAATACTAGTAAAAATTTTCCTTTTTGAAAATAATCTATCAGATCAAATTTAAAATTTTCTTACTCAATAAGTTAAAATTATTTCCCATATATTTTCATAAAATATTTTTCCAGAAATAATTTAATCAAAATAAAACTCATAAGGGTTTCATTTAATTCAATAATAACACAAGAAATGTTTTTCACAAAGGTATAATTTCCACCCTTAAGAAGTAGAATATACATTAATTTAAAGATATGACCTTTAAATTACTTTAAAAAACATAAGATTTCTATAAAAACCTATAGAAATAATAGATATATCATGTTATTAACTTGTGAAATCATTTCCTAAATCACTCTTACCAATAGAATTACCAATACAGTTGACTTCCATACCTAATGCATTAGAGGGATATCACAAACACATCCATCCTTGTTTTATAATGAAACCACCCATCCTTAGTTTATAATAGAACCACATATACATGATTTATAATGGAACCAATAATTATCATAAAAACCCCCAAGAACCACAACATATTCATAACACATAAAATCTTGAAATTTCCAACATTACACTTATAAAAATATTCATTTCTCCCATAAGAAAACATTTTTGGATATTGAAATATCCATTCTATTTTAAAATATTGTTGAAAATAACCAGAATGTCGGCATGGATTGTTTTTATTTGAAGAAAATATTGAAAATTACAAATGAATTAAAATATAAAATAATGATTATGGTGATGGGAAAATTCATTGCCATCGTATATGTTAAAATAAAATATTCCTTTTTTTCCTTTTGTACAGAAATCCAAAACGTTCCATATAAAATACGTAAAAAGATTCCTTTTGAAATAAATTGTAGGAAAGTAAAAAAGAGTCATAAAATTTACTTTACAATTCTTTTATGTCCATATAAAAACATATATAAAATAATTTTAAAAATATGTACACGGTAGAAAAAAATTTATAAAATCAATCTTTAAATTATTAAAAATGAGGTTTTTAATTTAAAGTGTCCCCTATGTAAAACCTTAAAAAGAATAATTTTTAGAAACATTGTAAATAAAATAAATTATTTTAAAAAAATAATATTAAAATATATTTAAAAATAAATAAAAATTTTCATGAAGTATTTAAAAGAACATGGACCTAGAAGAAAAAGAGTTGGAAAATAAAATTTAAAAGATGACTTTTTAAAAGAAAGTCCCTTACCTAGAGTCCAAATCATCATGTAAATTATTTAACTTTCTGAATAATAAATTTATGTTAATTATTTATTTTATTAATATTCCTTTTAAATTATATTATTCCTTTTACCATGTTATTATCAATAAATTAATCAATCAAGTTCTTGTCTTACTTTTTGACAATATTCAGATCATATATCTAAAATGATTACGTTTGGTTGACTATGGTTAATGAGGAGAGTATTCCATAATATATAGAATAATAATTGTGAAATAATTATCATTTTTATAAATAAATAATAATTTTAAAACCAATTATTATATACAGTTATAAAGAATAAACTACATTACAATCACGAAGATGGTAGACCATACATACACCTGAGTAACATTACCATTTTTGAAAGATCCTTTTGAAAAGGAAATAAGTATTATTTTAACCTTATATAATGATTATAATAGAATAAATACCATATAATTTATTTATATTTACTTATATATATCATTTATGTTATGTGGTGATGAAAAATGAATCACATTGCTTTGTAGAGGTGGTAGTCCCCATGTATGCATGAATGACATTATCATTTTTCAGTGAATGAAAAGTGAAGCAAAGAGATGATATATTAGTTCTATATAATGATATAAATATCATGAATATTATATATATATATATATATTAAATTCATAATTATAACTATACATGAGAGGTAGTGGTGGAAAATGAATAACATCAGTTCGGGAGGTAGTAGTCTTCCGTACACAAGAATGATGGTTTCATTTTGCATTTAATGGAAGAGGAGATATATATAAGAAATTCCATTAATTTTAAAATATATATATATATGGAAGATACTAGTTTTTCATTTTCATCTTATTTTAAGGAATTTTAAAGGATTTAGACAAAGAAATAAAATAAAAACACTTGATTAAGAAATATAACTTTTCGTTGGACAACCTCTTAAGGTTTACAACAAAAGATTCCATTGGTCAGTTTTTTCATGAAACCAGCCTATAGGACATGGAGAGGTATTTATATAATATATTTTGGTAGGTATTGGGTGAAATAAGCTTTTTAAAGTCTGAATAGAAGAAGAGGGACAGTTCCCTTTTATAAGAGAGGGGAGGGCCACTCTTGAAATTTATTAAAGTATTATATTTATATAAATTATTTATTATATAAAAATGGATCTAAATTGATAATGTTAAGAGATAAGTTTATTAATATTCCAAATACAATCATATAATAAAAATTTGACTATTTTATATGATTTTTTCACCCTTAAATTTTGTTTTAACCCGTGTTAACCATTTTTGATAATTACCGTGGTATTAAAGTTTTTACACTTTAGGAGTCATGAAAGATAATATAGAAGGAAAAAAGGCCATAAATTGGAAATTATTCATATTATAAACCATTTAGTTAGCTATATATAAGTATTTTAGGAATTTTAAATAATTTAATAAAACATTATTTATTATAAAATATCATTAATGTCAACATTAAAACTATTTATTTAATTTGACTTTAAATACTTCAAGAAAAATATATAAATAGAATCTAAAACTTTTACACACTCCAAATATAGTATAAATACTTTTTTAACACAATAATTCAATGAAATTATATAAAATTTAGTATTTATAATATAATTTATTTTATTTTTCCATTAATTGAAGAAATACTATGTTGGCATTACATAAAAGTTTAAGGTAATTATATAATTACTAAAAATAAGAAATAAATTTTCATAATTAAAATAATTTTATTATTCTAAAAAAAAATTAATATTCATTAAAAAATTTCTTTTTTCCCTTTGTGAATACATAATATCTATTTAAAATCAAGAGGTGACATTTTATCATTTTCTTTACTTAAAATATTATATTGGTTAATTTCATAAAAACATGTCCAATAAATAGAAACATATCAAGAATAAGGTAATAATTTTTTAAATAACTTTATCAAATAGGATTTAAGATGAAATTTTTTTGGCCTCATCATTCATTTTTAACCAATTTTCACTCGATTTACCATTTTAGCGTGGTGATTTTTTTTAGTTTTGGATATTCATTATAAAAAATTTAAGTTGATATTATTAAAAAATATAAATTATTATTATTCCAAAAATTGAATAAATTTTAAAAAATTTAATCTCTATAAGTGGCAGAAATTTATTTTATATGTATCTCACAAAGCGTGATGAAAAATAGTTTCTGAAAAAAATGTTTTTTTAAGTCTAAAAGTATTTTTATTCCAAGATCATGTATATTATTGATTATTATGAAATTAATTATATTATTTCTAAATAAATTATAATTATATTAATTTAGAATCAAATTAAAAATATTATAGTGATTTTTTAGTGAAAATAAATAACAGTTTTATAAAATTGATATTTTCTCTATTCACTAAAAAATCAAACTTTTCATAAAATTCTAAAAATTTCACCCTATGTTAATTTTGACATGTTGAATTGTAAAATAATATCATTCTTAAAAAATTAAATTTATAAAAGTTTTAGAAAATAATTATCATATTTTATCATAAAAAAGAAATAAAAATCATTTTTTATTAAAACATATTTTCAAAGAATAAAATATCTACTAAAAATTGAGTGATTTGTTACTAAGAATTTATCAATAAATTTTTGTTTATAAGGAAATATATTTATATATATCATAAATTAGTTAATCGTATTTATTCCTGAAAATTTAATTTCTAGGTTATATTAATCATTTTTAGATAATAAAATTTCAGGGTACATTTTAAAATCTATGGCTGTTACATTCTTTGACACTTTAATAAATTATATCCCTTCAATTTTAACTTTATATTTGAAATTAAGTGCTTTAAATATAAAAATATCTTTTCTCAAATCCTATATCATAAAAGTGGTTAATAAAACATCCTCTTCAAAAGAGGGAAAAAGAAATACGAAGGTCATATTGAATAACAAAAATATAGTATTCCAAATAGGATAACATTAGTAGGAAGTAAAAATATAGGCATGGAGGAGAAACATAATGACCAAATAATAATGAATATTGATAGAGATCATTAATCAAAATAAAGTGAATAATTAAGAGAAATTTAATTACTATAAATCAATGAGATGTGGAAAACGGCCACTGATTCTTACAAAATGAATGTAATGGGATAAGTTTTTTATTTCAATATCCTTTTCCTAAATTTGATAAATTTCATTACCATCTAGACTAAGAATATAAGGAAATATACTTACCTGATAAGTATAATTTCATCCTTTAATAAATTCCACCAAAATATTATATTTTTATGTAAAGTATGTGTATTGAAGATGACTTTTTATGCTTGAATAACTAAAATAAACTTATAACAAATCACATAACTCAATAAAAGTATAAAAATATATTCCTCCTATATTTAGACATTAACTAAAACTATAATCATTAACACATGGTAATATAATTCCCCAAATGAATAAATCTTCATCTAAATAAATAAAAATTTAATCACCAAAGCCAAAAAAATTACCCCCAAAGTTCATCTTAGATCATTTGATAGATAAATAAACTTAAAATTCATAGAAATATTTTATAATAATATTTAAACCAAAAGATTAAAATGATTTTATCACATATTATTATAAGATAAATTTAACATTTATCTCTAAATAACAACAATTACTTTTAAAGTATCATACTAAAAATGTATATTCTATAGTTATATAATATCCAAGATATGAAAATCATTCTAATAAATTAAATGAATCACTATAAAGAAATATTAAAATCATATATACTTCCAAAATATAATTCAATATTTATCATTCAAATAAAATCCCATAATATTTTTGTTTACCTTAATCATATAAGGTTCCCGAAATAGTGAACATATTAATCACCTAATCACAAATTCAATTTTCAATCCCATGGTTATCTCTATGATAAAACATATGTGCCCATAATCAACTTAATCCTTATATGTTACATCATTTTAAAAAAATGAAATTTTATACTAACCAAGAAATCAGATTTTCCAGTGGTAGACCCATTTGGTTGTAGATTCAATCTCCATATCCTTTCCAAATGTGACATGTTTTCCTTTTTAATAAAAATATATTACTACAATTCTTAAAATTTCCCCATAAAGATAATGAACATCCTAAAAAATTATCTTAATTATCAAATATTATATAAACCCTAAAATTTATAAATAACTTTAAACTTATTTCCAAAAAATATAAAGGAATTTTTCCTCAAATAACATTTCATTAAACAAAAGTCAAGCTTAAATGTAACATATACCTTAAAAATCTATTTAAACTCAATTAATGTCTCTAAAAAATTATCACCTTTTCTCAACACTAATTTTCAATGGTACTGATTCAATATAACATATGTTACAAATTTTTAATACAAAACCTAATATAGAATAATCCTTAGGTGTTTCAGGATTCTCAAAATATTTAGAATATATCAGAATATCACTGATAAAATAACACAAAATCATAATCCTAAAAACATAATACGCAAAAACAACCTTCATTCATCTTCCTTGTAAAACCTTTAACCATGCTTCGTTGTTTTATTCCTCAATAATTCATTCCTATAATAAAATATATGAATTATGAACTTATGATTCATCAATATCAATAAAATTATGTTTCATACATTAAACATAAAAAATAATCCATACCTTAAATCTATACATTAGGATTTTCTTGACATTCCCTTTATCTTCCAGCATGATGACCAACTTTCATATAATAAATGATTAGGTACTTTATGGTATATACATTTTTGAGAGAGTTTGTAGAGTTGAGATTTTTAAATCAAATGAAAAAGATACAGAGACACATTATTTTCTCAGAGAAATGAAATGGTATTAGATAAGTTAATTAGTTTCTTACAGGCGATTCGATTACTCAAGAATCTATCAAAATCATTTGAACAAGGTTTTTCAATAATAGTTACAATAAATTTTATGGAAGGGATAAGAAGGATATGTAAGATATATTTCCTTTCATATTGATTAAAACCCCTTAATTTGTTGACAATAAATTCACTTAATCATGAAAAATAATCCATAATGTTAAAGATAATTCCCTATAAATTTTACTATACTATAATCCTTCAAACCCATTATATATCAGCCAATTTAAGTGTTATTCATTCCCCCCATAATAATAACCATAATTATCCACAAAATACTAACTATTTTGGTTATATAGGATTCTTAACATAATCTCAAAAAACATCATAACTTCTAAAGTCATCTAAAACTTTCCTCTGATGCCAACTATAAGGACCCGACGTTAAACAATACATAACATTGAGTTTTTAGTCAATAATTCATTTTATTATGTAACATAAAATATTTTTATAAATGTACATAACATTATTTTTTTGTTATTATTCCTTTAAAAATTAATAAATATGACTCTTAATCATCTTAAAGAGGGATTTGGTGAATCTAGGGGTCGTTTAGAGCCCAAAACCCGAAAATGGGAAGAGCAGACTAGGCTGCTTGGTTTGCCTGCAACCCTGCGACCCAAGGTTCACAACCATGAGAGATATATAAAATATTTAACCAAGATATTTTTCATAGTTGGAGCATAGTTAGTCAAACCATATGGAAATCAATGTGATGTTCCCCTTATAATAGGGAATAATACACAGTTGGCACACAATTTGGCCAAACCGTATGACCAAACCATGTGTAGTGTAAAAATGGGTGAAATTACACATTTTACCCTCATTAATGAATTAACAGATTCCCTCTATTCCTTAACATCTCATTTCAAGTAGCTCCCTCCATATTCTCCCATTGAAACCATCCTCCCTCAATAATCTAAAAATTAAGGTGGATCCTCCATTCATTATCCAATTAATTCACCGTTAGATCCAATGAAAAACTAGAGGTACAATATCTACTCCTATATAATCTATTTTATGTTCTTCATCCCATCTATTATGCTATTTAGGTGTAAGCTCATTTTCTCCATTTTCAGAACATTTGACAGTTTTTTCAATTTCTTCCAACCTATCTTGAGTTAAATGTTGATACTAGATGAGGGAAGCTCTACAAGGCTAAGGTAAGTGGTCATGGACTTTTCCCATCCTTTAGTAGTGTTTCATAAATTGTGTTGTTGTGTCGTGGGAAGGGATTTTCAAGAATCACCTTTAATTTTTCAAATTAAATTAAAATGGATGCCTCACCTAGCCCTTGGTGACCTTAGTAAGCAGTGAATCAAACCCATGGGCTGATTTCCTTGAGTTGTGTCATCCATTTTAATATGCCCTTCCTTAGAGTTCAAAATGGCCCTTTTTTATAAATTGGATCAATTCCTTAAGTCATGTCTTTACCTAAGAAATTCATTGGAACTTATTTTTATTTTAATTTAATGTTGAACCATGTGTTAGACCCTATGTACCATGCCTTAGTGAGATGGTATAATTAAATTTAATTCACTAAATGCAATATAAACAATGACATGATTTGACCAATATGTCAAATGTGAACTAATGGAATGATTTAAAATGGAATGGACTCTCATTAGACCTGATTTATATGTATAACTTACATTTAAAATTTATATTTCCATAGTTCCAATGGTGATATAAGGGGTTTTTAATTAAGGAACCCTTGCATGGACTATCATTCCTTAGTTATATTTTTTCAATACTTATTAAATATGTTAGTGGTGATATAAGCTATGCCTGAGATGGGATCGCCGTGCGTTATCTATTTTTTTCTCCAGAAAAGTGACACGAGTTTCTTAGGGGAGACCCCTTTTATGGTATCTATGGAATAGTTGGTTGTACCATTCTGTAAGATAGATTATGTCCCCTACATGCAATACTAGGTATGGACTTGAAGGTTAGTTCATGATGCTTTCAGTCCATTCCAGAGTGATACTTGAGAATTCATACTTGGGAAACCTTGGACGGACTCCTTGGCATTGTAATATTAACAAACCCTTCAAGTGATACTTTTAAAGTGTCTCTAGATTGATATGGATGGGATCAAGGTGTCTCAACATGTTTTATATGGTAATGATAATATTTTGTTAAAGGTAAATAATGTTTTTCAAATAATAATTTTTCAATCGGTTTAGAAAAATGTTGGGAAATTTCCTCCAAGAGAAATCAAAATCTTTGGGAAATTCTATCCTATGACACTTATTCCTACCCAATTTACCATTTTAGGATTTATCATCTCATACTCACCGACATAGGACAATTCAGGTAGTTGGGAAGATGTCCAAATAGAACAAAATCCAATGATTTTAGTTATTTATATTCTATCTTACATTTAAAATATAATAGAACCTTGCTTATTTATTATTTCCCAAAATGAAAAATTCCTAGACACTATGGATTCTGACCTAATTAGATTGTATCTCACACTCTACTCGGGTATCTTTTGTACCCAATTAGACTTTATGATTGAAGGTGTAGATAAATAAAATCTTCTGATGCTTTATTTACTCTTCTAGGATGGATTTGAGAGCATAGGAATGATCCTATTCTCAAGATGTGAGTTGTAATAGTTTTTACACCTTTTGTTATTTTTATATCATGTTGTATATGCTTGTTTCCCCTTCACCTTTCTTATTCATTTTTTGTATAGCACATGACATACTATCATTATCATTTTCTACACTTTTTTTCATTATCTTGCATGTTTATTATTTTTGTTTCTGCTACTATATGGATGTAATTTCTTTTGATATTTATTATATAAATCTACTTCTATGATATACTCTTATTAATGAGGGAATAGTCTTCCCATGGACTTACCAAAGGCCTTCACTACTATTTAGCAGCCTCTGGTGTTCAAGGATGCACACTTGAGGTCTTCTGGCCAACTGCCTTGAGGAACTGTTGACTGACAGTTGTGGAGGGGGACTAAAAAGTTGTATAAGAGGGTAAGAGGGTACTTTCCTTTTTTACTTATGGTTTGGGATCATTCAAGAGACTAGGACATGGGAATTTGGCAAGGTTCCTATTATTGGGAGTAGCTACACCATGTATAGGGGAAACCCAAATTACCTGGGATGGGTAAATGTTGTTTTTGGCCTATGCGTGTTAGGGTTTCATTGGTTTTCACTATAGGGTGATGAAATTTTCATGTTTTTTATGTTGATGAAGTATCTATCATTTTATCATGATGATATGAGGGAACATTTAAATCATGCACTATACTATGCACAATAGGACAAGATTTTCATGCATTATTCCACGCCACATATATTTTCCTTTGTGCATTTCCTATTTTTCCTATGATTGATGTTTGAGACTTTTTTTCTATGCTTGGAAGTGTGATATTACTCTCAATAATGGAATAATTGGTTTAAATGACTAATATAACTCATTGGTTGGTTCAATAGGTGAGTTCCAATGGCAGCTCATTTGGTCAAACCATGACCATGGCCTATTACACTGGTTGTCTAGTGTAACGGTCAGAATGCAGTTAGTTGCTGCACTGATTTCAATTAATAATGTGTATGGGACCTTATGGATTTGAATTGGTGATGAAATTACCTAGATAAAAATTCTAATAATCAATTAAATAAGAATTATCATAAATGAATTAAAATAAAATGGTTACCTTATACATGAGATCTTGACCCTATTTCAACTAGGTAGTGGGTACTAGGTTGTGTCTCCCATTATTTCCTTCTATGAATCATTCTTATCACCTAGACATGGATCTTGGAGTAGGTAGAGGGTTGTGCATCCTTATCAGGGTAACTTTGTGTCTATCCTCTCTTAAATATTTCCCTATCTATTATAAATATTTTCTAAGGCATGTGCTTGACATTTATAGAGATATGCCTCCACGATGACCTCATGATGTGTGCTAGGAAAGTGTCTATGAGAATACTTCTAAGGTAATGGTCCTTGAGCTACCCATGATACCTACTATAGTTCCACTTGAGGAAGCTCATGCAGATCCTCTACTTGGTGTTGATTCCCAGTTCTGATATATCCTTCTACAGTTCATGAAATCAGTTCAGGGTGTACCTTGACCTGCCACTTCTATGGTAGAGCTGAACCATGCATTTGAACAACAACATCCTCCTACCTTCTCGGTGGATGATGGAAATCAGAAGACTAAATCACGGTTAGAGGCTATGGTGTTAATATTAGATCATATAGAGATGCCTGCAAAGTGGAGGGTCAAGCTTGGGACCTGTATGCTAAAAGAATCCGACAATAATTAGTGGGACATTCTGACTTAGGCTGGTCATTACCAGGGTATGGTCTGGGAATATTTACAGAAATCCTTATTTTACTAATTATTTAATCAGGGCTTGAGAACATAGTGTGTTCAGGAATTCACGCACCTTGAGAAAGGTGACATGTCAACAATTAAATACTATGCCCGCTTCACTGAACTATAATATTTTTCACTGACCCTGACTAGTGATGATATGACTACTGTGAGGCACTTTGAGGATGGGATTCATTAAGACATCTGATCGTAGGTAAACATATTTCTATATTAACACCATTTTAGAGATCGTAAAACAAGCCCTCATTACTGAGTAAAAACTGAGGGAATAAGGCGATGTGAAGAAGGTCAGTTCAACTTCCAGGTAGACTAGTAGTGGTTTATCCAGTTGCACGAAGTGAAACTTCTAGGGTACACCTGGGCTAGCAACATATAGGTGGAACACACCAATAGCGTTGTGGTGTGTCACTAGTATAGTATGAAAGATCATAAAAATCCCTAATGTATGAGGAACCCAATCGAGTTCTGGTATTGTGGAAGGATGGGTCACCGCCATCACTTCTACCAATCCTTTATTCCAATGCCTATTGAACAGGGTTCTGTGCCAACACCACCTTTAGGTGAAGGGTAAGTGACACCTCCTCAGGTAGTAAGTTGGTCTTCCATAGGGTCTTCAGACTGAGAAGGTGGTCGCAGCTGAGTCAGTTAGGCCTTAGAATTACAATTTTTAGTAGAGTGGACCTGGTCAGAATAATCACACAGTATCTCAGGGCCGCAGTTCATACTATATTTATGATGATCTTCCTATGCCAGAGGAGATGAGTGCAGGGCCATATACAATGAGAGGTACAATTATGATAGCCTCTTTATTAATATCTTCCGTATTCGGTACAATTGCAACACACTCTTTTATATTTTCTGAAACTATGAGAAGTCTATGCTTAGTTGTAGATAACTCTAGTCCTATTATGATCATCAAAACACCATTGGGGGTTCATGCTGAGGGTATATTATAGTTCAAGGAGTTCCTTATGAAATAGGTGGGTTCCATTTTCTATGGAGTATCTTCATCCTCAAGAAGATTGGATTTGATGACATTATCAATGTAGATGATATTTTTGCTTATAAAGCCGGTGTATTTATATCTACACTAAATGTCATTCACATCACCAGAGGGAAACATGTATATCCATAAAGGATAATGGGATCCTTAGTCCAGCTGAGCTAGAATCAAGTGTACCAGGCTGTGAGGTATAACAAACCAGATGGATAGTCTCTTTATGAGAAATCAAAGGATAAAACATGTTGTATTACCTCCTTTTATGGATCATTTCATGGATGTCTTCCCTAATGATTTCTCTGACTTGCCTCTGGAGAGGGAGATTAAGTTTACTAATGAGATTATTCCAGGTGTGTCACCAGTGTCCATTCCTCCATATAGGATGGAACCTATAGAGCTCCAAGAACTTAAGAGGCATCTTGAATACTTATATGATAAGGGTTTTATATGACCCATCACATCTCCATGGGGTTCACCAGTCATTTTTGCAAATAAATAGTATGATACCCTTCAATTGTGAATGAATTACTACCGATTAATCCTATTTATGGTGAAGAAACGATATCCAATGAAACATATAGAAAACCTCTTTGACCAAATCTCTGGAGAAACTATTTTCTACAAGATTTATTTGAGTTTGGATGACCATTAGGTTCATGTGAGGCCACAATACATACCACATAGAGCTTTTCAAAGCTAGTATGAGTTGTATGTGTACATGGTTATTCTGTTCGGTCTGACTAATGCGTCAATAGTGTTCATGGATATGATGAATTGGGTCTTACACCCATATCATGATTCATTCATAGTAGTCTTCATAGATGAAATCTTGGTGTATTTTCACTCCATACATGACAATTACAACTATCATGAGATCATGATAAGTACACTAAGAGATCATGAGTTATATGCGAAGCTCAATAAGTGCCACTTTTTGTTCAGTAAGGTTCACTTTTTTGAGTCACATCATATACAAAGTAGGCGTATCAGTTGACCTCGAGAAGGTGAGCACCATGGTTTCTTAGGAGAAACCCAAGAATGTGTTCGATATACACAGCTTCTTAGGGATGGATGGAAATTATAGGAAATTAAAATAGGAATTATCACACCTGGATGTGCTTATTATAATCTTGAATAATAAGGGATTGAAGTTATACTAGATTGAAGCTTGTGGATATATTTTTTGGAGTTAAGGGTAAGAATCACTTCTATCACTAATCCTAGTTCTGCCTGATCAAGAAAGAAGCTATACCATTTACTATAATGATTTAGGGATTAGATCGGGTGTAGTTATAATTTAGGGTGATTGATTTGTGTCACATGGATCCTGCCATTTGAGACCTCATGAGAAGAACTATCATACTCAAGGCTTTGATCCTAGATTATTGGTTAATGACCTTCATGATTGGAGGCATTACCTTATGGGTGATCATTTCATCATTTAAATGGACTATAATATTCTGAAATACATATGAAATTAGTGGTAAAATAACCTAAGGTAGCATTGGTGGGTGTAATAGCTATAGTCGATTGACGTTGAGTTATATACACTCCCATAAATAGAAATGTAGTGGCTAGTTTCTTGAGACTAAAGACTCAAACATAGGCCATAAAGGATGCCAATAGTGAGTGAAAATTGATGGATTTGTTCTCTAAGATGCATCAAGAGGTTTAGGAACAACATGGGCAGCTAGTTTTAGTAGCTCTAATAGTGAAATATTCTCTCCTAGAAAGGGTTTGTATGAGGAAATTATCAGATTCTGAGGGCCTTGTTCTGAGCAATTGCATCACAGGAGAGAACCCACCTCCTAGATGGGTTTTTGATGGTAGTGAGACCCTAATTTTCGATGGATGTGTATAGGTGACTATAGATATATGGGAAGAGATAATGATGTAATCACATACATCAATTTGGATAGTTCGTCTTGGTCTTATCAAGATGTATAGATACATCCCCCATCAGTATTGGTGGATGGGTATGAAGAGGTAGATAATATGCTTTATTACTCAGTGTTCCACCTATCAGCAGGTGAAGGCATAAAAGAGTGACCTGCTAGAATTTTATATCCTCTTTCCATTATTTAGTGTAAAGGTAATGAAATCACCCTATATTTTGTGATAGGATTTCCAATATCCCTTCGAGGCAGAGAAATAATGGGTGATCATCGACAAGTTGAACAAGGTCGTGCACTTCCTACTAATCCAATAGACCGTCTCTATTGACGAGTTAGGAAGGATATACATTCAAGAGATAGTGTGACTATATTGTGTAACCTATTATTTCATTTTAAACTAAGATGACTAATTCACTTCAAGGTTTTGGTAAGGTTTGTAGAAGGTATTTGGTTCATAAGTTCCCTCGATCACAACATATCACCCTCAAAATGATAGGCAGTCCAAGTGGACCATAAAGGTGTTATAGGATATGCCACTTCACTCTATCCTTGATTTTTAGGTTTTTTTGGGGAATAATATTCCTTTGGATGAGTTTTACTACAATAATATCTTTCCGGGAATGATTCAGATGGGTCCGTAAGAGGCCTGCAATGGTAGATTTTTCCGTTCACCTCTATGCTGGCTAGAGGCAGGTAAGGAAACTCTACTGGGTCATCCTCTCAATTAGGAGACTTCAGAGCAAGTCTATATAATTTAGAATCATATTTCTATAGTTCATTATAGGAATAAGTGTTAAACTGATCATCATTACAGACCTCTAGAGTTCATGGCTGTACATCAGGTCTTTCTATGTGTATCACATAGATTGGATCACATGCGAATCTATAGAATAGGTAAGTTTTCACTGAGATATGTTGGGCCTTTTGAGATAGTTAAGAGAGTTGAGATGGTAGCCTATAGATTTCTATTACCTCCTAGGTACCATAAATGCATTAATTTTTTCCACGTATCTCAACTTATATAGTAACACTCTGGCCTGTCTCATTTGTTTAACCCTGATGATTTCAATCTAAAAGTGGATGCGTCCTTTGAGGAGCATCTGATATGAATTATTAATCCAAGAACAAAGGCTCTTCAAAGTAGGCCAGTTCCTATAGTTTGGGTGTTATGGTAGAACATATGCATATAGGATGATACCTGGGAGTGGGAAGACGATGTATGTGCTCAGTGAACAGAACTCCTCTCAGATGACGTTCTACTACCCTCGAAAGGGAAACTCAGGGATGAGTTGTCTTACAGAGGGGAGGTTGTAATGTCCTTGATTTTAATAAATTTATGGATTGTTATTTTTTTGTTCTTATTCATTTTAACGACCCTAAATATGACGCCTAATCAAGTTAAAAAGGGCTTAGGTGTGTCTAAGGCTCATTCGGAGCTCGAAACCTCGAAATGGGAAGAGCAGACTGGGCCGAACAGTTTGTCTACAACCTTGCGACATAGGGTGTATAACTGTTTGAGATGTCTGAAATCATTTTCAGAGAGATTTTGTAGGGTTGAAACATAGTTAGTCAAACCATGTGGAAAACCATATGATTTTTCCCTTATAATAGTTATTGATGCATAGCTAGCGCATAGTTTGGCCGAACAATGCGACAAACCATGCATAGTGTAAAAATTAGTGAAATCACACAGTTTACCCTATTTAATCATTTAAAGCATATCCTATATTATTTAACCTCTAATTTTTATTATCCCCCTCTATCTTCTCTTGTTGAAACCCTCCTCTCTCAATAATATGGGAATGAAGGTGGTGTCTCCATTTGTCATCCGATTCATTCACCGTCGGATCCAACAGTAAGGTAGAGGTATAATCTTTAGTCCTATATATTATATGTCAATTTATTCATCCCATCCATTTATCTATTTGGGTGAAAAAATTTTTTCCCCATTTTCTGGTCATTTGAAGGTTTCATAAATTTCTTCCAACCTAGATTGAATCAAACAATGATATTGGATGAAGAAAGCTACATGAGGCCAAGGTAGGGGGTCATGGACTTTTTCCAATCATTTTATTGAATTTATTAATATGTGGAATTGTGATATGAGCTGGGATTTTACGTATTAACCCTTAATTTTTCAAATTAAAATAATATGGTTACCTCACCTAGCCCTTGGAGACCTGAGTAAGTGGTGAATCAAACCCGTGGGTTGATCGGCTTGAGTTGTGTCATCCATTTGGATGTTCCATTACATAGAGTAAAAAATTAACCTTTTTTCTAAATTTCATCAATTCCTTAAGGTGTGTCTTTACTTAAGAAATTCCTTGGACCCTATTGTTAGTTGAATTTAATGTTGAACCTTATGTTAGACCCAGTGTACCTTGCCTTAGTGTAATGGTAGAATTAAATTGAATTGGATAAATGAAATATGCCCAAAGACATGCTTCAACGAATATGCGAGATGTGATCTAATGGATTTATTTAAAATGGAATGGAGTCTCATTAGAAATTATATATATGGAAACATTTCTTATAAAATTACCATTTCCATTGTGACGAGGGTGATACAAGGGGTTCAGACTTAAGGTCCCCTTGGACATACTCTCATTCCTTAGTTATATTTTTTCAATTATTTTTAAATACTTTGGGAGTCACATCATCTATGTTTGAGATAAGACCACCCTGTGTTATCTATTTTTTCTTCTGGAAGAGTGAAACTAGTTCCCTAGGGGAGGCAACTTGGATGATATCGGTGACATGATTGGTTATACCATGCCACGATAGAGACTTAGGCCCCTATGTTCGATACTATGTAAAAACTCAGAGGTCAGTTCATGCTGTTTTCACTCCATGCTAGAGTGACACTTGGTACTTCATACTTGGGTCACCTTGGATAGCCTCCTTCGCATTATAATTTCACTAATACCTTCAAGAGATACTTGTATATTCTCCCTATATTTATGTGGATGGACTCAAGGTGTATCGACATGTTTTATAAGGTAATGATCAAAATTATTTAAAAGTTAAATATATTTTTTTTCATTTGAGAATTTGTAAGTTGGTTTAGAAAAGCATAGGTACATGCCTTACAAGCCCAATAAAACGCTTGGGGATAGTCTAGACTAAAGTAATTATTCTTACTCACTTTCCAATTTCAAGATCTCTCTGTTCAGACTAACTGTCTTAGGAAAAAAAGGTCACTAGGTGGGTGTCCAAATAGAACCCAATCCAATGATTCTAATTATTTAAATTTTATCATTTGTTTAAAATGTTATGAAACAATAATTTTTTATTATTGCATGAAATGGAAAGACCTATACACCATTTGTGCTGATTTACTGATGTTGTATATCACACCCTTCTCGAGTTCCTTTGGTACCCGATAAGACTTTATGATTATAGGTTTAAATAAAGGTAAACAGCTAGCTTTCAAAGCTTGATTTACTTTTCTAGGATGGATATGGGAGTATAGGACTGATCCTTTTCTCTAGATACTTTTTTTAGTAGTTTTTAGTTTTATTTTATTTTTATATATTTTTATATATGGTTGTTTCCCCTACCCCTTACCTAGTTATTTTTGAAAATCACATGACATAATATCATCACAAGTTGCCTCTATTTATTTATTCAACCTCCACACTTTATTAAACTATCTTTCATGTTTATGATTTTGGTTTCTACTACTATCTGGATGTTATTACTTCTATTATTTCTTATATAAATCTACTTTTGTGCTCTACTTTGATCAATGAGGGAATAGTATTCCCATGCACTTACCCAAGGCCATCACTTTTAGCAGGAAACCTCTAGAATTCAGGGAGGAGTTCTTGAGGTCTTGTGGATAACTGCCTCAACGAACTGTTGAGTAGAATTTGGGGTGGTATGATATATATTTTATACCAAATGATCTATATAGTTTATAATTTTAGATAATTTGGACATAAATCATACATTAAAAAAATATGTTTTATAAAGTGGGGACTTCTGATCATTAACCATGTTTCCTACAATATAAAACTTTTTAAAAGGAAACACATTTTCCTTTCATGAATAATCTTTATAAATTTCAACTTGACTTATTATTTTTTATTACCCATCCACAAACAATATTAAAAACATTATAAAATGTGGCATGAGTAAAAAAATATCACCAAGGGACATAAAATGAATAATAAAGAAACCTATTAGTTAAAAATACTTATAAAGAGATTTATTTTTGAAAATAATATTTGGGATAAAAAAAAATATTTTTTACTCAAGAAATAAAACATACAGGAAAAATATTTTCAAAAAGAATTAATATAAAATATTTATATAAAAATAAAACTTATAAAGTTTCTTTGAAGAAAGGAAAAATACATGATTTTTTTCCACAAAATTATAGTTTCTACCCTTAAGAAGTATCATATTATTTCATTTAAACTTAATACCATTATCTTACCTTATAAAATCATAATATTTCTATAAAAACCCATATAAATCATAGAAAAATCATGTAGTTAACTTGGGAAATAATTTACCATATAATTATTACAATTAGAATAACTAGTTAGGTTGACATCCATATCCAATGCATTGGAGCGCTATCACTGACCCACTTGTCCTTGGTTTATAACGGAACCACCCATAATTAGTTTATAACAGAACCACCCATCCTTGGTTTATAATAGAACAAAACATTATCATAAATGTTACCAAGTATTATAACATAATCATAACACATAAAATATTTCAATTTCCAACATTACACTCATAAAAATATTCTTTTCACCCATTAGAAAACATTTCTGGATATGAAATATACATTCCATTTTATTAACCTTTCGAAATATAACAAGAATATAAATGATGAAGGTTTTTATTTGAGTGAAATATAATTATTATAATGTAATTTAAATATAAAATAATGGTTATTTTGGAAGGAAAAGTCATTGTTATTTCATATGTTAAAATCAAACATTTATTCTTTCCTTTTCAAAAGAAATTCAATATTATCGTATAAAATATGTAAAAAAGATGTCTTTTGAAAAACATTTGTAGGGAAGTAAAGACAGACATAAAATGGCCTTTATAATTATTTTATTTCCATATAAAAATAACTACAAAATAATTTTAAAAATATAGACATGAAAGTAAACTATTTAGGAAATAAATCTTTAAAATATTTAAAATTAGGGTTTTAAAGAAAAGTGTCGCTTATGTAAAACCTTAAAAATATTTATTTTTAAAAGAATTAAAAAACAAAATTAAATAAGTATTAAAATGCAATTTATTATATATTTAATAATAAATAAAATTTTTCTTTAATTATTTAGAAGAATATGGAAATAAAAGAAAAGGATTTCGAAGGGAAACTTTAAAATAATATTTTTTAAAAGAAAGTCCCTTACCATGGGTCTGACTCATCACATATGTTGTTTATTTTCTTATATAATAAACTTATTTTAAATATTTATATTCTTAATACCATTTTTTAAGTTTATTATTCCATTTATCAATTTATAATAAATTAATAAATCAATAAAGCTCACATTGGATGTTTTGATGATATTCCGGTCAAATATCAAAAATGACTTCAGTAGGTTAACTATGTTCGAAGAGGTAATTATTAAATTATATCCAGATTTATAATCATGAAATAATTATAAAATTTATAGATCAAAAATTCTTTTAAAACTAACCATGACATTTGTTTATAGAAAATGAACTATGTTGCAATCATGGAGACAGTAGGCCATATGTACGCATAAGCAACGTTTCTATTTTTCATTGATCATTATGGAAAAAATGTAAGTATTATATTATATTTCAATAATTATAATAATATCATAAATACCATATTATTTATTTTAATATAATTATATATATATATATATCATCTATGTGATGCGGTGATGAATAATGAATCATTTTTCTTTATGGAGGTGGTAGTCCACAAGCATACACAAATGGAATTATCATTTTTAGTGAATGGAAAGTTAAGAAAAAAGATGAAATATTAATTATAAAAAATTATTAATATTTTATTAATATCATATATACACATTAAATCCATATTTATAACCATCTATGAGAGGTGATGATGAAAAATTAATTACATCGGTTTGTGAGGTGGTAGTCTGCCGTTCAAATGAACTATGATTTTGTTTCCCATTTGATGGAAGAGGAGATGGATATAGGTCAATAAATAAATATAAAAATAAATTAGAATATTTAATATAGTGGTGTTATTATTTCATCATTTTTGAAGAAATTTTGAAAAATGTAGAAGTATAAATAATACAAAAACGCTTGATTAAGAACTATACCTTTTCTTCAGACTACCTCCTAAGGTTTACCACAAAATATTTAGTAGGATGGTTTTTTGTTAAAAAAATAATCTAGTAAGTGGATATGGATTAAATTAATGGATTTTTTCATGGATTAGATGAATCAAAATGTTTTTTAAGATTGAAGAAAATAGGAGATTATGTGTCAATTTATAATAGCGGGAAGGGTCACCCAAGGAATTTCATAATGTATTAAATTAATATAAATTAATTTCAATATAAAATTGGATAAAAATGATAATATTAGAATATAAAATGATTTAAATTCTAAATAATCTTATATAATAAAAATTGTAAAAGTTTAGGTGTTTTTTTCTAACTTAACATTTTTGTTTTGATGTGTGCTAACCCTTTTTGAAAATTACAGTGGTATTAAAGTCTTCACTCATTAGGGGTCAAGAAAAATAATGTAAAATAAAAAATAGACCATAAATGGACCATGGTTTATATTATCAACCATATAACATTTAATTTTCTAATTATAAGTTTTTTAGGAATTTTAAATCATTTAATAAAACATTATTTATTATAAAATTTCATTAATGTAAATTTTTACACTATTTATTTAATTTGACATTAAGAACATAAAGACAATGATGTAAATAAAATATATAACTTCAAAAAAACCCAAATATATTATAATAATCTAAAAAATATATTTAACATAATAAACCATTTAAATTATATTACTTTAATAATTTTAAATCATTTATTTTCTATTTCTATTAATTCAATAAATACTGTCTTAGAGTTGTGTAAGAATATAATATAGTTTTATAATTACTAAAAATTATAAATTACTTAATATAAATAATATAATTTCATAATTCTCAAAATAAATATTTATATTCACTCACAAGTTTCTTCTTTCCCTTTGTGAACACATATGATATATTTAAAAGCAAGTGGATGAGATTTTGTCCTTTTCTTTACATAAAATATTATATATGCCACTTTCATGAACAATTTTCCCATAAACGAAAAAATATAAATCATAAGGTGATAAGGTTAAAAATAAATTCATATATTAAGATTAAAAATGAAAAATGGTGGCCTTATTACTTATTTTTAACTTAAGTTAACCCGATTTACCCTTTTACCTTGGTGATAAATTTTTACTATTTTTACTATTCATTATGAAAAACATTAAGCTGATCTTATTGTATTATATTAATCATAATAATTAAAAATATTTAATATATTTTACCAGATTCAATCTCTATACACTACTATAAAAACGGGAAAGGGAAGCGCCCCCTTATATCAGGGCTATGAAAAACCACTGATAAAGGTTACCCTGTATCAGCGCTAAAATTTTAGCACTGATAAAGGAGAGATTTATCAGCGCTACAATTTTAGCACTGATACACGGAGTCTTTATCAGCGCTTTTCTAGTGTTGATAAAGAGGCCATATATCAGCGCTAGAAAAGAGCTGATAAAGAACTTCTTTATCAGTGCTAAAATTTTAGCGCTGATAAAGACTCCCTGTATCAGCGCTAAAATTTTATCGCCGATACAGTAAGGATTTATCAGTGCTTTTGTAGCGCTGATAAAAACTTAGTGCATTTTTTTAAAAATTCGGCCGTACAGTGCCCTTGTTTTATCGCGGCCTAAATCTCTCACGGTACTGGAACCATGTGACTCCCCTCTGCCGCCCGCTGAGATCACGTTGCCGGACCTCCGCCGCCCTTGCTTCTCGTTTCCGGACCTCCGCCACCCACTGAGTTCGCATTGCCGGACCTCCGACTCCCATGAGCTTCAGTTTTCCGGACCTCTGCCGCCCGCAACGCTTTCAAGCTTCGGTTTGTCGGACCTCTTTTAAGGCTTGTTTTCCAAAGCTTTTTTTAATATTGTTCTCCTCTCCTATTTGTATATCATTTTTTAACATGCTTTTTTATTCTTTGGGTGAGTATTATGGATTGAACAATTGAAGAAAATGGACCATACTTGGTGGAAAATGATGTAAAGGGGATGATTCACATGTGTTTACTAATTTTCATTATATTTCTCAAGAACATGGTGCTTGTTTACTTTTATTGTTGAAAATCATCATTGTTTTTTGGTGGGGTTGTTTGAGAAGTTTTTTATTATTTTGGTTGTGATAGATTCCATTGGGGGAAAATGTGAGATGGTTGAGGTGTTAAATCATGCAGTGGGGAAGAATCATCCTTTCCATTGTTAAAAAGATGTAATGAGTGGGTTATTGTGGGAGATAACATCATTAGTTGATATGGGTTTTCCTTTTAGTTTCCCAGTGACATATAATATAGTTGTTAATGATGAAATTGAAAAGGTTTTGGTGGGAATTGAATAACTTCATGGATAAAAATTAAACGGTGGCTATAAAACTACTCTCACCCCCTACGCGATGAGTGTATCGGGTGGTTCCCTCATCTAAAATTCAAATATGTGAGTTTCTTTACCGAGATATGAACCTATGACCACTCTTAACTCAGGAAACATCCAGCTCTAGGTGATAATCCTAGGTTGCCTTATGTGATGAGAATATGAAGTCCCTATGTTATGGGAATATGAGATCTTCTTTATCTCCCAAATAATGTTCCCTTGATTATACCTCATGCGATTATAAATAGATTCATTAGGGTATATGCCTAATAATCCCCTAAGTGATGATCATAAGATCTCTTATTCATCTCCTAGGTAATGATCCTAGGATTATACCTCACCTGAGGAGCATGAGATTCCTTAGGCAATGTGCCAAAGAATCCCCTATGTGATGACCATACAATCTCTAAACACTTCCCTTAGTAGATGATATTATTTTCTTACCTGGTGTGATAAGAACACAATTCATTAGTTGATGAATATATAAATCCTTATGTGCTATGAATATATTTTATGAACCAAATTGGTGTAGATTCCTCACATGAAAAATGTTATCCACCTTGTGTAATAAGCCCAAATATCAAATTCAAATGGGCCTTATTCTATGGGAACCATACATATTAGGCCATACTCTAAATGAAAACATTCCCACACATAGATGACCATATTAACTTAGTGGTCCATACTCCTACTAATTGAAAAAACCCTATACCACATAGATTCATATTTTTTGTGAATCCAAAATACACTCATTAGGCTGTATCCCCTTTTAGTTAGACCAAACATGTCTTATCACACATATTTACCATACTAACTTTCACTTGGTATCATTCGGAAAATCATCTCTATAACTTGATTTTAAACTATATCAATTATTTGTTATTAGAAATACAATGCACATGGTTGTGATAAATACCCTCGGTGCATTCACTAACCCATGACATGTTGGAGGATGGTTTTAGGGGGTCACTAGACTATAATCTACTAACCAATAGAGGGGTATAAATGGGTATAGGCCATGAAATAGTGTTATCAAAGAATTTTATTAGGAGATATGATGGGGTTTGATGTTAGGAACATTTTAGGATTTCAATGGTTTGGTTTAGAAAGTATTTCATTTGAATTCATTGGTATGTTTTTGGTGTACCTTTCCTTAGGTTTCAAATTATGCTCTTAGTGGTTCTTCATGGTTAGTGGTTGTAGTCTATTATTTGGGTAAAGGGATGTGTTCTTAGTATATTTCCATCTTATGATGTTCTTCATGGTTAGTGGTTGTAGTCTCTTATTTGGAGATGTATGATGTTCTTAGTGAGGGCCAGTATCTAGCTAGTGGTGTCGTTTTATATGAGAAAGCATCGATGTAGTTGGAGATGTATGATGTTCTTCATTTGAGTAGACTCATTCAGATTCCAAGTGGGTGTTTCTATACTATATCTTCTTTTTGGGATTCATGTGTTTCATGAATTCATATTTTATCCATTTGAAGTTGGTTAGACATGTTTTGATCATTTTGAAGCACAAAATTACCCTATTAATGAAAATAATATATGGAATGGATGGTATCTTGTTGTGAATTAACATTTTTCATTGAAATAAATTAGGTTTCCTTCTACCGTTGGTGGATTTGATATTATAAATGAAATCATGGTTTAAAATAAAGATAAGTTGATTCTTTAAATAAAATTCCAAATGGTTTGGCATGTGTTTTTTATTGAATTTTTTTGGGAATTATTTCCAAAATAAATTGAAATGTCTTGTTTTTAAATGGTTTATGGTATTGGTATTTTAAAAAATTGAGGGGGATTGATTGTCCTTTTGAACAAAATACCTTCAATCCCGACCACTATCCATTGTTTTTTGGGGGTGACTTTAATGTCATTTCCAACCCAAATTAAAGGAAAGGTAGAAGCCCATTACAGAGTAAGGCCATCATGGAGTTTGTTCAGTTCATGGCTGGGAAGGGCCTCATTGATCTCAGCTTCTCAGGTGACAGTTTCACCTACTACAACAACTGTAGGGGCCATCACCGCTTGTGGAGTCTATTAGATAGGTGTCTAGCCAACATGAAAGACACTAACCTATTCTCAAATACCATGTTTTTCCATCTTGTTTGGGGTATTTTGATTCACTCCATCCTTTTGGTTTCCATTTCTTCTTGGCATGATCATCAGGAATGGTTTCACTTCCACCAACAGTGAGTATTTAGGCATGATGAATAAATACTAATGGTTAGGCTATATTAATCTCCATTTTTATAAGGAAGTGGTTCCCTTCTACTATATTTGGAATTCTTGTTTTGTGTACTTGAACCATAAATACTAATATTTGATATTCTAATAGGATGGAGATGAATAAAGATTGGATGGATGCTAATCGTTTAACAAAAGAGTACGAGAACGGAGTGAAAGAGTTCTTCAAGTTTGAAAAGGATCACGCAAAGGATCCTTCTCAAATCCTTTGTCCGTGTTTACGTTGTTGTTATTCTAGACCACTTACTCCAGAGGAGTTGGAAGAACATTTGATATGTCACAGAATATATCAGAGTTATAAATGTTGGAATAAACACGGAGAAAAAGCGAATGTAGCTACTGGCTAGGATAAAACTACATTTTATGGATCGTCAGATATGAATACAAATATGGATAATGAAGAAGACCGTATGGAGGATGTGATTATAGATGTCAATGATGATAAAGATCGTATTGAGGAAATGACAAAGACAATTCAGGATGAACTCCGTGATTGCCCAAAATTGTTTGAGAAGTTAAAGAGTTGTGCAAAGACGCCATTGTATGCTGCTTGCACTAGGTATATAACATTGATAGCTGTACTGAAGTTGTATAAATTGAAAGCAGGAAACAGATGGAGTGATGTCAGTTTTACGGAACTACTTTCTCTCTTGAATGACATGCTCCCAGAAGATAATGAGCTCCCAAGCCGGACATATGAAGCTAGAAGAATGCTACGATCGATGGGAATGATTTCTGAAAGAATACATGCCTACCCGAAAGACTGTATATTGTTTCTCAAAGAGAACAAATCACTTACAGAATGACCAATGTGTGGTGCTTTTCGATACAAGAAAGATAAATCCAATCCTACAAAAGTGTTATGGTACTTTCCAATCATTCCAAGGTTTAGGCGTCTATATGGAAGTGAAGAAACTGCAAGACAATTGTCGTGGCATGCAGATAAAAGAAATCAAGATGGGTTATTACGTCATCTAGCCGACTCTCCTCAATAGAAGAAAATTGATCATGAGTATCATGAATTTGGAAAAGAGCCGAGAAACCTTCGTCTTGCGTTATCTATAGATATAGTGAATCCTTTTGGTTTTCAAACCAGCACTCAAAGTACATGGCCTGTTATTTTGGTAAATTATAACATGGCACCCTGGTTATGCATGAAGCGTAAATTAATCATGTTATCTATGCTTATATCAGGACCAAAACAACCAGGTAATGATATTGATGTTTATCTGGATCCTTTGATTGAGGATTTGAAGTTATTGTGGGACTCAGGTGTAATATTGTATGATGCTTATAAATGTGAATACTTTACGTTGAGAGAAATGTTGTATGGGACAATAAATGATTTCCCTGCTTATGGAAATTTGTCAGGCTATAACATTAAAGGAACTCAAGGGTGTCCCGTGTACGAAGAAGGTACAAAATCAATTAGGTTGAAACATTCATCAAAATCTGTGTTTCTAGGACATCTTATATTTCTACCTCGTCGGCATAAGTATTGGTCTTGGACGAAATCATTCAATGGAAGTTCAGAAAAATGCACAACACCGTCTCCACTAACAGGTGATCAACTATTTGAGAAAGTAAAATATCTGAAAACTATTTTTGGTAAACCATTTTCGAAAAGCCTTACGAAAATCAGTTGGAAAAAGAGATCAGTTTTTTTTGAATTACCATACAGGAATTGTTTGTTTGTCAGACATTTTCTTGATGTGATGCATGTGGAAACAAATGTATGTGACAGTGTTATCGGAACGTTCCTAAATGCCCTTGGAAAAACAAAAGATGGAATTATGGAAAGGTTGGACAATGTTGACATGGGAATATAAGAATATTTGGCTCCTGTGAAGGGTAAAAATCGAATGTTTCTTCCTCCAGCTGCTTATACTCTTTCTAGGGTGGAGAGATATCAGTTTTGCAACTTCTTCAATGATGTAAAGGTTCCAAAGGGGTACTCATCAAATATCAAGAACATTGTGTCAATGAATGATTTGAAGTTAAAAGGTTTTAAATCACATGATTGTCATGTTTTGATGCAAGATCTAATTCATATAGCTTTACGTTGCATTTTTACCAAGAATGTTCATCATATGTTAACCAAACTTTGTTTCTTTTTCAAAGCTATATGTAGAAAAGTTTTAGACCCAGGGAAATGTCCAGCTATGGAAAATGAAATTGTCATCATATTATGTGAATTAGAAATGTTCTTCCCTCCAACATTCTTTGATATGATGGTTCATTTGATGATTCACTTGGTGAGAGAGATTCGACTTTGTGGTCCTGTACACTATAGATGGATGTATCCTATTGAAAGGTATATGAAGATTTTGAAAGGGTATGTCAAAAATTGAAGTCGTCCAGAGGGTTGTATAGTGGAGAAATATATTGTTGAAGAAGCCATTGAATTTTGTACTGAATACCTATCTGATGTGGAAAGCATTGGTCTCCCGAAATCTCGTCACACTGGACGCATTGAGGGTGAGGGAATTTATGGAAGAGAAGTTGTGACAATCATTATTACAGATCCGGAGCAGGCTCATCTTTATGTTTTACATAACAGTTGGGAGGTTGCTCCATATATTGAAACTCACAAAGAAATTCTTAGGCAGTTGAATCCATCGAGTGATGAAAAATGGTTATCAGATACACATAATCACCAGTTTATAGGATGGTTTTAGGACCATATTTTTAAGAAGTTGGATGAAAATATGAATTCAATTTCAGAACGTCTTCGATGTCTAGCCGCTGGACCAAGTGTGTATGTATTAACTTACAGTGTTTATGTAATTAATGGTTATACATTCTATACAGATGAACATGATGAAGATAGTACCATGCAAAATAGTGGAGTTACACTAGTGGCTAAAGCGATCCATGTTTCTGGTAGTAAGGAAAGAAATCCAATTTATGCTAATATGTCATACTTTGGAATTATCAAAATAATATGGGAGTTGGATTATACGACATTCCAATTTCCAATTTTTCAATGCAAATGGATTGATTACAATAGTGGTGTTGAAATAGATGAATGGAGATTTGTGAAAGTTGATTTTAGTAAATAAGGGTAAAAAGACGAACCGTTTATAATGGCATCACAAGCGGTCCAAGTTTTTTATGTTTCAGATCCTGCAAACTGAAAGTGGTTGATTGTTCTGTTATCGTCCAAAACTACTGAAAATTCCGATGAAAATTAAGTTGAGGAATATCCTTTTAGTGGTATGTCACAATCATTTTAGAGCGGTCCCAATGCAGATGATGTTTTGTATGTTAGAGGAGACCACAATGAAGGGATTTGGATAGTTGATAGAGGTGTCAAATCCCTTCAACCTTTGAAAAAAAGAAAGAGAGTTCAGTAAACAGGTTATATTTTGTTTTTAATATAGATCTTGTTATATCATGTTATTATCTTGTCATTATTGAATTTATGTAATCTAAATTAACTGTTCAACCACTTTTGCAGATAATGACTTCTGTACATTCTGATACTCCTAACCTTGAGGCTGAACAAGTCTCTCAAGCAGCTGCTGCTGCGGCTGCTGCTGCTCCTGTAGCTCATGCTGCTACTACTGTTGCTTCTACTGCTTCTCCTGTTGCTCCTGCAGCTCATGTTGCTACTACTGTTGCTCCTGCCGTGGCTCCGGTTGCTCCTGCTGCTCCTCCTACCGCGGCTCCTGCTGCTGCTGCTCCTCCTCCTTCTCCTACTGTTGTGGCTCCTACTGCTCTTAGTTTTGAGGTCCAACAACCATCAACACATGTCATTGATACTATTCTAGATGAACATATAGATGATGTTGATATTGATGAAATGGTCGGGAATGAAAGACCAACGTCGCAGAAATCACAAGTGTGTCGTAGTTTGACGGTGTTAGCCAAAATTCTTAAGGAAAAAAGCAAAGGCATCAAATTTGAAGTTGGTTGGAATGCATGAGGACAACATGTGAATCCCAACAAGGCTATGTTTAGCAGCTACATTTGAGTTGTCACTCGGAAACGCGTGCCGATTGACATAGATTCATGCCACCATGTTGTGTCCGGGCTGAAGGCTGTGATCTGGGAAGAAATTACGGTAACATTATGAATTTATTTCTTTAATTTACTAGCAAATGAAATAATGAAACAATGTCTTACTCTTCTGAATCTCTTGTAGAGTACATTTATAGTAGACGATTCACATAAGGATTATGTACTAAGGCTTGCAGGAAAGATTCATCGAGGTTTTCGCAATATTTTAACAAGATGTCACCTCAAAGATTATAAAGGTAAAATAAATCCGCACCCACCCATTGTCTACGCTCACCTGATATCCCAAGAATAATGGGATGCATTTATTGGTTGTCGTGGGGATGAGAAGTTTCAGGTACATTGTGAGTGATATTACGTTGTTTGAGGATACCTGTATTTATCACTTTAATTGTCAATATTTCAATTATGAAACAGAAACTCTGTACTGAAAATAAGGAACATGCTTCAAAACCAACATACCCCTATCATAAAGAAAGGATGGGGTATACATCATTAGAAAAGAAAATGGTATGTATTTTAAATTTACAATAATATTTTTAGGTGCCAATAAACAAAATCATAATTATTTTTCTATGTTTATATGTAGATTGATGAGTCTAAAACCAAATGCACTTCCATCCCACGTCATGTGCTATGGAAGGAGGCATGTGTGAACAAAGATGGGAAGTTAGTAGATGAGAACACACAGAAAGTGTGGGAAATATGTGTAAGTATGACACGATGATAAAATAATTTGTTTAAAATTGAAATTACATAAAAATAATTAGTTATTTTCCTATATCCGACAGTCACATGAATCAGCTACTCCGGTAGCTGATACAGACCTATTATCGATGGCTTTGAAGCAGCCAGAAAAATACGGTCGTGTCAGAGGTGTAGGGTTTGGGGTGACAACCCGAGTATATTTTGAGAAGAAGAAAAAAATCGATGATACAGATGAAAAATTGGAACAAATGAGCGAAAAAATAACAACCCTTGAAGAACAATTTCAATGGAAGGGAGAGTTGCTAGCAACTTTTATGGGTGGGAAGAAAAGGGAAGCCACAACTCAAGAACAACCACCGCATGAACATCCCACCGCACCCCCCACCAGCTTTGAGGCGAGCCATTCTCCTCAAAGAACTGTCTTAGTCGTGGTAATCAATATTCTAATAATTGTTACCATGAAATATGAATCAGACAAACCCTGATAATTTTTCTGTACTCATCTTCTACAGGGTGATAATGATTGTAATTTATATCTGTCAACACCCACCTATCACCTTGTAGCGAGGACTACAGTGTTCAATATCCCAGATGCCACACTGCATAATATACCACTTCCGAAAGATCATCTGAAAGTGATGATTACTGTAGCTAATGAGCCAAAGTCAGAGCTACCTATTCCACTTGATGACGATGATATTCATAAGGTTGAAAAGGCTATTGGGAAATTCATTTCATGGCCGTCATAACTTGTAAGAGTACATGTGGACAAAGAGGTATTTATTCCTTTTCTTTTCAAGATAAACCCTTAACAATTAATGAAAAAAGGGTCTGAACCAATGATTGTTGTTATAGATGGAGAAAGGGAAGGGGTTGACAAACGTCAGCTGAAAACCATCTAAAGGATCGACCAACCGATCCCAAGGAGCTACTGAAAGCACAATAACACCACCTGTTCTCTTTCCACATTTACTAGCATTGAAGACTCATGTGGATACGAAGCTAAAAGATGGTAATAGTCATATAGTGGTTTTCGAAGAGAATATATATGGAGAGGAAAGTCAAGATTTCGTTACTGCTAAAACTGTAAATGAAATCCTTGAAAACGGTTGGCTAGGTGTCACAGTTGTAAATGTATATAGAAGGTATGTTTCCATGAATTGGTTTTCCAAAAGCTGATCTAGCATGTAAATTATGTCTAAATACATTTTATATTGTTGATAGACGCATTCATGAAAAAAATTGAAGTAATTTTCCCATGAGCCAAGATTTGGACTGGTTAGTCCTCATATCACATCAACACACCTAACAAAAATCGAGCCATCAAAAAGGGATGAAATAGTTAACGGCTTGCTAAAAACATTTGAACGCAATATTACAGATGACAGACTTTTCCTAATGCCAACCATGCAGGGGTAATACTCTACGATTAAAGAATATCAATTATATTTTCACTTCTTTTATTACTTATTCCTTTTTTAGTTTTTAGGAAACATTGGTTTCTAATTGTGGTGAACTTGGATACTCTGAAGATTTATTTTCTGGATTCAAAGCAAGGATATCCATCAAACCGACCACACATGATGGAGTTTGTGAATATGTAAGACACTATATCTTATGTTTTAGGTCTAAAAATAAAGTAATATAATTTATATTATCTTTTACTAATAGGACGGTGTATCATTATCGTCTAAAAAAAGGAATGAGTCCAGGGTCTAAGCATAAGGAGGCGAGCAAGTACTATGTCTAGACAAATATCAGGGTATATATAATAAAATTTCACTATCCAAACACATCTCAACAAAAGTTACTTATTCTCCTAATGATCAATTTTTTTTTCAGTGTCCAAAACAAAAAAACGATAATGATTGTGGTTATTATGTTTCTAAATTTATTAATGATATCGTTTTCATTAGCAAACTAGAATCCCTAAAGAGGTATTTTTAAAAACAAATACTAGTTCGTTTAAGTTATTTATTAATTCTTTATTTTTTTATTTTGCAGTACTACTATGAATGCAGAGAAGACTCATACTCACAAGACGATATAGATGTGTTCAGAAATGAGTGGGACGAATACCTGAAGGAAGATTGTACACAAATACAATGAAGATCTGACTTGGGGACATGTACAATTTGTGGTCATTTTTGAGAGGGGTTAAGGGGATCAAAAGATGAAACATTGTTGCATGTAAATGTTCGTAGGAAAATTTTAATTGTTATTAAATAAAACAACCTTTCTCCAATGAGTCATTTTCCCATTTTAACAGATGATATGCACTAGCAACATGCTAGAATGCTAAACCACTCAAAGGGTCTCTATTTTGTTTAAAATGGACAAGATTTTAAGTGAAAACAACAACTGACCTACAGAAATCCAACCAAACGAATTCAGATTGCATTGATATTTTATAAGAACGATACAAGGATCCTTGGTGATGTGTACGATTTAACCCCGCCTCAATCCGAGGCACGATGTGTCCGCTATCACTCAAAGGGACTCTATTTTGTTTAAAGTGGACACAATTTTAATTGAAAACAACAACTGACCTACGGAAATCTGACCAAAAGCATTCAGATTGCATTGATATTTTATAAGAACGATCCAGGGGTCTTTGGTGATGGGTAAGAGTCAACGCTGCCTCAATCTGAAGCACGGTGTGGCCGCTAGCACTCAAAGGGTCTCTATTTTGTTTAAAATGGACAAGATTTTAAGTGAAAACAACAACTGACCTATGGAAATCCGACCAAACGCATTCGGATTGCATTGATATTTTATAAGAATGATCCAAGGGTACTTGGTGATATGTAAGAGTCAACCCCGCCTTAATCCGAGCCACGGTGTGGCCGATAGCACTCAAAGGGTCTCTAATTTGTTTAAAATGGACAAGATTTTAAGTGAAAACAACAACTGACCTTTGGAAATCCAACCAAACGCATTCATATTGCATTCATATTTTATAAGAATGATCCAAGTGTCCTTGGTGATGTGTACGAGTCAACCCTGCCTCAATCTGAGGCACGATGTGGCCGCTAGCACTCAAAGGGTCTCTATTTTGTTTAAAATGGACAAGATTTTAAGTGAAAACAACAACTAACCTACGAAAATCCAACCACATGCATTCAGATTGCATTGATATTTTATAATAACGATCCAAGGGTCCTTGGTGATGTGTACGAGTCAACCCCGCCTCAATCCGGGGCACGGTTTGGCCGCCATCACTCAAAGGGTCTCTATTTTGTTTAAAGTGGACACGATTTTAATTGAAAACAACAACTAAACTACGAAAATATGACCAAACGCATTTGGATTGCATTGATCATTTATAAGAACGATCAAAGGGTCCTTAGTGACGTGTAAAAGTCAACCCATCTCCAATCTGAGGCAAGGTGTTGCTGCTATCACTCAAAGGGTCTCTATTTTGTTTAAAATGGACAAGATTTTAAGTGAAAACAACAACTGACCTACAGAATTCTGAACAAATGCATTCGGATTGAATTGATATTTTATAAGAACGATAAAAGGGTCCTTGGTGACGTTTAAGAATTCACCACGCCTTAATCCAAGGCACGGTGTGGCCGCTAGTACTCAAAGGGTCTCTATTTTGTTTAAAATGGACAAGATTTTAAGTGAAAACAACAGCCGACCTATGGAAATCTGACCAAACGCATTTAGATTGCATTGATATTTTATAATAACTATCCAAAGGTCCTTGGAGATGTGTAAAAGTCAACCCCGCCTCAATCCGAGGCACGGTGTGGCCGCTAGCACTCAAAGGGTCTCTATTTTGTTTAAAATGGACAAGATTTTAAGTGAAAACAACAACTAACCTAAGGAAATCTGACCAAATGCATTCGGATTGCAATGATCTTTTATAAGAAATATCCAAGGGTCCTTGGTGGCATGGAAGAGTCAACCCCGCCTCAATCTGAGGCACGGTGTGCCCGCTAGAACTCAAAGGGTCTCTATTTTGTTTAAAATGGACAAGATTTTAAGTGAAAACAATAACTGACCTACAGAAATACAACCAAACGCATTCGGATTGCATTGATATTTTATAATAACTATCCAAGGGTCCTTGGTGATGTGTAAGAGTAAACCCTGCCTCAATCTGAGGCACGGTGTGGCCGCTATCACTCAAAGGATCTCTATTTTGTTTAAAATGGACAAGATTTTAGGTGAAAACAACAACTGACCTACGGAAATCCGACCAAACGCATTCGGATTGCATTGATCTTTTAAATGGGGGGTCATGGCATGTGATATATCTGGGGCCTCATATATATCATGTCATCGTTGTCCTGGTATACTAGGGTGATCATGTGTTTGGGTCTATGATACTTATGGGCTTATATCTGGATGAAAATACTCCAATTTGGGAGGGTGGATATGCTTATGGGTCTTATTCCTTAAACAAGAATAATCTCATAGGGGAGGGAGGAGATGTATATAGGTATTATTACCCAAATTAGAATACAACCATAGGAGTGGGATGAGATTCTTATTGGGAATATTCACTAAATAAAAATAATCCCACAGGGGAGGGCAGAGATGATTATATAGATTATGCCTCAAATGAGAATACACCCATATTGGAGGGTTGATATGCTTCTAGGGATTATTATTTGGATGATAATACTCCCATATGGTAATGAATATATGCTTCTTAGTATTATTCCATAAATAAGGGTACTCCCATAGTATAGGGATGAGATCCTTGTAGGTCTTATGCCTCAGAATTGGAAGAACACATATGGGTGGTCTGAGATACTGTTGAGGGTATTACCTGGATGAGAAAACTCCCATAAGTGGATTTCCATGATGGAGTATAAATAAAACTCACATATTGGAGGTCAATGATAATTATGTATATAGTGGGGAGACCATGGTATATTATATGTTTTGTGTGGTTCCTATAATGTACTCAGAGAAACCCTAACATTGGATGAAGTAGGTATGGTTGATCAAGCTTTAATACTTGAGAATCAATGTGTCTTGATATAGATGGGGTAGGACTTGGTCAAAATATATTTTTATAATGTCGACACAATCCTTGTGAAATGCTTTGTAAAAGTTCATCACTTGGAAAATTAATTTGGGTTTAATCATGGTCATGGATTTGAAGATCAATGATGATTTTTTATTAGTTTTATTCCAGTTCTTTCTCAACTTGGTTGTGCATATTTCCTGATCATGCACTTACAATAGCCTATTGAAGGTTTAATATTGGCGGTTTATTAATGAGATTCACCCCCCCAAGTATGTGCACCTCAGTGTGTGTACAAACCTTATAACTTCTTTGAGGTTGAGAACATGATGCATAGTGGATAGAGAAAAGTCCAAAGATTTATGTATTGATAAAACACACTGATGTGGAGCCTTAGGATTGAACTGGAAAGCCCCATGAACACCCCCTACCCCACCTTGGACAGCCACCCCAAACCCTTGAACAACCCCCAAACCCCCTAAATTCTGAATTGATTTCTTTAAGTACTTGATTAACTTATAAATTATGTGTTAATGGTGTATGGATATAATTGTTGTTTGGGTATACTTTTTTTTAATTTGATTATGATTTATGAGTTAATTTTGTATGGGTATACTTGCTTTAATTGAATTGTTGAGATGCTGCTTTTTTTTTCAGGTGTTCGGGTGTGCTACTTCAGATTTATCGTAGCAGCAGAGAGGGCATTTATCAGTGCTCTTTTAGTGCTGATAAATCATGTTTTTATCAGCACTAAAAAATCACTGATAAACTACACCTTTATCAGCGCTAAAGAAGCACTGATAAAAGATAAGTTTATCATCACTAAAGGAGAGCTGATAAAACAATCATTTATCAGCGCTAAAGAAGCACTGATAAAACAATCATTTATCAGCACTAAAGAAGCGCTTGTTTAGCACTGATAAAGGTGTACCCCCTTTATCAGCACCGAGCTCTACAACGCTTTTTTAGCGCTTTTAAAGCCTGTTTTTAGCGCTGTTAATTCCTGTTTTTGTAGTAGTTTATAATTGGTAGAAATTTATTTTATAATTATCCCATAAAGCATGATGAGAAATGATTTATCCAAAAAAATTCCTTTTTATGTTTGGATATATTTTTATACAATGACGATTTAGAAGTTTGATTTTCATGTGATTAATTAAATTATTTATAACTAAATGTGACTTAATTAAATTTATTTCCTAATTCATAATATTATGGTTCCCTTTAGGAAAAAAATGACATTTTTACAAGAATCCACAATTTTCACTATTTACTAAAAAACAAGCTTTTCATAAAAAATATCAAAAAATTCATTATAAGTTAATTTTGACATGATTAATTTAAAAATAATAATATTATTAAAAAATTAAATTTATAAAATTTCCAAGAATTAATTATAATATTTTCTCATAAAAACAATAGAAATCATTTTTGATAAAAATGTAATTTTGAAGCGTAATATGTATCAAATAAAAATTGAGTGATTATTTACTATTAATTTAACAATAGATTTGTATTAAGTAGGAACTATATATGTAAATATATATTACATAAATCAGTTAATTCTATTCATTCCTATAAAATTAACTACTAGGTTATAATAATCATATTTAAATAATAATATTTCATAGTTTGTATAGGCTTGGGGTTGGGTATATTATTTTCTATCAAACATAGTCTTTATTTTAAAAACATGGTGTTTTTAAACTAAAAAATACTTAAACATTATTATTCCATGTTTTTATGATTCGTTCTTATTCTTCTTCAATTAAATGATTCCTTGTTTATAAATCTCTTATTCAAACTATGGATTACAAAAGTTCGTCCAATATCTTTGTTCAAAACCAATTATACAACAATTCATATTTTTTCACACATTGAAAGTACCACACACCATACACATTATTTAACCATTTATATAGAAAAATTTTAGGAAGAATAGGTTGGAATTATGTTTTGTATTTCTTGATAAATGAAAAATAAAATTCAAATCTCCTACTAAAAAAAATTCATCAAAATCTTCTCAAAAAACTCAAAACATTCTTGAAGAATATGAGACCCTTTTGAGACTTCATCATTCTTAAAATTTATTTAAAACTAGGCGAGTATCATGATTTTAATTCATGATTTTTGAATAATTAAATGACTAACTCAAAATCAACACATTTTTTTATCTTAAGGAAAAATTCAGAAAGAACATTGAACAAAAAATAATATTAAACTAATAAAATTTTGTCGGGTAAGACTTTGTAAAAAATGTTCATCCTAGAAAATTTCTATCTGATTATTCCTTAACAAACTTCAAAAAAAATTCTTAAAAGACTTTCCAAACTCTTGCACTATCTAATGAAACTTTTCAGAACTCTCTATACATTGCCTTCATATGTCATTCTCTTTCAAATGACATTTATATAAAATATTTCCACCAATGATGTTATAGTAACATCAATATCACAAATTCATAGAAGTTCATCTGATGGAAATTGTACAAAAATTTTGTGTGATGGACTTCATTTGAATAATTGGTCTGATTCCATTCTTCAACATCTTCTTAGCTTCAATAACATTCATCTGTTCACCAAAATTTACTAATATCCAATAAAAACTTCATAAAGCCTTATCTTCCAAACTTCTAATACTTTAAATGAATTCCTACTCAGTTTTTGGATAATTTACTTATGTATAATTCTCTAAAACTCTTTCATAGATCAAATAAAATCTCACCCATTACTCTGTCTGATCTTTTTTATTCGATGAGTTCTATAGAATTTTGTATTGTGAACTTAATACAACCAAACACATTTCTCCCCCTTTTCTAGTAAATTATTAGATCAAGAGAAATTTTACATTCATTATCTTGGAAACTTTTAAAATATAAAAACATCTCCATATTTTGTTATCAAACATTCCATCCAATGGAACATTGGAAACTCTATAAGATAAAAATTCAACACAAAAATTCACCTTATATATTTAGTTATAAAAAGTTAATATAATAAACTTAGGATAGAAAAAATTCATCTAACCCTCTTTATCGGATTTCACCTATATTTTATTTCCTTCCTAGAAAACATTACAAATTGATATTATTTTTGTTAAGAAAAAAATAATACCATTTTTATAAAACCTTTTTTTAAAAAACAAGTCAACCAATCTTCTTCAAAACAACTTCCAACAGCCTAAAAAATTCCTTCATCCAACTTTGCCTCAAGAAATTCATTCTTTTACATTAACACAAATGAACTTGAATTAATTCAATTAGTCAATTAATTGATTAATTAATTTTATCTTAATTTCCATATGAAGAATCTTGGAGATACCCATCATCCGATGCATCATAGAAAATGAATGGATTGAGAATATTTTAGAGATAATTACATTGAATTAATTGAAAATTTATTCATATTGAAAACCTTGTTACATAGTCAACACACTAGTTACTAACAATGTAATTATGTTTTATTGCTACAATTAATTATTCTTTATTTAATTTATTTTTTATTACTGGGTGACTACACAGTGTGTTTTAATGATCTATATTCCATGTTTTTCTCTTAATATGTATCCAGGTTAGATACCTAGGGACTCAATATTTTTCTTGTTTGGGATACATGGCATGTACTAATTAGCTACGTGGAATTTGTTCCACTTTTTATGTGTCTGAAAAACCTTTATACGAACTCCATGTGTTTCTTAGATATAGATATTAATGAGTCACATGATGTGTATGATATATACACACTATGTGTATCATTAATGTTACACCCTATCAGTCTCAAGAGTTATGTGAAAAAAAATTATTACATAGTTATCATGATTTTTTTCAATAAACTATATAGATTACATGGCTTGTACACCTGCTATATGCATTTTCATCTAATATACTATGTTCTAGATTATCCCAATCAACATATAGTGTGAATTAAATGTTCCATGTTCCATTTACTACTTCGAGTGTCCAGTATCCTGAGACACATCTAAGTGTAATTGACGTTGGTACATGGCTTATACTTTTAGTTGCACGATGTGAATTTGTGTCAAGTAGCAATAAACCTTAGCACCTACCAATGAAATCTCTAATCATTCTTTAGCTATTCTGAAAATTATTAAGACAATATAAAACTTGGATGAAAAATATTAATATGAAAAAAATTTAATCAAACTTTGTATTAAATAAATAACAAAATATATGAAAAAAATTAAATTTAATTCAAAATAATTAATTAATGAATAATAATTGATAATAAATTATTTTGAAACCACTATAAAACCACTTGAAGATTTTGAGCATAGTGGAAGCACATGTGGGTAGTTTCTAACTTAGATTTTTCGTAATTTATAAATAATTTTATATTTATATGATGAAAATTTTCATGAACAATGAAAATAAATCAAAGAATAATTAACAGAAACATTGGAACTAAGAAGAGATGATATTTTTACATATAATTTATAATTAATTTATTTAAATAAAGAAACAACTTGAATTGAATTTATTTCTTAATTTTCAATTATCAGATGAATAACACTTCTTTTATTATCACTAGATCATAGGAATCAAGTGTATATTCTATATAGTGGTGATCAACATGTGTTCTTTAAACCTATGATAATAACCATAGAATCCTATGGTTGATTGTGTAGATGGTTATAATGTGTGTAGAAATTGCTATTGATCACATCATAATCATTTAAGGTGAGAAGGAATAATTTTGTCATAGGAGGATAATTCATTCATGTTCATGAGATAATTATAAAGGAAGATATTTCTTGGACTTGAGATAATATTCTCTAGAAATCATTGTGCTCAAAAATTAAAAAGATATACATGGTTTCAAAAAATGTCATAATCAACTCTAAATAGATTTAGGATTATAAAATAATAATTTCACAAGTGACCTCATTATTTTCTTAATTATTAGTGAACCCCATGTCTAAATAAGAATAGATTTATTATTATTTACTTAACTTGCACTAAAATTAGGGATAAAATAAATATTAGTTCCTTAAATAAATAATTTAATATTTATTCAAATAGGATTTAATATGAATTTTCTTGCTGAAACATTAAACTCGGTCCACCAATCCTTTTTAATATTTATTGGATAGTGAATAATTATTTTTTAATTAATTAATTAAATATCATTTCATTATTACACAATAAATAAATAAAGATTATATTCATTGAGTTAATGAATAAAAATATTTATAAAATATTCTTATAACAAATTATATTATTTGTTACATTCTAAATAAATGAGAATAAATAAATATTACATATTCACATAATTAAATAAATAATTACATGTAGAATAAATATTTATTAAATATTCAACTCACATCTATATTCTATGAAATAACTTGTGATTTCATATTTGTGATCAAACTAGAATGAATAATTATTAAACCACATATTATAATGTTAGACTCCTCATGTTTTAATGCTCACAAATCATGTTTAGAGATTGTTGGACTCCCCATGTTTTAATTCTCACACATCATTTTTAGAGATCATTGGACTCCTAATGTTTTAATGCTCACAAATCTTGTTTAGAGATTATTGGACTCCTCATGTTTTAGTTCTCAGAAATCATGTTTCACATATTACAAATCATATTTATGTTTGAATCTTTTAAACTATGTTTAATCTTGTTCTATTATGTTTTAGTACGATTATGTTAAATCTTAATCTATTTTGTTAATATTTCTTCTCAAGACAAAATTACAGATATTTGGCTATGTCTGTGAAACCGTAACATTTCTACCAGTTGCATATTTTCACAAAGTCTGTGACACCATAATCTTCCTACCAATTCCAAATTTTCGCAAAGGACCTAACACTATTTCCTTGCTACCGTTTCGAAGACACCGTAATAAGACACCATTCAGAATTTTGATAGGGGACTAGACACCATTACCTAATACAATTTTTATCTAACACTGCAGTCTTGCTACTTATTCCATAATTCACAAAGGACCAGACACCAAAACTATGCTATCAGTTCCAAATCTCACCGTGACTGTCTCACCATGACTGTCTCACCATGACTGTCTCACCGTGAGTGTCTCATCGTGACTGTCTCATCGTGACTGTCTCACCATGACTGTCTCACCGTAACTATCTCACCGTGACTGTCTCACTATTAATGTCTCACCGTGACTGTCTCACCGTGACTGTCTTACCATGATTGTATCACCATGAATTTCTGACAACAACTGGGACATCATTCCATACATTACCATTTTTCTGTCTTTTTAAATTTAATTTAAAAGGTATTTCTAACAGTCATATGTGAGTCATTTAATGACACTAATATAATTAATGTTCGTTTTTAATACTGTTAGTAGATAGTATGAGATAAGATATGTGGAGATAGTTCTTCTTTTCAGCTACAAAAAAAGTACCCAAAATAAAAATAAAAGTGAGGCACTAGATAAAAAATACACAGTAGTGGATTCCTTGAAAAAAAGAGAAGAACATCCATACATGAAAGAAAAAACTGAAAGAAGAATATACAATTCCTACTGGCTGTAAACAAAGAAGAACCTATTGTAAACCATATTAAAAGAAATCCTTGTAGAAACTTGTAGGATAAGAGGAACATCTCACTACACTGAAAAACAGAACACTCAACTCGCGACACTTTGTTTTTAGAAAAGGACTCGACCTTTGCATCTACTGCATCCAAAGAGTTAAAAGTTACATTTCATGACACAAAGAGCCTTCTAAACTCTATCTCATTACATTTTTCTCTTTTGTGTATTTTTTTATTACTTTTTGAGCAGTTTGTGTTTATGTATTAAAACACACACTATCTCTTACACTGAACTGGAGGATACAAGATATCCTTACTCAAATATCTTCCTACACCTTGTTTCACCCATTTATACTTTTGGAAGAGGTTCTGTGTGACATGACTATTAGTTTTCCTACAAGGAAAATTAGAAGAGGTCTTTTGACCTGGACAGTCTCATGTACTATTGTTAACCTTAATCCCAAGGGTGGATAAAATCATTATATATATATATATATATATTTCTTGTTGGTAGGTGATCACCAAGTGGGGTGGATTATGTCTCAACTTGAGACTGAACCACTTGTTTTATCTACTGTTCCTTTCAATTTAGTATTTCTCTATTTTAACTCATATTTCAAAAAACTATATTTTACTTTGATAGTTAGTATTGGATAGTAGTTATAACTATTTTTTCATATTATAATAGTTTCAAAAGTTGTATCAATATCTTATATTTCTATCACTAAGAATTAATAAATCTTCTAAAAAATTATTTGAACTATCAAGATATTATAATTTTACTACCTTGTTTAACTAGAACATTTTATTTTGTAATTGGTGGAATATTTTAAATAAAAATTTTAACAATTTTTTTATAGGAACTCCATTCACCTGTCACGACCCGTCCTCGGGGCCCATGCCGTGACTACCCCAAGCCCGCCTTCCAGAGGCCAGGGGCTAGAGACTAGCACCAAGGCGTAATTCCCGGAAAAAGGGAGGACATTTCCTTTGTAAAGTAAACAAACACCATAGAGAAAGCATGCAGAAGTAAACACTAAGTAAAAACTGGGTTCAACAGTAAGTGCAGAAAAGTAAGTGGGCCAGTATACAAACCCAAACTGAAAGTAAAGTACAACTGGAAGGGAAAACAACAACTGAAAAGTAAAGCCACAACGTCGAGCTGTCCACTGGAAATCCCACCTGAAGGGTGAGTACAGATAGCCTCCACAGCTCCTTGGGTCCAGCCGTCCGCTCTGAGAATGTCCCGCCTAGTGGTCCACCTCCAGGTACCATCCTGCTCCGCAAGCCTCAACCACGATCAGAACTGTCTGTTGTCTGCAACCAACACAACATAGTGCGGGCATAGCCCATGCAGTGGTGAGTATAAGCTACTCAGTAGGGACCTCGAGACCCCCGAAGGTCTCCCAGAATCCACAAAGGATAATCCATAATGTAAAGATACCATCACGAAGTAACATTCGACACTGCTTAGGTATATGACCATACATATTCCTAAGTCATCAATTCTCGTTTGGCTCCAACATCCGAGACCAAGTACAACCCCGTCCATACAGGAAGAAAAACGTAAATCCACACAGGATAGCACAACACAATCCACATAGGAAAGCAAAAAAGGATTCAACTCACACAGGTATACTTCTTCGTAAGACGATAGAGATGATCAGATATTGCCACTAATTCATCTAAGCCGTTGGACCCACAAAGGATCGATAGGTACTAACACCCACAATGACCCACAAAGGATATGACCCACAAAGGATTGATAGGTAACTAACCCCTTCAATGACCCACAAAGGATCTGACCCACAAAGGATCGATAGGTAACTAACCCCCGCAAAGACCCACACAGGATCGGACCCACACAGGATCTGTAGGCGCTGGCCCACACAGGATTGCTGAGTGCTGACCCACACAGGATCGGACCCACACAGGATCTGCAGCACTGATCCTCACAGGATCGCTAAGTGCTATAGTCATCGCCGTCAAATCCACTGAGGATCTCTATACAGTCGTCGTCGTAGTCGTAGTCGCGGCTAACTCTAGGGTTCCCACACATAGCAAGATCATTCGGGAGGGTCCGCTCCACGATCCGAGAGGCTGATACATCAACTGACACATATTCCTGAGTTGATGTATCCAAAAGTTCCGTATCATCAACAGGAACTCAACGTCGCAGACGATGCGTCAATCAGACGCCCGGTCTGAGAGTTATTGTATTTTTCGTTCTAGGGACCCGGTTGGTTTTTAAGGAAAAACCATCCCGACCATACTCCACCTATGTCCAATCCTCAGGAAGAGTAAACAAAAATATCATTTTCACTTAGACAAATCCATGAAAGTCGACGGCACGTCAATCGGACGTCCGAAGCTCAAGTTATAAGCATTTCCGCTCCGAGGGCCCGGTTGGTTTCGTGTACGAACCAACCCGGCCGAAACCAAAGTACTCCAAAACCTTGAGTGTAGTATTTCAAAACGACCATCTCGATCCAAGGATCACATCGCCGCTGACGGTGCATCGATCGGAGGTCCGTAGGCCAAGATATGGGAAAAAGACCGAAGAGGTCAAAAAACGGGGGGTTTGGGCCCGGACCGACCCGGCCCAACACCCCTGGGTCAGCCCGAACCGGGTCGACCCGAACCGGATGTCATGACCCGGCCCAGCCGGCACGGCCTGGACGCGACCTGGCTGGCGCTTGCCGGGTGGCCAGCGGGTCGTCTCGGCCGTTACGACCGAGCGAAGCGGGGGGCGCGCTACCCCCGCGTGAAGGAGTCGCGGCCCCGCGTGGGGCCACCCTTGCCAGCAGACACGGCCGGCTTCCGCGTCCTGTCCCCCTCCGATCCCGCACGGTAGCGGGAACGCGCCTTGCCACCATGGCTTCAGCCACGATGGCTCCTTCCGGTGGCGCGCCGGGCGCCGCCGCCACCTGCCGCTGGCACCGCCGCGCCAGCGAGGCGCGCCGGCGGGCTGCTCCGCAGACCACCGGACGAGTACCGGTGGTCGGAATTGCATTTTGTCTTCGCCAATGGCCCTCCCGGCGTCCTTCCTTCACTACGAGGACCTCACATCGCCTGTTCAACTTACTTTGTCGTCGCCCGCCAATCCGCACACCAAGAACGAAAGGACGGTGGGTTCGGACTTGTTTGTTGGTCTGCACCCACCGCGTTCATGGTTTTAAAAGTCTCACAACAAATATTTAAACAAACTGTGGATATAATAACATAGATTAAAATGAACAAAACCCCTACCTCAATGTTGTCGTCGAACGTGATTTCGTCGTGGAATTGACCGTCGCGGAAGAAGAGGATCGTCGCGTCGCGGAAGGGGTGTCGCTGACGTCGCCGTACACGGTGTCGCGTAGTCAAACTCCGAGGATTAAAATCACACAGATTTAATTGAACCAATTAAACCCATGTTGAGGATATAATTCACAAAGGAATTAAAATAACCGCAATCCCCTACCTCAATCGGTTGTTGATCGAATATTGTCGCGGGGAAGGAACGTCGCGGAAGAAACGTCGCAGAAGGAGGATCGTCGGCGTCGTGGTACACGGCATCTCATCGTCGATCTCTGAGGGTTCGGCGTTTTTTGTCACCCTTCATCGAAGGTCGGTGTTCTTCTTCGGGGACGATGCGTTCTTCGCGTTCTTCGCGTTCTTCGCATTCTTTAATGAAGGAGGATGAAGATCTTCAAGATTTAGAGTTTCTCCAAATCTTCTCAACAAGAAACCCCTCAACAAACATAGTGTTGGTCTTATTTTATTCCCATGACAACAATTTGAAAATCAAAGTTAATAAATGAACAATTAATTCAATGAATTAATTGTAATTACTTAACTGCCCAATTAATAGGGGCGTTTAGTATTTAAGAAAACGCACCGGTTGACTTTCATTAAAGAGGGGGTTTGCGGGTGCGTTACTCAGGAGGGAAGAAACGGTGGGGCTCGTGCGGGCCCCACCTCACAAATATCCTACCAAGTGGGTAAGATATTGTGGGTTACACCTTATCTGCTTAACTTAGCTTAAGTGGATTTAAGTGGCTTTAAGTGAAATGAAATAAAGTGTTGCACCACTTTTATTTTATTTCTTAACTTAACCCCAAAAAATTAAAAACCACACCCGAGAAAATGCTACTCTGGAAAAGGCGTTTCTAAGAAAATACCGGCACTGTGATTCCATTGGGTCCCTCAGAATTCGATTCCGAGCACCGGTTCAAAAGTTAGAAAAACCCGCTCGTTCGTTCACTGAACGTACCCGAGCCAAACTTCGGAAAATGATTCCGGGCACACCGGGCCTCGGAATTAGGTGCCGTCAGAAAGTACGTTCTTGTAAAATTCCAAAGAAAATTAAGAAAAAAAATTTCTTGAATTTTACTGGTCTTTACATCACTCCCACCTCAAGGCTTTACGTCCCCTTAAAGATACATCATAAACTAGGGAAACGAATGTGGGTACTAAGAACGCATCTGAGACTCCCGCTCCCAAGTGCTCTCCTAGAGGTTCCCGTGCTGCCATCTGATGCGCACTAGAGGAATCAATCATCCCCGTAGGACTCGCTCCTATTGATCCTCGATCTCCACCGGGACCTCCACAAATGTCACCCCATCATCAATGTCTAGCTCCCCATGGACAATGATATGCAACGGGTCATGCACGTATCTCCTCAACTGAGATACGTGGAAGACGCCATGCACCCGGTGCAACTGAGGTGGTAGATCCAGGCGATAAGCCACCTCACCAATCCTGCTGAGGACCTAGAATGGTCCGATGAAGCATGGAGACAACTTTCCGCCTTGTCCAAATCTCTGTAATCCACGTTGAGGTGAGACACGCAAGAAGATGTGGTCGCCATCCTCGAACTCTAGTGGCCTCCGACTCCTGTCAATATAAGACTTATGCCGGCTTTGAGCTGTCCTCATCTGCTTCTGGATGACCTGGACCTTCTCTGTCGTGGCCTGGACCATCTCTTGTCCCACAAGTTCTAACTCCCCAGGGTCTATCCAGCACAAAGGAGATCTATAAGGTTTGTCGTACAACACCTCGTATGGTGCCATCTCGATGGTGGAGTGGTAGCTGTTGTTGTATGAAAACTCCACCAAGGGTAGGTGGTCCTCCCAGCTGCGACCAAAGTTGAGGAAACATGCACGGAGAATGTCCTCGAGAGTCTGTATAGTCCTCTCCGTCTGACCATCTGTCTGAGGGTGAAAGGCGGTGCTCAGATGTAGCTGCGTCCCGAACGCCTCCTGCAACCCCTTCCAAAGCCGGGAAGTAAAGTGAGCATCTCGATCGGAGACGATAGATGATGGCACACCATGAAGTTGTACAATCTCCTGAACATAGAGACGTCCCAAGCTCTCCACTGAGCCCTGTTGTCTGATGGGTAAGAAGTGAGACAACTTGGTGAGTCGGTCGACAATCACCCAAATGGAGTCATGACCTCTGGAAGTGCATGGAAGTCCAGTCACAAAGTCCATAGATATCCCATCCCACTTCTAGTCTGGGACATCCAAGGGCTGTACCAAGCCTGCTGGTACCTGATGCTCTGCCTTCACCTGCTGGCAGGTGAGGCATCGAGAAACGAACACTGCCACAACCTTCTTCATGTCCGGCCACCAGTGTTGTCGTCTGAGATCCTGGTACATCTTCGCCACTCTAGGATGTACCACCAAAGGATAAGTGTGAAACTCTCTCAGCACCTCCTCCTATAAGGAAACTGGTACCAAGGTACGTCCTCTGAATAGGACGTCATGCTCTGCTCCAAAGGAGAAACCATCAGGTGCCTGTCCTGAGGATATCTGCGCATGCCGCGTCTCATAGTCAGCATCCCCACGCTGTTCCTCTCTGACCCGCTGCAGTAGTGGAGGGGTAACTATGTGAGACTGAAGGAAGGCTGCTCCATCTCCATCCATGAAGGATATCTTCAAAGTGGCTAGCTACTCTATCGCCTCCTCAAGTAGCTGAATGCCCATCCTCATACTGAGAGAATCGGCTACCACGTTACCCTCCCCAGGAGTATAGAATATCTCAAAGTCATAGTCCTAGAGGAACTTGAGCCATCGCCACTGTCTCAGGTTCAGGTCCTTCTGAGAGAAGATGTAACTGAGACTCTGATGGTCAGAAAAGACTGTAAAGCGCTCTACCATCGGGTAGTGCCGCCATGTCTTCAGAGCGAAGACCACTTCTGCTAACTCCAGGACATGGGTAGAGTAGTTCTGCTCATGCGGCCTCAACTGACGTGATCCATAGGTGATCACTACTCGCTCCTGCATCAAGACACATCCGAGTCCGGTCCTTGATGCATCGCAGTAGACTACATACCCTACTCCCTCCTCCGGCAACCTCAAGACAGGTGCGCTGTTCAATATCTGTCTCAGCTCCAGGAAGCTCTGTTGACATCTGTTTGACCACACAAAGGGTTTTCCCTTATTCTTCAAAGCTGAGATTGGTGCCACAACTCTAGAGAAGTCTGGCATAAATCTCCGATAGTATCCAGCTAGTCCCAAGAAACTCCGCACCTCCGTCATGCTCCCGGGTGGCTCTCAAGCTAGCACTGCCTCAATATTCGTAGGATCCACTGCAACTCCCGCCTCAGAGATGACATGCCCCAAGAAGTGGACCTCACTTATCCAGAACTAACACTTCGAGAGCTTTCCATAAAGCTGGTGCTCTCGGAGTGTGTCTAGTACAACTGCATGTGGTAGGCGTGCTCCTCCTTAGTCATCGAGTATATCAAAATGTCGTCGATGAAGACCATGACAAATCGATTGAGATATGGCTGAAAGATCCTCTTCATGAGGCCCATGAACACTGCCGGAGCATTGGTCACACCAAAAGGCATAACAAAGAACTCATAGTGGCCATACCGACATCTGAAGGCCGTCTTCTGCACGTCCTCATCCCGAACTCTGAACTGATGATAGCCTGACCTAAGGTCTATCTTTGAGAACCACCGTGCTCCCTTGAGCTGATCGAAGAGGTTATCAATCCTTGGTAGAGGATACTTGTTCCTTACTGTCACTTGGTTCAGGCGATGATAGTTGACACAAAGTCGCAAGCTCCCGTCCACCTTCTTGGCGAAAAATATCGGGGAAGCCTAGGGTGAAACACTGGTTCGGATGAAACCCTTTCCCTGCAAGTCCTCCAACTGTACCCAGATCTCTCGAAGCTCGGTGGGAGCCATCCGATATTCTGGATTGGATATAGAGGCTATCCTGGGGTACATATCAATATAAAAGTCCACCTCTCTGCGAGGAGGTAGTCCTGGAACATCGTCGGGAAAGACGTCCGCATACTGATCCACCACTACAGGAAAACTAGGACTCTGCACGTCAACTGCACCTAGGATAAGGCTAGCCAACTGATGAGTGATGGGTTGTCCTCCCCTCTGCAGAAGTCCATCATGTGCTGCGAAGGCTCCCTTCTCGCCGGTGAAGGTGAACCTGCTCCCGTCGATGCGTACACATCACACCTTGCGCCAAATACAGTCGATCTGAGCATGGACTGTAGATAACCAATCCATGCCCAAGATAATGTCGTAAGGCCTCGACGCTGCTACAAGAAGATCCCAGCCGAAGCTCTCTCCTCCTAGAGTAAGCTCACACTACCGGAACCAGTGCGTAATCATCGAGTCTGCTCCCATAGGAGTCTCTAGCCGTAAGGATCGAGCCAACAGCTCAGTCAGAATCTCCAAGCTCCGAACAAGGGAAACAAATATGAAAGAGTGACTCGGTCCCGTGTCTATAAGAACTACAGAAAGGGTGGAATAGACACAGATAGTACCTCAAATCATCTCGGGCGCACCGTGGTCGTAGGCCTCCGCTGCCTGGAGCTGTGCCTGTCTCTACCCACCAGCTCCCTGTGGTTGGGGTGGACCTCCAAGTGGTGGTGGTGGTAGAGCCTCAAAGCGTCTCCCACCACCTGCTACTTGGTCCGCTCCTCTGCCTCATCCACCTGCTCCCTGTGGACTGCCATAGTCGACCCTCTGCCTCAGCTGGGGTGGCCCCTCAACTGTTTGCTGCTCCTTGGCACGGTGGGTCAGGCAGTCACGAGCCATGTGGCCCTGCCCGCCACAGGTGTAGCACTGACTGCCTCTCGAAATACTGGCTCCGCGCTGTGTGCCCCGCACTGCTGAGCTAGTGTCCTGAGGTCGTCTGCCTGAGGGTCTGGTCTTCCTGGACCCATGAGTCATCCATCGGCTGCCTGCTGCAGAAGACTCTTCTATGTGCCGCCCTGCGGTAGGTCTCACTTTTGAACAAGGCTCAGCAAGGAAGCTCTCGATCAAAAGGGCTCGCTCCAGTACTCCTTCCTGAGTCAGAATACTGAGGGAGATTAGCGATGCCTTGATATCATGCCTCAATCCCTTCTCAAAGGTCCGGGCCTGGAAGAATGGGTCTCGTACCATGTATGTCGAGTAGCGCGAGAGATCGGTAAATCTCACCGAGTACTGGGCGACCAACAAGCTGCCCTGCCGCAGCACTAGAAGCTCCTGGATGCACACCGCATGGAGGGTGGCTGGGACGAACTCTAAGTGGAAGAGGCTCTCAATGTCCGTCTAGAGGAGAGATGCCTCATCGTGCACCTAGAGTATCAAGCTCCACCATCTACCTACTGCCGCATGCAGTAGGCTCGCTGCGAGGATCACCATGAGGTCTGCTGGTGTCCTCACTAACCTGAAAACTCGTACCAGTACCTCCAGCCAATCCTCAGCTGCCTGGGGGTCCGTCTACCCGCGGAACCTAGGCGGTCGTTGGCACTGGAACTCGTGCAGTGCACTAAGGCGACGTGGATCATCAGCGGATGGGGCTGGAAGCATCGGTGGATCTGTGGGTAAAGGTACTGCCGGTGCCTCAGCTGTCAAAGGGCCCTGTACCGAGGCCTCGTCACTCGGTGGGCTGTCTTACGCACAACTCTCGGAACCCTAGCTGGCTGCTGTCGTGGGGCCATCCTGAAAAGAAACAGGTGCGCCATGGTTAAACAGTATACCTGGCGAGCTGACATAAATTAATCACAAAGAAAACTTGAAACACACATGCAATCAATGTTTTCGTGCATTAAGTCGGAAATCAGAAGTCAGGGTCCTGGTGTATGGATACGTCGGCTGCTGCACCAACACTGGACTCCCTGGACTGATAACCACACCCAATACGCTTAACACTATTTCTTCACATAGAAAAAGATCAGAGTCCCAAGTTCTGTGGTAGAACCAAACTCCTATGATACCAATTTGTCACGACCCGTCCTCGGGACCCGTGCTGTGACAACCCCAAGCCCGCCTTCCATAGGCCAGGGGATGGTAACTATCACCAAGGTGTAATTCCCAGAAAAAGGGAAGGAATTTCCTTTGTAAGGTAAACAAACACCACAGAGCAAGAAAGAAGAAGTAAACACTAAGTAAAAACTGGGTACAACAGTAAGTGCGGAAAAGTAAGTGGGCCAGTATACAAACCCAAACTGAAAGTAAAGTACAACTGGAAGGGAAAACAAAAACTGAAAAGTAAAGCCGCAACGTCGAGCTGTCCACTGGAAATCCCACCTGAAGGGTGAGTACAGATAGCCTCCACATCTCCTCGGGTCCAACCGTCCACTCCGAGAACGTCCCACCCAGTGGTCCACCTCCAGGTACCGTCCTGCTCTGCAAGCCTCAACCACGATCAGCGATGTCCGTAGTCTACAACCAACACAACGTAGTGCGGGAATATCCCGTGTAGGGCTGAGTATAAGCTAGTAAGTAGGGACCCTAAGACCCCCGAAGGTCTACCCGAATCCACAAAGGATAATCCACAAAGGAAAGATACAATCACGAAGTAACATTCAACACTGCTAAGGTATATTCCCATACATATACCTAAGTCATCAATTCTCATTCGGCTCCAACATCCGAGCCCAAGTACAACCCAGTCCACACAGGAAGCAAAACGTAAATACACATAGGATTACACAACACAATCCACATAGGAAAGAAAAACGGGATTCAACTCACACAGGTATACTTCTTCGTAAGACGATAGAGATGATCAGATATTGCCACTGATTCATCTAAACCGTCGGACCCACAAAAGATCGATAGGTACTAACCCCCGCAATGACCCAAAAAGGATCTAACCCAGAAAGGATCGATAGGTAACTAACCCCTGCAATGACCCACAAAGGATCTGACCCACAAAGGATCGATAGGTAACTAACCCTAGCAAAGACCCACACAGGATCAGACCCACACAGGATCAGACCCACATAGGATCAGTAGGCGCTGGCCCACACAAGATCGCTGAGCGCTGACCCACATAGGATCAAACCCACACCGGATCTGTAGCACTGATCCACGCAGGATCGCTAAGTGCTGTAGTCATCACTGTCGAATCCACTGAGGATCTCTGTACAGTCGTCCTCGTAGTCGCAGTCGCAACCAGCTCTAGGGTTCCCGCACACAGCAAACTCGTTCGGGAGGGTCCGCTCCACAAGCCGAGAGGCTGATACATCAACTGACACATAGTCCGGAGTTGATGTATCCAAAAGTTCCATATCGTCAACAGGAACTCAACGTCGTAGACGACGCGTCAATCGGACGCCCGGTCTGAGAGTTATTGGCTTTTTCGTTCCAGGAGCCCGGTTGGTTTTTAAGGAAAAACCATCCCGACCATACTCCACCTACGTCCAAACCTCAGGCGGAGTAAGCCAAAAGATCCGTCTCATTTATAGGAATCCATCAAAGTTGATGGCATGTCAATCAGACGTTCGGAGCTCAAGTTATAAGCGTTTCCGCTCCGAGGGCCCGGTTGGTTTCGTGTACGAACCAACCAGGCCGAACCCAAAGTATTCCGAAACATTGATTGTAGTATGTCAAAACTACCTTCTCAATCCAAGGATCACATCGCCGCTGACGGTGCGTCGATCGGAGGTCCGTAGCCCATGATATGGTAAAAAGACCGAAGAGGTCCGAAAATGGGGGGTCTGGGCTCGGACCGACAAGACCCGGATGGCGCGACCCGATGCAGCCGGCGCGGCCCGGCTCGGCCTGGGTGTGACCCGGCTGGCGCTGGCCGGGTGGCCAGCGGGTCGGCTCGGCCGTTACGGACGAGCGAAGCGGGGGGCGCACTGCCCCCGCGTGAAGGAGCCGCGGCCCCGCATGGGGCCGCCCTTGCCAGCAGAAGTGGCCGGCTGCCACGTCTCGCCCCCCTCCGATCCCACGCGGTCATGGGACCGTGCCCTGCTGCCGCGGCTAAAGCTGAGGCGGCTCCTTCCAGCGGCGCGCCGGGCGCCGCTGCCACCTACCGCCGGCGCCGCCGTGCCGGCGAGGCGCGCCGGCGGGCTGCTCCGCGAACCACCGGACGAGTTTCGGTGGTCGGAATTGCATTCTGTATTCGCCAATGGCCCTCCCGGGGTCCATCCTTCACTGTGAGGACCTCACATCGCCCGTGCGGCTTACTTTGTCATCGCCCACCAATCCGCAGACCAATAAGGAAAGGACAGTGGGTTTAGACTTGTTTGTTGGTCCTCACCCACCACGTTAGTGGTTTTAATAGTCTCACAACAAATATTTAAACAAATGGCAGATATAATCACATAGATTAAAATGAACAAAAACCCCTACTTCAACGTTGTCGTTGAACATGAGATTGTCATAGAATTGACCGTCACGGAAGAAGAGGATCGTCGCGTCGCGGAAGGGGCGTTGCTGACGTCGCGATACACGGCATCACGTAGTCAAACTCCGAGGGTTAAAATCACACAGATTTAATTGCACCAATTAAACCCATGTTGAGGTTATAATTCAAAAAGGAATTAAAAGAACCGAAATCCCCTACCTCAATTGGTTGTTGATCGAAGATTGTCGCGGGGATGGAACGTCGCAGAAGAAACGTCACGAAAGGAGGATCGTTGGCGTTGCGGTACACAGCGTCGCGTCGTTGATCTCCGAGGGTTCGCCATTCTTCGTCACCCTTTGTCGAAGTTCGACGTTATTCATCGGAGATGATGCGTTCTTCACATTTTTCGCGTTCTTCACGTTCTTAAACAAAGGAGGATGAAGATCTTCATGATTTAGAGTTTCTCCAAATCCTCTCAACAAGTAACCCCTAAACAAACCTAGTGTTGGTCTTATTTTATTCCCATGCCAACAATTTGAAAATCAATGTTAAGAAACGAATAATTAATTCGATGAATTAATTGTAATGACTTAACTACCCAATTAATAGGGGTGTTTAGTATTTAAGAAAACACACCGGTTGACTTTCATTAAAGAGGGTGTTTGCGGGTGCGTTACTTAGGAGGGAAGAGACAGTGGGGCTCGTGCGGGCCCCACCTCACAAATATCCTACCAAGTGGGTAGGATATTATGGGTTCCACCTTATCCTTTTAACTTAGATTAAGAGGCTATAAGTGTATTTAAGTGAAATAAAATAAAGTGTTGCACCACTTTTATTTTATTTCTTAACTTAACCCCAAAAAATTAAAAACCAGATCCGAGAAAACGCAACTCCGGAAAAGGAGTTTCTAAGAAAATACCGGCGCTGTGATTCCATCAGTGCCCTCGGAATTCGATTCTGAGTGCCAGTTCAAAAGTTAGAAAAACCTGCTCATTCATTCACTGAACGTACCCGAGCCAAACTTTGGAAAATGATTTCGGGCACACCGGGCCTCGAAATTAGGTGCTGTCAGAAACTACGTTCTTGTAAAATTCCAAAGAAAATTAAGAAAAACGTTTCTTGAATTTTACGGGTCATTAAATCACCCCCTCTTGAGTTTCATACTCCGACCAACATTTGGTATCAAAGTGTGTTTTCATGTTACTATTTTCAAAATTTTAAATCTGTTTTAACTATCTTTTTTAACTATGATTTAAGTTGTGTTTTAAAGATATTTAAATTTTTGTTAGTTCTAAATTGAAATTTATTTAAAAGAATATTTATTTATCATGGATAATATATTGGAAGGTGCTACTACCAATAGACCTCTATTCTTTGATGAAACAAATTATGTACAATGGAAAATAAAAATGAAAATGCACTTAAAATGTATGAGTTTTGAGATTTGGTGTTCAATTATAGATGAATATAAGATTCATGCTACTAATAGGCAGACTGATGATGACCCAACTAAGGATGATTATAAAAATAATTACAAATCCATGAATTCCCTATAATTCTCTTTAGGAGATGAAGAGTTTAATATATTTTTTCTTGTAATCTAGCCCATAAAATTTGGTATAATATATCTATTTCACCTGAAGGAACCTCTAGTATTAATTAAATGAGACTTAACACATATAATATTATATATGAAAAAATTAAAATTAAGCCTCATCATCCTATTTCTAATATGTATCTTAGGTTTAATGAAATTTTGAACACTATGATCTCTCTAGGAAGAGATGTTACAACCAAGGAACAAATTATGAGAATACTCATATGCTTCCCAGATAGATGGAGAGGGACCTCTTTCTCAATTACATAATATTGTGATATTAGCATGTTTTATATCAAGGATTTTATAGGAAAGTTGATTATGCATGAGGAAGAATTAAAATTCAACATGGAAGAGGAAGATGAACTGAAGTGAAAGTCAGTGGCTTTCAAAAGCACTAATTCTAAGAATAAGGAAAAGGAAAGGATACAACCTCATTATGATAGTATAATTAATGAAGATTCACCATCTGATAGTGATGAGGAAATTACTCAATTATATTGATGAATTAATAAGTATTATAAAAGATATAAATTCTTCAGGAAGCCTAATTATAAAGTAAAATATGATAACAAGGGTAACTGGAAAAAGGATTGGAAGAAAGGTGATACTTCTAAAGAAATGATATTCTATAAATGTAAGGGAAAGGGACATGTAATGGTTGATTGTACCAAGTTAAAATATAAGAAGAGGTATGAGGATAAGGGTAGAAATTATAAAAAGACTACGAAGAAAACATGGAGTGATTTTGAGGACAGATCAAGTGAATCAAAATCTTCACATGATGGAAATCCTGACAAAGACAATATGTGTTTTATGCTATACTAATCTAAGGTAACCCTTGAGTCTCCTGTACAAAATACTTACTATTTTGGAGATGAAAGTGACTATGAAAATATGACCAATGAAGAAATGGATGAATACTGAAAAATTTTAGAGGACACCTGTAATGAACTAAAAGATAAATATGGATCTTTAAAGAAACAACATGCCTTGACAACCATTTTTAAATCTAAACTTGATGTGGAAAAAGAGAAAAATTTTCAACTGATTAATGAAAATAATGAACTCAAATTATCAAATGAGCAATTGAAAATGGACTTATAAAAATTTACCAATGTAAATAATAACCTAACATAAATTATTAGTAAACAATTATCACCTTGATATACTACTGGTATAGGATATAAACATAAGAAAATGAACTTTACTGAAAAATATGTTAAAACTATTTTTGTACCCAAAACTGACAAATATTCTACATGTTACAATACTAGGAACTGTTTTAATGCTTCCAGTTTCTCATGATCGAATAGATTTTACTTTTAAAATGTTTTAAAATTTGCTTATAAGAAACCCATGAAGTAAGTATGAGTTCCCAAAGCATTTATTACCAATGTTTCTGGACCCAAGAAAATATGGGTATCAAAATATTCTCTTGTTTGACTCTTTTGTAGGAAATCTATTTGAAGAGCTCGTACAAAAGCTAATGGTACTTAGATAGTGGATGTTCAAGACACATGATATGAGATTACTCATGCTTCAATAACCTAATAAAGATTGATGGTGGGAATTTCACCTTTGGTGACAATGCTAATGGAAAAATAATTGGCCTTAGCCATATTGGTAACTCTAACTCAGTTTTAATTTCTAAAGTCATTTTTTGATAGATTAAAATATAATCTTCTTAGTATATCACAACTATGTGATGATGGATTTCAAGTTAAATTTTAAAATTATGCTTCTAATGTTTTTAACTCTAAAAACTAACTAATATTCTCTGTATTTAGAAATGAAAAAATATATGCTATTAATTTAGACTCTTTAGTTTCTCAAAATGTTTCATTCTTAAGTGTATTTCACAAATAATCTTGGTTTTGGTATAGAAGACTAGGACACTACAATATATACTCCCTTATAAAACTTATTAGAAAAGGAATGGCCAGGGATCTACCCAAACTTGAGTTTCCAAATGACAAAGTTTGTAATCCTAGTCAAAAGGGTAAAAAACAAAAAATATATTTTAAACTAAAGAAAGAAGTTTCAATTTATCAAACTATCGAGTTGGTTCACATGGATTTTTTTGGACCTTCTAGAATCTCAAGTCTTAATTGGAATTATTATGTCTATATTCTTATAGACGAATACTCTAGATATACTTGGACCCTCTTGTTGGATCACGAAGGTGAATCCTTCTCCCATTTTACCAAGTATGCTAGGACTATGGAAAATATTAGTAGTCTTAGAATGAAACCCCTAATAGGTGACCATGTCCATGAGTTTGAAAACAAAGAGTTTGAATCTTTTTTCTCACAAAATGGGTATAGTCATAACTTCTCTTCCCCTAGGACACCGCAACAAAATGGTTTATAGAAATAATAAATACAACCTTAAAAGAAATTTCTAGGACAATGATTAATGAATATGACCTTCCTATTTACTTTGGGTTTTAATTTATCAATACAACATGCTATATTTTTAACAGAGTGTTAATCATACCTATTATTAGGAAAACACCTTATGAGTTATGTAATAATAGAAAATACAAGGCTAACTACTTCAAAGTTTTTGGTTGTAAAGTCAATATCCTTAACACTAAGGATAATCTAGAAAAATTTGACTCCAAGAGTGATGAAGGAATTTTTATAGGATATTCAATTTCTAGAAAATACTATAGAGTCTTTAATAAAAGAAGCAAATGTATAGAAGAATCTATACATGTCAAATTTGATGAAATTGATCCACATGAACCTAAGACCTCACTAGAAAATCTTGAGGATGATATATAAAATCTGGACATTATTGATAAATCTTATGACCATCCTATAAAGGTATCAGTTAAAAATTCATGTTCTTGAAATTCTATATATTTTAGTCACAATGAACCCGAACCTATTGAAGAACTTTAAATAACTATACCTTTTTTTCTAGACCTATTAGAACTCTTAAAGACCATCCATTAGATGAAATAGTTGGAGACATAGATAAATAAACATAGACTAGAGATTCCCTTATAAACCATGTTGAACATCAAGCCTTTAGATCACAATGTGAGCCTAAAAACATCAATGATGATATTAATGAATAATTTTGGGTGATGGATATGCAAGAGGAGATAAATCTATTTGACAGGAATAAAGTTTGGAAACTTTTGGATAGAACCGAATATCTGGAACATAGGAACCAAATGGGTGTTTAGAAATAAAGTAGATGAATCTATAACCATATTAAGAAATAAAGCTTGTTTGGTTGCTCAAGGTTATAGTCAAGAACAATGAACTGACTATGAAGAAACTTTTTCACCGGTTCCTAGACTTGAATCCATTAGATTCTTTCTTGAATATGCACCACATCTCAATTTCTAGATTTATCAAAGGGATGTCAAGAGTGCATTCCTAAATTGTTATATAGTTGAGGATGTTTTTGTTGAACAACCCCTGATTTTATAAACCCTCACATTAAAAATCATGTTTTTAAAATAGCTAAGGATTTATATGGTTTAAAGAAAGATCGAAGAGCTTGGTATAATATATTAAGTAGTTTTCTAATTTCTAAAGGTTTTACAAAAGTTATAGATGATCCTACTATTTTCATAAAATGAATTTCTAAAGATGTTTTAGTTGTTCAAATCTATGAAGATGACATTATTTTTGGATCTTCATGAAATTCTTAATATACTGATATTTCAAAAATGATGCAAAATGAAGTTGAAATGAGTTTAATGGGTGAAATCAAATTCTTCCTTGGATTTCAAATTTTTCAAAAAAACAAGGTATTATCTTAAATCAAAGCAAACATACAAAATATATCATAAAACATTTTGACTTGGATAGCATAAAAAGTAGTGATACTCTGATGACTACTACCTGTAAGTTAGATCTTGATGAAAATGTTAAATCTATTGATCAAACCACTTATAGAGGAATGATTTGAAGTTTACTATACTTAACTACTAGTTGGCCTAATATTATGTTTAGTGATTTAATGTATGCGCGTTTTCAAGAAAATCCTAAAGAGTCTCATTTAAATGATGTTAAAAGAATTTTCAAATACGTCAAACATACAACCAATTTTGGACTGTTAAATCCTATAGGACAACCTTTTGATTTAGTAAGTTATTTTGATGATGATTTTGGTGGTTTTAAGTTATATAGAAAAAGAACCTCTAGAACAAGTCACTTTTTAGACAAGTCTCTAGTATCATGGTATAGTAAAAGGAAAAATTATGTCGCATTATCTACTACCAAGGATGAATACATAGTTGCTGGTAGCTATTGTGCACAAATTTTGTGGTTAAAACACACTTTACTAGATTATGGATATCAATTTAGACAGGTACCTATAAATTGTGACAATACAAGAGGTATTAACATTTCAAAGAATCCAGTTCACTTTCCTGGACTAAACATATTGATGTAATACATCACTTTTTAAGAGATCATTATAAAAAAGGTGATATCAATTTGGAACTCATTAGCACTAAACATCATCTTGCTGTTATATTCACTAATCCATTAAATTATAAAAGGATAAATTACATCATACATGAATTAGGGATGATTATCCTTAATTGAAAATTTTACTATTTCACAGTTTATGGTCTCATGATTCACGGTTTCACAAGTTACTATCTTATAGTTACTGTCTCTAAATTACGGTCTCATACTTATTGTCTCAATGATAGGATTACATCGTTTAGACTCACACCATAATGCTGAAATTGTGACTACCTATTTCGGTCTCACCGTAATGACTCAGACTTCTATTTTTAGAATTTTTTTTATGTCACTCTAGCAATTATTATTTTTTGATTTTATATTGAGTATTTAGGTTTGTGACATTTGAAATCCCTAAATGATAAAAACCCTATATTTCCATTCCTCTCTTCACTTAATATCTCCACTCTTAAAACTGAAACCCTTCTCTCTTAAACCGTTATCCCTCTTTCAACCTTTCATCTTTCTTGAACCAACATTGGATTCCTAGAATGAAGTGTCCATATTCGTCAACTCCTGAGAAGTTTCAGTCTCTGAAGAAAGTAAAAAAGGCTCAGAAAATAATGCCTAAAAAACCACTAAATCCAGGCCTTGCTGACCGAAGGGTAGTTCCAGAGAAAGAAGTTTGTCCAAATTTCTTGCTGACCAGTAAGTTGCTTTTTTTGAAAGTATCTTATAAACATGGATGGTTGTAATGGTTCAAAAAAGAGAAAATATCCATTTATCTGAAGCTAGTTTTTGAGTTTTATCAGTATGTTCAGTTCAAATTCAACTCTGAAGATGATTTTGTAGTAAGATGCTGGGTAAAGGGTCAAAGATGTACTTTTTCTTTGAGGTTGTGGGCTACCTACCTAAGAATACCTCATGAAGGAATTTTTGAGGACTTCCAAAGAGTTCCTCCTCCTCTAAGTTATGAGTTTAGCCTAGAATAGGATCTGTAAAGTTTAACTATAAACAAAAAAAGAGAAGGATGATAGAAGATGAGATGGATGGTGAGAGAAGACTATTATTTAAGTTTATTAAACATCTTACTAGTCCAAGGAAAGGGGACTTCACCACCCTAAAGTATCAAGATGTGTTGTTGATACATCTTATGAAGAATGGGCACAAGATCAATCAATGTAAGTATATTATATATCACATGTGTGATATGATCAAGAAAACTTCAAAATAAACTTCTCTATTTTATTCAAGGTTATTTTTTTCATTGTTACTAGATAAGGGAGTATTTGGTTTGAATGAATAAGTAGTTAAAGTTTATGAGTTTTGTATCTCAAAGGATAAAGCTATAAGGATGAAAATTAGCTGGAACCCATGGAAGAAATATTGGGTGGAAGATAATGAAAGAATTTATGAAAGTTTCAACCTGGATGAAAACCCTTCAAGACCTAAGAATGTGTCTGAACCGGGTCTAGAAAAAAATGAAGTTGTTGAATACTCAAATGAAGAGGTAGGAGATGCAATAGTTTCACCTGAGGAAGGAACTATTTTTGATGAAGAAGATAGTGGCCTACTTGTTCCACAAGAAGTAATTGCAAAAGATGTAGTTGCTGAAGTTTCTCAATAATTTGTTGCTAAAGAAGCACAAGTTGCTATTGTGGAAGAACCTTCCATGCCTAAGGAACATTTAGAAGAAACTATAGTGCCTGAAGTTGTATTATCTACTGAGGAAAGAATATAGCAGGCCTTTCAGTTGGCTAAAGAAGTAACTGAGCCAGATAGAATAAAATAATTAGAAGTAACTCAAGAGACCGAGTCTCTTAATCCTATAATAGATGCACCTATTGAGGGGGAGTAAAACCCTAATTTGGAGGGAATTTAAGTGACCAATCCTATGAATTTAAGTTCAGTGGATACCTGGTACAAATTTCCAGAGTATTTTGATTTTACTGATTCTCAAGGAATCTCAGTTAAATCAATTGATCCATCCACAACGTTTAATCTCAAACTAATCCTTTCTAAAGAAATTGCACCTACAAAAGAATAAGAACCTGCATTGGTTCCTACTTCTAAACCTACCTAAGAAAATCCATCACACGTAAGTAAAGACAATTTAAAAGAATTTGGAAACACCCAGTTATATGGATTTTAAAAGGTCGCGAAGTCACAACCTTCCCTTGTGACAAACTCTGTGAAAGGGATACTACACTACTGTTAGAGAAAATTATTTGACAGATTCAACCAAAGATGATTCATGAAATTCAGGAAGTTCAGATTGAGAAAAATATTTTGTGTGGTGAGTTGAATTATCTACGATTTATGGTTGTAGATATGCAGAGAGTCTTTCATACTAATCAAGATCTTATTTATCATCTTAGTGAAGATGATGCTTATAAAATTCCACAGAAGGTTGTATCTTTAATTCAACCAAACCTGATCGTTGTATAAGAAAAAGTGGTTGAGAACAACACCATGATAGCCAATGAGATGTGTGGGCTTGTTGATGGACTCAATAATCTAACCGATAAAAATAAAGGATGTTTAAAAAAGGTTATAAATAAACTTAAGTCTCTCACATAAGCTATTACAGATTCATCTTCCTCTGGACAGCCATCTCAGCCTATGGACAATGACTTAATCAGAACATTTTTTAAAGAAGAGCTTCAGTCAGTGCTGAGTGGTTTTGATAAGGAATGTCGGTTTACTATGATCAAGAAAAGTGACAGTGTACTGGATTTGGTGAAGATCCATTCAAATAATTCTAATTATGCTCAAGAATAAATCTATAAGAAAGTGGAATTCTACTTTAAGAGAATTTATTCTAATCATGTGCTGACCAATAAATTCAAGTATATTGTAGAGAATTTGAAAATATCTCAAGTCACTAAATCCTTTAAGGATCAAGTGATAAAGATCAGGGAATTCAAACCCACTCTAGATAAGTTTCTAGAAAATAAATATGACTTTGAGAAGGCTATATAGTATAGAGGTGAGGTCATCACTAATTTTACAACGTTGTTAAAGCCCTATATACTTATGCATAGTACAACCATTGTGGATCCAATAGCTACCCCTTTATATCCTAGCCCAACTCCTTCCTCACCCACTACCTTTTCTCCTACTACCATGTATGTATCTCATGCTCTAATCTAGACAAGACCTGTAATTATTGAGAAAATGTTTCCTCGGTCTTCCACCACACCATCTCTTTCACCCTCGGTCTTTGAAGGAGTGTATTTTCCTTCTCTCACAGTTGGATCAATCCCTCATACCAATAGTAGTTCTGCTCATTTGGATTATTTTAATGTCTCTTCCATGGGTAAAGAAAATACTTATGGATATTAGGAGAAGTAAAAGATGTATTTTTATAGGGATGTATTGTATTTTTCCTCATTCTTGTAATTACCACTCTCAATCTATTCACTACAATGTTCACTATTTTTGTTTATTCTCTTAATTTTCTTTATTTAGTTTTTCTTTTTCTTTTTATTTTTTTGATAATCACAAAAGAGGGAGAAATAAGACAAGGCATTTAAGGAAAAAGGATCTTCATGGGAGAATAATGGTTTCTATAAAACATATCACATATATACTCAAATATATTGTCTTTACTAAAATATATGGATTATAAATTCCATGATTTGTGATTATAAAAAAGAGGAGATTGTTTGACTCATCATGTTTTAGTGCTCACAAATAATTTTTAGAGATTGTTGGACTCCTCATGTTTTAATTCCCACAAATCATGTTAATAGAATTTTGGAATCTTCATGTTTTAATGCTCACAAATCAGGTTTATAGATTGTTGGACTCCTCATGTTTTAGTGCTCACAGATCCTGTTTCACATATTATAAATCATGTTTATGTTTGAATCTTGTAAAATATGTTTAATATTTTTCTATTATGTTTCATTAAGATTATGTTTAATCTTAATCCATTATATGAATATTGCTTCTTAAAAGAGCTTATATAAATTTGGCTAAGTTTGTGAAACTGTAACTTTTCAACCGGATCCATATTTTCACAAAGTCTGTGATATCGAAAGCTTTCTACCAGTTCCAGATTTTTGCAAAGGACCTGACACCATTTTCTTTCTACCATTTCCAAGACAGTATAACAAGAAACCGTTCAGAATTTTGAAAAAGGACTATAAACTGTTACCAGCGACACATTTTATTTGACACTGAAGTCTTTCTAATAATTCCAGAATTCGCAAAGGATCAGACAACCCAACATTGCTACTGGTTCCAAATCTCACCGTGACTGTCTCACCATGATTGTCTCATCATGACTGTCTCACCGTGACTATCTCACCGTGACTGTCTCACCATGACGGTCTCACAATGATTGTCTCACTGTGAATGTCTCACCATGACTGTATTACCGTGACTGTGGCACTGTGACTTTCTCACCGAAAGTGTGACACCATTTGATACATAACCATTTTTTTCTTTTTAAATTTAATTTAAATATTTTTTATAATAGTCATATGTGAGTAATTTAACGAAATTAAATAATTAATGTTCTTTTTCAGTCCTATGAGTAGATAGCATGAGGTATGAGGTGTGGAGATAGTGCATATTGTTGGCTCTATCAAAAGGACCCGAAATAAAAATAAAATCGTGGCACTGGAGAAAAAATACGCAGCAGTGGATTGCATGAAAAAAGATAAGAACATACATACATGAAAGAACACACCAAAGGAAGAATATACACTTCCTACTAGCTATAAAAAAAAGAAGAACCTAATGTGAACCATCTTGAAAGCATCCTTGTAGCAACTCGAAGGAGAAGAGGAAAATCACACTACACTGAAAAATAGAACACTCAACTCGTGACACACTATTTTCAGAAGAGGACTAGATCTTTGCATCTACTGCATCCAAAGAGTCCAAAGCTGCATTTCATGACACAATGAGCATTCTAAACTCCATCTCATTACATTTTGTTCTGTTGTCTACTGTTTCATTACTTTTCAATTAGTGTGTGTATCTTTATTAAAACACACACTTTCATCTACACTGAACTAGAGGATACAAGATATCCGCACACAAATATATTTCTACACCTTGTTTATCCCACATATAACTATGGAAGAGGTCATATGTTACCTGGCCATTAGTTTTCCGAAGAAGAATAGTGGAATAGGTCTTGTGACCTAGACAGTCTCATGTACTATTTCTAACCTCAATCCAGGGTGTGGATCAAAGTTTTTTATATATATTTATTGGAGGCATGAGACCACCAAGTGGAGTGGATTAGGTCTCGACTTGAGACTGAACAACTTATTTTATCCGATGTGTCTTTCAATTTAGTATTTCTTTATTTTAAATCATATTTCAGAATGATAAATTTTACATTGATTTTTAGTCTTGGATAGTAGTTATAACTATTTTTCATTATTAGAATAGTTTCAAAAGTTGTATCAATATCTTATATTGCTATTACTTAGAATTAATCAATCTTTTGAGAAACTATTTGAACATTCAATCTATTATAATTTTACTACCTTAGTTAAATGGTATTTTTTATTTTTAATTGGGGGAATATTTTAAATAAACTTTTTAATAGAAATTTTTATAAGAACTCAATTCACCACCCTCTTGAGTGTCCTACTCTAACCAACAGAGAATAATATTTATCTAATATGTTAAATTCATATAGAATTTAGCTGAGGCTTTAAATACACTTAGTGTGGGACCCTCTATGCCCCTTTGTCTATGTCATTAGGGTATAACACAAAAATTATATGGTTAATACCTAGAAATATGACATAGATTCCATATATAATGAAGTTAACGTTGCATTGACATAAAAACTTCAATGAATGTAAAATGTTTAATATAATCCATTTATTTCGATATCACTAATATCGAAGTTTTCATGCTAATTCCATCAACCTATGTGATAATGGCATCTTCATTTTACTTTCCACCAATGAACTCACCAATATAATGCTATGAAAATGGATTTAATTAGGAATTTCCATTCCCCTTAGTGGGTATGATGTATTAACTTCTGTTATTTAATTTATGGAAGGATCAAATCCTTTCTGGAATTATTAATTAATAAAATATCAATCACAATGCACTGAAAATACCTAACTTATCCATAAAAATATATCATCATGGTTTATAGTGAAACATAAAAGTATGCGACTGATGATATGCATTAATAATAATATGAAAGTCTAAAGACCATTACACACATTCATAGATTGGAACATCTAATATCACATATAAATTTAGATATTCTACAAATAGATCATGTTCTTATAATATCATTTTTTGAGATAATAAGGGATGAAATTCATGAGAAAAAGTATCAATAACTTATGATCCCCTAACCATTATATATTGTATCATTTTTTGCCATTAAATTATATCATATAGGCATAGATCTTATCTTTAAGAATACTATCATGACATTTCTAGGTTATAATCATAGTGTGGATTTACTATTAAATTTTAGTGTGACATTTACACTTTGGAAATTATCACATACTATGTTATGTATAAGAAAAATCATGACATTATAAAACTTTTTTAATATTCAAAATCCATGAATATAGCTAATCATATTGTACATATTGGTTGGTTCTAGGGAACCAACTCCAACATGGTTAGCTATTCATGGGGATTTCTAATTCTCTAATCCATCACCTTAAGTCTCCTCCAATATAGAAAAAATACCTTACATTGGTGGCTCAAAGATCTAGTGGACTAGAGGCCCAATGCATGGACCAAAAGTCTAATTTGGGTGAATAGTGTCACTCATACAATACTCCGCTATAGTACATGCTATAACACCTCTTAAATTTTCTCCCACCCAGTTTTGAACTTGGGTTTCATGAATGATTATTGGGATTCCTTAATACTTGGGTAATCCCCCCACTTTTGTGTGATTATTATAGACAACTACCTTGGAAATAAAATGTTATAGTAAAAAATTATAAAAATAATAGGAAACGACAAACAATTTATTTTCCATAGTGTTTTAATTCAATTATTATTCCATAATAGATTGACTTTTATAGTAAGGGGGCTATAAAATTAAATCAAATATTTTAATTAGGATGAATCCTATGTATTAACAGTTCAGATCACATATAATATCAATGATTTCCTCTAAATTTATTAGAATAACGATTGGTTTAGTTACTAACCTATTAATTAATATATCAAAGGGTTTATTATAACCATCATTGAAATAAAATGTAACTTATTTTATTAATAAGTGGGTTTATAATTTTAGGGAAATATCTAGCATACCTTTGGTAAAAACTAACATGTCCCAAGAATCTATATATCTACTACAACAAAGTGGCCCCTAAAAATTCTCATATTACTTTGATTTTTTACAATATAAAATTTAATTAAATACTTAGATATATGGTGCCAAATAATGATACATATTTTCCATCCAATAGTATTTTTCTTATTAATCACTAATAATGTCTCTAAATATTGTTCAAAATCCGTGACATGATTTTTGAGAAATACCTCAATAGGTCAACCATATAAGGAGAATTCACCATTAATACTTTTAGAAATTTCTCCTCATACAACGGAAGTTTTCCCTAATGCAACATTTAAAGGTGGTGAGTGTATTTAACCTACCAAATGATGTGTTTTGGTATGTGAATAGTTTATAAGGGAAGGAAAATAACACATTACTTTAAACATTGGGTCCTAATGGAATTCAATTGCATCTATGTTTTCTATTGATACAACTATTATGTTCATACTCTCCATACATTCAACCATTTGATCAATAAATGGAATTGTAAATTGATCATACCTTTCCATTTCATTTAACTTTTGATAGTTTATATGCACTCTCTAACCCATCACTATTCTAGTAGAGAGAAACCCCTCATTCTTCTCTACTACCTTTATTTCACATTTAATCAAAACTACTTAGAAATGACTCACCTATTCATTATTGGACATGTGGTGGATAATTTTATTATTTAAGAGTTTGAACAATTCTTTATTTAATGCTTATTTTATTTTAGTCTTCAAACTCAATTTTGGTTGTTAAGATGGACTACTACCTTCTTTAAGTCTCACCTTATGAGTTCATAGAGAAGGGATAACAACCACCCATAACGTTTTTTGTAATCCTTATAGGAATCATGTTTAGAAATAATAATTAATCATCCTTAAGACTAAAACATCAAAGGTGTTATATCAAATAAACTTAAAAGTTGTCCCATAGAGACATAAATTCTGTAATATGAATCTTGAGTTCAAAATTTAATAATTTATCATTTGAATTATTGGAATAAATCTAAAACTAATTTTAATAAAATATGTTTGCTAAAAATGATATGAAAAATTTTAAATTTAGGTCTATGTGATATAGAAGCATCTAAAATATTTAATGTATAATCATATTTTTGTTATAATTGTATCTAAAAAAATATTTGGTAATGATATTTTCTCTCTAAACATAGAAATTTAAAAACATAATATGAATATGAATTAATTAAAGTAAATATATTATGTATTAAATATAAATTTCGCAATTAAAGTGACAAAAATCACGTTTATTAAAGAAATAATTGATATATACTGATGGATGAATGAAAATAGCAAACACAAAATAACATTAAAAACATAATAAATTAAATACTCAACCACCCTTCATTACTAGTCTTTGAGAAATATAACTACACATGTATGTTTTCGTAAGAAGAAAATAATTAATCCATGTTAGATAGAGAAAATATTATTAAAATACTATCTATTATAAACTAGAGACCTTTAGAAATCAATGATATTTATATAAACACACCATTGAATGATTGAATCAGTAATTAGTTTGCATAATTCTATACAAAGTCATATTCTTTATAGATAAACACATTCCCATATATCTTCTTATATTGAATATATCATTGTTCTTGTTATTTGGAATCCAAATCCCACTGTTTGTTTAAATTGTGTGTGGTGAACTAAATATCCCCCATATGCTTATATTTTATTTTATAATTATATTTTTTAAAGTTATACTTATATAATTTACACATGTAAAAAATGATAAATTATATGCATATATTTGGGGTATTCATTTATTTTTTAATAAATACTGAAGAGACCAAGTATAGATTGTATTTTTTCTCAATAAGGAAGACTAACATTGTTTTCAATATATGTTTGTAAGGGAAGCAGGTGATTCTCATACAAAAATGATAAAAGGAGAAAAGCATGATAAAATTGGGTTCTGTGTTCATAAATAACAAGGGAGAAGTTTCTTTTATCATAGAGAGCATGAATATTTAGATCCTAGGAGAAACCCCTTATACATGTAATGATTTTGGAACTGATATTCAAGGAAATAAAATACATGTTTTGTTTAATAAAGACCACTATATACAATAGTTTTATGAATGTTTGGATGCTATTAAATATATAGATTAAGTCCTGAGTTTGAAGGATTGATGATGAAAATACAAAGGATGTGAGGGTACTTAATATGATCTAAAATGACTGTTTACTATGCTAAAATGATTTATGAATAGTGCTGAAAATGTTTGAAAAAGGTTGATATATTTCCAAATTCACTTGAAATGTTTAGAGGAGTTTAAGATTAATTTGAGAATTTTATGAGATTAATTAAAGAAAATATATAATTTGAAATGGATGTTAAAAATATAACAAATTCCAATACTCTATGTATGATTCATTTGAAGACTTTATATGATTCATTTAGGACTCTATATGAGCGAAATGCGAGTAAATGAAATCTATATTGAGTGATTCAGTGACAATGTATGAGTCATTCTAAAAGGACCAACTATAGTTTACATATTATTAATTTAATACTCTACCACACAATGTATAAGTCATTTACCAGGTGAAATTTTGAGGTGAATAAGCTGGAAAATGTTAAAGGCTATCTTCTTATGTAACAAAAGAATAAGTCCATGAGGTGTTTTTGAGTAGGATGAAAATTCGTATTGTATTTATAGATTTTAGGAACTTTGATTAGGTATTATACATCATAAGATAACTAATGAATTGAAACGTAGCTAGTTTTCTTTTTAAACATAGCCATTTTTTAGGATACCTAATAACCTCATCATATAAGCATCCATATAAGATGCCTTCTCTTTGTAAAGTGAATAAACCATTCAAGATATCCAACATGTAAGATATTGTTTTCTCATAAGAAACATTTTATATAATTTTTCTTCCATGTAAGATGATCTATTTTCATAAAATATGAGTTTTCATAAGACAACCAATTTCATAAGATGAGACATTTCATAATATAAACGAGATTTTTATGATATCCTTTTTTATAATATATCACATTATGTAAGATATGGAGATCATAGTATTCAACTAATCATATAGAATCAAGTTATAATTTCACAAGGTTCCTTTTAGAAGGAAATATAAAATATTATAATGGTATTACAAAGTAATTTCAAAAGAATACATTTTATATAAATAGAGATTAAATTAGGCGATGCTGATAATATTTTTTTCATTGAGTTAAACATCATGATTGTTCAATTGGATAGTTATTTAAGCTGATAAGTGTTGAGAATATTTCCATGCTACAATCTACTATACCATGCCATAATACATAAATCTATTCACATGTGGAGGGGGATTTAAAATGATTTAGAGTTCCAGATTTTATGTAAGAATAAGATTTTAATATTCAAATATTGCATAAATAAAACATACCAAGACTTAAAAAGAATTTAATGGAAATATTTAAAAGGAATTGTAAAAATATTTTTAAGTAATTTAAACTAGAAACTATAATCTAATTTAAATGAAGAAGAACTCCTTTTCCTATAAATTAAAGGGATTCTATAAATGACAGTGATATTATTGTGAAGGAAAAAAATCCATTTGAATAATAATAAGACCCTGATACTAATGAGATAATATTTTTATAAAAGTATCAAAGGAAGAGAACCCAATAAAATAAAGTACTATCATGTACATCATGGAAGAAAGAAAATAAGGTCTATAATATTGATCATTATAAAATAATATAAATAGAGAAATGCTAAAGTAATTTGAGAATAAAGAGTAAGGTTGATGAGATTCTACACCATGAATAAACTAGTTGTTTAAGACATACTTAATTCTTTTTGGAATATCCATTCAAGTACAGTGCGAAATAGTCAACAACAGTGAAAATACATGTCAGTGAAAAGCCAAGTCTGTGGATTAAAATATTAATAATGCTTCACATGAGTATATTATAAAGTTTAAGTATGTGGATGGTATATAACGTAGTGAGTTTAGATGATACCGACCCAACCCATTATGTATCGATTGTAAGGAACATGTAGTTAATGTAATATAATGGTGATAATCTTTTATTAGAGTTTCTAAAAAATAATAGCAAGGAGTAAGGTTCCTCATTAGATGTGATCTTTTTAAAAATATGAAGTGATACTATTCCTATCTATTTTTATATTAAATATTGAGGAAAAGGTTAAGTGAATATAAAAAAAATTAATATCTTATAACCGGGATTGAGGTTTGAGTAACAAAATTGAAGAACAAATGAAAGTAAAACTTATTAAAATCTAGGTTCACAGATTCACCCTTGTCATTGTCCCTGCACATTCCACTGGGTTTTATAAGTGGTATTAGAGAAAATATCGGTTTTACTATGATTAGAACTATTTTATTTCCCTAGTTTTTTCAATAGCTTATATGTGTTGCATATTTCAATGAAATATTGAAAAGCCTTTGATAGAGGAAAAATAATTTCCTCAAGTTAATAAGAGTATGATAGTTTCAATAAAAATCCCAAGGAATAAAAGAGAAAGTGAGGAAAACATGTAAAAAACACTGCCAAATAATAAGAAGGACCAACCCCTACTTGAAGTTTATTGAAGCAGTAAGTGTTAATATAAAATATATATTGAAAATGATCCTTTTAAATATGGGAGATAATGTTATTAGGAGAACTGGGAGTACGATTCTATCCAAATACATGAATAAGTCTACTATGAATTAAAAAAAATATGAAGAAATTTCCCAAACAAGTGGTCACTTGTATATTTGGTGGTATCAAAAAAATCATTAATGAAAAAGAAACAAATGGAATGAGATATTAAACAAATGAAGAATTCATGAAGTAAGAATATTACAAAATTTCATTACTCTCAAAAACCTTGTGAAAAAAAAGTTAAACTGATATCATTTTCACTAAAATATTTTACCTTGTTGAAGATGACTTGTAAATGAATGTTCTTGAGAAAGTGGTGTATGAAATTGTATTTCTGGAAGTTATCCATGAAATTGAAATTTTTTATAAAACCCCAATTGATATTAAAGATGATAGATTAGAGGTTATAGAAAAAATATTAAAATATATTGAAGAAACTTTACAAGAATAATGATAAATGCAAGAAGAATAATTTAAGAAGTTGAAGATGGATTTGGAAGAGTACCTTAGATCAGTTAAGGATGATAAGGTTTCCCTAAAAATGAGGTTTCTTAAGCTTGAGGAGGGAATTAAAACTCTATAACCATATAAATATGGAACTTCTCATACTATTGAAAAGAAAGATGCTTCCACACAATTTTTATTAATAGTAATGGATCTAAGAAGACTCATATCAATGGATAAAAGAACTTGGAATTATCCATTTATCAACTTATAACAATCTTTGGGAAATAGGTAACCCAAACTCTATAATAATTTATTTGTGCTAATATATTTTTTCAAGTTGTGTATATTTTAAGTCAAAATATATAAAAGTTTGGATGAATAAAAATTCAATATTTTTAACTAATACATAATGGGTAGATTTTGGAACTTCCAAGAAAATATGATCCTTAATAAGAGAATAAAAGGGTGGTGACTTCACCCAAATAAATTTGGTATACAATGTAGAAAAACTATATCTATAAGTAATAAAAAATATTTATAGTCTACTATATATGATGCTAGAAGTTATTTATAGGGATATTGAATATTGGTATAACATATTGATCTATAGAATCCATAGAAAGAATGGATTGAGAAGGAGTAGAGCTGATGGAAGAAGAAATATATATGATAAGAATCAAACATCATGGAAAAATAGTATTTATTCACCAATAACATATTTAAAGTCTTGTTAAATATATGTGATTCCTTCTACATGGGTGGACATAATTTTCATAATTTATATTATATAGAAATAAAATAGAATATAGATTTGAATGAAAAAATTAATACAAAATAGTGAAAACATTAAGGTTATAAAGAAATATGAATCTACCTTGGAAGAAAATAAAGTGAAGAAATGTGTTCAACAAAAATGAGAGTTGAGAAAAACACCGCTAGGAAGTGTAAAAAGAAAGATACAAAGGATGTAAAACCTAAATATAAGTGATTACACTATAGTATTAAGATATAAACTATGGATAAACATAAACATGTCTTAGAGATAAAAATTTAAATAATAAAGGTAAATCTAAAAAGGTAATAGGTTTGGGAGATAAATAAGAAGTACATATTGATTGAAGACATCCGAGATGAGGACATAAATGTAACACCCGAAGATTTTAAAAGCGGAACATCACATCAAATACTATATATGAATAAAAAACAAAAATTATAAGAGAATTAAACAACCTGATACTTTAAAATATACTTCTTTTTAAATAAATTCAATCTCTTTTATAGCTTGTAATGGACACAAAAACGAGTTTGAACAAAATGTGATACTCTATTAAAAAATTATTATTTAAACATGACCATTATAACCCAACTATTAAGATGATGAGAATGAATATTAATAACTAAATTCTGAAAAATATATTGTTTAAAAATTTATAAAATAAATTAAAAGGTTATTTATTAATTAGATATAAAATAATAACCATTTTAAATGGATAGAAAAGTTTTTTTGAAAAACTGTATTTTTCTAAAAGGAGGGTTATTCATGCCTTATGAACATAATTTAAAATAATATTAACAAATTTTAGAAAATATATTTTAAAAAATAAATTTAATTTTATAAACCAACATTTCAAAATTATATTTGGGTGAATTTTTTAGAATTTTCCAAAAAGATTACTTTTTGTTGAATTGATAAATATACTGGTTTGTTTTGAAAACTACCTTTTCATTTAAATTATTTAAAAAGTTAAATTATTTTTTAAATTAGTTTTAAAGTATATTTTGTTAAATTTTATTAAATTTTACATAATTTAGGTTATTTTAATTACTTTTATATTAAATGTTCCTAATAAAAAATTCTACACTTATGAGAATTTTGTATTTAGAAAACCACTCTTTCGTCACATTTGCGGTTTAATTATAAATTGAATTATAACAATTAAATAAATTTAATTTTAAAAAATATATTTCATATTTGGAATAATATTAATATATATTATATAATAAGTTCAATTTAATTTTTTACCATAATAAAATGTGAAAACAGAAAAAAGTAATTACCATAGTTACGGTTAATATGGGTTTACCAGGGGTAAAAATGATCTAAACCATGTAAAAAACCCATTTTTGACAAATTTAGACCTCAAAACATATAATTTTTTATAAGGACACATTTTGGTGGTTATTTTCCTGAGAAAAATGTGGATATCACCTTATCTTTTCCAGTATTCCATGTGTGTCCTCTTCCCCACTTATAAAAGGCCACCCCTCTCCTCCACTATTCCCACATAAAAAACATTTGTATTTGAAAATAACTACCCAAATCACTTAATTAATTTAATACCCAAATACTAGATTCATTATTTTCATTATGAATCCAATTTATGAAGACTATAGATATAAACTTAAAGTGGTTCTCCGAAGAAGAGGTAAAATTCTTGAATATGCATATTTGTTTTATTTATTTTTACACATCATTAAAATTTTATTAATATATGATAATATATTAAAAGTACTATCTCAAATATGATTATATTTTATTATTTTAATAAAATAATCTAGATCAATCACAAATTTCAACAAATGTGACTGAAAACTGTTGATCATGTATACAATGGACTACCACCTCGCAAACCGACATAAATATTTTTCCATAACCACCATTAAAGGCTAGATATAATAGTGTATTTAAAATATTTATATGATATTTATGAAATTATTACACTTCTTGAATCAAAATATCAAATATCCATTTTTTAATTTCAATTATGTGGGCGATACGATAACATCACCCATCTGTACGACATACTACAGCCTCACGAAGCGATGCGATTCATTTTTCGATTACTATTTACATGAAAGGTATTAAGGAAAATGTAAATGAATATATGTGATATTTATGATTTATAAATACTTATTTAAATATAATATCACATCATACTTCTTACCTCCTAATCCATTGGAAACCAATAATGTCACACATGTGTACGTGTGGGCTGCCGCCTCTACGTAGCGATGTGAAATGTTTTTCATTTTATTTTTACATGGATGATAAAATGGATATAGTTTATTAATATAATAAACTTATATTAAATAATAATTATTTTAATGTGAATTAATATTTATTTTCCTTTCGTTCCACCTGTTGATAAAAATTGAAATAATGTTCATTCGTACGTACGACCTACCGTCTCCATGAATGGTGTAATCCATTTTAGGTCTCTAACACTAATAGATTACTAATAAAATATTTATATAATGAATATATGTGATATTTATACCATTTTTAACATTATTTATAGGATTAAAACGTTATAAAACTAAAAGGACCAAAATTACAAAACTAAAACATAAATTAAAAATGAAGTAATTGTCACAAAAAATAGTAATTTTAACAAATAATTTTTAATAAATGGTTGATTTAAGACTGTATATAAATAATATATGGTATGTGATATATTATTATGGTATTTTAATATATTTATGAAAACATATATTTATTATACTAGATTTTCGGACTCATATGAAGGAAGTCTAACTTGAGGTAAGAGTTTCTCGTCTCACTTTTACTTTCGTGAGACATATGCCGTTTCTCCACTTATTTATTTTGTGTTGTTTATATAATGACCTTTTATATGTTATATAATTATTACATTTATCCTAATGGTATTTAAACATTCATTTTATGTTATTTATTTTATGGGGCCTATGATTCTGAAATTACAAAAGTGGTAAGAGTTTATTTCACAATCTCAACATTATTCGATATTGTTTTTGTGTAAATACACCTTAGGTAAATTATTTAGTAATTATATATTAAAATAAATATATTTTCTTATAATATGGTTATTATTAAACCTTTTAAATTAATAGTACCATTTTTACATTCTTTTTAACTTAAAATGATTGAGAAAATGTTTTTAAGAAATTTTGACTATATTTCTCTCTTCGGTCAAAAATCTTTTTTCATTGAAAAACATGTTTTATAATTTCTTTCTAAAATTATTTTCAACCATTTAGAAATTATTTATTAAATAATTTTTCCTATTATTACTTTTTAAATAATATTTAAAGGAATCATCATGTCATTTTAAAAACAAGGAGCATTTGGATTTTTCTGAAAATGTGAAAGGAATCTTTATTTAATCATGTACCGCATGAATGGAATTTCCCACCACTATCACCACTAAATGATTTAAATATATTTTTTTAATTTTGAAATTGTATTTTCAATGAAAATAACCTTTTTTTTAAAATGTTATTTTCAAAGTGAAATAGTTATTTTTCTTAAGAATCTCTTTAATGACATTTTTATTGAACTCATATTCATCAACAACATCAACCATTTATTTTATATATAATCCATTAGGGATATGATTCATTGATATTTTCCTTATTAATTATTTGGATGGTTTATGACTAGTTTTACTAAGCTTGTATTGTTTTATTACCATTCAACATATTATTCTAGATGGTTTTTGATTATGTTTATTTGATTTAGGTAAGTATTAACATTTAATAAGATAGTTTTTAAATATGAATGTCTATATGGATTATGTTTCAACATATCATATGAGGAATTAATTGTACATAGTTAGTGAAGGGTGGGGCTTAGTTATAGATAACCCCTTTATGCATCGATAGGTATCATGAGATAAACCAGTTGAAAAAATTAGATAGGTTTCTACCCGTATATTTAAAATACCTTGTGAAAGGTCTTGTCAGTATTTTTCAAATGTTTGAAATTATTTATTCCCTCATTTTTAGATCAGTTTTTATGTCCATGTTATTATTCTATTAGTTATAGATAATTTTCAAGCTCATGGGATTGTTTACATGTCTTTATTTGATCATTATTTATTTCTGTCATATTATGGTCAATTTATTGATTAAATTGCACATGTTTCCATTATATACCTTCACATGTTGATTATTATTATTGATTTATGATAAATTTTACTTTACAATTACCCTTAATAATAATCTACTCTCACCCATTTCTTATGTTTTATTTTCCCCAGGATACTAGGATGTTTTTTTTTGTGATTGATATATAGGGATATTCTATGACGAATAATGGTGTTCTCAAAGAAAACACTTATATTTTATGTTTTTAATTTTAATGTGAATTTCAAGTATGTATCTAGTTAACCAAGGCTAATATACTATTAAATATTTTTTTATGTGATTCCTTTTATCTTATGATAATATAATAAAGTAGACACAAAATCTGGGTTATTGGATTTGGGGTCGTTATAGTTGGTATTAGAAGAAATTTAGTAGAAACCTCGGAAGACTGATTTTGGAAAACATAGATTAGGGAACATAACCCTATAATATATATTTATTATAAGTATATAAGAACACACTATAGTTTTGTTAATGTTGAGATCATGTGTTTTACCAAGAAATACATCCCTATTTGGATACTACAAGTAGATATGGTTTTTGTAGAGATATACCTAGGGGTAATAACTATAAAAAAGGCACATTGATATTAACTTGAGCATTAGCTAATACAAAACAAAGATCCTTAATTCATACTATGTTTTACACTCTTGGGGTATATTCTTGGGTTAATTAACTTTTCTTTTACAAACCCTTATGAAGGGTTTGAAAATATTTTTAGGATTTGAAACATTTCCCAAAGAAACCAAGTTTATGGTTATGAGATAAGCCACACATAAAATTTTCCATTTATGTTATGTGTTTCACTATTTTTGAGATTATAAATTTTGTTTAATAATGTTATTATATAATATAGTTTATGAATTTTCTTAGAAATGGTTCCTGGTGGAAGTAATGAGAACTATATTAGTACACATAATCCAAATAGCAATAATTATCATTTCTTTTATGGGATTATGCCAATATTTTGAAGGGAACTAGTGTCCCAAAAATTATCATCATTAATGGACATAATATCATGTGATATGAACACAAATAATGAATTCTATAAGTATTATGGCTTTGAAGGGAAGTAAGATAAGAATATGATGATATAGAAAAAATTAGATAAGGGGAAGAAGGGAAAGGAATATTTTTTGTCATGTGATAATTATGGAAGGAAACATCTTGGTACTTGATTGAAGGGAATGTGAATTTTCTATAAGTGTAGAGATAATTTAAAACATGCTCATGATATCAAGGGAAATAATGAAATTTATAATTTTCAATTCTTTAACTATAATGTGATATAGTACTATGCAAATTAATTCCCCACCTTCAAGGGAATATACCTCCAACAAAACTAAGGGATCATGGTCAAGCTTATGATTTTACCATTGATGAATTATAATGAATAATGTGGTTGAATTTGGATTCAATAATTAAGTTATAGGACTATTTTTTTCAATGATATTATGGTTATAAGAATCATTAGATTCATAAGAATTTTATTATAGTATTATTTATTAATGTAGTTGGGATAATATGTTGAATGATACTGATGACCAAGAAAAGTGATTTAGTGACAAGTTAATTCTATTGGAAAACATACAATTAATGGAGGATAACTCTCAATATGTTCCCTATTTTTAGATAATAATTATATGTTTATGGTATAAAATATTTTACCATGAAATTGGTTAGAGGTTTGATGGTTTACACAATATTTTCTATATTTTACTGAAAGTATTGGTTTATGGAATATATTGGACAACATGAGATTTTATTTTTGGAATAATTAATGTTTTAATTAAGGATTTATGGTTATGAAGGTACTTATATATTTGTAATGTGATATTTAGAGCCACATTATGTTGTATAGGTAATATAATGTTTATCTAGTGACCTTATTTGAATAATTTTGGACTTTGAATTTGGAAAGGCATATTTTAGATGAGTCATAAGGTTAACTATATATGGAATGGATTAAGTTTAACATTGACTATTATTTGATGAAATTTACTGACCATTTTGATTTTAGAATATATCTAGAGAAAGTTGGAATTAATTTTCATTCTAATGATCTATTAAATGTGGTTCGAGCATAAAAAAATTCCTTTTGGATATTCATTTCATGAAGTAAGAAATGAAGTCAGAATTGATCAAAGCATAATAAAAGGATGAAAGCTTTCTTATGAAAGAAAAATATATCAAGTAATTATATTTTTATATGATCTCATTCAATATGGAAAAATAATTCCCTATCTCTAGGAAAAGGACCCTAAAACAAAAATGTTATCCTAATACCTTTATTTCTGATGAATCAAATGACCCCTTAACTGATCACAGATTTATGGTCCTATGTTTGTTGAATTTATCATAATCATTAACTTTTTTTTGATCAAGGACCTCTGTCACCCTCCATCATTATTTATGCATTATTCTTTTCTACCATGTTCATATCTTCACTTCCCACCTATGTTATCCCACTTGGAAACCTAGTTATGTTATTATTCTAGATGACCATCATACTTACCTTATCAAGAGGATGTTTTGATAACCCTTCTCATGATGTGTTATTTCAATAAGGGTATTTTTAAATATCAAACCATTGATTATTGAGATCAAGATTAAATTGCGAGGACATAATTTTTTAGGGTGTAGAATGTAACTCCCTGAGATTTTAAAAGAGGAAAATCATTTTAAATAGTGTATATTATACATAAAACATAAATTATAAGAGAATTTAATATCATAAGACTTTATAATATATTTATTTTTAAATAATTTTAATCTATTTGATAGATAAAAATGCACACAATATTGGGTTTGAAAGAAACATGACACTGTATTAAAATATTATTATTTAAGCATGAGTGTTATAACCCAACCATTAAGATGGAAGGTTTGAATAGTAATAAATAAATTATTAAAACTCTATTTTTTAAACATGTATAAAACAAATTTAATAGTTATTTATTTATTAGAAATAAAATAATAACATTTGAAAGAGAAATAAATGTTTGCTGAAAAAATGTATTTTCTTGAAAGGTGGATTAGTCTCGCTTTGCACACATAATTTTAAATTAATTATTGAAAATTTAAATAGATTTATTTGAAAAAAATAAAATTTATTTTTTAAATATACAAGTCAAAATTATAATTATGTGTATTCTTTAGAATTTTATGAGTAAATTATTTTTTTGATGAGTAGTGAAAAATACTATTTTTTATTGACAATTTCCTTTTCATTTAAATTTTTATATAGTTAAGTTATATTTTAATTTTTTTAGTATAATAGTAGTTTAAAAATATTAAAATTTAACTAATTTAGGTCATCATAATCAATTTAATTTTTTATTTTTATATTAAAACATTCTATACATACGAGAATTTTCTCTTTGAAAAACCTCTTTTGTCTAATTTTTTCTTTAATTTTAAATTGACTTCTACCTCATATGTGAATAAAATATGAAAAAATGGATTCAATATTTTTAATAATAATAATTTATATTATATAATAATTACAACTTAATTTCTGAACATAATTAATAATGAAAATAGTAAAAATTAATCATAATGGTTAAGAGACAAATGAGTTTAGCTTGGGGTTAAACTTAAAATATAAGGGTTACAAAATGACAAAAAATTTGTGAAATACCAATTTTAAGGACATATTTAAAACTTATAACATATAATGTTTACTAATTATCCATTTTGGAGTATTTTTTATTATAAAAACGTGGGTATCACTTTATATTTTTAAAAATTCCATGTGTGTCCTCTCCCCCACTTATAAATGGCCACCCACTCTCCTTGCCACTTCACAGTTCCAAAACAATTTGGTTTGGAAAATACCTAAAATATTACTTAATTAATTATATAACCATATATTATAGGCATTATTTTAATTAATAATTCCTCTTAATATGTATTTAGTTATAAAATTAAAGAGGCTCTCTGAAGAAGAGGTAAAACTCTTAAACATGTGTATTTGTTTTATTTATCTTTACATATCTATAAAAACTTACTAAAATATGATAATATAATAAAAATAGTATATAATATATACTGATATGTTATTATTTCAATTACATAACCCATATCTTACTACAATTCCTTAAAATGGGAAATGAAACCATCGATCGTGTGTACGACAGACTACAGCATCACGAACCGATGTAATTCATTTTCCATCACCACCTTTAAAGATAGATATAATGATAAATTTAAAATATTTATATGATATTTATAAAATTTTTATACTTATTTAATTAATATATCACATATACCTTCTTACTTTCCATTCTGCGTGGGATATGATAACGTTGCTCGTGTGTACGATGGACTATTGCCTCACAAAGTGATGTGATTCATTTTTCACGTACAATTTACAATAAAGGAATTAAGGTTAAAGTTAATGAATATATTTTATATTTATTATATAACCATAATTATATAAATATAATATCACATCTAAATTCTTACCTTCAAATATTCTGAAAAACAATAAATTCATTTGTTCATACGTGTGGACTACTACCTCTACGTAGGGATGTGGAATGTTTTTCATTTTATTTATACTTGGATGGTAATAAGGATGTATTTTATTATTATAAATTCTATATATTACATAATAATTATTCTATAAATATGAATTAATATATATTTTCATTTTTTTTCAAGCATCAATAAAAATGGAAACAGTGTTCATGCATATATATGACCAATCAGCTCAATGAATAATGTAATCCATTTTCTATGTATAACATCAATAGATTACTATAAATACATTTATATAGAATACATATGATACTTAAATAATTTTCAAATTTTTTGATATGATTTAACTAGGATAAAATTAAAAGGACTAAAATTACTGAACTAAAACATACATGAAAAACGAAGAAATCATCACCCAAAATAGTGATTTTAACAAAAACTTATTAATAAATAAGAGATAAAAGACTATAAGTAAATAATATATGTTATTGGATATATTATTATGGTTATATAATATATTTATAAGAAAAATAAATTTATTATAATATAGGTTTAGATATATATGAAGGATGTCAATCTTGATGTTATGGTTTCTCATCTCACTTTTACTTCCACGAGACATATGCCATATTCACCACTTATTTATTTTTTACTCTAATATACAGATTTTTTTTTATTTTATATCATGAATATATTTATATTAATGGTATTTAAATTTCTATTTTATATTATTTATTTTATGGGGCTTACGATTCAGACGTTACCAAAGTGCTAAGGGATTATTTCACAATCTCAACATTATTATGGATTTTTTTGTATAAGTATACCTTAGAGAAAATATTTTATATTTATATCATAAAATAATTATATTTTTTATCCTCTTGTTATTCATGAACATTTCAAAGTAATATTACTATTTTACACTCTTTGGTACATTAAATGACTGAGAAAATGTTTTTAAGAAAATGTTACTTTATTTCTCTCTTCAGTCAAAAATCATTTTTCATAAAATTCAATGTTTTATAAAAATGTTTTAATTTTTGAACCTTTTTAAAATTATTTAATAAATAAATTTTTTCCCATATTGTCTTTTTAAAAAATTATTTGAATTGAATCTTCATGTCGTTTTCAAAATAAGGTATATTTGGCTTTTACCAAAAATGTGAAAGGAATCTATATTTTAACGTGTATGAAATTAAAATAATTTCATACTATTATGAAAAATAAATTATCTAAAGTTAAATTTATAAATTCAAAAGTTTATTTTAAAATAAATTTGTTTTCAATTTGTTTTGATTTTTAAATAGTTTTTTCCAAAATGAAAAGGTTATTTTCCTCAAGAAAATTTTTAAGGAAATTTTTTAGGTGTTTATATTCATCGATGAAACCAACCCTATATCATACTTATTATGCAACAGGAATATGTTTTTTTGATATCATCCTTAATCTTTCTTTGTATGTTTTATGATCAGTTGGATTAATGATGTAATAGTTTCTTACCATTCAGTGTATTATTCTGGATGATTTATGATTATGTTTATTTTATTAGGTTAGGTATTTACATTTTATATGTTAGTTTTTAAATAAATATATTTATATTGATTATGTTTCAACCCTTTCATATGAATAATACATTGGGACAAGTAAGTTATGTGTGGGGATTAGTTATAGATAACCCCTAGTTGCATCAGAGGGTCTCATGAGACAAATTAGATGTCCAAATTAAATGGGTTTCTAGCCATATAATTAAATTGTCTTCTGAAAGTTATTGAAATTATGTTTCAGATGTCCAAAATTATGAATTCCCTCTTTATGATATCATTTATTTATTTCAATGATATTTTTCAATTAGTTTTAATATCCATAGATATGTTTAAATATTATATTATTCTTTATATGGATTTATGTAATAATCATTTATTTCTTCCATATTAGGATCATTTTATTTATTAAATGGAATATATCTTAGTGAATTTCCTTTCCATATTGATTATGCTTATTTATTCATGATAGACTCTACTATATGCTTACCCTTTATTAGAATCTGATATCACCCCTTTATTATGTTTTATTTTCCCTAATATATTAGGAAGTGTTTCATAATTGATATACAGGGATACACTATGAGTAATAATAGTTTTCTAAAAGAAAACACTTTTTTTTATTTTATATTTTAAATTGTATTATGAATTTCAAGTATTTTTCTATTTTACCAATACGATTAAACTATTCGGTACTTCATGATGAAATTTATTGTATCTCATGCCTATATAATAATGTATATACTGGATCTGGGTTACTGGAGTTGTGTTCATACACTAAATGTGATACTTAGGATTGGTAATTATTTTTTGAAGAAAATACTTGAAAAATCAATAAAATCAAAGTATGTTAGAAAGGTGTTCCTAATATTTTAGATTTAATAGTTGAATATGGATAAAGATAAAGATAAATCTTAAGAAACTAATAAAGAGAAATATGTTATTCCACATGAAGAAGGACATGAATTTAATGAGTGGTTTTCCAAGGATGATAACCCAATATATTTTTATGTATTGTGTTGAAGGTGCGTGAAAGTTAGGGATGCTATAAAATATTGTATGAATTTACTTCCAACCCAATAATAAATGATTATGAAAATAGAAAACAATGGAAAATCACCATTGGTTGAAAGTAATTGTTTTTGGAAAAGTTAAATAATTCTATTTCAGACAGGAGGAAATTTCATGGTAATAATATTATTTGGATTCCAATGGAAGATCAAAATTGTTAAATAAAAAGAATAAATGGCATGAAAAGATCTTATAATACCAAATTTAGAATGATTGGAAGATCTTCTATGAGTGATAACTCTTAACACTATCACTATTATTGACTATTAAAAAAATTCCATCTTTATTCATTGATGTATTGTTTTTTACTAACATACATAGAAGTGATGGAGATAAATTATGGGGCAGTTGGTTAGTGTTTCAATCACTATGTATAATAGGAAATAAGTGTTTATCGTGGGGTACTATTAAAGATAAATATGCATGATGAATATGAAATTATTGAATATATTTAGGGGGAGTAAACATAAAGTTTATCTATAAAAAATATCACAATTTATATGAATCTAAAATACATCTAGTTTTAAAAGAAATCTTGGAATGGGTTATGAAAAATCTCTCGCTTTATATTTTATTTGAAATAAACCTTATGTATTATGGGAGAATACATGGTGATTTAAAAAGGGGGAGTTTTTATGCCTTTCACTTGAAATTTATGATAAATTTGTTAAACAAGAGAGTAGGTTAATAATTCTTTATAAATCTATCATTACATTCCCTAAAATGAGAAATCTAAAGAAGTATCATATACAAGAATAGATTATAGGAAAACATGAAATCTATGTTCATTTAATCATTTTTTTCTACACTAGGTTAGTACAATTATCCTCATATTTTAATGGATAATAAATAATTTCTATGAAACATATGATTTCATATTTCTCTCTAAATCTTGGAATACGATGTTATTCAAAGTAAAAGTAGAAGAATAAGTCATTTTAAAAATATTTTAACATGATTGAATATGAGAAGACATTTCCTAGTGCTTCCTTTAAATTTAATTTCAATAAAGGGGTGAAGAAAATATTTTACATATTGACCTAAAACATTGAATGTATTAGAAATAAACACAAAGGGAGAGGTTAAAGATCCAAATTAATAAATAAAAATATCATTATTGTTAATATGTGTTTGGAGGATATGGAGGCGCTACTCATGTATTGATGAGAAAAGAATAAAAGTGAGATGATGTGATGTGTTTCCATCATAAATAAAAAATAATAAGATATTTCTATCCTAGAGAAATTGAATATTCATATTCACAGAGAAACCCCTTATAGATAGGATTATTGAGGAGATGATAATTAAGGAAATTAAGGACATTTGTTGTTGGATGAAAATTATTAAAAATAATTATTTTTTGAATATAGAGAAGCTATCTATTGGAGAGATTAATGGCATGATTTTAAAGGACTGATGCTAAAATTACAGAGGAAATGAGGGTATACTAATGATCTAAAATGAGTATTCAATCTGAAAAATTCCCTAGTAATAGTACAAAAGATTTTTGATAATGGTTGATATATATCTCAAGCCATTTGAAGTGTTTTAAGGAGTTTAATATTGAGTTGATAATGAGATAAGATTAATTTAACAAAGTATATTTTTTCAGTGGTTATTTACAATATAACTATGTCCATGAATTTCTTTATGAGTAATTGTTTGAATTTGTAAAATAATTTTTGACTTTTTATATTTCATCTATGAGTAATGTGAAACTGTGTATGATTGATTAATTAAATACATATTATTCATTCTAGAAGGACCAATTGTTATTGGCATATGAGTCATTAAAGACTCTACTGTACTATGTAAGATTCATTTACTTAGTGAAAATTTAAGGAGATGAAGTTGGAAAATGTAAAAGGATTTCTTCTTACATACCATCATAAGAAGTTTATGAGGTGTTTTTGAGTAGGATCTGAATCAGTTTTTTATTTACAAATTTTAAGATATTTGAGCATGTATTGCACATCATAAGATAAAAAATTCTTAATAATATAGAAGGGTATATCATAAGGTAGAGCTATTTTGTAATATACTACTTAACCTCATTATATGAGATTTGAAATAATATTTCTTCTCTATATAAGATAAATAAATCATGTAATATTTCCAAAACATAAGATATGTGTCACTCATAAGATATATTTCTTGTAATATTTCAACCATGTAAGATTAGATATTTTCATAAAAAGTCTATTTTTATAAGAGATACCATTTCATAAGATGTGACTACTTATAAGATACAAGAGATTTTAAGATATTCTTTTTTATATTATATGGCATTTTGTAAGATATGAAAATCATAAGATTTATCTAATAATATGAAATAAAACAATAAATTTTTAAGGTTACTTTTAGAAGGAAATATATAATTTCACAATGGAGCTATTGAATAATTTTATAAGGATATATTATAAATAAAATGAGATTAAATCAGATAATGCTAAGAGGATATTATTAATGGAGTTAAACATCATGATTTATAAAGTGGATAATGATTCAAGAATGGGGAGTGCTGAGAAGTGTTTCATACCACAAGCTACTATGCCACATCATAGTTCTTGAATCCAAGCACATATTGAGGGAGATTTCATATGATTTAAATCTATATATTTTCTGGAAAAATAAGATCATGATATTAAAATATCATATAATTAAAACATCCCATATCATAAGGATATTTTAATGGAAATACTTAAATTTTATTTTGAGAATATTTTGAGAGAATTCAAATTAGAAAATATTATCATGTATAAACGGAGATGATCGCCTAATATCGAAAATTTATGAGTTTCAATAATTTAATATAGAAAAAATATTCATGGTTCTAGTAATATGAAATGATAATAGGATAAGAATAAAATTAATAAATTTGAGTGAGATCTTTGATAGTGCCATTATCTTGAAGAAACACATCCAATTAAAGAGGAATAAAACCCCAATAATGTTGATATCATATTATCATATGAGTATAGATAGAGGAGAAACATAAGACTTTAAGGAGTATCCTGTATGTTGAGGAAGAAGGATAAAAATTCCTTTGACATTTATTCATTTATATGGTTATCAATAGAGAAATTCTAAAGTAGGTTGAGAATAAAAAGTAAGGTTGATGAGTTTCTACACCAAGATAGAAGAATTTGTTGAAGTGTTACTCAATGATTCATGGAATTACCCTTCAAGGGATGTTCATGGAAGTCAAAATCAATAGGAAGCTATACAAGTGGGATGTTAAAGTCCATGGGATGCAGTATAAAGGACTCTTTTCATGCATTAATTATGAAGATTAAAGATTTGGATCGTACTTCTATTTTGGAGTGTGGATGAAACCTTCCCATCCCACCATGAACTGATTATATGGTACTTGTAATCACTGTAATATAATAGAGATAATATATTATTAGTTCATCTAACTAGTCATGAAAATGTGTAGGTTCACTCTTTTAGGAATAACCTTGTATAAAAACATGTATGCTACTATTTCTATCTATTTCTAAATTGAATATCATGGTGAGGGTTTAGTGCACATCAAAATATCCATATATCTTAACCATGATAGAGGTATAAGTAACAAGAGGGAAAAAAGAAAGAAAGTAAAACTTGATAAAAGTTGGCTACACCGATTAAACCCCCTTCTCAGTGTCCTTACAATTTCCACCGATCTTTGAAAATGTGAATATTATTGATCCAAATATCATGAATATGAATCAAAAAATTTATTAATATCAACTTTATAATAAAAGTGTATGAGGGTGGACTTTAATAATGAATCATGTTTAAAATAGAATGTGGAAATAACCCTTCTCAAATCATTTAATATTTTTTATATCATTGTTATTTAAGATAAATTTGTCTGGACATGTGGAAAGAACACTTAATCAATCATGGAATAGTTCAAAGTTATAAATTATGGAATAAAAACTAGGAATAAATGAATATAACTAGCGACTATGATAAAAATGTAGTTTATAGACCGCCTAATATGATTACAACTGTAAATGTTGATCGATATCATATTTTGGTAATGAAAATGTGTATTGAATTAGACCTTCACAATTATTCAAAATGTATGAGAAGTTAATGTTTTGAGAAAATATTCCACTATATATTGGTTTTACATAATATAAAACATTGTTATCCAAACCAAATCTATATAATTTGAAATCTAGCAATGTATAGAGTGACATTAGATTTTAAAAAATAATTTATTTCATGAATGATATGGTATAAGAATAGAATTAGCTTCCTTATAAAAAACATTCTTTTAAACTAATTTTATGTTCAATCAGTATGATCTATATAATATTATATTCCTATCTAAATGGTTGTATAGTGTTTCATAATGACCATAGATCACATAAAAAACTCCCTCTATGTGGTGAATATGGATATAAGAAAGTTGTTTCATGTCTGATGAATCCTTCCAAGTAAGAATAAAAAATTTTGAGATTGAAGAAATACTCAAAGAATAGATATTATTTTCTATGCAAGAAAAAGGAAGGAGAAACATTGAAACATAAAGACTAGGTGGCCGGATCACATGAATCAGATAATCAAAAAGAGGATAGGTGATCACATGACCTTGGTAAGGACACACGAATGAATCATGCACTTCACATGATCTGTGGGTGATCATGAAAAGAACCTATATTAGGACTTCTTGAACAACAAATCACCTTTTGGTGAGTCCCTATGGTCATTAAAATCCACTATGATAATCCCTACTATTCTTGTAGAGGTATAAAAAAAGTGCTGCTGATCTTGAGAAGGCTGTGATATGAGTTCCTCTGATCATGTGATGTGTCATCCAAAAGTACCTCATGAACACGTGAAGGTCCTCAGACACAACCATTAGATTTTAAGATAACCCTATGGATCAATAGAAAAGTAATATGACTATTTGTGAAAATTATCACATGTTATCTCAAGATATATAACTTATTATTTGATGTACCATAGAAAATCAGAGCAATTTTCCAGGAAAAATGCCCTCTTGCTACCATGATACCCATATTGATCATGTAACAACCTGATAGATAACTAATAGGAAAAGGATGGAAGTCTTATGAAATAAATAATACAATCTGGAAAAGGTAGAAGCCACATTTGAGGAAAAGTTACACTATTTTTCATTTGAAGGTGATATACGCCTCATTCGATCATAACATTGACCATGTTAAGACCCACTAATAGAGGGAATTGATCTTGAGAAAGAACTTTTTCACCCCAGATCGATCCCACGAATGGATTTTTAAAATCCAACATGATTTCATGAAAATCCAGTAACAAGCCAACTTGATCATGTGAAGGCCCTTCGACATGCATGATCAATCTCATGAATGGATTCTAAAAATTCAACTTGATCTCACAAATTACCTTTTATAATACAACTTGATCATGTAAAGGCTCTTTGACCTGATAACTTGATCTTTAAAATATATTATGTCAAGCCAAATTGATCACATAAATAGCCTTTGACTGGACAGGATGATCACCTTATGTCCTTTTGACATGCCATCTCAATCTGTTGAATTGATTCTAACAATCCAACTTGATTTCTTGAATAGCCTTTGAAAAGCTAACTTTATCTCACGAAGGTCCCCAAACAGGCCTCCCTTTATCACATGAAAGACTCATTGAAATACATCATGATCTCGAGAAGACTCAAAAACATGACATCTTTGTCTTTTGAAGGCTATTTGGAATATCTACATGATCACATGAAATCCATTAAACAAGGCGAGGATCTAATGAAAATGATAATGATGGGGTGTTCTCAGGGTCGATGTTTATTCTGTGACATTGAGATGATGCCATGGATGACCTGTGACATGATCATGTGAATTGCATGATGTGATTCCCCCTAAAAAAACTTGACACTATGTCTGCGATATATGTCTTGTGCAAGGTGGTATAGAACTAGGGTGATGAGGTTTATAAATTCTTCCACCTCAGAATAACAAAAAACTCAAGTTACACCCATGCGAGCACAAAAGAGAGAAAAGACTTCCCAGAGTATAAATCCATCTAATCGCAAGTGTCTTCTACTAGGTAAAACTAGGGTAACAACTTAAGGGACTACCCAATATATATATGTACTTCTAATGATCACCATTTTTATCATGCAATGGAATTCTATTGTGACAGCCAGATTATGAAAAGGAGTTTATCCATGTCAACTTGGTCACATGGAACCTCCAATAGAAAATGCTTGAAAATCATTAAAGAATATATAAAATAAATTCTAAAAAATATGGTAGATTTACATAAATCTGGATACATTAATTTTCAAGTGAATTCATCATGCACATTTCATGACATATCCATATCATGGGACAACCCTCCAACATGTTAATCCAGATTACACAACACCCTTATATGTGTTTGAATTGATCATGCAATGTCCTTCGAACATGTTAGCTAAGTCATGTGAAGGCCCCCAAACATATGGACCAAGTCACGTCAATTCCTCCCTTTGACATATCTACTTGAATCATGAGAAGCACCATGGACTTGTCTATTGGATCATATGAGATAACTTTTTGACCTGATAGCCAGATTACAAGGCACCCTTGGAAGTGTCTACATTGATCAAACAAAGACCTCCAGGCATGTCAGCTGAATCATGAAACAACCTTATGTCATGTTATCTAGATCATGTGACACTCTTGGACATGTCTTCTTCAATCATATGAATCACATTGGACATATAAAATTGTCATGTGGAGACTCTCATACAAGTCATATGGATGAAACAAAAGACACCCTAGGACTTTGCTGGACATCCTTAGACATGTCATGTAGAGAATGAGGACATGTCTAGTAGACATACATGATATTTCAAGCATTTAAAGATGAAACCCTAGGATATGATAACTTTTTCTAGTAAAAACACTTGAACATGTACCATATTGAACTATGAGGACTTTGATTCCTATCCAAATAAGATACATTGGACATATTCCTAATTCTAGAGATCCAATGGGAATCCACCCTGGTGTAAGTCCCTCTATATTTAAATTACTTTGGTTCATAGAATGGAAATATTCCTATGAGTGTATCATCTTTACTCATCCATCAGAGGATGAGAGGTGTGTTTATATGTGGTCATACTCTTAAGTGTATGACCCAATGATGCCCTCATGCACCTCAAACCAATTAGAAGGTCAGGGATGTATTAAACTATGGGAACTCTAATTTTTATCCAAACATGATACATAGTATCCCTTCTTAAGGACCAAGATCTAAATGGATATCCACCCTTCTTTAAGTCCATCTATATCTCTGACATGATAACCCATGGAACCCAAAATCTCCTATGGGTTTCTCATTATTCCTCATCCATCAGTAGATTTATAAGATAATTGAACTATGAGGACTCTAACTATTTTTATAAGCATGATATATATGATTCTTTCCTATGGTACAAACTTTATAATGAACACCCCATTAGAGATTCCCCACTACATAAGTCCCATATCCATATGTGATGAGTTTGATCACTTGAAATCCCCTATTTATCACACAAAGAAAGACTCATGTGGGTTCATGGATTTTCAATGATCATATCAATCACATCATAAATTCCCCCATCAAGGGAATACTTAATGTGTAATCCACATCCAGTGACATGATAAAATTACCCCCATACAAGGGTTTCCACCTTTGGGTAAGTCACAAAGGCATTAATATGTTGGTAAACCTTGTGGAAATAACTCCAATGTGAATTAATTAATTTTCACCATCCATTAGTAGGTCGAGTAAGAACTAAACTATGGTGACTCTGATTCCTATCCAAATAGGATACACGGGACACCTTTATAATGATCAAGCTCAATACCTTATGCCAAAATGACCTCATATACATATTTTTCTCATGAAGTTAAACTACAAGGATCAAACTTAAATAAATAAAAAGTGGGTTTTGATTCCTATTATATAGAGGATATGTAGGAAATCTCATAAAGGTTTAATATAATCCTTGAATCACTAATCCCATTCCTAGAAAAAAGTAAAATCAAGAGTTCCAGGTTATATTATTTCAAATTTTTTTAAAGAAGGTGTCACTTTGGTCAAAAGACCAAAGAAAAATTTATTAAAAAATAAGAGCATATAAGAGTTTAAAAGACGTTATCATATTACAGTATTTCACATATAGAGGAAGAAAGCTGTTTAGGAGATCCTCCAGCCAGGTTATGTCCTACATAACCCCTTTATTGGCAAGACCATCAACAACCATATTCGCCTCAGGGTAAGTATGATTTGAAATGAAATTGATGTATTTTAGATAATGAAGACAATTCATCGAGCTTGTAGTAAATGACCAAGCTAGATGAATCACCCCATTCCAAATGGCTTGAACCATAGTAGTAGAATCACTTTCAATCCAAAAATTGTTCCAACCATGGTGCATGAAAAATGAAATGGCATGTATCACACTCAACATTTCGGCTTCCAGAGAGGTTGTAGTGCCATAACCTCTAAAAAATCATCCAATGATCTGACCAAAATGATTTTATTTCAAAATACAAGTAGATACACATTAATAAGAAATAATGGGAAATAAATGTAGAACCTCATATACATATCGATGGTCTCTTTAATAGAGCCCACTTTATATACAGAATGATTCAATATATGATCATTTTATTAGAGTAACCAATCTAATATTAGGATTTGGAAGAGATTCAAAAACATATCTTAAATCTATAAGGGAGTCCACAAATAGGCAATAATTCCCCACAAAGGGGTGAGATGATCCCAAATTCCCATCCAATCAGACAATGTGAGTTCTTAATCATCATTGGGTTTGAAACCCTAATTGTCCACCCACCTTTAGAAAGTAAGTCTGTACCTAATTATAGATGTGGGAGCTTTTGATAGTTTCTATAAAAGATAAAAATGGTATACCCAATGTGACTGATTGTGCAACCACACTTGAACCTCCCAAAATCAACTGTTAAAGATCATATCTACATGAAGGAAATAAGAATAGTGAACTGAAAGTGAAAACATGTAATGACCAAAAAACTTAATAATTATAGGCATTGGGAATTGATGCCTCATTAACCCTAGGGATAGCCAATCTATCACATTTCAAAGAAAAAAAATGGTGCAAATGACCTAAATATCTCAAATAATAAAAAAAACTAGTTGACCATGTGTTAGAATATTTTGTTTTTCATCTCTTATTAAAAAAATTTTATTCCTGAAGATAAATCCATCAAAACTAGGGTTCTTATGAAATAAGTCCATTATCACCATGAAACTTCCAAGTGATAAAAATGTCCAAAATGGAAATAAGAAAGGAAAAAATGTGTTAACTATTCATATCTGATTAAGAATTTTTCACACTTATGATGATAAAATGATTTCTAACCTTGTTCATTGTTATCTTTGTGACTACATATTCTTCTCTCATAGAGGTCTCGATGTATTCTTCAAGAGAATGTTCTAGAAGATCAGATATTGCAGTAACCTCTATGGTTCAGAAAATGACCTCACCTACCAAACACCCTCATATTTGAGTGGTGAAAATGATGTTTTGGAAATAACATTAACATGGTAAAATCCCAATCCTCAAGGATACATGTAGAGGTCTCTAGATGCTGAATCCAACAAGTTTGTATCATTCAGGGAAAGCTACAATGAAACTAGTGGCACATGTCACCACTATATATCACTTCATAATATTATCCATAGAGTGTAAAAATCAACACCTTACATACCTTAAGAAGGTAGATCAAGGAGTTTACTATGTCTCCCACCAGTATTAAGGATGGAACCTATCAACCATTGTCACCAGCATTATCCTACCGATTCCCCTCAACCACCTCCAGATGGAAACACCCAAAAAATTTCCACCCTGAATAGTCATGAATGGGTACCAATGAAGATTCTATGGGCATGGAAAGTTATGGATAAATAGAAGTGGTCTCATATATCACATTATTTTGATGAATACCTTCTGCATATTTTGATGGTATCAAGGAAGAAGGCTCATATCTCTACTCACTAAGATCAAGTCTACATGCATATTACTATAGAAAGCATGGGGGAGGCAGACACCCCTTCCCCTATAGATATATTTCAATGGAACAAGGAGTACATAGGAAGGATTATATCACCAATTTAATAACAAATATCTTCTCGTATATTTCAGAGACTAAAAATGTGAAAACCTATATTCTTCCATACACATTGATAAAGTGTCACTACATTATAGACACAATAGAAGAGATCCAATGACATATTATGAAATTGGTACAGATAAGGGTAGATGCACATATTCCTATCTAGATAGCCAGATTAGAACATAACCATGACCAGTATGAACAAGTATATACTCTGGATAAAGCACACATTCTTTCTATTATATAAGAGGATAATCAACATATTCTAGTTAAGGATGAGGAAAATGAAAATTATCATATCCCCTTTTTGACTAGGGAAGACCAAATCATTTTGGAACTTGTCTTGGGAAAATCACACATTCTAGTCTAAAAATTATGAATGCATACTGCAAAGGAAGGGGATTGAGATCACATCCCCCGTTCTGAACAGAGATCCCCAACTCGGTTTGGCACATGCCTCAAGATAAGTGAATATTCCTTTTAAAAAATACTAAGAACATACTACAAAGGTGTATGATCGGTCTTATATCCCCACTCTAATGAAGGTTTTTTCTAGAAAAAATGGAAATAAACACTAATCAAGATCATATCTATTCTATTGAAGCTACTCAGCATATTCCCACAGATCAAGGAATCCAAACCCATATCCCTACTTCCGTTGATGAACGACTACACCAAAATAATTTAGAGGCTATAAAAGAGGAGGATCATATATATTCTCCCATTCCAAATGTCATTCCATATATTCTAATGGGGAATGTATATTTGAATCAGGATCATATCCCCAATTCATCGATGATTGATCGATACATTCTGGAAACCACATACAACCAGGTTCATATTACTTTTTATAATATAGAAGATCACCAAAATACTCCAACATCTTCTTACCAATGGAATAATATGCCTACAAAACTAAAATATTATCAACATATTTTGGAAGCCATCATACACTAGGCTCATATCACTAGTCAACCCCAAAAGGAATATCGACATATTCCAGCCACAGTGCATAATAAAGCTCATATCCTAGATCTTCTTAATGCTAGTTTCCTTGAATATGTTTGATGCATATGTCTAACCCCTAAAGGTTCTATCAACTCTTCAACCAATGATGAAGGAAATAATTACCTCAATATTCCTCTACATGGTAGTGTAAAGTTGTTTCACAGAGACTGTACTTGTATCATCCAATGTGGTCAACCTTCCCTATGTGATATATATATTAGACAAGGAAATACTCCCCTTTCCTAGAAAACTACATGTATAGAGGTGCCCAAATATCAAAAAAAATTTATAGATAGGGGATCAAAACACCGAGGTTAACCATATATTGTGCCCCATAAACTATCCACAACACTTCAATACAATTAGAAGGTGACCCAGAGAAGAAACTTATGTTGTCTGACCAAATGATGGAATATAAATATGATAGTGAAGAGGATGACATGGATATATGGAGGTAGTTTTCTAGAAACAATCTCCCAACTATGTTATTTCCCATCTTCACTTCTGACTATGAGATCCTAGATGATATAGATAAGTAATTCATGTATTACCTGTGCCAAAATATGGGGGAAACCCATCGGTGGTTAAAGGAAAGACACCTACACTATCTAGGATAGGAGGGTCACATTCATAACATACACATACTCAATTATAATATAGACATATCTACTATATTCATGTCATGAGACCCACAATTGGAAAATCACAATGAAAATATTCAGCATTCTTATCGACAATGCACCCTAGATCTTCAATAACTTATCAATGAAGATTTGTCAGATATAAATATCTGAGGGTGGGGAATGTATAGATCATTTAACTTTATAATTCCCCAAGAATATTAGAACTCCCATATATAAAATCCTATAATGTCATAGTTATAGGTGAAATAAGCGGATTGGGTAACGCACGACCTAGCAGGTCATTAAAATGAAATTCCCTAGATTTGAAGGTGCAATTATATCTCAAATAGAGGGAGAGGAATACCAACATATTCTTAAGCTGGGACCCTTAAAAAATTTTAAATGCATTTCAGACATGGAAGTTGAAGTTGTGTCCGGCCCGATAAATTCCCTTGGAAAATGGTTCCCATCATATGCATGCATTTCACGCAGCTCATACATGAGAATAACTATTCCAATCAAATGGATCACAATAGTGGAAACCACATAAAATATCTAGGAGTGATCCCAACCCACTAGGATCAGGGAATTTTTTCCACCACCTCTACCCCTAGGGTTGTAAAACCCATATAGGATCCAGGTTATATCATTGGTATCTGCAAACCAACCCCAATCTATAAGACTGGGGGAATTTTTATCTTAATCTTCATCAGTAAGTTCATCAAAAATTGAGAGGGTGTTATAGAGATCAGTGGTTATTCCCAATCAATACCATCCTATATGAATATGGGAATTTAAACCTCAATTCCATTCTTAGGAGTAATTATATCATGACTCGAATCATCAAATCCCTAATAATAGGATTGAAACGTGACAATAATGGCCCCAAATCATACCCAACCCACAGTTTTGAGGGCATTTTCATCATTATAAGTACCCTGGAAGGAATTTTTCTTCTCCATGTTGGGAGGTAAATATCAGTGGTTGGTATCCCATCTGTTCCTCCCCCCATGATACACACCTTTTCTATTTTGTTCCTATTCTAAAAACACAACAAAAAACTCCCTTAAGTTCACTATTCAAACACATGAGATTGGAGGAATTTTTGGAGAAGGAAATCATACCTTATAATATTAATATTTTAAATTGGAGAAATATGGTTAGGGGTTAGAAATATGACCACTATGAAACCCTTTACGGATGAGTAAATGATGAAGAGTCACCATAATGCATTTGAAGTAATGGGAAAAATACCATTTCTCCATACATCTGAGTGAATGTTGTCACCATAAAAAGAATTGGTGATGTAGATCAAGAAATAAATTTAGAAGGACTCAATGAAAAACTGTACCTTGAGATGAGGGTGATCTGGGAGAACTAACATAGGCTGCACATATATGGAATTAGAGAAGGATAAACAACCTCACACATATGAATAATGAATTTCAACCTTTATTGAAGAACACAACCAAGGATAAAGGAAAAAATGTGGCTACATCTCACTGAAATCCTAGGGGAACCAAAATCCCTTCAATAGAGGAATAACTAGTAAAATATGAGAATGAGATAAAAAACTTAGACAACTCAATGAGGAATTACTGAGGGGAAGCATTCCCACCTTGTATCATCTTCAAATAGAGATGAAAGTACCTACACCCACATATCAGGAGAGAACTAATCCACTTGATAGAGTTTCATCTAATCATTAGGCAGGCTAGAGATCCAGGAAACTAGTCTATATAAATGAGGAAGTTGAGGATGGATGAATCTTTCCTCTATTACGACGACAAAATCTCCCTTTCTAGGGTTATAATTCAGTCCTTGCATGAATTGAGAATCAGAGGGATATGAAAATTTGGTCACCTATTAAATCCTTTACCTCTCTCCATACATAGGATGTATTCTATAAAATAGCACCACTATATAATCTCAATGAAATTGAATCCCTGGATTCTCAAATAAATTCCTTGGAATAGTGTCATGTACCCTTGAAACCCATGAAGACGCTATATCCAAAATGGGAGGATAAAACTTTTTCCCCAACCAATTTAAAAAATACTATATTCCTAATCTTTTATAGGTAGGGGGATCTAGAACAACATATCACACACTTCATGTCCCTGTGATTCCTGATGATGGGCCCTCGAGATTAACAAGAGGCTAACAAACTGAGTTTGTTTGTATAAAATCTAATACTGTCTGCCTTTGTTTGGTACAAAATTTTCCCACTATGATCCATTTTGGGATGGTAATACCTTCATCATCAATTCAATTATCAACTATACTCTACACTAAGGGAAATATTATTGTTGACTTCATAAACTACAAAAAATGTGAAAATGAGAGGGTTTCTAACTTTATCACCTGATGGAATGGTTTAAACTATTCACTCAACATTCCACTCTCATAGGAGTAGCTCTTAGAACTATGTTCCAAAAATCTTTGGGATGATATTCAACCACCTTTGATCCTAATGAAGTATGCATGCAGATTCTACAAGTTTACAAAAATGGAACAATTATTAGAAGATACCATTTAGTAAACCCAAGATAAATATCATCCATTTACTTAGAACATGGAAAATGGATTGGTAAGGAAGAGAATGACACCATTACACTAAAACTAATAGTAGTTCTTGTTCAAGTTCCCATTCATTCCTCAAATCATATAACACCATAATTTGAGTAGTAGTGGAAATAAAATATTTCTCAGCCATAAACATAAAGAGATCAGGGTGTCCCATGATTTTAGGAATTGATGAGTAAAGTGTACTCCTTTCAAAATGAGTAGGTCTAAGTTATTTCCTCACATCCATGTAAAATATCCTAATCAATCTACCAGAGCCCATGAAATCTAGTGAGTTTAATCTCAATGATAATATTGACTACTTCCATTTCCATTGGAGGTTGGGTCACACAATATAGGATTTATTCATCTTCAAATATATTTTCGGAAACATGGTTGATTTTAGATAATTCACCGGAAAAGGAGACTTGGGTAACTTTCACTCAACTAGAGGAGGAGGGTGACTAGAAAAACATTTTTGGCCAGGTGTGGAATGATGTTTTATAACTAGATGACTCCAAATAAATTTTATTGAGCTCATGAAACCCTAAAAGAAGAACATTGTAAACCAACAATGATTCTATCACATTGGGAGGAAACATTGAATTCACCCCCAAAGGTGGATGTAATCATCAGATATAGAAAAAGACACAAGAGGAGGAGTCATATCGAGCTCTAGTACAAGATTTTACTCTTTCAAAATTCTTTCCATCAAAATCCATAGAAAGAGAACCAAACCACCTAAAGAAACCCTCATTGTATGAAGATCTCATTTTGGTTCTATCAAAATTGTTCACTTAATAGATCCCTTCCCCAATGATAAGTACACCTACGAGTATGAGTTACCTATAATTAACCCAGGAGCTAGAGTCTGAGAACACATGAGATGCAGACACAGGGTATGATACCTGCATAGAAGAACCTAATATTTTGGTCACATCCCTATAGGGGATATATATGCAGATGAGACCCATGGGAGAGCACTCCGGTATGCCAAAAAAAACATAGAGATGTCTTAGAGTCCTACTGTGGTCATCCAATCCTAGTCATCTTACAAGATTGTTTAGAGGGTGATTAATTGTATGATCATACCCAAAAGGGGGAAGGATGATGCGATCCATGGTGCTGGTAGTAGAATCTCTCTAAACATCTGCTCATGCGCCAAGACCAGCCACCTAGAAAACCTCAACTCATGATCCACATAATATGGATCAAACCTAGTTTTGTAAGAACATCCCTCTAGCACAAAATTAAGAAATTTTGAAATAATTGATGGTTGTCCCAGCCAAACTCTCAATTCTGAATTCCCTCCATATTTTAAAAGGAAGAAGAGAGGAACTCATAATAGGCCTCTAGAGCCCATAGGACCTTGAGATAGAAGTCTTTAAATCCATGGTTTATCTAGTGGGGACTATTACATTAGAATCCCATATCACCATCTTGTTAACAGAACATGGTCAGGAATAATTTATCCAAGGACATATCAGAACCTTGTATGCTTCAGAAAAACTCTACAATTTCGACATCTAAAGGGATATAGTTCATAATGGTTTTAGGATTAACCTAATCCCAATTTGGATTCTTCTACATATGGTATATAGAATGGGAGACTTATCTCGTACAAAGATAACCATTCAAGGGTACTATAACAGTGAGAAAAGGCCTCTCGAGAAGATCAAGCTCAAGGCTCAGTTTGGGGATCTCACATCCAAGTTGATTTCAAGGTTATACATCAATAGGCAACATATAATGTCCTTCTTGGAAGACCTTGTCTTTATAACCACATAGTGGTACCTTCAACATTTCATCAGTGCTTATAATACCCCATAGATGGGAAGGTTTTCATATTACATGGTTATAGTGCCTCATTCAAGTCTTATGAAACCATATATGATGCGGTAGGTTTCTATAAAAATGAGGGAAAAACCCAATTATGGATGATGATATACAGTGTTTACCCCCCAATGGATTTGGGGCTACTACTTAAAATCCTTGGAGTATAATTGATAACAATTATGTGATACCCATAAACCCAATTGATGCCTAAGGCTTTATCCCAAATGTCCAGGCTACTTCTATACCTAATGAGAGTATAAAATAAAATATGATGCTATAAAATCTCTCTAAAAAAGATCCGACAGTCCAGGATGACAATGACTCCCCCCATAAACTCTCCTAAATTGATAGTGATAGAGATTTCCTCAGATTACCCACTATGTCTGAAAAGGAATCCACAAACTTGGAGATGGAAGAAGAAGAGGATGACCTTTGGAATGGCCCTCCTATATTTGAGGAAGGCGCCTCCACCACCATCAATGTTCCCAAAAAAGTGAATTTGGGAACACAAGAAGGCTCACAAAAAACATTTATTAGTGTCTTTATACCTCTCAAGTAGTAGGATATGTTTGTTATATTTCTAAAGTAGCATCAATACATGTTTTCTTAGAATTATATGAATATTCCCATACTGAACCCCATTGTGTCTACAAACCACCTAGGATTAACCGATGACCATTGAGGTTTCAAGAAGGCATTCGGGATAATAAAATCCTCTTAGGATACTAATATAGAATTAAATGTTGAAACATTGACCAAATACAACCTTTTATTTAAGTCAAATACCCACAATGGATCGCCAACATAATCTCTATCAAGAAAAAGAATGTTCATATCAAGATTTGCATCAATTTAAAATACCTTAATCAATACTTCCATTGGATGATTTCCCATTTCCAATCATAAAAATATTGATTGATGGAACTGTTAGATTCCAAGAACTTTTCTTTATGGATGGATATTTGGGGTATAATTAGATAAAAATGGCCCATGAAGATGAGGAAGCTTCTACCTTCAGAGAACCTCAAGGGATCTTTTTCTACAAGTTCATTCCATTTGGATTAAAGAAAATTGATGCTACTTACCAACATGCCATGAATTTAATCATTAATCCCTTCTTGGTATGAATAGTGAAATGTTATATCGATTACCTAGTAGTAAAATATAGATAAGAGATCTAATCACTTAATGGATTTTCGAACGATCCTTAGCAAGTGAAGGCAACACAGTTAGAAGATGAATCTACTAAAGTAAAATTCTGGGTAACATCAGGGAAAATTCAATGGATTGGTGGTATTCCACTATGGCGTTGAGGATGAACTAGAAAAAACTAGTGAAATACTATCAATTTCACCCCCTCAAAATATTAAATAACTAAGGGGGATCTATGGGAACATCACTTGGATTCATCTTTTCAAAGAATACCTTGCAAGAAAATATCTCCCATTCACCAATTTTATGAAGAAGGGAGTCACCTACTAATGGGATGAGGTCTTCCAAGAAGACTTTAAGAATATCATGTAGTAATTACACCCACCGATATTGGTGTTTCTAGTAGAAAGAAATCCATTTATCTTATATGTGTTTGGAATGGAATGATCACTTGGTGATTTAGTCACATAGAAGATTGATGGGGGGAATAGAAATAGAATCTACTACCTTAATAAAACAATGCTTGGTATTAAGACTTGATATTATGATATCAAGAATAACAACCTCTCACTCATATTTACAGTGAAAAATCTAAGACATTAATTCCAGTAACAAAAATTCCTCCTGGTATATCTTATTGAACCTCCCAAGTAAATTCATGGTTGCCCAATATTGATTGGGTGTTTGGCCTGATGGGTGGTTGTTTTGAAACAATATGACATCCAGTTCATGTCATAGAAGGAAGTTAGATGGTAGGCCTTGTATTATTTCCTTACATCACATCCCACCCCAGAAATGACACCAGTATACATCAAACATCCCGATGAATAGTTTTTCTATTCTTATGACACTCCCTGAACATGGGAGATATATTTTGATAGTGTCCCATAAAGTTATATTATTAAGAGGATGGAAAACTCGAAGATCAATCAGGCTATTAAATAGATTATATTTTTTTCCAGGGACAATGTAAATTTTCACTAATCCATCTCACTATCCAAAGGATGTACTAATTATGATGAAAAATACCAATCCTTTATTATTGGATTGTAACTTTACCTACATCTACAGATAACCTACGTAAAAAATAAAGGGGATTTAGAGTTAGTGATCAAACAAATTGGCATAGAATATGCCATCAAGAAGGAATAATTGACCCCTCTCATTGGTTAAATCAGAGAACTGATGGCATAGTTACCTTTTAAACTAACATTTCATTATGTACCTCGATCAAAAAATTCTAGTGCTGACAAACTAGCTAATTCAACCACAGTCCTAGCTGACCCTGATTAGGATGAGGTAGTTTTATTCATCACACACCAAATTATAGTCTTGTCAGTCATCTTCTACAACATGGAATAAAACAATCAGGTAAACATGGACTCATAGCATAATGAACCAATTTCTACCCTTGTATGGATGGATCCCATAGTCAATTATCTCCAAAATGGGACCCTACAATTAGGTTGATCTAAAAGGGAGAAGGATTGATTCTGTGTTGTGAAATTTAACCTTCAGGATGGTGAAAATGAGAAAAAATCCATTTAAAAATGAGTCTTAGATGGAATTCTCCTTAGATGCATAACAGAATGAGAGATTCCCACCATCATTGAAGAAGTCCATGTAGGCTCCTGAGGTTCTCGATAGTATAGGAATAGACACTACCACTAAATTAAGAGGCTTTATTACTAATTGAAAACAAATATAGAGGGATGTGTGGAATTCAACAATAAATGTCATGATTTCTAAATTCATGCAAACTTCATCCATAAAAAACTAGAGTTACTACATATAGTTAAATATTCATGGCCATTTTTTGTATGGGGGATGGTCTTTGTGGGGTCATATCACCTACCATATCCGATTAGTTTAGGCACATACTTACTACTGCAAACATCTTTTCCAAATATTCTGAGGCAATAGTCCTCAAGGATGTTAGTAAAGTGAAAATAATTAACTTTTTAATGTCTAATATGATTACCAAATTTGGATTCCCTCATTAAATATTTACAAAAAATGACACCAACTTATACTATACCATGTTGAAGAAATTATACAAGGAGAACAACATTGAATCCAATAATTAATCTATCTATCTTGCAGCGGAAAATGAAAAAATACAGGAATTTATTAAGGATATTTCAAATATACTCCATAATATGATGTAAAAAGAAAATAATCCCCAGTCGAATAATCTCATTCATTTATTATGGGCCTACCATACCGCCATGTGCACTCATATACTAGAAACATCATATGCATTGGTGTACAGAACCTAGGTAGTGTTTCCCATAGAATTATAATTTCCTTTTATCTGAATAGATATCTACAGAGAACTCTAAGATGATGATCAATCACCAAAGAAGTTGGATGATTTGGAATGTCTTGATGAGAGAAGGTTGTATACACTAGACAATGTCAATATTCATCAGAACCAGATCAATCAAACCTTTAATAAAAATCATTCCCATGCTCGTTTCTTTAAGGAGAACTCGTATTGGATCCAAGAAATTGAAAGATACTGGTAATGAAACTTCTAAATATGGAACCCAAATGGGAATGACATTACATCATATATATGGTCTATTCCAATGAAGCTTACTCAATGGAAATAATGGATGGGGAACACGTTACTCCCCCACTAATGCAAGGCTTATCAAGAAGTAATTTTCATAGCTATTGCTAAGAATATAATTTCTTGGTCACATGAAATTAAACTGCCAAATTCATCCTGGTCATATGATATTAGAATACATGATTCATCCTAGTCACATGATGTTAAAATACATGATTGATCCTAGTAATATGAACTAAAACTAGAAGACACCATTCATCCTTACCACCTAATGTTAAACTGGACAAAGAGGTCCTTTTCATATGACCGTAAAAGGAACTACCCATATCATCTCAGTCACAATACATTAAACAATATGATATCTATTAGAATCAAACTAATAATTATGATCGTATTTAGGTGTTATCTTTCGTTGTCAATGATGTTTTAGAATAAAAGGAAGTTTAAGAAGAAAATAAATCACCTCACCTTATTTTTTGTGAAAATTAGACTCAAAATGGTTGAGAAATTTCATTGTATTGACATGTTGTTTTCTAGATGAAAAGGTTCATCAGACTCATCTTGGGTTCAGACTGGAAGAAGAGATCAGGGAGAATCAGAATCTACAAGTCTACGATACAAATGTGATTATTATTTTCTGACCTTGGAGTTCTCACAAATAATAATTATTATGTAGAACTTGTTATACAATATTGATGAATGAAAATGGAAGTGAAAGAGATGCTTCCAATCACATCCAGACAACTTTTCTTGAAGAAGTCCTGCCAAAAAGATGTGAAAGGATAAAAGAAAAGATTGAAAAGTATTTAGATGACCATCACATTCAACTGATTATTGTATCCAAGGATGATAATATTCATATAGTGATCATATTGGGTAAGACTATCATATTGGGATTTCTATACTAATGATAATGATGTTTATAATTTACCCATTTGTATTCTTGATCGATATATTTCCTTATTGAGAAATCGTACTGGGAGAATCAGACTGAAATAATTTGATTGGGAAATCATATTGGGTTTTATTATAAAGTAAAGGAAATTTTTACCAGCTTTTGGGTAAGAAAGTGGTGAATTTATTTTAATGTTTATATTTATAAAATTTGATAAAGAACCATATTAACATGGTTTGATACAAAACTTTGTATTACATCATTTGTGCTAGAGGTACCACCCACACTGCTGGATCATTTACGTAGTACTTCATGAGTGAAATGGAATATCCTACTCATTGTATTCCACAAAAAATATTGTTTTCTGGTGGATTATGTGGTATTGGATTATTTAAAAACCATTCCACGGACATCACTATTCTTATTGAAAAGTGAATCTTGTAAATTCTTATATTCTTGCGGATATGTGTTTGAATTGTTTTTAGTAGATAATTTAATATTTAACTGAAGGAAAAGTTTGTTTAATTTTATAAGGGAACATAAAATAAAATATATCACTGATTCACACCCTCCCCCTCTCAGTGATACAATTATTCTGATTGGGCTCTTACAATTGGTATCAAATCTGGGTTCCCTTTGATTTTCCTTGCGGAAGTTTTGAGGAGAAGTTGATGGAAAATATGAATTGTGTGAAATGTAAAAGAATTTAGGTTTTTTATGGTAATGATTATCATATCTAGAATTATATAATGTTTCCATGTCTTTTTTCTATTGGATATAATGTTCTTGATGCTTCAACAAATGAGTTTCCTCCTATTGATAATAAAATTTATTATACATATGTTGATAAGAAGTATCTAGAGAGTGATGGAAGGACCAAGAATCCTTTACTAACATCACTTCATGAAAGTTAATTTTTAAGGGAGAATGGTGTTGCCACAACCAAAGGTATATGGGAAAAATTGAAAAAAATATATGAAGGAAATATTAAAGTGAAGAAAGAAAAAATTAAAAATCTGGAGGCTGAAGTATAAATATTTGAAAATGGGTGAGTATGAATATATTGGGGAATTCTTTACTAGGGTAAATGATATTTTCATCACCATCATATGGATTGGTGATAATTTAGAAGATTCCATAGTTGTTTAAAAGATCTTGAGAATCCTTCCCGAATAATTTGATGCTAATGCTTTTTTATTGGAGGATAGATATCCTAAAACATTATCTCTAGAACATTTTCATAGAACTCTTATCAATTATGAAATGAGAAGGATTAATTTTAACAAAATAAAATAAAACTTTATAGAGAAATGTATTTTAATGATTCCAAGAATGATAAGTTGAAGAAGATAATTATTGAAGAAGAAGCTGGTGATTTTGATTAAAAAAACAAGGTATGTAAAAAATATGATGATATTTGATCCTTGTTTGCGAAAAATTTGAGAAGAGTTATAGGTAAATAAAAAGGTAAACTTCTTCTTGAAATGATTTGAATGAGAAGCTGTTGGGCACTTTGTGGAAAATTTTCCATGATGAAGGAAATAAGAATACAATTATGAAGAAGAAATAAGAGAAAGAAGTTCATGGAAGAAACATGGTGATATAGATAAATATTTTTCTAGAGGGAAAGATAAGAATTTATTAAAAACTAAAATAAAGATTTTCTTATCTAAAGACGAAGAAGAAAAATTTTATGGAGTTTAATCCAAAAAGTATAATGAGTATATTGGTGAGAATAATTTTATTACTACAGTGAATGAAGAAGAATTTCGAATTAGCAGTTCTAATAAAGAAGAAACTCGACATCAATTTCATTTGAAACATGAGTTGAAAAATGTCTGAGAAAAAATATAAGGCTTGAAAGGAAAAATAAAAAGTGTGATGCACCATCCCCAAAATCCACTCGATAGGTTCCCTAAGCCCGATGGGCCACATGGTCTCAAGAACATCTCCTCAAATACCAGAGGGTACCGACTAGAAGAGAGGGCCTAGGGTGTGTCTGTGGAGAGACTATGACCTCATTACCAAAGTGTAGCACATTAGGTGACTATAATAAGAGTTAAATAACAAAAGAAATATAAGTAAAAAATGGGAACAAGAAAATATAGATGATGGTAATAATAACTAAAACAACTGGATTAACATTCAACAACTAATGATATGTAATGTCACTAGAAAACTAGAAATCATGGATTGAAGACAACATGAATAACATGTTCTAAATAAGTATAAATGAAATCAAAGATTACCCCAAGCATCCCAAGCTCTGTATCGGTCATCTACTATCAATATCTATACTAAATAATGAGAAATAAAGTGTTTGAAGCCATACGCTTCCCTTTATCAACACTTACAACCATGCAATCTACTCTAGGTACCAAACCACTCCCATAGAGGGTGTGAGATAAATCTCAGTGGTCCACCACCAATGGTGTCTATAACATCCAGCCCGTGTAATGAAAATGTAACAGTATGAAAGAATTCATATATAAAGTAAAACAATACAATGTAACTAAATAAAAATGTACCTTATTTATACCTCAGAAGGTTTTTAAACATGTAACCAATTCATTATTTGATTGTTCCTAGTTTGTAACATATCACATGTCAAGAATAGTAAAGGTTCTGAGTTATTACAAGGAAACCTATAATGATATTTAATACAGAAGTCCAAAGTTAATAACTAAGGTGATGTAGAACTCAAGGGTCACTAACACAATAATAACTGTATCCTAGAATGGGTTAAGTGTGTAATACAAGGATCATAGTCTAAGGCATTCCATAATGAGGCACCAATCGAGTCCAAGGAGTTCGTCAAAGGTATAACAGGGCTAAGAAATGACTAGGCCAGATGGGATTTAACCATGGAACCTACTTTTAAATACAATATCCATGGAGTTTATCCAAGGAATCCTATAATGATATTGAAGGGATCCTGTGGTGTCATATTGGGCATCCAAATAATAGACAAGGATTGGGATCTAGGTGGGTCTCAACCTAAGCAAACCACATCCTTGAATCAGAATGGGGTTCCTGAGTATTCATGGAATTCGCCGATCAGAATCCAAGGTGATCTTGAGTCAAAACATTCCTATTTGATAGTGAAGTCATATAATAATTCAATTGTTTTATTCCTTACCTTCCATTATTGTGGATAGGCCATGTAGCATGCAACTGTTGGTTCAATCCATAATTAATCAATAAGTGTATTTGGTCCAAACCAAGCCTCTCATTACAGGGACAAGGCCAAGTAGCATGAAACCATTATTAATTACAATCAAATAATATTAAAGAATTAAGGTTCATTCTTCTACCATCCATTAATGTGGTAATGGGTGCTACAGAAAAGCAACCTTTTATTCATTCATATTTAATCCGGTCAAGTCATATACATAGTATACTTTCCAATTTCAGTTTCTCATTTAATTATCAATTTAAGAAGTTACCTTTGGTGGGTTAATTGGTTAGAATACATGGTACTTAACGTTATTCAATTCACAATACAAATCAATCCATTTAATATTGAAAATATTACCCTTATAAGGGTCAAGAAAAGGCACACCCGAACGGTGGCTCAAACATGTCTAATACTAAAAACCAGTTATGGCATAATATCATGCATGGGATGGATGGAGTTATGGGCATAACCACATAAAATAAATCAAATATATGGAAAGTTCATAACCATATAGTTATAATGATTATAAGAATTCCATATAAATTCTATAAACAGCACCTGATAAAATCGGTGGGCCCCACACGATAAATTCCAAAATAAATGAACTTGAGGGATGAGTTATAGACCACCCACATTATGGTTATATGATACTTATCCTTTGACATCATCCCTTTATTTTTCTTATAATGGAGTATTTCTAAGAAGTAGGAAAAAACTCTCAAACCTCGATAACTTGGTCAAGAGCAAGAGAGAAGGAGAAAGGCTTAAACAGACTTGAGCACTTACTGTTGCACATCCAACGTGATAAAAAGAAGCTCAAAAAGATCCCAGATGATGGAGATCCTTCAATCTATAGATTTGGCCTTCAAAAAGATCTAATTTGAGAGAGAAAATGGTTAATCTTTTAAGAACTTGTATTAGGAGGAAGAAGGAGGGTTACTAGATCATTAAGGTGAAATTTGTAAAATTACCCAGAAAATAGCCTATGCTTGTTTTTTTTCACAGTTAGAAAAACCATTTGAAAATCATTCATAGTTACTTGGGAAGAAGGGGAACTTTCACAGTTAGGCTGCATGGCTGTGCGCAAACTGTGCAATGTGGTTCTACCCGAAAATTTCCATCTGTAGAACTATCCAAACCATGCGCCAACCATACAATAACCATGCGACATGTCCTATTTTTCCAAAAGATGAGTTCTGGGCTCCAAAAATTCCTTGGACACCCCTGATACCTTTTCTAAATTATTAAGCATTCATATTAGGTCCAAAGTAAATATTTAGACTAAAATTTTAAGGATCCATACCTGATTGAAAAATTGGTTTCTTACAAGAGGTTAGAAGATGAATCTTCTTCTACAAAAATTAAAGATACTTTTATATAATAGAATTACAAGATATTGGTGGAGAATGAAGAATTAAAGAAATATCTTTAATAAGAAAACAATCACAATGAACATCTGAAATTGACAGTAAATGAAAAATAAGAAGAGTTGGAACTTGTGAAAAAAACTTTCTAAAGCTGAATAGAAAGGTAAAATTTTCAAAAAATCTAACATTGAATTCGATAAAAGTTTTCATAAAGAGAAAAATGAGAAGGATCAAAAAAATTTACCTTCAATGGTTGGGAGGAAATATGGAGGTGTTTCTAAAAGGAATAATGTTGGGAAAGGTATGTATGTGGAAAAGACTAAGAAAGTTTGGAATTTAGAGGTTTATAAAAATCCTTAGTTCAAAAATGTTTCTAAATTTTGTGAATATAGAAATGTTTCTAATAATTCTGGTTCTAATAAGGATAATAAGATAGGGAAGATTATGATTGATACTATAAAGGTTGGTGATTCATATAAGAAAGATAAGAAGGTTGCTGAGAAACATGTTCACAACTCTGGTCAGTATGGAATTTTCATTAGGAAATACTATTTCTATGGATACTGCAGGTATTATAGTGGATTAAATAACATAGAAAATTTGTGTTAGTTCAACAAAAAACATAAATATTATTCCACATTTTTTTGAAAGAATTGTTTGAGGGGGAGTTAATCTCCTCAATGGAAAAATCCAGAGAATATTATTTTTAAGAAACCTGAGAAAGTTGGAGTAAAGATTGAAAATAGGTTCCAACCCCTAGAAAATATTGGTGAAAGATGTTAATAAGCTAGACACCATTCTAAGGTATTTGTTTTTTTACTGGCACAAAAAAAGTTTCTTATCAATTCTCAGAAGCCAAAGATGGAGAAATAAAAGGAAAAAAAGGTCTTTTTGTTAAAACTGCTTTGAATGCTTTAAAATGAGAATAACCAAGGATTCTTGATAGTGGATGGTCTTCTCATATAAAATGATATATGAGATTTTTTAAGATTTTTAAAGACTTAAAATAAGGAATGGTTACATTTAGCAATGATGAATCATTGAAAATAAAATGTTTTGGTCCAACCATTATTGGGAAAGAAAAGATGCAATCCAATGGGATGAAACACAACCTGCTAAGTGTTTCAAAAATTTGAAATGATGCTAACAAAGTTATCTTCAGGAAATATGGGTTTTTTGGGAAAAGTGAGGAATATGGGAAGATAGTTACCAGAGGCTATTGTATAAAACGAAACTTGTTTCATGTTGGTGAAATAGAAAACTCTTATCACTCGAGTAGGATAGAAGAAAATAAATTGAGGCATAAAAGTCTTGGAAAAATGTGTCAGAGAATCATGAAAAAATTATCTAAAAAAAGTGTTAGATTCATACATGATTTTCCAAAAATAAGAGATTTGTGTTGCACTATTTGTCAAAAAGGAAATATTACAAATTTAGTGGATAAGAAAGATGATATTTTTTGGAAACAACACCTAGAACTTATCCATTCTAACATCTGTGGGCCGATGAGTAAACAATAAATTAATAGAGATAAGTATTTCATCACTTAAATTGATGAATTTACTCTCATAAATTATTACATATATATTAGACATAAATCATATGCTTTGAAATTTTTTTAAAATCATTAGGAGGAAAGATAAGAAAGAATGTGAGTATTCAGTAAAGAAGATGAGAATTGACAATGCTGGTGAATAAAGAAATGATTCATTTGAAATTTATATTTAGAAGCATAGAATTTGGAATGATTATAGTTCTACATACACTCCTCAAAAAAATAGGGTTGAAGAAAGAAAGAATAGATTTTTTTTGGAAATGGGGAGAACTATGTTACTTGAACATGGTATTTCTCATTATGATTAGAGGAAATCCATGAGTATTTTAGTACCTCAGTTTCTAGTATGTAACCATTTATTTATTCTTTTATGTATTTAATGTTTATGGGTGAAGGTTGGGAGAGTTTGGTGAACCTTAAATAAGATTTGGTGGGCTAAAGAAAAGGTGGACGGGCTGTTCATGAGTTGTCCAAACCCTGCAGAAATCCTTAGAGAAACTATGCACAATAGCAGGTTTGAGGCAGTAGCTTCAGCCCAGTTGATGCATGGTTAGGGAGAACATGCGAGGATTCCATGAAAGGATGTTATTAAGGTAGTATCTAACCCACGTATAACACATAGTTTTTTCTAACAGTGCAACTAAACCATGCATGGGTTAAAACCCACCTCCTTAAAAAGTGGATCTAGGTCAACCTTACCTTTAATCCACTCATTTTTGACCCAAAAAGGCTACATCTCGGGATTTTTATTCTCCTGAGGCCGAAGAATGTTATCCCCTTAACACATAGGCAATCTGAGGGCTTCCCTTGGTGATTCGAAGCTAGATTCTTGAGGCATGTCATTATTCTCTACCATTCTTATCACATTTCCTTAGATCTAGTTAGATATACTTCTCATATCTTCTAGAACTATCATACCTACACCCATTATATGTAGATATACGTTTTTTAATTCCAAATATGTTGATTTTTCATCTCTTTTTTTGATATGAGAAAATATCTATGGTTGTTCCATGGAGAATCGACACGATTTCTTGAGCGTTCTTCGTCCATTTTCAGTTTTTTTCCAAAACGATTGAGGTAGGTGGATTCATTCTTGAATCATCTTAGTATAACTGAATGTAATGGTTTTATATTTATTTCTTTGTGTGGATTTTATTGAGAATTTTCTACACTATGATTGATTAAAACCCATTTTAGTGATGGTTATCGAAATCTAGAAAATTGGTGCTTGCGAATAAAGTGTTTTACTCTGATTTTAAAATAAGGTTTTGAAATGGGATTTGGGTGGAATTATGAAAAATGGATTTGATGAAAGGGTTTTTAGTTAATGGAATGATTTTATTGAAATGTAATGGTTTATTTGAAATGGTTTTCAATAAAGAACAGTTTTATTGAAATGGTTCGAATTGGGTTATTTGAAAGGTTTTGAATTATATGGGTTGTGTGAGTTCATTTTTGACATTAACCTGAATAAGGGAAGTGCACCATTGGAATACAGAGTGCGTGACCCTAGATCGGGGGCATGTGTCATTGGGACATAAGGTGGTTGGATGAGTGACCACTCATAAGTATGGAACTATCAAACAAAGAATGCATGTGCATGTGTGTTGTGAACCATTGAAAGGGTATGAAAAATTTTTATTGAGAAATGATTTTAAAGCCTTATTTGGTAAATTTTTGGTAAGTATGACTTTATAAAAAATTGTTTGAAAATATCACATGTTTACTCTCAGTTACAAATGGTTTTGGATCTTGTTCATATTTAGTTATAAACCATTTTGAGAAATTGTTTTATATAAACTATTATATATAAATGTTTCTAACTTTCTATCCTAGTAGAATGATTAGGGAAGTCATTATGGAAAACCTACTGAGTTTTATTTTCACCACTTCTTTAGAACATTGGTGCTTTTGCAGATGCAATCTTTAGAGACATGGGAAAAGGTAATATCACATGTATTTAGTATCACCTCATGATACATGGGATATTTGGTGATATTGGAGCATGGAGCTATGATGCAAGGAGTCTTCTGGTCATCTTGGAGTCTTTAGTTGTTCTTATTATATTTACCTTGTTTTCAGTTGGGCTTCCACTGTTGAATACTATGGTGTGGTTTTGTTATAAAGACGATGGTTGAGTTGTCTTGTTTTTATCATGCATCATTTAGTTTTTTTTGGTCATGGTTTTTTGGTTAGTGGTTTATTTATTAAAGGGACAATCATCCCCCACTATAATTTGTAACCCTTTGGAATTTATTTCCATCCTTTGGCATCTTGGGGATGTCTCTTAAGGCATAGTAATGATTTTTTTTGTTCTCAATCCAATGAGAATAAGTGGGTCCTTACAAATGGTATCATATTTTTTAGTCATTTCCTAATAAGTGGTCTTTAGTTTCTTGATCTTAGAGTTGAAAATTGTTATTATCTAATTACTTGGGTAGTGATCTTAGAAAGGATTAGGATTTTATGGACATGAAATTTAGATTATAAAAATATATAGCTAAACTCTTTTTCCTGAACATCAAGTTACCAGGGAGTAGGGTACATAAGTGTTTTGGAGACACTTATTGGATTTTGGAAAACTCATTGTCATTGGTTTAGCCAATGAGATGATCATGAAATGCATTGTAGCGGAATAAATTCCCACTAGGATTTCATATTTCATATGGAGTAATGATTTATTATTGTGTAAAAAGGTGTAATTTTTTGAAAAATGTAGAGATTATTTTCAAATGAATGAATTTGAAAAAAAAAACATGGTTAATGCGTTTTGAAAATTGTTTGATTTTCAAAACCAGGAATGGTTTTTAAAAAAATAAATGAATGTGGAAAATGTTGATTTTGGAAATCAATGTGTGATATTTGATGTGATAGAATTTGAAATACTAAACCATATGTTTCTAGAGTGTGAGACTAATAGAGTTTGTTACTAGTTTAGAAAATGGCACCAGATAGGCATCATAGAAACAAACTAGAAGAATCTATGGAGAATGTGTTTGCACTTGAGTCATAGGCGAACCAAGAGAATTTACAAAGTATTTTCCAAGTCTTTCAACCTGCAGTCACCAAGAACTGGAGGGATGAGCCAACACATGTGGATTATTCCATCCAATTCATGAAGTAGAACCCACCCACCTTTCAGGGTGATTCCAGACCCGAAATGGTGAAGGTGTAGATGAACAAGATGAATCATATAATTGATTTTACTGGCACACTAGTAGAGTTTAAGGTTAAGCTGAAAATGTATATGCAATATGAAAACCCTTCTTTTATTACAAACTTAAACATGATTTATTACATAAAACATCACTTGATACAATAAAGAAGATCTATAGGTTTTGTGTATTTGGGTCTTAGGATCATTACATAAAAACTTAAAACATGAAATACAACATCTTTATTGAAAACTTCCTTTACATGACCACTAAATTCCCTTGTACATAGCATTGCATGGGATAACCTGAGGACATGCATAAGAAAAGGGTGAGCTATAAAGCCGAATAAGGGAGTACACATAGAATAACATGAGGAGTACAACACATGTTAGACAATAGGCATATCAATAGAGCATAAAAGAAAAATGAGCATAAAGCCATGATAAAGCAAGATAATCATAACATGGAAATGTGGCAACAACACTTAACATGGAAATAGCATGAGCCAAGGCTCATTGCACATAGATCATGAATAAATCCTCATTGAACATAAAGCACAAGTAAAACCTCATTTAAATTGAATTAGCATGAGTCAACACTCATTGCACATGATGTATCATGATACTATACTTTACCCAATGCATTGGAGTGCTATAAGGGAACACCCTTCTTAAATATTTCATTTCATGCATAAGTGTGCCACATGGATCATAAAACATGGATTCATAAAAAATAATAATTTATTCCAAGATAAAGGAATGTGGAATTCAGAAATGAAACTTTGTAATCAACAAGTAAATGTGCATGAAGGTGGATACCCTTTATGGAGAAATGGGCATGGTATCCACTACACAATGGCATTGGCTTAGAAAATTGGTGCGATTTCGGCAGCGTAACGGCGTCACATAAGAATTCATAAAAAAATGGCTGATGAGAGAGAAAGGGGTTCCTCATCATATTTAGATGTAATGGAAAGTAAGGAGGTTATATATATACATGTCCCAATAATTGTAATGAAATTTAGATTCATGATACAAAATTGTTGCTTGAATGTAAAAGAAGAGAGAGAAGTTCCTTTCGGAATTTTGGCATAGTAACAGGTGTACATGGGAGGCATTTAATGATAGAGAAAGGGGTATCCCATCATTCAAAAAATAATATGGGAGTATGGGGGATGTGGTAAAAAAGACCCAAACATTCATAATTTAAATTAAAAGGGCAATAAAACTTAAAGAAAATTGACAAAAATGAGAAAGGAAGAAAAAACCCTTACTTGGAAGTGTGCTTCCAAAGGATAGAGAGAGGATTGTGAGAGACTTATTGGGAGCTTGGGGAACCTTGGAAGGATTATAGAGAGATTAGGGAAGAGGTTGGAAGAACTCCAAGGGATTCGAGTGAGGAGGAAGTGGGAGCTTGGGTGGGTTTATATAGGAAAGGTGAGGGAATTCTTTATTATTTAGGTTTGGGTCCCCTTACATTAAATTAATCCAAACCACAAAACATAACATGGTTTTTGCCAATGGTTTTTGGAAAAGGGAATATGAAAAAAAATATTTTATAAGGCCAAAGTCCCAACTTCTTAAAATATTAGGGTTGATTATGTGGAGGTGAGTCACACTCCCATGGAAATTAATTTAAAAAGGCAAGGTGTTGAATATGTCTTGAGGGGTCCATTAATGCTTTGAAAAGTAAGTCAAACAAACCCAAAATCACATTATTTTAATGGTAGAACATATATTGGCCGAACATAAAGATTATAGTATTTTATTACATCACTATTAGGTCATTGTGATGTCATAAAACACATTATATATTTAAACGGTATTTAATTTTTACCCAAAAATTTGACTGTCTCAGAAAATTATGAAAAATTCACCGTTGGATAATTTCGAAGTCCTGATTCTCGAAATGACATTTATTTTATCTAAATAATTTTCTAAATATGTTAATTTTCACTTTTAAAATAAAAACCGACATTTATAAAAAATTCACGGGTTTTGACAGAAATGGATTTTAAATCTTAATAAAAAATTTTAATTGCATTCATAAAATTATATGATCATTTATATTTAATAAAAATTAATTTAATAATAATAATAATATTACTTTATTAAAATATTATTTAATTCAAAAATCCTTTAATTTAATAATATAGATTTCTGAATTAAATAATAACTAAAAACACCATTTGTACATTAAAAACTATTTACAACGTATCAAAAATGACTAGAAATTATATTCATTTTTATATACAGAAAATAATGTTCATGAAAATAGTACTACTTATTTGTTACATAACCCCTTAAAACAGCCGAATAAGACCTAAGGGTAAAGTGTGCGATGGTGACAGACTCTTGGGGTGGCTCAGATAATATCGTTCAAGTGGTAATTTCAATCAACTTCCACTTTTCCCGTAGACGGTCACGTTCGAGCTTGACATGATGATGCTTAGCTTGGGCTTAGTCAAGGGAGAATCCCAAAGACACCACCTCATTTCTGAGGTCTGACAATTGGGCTTCGTATAAGGAAATTCTACTGGATGAGGCCATCGCTTCCTTTGTCTGAGTAAATTGGATTTGTTAAAGTTTGATATTTATACTAATCATGTGATCACTGTTCAACAACTATATTAGCAACGGTAAAAATTCTTAACATAAAACCAAAGAATTTGACATTTTATATAAACATAAAGAGACATTTAATTAGGTTAAGAGGGATTTCCATTAATGAAACTTTGGGTCATTACAATATTCCCCCCTTAAGAAATTTCTCCCTCGAAGTTTTCCTTTTCCCGCACTAAAACAAATGTGGGTAACTCAGATTTATCGCATCCTCCAATTCCCAAGTCGCTTCTTCAAACTTGTGGTTTCTCCACAACACCTTGACGAGGGGCATTGTCTTATTTCGTAGAACTTTTTCTCTACGATCTAAGATCTTCATTGGTTGCTCCTCATAAGAAAGATCATCTTCCAATTGCACCACCTCAGAAGAGAGTACATGTGAAGGGTCCGGTATGTACTTTCTTAAGAGGGATACATGAAAGAAATCATGTACTTTGGCCATGGCAGATGGAAGTGCTAGTCGATAGGCCACAACCCCGACATGATCAAGAATCTTGAAGGGGTCGATGTAACTTGGACTTAACTTCCATTTACTTCCAAACCTCATGACCTTCTTCCACAGAGATATGCGTAGAAACACCATGTCTCCAACTTTAAACTCAAGGTCTCATCGACGATTATCTGCATAACTCTTTTGTCGACTTTGGGCTGCCTTGATATGCTGCTGAATGTTTTTCAACTTCTCCACCATTTCTTTGACCATTTCTGGTCCAAGCAGCTTACGTTCACTGACCTCATCCCAACATGCTAGTGTTCTGCACCTTTTCCCATACATGGCTTCATATGGTGCCATTTGGATGCTTGAGTGGAAACTATTGTTATAAGAGAACTCAACCAGAGGAAGATGTTGATCCCATCCTCTTTTCAATTCCATTGAGCACGCTCTCAACATATCCTCATGTGTTTGGATAGTCCGCTCGGATTGGCCATCCATTTGAGGATGATAGGCTGTACTGAAGTTCAGTTCGGTATTCAGAGCATGTTGAAGACTCTTCCAAAACATAGAGGTGAATCTTGGATCTCATTCGGACACAATAGGTAGTGGTACTCCATGAAACCTTACCACTTCCCTGATATATATCCATTCCATTTGACCCAAAGAGAAATCATCCTGAATAGCAGTGAAGTGTGTAATCTTTGTAAGATGATCCACAACAACCCAGATTGCATTGTTGCCTTTGGATGTCCTTGGAAGTCCGGTGAAAAAGTCCACGGTGATGTTCTCCCATTTCCATTCTGGTATGGGAAATGGTTGCATCATCCCCTTAGAATTCTGCCTCTATACCTTCACATGCTGACACACCATGAAATTTGATGTATATTCAGCAATCTCCGTCTTCATATTATCCCACCAAACGTTTTCTCAGTGGTCTCAATACATCTTTGTGCTCCCTGGGTGAATAGAGAAATTTGAACTATGTGCATTATCAAAAAGTTCCTTCTTCAGCTCCGGACTTGATGGAACACATAGTCTTTTCACAAACCACACAATTCCTTCTTCCTTAATATTAAACTCTGAGGATTTCCCCTTTTTGATAGATTCCACTTTTCCTTGAATTCCCACATCATCCTTTTTAGCATCCTTTAACCATTCCAAAGGAGATGGTTGAGCAATAATTTGTTAAAGGATTGATGATGTTCCCTTCTCTATGATTCCCATTTCCATCTTCATCAAGTCTAAGAATATTGGATCCTTATCAATTCTCATCATTGATAGAAATGCTAGGTCCTTTCTACTTAGGGCATCTACCAACTTTTTCACTTTCCCAGGGTGGTAATGTATTGAATAGTCATAATCCTTGAGGAGTTCTATCCATCTTCTCTGGTGCATATTAATCTCTTTCTGTGTGAATATATATTTAAGACTCATGTGGTCAGTATATATCTCACATTTCTCTCCATAGAGGTAATGCTGCCAGATTTTCAAGGCAAATATCACTGCCGCCAACTCCAGATCATGCATTGGATAGTTTCTCTCATGGATTTTCAACTGCCTTGAGGTATAGGATATAACTTTATCATTCTGCATCAGCACACAGCCTAATCCCTTCTTTTAAGCATCACTAAAAACAACAAAAAGTTCCCCACTTGTGGGTAAAGTGTGCACAAACTCAATGATAAGCCTCCTTTTCAACTCCTTGAAGCTTTCATTGCATTCATCACTCCAAGGAAACTTTACTCCCTTTCGATTTAGCTTGGTAAGAGGGTTGGACAATCGTTAGAAATATCTCACAAATCGTCGATAATATCCAGCTAACCCTAAGAAGCTATGGATATCCGTTACCTATGTTGGCCTCAGATATCCCTCAATTGCATCTGTTTTGGAGGGGTCCACTGATATCCCATTGATTGTGATGATATGGCCCAAGAATGAGACCTCCTTCAACTAGAACTCACACTTGCTGTACTTTTCATAGAGCTTCTCCTTGCGCAAAGTCTCTAGTATAGTTTTTAAATGCTCCTCATGATCCTCCTTGGTCTTGGAGTATATTAGAATATCATCTATAAAAACTACCACAAATTTGTCAAGGTAATCTCTAAAGAATCTATTCATCAAGTCCATGAATATTTCTGGAGCAATGGTGAGTCCGAAAGTCATTACTATGAATTCATAGTGCCCGTACCTTGTACGAAAAGAAGTCTGGGGGACATCTTCCTTCTTTACCCTTACTTGATAATATCCTGACCGCAAATCCACCTTGGAGAAGTATTGTGCTCCACGCAGCTGATCAATCAAGTCATCGATTCTTGGGAGAGGATACTTGTTCTTTATCGTGATTTTGTTAAGTTCATGATAATCGATGCAAAGCTGCATTGACCCATCCTTCTTCCTGATGAAGAGGACTGGTGCACCCCATGGCGAAGCACTTGGGAGTATAAACCCTTCATCCAGATTCTCCTGTAGTTGTTTCTTCAGCTCTTCAATCTCTACAATATCCATTCTATATGGAGTCTTGGATATTAGTAGCGCCCCAGGTATAAGTTCAATTAAGAACTCAACATCTCTTCTTGGAGGAAGACTAGGTAGTTCTTCGTGAAACACTTCAGGAAATTCCCTCACAATAGGCATTTCTTCAAGGATTGTTTCTTCCTTAGACTTAATCATATGAGCCAGATATGCATGCTCATAAGGCAGTAATATCAATGCTTGAGATGATGGAGCTAAAGGAGACTCATCTTCCTCCGGACACTTGTAAAGAATCGGGGGTCGATTCTCCATATGGAGTGTGATTTACCTCTCCCGAAAATTTATGTTGGCTCTATATAAGGTAAGCCAATCCATGCCAGGAATTGCATCAAATTCCACCAGAGGGAGTATGGAAAGGTTTGCCAAGAAATTCAATCCACAGACTATAATAGGGGAGGACTTATATTCATGGGATCCAATTATTGCCCCATTTTACGTACTCACCGACATATTTACTTCCATGATTTGTGGGGGTGCTGGGATTGTTCTAATAAACATTCGAGATATAAAAGAATGTGTAGAACCTAAATCAAAAAGTATGTTCTCTATTCTTGAATTAATAACTAGCGTACCTATCACCACTTCATTGTCGGGGTTCACTTTGGCAGAATTGATGGAAAAATCTCTTCCTTGCTGCCTTGGAGGTTGTTGGTTGTCTCTGAAAACCCTTGGATTAGGGAACTGATTTGCAAAATGACCCGGTTCTTTGAATTTGTAGCATTGAACAAGGCATTGAGGTTTGAACGGAGCTTTCCTCTATTCTATCGCAGCCGTGGGTCCTTATTGCCAACAGTTAAGTGCTAGGTTCCCTTATCTTCCATACCCAAAGCATTTTCTTGTCCCCTTAAGGCAATTTCCAAGGTGCTTCTTTTCGCACTTTTGGAAAGTGGGGTGCTGGATCTTGTTAGCATCGTTGGATTTATCCATCGGACCACCATCATTGAATTCCACCTTATGCTTCTTGTCCCCATGATACCCCTATGATTCCCCTATCTCCATTTAGACCTTGAGGGAACATCAGACAATTTCCTTATAGCTGTCAAAGTCACGGATCGCTAATGCTTTCGGTAAGCTAGGATTCAGCCCACCAAAGAAGCGATCAACCTTGAATTTGGGGGTAACGATAAAGCCGTAAGCGTATCGCACAAGCCTTGTGAAGTTTTCCTCGTACGCTCCAAAATATTCTTCAACTTTTTTCTTGAGGAAAAGGAAGTCCCTTTCCATCTTAAGCCGGAGGGTGCACAGACAATATTTATCGAAAAACATCTTCTGGAAATCCTTCCATTCCCACGCCTCGATCTCCTCCTCAGGCTTCGTATTTTTGATCAATTTCCACCATCGATCAGCTTTACCCTCCATATGATAAGCCGCCAGGAGAACCTTCTCTTGTTCGGAACATTGGAGGATGGAGAATATCTTTTCAATGGAGTTTATCCATTATTTAGCGATCGTGGGATCAGATGATCCACTAAAAGTAGGAGGCCATTGTCTCATGAAGCTCTCGATAGCAACTTTTTCTTTCTTAGGGGGGGTTGAACATTGATCTTGACCCATGTTTCTATTCAAAACTTGATTTAGATGATAGAGAAGCGTGAAAAAGTTTGTGATTCCCGCTCCCATTGGATTGGGCATCTCATTAGTACAATCCTCACACTGATCTTCACAACGGTTGTTAGCCCGAGTCCTCCTATTACCAGAAATTGGCTGGAATAAAAGGAAATTTAGGGGTAACACATAAAGGGTAATCCAAAGACAAAAGTTGATGACTTATAAATAAACTTTTATTTCCTTACTCAAGAGTATATAGGATTCAATCTAGGATTTTCATGATCTGCTTTCTAACATATATTCGTAGGGAAATTTTTTAATTGCCTTAATAAGGGTTCATACTAAGCTTTTGAATTTATCAAAACACATCCCCTAGGATTGTCGTAACCAAGAGTGCAGCAAGGCCCATTGTCTTCCACTAGTTCCCATTCGAGTCTAGCTCAAAGCGGTGTTTTCAGGTTTTACCCCTAGGATACATCTGTGCCAGAGCCGCCTCTACCTGCACGTATCCAGACAGGGATGTATTTTTTTGATAAACCACTTAATCAGTACTTACCAAAACTTAGGGATGTTTTTATTATACATAGTCTTGTATCTAAGGCTTTACTAGGGTTTCCTAATCTCAAAAAATAACTAAACCTATCCTCTGATACCAACTATGAAAACCCTGCTTTTATTACAAACTTAAACATGATTTATTACATAAAACATCACTTGATACAACAAATAAGATCAAGAGGTTTAGTGTCTTTGGAGCTTAGGATCATTACATAAAAACTTAAAATATTAAATACAACATCTTTATTAAAAACTTCCTTTACATGACCACTACATTCCCTCGTACTTAGCATTGCATGAGATAACCTGAGGACATGTATAAGAAAATGGTGAGCTATAAATCCTAGTAAGGGAGTACACATAGAATAAAATTAGGAGTACAACACATGTTAGACAATAGGCATATCAATAGAGAATAAAATAAACATGATCATAAATGCATGATAAGGCATGATAATCATAACATGGAAATGTGGCAACAACACTTAACATGGAATTAGCATGAGCCAAGGCTCAGTGCACATAGAGCATGAGTAAATCCTCATTGCACATAAATCACGAGTAAACCCTCGTTGCACTTGAATTAGCATGAGTCAAAACTCATTTCACATGATGTATCATGATACTATACTTTACCCAATGCATTGGAGTGATATAAGGATGCACCCTTCTTAAATATTTCATTTCATGCATAAGTGTGCCACATGGATCATAAAACATTGATTCATAAAACATAATCATTTATTACATGATATAGGAATGTGGAATTCATACATGAAACTTTGTAATCAATAAGTAATGGTGCATAAAGGTGTATACCCTTTATGGAGAAATGGGCATGGTATCCACTACACAATGGCATTGGCTTAGAAAATCGGTGCCATTTCGGCAGCGTAACGACATGACATAAGAATTCATAAAAAAATGGTTGATGAGAGAGAAAGGGGTTATTCATAATATTTACATGTAATGGACAGTAAGGATGTCATATAGATACATTTACCAACAATTTTAATGGAATTTAGATTCATGATACAAAATTATTGCTTGAATGTAAAATAAGAGAGAGAAGTTCCTTTCAGAATTTCGGCATAGTAACGGGTGTACTAGGGAGGAATTTAATGAGAGATAAAGGGTTCTCCTATTATTAAAACAATAAGAGGGGAGTATGGGGGAGGTTTGAAACCATACCCCAACATTCATAATTTAAATTAAAAGGGAAATACAACTTAAAGAAAATTGACAAAAATGAGAAAGGAAGAAAAAACCCTTACTTGGAAGTGTGCTTCCAAAGGATAGAGAGAGGCTTTTGAGAGGATTATTGGGAGCTTGGGGCACCTTTAAAGGATTATAGAGAGATTAGGGAAGAGGTTGGATGAAATAAAATGGCTTTGAGTGAGGAGGAAGTGGGAGCTTGGGTGGGTTTATATAGGAAAGGTGAGGGAATTCTTTATTATTTAGGTTTGGGTCCCCTTACATTAAATTAATCCAAATCAAAAACCATCCCATGGTTTTTGCCCATGTGTTTTGGAAAAGGGAAGAGGAAAAAAATATTTTATAAGGACAAATTCCAAACTTCTTAAAATATTAGGGTTGCTTATGTGGAGGTTAGTCACACTCCCATGGAAATTAATTTAAAAAGGCAAGGTGTTGAATATGTCTTGAGGGGTCCATTAATACTTTGAAAAGTAAGTTAAACAAACCCAAAATCACATTATTTTAATGGTAAAACATATATTGTCCGAACATAAAGATTATAGTATTTTATTACATCACTATTGGGACATTATGATGTCATAAAACACATTATATATTTAAACGGTATTTAATTTTTACCCAAAAATTTGACTGTCTCAGAAAATTATGAAAAATTCACCGTTGGATAATTTCAACGTCCTGATTCCAGAAATGACATTTATTTTATCTAAATAATTTTCTAAATATGTTAATTTTCACTTTTAAAATAAAAACCGACATTTATAAAAAATTCACGGGTTTTGACAGAAATGGCTTTCAAACTTTAATAAAAAAATTTAATTTCATTCATAAAATTATAAGATCATTTATATTTAATAAAAATTAATTTAATAATAATAATATTATATTATTAAAAAATTATTTAATTCAAAAATACCTTAATTTAATAAAATAGATTTCTTAATTGAATAATAACTAAAAACACAATTTGTACTTTAAAAACTATTTACAATGTATCAAAAATGACTATAAATTATATTCATTTTTATGTACAGAAAATAATGTACATGAACATAGTACTACTTATTTGTTACATAACCCCTTAAAATAGCCACATAAGACCTAAGGGTAAGGTGTGAGATGGTGACAGACTCTTGGGGTGGCTCAGATAACATCGCTCGAGTGGTAATTTCAATCAATTTCCACTTTTCCCGTAGACGGTCACGTTCGAGCTTGACATGATGAAGCTTAGATTGGGCTTGGTCAAGGGTGAAGACCAAAGATTCCACCTCTTTTCCGAGCTCCGAGAAATGGGCTTCGTATGGGGAAATTCTACTGGATGAGGCCATCGCTTCCTTTGTCTGAGTAAATCGGATTTGTTAAAGTCCTATATTTATACTAATTATGTGATCACTGTTCAACAACTATATTAGTAATGGTAAAAATTCTTAACATAAAACCAAATAAGTTGACATTTTATATAAACATAAAGAGACATTTAATTATATCATGAGGTATTTCCATTAATGAAACTTTGGGTCGTTACATGCTCTATGATCTTATGTTCTAGTAGTGGGATCTAGAAGTACAGACTAAATTAGATCAAGGCCTTTGTTATGATGATTTTGAAAAATTGTTTAATAAACAGTTCTATCCTCATATGTTTAGGATCCAATGAATGATATAATTCTTCAGCCTAAAGTAAGAAAATCTCTCTGTCATAGAGTATTCAGATTAATTAATTAATTTAGTGCACTTTGCAACAGAAGTTGTGGCTAGTGAATCCTTGAAGGCACACATCTTTGAATCAGGGAAAAGAAGGAGATTCGATCAAATATTATAGTTCCCTATATTATAGATTATACAAAGATGATGAAGATAGAGATATTGGATAAAAATTATATCTTAGAAGCTATGAGAGGAGGAAGTATGATGATACCTATTAGAAATAGTGGGAACTCGAATGATAGAAGAAAGAAGAAGAGGGACACCTATTTCCATGGTGGGAGCAGGACACAAAATCTGATGGTGGGATTAGTGAACCTTCCTCCATGACCCAAGAGAAAAGAGGGATGTTCTCAATATGGTTTGTTTTATCACAAGAAGAAAGAGTGTAATGCACATCCTAAAGCATGCCATAACTGAAAGAAGAGGGGGAATCTTCAGTGGCATTGTCACAATGCTCCAAGTACATGTGCTCAAGACACTTCTCAGATGTTGTAATCAGTGTATGCTTTGATAGGATGATTCCAAAAGAGTTAGACTTTTCAATAGAACATGGATGGCTATGGTGAATCTAGGAACACCATGACTCCTCAACAAGGGAAATATCAGAAAATCAATAAGGAGAAAAGTGAAACAATGAAGTAGTTGTATGGTGCTGAGATGAAGTGGGACTTCTCAGTGTTGGAGATAAATATATTTGATATAATCCTGGGTATGTATTGGTTGATAACATTCAAACTCACATCAACTATTATAGCATAATGGTTAGTTTCACAATCGAGGAAGGAATCTAGCATATCCTTAGAGGGAAAAGAGTTGTAAATACATGTTCAATAGGTTTATTGCAACCATCATTGGGAATGATCTCTTACAAATTGGAGGTTTTGACTTTGGCATCAATGGAAGAGATCGAGTATAACAATTTTTTAGTAGTTGTGGATATATTTCTATATTTCTTTCCCAATAACTTCTCAGGGTTACCACCTATAAAGAAATTAGAGTTTATGATTGATCTCCTTCCTAGGACCAGTCCTATTTCCTTTCCGTCTTATAGGATGGAACCAATAGAATTATGGTAATTGAAATTGCAGTTAAAAGATTTTGAAATCAAAGGTTTCATTCAGCCAAGTACGTCTCTTTGGGCAACATTAGTCTTTTTTGTGAAGAAATCAGATGGAACTCAAAGCATATGTGTGGGTTATTGTAAACATAACTGTAATAACCTAGATCTTCTTTTAAGGTATGTTTTTCCTTTCAGGTTGTTTTTGGGAAAAAGAGGAAAATATGGAAATTTTCCAAGTACACACCGTGTAATTTATAAGTATATGCCGTGTAATTTGATGCTGCTTGAGGCCGTGTACTGGCCGTGTCATGGCCACACACACAGCTATGTATGGGTGACATAGAGGCTGCATAAAGCGGAGTATGAAAAAGCCTAGTACACGCTGTGTAATCCAAAATTACACTCCATGTACTCTTTTTTTTCATTAAACACACCGGGGTCGCGTCTTAACCCTAGAACTATCTTCTTCTAGGCGTTCTTCAACCGGGAGAGACTATACAACCGTGAACCTTATCCAAACTCCTGAGCCTTTTTCTGTTCACCAAATAAACTGCTGTCAATCACGTTGGAATCGCAACGGCAAGCTCTTCCTTCTCCTAGAGCTTCGTTTTCCAATTCCTCCTTTTTCTCAAGTTATCATGGGTTGAAAGTTTTAGACATTTTCATATATCTACAACATTCCAAAGAAAATCAAGCTTCAAGGTTCGAGTATATCGATCCACTAACATCGAGGTATGTGGTTTCTTCCTTTCTATAGAAAGTCTCTGAGTATTTTGTGCAAATTCCACCAATACCCTTGAACGGGGTATTGCGGGTTTTTGGTTTTTACCTTGTTGTTTTCCTGATTTTCTTATATGTCTATTTAGAGGACTTTTCTTGTGAATAGGTTAACTTTAATGTGCTTTGGATGTTTTTCCCATGCATGTTTGGCCTGTTTATGACCATTTGGTCTAGTTTCGCCTGTTAGGATTTTTCCATTTCCATGCCTAGTTTGTAGGATGGTGTGACTATTCTTCCATGCTGAGATGCTGTAGAATTATAGCCAAGTAGTTCTTGAGGATACATTGGATATTATGCGATGTGATACTTGCTGACTTTATACAGGGTTGTGAGAACCTAGTGTAGTAGACCATAGGGAGAATGAACATAAGGGCTTCTCTAGAGTGTCTTTAATTTTTGATGTGAGACCACATGGGGAATTTATGTTGAGTGCTTCCTCAGAGTGTCTGTAGTTCCTAGACGTGGGCAATAGGGGGAATGAGATGTTGAGTGCTTCCCCAGAGCGCCTTTAGTAAGATACGAGACTATAGGGGGAATTGACAGTAAGTGATTTCCCTGAGAGTCTATTCTTCTTAGCTGAACCAAAGGGTTGAGACTGTGTGTTCCTCCCAGAGGGCTTCTAGTACTTGTAGGTTGAACCATAAGGGTTAGGCTGTGAGAAATAACCAGAGGTTACCTGTTTGTTCTTCTTTCTTGAGTGACTGCTTTCTTGTTTGTAAATTATATGCTAGAACTGTGGATCATTTGTTGTTGAGTAGTTCCTGTTACTGTTTACTGTTTAATGCATTTTTACCTGCCATATATTCACTGACTGTTAGGAATAGATCTTTGGGTGGTTTCCTATAGGGAATTTGTCTCACACCCTGTTTGGGTCATGATTTTGGGCCCAAAAAGATTATATTGTTATAGGTATAGATAAGGTAAAACTCCCTTATACTTCAGGTCCTTGATTGCACTGGAGCTGAAGAGCATGGGACCAAGATGAGGCTTGTGAAGTTGAGGAGTTTTATTATCTTTTTTTATTTTGTACTTTGTTTTAGTACTTTATTCATTATTGTGACTTGTTTGGATACTTTCCTAGAAATATATGTATCATGAATCATTTCTATATATATGTTCTCTTGGTGTTTATCATATTTAGCCTACCGCTGTTCACTTGTGTATAGATTGTTTACTGCTTCTATTATTGTTTATTATTTCTCTTTTCCGCTGTGTACTCTGCCAATGATGGCATAGTTTCCCCACTATCACACCCAAGGCCCTCGCTGCTAGTCGGCAGCCTCCGGCGTTTGTGGAAATGCGCTTGAGGCCATGTGACCAACCCGGTATGGGGTGCCATTGGGTGGCTTCTGAAACTGGAAGTGTTATCAAAGGGTTTCTTTTCTCCTGACTTACTGTTTGGAGACTATATCCAAGGATGTGACAGAATATGAACTTGGAAATGAGATATGCCTGGGAGTATGTAACGCCCCGACCCCAGCTACCCAGAGTCAGTGCATTACATCGTAACATTGGCATGATCACAAAAGATCATGTCTCGAAAGACCGATTAGTTTAGTAGCCTTGGAAACACTAGATACATTCATAAATGTTACATTACATCATAAAGTGAAAAACTAATAACAAAGTCTTCATAGTCCACACTCATATCCTCTTCTGACTATCCCTGCAGGTCATTCATAAAATACCTCTTCACATCCTGGAAAATATTAAAGCATATACTGGGGTGAGCTTAGATTCTCAGTAAGGATAACAATATTGCGGAATCTTTCATAAATAAACATTAACATTTAAGGAAATGTATAACTAAAACAAAAGCCTTTTAAACATGAACTTAAACATAATATGGCAAAAGTAAAATGAGATAATTCCATTTACTTATTCACATGGGTATTCTACTGGTCGAATAATCACATGCAATATCAATAACCACTTTCATAATGATGGAATGCATAATTCCAGACATTCTGAAACATTTTGTCAAGGCCTCGGCCAAGACGTCTAAAATGATTAAGGCCTCGGCCAAAACCATAAATCAAATTGGGAAAGGGCCTTGGCCAATTCCACATCTAGTTGTCTCATGAGACCTACCGATGAATCGAGGAGCTATACCGGGCTCAACCCGTCACTTATTAAGTCCAATGCATTCCTCATATGAATAGGTTTAAACATATCATAAACCATAACATAATCGTATCACATAAAACATGGATAAAAAAAACATAAAATTTCCACATTTCAGTCACAAGATATCAATACAACACATTGATATAATAAAAATGCTTCCAAAACCATTTTCAATACCAGAATAAAAGAATGTTAAAACTTTGTATTTATTTTTCATTAATAAAACGTGATGGCTTGTAGAGGAAGCCGAAACTCAAATAATGGTCACGGTGGTGGAGAAGTCGTTGTCGCCGCATATGTATGGAAAGAAAAACATTCCATTTTTTTCTTTTAGTAAAACGCTTCGTATAAAAAAGATTCCTTTTGAATAATGTAAACGTCAAAGGGGTTTATACACCGTATAAAAGAAAGTTTTGTATAAAACCAAATATGCCTCAATGAAAGGGGATTGAGATGAAGTCCTTAAAAAGATCATTTTTAAAATAAAATAGATCTATTATGTGTATTCACTATAGATACACATAATGAATGTAAAAATACAAAATAGGACATAATAATATCATGACATAATTTTACAGTAGGAGATTAACCCAAAGAATGGAAGTTGGGTTAAGAAATTCCCTTACCTCGTGTCTGACTTGACTCAACCGTTCTTTAACCACCTGAATAATAAACTAGAGTTAATATCTACCTTATTAAGAACCATTTTCAATTTCATTATCCTTTTTATATCACTTATTACAATGTTATGAAAATTATGTAATTATTTAAGTTAATAACGGTCGTTTTGTTGATCTTTGGTACTTGAGTCAACAATAAACTTCTTATAATTACAAGTTGTTCATGTGGTGAAATATACATTATATCCAGAATTATATTCATGATGTATTTATCATATATAATATATATATATTCAGTATATACATGCATTTATAATATTACATAACATTTAGAGGTAAGAAATGAAATGCACCATTCATGGAGACGGTAAGCCGTACGTACGCATGAACCCTACTTTCATTTATATTTCATATTTAATGGAATGATGTTATAATTGTATAAAGTTATAATATAATTCAATTATTATATAATGTATAATACCATTTATTCCGTCTTTTATACATCCCACTTATGGCATTAACGATTCAAATCACTTTGAGGGGGCTGTAGTCCGCACTTCCTAAAATGAAATTATCGCATTTACACATAATGGAAATCATAAACTATGCAATAAATGAAAAATACAGAAGCATAAGGAAGACATAAAAATAATATATATATCATATATGAAAATAGTGTCATCAAAATGGCCACCATTAGAGGTGTTAAAGGAATATTGAACAATCATTGTTTCGTGAGGCAGTATTTCGCCACCCACAGAAACAGTATGTTCTTTAACCATTACACGAAGGTGTGTATAAGTTTAAACCAAATCATTATCACAAAAACATACTAGTATATTGTAGATACTGGTTTTGTTACAAAAGAAATGAATAAAAAGAGTTTAAGGGTTTGGAGAAGCAAAATAAAACAAAACAACATTAGAGAAGACATTACCTTAAAATCGGGTAACTCTTTTTGATTTGAGCAAAAGGCTTCCTTGGGAAGAGTTCTGCCCAAAGTTAGGCTTCTAGGAGTAAGGGAGGAATGTGGAGAGAGTAATTTGGAAGAGGTTGGCCGAGCCAATTGTCTTGGAAGGTGTGAATAAGGTGGTAGTGATGGGGGCCTTTTATAAGAGTAGAGGAGGGGCACTCTTGTAAAGTAAAGAAAAGTCACTTTATTATAAAATGAGTTTCGGATTTTATAGGTCCCACAATTCTATAATTAGAGGATAAGGTGATAAGGGTTCTAAATCTACCCATCCAATAGGCTTTGGACAAGTGTAAGCCTTGTATTTTACATTATCTTTTCATTTTATTTAAATCGTTAATTAATGAGGTAATCGCTGCATCATCATGGTGTCATAAATAATTTAATTTATGTAATGTATAAAAATTATAAAACAAATACTATGATGTAGGAAATCTTTTTATCTTTCCAATGACTATTTATAGTCAAAAATATGACTTGTATAACCCCATGTAAAAATTGTTTTAGTATAACATTTCATGTTTGTGTCATTTTTTACTTTAACATTAAATAAAAGGTATTTATGTCATTTTCCAACTAAAGTGGCTCCATGGGGTCCCCAAGTTGACCCATGGATTTTCTTGGTCGTCCATGGCACATAAAATGAGGGTAGGACATGTGTTAAGCTTATCTCATACTATTAAAACATTATTTTTACCTTAAACTACACTAATTACCTCTAATCGTGATTAAGAACTTAAAAGTTACTATTCACCAAAAATTATTTTATTCTCATTGAACCAAATTTTACTTCTTAATGACAAGCATGTATGTTGGATTTTTGAAATTCAAAACATAGAAGTGGTAAAATTTCATTTAAACGAAAAATCAGTTTTTATAAGTACCACTTAGTGGTTTCAATATTCATCAAAAATTGATGTTTTTCAGAAAAATCCCATAAATTCACCCTAAGCTATATTTAATATTCCGATTTCAAAAATGATGTCTATTTTACAAAATTCCAAACATATAAGTTGCATTAATTAATTTTATAATTAATTCCCGCTGTCACAACAAATAGCGTGTTTTTAAGAAACAATTTATATCAAAAGATTGACAATTGTTTATGTCCAATTTCAATGTTAAATTAATTATAATGACCACCATTGGATAAAATGGTAAAAATATATTATAATTATACTTTAAAACCACTAAATATTATAATTTATCATTATAAATTATTTTGATTAAAAAAGTTGTTTTATGTATTTTTCACTATTCATAAAAAAATTGAAAGTTCTCAGAAAATTACAAAAAACTCAACTTAGGATAATTTCGATATTCCGAATACAAAAATGAAGTCCATTTTGAAATATAAAATTTATATAATTTCAAAAAGTGGGTATTACTATTCATAACAGCTACTTTGATTAGTTACAGTGTGTTAGAACTCGAAGTTGCGTACAATGCAAGCTATTGCATTATTGAATGAGAAGCGTATCATAGAAGCTCGGGGTGTTACATTCTCCCCTCCTTCAATAAATTGCGTCCTCGCAATTTGAAATCTTTCTTTGAAAATAAAAGGTTGAAAAGAGAAAATACCTTTGTAGAAAACCCACGTCAGAAATAAGGTTAATAAAAATATAACTTTAAAAGAATGAAAGATAAGTACAAAGGTCACCCGAGATAGACTATACTAGGATTATATGAAAATATAGATATGGAAGAAAAACAAACCATCATGGTCTGATGGAGAGTTGTAGAAAACTGGATTAGGAGAAATTTAACAATAAGAAAATCACAAACTTGTGATTGGTTAAACGGTCATTGAATCCCCAGTTGGAAAAGTTAACCGGAAACGTTTTTGTTTCAAGTTACCTTTTATAAAGTTGAGGAATTTATTTAGGAGATTTACTAAGAACGTAAGGGAATATACATACTTGTCATGTAGACTTTCATTCTTTAAATTTTTTTACCACAAACCCATCTTTCACTCTAAAAGGTAATAGAGCTCAAATATTAACACATACCATTTAGATTAGTAAAAATATTTTATAATAAACAGGGACTTCCTGTAGGCTAGTTGTAGGTCATAAAGGCCTATCGCAATATGGTTGTGGGTTCGATTCCTGCAGCTTTGTTCGAAGAGACGGGTTATTGCCCAACCTGAAGGTTGTCCTTTTTCTAAAACTATAATAATATTCCAAAAATAATATTCAGAAATGTTTTAACCTTAAACATTACTATCCAAGGATCAACATAATACATTCCAACCTTTATAGTTATCCAAAATACTTCTGTCCGACTCACAGTCCAAATTTTATGAGGAAGGTAAACATAATGAAGATCCCCTTTTTTTTCATGTAACAACACGTGAACACCTTCATCATGTATTCTTTTAAAACACTTAAAAATCCTGAATTACCATGATCCATTATTCCTTATAGAATACTAGATATACTCCTCCTGTCCAAAAATGTATACAAATCATCAATCAGTTTCAAGGAAAGAATATCCAATATAATTTATCCAAATCAATCATGTCTTATTCCAAAATCACTATCTCGGTATCAGAACCATATTATGGTTTTTCATTCTCTCAACCATATATTTTCCAGAAATTTAACCTACTATGGAGTCACTTTTCTTGGTTCCACACAATATCATGTCCTTGATGAAATAGTACTGCAGTACAATCCTTATATACTCCATAATTATTATAACCAGTACATCATTGATACAACACTCAAATTACAAAATTCTTTAATAACAACATAAGAACTATAATCATTCCTCCTCATCTGTGGTAGTATCATAACTTGATTATTATCCAATAACATCATTTGGGGAACACTCTGATGATTTGGACATTGGTTTGCGTAGTGTCCCCACTCCTTGCAGATGAAGCATTATACATTTGAAATTTTTTTCTTACCCTTGCAGTCACGCACTTTGTGTCCTTTTTCTCCACACATATAACAAACTCACATTCCCTTCAGGAAAGTTCCAAGTTGTTTCTTCCCACAGTTATCACATATTGGAAAATTATTCTTTTCCCTCATCCGTTTATCCATCATTCTCTCTTCCATACTTTTCTTCTCTTTCATCCCTTCAAATCCATAAGACTCAGAGAATTCTCTACTTATCTTATTAACACATGATACTATTTCTTCATATGTTGATAACACATGGGAGACTATTTCCCTTATAAATGCTGGCTTAATACCATGAAAGATATGATACTTCTTACTCTTTGGATCATACGTATTGATGGAGTTCACATTCCTTCTACTGGGCGCCATTTCTATACAATTCCATAAACTAGGTTAGTTTATGAATCAAAATACATAATAACAAACTTGAAAAAACTTAACATAAATTGAGCTATTTATGGATATAATCCATAATCATAAAAATGTTTTCTTTTACGAAGTATATACTCATAACCCTTCATAGTGGTTTGTAAAGAAAATGTGAATTATCCTTAGCATATCCCCCGGGAGTGTCGTAACCAAGAGTGCAGCAAGACCCGTTGTCGTGCACCAGTTCACGTTCGAGTCTAGCTCAAAGCGGTGTTTTCTGGTTTTACCCCTAGGTACATCTGTGCTAGAGCCGTCTCTACCTGATCGTATCCAGACAGGGATTTATTGCTTGGAAAACTCACAACAACTCTACAATACCAAAATTCTAGGAAGTTCTTCTATACTAATCCTCAAATTCTATCTTCGAGCTATGTGCTCTAATCAGAGTTTATCTAAATCTAGCTTCCAAGGTTAGTACTAAACTGCCTCTGATGCCAACTGTAACACCCCGACCCCAGCTACCCAGAGTCAGTGCATTACATCGTAACATTGGCATGATCACAAAAGATCAAGTCTCGAAATACCGATTAGTTTAGTAGCCTTGGAAACACTAGATACATTCATAAATGTTACATTACATCATAAAGTGAAAAACTAATAACAAAGTCTTCATAGTCCACACTCATATCCTCTTATGACTATCCCTGTAGGTCATTCATAAAATACTTCTTCACATCCTGGAAAATATTAAAACATTGAAAGGGGTGAGCTCTGATGCTCAGTAAGGATAACAATATTGCGGAAGCTTTCATAAATAAACATCAACATTTAAGTCAATGTATAACTAAAACAAAAGCCTTTTAAACATGAAATTCAACATAATATGGAAAAATTAAAATGAGATAATTCCATTTACTTATTCACATGGGTATTCTACTGGTCGAATAATCACTTGCAATATCAATAACCACTTTCATAATGATGGAATGCATAATGCCAGACATTCTGAAACATTTTGTCAAGGCCTCGGCCAAGACATCTAAAATGATTAAGGCCTCAGGAAAAACCATAAATCAAATTGGGAAAGGGCCTCAGCCAATTCCACATCTATTTGTCTCATGAGACCTACCGATGCATCGAGGAGCTATAGCGGGCTCCACCCGTCACTTATTAAGTCCAATGCATTCCTCATATGAATTGGTTTAAACATATCATAAACCATAACATAATCGTATCACATAAAACATGGATAAAGGAAACATAACATTGCCACATTTCAATCACAAGATATCAATACAACACATTGATATAATAAAAATGCTTTCAAAACCATTTTCAATACCAGATTAAAAGAAATTTAAAACTTTGTATTTATTTTTTATTAAAAAAACGTGATGGCTTGTAGAGGAAGCCGAAACTCAAATAATGGTCACGTCGGCGGAGAAGTCATTGTCACTGCATTTGTATGGAAATAAAAGCATTCCATTTTTTTCTTTTAGTAAAATGCTTCGTATAAAAAAGGTTCCTTTTGAATAATGTAAAAGTCAAAGGGGTTTATACACCGTATAAAAGAAAGTTGTGTATAAAACCAAATATGCCTCAATGAAAGGGGATTGAGACGAAGTCCTTAAAAAGATCATTTTTAAAATAAAATAGATCTATTATGTGTATTCACTATAGGTACACGTAATGAAAGTAAAAATACAAAATACGACATAATAATATCATGACATAATTTGAAAGTAGGAGATTAACCCAAAGAATGGATGTTGGGTTAAGAAATTCCCTTACCTCGTGTCCGACTTGACTCAACCGTTCTTTAACCTCCTGAATAATAAACTAGAGTTAATACCTTCCTTATTAAGAACCATTTTCAATTTTATTATCCTTTTTATATCACTTATTACAATGTTATGAACATTATGTAATTATTTAAGATAATAACGGTCGTTTTGTCGATCTTTGGTACTTGAGTCAACAATAAACTTCTTATAATTACAAGTTGTTCATGTGATGAAATATACATTATATACAGAATTATATTCATGATGTAGTTATCATATATAATATATATATATTTAGTATATACATGCATTTATAATATTACATAACATTTAGAGGTAAGAAATGAAATGCACCGTTCATGGAGACGGTAAGCCGTACGTACGCATGAACACTACTTTCATTTCTATTTCATATTTAATGGAATGATGTTATAATTGTATAAAGTTATAATATAATTCCATTATAATATAATTTATAATACCATTTAATCCATCCTTTATACATCCCACTTATGGCATTAACGATTCAAATCACTTTGAGGGGGCGGTAGTCCGCATTTCCTAAAATGAAATTATCACATTTACCCATAATGGAAATCATAAAGTATGCCATAAATGAGAAATAAAAAAGCATAAGGAAGACATAAAATAATATATATATCATATATGAAAATAGTGTCATCAAAATGGCCACCATTAGAGGTGTTAAAGGAATATTGAACAATCATTGTTTCGTGAGGCAGTATTTCGCCACCCACAGAAACAGTATGTTCTTTAACCATTTGACGAAGGTGTGTGTAAGTGTAAACCAAATCCTTATCATAACAACATCCTAGTATATTTTAGATACTGGTGTTGTTAAAAAATAAAGGAATAAAAAGAGTTTAAGGGGTTGGAGAAGCAAAATAAAACAAAACAACATTAGAGAAGACATTACCTTAAAATCGGGTAACTCTTTTTGATTTGAGCCAAAGGCTTCCTTGGGAAGAGTTCTGCCCAAAGTGAGGATTCTTGGAGTAAGGGAGGAAAGTGGAGAGAGTATTGTGGCAGAGGTTGGCCGAGCCAAATGGCTTGGAAGGTGTGAATAAGGTGGTAGTGGTGGGGGCCTTTTATAAGAGTAGAGGAGGGGCACTCTTGGAAAGTAAAGAAAAGTCACTTTATTATAAAATGAGTTTCGGATTTTAGAGGTCCCACACTTCTATAATTCTAGGATAAGGTGATAAGGGTTCGAAATCTACCCATCCAATAGGCTTTGGACAAGTGTAAGCCTTGGATTTTACATTATATTTTCATTTTATTTAAATCGTTAATTAATGAGGTAATCGCTGCATCATCATGGTGTCATAAATAATTTAATTTATTTAATGTCTAAAAATTATAAAAAAAATACTATGATGTAGGAAATCTTTTTATCTTTCCAATTACTATTTATAGTAAAAAAATATGACTTGTATAACCTCATGTAAAAATTGTTTTAGTAAAACATTTCATGTTTGTGTCATTTTTTACTTTAACATTAAATAAAAGATATTTATGTCATTTTCCAAATAAAGTGGATCCATGGGGTACCCAAGTTGACCAATGGATTTTCTTGGTCGTCCATGGAACATCCAATGAGGGTAGGACATGTGTTAAGCTCATCTCATACTATTAAAACATTATTTTTACCTTAAACTACACTAATTACCTATAATCGTGATTAAGAACTTAAAAGTTACTATTCACCAAAAATTATTTTAATCTCATTGAACCAAATTTTACTTCTTAATGACAACCATGTATGTTGGATTTTTGAAATTCAAAACATAGAAGTGGTAAAATTTCATTTAAACGAAAAATCAGTTTTTATAAGTACCACTTAGTGGTTTCACTATTCCTCAAAAATTGATGTTTTTCAGAAAAATCCCAAAACTTCACCCTAAGATATATTTGATATTCCAATTTCAAAAATGATGTCTATTTTACAAAATTCCAAACATATAAGTTGCATTAATTAATTTTATAATTAATTCCCGCTGTCACAACAAATAGCGTGTTTTTAAGAAACAATTTATATCAAAAGATTGACAATTGTTTATGTCTAATTTCAATGTTAAATTAATTATAATGACCACCATTGGATAAAATGGTAAAAATATATTATAATTATACTTTAAAACCACTAAATATTATAATTTATCATTATAAATTATTTTGATTAAAAAAGTTGTTTTAAGTATTTTTCACTATTCATAATAAAATTGAAAGTTCTCAGAAAATTACAAAAAACTCAACTTAGGATAATTTCAATATTCCGAATAAAAAAATGAAGTCCATTTTGAAATATAAAATTTATATAATTTCAAAAAGTGGGTATTACTATTCATAACAACTACTTTGATTAGTTGCGGTGTGTTAGAACTTGAAGTTGCGTATAATGCAAGCTATTGCATTATTGAATGAGAAGCGTATCATAGAAGCTCAGGGTGTTACAGAGTAGATAACCCGTGAACAGGAAAAAGCCATACTACCTCATTTATTACAATTTTACTGGTTTTCAATTTTACAGTTGATTTGATTTCACCGTTGGGTGATTCACATGGTTTGTGCTGTTACCGTTGTTGTTATTTCGGTTCTATTTCCATTGCAACCCGATGAGATGAGGGTATGCCATCACATGCATCATATAGGAACTTGTTAGAAATCACATTCCATGCATTCTTGCCATACCATATAAGGTGCATTAGTGATTTCATGTTGTTGTGATAGATGTTGTGTAGATTATGCATGCTGTTGTGATAAATGCTTTGATAGAATCCCTACTGTTTGATAGGGTATTTGTTTGTATTGTGATTTTCTTAGATGGACTCCAATCTTTGATTCTTTAGGTGTTATGGTCCCTCATGGACTAGAATTTGGTAGATCATTGACCTTTTTACTTTGTTTGTAACTTGTATAAGATGACAAATTTGATTCGCGGGGAGTATGGGCCCTCATGGATCAGAATTTGGCACCTTAACACTGGTTTTCTGTGTTTTCTGGGCTTCAGAGCAGTTTATGAGGCTACTATCTGGAAAAACCCCGAATAGATGGCATGTACTTTATGGTTACACACCGTGTAGTCTATAACCGTGTCACTGACTGTGCGAGCAGGGACATGGGGTTGTGAAAAATCTTGTAGGAACACGCCGTGTACTAGTTTAGGACACCGTGTAGTATGAAATAGGTACCCCGACCGTGTCATGAACAACACAGGTCATGTTATCTTTTTACATACACACCGTGTCTGAATTTTACACGTCGTGTCGTCTGATCTAGGTACATGGCCATGTCTTGAACAACACGGGTCAGTGTTACCCTTTCTCGTACACGCCATGTCCATCTGGAACACGCTGTGTAGTGTCATCCATGTGTCTGACTATGTCTCTAACAACACGGGCTAGGTAAGGCATGTCTAGTACATGCCATGTCTGCCATGAACATGTCGTGTAGTTTTTTCTTAGAGGAGCCGTGTGGATTAACTGTGTAGAAGGACTCAGGCAGGGAATATGATTCAAGTACATGCTGTGTGTTAGGACAAAACGCCGTGTATCTGGGTTGTTACATGACCAGTTTAGGTAGAAATACACTCCCATGTGAATTACCTAAGGGAACAAGCCGTGTAGGAAAATAACTCACCATGTAGTCATGTTTTGCATAACTTGAATTCCTTATTTTCCCTATTCCTTCTTGTGCCTTCAGTTTTTCACTCTTTGTTAATACTAAATCTAAGGTGTGCTTTTGACCTTTCAGAGCTATGACATCGAGATGTCCTCCGGTTGTCCATTAGTTGCAGGTCAGTGATCAGATGCCAGATATGGCTGATCAGGGACCTCCTAAAGATCCTCCTGTTGTGCCAGCCTTGGAACCATCGGTTATACCAGTTGTAGGGGTTGATATGCAGTTTAGGGAAGGCTTTTTGAGGATGATGCAGACCTTCCAGGGAGCTCCGCCTCCTACCTCGACTATGGCAGACTTGACATGGGTTTTCCAACAGCAGCATCCTCCCACCTTCTTAGGGGAAGGAGGACCGCAGGCTGCAGAGTCATGACTAGAAGCCATGATGACAATCTTCAAGCATCTGGAGATGCCTCCATAGAGGTGGGTCCAGCTTGATACCTATATTCTATGAGACATATCCAAGAGGTGTTGGGACATGATCTCACAGGCGGGTCATCAGTAAGATATGGCGTGGGAGGAGTTTCAGCATGTCTTTTATGACTACTTCTAACCGGAGACCCTGAGGGCCAACCGAACCTAGGAATTCATGAGCCTAGAGCAGGGTACTCTTTCTGTCATGGTGTACTCATCTAGTTTCACTGAGCTTCATCATTTCAGACCCCTCTAGGGCGGAGATGGTTTTTTCATGGCAAGGAAGTTTTAGGATGGTCTCAAATGGGAGATCCGCTCATAGGTGAATATATTCAGGCTGACTTTCATCGCTTCCATCGTCAACGAGGCACTGATTTTGGAGTGCAATCTAAGAGATTATAGAGTTGAGAGCCAGGGTGGTTCCACTAACAGAGTTAGTGCTCCACCAGCTGATACTAGGAAGCGCCGTAGGGAGTCTACGAGCGGTGATCCGGGGAAGCGAGACACATCTTCAGGTAGCTAGGTGGTATGATACCTATGTAGAAGAGCAGGGAATACGAGGACTCAGTGCTAGAGAGACCCCGTGGAGTGCCGATATTGCGGCAAGATGGGTCACCTCTAGCGCTTATGTTAGGTTTTATCACCATTAGCTGGTGAAAGAGGTTCATCCATGACTCCTCATACTGAAGTAGTGCCACCAGTAACTCACTAGTTTTTGAACTGGAGCTCTTCTAGCCTTTCAGGACGAGGTGGAGGTTGAGGACATGGTGGTCAATCACCGGTCTTTCAGCGACATCAGGGTGGATCAGCTCAGAGCAGTCAGGTAGGGTCACAGGGCTATGGTACAGGTCAGGATTTTGCAGTGGAGCAGACCTAGTAGGAGCAGGATCTCGGACCCTCTATAGTTCGAGGTATGATCTTAGTAGCCTCAGTTTTATCTTCTACTCTTTTTGATACTGGTGATACACATAGCATTATCTCTGTTGCTATTGTGGAGAGCCTTGGGCTATGTATCTTTTCTTCTACCGACATGTTGACACTAGACACACCATTGGGGACTAGGACGACTAGTGTACGTCAATGCAAGGAGTTCCCTAAAGAGGTGGCTGGGTATCACTTTCTATGGGATCTCTATGTCCTAGAGATGACATGATATTATTTCGTTCTCAGAATGGACTTTCTTTTTCCCTTCCAGGTAGTCACCAACTGTTATCACCGGATGGTGAGTTTCATATCACCAGAGGGTGAATATTTTCTTCATAAGGGTGAGTGGGTTGTCCAGGTGAGTAGGGAAGGACCAGAGCATCTTGGGCTAGGCGGAGTTATAGATCAAATTTCCTATCTGTATCTGGATGACCAGGGGACTTCACAGTTAGAATTTTATCCATTGGTGGATCGTTTCAGGGATGTATTTCGAGAGGAATTTTCAGGTTTTACTCTAGAGCACGAGGTGGACTTTTCTATATAGCTTGTTCCAGGAGTAGCACCGATGTCCATTCCTCCTTATAGGATGTTTACAACTGAGTTGCAGAAGAACAAGAAGCAGTTGGAGGAGTTTCAGGAAAAGGGTTTCATCTGACACTGTACTTCTCCTTGGGGTTTGCCTATCCTGTTTACGAAGAAGGAAGACGAAACCCTTAGGCTTTGTGTGGATTATCGGAAGCTGAACCAGTTGACGGCCAAGAACCGATATCCCTTTCGTAGGATTGATGACCTCTTTGATCTACTTCGAAGATCTCGGGTGTTCTTGAAGATCGATTTGAGGTCCGATTATCCTTAGTTGCACATTAGACCATCTGATATACCTCTTACAGTCTTCCGAAGTAGGTATTGTCTATACGAGTATATGGTTATGCCGTTTGGCCTCACAAACGCGCCTATAGTTTTCATGGCACTGATGAACCGAGTGTTCCATCCATACTTAGACTCTTTCATGATGGTCTTCATGGAAGATATCTTGGTGTACATTCATAATTGAAACGACCATGCTACCCATCTTGAGATCATTCTGAGTACACTGAGGGAGCATCAGTTATATTCTACGTTCTCGAAGAGCCACTTTTAGATGGGTCAGATTCACTTCTTGGGTCATGTTACCTCAGAGATAGGAGTATTAGTAGACCCATAGAAAGTGAGAGAAGTAGTTTCCTGGGAGCAGCCGAAGAACATCTTTGAGGTGAGAAGTTTTCTAGGGCTGTTTGGATACTATAGACGCTTCATACATGACTTTTCACACTTAGGAGAACTACTGATAGGTCTGACCAAGAAGGGTGAAAAGTTATTATGGTCAGATTATTTTGAGACAGCCTTTCAGGATCTGAAATTGAGATTGAATTCAACACCGATACGAGTCTTTCCAGAGCCAGGCAAGAACTACATTGTATATTGTGATGCTTCAGTTGTCAGACTGGGAGCTGTGCTTATGCAGGGAGATGGAGTCGTTGCATATGGGTCTCGGTAGTTGAGTCCACATGAGGGGAACTACCCGACACATGATCTGGAGTTGGCAGCCGTTGTTCATTCCTTACGCTGTTGGAGACATTATCTTTTAGGAGAGAATTTTGTGGTCTTCATCAACTACAAAATTCTCAAGAACATCTTCACTCAGCGTGATCTGAATATGAGACAACACAGGTGAGTAGAGTATCTTCAGTCCTTCGACTTTGAGCTTGCCTATACACCTGGAAAGGGAAACGCAGTGGATGACGTGTTGAGCCGGAGAACTCAGATACAGTTAGTTCCGGAGCCCAATAGTGAGTGGTAGCTGACGGCTCCGTTATCTGAGATGCATTTGGAGGTGCACGACAGACAGGGGCAGACTTTCCTATCTTCTGTAGTTGTTACCTCTACACTTCTTGATTAGGTACGAATGATGCAACTATTAGATTCTGAAGGCCTAGTCCTACGGGAAAACATGTTAGGAGAGGACCCTATTCCTGGATGGACAGTAGGTGAGCATGAGATCTTTCATTTCTAGGGATGGGCATGGGTGCCATTAGACATACGCATGGAGCTGATGCGGGATTTTCATTCCTCAGTTGGGGCAGTTTATCCTGGAGTCACCAAGATGTATCATGATCTACACCGCCAGTATTGGTGGACCGGTATGAAGAAAGATGTTGCTGGTTTTTTCATGAGGTGTTCCACTTGTCAGCAGGTGAAAGTGGAGAATCAGTGACTAACATGTGTTTTACAATAGTTACCCATTCCAGATTGGAAGTGGACTGATGTCATGATGGACTTCATGACTGGTTTTTCGAGGTCACCTCGAGGGAATGATGCTGTTTGGGTTTTCATCGACAGGCTTATGAAGGTTTATGAATTCTTTCCGATCAAGGAGAACATCAGTGTTGATGAGTTGGGACAGTTGTACATCAACGATATTGTACGTATACATGGAGTTCCACACTCCATTTTTTCAGACAGGGATACATGCTTCACTTCTCGGTTCTGGCAGGGGCTTCAGAAGGATTTGGGTACACAGGTACTTTTGAGTACAACATACCATCCTCAGACTGATGGACAGTCTGAGCACACGATCCAGGTTCTTGAGGATATGATCTAAGCTTGCATTCTGAACTTTGGTGTTTCTTAGGAGAAGCATATACCTCTTGTGGATTTCTCCTAAAACAACAGTTTTCAGGGGACTATTCCGAAGGCACCATACGATGCTTTGTACGGTAGGCCATTCCGATCACATTTAAGCTAGATGGAGGTAGGAGAGGTAGCTTTGCTGGGACCTATTCTTGTTCAAGAGACCTCAGAGCAGATAGATTTGATTCAGAAGAGGATGGATACAACCTAGTCTTGACAGAAGTCTTATGATGATCTGTGGAGGCGACCTCTGGAGTTCGAAGTCTGGGATCAGGTTTTCCTGCGTGTCACACCGAGGTTGGGACACAAGAGGATTCAGAGACAGGGTAAGCTTTCACCATGGTACGTCGGACCATTTGAGGTGTTGGAGAAAGGTGGGCCGATTGCCTATCAGTTGCAGTTACCTCAGAGGTACCGGGCTATGCACGACGTCTTCCACGTTTCTTAGCTCCGACGTTGCTTTTCTGACCCGTCTCATGTCTTCCAACCTGAGGAGGCTGAGCTCGATGTGGATGCATATTTTGAGGAGCATCATATCCAGATTTTCGATCATAGTACAAAGGTTCTCCATAGCCGGTCTGTTCCTCTGGTATGGGTGCTATGGCAGCACGAGTGAGTACAGGATGAGACTTCGGAGAGGGAGGCCAATGTATGATCATAGTGACTGGAGCTGTTCAAGGTTTCTTCTTCTACGCCTCACTAGGGAAATTTGGGGACAAATTTATTTAAGGGGGGAAGTTTTTAAGAACCCAGATCTTCTTTTTAGGTATGTTTTTCCTTTCTAGTCATTTTTTGGGAAAAAGAGGAAAATCTGGAAATTTTCTAAGTACACACCGTGTACTTTATAAGTACATGTTGTGTACTTTGATGCCGCTCGAGGCTGTGTCCTGGCCGTGTCATGACCACACACACAGCCATGTATGGGTGACATAGAGGCTGCCTAACGCGGAGTACGGAAAAGCCTAGTACACACCGTGTACTCCAAAAGTACACGCAGTGTAATTTTTTTTCATTAAATGCATTGGGGTCGCGTCTTAACCCCAGAACTATCTTCTTTTAGGCGTTCTTCGACCGAGAGAGTCTGTATGGCCATGAACCTTCTCCGAGCCCCCGATCCTCCGTATTTTCACCGAATCGACTGTCGTTGATCACGTTGGAATCGCAGCGGTAAGCTCTTCCTTCTCCCAGATCTTCATCTTCCAATTCCTCCTTTTTCTCAAGTTATCATGGGTTGAAAAGTTTGGACATTTTCTTAGATCTATGACATTCCAAGGAGAATCAAGCTTCGAGGGTTGAGTATATAGATCTCCTAATGTCGAGGTAGGTGGTTTGTGCGTTTCTCTAGAAAGTCTTTGAGTATTTGTTCAAATTCTACAAATACCCTTGAACAGGGTATTGTGTGTTTCCTTTTTTTACCTTGTTGTTTGACTGATTTTCTTATATGCCTATTTAGAGGACATTTCTTGTGAATAAGGTAACTTTAAGGTGATTTTGATGTTTTTCCCATGTATGTTTTTCCTATTTATGACTGTTTTTTCAAGTTTTTCCTATTAGGATTTTTCCAGTTCCATGCCTAGTTTATAGGATGGTGTGATTTTCTTCTATGCTGAGATGCTGTAGAATGCTAGCCAAGTAGTTCATGAGGATACTTTGGCCGCTACATGATGCGATACTTGTTGAATTTACACAGGGCTGTGAGAACCTAGTGTAGCATACCATAGGGAGAATGGACGTAAGAGCTTCTCTAGAGTGTCTTTAATTTACGATTCGAGACCATAAGGGGAATTGTTGTTGAGTTCTTCCTCAGAGTGTCTGTAGTTCCTCGATGTGGGACACATGGGGAATGAAACTTTGATTGCTTCCCCAGAGTGCCTTTAGTAAGATACGAGACTATAGGGGGAATTGACGGTGAGTGCTTTCCCAAAGAGTCTATTCTTCTTAGCTGAAGCAGAGGGGTGAGACTGTGTGTTCCTCCTAGAGGGTTGCTAGTACTTGTAGGTTGAACCATAGGGGTTAGGCTGGGAGAAATACCCAGAGGTTACCTATTTTTTCTACTTGCTTGAGTGGCTGATTTCTTGTTTGTAAGTTATATGCTAGAACTGTGGATAGTTTGCTGCTAAGTACTTCCTGTTACAGTTTACTTTTTACTGCATTTTTACCTGCGATATATTCACTGACTATTAGGTACAGATCTTTGGGTGGTTGCCTACTGGGACTTTGTATCACACCCTATTTGGGTCATTCTTTTGGGCCCAAACTAATTATATTATTGCAGGTATAGATAAGGGAAATCAACCTTCTACATCAGGTCCATAATTGCACTAGAGCTGGATAGCATGGGACCAAGCCGAGGCTTGTGATACTGAAGAGTTATCTTATCTGTTTTTCCTTTGTACTTTAGTTTAGTACTGTATTCAACATTGTGACTTGTTTGGATGCTTTCCTAGACATATATGTATCATGCATCATTTCTATATATATGAGCTCTTGCTATTTATCATATTTAGTCTTCCGTTGTTCACTTGTGTATGGATGGTTTACTGATTCTCTTATTGTTTATTATTTCTCTTTTCCACGGTGTACTCTACCAATGAGGGCATAGTTTCCACACTATCACACCCAATGCCCTCGCTGCTGTCGACAACCTCTGGAGTTTGGGGAAATGTGCTTGAGGCCATGTGATCGACCGGGTACGGGTCACCTTTGTGTGGCTTCCAGAACCGAGGCGTTACAATAATCAAGTAACGAACAGGAATAGGTATCCACCTCCATGCATTGATATTCTGTTTTATCAATTTTGGGGAGTACATTGGTTCTCTAAAATTGACTTATGATCAAGATATCATCAATTGTGAGTTTGTATGGAGGATATTCCAAAGGAAACATTTATAAGTAGATATGGGAACTACAAATATATAGTCATGCATTTCGGTCTTACGAATGCACCATCAGTCTTTATGAAAATGATGAATCATACATTTCAGAGATATCTAGATTCTTTTTTTGTGGTGTCTGTGGATGATATATTATTTCATTCTAGGAAAAATGAAGAGCATGAGGAACAATTGTGATAGTGTTTGAAATCTTGAGAGACTATCATTTGTATGCCAAACTCTCAAAGTGTGATTTTTGGATACAATAGGTAAGCTTTCCTTTATACATAATTTATGAATAAGGCGTTTCAATGGAACTTGGAAAGATATAAACTGTTATCTCTTGGAAACCCTCAAAGAATTTCTTTGATATATGAACTTTTCTTGGTCTAGCTAGTTATTACCAATGCTTTTTTCATGAATTCTCACGACTAGCTTCACCAATTACAGCCTTGACCAAGAAGAATGTTCCATTCTAATGGAAAAAGAAATTCTAGAAGTATTTTCATGAGATAAATGTTTATCTGAAATCATCACCTATCTTAATTTTTTCAGAATCAGGATTGGGTCACATGGTGTATTGTGATGCTTTGGGATCTGGTTTGGGATGTGTTCTCATGCAAGGAGTTCATGTGGCTACTTATGGTTCAAGATAGTTGAGAGATCATGAGAATAACTACCAAATACATGATTTGGAGTTATCTATAGTTTTTCATGCCTTGAAAACTTGGTATAATTATCTCTTTGGTGCGAAATTTACTATGTTGATGGATTTTAAGAGCTTGAAACACATTTTCTCACAATGGTATTTAAATTTTAGGTAAATAAAATGGATATAATATCTCCAAATGTTTGATTTTGACTTTATTTATACACCAGGAAAAGGTAATTCGGTGGTTGATGCATTGAGTAGAAATTCATCTGCCCAGTTGATGAAAGAAGCTTCAGATGAGTGCCAGTTAATTTCGGTCCTCGCTAACATGCATGTGGAATGTGAAGAGCAAGGTGGTGTTTTGTTTTTTTATTCTCTGCGGTTCCTAATTTGGTAAATATGTTCAAAGAAGCACAAACATCTAATTTATATTTCCTGGTTATGAGTTCAAAAATCAATGTTGGGGAGACCATTGAGGGATGAAAACTTGATGGGAGTTTGGTTTTGTGGTTCAGAGATCGGTTGGTTCTACCTAATGATTTTTAGGAACCATTTATTTATGCTCACCACCATTTGAGATGGGATATACATCTGAGAATTCAAAATATGTATAAATCATTTAAGGCACAATTTTGGTGGATTGGTATGAAATAAAAAGTGGATGAGTTCGTTTCATGGTGCTTAACTTGTCACCAAGTTAAGGAAGAACATCAATGACCAACATATATGTTGCAATATTTACCTATCCCGGTGTGGAAGTGGGAGTGTATAACTATGGATGTTGTTATAGGAATCCGAATAATGGTTCGGAAACATGATTTATTATCGGTGATAATGGATCAAATTACAAAGTTAACTCATTTCATCCCTATTCGTGATACTCATACTATGGAGGATATGTAAATAATCTATATCCAAGAAGTGGTAAAGATAAATGGAACACCAGTTTCAATAGTCTAAAAAAGAGATCCAAGATTCATGTATTCTTTCTAGAAATCCTGATAAAAATACCTTGTAACTTAGTTGACTATGAGTACATCATATCTACTTTATACAGACGACCAGTCTGAATAGATGATACAAACATTGGAAGTCATGCTACGGGATTGTGTAATGGATATTAGTGGGTCATGAGACAATAATATACCCTTATTAGAGTTCTTATATAATAACAACTATCAATACTCGATACATATGGCTCATTTCAATGCATTTTATGGGCGTACTTATCGTTCCACACACTTCAATAGTTGGGCATAGCCTTTTCTAAGAAACAATGGAGAAGATTCAGTTGATCAAAAAATAGATGGAGATTTCTCCAAGTCATCAAAAACCATATATAGATCATCGTCAAAGACTGTTGTTGTTCATGGTGAGTGATCATGTATTCTTTCGGATTTCTCCAAGGCTAGGAAATCGTCGTTTTGGGATGTTGGGAAAGTTAACTCCTCGATACATTGTCCCTTTCGAGATTCAAGAATGAGTTGGAGAGGTGAAATATTGGTAGGAATTGCCACTATGATTTAGTTCAGTACATAATGTGTTCCACATATCTCAATTCAAAAAGTATTAGCCAGATCCTGACTATGTGATCATATGGGATCATGTCGACCTAGAGTTGGATGCTTCATTGGTACATATCCCAATGGTGATTTTGGATACATAAGAGAAAGTATTTCATGGAAAAAGCATCGGTTTATATGGGTTTTATAGAAACATATCCATATTTAGGAAGAGACTTGGGAACGTGATAAGGAAATTAAAGCGTAATGTCTAGAAGTCTTTCAAGGAAAGTATGGTTTTTTACTTTATTAGGATGGAAAGACCAATGGTGGGGAGAATTTTTTACCCTAGGTTTCTGGTATGCATTACTTTCTTCATGGTTTTATGTATGTAAAGTTTATGGGTGAATGTTGGGAGAGTTTGGTGAACTTTCAATAAGTTTTTGGGAGATAAAGGAAAGTTTCATGAGCCGCGCAATGGTTGTGCAAATCGGGGGGGGGGGGGCTAGGAGAAACCATGCACAGTAACATGTTTCAGGTAGTAGATTTGGCACAGTTGGTGCATAGTAAGGGAGACAATGAGAGGAGGCCATGTGAGGCTGTTCTTTAGGTAGTATATAGTGCATGGTTAGTGCATGGTTTTTCTAATCATGTGACTAAACTGGGTGTGGGTTAAAAACCACCTCCTTAAAAAGTTGATATAGGTCGGCCTTGCATTTAATCCACACGTTTTTCCTAAAATGGATCTAACTTGGGAATTTTATTCTCCTAAGGCCATAGAAGGTTTTCCCATTGATCTAGAGGAAATCCAAAGGCTTCACTTGGTGATTCAAAGTTGGATTCTTGAGGTATGTCATCTCTCTTCACTATTCTTGTCATGTTTCCTTAAATATACTTAGATATTCTTCTCATCTATTTTAGGATTCTTAGATATATTCCATTTATGGTAAGATCTATGTTTTTGGATGCCATATATGTTGAGTTTTGTCTCTTTGTTGATAGTAGAAGATATATAATGTGGTTTCATGAAGAATCGACCCAGTTTCTTGAGCGTTCTTTGCCAGTTTTCAGTTTTCACTAAACAAATCGAGGTAGGTGGCTTCACTCTTGATTCCTCTTTATAGAACTTAATGGAATAGTTTCAAATTGATTGATTTATGAGGAGTTTATTGTGAATTGTCTACCTTAAGATTGATTGAAACCCTTTTTGGTGATGGTTATGGAAATTTGGAAATTTAGTTCTTGTGAATAAAGTGTTTTATTCTAGATTTTAAAATGAAGTTTTGAAATGGGATTTTTATAGAATTATGAAAAACTGATTTCATGAAAGGGGTTTCAATGATGTGAATGGGTTTATTGGAATGATATTATTGATTTTAAATGGTTTGTTTAATGGTTTTCATTAAAATAATGGTTTTATTGAAATGTTTTGAATTGGGTTATTTGAATGGTTTTGTCATATATGGGTTTTGTGATTTCATGTTTGATGTTCCCTTGAATAAGGGACGTGTACCATTGGGGTACAAGGTTCATGAACCTGGATTAGGGGCATGTGTCATTGGGACACATGGTGATTGGACAAGAGACCACTCATGAGTATGGGACCGTCAAACAAAGCATGTATGGGTGTGTGTGTGTTGTGAACCATTGAATGGGTATGCCAAAATGATATTTATAAATGGTTTTAATGAATTGTTTAGTAATTTTTTTGGAAGTGTGACTTCCTAGAAAATCAGTTGAAAATAGAACTTGTTTATAATTTGTTACAAATGGTTTTGGAACTTGTTCATATTTAATTATAGAATTTTTGGGATTTTTTATATAAACTGTTATATATAAATGTTTCTAACCATTCTATCCTAGTAGCATGAGTTGGGAATTCATTGGAAAAAACTTACTGATTTTTATACTCACCCCTGGTTTGGAACATTGGTAGTTTTTCAGACACTATTTTTTGGGACATGGGAAAAGGTAGAGTATCACACGTATTTAGCACCACCTCATGATAAATGGGCTATTTGGGGATGTTGGATAATGGAGATGTGGATCATGGAGTCTTGTGGTCATCTTAGAGTTCTTAGTTGTTCTTCCAATGTTTACCTTGTTTTTTGATGGGATTTTTCTATAGCATACATTGGTGTGGTTTTGTTATAAATATTATGGTTGAGTTGTCTTATATTTATCATGCATCATAAAATGTTTTGTTTATGGGGTTTTGTTTAGTGGGTTATTTCTTAAAGGGTAAATCATCTGAAACTTGCATTTGAATCCCTTCAACATTTATTTCCTGCCTTTGGCATCTTGGGGATGACTCTTAAGGCCTAGTTATGATTTGTCGCGTTCTCATGCCAATGTAAATATATTGGTCATTACTAGTACTACTGTATACATTCAAAATAAATGTTTCAATATTCTAAGTTCTGATATGACTCTATGTGAAATATTTATGAAAAAACAGCTAGTTTGAGACAATTAATAATTTTTGGGTGTCCATGTATTACAAAGAAGAAATGAGGAAACTTGGGAAAGTTTTAGAAGAAAAGTGAAGATGGAAATTTTCTAGGATATTATTTGGAAGGAAGAGGGTACAAATGATTCAATAAATAAATAGGAAAAATTATTGATTCTTGTGATGTGAAAGTTATTGAGAAGACAGAGGAAGATAAACAAACTCATGCAGACATGGAAGTTTAACATGATATGAAAACTTTTATTAACAATTATGATAAGGATATAATCAATTGTAATCCTACTCACGAAGAATTAGAATCATATATTTCTAGTGACGAGGAAGATACTCAAAAATATTATCCTAGAATGAGGAAGCAAGTTGAAGCTTATACTATTATTGGCGATAAACATAAAAAGGTTAAAACAAGAATAATAACAAATTCTACTACACATACTTCCTTGTATTAAAAAGTTGAGATGAATGATGTGAATAAATATTTGGAGTATCTAGAATGGGTTCAACATAAGAATGAAGAGCTGGATCAAATTGAAATGAATGATACATGGGAACTTATTCCTAATCCAGCTAATAAAAATTTTATTGGTACAAAGTGGGTTTTCAGGAACAATTTTAATGAAGAAGATGAAGTTATAAGAAAGAAAGAATGATTAGTGTAAAAAGGTTACTCGCAAATTGAAGGTGTTGATTTGGATGAAACTTATTCTTTGGTGTATAGGTTAGAAACAGTCCAAATTTTTCTTGATATTGTTATTCAATTAGGACAATTTTTTTAAATGGATGTAATCTCACATTTTTAAATGGGGATATTGATGAGGTTGTTTTCATTGAATAAACTTGCTGTTTTTTTGTTGGAAAATATGAAAGTTATGTTTAAAATTTGAAGAAATACTTATATGGGATGAAACAAGATCTGAGAGAATGGTATTCCAAATTAGATACTTTCTTAAAGAAGACGAGTTTTAATAAAGGAAGATTTGATAACAATATTTACATCAAGAATGTTAGGAGTATTACCTCATTGTAATTTTTTATGTTGATGACATTATATTTGCTAGGAAAGATGAAAGATCTTGTGAAATATTTGTTAAATAAATTAAAAAGTTGTTTTTGATGTTCATGATGGGGGAAATGGAATAAATTATTATTATAGAAATTTTAAAAAAAGAGGAAACACATATTTCTTTCTCAATAAAAGTATGCTAAGGATCTTCTTAAGAATTTAATATTGAAAAAAAACCTATTTCCACACCAATTTCAGTGGGATTTTTTTTTTCTAAAGATGGATAGGGCAAGGAAGTTGATGAGAAAAAATTTCAAAAGATGATTGGAATTTTGTTACATTTTACTACCTCAAGATCCAAATTTTTTTATGATTTTACACTATCTAAAACATTTTAGAGTGATCCTAAAGAATTAAATTTACTTACTGGAAAAATAATTCTCAAATACATAATAAACAAAATTTAGAATCATGTATGATAACTCATTTTTTTGATTTGTTTGGTTATTAGATTACTGATTGGACAGAAAATGTTGATGATAGAAGATCCACATTTGGTGGAGTATTATTTATTAGAAAAAGTTTTGTTAGTTTTAATATAATTAAATAGAATTAAGTAACTATTAGTACAACTGAATTTGAGTATGTTTCTTCTACTCAAGCCACTACCCATATTTTGTAGATGAGAACTCAATTCAAAGAATTAGTTGTTAAAGTAAAGTTAACCTTACTCTTCAGTCGTGATAATCAAAGTGAAAAAAATCTCAAAATAAATCTGGTTCAACAATACTATTCAATACATATTGGTATCAAATATCATTTCATCAAATAGTATGTAGAGAATAATGAATTGAAATTGGAATATCTTCCAATATCGAAACAAGTTGCTGAAATTTTCACAAAACCTTTACTGAAGGAACCTTTTTCTTAGTTGAGGTTGAACATGGGAGTCCAGTCTCTTTCCCATAAAGTTTGAGGTATGTGTTTTTCCCCTCTCTCATATTACATTTGGATAGTGTAGTCAAGGGGGAGAATTGTTTCATAAATCTATCCTTATGGAAGAATGTAATTTGTGGGACTTGTGGGTATGCTGTGAATCCAGTATTGTATGTGTGTGAACTATTCAAACTCTTTGTTGGATTGGTTTTAAGAATTTTTTTTGTATTCCAGGGAAGTTCAATAAATAGATAAATATGGGGAAGAAAGTTGTAATGAAAACATTGAAGAGGTATTATGATCACCAGTTTTGGAAATCATAGTTTTAATATCAATGATTATTGTTTCCTATAATGATTTATCTCACATAGGCTTAGAATTTTTGATAAGTAATACACAACTTGAGGATACAGAGTTCAGTGATTTATAAATCTTGTTTTACAAAAAAATACAAAGCGAAAGATTGTTACTACCAAACTGATAAGGATGATTATATTCATGTGTTGTCTTTTGTTGTCAATGATGTTTTAGAAGAAAATGATATTTAAGAAGAAAAGAAATCAAATAACTTTGTGTTTCGTTAAAATAAAACTCAAAATGGTTAACAAAGTCAATCATATTAATAATTTATTTTCTAGATGAATAGGTTCATCAAAATCATCTTGGGTTTGGGCTAGAAGAAGAGATCAGGGAGAATCAGAGTCTACATGAATACGATAAAAATGTGAAGATGGTTTGATAACCATAGAGTTCTCAAAAATCATAAGTATTCTGTAAAATGATGAAATATTAATGAATGAAAGGGGGAGTGAAAGAGATACTACCAATCGTATACAGTCTAAACATAATATTGTCAATCACATTCAAGTTGAGAAGGAAATGAAGCTATTGATTAAAGATAGGGAAGTTAAAATAATTTACTTGGTAAGTCAGATGATGCTAAATCTGATCTAAAATGTATTTAAATTCATGAAGGAAGTTATGATACAAGCATGAGTTTGTGAATGAATTAAGTTGATGTTGCTGAATATCGATCCATCATATTTGGTATACCATCGTATTCATCAAAAAAAGAATTTTTTGTGCAGAAAAGTCATTGGTATTGTATTCCGAAGGGAAAGAAGATGCTAAATCTGAAGTTGCTGAATACTGATCCATCATATTCAGCGTACCATCATATTAATAAAAGGTATAATTTTTCATCAAGACTATTGGTAAAATTTGAATCAGAACTGGAATCATGCTTGAGTTTGGTAAGAGTATGAAGGAGATGGTTGGATGTGTTGTCAAAGGAGGATCTTGAAATATGAAGGTTGGGAAGATTTATGGAAAATGTGAGAAACCAAAGGTACTAGTTTTTAGTCATACCAATTTCCAAAAGATATAAATCTTCAAAAAATGAAGCTAATGGTATCGTATTTAGAAAATAAATAAAAAACCTAATTTGTTTTCAAATTATTCTATCAATTGTGTCAAGATCCATCATATTAAAGTTGATACTGATTCATCTTATTGATTGTAATGACAAAATAGAAATGTGAAGATAGAAACATAATCAATTTGACAATCAGAATGGGGAATTGAAATCAGAATGGTGTTTGTAAAGAATGTTATAGGAGATTTTAAGTGTTTATTAGAATCTAGATAGATCGAGAGGAAACAATAAAAGTTTAGAGGCATTAATGAGGTCAATATAAATTCAAAATTCAAGTAAACATCAAAATTAAATGTATTTGGTTGATCGGTAATGGTTTTAGGAATCTTGTACAAATCACAATTGGGGCGAGTTTAAAAGGAGAAAAGTACATTTTACTTTTCAGACTGAATTATTGTTCATGAGTGGTAGAGATAAGGTGGAGTGTTGAATAAATTATTGAGAGAATAAGGGTTTCCAGATTGGTTTTCTTGAATAATTCATAACATATAGATGTTAATGGAGGAGGGAAAATTTTTTAATGTATTCAATTTATCATCGTTTTCTGCTGATTATTGTGTTAAATGATTAACATATTAATCCAGTGATCATATTGGGAATGATTATTGTATTTGGATTTTAAACTGAAGTAGAAAGTGTTCATAATTGTATCATTTTTATTATACAGAGATATATTTCCATATTGAGCAATTAGATTGTGAGAATCAGATTGGAAGAATCGAAATGGGACATCAGATTGGGTTATATTAAAAAGTCCAGGAAGTTCTTACCAACTTTTAGGTATGAAAGTGAAGAATTTATTGGAAATTATATATTTTTGAAAGTTGATAAATAAGCAGAGTAACATTGTTTGTTACAAAACTTTGTATTACATCATTTGTGCTAGAATGACCAGACGCACTATTGGATTATTTATATAGTGCTGCACGAGTGAAAGGGAATATCATACTCATTGTGTTCCACATAAAAGGATTGTTTTCTAGTGAATTGTGTGGTATTGGATTATTTACAAACCATACAAAGGATGTCGATATTATTATTGAATATTAAACCATTTAAATTATTGTGCTCTTATGGATATGTGTTTGAATTGTTTTTAGAAGGAAAAATAAATTTTAATAGGATTCCAATGATGTTTCATTTTCAAAGGAAACATAGAAAAATATATCACTGATGCACCCCTCGCCATCCGTGATACCATTATCCTGACTTGGAACTTACAATAACATATTCAGAATATCTGGTCAAAATGTAGTCTTACCCTTTGTACCAAGCATAGAATGACTTGGACAACCAACTTAGGAATCCTCATGTCACAAACATGGGATTCCTCTCATGAGATGATTTCCCAAAAACCTAGAAATTGTTTATGGGGATTCATGCTTTCCTTTTCACATTGGGTAACCTTCATCGTTACCGAGTGACATTAAACTGCATATTTTAAATCCCAATCATTTTTCATTAAAATGCTCCAAGAACTATGTGTGGATTTATTCTAATCTCAATTATATATGTAGTGATGCCTAGAAAATATTTCATTGCTAAGAAACTAGAAGATAAAAAGTCCCCTTTCATTTCTTTTAATATCCTTTTTATGGATAAATAAACATTTTACATTCCTTGTTTATCACACTGATCATAACTCACATGGGTTTAGGAATTTTGGTAAGGGATTCCCCTCAGGATCAAGACATATTAGTTGATGTCAAGGTTACCCTAGTCCTAGATGAAAAACAATAAAATTTACACAAAACATCTTTACCACATGATGTAAAACTACATATTTGAAGTCTCTTTAATAATGAAAAACAATGCATTACTATAGCCCTCATCCAGGAGGACCACTATCCTTGGTGTTTGTCTCCCACCACACATCCATTCAAGAACTGCATGTGGATTGATTCCTATTAATGTTGGATACACAATGATTACTGAATTTATAATCCTTGGTCCAGCTGCAACATCAATGAAAAAAAGCCTCCTCTCTACATGGGTTAGACCTGCGTGGATATTTTTTCATTCAATAACTACATGTGTCTTGATTATTATTTCCATAGGATACATAGTGACACTCAAATATGTGAACTTGGGTCTAGCTGCAACATCGGTGGGAAAAATTTCCCCCTTTTTGTAAGGGTTATACTTTCATAGAGATTTTTACATTGAATAACTACATGTGTCTTGATTCCTATTACTGTAGGATATGTAGTGGCACCTAGATCTCAAATATTGGCTGCAACAATATACCTGGAGATAGAGCCCCCTCTATGTATGGCTCAGACATATATGGAGAGTTTTCTATTAAATAACTATTTTTGTCTTGATTCCTATTACTATAGGATACACAGTGATGTCTGAATATCCCATCCAGTGTCTAACCATAATACCAAGTAAAAAATATCCCCTATACATATGGTTCATACCCACATATAGAGTTTTCCATTCAAGAAATTTGTGTGGAATGATTCCTATTATTATAAGATATGTAGTGACTCATGGATCTCCAATCCTGATTATAATAGTAATATAAACAAAAAAATGTCTCCTCTACTTCTGGGTAAGGCCTACGTGGAGAGTTTTACATTCAAGAATCATGTGTGGATTGATTCCTTTTTATTGTATGATACATAGTGAAACACAAATCTCTAATAATGGGTTCAGCTTCAATATAAAAATTTTCCCCTCCTTACAAATGGATCAAAATTTCGTAGGGAACTTTCATATGAGAAATATGTGTGGATGGATTATTATCGTTATAGGATATGTAGTGATGTCGGGATCCTACATTTTAGGGATAAGCAAGAGTTTCCATCACTCCCAATGACATCCCCTTCACATGATTCGGATATCCATAGAGGGATCTTCATAGAAGATATGATTATGGAATGATTCCATCCCTTAAAATACACATGGGGAAACCCAGGGTGGCCCAGACATTCAAATTACTTCCTTATTGTGTGATATTAATCTGTATGAAAAAAATCCAGGTCAAATGATGTTAAACTACAAGGCTGATATGTCCCCACAAAATAATGTTAAAATTTACATACCGTGACCCATAATTATTTCATTTCAAATTACCACAAGATCCAGACCCCAATTAATCAGATTATGGGGTTCTTATATCATCTTTGGAGAACCTCAACCCATAAATCACACTTCATGTCTTGAACACCTCAAGTTTCCATAAATATTTTTAGGAACATGGAAAGGAGAATAGTTCACTATGTTTGATTATTCATGAGGTGGATCTGTATAAGGTATTTGAGAGAACAACCAGAGACATCTTCGCTCTATAGGAAGGTTATTTTGATCCTTGTGATCCTTGATTTCATCTCAATGAAGATCGTCACCTTAGAGTGATTCATGGCCATTTTCAACATTATTTTCCAATATTATTACTCATAACTAGGTAACCTCAATCCATGATTTACAACATTTTCAAATCCTGCTGAAAAGAATATTGTAGTAGTCTAGATCCTGGGTATCCTACTTAGGTTATTTCATAAAATCCCCCTCATACAAAGTTTATGCATTTCATGACCTCAAACCGCATGCAATTTGGTAAAATATTTTCAACCTTAAACATTATCCTTTGATGGTCCATACATCAAGACCCTAAAATTTCTTGTGAAAGAGACATAAAACTTTCCAAGTTGAAAACCTACAAAGGGAAGCCTGAGAAAAAGTCAAGTCTTCTCTCACTAAAATATTCATCATTAGAGTTTAAGAAAAAATTAGAGCGTAAATAAAAAAGTCAAAAATCTAATAGTGAATAATTTTTTTCCATCTTAAAAAATGATCTTTAATCACTGGACCCCCTAGTCCTTAAAAAAGTTAGAGTAATGATTGTTCACATCTCCTTATTATGATAACATGTTCTCTAAGTGATGATACAACTTTTAGGGTTCTCTAACCCTTCATGAATCATATATTTTCCAAAAACCACCTTTATATATTTGAATTATGAGCTGATACAACCAATTTTTAGAGTTGGTATCATTCTCTTGGAACCCCTTGACCTTAGGATCCCTTCCCATAGTTCTTCACTATATCAAACTGGTAACAAGGTTTGGATAATCTAAAATGACCCAAATATGATTCATTATAGAATTTCACCCTACTAAAGATCTTGTGTCTAGGGGATTCTTTGTCCTAAAAATCCCCCTTGAATCCAAAAGTTATTATATAAATAGCATGGACTATGGACTTTCTCCATTACTAATGGTTGACCTATACCCATCATTTTCAACCTAAAGTTAACTTTGATATTCCTAGACTGTGATTTACAATCCCCATAACCAGACTATTCAAGTGGATCTGAAATCCTCAACACTACATAATCATGTATTATACCATTTTAAAAATCTGGAATATGATATTCCATTCACGAACCATCTAATGAACCATATAACATGGATCAAAACCACATGGTGTTGGGCCTGATCTTTCCAAACAAAAACTAAACTACCACCAGGTTCTGGAGCTCTTCTTCAATAAATCTTTTATCATATCCCTCTTTATCTTATAGACATTTGAGTCCTCAAAAATATTTCATGGACCTTAGAAAGGAGTGGGAAACCTCTATGTTAACATTAATGTAAGACCTATGGTCCCATGAATAAGGGCCTCTATCCTATCAACTAGAGGAATATCCTCATTATAGAAAAGGAACTGTAATCCTCATGATCCCTTGAAACACTAAGGAGAAACTCAACACATTATGGTGTTTTGGGTTATCCCTATAATGACTACCGCATTCCATATTCATCAATTCAAACTTTTGGGTTATGATTTACACCACCCATATCCCAACTGTCTAGGAGTACTCATCATCCCTTATATTTTACCATCCACTAATAGTATCGTAAAAAATATTCCAAGAACCTTGGAAATGAGTGGTGATCCCCTTTACTTGACCATGCATGTAATCCCTATGATATTAGGCATAAGGGCCTTTGAACCACAAACTAGAGTAATATACTAATTATAGGAAAGGAACTCTAATCCCAAAGAGTCATGGAAAATCTACAGTAGAACTCAACACCTTAGGATATTTTGGGTCACCCCTGACATGTATTCCCCATTCCATTATTATATTTTCAAGTCCTGATAGTAAGACTCTAAAATGCACAACATCTAAAGTCTTAGTAGCAATAATCTAAACCACACGACATCTCATGTCCTGGCAATAGGAATCTAGACTACACATCATCTCAAGTCTTTACATTAAGACACAAAACTACTCAACATCTTAATACTTGGTAGAAACACTTTAAACTGCATGGAATTTTACATCATTACCACATGACGTCAAACAACATGGAATATATCCCTAACAAATGAAGATAAACTACATAGAAGGTGTCCTTAACACATTATTATAGACATCATGAAGAATGTTACATCATGAACTATACAATACTATCAATATAAGTTCTAATATAGGAGACCTTAAACAACAATAATAGAGAGTCTGAGCTAGAAGGCCTTAAAATGCAACAGTAGAAGGCCTGAGCGAGAATACCAAAAACCATAGTGACGGATAGTTTTAGATGGAAGACTCTAAACTATAAAACAACAATAGAATAGTTTGAAAGACCTTGAAAAAACAAATTGAAAGATACACAATTCTCTTCCTATAAAAAAACAAAAAGGTAACCATGGGTAAATATTTATTCTTTATTCAATGGACATGCAGTTCATGTGATCCATGAAATATTGAGCACTCAAAAAATGGAAAATACATAAACTCTTTTTAGGATGAAAACCTGTTAGATGGAATCCTGAAAAAAAGTTGAATCCACACCCACTAAGATTCCCCCATATGAAAATTATTAAAAAGATAGGAAAATAAAACAAAAAAGACACAAATCTTGTAGGGATAATTATTTGTCCCTATAAAAAATCAATCAATACTCACTATGCCCATTGAATTAAGTTGACCTTAGAGAATTCCCCTCTAAGAAATATGTTTACTGAAATTTTCATTTTCAACCAGGTGACCCCTGGATGTCTAATGTATATACATCAATGAGAAATCTCAGGTCGATAGGCATTCATGATAAATTCTCAAGAGAAATATTCTGTGATTTAAGCATTCAAAGCTCATAATTTGGGTTTAATTTATATTATACAAAATATGAGTATCTTTGATGATCCATATGATATCATGTTAATGTAATTTCATGCACATCATGAATAAAATAATGTTGGAAAATGAAATGTAATGTTTACAAGATTTATTCATTGATAATTCTCAATATAAGGAGTAATATCCACATTCTAGAGTCTCTACAGGGTTCAAAAACAAAAAAGAAGAAACCAATTCATGGATAGATCACAATACAATTTGGTCAGCTATATGCGCCAAGTCAACAAGAGTTTGGAGAGAAGTGTTGATTGAGCACTAAACTACCATCCCATCCATTTCTTTTGCTGCTTCCTGAGGATGAAGGGTATCAATTAAATAATATATCTCTTCAAATAATTTATGATTAGTTTCTAATAAATATGTCGAGGTTAGAAAATGGGATATCTCGCTAGCATTTCATGATTCATATTCTACTATTTTTATGGTCAAAACATCTATCAGAGTGCGTATCTGAGAGACCATTTGATATCTTTACTTAAGCACCCCTGAATCTTCCCTTATTAACAGTGCCAGATAACATTTTTCATCAAATATGTGTAGGTACTTAGCACTATATTATATTTTTTTGGGTTCTAGGAGAATCTATATCATGATTTCATACAATTTATGAAAATCAAATCCATATTCCCCCAAATCATAAAATAGATGGAGAATGTGTTCCTCTTGGCCATGAAAATCATAAAAGGGAGTGTTGGTGACTAGGGTATAGATTTGGTGCCAGATTTTCCATCATGGTACATGGTTCCTTATGAAAATTATTGTGGATACATCGGAAGGAGTAATGGTTGATGGAGGGTATTCGAGCATTAAATATTTTGAAGGACAGATTGGTTGAACTGACGAAGAATAAAGAGAAGAAGACTTATGTTCTCTTCTCTCAATCAATTGATCATATATCACTGGTATATAAGTTCTATAACCCTAAAAAAATTCCTTCCCACTAATGTAAAATTTTTCACTATGAAGAGAGTGCTTCCTTAGAGGTTCCCCGAGTCTTCAGTCAACTCTATAACTTCCACAAATAAGGGGTTTCATGAAACACAAGGATTGTCCACCTCAATGATTGGTGTATTTAATATACTACTCAGGTAAGATTTTAACCAAGCCTATAAAAATTCGTAAAATATTTAGATTAGGGAATCGACTATTGGAAGAATAATCTCAGTATTTTAATATTCACATTCTATCATGAGCCAAAATTGGAAAATGATTCTGAGATATAATTTTCCCTGCCCGCTAGCTGAGGGAATATGGGAAACCATATGAATATAGAAAACTTTGTAATGGGAATATGAATTATAGTTAATAATCATTTTCACATGAGATAAAAGAACCCCATCATGGAAAGAGATTTTATATAACCTCTCATCAAGAGATTCACTACCACTATCAACAATTATCCCAGTTAGTGTAGGATATGGAATGAATTTGAAATATCTATGCCAGATCAACAGGTTGATAACCTCATTGGGACCTAATGGAATCTAATTTACCCCATAAATGTTCCCTATCCTAAGAATAAATGAATAATGACGAATATCAATATTTTTATAATATTTATTACACTGGAATTGAAATGCTATCGAGCCAAATTAGAACTAGAAAGGGCTTCCAATTCGATAGGGGATTCTATCTTGTTGAATATGACCAAGGAGTTGATAAAGGTAAGAGAGTGTCAATATTTATAGGTAAATAGGATACCCCTCTACCAACTAGGATTCCATCTCCAATGTGATTACTCAAACATCCAAGAATGCATCCATAGCTAGAAAATACATACAATCAAAATGTGGTTAAAGCCTATTAATCAAAGGAATGGGGATACCTTTGGTATCACCAGCTAACCATATGAGTAATACTCCTATATTTAGGAATATTATAGTAATATATTTTGATGTTTTCAACATTTCAGGAGGGTCACTATTTGGGGTGTATAGTGGTTGTTTGAGTTTCACTATTGTGAAGGAAGATACTGATCAAATCATTGAAAGAGACAAGTGAGAGTAGGTTCATATCCTCATTTAAATTATCCTTTTCAATGATGAGATTTTACCTTTCCAAATTTAGAGTTTATGAGGAGTTTTCCTAAATTTCTGTGGTGTGAAGAAATTCATCATACATCTCCTTGAGTGAAGGTATTCCTCTCAACTGGTAAATATCTCAGAGGATGATCCCAAATTCACCATGAAATAGATGTATGAAATTTGTGCTGGGACACCCATGACTAATTATCTTTTTGAGGAGTTATAAATGACGATACCTAGAAAAATGAGAATTCCATGAAATCTCATAAATATGAACAACATGTAACTAGTCAGAGAATTATGAATAGCTCTACTTAAACCAGATTAGATATATCTATTCATTATAGAAGTTATCACTATGTACCAAGTCCCACATTGAGATACAACCAATTCATGGATCATTAAAAGAATAGATGATTATAATTGAATATCTTTCTATAACCTAAGAAGAGTCATCCAACATATAGGATAATCCCTAGAGTGGTGCTACAACCAATTGTATGTCATCACATATTTCCTTTTGAATATAGTCAGGGGAATTCAATAGCCAGTGATATGGATGTCTATAATTGGGTGAAGGAATGTAAGTATCATAGAAAAGGATGAATCCATACAAAGGTAGTAGGTTCAACACAGGATAATTATAATGTTTAGGCAGGAGAATCCCCTTCAAATAATTTTTTCAGAGCACACTTCACACTGAGGGTCTGAATTTTGATTCCCAATAATCATATCCCTCTGGAAGGATTTGTTTGAATATGTCTAGAAGCTAGAAGACATTTACCTATGAATGTAAAGCATACATGAGAGGGAGGAAAATACTTAAAAGGGAATTAGTTAAATGAAATGTGTAACATGGGAAGCATCATGAAAATCACATGACTCATATAAGGATTCATGATCACGTGACCTCTTACCAGTCACATGAATCACATGGCCTATACAAGGGTTCATGATCACATGAACCATTAATATTCACATAGAATGTGTGACTCATACAACACCTTGATATTGTGTGATATGATTTTGATCCACGTGATCACATGGCCATATTAAGGTGACACAAGTAGAACAATAATCAGGTGATCATGCAAAAAAGAATAATTAGACCATGGAAAGAACATGATACAACCCTATAATAAAATATGTGCATCATTGTTCAACCAAATTACCATTAATTAAGTCACGAGTCATTTGAGAAAGTATTGAGATAAAGTGGTCATGTGAGTAAGTCACATAGTGGGATCCCATGATTGAATCTCACGAATCAGTCTTGCAATGTGGGTTTTCAAAGTGGTTCTTGTGAATAAGTTATTGAGATGCAATCTTAAAAATTTGGAAGATGATATAAAAGAAACTGTAAGAGCTCTAATGTATGATTCACTAGTGGAATGGGTAACACCCCGAGATTTTATTAGAAGTATTACTTTTAATTTATTTGATGTATTGTGTTGTATGACACCCCAAGATTATCTTGCGTTATACGCAACACCATATTAGCTTGCAGTATATGCAACACTAATCTTGGATCGTGTTACACACAATTTCATGTTTGTTTGATAGTAGTTATTCTATGCAACGTGATTATATATATATATATATATATTCAATGTATTAATTAAATATGTTTGTATTTTGTTATAAAAAACAAAAAAGGAGTCGTGCACTACACACAACCCTGACTTGCCTTGCATTACACGCAATCACGACATTCCTCGATAGCGTGTGTTGTACGCAATACCGGGTTTTACTAAACAACGATATATTATTTTAATATTATTATGAACTAGCCGTTATGAATAGTATTAACTAAATTTTGAATTTTTATTCATCTTACACATTTTCTAGAACATGGTATAAGAACAAAGTAAATTTTTCGGGTAAAATAAGTATTTTTCAAAAAAATGCAGTTTTGCCGCCTTTTGATGGAACACCCACTTTAAATATAGTTTTTGACATGTTTATAAGTTCAATTTGACAAAATAAAATTCTTTTTTTGAATCAGGATATAAAAATTTACTTTGGATAAAATTTTCATATTATTCTGATAACTTTCATATTTAATGAATAGTAAACACACGCTATATTTTATTTAAAAAAACATTTTTCATCGTAATAATTTATTTGGTTAAATTATAATATTTAATGGTTTTAAAGTATAAATAGAATACATTTTTATCATTTAATATTATTTATGTCATTAACATTGATTTTATATTGAATTTGTAAGTTAAATCTATTCAATCTTTTGCAATGTTTTAAACAAAAACCCGTTTTTTTCGACAACGGGATTAATTTTAATTAAAATTCTGCAACTTATGTGTATTGAATTTGGAAAAATGGATTCCATATTTGTAATCAGTGGTTCTAAATTATATTAATAGACTACCTTTTATTTTTGGGCATTATGAATAGTAACTACGGTAAATTTTACTTACCATAGTTAAAGGTAAATCGGGTAATTAAGGGTAAATATAAGATTATAAAATTACCCTAACACCTGAAAAAATCATATTGGATGACTAAAAGTCGACTCATATCACTTAAGGGTCGTATTAGATTCATTTAATGGACTTTTGTCCACGAAAATAATTTAATTATTATTAAAACCAAAGAAAGTGACAACATGTCACCTTCTTAAATCTTATAAGTATAATAATTTTAATGTAGTGATAAACTTAATGAAACTTCGTATGTGAATAGTATCCAGAAATCTAATACAATTATCTACATCATAAGAATTTATTTATAATTTTTATGAATTATATAATTATCATTAATTATGACACAATAGTGATGTTGAAATTATTTTATTAATTAAAATATCAAATAAATGGTTTTAAAAATATTAAAATAAATATTATATGAACTATTTAATGTGCTCTAATAATTTTCTAGATAAATATGAAATTTTATGAAACTATTAAATCTTTTAGTTCGAACATATCTTCTTTATATATTTTATTTAAATTCAAATAATTGAATAGTGTCAAAATTGACACTATGGTTATTTTATAAAAATAAAAAATCATTAAATAAGTTAAAAATCACAAAAATATTTAAAAATTATAAATTGAAATTTATATAGTACAAAATTTCATAAAGTATCCAATTATGGAAAATTAACAACACATAAGTGATTATTTATAACCATTTAAAATTTAGAATTTTATTACTAAAAATAAACTTAAATAGATTAAATAAGGATAAATCAAAATGATAAGGTTTAATATAATATCAAAACATGTATAAATTTTATTTGTTGATGATATTACAACCCTATATCATCCAATATTGAAATTGAGTTATTTTTTGAGGTTTTAATGTGGGATTTGAATTTATATTAAACTAATATTTTTGAGGATTCCAAAGGTGACCCTCTCCTCCCTTATAAAAGGGCACCTCCTCCCTCTCTTCCTCACACCATTTTGAGCGTTGAAGATTGGAAAAAATCTACCCATTTCACTTCCCCACTTCCCTAGAAACCTTATAGAGGTACTGGTCTTCTCAAAAGACCAACCCTAGTGCTCTAAGAAGAAGTTTAAAGAAGGTGCGTCGAAGAAGAGGTAATCTCTTCTACCGATTATTTCAAGCTTATTTCTTATTCAACTTATTCTTCTTTAGTTGTTTCATTATGAAGTAATAACATAAGTATCACTAATAAAATAATATGTTATTATAAATATGTAACAAATCCATTTCACTTTCTATCCATCTTACTGAAAACGAAATCACCGCGCGTGCGAACGTACAGAATACCGTCTCCACGCCGTGGTGTAATTTGTTTTTCCAACACCACCTTACTTGGATGGGTATAATGGTGTAAATAATAACTATACATAGTTATTATAATATCATACTGATTCTGATATATTGTATCATCCACTCCAATTCAATTCTATAATTATGGAAACGATATCATCGCTCGTGCGTACGTATGGACTACCGTCTCCACAACGCGATGAGATTCATTCTCAATGATTAACCTTTCATGAATGATTATAAAGTATATATAATAAGAAATCATGAAATATATGAAATAATAATGATACTGTTTTTATGTATATATATATATGCATGTCAGCCAATTAATTCCATTCAATTCAATGAGGGAACGAAAACAACGTTCATGCGTACTTACGACCAACCGTCTCCATGAACGGTATATTTCTTTCCATTTATAGATATATTATATGTATGTATATTCTGAATATATAATATATATAAATCATGTTTTATATTCTGGAATTAACTAATCATGATCTAATTAATCATATGAATAATTACAAGTCAAAACACGGACGACAAATGAAACGATTTTACCCAAAACGCTCTTTAATATGGAATTTACAAAAGAACGGGTAATATAAAGTCAGAAGTGAACTATATAAATGATATCATAACAATTAATATGATTCTTTAATAGGTCAATGATATTATTTAAATAATTATACAGGAGGTTCGTATACGCATGAAGCATATCAGACCTAAGGTAAGGGATAACTTTTCCAATCTCATTTTTACCCGAGATTGTTTATTCGTAAGTATTTACAGGAGTTATATTTATCTTCCATGTCCCTATTTTCTAAAAATAGTTTCATGTATGCTCAAATTAATTTTTACCCATTTTTGACATTTACTACATGGTATGTAAGGAATCTTTCTTTTGTTTACGTTATGTGGTATTTTTTTGACTTTTCTGGGAAAAGTACGAGAAGAATGTTTTTTTAACTTATACAGCATGAACGGATTTTTAAGGTTTCATAACACATTATTTTCAAGAAGATTACTCTAAAAGATTTCATGATTATTTTTAAAAAAATCATTTTATTTTAAAATTTCATGGCATCTTTTGAAAAGAAAATGTTTTTGAAGAAGAAAGGATATTTTCCTCAAGAATTCATTCAAGTGTTTTGTCAAAACTATTTTCCATATAAGATGACATTATTTTGTATGATTATGTTTCAAGTATAATGTGTCTATGATTCAAATGGTTTCACTTTTATTATTATGAAATGATATCCATTTATTGTATATGGATTATGTGATGATGGGATGATTTTTATGAAACCCATTTTATTCGTTGGGTTATTATGAATGATGTATGTTTATTTTGTGGCACAAGTAAGAATGATTTAATTATGAGATGGGTGGGACCTATATATCCCTCCAATGAATTGGGTAAATATTTATATCTCATGAGATAGACATGGCTGGAACGGAAAGTTAAACCGGTTCCATAAAATAGGACTGGAATGAGGAGTAAACTCGATTCATAATGGGACTCTGTCCACTAAGATGGTCTTGGAAGTAATGACTTGGCTACTATAGAAATCATATCATGTGCTTAATGGTTTTCCACAGTTACATGTTTTATTCCCATGCTAATTTATCATGATTAATGTTTCTTCATGATCTATGCCTTACATACATCCATGTTTTATTTCATTGATAAAGATTTTGATGTTTAGATTTTATGCTCATGTTTTTTTACATTCAAATGTCTAAGGATTGTTTTATGTTCTCTATCTATGCTTACCCTTAATAAGCATTTGAGATCAAACTTTATATGTTTTCTCTTCCCTATGATTTAAAGAAAGGTTTTAGTTAAGAAAACAAAGGGGAAGATCATTAATGGAGATGTTGAAGATATTTCACCACGATTAGAAGATAATATTACGAGTTTCCAAAGGCACTAAACTATTATGATCCTTGTGTGTCTGTTTTTGTTATGTATTAAGTATTCCACAAATTTAATGTAATGTCCATGTATGTCAGGCTTCGGGTCTCTACATTTGGTAAGAGAGTAAAGGTTTAGTCAACCTTTGGAAATTAGGATGTGAAAAACTTTAGTGAACTCCCTAGAGATATTTATAAGGTATGTCTAGGGATGTCCCTATGGTTAAGTATACATATTGGTTAAAGTCCTAGAAATTATGTTTCCAATCATGAATAACGTAGGGTGAACCTAAGGTGTCATGGATTAAATAATTTTTTGATAATTTAGACATCCCATAAGTGACTTTTTTTTATTATGTGGTTCCTCGTTATTTTAACTATTTCTTACACTATGGTTTCTAGTCTTAGTCAATAGAGGGAACGAGAAGGAATTCAATTAACATTGATTAAAATGGAAAAATTGGTGACTATGATCAACAAAATTATGTAATTCCTGGAGAGAATTATATCGTGATTATGCCGAATCAGTCATCTCGATATTTGATTAACAAGGTGAACTTTAGTTGTATTCCTAAGTCATAAAATAAGAGGAAGATGGAATTTTATGCATGTTCGCATGGTGAGGATCATAGACAAAGGAATATTGAGATTTCTAAATAAGGGATGAAGAACCTTGAGGAATACCTCAAATGGAGGGGAAGATGTTATCTATGTGGAGAAAAGGGTCATAGAGTGACAGACTGTTATGGAGTCCAATGTCTTATCTGCGGAGAACATGGGCATTACCCAACTCAATGCCCTGACCTAAGAAGTTACTTATAAATCAAGGAAGGAATTATTCCATGAAAATCATTGAAGAGGATGGATTGAAGTGTTTTGTATTTGTATTCAAGAATAATTTTGTTGAGGTACTTTTATGGTATATTGGAATATCTATGTATTGGTCCATTTTGGTTTTCCATAAGAATATGGCATCTGTAACCATGAAAAGTGATTGAAATATTTTTGGAAAATAGATGATATGCATAATAAAGAGAAAATGAAATGTTTGATAGTATTCATGAGCTCATGACTAATATAAGGACAAAGTGATACCGTGGTTTGAGTATATCAAAATTTTGGGATTTTGGTATGTGGAAAGAGTTAACTTTTGACCGCACTCATGTTTTTACTAAGGTTCAATGGGTATTCATTTTTCAAGAGAATACATGATTACGGCCTTCAATTTTTTGGAATGTGACCAACAATACATTTCTTATGATATATGGGGATCAACGATGGTATTAACATGCTTGTTATATGAACTCTCTGGCAATTGTTTTCACTATAATATGAGATTGGACAATAGTATTTTGGATAAGCCTAAAGATTGAAATGGATTATGTTGGACATAAGTTATTATTGTTTAAGGCTAGAACTTTTTCAATATTATTGATGGAAAGTTATAATAATGTATTTTTAGAAAAAAGGACAACCTGCAGGACGGGTGAAAACCCGTCGCGTCGGACAAGGCAGAGGGAATCAAACCCACAACTGAAGTGCGACAGGCCTTTATCGCATACCACTGGACTACAGAATGTCCCTAGTTAGTAGAAATTAGTTTTATTTTATTAATCAGTATGATAGTTGAAGTATAAGTCCATTTTTGGAATCATATATGATTAAACACACCATAGATGGACTAATGTATATTTGATAACTTTTTCTAACCTTTTTTTTGAAATAGATGGAATGACTCATCTTTCTATCACATGATATTCTAACACTTCATGAATGAAAAATTCAACTTCACTCCTTTAAAAGATGAAGTGGATATTGTTCAAGGCACGAACAATGGTGAGATTGTAGCAAAATCGAGTAAGTATTTCTCTTGATTCGAAAATTATTCAACATTAGAGAAATGATCCTGAAAACCAAAAATGTTGTCATAGTTACCTTATATCCGATGAATCAGATGGTACCTTATATCATCACAAATCTAAGTCTTTGTGATTGTTGGCTTTTTCATAGCCATGTTCTCTACCACTCTCCATCAGAACTTGATGTTTAGATTTCTCTTCCATATCCATATTTTCACCTATGTTCTCCCACGAGGAAACCTAGTGATGAGTTAATTTGGGTAACCGTTATGTTTCATACATCACTTTTTAAAATTATGTTTTAGTATGTGGGTTTCTATTAAAGAAACTTTCAAGTAGTCAACCATTTATAACCCCGAAAAATTTCGAGGGTGAAATTTATTTTAAGGGGGGTAGAATGTAACACCCTGAGATTTTATGAGAAGTATTATTTTTAATTTATTTGATGTATTGTGTTGTATGATACCCCAAGATTATCTTGCATTATAAGCAACACCGTATTAGCTTGCAGTATATGCAACACTAATATTGGATCGTGTTACACACAATTTCAAGTTTGTTTGATAGTATTTATTCTCCGCAACATTGAGTATATATATATATATTCAATGTATTAATGAAATAAGGTTGGATTTTGTTATACGAATCAACAAAGGAGTTGTTCACTACACACAACCCTGACTTGGATTGCATTACACACAATCACAACCTTCCTCTATAGCATGTGTTGTACGCAATACCAGGTTTTACTAAACAATGATATATTATTATAATATTATTATGAACTAGCCGTTATGAATAGTATTAACTAAATTTTGAAATTTTATTCATCTTACACATTTTCTAGAACATGGTATAAGAACAAAATAAAATTTTCAGGTAAAATAAGTATTTTTCAAAAAATTGTAGTATTACCGCCTTTTGATGGTGCACCCACTTTAAATCTAGTTTTGAAATGTTTATAAGTTCAATTTGAAAAAATAAAATTCTTCTTTGGAATCAGGATATAAAAATTTACTTTGGATAAATTTTTCATATTATTCCGATAACTTTCATATTTTAATGAATAGTAAAAACACGCTATATTTTAATTAAAAACAACTTTTTTCATCGTAATAATTTATTTTGTTAAATAATAATATTGAATGGTTTTAAAGTATAAATAGAATATATTTTTACCATTTAATATTATTTATGTCATTAACATTGATTTTACATTGAATTCGTATGTTAAATCAATTCAATCTTTTGCAATGTTTTAAACAAAAACTTGATTTCTTTCGAGAACGAGATTAATTTTAATTTAATTTCTGCATCTTATGTGTATTGAATTTGGAAAAATTAATTCCATATCTGTAATTAGTGGTTCCAAATTATATTAATATACTACTTTTTATTTTTGGGCATTATGAATAGTAACAACGGTAAATTTTATTTACAATAGTTAAAGGTAAATAGGGTAATTAAAGGTAAATATAAGATTATAAAATTACCCTACTTGCTGAGAAAATCCTATTTGATGACTACATGTTGACTCATATCACCTAAGGGTCGGATTAGATTCATTTAATGGACTTTTTTCCATGAAAATAATTTAATTATTATTAAAACCAAAGAAAGTGACATCATGTCACTTTCTTAAGTCTTATAAGTATAATAATTTTAATTTAGTGATACAATTAATGAAACTTTGAGCATGAATAGTATCCAGAAAGATAATACAATTATCTACATCATATGAATTTATTTAGGATTTTTAGGGATTAAATAATTATCATTAATTATGACACAATAGTGATGTTGAAATTATTTTATTAATTAAAATATCAAATAAATGGTTTCAAAAATATTAAAATAAATATTATATTAACTATTTAATGTTCTCCACTAATTTTACAGATACATATGAAATTTTATAAATCTATTAAATCTTTTATTTCGAACATATCTTCTGTATATATTTTATTTAAATTCAAATAAATGAATAGTGTCAAAATTGACACTATTGTTATTTTATAAAAATAACATATTATTAAATTGTTTAAAAATCACAAAAATATTTAAAAATTATAAATTGAAATTTATATAGTCGAAAATGTCATAAAGTATCCAATTATGAAAAATTAACAACACATAAGTGATTATTTATAACCATTTAAAATTTAGAATTTTATTACCACAAATAAACTTAAATAGATTAAATAAGGATAAATCAAAATGATATGGTTTAAAATAATCTCAAAACATGTCTAAATTTTATTGGTTGATGATATTACAACCCTATATCATCTAATATTATAATTGAGTAATTTTTGGAGGTTTTTATATGGGGTTTGAATTTATATTAAACTAATATTTTTGAGGATTCCAAAGGTGCCCCTCTCCTCCCTTATAAAAGGGCACCTCCTCCCTCTCTTCCTCACACCATTTTGAGCCTTGAAGCTCGTCCAACCTCTGCCCATTTCACTTCCCCACTTCCCTAGAAACCTTATAGAGATACTGGTCTTCTCAAAAGACCAACCCTAGTGCCCTAAGAAGATGTTTAAAGGAGGAGCGTCGAAGAAGAGGTAATCTCTTCTACCGATTCTTTCAAGATTATTTATTCTTCAAATTCTTCTTATTTAGTTGTTTCATTATAAAGTAATAACATCAGTATCAATAATATACTGATATGTTATTATAAATATGAAACAACCCCATTTCATCTTTTATCCATCCTACAGAAAACAAAATCACCGCACGTGCGTACGTACGGAATACCGTCTCCACCCCGTGGTGTAATCTATTTTCCCAACCCCACCTTACTTGGATGGGTATAATGGTGTAAAGAATAACTATAAATAGTTATTATAACATCATACTGATTCTGATATATTGTATCATCCACTCCAATTCAATTCAATAATTATGGGAACGATATCATCGCTCGTGCGTACGTACGGACTACCGTCTCCACGACGCGATGAGATTCATTCTCAATGATTAACCATTCGTTAATGATTATAAAGTATATATAATAAGTAGTCATTAAATATATGACATAATAATGATACTGGATTTATGTAAATATATATGTATGTCATCCAATTAATTCCATTCAATTCAACGAAGAAACGAAAACAACGTTCATGCGTACGTACCGCCTACCTTCTCCATGAACGGTGTATTTCTTTCCATTTGTAGATCTATTATATATATGTATATTATGAAAATATATTATATATAAATCATGTTTTATATTCTGTAATTAATTAATCATGATCTATGTAATCATATGAATAATTACAAGTCAAAACACGGACGTCCAATGAAACGATTTTACCGAAAATGCTCTTTAACATGGAATTTACAAAAGAATGAGTTATGATATCATAACAATGAATATTATTCTGTAATAAGTCAATGACATTATTTAAATAATTATACATGAGTTTCAGATACGTACGAAGCATATCAGACCTAAGGTAAGGGATAAATTTTCCAATCTAAATTTTACCTGAGACTGTTTATTCGTAAGTATTTACTGGGGTTATATTTATCATCCATGTCCCTGTTTTATAAAAATGGTTTCACGTATGTTCCACTTCAATTTTACCCATTTTTGATGTTTACTACATGGTATGTAAGGAATCTTTCTTTTGTTTACGTTACATGGTTCTTTTTTTACTTTTCTGGAAAAAGTATGAGAAGAATGTTTTTTAACTTATATGGCACGACTGGATTTTTAGGGTTTCATAACTCCTTATTTTCAAGAATATTACTCTAAAATATTTCATGATTATTTTCAACAAAATCCTTTTCTTTTAAAATTGCATGGCATTTTTTGAAAAGAAAATGTTTTTGAAGAAGAAAGGATATTTTCCTCAAGAATTCATTCAAGTGTTTTGTCAAAACTATTTTCCATATAAGATTAAATTATTTTGTATGATTATGTTTCAAGTATAATGTCTCTATGATTTACATGGTTTCACTTTTCTTATTATGAAATGATATCCATTCCTTTTATATGGATTATGTGATGATGAGATGATGTTTATGAAACCCATTTTATTCGTTGGGTTATTATGAATGATGTATGTTTATTTTGTGGCACAAGTAAGAATGATTTCATTATGAGATGGGTGGGACATATATCTCCCTCCAATGCATTGGGTAAAGATTTATATCTCCTGAGATAGACATGGCTAGAATGACAAGTTAAACCGGTTCAGTAATATAGGATTGGAACGAGGAGTGTACTCGATTCAGAAAGGGACTCTGTCCACTAAGATGGTCTTGGCAGTAATGACTTGGCTACTATGGAAATCATATCATGTGCTTAATGGTTTTCCACTATTACATGTTTTATTACCATTCTAATTTATCATGATTAATGTTTCTTCATGATCTATTCCTTACATACTGCCATGTTTTATGTCATTGCTCAAGATTTTGATGTTTAGATTTTATGCTCATGTTTTTTACATTCAAATGCCTAAGGATTGTTTTATGTTCTCTATGCTTACCCTTACTGAGCATTTGAGCTCACCCTTTATATGTTTTCTCTTCCCGAGGATTTAATGAAAGGTTTTAGGTAAGAAAACAAAGGGGAAGATCATTAATCGAGATGTTAAAGGTGTTTCACCACGATTAGAAGATAATATTCCGAGTTTCCAAAGACACTATAATATTACGATCCTTGTGTGAATGTTTTTGTTATGTATTAAGTATTTAGAAAATGTAATGTAATGTCCATGTACGTCAGGATTCGGGTCTCTACAGAATGAGATGCTCCCCAACTCCCCTATTTGTAGGATATGTCATATAATACTAAAGGTCCCATGGAATACCAAATTCTATTCATGACACCGATCAAGAAAAGACTCAAGGGATCACGTGTGAATTTACTCTCCTCGGAACTGAGTCCTCATCCCAATAGACCTTGCTCTTGAGGGGGAAATTTGTTGACTATCACTAAATGAGAATTGATTATTTTAGGATTTATTAAATACCTGAAGCATAGGTATTATTTTATCCACATGAAAAAAGAAGGATTAGTATACATACATAAAAAACATGTGTCTAGATCATGTGAATCATATTATCCCTAGGAGGAAACATGATCATATGACCTTGGGAAGGAAATGAAGACGAATCATGTGCTTCACATGATCTTTGGATGATCACACAAATTCCTTATGATAGGACATCATGATCATGCAGACCCTATAGTGAGTCCCACTGATCATAAAAATCCCCTCTAACAATCCCTATTTTTCATGTAAAGGTGTCCAAACAAGTACTGATGATCATGAGAAGGTTTCTAGATGAGTTCCTTTAATTATGTGATATGCTAACTCATAGGCCATCATGATCATGAAAAGTCCATCATAAATTTCCATTCAATCATGTGACATCCCTCTATATCAATATAAAAGTTAGATGAAATTTCATAAAAATTATTGCACACCGTCTCAAGATCCATCATTGATCATGCGATGCACCACAGATAAGCAGAGTGATTGTCCATGACAATTTTCAAATTCTACTTCAAGATCCATTTTGACCATGAAACTACCTGATAAAAAAACATTGGTAAAAGTTTGGAAGTCTTCTAAAATTAAGAATAAAATTTGGAAAAGGTATAAGCCTCATGCGAGGAAAAATTACAACATTTTTCATGCGAAGGGGTCATGTGAGTCATTTGATCAGACCATTGAACATGTAAATACCTTTTAAAAAAATATCTTGACCTGAATAAGGCCCTTTAACATTCCATCTCGATCATGTTAATGGCGTCAAAAAAGAAAATTTGATCTCTCCAATAGACTCTAAAAATCCAACATGGTCACACGAAGGCCTTTTGACATGCAATCTAGATCTCATTAACAGTTTCTGATGGGATAACTTGATCTCATGAATAACCTCTAATAATACAGCTTCATCACATGAATTTCATATAACATTCCATCACTATCTCTCAAATGGATTTCTAAAATCCAACTTGAACATGAAAATGACCTTATAAAAGAAAGTGAAATCACAAGAAGGAACCTTGACATGTCAGCTCAATATCACAAATGGGATTAGATAAGAAAACACGATCTCATGAATAGACTCTGAAAATCCATCTTAATCTCACAAAGGATCCCAGAAAAGTCTCCATTTATCATGTGAAAGCCTCTTATATAGGATTCTTGATCTCATTAAGACTCATGGTAAATATTTATTATGTGAGACAAAGATGATGCCATGTATGATTCATAGAAAGATACTGTGAAGTTAATTGCGTGACCCCCCTCCACCGACTCGATCCAAAATATTCAATATAAATTCCATGAAAGGTGATGTAGAAATAGGGTGAAGAGGCCTATAAATTCTCCCCCTTGGTATAAATTAAAAACATGAAAGGTACAACCATGAGAGAAAAAAAGAGAGATCAGACTTCTCAGAGTGGAAATCTATGTAATTTCATGGTTCTTCCACCAGGTAAAACGCATTGAATGATTTAATGGATTACGAGACATGTATATGCACATTGTGTGATCACCCAATTGATCATGAAATAGAATTCCAAACCCTCAAAAGGTCCTCAAAATGAAAATGACCAATTTTTTAGGAATATATAAAATAAAGTATGAAAAATGAAGGAGCTCTATGCGATGATGAATATGTTGATTTTCATGTGAAGTCATGATGTGATTCACATGACCTATCTAGATCACGTGACATCCCTCCAACATATTTGTCCAGATTATGAAACTCCCTTGGATGTGTGTGCATTAATCACATTAAGTCCTTCATACATGTTATCCATGTCATGCAAAGACCCCCATACATATTGGATAAGTCATGTGATGTCCTCTGGATATTCCATCGAGATCACATGAAAACCCTATGACATGTCTCGTTCAATCATGAAAAGAGACACAGTCATTTCAACTAGATCACGGGACATACTTTCGACATGTCATCCATATTGAACGACCCCCTTAGACATGTACACATTGATCACGAGAAGGCCTTTGGACATTTCATCAAAATAATGTGACAAACTTAAAAAATTTCCTCTATATCATACAACACTATTGGACATGTCATCTTCAATAATGTGAAGATCCTTAGACATGACAACATGTCATGTGGAATCCCTTCGAAAAGTTAGGTAGATCACATGGTAGACACCCAAGGACACGTCTAGACATCATCATACATGTCAAGAAGACAAATAGGACATGTCCAACCAACATCCCCTCTATGTTAATAATTTCAGGAAGACACCCCAAGACATGATAACTTTTTCTAGCACAAACACTCATAAATTTACCATATTGAACTTTAAGGACACTGATTCCTATCCAAAGAGGGTATGTAGGATTCCTTCCAAAAGATAGAGATCCAATGGGTATCTGCCCAGGTTTAAGTCCTTCTATATTACAATTACCTTTTCTCATAGAAAGAAAAACATCCTATATGTCTATCATCTTTTCTCATCCATAAATAGAAGGGAGGTGGGTTTATATGTGGGAATCCCCTTAAGTGTAAGCCCCAATTTTGAGCTTAAGTACCTTGAAACTATCAGTAGGTCAGGGACATGTTAAACTACGGGAACTATGATTCATATCGAAACAGGATACATATGACACCTTCTTAAGGTCCACGCTTCAAATGGGCATCCACCATAGTGTCAGCCCCTCTATATCTAAGATACACAAACCCATGGGACACAAACTCTCATATGAGTTTATCATTGTTCCTCATCAATTATTGGATTGAGAAGTTAATTGAACTATGGGGACTGTGATTCCTACTATAAGAACAATACATAGGATTCCTTCCTAAGGTCCGAGCTCTAAACCAAACACCCCATTAGGGCCACCCAAGTGAATAAGTCCCATATGCATATGAGATGAGTCTGATGAATTACTATCCCTTTTTTATCACACCGAGCATGACTCACATTGGCATATGGATTTTCGACAGTCATATCACTCACATCATAAGTTCCCCTAACCAAGATAACCTCAGTGTGTAAGCCCTTTTCGATGACATGATAAAATTACCCCCATACAGGGTATTCACCTTGGGGTAAGTCCCAAAGGAATTCCCATTTTGATAAATCATGGGGAAATAACCCCTATAAAAATTAATTATCTATAATTATACATCAGTGGGATGGGGAAGAACTGAACAATGGTGACTCTAATTCCTATCCAAAAATGATACGTAGGATGTCTTCATAAGGCTCGAGCTCAATACGCCATGCCTAAGTTACCTCATATATGTTATTGCTACATGAAATTAAACTAAAATATCAAACTCAAACTTAAATCATGGGGTTTTATCATTTTTATAAGAATGATATATAGGAAACCCAATGAAGGTTCAATCCCATCCTCAAAACACCAACCACCTTCCTAGGTGGCAATAAAATCATGAGGGTCTGGTTATATGGATTCAAAATATATGCTTCTACACATTACTAATAAATATTGGAAAATATATGGATAACATTTAATACATACAGATTGCCTCTTTAGTATATTTCCCCTTTATATGTGGAAGGATTAAACAATAGATCATTTGATTAGGGTAACTGGACATACATCAGGATTTGGAAGAGAATCATGAACATATCTTTAATTTATTCTAGATTCAAGGAATATGATTTAATTCCCACCAAAAGGGTGCGATGATACCGAACTCCCATCCTCCCAACTAGTGTGAATTCCTAAGGATAATTGGTGTTGAAACCCGGATTGAATATATTTCTTTATATTGTAGGTTTGTACCCACTTATGGATGTGGGGGCCATTGGGTGTTTCTATAAAATATGGAAATAGAAAACATGATGTTAATGATTGTGATACCATACATGATCCCCCCAATAATAAATCATCATAGATCATATCTCTCTAAAGGAAATGAGAATAGTGAACCAAGCATGAATGTATGTAATTGAAAAATAACTGAATCATTATAGGAATTGAGAATTCATTCCTCCTAAACCCTAGGTATTTCCAATCCAATATATTTCGAAGTAAAAAAATTCCTTTTAATTTAATGTGATACTTTACAACAATTTCATTGATTATTCTAATATATATAAGTGAGGAGAATAAAAAGAAGGTTTCATGGTTCAAAAATAAAAGAATTCTAGATCGGAAACTTGGTCACCCAACAGACTCTCCTCAATGGATTAAAATTGATCTTGAGTATCCTACATTTTTAAAGCAGCTAAGAAAACTATATATTGTGGTATCTATAGAGAGAATAAATCATTTTAGGATATAAATTAGTACTTAGAGTACATGGCTAGTTATATTGGTAATTTTAATTTTACACCATGGTTATACATGATGTGCAAGTACATTATGTTTTCTATACTTATATAAGGACTAAATCCACCTTGTAATGATTTTGATATTTATTTTAATATATTGGTAAATGATCTTTAATTTATGTGGGATTCAAGAGTTGTGTTGTAAGATGATCCTATAAATGAGGAGTTCTCTTTTAGATCCATGTTGTTCAAGAAGGTAAATGACTATCTTGTTTATATAAATTTTATAATATATAACAATAAATGATTTTTGGGTGTCCCATTTTTTAAGAAAGTAAAAATTTAGTTAGGTTGAAACATTTCTTGAAGTTAGTGGTTCTATCACATTGTATATTTTTTCCCTCATGATATAAATACATAACATGGAGAACACTAATTGATGGGATTTGAAAAAAAGGTATATCACTTTCCCCATTAAGATATTATGAATACTTTGTGAGTGTAAACGATATTATCACAATTTTTGGTAAAACATTTTTCGAAAACCATATGAAATTGAATTGAAAAAATAAATTATATTTTTTTGAATTACTATATTGGAATTATTGAAATGAAAATAATATTCTTGATGATGTGATTATAGAAAAATATTTATTTGATTGTGACATTTTCATATTACTAATTACAACTAAAAAAATAAAATTTGGAATTAAGGCTAGGTTTTACATTATTGATATGGGGATAAGAGAATAATTTATACTAGTAAGGGCGAGTGACAAAATATTCTTCTTCTGGAGAATTACACTCATTACAAGAAATATATATTCTATTTTCGAATATTTATTAATGGTGTAAAGGATATAGAGGGACATTCATCAAATATCATGAATACCATTTCAATGAATGATTTCATGTTAAATTGTTTAAAATCACATGAAATTTTGATTCACTTTTTAGTGTTGATGGTTTTTTTTGCATACTAAAAACTTTTTATGACACATATTAACCTAGATTTTATTATTTATTTAGTATATACAATGTAAATTTATTATTTTATCATAGACCTAGTATATATCCTATGATGGTGTGTGTGTGTGGGGGGTGGGGTTAATTAGGGTGGATATTTTATTCCTTTATTTAGATCAAATTGAATATTGTATTCACATTAGTAAAAATAACATGAATTTGATTTTTAATCTGGACAAACTACATATATTTATAGATCAAGAACATGCTGATTTTAATTGGTTCATTAATAAAAGGATACTCTAAGGAGCGCATACTGGCAATGAGTTAATTTGAATATTAAACACCGATCCACTTTTATGTGATTGCCACTTTAGGATGACCTCACTACTCATCCATTTTCTAAAACCTATTCCTTTCTTCCACACACTAATTTTTAAGAGTGAATAATATATTTGAAACATAGGTTTATATTATAAATATTTTAAATAAATAAAGGACACACCATTCAATACAGGTGTTCTTCCATGATGCTCAAATTCTTCAATTCTCGACCTTCTAGGATAAGCACATTAGGTTGTTATTTTAAAACTTTACATAAATAAACTTATATCATGGTAAAAATAATATTACTTATCTTTAAAAAGAATATGTATTTTTTTATATGTGAGTTAATTTTTTTTCTCACAATAGAATTCTACTTATGTAGAATAGATTGAATTTTAAATTTTAAATTTGAACTACATTAACTACCCAAATTCTTCTATTTTAATATTATAATTTTTATCATCTATAAGATAGATATCCTCCATATAATTTAAATATATATATATTTTGGAAGATTAAGTAACTTTAAAGAATATAATAATAGGTCACATTAGTAACAAAATTCAAAATATCTAGAAACCGACTTTTTCAACACAAAACACCCATTATGACATGATGAGAAAATTTTTCATTGATTATTGTTCAACTTCAATGTGATCCATGGTGCAAAAAAATATTTCATGGTACAAAATTCATCAACTCACCAAAAAATCCATTTCACAATCAAATTATATACAATGGAATTGAAAAATCAATAATTACAATAATTTCATTCAATAGTTCAAATACATAACCTCTATGGGAAAAACAAATTTCTAGTGTGACCACTTGTAGATAGTAAACATCAAACATATTTATAATTTTACTTCATTCTATTAAATTTTTTCCTTCCATAGAATAATAAAATTTTATGGTGTGGAGAAACAAAATAAATTTATACTATGATGTAGTCAAGAACTACGGTGTGGGAATCCCCAAATCCCTAGTACAATTGAAATTATCCTAACTAGAACATGCAATATAGCCTCCACCTCCATGATAAAGATAAATCTATTCATATAAACAATCATCAAGATGTAAATATTATATTGGAGAGGGTTATACAATTCTACGACATGAGATATGACCATGTGATGTAGAATCACCCCTTCTCTCTAGAATCCGAGATTCATCAAACTACCATTTATAGACTTTCCAAAGACCCTTACTAGAATTGAAAACATAAAAATACTAATAACTAATCTAAATAAAAAAATAACTTTAGATTTCAGCATTCAACCCATTTTATTTTATTGTCAATTCATATCTTAAGACATTTTTAAAACATGTTCTCTTTGTATCACTCCCCCTTTGACAAAAAAATATAGAGGGTTATTCAATTTTCTACTACTTTAGAAACAAATCAAATATCCTTAAATAATTTATTTAATCCCATATGAGACAAATCTCAACGTTGGAAACAATATAATTTTTCAACTACTATAATGTGCTTAATGAAAATTTTTAACGTGATTTTATCTTTGAAAATTCCCTTGGAAGTATATATCCCCTATCTTTGGTACTAAATAAAAAATATAAACCCAAAATAATATAAAAATAATGGATAAATCATTATATATGATTGGGATAAGGGTAACTCCAAACCTTCTTTGTTTGAGTCAATTAGTTGAGATCCAAGGGTTGACCTATGACCTTCAAATACATGAGTCTCTAATGGATTTGTGAAGATATCAACCACTTTGTTTTGAGTTAAAATAAATTTTGGCCTCAAATATTTTTTCTAAATTTTATACTTTATGGAATGGTATACTATTTGAAATGTGATTCATGTGAGAGTGTTGAACATGAATTTTAGACAACTCAATAACACTTTTGTTGTCACATTGAATCATTATTATTTACTGCACCTCTTCACCAGTGTATTCTAACCATATATTTTTCTAAAGAACAAATATTTAATATTTTTAAATAAAACATATTACACCTCCACTGTACTTAAAGGAAAATAATGTCATTTCCTACTTAGCTAACCCATACAATTATTACCAATATATAATGATGCCACACTTGTGGATTTTTTATCAATAATTTCACTAACCAAACCAGAATATGAGTATGATAACAAATAAATTTTATTTATATATTTTAAAAAAATCATAATGAAAATGTTCCTTGATATACCACATTATTATTTTCATTGAATTGTGATATTCTTTCCAAGGAAAACTCTTAAATATTACAAGGAAACTTATATCATAGAAAATATCTGTCCTTATTATAGTAAGGTAGTGTAAACTACCAATTATTTTTATTTATAGGCATGAGTGTACCATCTCACAATAATATTTTCAGCCCATTTTTTCTAATCAAAACCAGTGTTGAAATTGTATTTCACTCCACCATTCTAATTTTTTTTTTCAATACAACCTTTACATACTTGATATGTGAGATGAATTTTTTTCATTGATTCTAATGAACTTGCAACCCCAAGAATTATTTAAAATCACCAATAATTGTGATTTTAATCTCCAAACACATCAATTTTTAGAATTTATTAACATAATTTTTTTTATATAACCAAATATAAAATCATTGACATATACTAATACGATGAACTATTCTTCCTTATAAACATTCATAAAAATTTTATGATCAATCCCTTTTCCTTTTAATGCAATATACCTTATAAAATAATCCAACCTTTAATACTAAGAAATAATTTCACATTTTTATCAGTAGAAATATTTTCTAAATATATAGAATCATGAATTTTAAGAACAAAATCCAGCTGGGTATTCTATATATACCACTTTATTTAAATCTCCAGTAAAAGACAACCTTCACATATATCTAAATAACTTTTAACATTATTTGGAAAACCACTATTGATAAGAGTATATTGGAATCCATCCTTACCACTGGGAAAAATTTCTCTTTTTCATAAATTACTCCAACTTGAGTATAAAAATTGTAGACAGATCTTGATTTACATTGGATAACCTATCCATTTTCATCCAATTTTTTCTCAAAGAACAATTTTTTACTAATTAAATTATGAATTTAAGTTATATCCATAAGATTACATGTTTGATTTTTATTAATTTGATCTAATTATTTATTCATGTATTTCAACCATGACTCCTATTTTTCTGATCAATCAAACGAATTTAGTTCAATATCATATTACACTACATTTTTCTATACTCTTTTTATAATTCATTTTTGAGTTGGAAAAAATTTGTCTTCTATGATATTTATTGGATCAAATTTAACCATTTTCTTTCTTTAATGAGTCAAATGACGAATAAAATATTCATTTTTCACTTTTTCAAAACTAGTTTTATAATCCTCATCTATATGAACATCTTGAGTATATCCCAAATCTACATTTTATTCATCAGTTTCATCATATATATATATTTAGAAATAGAATTTCTAAAATTTAATTTGGCTTAATTATCAATAAAATTTATATAACCACTCCTTATAAATTTTTTGAGTATCTATTTAATGCATATATAGGCCTTACTGTAATCCGAGTATCCTAGGAAAATACCTTTACCCATTGAATCACCATACTTTCCTTAATTTCCTGCTTTATTTTTGGATTAAAATATTTCTTCCGAATACACTATGATGATTAAAATAAGGTTTATTTACTAGTAAAAATTAATATGGAATCTTCTATACCACAAAATTTATAAATACTCTATTTCGGTTATAGAAAACTACTAAAACCATTTATTTCCAATAGTGAAATTAGATGCCACTATCTATCGAAAACATTTTCCCACATTTTTTATAATGAAATTTCATATTTCCACAAACCAATTTCTTTGGGTGTTCTCACTAAAAACACTTCTTATTTAATACCATGTTTTTTCAGATGATTTTAAACCTTTTAATATGTTTATTTATTTCTATTTTCTGATCATAAAATTTTTATTGTTATTCTGGTTTCATTTTTGGGTCTCCTATGACACCTCATTATGAAATATAACACCTTTATTTTTGAAAATATGAATATACAACACAGTATACTACTATAATAATATATAATTAAGATGAAATACCATTGACCATAGGTTACTTCCTAAAAAATCATATCAAAACATTGGTGTGAATCAAATTCAGTAAACATGATGCTGTTTTATTCCTTGGTGGATAATGATATTGTATCATTATTCCTCACATGAATAATTCAATTTTTAACTGATCTTTCTTCAAAGTAGGAGTATCTACTATTATTTAGAATATTGACAAGTTATTGATTTTTTTTTGAAATTTCATATCATATGATGCCAAAATCTATATTTTTCTTCCACTATTAAGAAGAAAGTGTTTTACCTACTATCAAATTGTTATTAATTTACATTTTATCACTAAAATTTAATCATGGAGTTCATAGATTTTCATTTGATGTAGCATCCCTTCATACAAAATTCATCATCCAAACCCAATTCATAAAGTTGATTAACACTTAATAAATTATATCGTATACCATCAACATGAAACACATTAGTATTTATCAGTTCATATCTCACCAAATGATTATTGAAACTTTTATTTTTGATTCTACATGATTTTAAAAATGCACAATTCCATTAAATTTACATTTAAAATTCTTCAATAAATTCATATTTCTTATTATATGATATGACAACCACTATCTAAATTCTTAGTGCTATTATTATTTTTTTTTTAAAATATTACCACCAATATTTCTTTTTAAAATTTCTCCTTTACTTCAATGGAATTATTGAATAATTCAAGGCCTTCATTATTAGATTTTCATCATATTCTATATTGGCCATCAATTCTAACTATTACTCTCAAAGAGGATAAAATAATTTCTTCACATTAATTGGATTAGACTATATTGTATCCATTAAACTTTATATTTCACATGAATATTTACTCTTCATCACCTTTAATTTACCACTTGATTTATAATGTTTGAACAATTAAAATAGTATTTGTAGAAATAAATTGTTCCCAAATACAATGAGTATATCCCAAATACACTTTTTTGGATTCCAATTTATTCTTCTCTTAGATAGATTTAAACTTCACAGTAATATGTCATATTATGGCCAAGAAAACCATAGAATTAAAATTTCATTAATGTAATAAATCCGTTATAATATCCTATCCATATATATCATTCTTTTGAATAATACAATGATCGTTGATATGTTCCTATTGTTTAATATTTTTCTCCTAAACAAATTCCTTTTGTTATTAATTATTAAATTTTTTTTCGTTGATGTTTCATTATAAAAACTAATACTAGATTTTCCCATACAATTTGGTTTATGAGAACTCAAAATTTCTTTAAACGTTCTTGTATCTCATTTAGAACTTTCTTTAAAAGATTTATTTGAAAACATCCCAAACTAAATATTCTTATTTTATTCATATGTTTTGAATTCTGGTTTTATATTGTTTGTCAAAGTGAAAAAATTTTCTTCAAGAGTTTCAATATTCTTAACTTCATCTAAAATAGATAGGTTAATATTATCAATAATATTATACTGTTCTTCGAACATGTATCTATAATTAAAAATTTCTTCTGATTTAACATGACTCTTTTCAAAGTATTCTATAACTTTATCAATAGGGCCAACTTTAGTTTCAATTTCATCCACCTAACTTGAACACTCATTCATAAAATCTATAATTTTTCTATTCTTCTTTTCATTTGCAAATTAATATCTTTAAGATATCATTTTAACTCTTCATAAATATCATAAATTTATTCTTATCGATCATATTATTGGATATTAGATTTTAATTTTTTTACATATTCCATAGTAGTGTCATCCATATCGAAAATGAATTTAGTTTTGAAACCCTATAATAGATCTTCCACATCATAATCTTCTTCCACTCTTATAAGTACTTTCCTCTAAAAAATCATACCACTAGAATTTATAAAATTAGAGTTCCTCATAGATGGAAAATTATTCTTATATTTTGGTGAGAACTAATTCTCACCCCCCTATACATCAATCTTATTTTTAAATATAGTATTAATGTGTCTATCCATTCCACAATGGAAACAAGATATATGTATATTTCTTTTAAATCTACCCATTATTATTTTAAAATTAATTGTAAAGAGTTATAATTAACCATATTCATTTTTAGTCTATTGAAATTTATACTTCTTTTCTTTGAATGTAATCTATTTAGATGAATTTTATAAAGAGATTTCATGTTTTACCTATATCTCATAAGAAATAAACTTATGATTAAAGTCATCAAGAGATAATTATCCAAGATTTATTTCTTAAAGTGATGATATTTTTTATTATACACTAGAATACATATTATTATATATTTTTTTACGATTAAAAAATATTTGATTTCATGACCAAGCCCTAAAATGGCCTCAACAATGTTAGAAGGATCGTTAAAGAAACCATCTATGTTTTCATTCTCAACTCAATATCATGAATACTATTTTTTGTGACGTATAAATTTACCTCCTTTACTTTGGTGTCACCTTTAAATATATTAACAAATTTATCCCAAGTACCTTTATACATTTTAAATTCTATCACATTGATATTAATCTAATTATAAAGTGATCCTGATGAGGTATGATGAGCTTTAACATCAATATTATATAATCATTTATCCGTTTCCATCATCAAACTTCCTATGAGATAACATACTTATATCCCATGAACAATAAAAAATCTAATCCAAGAGATATAAGGTGGGATATCATCAATATTTTCTAGATTTAATAATTACATACATCAAACAGTGGAACCCCTTTAGAATTAAAAATTTCTCACATGATAATATAAATCTCTTAATATATTCAAGAATAAACTTGGATATAATAAAAATTATTATACCCTGGTCCCACTATACACCCTAATAGGAGGGAGGTGTGGTGTATTAAGGTGAAAATTTTTATTCTTTTAATTTTGATCAAATTAGATCATGTATTTATTTTAGAAAATAAAAATTGAATTTGATTATTATTCTTGATAAAATATAGATATGTAAAGATCATAAACACACTAATTTTACTTGGTTCACCTATAAAAGCCTGTTACAAGGATAATATGTCAATAATGTATTAAGGTCTTGATTAATTACTATGTAAATTTTATGTGATCACAACTTTATAAATAGATTCTTTCCCATCATAGGTCCATGGTCTCTTGGTCTCTTCCACACACTTATTTTCTAGAGGGTAAAAATTGAGTTAACACACAGATTAAACTTACAAAGACTTCATATAGTGAAATGTAACACCAAAAAACAATGGTATTCTTCCATGATGATCCAATTCATATATTACATATCTTCAAGAATAAGTAAAATAGGCTCTTATTTTAAAACATGACTTCAATACACTTCCGTCACGACCACATTCCTTTTATTTTTGATCTTCATATATACTCTATATTCTATTTTTTGTGATTCAATATTTCTTGAACAATGGAATTATTCTAATCCATAATAGTTTGAATTCCAAATTTTAGTAATCTAACTACCCAAATTCATCTACTTTAATCATAACATTTTGATCATCACTTAAATAAATATCCTCAATATTATTCAATGTTGAATATTTAAGAAGTTTTAGTACCTATAAAACCTTTAAGGTAGGTCCACATAAATAAAGCAATTCATATTCTCTAGAAACAAACTTTTATATCATAGTATTCACTTTTTGTCATGATGAGGTAATTTTGTATAAACTATTTTTAATCTAAAATTTTATTTGTAGTCTAGAACAATAATTCCTGTTGAAAACTTTTTAACTCAATATACTCTCCATAATGTAATGAAACTCAAAATTATGTAAACAAAAAATAAATAATGTGAAATTTATGGGATAAGTAATTTCTTGAAGAGATGTTGTCGCAATTAGCCTTACAAAGTGGGAGCACACTCACCTGTAAATTTTATATAGAAATATAAAGTTTGCGCTGACTCAAAATGTAATTATTATGTATTTTAATCCATTAAGGGTTGAATGATGAATATAAAACACACAAAATCAACAATTTATATGATGATTTGATACCTTACATTTAAGTAGTAATATATAAATTTAAATTAAATGGAAGAATAACATCTATGGATAGCTATAGGACTAATTTTGTATATGTTATATTAAAATGGTTATATAATAAAAAGTTACACATTATATACATTGTAAAATTATGAATATACTATGAAAAAAATATTGGAGTTACCTTTATGGTGGAAAAAATGAATGTATTTGTTATCAAGGAAATAAATCTAATTAATGTGAATATGTTACACTTTGGAATCATTAAAAAAAATATGTTAGTTTGATTATATAATATCATAAATGATTTTTTTAACGTAAAAAAGTTTAAAATAGGATTAAATTTAAAATATATGAATTATGATTCATGAAATTGAATTTTAGTAAGGAAGGGTATAATGATGAACCATTAATTATAGAATTTCACGAGGTTGAATTATTTTATACCATGAATCATACAAACATAACTTGATCAATTGATCATTTTTTGACTAAAAAAACTACTGTGTCTAATGAAAATACTATTGAGGATGACCATTTCATTGGGACATCATAATGATTTCATGGTGGGCTCAATGTAAACGATGTCTTATATGTTATAGGGGATCACAATGCGGGGATTTGGATTGATTTATATAAAAACAAAGTGATTATTGAATAGATTGGATTTCTCTGATTATTGTTTATATAAAATATATTTCTAAATAATATATAATGTTAACAGTAATATTTATGTAATATAAAATTAAAATTTAAAATAATTGTGTATATAATTTCTTCTTTGCCTGATGAAGCTTCTAATATTAAGGAAGAACATAGCAGTGATGTTGAAATTGGGAAAATGTTTGAAGGGGAACAAAAATTTGAAGGTTAACAACAACTTAAAGGTGAGAAATTGAGGAAAAAATCATATTTTAAAGAAATTATAGGAGTTTTATAACAATACAGTGTTAGTAAGGAGAGAAGTGATGTTAAAAAAAGTTAAAGTTTCTTAAAATTCACATCATCAACCAATTAACACCGACAAGTCAATTTTCATCAATTTTCGTTATGTTCAGTAGTCAAATGCAGATGCTGATTGATATAAATAAATGGAACAATGTTGTTATTTCATTAAAAAATTTTTTGGATACCATTTGGGTATTATTATGATACCACCCCACAATTTTTATTTATATAAAATTACTCAAATGCATACAACTAAGATGAGGATAACCTCAACCACATTACAAAAACCAAATCCCACAAATTCAAAATCCAAAACCCAAAATTCAATATATTCAAAATTCAAAATTCAAAGACATAGATTAAATTGGGGGTAAACTATATATAAGGGATTATATATTTTTCCATTTTATAATAAAATAATATTATGAAATTTTTATTTAACGTTCATTATAAATTATAGAGTATATTTATATTAGATGATTATCAAGTGAAATTTGAAATAATGGTCAAAAGAATGGCTCATAGAGTATTTTAGAAAATTCTTATGAACCATTATAATAATATGTTGAGTAGAAATTAAATCACCACCAACCTAATATTAAAACACACACATCATAGAAGAAGCAACATGGGATTCTTTCATTGGTCATTGAGTCGAAGAAACATTAAAGGTATATTAGAATTGGTATTATTTTATTTGATATTACATATACTAGTCATTTTTATTTGAATTTTTAAATTATGAAATAAAAAAGGATTGTATAAAATAATAATCACGTATCAAAATATTCTTACTTATACATTAATTAAAGGACGGGGTATGCTTCACTTGAACAAGAAATGGTATTTTTTTTCAATATATAATAAAAATTTAATGTTATATAAAACAAAAATATAATTATATTCATTTTTTTATACATAAATTAAGGAATTTAAATCTATATTGACTTCTATATATTATCATGAATTATAAAAGTAGGACTATGTAAATAACAAAGGAAAAATAGTAGATGAAAACACACAAAAGTAATGGAATCCTGTTTAAGTATAACATAATAGGTTTTTTTTTCTTATTTTAAATAGTAATACATAAAAATGATACTTATCTTTCTATATTTTTATTTAGTATAGGAACAAAAAATTTCATCTGTTTGAGCCAATAAAAACCAACTATTAGTGGAATGGAAGTTTGTAAAACAATATGGCCATGTTGAAGGTGCAGGTTTTGGAGTGTCACCATGAGAATACTTCAATATGTAAAATACCATTGGATACAAATGATAAAATGAAAAATATATATCCGTAGATTGATATTAAAATGGGTAAATGTTATTTGGAAGGATGATGTTATAAACCTATTTATTTTAATGGATCATTGAGAATAATCCAAATAGAAAAAATTAAAATATGAAGTGCAACACACTCATACTTTTTAGGCAATCCATTCCCTTAAAATGACCACCTAACTTGAAATAACTAATTTTTACATGAATATTTATGATAAATGTTAATCAATAAAATCCTCATACTTTTCTTGTTCTAAGATTTTATAGTGTTAAATTGGTAGTGATTTATATATATTAGAAGATACTCATCAACTTGTTGTAAGATTTATAATGTACAATATCCAAGGTGATATTATAAATAATAAAAATATTTTAAAATATCACATGGTATAAGGGATTCCTCGAGCATTGACCAACCTATTCCCTTGGTTGATATTACTTTTTTACATGGATAAAAAAACTATTGTATTTTTTATATAATGGATTTTTAATCTTATAAATATACACAATGATAATAAGGTATGTCATTTACAATTTATTTTATATAAAAAATCATTTATATTTAATGAAAACAAGTCTAAAATGAGGTATTTTATTGTCGAAGGGGAAACCTAAGGGGAAACAAAAGGATGAAACACGAAAATCAAAAGGATAAATTAATAGATCAAAAGTACCTCATAAGAATATATTTAGCCTTCTAATTGAACTGTTTCATTTATTAACATTAAAAATTCATGTAGATATAACTATCCAAAATAGGAAAATGTCATATATTTAATTTGAAGAGAAAATTTATGTGAGGTCATTAATGACATGTTTGGACTTTATAATGTAAATGAAATTCTCAAGAATGAATGTTTGACAACCTCGATTGTGATTGTATACATAAAGTACAATTTTTTAGAAAAATAAATCCAAGATGTTAATTATAGTTTATAAATATTCATATTTTATATTGGTATTTATATCACACAAATGTAGAGGGAAGACAATGAGAAGAAAAATTTGTATTCATTTGTCCTCGTTTCACTCTATATAAAAAAATCATTTGAATAATATGTAATTTTAGAAGTAGAACACCAATTTACCATGGAATTTGGAAAAGAAAAAAACACACAATAGGATCATCTTAATTACTACAGTGAAGGGGTAAAAATCTATACTAATCATATAAAATAAATTTTATTTTTTCCATTACTTATTCACTTTTTTCTTAAGACTAACAAGATGGTATTAAAAATCAATTTGGATACATAAAGATATATTTTTATACTTAATGCATAAATATCAAAAAAATCAACCACACATGATGTCTATTATGAATTTTTAATACACTACTTTCAATATTTCATTAATAAACATAAACTTATATGTTTTATATTATTTTTTAATTTTTTTATGATAGGGAAGTTTTTATTTATCTTCCAAATAATGGTATGAGGTTAACCAATTCACACATGAAACCTATTTATTTATACATTAGAATTAGAATTAGGGTATATATAATAATATTTCCCTCTCAAAACATATAAAAAAACTTATTTTTTCAATGTTTTTTAGTTTCTAGAACAAAGTAATCAAATCGATTGTGGTTATTACATTTGTAAATTTATGAATGGTATCATATTACATCAACAAACATGTATCTCTGAATAGTTATTTCTAAATACAATTAGAATTTAATTTAAAATATTTATTGACTATTTTTTTATCTATATTTTTCATACACTACTAATAATATTGAAAATAAAAAAATTTAGAAGAAAAAATATAGTTGTTTTAGAATAAGTGGGTAACTGACATGGTGTAAAAAATTTTGTGGACATTATGAAGTGTTGATTTACTATTATGTTAGTTTTTTTTATTTTATAGAGATCATGAAGTGGTGGTTTGTTAACATCCAATTTAGTTATTTTTCTTATTATTGTGGATCACTATTTCTGACATTTATTTTATTTTTAGGTAGTTAGAGTCTTATCATATAACCTATGACATTAAATGTATTATATAATTACAAAATATTTTTGGTCAAAAAATGGTATCCCAAATGTGTGTTTTTAGTTCAAAAATGTGAGTGACATAATCAAAACCAAGAAAACACACTCAAAATTCATTGTTTATTGGGTAAAATTATTTGTTATTTATTCCTACCATGGATGAATTACTTGAACATCAATTCAACACATGATGCGCAAAATTATTTTTTTAGTATTTTTTCCATCAAATATTTTTATATTTCTTCCTACCATGATGAGTGATATTATATCTTATTTCTTTTGTCATGTGAAATTTTAACGCAAAACATGAATCAAATACTAAAAAAAAATTCTTGGATTGTATTGATACTTTATGAAAATTATCAATCATTCATTTAATGAATGTAGTAATTAATTTCAGATCAACTAAATTTATAATTTGGCTATACGATGAGAATTTATTATTTTTATTTAAAAGAGACATTTTAGTTCATAGCACATGCCAGAGTCTGAAAAATGAGCAAACATACTTAATGTTCAGAATACATTATAACAATGATACATAATTATTTTGTAATGTGTAATAATTAAACTCTTATAAACATAATATATGGTGTTTCTAGGATGACTTAATGTATATGTCTTCAGTTTAAAAGTGATATTTTAGTTAAAAACATGCATCAAATACTAAAAATTGGGGAAAATATTAGATTTTATTAATACTATTGAAAAATTTAATAATTCATCTTTGACATTTATAAATTAACCCCACTTGAATCTAAAACATAGTGTGGTTGATTTGGATAAATGTTCATATTTTTAGATTTAAATATACATTTTAGGTTAAAACATTTTTTATATAATCAAAAATGGGAAAATATACTTTTATTGTCTTGATAATTTAGCAAAATGGCCTATAATTAATTTTTGATATATAAGGATTAACCAAATGCTAAAGTAACACATTGTGTGGTTAGAATATCTGAACATGCATGTTTTCAATTAAAAGTGACAATTTTGTTTAACACACACATAACAGACTCAGAATTGATCAAATATACATTAATTTTCTTAATACCTTAAGAAAACAATGAATTTGTCATTTTTGATATGTTGTAATTAACTTCATATCATTCTAACACATAGTGAGACCAACATGAAGTACATGTTTTTAGTTTAAAAGTAACATTTTAGTTCAAAACATGCATCCTAGACTCAAAACCATAAATTTACTTGTATTTCCTCAATACTTTAGATATATTTTTTAGATTTATTTATTTCATATAAGAATTATCTACATATTATTTTGACACATAAAATAAAAAAATAAGACATAAAGTGTGTGTTTTTTGTTTAAAAGTGAAATTTTCATTCAAAAATGCACATCACGTTACCAAAATGAATAAAAAATTCATGTATTTGAATTATACATTAGAAAAATGATCAAATATTATTTTTTTATGTAGAGTAATTATCTGTACCTCAATTTTACAAGTGATGTGGTTGGTATTATAGATAGTACATGTCTTATATTTAACCATAACATTTTTTATAAAATAGTTCATCCATTATTTAAATTTAGTTAAACACACTTATATTTTAGTTATATTTTAACAAAGTGATCAATAATTAATTTTTGACATGTATGAATTAACCTCACCTCATTCTAACATGCGATGTCACCGATATGAATAAAAGTATGTGGTTTTATGTTTAAAACTAAAATATTAGTTCAAAAGGTGTAATTATAGTATCCTATTTATTTATGTTTTATTTAGGTATTATTTTATTTGGTTTATATTATATTTATTTTTTATTTAGTATTAATAATATAATTTTTTTTTTGTTACAAGTATACTCTATTTTTTACAGGTTTGGGTTGATCTATTGTGAAGCTGGTATGCAACAACAATTACTTGCGATGAAAATTGATGTAGCTTGTTGGATGAAATTAAATGTTTTCCCATTATATAACTCGAATTTGGTGGTGTCACAACATTAATGGAATATAAAGGGTTCCACTTTAGTAGTCATTTTTTGGTACATAGTTTGGTTCTCTTGGACAAAACATAATATGAATTGATAAAAAAATTTATATAGATTTATTCATGTTTTATGATTGTTATTATTTAATATTTTTAAGCCTCGGATCATGTAGAAACCTTGATAGGGGGCATAAATCAATGCTGACCAAAATTTACTGATTATATTCAACATAAAATATTTCTTAATTTTCGTTGATCAACCCTCTACATCTATTAGAAAGTATGAATATTTATAAGCTCTACCTCACTATTTCACCCTTATACTATGAAGATGATATAATGAAAAATAACACACATGTATTTTTATGAGGTTCAACATTAGTATAATAACTTACATCCATTACATGGTTACTCCGATAGGGCTATCAAAATTTCAACTAATATTATTTTTATCAATTACATGCGAGAATATTTATACTTCATCCCATAGTTGTTCTCTCTCCTGAAAAATATATTCCAATATCCCTATTATAAATAATAATGAATCCCATCAGTTTAGTAATTATTTTTTACAAAAATGATCCAATAAAAAAGATATAACTTTGTCAAACAAATCCATAAAAGTTCTTCTAGAACGTTTGTCCAATTTTTTTCATTTTCTATATTTCTATTTGGTAAACCTCAGTAAAACTATACCTATTTCTAACATGAATTATATTTGATTAAAAAATCCCCATTCATCACTTTTTTTTTGAAAACTACACCAATTATTTTTGATACAAAAACACTACCCAGATTTCCTTGAACTCTAACTCGGTATGATGCCACTGATTGAATCCTTGGTTCAGCATTCTGATCCTAATCTCCAATTGACACCCTATATTCAACCTAAAAAAATACCCTGGTTGGAAACTCACTTTTTGACACAAATTCTTTAGATTTTTATCTTTTTTTTTGTGAAAAACTGTATGTACGATTGTGCTTTTCAACCCTTTAGATTGGTTCTCTCACGATAACAATGGCGGGAAACTATATTCACTTTCACACTTGCTAAATTAAAATTTCAACACTACCACTAAACTCAATTTCACTAGATTCCCCTCAATCCTTCTAGAATATTCATGATTTTTTCACAATCTCAACATCACCAAAATTTTATTGATTTTCCTTAAACACAAAGTTAAGTAAATTCTTTAAGATTTATTTAAATTTGTTGTTGAGGAACTTATTAAAACATTCTTAATGTTCTCATTAGTAACCTTTTTAAAACATAAAACATTACTCCATCCAAAGAAAGTTTTCTCGATGTACTATTAATTCATCCAATTTGAACTTTCTCCATCAATTTACTATTCCTCCAACCATTTTTCACTTTATATATCCACTAACTATTCATCCATCCGTTTTTCACTTTCTTCATTTATTTACTTTTCCTTCATAAATCTTTCACTTTCCAATCCTTTTTCATTATTCATCCACATTTCACTTCCTTCTTACATTTTCATTATTCATCATCTTTTCACTTTCTATGCCATTTTTCACTAGTCATCCCCTTTTCACATTAAAAATTATTTATCATTATTTATTTACTTTTCACTTTCTATGTCCTTTTTCTCTGTTCATCCTCTTTACAATTTCTATATCATTTTCACCATTCATTAGTTTTTACATTCTAAGTTTATTTTTAATATTCATTAATTTTTCTCTTTCTATGCCAATTGTATTGTTCATTAGTCCACTTTATTTTTCATTTTCTTTGTATAATAGTAACATCAATTTTATTTCCTAAAATTTTTATGTATCATAACAAAAAAATATTATCTAAACTCTTTACTACATCATATACGAGATTTTTATGACTTGTAAGTTCAAATTTGTAACATTAACTTTTTCTAGATTGTAACTTTTTAATTTTAACTCTATATAAACTTTGTGAATACTCTATTTATTTTCACTATTCATCATATGGATTTTTTTAATTGAAATTTTTTCCATTTTACTTACTCAAAAAAGATCATCCAAAGGAAAAAAGTTCATCTAATTTAAAAATTCCATCTTATCCAAAAAAAATTTGTTTGATTCATTAAAGTTAATTCAATTGAAAAAATTTCATTCATTTCAAGAAAATTCATTTGATTCAAAAACATTTGTCATGTTCCCAATTTTTTTTCTGATTAGAAAAAGTTTATTTGATTAAAAGAAGTTCATTTGATTCAAAAAGTTTATCTAATTCACAAAAGTTTTTCAAAAAGACATCTGCTTTCTTTGAAGATGGTTGACTACATTATTGTAACTTATATAGAATTTTTTTCCTTGTAAGTTATCCATTTCTATTATTAGATTCAACTCTTTTACTACTGCTTAAAACATTAAATTTCCCCCATTTGTACTTATTTAAAGTTTTTTAAATGTGTGTATAAACTTAGTATTTTGGAATAATCACAAGTTGTATTGCTACCACTTTATATTTACTTTTTATTTCTCAGAACTGAACAAACTCAATAATAAACATTTATTCTCCTTAATATGACCAATGTTTTGAGGATCAGTTGAAAAACCTTCTCTTTTTATAAAATTCATTAAATTTTCATTTCTAATTTTCCTTAAAATTCTTTTTCTGGTGATCTATGTTTTGTACATATAGTAAATTTTATTCAGAAATATTTTTCTAGATACTTGGTCATACCTGTCTCCCATTATACAACCTTCTTATTATATCGGGATAATCTTCATGATGTTAGAAGTTGAATGAACAACATAAAATCATCAATCTTTGTAAGAAATTTGTTTTACAATGTTAATGTAACATTCTTACCTCCTCCATATAATAATAAGAAATATTTTTATTAAAACTTCATAAAATAAATCCATCCTTTTGTACATCTGAGTTTTTTACCTTCATGATAACTTTTTTTGTTTATGTAATCTTTAATTTCCTTAATATTTATTGTTTCTTTAACAACATCAAATTACTCATCTGGTGGAAGATACTTCTTTAAATCCTCTTTAACTTCATCATTGACATTATCAAATGTTGAAAACATATATAATATATGTTACAAAACATCCTATAGTAACATAAATATGCCCCTTTGTATTGGTTGAAAATACTTGGTTCCATTTGAATTAAATGGAATCAATCTCCCCAGTATTAAAAATTAATTGAATGCATTTTTCTTTTCAAAGAGCATTGAGTGTGGAAAGAAATTTTCTATCCACCTAAATGATCTAAACCTTAACCCCACTTTTGACATGTTGGGATGACGGAGGAAAGTTCTTCACACCTTTTATTATTCAATATTTTCTACTTTAAAACAATGTTTACCCTTTTAAATTATTCAAAAAAAGGTTATCACTTTTCCTAGAGAAATAATCCTAAAATAAAATAACTATAAGTCTATGTGTTCAATGTTAGGTTTAAAAAATTAGAGTAGTTAACTTAGACATTAAATCTATGTATGAAGTTGTACCAAGTGATGCCAATTTTTAAAAATAGTTCTTCTTTAAGGGAAGAGTTCATCTGATTTTCATTGAACAAAATTACCTACATCAATCTTAAAAACATATAAAAAATATTAAATGAAAAAATAATAATATTTTATACCCCTTTACAAGATAATTCATGTTTTTTCATCAATAATTAATTATTCTATTGAAATTTATAACTTTTTTTTTGTTATAAAAGTGGGAGTACAAAAAATTTACCTCTAGGATAAAACATTTTGACATTATTCATTATCAGTATTTTTTGTATCCAGTGTTGGAACACTTTTGTTGATTAGAATAACTTTTTATTTTTTTATATAAAAACAAGTAAAAAAACTTCATCTTTCCACTTTAAGACCCCCTGTTCATTATCACCTTTAATCCCCATTTTCATGTAGATTATAAAAAACACCTAATGAAATAATGTGAAACATTCTTTTCTCATCATATTGAGCCACATTAATGAGAAATTTTTATCAACCCCAAAATATTCATTTTTTACAACTTCAACTTTATTCATGATTTCAACCTTATTTTTACAAACATTGATCTTCATGATATGGATGGGTTTTTTACATTTTCTTGCAATTTTGTGTAGTATATTCTTCTTAAATATGTATATAATTGAAAATTCATTTTTCTTTTCTTCTTATTCTTCTAACTTCCTTCCTCCATTTGTTCTATCCATAAAGCCATGTAGGTCTTCAAATTTTATACAACTTTATTCATGTGTTGATATTTTATTACATCACCACTATTTTATTATGTATATTTTATATTCTTATAAACAAAATTCTCCTATCCTGTTAACACCACCATGAATTATTCATGAGTTTGGGCATCTAACATGCATCTCCTACACAAATAATTTTGTTTTGGTAAGGTTCTCTTTGAGGTGAATTTTGGGGTTCATAAACTTCTTTATTAGTGATATCTTCCACCATTACAATCCAGTTTTTTATTTCTCATATTTATAGACTTTGTTACTTAATATTTTTTATGTTATCTTAAAAATTAATAGAAAAATGACAATGATCCATGAAGTGACTTTTTATTCCAAAAAAGTGTTACCCCTTCATGGACATGACATCTTATTTGAGTTTCTTCTTGGGTGTAACATTTTTTTATCTTCCATTAGTTTTCACCCCATGGTAAATTTACAATATCTCTTCCTGGTGGTTTCTTTCATATTTTTTCCACTTTTAATTATTATTGTTAGTAGAAAAAAACCAATATTTTTTTTCATCAGGGATATTTCTTCAAAAAATTTCAAAAAAATATTCAATATATTGAAATATATTATATGTCTATAGATATTTCTTCTTTTGTGAATATTGGGTATACACAAATAAGTTTATTTTTATTTCCACAATGTGACCCCTTAATTTTGTCATTATATGTTCTTAAAACCATAGAAAATTATACAAAAAATCGATAGCTGTATGCCCAAAAATTCCACAACACTAACATTAACCAATAAACATCAACTTTGTCTTTTTATGTTGTGTTTTTGTCGGTGGAATCATATTTAGAAACATTTTTCATTCAGATGTAAAATTTATTCTAAGAGACATATTCAGGGGAACCCATACCCTTTTATCTTCTAAGTTACAAATTTTTAGAAGTTATGAGTCTCTCAACATTATTTACCAAATTTTATATAGAATTATAACCTAAACTAATATTGTGAGAGTTATTGCAAATAGATTCAAAAGAATATTGGTATACTATTTTGATTAACCTAACAGAAGATGATACTTTTGATGCTTTTAAATTCTTCCTACAATTAGATAGAGTATTTATTGAAATATGATATTTCTTGGAAACTTCATAAGAGATTATTATCTTAGTATTATTTGAAGATTCAACTTTAGTAGATTCGATGATTCTCAGTATCACAATCAGATCAAGAAACATTATGTTTGAATTTTTCTTATGATTTTCAATACTCCTCATTTTTTCTTCACAACTATATTCTAAATTTTTTATAATTTCTTCAGGAACCTAAATCACCCATTTTAAGGAGAAACAAAATTCCTTTACTTGATTTTCCTTGATATATAGGTGCGAATTTTTAGCCTTAATAATTTCTCTTTGAGTATCATTTTTTTCATTGATATTTTCTTTAACAACTATTTTTAGCACATCTTCCTCACAAAAATTCCTCACCAAAGTTTCTTTGATATGGGTAAAATTTTCATCATAGACTACATCTGAAATTTTCTTAAACTCATTTAATTGGGTGAAGGTGTTACATAGTTGATTCTTCTAAAATATTTACTCATGTAGTTTTCTGTCATTTTGTAGTAATCCTTAAATATATTATGTTCTTCCAAATTTAACATAAATATTAGTTTTATTTACTTTAAAATAACTTTATAATTCATGGAAATATTATTTAATAACTTACTTAACAATGAAATTAATATAAAAAATTATATAAAGAATGTATTCCATAAGTTGAATTTTTCTTGGGAAAGTAATGTATGCTGTTCCTTTCATTTAATAATTACAGTGGGAGGTGTGAATTCTTGTGTATTCTTTCCCAATAGTTTCTCGGATTCATTGAGCTATGACTCAGTTTTGAGATGTCCTCTGATTTTCCACTAATATATGAATGTATATAGGTAGTATCTTCAACAATAACATTTTTTATGTAAGATCTAATTTTAGAATAGAAATATTATATGGTTAATACTGAATCATAGCATGTAGAAGATTATTTTCGAGAATTAATTTCATTAGATTCATAATATTTCTTCCCTCACACCAAGTATTTTTTTGGTGATGGGTCCTCCTTCTGTTGGTTATGAGTGGCTAAATTACTCTACTTCAAAGATTCTTTCTTCTTATGATTTTCAAGGTTTTGGTTAAAAAAATGTATTTATACAACCATATATAAATTTTATATGATTTTTCTCAGGCTGGAAATTTATAATCTCCAAAGAAGTACTTTATTCAACTTTGGTAAAGCTTCACTTCATATAAAAAATTTGATAAAAAATTAGAAGAAATACATATATATACAAACAAAGGGGAAATTCACTCTGATAACAATTGGGATTACTAGGTGGATGATGTGGTCGCCCTGAGAGGGGGTGATTCAGTGGTGACTATATTTTACCCAATATATCTAAATTAAAAATATTTATTACATTAAGTTGATCAAACCTATGTTATTTGATATGATGTATGAATCTTTATAAACACTTATACACAATTTTATCTTTATTCTAAGAAGATAATATACGGGAAAATAGGACAGATGTGTTTTTATAATCTTCATACATAGTATGAGAACCAATATCTTTTCTATGGAGACTCCTTTGAGTCCATGAATTTTCCACAAATAATATTTCCATAAATTATAAGTAATGGTATTTATATTGCATCCCAAAGTTGAGCTATCTCCCCAAAATCTCTTCCTATCCCCTAATAGGAAATAAAACTGACTCCTTTTAGTTTACAAATTATTAGTAAAAAAATAAGGTTATAAAAAAGGAATAACATTATAAAAACTTCTCTAAAGAATTTCTTTATAGTGTACCATTTCTTATTCCAGTGAATGTCCATTTTGTAATCCTCACTGAAACTACAACACTTTCATTCCCATGTCTATATAATTAAAAAAATAACTATTCCTTACTTTTGTAAAAAAATCCATCTGTTATTTTTTATATAAAAATTATTCCTAGAACTCTGTGAACACTAAATCTATGTGACAACACTGATTGAAACCTCAGTTTAGTACTCTAATTGAAATCTGCATCCCACATATTTTCTTCAACCTGAAACTTTTCATTATTGTAAACTCACTTCTGGCCCAAATTTATCATAATTTTAGATTTTTTTAGTAAATAGTTTTAATTACAATTGTAATTTTCAACCCTATCTATAGGTGATCTCAAGATATAAATGTTAGGAAACTAAATTCATTTTCCCACTCACAGAAATTCAAATTTCAACACTCCTGCTAAACTCAATTTCAATGGATTCTTCTCAAGAATTCTTTAATATTCTTGAGGATTCTTATAAAATAATTTTTTTCAATATTTCATTGAATTTACTTAAACATAGTATTAAGGAAATTATTCAATATTCATTAAATTATTTTTTTGAGGAACTTCTTCAAACTTTATTAATTGTGGAATCAATAAACCTCTTCAAACAATCTAGGAATAAGGTTTAAATTTTTTTGATATACTATTCATCCATCCATTTTTCAATTTATCCATATGTTTACTATATATCCATACATTTTCCACTTTCTCCATCCATTTATTATTGATCCATCTATTTTGAAATTTCTTTGTCCTTTTTCACTGATCATGTACTTTGCACTTTATAAATCCTTTTTCACTATCCATATATTTTTTACTTTATATGTCCATTTTCCTTGTTCATACAATTTTCAATTTCTACATGATTTTTCACTTTTAATTCTCTTTGAACATTAAAAATACTATTTTCACTATTCACACACTTTTCACTTTTTATATCCTTTATCACTGTTCATTGATTTTGAAATCATTACAAATATTTTTACTTTTCATCCATTTTACTCTTTCTATGCCTGTTGAACTATTTATCTATATATTTAACTATTTATCAACTTTTTACAATAGGAACTTTAACTTAGTTACATGAAAATTATTATATATTTTAACAAATCCTTTGTTACCTAAAATTTGTACTCCATACAATGTGAAATTTTTATAGATTATAAGTTAAAATTTGTAATTGAACTTTTTACCACATGAAACTTTATAATTTGAACTATGTATAAACATTTCATAAACTCCATCCATTTTATATTTTTATCTGATGGACAAAATTTCATCCTATTGATAACATTTCATCCAATTAACTTCCTCGAAAAAGTTTATTTGATGGAAAAAAGTTCATCTAATTGTAAAAATTTCATTTTTATAAAAAAAATTTGTTTCGTTCACAAAAGTTTATCTAATTTTAAAATTTACACAAATTCAATAAAAATTATTTCAATTCACAAAAAAATTTGTCTGGTTAAAAAAAGTTCATCTAATTGAAATGTTTTTCTTATTCAAAAAAGTTCATCCAATTCCCAAAATTGCATCTGATACACAAATGATCATCTAGAAAGCTTTATCAACCATTGAATATGGTTTAATACCATATTAAAATTTCTAAAAGAATTTATTCCTTATAACTTCTTTGTGTTAAATATTGGATTCAACTCTTGTTCTACCACTTAAAATATCAACCTTTTTCTCCTTTTAAATTCTTTAAACAATTTTTTAAAATTGTGTACAAACACTACATTTTACCCTTTTAAATAGTTTTACTGATCCCACTATATATTTCTTTCTCATTTTTTGAAACCTCAAAAACTAAAAAAACACTTCTTGTCCTCTATCTGATTAGGTTTTTAAAATTATTTTTTCCCAAAATTTACCTTTATAAAATATTTTATTGATTTAAACTACCAAATTTCTTACAACTTATTTATCTAGTGATCTGTATTTTGAACATCAGTTAATATTCATCTATAAATATTTTTCTAGAAACAAACATGTTGCTCTATTACTTTGTAAAAATTTCCGACTGTAACATGAGCATATTCATGATAATGGAAGTTAAAAAAACAACCTAGAATCATATGAATTTTTTAGAAAGATGTTTAAAAAAGTTAATAAAACTTTTTAACCTCCTCTAGCTCATAATAAGAAAATTTTCAATAAAAAATTCATAAATTCAATCCATCCTTTTTGAAGATTAAATGGTTTTACCTTTTGGATAACTTCCTTTAGTATAATGAAACATTATTATCCTTTACAAGTAATGTTTACTGAAAAACTTCAAACTATTAATCTATTTGAATACATTTCATCAAATCCTCTTCAACTTCCTCAATGACTTTACATACTACTGATAACATAAAAAATATATGTTACAAAACATCCTAGAGGGACGTCTATATTTATAAACTAATGATAAATATATAATACTTTATAATTTTAATTAAATTTATATAACTGATATATATAAAACAATATTTTTATTATAAATATATAATTAAATAGATATATGTGTTTGAATATTTATGAGAACAAGAACCCTTTCGAATTCAATGAACATCGTTAGATTTGGAACCCATCAGGGGTTTGATCCCCTCAAACATGTGAATTCCTTAAATGTATTTAGGAGAGGAAATGTGTTCATGATTGATGGCTTTCCCATAAAAAATATACACATAGGAGGTAGAGGATGTCCCACTCTGGAGAGTGTAGTCTAGCGACATTTCTTAGGTGACTGCAAGAGGTGTCATGAGTGGGTGATTCATGAGATGCATGAAGTCAGGTAGTGAGAATATGATTGAAATATGTGACATGGACTGTGGGGTGTAAATGAATATACACACATGATGGACCACTACCTCTATCATAACAATACAAATCATGCAGGTGAAAGAGAGGCAACCCTAAAAAATTTGAGAATTGGATTTCCACTAGGCACGGGAATAAGGAAGAATACATGTGAGGGTTGATCACATGGTGTGTGAAACATATGGCCTATATTCCATATTTGATCCATATTATATATATATTATAAATAAATATGAACTAACACCCATAATAGGGGGATCCTTTCATAAAAAAGAGATTGAATATTTACGATTTTTTTATTCAAGGAAACACAACATGATGGAGGTGAAATTGGATTGGGATTACAACATATAGAAACACATGATACATGATTGCCTAAGTCATAAATATATATGTCTCGTAGGTGAAAAAGATAAAACCCTAAAAAACTTGGAGAAAGTAAAGGCCACTGGGCATGGAAATGAGGAAGAATCAATGGTGGGTTGGATCACTTAAAGCATGAAACATAAGGCCTACATACCATATTTGATGCATATTATAAATTATTTTTTAAATAAATTTTAACTACCTCCAATTATGTGAGGAACCTTTCATGAAAAATAGATTTAATATTTACATATTTTAATTAAAATTAAAATAATATAACATGTTAACTATTCATGCATATAAAAAAATTATTATATTTCCAAAAAAATTTAGGTCTATTCAGTTTTTTATTTTTATTATTAATTTGTGATTAATATTATTAAATAGTTTCATATTTTAAAAAATTCTTTTTGAATTGGTTTCCATTTATATTGTATTTGATAATTTCTAAATTTTTAATTTTTTGTGTTATTATTTTTTAGTGTTTTTTAATTTTTTTAATGTATTTAAATGTTAATATTTTTCTTTAAAAATGGAAAAATTTATTAATGATTACTTTTTTATAATATATATATATATTAAAAATAAATTTTATATTTTTTAAAAAGATTTATATTTTTTTTGAAATAATAAATATTTACTGGTTAATTTATCAATTTAAATATTTTATTCACTCAATAAAAATTTACCAATGGATACAAAAGAACAATTTTGGAAAATTTTTAATTTTTAAGTTATGTGTTTTGTTTTCTTTTACATTTAAATTTACCAATAAATAATTATATTTTTATATTTATTAGCTAAAATATAATTTTCTTTTATAATATTCATATTTTTTATATATATTGATAAATTTTCATCCTTTTATTGTTACACATGTATTATTGTTTTTTACTAAAAATAATATAATGGGGCTATATTGTAAATTAAAAAACTTTAATTATCATAAGTTCATGTGGATTTTAAAAATTAGTTTGAAAACTTTTATTTTCTAAAAAAAAATTAGATTAATTTTAATTTTATTTTACTTATTTTCATATTTATTTTCAATTGAATAATTTTTATTGAAATTGAATTTTTTTTCTTCAATTTTATTTGTTCCATCACCATTCAATCATTGTTTTAGTTAAAATAGTTCTTTTATAAATATATATATATATATATATATATATATATATTTGTGTGTGTGTGTGATTTGAAATATATCAAATGATGATTAAAACCAGAAATAATTTCAAAAGTAGAAATGTATGATCGATTATTGGTGAAGTATATCATTGATCAAACATGAATGAAATAATTTAGATGGTGATGATGAGAAAAAAAAGTAAAGCAAAAGAAGTGGTGCAAAAGTATAGTGAAAGAATAAAGGACAAAAATCTCACCCAATTTTTTAAAATATTTCCATTTATATGGATTACATATGATTGTGTTTAGTGGTTTAGAACAATCCCTATCTCCCATATCTAATCTGATAGTTGGAATTCAATTAGGTTAGAGAATATAGAAGGTTATCCATGTGAAGGGTTACTTTGGGAAATGAGGATTCATCATCATCATTATTATTCTGAAATCCACATATATAATATTTCAAAACACTCCCCATTGGATTTTATAGCTTCATGTAATATCATATAATCTTCACTTTTAAAAAACAAGTGAATCAAAAGTAATTGAATTCCATTAAAATATGTCTCATTAAAAACCATATCAGGAAAACCTATTGGGAAAAACCTTAAAAGGGAAAAAGAGTACAACATTCCTTACTCACCCTCATAAAGTCAAAATAGAATTTTTAGTTATTTCATTCCAATATTATAATTTAATTTATGAAAATTTAAATTAGTTAATTAGTTTGTAAATACTATCATAAGAACTTATTTGTTGGATATCAGTCAAAGTATTCTTTTGATGCTCAGGAGTGAAAAATTGTTTTGGCAACATATATTCTGTTCAATAACCTTTTAAATACACACCCCTTAATTGTGATATAATAAAATTATATTTATTTTATATAGTGGGAATATAATTATCTAATCCAAATCATGAATAAGCAATCTCAACTATGTAAATTCTCAACATGACTTATGAATCAAAATAATCTCAATATGATTATAGGAAGTCAAATAAATGAATTTTTTTACTTAACACCATTAAATGCTTGTTCCACTATTTGTGAATAAATATCCCAATTGAGATAAAAATTTATATGAATTTGAAATATCCAATATTTTCATTCCAAAATAATTATAGTTTTAAACATTGATATAATTAATCATTTATAACCATAAAATCTAGATGACTACGGAGGAATGTTACCCTGTATTAAATGTATTTTAAGAATATATCTTTTTTTTTGGTATACATACACAAATACATGTATATCATTTAGGGATAAATAAACTGATCATTTATATTTAATATTTTTGGGATTAAAAAATTCTTCATTCTACCCTAATGTATGGAGTATATCATTCTTGGAAGTAGGATATTTAAATATTAAGGGTATTTTTATGAATTTGTGAAGTCATTAAAAAATATAATATTTCTTCTTATGGATGATTAATTCAAAACACAAGGATATTATTTATAATTTTATAATCAAACATGACAATAATTTGTAAAGTCTTCCAAAGTTTTGATATTATCCACAACACATGGATTTATAATTTTTTTACAAACCATGTAGTAACACCCCATAATGATAAAGGGTTAAATGGATAAATGATATGACTCATGTCAACAAGGTGCACCTTAATTTTGGGGAGCCTACTCAATTAGAACTCTACAGTTAAGCATGATTATCCTAGAGTAGTGATCAGGATGGGTGACATTCTGGGAAGTTTCTCAGGGTGTGTGTGAGTGAGGACAAAGCACTCTGGAAAGGATAAGTGTTGGCCTATGGGGACTGTCAATAGTCAGATGACCCGTTCGGGCATGTGGGTGGGCCCAACGATGGGGACCACATGTCTGCGGGGAAACTGGTGGTACCTGGAGGGCCAGGACCTGATGACCATGTTAAGGTGGGGTTTCTGTGCTGTCACTAGGACCTAGTTGTTACATTTGGTATCAAAAGGGAGGCTGTACCCAGCCTTAAGTGCAGTGCAATACCTGGGTTGAGATGTATGGCCCACAAAGAGGATGTTGGGCTCTAATTGGGGGTGGGGGTGATTGTAACACCCCAGAATGATAAAGGTTTTAATGGATAAATGATATGACTCATGTCAAAAAGGTGCACCTTCTTTTTCATAAGCCTACCTAATTAGAACACCATAGTTATGCGTGCTTGGCTTGGAGTAGTGATCAGGATGCGTGACCTTCTGGGATGTTTCCCAGCATGTGTGTGAGTGAGGACAAAGCACACTGGAAAGGAAAAGTGTTGGCCTTTGGAGATTGTCAATAGTCAGATGACCCATTTGGGCATGTGGGTGGGTCCCACAGTGGGCACCACGTGTCTGTGGGGAAAATGGCGGTACCTGGTGGTCCAGGACCCAATGACCATGTTATGTCGGGGTAAGGATATTTGCAAAGTGGCCAGCTACTCTGTCGCTTCTCCTAGCAGCTGTATACCAGACCTCCTGCTGAGTGCATCTGCGACAACATTCCCTTTCCCAGGAGTATAGACTATCTCGAAGTCATAGTCCTAGAGGAAATCAAGCTGACGTCGCTATCTCAGGTTCCGGTCCTTCTGAGAGAAGACATACCTGAGACTCTTGTTATTAGAGTACACTATAAAATGATCCACCATCAAGTAATGTCTCTATATCTTCAAGGCAAAGACTACTGCTACTAACTCTAGGTCATGGGTAACATAGTTCTTCTCATACTGTCTCAGCGACAGAGAACCATATGCGATCACCGCTCGCTCCTATATCAGGACACATCCGAGTCCGGTCCCTGATGCATCGTAGTAGACTACGTACCCTATGCCATCCTCCAGTAGCCTCAAGATGGGGGAACTAGTCAGTCTCTGCCTCAACTCTTGAAGACTCCGCTGAAATATCTTCGACCACACGAAGGGTTTCACCTTCTTCATCAACACTGATAGAGGTGCTGCAACTCTGGAGAAATCTGGCACAAATCTCTGGTAGTATCCTGCAAAACCCAGGAAACTCCTTACCTCCATCACACTCCTGGGTGGCTCCCAAGCAAGTAAAAACTCAATCTTCGCTGGATACACTGAAACTCCAGCCTCCGATATGACATGTCTCAGAAAGTGAGGCTCTCAGATTCAGAACTACCACTTTGAGAGCTTACCATAAAGCTAGTGCTCTCGGAGTGTGTCCAGTACTACCTGGAAATGATAGGCATGCCCCTCCTCAGTTGTTGAGTAGATCAGAATGTCTTCAATAAAGACTACTACAAAGAGATCAAGGTATGGTCGAAAGATCCTGTTCACGAGTCCCATGAACACTGCTGGAGCATTGGTTACACCGAATGGCATAAATAAGATCTCGTATTGGCCGTAATAACATCTAAAAGCTGTCTTCTGTACATCCTCATCTCGTACTCTGAGATGGTGATATCCTGATATTAGGTCTATCTTCGAGAACCACTGTGTTCCATTCAGCCGATCAATGAGGTTGTCAATCCTCGGAAATGGGTACTTATTCTTCATGGTCACCTGGTTCAGAAACTGATAGTTGACACAAAGTCTCAAGCTCCCATCCACCTTCTTGGTGAACAAAATTGGGGCTGCCCAAGGAGAAACAATAGGCCGAATGAACCCTTTCCCCTATAAGCCCTCCAACTGTACCCGCAGCTCACGAAGCTTCGTGAGAGGAATCCGATACACTGCTGTAGATATCGGTCCTGTCCTGGGGTACAAGTCAATATAAAAGTCCACCTCTCTTTGAGTAGGTAGACCCAGAACATCATTAGGGAATACATCCGCATACTGGTCCACCACTACAGGATAACATGGAATCTCCACATCATCAGATCCGAGGGTAAGGCTACCCAACTGATGAGTGATCGGCTGCACTCTGCTACGGGTAAGTCCATCCTGTGCTACAAATGTTCCCTTCTTTTCGGTGAAGGTAAACCTAGTCCCATCTATGTGGACACACCACACTATGTTCCTAATATAGTCAATCTGAGCATGGACTATAGATAACCAATCCATACCCAAGATGACGTCGTAAGTCCTCAACGCTGCTACTAGAAGATCCCAGCCGAAGCTCTCGCCTCCTATAGTAAGCTCACATTGCCCGCACCAGTGCATAATCATCAAATCCGCTCTCGTAGGAGTCTCTAGCCATAAGGATTGAGCCAACGGATCTGTTGGAATATCTAAGCTCTGAATGAGGGTAGTGGAAATAAAAGAATGACTGGAACCTATGTCTATAAGTAATGATGCTAAGGTGGTATAGTTAAAGATCATACCTCGTATCATCTCCAAAGTACCGTGATCGTAGGCCTCAATTTCCTAGAGCTGAGCTCTCCCATATCCTCTTGCTCCCTGAGGTTGGGGTGGACCTCTTGGTAGTGGTGACTATAACATATTGAATCATCTCCCACCATCATCTGGATTTCCAGATCCTCTGCCACATCTTCCTGCTCCCTACGGACCCCCTCGGTCGAACCACTATCTCTGTTTGGGCAGTCCATAGACCATCTGATGATCATCCGTATAGAGGGTTGGATAGTCACGAGCCATGTGACCCTGCTCGCCACATGCGTAACACTACCTGCTCCTAGAATTACTGGATCTACTTCGGCTGCCCCACACAACCGACTCTGAATCCTATGGTCATCCACCTGTAGGTCTGGTCCTATTGGACCTCTACGACATTTGTCTACTTCCATCATAAGAATACTCCACTATGTAATGACTAGTGGTGGGTCTCGATACTGGTGACTGCTTATCAAGGAAACCCTCTACTAAGAGGGCCCTCTCTAACACCCCCGCCTACGGCAGGATGCTGAGTGATATCATCAAAGACTTGATCTATCACCTGATCCCCTGCTCGAAGCTCTGGGCCCTGAAAAATGGGTCCCACACCATATAAGTGGAGTAGCGTGAGAGGTTAGTGATCCTCACTGAGTACTGATCCACAATCATGCTACCCTCTTGCAGATGAAGTATCTTCTGAATTCATATTACACGAAGATTCGTTGGGACAAACTCTGCTCGAAACAAGCTCTTGAAGTCTACCCAGAGAATTGTCATCTTGTCATGAGCCTAGAGCATCAAGCTCCACCATATGCCTGCTGCTGCCTGAAGAAGACTAGTGGCAAGGATCACCATGAGATCAGATGGTGTTCGTACCAGTCAAAAGACTCTCACCAAATCCTCCAACAAATCCTCAGCCGCCTGTGGGTCTATCTCTCCCCTGAACATGGGTGTCCTCTGGCGTTGGAACTCGTGAAGTGCACTCAAGTGGCGTGCACCCTCTCCTGCTGGGGCTGGTGGAATCGGTGGCCCAAATGGAAATGGTACCACTGGTGCCTCTACTAGGAGAGGGCCTTGCACCGAGGCCTCATCAGTCGGTGGGCTATCAATGCATACTATATCCAGAACCCTAGCTCACTCTATGCGTGGAGGCAGCCTGAAAAGAAATAAGTGCACTATGGTCAATAAGTTATACCTAGTGGGATGACACAAATAGTTCACAGAGAAGACCCTAGAAAACACATACACAATCAGTGTTTTTCATGCACTGAGTCAGAAATAAGAAGTCAGGGTCCTGGTGTATGGATACGTCGGCCGCCACAGCAACACTGGACTCCCTGAATTAAAAACCACACTCACTACACGAAACACTATTGCCGTTAAAAGAATGATCAGAGTCCTATGTTCTATGTTAGAACTGACTCCTCTAATATCAATTATTCATGACCCGTCCCTCGGGGCCCGTTCTGTGACTACCCAAAGCCCGCCTACCATAGGCCAGGGGTTGGTGACTAGCACCGAAGGTGTATTCCTGAAAACTGGGAAGACATTGCCTTTATGACCTGTAACACACACCACCAAGAACATAGAAAGATACGAACTCAAGTAAACTGAATAGTAAACAGAGTGTGTATAGTAAGTAAAAGGGGGCCAGAATACAAGCCCAACTGGAAAGTACAAGGAAAACTGGAAAGTATAAGAATACTGATTGGTGAAAAGTAACTCCTGGATCGTCCACCACGAATCCTACCTGGAGGGTATGTACCGCTCACGAACTTCCATCTCTGCGGTTTTCCTTGTCTAACATCCACCTCCGAGCTGCCTCCAGTCCTAGTATGCTCGTCCTTAGTTAGCGTTGTCCGTCGTCTGCACAAAACACAATAGGGTGCGGGCATAGCCCATCCAGGGGTGAGTATAATGATATTTAGTAGGGACCCTAAGACCCTCAAGGTATCACTATATCCACCAATGATAAACCACACAACATGTAATCAACTGAAAACCCTAATTATGTATATTCCCATACATATACCTAAGTTATCAAGTAAACCCATCTCAATCATGAGAAAAACATAGAGTCCAACTCCAAAGCCCCAAGCTCAACTGTTCCACAAAGGAATAAATAACACAAAGGCAAGTACCACATAGGTACACCTCACAAAAGAATACCACCAAGGTATTAACATGAAGAAAGTACCACAAAGGTACCAACTCAGATCACACCAGGTATTACTTAAGTACAGTAGTAGAGATGATCAGATGTAACTATTGTATCATCTTACTCTGTTAAGAGGAAGACCCACACCGGATCGCTCGATGCTGACCCACACAGGATCTCTCAGTGCTGACCCACACAGGATCTCTAGGTGTTGACCTACACAGGACTACTCAGTGCTGACCCACACAGGATCTCAAGGTGGTGACCAACACAGGATTGCTCGGTGCTAACCCACATATGATCTCTCTTCATTCTTCACATCATAGCCAGCTACTGGGTTCCTGCACTACGCTCGATTGTCTCTTGGAGGGTCCGCTCCACAATCTTCTGTTCGATACTCCAACATCCACGAAGTCTCACGAAGAAGTATCTCAAAGGACTGCCACATCATAGGGTTCTCAACACAATGGACGATGCGTCAATCAGATGCACGGTCTAGTAACTCATAGTATCATTCACGATTTTCCTAACCGGGCCCTCAGACACACAAATATATATTTCATAGTTGATACTTCATATAAATATTGGAAACTCACTTCTCATAAAGATGTCGATGCTATAAATAACTTAACATAATAGTAGGTAACTCATGGTAAATCATTATACAGGGAAATTAATAATAACAAAAAAATATCTTACTTGTGACAATTTAGTAGTCATACAACCTTTAAATAAATACATCATTGACCACAAGATAAATGCATACTATTTTACCAATAAATATAAGATAATGTATACATCTATAAATGATTTAATTATAATTGTTTCTGTAGTACTTAAATTATTATGTCATGTACTTAATGTGTTATGATCAATAAAATTATAGTTCACCAAAATTGATTCAACTATACATAGCAAATTCTTTATAGCCAATTTAATTATATTATGAATAATTTTTTTATATATAGGAATTTTTTCACCTCATTCAACTAATATCACCATATGATATTAATTTTCAGTAATATCATTGATATTTAAAATATCTCATAGGAGCATTAGATATAATGAAACATTATTGATTAAACTTTTTACACCACCAAGTAGGAAAATTTTCTCTTCTAGATACTTTTTATTTATTTTAACTATTGGTCAATGCACTTAAATGATAATATACTAAATCTATATGAGTTTTGATTAATAAAACAAATAAGAGTTCCCTCAAATAATTTAATTAAAATAATATTTGTAAAAATATTTCTTCAAGATCGACATGCATAAAATCTTCATGGCCTTTCCATTATATATACATAACATGTTCATAATATGTGTTGAAAAATTGAAAGACTCAAATTTTAATTATTATTATAATTTCTATATATAGTTATTGACTATTAATTAATTAATTCATAATATAATAATAAATAGTTAGAACCATCACCCCTTATATATAGTATATTTATGAACTTATGGTCAAAACATTCTAAATATATCTACCTTAGAGAGGATCCCCCAAAATTTTGAGGTAGATAAATATTGTGAAAGAAATAGTATGAAATAATATTATTGATAAAAAATGCGTACCTCATTATGATCAAAATTTATAATTCATAGAATATTTTTTAATAATAATATGAAATTTATAAAATGAATGAAAAATTTCTTGATGTAATTTTTTAGTTCCAAATATCTCTGATAAAATATCCTGTATCAGTAGTACAAATCATATCAATTTTTTCATGAATAATTTTATTCTCTTTATGAAATAAAATAAAAGAACTGAAAATTATATTCACATTGGGGAATTAATTCATTCACTGGATATCATGATTTAAGACTGATAATTCAATATTTATCAATAATGACCATCTTATACAAAAATAATAATTCCAAATATCATGATGACCATTTTTTAACCACTTCATGAGGGAATTGTTTTTATAAAATATATTTGATTATAAAATTTATATCATACTATCATTTAATTTATGAACTATAAGAAATTAACATTCACATTAGGGGATTTAATCAAATGAATTATATGAGATGATGCTCATAATACATCAGTATACAATAAATTGAAAATTTTCTTGATATTGTTGGTAAGAGAGAAAAATTTGATTGACAGATAATATTGTTCATCATAATTTTAGAAGGAATTATTTTGATATTATCTTTAAGAGATGCATTATTTTATAAATATTAACAAAATTAATCACTAACATTATATTTTTATTGTCATAAATCCAATTTAATGAAAATATTATTATAATTTTATTTTTTATCATTAAAAAATAAGGAACAATGATTATCTAAAAATACCATATTCACCTTGAAATTGATCTAAAATAAAATCTTGTATATATGTATTCTGTTTGGGGAATATAATAAAATTATTTAGTATAGTTTTAAGCTGTCTTCAAGGAAATAGAATGAATATTCAATTTGCCATTTTCATTGAATTTGTGAGATGAATATCACTAAAATATATTGGTACCATTCTTAAAAAATACTTAATTACTTTAAAATATTATATAAGAAATAAAATGAAAGTTAAAATAAATTAAAAAAATATTATATTTATTAAAATTATAAAAGTAAGTATCATATGTAAGATCCCAGATCTTTTTATGGTATATATTTTTATTTTTTGGTATGGAATCATATTTTTGGATAAATAAGTCTTTCCCAATGTTCATGTGATGAATTGGGTGTGTTTTAGGGGTTCAGGACATGAAAGAAGAAGAAAAGAAATTTCTGGGCATGTTACACAGTTTGCGCATGATTAGTGAAAACTGTACAGAGCACCCCTGGTAACTGTGCGACCATGGACAGAAGCATATGGATAGCTGGAGCACGGTATAGAAAACCATGAAGAATTCCTAGGAAATTGTGAAAATGAGATGATCTTTGGTAGTATTTTCGGCACGGTTTGTGCACATTTTGGAAAACCGTGCAGGAAAACCGTGCGACCCAAAAACTTTGAGAAAATTACAAAAATGTCACCCAGGATTTTAAAACCTAACTCAGGTTTCACCTCTATTTCATTCCCTGAAACCCTAGTGTTGATCATGGATAACCCAAGATTCCAAGAGGTGGTTCTCCTTCGATTATTGGCTGTTTGGAGCGCTATTGGTTATAGATCCAATCCCCAGGTAAGTCTAATCCCCTCTTTGCTTCCCCTTTTCAATTAGGGTTTTCATCTTTCTCCCATATCTTTCCAAATATCTAAAACCCACTTATTTTGGGTGATATTTATTTTGAGGATTCAATGGATGTTTGAATCTAGATATAAGTCCATGATTAAGAGTACGTTCATCAAAAGATTCGTGGTAGGTGGTCTACAAGAATTATCCTATAGTTTTATTTTGGATTTGTGCTTGAGAGTTGGTGTTATTGTTTTTCCCTTTTTATGTTCTTGGTTAAGTTGAAGTGTTTGATATAAATGAGTCTCTAAGTGACCAATTGAAACCCTCACAATCCCCATGGGATGCGTTGAGGATTACTTGACCATTTTAGGGCCACCCATTGGGTGCACTGATATAACCGAAACTGGAGTGTGGTAGGGTTATGTGATGGGTCTCCAAATAATAATGTGGATCCCATGTAGAATATTTCTTAATGGTTGATTATGTTACAAATGGAATAATGATAAATATGCCTTGGGGGACAAAGGCATAAGGTGTTTGTTGGAATGACCTGAAAATGGGTAATTGGGTTGAAAGAGATTATGTCGATTGCTTCATGAAATTTGGTTAGAAATACCTAAGGGGATTAGGGAATGTTAAAAGGTGAACTTGCAATTGGGTAATGGAATGGGAAATGGGGAATATGTTAATGGGGTGTAACAAGGGGATGGATGAATTGTGGAATGGGTTAATACATGAGAATTATGCAGTTCACCTAAATGATTTAATGTATTTAAGGGATTGTGTTATATGATATGAGAATTGTGCTTGAAATGCATAACTGGGTAAATTATTGTGGATTGATAAATGGGATAAATGGGTTTATGAATTGTAAATGATAAATTTGGAGAAGGCATAGGGTTTGTTGAATACATCTAATGGGTTAAGGAATAAGAGTGAGAATGTGTCTAGATGGCTATAAATTGTAATTGGTAAAAGATTTAATGGGTTATGGAATAATATTAATTACAATGATTTTGTTATGAATTGTGGAACAAATGGCACTGAATATTCTTAGATGTGTTATGGTATGGTTGTGGTGATTTTATAAATAAACATGTGCACATGGCTTGATATGGTGGGGGTATTGACTTGGGGTTCTACACCCATGGTTTGAGTTAGACTGAGGCTCTAAACTCCAACCTAAAATGCACAGGTCAGGGAAGGGGATAGAGACTCTATTCCCCAAGCAGTTGCAATTCACCCGGACTAAGGCTTCGAGGTGAGGATAATGTGTTAATCTGATATGTGTATCCCTAGTGAGATAGGGAATTTATTTATTTCTATTATGAATTGTGATTGATTTCATTAGACCCATGTATATATAATGTATATGTCTAACCCAAAGAGAATGTGTTGAAAACAGATTACGTGGTAAAAATGGTATAAGAAATGGAATTGTGATAAATGATAGTCATGAATTAAATGAACCTTGTTATCTAATGGCCCCCAAACAATCCCTTTCTTAATTACCATTTATTTTTTACTTGAATTCACTATCTGTTAGACTGGATATTTTGTAGACACCTTTGGTGGTGGCCTAATGAGTTTTGTACTCACACCCGGTTCGGGCAGCCATTTGGTACCTGGTTAGATCCCTTGGTTTTAGGTCTGGACAAGGGATGTGTCCCTACACTAAGATGTTGAGTCGGTGTTGGGACGTACATGGATAAGGATCCTTACTTAAAGTCGTAACCCATTAGGATTTTCGACCTTTTGTTTTATTTTGGGTTTCTTCCACTTGCATTACTAGTATGGCATGACATTGCTGTATTTGATTGGTTCTTGTAACCTAGTGGGAAACGTTTGTTTAGGCATTTTTTTTTGGTTTTTTAGACTGTCACTACTGTAATGGTGGAATATACCAACACTTTCATGCCAATGGTTTGAGAAAACCATTGGTATAGTTCATTTTTTCCAACGGTTTAAGGAAACCGTTGGTAAATCTCCCATTAGAACACTTTTTCCCAACGATTTCCTTAAACCATTGGGAAATCTCCAATTAGAACACTTTTTCCCAACAGTTTCATTGAAAATGTTGAGAAATGTCCAACTTTTACAAAAAGTATATTGAAACTATTGGTAAAAATTTAAAAAATAACATCCTTTACCAACTATTATACAAAACCATTGGGAAAGTTTTCCTCCAAATTCACAGAACCCTCAATTCCCTATCTGCGCGCGACTGTAGCCCTAGCTCACTGTCTCTCCCGAAGGTATATCATTACCCAATTTCCGAAACTCCTTCTATCCTCTTCAATAAACACTTTTCTTATTCTACACTGAAAATCAGAAAGTGCTATCTTTGTTTTGTTGTTATGATTCTATGATTTTTTTCTATTTTGATTTGGATTTATGAATCTATTAATTTTTGTTTTATGTTTTGATTTGGATGAATTTATGTTTTAATTTTGGGTGGGGGAGGGTGTGAAGATGGGGTGGGGGAGGATGTTGAGGGAGGGCTATCCAAGTGGGGTGGGGGAGGGGTTGTCTAGGTAGGGTGGGTGAGGGGGATGGGTTGTCCAAATGGGGTGGGGGTAGGGCTGTTTGTTTGTTTTATGTTTACTGTTTTAATTTGGGGTGGGGGAGGGTGTGCAGGTGTGGTGGGGGAGGGTGTCTAGGCTGGGTTGTCCATGTGGGGTGGGGAGGGTGTGTAGGTGGGTTGGGGGAGGGGCTGTCTAGGTAGGGTGGGGGGGGGATGGGTTGTCCAAGTGGGGTGACAGTAGGGCTATCTAGGTGGGGTGGGGGGGGGGCTAGGTTTTCCAAGTGGGGTGTGGGGGGTAAGGGTTTCCAGGTGGGGTGGGGGGGGGGGTGGGTTTTCCAAGTTGGTTGGGGGTAGGGCTATCCAAGGGGGTGGGGGGGGGGGGCTGGGTTGTCCAAGTGGGTTGGGAGTAGGGCTGCACAAGTGGGTTGGGAGGGTGTGCAGGTGGATGAAGACCATAACTATAAACTCTCTATAAATTATAGAAGTATGAAAATGTATAGGGACATTCGTGATCATTTTTTTGGTTGGATAACATAAAAATGTTTGATGTTTTTAGTCCTTTTTTATTTGGAGTTTCTTCTGATACTGATGTTTCTTATTGATACCTATGATGGGAATTTATTTTAGTTTCTAAATTGACTGAGACTCCCCCACCATGCACAATATATGCAACCATTTACATTATTTAATCATTCTGTTTACACAGCCTATGCAACCTCTACCCTCATTTAATCAGTGAACTCAAGTCATTAATTCATGCCTTCATTCTCACTAGAATGTAACAAATTGAATGAAGTATACCCATCCTCACATTATTTCTTACCTTATATAGTGTCCAACATATGGAATACGAGCTTTTAAATTCATCAGTTAACCAGGATCATATATTCCATTTCCCCCAAGATGACTGTACTAAAATAACTTTAGGGTCAATTAAATATGGTTCTCATTGTAAGTTTTATATTAGGTGTCCTTCTTGGCCAATAATCACTTTTATGAGGGTGGGGTGCTTTTCACTTGCCATGCTATCATGTCACAAGTTTAATTCAGTAATGTTCTTATCATTGACATACTATATTATTAATCTCAAATTTAAAAATAAATGTTTTTGTCTATACTTTATGAAATTAAATCTTTTTACAATCCATGAACAGCCTATTAGTGTAGAAGCCTAAAATTTATTCACCAATGGGGTGCGCTTGACTTGGGGAATTAGTTGGGTAATGAAAGGTATGGCCATAGAGGTTCCAATAATGAGTTATTGAACATGAGTGAATGATTTGGGTTTCCTATAACACATAATGGGACCTAAGGCATGTGCCTCTTATAGAACTAATGAAAATGAATATAAATAAATTTTAATTTATTTTTTGAGTACTTGTTCTTTACATTGTTTTAATAGTTTACTACATCGACCAGAAACTTCTTCCTTTATATTTTACTTAAATTTATTTTCTATTAAAGTTCAATCCTATTGAATTGTTTATGAAAAAATGACTTATATAAATTCTTTTTATAGAATGGACAGAAGTTGGATGTTTGAAACCGATCAGATCTCAAGTGATTTTCAAAACAATTTAGAGAGCTTTATAGATTTTTCATTTCACAATGATTCAGATAGTTGTTACATACACTACCCATGTTCCAATTGTTTTGGTAGACCTTTGTTGATCCACGAAGATGTCATCTACCACATAACCAAATATGGTATTCAAGCAAACTACTTTGTGTGGTATCACAATGGGGAGAAAATTAAATCTAAAATTGGCGATGATCAAAATGGAAGAACTAGAATGGAGAATTTTTTAGATGATCGGTTTCTGTTTATTAGTCATTAGGACAAAGAAAGGATTTCGACTCAGGAAGACTTTGATATGAGTACAGATGATGCATCTAGTGAAAATGATGATATTGATATGGTGAAAAAATTGAATTATGCTGCCACGACTCCAGTATATCGACAATGCGATAAAATGAAAAAGCTGGAATTTTTAATTCGATTATTTCATGGGAAAACTATGTATGGGATTTCTAATACAGAAATCGATTACATTCTTACCCTCTTGAAGGATTTACTTCCAAATGATGCAGATAATCCCCCAAACCACTATATGGCATGGAAGTTAGTTGAGGAACTTGGATTTTCAAGAAACCAAATTCATGCTTGCCTGAAAGATTGCAGTTTATTCTGGGAGGAAACCACTGAACGAAATGATTGTATAAAATGTGGCACATCCCGCTGGAAGTCAAAATATGATGCAACACAATCCCGCATTCCACAGAAAGTAATGTGGCACTTTCCATTGATCCCCAGACTCCAGAATCTTTTTATATCTGATGACATATCAATAAAAATTAGATGGAATGATACTGAGAGAAAAAAGAATAATGATGAGTTGGTTCATCCTGTAGATGGATTTTCATGGCATATAATTGATGCCCGACATCCTGATTTTGCAGCTGATGTGCGTAATGTGAGGTTGGGTCTTTCATGTGACGATTTTAATCCGTTTGGGAAGATGCTTACTTTGCATAGAACATGGACAGTTTTTATACACATTTATAATCTTCCCCCATGGTTTTGTATAAAAAAACCTTTCACTTTCAGGAGTATACTCATATCTAGCCCTTCTGATCTTGACATTGATATTGATGTATATATGCAACCTTTTATAAAATAGATGAAACTTCTTTGGGATGTGGGTGTGCACACATACGATGCATGTTCTAAATACATATTTAAGATGCGTGCTACGCTTATGTGGATGATCAATCATTTTACGGCTTATGCAATGATGTCTGGATGGAGCATGAAGGGAAAACTGTCATGCCCTGTTTCTATGAAGAATACAAGATCCAGAAGACTGAAACATTGCTGTAGTTTTAGTTTTATGGGACATCGTAGATTCTTTCCAACAGACCATCCATATAGAAATAATCGTCGAATATTTGATAATACTATAGAGACCGATGATCCACCTCAACGTATGTCTGGAACTGATGTGCTTAATGAATTGAAATATTTCAGTTTTTCATTCGGGAAGGGTCAAATGAAATCTGGAAATAGAAAGAATGTTTCCACTGAAACCTGTTACAATTGGAGGAAGAGGAGTATCTTTTTTGAATTTCCTTATTGGTCAACCAATTTGTTACGTCATTTATTATACGTAATGCATATTGAAAAGAATATATGCAAAATGTTGTTTTCGATTCTTCTAAATTTCAAGGGGAAGAAAAAAATATGATTTACGATCTTGGAGTGACTTGGTGGATTCGGGCATCAGACCGAAATTTCAACCTGTGCGTATAAGTGAAAATAAATGGCAACATCCTTGTGCTTCTTATGTGATGAAACCTATGGAAAAAGAAAAATTTATGGAATTATTAGAGACTATTAGAGTTCCTGATGGCTATTCAAGAAACATATCTAAACAAGTCAATATAAGAGAGATGAAGCTAAAATCATTGAAGACTCATGATTATCACGTTCTTCTACATGAGTTGCTTCCAATAGCAATCCATCATCTTTTTTATAATAATGTAAGGGTGACTGTTATTCAGTTGTGACATTTGTTTAGAGATATTTGTGCTAAGAATTTTTCCAAGTCTTTCTTGCAAAAAATGTTGATAGATGACCCATTAATTTTGTGTGAGTTAGAGAAATTATTTCCTCCATCATTTTTCACATGCATGCTGCATCTGACTGTCCATATTCCCACTGAAATACTTCTCGGGTGACCGTTTTCTTTGGAAGTATCCAACTGAAAGAAATATGTACACATTAAAGTCTTATGTCCGAAACAGGAATCATCCTGAAGATTCTATCCTAAACGGTTACTTGGATCAAGAATGTATGGATTTCTACTCAATTTATTTTTCTTATCTTACTACAAGAATGAACAGACCAATGAGAAATGAAGAAGACCAGTATGAGAAAATTGAACCTAGTTTTCCATCACTTCCTCAAACAGGAGGAATTCCTGGATCATATACATTGAAGACATTAATCCATGAAGAGTAGGAGATGGCACATCGCATAGTTTTGTTCAATTGTGATTTGTTCTATGACTATATCAGGTAACTAAATTGAATATTTATATCTTACATATATATATCTGTTAAACTATTCATATTTTTTTATCTTTAGGGAACATAAAACAATAATAAATAGAAAGCATCATTCTTTATCTTTGAGAAGGAGGGAGGCTTTGCATAGCAAAGAGTTTTCTACATGGTTAAAATTGAACGTAATAATATTACTATTTAAAATAATTAAATCAATATTTAATTAAGTTTAATAATCATTTATATTTTAGGTATTGAGTTTGTCTGCTGACTCTGCCTCTGAGGAAATAAGAGCTTTGGCTTTTAGTCCTAAAACCATGGTTCGTGACTATAAATCAATTGTTATCAATGGGTAAAAATTTATTGTCACTGAATGAGAAAAGAACATAAGAACACAAAATGATGGTGTTACGGTTACTACCACAACAGATTGTTATGCCAGTGCATCAAATAGTAGACCACGATTTGAAAATGTGGGTTATTATGGAGTCGTTGAGAAAATAATAATATTGGATTATTACTCTCATGGAAGAGTCACAATGATGAAATGCCATTGGCTTGATTCGATGACGAGACAAGGCACACTTATTGATGATAGTGGATTTCGAGTAATTAATATGACCCACACTCTTGCTACCGAAGAACCATATGTATTGGCATCAATGGGTAAAAAAGTTTTTTATGTCAAAGACCATCTTCGACCTGAATTTGGTGTCATAGTTGAAGTAATTACAAGACATATTTTTCATGATGGTGATGATGGAATTGACACTTTCCCTACTTCCATTGGAACTAATCCATTTATTTCTTTTGATGGCTCAAATAGCTCAGTTTTCAGAGTTGATTGTGAACCTGATGTTGTGGTTGCAAATATATAGAATCATTCATCCAGGTTCTCAATTATTTTGGTTTACCTCATGTTGGGTTGTTAAGGTTGGTACTATTCAAATTGATTTAGTATTGATCACAAATATGTTTTAGCTGACTTGACCGTTATGTGATTTTTCAATGTTTATTGGTTTCAGTTTTATTTGAATTGGATTTTTTATTTTGGAATTGAACTGTATTCAAACCTAGTCAAACAATATTTCTAACTTGGTGAACATTAAAACTTGCATGATTTATTAAATCCATTCAAGATCTTCTAAAATGATTGATATCTAAATTACCAATGAATCCCCCTATTTACTCATATATTTAGTTTTTTGGTTTACACATTAGTTTCCATTTTATAATTAATTACTTATTCGCTTTCAAATGCAGGAAATGCAGCCAATTTAAGAGAGACGAAGGAATTAAATGATGAAGAACAATCGTCGAATGGCGGAGATGGGCTTTCCACCATTAGTACCTACAGTGATTACTTTATTCAAATATATATATTTAAAGAATATATAATGTCATGTGATTAATTTTTTTGTAAAATTTTTTGTAAGATCCTCCTATACGTCAACGGTTATTTGACGAGGAGCCTAGTACTGGTCCTAGTACTCGGGCCAGTTGTATGAGGGGGGTTCGTATGAGTGGTATAGGAGAAGCTCCGTGTACCAAACTAGACCCTTCCCCTCCCACTGGCATCTCATCCTTCCCAAATTCTGATCCCAGTGTGTCATTAGGGACACACGGGATATTTGGGCCTCCCATGCTTTCACCACCTTTTGCATCTTCTGACTCCAGTCATACAGCTGTCCCATATTCTTTTCCTTTTACTTCTATCTATTCGAGATTCTATATTCCGTCATCTTTGACTCCTATTCAGCTACAGGGTGTTCCATCAGTTTTTGTGGATCCAGCGGTGCTTAGCGATCAGACTGGCGCAGGTATATTTATAGAACCCTAAAAATTTTTTATACCGATATTTATTTTCATTATAACATGTTTTGATAAAATATTTGTTTTTTTTTTCATGAAAGATACATCTAATGACAGGAGGTGGGGGTGGAGACGTACACACATCCGTGCGATGTGGAACCGCCACATACAGGTACTGGTGGATTACAATGAAGACAACCAAATGGTTAAGAAAACAGGGCAACAATGTCAGAGTTTTTTGGCGACGCTTGCCAAATACTCCGACATCATTCCTGTCAGCAAGCTATCGCGGAGACAGTTGCCACATGAGGACAAGTATATATCTTAGGAAGAGAAATGGGTAAAAAAATCTGTTGTATTTAATGCCATGAATTATTTTTGTATTTATATGAATTAATATTTTGGTGTCATCTTGGATTTAATTTTCTAGATGGTGAGGGTGCACGACCGACACGTCTAAAGGATTTAGGTGAGATTTGGGGGGAAAACAAGAATGATTTGTATATTTTCTGGCATTCTAGAGTTAGCACTGTGTTAGAGGTGGTACTAGTCATGGATGACTATCCTTTAGAGAAGTATCGACAGATGATTACTCATTGGATGACTACTCAGTTTAAGGTATTATTTATATTTGAGGTATTTCAATAATAACTTTCATGTTTTTCATTAATATTCTCCTTTAAATTATCAAATTTTATTTATGAATCATCTGGAAAAAAATAAAAAAAGCATTGATGCAAAGAATACCTCCACACAGTGGGACGTAGTACGATTCCATATCATGAGAGGAAGCTAGTATGACAATTGTTTATAAGTTTTCTTTATAACTTATAGTTTCTTTTGTTTCATAAATTATTTAATAGTTTGCTAATGTTTTCCTATAACTTCAGTTTTCAATGTCATTGTAGAAGAAAAAACTGAATATTGAAGGACGCGTGCCTCGAGAAAAACTGTTTTGCTCGAGTAGATGAAAAAAGGATGGAAGTGCCGTCAACGAACCGACGCAGCAACAGATTGTAAGTTTTAATCTGTTGATTTTATATTTTCATATCTATTTTGTAACTTAATAATATATTTATATTTGTAATAGGCTGCTTTAGATTCCCTTGATTCCCAAGAACCAGACAATTTTGGGCCAACTGATCACTTACATCAGGTGTTGGGAGAGAAGCATTTTGGCAGAGTACGCTGCTGACCTAGGATAGCCCCGATGAAGTATTGGCCCTCCTCAGGTATGAGTTGTAGTGCCACCGAGATGCAACAAGTTAGGGAATAGGTAGAACAAGCTGAAAAAGGGTCATAGAGATTGTAGAATAGTCTGCTAGGGCTAACAGTGCATTTATGAAATTTGTTGAAGTTCTACGTCCAACACTTCCACCAGAGGCTATCCCAGATTTTGATGAATATATGTCTTTGATACGTTCTATATACGGTGCACCAGGTGGAAGTTCTAGTGGTGTTCAAGATGATGTCCAGCCTGATGATGATGATGGTGAGGAGTTTGATGCCGATGAGGAGGGAGAGGAGGAGGGTGAGGTGGAGGGAAAGGGTGAGGAGGAGGGCAAGGACGATGATGAGGACCATGATGACCACAAGGATGAGGGTTATGATGATGGTGATGATAGTGATGGTGATGTGGGAAAAATTGATCTGTTACATTTTTGACTAATATTATTGAGATTTTATGTTTAATCTATTCAAGTTGCTGGTTTTACCTAGACCCGTAGTATAGTATTAGAGTTCAGTTATTTTTATATATTGTATGTTTTCATGGATGTTTATGTCTTTCAGTGTTTGAGATGTATCTTGAGCATGTTTTTAGAGTTCTGTGTTTTTGGGAACTCCCGGTATAGCCCCCCAGACAACCCCCCACCCTCCTCCTTGGACCCCGGACAGCCCCCCAGACACCCCCTGGACAACCCCCCAAACAGCCCCCAGACAACCCCCACCCTCCTCCCTGGACCCCGGACAACCCCCCGGAAATCCCCCCCAGATATCCCCCCAGACACCCCCAGATAGCCCCCCGAACAGCCCCCCCACTCTCCTCCTTGGTCCCCATACGTCCCCCCCAGACACGCCCCCCGGACAGCCCCCGGAAAGCCCCCCCATCTTCCTCCCTGGACCCCGGACATCCCCCCCCACCCTCCTCCCTGGAACCCTAGACAGCCCCCACACTCCTCCTTGATTTCACATGCCTTTTTTTATTTCTCTAATCATGCAATGTTATTTAGAATTATTCCATTTTTGTATGTCTTGAATTGTATGAATGTCTTAGTAAGCTTATTAGCTCATGCTCATCAAATGCATGTGATGATATGCTTTTAATTGAATACAAAGCCTTGTGTACATTCTCCATGTTATGTGAATGATTCCTTGTTGGATTTGGTTTACTTTTCAATTGTTAGGATAGAACATGGGTTAGATGTTAAGGACTCATGGACGGACTCATCATGCTCAGGGAATTTAGACCATAAATTCTAGGATGAATTCTTTGGTTTCTAAGTGAGGGATACTAGGATGGTTTCTATTACTCATGAGTGATATTAGTTCCTTTAAGATAAAATGAGGACATGTCATATGTGACATGTACGAGTCAACCCCGCCTAATCCTAGGCGTGGTGTGGCCGACACCATTCATATTGTCTCTCTTTTGTTTAAAATGGACATCATTTTAAGTGAAAACATAAACTAACATACGAAAAACTGACCAAAATCATTCAGAATGTGTTGATGCTTTAGGGAAACGATGCATGGGTCATATGTGACTTGTACGAGTTAACCCCGCCTCAATCCGAGGCACGGTGTGGCTGGGATCACTCTAAGTGTCTCTCTTTTGTTTAAAATGGACAATATTTTAAGTTCATACAGAAAAATAACCAAATGGATTTTGATTGTGTTGATACTTTTACACAACTATCCACTGGTCATATGTGACGTGTATGAATCAACCTCACCTCAATCTGAGGTGACCACTCAAAGTTTCACTCTTTTGTTTCAAAAGGACATCATTTTATGTGAAATCATCAACTGGCATACGGAAAACCGACCAAATGCATTTGGATTGTGTTGATACTTTAGGAAAATGATCCATGGGTCATTTGAGACGTGTATGAGTCATCCCCATCTAAATAAGAGGTTCGGTGTGGCCTATACCACTCTAATTGTGTCTCTTTTGTTTAAAATGGACATGATTATAAGTGAAAAGAACAACTGGCATACGAAAAACCAACCAAACACATTAAGAATCTGTTGAAACTTTAGGAAAACGATCCATGGATCATATGTGATGTGTACGAGTCAACTGTGCATCAATCCGAGTCGTAGTGTGGCCCGAACCACCCAAAGTGCCACTCTTATGTTTAAAATGGAAAACATTTTAGGTACATACAGAAAACAGACCAAACGGATTCTGATTGTGTTGATATTTAGAAAAAAGATCCATGGGTCATTTTTGATGTGTAAGAGTCAACCCCGCCTCAATCCAAGGCACGCTGTGGCCGGCACCACTCAAAGTGTGTCTCTTTTGTTTCAAAAGGACATCATTTTAAGTGAAAACATCAACTGGCATACAGAAAACTGATCAAACACATTTGTATTGTGTTGATACTTTAGTAAAATGATCCATGGATCATTTCAGACGTGTACGATTCAACCCCATCTAAATCCGAGGCTCGGTGTGGCCGGTACCACTCTAACTGTGTCTCTTTTGTTTAAAATGGACAGGATTATAAGTGAAAAGAATAACTGGCATACAGAAAACTGACCAAACGCATTCGGATTCTGTTGATACTTTGTCACAATGATCCATGGGTTATATGTGACGTGTACGAGAAAACCTGAGCTCAATCTAAGTCATAGTGTAGCTGAGATCACTCTAAGTGTCTCTCTTTTGTTTAAAATGGACATCATTTTAGGTACATACGGAAAACCGAAAAAACGCATCCGGTTTCCATTGAAATGTTAGGAGAATGATCCATGTGTCATATATGACATGCACGAGTCAACCTCGCCTCAATATGAGGTGAGATGTGGCCGAAACCACTCAAAGTGTCTCTCTTTTGTTTAAAATGGACTTCATTTTAAGTGAAAACAACAACAAGCATATGGAAAACTGGACAAACGGATTCTGATTGTGTTTATACTTTCACACAATGATCCATGGGTCATATGTGATGTGTACGAGTCAACCCCACCTCAATCCGAGGCGTGGTGTGGCTGACACCATTCATAGTGTATCTCTTTTGTTTAAAATGGACATCATTTTAAGTGAAAACAACAACTGACATATGAAAAACTGACCAAACACATTCTTAAAGTGTTGATGCTTTAGGGAAACAATCCATGGGTCATATGTGATGCGTATGGGTTAACCTAACCTCAATCCAAGTCACAGTGTGGCTGGGATCAGTCTAGGTGTCTCTCTTTTGTTTAAAATGGACAACATTTTATGTACATACGGAAAACTGACCAAATGGATTCTTATTGTGTTGATACTTTAGCACAACGATCCATGGGTCATTTGTGATGTGTACGAATAATCCCCGCCTCAATATGAGGAACGGTGTGGCCGGTACCACACAAATTGTCTCTCATTTGTTTAGAAAGGACATCATTTTAATAGAAAACATCATCTGACATACAAAAAACTGATGAAACACATTCATATTTTGTTGATACTTTAGGAAAATGATCCATGGGTCATTTGAGACCTGTATGAGTGAACCTTGTCTAAATATGAGGCGTGGTGTGGCCGGTACCACTCTAATTGTGTCTCTTCTGTTCAAAATGGACATGATTATAAGTGAAAAGAACAACTGGCATACGAAAAGACGAACAAACACATTCAGAATCTATTTGAAATTTAGGAAAATGATCCATGGGTCATATGTGATGTGTTCGAGTTAACCATGGCTCAATACGAGTCGCGGTTTGGACGGAACCACCCAAAGTGGCTCTCATATGTTTAAAATGGATAACATTTTAAGTACATAATGAAAACCGACCAAACGGATTCTGATTGTGTTGATACTTTAGAAAAATGATCAATGGGTCATTTGTGACGTGTACGAGCCAACCCAGCCTCAATCTGAGGCACAGTGTGACCGACAACTCTCAAAGTGTCTCTTTTTTTTTCAAAAGACATCATTTTAAGTGAAAACATCAACTGGCATATGAAAAACTGACCAAACATTTTCAGATTGTGTTGATACTTTAGGAAAATGATCCATGGGTCATTTGGAACGTGTACTAGTCAACCCCGTCTAAATCCGAGGTGCGGTGTGGCATGTACCACTCTAACTATGTCTCTTTTGTTTAAAATGGATAGGATTATAAGTGAAAAGAAAAACTGGCATACGGAAAACTGACCAACCACATTAATATTCTATTTATACTTTATCACAACGATACATGGGTCATATGTGATGTGTATTATCCAACTCGGGATCAATCCGAGTCGCGGTGTGGTCGGGATCACTCTTAGTGTCTATATTTTGTTTAAAATGGACAACATTTTAAGTACATACGGAAAACTGACCAAACGCATCCGGTTTCCATTGAAAATTGAGGAGAACTATCCATGGGTCATATGTGACCTTTAGGAGTCAACCTTACCTCAATCTGAGGTACGGTGTGGCCGACACCACCCAAATTGTCTCTCTTTTGTTTAAAATGGACTTCATTTTTAGTGAAAACAACAACTAGCATACGGAAAACTGACCAAACAGATTTTGATTGTGTTTATACTTTAGCACAATGATCCATATTTCATATGTGACAAGTAAGAGTCAACCCTGCATCAATTCGAGGTGCGGTGTGGCCTAAACCATTCATAGTGTCTCTCTTTTGTTTAAAATGGACATCATTTTAAGTGAAAACAACAACTGACATATGAAAAACTGACCAAACACATTAGGAATATGTTGATGATTTATGAAAACGATCCATGGGTCATATGTGATGTGTACGAGTCAACCCCGCCTCAATTAAAGTCACGGTGTGGCCAGGATCACTCTATGTGTCTCTCTTTTGTTTAAAATGGACAACATTTTAAGTACATATGGAAAACTAACCAAACAGATTCTGATTGTGTTGATACTTTGGAACAACAATCCATGGGTCATATGTGACATGTAAGAATGAACCTGACCTCAATCTGAGGTGGGGTGTGGCCGACACCACTCAAAGTGTCTCTATTTTGTTTCAAAAGGACATCATTTTAAGTGAAAACATCAACTAGCATACAGAAAACCGACCGAACGCATTCGGATTGTGTTGATACTTTAAGAAAATGATCCATGGGTCATTTGAGACGTGTATGAGTCAACCCTATCTAAATAAGAGGTGTGGTGTGGCCGATACCACTCTAATTGTGTCTCTTTTGTTTAAAATGGACATCATTATAAGTGAAAAGAATAACTGGCATACGAAAAACCAACCAAACACATTCAGAATCTGATGAAACTTTAGTAAAAAGATCCATGGGTCATATATTATGTGTACGAGTCAACCAAACCTCAATCCGAGTCGCGGTGTGGCCGGAACCACCCAAAGTGTCTCTCTTATGATTAAAATAAACAACATTTTAAGTACATACGGAAAACCGACCAAACATATTCTGATTGTGTTGATACATTAGCACAATGATACATGGGTCATTTGTGATGTGTACAAGTCAACCAATCCTCAATCTGAGTTGCGGTGTGACCGACACCACTCAAAGTGTCTCTCTTTTTTTAAAAAGCACGTCATTTTAAGTGAAAACAACAACTGACATACGGGAATCCGACCAAATTCTTTCTGAATATGTTGATAATTTAGTACAACAATCCATGGGTCATTTGTGACGTGTACGAGTTAAACTCACCAAAATCTGAGGCACAGTGTGGCTGGTATCACTCCAGGTGTATGTATTTTGTTTAAAATGGACATCCATTTTAGTAAAAACATCTGGTATACGAAAAACCGATCAAATTATGAATTGAATTCTAGATTCCACATATAATTGTCAACCAAATTTTAAATTGAATTCTAAATTAATTATGTATGTTTATAATTACGTTATGAATTATGATTTAATTCTGGATGTGTATAGTTCCAGGATGCATTATATGTTAAATGTGTATGAATTTGTTCTATATATGTATGGGTTAGTTGGTTATTGCAGGTAAAATAATTTTATATGAATGTGTTAGTTGATTATTGTAGGTACAATAATTAGAAATGAGAGGGAATTAGAAAGGAGATGGAATGGACACCCTTTGTGACTACTGTGCAAATTGCAGGCTGTTGTGCAATTTGTACAGCATAGGCTATGCCAATGGTTTCAAACCGTTGGCATAAGATTCTCAGTATTTTTTTTACCAATAGTTCTCTATGAACCATTGGTAAGAAACCTTTCCCAATGGTTTAGAAACCATTGGGGAATAATTGATATGGTGGGTTGTCCAACGGTTCAAGCCTAACAGTTGGAAAAAACTATCCCAACGGTTGTGCCAAAACGTTGGGATAGGTTTATTTTTCTAACCTATCCCAATGGTTCTGTGTAAAACATTGGGAAATGCTTTCCCATCGGCTTACTTACCAACGGTTTATAGAACCGTTGGTATAAGATATACCAACGGTTCTGCAGGCTTTCCCAACAGTTCAGAACCGTTGGGAAATTGTCCATTTCAAGTAGTGTGTTTCTATTATTTTGGTTGTTATCTACTGTGGATTACTCTGGTAAAGATGGTATAGTCTCCCCATGTTCCTTATTAGTCCCTCACTACTAGTTGGCAACCTCTGGCATATGGGGAGGTGTGCTTGAGGTCATGTGATGATCCAGCACAGAGCACTGATTTAGTTGCTTCTGGGTCAGGGACATTACAAAGTGGTATTATAGGAATTATTTTCTCTTCTTACTATTTGGGGATGGTAGAAAGAAGATTATGATGTGTCAAACCTTGGTAATGAACTCATTTTTGGGATTATATTACCCATTTATGATAGAAAACCCAAGTGACCCTGGGTGGGAATCAATTTTCTTGATATGTGTTATTATATTTGGATGATATTTAACTATTGGGTGATGAACATTTTTTGTGATTTGACTGATTTATGATGTTTCCCCCATTGTCATAATGGCATGGGGATTTCCATTCATGCATCATTTTTGCACCTAATTATATATGTGGCATTCATCAATATAGGCACACACACAGGATGGGTGTGAGGGGCATAAAGAGTCGAATTCATATTACTTCCTTGATAAATATGAAAAAATGACGCTTAATAATGGTAATGAATGTTGGTGAATGAAAAGAATGAAAATTAATAGTTATGTAATATCATGTATAAAGAAATTTTGTGAATGGGATAAGGTTTTGGGTTATGTCAAATTGTAAAGGTTGTTTTGTTGTTTAAAAAAAGGGGGTGCATAATGATGGTAAAATTGTTTACGGATTTTTCCAAATTAAAAGTGTAAATGATTTAAAATGATGATTTTAACAATATATGAAATGTACCTATGGGGAAGGGATCAGGTCGTAAAAGAATAATCAGTTTGAATAGTTGTTGATGAAATAATTGTGATTAAGTAAATTTGTTACCCGCATGTCGACCATGACCCATGATAGGTATGGTGGAGGGTAGTGCTCAATGTGTGATGTTGACCATTGGGGTAGATTATGAAGAATGGTTTGTTTATGGTCGATCGTATGGGATCATTCCATCTGTGGTTAAATTCTATCTTTCATTCTTAGAAGGGTTGAATGAATGACATGTTTGGAATGAGAATGTTTGGGTTTAATGGTGGGTATCCTTGGTTTTGTCAGTTTGACCCTTGTATGCATGGGTTAGGGAAATGAGAGTTCCCTAGTTGAGACTTTGATCATGTATTGTGAGGTATTTCCAATTATGATATGGCCTAGGTGGTGTGTTTAGGTATCCCTTGGTAGGGTAGTGGAATTTGGGTTGCAAGGTGTTGTTCAGTGATGTGAGTGACATGACTCTCGTGGTCTGTGACCGTATGAAGTACATGTCAGACCCTAAGGATGGTGACTAGGTCTTGGTGATCTTATGAGTAGAGACCTTGCGAGTTGTGTCTTGAATCCCATAGAGTATTTTTTCCCGTATTTTGGATGAATGTGTACACCTTTGGTGTGGAACATAGAGTAGAAGGTTTTTTGGTACGCTAAGAATAATGTGCGTCAGAATGGGAGTGAGAGTTCCATTCATACAATTTACTTTGCCCGTGTCATGATATGTGTGGTTTGGAGAGAGGGATAATTTCTTTTCCTAGTTGTGACTCTAGTCTCAGAAGTTGGTATCATTAAACCTTCAAGGTGACCTATGAGAGAGGTCATACATAATCTCTAGTTCCTTTGGGTATGTCTCGCACATGTAGATGTTTAGAATTGATAGTGGGACTTAGAGTGTTCCATGGCGTAGGATTGGCCTTGAGGGATAAGTGGTAAGGTTTCTGGTATAGTTGTTCCTAATTCCATCAAAAGGGAACCCTAGTTTTTCTGATAATAGGTAAGGTTTGTTTCAAAGGGTTTTGTTGCATGAATGCCCGACACACCTTTTTGGGTGAGGATAAATGGAGGTCTAGAAGTTATTTTGAACAGAAAAGAGAAGGGTTGATAAAGTGTGGTTATATACTTCCTCTCAACGGTGACACCTTGGTAAGGGTGGTCACATAGCTTAACATGTTATTTGGAATGGGTTGGTTGTTCAGTGATATGTTGAGGCCACCTCAGGGCTGATGAAACTGGCTAACCAATAGATATGGTTAGGCTAGTAAGCCGGCGTTGGGTTAAATGAAAATTAGGGATGTTTTGTTAGACTGTTGGTTTGATTGATGTGAAAGACTGTGGTTCTTTGTTTTTCAGTCTTCAGGGATGCATAAGAAGAACATGAGAGATGTGGTAGAAATAGTGCCATAAGAAATGTTGGTTTATGGATTTTTGTGATTTGGTCGTCAAGTGATGGTTAAACTTGGTTGGAAATCTCACATGGGTGGAGGGGTTAAGTGTTGATGTGATGCGTTCGATTGGGAGGCCCGAAATATTTGTTAGCTCATTGTGTCCTATAGTTCGACATAAAAAATGGGTAAATTAGTGGTTGTGTTCTTCGACATCTTCATAGTATACCTGAGCTAGTGATGAGCATGCCCAACATCTTGACATCATCCCAGGTACATTTACAAGATCTGGCTCACTGTAAGAAACATGAAGGTGTTCGGTTGGATGAGGAACATCATGGAGTTTACGCACATGGAAATGATATATGTGGAGCTTGATGATAGAACGTTCACCCTCTATGGTTTTTGGTGAGGTCCCCAGGATGGATCAAATGTAGATAAACGTTTTGGGTGGTCCTCGCGGACGATGGAAATGGGCACCGGGGGATGTTTGTTTTCTTATTTTGGGAAAAGCTGGATGGCTATGTCTAAGTTTTAGATTTGGCATGTGATCAAGTAAAATATATGGCGGCTGAAATCCCTCTTGAGAGCGGTGGAAAAAACAATCCTAATGTGGGGAGTGATAAATTAGTCTTGGATGTGGAGAAGAGGACATCGAGTCAATGTAGTCTCACTGAGGTGCCAATGAGGAACCAGTGAGGTGCATGTCAGGTTCCTTGGAGAGGCATGTGGGCCTTGGACATGGTGTCTGATGATCCAAGTGTTGGATTGAGCTCAGGGTGGTTCCAAGTGAAGCTTGTGATGTCTGTGCTAATTAGTAGGAGTGTGTGGTTGGATATGACAACAGGTTATGGAAAGATATTTTTTGGGTCCTATAACTCTAAAAAAGATTATGGTTATACTTGGGTAATTTTCCCTTGTGTGGTTTTGCAACATCATGAAGTTGAGTGAACCTTAGACATGTGATGTGGTGACATGCCTAGCGTGAAGCCGATGATGGTCTGGAGGGCAGTAGTTCTGTTATGTTGGAATTCAATAGGAATTTAAGAAATGAGCTCAGTGGGTGCATGGAATGATATTTATAGACTTCAAGTCATTAATCACCCTAGGAAGGTTAGAAAGGGGCATCATACCATCATGGGAAGGTGGATGTTTTGGAAAAAATCTAGTCGGGTGTGGACTGACATGAGATGATAAACTTGAAAGTGTGTGGTGGGGGTGACACACCTATTGGTTCATGTTGTGGCAGAAAGTGCCTTTTGGAAATGAAGTTGTACCTGAGTGAGGTCATGTTGATCTTAGTCCTTGAATGGATAGTATATGAATTTACTTTCTAATGGTTTTTATGGTGTGGCTGGATGCTAATGTTGGGTAATGCCTCTATAGATGCTTGGGCACAGTGAGTTGGAACATGTTAGGTGAAGGAAATGTTGAGTTGAGTTCTGTAGGTATTTTGTCGAAAGTGGAGGCGCCATGAAACCAAATATGGTGGAAGGAACCGTATCAGATAAATGGTTAGTTGGTGATGTGATCAGCGTTTCAGGTTGGAAGGACTTGAGTGTTCAATGTTCGGGTAAGTTGGCCCTGGTAGAGAGCTTTGGCACAGTTTAACTAGTCGAGTTGCCAAGAGCTTTGATTTGTGTTTGGTTGTATATATTTGGAATGAAATATTTAGGAAATGTGGTTGGAAGGGTAGTTTGTTTTCCTCCAGGTGATACCGGGTTCGGTCATTGATAGAGTTTGGTGAACAAGAAAATGACGCCAAGTGATTTGGGTCATGAGTTTTTCAGAGGATCGGGCTGATGAGGTGCTGATTGGTTCCTCCATGATTATGTGATGTTGTGTGTTATGTTTCTATGTGATGTCAGTTAGGTTTTTCACCTATGTTTTCCCGATGATGTTATCATGGTGAGAACGGTTGAAGTTGATGAAACCTTGGGTAGTTTTCATATCATGTTGTTATTGTCGTGAGGAAGGCATGTGGGGCAGGTCTGTGCCCTTGATTCATGTTCTATAAAAATTTGGATGTGAAAGAATAAACTTGAAAATAGGGAATGGATATGAAGTCCTTTTGGAATGATCCCTTGTTATAGAAGTTAGTGATGATCGGAAGAACAGCTCAAGGAAGAGTAGGTATAAGGTGCAGAGGTTGTAAGTTCATGGAACTTTTTGATGTATGTTTTTGTTTATGTTTTGGTTTGTCCACTTCTTTTTGGATAAAAAAGTGTTTCTCAAAGGTCATGTGAAGTCTTGGGGGTGTTATAGGGGTTTGGGAAATGAAAGAGGAAGAAAACGGAATTTTTGGGCATGTTGCACAGTTTACGCATGGTTATTACAAACCGTGCGGATCAACCCAGCTAACCGTGCAGCCATGGACAGAAGCTTACACATGGTTGGAGAGCGGTTTGGAAAGCCATGTATAATTGCCAGGAAACCATGAGAAGGGGGTGATCTTTGATAGTATCTTCCACACAGTTTGTACATGGCTTGGAAAACTGTGTGGGTAAACCTTGCGGGTAAACCATACGGTCCGGAAACATTGAGGAAATTACAAAAATGCCACCCCAGGATTTTAAAACCCAACTCATATTTCTACTCCATTTCACCCCTTGAAACCCTAGTGACGGACATGGATGACCCAAGCTTCCATGAGGTGGTTTTCCTTCGATTCTTGGCCTTTTGGAGTGTTGATGGTTACGGATCGAAGCCCCGAGTAAGTCTAATCCCCTCATTGCTTCCTCTTTTCGATTTGGGTTTTCTTTTTTTGGCCATCTATATTCGAAGCTATAAAACCCTATTTTTAGGGTGAGTTTTATGTTTAGGCTTCAAGGGATGTTTGAATACAGATCTAATGCCAAGATTAAGTGTACATTAATAAATGGATTTGTGGTAGGTGGTGTACAAATATTATCCCATTGTTTTATTTTGGATTTGTTAATGAGAGTTGGTGTTATTTATTTCCCTTTTTGTGTTCTTGGTTTTGTTTAAGTGTTTGATATTAATGAGTGTACAAGTGACCAATTGAAACCCTCATGATCCCCATGGGACGTGTTGAAGTTTACATGACAATTTTAGGGCCACCCATGGGGTGTGCCAGCAAACCAATACCTAGAGTGTGGTAGGGTTATGTGATGGGTTTCCAAATAATAATGTGGAACTGATGTAAAATATGTCTTAATGGTGGATTAAGTTACAAATGGAATAATGATAAATATTTCTAGGGTGATAAAGGCATAAGGTGTTGGTTGGAATGACATGAAAATGGGTAATTGGGTTGAAAGAGATTATATCGATTATTTCATGAATTTTGGTTAGAAATACATAAGGGGATTAAGGCATGTTAAAGGGTGAACATGCAATTGGGTAATGTAATGGGATATGGGGAATACGTTAATGATATGTAACAAGGTGATGGCTGAATTGTGGAATGGATTAATACATGAAAATTAGGTGGTTCACCTAAATGATTGAATATAATGAAGGGATTGTGTTATGTGATATGAGAATTGTGTTTGAAATTAATAAGTGGGTAAATGCTTGTGGAATGATAAATGAGTTAAATGGGTTAATGAATGGTCAATGATAAATTTGGATAAGGCATAATTTTTGTTGAATACACCTAATTGGTTAAGGCACATGAATAAAAATTTGGCTAGATGGATATAAATTGTAATTGGTAAATCTGTTAATGGGTTATGGAATAATATTAATTTACATGTTTTTGTTATGAATTGTGATAACCAATGGCATAGAATATGCTTGGCTATGTTATGGTATGGTTTTGGTGATTTGATAAATAAGAATGTGCAAATGGAATGGTAGAGTGGGGTATTGACTTGAGGTTCTATGCCTATGGGATGAGTTAGACTGAGGCTCTAAACTCCACCCCAAAATTCATGGGTTTGGGAAGGAAACAGAGGCTCTATTCCCCTAATGGTTTCATTCCACCCGGACTGAGGATTCGAGGTGAGGATAACATGTTAATGTGATATTTGTATACCTAGTGAGATAGGGACTTGATTAATCTCTTCAATGCATTGTGATTGATTGTCTTAGACCCATGTATTGATGATGTATATGCCTAACCCAAAGAGAATGTGTTGAAAATGGAATACTTGGTAAAAATTGCATAAGAAAGGGAATTGGGATAAATGCTAGTCATGAATTAAATGAACCTTGTTAATTAATGGAACCTGAACTATCCATTGATTACTTACCATTTATTTTGTACTTTCATTTACCATCTGTTAGAATGGATATTTTTTAGACACCGTTGGTGGTGGCCTACTCAGTTTTTTACTCACACCTTGCTTGGGCCGCTGTTAGGTAGCCAAGCAGATCTCTTGGTTACAGGTCTGGACAAGGACATAGGCCCTACACTAATATGTTGAGTTGGGCTCAAGACGTATGTGGATAAGGATCCTAACTTAGAGTCAGGACCCGTTGGGAGTTTTGGCCATTTGTTTTATTTTGGGTTTCTTTCACTTGCACTACTAGTATGGCATGATATTATTGTATTTGATTGGTGTTTATATCCTGCCAGGAAACATTGGTTTATGAATTTTTATTGGTTGTTTCATACAATTTCCATTTTTTTATTGGGATCTTCTATGGCTTACACTGGTAAAGAGGGTATAGTCTCCCCATGTGGCTTATTAGACCCTCGCCACTAGTCGAAAACCATTGGCGTATAGGGAGGCGCCCTTGAGGTCAGGTGAAAAACAAACACGTAGCCCTGGTTTAGTGGATTTCAGGTTGGGGATGTTAAATCAAATGTATTGGGAACATTTATACATCTTAATAAATATTGAATAATATAGGGTTTAAAATTAAATATGAGATTACTAAATTCTTAGTCCATGGTATTATTGGAGAAGTTCACTTTGGAACTTTATTGTATGACATGTACACAATGATCATCATCTGACCACTTTGGGGCTGTGGGGGGGGGGGGGGGGTGTAATTTCATATTTTCATTTTATGAATGATGTTTGTCTTGATATCAAACTTATCAACTATAAGAATTATTAAGATAATAATAAGAACATTTACTATAGAAACTGGAGTTGAAAATGACAGTGATAAGTTATTACTGCTCTTTAGGTACTCATTACTTTTCCTCAAAAGAGAATATTAAGGAAAAAATCATACTTTCTTTAAAGTTATCAATATGAGGTAAATAAATATAATATTATATTAAATATAAAATAAGACTCAATTTTTCATGTAATAACTACCTTACATTAATGATAATGACAGAGAAAGTATCGTCATGATGCACAATGCAGAGAAAACAATCATGCTGATAATGTGTGAAAAATAGATTCAATGCTTATTGAAATGAGGAGAAATTTTGAAACCAGATATTTTTGATCAAATTTAGGGTTATTAGATCATTGATGAAACATCTATCAAATAATTTATATGATTATAATGAAAAAACATGTAGTGTAAAATAAGTGATAAAGAAGTAGAGATAAATAATAAAGGGCCAAAATTTATCCAATTTCATTAGCATATTTTTATATATATCTAGTAAAGGTGATTTTTGTAAAATATTGAGATCAATTCCTATATCCCATATCTAATCTAATGAATTTAATTAAAAATATTTAGAGAATATGGATGTTTTTTGATGTGAATGGTTGTGTTTCGAAATGAAGAGTCATCATCATCATCATTATTATGTCATCAAAAAATATTATATCTCATAAAAATACACATACACATATTTATGTATATTTATTTATTATTTTTATTGGCATTATTAGTTATATATATATTGTAATTTTATTTTGATTTATTTTTAATGTTACTTTAATCTAAAAAGGTTTTGTAATTATTCTTTTGCATCAATTTGTTTATGATTTGTTTAAATATATAATATAATACATTTGTTCATTGATAATTTTACCAATTTTTTTAATTCCACAATATATCTACCTAATTTTTTTATCTTTTTTTGTTATTTAGGAAAGATATTTGTCATATTGTATGGTTATAGTTTTTATGATATAACATACAATCGAAATTTTTTATAATTCTAAAATGAACATATAAACAAACATAATATTTTACCTATTTATAAATTAATTTTCCCAATTAATTAATTTATTTTTTTCTCTTTAAAATAATTTTTAATTATTTTATTTATTAATAGTGAAAAAATATGTTTATTACTTAAAAAATAATATTAAAAGTTTTCTATTCTATTTTTTATATTTTTATACAAAACAATGCATATCATATGCTTTGTGTTTTATGTTATCCTTTTTAATATAAAATATATATTTTTTTTATAAAAATGGGATAAAATATTTTTGATGTTCTTTACTATGTTTTTATATAATGTTTTCCCATAAAAGTTTAAATATTCAAGTTTTCTATAAAATTAATCAAATTTGATTATTATTATTTTTTTCAATAAATTTTTTTTATTGAATTATTAAATGTTCTCATTAAAACAGTGATATAAATTTTTTTATGTGATTTTTATTTAATAGAATATTATTTTATTATTTTTTATGTTTTCATGTACCACTAATAAAAAAACATGTGTTTTATGGATGATAATGCGTAACCATTAACTGAGTATTTGACACCAACTCCCAATATTTAGTAGGGTTATGGTTTTAGTTAGTCGTATTTTTATGTGATTAAGTTGGTGAATTTGAAACTGGATTAATAAATGGATAGAGTTATGAATATAGAGTTAGGTTATTTCAAAATTTTAATCTTTTTAAATTATGTTTTATTAATTTACTAGTTATATTTATTTAATTTTATTAATATTATAATATATATTTTTAAATTTTATTAATATTATAATATATATATTTGTTTATTTAATATTATATTTTGATACCAGAAATTCATGAATATATATTTAGTTTTTTTCTAATAGATTCTTGAGCCTAAATTGTATAATATAATGAGTTTTGGATGAAATTGGGAGGTTTTTTTGGTTATGTAGAGTTTCTAGGTCCTTTGATAAAATAGAAGTAATTATAGGTGTTTCATGCCATGAAGCCACTAATTATGGAGTGAATAGTTATAGAGTGACATAAAACTAAGGAACCTAGGATTTGAGAGAAAAAACCTTAGTATTCATGCAATGAAATAGTTAAGGGACAGAAATGAAAGCTGGTAGAGATATGTGCCGTAACATATGGTTCGTCGAAATTCCATTAAATGTGTGGAGAAATGGTTAAGTTTTGAAGTTCGTGTATGGGTGAAGGAAATAATATAGAATATTCATCTCAACATCAGACAAGTTCTTCACAACATGGACCTATCATCATGGTTCCACCCAAGAGATCAGAAGAAAAATTAAACCATCACTCAAGATGACACGAATAGGAGATCCAATAACTGAGAGGTAACGGACTACTAAACCATGAGGACTGACGAGGGAGGAATTAAGGTACAAGGAACTATTCATAGGAATAGTGTGATTTGTCCTTGTTGATAATGAGTAGAGAACCAATGTGGGGAATTATGGTGACCCATCAACATAGGTTGGTACCTAAGGTATTTTTTTGGACATTTCATGTGAAATAATTATATATAAATGAAATAATTACTGAGTATATTTTTGATATGGTATAGAAGATTATTCTCATTTCACAACAAGATAGCATGCTTGACCACAATTTGGGTAATAATGTTTTGGAATCTATACGTTGTAATTCTCATAACAATACACTAGATCTTTCTGTGATGTAATCTTCATATGGATTTTTTTAGAGCTCTTTAATTTAGGTTCTTACTACAACTGATTCATTCATTCCATGATATATTTTATGCAGATTCAAGGGAGGTAATCTAAGATAATTCCCCTAAGATCTCAAACTATGAACTGTTGGGGGATTTATATTAAAATTGAAATAAGTAATTTTTTTACTATGAATTCATTGGTCACACCATGAATAATTAATTAGAATAATTAAAGAATAGTGATCCTAAGTAATAGTGTCACAAGACATTAATTAATGTCATGAAATGTGTTTTTGTATAAATATTGAACTGTATCATGGTCTTGTAGATTTTTCAATTTTATTAGGATTTTTATCTTATTTTTCTTTATTTGGTACATATTTTGTATTGGAATTACCATTCATTCTAGTGATTTATTTAAATATTTTTAATTAATTCAATCAATAATTTTTGATTTTTCATGGATTTTTCTTGTTTATTTTAATTATGCTTTCATAGACTTTTCTATTATGTTTCATTTATCATTAATAATGATGTATTCTAAAATCATTCATGAATAATATCAAAAGGGGTGAGGTATCAATAATATAAGGGGGAGTGATTAATTATTTTTTATCTTAGTTATGTGAGAGTTGTTTTTTCTTAAGAATTTAATATTGTTCTTAATTTAAATAACATATACTTCCATGAAGAAAACTAAGAAATACATAACGAAGTAAAATCAAAACAACTGATTTCATAAAATTATGACCAATAGCTCATATTTCTTGTTCACTTTAAAAGTGAAGTGAAATGCATCTAATATAGTGATTTTATCAATACAAAAAGATTTTTATTAGCTCAGTTAGAGTTAACTAATTTATACCAAATAGGTTAATGATATTTGAATGAATTTTGGTCCAAAAATTTGATAGATACATGACGGAGAGGAATGAAATCCCTTTTATGATTTTTTTTGAAATTTATCCCAAGCCATATTTTTGTAAATTAATTTTCAATAATAAAATTTAGTTTGTTTTAATTAAATCTTACTATGATAAAATAGTAACTCATCTAACATATAAAATAACTAATTAAGAAGTCTCATTATTTAGAATATTGATGGGATAATCTCTGGATTCTATTATATACACTTTTTTAGTTTTCATAGGGGCAATAAATCTTTTAAATTTATAAACTTCTGACATGTTGTTTTGAATTAAATATTCCCTAAGGATGATCATGTTTTTCAAACCATTTATATGGTATCATGGTGTCTTTTACAGTACACATGTTTGGTTAGTTTAAGCATTATTCCCTCTTCCGATTTCCCAATATTTTTCACTTTTTACTAATTTTATGTGCACAAGTGTGTTGTTTTGGGTGGGTAGGAAAACTAATGTTTGAAAAAATCTCCCACGACTTATTCATGGATATTGGGAACTGGAAATCAACTTGAGTTTGAGCTTGAGATAGAGTTATCCATTTTCAAAATATTCCTACTAACCATCATCAAGAGAAGAAATATTGATATAACTAAAGTATTCAATGATAAATTTATCCACATAGACCTAGAATATAGAGGATAATCAATTACGCCAGATCATGCCATCCTAGAACTTGGTGTACCATCCATAAATAGTTCTATACTTAGCATTATTCTTCCCACCATTTAGGTGAATAAATTTTATATTAAGCCTATCAAGAATTAGAAGAAACAGAATAATTGGAAATTTAGCGGGGTAAAATGTTGGGATACACCCATTCATCTTTTTATATTATTAGAGATTTGCAACACCTTTCAGCACAATAGGGTGCTTACTGACATACTCAAGCTAAGGGTGTTCCCATTCTCTTTACAGGGATGAGCTAAATATTTGGTTTAGATCTATCCTATTGGATAAATCACAAAATGATATGGTATGAAAAATAAGTATATATATAAATATTTTCCACCCACATGGATTAGAAATAGAGGTTTGACATTAAAAAAATTACTCAGATCGATAGTAAATATACTTTATAAGTAGGGTAAAAATTTAAGGAACATTTTAAGAAGCTCCCCCACTATGGACATGATGTGTGGATTTAGATGTAGACATTTTATTATGGAATACAGTCTATTAATGGTTTTTTGGTTGAATCCTTATCTAATAAAGGCCTCATGATAATTACACTAGGGTTTGGTTGGCATCTTCTGGATAAAATTTCACAAAATTCTTCTCTTTATAAGAATGATCAAGGATACACATAAAGTCATATGAATTAATTTGAAGAGATGATATGTCTAGATGACCAAGTAGATACCTTCATAAGGAAACCTGATAAGTTTTAGTTTCCATTAAAGTATGCACCAAAGTCGACACTAACTATGGATGTCCAATCATGTGATATATATTTTGGTACAAATGAATATCAGGTGTGCTGAGAGGGATAAAAGGTTTATAATCCTTTTTATTGTAATCATGTTAGTTAAAATTGAGGATAAATACAATTTCAGACAAGTTATAAAAAACTCAGACCCATATATCCCTAGAAAATAAAATATTCAAGATAGAATCTACAATGAATTGGAAAAAATCACTGAATAAATGAAGGAACACACATGAATCCATATCAACCCAAAATCTCATAACTAATATATCCATTTACACCCCTAGGAACTCAAAAATAACCACCAAAATTGTAGTACCAATAGTAATTTCATCCCAGAAAATAAACCTATCCCTAACTCATCAATCTAATCTCATGAAATTTCAATCAAAATTAATTCATTAGGAAGATATGTTGATGAATAACCTAGAATCTGAAATTAAAAACAAAAGAGCTACTCTATATAACATAGAGCATCAAGTGGGTAATATTTATTAAATAATTTCAAACAAATTACCAATCCTAGTAACATAATGACTAATGAATGAGTCAAAGAAAAGTCTATTAATTTTATATATGAATGAGAGATGGAGGTAAAGTAGCCTTGGGAGGAAGAGAATACGGTAAAAATGAGGAATTGGGAATTTTAAATGGTTGAGGAAACTAATAAATAATTGGAGGAAGGTAGATATGGAATCAAATATAAATGTAAAGAAGGATAAATTCAAGAGAAAGAAACAAGCAAAGAAAAAATATGAGTTCCACCTCAATTTGAGGAAGTAAAAAAATATTATGGACTAAAAACATACAACCCCTCTATCCCATTCAGTAAGAGTATGATTTTAGGGAAAATAACTGCTCAGTATAATAGTTTCTTGGATATCTTCAAACATATTCAAACCAACATCTCATTCATGGAATCTATCACTGAAATGGAAACCTATACAAATTTCTTGATGGATATGTTTTTCAAATAAATGTAAGATAGGGGATTTTGGAGTTATTGAACATATTGGGGAATTAATTATAGTTATACTAATAAATATTTCACTAAAAATAAGATACCCTAAAAGTTTTCTGTTCTATGTGATATTGGGTTACTTAATTTTGGGAATGAGCTTTTGAATTTGGCTGCATGAATGAACCTGATGTTGTTGAATGTCTTTCAAAGGTTTGGAATAGATTAGGTGAATCAAAAAATGGTTGAATGGTATATTTTGTATAGATCAATAAATTTCCCCATTGTATTTTTTAGTTTTTTTTGTAATATTTGGAAAAGTTATTTTCCTAGCACACTTCCAAATTCTTGACATAACAAATGAAAGTGACATAATTTTTGGTAGACTCATCTTCTAAACTAAGAAGGTACTAATATTTGTATGACAAGGATGAATCTTATTTGGAGTCTGTGAATTGAAAGTTGTGTTTTATTTGATAAATGATGTAAATCAAGGAACATTTAATTTTTAATGCTAAGCTATTATTTCATTTAAGAATAGGAAGTTTAATAATTAATATCTCCCTACCGAAGCTATAAGACAAAGAGTAGAATATGATGTATCTTGTTTATGGGATGATGACTAGAAAATAATAACTGAAGAAATAATAATAATAGGAAATAAAATAATTTAAAGTAGTTTAGTGGATAAAACTATTGACTAGTGAATCAAACATTATGTTTATTACTTTAAACATTAAATCACTGAAGTTGGAGCTCAATCTATTGTTGTCTATGTTGAGGTAATTATTTTTTGGGAAGCTAAGAAACATTAATAATGATTATAATTTTTTTTGTAGGAGAGAAATAGGAAAATATTCTTATAGTTTTGAGAAGACAAAAGGAAACTATTTCATGGAGCATCAATGACATAAATGGAATAAGTCCTATTGTTCAAATCTATAATGTTTTACATGAAAAAAGTGAACCTGAGACACCAACCATAGAGAAGACTCACCCCACCAATGAAACAAGGCATAACAAATAATTTTATAAAATTAATAGATGTTCAAATCATCTTTTACATTTAGGATAGTGAGTAGTTTAGTCCTCTTTATGTTGTACAAAATAAGGGAGGAATAATAGTGGTAAATAATAAAGAAAATGAGATGATCCCTATATAAATAATTATAGAATGGTTTGTAGGTGTTGAATATAGAAAATTTAATTTAGTCACTCAAAAATATCACTTCATACTACTATTGATGGATTTGATTTTAGAAAGGTTAGTTGAAAATGAGTCATACTGATTTCTAGATAGATATTTCATCAATAATAAAATACTGGTGGTCTTGGATAAATAATCAAAGAACATACTTACATGTACATATGAAACCTTCACTTACCGCGAAATTTATTTTTTAATGTGTAAAACATTATCCACTTTTCAATGGTGCTTGAAACTTATTTTTCATGACATTTTAGTGGATATTTTGGATATATTCGTGGGTGATTTTTTATTTTAAGGGAGGTCATTTGTTGTGTTCCTGAATAACATGGATCCTATTCCAGAAAAATGTGAATAAAATTTATAAGTGAAGAATTGGGAGAGGTGAAATTTATGATATAAGGAGATATTATTCATTGGAACCACATCTCTAAATAGGGAATAAGGTCTGATATTGTAATGATTAAAGTAATAAATGTGTTACAAGAAACAAAAATAATAAATTGGATTAGATGATTTCATTAGATTGGGGAATTCAACTTCTAATTTGTTAAATATTTTTCAAATATTTCATGAATGATATATATTTTGGAAAAGGATATTCCATGATATTTTTATGAGTTGTTTAGAGAATCATTTACTATTTGAAAATGTAATTCAGTGTTAGTCTAGATCATTATAGTCTTGAATTGGTAAATGTATTTCGAGATTATGTGTGATATAAGATATTTTCCAATGAGAGTTATTTTAGGAAAATAGGTTAATATTATATTCCAAACCATATATTATTCTGGATGAATTATCAGTGGTTCTCAAGTAAATTACCTAACTATTAATAAGGAGTTTCTAATAATCATGTTTGTATTTGAAAAATTGAGGTCACATCTTATACTCTCTGAAGATACTCTTTATACCTAACCTGAAAATTTGAGATACCAAGTTAACATAAATGAATCCAAATTAATATTTATTTAGTGGGTCATATTGCTAATAGAGTATGATATCATTATTAAAGAAAATATAGGGTTATATATTATCATAATTGATTTTTTTTCAAGGATCAAACAACTAAATGCTGAGAAAGAAGATGAGTTAGATATTTAGTTTCACAAAAATCTCCATCAAATGGAACCCAAACATAGATATAAATGAATAAAGGGAGATAATGTCCCCCTAAATACCACCTCAAATAGACCATTGGTTGGTGACTAAAACTAGGGGTATATCAGTCACACACTTGGGAGACATTACCCTCTATAGATCAAAAGAGTAATAGATAAGAAGAAAAACCACTATCTAACACCACGAATAAGACAAAATAAATCCAAATACATAAAATGTCATATATATAAGAAAAATTTAAATTTAAAATTAAAAGTAACAAAATTAAGATTAAATAGTGACCATAAACTCGAGTAGCACATGATATCTACTCAAAAAATCCTCTAGGATAGAAATTTCCATCATAATAACCAACCTATTCTTGATGACATGAAAAATAGTTTTTATATACATAGGGTGAGTAGTACATTTATACTAAGTAGGATCCTCCTTGGAAACTATTATGGAAAATGAGAAAGAAGCATACTAAATCCCAATAAATAAACAAATGAAACTAATTCATCACCTAAGTAGGTAATACTACCAAAAAAGTTAATAATAGATTACCCATCCCAACAATGGATCAATCAACAAGTGACACATAGAAGTAATCCATTCTATATCAATATATATATATATATATAATAAGATACACCACTTTCAATTCCCCATTGCTTTATTTTTCTTACTCCCCAATTCTATTAATCCTCTACTCATCCCTTCCATAACTGAATCTTAGCTGATGTGAGTTGGGCCTTGAACCTACCAATAATAATCCCACGTAGGGCCTAACATCTCTTTTGGTTTTATTCAATATAATCCTATAAAAATCTTATATATATATATAATTCACTATAGACCATGTAAATAAATTATAGCATAAGCATTTAAAACCCATGGGAAGCTAGATCCACCTTGACAAAATAAAATTATGATCCATATAACATGCCATTATAGACCACACATTAATGTATAGTAAAACTAAGAAACATCAAAACACTAGTATGAATTCCCCCTATACCCTAATACATAATATAATCCTATAAAACTACATAGATCTATGTCTAAAATGAGATATGGGGAGATGGATAATTCATCCATCCATTCCATTGACATCATGGATATTATAGAAAACACCCCCAAAATATTTGGGATTTAGTTTCTCTACTACCACTGATGGGGCAGCGTTTGAAATAAAGGAAGTAATATAATGCCCATTCCACACTAAGGGAAACTACCTAGCCTTAGATTCATCTACCTCTATCATTAAATAGGACCCAAGTTACTAATGATAAGGGCAAGATATCAAACAAGTACACATGAATATGGTTCATTCCAAATTTATTATCTAACCATTAATGAATTAACACTAACATTTTCCAATATCGACACTTTAATCTTCATAAGACAAGTGTTGGAGAAACTATTATTTCACTTACTTATATTCTCAATAATGAAATCATTATTAACCACTTAAAAAATTCCAAAATCAGGAACATAATCCCTAGAGAATCACATTCTACCATACAATAGTTTCCATTAATTAATATAATTTTCTAACATCACTGACATCTACAGTAACCCATACCACGTGTTATTTATTTATTTATTCATCATTCATAAAATAATTTGGACAGTATAGGACTCTAAAAAATATACCAGATCAGTACAACATATGTCATGATAATATTCCAACTATGCCATGTAGTGGGAAACAAAAAAATAACCTTTGACCAATAGGCTATCTATAAGGAATCAAACAAGACGTAAATATCAACGGGAAAGATATGATATGAACTCATACCAAACTCCCCAGTGTTCCAAACCACTACACACAACAACCATCTTTCCCTCTATTACCAATATAAATCGTCACTACGACATGATATCTCATCCCATTTCTGTTTCAGTGTTTCCAAACATATCAAAATAGCCATTAGTAAAATAGGATCGGGTCCCCAACCCACAAAAAACCCTATGACCCCATCCTATTTATCATCCTATAAAATCAACCAAACATGATTATTAAGAAGAAACAATAAGGATCTAGAACTCCTAGATCACAAACATATATTAAATATACTTTAAACATATAAGAAAATAATATAAGGCCCTAAAACCAAAGAATAAAATCATACCATAACTAGAACAACATAACGCATCCCCAAAGAATTTTTATTCAATAAAAACCCATTAAAATTATCATATTGAATTAACTAGTTTATTATTCATAGGTTTCCAGCAATACGAGATCGATAACTTATCAAATATCAATATCTAGGGACAAATACACACACATTTTTTAACATTACATTCATTTTATATTAAAAAAGGAAGAATATATATCAATTAAAATGCTTCTTACATTAGTCATATATTTATAATTATTCTAGATTTATATTTTTATCAATTTTCTAGTAAAAGTATCATGATAAGAAAAAAAAGATATGAAAAAATATAACACACTATATTAGAAAAACATAAGGAATCCAATAACATAAAACTAAATGGATGAAAAAACCAAAACAAAAAATCATTATTACTTTACATTATAATATTCTTATCTTCATTAGGTTAATTAAACCATTAAACAATGGAATAAAAAATTATGATCTCAAACATTAAATTTAAATTACAAGAGAGGTAATAGACCCCTTACCTAAACATGAAGATCTCAATGTTCTTTGAGTTTGAATGAAACATCAAGTGATAAAATATTAATACCTATTATAAGGGGTACGAATGATCCGAAAAACACTAGAAAAAATCTATAATTCATCTATATAAACCATAAAAAAATAGAAGAAAAAAAACCTTCCATAATATGGAAAAATAAGAATGAAAGAGAATAGGACCATCAAACAATATAAAAATAACCTCAACTCATTGTAGATTGATCTCTAGAAAAAATGGGTATAATTACATAAAAGGTATTTAAAATGACTTATAAAAAGTTCTCTTGGTCACCTAGGGTTTGAGAGAGGATAAAGGAAACAAGAGAAAACTATGGGGGCTCCCCAACTTTTACAATGTTGGTAAAGCTGCATTCATGACATGAAAGGATAATTTAGGCTGTAAATTCCATAAATCCCACATATACTAAAAATTATGCAACCACACCCCTTAAACCTAAAAAACTATTCAAACCTGAATCAATGATTCAAACCATAAATTACTTTTGGGAATAATTGTGGAATTAAAATTTTAAACTATTCAATCTACAAATAAAAATTCAAGATAAAAATCCCAATTTACATTATGAGTGCTGAGTTAATTCCATTAATTCTTTATATAACCATATTTCCATATTTTTATCACTCTAGCCTACCTAAAACTCAAAAATGTAATGACCCAATAGTAATTGGTATTTACACTAGATACATATCAAATAATTCTTTTCCTCAATAATTTAAACCAAACCCAAAAATATAAAGGGATCTCAACAACCACCCCATATGATACCTCAAAAGGGTCTCACTACATAAAAAACCATTAAAATAGAGGAATAAAGAAAAAACCTCTTAGAATCACTAAAAAAACTCAAATCACACTCACAGGGGAGATACCTCTTAATAGAAATGCTAGAACAAGCCCACACTAAGGAAGATAAATAATGTCACAAAACAACCAATGGTTTATAAATCATCCCAAAAAGGACCAGCGAAGGAAAAAAATAAAGGAAGATAAAGCATTCAAAAACCCAAAAATATTGAGAATCCATCTATTAATCCCCCAACTAAGTTATTTACTACAATCAACTGTATTGGAATAGGAAACAATCTGAAGGGATAACACATCCATGAAATAGTTTCTCCTAACATTCCTATATTTAATAGGACAATCCTCGAAGGATGAATTGTATTCAACATAATTTTAATCCCAATTGATAATTTTAGAATTTTATTGAATATTTAAATGAAGTTATAAAACATGGAAGAAATCATTAACCAAGATTATCTGAGGTGTTAGTGCTAATTGATAAGACATGGTTCTAACAAAATCCAAATCCTTAATAGATCGAAAAAACATAAGAGAAATATTAATCCCACTATTGAACCTTCACTACCCAAGATGGCGAGACACCTTCAAGAGCATTTGGTATCTAACATCAAAATCTAGTGGCAACCCCATCGGATTTTCATAGGAATTATTATGATCTTACACTATCTTCATTTAATCGCATATCACTTATACCTTCTCTATAATACTATACCTATTTCATTATAAGAATGATGACTCTAACCCCTTAATTCTGAACACTAGGGATCAAAAGGGTCATTCATACAATTTTTTTAAAGGTGTCATACCAATAATGGAGTGATTATAATTATTATTGGGAAACTCCTCTAAGGGTAGGTGCCTCACCCACATACAATTAAAATACAAAATACATAAATGAAACATATCCCCTAGAGTCTAGGTAGTTTGTTTTTTTAGACTATATTTCTATGGATTAAATGTGGTGATAAGGTATAACTGATATCCAAAAGCACATTAGAGTATTATATGTACCTTAGAGGTAAAATAGATATCACGATAAGTGATTATCAAATTTGGAACCCCTAAAGCCTCAATATCTTCTCTAGATATTATCAAGAAAAATATCCATTGATCTTAACTCAATAACTATTAATATTTGAGATTATTTTAAAAAATGATCCACAATCACCCATATAACATTATAGCAACCATTTGAATCCACTCTATTATGACACTAATCTCTCTAAGGGTACCCCGTCTGGTCTATAAATGAATAAAGGGCGAAAATGACCCCCAAATATTTTCCCCAATAGGACAATAGTTAACAACTTACAAAATGTATATATCAATAAAATACAAGGGATGACCTAAAATCAATGAATTTAAGGAGTAAGAGATATGTAAGAAAACCAATAACAAAAACCATGTGTGAACCATATGAAATATAAATACATGTAATGTAATAAGAAACTAAAAAAACAAAAAATATATATAAATGTAATAAATGAATGTCGAGATAGTGACCAAAAAATCCATCTACTCTTGATAGCTGCTAAAAAACTCCCATGGTCTAGTAAAGTCCAATTCGATTACCTACCTGTTGTTGCTAGCCTAAAAACAGTTTGTATATACATAAGGTAATAAACCTAGAATAAGTAGGATCCCCCCTAAAATTTATTATATAAAATGTGAAATAATCATACTAAATTTGATTGAATAAAAAAATGAAACTATCTCATCACGTAAAAAAGAAATACTAGATTCACCATACTAACCATTAATCACTGACCAAGTAACAAATATAATCAAAGAATTATATATCAAACATAGACATACAAAAAAACACACAAAAACATATATCTAATATGATACATTTCTTCGACTTCCCCACTAGTTTTTTCACACTCAAACCCCCCATTATAAACATTATTTACTCATCCCTTCCATAAGAAAATCATCCCTGATATGAGTCAGGCCTTAAAAATTCCTACCTCACACATGGCCTATCCTCTCATGTTTTCATTGGTCAAAATATCCATATCATCATCAACATCATTCAATATGTAACCAAGTATATGTCCATAAGTCACTATAGCATCTATAAATGCATTATACATCAAGTCATTATAAACCATGCATATATACCAATGGGAAGCAAAATACACCATGACTAAAAACAAGTATGTTCTATAACTAAAGCCATTATATCCTACACATAAATTTATAGTAAAGATAAGATCTTTCGTAGCCAAGTTAGGTACACACCCTATACCATACACCATTATAGCCCAGGAGATAGATACTCATATGTACAACTGAAGGTATAGTGGGTGTGAGGGAAAAGTTATCCATACTTTCCATTACCACCATATATATTTTAGAAAACACCCCCTAAAAACATGGGTGTCGGTTTCCATACAGATGTGGGTGGTGTAACATCCTGTGATTTTTGTATATATGTTTTTTTCTTTAAATAATACCTAGTTTTTTATTTTTCTTTGTCCGTTAGAAATGATTTTCTTGATACATTATTATATTAGAACAATAAAATTTAAAGTATCATTAAGATAACATGTAAGATATCTATATATGAAATAAAATAATATTTTTTTTAAATATGAAAATTGATATGAAATAATATTATATACACAAAAGGTTTAATAATGTCATTTTAAAATAAAATTAGTTTATATTTACAGTTTTTACATTATATTAAAAGTTATATATATATTTTTAGAAATATAATTAATCAAAAATAAATTTATTTTTATATTTAATATGAATTTTTTATCATTTTTTTGAAAATATTATTTTTAGATGAAAATTTGGGTTTTATGAAAAATATTATTTTCCTGACTTTGTAAATATTTATGAATGAATGAAAATTTTAAAACAATTATGTGATAAAATATAAAATTAAGGAATAAAATAACTTTTTTAAAATGTAATTTGAACTCAAAGAACCCATGAATTTTTTTTAAAATGAAGTAAAATGCTACTATAATGAAGAAAACGATTTTTTGTCTTTTCATTAAATTAACTATTATTTAGGTAAAATTAGTTTATGGACTGATTTTAATGTAAAATAACCTTAATTGTCTTTATAATATTTCAATTACGTCATATAATTTATTTAAACTAATAATTTTAACTCACACATAAATTTTATTCATAAAACATGATTATCATAAAAAAATATTTTAAGAGTTAAATGTGATTATTTTATAATTAAATTTTCATAATAAATGTAATTTTATTTTATAAAATTAATATCATATTTATGATTGTAATAATAATTTTTTTTATTAATATCAATATTAATACCTTAAATTTTAATTAATTACCAAGAGTGAGAAGAAAAGTTGCTTAGGTAAAAGTACACATGGAAAAAGTGAAAGGAAAAAAGGAAAATCCCTATAAATCACTCATTTTTGTATCCAATATGAGTGGATGAGAAGAATTTACACTTTATGACAGCCCACACTCAATTTTTTATATTTATGAGATTCTTTTAACTTTAAATAGTGTAAAGAAATAATTTAATTAGTTAAGGTAATTCCAAAAGTACCCTTCCCTTCATTTATAAAGGGGCACACATACAACCCTTATTTATACGTCCATGAATTCTGATTAATTAGTGTCACTCCACCCTTGTTTTTATCCAAGAACCCTCTCTAAAAAACTATATCCTTTTTAAACCCTTAATTTTCCCAATCCTATCATTTCTAAAGATAATCCCATAGAAAATAAAAGTTCCTTATGTGTATAATTCTCACCTATTAATATTTCTTTTTAGTTTTCCTTTTCATAATATTCCATAAATTTATATATATAATGAATTAAATTTTATATATATAGTTAAATTTAATTATATTAATTTTATAATAATTATCATCCATTCTATAATATATTCGGAGATAAACATGTAGGATCGAAATATGCTCAATATACAAGAGGGGGGGGGGTGAATTGTATACTTTAAAAATTCCTTTGGAACCTTTAAAGTTGGTTAAGAATAACTATGTTTTCCTTAAGAAAAGGAAAAGGCTAAGTTTAACAAAGTTAAACTAATAAAATTCACAACACCTCTTATCACCGAAAGTAAACTAGGATAAAGATTCCGAAAGTAGGTTCCGGAAATATGGTTCCGGAGATTGAAACTTAACAAACAATTACAATATGAGATTCTACCTTAAAGCATATAGAATCTAAATGAATCAGAGTACAAATAAGGAAGTATAAGAAAGTTATATTTTCCTTATATTACAAAATACAGCAGAATAAAAACAAGTAGTAAAACTACTAGTAAAAAGATATAAGTCTTTTAAGCCAAAGAGAAGGGTATCCAACAACCTTGGATAAAGGTCCCTTGATTTATACTTTCAAGCAAGTCTGTCTTACCCACACCAGGGTAAGCCCTCGATACGAAGATCAGAGTCTCTGTCTTGCAATCCCCGCAAGCCCTCAACTTCAAGGTAGTTGGCAACCTCTGTCTTCCTCAGCAAGGAACCCCTCGAACTTTAAGGTAGTCGGCACCTCTGTCTTCCTATCCCCGGAAGCCCACGAATGTAATCACCAACATTCGGAGTCGCACGAGGCTTTGAGAGTTAATAAGAGTCTCTCTCTCTAGAAATCACTTCAACAACATGTATGCACAAAACTAAGTTGTTCATCTGTCATCAGTTCAGCAGCCACGAGCTCTTTCAAATGAGCTCCTATTTATAGGTAAGGTCGGCTCCTTCTAAAACGGTCATATTTTCCTTAAAGATCGGAGGGACCTGTACACGTGTCACTTAGACAACGGTTAGTTTATAACAAAACAGACGACATCGTTTTATAACAAAACAAGTGTAACAGAATGTACGACATTGTTTTAAACTCTAACATAAAAGTTCGGAATGAAAACTTCGGAGTGAAGGTTCGTAGTGTAAAGAACAATAGTAAAGAGTAGACAAAATTCAGAAGTGTAGGCAATAAAAAAGTTTGGAGTCAAACAAAGATATTTTTCGGAGTCTGAATTTATTCAGAGTGTATAAAACAAAGATACTCAAATTCTGTTTACTAGGTGGATTCGGAATGAGAATTCAGAATAGGAATTCGTCATCAGAAATCGTAATGATAATTCTTCATCAGAATTCATAATGGGAATTCAGAATGAGATTTCTTCATTAGAATTCGTAATGAGAATTTGTCATCAGAATTCGTAATGAGAATTCTTCATCAGAATTCGTAATGGGAATTCTTCATCAGAATTCGTAATGAGAATTCGTAATGATAATTCTTCATTAGAGTTCGTAATGGGAATTCTTCATGGGAATTCGTAATGAGATTTCTTCATTAGAATTCGTAATGAGAATTTGTCATCAGAATTCGTAATGATAATTCTTCATCAGAATTCGTATCCTGAATCTGGAATAGAACTTAGTCAGAGTTCATATCCGGAATTCGGAATGAAACTTCCTTATAGTTTTTATCCAGAATCCGAACCCTAAAACAGAATGCTTTATATCAAAGTTTCAATGATTCTGAGAAAATGAATCCGAATCTCATACTTAAGAAAAATATGGATGAAAATGTGATAAGGATAATTTTTTTTATAAAAGCGATTTTCCTTAAGAAAGCTATTTTCCTTATAAAAGAAATTTTCCTTAAGAAAGCAATTTTCCTTATAAAAGTAAATTTCCTTAAGAAAGCAATTTTCTTAAAGATAAGGTGTTTGTGATTTTCAAAACAAGAAGGAATGGAAAAGTCATAAGGAAAACCTTATTGACTCAACAATCTCCCCCTTTTTGGAAAGCAGAAACATCCTTACGAAAAAAAATCTAAGAAGAAAGAAACATATTAATGCTTATCTCCCTTGTTTTAAGGATATAGATGAATACGACTAACCCCCCCTTAGGATTTGAAACTCTAAGGATCGTATTCATATTTCCGGAGTGATATTTCATAAGAAGGTATTCTTTAAGAAAAAACCCCCCCCTTAAACAAACTCTTATTAGAGTTCTTTTTCCTTGGGTATTTTTCCTTTCTCCCCCTTTGATAAACACTTATTAGAGTTCCTCTTTTTCTTAAGGATCTTTTCCTTCTCCCCCTTTGTGATTTTCAAAAATAATTGGAGGGAATGGAAAAAAATAACAAAGTACCTGAAAGATTATTAATGAAAACAATGGAAACGAGATACACAAATTTCATTAGATTTGGAATGTCAATAACAAAAAGAATACAACAAAAAGATCGGATTAGGTTATTTCGGATCTTTCTCCTTCGACATGAGCCCCTTAAGAATAGTCTTGATCTTCTTCAGGTCTTTATGATCTTCTTCAGCTTGCTTCTCTAAGACCACTATTCTTGCGGATTGAGCTTCAATTTTTTCTTCCTAAGCCTTCAGTTTTTTCTTCCTGAGCTTTGATCTTCTCTTCCTGAGCCTTCATCCTTTCTTCAAAATCAATCCGATGATCGCTTTCAAATTTCCAATTCTGAGAAACAGAATTCAACTTCCCATTCAGATCCCTGACTTCTTGGATCCGGAAGTTCTTTTCTTCAGTCAGTTTTTATTCAAAGGAGGATGTCAGCTCGTTTATCTTCTTGTCCTCGGCCTCAAAGGCATCTTTAACATTGTCTTGAAACTCATCAAGAAACCTCATCTCTTCCACAGTCTTCTTCGACCAGCTTGTCATCCTCTTGAAAGATATTTTATGAGCTTTGTAACCAACAAAGAATGTTTTGAACTGAGCCTCAATCTCAACGCACTTATCCATAACCATAGATACGGAGTCAGTTTTCTGATTCAACACATGTTGGAGCATCTGGCATCTTGAGTCAATACTAGTGAAGGTCGGAATGGTTCCCACTAACTTTTTTAAGGACTGAACAACAAAGTCATGCCCCAACGAGGATGACTCACAATCTGAAATCTTGCTTGGAGAGTTTTCTTTCTCAACAAGTTGAAGATTTCCCTTTGAAGAGATACCAACTTCCTTTCTCTTCCTTACTTCTGAGCTCGGAGTATCAACAAGAATTTTCTTTCCCTTGTCTTTTTCCGGAATTGAATCCTGTTCTGGAGTTTTCTTCTCACTATCAGAAACTTGAACAACAAAATCATCCTCATCAGCAACTTCATGAACACCAACCTCTGCGTTTTTCATCTGAGCAATATCATGTAGTAGTTGTTCTTCTTCTCCATGATAGGAAACTTCTTCTTCTCCTTTCTCTTCTTCCATTGCTGGAGTAACTAGCTTCGAAGATTCAGCTTCTGAAGTCCGGAGCGATAAGTGTTCTGAAGGTGTTCCCTTGTAATCATCTACTTGTTTCAGCACATCTCCGGTTTCACCACTTCCTTCAGCACCCTCTTCTATTTGTTCCACTTGCTCAACTTCCTCAGAATTCTTAGCAACAGCCTCTTCTGGAGCAGTGAAATTCCTTCCTGGAGTCTCAGGTAGAGATTCTAGGGAGAAAGATCTCGAAACTGGAATAGTAGCTGAAACCATTTCATTGAATTTTAACAAGGCTTGAGCTACCTCAGCCTCAGACATCTTCTTCTTGAGCTTCTTTTTCTTTGCTTGTCTTTCAAGCTCATCAGCAGTTTTCTCCTTCAAGGCCTTAGCCTCCACAGGGTCCAATCCGAACTGCGGATCCCCTTCTTTCCTTTTCTCTTTATCATATCTCCACTTTGTAACAACCTCATCAGGATATGCTTTCTTCTTCTTTGGATTTGGTGGTGCAGAGTGGACTTCCTTAGACTTAGGATCCTCTGCTTTTACTTCCACTTCTTTCAGCTTTCTCTTCCTTAATGGATTAGATGATTCCGGTTCAGCAACTTTTGGAGCCACTTCTTCTTGAACAGGTAGATCAATAAACTTTCCAGACTTCTTGTCAAAAGCTATATTCATTATTTTAAGAGTGCCATCGCTGACCAGCATGATCTTGCAAACTCTCGGCTTAGATTTGCAAGCCTCCTTGAAAGACTCAAGGCACCGAACAATCAACTTGGAGTGGATTGCTGGATACATAATAATCTGAGCTCTCAGATTACCCTTCTATAAATTTTCAATATTAAGAAGAATATGCTACATCAAGTTAAACTTCCTTAGATTTATCAGGAAATCTAAGATATAGATCTCACTCTTCTTCAAGCTATCTTTATCACCTTTCCTCGGTACGATAAGTCCTTGCACCCATAACTCCAGAATCCGGAAGTTTGTAGATAGACTTGCAATCTTCGGAGCCTTGTCATCAGCCAGTCTGAGAGTTTCTAAGGCCTTTTCCTTGTTGAAGCTACCCTTAGAGTCTGGAAACACATGCGAAATAAACTCGGCTTCTCCTTCATAAAACAGCCCTACCAAGCTTGCAGCCTTGGTGTGAGAAAGCTTGTAAGTCTTGCCATAAGACTTAAAAGAGAACTTCTCCCTATTATCTTCCTTAAAGAAAGAAACTGACTCATAAAACTCGACAAGTAAGTCTGAATATACATCATTTTGATTCCCGGTTTTTGATACCGCAACATCTTCCCATCCATTCAACTTGATGTTCTTTGAGATAAGGGAATCATAGTTGTTGAAGAAAACCGGATAAACTAACCTTTCTCTATAAACTAACCACTGAGAAATAGGCTTAGTGGATGAAATTTCTTGAGATGCTAACTCCGCAGACATTCGGATCTGAAGTTCTCTGAGAAGTTCGGAACGGAGACAACTGTAGTTCGGAACGTCCTTAAATCAGAGAGTCAGAGCTTCAGGACGCAAGAGCTTGAGATCGATGTGGGACGAGAATTTGAGTCCCCTTTATATAGGCGACGAGATGACGGTTCACATTCCATAGTTGATCTAACGGTTGGAAAGAGCTGCGATCAGATCTGACAGTTGAAAACTTGAATCCGATCTTTTTGAGATTTTTATTAAAACAAAGATTTAAGAAAACTATAATCCGAAAACTTAGTACAAAAAAAATTCCAGCAAGTAAAATATGACTAAGAAAACATTAGGAAGGAAATCATACCTTTCGGATTGGCTTAGGGAATTATTCGTAATGGCTGATTTTCTCAAAAATTTTACTATGAAAAATAAACTTAGTACGAAAAACTCATTACGGAAAACTCAGTATGAAGAACAAACATAAGAAGAAAAAACAGTACGAAGAACTTAGTACGAAAAATACATTACGAAAAATACATTATGAGTAAAAACATCGATATAAAAACCTGGTTATGAAACTGCCAGTACGTAAATTTTCATTCCGGAAATTTTTAATAAGAACACTTCCATTCCAGAAGTATTCAATACGAAACTGTTCAATCAAAAAATTTAGTTCCGAAAGTTCCATTCCGGAAATCTTCTTTCCGAAAAGTATGAATTTTTTTTTTAAAAACTTTGTTAAATAAAAAATCAAATGTACTCCCCCTATGAAAAGGAGTTTATTAATGTAAGGAGATTTTTTCAACAGAAAGTTAATTAAGAAAGATTACCTTACAGTTATCATTCCTAACTTCTGTTTAATATATTCAAATCTATCAGAAGGCAAAGATTTTGTGAAAATATCAGCAAGTTGATCTTGTGTTCCGATAAACTGAAGAATAATATCTCCTTTGAGTGTGTGATCCCTAAGAAAGTGATACCTAATATCTATGTGTTTTGCACGAGAGTGATGTGAAGGGTTTTTACTTAGGGCAATGGCACTTGTGTTATCACACAAAATTAACTCAAGCCATAGTCTGTGTGTGTGTGTTGCATCCACAACACTTGTGCACAACAACTTCCAGCTGCTACATGTTCAGTTTCAGCAGTGGAGAGTGCTACAGAATGTTGCTTCTTGCATGACCAAGAAACTAAAGAATATCCTAAGAAATGACAATTTCCAGATGTACTTTTTCTATCCATTCTACATCCACCAAAGACAGCATCAGAAAAGCTTTTTAGAACAAAATCATTTCTAGATGTATAAAATAATCCTAGATCCATGGTTCCCTTAAGGTAGCGAAAAATTCTTTTTACTGCCTTTAAGTGAGATTCCTTAGGATTGGATTGATATCTTGCACATAAGCATACTGAAAACATTAAGTCTGGTCGACTAGCTGTTAAGTAAAGTAGACTTCCTATCATACCTCTAAAAGATGTTTGATCTACTGGTTTCCCAGCTTCATCAAGATCTAAAGAGTTTGAGGTACCAATGGGAGTACTTATACTCTTATTGTTGTCATAACCATACTTTTTCAGAAGATCTTTAATATACTTATGTTGAGATATGTAGGTTCCTTCATGTTTTTGAGAAATTTGAAAACCAAGGAAAAATGTTAACTCACCCATCATACTCATTTCAAACTCAGATTTCATTAGTCTAGCAAAAGAGTCAGTCAAAGATTGCTGAGTTGAACAAAATATAATGTCATCAACATAAATTTGAACAATCAAAACATTTTTCTTATCTTTCTTTATAAAAAGGGTTGGATCTGCATTTCCCTTAACATAGTTATTTTGAAGCAAAAAATCCAGTGAGTCTATCATACCATGCTCGTGGGGCTTGTTTAAGGCCATACAAAGCTTTGGTAAGTCTAAAAACATGATCAGGATGTTTTGTATGTTCAAAGCCAGGAGGTTGTTCAACAAAAACTTCCTCTTGAACATAACCTTTAAGAAAAGCACATTTCACATCCATTTGGAAAAGTTTGAAATTAAAGAATGCTGCAAAGGCAAGTAGAATACGGATAGATTCAAGTCTAGCTACTGGAGCATAGGTTTCTTCATAGTCTATTCCTTCTTGCTGATTATAGCCTTTAGCAAAAAGTCTAGCTTTATTTCTAACAATGACTCCATTCTCATCACATTTATTTCTGAAAACCCATTTTACTCCAATAACAGAAGTTTCCTTAGGTCTTTCAACCAAGGTCCAGACTTTATTCCTTTCGAATTCATTTAGTTCATCTTGCATGGCATTAATCCAATCATCATCACCTAAAGCTTCATCTGTGCTTTTAGGTTCTAATTGGGAAAGAAATGCTAGATGTTCTACTTCATTTCTTAAGGAACTTCTAGTCCTTACAGGTTGATTTACATCACCAATGATACTATCACTGGGATGATTCTTAAGAAACACCTGATTTGGGTTTTGTAAAACCTGTTCATCAACATAGGGTAGAAAGTCTTCTGGGGTAAATGTTTCAGAAGTATCTTCTAGAACAATTTCCTTATCAGAAGGTTCTTCTATCAAAGGTTGACAATCAGTTTTTGAAAACACATCCGAAGATGTAAGTTGAGATGGTTTAAAAAAAAGGATCTGATTCATCAAATTTCACATGAACTGTTTCCTCAACAGTGCAGGTATTTTTATTGAAAACTCTATAAGCCTTAGAGGTTGTGGAATAACCTAAGAAAATTCCTTCATCAGATTTTGTTGCGAATTTATGTAAGTTATCTTTAGTATTCAAAATGAATACTTTGCAACCAAAAACCTTGAAGTAGGATAGTCTTGGTTTTCTACCATTCCATAACTCATAAGGAGTTTTATTAAGAAAAGGTCTAATCAAAACTCGATTTATAGTATAAAAAGAAGTACTTACAGCTTCAGCCCAGAAATGTCTAGAAATATAATATTCACTCAACATGGTTCTAGTTATCTCTTGAAGAATTCTATTTCTTCTTTCAACTACACCTTTCTGTTGAGGTGTTCTAGGTGCTGAAAAATTGTGAGTAATACCTTTCTTACTACAAAATGTTTCAAAATTAGAATTTTGAAATTCTCCTCCATGATCACTATGAATAGTTTTCAATGGAAGGTTTTTCTCATTTTTAACTTGAGCTCTAAAACTTTTGAAATAAGAAAAAGCTTCAGATTTCGTTGCTAGAAAATAGACCCAAATAAATCTAGTGTAATCATCAACTAGAACCAACACATAGTATTTGCCTCCAATACTTCCAGTTTGTGTTGGACCAAAAAGATCCATGTGCACTAACTGTAATGCATCGGTTGTTGAGACTTCACCGATTGACTTAAAACTAGATTTATGTTGCTTTCCATATTGACAAGGATCACAAACTTTAGAAGAATCAAATCTAAGCTCCGGTAGATCCTTAACTAGTTTCTTCTTAGAGAGTTTACATAGGTTCATAAGGTTACAGTGTCCTAATCTTCTATTCCATAAACAAGAATGATCTTCCATTGCACTTAGGCAAGGTAAATCTTGGCTTCTTAGGTCTTCTAAGTTTAAGGTGTAAACATTCTCTTGCCTATTGGCTGAGAGAATAAATTCTTCCTTGGAATTGTGAACTAAACACTTATCATTCCTAAAATTCACCAGGTAACCTTCATCACATAACTGAATTATGCTAATGAGGTTGTGCTTAAGACCCTTAACAAAAAGAACATTTGAAATCAAGGTTTTACCTAAAAGAACAGTATTACCAATACCAACAATCTCTCCCTTAGCATTGTCTCCGAAAGTTACCTTTCCTCCTTTCGTTTTGATAATCTTTTCAAAAATACTTTTGTTACCAGTCATGTGCCGGGAACATCCGCTATCCATGTACCATGTATTGTTGCTGGTACTTTCTTTATTATCCTGAAATCAAGAAGAAAATTAGACTTTTGGAATCCAAACTTGTTTGGATCCGAGATTTCCAGACAATAAAATTTTAGGTATCCACATTTTCTTAGAAAAGTAAGCTTTGTGAAATCCTAGAGATTGGGTTTTGTTTAAGGAACAAATTTTTGCCCAGTGACCACCAAATTGACATTTGGTACAAAATGGGGCACTTTGAGGAACAAAATAATTGTTACTGAAAACTGGTTTTTCATGGGTATAACCAAATCCGGATTTATTTCTTAAAGGTCGTATTTGGGAATACATCCTATCAAAATTTTCCTTACCATGGGTAAAGTTTGATAAACACTTCTTTAAGGAAAAAATTTCGGACTTGAGTTTTGCAACCAAGTTTTTATCCTCAAAATCATTAGTTTTAGAACTAGAATTAGGCTTGAAAACATTTTTATTAGAAATTACTTTTTCTAATTCTTTAGAAAGTTTGTTCTTTTCAGAACTTACTTCCTCAAGATTTTTTGAAATACTTTCAAAATCTACATTTTTCTTATCAAGATCTTTAGAAAGATCTGATATCTCTTTTGTAAGAATAAAATTCCAAGAGTTTGCCTTATCAAGTTTCGTATTGAGTTTGGAATTCTCAATCTCAAGAAGTTCAGCAAACCTAGAGACTTCTTCATAAGTAGGTAAAGTATTTTCTTCATCAGAAGATGATTCTTCATCAGAAGAGTTATAATACTTACTATCATTAGAATTTAAAGAAACATTGGTCAATGATTCAGCATTTCGTACCTTAGCCATAAGACAATGATTATCAATAGGTAATCTAGCTATAAGACCAAGATTCTTCTATCCTGAAGATTCATAATCAGAAGATTCATCTGAAGAGTCACCACCACTGGCACTACAGGTGTCATTTGCTTTCAGAACATTCTTAGCTTTGGTTTTATAATACTTCTTTCTGTTCCTGTCTGAATGTCTTTCCTTCCTTTCTTTCTTTTTGAGCATAGGGAAATCTGGTCTAATATGTCCAACTCTTTTACATTCATAACAAGTAACTTCTCCATATTTCTTATCTTTCCTGTCCTTTTTCATATACTTGGATTGAAAGTTTCTCTGTCCAGCTATCTTGTTCATCCTTCGAGCAAGATTGGCTAATTCATTTTCTGAAACTTCACTCTCACTAGATTCGGATTGGAAATTGACTTTCTTAGACTTGGATCTGGTTACTCTCTCAGGAGTCTTAGCTTTCATCTGATTTGAAGTTGTAGTAAAAGCAACAGTACCATTTCCATTCTTCTTCTTGATGTTGTCAGCATCTCTCTTCATTCTTGTTTCATGTTGTAGAAGAGTTCCAAATAATTCATCAAGAGTAATTTGAGTGACCTTCCTGTTTTCATCTATAGCTGTTCTCTTGGATTCCCACTCATTGGGCATAATGTCAATTATCTTGTCCACAAGAGCTTCATCATCTAAGCCTTTCTCTCCCATAGATTTTAGACTGTTGACAATGGTCATAAATCTTTGTTGAACTTTACAGATAGGTTCTCCATAAGGAAAATTGAAGCCATGATATTCAGCTCTAAGCATAGCTCTTCTAGTCTCAATCACTTTAGAAGTCCCAAAGTGTGTAACCTCTAACTTCTTCCATATACAATTAGCTTCTTCACAAGAAGAAATTTGGCTATATATATTTCTAGTCATTGAACATAGTAAAGTGTTGCGTACCTTATAGTTGAGTTGATATTCTTGCTTTTCCTGGTTAGTAAAAGATCTGACTTCCTTATCAGGAATTTTATAATCACCAGTAAGCATAACAAAGTTGTCTACTCCAGTATTGATAACAAATGTCTTCATACGATCTCTCCAGTATTCATAGTCATTACCATCATATATAGGTGGTCTTGTCGGATTTAGATTGTAAATAGATCCAACATTAATTCCTGCCATACTAGAAATAACTTTGCACACAAACTTGTTAGTAGCACAGAATCGTAATCACAAAGTTCGGAATGAGAAAGTCCGGAATGGAAAAATTCGGAATGACAAGGTTCGGAAGGATAAAGTGAGCAAGAAAAACTTGTATGTGAGTACCTGTATTTCAGAGACCTGCTCTGATACCAAATGTAAGATTGGTATAGAGTAAGATGTTTCCAACCTTTGATACCAATTGTAGGATCGAAATATAGTATGAGATGCTCAATATACAAGAGGGGGGGGGGGGGGTGAATTGTATACTTTAAAAATTCCTTTGGAACCTTTAAAGTTGGTTAAGAATAACTATGTTTTCCTTAAGCAAAGGAAAAGGCTAGGTTTAACAATGTTAAACTAAGCAAATTCACAACACCTCTTATCACCGAAAGTAAACTAGGATAAAGATTCCGAAAGTAGGTTCCAGAAATATGGTTCCGGAGATTGAAACATAACAAACAATTAAAATATGAGATTCTACCTTAAAGCGTATAGAATCTAAATGAATCAGAGTACAAATAAGGAAGTATAAGAAAGTTATACTTTCCTTATATTACAAAATACAGCGGAATAAAAACTTGTAGTAAAACTACTAGTAATGAGATATAAGTCTTTTAACCCAAAGATAAGGGTATCCAACAACCTTGGATAAAGGTCCCTTGATTTATAATTTCAAGAAAGTCTGTCTTACCCACACCAGGGTAAGCCCTCGATACAAAGATTGGAGTCTCTGTCTTGCTATCCCCGCAAGCCCTCAACTTCAAGGTAGTTGGCAACCTCTGTCTTCCTCAGCAAGGAAGCCCTCGAACTTTAAGGTAGTCGGAACCTCTGTCTTCCTATCCCCGGAAGCCCTCGAATGTAATCACCAACATTCGGAGTCGCACGAGGCTTTGAGAGTTAATAAGAGTCTCTCTCTCTAGAAATCACATCAACAACATGTATGCACAAAACCAAGTGGTTCATCTGTCATCAGATCAGCAGCCACGAGCTCTTTCAAATGAGCTCCTATTTATAGGTAAGGTCGGCTCCTTCTCCAACGGTCATATTTTCCTTAAAGATCGGATGGACCTGTACACGTGTCACTTAGACAACGGTTAGTTTATAACAAAACAGACGACATCGTTTTATAACAAAACAAGTGTAACAGAATGTACGACATTGTTTTAAACTCTAACATAAAAGTTCGGAATGAAATCTTTGGAGTGAAGGTTCGTAGTGTAAAGAACAATAGTAAAGAGTAGACAAAATTCAGAAGTGTAGGCAATAAAAAAGTTCGTAGTCAAACAAAGATATTTTTCGGAGTCTGAATTTATTCAGAGTGTATAAAACAAAGATACTCAAATTCTATTTAATAGGTGGATTCGGAATGAGAATTCGGAATAGGAATTCGTCATCAGAAATCGTAATGATAATTCTTCATCAGAATTCGTAATGGGAATTCAGAATGAGATTTCTTCATTAGAATTCATAATGAGAATTTGTCATCAGAATTCGTAATGAGAATTCTTCATCAGAATTCGTAATGGGAATTCTTCATCAGAATTCGTAATGAGAATTCGTAATGAGAATTCTTCATTAGAGTTCGTAATGGGAATTCTTCATGGGAATTCGTAATGAGATTTCTTCATTAGAATTCGTAATGAGAATTTGTCATCAGAATTCGTAATGAGAATTCTTCATCAGAATTCGTATCCTAAATCTGGAATAGAACTTAGTCAGATTTCATATCAGGAATTCGGAATGAAACTTCCTTATAGTTCTTATCTAGAATCTGAACCCTAAAACAGAATGCTTTATATCAAAGTTTCAATGATTCCGAGAAAATGAATCCGAATCTCATACTTAAGAAAAATACGGATGAAAATGTGATAAGGATAATTTTTCTTATAAAAGTGATCTTCCTTAAGAAAGCTATTTTCCTTATAAAAGAAATTTTCCTTAAGAACGCAATTTTCCTTATAAAATAAAATTTCCTTAAGAAATCAATTTGCTTAAAGATAAGGTGTTTGTGATTTTCAAAACAAGAAGGAATGGAAAAGTCATAAGGAAAACCTTATTGACTCAACAAAACAAGTGCATTGATTGTGGATATGTGCATACTACCAACTCAAGGACATGATGTTGTTTTTATTCATTAAAAAATATTATAGTTATTATCAAGGATGAATTTTATAATAAATTATATTGTATAATTTACGTATAAAATTATTAAATGATCACCATTTTCATTTACCTTCATTCAGCCTATACATTAATGAATGAAATTTATTAATCATGTGTATCTGCAGACTACCACCTCCATGAATGACATATCATATTTATATTAACCAAATTACATGGATGAACCTAAAAGTTTAATTGATAAAAAATATAATGTATATAAAATTAATATAATTCTTAAATTTTAAATTTTCATATACTGTCACTACATCCATCCTTTGGGAAATTAGTTCATTAATAATGCATACATGAAGACAACCAACTCCACGAATGATAAATTTAAATTTTCAACACAAACCATAATTAATGATTATAAGAATATATTTTATGGACATATATGATATTTATTAAATGTATAAGATTCTAAAAATTTTATATTAATATAATGTAATATCACTTTCTCACTCATTTGATCATCACAACATGATTTTTTTGGTTGGTATACCACCTACTTAGGTGATGTTTTAATGTTTGTACAGTGAATAATTATGGAAAGCAATATAATATTAATGATATGTAAAAAGGTATTAAATATTTTCTAATTATTATGGATATATAATATTAATATATAAACATGTAAATAATATATTATATCCATTCATGAAAAACATTCGAAACAAGTTTGTCTATAGCTTCATCTTCAAGAGTCACAATTAAAACTCTCAAGGGAAAATGGAAAATGAAATATTATAATGAGATATATATTATAGAATGATAGGTAATATGGGAGTGATTAACATGCTATCAAAGATAAAGGATCCACATTAACATTACAAATAATTTGAAAAACAATTAAAAGTAATTACACCTGATGATAAAAATATGTGATAATGAACAACTGTATTCATAGTAAATAATTATAAACGAAGTATATGAAAGAGTTATAGTGATGAATATGGTTTTGAAACATATTATTAATATAGTTTTTGTTGTTTTATAGTAATTTAGAGTGTGATTAACTATGCAAGGAATAAGGTAAGGTATTGTTGTCTCAAACTACCTTTATTGAGACATAGTTTACTTTATGAACTAAATTACTTTTATTTTGTGTATATTCCTCCCAATTATTATATTATATTGAAATATATGTTATTCACGATATTTTTTGTTCAATTTAAATATCTTTTTTCATTAAGGTTTTTCATTTAAATGTTACTCAATTCAGAATTATTTTGTTGACTCTAGTCCTTTTTTCCATGAGTTATGAAATCTCTGGTTGATTTTGATTTTACTAGTCTCTTTTTTTCTTCCAATATATTTTTAAATGTTAGATTTAAATTTAAATTTAGTATATTATTTATCTTAATTAATTTACTCCCTTTTATGAAATCTATCCTCAAATAAAATATGACAATGATAAGAATAATTCATATACTTTTCAATGGATATATTTCTTACATGTACATGTTTTCCCTATCAGATGTATGATCTCAACCCAAAAAGTGTTTTATCTCTAGAAAAATTCAATATTCCCTTCAACACTTTTCAAATTAATGTTTCATTACCCTTTTTATTATGTGGGTTTCAGAAAACACTTTTAATGTATTTTTAATGTTTTATACCTATATAATTCTCAAAAAATGATTTCCTTTCAAGTAATGCTATAAATGTTTTAAAAGGTATTCCAATTTTTTTTTCAAATACATTTATTTTTTTAACATGTTTTAATAGAAAATATTTTTAACATTTTTAACATTTTTTATTTTGATGGGAAAATCACTTGTACTAGTTTTTGTGTGAACATATCTTTCCACTGTGTTTTTTCCTATGAGACTTCCATTATAAAATTTCATGTTTTTAAAAAGGAAATTCTTATTATCTTTGTTTAATAAAATATTCTATTCTTAAATTTTTTCAAATGATAAGTGAAACTCATATTTCAAAGAAATTTTATTAATGATTCTAAGTGTTTTATTTATTTACGTTGCATACTTGATCAATGGTATTATTCAAATGATATCATCTACCTTATTTATCTGGGTGGATTATAAAATTATATTTTACATCTATTTTATGATCCATTAATTATTATTTCTTAAGAAATCACCCATTTTTATAGGCATGATTTACCTTTAATTCCTTTCCTCTATGAATTCCCTATGTTCTATTTCTTGATTGATGGGTTTTCACCAAGATTCCCAATACATAAAATGATTGGAGATATTATTATCCAAACCATATGTCCATTATATATATGGTGAAAATAAATTTTTTTTATTCATCTTTTTTGGTTGGTATTTACCTATAATAAAGCCTAAATTCACAAGATAAACATTATTTTTCTATTGGTTTATCATGTAATTGATGAAATCATGAATGTTTCTTTAGTGAAACTCTTCTAAATGTTATAAAACCCATTTTTTGTCATGATGTTTTAATGTTATGTTAATTGAAACCATGTTGAACACATTTGTAAGTTTTTAATTATGTGATGGGTGGACCCAAAATTATATAACCCTCAAATACATTGGTTAATGTTTTTATATTATGATATATTATAGTGAATCAGTAGTGATCCTTGCCAACTATGTTGCAAGGGTAGTTAGAATAACCAACTCTATTATGTTAATGAGTTAGGGAGGCATACCTTATGCTTATGATTTCATGTTTATGTTTTCCTTACATTTCTATTAGGTAATGCTGTTATGTTATGATAATTGTTTAAACCATTTATATATGATACCATATCATCATTCTATGCTTTCTTTCTTGTGATTGTCTTGATTATGAAATAATGTCATTCCTCACATCTCTCACGTTATGATTTATTATTATGTTTAAAATTATTGATCATTTGATCTCACCCCATCTTAGGTTTCCCCTTACCAAATTTATTAAAGAAATTATTAACTATGATAGGACTAGAAGAGTATATAATGTGGTGAATTTATGGGTGACATTGAAGAATAATTTTGCATTTATTATATTTTTATATAGTGGAAATAATTTCCATTTATTAAGAAGAGTTAAGACTTAATAGTTTATGATTTTTCCTGACTATCTAAAAAATTATACATTAAGTTACTTGGACTATAAATGTTTAAAATATATTTTAATCATAGATGTGTATTAAAGCCAATGTTGTAATTTGTGTGTTTCTGGTATCGGATCCAGGAGAATGGGTAATGGTAAAATATAATTGGTATCAGAGAAGTGTTTAGAGAACATTAGAGGTTAAAATCTTATTGGTTGAGGATGATTTAATATGTAGGAATTAAATTAAGGTTTTATGAGTTAAGAATGATCTTAGTTTCAATAGTATAGATAAAACTTTAGGTTGGTACTATTGAATATTTTATATTATTTAATGATAATCATATGAGAAAATTAGTGAAAAACATTTGCATAATATTAATTATAGGATACTATCCTAAAATTTTGGTAAAGTAGATTTTATTTGGTATTCCTAGCAATAAAAAACATATCTTCATACTATCATGTGGGTACAGTTTTGGAACAAATATATCTCGGGGTAAGAAACTTAGAAATAGTTTTTCGGGTATATCTTAGTCATTATTATGGTGTATGGTGAGTGGAATCTTACTATGAATCAATACAATAACTCTTGAGGTAATTTCTTAGGTTAATTCATATTCTCTCTACAAACCTTTATGATAGAATTGAACATTTGATTTAATAAATATTTACTATATTAGTGAGCCTAATAGTAAAATAATCATGTATAACCTATATTGAAGATAAAGACTCATATGTTAAGCTATGCACGTCATTTATTAATTTTTTAGTCTAAAATCATATTTTTCACTTTATATATTTAATAATTTAGGTATTCCGAAACATAAAATTTATAATAAAGAAATTAACGGTGTTTGAAAGAACCACCCAATCAATGGTTGAAATATAAAATGTTTTGAGTATACCAAAATACAATCAATTCAAATACTAATTAGAGTTATAAATATTTTTATTAATCTAATTACACTATAAAAATATGTGATTAATAAAGTTAACATAGTTGAATTCCCTATCACACTAGTGATGGGAAGGATGAATCCTTATAAAGATTCTGTTGATAAAGACGATGAATGAAAAATATATTATTTCCTTATTGTGAAAATTTAGGAAGAAAATAATTGTTGAATATATCAAAGGAAAAATAAAATATTTTATGTGCAGAAAATTGGTCATAAGAATCTATCTTCCAAGGGAAAATGAAGCATTCAAATAACTTGACAGTGGAAGAAGATTTGACCTCTTGTTTTACTAATGATATTAATTTAGAAATTTCATTTGAAATATAACCTTAATTCATGTCTACCTTTTTTTACATCATTAATAAATTTATTTTTGAAAAAAAATTATGAGAATTTAATTTATTTAATGAGGGGATAATGGAATATCCTAATATTTCTCTATATATATATATATATATATATATATATATATATTCTTTTATGTAATACTGAGTTTGATATTTTTCTTCAGACACACTAAAATGATGTTTTTGATAAATTAGTAAATTTTCATAATCATATTTAATATATTATTATGATAATATATAAGAAATATATATGAAATAAAATATTAATTTATTTTAAATTATCAAATTGGTTTGAAATAATATCAGAAACACTTAATTTTTAAGAATTACTTTTTTAAATAAAATATGTTTATCTTCATATTTTTTATTTTCTATTGAAAGTTATATATATAAATTTTTGAAATAAAATTAGATAAAATTAAAATTATTTTTGAATTTATAATATTAAAATTTACATAGTAATAATTTTTGACCATTTTATAGGAATATTAATTTTTTGTTGAAAATGAGATTTTTAAAAAAATTATATTTTTCATGGATTTATCAATATATATGAATGAAATAATGGTCAAAAAAACATTAAAGTGATAAAATATGTAATTAAGGAATAAAATAATTCTTTTTTAAAATATTATTTTTTCTTAGAGAACGTGTGTCCAATATTTTCCAAACCAATGTAAAAGGATACTTTAATAAAGAAAATTATTTTATACATTTTTCTTTAATTAATTAATATTTTGTTAAAATTTAGACCTGGATTGATTTTAATGTCACCTAAACTTACAATTAATTATAATAAATAAACATAGATCTCAAAAATTAGTGTAATTAATATTTTTTACTTACACATAAATTTTATGCTTACAAGCAATACTATCATAAAATTTTTTTTTTCTGGATTAAGAGTGATTATTTTAAAGTTAAACTTTCTTAATCATGAAAATTTTATTTTTTAAAAGAAAGATGATAACATGGATTATAATACTAAAATTAAGTGATATGATCAATATTAGTAGAGAACATTTTAATTGCTTATCATGTGTGAAAATAAGAGTTACTTATATAAAAATGAACTTGGGTAAAGTGAAAAGTAAAATAAAAATATCCTAAATCACTCATGTTTTCCCCAAATGATTATATGAGATGATTTTAGAACTTTCTATGTCTGAGAATATATATATTCAAAATGTGTGTCTTTTAACTTATAATAGTGTTAAGAAATAATTTAATAAGTTAAGGTAATTCCCAAAACAACCTTCCCTTCACTTATAAAAGGACACACGTGCACCCCTTATTTACAAAACAATTAATTAGAATTTTCTTATGATAATATTACAATATTTTCATCCTTGAAACTGGTATCATTATACATTTTCTTTGGCTGCGCTTAATTTTCTTAATCCTATCATTTTCAAGGATAATTATAAGGATAATCAAAGTTGCTAACATGAGAATTACTCTCCTCTTTGTATTCATTTTTAAATTTACTATTCCAAATCTTCCCTACATTTTTTAATTTATTTTATTAAGTATCATATATATACTAAAATATCGTTATATTAATTTCACAGTAACTATTCACTCATTCAATATCATCCAATACGAAAACAAACATATCGATAATTCATATGTGTAGAATACCGACAACATGTCACGATGTAGTTCATTTTTTATCACCACATCTTATGGTCAGTATCAAGAATGATTTTAATGAATAATTATTCTTTTATTTCACTTATATAATTAGGAAATGATCACCATTTTTATTTACATTCATTCCATCAATTTGTTAAGGAATGTAATCATTAATCATGAACATGTGTGTAGTAATGCGTCCATGATTGAAATGAATTTTTTTCTTGAAAACATTAATTAGATGTACCTAAAAGTGTAATTAATGAACTAATATTACATTTATAACATTTTTATAATTCTTAAATTATAAATTTTCATATACTGTCCTTCCGTCCATCCATTGGGGAATGAGTTCGTTAATCATTTGTATGCACAAAAAACCTCCACCATGAATGATGAATTTAATTTTTCAACGCAACCATCAATTAATGATTATAAATATAGATTTTATGGAGATATATGACATATATTACATGTATAATATTTATTAAATGTTATATTAACATTATGTAATGTGACTTTTTTACTCATTCGGTCATTAAGACACACTATTATTTTGATTGGTTTACCAGCTACTTAAGAGATATTATAATATTTATGTAGGGAATGATTAAGGAATGTTATATAATATTAATGAAATTTATTAATATAGTATTAAATATTTTTAAAGGTTTGTAGTTTTAAAATTAATATCAAAACATGTTAATAATATATCATATCTATTCCTTAAAATCCCCGAAATAATTTTGTCTTCGATATCATCTTCAAGAGTTGTTATTAAGAATATCATGGGATGAAAGTGGAATATTATAAATAACTATGCTATATACATTATAGAGCCATAGTTAAAATAGTTATTAAGAAATTGGAATCAAATATCAAGGATCAATGTTGACATTAAAAATCATGTGAGAGGAAAATAAATGTGTTTACACCTAATGTCAAAAAGCTATAATGAACCATTGTATTAATTGTAAATAATTAAAAATGAAATATATAAAAGGGATATATAAATGAATAATTTTTTCAAATATATTATAATTATAATTATGTTTATTTTATATGAAGTTTGTGTGTGATAAAATAAGATGGGAATAAGGTAATGTATATTTGTCTCAAACTCCCTTCATCGAGATGCATTTTACTTTATTTAGAAATTTAGATTTATATGGCGTATATTTGGACCAATTGTTATATTATCATGAAATATATTTTATTCATGGTATTTTATGTTCATTTTTAACATCTTTCCCATTTAAGGGTTTTAATTAAAATGCTACTTAAGTCGTAATTGTTTTCTTAACACCAGTCCATTTTACTATAAGTCGTGTAATATCTTCTTGATTTTGATCTTTCATGTCACTTTTTCCTTACATTATATTTTCATACCGTATATTTTATTTTTCATTATAAATAATATTTATATTCATTAATATCACCACTTTAATTAAACACTTCCTAAAATAAAATAACGATGTTGATAAGAATGACACTTATACATTCCAATGGATATTTTTCTCCCGTGTTCATGTTTTACCAATAGAAAGTTTGATCTATAACCCAGATATGTTTCATATTAATTTTCCTTCTAGTTTCCCTACATATATTTTCAAATTAAATTTTTATTACCCTTTTTAAAAAATGTGATTCAAAAAAAGTCTAAATTAACTTTTAATAGGTTCTACATGCATAATTTTCAAAAAAGGGTTTTCTTAAAATTAATATAATATTTGCCTAAAAAGTATTCCATAAATATTATTTTAAACAAATTTTAAAAAACATTTAAATTATTTAAAAAACTTTAAAATAATTTTTTTACTGTATAAACATGGGGTTTTTTGATGGATTGAATCACTTTTACTCATTTCCATGTGAACGGTTTTTCTACAACCATTATCATTTTCTAAGAATCTTACATTTGGACCATGTAGATGATGAAGGTGTTTGTTTTCAAGTGTTTTCTTTTTTTTTTTTGTGAAAAAAAGTTTGTTTAATTATGGGAAATCACCTGACTTTGTATTTAGATAGAAATAAGAATCACATTATTCAAGAAATTTTATCGTAATGAGAATAGGATGTATGGTTCTGATCGGATTCACCTCAGGTCTGGAATAGAAGGTGACACTACTCTGATGATTTTTTATTTTATTTAAATCATTATGATGGGGTAAAACTCATGATACAATCTCAATGATAAGTAAAGGGTGGTGGTGATAGTATCCAGGCCAAACGAATTATGGAAATTTGTACTCAGGCTCAGGAAGAAAATGATCGGACCTCGAAATGATTGCAACTAGAAATGATCGTACCCAGAAATGATTGAAACTTGAAATGATCGGACCAAAATATGATCATACCCAGAAATGATCATACCAATAAATGATCATATCGAGAAATAATTATACATAGAAATGATCAGACCTAGAAATAATCATACCCTGAAATGATTGTACCCGGAAATGATTGTACCTAGAACTCATTGCACCCAGAATTGGTCGTATCCATAAATGAATGTACTCAGAAACACTGTACCATCATATCATCCATCATATGAAGAAATAAATTTTAATAACCAAGATGATCATATTCAAGTTCAAGGAATGAAATTGTGGAATGAGATTTATTAGTGAAAAATCATACTGGGACTTCTAAATAAAAAATAAGACTGGGATTTTTTAATGATAAAATAAGACTAGAATTTTTTAATGAAAAATAATATTGGGATTTATGAATGAAAAATAAATCTAAGATTTATGAATGAAAATTTTTTTACTGGGTTTTCGGAAAGAAAAATCATATCGTGAATTTTTATGGAAAAAACCATACTGATGATTATCAAGAAATTATGAAGATTTGAAGAAGAAAAAACCAAAATTTAAGGTAACTGAAGAAGTCAAATACTTATTATAGATTTAAAGAGATTTTAAGATTCAATAAATCATTTAATTATTCAAATATTGACCAAGTATTTTTTGATCGATTAAAGATTCGATAACTTTAGTGAAGTGGTAAAATTCTTTTTGGAATCTCACCTAAACTATTTTGCTGAGCCTGTAAAAGGAGGAGAACAATCTGTGTTTTTTTGTGTGAAATTACTCGCAAAAGATGAAATAAAGATCCATATTTCTATAAATTGAAGAGGTTTTTCCAGACTATTATTTATTAAAGAAGTCTTTATTACGAGACAGAAGAGGAGAATATTGTTTTCCACTGATCATTATTTTATTATGGATTAATAATGAAACTGAGTTTTCCTTAAAAAAGTCTAGAAAGTTCTTACCACCTTATGGGTAAGAAAGTGACGAATTGTTTAAAAATTGAATACATTTTTTGAAGTTGAAAATAAGCACTTGTAACATGTTTTGTTACACAATCATTGTTTTACCATATTTGGGCTGAGCGGGTGCACACCCACTGTTGATTTTTTTACATTGTGGTATAAATGTAAAAGGGAATATCCTACTCATTATAATCCAAGGATTATTTTCTAGTGGATTTTGTGGTATTGGATCATTTACATACCAAACCAAATATGTAGATATTATTATTGAAGAGTGAACCTTGTAAATTCATGTGTTCCTATGGATGTGTGTTTGTTTTGTTTTCAACAGGGAACAAAATCATTAATAGGAAGTGAATGTTTTTTCAATTGAAAGGAAAAATAATAGAAAATGTATCACTAATTCACCCATCCCCCTCTCAGTGATACAATTACTCTAACTGGGAACCTTCAAGTGATATCATAGGGGAAGGTTCCCTTGACATATTCTTTATTGAAGTTTTGAAGAGAATGATGATGGGTAATTTGAATTTTTGTGAACATTAAAGGTATTCCGGTTTTTGATGTAAAGAATTATAATATTTGGAAATATAGGATGTTTCCATATCTCATGTCTATTGTATATGATGTTTTTTAAGGTAAATTAATTGGGTTTACTTATATATATGATAAATCTCCACTTACATCGGATGATAAGAAGAATCTTGAGAATGATGGGTGGGTGAAGAGTAATATTCTAAAATCTCTTTATAAAAGTGAATTCTCAAGGGTAAAATGTGTTTCCTTAGCCAAAGGTATATGGGATAAATTAAAAATCATATATGAAGGAAACAGTAAAGTGAAGAGGAAAAAGTTACAAATCTGAATATTGAAATATGAATATTTGAAGATGGGTGAGCATTAATCTATTAGGGACTTCTTTACCAGGGTAAATGAAATTGTGAGAACTATCATATGTATTGGTAAAAAGTTAGATGATTCTATAGTTGTTGAAAAGATCATAAGAATCTATCCCGACAAGTTGTATGAGAAAATTTCTTCATCGGAAGAAAAAATCCTGAAACATTATCTCTTGATTATTTGCACAATACTCTCAACACTTATATAATGAGAAGGGAGAAAGTTATGAAAAGAAAAACAAAATTTGATAGAGAAATTTCTTTCAAGGATGATAAGACAAAAAAGTAAAATATGATTCTTATTAAAGATAATGCCGGTGAATCCAATTATAAAAACCTAGTATGAAAAAATCTTGATGCTATTTTATCTTTTTTTTCTAAAAATGTGAAGAGAGGTGATGGGAAATACACAGGGAAAATTCCCATGAAAAGTTTTGAATGTGGAGGAATTGCTCACTTTGCTGCAAATTTTCCTAAATGAAAGAATGAAGAGGATGGTGATGAAGAATAAATAAATCCAAGAAGATCATAGAAGAAATAGAATGATAAAGGAAAATTGTATCCCACAGGGAAGGAAAAAAATTCTCTAAATCCAAAAGAATAAGTTTCTTATCTAAAGATAAAGAAGAAGAAGGTATTGATGTTATATTTTAAAAATTAGTCGAGTATGGTATTGAAAATACTTTTATTGTCGTTGGTCGGAGTGGATAATCAAGAGGGGGGGTGAATTGAGTTCCAATTAATATTTTTGTTAAAAATATTTGTATTAAAAATACCCCAAATTAATAAACAAGATAAACTGTATTGAATTTGTAATAGAGTAAAGGGTCAGTTAGGTTCTCACGAGATTGATTAGTTCTTAGTTAATCTAATATGAATCATAGATTAGCTTTTGAAACTAACCTACTGGTTTACTATAAATACAAACACTTTCCAGTTTAACTATCAGAGTAACTTTAAAATAAATTAGTATTTCCAAGTACTTAGTTGCAGAATATTCAATATAGTTTAAAACAAAATAAAAAAGCACTACAGTTTTAACCAAGAGATTCAGTCTCAAGTGGCGACTTATTCCTCTCAAACTATTTATATAAACTTTGATCCACACCCTGGATCGAAGAAAACAACAGCACTCAGACTATCTAGGTACTAAGACCTCTACCATAGCTCTTCTTGGAAAAAACAAAACCATAGCACACAAGCTATCCAGGTTACACATAACCTCTACCACTATCCACAGTGGGATACAAAAGTATAGGGAAAAGATTAAGTGAGGATTTAGAAATCCTCCAGATCATCACAAGAGATAGTGTGTGTCTAAAAATACAGAGCACACACACTACTCAAAATGTGAATAAATGAAACACAATAGAGAAAAACAAATAGATATGAGTTTAGAATGCTCTATGTCTTGTGAGTGAAGCTCTGGAATCCTCATATTGATGTAGATGAAGCTTTGAGTCCTTCCTTAGAAGTTGTGAGGAAAACAGAGTGTCGTGGTTATGTTGCTTCACTTCTAGTGTTAGTGTTCAGCTCGAGTAAGAGAGTATACTTTCTAACACTTAATCTTCTTCTTTGGAACTTCTTCTTGATGTGTATGACTGTTCTTTGAGTTCTTCTCGTGTTCTTCTTTATGAATTTCACTTTAGGTGTCACACACTTGCATGTATATTCCTCAACACTTTCTTCCTTAGCTTGATCTTCCTTTTATACCTTGAGCTTTGTCAATGGGAATGATTACCTTTTTACAGGTATGAGGTACGGTTCCCTGACATGCCAAAAACTCTCATTAATTAATAGAAATTGCATTAAAAACATCAAATATAACCATTGCTAAATAAAAAAATAGAGATACAGTTTAGAGAAACAATGATTGGATTCCATCGATAGCTGTTACTCCTTGTATCGGTATCTTGCTTGAATCGGTCGCTCTTTCTATTGGTATCTTTTTCTATTGGTAGCTCCTCTTATCAGTAGCCCCTTCTTTCAGTCGTTAGCACATTGTATCAGTGAAATTTTTTCGGTAGCTGTAACTCTTTATAACAATAGCTCTATGTATCGGTAGCTCTTTTGCAATGGTATAAGTCTGTATCAGTGGACTGTGTAAGAGTAGCCATCTGTCTATATCAACAGACTTGTATCTGTAGAATTTGTCTTTCTGTATCGGTGGACTTTGTATTTGTATCAGTGGACTTCATATCGGTAGCTGTCAGTCTGTCTATTTGTATCGGTAGCTTGTATCTGTAGATTTGTATTAGTCGACTTGTGCATACCAGTAGAATAATTATATCGATAGCTCTTCTTCTATTGGTAATTGTTATGAATATCTGTGACCTTATCCATATCAGTAGACTTCTGTACTGGTGTACTTAGCCTTAATAGTAGCTGTCTGTCTCAGTGACTCACAAGCTTGAAACTTATCTGTTCTATGCAAATTATATCCAGATTGAGTTAGTAACATTTATAAACAAGTATAAACATAGATAACCATTGATTAAAAAATTTCAATAATCATTTTGATATTTTATCAACATAATAATATGATTTCATATATTGAAAAAATAATTATTATAAAGATAAACATTATTTGGGATTATCAAACCATATTGAAACGTAATTGGTATTATTAAAAAAGGTGAGGTCAACAATCTCCCCCTTTTTCATAATCACAACTTATGGTATAATAATCCAAAATAATTTAGCAAAGGATATAGTATTAAATGCAATTGTATCAGAGGTAATAAGATAAAACAATGTACTAGAAATATAAAACAAATGTATCAGTGGTAAAATAGAATGGTTCTTCATATCATAGTTCTCCCCCTTTTTTCTCACATATTTCTCCATATAAGTTCTACCCTTTCTTATGCTCATTTCTTATGCTCTTATTTCTCCCCCTTTGTGATTAGCAAAAAGAAGTAAAAAAAGATGATAAAATTAACAAAAATTAAGAGAGAATGAAATAATGTATATATTACTTGAAGCAAAAATACATAGAAAATACACAATTGAACCAAAAAAGAATACAAGTGATTCCTATCAAAGGTACTAGCCACTAATAAATCCACCTCCTTAATGTCCACTTTGGAATTGTATTTGGATTCAGAGGTAGACTCTGGATGGGTAGCTTCAGTAGAAGGCTTTGGAATTCTAGAAATCACTACCAGAGGTTGAGAAACAAATACTGTTCCTGGCCTGTAGTGTGTAGCTCTCTGTGTGATTATAGGAGTGAGGCTCTGTATTTCTTGGACTGGAGTCATCTGAGGAATGGAGGCAGACTGAGCAAAGGCATGCAGAGATGGAGGTGCAATGATTGGAGTACTGTCCACATGAAAAAATGGAGGCAATAGATTCCTAAAGTCCACTATGATCCCTCCTCCTCTTTCTATAGCAGAAATGAAGTCATCATTGTTCTCCATAAACTTGTCTAGAGCAGGAGTCGATTCCCTGAGCATGCTCACTTGTTCTTTGAAATCCTGAGTGAATGGGGGTAGTTTCAGGTTTTCTAAATGAAGTTTGAAATGATTGTTCAACTGATGATTAGTGTAGATCATTTGGAAATAGAAATACACTTTGTCTTTGACCTCTTTTTGAGAAGCAGTGGCCTCTCTCATAAAATTCTAAACAATTTTCCCTATATCCCGAGTGGTAGTTACCACTTGGGTCAAAGAAGCAGGGTCTACAGATCCACTGGTAGAATACTGTCCAGCCTCTTCTCTCATCACAACTTGAATATGATCAATATCTAAAGAAGGATCGGTAGAACTCAGAGGTGCAATAGTAAAGGCTATTATTTCCTTAAAGGATTTATTTAGCCCACTTATGAATTTTTTTACAAGGGAGTCCTGGGTACTGACATGCTGCTCCATGGATTTCTTAAATCCCTCAAAGACTAATACCATGTGGCCAACTACACTTTTCACAAATTTCAAGTCATTGTATGCTTGAGATTTGGAGCTCATATAAGATTCTAAAGAAATAACTGATTTTTTAGTGATTCAACATCTTCTGCCAAGCTTGAACCTTGCAACTGGAAGGCCTTGACTTCATCAAAAACACCAGATACAGATTCTGTCATCATAGACTGAATATAAGATACTAAATAGGTTTCCATTCTTTTTATTTCTTCCTCAAAACTGGCCCGGAGATCAATCTTCTACTAGTTTAAATCATATTTTCTTGTCATGTCCTCAGGTAAAGTGTTAGAAAGGAGATTATAACTGACATGAGGTCTGTTGATGGGTGTCTTATCTTCTGAATCAGGATAGTCCAACCCAAACACTACAAAACCTAGGTCTTCAGCCCAGTCTTCAATCTCATGAGCAACTGAAATAATACCATGTATGGTAGAATGAACCCCCTCAATATGTGCATTCTATTGTATATGTACATTAATAGCAGCTTCATCAGAAAGGTATTCTATAGAGTAATCTTCCACAACCATCTCCAATTCAACAATAGAAGGCTCCTCATGAATAGAGACAGGTCTGTCTACTTCAATAACTTCCTCAGAAGACATTGAAGAGTGCCCAATCAGTGGACTAAGACTCAAGCAAGCAGAAGTGGATACATCACTTTCAGATTCTCTTTCTTCTTCATTCTCTGGGGAAATCTCCTCATGACCTTTACTAGATTTGTATTCCTCATCAACATGTTCTTCTTCATTGCTTTATTTCAAGACTGTTTCCTTTCCAGATGATACCACACCAGCAACAGGACTTGGAGGCAAGTTCGGATCCCTTCCATCGGCTATAGAGGTATCCTCATAATCCCAATCATCACTATACTGTGGTTCCTCTTCATCAGGTCCTAGACCTGGATCCCTTACATCCTTAGTCTTAGAAGGATGATCCACAAGATTAAACTTATCATACAACTTCCCTTCATCATTGACCCATTCTCTTCTCCATGGATTCCAAATAATCTTCATGTATTTACAGAAAGTGCTTGTGATGAAAAAATTGTTTCTTACCACCACTCTCTCATCTCAAGACTCAGCTACTTCCTTCACTTTGATCATAATTGAAATTAATTTGGAAAATAATAAAGCATTGGAATTTTATTTGGGCTGGGTCATATCCTCAATCTGAATCATTAACAGTCTAAATAGATTCACCTTAACACCATGTTTTAACAGATGCAACAAATATATATCTGATACTTTAGATTTGCAAAGTCCACTCTTGTTGGACTTAGCACATGTTGGATGAACTTGATAAGTAATCTATTTTCTCCATCCATCTATTCAGCCACTACTTTCATTTGTTTGCCACTACTGGTGAGCTCTTCCAAGGCAATCTCATAATAAAAAATGTCACTGGTAGGAGGAATTTTCTTCGAGCAATACCAAAAAACACCTTCATGTGGGACTTTCAAGCATTCATCCCATTCAATAGATGAAAAAGATATTTCCTTTCCATTCACAACTGAAACCATTCTATTCTCCTCTTTAGATTTCTCAAAGCACACAAACTCATAGAACTCTTTTACCAGCATGGGATAATAGGGGCCATTTTTGTTTTCAAATAATTCAAGCCATCCCTACTCCTCCAATATCTTTAGAATCAACAACTTTCTGGACATGATCCATTATGAACGAAGTTCCTTCTCTATTATAATTTCTCTATTCTGCAAATGCGGGTTCACTACATTCCTTCCTGACCTTATTCGACTGCCACTACCAGTAGCTTCGGGTCCTGTTTTCTTATTCTTGGCACTTGGCTCATCACTGTCATCCCTGACTGTTGGTAGATTTGTTCCTTCCATCTTTTATCGAAGAAACAAGGGTTCACACGAAATGTTGGGGTTCGAGAAGAGAGGATTTAAGTGAGGAGAGTTCGCGATGGATTGAAATGTGTTCTGGGCTTAGTTTTTATCATTTAGGAATCAAAATGTAATGAAAACAATATAATGAAAACAATAATAGTTTAGGCTAAAGAAAATGAAAAATTAGATAGCGCAACACCTATCAGTGATAACTAACTTTGAGAGTCCTGATGGTGAGGTTTACCTATCGCTGAGGTCTCTCTAACGGTGAGGTGTCTCTAGCAGTGAGGACTCTAGCAGTGAGAACTCTAGCGATGAGGACTCTAGTAGTAAGGACTCTAGTGGTGAGGTTTCTAATGGGGAGGTTTCTAATGGGGAGGTTTCTAACGATGAGGTTTCTAACAGTGATGTTTCTAACGATGAGGTTTCTAACGGTGAGGTTTCTAGCCTACAAATTCTATCATTCCTAATTCATGTCTAATGTAACTTAACCTATCTGAACTTAAACGCTTAGTGAAAATGTTAGCTAGTTGATGTTCAATACCTATAAATTCAAGAGTAATATCACCCTTTTGGTAATGATCTCTGAGAAAGTGGTTCCTTACATAAATGCTTTTGGTCCTAGAGTGAGATACATGGTTCTTAGATATATTAATTGCACTAGTGTTGTCATAGTTTATAGATACATGTCTAATCTGATATCCGTAGTCCAATAATGTATGTTTCATCCACAGAATTTGTGCACAACAACTACCAGCAACAATGTATTCTGCTTTAGTAGTAGACAATGCAACATAATTCTTATTTTTACTACACCATGATTCTAAGGAATTTCCTAGAATATGACATGTTCCAGAAGTGATCTTCCTATCTAACTTGCAACCAGAAAAGTCATCATCTGAATAAATTATTAAATCGAATGATTTTCCTTTTGTATAAAATAATCCTAACTTTGCAGTATGTTTAAGATATTTGAAAATTTGTTTAACAGTAGGCAAGTGTGACTCTTTTGGATTAGCTTGAAATCTTGCACACATACACACACTATACATAATATCTGGTCGACAAGAAATAAGATATAGTAGACTCCCAATCATACCTCTATAGTTGGTTTGATCCACTAGTTTTCAAGTTTCATCAGTATCCAACTTACAATTAGTTCTCATAGGTGTATCACTTTCCTTAATACTATCTAAACCAAAACGTTATAAATGATCCTTTGTATATTTATTTTGATTTAAAATAATACCGTTTTCATTTTGAAAAGCTTGAAATCCAAAAAAATATTTGAGTTCTCCCATTAAAATCATTTCAAATTCATTTTTCAAAATATTTGAAAAATCAATACAGAAAGAATTTTTAGAAGATCCAAAAATAATATCATCAACATATATTTGAACTATAAAAACATATTTAGAAATTATTTTAATAAAGAGATTTGAATCAGAATTCCCTTTAAAAAAGCCTTTTGAAATTAGAAAATTACCAAGTCTATCGTACCCAGCTCGTGGGGCTTGTTTTAAACCATATAAATATTTAGAAAGGTTAAAAACTCGATTTGGAAAATGAGAATTAGTAAATCCATGTGGTTATTCAACAAAAAAAATATTCAATTATAAAAGCAATAAAAAATCACTTTTAACATCCATTTTATATAACTTGAAATTCAGGTGAGCAACAGAGGCAAGTAAAATCCTAATAGCTTCTAATCTAGCTACATGTGCAAAGGTTTCCTCATAGTCTATTCCTTCCTCTTGACTATATCCTTGTGCAACTAGTCTTGCCTTGTTTTTAATGATATTTCCTAATTCATCATCTTTATTTCTAAAAACCCATTTAGTGCCTAAGGTCAAAGTGTGCTTAGGTCTGTCAACTAATTCCCAAACATTGTTTCTTTCAAATTGATTTAATTCTTCTTGCATAGACATAACCCAAAATTCATCATTGATTGCATCATTGATATTTTTAGGTTTTAACTGTGAAAGAAAGGCATGATGTTCTACCTTATTTCTTGGAGAAGCTCTAGTATGTGTCCCTCTATCAAGATTACCAAAAAAAGAATCTAAAGGATGATTCTTTAGAATCCTAGTTGATCTAGTAAAGGTAGGACTAGAAATTTAAGGTTCTTCTCTACGTTCAGGTTCATCAGGAGAAGGTTCTCGAAAATTTCCAGAATTTCTTGGTTTTACAGCAGGTTCACTTTTTTTACCATTTAGGTCCAGAGTAGACAGATATTCTTCAATACTTTCAAGATAAGACTTAGGTTCATGTGGATCAGTTTCATAAAATTGGATGTGAACAGATTCTTTCACACATTTGGTTCTTTTATTAAAGATTCTATAAGATTTACTGGTTATAGAGTAACCTAGAATGATTCCCTCATCACTTTTTGAATAAAAATTTTCAACATGATCCTTAGTATTAAGAATAAAGACTTTTCAACCAAAAACTCTGAGTAACTAACTTTAGGCTTCCTATTATTCCATAGTTCATAAGAATTATTCTTAAGAACAGGTCTAATCAAGACTCTATTTATAATATAACAAGTCATATTCACAGCTTCAGCCTAGAAATAAACAAGTAAATCATATTCACTAATCATAGTTCTTGCAAATTCTTGAAGGGTTCTATTCCTTCTTTCAACTACACCATTCTGTTGAGGTGTACCAGGGGAAGAAAAGTTGTGACTATAGCCATTGTGTGAGCAGTAAGATTCAAACTCATAATTTTCAAACTCACGGTCATGATCACTTCTCAGGGTTATAATTTTAAGTCCACTAAAGTTCTCTACAGACTTGTAATATTTCATAAAATAAGAACAAGCTTCACTTTTGTGAGAAAGAAAGTATTCCCAATTGTATCTAGAGAAGTCATCTACTAAGACATAGACATTGTGCTTCCCATTTAAACTAGAAACTCTAGAAGGTCAAAACAAGTCCATGTGAACCAACTCTAGAGGTTGAGAAGTTGAAACTTATTTCTTTAATTTGAATGAAACTTTATGTTTCTTTCCCTTTTGACAGGGAGTACAAACTTTGTCTAATGGGAATTTTAGTTGAGTTATGTCTCTAAGTACATTTTTCTTAGGTAGTTTCTTAAGTGAATGAACATTCTAGTGTCCTAATATTTTGTACCATTGCCATGATTCTCTATGAAATGCATTTAAATAGGTAACCTTTTGTTTGGATAAAGAATTTAAATCTACAACATAAACATTTTTATTTCATAGAGAAGAAAATACTAAAACATTTTTAGAATTAAAAACATTATAAGCATCATTTTCAAATTTAACATTGAAACCATCATCACAAAACTGAGAAATTCTTAACAGATTGTATTTTAATCCATCAACAAATAAAGCTTTAGAAAACAAAACTGAATCAGTGTTACCAATCTGGCATAAGCCAAAGATTTTTCCTTTTGAATTATAACCAAAGGTGACATGCCCTCCATCAACCTTGATTAAACTTTTGAAACATGAGTAATATCTTGTCATATGCCTTGAACATCTATTATCCAAGTACCATATCTTCTTATGGTAACTTTTCAAGCAATTCTCCTACAAAATAGGTTTAAACAGAAAATAAATTTGGTACCCAGATTTTCTTGGGTCCAGACAGGTTAACAAGGAAAAATTTTGGTACCTAGATTTGTCTAATGGGTCTCATATAATCAATAGATTCAAAAGATTTTGAAAGATAAACCTTTTTTGATCTATAACTATGTGAATATATGGTTGAGGCATAAGAATTTACAAAACTGGAACTAGAAGAATACTATCCAGATTTTGGAATAAATCTATTTTTAACAAGCTGTCTCTATCCAGGTTGATAGCCTAAACCAGTAGTATACTTTAGTAAAACTTGTTTTCCAAGCATTTAAGTTATAGTATTCTTTCTATTTGTGAACTTATATAAATCTATTCAAAGATGATCATTGGAAAATTTAAGTTGAGTATTCTCCTTTAACAGTTGAGCATTATTTTCCATTTCTACTTCTAATGTAGATTGAAAAGTTCTAGTTAAAACATGATGTTTCTTTATGTTTTTATACATATCCTTTAACTCATTTCAGGTTTCTTCTAGAATATTACAGTATTCAAATAACTCTTCACTAGACATGTTTTCAGAATCAGAATCATCTCCAGAATAATAAGAATGTAAAGAAGGAGTATCTAATGTTTCCTCAGATGTGTTTGTCATGAAACACATATTAGATTTATGAGATTGTTCATCCTGAGTAGAATCAGAAACACTTGAACTATCTTCTGAATCACTCCAAGTTTCTTTTATATCATTCTTGTATTTGGTGTCCTTGTAATCATATTTATTCTTTTATTTTCACTTTGGACAGTTAGCTTTCACATGTCCTTTGATCGTGTATTCATAACAAACTATCTCATCATCCTTATCAGCTTTATTCCAATCATTATTCCAATTACCTGGTTGGTCATACTTACCCTTATAATTTGGTTTTCTGGAAAATTTCTTCTTCCTGTAGAATTTATTGAATATCCTGGCTATTTGAGCTATATCTTCCCCACTATCAGAATCTAAACCTTCACTTGTTGATCTTTCATTAGATATGCCAACTTTCCCCTTTTCCTTTCTCTTTGAGGAAGTAGACTTCAATGCCACTGACTTCCTCTTTGGTTCATCATCTTACTCCTTATTTACTTTCTTCTCTTCTTCATACATCATCAAATTACCAATCAGCTCTTTAACAACTAGTGAACTTATATCACATGACTCTCTTATTTAAAATGATGTGCCTCTCCATCTATCTAGAAAACATCTTAATATCCTCATGATTTTCTCTTTTGCAGGAACACCTTTTCCAAGTTAGCTCATTGTATTTTCAATTTCGTTGAACCTGAGATACATGTCAGAAATCGGTTCATCAGGATTCATTTTGAAATTATCATACTTAATAGTGTAGGTATTCAATCTCATTTCCTTAACATTAGTTATTACCTATTGGGAAATATCCAAAGTATCCCAAATTTTATAAGTAGTTTTGCAAGCAGATATTCAATTAAATTATTTATCTCTTAAAGCACAATACGAGGCATTTATTTCTTTAGCATTATTATTGTAAGCTGTTTTCATAGTTTCATCCCATGTAGTTATTTTAGTTTATGGGATCTTATACTGAGTCTCTATAGGAGTCCAGATGTCAAATCCCATACTTTCTAAATGAATTTTCATTTTTAATTTCCATTGGGTATAATTAACACCATTAAAGAAATGTGGCTTGTTGGGAGTAACTCCTTCTAGTCTATTATCCATAATTAGATTTTAATAAATATTTTTAAAGAGATAAAATTTAGAACTAACAGAAATTTAAGATCTTTAAGATATAACTAAAATCACAGTTGAAAACAGAGTATTTGAAAATTCTTTAGTAACAAACAACCTCTGATCCCAAATGTTGGTCGGAGTGGATACTCAAGAGGGGGGTGAATTGAGTTCCAATCAAAATTTCTATTAAAAATATTTCTATTAAAAATCCCCCATATTCAATAACAAGCTAAACTGTAGTGAATTTGTAATAGAGTAAAGGGTCGGTTAGGTTCTCAAGAGATTGATTAGTTCTCAGTTAATCTAATATGATGCTTATATTTGATTTTGAAAATACCCTACTGGTTTACTATAAATACAAACACTTTCTCATTTAACTATCAAAGTAACTTAAAAATAAATTGGTATTTCAAAGTACTTAGCAACAAAATATTCAATATAGATTAAAACAAAATAAACAAGCACAACAGTTTTAACCAAAAGGTTCAGTCTCAAGATGAGACTTAGTACTCTCAAACAGTTTATATAAACTTTGATCCACACCCTGGATCGGGGAAAACAATAGTACTCAGACTGTCCAGGTACTAATACCTCTACCACAATTCTTCATGGGAAAAACAAAAAAATAGCACATAGGCTATCCATGTCACATTTGACCTCTACCACTATCCATAGTGGGATACAAAAGTATAGGGACAAGATTGTGTGAGGATTTAGAAATCATTCAGTTCAGCACAAGAGACTTCATGTGTCTAAAAATACAGAGCACACACACTACTCAAAATGTGAATAAATGAAACACAATAGAGCTAAACAAATAGAGATGATTTTGGAATGCTCTATGTGTTGTGAGTGATGCTCTAGACTACTCATATTGATGTAGATGAAGCTTTGAGTCCTTCTTTAGATGTTGCGAGAAAAATAGAGTGTCGTGGTTCTGTTCCTTTAATTCCAGTGTAGGTGTTCATCTCGAGTAAGAGAGTATTATTTGCAACACTTGAGCTTCTTCTTTCGAACTTCTGATTGATGTGTATGATTTTTCATTGAGTTCTTATCGTGTTCTTCTTTATGAATTTCACTTCAGGTGTCACACAATTGCACGTATATTCCTATACACATTCTTCCTTAACTTGATCTTCCTTTTATACCTTGAGCTCCGTCAATAAGAATGATTAACTTTTTATAAGTACGTGGTACAATTCCCTGACATGCCAAATACTATCATTAATTAATAGTAGTTTCATTAAAAACATCAAATATGACCGTTAACAAATAAACAAATACAGATAGAGTTTAGAGAAATAGTGACTGGTTTCCATCGGTAGTTGTTACTCCTTGTAACAGTAACTCGCTTGAATCGGTCTCTCCTTCTATCAGTATAACCTTCTATTAGTATCTCCCCTTATCGGAAGCTCCTTCTTTTAGACAGTGGCTCATTGTATCAGTGAACTTCTGTCGGTAGTTTTAACTCTTTATAAGAGTAGCTCTATGTATCAGTAGCTCTTTTGTAATGGTATCCATCTGCATCGGTGGACTGTGTAATGGTAGCCCTCTGTCTGTATCAGTAGACTTGTGTTGGTATAATTTGTCTTTTTGTATCGGTGTACTTTGTATTTGTATCGGTGTACTTCATATCGGTAGTTTTCTATCTTTCTGTTTGTATCGGTATCTTGTATCGGTAGATCTATATCAGTCTACTTGTGCATACCAATAGACTTATTCTATCGATAGCTCTTCTTCTATCGGTATCTCTTATGCATATGGGTGACCTTATCCATATCAGTAGACTTCTATACCGGTGTACTTAGCCTTATTAGTAGCTGTCTCTATCATTGAATCACAAGCTTAAAACTTATCTGTTCTATGAAAATTATATCCATATTGAGTTAGTAACATTTATAAACAAGTATAAATGTAGATAAACATTGATTAACAAATTTCAATGATCAATTTGAAATTTTATCAACTTAATAATATGATGTCATAAATTGAACGAATAATTATTATAAAGATGATCATTATTTGGGATTATCAAAGCATATTGAAACATAATTGGGATTATTAAAATAGGTGAGGTCAACAATTATAACAGTGAATGATGAGGAATTCGGAAGTAATAGTTCTGAATAAGAAGAAACTCAACTTGAAATTCATTTTAAATAATATTTGAATGAATTTCTGAGAATGATTAGAATATATGAAAAGAAAAACAAAAAGTTGGAGTATGAATGTTCGTCCACAAGAAATCAAGAATGTTTTGCTGATGAGAAAGTAAGGCTGGTGAAAGAGATGTATGATTTAAAGAAATCCCTTAAAAGAAGAAATGAATCATAATGAGCATATGGAGGTTAAGATGAAGGAAAAAGGAGACGAGTTAAGACTTATTCAAAAAAAAATTCTAAAGGTGAATTGGAAGGTACAAGTTTTGAAAACTATATCACTTAATTTGGTGAATGTTCTCGATATGAGAAACCTAAGAAGGTCCAAAAAAATTTATCTTCAATGGGTGAGAAGAATATTTGAATTGTTTTTGAAAATAATAATGGTGGTAAAGTTATGTATGTGGCCAATACCAACGGATTTGAGAATTCATAAGTCTGAAAGGACCTTTCGTATGAAAATGTTTTTTAAAAATTTTAATTGGGAAAAGTTTCAAATACATATGGTTATGATAATGTAGAAATGATAAAGAATAACTCGATTGATAACAAAAATGTTTGTTCCTCATAAAACAAATATGAGAAAGCTAATAAGAAATGTATTCATAATTCCTATCAATATGGACGTTTCCAAGGGAAATATTATTTCTATGGATATTAAGGGTATTGGGGTAGATTCATACATTGGAAAAAAAATTTGGTCCAACCAATAACTTTTCTATTATCTTACAAGATATAGAAGGAAAGGGCTGTGGGGGAGTCAATCCTCTCAAAGAAACAATTCTGATGATGTTTTTGTGAAGAAACCAGAAATGGTTGGAGTGAAGATTGAAAATAGGTACCATCCCCTAGAAACTATTTTTTAATGGTGTGAACAAATAGGAAACCGTGTAAAAGGATGTCTTGATTTGTTACCGGCATAAAAAAGGTTCTTAAAAATTCTCAAAATCTAGTGATGAAGAAAGAAAATAAAGGATAAACATATCTTATTATTGAAACTAAATTGAAAGATCTAAAAGGAGAAAGACCTTGGATTCATGATAATGGGTGTTCTTCTCATATGATAGGAAATTCGAAATTGTTAAAGAATTTGAAAGACTTTAAATAAGGAACAGTGATATTTGGAAATGATGAATCATTGAAAATAAAAGGTGTTGGATCATCCATAATTGGAAGAGAAAAAATAATATACAAGAAAATATTGGATATTTATGGGATAAATCACAATTTTCTCAGTGTTTCTCAATTTTTTGATGAGGGTAACAAAGTTATCTTCAGAAAAAATGGGTTTTGTTTGTGAAAAGTGAAGAATATCGATATATTTTTATAAGATTTCATCATATAAAATTATTTTTTTACAGATTAGTGATATAAAGAGCACTTTTTACATATATATGATTGGAGAGAATCGATTGTGTCATAAAATTCTAGGATACAAGTGTCAAAGAAATATGAGAAAGTAACTAAAGATAGATAGTGTCTACGAAATTCCTGATTTTCCTAAAAGAAGATATTGTTGTTGCACTATTATTCAGAATGGAATGATTTCAAATGTTGTGCATAAGAAAGTTGAGAATTGTTCAAGACAACCCCTAGAGCTAATTCATTCCAATATTTTTTGGTCGATGATCACACAATAAAAAAATTGAGATAAGTAACTCATCACGTTCATTGATTATTTTACATGCATTACTTGTGTTATTTATATGAAACCCAAATCATACACTTTGAAAATGTTAAAAATTTTCATAAGGAAAGTAGAAAAGGAATGTGAGTATTCCGTGAAAAAGTTGAGAACAAAAAATGGTGGTGAATGAAATAGTGAATAAATAAAAAGTTATGTTTAGAAACATGGAATTCAACATGAGTATAGTTTCTCATACACTCGTCTATAAAAATAGGGTTTCTAAAAGAAATTATAGAAGTTTGGTGGAAATGGGAAGAACCATGTTACTTGAAAATGTCCATTCCTATTACTTTTGGAGGCAATACCTAAGTACTGTTGTTTATATTTAGAACCATTGTTTATACATGCCTCAATAATGTATAAATCTCTATGAATTGTTTTATATAAAAACTAAATGTTTGAAACACTTAGAAGTTTTTGGGGGTACATTTATTATAAATAAGAAGGGTGGAAACTATGTAATGTTTGAGATGAAAGGTGAAGATGAAATTTATCTTGTATATGACTTGGAAATAAGAGGATATGGATGTTTCAAAAAATAAAGAGGAAAATTTGTTGATTTGCTAATATGAATTTAATTGAATGATATGAGGAAGAAAATTGTATTTGCGTAGAAATGGAAGTTTATCAAGATTAAATTTTTTTTGAAAACAATTCTGATAAGGATATAGACAATTATAATCCTACTCATGAAGAAGAACCAGACTCAGTGATTTTTAGTGATGATGAAGGTAATATAAAATCTCATCCTAGGTTGAGGAATAATGTGTATGATCATAATATTATTGGTGATCAACATGAGAAGGTTCAAAGAATAAGAAAAAATAATTCCATTACAAATATTTCATATCATTCAAAAGTAGAGATAAATGATGAAAAGAAAACTTTTGTGTATCTGAAATGGGAACAATCCTAGAATGAAGAGTTGGATCAAATTGAAAAGTATGATAAATGGGAACTTGTACCCAATCCAGAAAACAAAAACATAATTGGCACAAAATGGGGTTTCTAGAATAAGATGAATGAAGAAGGTAAAGTAATAAGAAACAAACCAAGATTGGTTTGCAAAGGGTACTTACAAATTTAAGGCATTTATTTTGATGAAAACTTTTCAATAATTGAAATATTAAAAATAATTGGAAAATTTATTGTTATTTCTACACAACAAGGCTACAAGATCTTTCAAAGAGTTGATTAATACACATTCCTAAATGGTGATAATGAAGGTGAATTTTAGATCAAACAACGTTGCGACTTTATTTTGGGGGAATATAAATGTTATGTGTGCAGATTGATAAAGGCATTTTATGGGATAAAAAAAGCATTAAGGTAATAGTATGAGAAATTTGATACATGCTTAAGGAAGATGAGTTTTAATAAATGAGGAGTTGATATAAATATTTACATTAAATAAAGTCAGGGGTATTCCCTCATTGGAATTATTTATGTTGATGACATTATCATTGCTAGAAATGATGAAAGATGTTGTGAAAGGTTTTCTAAAGAATTGAAAAGACTATTTGCAATGTAAAATTTGGGGTAAATGAAATACTTTCTTGAGTTAAAAATACAAAAATGGAAGGAATACATTTTTATTTCTCAAGAAAAAATTAAAAGGAAATTCTTAAGAGGTTGAGCATGGAAAACTCAAACCTTGCTTCCAAACAAATTTCTATGGGAAGAAAATTTTCTAAAGATGGAGAATAAAAAGAACTTGTTCAGAAAGAATTAATAATGTTGATTTGAAGTTTTCTGTATTTAACAGAATCAAGACATGGCATTTTTTTATTATTACCTTATGTGTAGTATTTCAGAGTACCCAAAAATAATCACATTTAATTACTGGAAAATGAATTCTTAGATACATCAAAAGCACAAAAAAGCTAGAATCAGGTATGATAGCTCAGAAATTAATAATTTTTTGGGTGTTTAGATGTTGTTTGGGAAGGAAATGTTGATGCTATAAGGTCCACATATGATAAAGTATTCTTTCTGAGAAATAATTGTGTTAGATGGCATTCAAATAAACATAATTCAGAAACTCTTAGTACAAATAAAGCTAAGTATATTTGTATCACTCAACTCACTACTCATATTTTATGGATGAAAATTCAATTAGAAGATTTACTTGTTAAAGTGATGTCACACTAGCTATTGTGGTGTGGTAATCAATGTTCAATAAATCTCACCAGGAATCCTCTTCAACATTCTCATTAAAAACATGTTGATATCAAATATCATTTCCTCAAAGGGCATGTGGATAATAATTAATTAAAGTGGGAATATGTTTCAACATTAGAAAAAGTTGCAGACAAATTCACAAAACCTTTGTTGAAGGAATCCTTTTCTAAATGAAGGTTGAAAATGGGTGTCCTACGTATTTCTTATCAAGGTTGAGGTATGTATTTCTGTCCCCTATCTCATCTTACATTTGGATTGTATTTTTATTGGGGATACTTTTTTCTTAAATAAATATTTTAGATTACATGTAAAAATAGGGAGTTGTCGGTAAGCTATGAATTTAGCATTATTTTGTGCATGAACTATTCAAAATAATTTTTGGAGTGGTCGTAGGAAAAAAATTATATTGTTTTTTCCAGGAAATAAAAAGATATGATAAAGAAATATTAAGGTGTTTTTCATAATCACTTCTTTTGGAAAATATGGGGTTTCTATCAATTATTCTTGTTTTCTATAATTTCTTAGCTCTTGTAGGATTAATTTTTTTGATAAATGATCCATTTATTAAGGATACAATGTTGAGTGATTTATGAAAATTAGTTGACAAAAAAATAAAAAGGGGTAAATTATTTGGAGTAAGATGGCAATGAAGGTGTTTGTTTTCAAGTTTTGTCTTTTGTTGTCAAAGAATGTTTTTTTGAAGAATGGAAATCACCTACGTATGTATTTAGCTGAAAATCAGACTCACTTTTTTCTTGAAAATTCACCATAATGAGAATAGGATATATGATTCAGATTAGACTCACCTTCGGTCGGGAATAGAAAATGATGATGATTTTCTGATTTTTATTTCATATAAATCATACCTAAGTGGTAAAACATATGATCTGCGCTTGATGAAATGTAAAGGGTGATGGTGATAATATTCAAGAAAAATGAATTTTGGAAAATCATACTCAAGCTCAGGATGAAAATGATCATACCCAAAAATGATTAGTCCCATAAATGATCTATACCAGAAATAATCGAACTGATCCTACCCAAAAATGATCATACCCAGAAATGGTCATACTCAGAAACACTATAGCATCTCATCATCCATCATATCCATAAAAAACATTTCATACCCCAGATGATCATACTCATTCTCTAGGAATAAAAAATCAGACTGGGATTTCTGAGTGAAAATTTAGACTAATATTTTTAAATGAAAAATCAGACTAGGATTTCTTAATGAAAAAATCACACTCGGATTTATGGATGAAAAATCGGACTGTGATTTCTAAATGAAAAATCAGACTCAAAATTCTGAATGAAAAATTAGATTTGTATTTTTGAATGAAAAATCAAACTAGGATTTATAAATGAAAAAATCACTCCGGGTTTTTAGAGTGACAAATCAAACTGGGATTTTGTAAGTAAAAAACCATATAGAAGATTCTGATGAATATTTGAAGCATTGAAGAAGTAAAAACCCAAATTCAAGGGAATTGAATAAGTCAATGATTGATATGAGATTTAAGGAGATTTAAAAATTCAAAAAATAATTGAATAAGTAAATGATTGATTCATGATTTATAGATTATTTTTATTCCTAAACATAGTGATGTAGGAAAATTATTTTCGGGTGTGACATGCATTGAACACAAAATACAATAGAGAATCTACACATTTATAGAAAGTGAAGAATATTTTCCATATTGTTATTTATTAAAGATTTATTCATTACCAGATAGAATATGAGAAGATTGTTTTTAGCTGATCATTGTATTCCACTAGATTGAAAATCAGATTGGGGTTTCCTTAACAAAGTCCAGAAAGTTCTAACAAGCTTCTAGGTAATGAAGTGAAGAATTGTTTTCCAATTGAATACATTTATGGAAATTGAAAATAAGTACATGTAACTTGATTTTTTACAAAATAATTGTAATAACTTATTTGTGGTAAGAGGGTCCACATGCACTATTAAATTATTTACACAGTGCTACACACATGAAAGGGAAAATTCTAATCATTTTAATCCAAGGATTTTTTCTAGTGTATTATGTTGTATTTTATCATTTCTATACCTTACCAAGGATGTATCTATTCTTATTAAATAGTTAACCTTAAAATTTATAATGTTTCCATGAATGTGTGTGTGTTTTGTTTTCAATAGGGAAAGAAATATTTAAAAGGAGGTGAAGGATGTTTCAATTAAAAGGAAACATAAAAGAAAAAGTATCACCCATTCACCCCTCCCCCTCTCAGTGATACAATTACATAACCTGTGTACCTTCATATTCCCCTCAACACATTCAATTTTTCAAAATGAATATTCTTAATCTCTTAATTTTATAAAATCCTTTACATAATATTATTTCAAGGGATAAGATAAATAATTATTTTCAATGGAATTTTCAAATTCTTCTAAGAGTGTTATTCATCTGCGTCGTATGTTTGACAAAGGGTATTCTCAAAATGATATCATCTAGCTTCTTTATCTTGACAGATTATGAAATTATCTCTTTCATATATGGTATGATAAAAAATTGGGTCTTTTTTCCTAATCATCCATTTATATAGGAATTATATACCAACAATTGATTTCCTATGGGAATGATTTATTTTACATTACTTGATTGAAGGGTGTTCACCTCAGTGCCAATAGATCGATTGATTGGGGAAATTATTGTATGAACTATATGTTCATTTCTTATATGGTGTAAATACTATATACTTAATTTCCATTATTGAGTGGTATTTACTTATAATGATTCATAAAATTATTGGATAACAATTTATTTTCCATGGATTTATCATGTCATTAATAAAATATTAAATGATTCTTTTGGGAACCACTTTAAAATGATATAAAGCCAATTTTATTTCCTTGATTTTTATGATCTTTTTATTGAAACCATGTGACACAAATATGTATAGTTTTAATTATGTGACATGTGAATTTGAAATTATATATTCCTCCAATTCATTGGTTAATGTTTTTATCTCGTGAGATATTATGGTGCGTTGGTAGTGATCCTAGCCAAATAAGGTGTGTGGGATGTTCAGCTACCCAATTTTGTTATGTTAATTAGAAAGGGATCCTTGACTTATGAATATGATGTCTTGTTAATATTTTTACAACATTCCTGTGATGACATTATTTTATTTTATGATCATTTATTAATCCATGTACATATGATATCATCATTTTATTCTATGCTTCCATGACAATGATTATCCTCATTTTGATGCCATTTTATGCATCATGTCTCTCATGTTATCCTTAATTATTATGTTTAATCCTACTGAGAATTTTTTTCTCACCCATTATTTTGTTTTTATTCCCTCAATATATAAAATTGACTACTGTGTATGATTATACTAGGAGAGTATCTTGTGTGGAAAATTTATGGATGACATTGAAGAGTCATTATAGATTTATTAGCTTCTTATATATTGGAAAAAGTGTCCTTTCTTAAAAGACATTATATTTTTTATTTTATTATTTATCCTAACTCTCAAAAACTCTAAAATTAATGGTAATTGGACTCTAAATGTGTAAAATATAATTTAAACATAGATGTTTATCAAATACAGTGTTATAGGTTATGTATTTTTTGACTCAAGATCTAGGAGTATGGGTTTGGGGGGTGCTATAGGTGGGGTAGTGTATGAAATAATAAAATATACATAACATCACCGAAAACCCATAATAAGGGATAATATCTATCCTTATACGCTTCTACAACTATCATTACATAAGACCCAGATTGGCACCACTAAGGATTTGATATCAAACAAGAACAAAAGCAATAAGTTAATTATTAATTAATTAATTAACAATTAATTAATTCACACTAACTATTACCAAGATTAAAACATTAATATTCATAAGACAAATGGAAGAAACAATATTAATTATTTTTCTTATGTTTTAAATAATGTCATCATCACTAACAATTAACAAATTAATGTTTTAAATCAATTCCCCCTATATCATCCCGTTCAACCATACCATTGTTTCCATTAATTAATATAATCATTTGACATTACTATCATTTACAACAACCAATACCATGGGTTATTTATTTATCCAATTTTTAACCCTAAAAATGTAAGAGTACTCTAGAACTCCGCTTAAGCTACTACATCAAAACTTCTCTTCCTGTGAAATGTTTCCTCCTGTATCAAGAAGTGGGAAGCCAACAAATTAACATCTTTCCGGCAGGTTGACTAGAATACAGAAATCATGAAGTCAATATCAATGAGAAAAACCTACTCTATGATTTTCTTGAAATCCCTGGTGTCCTATACAATTATGAATAATGTCAAACTATCCCAATATTACCATCTTTAGTCCCCACTATATATTGGTCAATAAGACCAATGCTCATATAATGTTCCCAAACATATAAAAACAAACATCAGTCAAACATCCCTATGCCCCCAACTCATTTGTCATTATAGAAAATTAACCACACAATATTTTCAATAAAAAAACATGTGTATCAAATTTCTAGAGTTCACATTAATTTTGAATGTATTTTATTCTCATAGTAAAATACATTAATCTAATAGAACTAAGGCATATAAGCCTTCCAAAATTCGAATGAACTTACTTAGTGAAAAATCCATTATCTTTAGAAGACATCCATTTTATTTACCATGTTTAATTAAATAGTTTATTTTGAATATATTTCCTACAATAATAAATTCATAACATATAAACTATTAATAACTATTGACCAATATAAACATTCATTTAGAATTAATTTCATTTTCCTTAAAAAAGTATATACATATATCAATTTATATGCCTTTTACTTTAGTCACATCATCATAATTATTCTAGATTTATGTTACTTATCAAACATCAAGTAATAAACAAAGATAAGAATAAAAATAGTCAGAACATAGGGATAGTTCAATATCTTAGAAAAAAATGAGTAATCAATAATCATAAAACCAAAGGAAATCAAAAATAAAAACCACAACTTCATTATTTCTTTAAATTCACATTTTTTTTCTTCATTAGGCTAGTTACACCGTTATCCAAAGGATTAAATCATGATAATATCACACATTATCTCATAATCAATATAGAGTTAATATATTTCCAATCCCAAAATAATGACCTTAAAGTTCTCTGAGAAAGAATGAAACACCAAGAGAAAAATTCTGATTTCCTCTTTCATGGGGTAACCAATGATCCCTAAAATGACAACCCAAAAAGATACATCTATAATTAATTTATATAAACTATAAAAAAGTTAATATAACAAGCCACCATGGCAGAAAAAAATTAAAAAATGGAATGAAACCATCTGAGATGGGAAAACTAACATTAGATCACCATAGATTAATCTCTAGAAAAATAGAGTTAAATGTAACTGAATAGAAATAAATGGCCTTAAAAAAGTATATCATGGTAACCTAGGGTTTGAAATTGTATTGGTAAAATAAGATAAAACTAGTGGACCTCCACAAATAATAACCAATGTTGTATAACTACATTCATGATGTAAAGGGACACCTCTTTCTATGAATTCCTTAAATCCTACATCCATAAAAACTTAAGTCACCCCATACCTAAAACGTGAAAAACCATTCACACTATGAATTACTAATTTGGTTTGTGAGTTCATTATTGGTAAGAACCCTTAAATCAGACATCAAAACCATTCAATCTATTTACTATAATTAATTCCATGAATAAAAATTTACTATGTGAATGCTTATTTCACACCATGAATCCCTCCCAAAATCTGAGTTCCATCTCCCAACCACCCAATCCTTCCTCAAAATCACAAAGGAAAACACCCCAAGAAATTGGTCCATTACATTTATAATGAGTTCTATGATGATACATTATTATATATTGAATTATTTTCTAGTCCATGGTTGATTCTTATAGATAAATATTTGTTCACTGTGAAATTATACCCTAATTTTTCCACCCGTAAAAAGAAGATGTTCTTGGTCATCAAAAACACTACTTTTGGGGTGAGTCACTTTTATTCAGACAATGTGGAGAAGGTTTTATTTTATATTCTATACCCAATGAGGACATACTGAGTGTACTATAATTTTCTCATTAATCACCCATCAGGGTACACCATTGGCCCGATCAGACCATTTCCATGATACTTCATTGTTGACTATTTTTTACCAGACTCCATTAAGAGGATTAAAAGTTTATAAAATCTTTTTTTCAATCAAATAGTTATAAATATTTAAAAAATAAATTAGATTTCATATAACCCCATTCTAAAATTTGATGCATTTGATGTGTGGGCTATATATTTCATGGGGACCTTCCCAAACCCCTTCAGAAACCTTTCTTTTCTAGGGTGTGTGGATGTTGTGTCCTAACAGGTAGATGAAGAACCTACTACTATCAATATAGTGAAGGTGATGATTAATTTTTTTACGTAGATTATTTTCACTCAGTTTAAAGTTCCTTGATTACTAATTTATTACATGATAATTTCGAATTTTTTATTTTTAAATAGTCCCAATTTTTAACATAGTTGAGAGGGAACCCTTATAGGACATGGAATCCTAGAATTATTAACTCGATGGACTAGAGTCACAAATTTATTACATTTTATGTAACATATACACTTAATGAACCCCTACTATAAACCTCTCAAATGTCTACACCTAGAACTCCAATTGAAGATGTTTTCATTTTGACTTGCCCTGTGTAACCTGCACTAGGCCTAAACCCAGTGGCATGTCCTCAAATCCTAAATTAATGCATGTGTTGGGATCAATTCTCATCTTGAATCCTACTAATTTGTTCCATCATCATGTTATTTTTATAGTATAATCAAACATGATATTCTACATGACTTGAAGGCCCTATGGCCTGAAGGCCCATGATGGATCAGAGACCCTATAGCCCAAAGGCCCAATTTCTTTCATCTCAATAATCCATTAAGGATGACAAGTAATTTTTCTATAGTACCCTATTATATTACCATTTATAGTACCACATTGATACAATACTGTAGTTTTAATATAGTACCTCGTAATGTATTATTACAGTACGTTTGGAAGTGTACTACCACCTAGTTTTGAACCTTGGTTTCCTGAATATTTACATGGTGAATTTACCACAAATGTAATCAATTATTTGGGATATTAATTAAATAAACTCATGATGATGTGTCCATTTGTAAAATAAAGAGTCTAATATAACACTATCACCCCTTTCCAATAAAAAAAATGATAAAGTGGAACATTCCAATTATGATATCAAATTGATTTTAGGGAAGATAATGAACTTGAGTTAGAATTATTGGAGTAAAAATCCTGATGATGCACTTTGGGTGCATCAAACAACATATAGAACATCCATTTCTATAAACCAATTGAAAATTGTTTATGTTAAATGATTTCAACAATTAGGGGTTATTGATCACCTCTAATGTTGGGAAATGAAAAGAATGAATTTAGTTACAAAATAGACATGAGATAAGTGATTTCAGTAGCTTGAGTTGTTAGAGTATTCTAGGAGAGATTTCTATGAGAATGAATTTATGTAAAAGTGAAACATGAAATAACCACATGACTAACACTTAACCCAACATCAATTTACACTAGGGGATATGGTACTCTTGTTTAACTCCTAATTGGGAAATTTTCCAAGAAAATTAATGTCCCAGTGGTCAAGGGAATTCTAGGTGATCAAAAAAAATTTACATAAAGAGGTTAAAATTGAAATAGAGAATAATTGGAGGAATTTATATATTGTGGTGAAACCCTAACCTATGTGATTCTCATTTTTCTTTTCCCTCAACCAGAGCTCCCACAGTTCCTCCTCCCTCAAATTTCCTCACACTCTACACTTCTAGTGACATTAAAGGAAAAGTCTCAATGAATCTTCAATGTGGTTTCCTCCTTTGTTCCTCTTCTAACAAATATTTTTACTCCCCAACCATTTCCTCAATCATTTTAATTTTTTTAAATTTTTCTAAACCATCACTACACTTGCTCCTTGAATTTCCTTTCCTTAAATCCCCATTTTCCTTCCTCCATTCCCTTCATACCACTTTCTATGGAATGAGTAATTAAATACACACACAAAAACCTAACCAAAAACACACAACCAAAGAGACAAAAAAAATTATTTCTTAACTTATCCATGAAGAAAATAACATATGATATTTCACCTTCCCACGACCCATATAATAACCCTTCCTCTTAATCCCAAGTTCCATCTCATTCATTTATAGGATAATTTAACATTAAAGATTATGTAACTTTTTATATAATTTAATAAACACAAGTGAAGGGAATTCCATAATAAAAATCCAGTGAATCCCATGGGGACTAATAAAATAGTTTATTTGTAGATCATGCTGCAGAAATGGATGAAATATGAGTTTATAGTGGCTCTCCCAATAATAAAATGTATAATATTGTCATTTTTGTGCGATAAAAACTTTCATGATATCAATCTAGATTATCTATCTTCATTAGAGATCATCCTTATCAACATCAATTTTCTACCATCCTGACACTATTTTAATTTATCCCCAAACGAATTTGGAATTTTATTGTGCATTTATAGTTCTTATTTTGTCATGTTAGATGCATACAAGAACCGGATTCTTGATGTAAATAAGGTCAATTCCCAGAAGCTGTGGGACAAGCAAGCAGTCAACACAACATATAAGCATGATCCAAAAACCACTAAGAGTAAAAAACTACCAATTCAATTACCATATATCATTAATTAGGACCTAGAATATACTCAGTTGTATAGAGGATCTTTCCAAGGTGATGTGATCCATCTTAGGGTCCATCTCCTTTGTACTATGATCCATGAATTAGAAATTCAAATTCAATGATAGTTATCACTTTACTATGACGACCATACTAAGAAAGACTAATACACACTGATGGGATGAAAATTTAACATGAATTTGGACAAGAATATCATATTTTTTGAGGCCTCTCTACCTCTGTTATCTTTTTGTTGCCTATAATTTATTATCTTCCATTTAATTGTTTTGATGGACCCACTGAAGAAATTTGGGTACTAGTATTTGTGTATGAATACATATGTCTTTTCAGGAGTGATGAGCAGTTTTAGGGTGATACAAACTCTTGGACCAGCCATGCATAGGCCAAGATGGGGGGTATCTGCCAAACATGCCCCACCATCTCGACCCACACCCAATTCAGAGAAGTGGTTTCATACAATAGTGCATAAGTCTAGTAAATCATGGAGAATATATGGGGTTTGTTTAATAATACAATAAACCATTTTCTGAGCTACCAGTAATTCAATTTTACCATTTATGCCTACCCTCCTTAGTTCCATTAATATCATCCTCCCAACAACCTTCCCCTAATCATTCCACCAGATGTTTCCCCTTTTTCGACTTGCATCACTAACCTGATAAGTCGATAATATATCAATTTTAGGAGGATATTTCTGAAGTAGAGGCCTAGAAGGCCTTTATGATTTCATACCACAAGATATTCATGGGACAATATTCACAGATAGTGAAATAAGTTACTTTTTTTGACACATATACCAAACATAAGGCCTTTAATAATATTTGAGGGTTCCTTGATGTTCTAGTTATAAAATAGATTATTCCATCCACATGGAGAATAAAAATATATATACTTGAGACCATTTTTTATAAAAACCCCACTATATATTTGACTACACCTCATTCGAAATAGATCACCATTGATCCCATTGATATATCATGCCAACTAGAGTATATCATAGAGTAGGAGACCATTAGGGAGTTTTCGGATGTTCACCGAGAGTATTAGTATTTCCCCCCACTACCTCATTTTTTTTATATCTTTACTTTATATTATTCTTTTAATGTACATGGAATTATTGTTACTTTTAGTTTTATGGTTTATTTTTATTGTTTTCACTACCAAAATATATGAAAAAAATTCAGAACCACCCTCCTTTATATTCACAAATATTTATTTTTTATTCTTATCACACCTTTATAAGTACTAGTGTTTTATTTTAGATATCACTCACTTTTCATGGAGTTGAATAGATTCAAGGAACCACAATAATTTTTTCCTGCATTCAAAAATTTTATTATGGGAGATTTATTTCTCTCTCTCATTTTTTTCTGAAATCAATGATTTATTTTCCATTGTAATAATATCTTATTGATCACAAAACACAAGGACACTTTTTTATTTTAAGTATTACATGGTGACATTCTTGTGCTTATCTGGTACACCACTTTTTTGATTATCTTTTAATCATTAGAATAAAAAACATTTTACATTAGATAAATAATTTTGTATTAATAATATTTGAATAAACCTGGAAAATAGGATTGAATATTAAAGACAGAATTCATTTAAAATAAATTTCTTTCATACTCTTAGGTATAATTTAGTATTATTGTTGAATTATATTTTGTCTCTTGTTTTAATTTATGAAGTTGTTGTTTTTGACTCTTTACATAGTACACAATCTTGTTATGATTTAATATATTTTTTAATTCATATTCCCAATAGGTTTTTAAGAATTTTTTACATATTATTTCACATTACCTCATTCTTGAGAGAACATGGGACACATATCACTTATATAACTTTATTCTTAGTATAAACAAAACAAGATGACTTAGAACTATATTAAAAAGATTAATGATATATATTTATTTTTATTAAAATAATGTGACCTTGAGACATACTCTAAATTTTATTTTTTGAGAAACCTATAGAGACCATGTAATACCTTATAAGAAGATACATTGCAGGTTGAATAGTACTTAATACCATTATTAAAGAATATAATTGCATGTTTTTTAATTTTAAATCTCTATATAAGGGAGTGTGGTATTTTATTGTATTTTATTGTAATAATTAATTGAATAAGTGTGGTTAAATGGTTTATTTATAGATTGGGAATAATATTTTGAAACTATGATCAAGAAAAAAAATCATTTCTTTGTAATTTAAAGAATGTGAAAAAGGGAAAAAATAGTGACAGATATACATCTCCAATTTGTTAATGCATTAAATCTCTCAAATGTAAATTAATGATATATGAGGAGGAGGAGATAATGATTATACATATTGGAGTAAGTTATTGTCAGAGTTAATTGTATTTTAGATTTATTTTTCATATCATACATTTTTATTTAAGATGTTAAACCATTTTAAAATTTGAGTTAATTTTTCATATTTTAATATACCTACCTTAAGCATCAGAATTAGTGGAGTCAATTGTTTATGAATAAGTGTAATTTTATGTGTATTGAAAGCCTATGGATAGGGTGTAGGCACTTGATATTCTTATCAAATCTATTTATATATATCTTGAGTGATAATTGAAAATATTCCAAAAATGTAAATAAAAAAATAGACATGGATTCCTAAGGAAGGGATGCGAATAAATGATTAATATAAGGGGAAATTGAGTGGAAATAAAATGATAAAACCTGACTAGTTACCTTGGAGGAATGGGTTGGTGATATTTAATGATTTTTCTATTAATAAATAGAGTTATTTATATGTTTTGATTTTATTTTTATCATTCATTTTTTTCCTATCCTATGGAATATTTGTTGAGATTTTAATTTCTTGAGGAGAATCAATTCCTCATGTGTGGGGGAATTTGATACAAATTTCTGAAGCATATATTTTTTTCTATCTCTATAAATCATAAGATCAATTATGTATAATGTTGTTTTTTAATGATTTTTTAATGTTTTGATTTTATGTGGAGTTATTTAGACCTTGGGAGAAAATTGAAGCAAAAATAGGTGACTTGTACTGGGAAGCCTATGATCAGGATATGAGTAGTTATAAATTGAATAAAAACTAAGGGGGCTAGGATTTTAGGGAACACACTCATGATTTTTCACCATAAAAGAATCCATATAAAGGACCTAGATGAAAGTTGATGTATATTTTCTCCATGACACATTGTTCAGGACACATCTATAAAATGTGTTGAAAAAATGTCCAAGTCCCATGACTTTTGTAAGGGTGAAGCACAATTAATAATGAGTTATCTTGAAATTGGATGAGTGATTCACTTTGAAACACTATATTCGTGGTTCCACCAAAGAGTTCATCTGAAAAATAAATCCAGCCCTAAAGGAAACACCAGTAGAAGATCTATTCGGGAGCTCACCTGTAGGCACTAGAGAGGGTTGGGTTAATGTAATATGAATAGTTTGTAGAGATAATGTGGGTTAATAATAAAGTTAAGGATAACAGAATTAATGCATGGTGGCATGGTGAATATACTTCATAGGTAGGTTCCTTATGGATTTTTTTTCCAGATAGTATATTCAAATTCCAGATATACAAGGTAAAGAATAATAGAGTTTCTTTTTGATGTGGGATAAATGATGGTTCATGTCACCTCACAAGAAAATTTACCACACTGTTATTTGGGTAATAAGGCATGGTAATCTATGTTTTGTTGTTTATGACATCATAAAATGGATCACACTACGATGTAAAATTCTTAAGGATTCTTTTTAGAGATCACAAATATAGGTTCATGCCCCAATATATTCCGTCATTCCTCAATATATTTTAGGGAGTCTCAAAGGGGGAAATATTATATGATTCCATAGAGATATCTTACCATAATCTATATGGAGGGGGGATTCATGTTCAAACTAAAGGAATAGTTTTCTACACCATGAAGCCTTTGGATAGCCGATGAATAATTAATATACAAAATTAAATAATAAGGATCCTAACTCATCATGTTGTGACATATTATTTTTCACTATGGTGATTGTTTATTATAAGTAAAAAACTATACAGTGAATTTGGGTCATTCAAAATTTTAGTAGGATTTTTTTTGGGTTTTAATTCTTTTATTCATATTTGGCATTCTCTTTCACTCCATTTATTTGTTTTATATTTTATGTTCTTAATTCAAGTATTCATTTTTTTGATTCTTCATTTATTCACTTGTTGGTTTTAATTATACTTTCATCCACCCATCACTTTTGTTGAATTGGACTATTATGATATTATTTCAAAAAACATTCATAGATAGTATCTTAATGTGTGACAGATCAAGAATAAAAGTGTAAGTACTTAAATAATTTTATATTGCAATCATTTTATAGTTATTTTTTTGATTAGGAATTTATTTTGGTACATAATTTAAAGAATAACTCCTAATATTAATCGAAACGAGGGGAGTGTAAGGGGAGAAAATTCAAACAAGTTAAGTAAAACTAGTTATAATAAATAGGTCACATTATTATTTTACTTTAAGAGTCATGTTTAATGAATCTATGAGTGAGAAGTTATCCCAAACAAGAGATTTTTATTTTATTGGGATGGTGTTACGAACCAAACCTGATCGACCCTGAACTGGTCACCTGATCTAACCCATGATATAGACTGAGAGGCATTCTCGATCCTCCTAATCTGGTGACAAGTGTTCGACATCAACAGAATACCAATGGGAATGATTTATCCCCATAAACAAATAAACAAAAGAATATGAATAAGGAATAGAATAAACCAAACTAAATATGGTTTTTAAACTCCACGTCATTTACATTAAAATGAATTATAAAACAAACAATACTAGAAAAACCAAATAGAACTGGAAACCCAAGACATCTCCTTGTGACCGTAAGGGTCACCCTCCAATCCACAACCAACCATCACCCATGTCTATCAAACCAAATACAAAGCCTACAACATATACTAAAAATAATAAAAGACTCTAGGAGTGAGTATTAAAAATCAGTAGGTAGGACTGAATAATTCTATTCAAAATGCACATCCTTTAAATTTAAAAAAAATTATTAACTGGTTTGATTTTTTTATAAATAAAGGTTTTCCCCATAGATTAAATTTTAATTTAATCAAATAAAAAACACAATAAATTACCCTCATTCTTTAAAATAAGGTTAAAGGGGAGAATTGGGTGAAGAAAACCAAATAGTAAGTGTTTGTTTTTTTTCAAAAATTAAAGAAAATGGAAATTATTTTTCATTGAAATCAATTTTCATGAAAACTTTTAAAAAATCCACACATTAACCATTTTCAATAAAACACCAAAATGAAGTACCAAAAATATAATTCTACATAATAAGATCAATGAAATTTAGAATAATAGTATCAGAGAAACAGAAGAATATATAGGAACTCAGAGGAGAACTAGAAAATACTAATACATGATACCCCATCCCCGGTAGCATGCCACACATGATGAAATACAAATGACAAAATGCCTGATCACCCTAACTAAGGATAGACCGAGGGGCCCAATCCTATAGAAACAAACCCAAATATACTGCTAATATGGACCACTTGTCTATGCCTGAATGACCAGTGCATAAAATGTTCTCAAAATTCATCTTTTCTATGCTAGGTTCCCATTATATGTTCTCAAAGGGGTGTTCCACACATTCCAAACAATAGTATATATATATATATACATAAAATCACACACATAACACAAATTGTCACCACCCCAACCACCTCAAAGATTAGTCCTTTCCTTAAAACAATAATTACATAAGAGATGTCCCATACAGAGGGAACTCCCATACCCCGATCGACCAACAAGGTAGGACTCACTCTCAAAGGGGTTTTCCAAGTAAAACCATTTTAATAAAAATTCCAAATGGGCCCCAAGTCACTTTCACATATCAGACCCTTTATAAAAAACCACACACAAACCATTTTCAAAATCAAGAAAAACTTAGAAAAACATTATAAGAAACACCAACCACAATTTGAATATCACACTATTATTTTAAAAAAAACTATGGCCTTTAAAGATGAACAACTAGTTGGAAAATCCAAACGGGTAATTTTACAAGCTTTTGGTGTGGAAAACCCACTAAATCCATATCACACATACAAATAGATTACAAAAAATCTTTTATTTCACATGGAACAATCATTAAAATAAAAAAAATCACTATTTATTAATTAATAGAGGTATGAAAATCAAGAAACCAATGAAACATTAACTTTAAATAAGAGGTGCAAAGTGATTCCACCTTGAACGTCAGAAAATTTCTGGAATCCAGTGTGGAAAATCAATCACACCTAAACCGAACCTAAGAGAGACATGATCCTACCTAAGACATTGAGAACAAACCCAAACATTTGGGATTAAACCCTAAAATTCAGAACCGTAGCCGAGGGAGAGAGGGAACCCCATGAAATCAGAGGAAACCCATAGAAAGAATGGATAAACCAAGGGAGAGAGGACATACATGATAATACAGATGAAAAATTGAACAAAAAAAGTGAAAAATTAGAGGCCTAGAGGAGACAAGGGTAGGGTAGTAGGTTCCTAGGGTTGAAAATCCAAATGGGGTGGTAAGTGTGTGTTTGGGTATAAAAATCTAGGAGAGATAAAAGTTTTAAAAAAACTGTGCATGCTGTACGGTTAGTCTGCACAGTTAGTCAAACCATGTAGATACCATGAGACCTCTACTACTGAGAAAAATATTGATCACACTGCCTACTAGCATGGTTTGACTAACTATACGGTATCAGTGTGGTCGCTACTATCTCACCCCGGAGCTTCTGCATGGTTACTTGAAATTGGGAATATGGTTACTGATAACTATACGCTAACCATGTTCCAGGGCCCGGCCACCCCAAAACACCTATTTTCACCTAAACTCATGGGGGAAACCAATGAATAAGGCTAGGCCAAGAATTGAAGGAATAAATACACCAAAAACTCATACCTATCACAAAAAAATCATGAGGAAATAATCAAAAACATAACCTGAACAGGGACCAAAGATAAATTCCAAAACCCGAGTGTGACAATTATCCCCAACATAATGCTTTCTGACCTCGAAAATCCAACCCAATTCTTATACTGAAACAAAAAAACCACAAATTATTTAAAAATAAAGGATATTCTCAATGAACGAAAACCAAAGGGATTACAAAAAAACTACCAACAAGGAAGAGCTAACAAAAGAAATCAGGAGATCGAATGGACTCTCCACAAAGTACCACCCGCCCCAGAAGCTAAACACATCTAGATAACCGATCCAAAAAGGGGATAGTACTTTCACAACACCTGATCCATCCCCGAAACATAACACCTCAAGAATCGCCGAGTTGAACATATACCATTATCCCTAAATAAAAAAATAATTCAAAACTCCATCTCAAGAGTACCTCTATAACCTTACTTAAATGAACCATTGTAATATTCTCACTCCAACATTCACCCAATGGAAGAATGTAGAGTTAGGTGGATCCATATGAGACCATCGATTTCCAAACTAATACCATTATCAGAACCAAGATACTAACATGGGGAGGCCCGAACAGACTCCCCGAAATTAGAAATGAACCACCACATGAGATGAAAAGGAAGAGTAAACTATGATAATTAAATCTGGAGTCCCAAGAGGACTACCCACCATAAGAGACATTGAGATTAAATGGACTTTAGAACCTTCCCATAAGAACAAAAAATCCCCACCATAGGGGGAGGGGAGGGATAGACTGAACTAATGGACCAAGAAAACAACAACTGACATCACACCCACACTTCATATCAAGGGATAACTGCAACTGAGCCACACTCGATTCAACTAGATGGGCTACACATGGGCCATAAAAAGGAAAACTTACACTTAGTGGGATACAACCAATGAGATTTTAAGAAGGCTAAATTACTACACCTCTCCATAACTGAGGGAAACTTTAAACACCCAAATGTGTCACAATGTGGAAACAAGGTTCCCACACCATTTTCCACAGAACAGAACCATTAAAAACCAGAATTGTTACACAAGAGGCTTGAGCTGCCTCCATCATTTTCAATAAGGATAGATATTACACCATGGAATTTCATACCACTGGGGTTCTCCTTACTATGTGCCAGCTTCACTTTGGGATCTATGGTTGGAGCTCCAATGGTTAAAGCATCTCTTGCCTCACAGTTATGCTTTAGAAACCCCTAAATGAAACTTCTCTTTATAGCGCCACAGGTAACCATACAACAATACAGGACAAACCAACAGACACCAACACACCCCAAGACTCACTCTACCTTAAAATGGAACTTTACGATGACCCAGACTTAGAAAATGCACATGAATCATCATTTTTCACCTTGAACAGGGAACAATGATAGAAAGGATACAAGGAGAAATGCTTCCATCCAAAACCAATAAGTGTGGATTTTCTAAATGAAGGACACACTATTGTCAAAAAAGAAGTCCCAAAATGGATAGACAACATCCACAATTTCATTTTAAATAGAATTCAACACTTCAAAATTCCATTTAACATGACCCCTTCCATTGAGGGAAATATTATAGGGAGAGGGATCTTAACCTAGATCCTAACCAAGACACGATTCCCAAAAATGGCTCTAACAACCCCTTATAACCAACCTCACCAACATGGTGACCCAGAATGACCCTAGCTAGGAGAAAATGATGAAGGATCCAAATATCCTTTCCAGGATAGTGACTATCACTCAAAGATTCAGTCCATGTGTCCCCACTTCTTAACTGGAACATTCCCTACACTGCTTCAAGATGGAACCTTAAGACAGAATCATGTAAAACTATATCTTCAAAGACTCAAGCCAATCCAGAAAATAAATCTTCCTTCTAAATCTCTCATATCCTCCCTCCCTCTGCAAGAATATCTTCTCAACCAAAAAAAGGAAATATGTATATTCAAGTTATTAATTCCAATATCGAAATCCAATAATTGATCAACTGGAGGGTCTACTACTATGTAGGTCACCCATGACCACATTCCGATCATACACTGTCTCTTCATGGGGGCGCACTCTAGTTGTAACAACCTAATGTTTTATCAATGAAATTAACTACTTATAATTATATATTATTGTATAATCATATCATATTACTTATATAACATAATAAAAACCTTAAAATTGGAGTATGAGTGAAATAAAAGTTATCTCATGAAGTTAAGGAACATATACTGATGAAATATTAACATGACCTTTGGAATAGTAATGAGACCATTATGAAAATTAAGCCAACCAATATTATAGTAACCTCATCAATGGAATATTATATAAAATTTATACATCTTATAAGTGACAATAAGGTATAAATATATCTTCGTATAAGTAAGTAAATATTTTTAACATTATTAATTAAGTGTTGGTATTTTTGTAAGTCATGTATATTTAATTAGAATTTTATGATTAATTTAATAATTTAAAAGAATATTTATTTTCAGAGAATTTATTCATGAATAAGTATTTTGATAAATTATGATTATAAGATAATTTTAACAGAACTTAATTAATTTTTCAAATTGTTAGAAAAGCAGTTTTAATTTTAAAATTTGTATTTTTCAAGTAAATTATGATTTTAATTAAACATTAAAATTTTCATTTTTGGAAAATTATTTTCATAAATGGGTTCATTTATTTAATTCTACAAATCAAAAAATGTTTGGGGTGAATTTTTGGGATTTTTCTGAAATGCTTGAATTTTTAGTGAATAGTAAAATACCATAATTTACAGAATAATCTAAATGCCTAACTTATTGAGTCATGGATGATGTTATGTTGAGGTGATCACCTTGGGTTAAAACTAAAATGCACATAATATTGTTTTTGGTCACAAGAATCCATACTATTTCTTGTCTTTATAAAAATAATAAAATAATGAATAAAATAATGAGAAAACCCTCCTCTCCTCCAACTATAAACACCACCCCTCTTTACCTCCTCTCCTTACACCTCTCAAGCCTTGTTACCAGTCCAAATTGTGCTAAAATATCTCCATAATCCCATGTTTCATGTATATTAGCCCTTTTTCTCTTTGAAAGACCAAAACCTATCCCCTAAAGAGGTTCTCATGGAAGTTATATTCAAGAGGTAAATTCTTGTTTTCATTTATTTTGATTTTCTTTCAAGGTCCTTTTTTTCATCTTTCCTCAGATCATTTCATCCAAATGTTATGATTGATCCAATAAATTACATGTATTAGATTTTTTTTATGATAATTGAATAACTCATCATCATCTCTCCTTCCCGCCGCATTTTATACTAGAAATGAAAACACTATCCGAGATGTGTTAATTTATCACATTCAAGGATGATGGGTTTTCAATTTCTATTACCGCTTTCTATTATGGTCATGAAAACATTTTTATGGTTGAACCAGAATCTAATATATATATTTTGTCTAATTTAAGGTTTTATAATATTTTTTTGACATGATATGAATTTATAAAGCAAAATGTGTTCGATATGAACAAAAACCTCCAATTAACCAAAACAGTTATCATTAATGTTTTATATAATGATTCATTTTCAATCCAAAAAACCAAATTAATTTTATAACTATGTAATCTTATAGATGTTCACTCATAAAGTAAAACTTAAATTATGGACAAAAATTATCATATTACATGTTTATCCTTACATGTTTATAAGTAAACCAATCATGAAAACCAACGAAACAAATGCTCCCAGACAATGAAATTGAACCTCTTAACCCATCAAAAAGGTCATGGATAAACATAATAAGGATATAATAAATAAATTAAATGAATAATAGGTTTAGAAAATATTAATTAATGAATTTAATTTGTTTATTCAGGTCAATAAGATCAAGTTAAGAACACCTTCAGACTTAAGGTTAGGGATTCTACCCAAACCTCCATCATTCCTTCTGGTTTCTTTATCATTATTTTTACCCAAATGATGTTATCTATTAATTTTATGTACATATTATATATTATATTTACATTATCCAAACTCATGTATCAAGGTACATTCATTATTATTTTTCTGGGATATAATGTTTTTAAGTGGTTCCCTCCTCAATACTTCCCGATAAGAAAACCTATTTAAGGGATCTTCCTGAATTCTTACCCAATTTTAATTACACTCTATAATATGTTTTAATCCCACATTATTTTAATAAAATTAATATTTTTATTACAAAAATATTCTTGGTTCAATTATGGTTTTATATAAAATATTATTCCCTTATTTTTTTAAGTGATCTCTGATATTTTTCCTAAACCACACTAAAATGTTTTAATTATAAAGTTTGTTAAATTATATTTTTTATGTTATCACTTAAAAATGACATCAATTATCATGATATATTATTATTATAACTTATTAATTTCCATTCATGATCTAATTACCTTCATTCATGGACACTTTTATGATACACCCATTCGTTATGATTTATGACATAAAAAGATACCCTATTCTTTCCACAGGTAACCCTAATGTTTATGTATGACTAATTATGTTTGATTATTTATGAAGATAGTATATTTAGGAACATGTTATGATGGGTTCACCCAGATAGATATCCAATTCAGTTAGTAAATCTGAGTCTGATGAGACGTTATGTGCAACAGTCTTGACGGTTAGCCTTGACTCGTGCTACCACGTGCAATAGTCTTGGTGGTTAACCTTGAATTTTGATCCTATTTTTCCAATGATCCTAAAATAATTCTATATTAATGTTTTATATTTCTTCCTCATTACTATAAATCCATATTTATATGATCCCTTATTTATATATAATGATTCCATATGTTCCATTCCATTTTATGTCATTATGTCATGCCTTCTAACCCATGTGCTAATGCTTTATTCTAATATTTATTCCCTTTCTAGGATTTTTAGCTAATACCTTTATTCATTTTATCCCTAGGTTATCCTAGGAAGATTTATGAGTACAATGGAAATTAATATCTGTTTATAAATATTTAATAAATAAATGTTTTATTTAATCAATTGTTTTCAGTTTTATGTACATAGTCTTCCAATACACTAGTCTTTACGATCCTTGGATTGTAATATGGTGATTAAATATGCCAAAAATCATTTAATGATACGTTTAAAAGGTTGGGTCACTATACAATCCATCTAGGAGAAATAAAGGACCCAAAAAAATTGGTCCATCGACCAAAACATTCCGCAAACAAACACCAAAATAAAAAGGAAACCACCAAAATGGTTTCCCGAAACACTTTTAAGAAAAAACACCAAAACAAATACAAACTAGAAGCAATAATATAACTGAATGAATCTATAGTCTCAAATTACTCACTAGAAAAATTCTCAAAATACAAGAATACACATGACACAACTTCTTTATAATAAGTCAACTTTAAAACTAAAATAATATTTGTGGGTTACACACTCACCGATGACATCCAATGGAGTATCACACATTCATATCCTTATGACATAATGGTCACCCATTCACTTTCTCACACATTCCCTTGCATGTGGTCACCCTCAGAAACACCAAAGGTAAAAAAAAACTTTTCCACCTTTAAAAACAAACCATTCAACCCACATCCCTATTTCAGAACTCACCAAGCCTCTTTTCAAAAATCGCTAACAAAAAAATTGAAAAATCATAAAACCATCACATAAAAATAATTCCAACCATTCAATTTAAAACCCATTATAATAACTTCCACATCCCTTATAAAACATTTTAATCAATTTCAAGATTTATAAAACTTTAAAAAAATTCACTAACTGCACAACCTAATCCATTTCCGGACTCCAACCTTTATTTTCAAAGTATCCGATACCAATTAAAACCATTTAAAAATACCAAATTTCTTGATTTCAAACTTTTTTTAGTAGTTTGACCCATCACATTAATCCATTTCAGTCTGACTATAGAAATTCATTTCACAAAAAACCCTATATTCCACACCTTCCTTAAAACAAGTAATAAAAATCCATTTCCCACATACCAAAACAAAGCAATTACCATTTTAAATTTATGTTTTTCAAATTCCAAAATAGAAATTTTCTAAACAATTTCTATATTTATGGAAAATACAGACGATTCATAAAAGGGAAACTATCATCGATGGGTGACTTGGCCATATGGTTGGTGGCCATATGGCAATCACACCATCATCATGAGGAGCATTATAGGGTAATTCCCCATACCCAAACGGCATCGGACTCCCTGTGAGCTCCCGTAGGACACTTTCCTAACTCTAGTTTCATTTCCAAATAACACATAATCCACAAAAACCAAAAGACACCAACATACCCGAACACCCCATGGTATCCTGAGGTTCTTATGGGAGAGGGTTCATGATGTCCTTCAAATTCCTATACCCAGAGCCCGAAAATCATACTCCTTCTTCCATGAAATCCCCATATAATGTTGGGTGATCCAAAATAAAGGTCCTTAGAAGATCCAACCTGCTCTGATACCATTTTTTCACAAACTAACCCGAGTCGACCCTTAACTGGTCACCTGAGACAACCCATGAGAAGTCCTTAAAAGTGTTCCCAATCCTCCCGGGAGGGTGAAAAGATCCAGGGAATCAATAGAGTACCAATAATAATTATTTCTCCTAATTAAAAAAAACAAAAGAAATTGAATAAGAAAAATAACTAACCAAACTAAATATGGATTTAAAGCACCACATCTTTTACATTACAATGAATAATACAAAAAACTATACTAGAAAAACCAAGAGAAACATGACACCCAAGACATATCCATGATACCCTGAGGGTCACCCTACAATCCATAATGAACCATCACCCAAGGCAATCGAACTGATGCTGAATCCTGCAATAATGACTAAAAATAAAAAAAATACTATAGGTGTGAATATTAAAACTCAATAGGTTGACCCAGATAATTATATTCCCAATGTACAGACTTTAAATAAAGATACATTGATTAATAGGTTTGAAATATAATTTATAAAGATATTTTTCTTCACACACTTTACATTTTAAGGTAAACAAATCACAGTCACAATCAACTCCCCTCATGCATTAAAACAAGGTTCAAGGGGATAAGGGGGACAAGAGAACCAAGTAAGAGGTATTTATTTTTCATAAAAGTGAAAAAGTGAAATTATTTTTCATTCAAAACACTTTTCATGAAAAACTTTTAAATAAGCTACTCATTCACCATTTTCCAAAAAACACCAAAACTAAGCACCATAAATATAATTCTACATAATAAGAGAAATAGAACTAACCATACTAGTATTGGAGGAAAAAGGTAATACATAGGAACTCATACGAGAACTAAAAAATACTAATACATGATAACCCATCCCTGGTAGCATGCCACACAAGGTGAAATCAAGGATCCCAAATGCCCAACAACCCTAACATTGGACAACCCGAGGGGGAAAATCCCATAGAAATAAACCCAAATATCTACCTACTATGGGTCACCGGTTAGTGTGTGAACAACTAGTGTAGAAAAAATTCCCAAGATTATTCTTTAATATGCTAGGTTCTAATTCTATGTTCACAAATGGGTGTTCCAAAAATTCCAAAAAGTATGACACACACAAATATATATATATTCCACCACACACATCACACAGACCGACACCAGCCCATCCACCTCAATAATTAGTGCTTACCATAAAAAAATTATTACTTAAGATAGATACCATAATGAGGAAACTTCTATCCCATAATCAACCAACAAGGAAAGAGTCACTCCAAAAGGGGTTTTCCAAATGAAACCATTTTAATAAAAATCCCAAACATGCCCCAAGTCACTACCACATATCAAACCATTTATAAAAAACCACAAAAAAACCATTTTCAAAATCAATCCAACTTAGAAAACCATTTTTGTAAACACTAACCACCATTTGAATATCAAACTATCATTTGAAAAACCAAACTAGGCCCTTTAAAAATCACAAACTATTTAGAAGAGACAACTAGGAAATTAACAAGAATTTTTTGTAAAAAAATTACCAAATCCATACCACATATACAAGGAGATTATGAAAAACCTTTTATTTCACATAGAACAATAACTAAAATCATGAAAATCACTATTTATTAATTAATGGAGGTCATAAAATCAATCAAGCATTGAAATCATAACATAAAAGAAGAAGTGCAATGGGATCCTACCTCAAACATCATAGAACATCCAGAATCCAGTTTAAAAACCCAATCACACCTAAAACTCACCCAAGGGTTACAAGATCTGGCCTAGAACATTGAGATCGAACAAAAAAATTTAGGATTCAAACCAAAAAATTTAAATTCTAGCCAAGGGAGAGAGGGAACACCAAGAAACTTGAATAAAACCCTAGAAAGAATGGAGAAACCAAGGGGAGAAGACTTACATGATGATCCGTAGGATAAATTTCACAACATATTCCAAATAATGGAGTTTTGGAGGAGCCAAGGGAAGGGGAGGAGGAACCTAGGGTGTAATAACCTTAATGGGGTAGGTAAGGGTGTGTTTGGGAATAAAAATAGGGGAGAGATAAAAGTTTTAATAAAAACTATACCGGACATACTGTTAGTCCGCACTGTCTATCAAACTATGCATATAACATGCAACCGCTACCACCAAGAAACAGACACACCTCAAGACCAACCTAAATGGTGTAACTAACCATGTGGTAGCCATGCGGTAGCTGTTGTCTCATCCTGGGTGTTTTGCATGGTTACCAGGGCCGGGGCACACAGTTACAGCTAACCGTGCGCCTCGGCCAGACCACCCAGAAAATAATAATTTTCGGCAAAAATCAATGGTGAAACCAAAGAAAAATTCAAGTATAATAATGGAAGGAATACATAATTTAAAAAACAAACCTGTCACATCAGGTTTTTGAGGAAATATCACAAAATCTGACCCAAACCAGGACCAAAGATGAATTCCAAAACCCAGGTGCGACAACTGGGAAAACTAATTTGGGCATAAGAGGTTAATGATAATTTGAGGTACATAGTGGAAAAAATTTATTTAATATATGAGTGAGAGGAATAATACCATTTTATGAAAATACATTGAATTTTATCCTAAGACTTGGCTTAATAAATGAATTTTCATCGATAGAGTTCAGTTTATTTGTATTAAAGATTGATCTAAAAAAATAAAGACTGAGCCAAAATATGAACTAACCATATTTAATAGCTCACGATTTAGCCTCTTTTCGGTAAAATATAATACTTAAATTATCTACAATTTTTTATTTAGTAGAGGATGGATAAATATTATAAATTTATAAACTTTCAACTAGCCATGTTAAATTAAACATTCTTTGAGGTCGGTTAGATTTACAGATGAATTTTAAATAAAAATAAAAATGAATTAATTATTAACAGTTTATTACCTTTATTTTTTAATGGATTATAAAAATTTAAAATATTTTTAATTAATTTAGTATCTAATAAATTTAAATTTATATATGATTTTTAAAATTTAAAATATTGATTTCAATGTTTTATGGTAGATAATTGGATATTTTTAAAAGTAAAAAAATTTGTTTAGAGAAAAATATTTAAAAAATAGATGGGATATAAATATATTTAGTTTTTAAAAAATTATACAGGTTATGGCTTGGGTCCCCAAGAGGTTGATAACTATCATTAATAGAGCATAAACAAAGGATGAGAGAAAATTTCATTTGAAACTTGTATTAAAATGAAACCAATCTACCATTGTAAAAAACATATATTTGACATGTACAAAGTAAATAGAAAATGAATGCATCCCTGGTACGAATTAAATATGAAATCAATAGAGTAAATATCCAAATACATAGTTAAAAATTGGTCCTTAATGAAACAAACAAAATAGTTTCTGGACAACAACGATGACTCACAACAACTGAGTATCTCAAATAACCACCCATGTGTCACCCTTGGAGACTACCAATGCTATAATGAAATGAACCAGACCACCATTGATATGGTAGATGAACCAACCCACCAATAGTTTAGAATGGCATTATCAATCTCAATGTGCTATAAAATAGTGGCTGAGAATCACAAAACAGACATTGGGAATGATTTATCACACATAGGATCAAATCTAGAAACACATAATCCACCCAATAGTCCAACATGATTTATCCATAAATTTCATAGACATGTATATAAATAATCCTCCCCAAATAACTAAACATTAACTAAATAGTGTGTTAAAATTATAAAAGAATAAATTTATTTTCATATAAACTAAACTATACAAAGATCAACATTACATAAATAAATAAAGTGATCAATTTTTAGGATATCATAGTTCATACAAAAACCCACCAAAATTAAAAGGAAACTGTACCCCAACCAACCATCTTCATGTAACCACATGGTCACTCTCTATGTCCCAAGAGCACCACTATAATACACCCCAAACCCTATATTGGTTTGAAAAGAGGCAAGGCGCTGTAAACGAAACCATAAGATTTACATACAATTAATGGTGTATATAGGGTGTGAGTGAAACCATGCTCAGTCGAATTTCATCAAAGATTTTGTGAAATTTATTTAAAAAGATATTTAATTTATGATAGTTTTCAATACAATTAGAAAATAGTTTTCTATAAATAAGATTTCCAAAAAAATAATGATTTATTAGCTTTCTATAAATCATCCAACCCTTTTTGGGAAATCAAACTCCTTGAAAATAGTACATCAAAACCTTTTCTTTCATTTAGAAACAACCAATAAAAATACACTCTTAAATCCATTTTAGAAATAAATTTTCCAAAAACACTTTGAAATCCATTTAATTTAGGTAAATAAAAAATAAAATAAAAAACTAATTAAAAAATCCCTATGAATACGATTATATAAAATAATGAAACCAATAACTGAAGAAAATAATTATTAAAAAAATTATCAATCAAACTAGGTGATACATGGTAGATGAATTTCTTATCTAACATGAACTAGTATCATTGAAAATATGTTAGGATCTATTTGAAATGATACCAGACTTGGTCTCCATATAAATAATATATATTTCCCCCCTAATGAAACAAGAATAATCAAAATTTAGTGTGCTCTCGAGGGTCACCAAGAAAGAAATATTCCTCTCTAATGATGGAAATTTCTAAGGTAACTAGCTGATGAGTGAACAATATGCTAGTATAATATGTGTCCAATCCTTTTACATAGCTACCTAATCTCCCGTGATAAAACTTATTGGATGTGAGTAACAAATTCCATGAAATGAGAACATAAATTCATACTTAAGAAATAACCATATTCTCATTGTTCCAATTACACCCTTACATGAAATATTCCGTTTTCACCTCAACCATATCAATTGAAAAATAAGGTGTTAGGTTATAATGCTGTTTTTAGTTTTGAAGGAATAATAAAGTTTATAGTTTAAATATATCTTACAAACACTAACTAATTTGTTTTCCGAATAGTGGCTTGTGAGAAGTTGATCCCATAGGGAAGAAGAAATCCTAAATATGGTCTTTAAAATAATTATTGGATGTTTATAATATTTTTTACTAAATTATGTATGGAACTATACTAATTGATCATTACTAAAATTTAACTAAACCTAATGTAAAATTTAAAAAAACAAAAACTAGGTAATAGAAGATTAATAAAGGGGAACTAATGTCAATGGATGATTTTGGTGAATTTAAAATCATTCAAGTTTACTTATGAATTAAATATAATTAAAATTCATGAGACTGCATAAATTAACTAGTCCTACCAATCATGATAGAACAGACTACCCTGGTCAGATGACCCCTCTCTCAAGGTGATCTTGAAAACCTAAGTGAAATAACTCCAATATCTATGTGAGAGGTAAAGTTAAGTTGAATGTCACTACCTCACTAACCTATACCACACTGGGTTTCATTCCCTAATCTTTATAACTAATTCAAGGAAATTAGAGGATATAGTAATTATTAAATATAAATTTTATATAATTAATTTAGAATAATTTATAAGTTACACAGAATAAAAACATGAAATATGAATCCACATAAATCAGAACCACCACCTTCTATGAGTTTTTCCTACCATGGGGAATGGTTCATAATCTATATATTAACTTTAATTCATGAAAGAGAGAGTTGAAAATTTAACTAAGAAGAAATTTATTTTTCAAGGATAAAAAACTTAATTGAATTTATAGTGAGAATCTTCATATGAATTGAAGACTTGCATTGTAAAAAAGGAAACAGAAAACAAAACATAATTATAGAGCTCCAATAGTGAAGGAATATAAACATTCTTACTTAGATCCTTGAGTGGTCAATCTTATTACTCTCCAAACTTAATGAACACCTTCATTTGGTGATTTGTTTTTTATTTTATTGACCCTCCATATCTAGGGGTAATTTTATACAATAAATTTTCTACAAATTTAAGCCTCTATATCTTGGGGAAATTTTATACCCGTTATTTTATTTCAAATTCAATCCTAGTGTCAAATCCCAAAAACCATTGAATACTTCTAAAAATAGAAGTTTTAAATCAAATTATTTACTCACTTATACAATATTACAATGTAGAAACCACATCCAAAGTGAAATGATGTAATACCAAACCTTGTATTATTATTTTTATGTATTCCAAGATATATGGTGTTGAACAAGTCAGGAAAAGATAAAAATAAAATATTTTTAATCATTAAAAAAACTCACATGCCATCCCCTTCCTTTCCATAAATCCCATCTTTTTGAACTCCTTCAATTTTCTCAATCGAATTGGTCTACGGTTTGGAAAGATCACTGTGTAAAAAAAATCTTTTATAACCCTTGAGAAATTAATCCCAAGACAATTTTATAAACCTCCATGATAAAAGGGAAAGACCATGACATAGTATCTTCTATTCCATTCAAAACCAGGCTCCTTCCATGAAACATGTTCTTTTTGGTTCAATTAAAATTTCCATGGAATAGGGAATCTCAAACCATCAGAAACCCATCCCAATGAATCATCGCTCATACAAAGAATCATGAAAACTATATATTATATCCATAGTTCTTGAAATATTTATTCTCCATTTATTTTCTTATTACCTTTTATGCAAGTGTAAACCTTACACCAAAGCTCCTCACTCCATGAAAAACCTTATGATATAATCTATATAACAATGATGCATCAGCTACAAATTGTGGCCTATTTTAAGGACATCCATAGATCTCTAGTGGCATAGCTTGGTGGATATGGGTAGATTAAGGTTCATCCTCAATGGTAATATCAGATGCATGACATAGGAATTCTACGATAGTGAAATTAGTTACAAGACTTGATTATTATTTTTATGAGGTGGGTTACACATGTGGTCACACAAAAAGATGATGATTTTGTAAGTGACGAATAGTTCCCCATATCAAACTCAACTAAAATCATATTATCACATGATATACCTTTATATAATAATTATTTATATGGTTCTTTCAACTCATAATAAGATATAGATGGATTTAGAGGGCCAGAGGACCTAACTGATATCACCCCACGCTGGTAAATCTATGCTCCCCCATCATATAGAGTTTAATATCATGTGTCAGTATACTTGTTTGAACTATACTCATCATGAATACACCTTCCCCCATGAAAACCAATATAGGGGCCTCCCACACCTACCTAAATATCCCTTAGGTCTTGGATGACTGGCCCTTGGGCTGGCTATGTGGATGACCCCTTGATTGACGGATGGTCAAATGCTAGCCATTTTTTCCATCATTTTCTTCTATAGTGTTTTCCAAAATTGAAATACACTACTTTTTTTTTATTTTTTCACCATATTATTTTTTTCACCTAAAAACCACAAAACATCATAAAATAATAATAAAATTATTTTCATTAAATATATAATTTTAATAATTAAAATTAGACACGAATAAAAATTAAATTAATATAATTAACAAGGAATAAATACATATAAACTATACTCACAAAACACCCCCACACTTAAATAATTTCTAATCCCTAAAAAATAAATCAACATTTTACTCAAAATGGTCCAAACATTGGTAGGATATATTTTAAAATGATCACTCTCATAAAACAAAGTCACAACTGAATATGTTTTAAAAGAAAAAAACTTGAACAAAATAGGGTTCCAAAATCATTATTTATTAATAATTTCAAATTCAAAATATCTTTCCTATTTCAGTCACATCATTCAACATCTTACTAATGATCATTCCAATAATGATTTACCACACCATATTATATTTCACTCATCACTCAAGAAAATTAGAAATGGATTTATTCCCAATATCATATTTTTATCCTCTAACCATAAACCTACACGTTATCTCAATATACATTTAGAATCTAGACCACATAAATCATGTGGGATATTGATTTTGATTATAATGTTTCTAATGCTCAAGGTGGCTATGTAAATAAGTAAAAAATTATATTTGGATAATGAAAATTAGGGATAAATTATAAGTGTACAATTCATGATATTAAGCTAAAACTCAATGGAATACGATCCTCCTTTAGCTCATTTAAAAAGAAAAAATTCCACTAACTGAACTCAATGTAAGGATCATGAAACCTTTAAAACATCGAGTAATCCTATATTGATCTTTATTTTCAATATCATTATTCATTTTTAGTTTTTGAAAGTTATTCTTGAGAAAAGTAACAAATCCAACACTTAACCCCAAACTATCAAGATCATTGGCCAGGAATAGTGATTTAATACCATCAAAGACAGAACCTAATTACTATATATATATATATATATATTAATTTCATTTTCAATATATAGGGGATGTGATAAATGAATATGATAATCATAAGGAACCTTTTTTCTATAAATCAATAAAAACCATATTTTCTATTTTTGAACTACAATTTCATTGACTCTATAAAAATACCCAACCCCCCTTTCAGGATAAAAAAATAATGATGCCTTTATACTCAAGTATATATGATTGGAAAGACAAATTGTCATATAATTAAACCAAAAATCATGTAATTTTATTGTTTCTATGAGTTTTAGAACGAATTAAATGTGGGGTAGGTATCGGGGTCAAATGGGCTCAAAATTAAACAATCAATGGCCTCAGTCATATTTACAAATTTGAAATTCATCACTTTTCAATAAGAAACACTAGAATTTCATAGTAGTGGAATACATGCTATGTTATCTCTGGAGAAGGGAATAGGAAATAGATTTTAGGAAAATGAACAGAACCTTCTTGAGAATGTGAATTAAAAATTTCAAACAATCATTTCATACCATGAATATGAATAATTAATATAAAAATTTAAATATAATAGTAATTAAATTCAACAAATAAAATCATATAAAAAATCATTTTTCAACAAGTATAAATTGTATTAAAATTGTGACTTTTATAAATGTACAGTAATATCTTTTTTAATTATGGGAATTTAAATTTTAAAATTTTATAACATACAAAAAAATAAATCCAAAGTGATGATTTCTCCTATTTCACCCACTAAGGGAAAATATACAAATAAATGGTATCCAAGGACCCCTACAGTTAAACTAAACATCAATCCTAATGTATTTTCAAAGTTAGAAGGTTCAAATAAATTTTTAAATGATATGTCACACAAAAAAGTACCAAAGAAATGGAAACATAGGTTACCTCTTAGAATCACATTATATTAGGTCTTTAAGCTAGAACATGTACCTTAGGTGTCACATAATAGGAGTTTAAGATAATGTTACCTAGTAAATATTAATAAATGACTTCAATTGTTGTTAATAAAAAATTATTATCCTTCTCTTTTTCATTTGTGTAAGCTTAAAACTTCCTTTAAAGGTCACCCAAGATATAGAAAGTCTAAAATTTTGTACATGTAATGTATGAATAAATCAGACCTGGTAGGACTCTCTCTGAACCTCCTTCACATATTATTAATGTCTATTAATTTATTTATTCACTCCTTAAATTTCAACACTAATCCAATATTTTCATTAGTAAGGTCTATGATGAGTCTTTCAATCCAATAAATATTATTCTTCTCAGGTCCAAGTTCCCAAGGGTTTTTTTGAAAAATTCCAATAATTCTGGAGTACTCCTCCTCCTACACTTCTTCCTTTTTATTTTGATCAAGTGATATAAAAAATCTTTGACTTCCAAAATCCTTCATCTTAATATTACAATATTACTCCTTGGTGGTGGGTGATTATTCCTTGATAATTTCAATAAGATCCGGGTTTCTAATTCATTACTTTAGTTTTTATCTTTATGATGAATAATCTGATAGGAATTTTAAATTCAGTATCCTACCCCTCTCCTAGTTTTTGATTTGACACTTTCTTAGACCCTATTAGAAGACATTATTCTTCAAATTTAAATAAATAATCACTCATTGACACCTCTTTTCATATTTATACATGTTTCATTTTTTTTAATTTTTTGAGTTGTTCCATTTCCCTTAGTTGTCTCGTGTCATTGGTCATTTTACTTCAAAAATTCCAACATGCTCGCAACTACACCCTCCGTTGTTTCTTTGTTTTACTCCTCATTTAGTTTTATTATGTGTATAATATTTTTATAAGAACTAAATATTTTTCATGGTGTTGAGGCTAGGCCTACCCTAAAAATTGTGTCATTTTAACCTAGGTCTTCCTTTATAAATTTATCCCTTTTCCCTATTACTTGAAGGTTTTTTTCAACTTGGTGATTTAATTAAATATGTCATCATTTTTATGTATCAAATGGTCTTATTCCATGATAATTTTAATTGGGCCATGTTTCCCACTCACTTTTCATTACACCCTCATTAATTTCTTATTTAAGTGTTGTTTTAGAGACAAGAATTTCATCCCCATTTTATATATCTAAATGTGATTAAAGTCCCTCTTTTTTCATGAAACTGGTGGCTGTAAAAAGGTTATACATTACCCTAGGTCTTATATTTTTTTTCTCACCAAATTATGTAGAATTTCTTATGTAATTTTATTCTATTTAAACGATATTATATTCCTATTTAAATATTTCAATGAAGTGTTGAGTTTTAGTAGTACTACCCTTTGATCTAGGTATAGAGGTGAGTATTTCTAAACTATTTCAATTGGTGAACTGAACTCATGATCCTATACCACTTATTCTCCATGGAAATCTTTAATATGGGATTATCCTTTGTCCCTATCCTATGGATTTCTTTTCCCCATCACGACATGGAAGAGATTCATCAGTGGTTTCTACTCTTCTTCTTTCAAGTGTAGGTGGGAGTCAGATTTGGAATCCTCTTATAAAATTTTAGTTAGATCAATGCATGTTTGATCATTATTCTTGTTTTTATCTATTATATCCATGTGAACTACTTATACATGAATAATTATTCTTCTTATAACAATTTTTTATACACCTCATTACATTCAATGTCATCTTTAACCTAAGACTATATCTCTCCCTCAAATACCATTTCTTCAATGAGGTCCATCACAGACTTATCATCTTCCACCTACATGTATAGGATTGATGAAAAATCATATTACACTAATTTAATAATAGATTCAATAGGTTCACAACACCCATCTTCCTTCTCTTCATCCACATGAAAATCCTCTACATCATCATCCTCCTCAACCAATTCTTCAATAGCATGTACTTCTTCCGGATCTTTGTTTTCAACATTTATAATATTTAAATCTATTAACAAATTAAATGAAATGGAATCTAAATTCATAAAATGTTGAGATATGTTTTTTGGACATCTCGCCTCGTTACATAAGTAGTTTCAAATGATCATAAATTTGTGTCAAATTTTGTTTAATTCACCTCTTATCATTAGTAGTACAATAAAAGATAGCATGGATCAAATATTCTCTTATATTTTGATCTTGCGGAATTTAAAAATTAATTAATCCTTTATTTTATTTGTTATCTCATTGTTCGACGTGGTAGTTAAACAAATTTGGAGATCCTTTAACAGATTGAATTTTAGTGTTGTTACCTTTTTGTGTATAGTGTTCATTATATATGTGGAAATATGAATAAATCCATTCTCCTCCTTGTTGAATCCACCATATAGAATTTGGTTCTACCCATGAAGTAAAATCCTATTAATATTTGTTTTATTCCAATAATAGAGAGGCAAATAATCTTTATTTTGTGTGTCCTATCCTGCACACAACTTCTTCCAGCAAGCACGTAACATAGAAAAAAAATAGAAATATAATAAAAATTATAAACCAAAAATTGAGAATAGAAATAAGAAAAGTGAATACATGACCTAGTCAACCGTTTCATCAGATATTACTAGTTTCCTAAAGTTCATCAGGAACATCACCAACAACATGGTAGGTTATGATGGTGCCATTACTTTTCAATGAATACTAATGTTTAAAATTTAAATTTTATTTACCTACACTAACTACAAAATCATAAAATAGTGGAAATTATGAAGTCTATCTCATTGGGAAGTAGGAATCATATGTATGGTCTTTAAACTAGTTTTTAGGAAATTATAAATTTTTACACTAAATTAGAAATGAAACTGTACAAATTATTAACTATAAAATATAACCTAATCGTTTAACTACATCTAACATTATGAAACATAATTAAAGGAAGAAAATCGTAGCAGCTATATGTGCAGTAGGTATAATTGATCTTTTTGAGGTTATGTAAAGTGAAATCTTTATCCCTCACTCCCCTCTACCACACAGGGAGTCATCTCCTAATCATCATCTCTTATTCTAGGAGATTATAGGAATTAAAAATTATTAAATTTAAATGCTATGAAATTAATTTAGAATAATTTTATAATTTATGAAGAACAAAATCATTACATAGTAAGCCCAATAAATTAGTACCACCATCTTCTATGAGTTTATTTGATCATGAATGATGGTTTATTAAGCATAGAAAAAATATAATTCAACGAAGAGGAAGTATAAAATTAAAATAATAAGAAAGGGGTTGCACAAAGAGAGAAAAATTAGTATAATTTATAGTCACAATCTACATAAGAATATGATATTTAAATGGAATAAAAGAAAAAGTGTAAATAAAAGCTAATTATGCTGCTTCATTGGAGGCCGAAACCACTCCATCTTCTTCAATCCCTAAGTGGCTGATACTCTAGCTCTCCAATCCTAATTCCCTCCTCCCTTTGGTGATTGGTCCTTCTTTAATTATATCTATTTATAAAGGGGATATTTCATATAATAAATTAGAATTTATATTAAATATAGGTGTCCCCTCACAAAATACACTGAATGAATCTAAAATATAGGAGTTCATAATGAATTTTTTACTGACATGGACTGTACTATGATGTGTAAACCACTTCCACAATGAAAAGTTGTAATGATTAACATCATTTTTTTGTTTCTTAAGTATTACCATAGGGAAATTGGAATTGCTACATCATATAACTAGTTAGGAAAATGTCTAAAAAATATGTTTTAATGTTATAGAAATCTCATGTCCCTTCCCCTTCCTTCCCATGAATCTTGGTCTTTTGAAATCCTATTTTTCTCCCCCAAACTGATATTCCGCGAGGAAAAAACAATATGGAACAACCTCTTGTAGAACTCTTAGACTAAAAATCCCAATACAATCCAATTTTTGGCACCTCCACAACACAAGTGGAACACCATGGTGTAGGCTCCTTGACACCATGAAAAACCGATCTCCTTCCATGAAACCTATTCTCCATGGTTCAATGAAAATTCTCACATCATAGGGAATCTAAAACCATCGAATGTACATCCATTCCATTATAATTTCCCAAAAAACACCATGAAAACTCTAATTAAAAACTATACCTCTTGAAATATTCTTAATACCCTAATTTTTCCTTACATATGACACAATAGAAACCTCCATACCATAGATCCTCACTCCATCCAAACCCTTATTTTGAAATTCGTACAAAAATATCACAATAACTAATTATAATGGAATCTTTGAAAGTTATACATAGTTATTTGATGGTATATCTTGGTGGCTATGATGAAACTCGATCTCACTCTATGATGGTAATGGATGAACAATGGCGTAAGCATATGACTATAGTGAAAGAGACAATGAGACTCAATGGTTATTTTATACGAGGTGGGTGAAACATGACACTATAAAAAATGAATGCACTATTTTAATTTATGAATAGTACCACATATATCACTAATCCCATATTTTTTTTCTTGACATATGTCTACTTAATAAGTCATTTCATGGCACCAACATCTCAGAAAAATCCATATCTAGAGCTAGATAACTCCTAGCAACCACTAGTGATACCTTATACAAATGAAGTTATTCTCTGAAAGCCACACCAAATTTACTATAACACCCAAAAAATTTAGTTTATAATAATAATAATCCCAATAGCTTTTGTAACATACACAACCGAGCCTTAAGCGAACTGTGATAAACTATAAAAATATTATTTTTATGTGACTGTAATTACCTAGCTGTTAAATTGGTGGTATAAATAGGGGAAACACTTTCCAAAAAATGTATATACATGTTTTATGTAATTTAAATGTATTTATTAATGTATTATAAAAAATTACATAATTTTTAGTATAACTATTTGTTTCATGAAAAATATGCTTTATTTAAAATAAGTTTTTGTTGAATTTTATAAATGAATATTATAATTAATTTAAAACATATTTAGAAATATAATTTTATAAAATGAATATAAATTTTTAAATCATAATTTTAGTATTATTTTTGGTTGAATTTTTGTGATTTAAAAAAAAAATTATTTTATAGTAAATATTAAAAAATAAGGATTTTTGTTAAACAATCATTTTATTTCATTAAATAAAGTAATTTAAATGTAAAATTATTGTTTTAAGTTGACATTAAATTAAAATAAGTATAATTTACTTATAAATATCTAAATAATTATATTTTAATCATTATTATACTTGATTTTGGCATAATTTTATTTTTGAACATATAAACATGGTTTTTCTAAAAACTATTTTGATGACCACAATGTGTTTTTAACTTAACAAAATAATAAAATAAAAATTAATTAATTATATTAATTATATATATATGTATATAATATTATAATTAATATATTTTCACATTCATTCTTTTGTTTTTGATATCCATGTAATGAAAGTAAATTCAGTTTTATGCTAAAAAATAATTTGTAAAAAAATGGTTTTTTGTTGCATTTTTTAGATTTTTTATATTAATTTCTACAACTTATAAAAATTGAATTTGATAAAATGAGTTAAATATTTTCAATCATAATTTAATTTTTTTAAGAGTCCATTTTTTGTTTTTGGTCATATTGAATTGAAAGAATAATAAAAAATTTCTATTTTGGTTGAGATTAAAACCAGTTTACCAGGTTGTTAAACCAAGATAAGATGATGATATTTACACATAAACTTATAAAATAATTATTTTTTAAGAAATGTATACCCAAAAAATATTACCTTTAATTAAGTTTCTATTTGGAAGTATTATACTTGAGAAAAGAATTTATTATATTTAAATGTCTTATAAAATTCCATGTGTGTCCTCTCCGTCAATTTTAAAAGGACACCACCTATCCAATCTAATTAACACTAAAAGATCCTCTTATATCTGAAAATAATTTCCCAAATATTTTCATATAATCTGTAACCATGTTCTACAAGCCATTTTTTGATAATAAAACCATAAATACAAGGATTAAGGAGTAATCTAAAGGAGGTTCCTCAACAAAGAGGTATAAATAAAAACCAATCTCTTTGAATTTTATTTCTTCATAAAAATTAAATAGAAATTTTATATTCATCATTAAATTATGAATAAAGTATCACAAATATACTTATATTTTAATATAATAATTTAACAACCATTTCCACCGCTTTTCTGTCAAATGGGAAATGAACGTATCACCCGTGTGAACGTGTGGACTAATGCCTCCACGTTGCGATATGCTTCATTTTACTTCACCATATTTCTTTGTATTAAAATAGATTTATGGTTTATATATGATATTTATGAAATAAATGTTTTTATTTTATTATAATATGATATCATCTTTCTTACCATCCCATCTGTTGGAAAATGATAACGTCACGCATACGTACGTGTGGACTACCACCTCCACGAAATGGTGTGATTAAATTTTCATTAATTATTTTAATTGATTTTAATAAAGACATATTTGATTAATATATATTATATATATTATATATCAATGGTTCATAATAAGTAAATTATTTTCTACATTTCATTCATTCTATCTATCGAAAGTGGAAACATCACTTATGAGTACGTATAGACTACTGTCTCCATGAAGTGATGTCATTAATTTCTCATTATAAATTTATGTAAATGGTTATAAAAGTTTAAATAATGATTATATATGATACTTATTGCATGTTTAATAGTATATAAATAAATTAACGATGATTAATGTTCAAGGACCAAAACTTCCAAACCAAAATATACATGAAAATAGAAATAGTTATCACACAAAAACGATGATTTTAACAAATAATTATTAATAAACAGGAATTGAAAAGTTATAAGTGGATTATATATGATATAATAAGTGTATAAATGGTAATTTTATATAATTATATTAATTATTAGTTTATTATATTGGAGGTTAGGGAACTTTCGAATCATATCAGACAAGTAGTAAGGGTTCATTATCTCAATATTGTTTTGTAGAGATATATTTGATGTTATGAACCTATTTATGTATATGTATTTATAATTTGACATGTTATATCAAGTATCATTATCAATTCATTTAATACAATGTTATAATTAATATTATTTCATCTAAGGTTATTTTATTCTAATGTTATCAATATTGTAAGGGTTTACTATCTTGAATAGTACTCAATGGAACATATGTTATTTTATATTCCTATATTTTTTTATTTGGTGAATATACTATCCCTATGTTATTATTTATAATTAATATCACTATTTTAATGGTATTTAATGTTTATTTTGATGTTTTAATTTCATGGGACTTATGCCGAAAAGTTACCAAAAGTGTAAGTGTTTTACGTTATAATCTTATTTTTACCAAGATAGTTTATTGTCAATTTTTTTATGATAAAGTTATTTAATATATCTCCCATAAAAAGTATTTATTTTTCTTATCCTCCAGTTATTTCTAGAAATTAAAAGGATTCATTTCATTTTTCTCTCTTTAAGTGCTCAAAAATTTTAAAGAATGTTATTATGGAAATCTATATTTTTTTACACTTGGTTAGGATTAATTTATTCCATGTAAATATTTTATTTAAATTTTTTTCAAGAGTATGTTTATTATTCTCCAAAGATAGATTAAATTCATTTATTTTATTTTTGATAAATGGATTATAAATACTCTTATTTTGGTTTTCCAAATGAGTTTTTTTACCAAATGTGTGAATATAATATTTTAGTTAGTATTATGGAATAAAGAGAATTTACCACCATCATGACTGATCAATGAATCAAAAACCCCTTTACAACTATCCATGGGTTTTTTCAATAAAAGAATTTTACTCAATATTTTGGATTTTTCAGTTTTAAAAAAGTGATTCCAAAAACAGATGTTTCTTTTCCTCAGGAAATATTGCAGTGATATTTTGAGGTCATTTTTCATCAATTATAATATAATTTAATGTTAATTATGTTCACAAGATATGTGATCCTATGAAACCATAATTATTCTTTCACTATATGGTCTATGATAATGATGATTAGATATTTATGTAATGCATTTTTTTCTATAGGTAATTAAATAATGAAATTTTAAATGTGTTTATGATCTTAAGGAATAAATATGAATAGAATATTATTATATGACATGTTAGTCTATTATATGTTTCCAATTAATTGGGTAAATATTAATTTTTTATGATCTTAAATAGCATGTGATAGGTTTTCCCAATCCCAACAGATAACAAACAAGAGGTTATCCTAAGAAAAAAGTAGGTACATAGGGGGTTATCCCAAGCATAACATGTGAATAATGTCTTGATGGGTTGCCTTAACATAATATTTATATCATTATGATTATGAAAAATATTTTTACACTATTTTATGACACAATATTATGACAATGTTATTCTCTCATGGATCATGCTCTTTGATTCCTGTAAGATTTTAGAATTCATAAAGGTACGTCCTTGTATAAATTTTTGTCAATTAAATGATTCATAGGTTTATGAGGTGCCTTAGGGGAGTTATAGGGGTTTTGTTTAGGAAACTAAGGAAAAACCATGGAAAACTATGCAAGGTGCACAGTTTATCAAACCGTGTTTCATTCCTAGGAAAATGGTGCACCCATGGACATAGGACTTCTTCTTGGTTGGAGCATGGTTTGTGAACTATGTGGCCTACCCAGGTAATCATAAGACACATCTCCCTGTGGATAGTGTCTTGAGAATGGTATGTGAATGTTTTGGGAAACCATGTGGGTAAATTTTACAACCCTATAATGTTGGAAAAAATTAAAAATTCTCTATCACATGATATTCAGATCCCACCTGATTTATCCCCCATTTCATCCCCTCTCTACCCTAAGCATGAAAAAAATTGACTCAAGCACCCCAAGGGTGGTTCTCCTTAGATTCTTGGCCATTTTTTTCACCGTTGGTTGCAGATCGAAGATCCGAGTGAGTCTAATACCACACTTAACTATATTTTCCGGATTGAGGAATGTATATTGGGTTATCTTCATTAGAATCCCTAAAAAAAATTATCTTTCTGATGGATCGTAAATTAAAAATTAAAGTGGTTCTTGAATCCAAACCAAAGACTATGATTAGGAGTGATTTCATCGTCATTTTCGATGTATGTGGTCTATAAATCGTCTCACAATATTTTTTAAGTGGATTTGTGAGTATGAGCATGTGTTATTGTTTCCATATTATTGTGATTGGAATTACTTTTGTGGGATTGTGTGAAATGAGCATCTAAATAATGATTTGAAACCCTGATGATCCCAAAGGGATGCATTGAGGACGATTTGATAGAGTTGGGCCAACGATGTGGTGCACCAACATTCCCAAACCTTGTAATTGACAAAGTCAAGTGTCGAATTGGTGCGTTATAACATAGATCCCCCATTGAACATGTCAATATGGGTAGTTTTGTGGAAGATTGAATATTGGTAGTTTTTCCTATGGTATATGAATACCTATGGGGTTGTTTGGAAAGAGTTGAGAATGGGTTAATTGGGTAAATTGGGTTAATTGAGATTGTGTCAAATGGGTTATAAATTATGTTAGAATGCATAAAAGGTTAATATATGTGAAAAGATGAACATGTTAAATTGGAAATGGACTATGAATTGAAGAATTTGAAAATGGAGTTGCCTAAGGGAATCAATGAACATGTTGAATGGGTAAATACATGGGAATCATGAGATGTACCTATTAGGTTGAATGAAATAAAAATGGTTGTTCTAAGTGAGTTGTCAATTGTACTTGAAATGTATAAGTGGGAAAATTCCTATGAAATAATAAATATCCTAAATGGGGTTATGTATGGTATTTGGTGAGTATTTTATAATGTATGAGAATTTTTATGAATACTTAATGGGTTAAGGAATGAGTATAGAAATTTGGTTAAAGAGTTATTTAATGTAAATGTAATTGTGTTAATGGGTTTAGCCTAATATTAATTCCCAGGTTGATTTTTATGGATTATAATTGTTATATGTATTGGTTGTATATAGTTTTTGAAATGGTATATGTGGTAAATGGATGAATATGCATGTGCATATGGATTGGAGGGGGGGGGGGATAAAGGAACGAGGATCCTCCCATGTTTTGGGTTGGAAAAATTATCTAACCCCACCCAGGAATGCATGGGTTAGGGATTCAGAGTAATTTAGTATGCCCCAATGGATATATTTAATGAAACTTCCTAGAATAAGGTGCCATGTTAAGTGATATTTTTTTGAGAAATGTTCATCCCTAGTCATATAGGCGCTTGAATTATTCTTTTATGCATAATGATGGATTCCTAAGACCCATTTGTTGATTATGTATATGGACAACTCATGGAACACATAATAAAATGGGATTAAGTAGTGAAGATAGTATAAATGATTAAAATGGTAATAAATATTGAAATGGTGTAAGTGTATTGGTTATATAAGGGCACCCAAGTACTAATTTTGTAATCCTTACTATATTCATCATACTTGCATGAAGTATCTATTTGAATGGATATTTTTAGACATTATTGGTGGTTCCCTACTGAGTTTTACTCACACCTTTCTCAAGCCGTAATTGGGTACCCGAGAAGACTTCATTGTTGTAGGTCCAGATAAGGGTGAGGGCCCGGTGCTAGGGAGTTGAGTCAGGCTATAGATATGCATGGATGAGGATCCAGGCTCAGATTCGAGACCATTTTTGGGATTCTGATGTTTGTATTTATTCTTGGGGTTTGTTCACTTGGCATTGCACTATGACATGACTTATTTACTATTGGTTGTGGTTTGTACCCTATCTTGGGAGATAGTTTTCATGTATGTTCATTGGTTATTCTCTGTTGTTTATGATTTGACAATTATTTTATGTATTGTATTACTATGGAAAAGGGGGTATAGTCCCACCACATGAATTTTAGACCCTCACTACTAGTCGGTAACCTCTAGAATTTAGGGAGGCTGACTTGATGTCATATGGCGACCTAGCATGGGGCACCAGTTTAGTGGATTCTGGGATAGGGATGTTACAAAGTGGTATCATAGGAGTTATTTTCTATATATTACTAATTGGTGATTGTAGATAATAGATTAGGATAGTGTTTGGACCCAATAACGAGCTCGCACTTGGAAGTAGTTAACCCATGTACAAGGGAAAACCCAAGTCACCTAGGGTTGGAGTTGTAGTTATTGATGTGTGTTGTTATAGTTGAATGATATTTCACCAGTGGGTGATGCACATGTTATGTGATGTTATTGATTTCTGATATTTTTCTGATGGATGGAATTCCACTAGGTTGTGCATTCATGCATCATTTTAGGATCCTAAGGGTATAAGTTTCATGCATCATAATAGGCACACACATGATGGGTGTGTGGGGTATAGAGAGTGGAATTAATTTTATTTCCTTGATTTTTTGGAATTAAATACTATCTAATAATGGTAATGAAAGTGGGTAAATGAGAAAAATTTAAATGAATAGTGTATGTAATGAAACGTTATGAATGGATTAAAATTTTGGGGTGTGATAAATTTTAAATTCCTAATGGTGTATAAAAGTGAAAAAATTTCGTATTTATTATGAAATTGATGATTATTTTTTCCTAATGAAAGGTTTAAAAGATTTAAAATGAGTATTTTAACAAGGCATGAAATATGGAATGTGTCTCAGAGAAAAGATTTGTGTTGTGAAAGAGGAAATGGGTTTAAATGGGTGTTTGACAAAAGAATTGTGATTAAGAATATTGGTTTACTAGATTTTGACCATTACTCATGGTAGGGATAATATAGGTAATGTTTTAATTGATATTATGACCATGGGAATAGTGCAGGTGGAGTGGTTTTTTATGGCTAGTGGTATACGTCCTTTTCAATATGTGGTTTAAATCCTATTAATCATTCAATAAAGAGTATTTTGAGGAAATTTTTTGGATCCTTTTCTTGAATGAGGTAAAGGCTTTCAAATGTTGGGTGAAAAGGGGTGTTTAAGATGTGAATGGTTTAGTTAAAAGAAGATAGTGAAGTTAATTATAAAAGTATTTTCCATGGTGGATCTTTTGGGTGGATAGGGTAGTGGGTATTCCTTGTGTTGTTGATTTAACACATGTATAGGTGGTTTGGGGTAGTGAGAGTGACCAAGTTTGAGACTTTGTGTTTGGGTTCTGAGAGTTTACTGGTTATGATATGACATAAGAGATGTGCTTAGTGGACCCTTGGTAGGGTTGGGGCCTATGGGTCATGGGGATTTGTTTTATAATTCCAGTATGGAAACACTCATGGGTCATGACTATATGCAGTGTATACTGGATCTTAAGGATGGATCTTGGGATTTAGTGATCTTGGAAGTAGGGAACTTGTGATTGCATTTTGGAACCTAGAGAGGGTTAAGTGGGAAGGTTTATGGCTTGGTAAAGTGAAAGGAGTTTTGCTTACATATTGAAAGTTTTGAGGAAATCAAGGGTGACCTCAGGGGAGGATATCCCATCGATATAAGTGCCTAGGAATATGAAGCATTTGATATGCTTTAGAGGTGGAACATATGCATAATGAGTATTATCCTATTTCTCTAAGTGGTATGGTTATGCTCTAGTTTTTATGTAAGGGAACCTAAATTCTTTTGGTAGGATGTAATGTTATTTTTCGAAGGGTTTCATAATAAGGATGCATGACTTGTTAGTTTAGGGGATGATTAACAGAGCTCTCAATGATTTTTTTCAAGAGGAAGAGACAAGGGTTACTGAAGCGTGGTTAGATTATTTTGTTTAAAGGTGACCCATGTTGTTAGGATGTTCACATGACTGATCTTGATAGTATGAATTATTTGGAAAGTAAGAGGGAGATGGGATATGGTTCGGTGATGGTTGGATTATGGGAAATAAAGTTGGTTTATGTGTGGTCGCATGAATGTGTAAAAATTTTGGTCTCTAATGAGGTCCAGTTGTTGGTATGTGCTGGTAGGAAACAATTTCAATCGGGATGAGCATCCATCTTTATCTATGAAACTATGGATAGAACTATGGCTATGTAGGATACCGTTGGTTTGATTAGTGTGGTAGGAATTTGTGATTTCTTGATAAATATTATGGGCATACCGAATGATGTTGAGCAGTGTGGTAGAAGTTGAGCCACAAGAAACATTACTTCACAACTACTTGGGAGACGATCTTGGAGTGGGGGTGATTAAGTGTTTAATAGATGTGCATGGAAGGGAATCCTAAAACCCATGGTAGGTCAAGGTGTCCCATAGTAAGAGGGGACATCAATAATGAATAAGTTGGTGGTGGTGTCCTTTGACAACATCTTAGCATGCCTTAGATGGTGATGATTATTCCCAACATCTTGACCTCTTCTCAGGTATGTTGAGAGATTTGGATTCACACTGAACAACTTGAAGGTATTTTTGTTGGATGACGGATATTTTAGAGTTTACACTCATGGAGGAAGTATACATGGAGCCATATGATGGGATGTACGGTTTTTAGGAGAGGTCCTCAGGATGGATTTGGTTTTGAAAAACATCATGGGTACTATTTAGAGAAGCTGGAAGGGGAACTAAGTGATGTTAATTTTATCATTCTAGGAAAATCTAGAGAGCCATGTCAATGTTTTGGGGTTCAAATTATTATTGAGTGCAATCATTGGTTGTTGGAATCCCTCATGAAGAAAAATGGTAATGACACTCCTAAGGAGGGGAGTGATAAGTTAGTCCTAGACATGTAGTGGAGAATGATGAGTTATTGTAGTGACACCAGGATGTGAATGGAGAACTTGTAAGGTGAATGCAGGGTATCATAGAGAGACCATGTGGGCCTTGATTATGGTGGTTTATTGATCCATGCATTGGCATTGGGATCAAGTTAGTTCCAAATGAAATTAGAGATTCCTATGTTAAAGTCGTTGAAAGTATGGTAAGTCATGAAAATGGTTTGTGGCCAGAGCGGTTGGGTTCTATAACTCCAAAAAATCAGGAGTATACTCATGTAAGTATCTTTGGGTGGTATTGTAATTTCTTGAAGAATGATGGAACCTTGTCCATGTGATGGAGTTTCATATCAATGGTGAAGCTAAGCATTCCAGGATGAGTCATCCGGGAATAGATCGACCCAGATACGAGTGGGGGTATATATAGAAAGTCAAAAATCACATTCAGTGGATGTTTTGGGGTGATAAGTACATTTTAAATTTCTAAATGGGTTCTATAGAGAACTCATTCTTCTTTAGTTAGTGTATGAATGATAAGGCTTATTGTATTGGGAGTATAGGTTAGGACAATGGACCCTGGTAATGGTTTGAAGGGCATTGGGGATATGGTGATGAGATTCTACCTGAGTTAGGAAATGTCTTAAGTGGGTGTGTTTGGTATGTTGTGAAAGTTAGGTTGAGATTTTGGTGGTCTTTTAGGTTGGAGGGACTCGAGTGGTCACTATTTAGGTGAGTTGGCCCTGGTGTCGAGCTTGGGCACAGGTTAATCCGTCGATTACCTCAAGATTCTTGGTTTTATTTTGATTGTATAGTTATGGAATGGGATAATCAGGAAATGATTAGGGGATCGATGTAAGTCAGGAATGGTGGTTAGAAAGACAATGTGTCTTCCTTGGGTGACAACAGGTTTTGGTCACCATGAGTGTTTTCAAAATAGGGTAAAATAACACCATGTTATTTGAGTCATTTGTTGTGAAGAGGATCACACGGATGGGGTGCCGATTTTTTCCTCAAAAATGATATGATTCCATGTGTAAGGTTTATGTATGTTGTTAATTAAGAATAGTTTCCTATGTTTTCCCTTCTGAATTTCTAGTGGTTTATGTATGGTTGAAGTTAATGCATCCTTTGAGGAGTTTTTGAATCGTGTTATGGATTGTGGTGAGGTAGTCTTGCGAAGAACAATTTTACATTTGGTTTAAATTCTATGGTACAATTATAGTATTCAACTAGAAACTTGGGAGAGAGAATTGGATATGTGGTCCCAGTATCCAGATCTATTTTCTTCCGGGACATAATGAATCTTGGGAATGTGGTTTAAGGATAAACCATTATAAGGTGGGGGAGGCTCTAAGATCTCAAAATTTTTGATGGTTCACCCTTGTATAAATATTGATTTTAATCACTTTTTTTGGATAATGTAATGCTTCCTAGGTGTATGAGGGACCTTGAAGTTGTTTTAGGGGTTTGGGACATGAAAGGATGGGAAAATCGGTCCAAACTATGCAGGAAACACGGTTGTGACATGATTTATCAAACTGTCCATCATTCCTAGGAAAATTGTGAACCCCTGGACAGTGTCCTTCTGCATGGTTGGAGAATGGTTGGAGAACCATGTGTCCTACCTAGGTAACCGTGCAGCCGAGATCCCCTTGTAAAGCGACTTGTGTATGGTTTGGAAAACCCTTCAACCTTATAAATTTGGAAAAAATAAAAAAATTTCCATTACGAGATATTTATATCCCACCCAATTTCTCCCTCATTTCTTCCCATATCTACCATAAGCACAGACAAAAAAACTCAATCCCCCCAAGGGCAGTTCTTCTTCAATTCTGGGCAGTTTGGAACACTGTTGGTTATAGATTCAATATCCATGTGAGTCTAATACCTATCTTAACTCCTTTTTCTGAATTAGGGCTTGTATTTGGGTTAAATTCTTATGAAGCCCTAAAACCCTCTATTTCTAGTGGACATTAGGTTAAAGCCTCAAGGGGTGCTTGAATCTAGAAATAAGGCTATAATTAGGAGTGTGTTCATCATTAGATTCGAAGTAGGTGGTTTATAAATAATATTCTATTATTTTTAAGTGTATTTGTACATATGAGTATGTGTTACTATTTACCTATTATTATACTTGGAATTATTTTGGTGGTATTTGGTAAAATGTTCATCTAAATAATTATTGTAAACACTCACGATCCCCATGGGATTTTTTGAGGACAATTTAACTGTGTTAGGCTACACATGTGGTGCAATGACATTTCCAAACATAGTAATTGACAATGTAAAGTGTGGAATTGATATGTTATAACATATATACCTTTTTGAACAAGTTAAAATGGATAGTTAAGTTAAATATTGAATATTGGAAGTTTTTTCTAGTGCTGAAAAAGGTAAATGGGGTTTTTTGGAAGGACTTTTAAATGGGTTAATTAGGTTAATTAGGATTGTGTAAAATGGGATATGAATTATGTTTGAATTACCATAGGGTTAATATATGTGAAATGATGAACCGTTTAAATTGGAAATGTCCAATGAATTGAATATCATGTAAATAATTTTTTATAAGGGAATTGATGAACAAGTTGAAAGGGTAAATACATGGAAAACATGAGATGTACCTAATCGGTGGAATGAAATAAAAATGGTTGTGCTAAGTGAGTTGCAAATTGTACTTGAAATGAATATGTGGGAAAATTCTTGTGAAATGATAAATGGGATAAATGATGTGATGTATGGTATTTTTTGAATATTGGCTAATGTATGGGAATTTTTAGGTATACTTAATGGGTTAAAGCATGATTTTGGAAATTGGGCTAAGTTGTTATGTAATGTAAATTGAAATGTGTCAATGTGTTATGGAATAATATTAATTTCTATATTGATTTTTATGAATTATTATTGTTATACGTATTGGTTGTATTTGGTTTGTGATATGGTAAATGTGGTAAATGGATGAATAAGAAAGTGTATATTGTTTGGTCATGGGTTAAAGGAATGAGGTTTCTCCCACGGGTCGGGTTAAGCTGACACTCTAACCCTACCACAGAATGTATGGGTTGGGGACTCATACTAATTCTCTATTCCCCCAATGGTTTTTTTCGATGGAACTACTATGACTGAGGCTCTAATGTCAGTGATATTTTTTGATTGTGAAATTTTTATCCCTAGCGGGATAAGGACTTGAATTATTCCCTTATACATAGTTATAGATTTCCTTAGAACTATGTGTATATGATGTATATGTCTAACCCATGGAACACATGATAAAAAGGGATTAAGTAGTGAAGATGATATAAATGATAAAAATGGTAATAAAGATAGAAATGGTGTAAGTGTACTTGGTTATCTAATGGAAGACACGTTTTCCATTTTTTATCTTATTATTTACTTCAGACATGTATTCACTATCTATTTCTTTGTATATTTTATAGATACTGTTGGTGGTGCCCTAATGATGTTTAGTCACATGCTGATCAGGCTTCCATTGGGTACCTGAGCAAACTTTATTATTGAAGGTTTATTTATGGGAAATAGCCCAATGATAAGGAGTTGAGTCCGGATTGAGATATGTATAGATGAGGATACAGACATATAGTCAGGACCATTTTGGGGATTTCACTATTTTTCTTTATTTGTGGGTTTTGTTCACCTGGAACTACAATATGACATGACATATTTACTGTTGGTTGTGTTTTGTTCTCTATTTTGGGAGATGGTAATTTTTTATGTTTATTAGTTATTCTATGTTGTTTCAAATTTTCTATTTATTTTATACTGTGAATTACACTGGTAAACAAGGTATAGTCTCCCCACAAGACTTTTAGACCCTCTCTTCTAGTCAGAATCCTCTAGCTTATGAGGATCCATGCATAACGTCATGTGGAGATCTGGCACGAGGCACATGTTTGGTGGCTTCTCTTTCTAGGACATTACAATTCCTTTATGGTTCATGTCTTATGAACAACTAATATTTATTCCATGAATTATGATTATAATATGTGAATTTATTGGTATATTTTTCAAATATTAGGCTCATCTTCTCATACCCTTATTCCTATGTCATACTTAAATTATCATTGACATCTCCCTTATTTTCCATTATAGATAATATGAGCTCACCCTTTATTATGTACTTTTTCCCCCATTATATGAAGAAAGGTTTAATATATGATATGTATAAGAAGGGGTATATTTGGTGGGGTGGTAAGGGTTTGGGGGTGTAGGGTTGGTCATGGAGTCAAGTCCCCGAGCATGAGATTTAATACAATTTTCTTCCTTGCATTGTGTTTCACTTTCAGGGATGTACCTTATTTTTTAAAAAGGAAGGGTGATAGTTTTGAAGAACTTAGTGGTAGATGATATAGATCTTTTATGAAATAGTTTCTTTTGTATCCCAGTTTCCAAAGATAATAAACATGAATGGATTTGGCATGGAACAAAATGATATATATTAAATGGGCTTCTTATAAGATGTAATCTTTATATATCTAATGCTTGGGTGTCATCAGTTTTTATTAGAGAAAAGTTTAGTTATTTTTGAAAAATATCATGAGAAATATTTAATGAGAACCCATAAGATAATCCTATTTATTTGAGATTATCCTATTTTATAGTAAAGAAAGAAGTGTGTATTTCCTAGAAAATAAATACCAATTGGGATACTAGAAGGTGGATATGGATATGACATTGATGAAACTAGAGGTAACAACCCTAAATAGAGAAAATTGGGAATTAACTTAAACTTCACCTGTGCACGTTGAGTGGGCCTAAGACTTCACACTAGTATAGAAACTCCTATGGGATATTTTAGGGATAATTCATATAATCTTTAAGAACCACTATGAAGCATTAAAATACATGATAACTATGTATAACCTAGGTTAAACCTAATGTGTCATAGATTTAAAAGAAAGTATCATGATAAATACATCATATGAAATATTGTTTTGTTATTTGATTACTCAAAATGATTATTGTTTCATAAACTATGTTTTTATTCTAAGTTAATGTCTTGAAGTAAGGATCGTGTTAATTCTGAATGTGATAGAAGATGCAATAATTTTCTACAAAATATTTTAAGAAAAAATGCTATATACATTTACTTAACATCATAAATACAAAAAAACACAATGATATATACATTTTAAATAATTTTTTACATGGTTACAATTACAATTATCTAAAAACAGTTATAAAAATTAATATTTCATCCTTTGATATCAATGATCCCCTCTCAAATTTTTTTTCCACAGTATTTGTTTTCAAACAAAGCATCCGAACTCAAGGAAACAAATTCACCTATATAAGAAAACAAATATTATGTTAGTAATACAATAATGAAATAAATTAAAAAATTAATATGAAAGAATACATTAATAGGGAAATGTGAAACTAAAATATGGAAATGATAAACTCAGATGTTTTCATTCTGATAACAATTAAAGGGAATAATGTAAAATCAATATGTTTTTTGGATGTTTTTTCTCATTTAATAAATACTAATTCTTTATCTAATGAAAATCATTACCGGTCACACTATGTGTCAGATTGAGGTTCATTTGATTTTTATATGTCAAAAAAGACCTAGGGATCATTTTCCTAAAGTATCAAAACAATCCGAATGAATTTGCTCGGTTTGACGTATGTCACCTATGTTGTTTTCTAAAGTAAATGTCAATTTGAAACTAATATCAGACACTTTTAGACATACCATTCACACCGTGAAATGAATTGAGGTGTGGTTGATTCTTACACCTCTAAAATGACTCATGGATCATTTTACAAAAGTATCAAAACAATCCAAAAGCATTTGCCCTGTTTGCCTTATGTCACTTATGTTTTTTCTATAAAGTTAATGTCAATTTGAAACTGATATCAGACACTTTTAGACATGCTAGTCAAATCGTGCATCAGATTGAGGTGAAATTGATTCATACACCTCACAAGTTACTCATGGATCATTTTCCAAAAGTATCAAAACAATATGAACTCTTTTTCTCAGTTTTCCGTATGTCACTTATGTTATTTTCTAAAGATAATGTCAATTTCAAACTGATATCAGACACTTTTAGCCATACCGGTCACACCGTGTGTCAGATTGAGGTGAAGTTGATTCATAGATGTCAGAAATGACTCATGAATCATTTTACTAAAGTATCAAAACAATCCAAACGTTTTTGTTCAGTTTTCAGTATGTCACTTGTGTTGTTTTCTAAAGTAAATGTCAATTTGAAACTAATATCAGACACATTTAGACATACCGGTCACACCATGCATCAGATTGATGTGCATTTGATTCATACACATCAAAAATTACACATGGAACATTGTCCTAAAGTATAAAAAAATCCAAACGTATTTTCTCGGGTTTCCATATGTAACTTGTGTTGTTTTTTAAAGTTAATGTCAATTTGAAATTGATATCAGACACTTTTATCAATATCGGTCACACAGTGCATCAGATTGAGGTGCGGTTGATTTGTACACATAAAAAATGACTCATGGAGCATTTTCATAAAGTACCAAAAACAATTTGAATGTGTTTTCTTGGCTTTCCGTATGTCACTTGTGTTGTTTTCTAAAGTTAATGTCAATTTGAAACCGATATCAGACACTTTTAGCCATACTGGTCACACCGTGTTTCGGATTGATGTGTGGTTGATTCTTACACGTCACAAATGATTCATGGATCGTTTTACTAAATTATCAAAACAAGATGAACGTCTTTTATTGGTTTTCCTTATGTCAATTTTTGTTGTTTTCTAAATTTAACGTCAATTTCAAACTGATATCAGACACTTTTAGCCAAACTGGTCACACCATGCGTCGGATTGAGATTTGGTTGATTTTCACACATCAAAAATGACTCATGGATCATTGTCATAAAGTATCAAAACAATCCGAATGCATTTTCTCAATTTTTCCATATGTCACTTGTGTTGTTTTGTAAAGTTAATGTCAATTTGAAACTGATATCAGAGACTTTTAGCCATACCGGTCACACCATGCGTCAGATTGAGGAGAGGTTAATTCATACACATCACAAATGACTCATGGATCATTTTACTAAAGTATTAAAACAATCTGAAAACATTTTCTTGGTTTTCCATATGTCACTTATGTGGTTTTCTAAAGTTAATGTCAATCTGAAAATGATATTAGACAGTTTTAGCCATACCGGTCACACCGTGCATTAGATTGAGTCACGATTGATTCATAAACATAAAAAATGACTCATGGATCACTGTTGTAAAGTATCAAAACAATACGAATGCGTTTGATGAGTTTTTCTTATGTCACTTGTGTTGTTTTCTAAAGTTAATGTCTTTTTCAAACTGATATCAGACAGTTTTAGCCATAACGGTCACACCGTGCATCGGATTGAGGTGTGGTTGATTTTTAAACATCACAAATGACTCATGTATCATTATCCTAACGTATCAAAACAATCTGAAGGCGTTTGTTCAGTATTCCGTATGTCAGTAGTCTTTTTTTCTAAAGTTTATGTCAATTTTAAACTGATATCAGACACATTCAGACATACCGGTGACACTGTGCATTGGATTGAGGTGAGGATGATTTTTACATGTCACAAATGACTCATGGATCTTTTTACTAAAGTATCAAAACAATCCGAATGCATTTTCTCAGTTTTCTGAATGTCACATGAGTTCTTTTCTAAAGTTAATGTCAATTGGAAACTGATATCAGACACTTTTAGCCATACTGGTCACACTGTGCATAGGATTGAGGTGAGGATGATTTTTACAATTCAAAAATGACTCACCTATCATTTTCCAAAAGTATGAAAACAATCCGAATGCATTTGTTCAGTTTTCCTAATGTCACTTGTGTTGTTTTCTAAAGTTAATGTCATTTTGAAACTGATATCAGATACTTTTAGTCATACCGGTCACACCATGTATCAGATTGAGCTGTGGTTGACTCTTACATGTTAGAAATGACTCATGGATTGTTGTAATAAAGTATCAAAACAACATGAACGCATTTTCTTGGTTTTCCGTATGTCACTTGTGTTGTTTTCTAAAGTTAATGTCAATTTGAAACTGATATCGGACACTTTTAGCCATACCGGTCACACTGTGCGGCGGATTGAGTTGTGGTTGATTCGTACACAACAAAAAATGACTCATGGATCATTTTACTAAAGTATATATACAATCCAAATGATTTTGCTCAGTTTTATGTATGTCACTTGTGTTGTTTTCTAAAGTTAATGAAATTTTGAAACTCATATCAGACACTTTTAGCCATACCGGTCACACTGTGCATCGAATTGAGGTGCAGTTGATTCGTAAACATCAAAAATGACTCATGGATAGTTTTTCTAAAGTATCAAAATAATACGAATGCATTTTATCAGTTTTATGTATGTCACTTGTTTTGTTTTCTAAAGTTAATGTCAATTTAAAACTGATATCAGACACTTTCAACCATAACGGTCACACCATGCGTTGGATTGAGGTGCGGTTGATTCGTACATGTCAAAAATGACTCATGGATCGTTTTACTAAAGTATCAAAACAATCTGAATGTGTTTTCTTATTATTATGTATGTATATAGTATTATTTTCTAATGTTTATGTAAATTTGAAACTGATATCAGACACTTTTAGCCATACCGATCACAACATGCATTGGATTGAGGTGCGGTTGATTCATACACGTCAAAAAGGACTCATGGATAATTTTCATAAAGTATCAAAACAATCCGAACACGTTTTCTTAGTTATCCATATGTCACTTCTGTTGTTTTCTAATGTTAATGTCAATTTCAAACTGATATCAGACACTTTTAGCCATAATGGTCACAACTTGCGTCAGATTGAGGTTCGGTTAATTTGTACATTTCACAAATGAATCAAGGATTGTTTTCCTAAAGTATCAAAACAATCCGAATATGTTTTCTCGGTTTTCCTTATGTCACTTGTGTTGTTTTCTAAAGTTAATGTCAATTTCAAACTGATATCAGACACTTTTAGCCATACCGGTCACACCGTGCGTCGAATTGAGGTGAGGTTGATTCGTACATGAAAAAATGACTCATGGATCATTTTCCTAATGTATCAAAACAATCTGAATGCGTTTGCTTGGTTTGCTGTATGTCACTTCTGTTGTTTTCTAAAGTTAATGTCAATTTGAAACTGATATCAGACAATTTTAGCCATACCGGTCACACCGTGCGTTGGATTGAGGTGTGGTTGATTCATACACGTCACAAATGACTAATGGGTCGTTTTCCTAAAGTATCAAACAATACGAACACATTTGTTCAGTTTGCCGTATGTCACTTGTGTTTTTTTTCTAAAGTTAATGTCAATTTGAAACTGATATCAAACACTTTTTTCCATAGCGGTCACACCGTGTGTCAGATTGAGGTTCTCTTGATTCGTACCTGTCAAAAATGACTCATGGATCATTTTTATAAAGTATCAAAGCAATCCGAATGTGGTTGATTTGTTTTTCGTATGTCACTTGTGTTGTTTTCTAAAGTTAATTTCAATTTGAAACTGATATCAGACACTTTTAGCCATACCGGTCACACCGTGCATCATATTGAGGTGCGGTTGATTCATACACATCAAAAATGACTCATGGATTGTTTTTCTAAAGTATAAAAACAATCTGAATGTGTTTTCTCAGTATTCCATATGTCAGTAGTTCATAAGAGTCTCTCATTAAGATATTATTTACTAGAAATTCAAATCATTTCTAAAACCATTCTACATAATCTAAGGATATGAAACATAAGAAAGGGTGATCATAGATGCTCAATAAGTGTAAACAAAGGAGATATCAATGATCATATAAAGATAACAAAATTAGTAGTAATTCACCTTCATAGTCCTATTTGTTTACAGTATTCCATTAGGTACACTTCCCATTCATTTCTAAACACATCTATATCTTCTTGTGAAAAGGAGTTTTTGCGGCAGTCATAGTAGTTCTAAAAAAATTTAAATACACAAAGGATTAATAATTATTTTAAATGAACTAGTATTTATTTGAAAAAAATACCTCTTCAGGGATGCTAGTTTGTTCATGAAATATGATCTCTTTCTTAAATTTACAAACACAATAACCGTAATCCTTTACGTTTGTTTGTTTTGATCACTGCAGAAACATCGAGAAAAATAAGTAATCTATTTTGATATGTATTAGGATAGTGAAATATAATTATATATACCCTGATACTTCTCCATTTGTAGATATCATGTGCCTTGTTGTCCTTAGGCCCAGGATTCATTCCATCCTTTAGACGATATTCATACACCACCCTACCATAACAGAATCCTCATTAAAAGATAATATAATTTATATAACTAGATATTTAGTTCTAAAATGTTGGATCTAGTGTACTACAAATTGAAAATCACCATCATTTGTGGTCCTTTTGATGGATATCAATGCAGTGAATCCAAAAAATAAATCTTTGGAGTATCCAGATTGACTGCAATGAGCATCCAATGCTGCCTAAAAAAACAAAAAGGAATAAGTAATGAATGAAATGAAAATATAATTGATATGATTAAATTGTAGAGTTTTACCCCAGCAATGTTGGTATTAAAAAGATCCTATTAGTCATAATTTTTCATTGAAACAGTCTAATCATGTTTGACATTAATCCAACCTGTAAATCAGAATCTATTTTTTTCTGTTGTGTAGACATGGTCTGAGGACTAACGAGTCCAAATTTGTGTTCATGGGAAAATTCCTTCAATTTTTGTTTCATATATACGCCTGTGAAAAATATGAAATGTATTTGTCCAAAATTATCATTGTATATCAGCATCTGTAAAATAAAATCATGAAAACATACCTCAGGTATAAATTTATAACTGAGGCGCCTTTCTAGTCAAATGTTATGATTTCAGCTACTGCATCAGCACTAATGAAATATAATGTTTCCTATCCACACATAACTTTTTCACAAAAAAATTTGTGATTATTACCGACTATCATTTTCATATCCATATGATCTTGCAAAGATATTAAATGTGGATATAGAATGGGAGGGGTGTAGGTGCTCTCATTAGATCATTTTGATCGGTTGGCTGATCCTTTTGAGCCATTCTTTAGTTTTAGCTCCTTCATTTTTTCCATCTACAATAACATTCATCGGTTCAGACCTTTTTTAATTAAATGTTAATAGTTTTTCTTGAAAAATGAATTGGAAATGAATACCTCCTAGTAGACATTTTTTTTACCAGATTCAATAGCCATGCAACAAATGTTCCAACATATTTTTCCACCATATGAATGTCGTCATCGTCATTTGGCACGGGTAGCTCGGTGCTAATCTCTTGAGCTATGTTAATCGACACATTGACATGACTGTTTGGAAGTGGTTTGGAGTGTAGCATGTCATTCTGTATATTGAACACTATATCCCTTGATGCAAGGTGATGGGTGGGAGTTGATAGATATAAATCATAGTCATTTTCACCCTGTAGAATATCATTACAAGAATGGTATCAGTGTATATGTGATTCAAATTTCACAGAAACAAATATTAGAAAATTGATTACCTTATTTAAGTCAGGTCTTTGAAAGGAATGGCTCGCCTCAAAGCCGGTGGGGTGTGGGGCAGGATCTTCTCGCGTGGTTTTTTCCGGAGTTCATTCTTCTCTTTGCCTCTCCCCCATCAAAGTTGCTAGAAACTCTCCCTGACTTTGGAATTTTTCTTCAAGGGTAGCTAGTATACCGATCATCATTTTCATTTCTTTAGTTTGTTCATCCTCTTGTTTTTTTTTTCTGAAAATATGTCCGGGGTGTCACCCCAAAACCCGCACCTCTGACGCAGCCATACTGTTCCGACTATTTTAAGGCCGCTGAATGTATGTCTACATCCGATGCAGGTGTTGTTGATTCCTGTTACAATGTCAAATAGAAAATATGGGAAAATAAGTAATCATTGTTATTTAATAGTGATTTAATTCAAAAAATTTATATTATGTCATACTTACACGTGTTTCCCATACTTTTTGTGTGTTTTCATCTATCAATTTCCCCTCTTTATTAACACAATCCTCCTTCCATAGCACATGGCGTGGGATGGATGTGGCTTGGGATTTTGATTCATCAATCGTCATATAAACAAAGAAACATTGTTACAATGTTCTTTTATGTCACATAAAAGTATTAAAGTACTTTTAAAATATATACCAATTTTTTTTCAATTAAAGCGTACCCTAGCCTTACTTTACTGTAGGGGTACACTGGTTTTTCTGCCCGTTAATTATTTTGAGCACTCAGTTGCTGTTTCATAAATAAAAAACTGTCAATCAAAGTGATGAATACAAGAAAGGTTAAACAACATGTTACCAAACACAATGTACCTGAAAAGTCTGCTCCGCATGATGGTTGCAAAATGAATCCCATTCTCCTTGGGATATGAAGTGTTCCTAAAGAGAAGGTGTGTGCGTCTTGATTTTCCCTTCAGCGTATTTTAGATTACTTTTCATTAAAATGGTGTGAAAGACTCTATGAACCCTTCCTTCCAGTCATAATACATATTCTTTGTGTGATACATCTACTATAAATGCACTCTGAAAGAGTTGATGAATAGTTAATCAATATTTCAGTATTTTATTTTATTTTAATAAATTAAATAAATGATATTGTAATGTTACTGTAATCTCTTCACACATTAATCTTTTTAGCCTACTGACAACATGGTGCCATGACTCTACATCAATCAACATGCTTTTCTAAGTGACGATTCCAATGTAGCAAGAAAACATGGCTTTTTTGGGGTTTACATGCTGGCCTCTCTTATTCCATCCCACCTCATATTTGATGACATTTACTTTTCCCTTAAGGATTTTGGCTAAAACTGTCAAACTACGACGCACCTATTATTTTACCACTGGGATTTCATTGCCTACCATTTCCTTGGTTTCTGTATCATAATTATGTTCCTCCGAAGCTCTAGCATTGGAAATGGGACCAGTAACAACAGGTTGAGAAACCTGTTGTACCTCAGTAGTGGGACCAGCAGTAACAGGTTGAGAAACCAATTATACCTCAGTAGTGGGAATAGGTGAAATAGGATGAGAGACCTGTTGTACCTCAACAGTGGGACTAGCTGTAACAGGTTAAGAAACCTGTTGTGTCTCGGGATTGGGTGCATCAGCAGGTGCAGAAGTCATTATCTACACAAGTGGTTTGACATTTAATTTAGATCATATAAAAGCAGCAACAAACATATAACAACATAATGTAACACAATCTATATTATAATAAAAAATAACCTAATTATTGAACTCTATTTTTTTAAAGGCTGAAGTGATTTGACCCCTCTATCGACTATCCATATCCTTTCATTGCGGTCTCCTATGACATACAAAACATCATCTACATTGGGACCATGTCAAAATGATTAAAAAGTCCCAATGAAAAGGTCATCATACGTTGAATTTTCATCTGAGCCTTCAGTTGTTTTGGTCAATAATAGAATAATTTACCAGTTTCGGTTTGCGGGATCTGGAACATAAAATACTTGCGCTGCCTGTGATGCCATTATAAACGGTTCGTCTTTCTCCCCTTCCTTACTGAAATCAACTTTCATGAATCCCAATTCAACTATTTTAACATCACTCCTATTATCAACCCACTTGCATTGAAAAATCAGAACATGGAATTCCGTATAATCTAACTCCCATATTTTTTTGATGATGCCAAAGTATGAAATATTTGCATAAATTGGATTTATGTCCTTAGCATCGGAAAAATGCCTCGCTTTAGCCACAAGTGTAACCCCACTATTCTGAATGGTATTGTCTTCCTCATGTTCATTAGTATAAAATGTATAACCATTAACTACATAAGCATTGTAAGATAATATATACACACTTAGTCCTCCGGCTATCCATCGAAGTCATTATGAAATTGACTCTAGATTTTCATCTGACTTCTTAAAAATATTTTCCCAAAAATATCATATAAACTATCGACTCCTTGTATCTGATATCCATTTTTCAGCCGTAGATGGATTCAAATGCCTATGAATTTGCTTTGTGGGTTTCAACATTTGGGTCAACGTCGAAACTGTTGTGAAAAACATAAAGGTGGGCCTGCTTCCGATCTATAATATTTATTGTGACAACCTGTCTTCCAGAAATTCCTTCACCCTCAAGCCAGCCAGTGTGAAAAGATTTTGGTAGGCCAATGATTTCCACACCAGACAAGTATTCGGTACAGAATTCAACGGCTTTCTCAACAATATATCGCTCCGCAATACAACCCTCTGGCTGACTTTGATTTTTGACATACCCTTTCAAAATATTCATATACCGTTTAATGGGGTACATCCATCTATAATGTATAGGACCACATAGTTGAATCTCTCTCACCAAGTGGACCATCAAATGAACCATCATATAAAAAAATGAAGTTGAGAAGAACATTTCTAATTCACATAATATGATGACAATTTCTCTTTCCATAGTTGGAAATTTCGCTGGGTTTATAACTTTACTGCATATATCTTTGAAGAAGAAACAAAGTTTCGTTAATGTACGTCGGACATTCATGGGAAAAATGCAACGTAAAGCAATAGGAATGAGATCTATCAACAAAACATGGCAATAATGTGATTTCAGACCTTTTAACTTCAAGCCCCTCATTGACACGAGGTTCCTCATATTTGAAGAATACCCCTCTAGAACCTTTACATCATTCAAGAAGTTACGAAACTAATATCTCTCCTGCCTGGAAAGAGTGTAAGTAGTAGGAGGAAGAAATGTTCATTTTTCACCCTTCACTAGTGCCAATTCTTCTCGTATTCCCATCTCAACCATGTCCAACCTAGCCTTAATTCCATCTTTTGTTTTTCCTAGTGTATTTAGAAACATGCTGATGAAACTATCAAATACATTTTTTTCTACATGCATAACATCAAGAAAATATATGAAATACAGACACTTGTTATATTGTAATTAAAAAAACTGATCTCTTTTTTCAACCAATTTTCGTAATGTTTTTCAAAGCTGATTTACCAAAATTAGTGTCCACATATCTAACTATCTCAAACAATTGATCACATATTAGTGGAGACGGTGTTTTATGTTCTTCTGAACATCCATCGAATGATGTCGTCCATGATCGATACTTATTTCCTCGGGGTAGAAATCTGCGATTTCCTAGAAACACGGTTTTCGATGATTGTTTCAACCTAATGGATTGTGTACCTTGTTCAAAAAAGGGACACCATTGAGTTATTTTAATGCTATATTCGGACAAATTTCCATAAGCAGGGAATTCATTTATCGTCCCATAAGACATTGCTCTCAAATTGAAATCTTCCTTTTTGTAATCATCATAAAATGTAACACCTAAATCCCATAATAATTTCAAATCTTTGATCAATGGAGAAAAATAAACATCAATATGATTACCTGGTTGTTTTGGTCCTGATGTAAGCATAGATAACATGTTGTATTTTCGTTTCATGCATAACCATGGTGGTAAGTTATAATATACCAACATAACTGAACATGTAATATGACTGTTGTTTTGAAATACTAAAGGATTCCCTCCATTTGTAGATAACTCAAGATGAAGGTTTCTCGACTCACTTCCAAATTCAAGATACTAATGATTTATTATCTTCCAATGAGGAGAGTCTACCGAGTGACGTAGTATCCAGTCTTTAATTATTGTATCTACATGCCATCTCAATTGTCCTGCTGTCTTCTTACTTCTATATAGGTGCCCAAACTTTGGAATGATTGGAAATTATCATACAACTTTAGTAGGACTGGATTCATCTTTCTTTTATCGAGAAACACCACTCTTTGGGTATTCTTTAATTGATTTTTGGTCCTTGAGAAATAGTATACAGTCAGTCGGGCATGTGTGTATTCTTTCAGAGATCATACCCATCGAGTGTAGCATTCATTTGGCATCGAATGTTCGGATCGGGAGCTCATTATCTTCTGGGGGCATGCCATTCAGGAGAGAAAGTAGTTCCATAAAACTAGAATCACTCCACCCATTGTCTGATTTAAAATTATACATCTTTAGTACGGCTGACAGTGTTGTATATTTAGTGGAACCATCATACAATGACGTCTTTGCACAACTTTTTAACTTCTCAAACAATTTTGGGAAATCACGAAGTTCATCTTCGATTGTACTTTTCATTTCCTCAATACGATCTTCATCATCATTCACATATATAATCACATCCTCCATATGGTTATCTTCATTGTTCATGCTTGTAATCATATCAGATGATCCATAAAACACATTGTTATCCCAGCCACTACCTACATTCACTATTTCCCCATGTTTATTCCAACATGTAAAACTCTGATATATTCTGTAACAGATCAAGTATTCTTACAACTCCTCTAGACTAATTTGTTTTGAATAACAACATCATAAACACGAATAATGGATTTGAGAAGGGCCTTACGTATTTTCTTTTGCAAACTTGATAAAATCTTTCATACCTTCTTCATACTCTTTTGTCAACCGATTGGCATTCATCCATTCTTTATTTATATTCAACCTATTTGAAATCCAAAGGATGGGTATATAGGTTAGGGGAGAAGGAATATTAGTATAATTTAGATAAAAAACTAGATACTTCAAAAATGGTGGGGGCATGGTCATTAATAGAATATCTTGGGTGGTTCTTGGGATTCATCCATTCTCTTCCTCTCTTCGATCCCCCCTGATGTGGGGTGGTTCTTGGGAGTTTTTTATAGTACGCTAGTGAGTTGTTCCCTCATACTTTCTCCATTACTATTATCCTTTATTTACCTATGATTTTGGGATGATTTTAACTAGGATTTGTATGATGATTTCACTATGTCATCCTTAAATCAATTTAGATGACATAGATTTTGTTTTTATTGGCTAGAGTTTATCCTCGTATGATGAACGCACCATGTTTTGTGTGGTTTTGGTGGTGTTGTGTTTCCCAGTTAGTTTTTAAAAGATTATTCCTAATTATATTAAGGTGAAAAATTAATTATAAGTTTCTATAATTAATTATTATGGAATTGTGCCTTGATATTGGCTCTAAATTATTGGCACAAGATTAGATAAGGCATGTACAGTCTTGGTTGAGGATGCGTTGATCTTGGTGAGGGGGTTACTCTATTTTTTGAGGTAGGTGGACCCTATAATACAAAAACATGTTCCAATTTATGCATGATTTTGCATTAATGCATGAGTATATGTGTTCTAGTGAAAGGGATAGAAATCAAGAGCAACCTAGGTAAATAAATAGGGTGTTTTTGATCCACCAAGAGATAATGTGTGGGTTCTATTGAATGTTTGTGATTTTGTGATCATCCAGCGATTATGTCTCCATGTAGGTGAGGTTTCTAGTTGTTTTCATTAGAGGATCAGGTTTGGTATGAGATTTGGATAGCCTAGCTAGGTTTTCTAAGGCTATTTGAGTAGGTATTAGAGTCTTAGGACTAAATAAGATGTATAATATGGTTTTATATATCACATATAATGGGGAACAACCTCTTAAGGATATATAAGAGTCATGGTGTGTGTGATGAGTAGTATATTCCACATTGGGATTGGTTAAGTTTGACATAGAGGATTTCCTCCTTATATTTGTATTAAGAGATCTCCAATGGGAGATATGATATGGTACCTAAGTGAGGGTCATGGTAATAGTCTGGATGACTTAGAATAGGGTATCCAAGGCACTTAGTGTGAGTTTCTTAGGATGGTCATTATTTAGTTTTAATGGGTTTTAATGTGGGAATTAGAAGATGATATAGACTAGTCTATCAGGGCCTAGATCAAGTATAGCATGTTGCTTGTGACATTACCATGTATAGATGAGTGTGTGTTGGTTTCAATGAGTAGATATGGGTTAGGTTTGTAGAACCCAGTAGATTCCCTTATAGGAAGAATTATAATGTTGATAGGTTGGGAATAATTTTCATGTATAACCGAGATGGTTTTAAGGAGATTATTATAAAAGGCTAAATGGATGGTGACATTTATCATTTATGGTCAGACCGACTAAGAGATTGGGACTTCATATGACTTTCACCTAGTTGAAGTATGATCATCCATGGGGCCCACCTATTGATGATGTGGTTTAGCTAGTACAAGAGGTTGGATATCTAGATACCCTCCTTAGATTACTATTTATATGTTTTGTGGAATGAGACAATATGGATGGCACTAGTGCAGAAATTTTTTTTTACGTCGGTTATTTTTCATTATTTACGTCGGTTTTTAGGCGACGTTAATACGGACGACTTTATAAATAACGTTTTTTACGTCGGTTATTTAAAACGTGACGTAACATCCCTAATATCACGATGTTTATCACGTCGGTTCATTAATAACCGACGTGAAAAATGATGGGGGATGGGGATTTATAACGGCGGTTATTATATAACCGCCGTGATAAACCGCGGGTGGGGGGGTTTAGCACGTCCGTTATATAATAACCGACGTTCTAAATATGCGCGGGGGGGTTTATCACGTCGGTTATTGCTAAACCGACATGATAAAACGCCTGGGATATCGTTTATCACGTCAGTTATGTCATAACCGACGTGATTAACCCTTCCCCGGGCCTATTATCACGTCGGTTTCTTAAATAAACGACGTGATAAAAAGGCCTGGGAAACGTTTTAGCACGTCGGTTATCCAATAACCGACATGGTAAATCGATTCCCAGGCCTTTTATCACGTCGGTTATATTATGAACCGACGTGATAAAAGGCCCGGGAACGGTTTATCACGTCGGTTCTCGAAAAAACCGACGTGATAAACCCCTCCCGATTTATTTACCACGTCGGTTATAAAATAACCGACGTGAAAGCGATATATTTTTTAAAATAATTGCACTGCTCTCACCAAAAAGCAACCAGAAACCAAACAACAAAAATAACCATGCCAGCCCTCCCCCAAGCCCCAACTGAACCCACCCTCATCTATACCCACCTAACAACCTGGCCAGCCCTCCCCCACCACATTGGGGCCCCACCACAACCCTTGGACACCCCCCAACCCCTTGGACAGCCCCCCACCTTCATTTACACCCCCACGACCCCTAGTACAGCCTCAAACACCCATTGGACACCCCTTTCATATCCCTTGGACACCCCCCACCCCTTGGACACCCCCCACCCCTTGGAAAACCCCCCACCCTCATTTACACCCCCAAGACCCCTAGTACAGCCTCAAACACCCATTGGACACCCCCCACACCTTGACAGCCCTCCCAGACCCCTTGGACACCCCCTGACCCCTGGACACCCCCCCGTGCCCTTGGACAGCCCCAAACACCCCTTGGACACCCCTCCCATATCCCTTGGACACCCCCACCCCTTGGACACCCCCACCCCTTGGACAGCCCCCCACCCTCATTTACACCCAACCGGCCCCTTGGACAGAACTCCCAGACACCTTGGACACCACTCCCATATCCCTTGGACACCCCCACCCCTTGGACACCCCCCACCCCTTCGACAGCCCCCCACCCTCATTTACACCCCCCGAACACTAGGACAGCCCCAAACACCCCTTGGACACCCTTCCCATATCCCTTGGACACCCCCACCCCTTGGACACCCCCCACCCCTTGGACAGCCCCCCCACCCCCTGGACACCCCCCCGACCCCTTGGAAACCCCCAACCCCTTGGAAACCCCCCCATCCCCTTGGACATCCCCAAACACCCCTTGGACACCCCTCCTATATCCCTTGGACACCCCCCACCACTTGGACACCCCCCATATCCCTTGGACAGCCCCCCCCCCCACCCTCATTTACACCCAACCGACCCCTTGGACAGCCCCAAACACACCTTGGACACCCCTCCCATATCCCTTGGAGACCCCCACCCCTTGGACACCCCCCACCCTCATTTACACACCCCCGACCCCTAGGACAGCCCCAAACACACCTTGGACACCCCTCCCATATCCCTTGGACACCCCCCAAACACCCACCCACCCCCTTAGAACCTATCCCCCCATACCAAAATCCAGACTAGAAAAACCATCAACAGTAGACCAAAACAAGAAGTAGAGAAAAATTAAACATTCACTTATATAACATTCAAAACTTAAACTGTCAACTTCAAAGAAAACTAAATCCAACCTAAACGACTACGAAATACACAATTACATTGACAATATTCAAAATTACATTTTACATTACAAACAACTAAAAGTCAATCAAACCTATAAAATAATTTGACCACTCCAACTGTAAGTGTTTGATATCTTCAGCAGTAAAGGGTTGAGGGTCATCAAAAAGCTACAAAGGAAAAGGATAGTAGTCAACGTGTATAATGAATAAATCAAATTGAAATATTATGAGAAAGAGGAAATCTTACCAGGTCAAAACTCAGAACTATCCCAGTTGTTATTATTTCGTACATAAATCTTAACATGTAATATCCGCATTCGATGATGCATTGTTGCTCATGACATTTTTGTTTGAATGAGTGTAAATTCAATATATTATTTTTATGTAATAAATCAAAATGTACAAATTATAAATGGATATTTACCTTCGCATGTACATATTTGATCTTGAAATTCCTTTTCTTTGCGCTTTTCCGAAAGTGGACCCATGCCTTGTTAGAAAATAATACGAATGGGGTAAATTTAAAATTCATTATAATATATAACACTATTGTGAAATTGAAACTTACGTTTCCAATATATTCTTAAAACTTTCTCGCACATCATCATGGAGAGAGCATATCCAATAAAGTGCTTTCTCCCTAGGGCAAAAACCCCTAACATATAATGATCCCTGATAAAAGGAAATTTAACGTTAGTGGTTTTTTATGTTAAAAGATAATTAACTCTTTGAGAGGGATGTGTTTCATACCTCTCACAAAAAGGCATCATCCAACACTGTGTGATTACATTCTTTTCAAATCTATCAGCAATATAAATCATTCTTTGTTCCTCATCCAATGCACATGCTTCAGGGGAAATCAATTGTGGGTCCATGAATCCATATACATCTGTCAGTTCATTCCTCTCACAAATTTTATACAGATACCTAATACAAAGAAGACATAAGTATACATTTTTAATAAATATAACGCAAGGAAAAGGTGTTAAGACTTACATGATAAAAATTTGCACCACGTTGATGCCCAACTTATCTCCAGTGACAAACTCCATGATATCAGTTTTCATAATCCCCACACTTAGTTCACGTCCACAGACATGAGCTTCCATTGTAAAGTCATAATGATCCGCCAACAAATTTGAATATCTTGACAATTTGTCAAGACTGCTAGTATCTGCATCTGATGTCATAGCTATCTGTCTTTGTTGTTGTCTATACAGTATTTCTTTACCTTTTAAGTATTCCTGTAAAAATAAATTGAAAAATATATTAGTTTTCAAATGATAAAACATTAATAAAAATATAAAATAAAAGATATAACATCCATACCTCTATGGTAATGAGTCGAAGAATTCTGGATGGCCAAAGTAAAAAATGGCCGATACTATGTCCAACTGTCATCACCTCATCTGTAGGTAATGGTATCCGAGCTGATCTATCTATAATATCCTTTACAGTGACCCTCAGATTGTCTACATCTAACTGTTGATGATGAACTGTATCTCGTATACAATATACCATCCCATATGCAACTATATGATGTTGAGGATCATCAACATACAACTCACAATAAGTAGGTAGCTGCGGCGGAGGAGGAGGATCAAAAATGGGGTCCGCAGGCTGAGGTGGGGGAGTGGGAGCTACTGGGAGAGGTGGAGTGGGAGATGCACCCTGAAATTGTCTTTGCAAGTCTGCAAACATAAACTGCACCGATGATCTAATCTTGTCCTCCATTGTCGTATTAATATTATGGACTTCAGCCTCCAAGGATTCTATTTTTTTTATAAACTCCCTCAATGTTAGAAGTTGAGGAACATGGCAACACTTTTCTTACCGATACACCTGCCGAATATCCTCTTACACGGCCAGGATGTTCGGGCTTTCCCAATGCCACAGATAAAATATCTTCCCTCCCAGATGGTGTAAATGTCCCCTGTGAACTCTGCTCCTCAAGAGAGTCCTGTAATAATTAATTGAACATTTCAATAATGATTGGAAATATATGACGAAAATAGTAAAATTAAATAAATAAAATAGATATCTTATAATCCTCTCAACTACGAGTCTCGATTCTTCCGAAAGATATTGTCCTTTCTTTCCCTTCCGAGCTCTTTTCCATTTCTCATGTCTAGATGGAGGGGATGGAGGGGCCACCTCTCCAGAGCTTGAAGACTCAGCTCTTAGTTGTTGAAATTTTTCTGCCATCATTTGTTCTTCCAATAATGCATACCCTCCGCGAGATAAACTATGAGGGTATACATTTTTAGATTGGATATCTTGATGAGCTTTCCTTGTTTGCTGTAAATTAAGAATAAGTAATCATTAAAAAAACAATAATAAGATCATTTATATAAGAAAGCTTATAAAAGTTTACATTGCCCTTACCAAAAATGATTCTTTTCTTCTACTTTCAAAAAATTGTCTCCATGTGTCTTCATCTATAAAAGGATATATACGACATGGATTCTCACGACTCCTATGACCATAAATGAAATCAGATGAGAGGGTTGATTTGAAATCCCTCCATCTCCTAGCAGCCAACGATAAGCATTTCTTCCTGACTCCTCCAGTGTCAGGAATATCAAATGTCATCTGATAAAAAAGAGGTTAAAAATATTATATATACTAGAAACATTTAAACAACAGTCAAACAATATCAAAAGATCATACAAAAATGGTCTCCCACAGCTGAGAAATTATCGCCTTATCCACACTTCTCCAATCATCATAGAGAATGCTTACTTTTCTCTTATCCTGAGTTGCTACAAAACCCTTAAAATCTTTAGCATTTGGACCTCTAGGAAGATCATCATCATCAAACTCCACGACTATCCTCTCATCCTTCGTACGGGCAAGTGATAATTTTGGTAAACGTGTGCACCCACGCTTACCAACCTTTGAACTCTTTTTCGTAATAGGAGCATGTGAATGTTCCTCCCCAGATGTATGACCAATATGCTCATCTCCAGAATCATGTGGCTGATCAACTGATTGATCTGTCATTTTCCTTCAAATCAAAAAAACAAACATTAGTTCACAAATATACAAATTCAAATATTTTAATACTACGTAATCAGAAAATAGAAAAGTGTACTAAATTACAGAATAGTAAACATTGGTAATATGGTAAGCATGTTAAACAATGATAAACATGGCAAACAAAGTCTGTTGTACCCCTCTCTCTTGGATTTTAATGATCACAATCACTGTTATTATGTTCTAACTTGTTTTCAAGTGTTTTTGTTGATATGAAAAAGGTTTCCAAGGAGTTGGCCCAAGAAAGCCGAAAAGTGGACTCACTGAGTCCACCGGTCAGCCGGTGTGAGCTCACCGGCCAGCCGGAGGACACAGGCAGTAGACTTTCCCACTGCCTGGTGTCACCGGCCGCTGGCTCACCACCGGCCGGCCGGTGGACCAGACAGAGAGCCTTCCTCTCTGTATGGACCACCGGCCGGCCGCTGGCCATCACCGGCCGGCCGGTGGACCAAACAGAGCTTTGCTGTCTGGACCACCGGCCAGCCGGTGCGCCCAGGACTTCTCCTCTTTACGGTTTTTATTGTTTTATCATTTTGGTTTGATACATGTTTTAATAAGTAAAAAATTTACAATATCTAACATTATATGAAAATACTAAATGTAAACAAGAAATAAACATGTGTTACCTGTAATTTTAGGAATTTATAGTTGGATTGTTTTCCCAAGTTCCTTCGTCGTGATCGTTCCTTATGGCACAAACCATGTCTTCAACATACTCATCATTATGTTCTGTTAATCTTTCCATGGAAGTAGGGATCTCACATAAATCAGCATCTTCATAAAATTCATCCTCACCAACATATTGTTTTTTCCCTTGTAAAACAACAACCCACTGCATATCTGATTGATCTACTACATAGAAAATTTGTTTGGCATGTGTTGCCATTATAAAAGAATCAGCTGTGTCTTCCAATCTATTCAGATTAACAAGTGTCATTCCAAATTCATCGTGTCTGAAACTGTTGTTACCGATAAACCATTTACAGTTAAAAACAGGAACTTTAATTTTAAAGTAATCAACCTCCCATATGTCTTCAATCACTCCATAATATGCACTTGATGCCGAAATTGGGTTTCTATCCTTAGCACTCGAAAAATGCATTGCTTCTGCAAACACCAATACACCACTATTCTGAACTGCACTTCTGTTGTCCTGAGCTTTCGTATGAAATGTATAGCCATTAATGTCATAAACAGACCATGTTATCACATTTAAAGATGGACCACCCACTATCCATTTTAATGTCTCTGATACATCTGATCTACCAAGCAAGGTCTTTTTAAACGATGGCAAAAAAGTTTTGTTGTGCTCATTCAAAATCCACATTTCTTTCTTCTTTGGATGACATTGTTTCAACTCATTAATATGCAATGTGATATACGGTTTAACATCAGCTATGTTATTCAAGATGTATGATTCTAAATTCTTCATCTGTTCAGCTGACAGTGATTTGACTTTCAAGCCACGAATCCCCTTTCCCTCATTATTAACCCGTTCATGGCGAGATGGAGGCAAACCTATGTGTTGCGCCGTAGCCAAGTAGCTCGTACAAAACCCTGCTACCTCCTCAGAAATATACTTTTCAATAATGGAGGCTTCAGGTCGATATGGATTTTTAACATATCCCTTTAATATTTTCATATACCTTTCAAAAGGATACATCCAACGAAGATATACAGGTCCACAAAGCTTTATTTCTCGAACCAGATGAAACATTAAATGCACCATCATATCAAAAAAAGTGGGAGGAAAATACATTTCCAAATGAAAAAGTATAAAAATTGCATCCTTTTCCAAAATGTTCAAAGAATTCACATCAATCGCCTTGTTACAAATTGAATTGAAAAAATAACACAACCTCATTATAGTCTTTCTGACACGGATGGGCAATATTCCACGCAGTGCAACTGGTATAATTTGTTGCATCATGACGTGACAATCATGTGATTTCATACCTATCAACTTCAAGTCTTTCAATGAGGCAAAAATTTTTACATTTGAATAATAACCTTGAGGCACTTTGATATCATGAAGAGACTGACAGAAGCTACTTTTCTCCCTCTTCGATAATGTATGACAAGCCGGGGGAAGAAATGTTCGTCTTCCTTTAGGAGTGGGAGCTAACTACAAACGTATTCCCATTGATAGTTGGTCTAACCTTGCATTCAACCCATCTTTTGTCTTTCCTTTAATATCTAGCAATGTTCTGATCAAAGAATCACAGATATTCTTCTCCACGTGCATGACATCAATATTATGTTTGACTTCATGATACCTCCAATATGGTAGCTCAAAAAATATTTACCTTTTCTTCCAAATATGTCTATCATTACCAAATTTCTGTGTCTTTCCCAATGTCACATCAAGGTTTTTCACCCTCTCAAAATACAAATCTGGGGATAAAGGTTTTGGAGCAGTATCAAATTCTTGTGATCCATTGAATGCCTTTTTTAGTCTTCTATAAGGGTGATCCATAGGCAAAAACTTTCGATGACCCATGTACACTGTTTTCCTCCCATGATGCAATTGACAATATGACGTCTGTTGTTCGCAAATTGGACATGCTTTATGCCCTTTAACACTGTATCCAGACAAATTTCCATATGCTGGGAAGTCATTTATAGTGAATAGAAGCACTGCATGCAGTTGAAAATATTCCATTTTATAAGAATCATACACCCTAATACCATCAGCCCATAACAGTTTCAAATCATCAATCAACGATGACAAGTATACATCAATATCATTGCCGGGTTGCTTTGGACCAGAGATCATGATACTCAACATGACATATTTGCGCTTCATACAAACTTCAGGAGAGAGTTTGTAAATTACCAATAAAACAGGCCATGAACTATGTGTGCTACTGAGGGTTCGGTATGGATTCATTCCATCTGTGCACAAGCCTTGTCTCAGATTTCTAATTTCATTTCCAAATGTAGGGTACTGGGCATCAATTTTCATCCATTGTGGACAATCAGCTGGATGACGTATTTTTCCATCACATACCCGCTCATCAGCATGCCATCTTAACCTTTTTGCATCATGTGAATTAGCAAATAAACGTTTGAAACGAGGAATTATATAAAGATACCAAAATACCTTTGAAGGGATCTTTGTAATCTCTACATCAGCTTGTGATTTTTCTTTCACCTTATACCGTGATGTCCCACATTTAGGACACTCTTTCAGAAATTCATATTCCTTCCTATATATAATGCAGTCATTCGGACAGACATGTATTTTCCTGTATCCCAATCCCATCGGGCATAATATTTTTTTGGCCTTATAATGTGAATCTGGAAGATCATTATCTTTTGGAAGAATGTCTTTCATCAATTGTAGCAGCTCTGTAAAACTTCTGTCACTCCATCCATGTTTCTCCTTCATGTTAATCAATCTTAACACTGCCGAAAAAACCGTAAAATCTGTACAACCAGGATATAATGGTTTTTCGGCATCACCATATAGACGTGAAACTGTCAGTTCTATATCAATTTGTTCTGCTACAATATCGCGAATCATTTCTTCAATTCCATCGGAGTTACCATCTTGCGATTCATTATCATCAGTGACATTCTGTCCAGTTTCGCCATGCCAAATCCAAGGGTTGTAACTCGGATTGAAACCATGACAAATCAGATGATCTTTTATCTCTCTACTTTTCAACTTCTTCATATTCAGACATTTCAGGCATGGACAGAAAAAAATGTCACTACTTGGAACATTTCGTTTAGCAAATTCCAAAAAGGCATCAACACCTTCCTCATATTCATTGCTCATTCGATGTGCCGTAATCCAACTTCGACTCATTATTACCTATAATAAATAGCAAAAATATATATATTTTTTAGATAAGACAAATATATGTTTATATGAAAAAAATCATAATTTGAATGTAAACAATTTTGAAATATAAAACAAATCGATGTGTATTTAAAAAAATATGCTTTAATATTATTTTTTAAACAAAATATAGTAAGATATAACACCCCCCTGGACACCCCCCGACCCCTCTGGACAGCCCCCCGCCCCTCCTGGACACCACGCCCCACCCCCTACCCCCTTGGACACCCCCCTGGACATCCCCCAACCCTCTGGACAGCCCCCCACCCCCCCGGACAACCCCAAATACCCTCTGGACAGGCCGCCACCCACCTGGACAGCCCCCCACACCCATCCACCCTCTTGGACACCCCCCTGGACACCCCACCGACCCCTCTGGACAGGCCGCCACCCCCTTGGACAGCCCCCCACACCCACCCATCCCCTTGGACACCACCCTGGACACCCCCCGACCCCTCTGGACAGCCCCCGACCCCTCTAGAAATCACCCCCACCCCTCCTAGACACAACCCCCCACCCCCGACCTGCTTGGACACCCCCCTGGACACCCCCAACCCTCTGGACAGCCCCCCCACCCCTCCTAAACACCACCCCCAACCCCCTACCCCCTTGGACACCCCCCTGGACACCCCCCAACACCCACCCACACCCGTGGACAACCCCCCACACCCACCCACCCCCTTGTAAACCCCCCTGGACACCCCCCGACCCCTCTGGACAGCCCCCCGCCCCTCCTGGACACCACCCCCACCCCCTACCCCCTTGGACACCCCCTGGACATCCCCCAACCCTCTGGACAGCCCCCCACCAACCCGGACAACCCCAAATACCCTCTGGAGAGGCCGCCACCCACTTGGAAAACCCCCCACACCCATCCACCCCCTTGGACACCCCCCTGGACACCCCACCAACCCCTCTGGAGAGGCCGCCACCCCCTTGGAGAGCCCCCCACACCCACCCATCCCCTTGGACACCACCCTGGACACCCCCCGACCCCTCTGGACAGCCCCCGACCCCTCTAGAAAGCACCCCCACCCCTCCTGGACACAACCCCCCACCCCCGACCTGCTTGGACACCCCCCTGGACACCCCCAACCCTCTGGACAGCCCCCCACCCCTCCTAAACACCAACCACCACCCCCTACCCCCTTGGACACCCCGCTGGACACCCCCCAACACCCACCCACACCCTTGGACAACCCCCCACACCCACCCACCCCCTTGTAAACCCCCCTGGACACCCCCGACCCCTCTGGACAGCCCCCCCACCCCTCCTGGACACCACCCCCACCCCCTACCCCCTTGGACACCCCCCTGGACATCCCCCAACCCTCTGGACAGCCCCCCACCAACCCAGACAACGCCAAATACCCTCTGGAGAGGCCGCCACCCACTTGGACAGCCCCCCACACCCATCCACCCCTTGGACACCCCCTGGACACCCCACCGACCCCTCTGGAGAGGCCGCCACCCCCTTGGACAGCCCCCCACACCCACCCATCCCCTTGGACACCACCCTGGACACCCCCCGACCCTCTGGACAGCCCCCGACCCCTATAGAAAGCACCCCCACCCCTCCTAGACACAACCCCCCACCCCCGACCTGCTTGGACACCCCCCTGGACACCCCCAACCCTCTGGATAGCCCCCCCACCCCTCCTAAACACCACCCCACCCCCTACCCCCTTGGACACCCCCTGGACACCCCCAACACCCACCCACACCCTTGGACAGCCCCCCACACCCACCCACCCCCTTGTAAACCCCCCTGGACACCCCCCGACCCCTCTGGACAGCCCCCCGCCCCTCCTGGACACCACCCCCACCCCCTACCCCCTTGGACACCCCCTAGACATCCCCCAACCCTCTGGACAGCCCCCCACCCACCCGGACAACCCCAAATACCCTCTAGAGAGGCCGCCACCCACTTGGACAACCCCCCACACCCATCCACCCCCTTGGACACCCCCCTGGACACCCCACTGACCCCTCTGGACAGGCCGCCACCCCCTTGGACAACCCCCCACACCCACCCATCCCCTTGGACACCACCCTGGACACCCCCGACCCCTCTAGACAACCCCCGACCCCTCTAGAAAGCACCCCCACCCCTCCTGGACACAACCCCCCACCCCTGACCTGCTTGGACACCACCCTGGACACCCCCCAACCCTCTGGACAACCCCCCCACCCCTCCTAAACACCACCCCCACCCCCTACCCCCTTGGACACCCCCCTGGACACCCCCCAACACCCACCCACACCCTTGGACAACCCCCCATACCCACCCACCCCCTTGTAAACCCCCTGGACACCCCCCGACCCCTCTGGACAACCCCCCACCCCTCCTGGACACCACCCCCCACACCCTACCCCCTTGGACACCCCCTGGACAGGCCCCAACCCTCTCGGGGATTTATAGAAAACGATGAAAAATTAGTGAAATCATAAAATTAGTCAATATTGCAAGTCGAACTAATAGATCTAGGGATGATAAATAAGATTATGGTGCCACAACGAGTTAAAAGGGTTCGCAATCGAAGAATCTTAGCTAGTTTCAACAAAAAAATCACAACACATATATATATACTATCCGCGAAAAAAACGAACGAGTGGGAGGATTACCTGAGTGCTGCGAGTTTAGATGATTGATCCGAGGAGATTAAATATGAGAAACGATGATCGCAAAACGAATCTAAACCAACGAAATGGACGAGCCGATTCGGGTTTACGCGCGAGAGAGACGAGTCGCGACTGTCGAAGGTAAACACGTGAATGACAATCCACGGGTCTGGGTAAATTTTTAAATGAGTTATCACGTCGGTTATTCAATAACCGACGTTATAATTTTTTTAAAAACATTTATAACGTCGGTTATTAAATAACCGACGTAAAAACCTTCCTCTGATTCTTTTTTTACGTCGGTTATTTTATAACCGACGTTATAAAGGGCTCAAAATCCGCGTTTTTTTACGTCGGTTATTCCATAACCGACGTCAAAAACATCTGCGGATTCTTTTTTTACGTCCGTTATAAAAATAACCGACGTAAAAAGGCCTTCAAAAACCGCATTTTTTACGTCGGTTATTAAATAACCGACGTAATAACTCGTACATATGTCGATTTGTTACGTCGGTTATTGAATAACCGACGTAACAAACACCCCCCCGCTTCTGTTTTTTACGGCGGTTAATGTATAACCGACGTAAAAAACGAAGCCGCGTGATTAATAACGTCAGTTATAAAAATAATTGACGTTAAAGGTGTACTAAACACAGGTTTTTACGTCGGTTAATTAATAACCGACGTAAAAAACCTCGTTTTACATATTATGACGTCGGTTTTATATAACCGACGTAAAAAATGGTGACGTAAAAAACGTTTTCTGCACTAGTGTGGCCTTTATTTATGTGATATGATGTTGGTAGGACCCTACTTTGAGTGAGAAGGCATTGGTCAAAGGGGATTGGTGTGTGACTTCCATGGGATCTACATATTTATGGTGCATATTGACTTTTTATAGAGGTTGGATATTGTGACTTCCTCCTTAGATCATTATTTGTATGATAATATGATGTGAGATATATAAATGGGGATCACTTAGTATTGGTTTGGAGTAATTTTTTGAGAGGTTGTCTATTGATATTCTCTCCTCAAATTGTTTTTTATGTGATGTGATGGTGAGATCCACTGTAAGTGAGAGGGGAGCAGCTACTATGTTGTGGAATTAGAGGATATATGAATCACACCCAATGTGAGAGGTTGGTGGAACTATTATGTTATAAGAAAGGATGTGATATTTAAATTGGTATATGAACCAAACCATAGAGAGTGGGAAGTGGGAATGAATTTGTTGAAAACCTATTAAGGTTTGTTTTTTTCATACCCAAGGAGAATAGTGTACAATATAGTGTACAATATAAAACATACTAAACATATGTCTCATCCCGTTGTCATTTCTCACCTGAAGACATGAATTCACCAACACGGACGGTTCAAACCCTACCTGGACTAGCTATGGGGTAGTATCCAAAATTAGAAATAGATCCATACTAAGGGCCACTAGATGGAGTGAAATCCAAATCTAGTGTAACAACCTTTCACAAAAAATAATCTCTCTATTCAGGTTTCTATCACAAGGATATAGTGTGGAGAGATAATCAAGATCAAACAAGTAACCAACAACATATACATGTTTCACACACACAAGCATCACACACAAGAATGATGCCAAATCATAATTAATCTCAATATTGAAAATAAATGAAAACATAATTAATCCATGAAAATTCAATTTTACTCACCTTAAATAGGAGGACCCGGTGGCGGAGGAGGAGGAGGTGTCGACAGTGGAGGCAGAAGAGGTAGTGGAGGTAGCGCGGAGGCAGCATGGACGCTGCGGAGGCAGCGAAGGTAGCAGAGGCAGTAGAGGTAGTGGAGGCAGCAGAGGCAGCTCGATGGCAGCAGAGGCAGCGAAGTAGGTGGAGGAGGAGGAGGAGGAGGAGGAGGAAAAGGTGGAGGAGGAGGATGAGGAGGCCGTGGTGGAGGAGGAGGAGGATGACCCACGACATAGGAGGAGGAAGAGGAGGAGCCACAATGGAGGAGGATGAGGAGGATCCACGACAAGAGGAGGATGAGGAGAAGTAGGCAGCGAAGGAGGAGAATGAGGTGGAGGCTGCAGAAGAGGAGGAGGAGAAGGAGTCAGTGGTGAAGGCACATGGTATGGCTTCCGCGAGAGCTTGACAGGGTGCTGGGAGGAGGAGCCGCAAAAAGAGGAGAAGGATGATAAGTTGGCACCGAAGGGGGAGAATAAGGTTGCGGCTGCGGAAGAGGAGGAGGAGAAGGAGGCAGCGGAAGAGAGGAGGCAGCAATAGAGGCGTAGGGTAGGGCTTCCGTGAAAACATGATATGGTTTGGGGAGGAGGAGGAGGACTCGTTGGCATTTATAAATCCCATGGGGACATTTATCAGCGCTAGTAAAAAGCGCTGATAAAGGGGGTTTTTATCAGCGCTGATAAATGTTGTCTTTATCAGTGATTTTCATTTTAGCACTGATAAAGACCCACTTTATCAGCGCTTTTGTAGCGCTGATAAATCCATACTTTATCAGCGATAATAAAAGCGCTAATAAATTTATAAATTTAATAAAATTTTAATATTATTATATATTTATTTAAATTGATATTTATCATATATATATATATATATTTATTAATAATTATAACTCTAAATAAATATATCTTTTTTATACTGATAAAATTATTTGAAAGGTATATATATATATATCATTGAAAATATAATAAAATATATATTTATTTTTTAAATATAATGTAATTTTAATTTATAAGTGTACATTTTTTAGAAAATATATATTATATGGGTAACATACTGAATTATAAATCAATAACACATAAACGTGATAGGTAATTATGATCTATAAATGAACATTATTCATGCACATATATGATCACTTAACATATACGCATGATATAGTCATTGACCCCAATTCATTGGAAAACACATATATATGAAATAATTCTAATTATACATATATATATATATATATATTAAAAAGTATTATATATTTATAAATAAAACAAAAACTTTAAATATAAATGAATATAATAAATATATATATATTCAATATAATGAATTAATAAATCTAATAAATATAATGAGTTAATATGTCTAATAAATCTTATAAATATAATAAATATATTTATTATTAATCTTATAATTATTTAATTATATATATATAGTTATAACATGTGTTTTGTTAAATGTATACAATAAACATTATTTTTGAATATAAGTATAATAATTTCATATGAAGTAAAGTGCTGATAAATGTAACCTTTATCAGAACTAATAAAAGCACTGATGAAGGGATATTTAAAGCACTGATAAAGTCTTACCCCTTTATCAGTGCTTTTCCATTAGCACTGATAAAGGTAGGCACCTGCCTTGCCAAGTTTTGTGGTAGTTTTGGTTCTTCTTTTATTCTCTCTCCTTATAAAGGGGATATTTCATCTAATAAATTAGACTTATAAATTAAATATAGGTGTCCCCTCACAAAATAAACTGAATGAATCTAAAATATAGGAGTTCATAATGAATTTTTTTTCTGACATGGATTGTACTGTGACGTGTACACCACTTCCACAATGCAAAGTTGTAATGATTAACCTCCAATTTTTTTTGTTTCTTAAGTATAACCATAGTAAAATGAGAATTGATACATCATATAACTAGTTAGGAAAATATCCAAAAAATAGGTTTTAATGTTATAGAAATATCACGTCCCTTCCCCTTCCTTTCCATGAATCTTGGTCTTTTGAAATCCTATTTTTCTCCCTGGAATTGATATTCTCTGAGGAAAAAACAATATGGAACACCCTCCTGTAGAACTCTCATACTAAGAATCCCAATACAATCCTATTTTTGGCACCTCCACAACACAAGTGGAACACCATGGTGTTGGCTCCTTAACACCATGAAAAATCTATCTCCTTCCATGAAACCTATTCTCTATGGTTCAGTGCAAATTTGCACATCACAGGGAATCTAAAACCATCAAATGTACATCCATTCCATTATAATCTCACCAAAAACACCATAAAACCTCCAGTTAAAAACTAGACCTCTTGAGATCTTCTTAATCCCCTAATTTTATCCCTACATATGACATAATATAAACCTCCATACCATAGATCCTCACTCTATTTAAACCCTTATTATGATATTCATACAAAAATATCACAATAACTAATTATAATGGAATATTTGAAAGTTATACAATAGTTATTTGATGGTATATCATGGTTGATATGATGAAACCCAATCTTACTCTATGATGGTAATGGATGAACCATGACGTAAGCATATGACTATAGTGAAAGTAAAGACGAGACTCAATGGTTATTTTATATGAGGTGTGTGAAACATGACACTATATAAAATGAACGCACTATTTTAATTTATTAATAGTTCCACATATATCACTAATCCCATATTTTATTTTTTCTTGAAATATCTCTACTTAATATGTTATTTCATGACACCAACACCTCAGAACAATCCATATCTAGATCTAGATAACTCTTATCTACCACCATTGCTACCTCATACCAGTGAAGCTATTCTCTGGCTACCACACCAAATTTACTATAACACCCAAAAACTTTAGTTTCAAATAATAATAATCCTAATAGATTTGGTAACACACACTATCGAGCCTTATGCGAACTGTGCTAAACTATAAAAATATTATTTTAATGTGAACGTTATTACCTAGCTGTTAAATTGGGGGTATAAATAGGGGAAACAATTTCCAAAAAATTTATTTAATGTTTTTATGTAATTTAAATGTATTTTTTAATAACTTATAAATAAGTACTCAATTTTTCATATAAATATTTATTTTTCATGAAAAATATATTTTCTTCAAAATAGGTTTTTGTTGAATTTTATCAATGAATATTATGTTGAATTTAAAACATATTTGGAAATATAATTTTATAAAATGAATTTAATTTTTTAAATAATAATTTTAGTATTATTGTTGGATGATTTTTTGTGACTTTTATAGAAAAAATTGTTTTATAGTAAATATTAAAAAATAAGGATTTTTGACAAACAATAATTTTATTTCATTAAATAAAGTAATTTAAAGGTAAAATTATGGTTTTAAGTTGATATTAAATTACCATAATTATAATTTACTTATAAATATCTAAATAATTATATTTTAATCATTATTATACTTGATTTTGGTATAATTTTATTTTTGAACATAAAAGCATGGTTTTTCTAAAAACTATTTTGATGACCACAATGTGTTTTTAACCTAATAAAATAATAAAATAAAAATTAATTAATTATCTTAATTATATATATATATAATATTTCCATTAATATATTTTCACATTCATTCTATTTTTTTAATATCCATGTAATGAAAGTAAATTCAGTTTTATGCTAAAAATTCATTTGTAAAAAAAATGGTGTTTTGTTGCATTTTTTGGATTTTTTATATTAACTTCTACCACTTATAGATATTGAATTTGATAAAATGAGTTAAATATTTTTTATAATAATTTAAATTTTTTATGTGTCCATTTTTATTTTTTGGTCATATTGAATTGAAAGAATAATAAACATTTTCTATTTTGGTCGAGATTAAAACCAGTTTACTAGGATGTTAAATTAAGATAAGATTGTGATATTTACACATAAAATTATATAATTATTATTTTTTATGATATGTATACCCAAAAAATATTACCTTTTATTATGTTTATATTTTGATGTATTATACTTGAGATTGGAATTAATTACATTTAAATGTCTTATATACTTCTATGTGTGTCCTCTCCGTCAATTTTAAAAGTACACCACCTACCCTATCTTATTAACACTTTAAGATCCTATTATATCTGAAAATAATTTCCCAAATATTTTCATAAAATCTCTAGACATGTTTTACAGGCCATGTTTTGATAATAAAACCATCAATTCAAAGATTAGGGAGTAATCTAAAGGAGGTTTCTCAACGAAGAGGTATAAATACAAATTGATCTCTTTGAATTTTATTTCTTCTTAAAAATTCTATTAGAATTTAATATACATCATTAAATTATGAATAAATTATCATAAATATACTTAGCTGTTAATATAATAATTTAACAACCATTTTCCACCTCCTTTCCGTCAAATGGGAAATGAAAGTATCACCCGTGTGCACGTGTGGACTACTGCCTCCACATTGCGATATGATTCATTTTAAATCAACATATTTCTTTGTTATTATAATAGTTTTATGGTTTATATATGATATTTAGTAAATAATTTATCTTATTTAATTATAATATGTTATCTTCTTTCTTACCATCCCATCCACTGGAAGATGATAACCTCACGTGTATGTATGTGTGGACTACCACCTACACGAAATGGTGTGATTAATTTTTCATTAATTATTTAAATTGATTTTACTAAAGACTTATTTAATGAATATATATTTTATATATGATATATTAATGGTTCTTTATAGTTAAATTATTGTTTACATTTCATTCATTTCATTTATTGAAAGTGGAAACATCACTCATGAGTATGTATGGACTACTGTCTCAATGAAGCGATGTCATTAATTTTTCATTAGAAATTTATGTAAATGGTTATAAAAGTTTAAATAATTATTATATATGATACTTATTACATGTTTAATAGTATATAGATAAGTTAACCATGATTAATTTTCAAGGACCATAACTTCCAAAGAAAAATATTCATGAAAATAGAAATAGTTATCACACAAAAACAATGATTTTAACAAATAATTTTTAATAAATAAGAACTCAAATGTTATAAGTGGATTATATATGATATTATAAGTGTATAAATGGAAATTTAATATAATTATATTAAATATTAGTTTATTATATTAGAGGTTAGGTCACTTGCGAATCATGTCAGACAAGTAGTAAGGGTTCTTTATCTCAATATTGTTTCGTTGAGATATGTTTGATGTTATGAACCTATTTATGTGTATGTATTTATAATTTTTAATGTTATATCAAGTATCATTATCAATTAATTTAATCTAATGTTATAAATAATATTATTTCATCCAAGGGTATTTTATTCTAATGTTATCAATGCGGTAAGGGTTTACCATCTTGAATAGTGTTCAATTGAACATATGTTATTTTATATGCCAATATTATTTTATTTGGTGAATATACTAACCCTATGTTATTATGTATCCTTAATATCACTATTTTAATGGTATTTAAAGTTTATTTTGATGTTTGAATTTCATGGGACTTATGACTAAAAGTTACCAAAAGAGTAAGTGTTTTACGTTATAATATTATTTTGAACAATATAGTTTATTATTAAATTTTTAATGCTGAAGTTATTTGATATATCTCTCATAAAAAGTATTCATTTTTCTTATCCTCCAGTTATTTCTAGAAATTAAAAGTATTAATTATATTTTTCTCTCTCTAGGTGCTCAAAAATTTTAAAGAATGTTTTTATGGAAATCTATCTTTTTTTACACTGGGTTTGGATTATTTTATTCTATGTCCATATTTTATTTAAAATGTTTTCAGGAGTATTTTTATTATTCTACAATGATAGATTAAATTAGTATTTTTTATTTTCTATAAATGGATTATAAATACTCTTCATTTGGTTTTCCGAATGAGTTTTTTTACCAAAGGTGTGAATAAAATCTTTTTTGTTACTATTAGCGAATAAAGAGAATTTACCACCATTATGACTACTTAATGAATTAAATACCCCTTTAAAATTATCCATGGTTTTTTAAATAAATGAATTTTTCTTAATATTTTGGATTTTTTATTTTTGAAAAAGTGATTTAAAAAAATAGGTTCTTTTCCTCAAGAAATATTCCAGTGATATTTCGAGGTCATTTTTCATCAATTATAATATACTTTGATGTTAATTATTTTCATAAGATATGTGATCCTATGGAACCATAATTATTCTTTCTCTATATGGTCGATGATAATGATGATGAGATATTGATGTAACACAATTTATTCTATAGGTAATGAAATAATGAAATAGTAAATGTTTTTATGATCTTAAAGAATACACATGAATAGACTATGATTATATGACATGTCAGTCTATTATATGTTTCCAATTAATTGGGTAAATATTTATTTTTTATGATCTCAAATATTATGTGAGAGGTTATCCCAATCCAATAGATAACAAATGAGAGGTTATCCCAAGAACAAAGTAGGTTCATAGGGGGTTATCCCAAGCCTAAAATGTGATGAATGTCTCGATGGGTTTCCATAACATGATATTTCTATCATTATGATTGTGAAAAATATTTGTACACTATTTTATGACACAATATTATGACAATGTTATTTTCTCATGGATTATGCTCTTTGATTCCTATAAGATATTAGACTTCATAAAGGTACTTCCTTGTATAAATTTTGGTTTCAATATATTGATTTTGGTTAATTAAATGATTCCTAGGTGTATGAGGGGCCTTAGGGGAGTTTTAGGGGTTTTGGACATGAAACTAAGGAAAAATGAGGGCAAACTATGCAAGAAGCATAGTCTATCAAATCGTTTTTCATTCCAAGGAAAATTGTGGACCCATGGACAGAGGCCTTCTATTTGGTTGGAGCATGGTTTGTGAACTATGTGGCTTACCCAGATAATCATATGACACATCTCTCCATGGATGGTGGCTTGAGCACAGTTTGTGAATGGTTTGGAAAACCAAGTGGGTAAATTGTGTAGCCCTGTAATGTTGGAAAAAATGAAAAAATTTCCATCACATAATATTTATCTCCCAACCAATTTCTCCCCCATTTCATCCCCTATCTACCCTATGAATGAACCAAATCAACCCAAGCTCTCTAAGGGTGGTTCTCCTTTGATTCTTGACCATTTTTATCATTGTTGGTTGCAGATCAAAGATCCAAGTGAGTCGAATCACTCACATAACTCTATTTCAGGATTGGGGGATGAATCTTTGGTTATCTTCTTTAGAATGGCTAACAAATTCTCTTTCTGGTGGATCTTAAATTAAAAATTAAAGGGGTTCTTGAATCTGAACCAAATACTTTGATTGGGAGTGTGTTCATCAATATATTCGATGTAAGTGGTCTATAAATCAAATCACATGATTTTTTAAGTGGATTTGTGAATATGAGCATGTGTTATTGTTTCCATATTGTTGTTCTTGGAATTACTATTGTGGGATTGGGTAAAATGAGCATCTAAATAATTATTTGAAACCCTCAGGATCCCCATTGGATGTGTTGAGGCTGATTTGACAGAGTTGGGCCACCCATGTGGTGCACCAACATTTCAAACCCTGTAATTGACAATGTCAAGTGTGGAATTGGTGTGTTATAACATATATCACTTGTTAATCATGTCGATATGGTTAGTTGATTGTAATATTAAATATTGGTAGTTTTTCCTAGGGCATATGAAGGCCTATGGGGTTATTTGGAAAGAGTTGAAAATGAGTAAATTGGGTAAATTGGGATAATTGAGATTGTGTCAAATGGGTTATAAATTATTTTAGAATGCCTAAAAGGTTAATATATGTGAAAAGATGAACATGTTAAATTGGAAATGGCCTATGAATTGAAGAATTTGCAAATGGGGTTGTGTAAGGGAATTAATGAACATGTTGAATGGGCAAATACATTGGAATCTTGAGATGTACCTATTGGGTTGAATGAAATAAAAATGGTTGTGTTAAGTGAGTTGTGAATTGTACTTGAAATGCATAAGTGGGAAAATTCATGGGAAATGATACATGTCCTAAATGGGGTGATGTATGGTATTTGGTGAATATTTTCTAATGTATGGGATTTTTTGAATACTTAATGGGTTAAGGAACAAGTATGGGAATTTGGTTAAACAGTTATGTAATGTAAATAGAATTTTGTTAATGGGTTATGGCCTAATATTAATTCTCATGTTTATTTTTGTTGATTATTATTGTTATAATTATTTGTTGTACTTAGTTTGTGACATGGTATATGTGGTAAATGGATGAATAAGCATGTGCATATGGATTGGAGGTGGGATAAAGGACCGAGGATCCTCCTATGGGATGGGTTGGAATAATTATCTAACCCCACCCAGGAAGGCACAGGTTGGGGAGTCAGACAAATTCAGTATGCACTAAGGGTTATATTTAATGAAACTTCCTAGACTAAGGTGCCAAGTTAAGTGATATTATTTTGTGAAAAGTTTATCGCTAGTGAGATAGGGGCTTGAATTATTCCCTTATGCATAGTGGTGGATTTCCTAAGACCCATGTGTAGATTATGTATATGGCTTACTCATGGAACACATAATAAATTGGGATTAACTAGTGAAGATAGTATAAATGATTAAAATGGTAATAAAGAATGAAATCATGTAAGTGTACTTGGTTATATAATGGAACCCAAGTACTAATTTTGTAATCCTTACTATTTACTTCATACTTGCATGAAGTATCTATTTGACTGGATATTGTTAGACATTATTGTTGGTGCCCTATTGAGTTATACTCACTCCTTTCTCAGGCCTCAATTTGGTACCCGAGCAGACTTTATTATTGTAGGTCAGAATAAGGGTGAGGGCCCAGTTCTTGGGAGTTGAGTCAGGTTGTGGATATGCATGGATGAGGATCCAGGCTCAGAGTCCAAAACATTTTTGGGTTTCTGATGTTTGTCTTTATTTTTGGGGTTTGTTCACTTAGCACTGCACTATGACATGACATATTTACTATTGGTTGTGGTTTGTTCCATATTTTGGGAGATGGTTATTCATTTATGTTCATTGGTTATTCTATGTTTTTTATGATTTTATATTTATTTTATGTTTTTTATTACTCTGGAAAAGAGGGTATAGTCCCACCACATGAATTTTAGCTCCACGCTGCTAATCGGTAACCTCTAGAATTTAGGGAGGCTTTCTTGATGTCATATAGCGACCTATCTTGGGGAACCAGTTTAGTGGATTCCGGTTTAGGGATTTTACAAAGTGGTATCATAGGAGTTATTTTCTATTTATTACTAATTGGGGCAGTTAGATAAGAGATTAGGATAGTTTTTTGGACCTGGTAGTGAGCTCGTACTTGGAATTAGTTAACCCATGTATGAGGGAAAACCCAAGTCACCTAGGGTTGGAGTTGTAGTTATTGATGTGTGTTGTTACAGTTGAATGATATTTCACCAGTGGGTGATGCACATGTTGTGTGATGTAATTGATTTCTGATATTTTTCTCATGGAAGGAATTCCATTAGGTTGTGCATTCATGCGTCATTTTAGGAACCTAAGGGTATAGGTTTCATGCATCATAATAGGCACACACATGATGGGTGTGTTGGGCATAGAGAGTGGAATTAATTTTATTTCCTCAATTTTTTGGGAGAAAATGCTATTTAATAATGGTAATGAAAGTGGGTAAATGAGAAAAACATAAATTAATAGTGTGTGTAATGAAATGTTATGAATGGATTAAAATTTTGGGGTGTGATAAATTTTAAATTCCTAATGGTGTATAAAAGTGAAAGATTACATATTGATTATGAAATTGATGATGATTTTTTTCCTAATGATAGTTTTAAAAGATTTCAAATGAGGATTGTAACAATTCATAAAATAGGGAATGTTTCTCAGAGAAAAGATTTGTGTTGTGAAAGAGGAAATGGTTTAAAAAGGTTGTTTGATGAAAGAAATTTGGTTAAGAGTTTTGGTTTACCAGATGTTGACCATGACTCATGGTAGGGATAACAGAGGATAATGTTTTAATTATTATGATGACCATGGGAATATTGCAGGTGGAGTGGTTTTTTATCGCTTGTGGTATACGTCTTTTTCAATATGTTGTTTAAATCCTTTTAATCATTCATTAAAGTTTAATTTGAGGAAAAGTTTTGGATCCTTTTCATGAATAAGGTAGAGGCTTTCAGATGTTGGTTGAAAGGGGTGTTTAAGATGTGGATGATTTAGTTAAAAGAAGATAGTAAAGTTAATTATAAAAGTATGTTCCATGGTGGATATTTTGGTTGGATAGGGTAGTGGGTATTCCTTGTGTTGTTGATTTAACACTTGCATTGGTGGTTTGGGGTAGTGAGAGTGACCAAGTTTGAGACTTTGTGTTTGGGTTCTGAGACTTTACTGGTTATGATATGACATAAGAGATGTACTTAGTGGACCCTCGGTAGGGATGGAAACTTTGGGTCATGGGGATTTGTTCAATAATGCTAGTGTGGAAACTCTCATGGGTCATGAATATATGGAGTGTATACTAGACCTTAAGGATGGAGCTTGTGATTTAGTGACCTTGGAAGTAGGGAACTTGTGATTTCATTTTGGAACCCAAAGAGGGTTAAGTGGGAAGGTTGATGGCTTGGTAAAGTGACAGGAGTTGTGGTTACATATTGATAGTTTCGTGGAAATCAAGGGTGACCTCATGGGAGGATATCCCATCGATACAAGTGCATTGGAATAAGAATCATGTGATATTCTTTAGAGGAGGACCAGATGCATAATGAGTAATATCATATTTCTATAAGTGGTATAGTTATTCTATAGTTTTTATATAAGCGATCCTAAATTATTGTGGTAGGATGTAATGTTTTTTTCGATGGGTTTCATCATATGGATGCATGAATTGTCAGTTTCAGTGATGATTAATAGAGGTCTCAATGTTTTTCTTTCATTTGGAAGAGATAATGGTTATTGATGAGTGGTTAGATTATTTTGTTTAAAGGTGACACATGTTGTTAGGATGTTCACATGGCTATTCATGATAGTATGAATGATTTGGTAAGTAATAGGGAGATGGGATATGGTCAGGTGATGGTTTTATTGTGGGAACAAAATTTGGTTTATGTGTGGTTGCATGAATGTGTGAAACTTTTAGGTTCTAATGAGGTCTAGATGTTGGTATGAGCTGGTAGTGCCCAATTTCAATCGAGACGTGCATCCATATTTCTCTATGAAACTATGGATAGAAGTGTGGATATATGTGATACTATTGGTTTGATTAGTGTGGTAGGAATTTGTGTTTTGTGGATAAATATTACCAGCGTACCGAAAGATGTTGAGTGGTGTGGTAAAAGCTGAGCCACAAGAAACATTGGTTCACAACTGTTTGGAAGGAGATCTTGGAGTGTGGGTGACTAAGTGTTAAATAGATGTGCGTGTAAGGGAATCCTAAAAACCGTCGTAGGTCATGGTGTCCCAATGTAAGAGGTGACATCAATAATGAATAATTTGGTGGTGGTGTGCTTCGACAACTTCTTAGCATGCCTCAACTAATGATGATCATTGCCAATATCTTGACATCATCTAGGGTATATTGAGAAGCTTTGGATTGACACCAAACAACTTGATGGTAATTTGGTTGGATGAGGGACATTTTGGTGTTTACGCTCATGGAGGAAGTATACGTGGATCTATATGATGGTATGTACACCATAAATGGTTTTCAGGTGAGGTCCTCAGGATGGATCTGGTTTTGAAAAACATCATGGGTACTATTCACAAAAGCTCGATGGGGAATTGAGTGAAGTTCATTTTATCATTCTAGGAAAATAAAGAGATACATGTCTATGTTTTGGGGTTCACATTATTATTGCGTGTAATCCTTGGTGGCTGGAATCCCTCATGTAGGAAAATGGTAATGACACTCTTTAGGAGGGGAGTGATAAGTTAGTCCAAGATATGGAGTGGAGAATGGTGAGTTGATGTAGTGACACCGGGATGTGAATGAGGAACTTGTGAGGTGAATGTAGGGTATCAAAGAGAGTCCAAGTGGGCCTTATTTATGATGGTTTATCGATGCATGATTTGGCCTTGGGATCAAGTTAGTTCCAAATGAAATTAGAGATGCCTGCGCTAAAGTCATTGAACGTATGGTAAGTCATGACAATGGTTTGTGGCCAGAGTGGTTGGGTTCCATAACTCCAAAAAATCAGGAGTAGACTCAGGTAAGTATCGTTGGGTGGTATTGGAATATCGTAAAGAACAAAGGAACCTTGGACATGTGATGGAGGCTCATATAAATGGTGAAGATAAACATTCCAGGATGAGTCATCTAGGAATAGATCGACCTAGATAAGAGTGGGGGCATATAAAGATATACAAAAATCATATTCAGGGGATGTTTTGGGGTGATAAGTACATTTTAAATTTCTAAATGGGTTCTAGAGATAACTTATCCTTCTTTAGTTAGTGTATGAATGATATGGATGCTTGTGTTGGGAATATTGGTAAGGGAATTGGAGCCTGGTAATGGTTTGGAGGGAATTGGGGATATGATAATGGGATTCTACCTGAGTCAGGAAATGACTTAAGTTGGTGGGTTTGGTATGATGTGAATGTTAGGATGAGATTATGGTGGTCCTTTAGGTTGGAGGGACTCGAGTGGTCACTATTCAGGTGAGTTGGCCCTGGTGTTGAGCTTGGGCACAGGTCAATCAGTTGATTACCTCAAGAGTATTGGTTTCATTTTGATTTTATAGTTATGGAATGGGATAATCGGGACATAAGTAGTAGATCGATGTTAGTAAGGAATGGTGGTTAGAAAGACCATGTGTCTTCATCGGGTGATAAAAGGTTTTGGTCACCATGAGTGTTTTGAAAACAGCGTAAAATAACACCAAGTTATTTGAGTCATTAGTTTTGAAGAGGATCACAGTGATGGGGTGCTGATTTTTTCCTCCACAATGATTTTATTCCATGTGTAAGGTTTCCATATGTTGTGAATTAGGCATAGTTTCCTTAGTTTTCCCTTCTGAATTTATAGTGGTTGATGTATGTTTGAAGTTCAGGCATCCTTTGAGGAGTTTTTGAATCGTGTTATGGATTGTGGGGAGGTAATCTTGTGAGGAAAGATTTTACATTTGGTTTAAATTCTGTGGAACCATTATAGTATTCAACGAGAATCTTGGGAGTGAGAATTGGATATGTGGGCCTAGTAGCCTGATCTATTTTCTTCCGGGACATAATGAATCTTGGGAACGTGGTTTAAGGATAAACCATTATAAGGTGTGGGAGGTTCTAAGATCTCAAAATTTGTGATGGTGCGCCCTTATATAAATATTGGATTTAATCTATTTTCTGGGTTTATGAAATTATTCCTAGGTGTATGAGGGGCCTTGAGGGTGTTCTAGGGGTATGTGACATGAAAGGAAGGGAAAATCCGTCCAAACTGTACAGGACACACGGTTGGGACATGATTTATCAAATTGTCCATCATTTCTAAGAAAATTGTGAACCCCTAGACAGAGGCCTTCTGCATGGTTGGAAAACCATGTGGCCTACGTAGGTAACCGTGCATCCCAACTCCCCTTGGAAAGTGTCTTGTGTATGGTTTGGAAAACCGTGCAACCTTATAAATTTGGAAAAAATGACCAAATTTCCATTACGATATATTTATATCCCACCCAATTTCTCCCTCATTTCTTCCCCAATCTACCATAATCAAAGACCCAAACAACTCAATCCCCCCAAGGGTGGTTCTTCTTCAATTCTTGGCAGTTTGGACCACTGTTGTTTATGGATCGAATATCCAGGTGATTCTAATACCTCTATTAACTCCCTTTTTTGAATTAGGGCTTGTATATTGGGTTATATTCTTATGAATCCATAAAAACCTCTTTTTCTAGTGGAACATAGGTTAAAGAGTCAAGGGGTGCTTGAATCTGGACATAAGGATACAATTAGGAGTCTGTTCGTCATTAGATTCGAGGTAGGTGGTCTATAAATAATATTATATGATTTTAAGTGTATTTGTGCATATGAGTATGTGTTAATATTTCGCCATTATTATACTTGGAAATATTTTGGTGGTATTTGTTAAAATGGTCATCTAAATAATGATTTTAAACACTCACGATCCCCATGGGATGTGTTGAGGAAAATTTAACCGAGTTAGGCTACACATGTGGTGCACCGACATTTCCAAACCACATAATTGACAAAGCCAAGTGTGGAATTGATATGTTATAACATATATAACTTTTTGAACATGTTAAAATGGATAGTTAAGTTGAATATTTAATATTGGAATATTTTCCAAGTGCTGATAAAGGTATATGGGGTTGTTTGGAAAGACTTGAAAATGGGTTAATTAGGATAATTAAGATTGTGTAAAATGGGTTATGGATTACGTTGGAATTCCCATAGGGTTAATATATGTGAAATGATGAACTGTTTAAATTGGAAATGGCCTATTAATTGAATAACATGTAAATAAGTTTTTTTAAGGGAATTGATGGACAATTTGAAAGGGTAAATACATGGGAAACATGAGATGCACCTAATCGATGGAATGAAAAAAAATGGTTGTGCTATGTGAGTTGTGAATAATACATGAAATTAATAAGTGGGAAAATGCTTGTGAAATGATAAATGGGATAAATGGTGTGATTTATGGAATTTTGTGAATATTGGCTAATGTATGGGAATTGTTAGGTATACTTAATGGGTTAAAGCACAGTTATGGAAATTGGGCTAAGTGGTTATGTAATGTAAGTGGAAATGTTTCATTGGTTTATGGCATAATATTAATTTCTATATTGATTGTTATGAATTATTATTGTCATATATATTGGTTTTATTTGGTTTGTGATATGGTAAATGTTGTAAATGGATGAATAGGCATGTGTATATGGCTTTTTCATGGGTTAAAGGACTGAGGTTTCTCCCACGGGTCGGGTTAAACTGACACTCTAAACCTACCATAGAATGTATGGGTTGGGGAGTCAGACTGATTCTCTATTCCCCCAATTGTTGTTTTAGATGGAACTACCTAGACTAAGGCTCCAAGGTTAGTGATATTTTTTGATTGGGAAATTTTTATCCTTGTTAGGATTAGGACTTGAATTATTCCCTAATATATAGTGATAGATTTCCGTAGAACTATGTATAGATTATGTATATGGCTAACCCATGGAACACATGATAAAAAGGGATTAAGTAGTGAAGATGATATAAATGATAAAAATGGTAATAAAGATATAAATGGGGTAAGTTTACTTGGTTATCTAATGGAATAAATGTTTTCCTTCTTTTAGCCAAGGATTTACTTCAAACTTGTATGCACTATTTGTCCGGTTGTATATTTTATCGATAACGTTGGTGGTGACCTACCGAGGTTTACTCACACCCTGCTCAGGCTGCCATTGGGTACCTAAGTGAACTTCATTGTTGAAGGTTTACATATGGGAAATGGCCTAGTGATAAGGAGTTGAGTTGGATTGAGATATGTATGGATGAGGATACAGACTTAGAGTTAGGAACATTTTAGGGATTTCACTATTTGTCTTTATTTGTGGGTTTTGTTAACTTGTAACTACACCATGACATGACAAATTTACTATTGGTTGTGTTTTATACCCTATTTTGGGAGATGGTTATTTTTCTATGGTTATTACTTATTCTATGTGGTTTCCATTTTTCAATTTGTTTTATACTGTGAATTACTCTGGTAAATAGGGTATAGTCTCCCCATGCGACTTTTAGACCCTCTCTTCTAGTCAGAAACCTCTAGCTTATGAGGATCCATGCATAAGGTCATGTGGCGACCTGGCACATGGCACATGTTTAGTGGCTTCTCTTTCTAGGACATTACAATTCTTTTATGGTTCACATCTTATGAACTTCTAATATTTATTCCATGACTCATGATTATAATATGTGAATTGATTGGTATATTTTTCAAATATTAGGCTCATGTTCTCATACCCTTATTCCCATGTCATACGTAAAAGATCATTGACATCTCCCTTATTTTCCATTATAGAACATATAAGCTCACCCTTTATTATGTATAGTTTTCCCCATTATATGAAGAAAGGTTTAATATATGATATGAATAAGAATGGTAATATTTTGTGGGGTGGTAAGGGTTTGGGGGGTGTGAGGCTGGTCGTGGGGTCAAGTCCCCGGGCTTGAGATTTAATGTAATTTTCTTCCTTGCATCATGTTCCTCTTTCATGAATGTACCTATTTTTTTTAAAAAAGAAGGTTGATTGTTTTAATGAACTTAGTGGAAGATGATATAGATCATTTATGAAATAGTTTATTTTGTATCCTAGTTTCCAAAGATACTAAACATGTTTGGATTTGGAATGAAACAAAATGATATATAGTGAATATGCTTCTTATAAGATGTAATTTTTATATATCTAATTCTTGGGTATCATCAGTTTTTATTAGAGAAAGGTTTAGTTATTTTTGAAAACTAGCATGAGAAATATTTAATGAGAACCCATAGGATAAGCCTAATTATTTGAGATTATCCTATTTATAGTAAAGAAAGAAGTGTCTATTCCTGAGAAAATAAATACGAATCTGGATACTAGAAGGTGGATATGGATATAAAATTGATGAAACTAGCGGTAAGAACCCTAAATGTAGAAAATTTGGAATTAACTTTGACTTCACCAGTGCACGTTGAGTGGGCCTAAGACTACACACTAGTATAGACACTCCTATGGGATATTTTTAAGATAATTCATATTTTCTTTAAGAACCACTATGAAGCATTAAAATACATGATAACTATAGATAACCTAGGTTAAACCTAATGTGTCCTAGATTGAAAAGAATGTATCATGATTTAGAAATCATATGAAATATTTTTTTTATTATTTGATTACTCAAAATGATTATTGTTTCATAGACTATGTTTTCAGTTTTAGTTAATGTCTTGAAACAAGGATCCTATTAATTCTAAATGTGATAGAAGATGCAATAATTTTCCTCATTATCAACCAAATAAAATAGGATATGAATTGTGAAATCTTTTTATTATTACTAAACAGCTCTAATGACCCGATATTTTAATATATAATTTCCTCTAATTTAGTCAATGTGTTCGACATCTCACTTCACACATAATAGTGAACATAAAATAAAGCTCAGTATATTTCGGTAGGATATAATTATTTAATTACGTTCATTAACAAATCTATTTTATTGTAAAAAATTAATGTATGTAATGATTTCATGAAATATTTATAGAATTAAAATAAAATATACTTTTAATATAAGTGAAATTTAATTAGTTTACCTAAAATGAATAATAAGATGATTTATTTTCTAGAAAAGTATTTTTTATAATTTTCTTTTTATGTGATATTATTTTGTATTTCAAGAGACTTATGATTAATGAATAGATATTATGGTTGTATTGATAATTTTTTAAAATCAACATAATTGGTAAAATGATATGAAATAATAAAAATAATAGTTATTATTTGAAAATTTCATTTTCTAATGAAAATGTTTTTTCATTATAATTTATGATTTTATTTAAAAAAATTATAAAATTATAAATTTTTTTTATTGAAAAAATCACCCAAATTCTTTAGATTGGGAAAAAATATTAGCGTAAGATTAATTAATTGATATTTTTCTAAAATAACCAATTTTTTGGTGAATAATAAAAACAATACTTTTATTCTAAACTATCACTTTCATAACATATGATAAATTAATGATTAAGAAACTATTTTTATTTGAAAAAAATACATGTAATAAAAAATATAAATAATTTGAAAACACTATGTTAAACTTATAAAATAAATATTTAACATTTTTGAAACCTATGTAACATTACACACTAAAAACTATTTTTACGTGCTTCTAATAAAAATTAGGCTTTATCAATTTAGAAAGTAAATATGAAAACTTATTTTCCTAATTTATCTCCAAAATAAAATATTATATAAAATGTTAAAATTTTCTTTTAGGAATATATATATTATATATAATATTATTGTTAATTTCAGCAATAATGGTGAAAAAATCTTTTAAATGAATTATTTTATTAATATTGAGTAATTTTTATCTAATCAATTAAATTATATAAAATACATATTATTAATATGATATTATGTTTAAACACACACACACAAAAATATATATTTATGTTAACACTCATTTAATGGTTAGTTAATAAAAAATAAGACCAAGAACCCATAATGGTCAAAATGTCATTCTTATACTAAAAATGTCTTTCTACACATCACCTATTTTAATTTAAAAGTTAGTTTTATAATATTTAAAAAACGAATTGGTTTAAATAAAAGATTTATTTAGTTTTAGTACACCCAAATTTGGTTATATTGTTCATGTAATATTTTTTAATAAAACATAAAATAACTAATTTAAATTTTTTTTACCTAAAATACATGGAAAAAAACTTATATCCAAAAACCTATACCCATAATTTTTCACAAATGTGGCTATAGGTTTTTTAGCCCATCCTATAGCTATAGTTTATATAAAACCATAGATATAGGTATTTTGAATAGAATAAGTTTAATAAAACAATATAAATAGGTTTTTTGGCCCACACTATAGAAACAATTTTAGAAAACAGTGGTTAGAGGAAGGTGCCTATAGCCACAGTTTAAGAAAATTAGTGTTATAGTGATTTCCACCAAACTGTAGGAAAAATATTTTCCCCTGGTAATTTCATGGGAATACCTATGTCCATTGTTTTATAATTATTTCTAAGGTTTATCAATATATATTTTTTAAAATATACACATCAATACAAAAAATATTCAATAGTTCAGTGGTTAAGTGCTTGTTATTTCAAAGTGGTGGTCTGTTGTTCAAATCCATCTTCTCACATTTTATTTGGAGCCTATAACCATGGTCTCAAGGTCTATTTCTAGACATTGAAACTATAAAAATAGACCTATAGCCACGATTTCAAAATATGGTTTTATATTTGGGCCTTTATCCATTTATAGAGGATCCATGACTCGATAGACCATAAATATTACTTATATCCATAGTTTTTAAACCTATATCCATGTTTCATGACCGTGGATATAATAGAGTTCTCTAGTTGTTCTAGTTTAAAATTGAAAGATTGAAATATAAAAAAAAAATTTTAAAAACCATTTAACTTGTCTAAAACATGTGTGTAAAGAATTTTTTGAGTCTTAATCAATCCAAAGAAACCATGAAATCCATTATTCTGGAAAATTGGTTCCATTTAATAAGGAATATTGTATGGTTATCATGGATGGGTAAAGTGTATTCCCAAAATTTCTTTTTTTTTCACTTATAAAAGGTGATCATCTTCATATATCCATAGATAAACCTCCCATTCTAAATTTCTTTAAACCAAGAACAAAACATCCTCTAATATAATTACTTTACTCATCCTTAATCCCTTGGTCTTTATATGTTATCTTAATGCCTTCACTTCCAAGGAAATATCTAAGAGAAGATCACGTTTCCAACGTAAGTATTACATTATTCATAAATATTTATCCTTTATTTATATTAAAAATATTTAATATTCTTAATTATATAATGAAATATAATTATTAATATACTTATATTTTATTATATTAATGTAATAAAAATTATTTTTCCATATTCATTTGCTAAAAAATAAAAACACTGTTAATGCGTTGCATGGACTACCTTCTCCTCAAAGTGATGTCTTTCATTTTTCATCACTGCCATTCATGGCGGATGAAAATGATGTAATGGATGAATAAATATTATATCAATAATATAAAAAAGATTCTAAATTTTCAAATAATCATTTAACTTCTTCCCCTTATATTTATTGATAAATGGAAACATTAATCATGAATATGTAAAAACTATCACTTCTACGAGAAATGCACTTTCTTTTTCATCATCACCTATAATGGTTGGAAATAAAAATTATTTAATATATAAAATTATGTTTATATATATAATAATATTATATATATTATTAATATATTTTAAAATACTTTTGATCAATGTCAACATACATAAGATGTTAGAAGAAAACAGACCAAAATAACCTCAAGTAACTGATGCATGTAAGAAAAATATATACTAAATAATTAGAAGAAAAAATAAATAATACATAATATGTTATATAAATTATTATAAGGTTCCAAATAATTTATGAAATAAATATAATTTTATTATCTTGGATATTAGACATATGTGTGGAGTGAATCTTGAACAAGGAAAGGGTTTCACCTCAAAACCTCTTTCTTTCAGACAAATTTTTTCTTATGAACCTAATTTCATTTAAATAATGTTTATATTAAAAATTAGATATTTAATATCAAAAATTATATTTATTAATGGGGTTTTAACATGAAAATCATTATTTCTCACTTTCTAGGGGTTTTATTATAAAGTATATTATGTCATAAGTGTATTCGTACCAATTTCCCTTTATTGACATACATTCTAATTTTATGAACCAATTTTTTATTTATATAGTGTATATAGTTAACAATAATTTATTTTGGTATAATCTATGATTTAAGTCTCGGGAATTAATAAACCACATGATTTTAAAATCTCCATTGACTTTTTTATTGAAAAATTACTAAAACCATAATAGTCTTTCACAACTCACTATTCATTATTGAGTTATTATGTTTTAACTTGAATTCTGAATTTATTTTCAAATGGTATAAAATATTTATATCTTGGAAGATCAATTTTTTTTCAATTATTCATTATATTTATTTCTATGTATTTTTTTTTAAAATGAAACAATGTTAAGAATAATTACCATCCATTTAAACGGTGGTTTCCCCTCCTTGTACATAATTTCCCTTCTCGAATAGGTTTCTATCTTTAGTAGAAAAAATAATTAATTTTTATATCCTTGGAATGTTATAATTTCTATATCCTGTTTTAAAAAAATATATTTTTTAATTTTTTATGATGATGGATTTGCAACAACTATTTTTTAAAACATAGTAAGGGATCCTCTGCACATCCTTTGTGACTTACTGGTTTATCATTCACTACTGGAAATTTGGGCTATAGCCACGGTTCTAAACCATGGCTATAGTCCCTCAAACCGTGGCTATAGGTAATAGCCACGGTTCCTAAAACCCTGGCTAAGTTTGGCGTGGCTATAGGCCTAGACCTATAGCCACGGTTCCAAATCATGGATTTAACACTATAGCCACGGTTCAAACTGTGGCTGTATACCTATATCCATGGTTGAAAATGTGGCTATACTAAAGGCCAGACAGACTTAATTGCCACAGTTTATAATCGTGGCATTATGTCTATAGCCACGGTTAATAACCGTGGTAATAAACCAAGAGCCACGGTTTAAACCGTGGCTGTTGGGTGTCCAAATCCATAAAAACAATACCCCCAACCCCCTCAACACCCCCCGGACACCCCCTCGACACCCCTGGACACCCCCCTAGACACCCCTCTGCCACCCCATGCCAGTCCCCCCTGCCACCCCCTGCCAGTCCCCCCTTGCCACCCCCTTGCCCCCTGCCACCCCCTGTTAGTCCCCCCTGCCCCCTGCTAGTCCCCCCTGCCACCCCCTGCTTGTCCCCCTGCCAGCCCCCCTGCTTGTCCCCCTGCCAGACCACCTGCCCCCTGCCAGCCCCCCCTTCCCCCTACTTGTCCCCCTGCCAGCCCCCCTGCCCCCTGCTTGTCCCCCTTCCAGCCTCCAGCCCCCTGCTTGTCCGCCTGCCAGCCCCCCTGCCCCCTGCTAGTCCCCCACCCGCCAGAACCCCCTGCCCCCTGCCAGTCCCTCCCTGCCTGGACACCCCTCCCCCTGCCTGGACACCCCTCCCCCTGCTTGTCTCCCCTTGCCACCCCTGCCAGTCCCCCCTGCCCCCTTCCACCCCCTGCTAGTCCCCCCTGCCCCCCTGCTAGTCCCCCCTTCCCCTGATAGTCCCCCTGCCACCCCCCTGCTTGTGCCCCTGCCAGCCCCCCCTGCCCCCTGCTTGTCCCCCTGCTAGCCCCCCTGCCCCCTGCTTGTCCCCCTGCCAGCCCCCTGCCCCTTGCTTGTCCCCCTGCCAGCCCCCCTGCCCCCCTGCTTGTCCCCCTGCCAGCCCCCTGCCCCTTGCTTGTCCCCCTGCCAGCCCCCCTGCCCCCCTGCTTGTCCCCCTGCCAGCCCCTGCTAGTCCCCCCCTCCAGCCCCCCTTGCCCCCTTATTGTCCCCCTGCCAGCACCCCCCTGCTTGTCCCCCTGCCAGCCCCCCTGCCCCCTGCTTGTCCCCCTGCCAGATTTTAAATAAATTCAATTTAATAGAAAATCAAACTTTTAAATAAATTCAATTTAATATATTTTTTTTCATTTCTTGTATCACATTGAGAGTAAAACACATAAAATGTTTTTAAAGTAAGATTGTATTCTTTAAATGCAAATTATATTATGTAGAACCCTCTTAGTTTAAATTTGGTCATACAAGGACCAAGAAGTATTTTCCATCATAAAAAACCATTTACTTATTTCATAAAGCACCGACCAGGTGATTCGTTTTTATTATTTATTATCCAAGATCCTTCTCTTTAATTTTATACATTTAATAATCAGTTTCTAGACCAATTTACCTTGGAAAATTATGAAATTTCCAATGATAAATTTCTTTATTGACTTAGGAATCCTTATGATTGATCCTTCGGTTAATCATTGAATCAAAATTATGAAACCCACTTCCTTCTCATGGATTTGATCAAAAATATCATTTATGTATTATTTATTTTCTCCACATGGATTGTACATATATTATTTTCATTTTTGTGATGGGTGGAATATGAATTATATATCCCTCTAATATACTCTGTAATTTTTTATATCTCATGATATTTTTGAAGGGATTAGGGATTGAAACTAACTCCACCATGGGACATTGTCCAATTTACGATGATGGTCATTAGAGTGACCCTCAACTTATGTTTATCATATCATGTTTTATTTTTATTCCATGTTTTTATGATTAAATGATATTATTATATCAATTTATTATTCCAATTTCCTATTCTTATGATTATCCACCATATTATATCATGGCACGCCTTTTAAATTACCAGATATTCTTTATTTCATTTTTTACCCCCACTGGGATTTCTAGCTCAATATTTTCATTATTTATTTTTTCCAGGCTATCATATGTAGTTTCAGAAGATCTTTGTGAGTTTTTATCACTATGTGGAGTTTTAAATAACGATGTCTTTTTATGTTTATGATGATATATTTGTGTGTATAATCTTTGAAAGTCACTAGATCTCTAGATCATTGGAATGTATTATTGGAAAAGTGAGTTAAGAATCGTGAGATAAATTATGTTTAACAACTAGTTCTCTATAACAGATATATCAATATATGAATAAATAACTAAAACTAGGTTATTTTAAAAATGATCCAAAATGTAAAAATAACGTTTTATGAAGGCCATGGAAGGAAAAAATTCAAATTCCTACACATCGAGAATATTGCAAGAAGAACTTGGGGAAATTTATGAAAGGAGTGATAAGATGTTTTGGTTGTGTAAAACAAGGTGATAGAGAAATTAATTTCGTAGAAAAAATGAATAGTTCAATGGAGTGAAATAAATCACACCATAAGGCACCATTCATAGTTCAAATTATTATGTGTAGGTAAATTAGGAATTATCCGAGTTAAAGACCTAAGGAAAGGATGGACTCTTTGAAATTAATAGGGCCTATTCTATGCCAATAATTGGAGTGGAAGTGTCCATGTATTAGTATTTGATAATTATGTTATATATTTGTTTTATCAATGATATTATAATTATATGAATCATAAAACATCTATGTTTTTTTATAATAGTATTTGATTTAAGATTTTCATGAATGTATTGAATGATATAAATAACCATGAAATGTAATTTTGGAGTAATGGGATATTTTTGAAAATCATATGATTTAGGGATAGATAACCCTTAATATATTCTTAATTCTGATTTAATAGTATTAAATTGGGATAAGTAATTTATTGATATTGATAAAGTAAATTGGTCAGTATTGATGACCTTGATATTGATTAGTGATTTGATGATAAAGTGATTAATATTATATTTTATGAATTTATGATTCCATTTTGGTTTTATAGAATATATTGGATAGTTTGTGTAGAGTTAATTTATGGAAACAATTATGTTTTTATTGTTGTTTTATGGTGATTCATGTCATTTTGAGAAATTATTAGATTGTTTTAAGTTAATATATGATCAATGTTTTCATGTGTTTGGTATGTGAAATTATAAAATAATTTATGTTGTTTGATGATTAAAGTTAAATTGAATTTGTAGTATTTCTAACGTATTTTCTTTACCTTTTTATATTATGAATTTCTAAAGACACATTTGGGATTAATATTAAAGTTAACTATTTATGGACTGGTTTAGGTTAAACTTTTGATGTAATTATATCATTTACTCATATGAAGATTTATCCACAATGGATAACATGTGCTTACCATATTCATTTTAGTAAATATAGAGATATAAACGGAATGAATTATCATTATTTTATGGATCTTATGATCCATTTAAATTTGTTTTTAGTGTTCTAGACATGAAAAATTCATCATGAATATACATTTATTTGATTAAGAGATGATATTAAAGTAGAAATTGATCGAAGCACAAGAAAAAAATGAAATTATTCTTATGAAATGGAAAAAAATCAATTAAATATTTTTTATCATGTTCTCTGTCTTCATAGTAAAATAATTCATCAAAACTAGGAAAAATGACCTTTAAAATAATTTTATTATTCTTTTCATAGCTATTTATGAATAATTTCTGGTCATTTTCACCCTTTATTGATATATGGTTCTGTGGTCATTAACATTATCAAGATCATGATAGCTATCACTCTCTATAATTATTAGGAAATTTTTATGATCCATGTACATATTCTTAATTCCAACTAGTGTTATTTTTATTTGGGAACATAATTATCTATTATTTAGGGTAACCCTTTTCTTTCCCATATTCTTTTTTTCAAAAAAAATTTCATTTTTCATTTGTATAATGTGGGTTCTCATAAAAGTATTTTCAAATATTTAAGAATTAAATAAAAATATTTAAATTGTGATAATTTTATTTATTTATGGTGGGGAGAAGGTAACAACCCTAAAATTTATTTTAAAATAACACTAATCTCGATAACCTTTTTACCACACAACATCATGCTTTAAGCAAACATTGATATACTAGAAAAATATTAGTGAAATTTGACAATTATAACCTAGATGTTAAATTAGTGGTATCAATAGGAATAATAACATTATAAAAAATATGTATAAAGGTTTTATAAAATTAAAATTTATTTATTGATAAATAATAAATATGAACTCAATTTTTTTAAAGTCATTTTATGCGCCAAATATACTCTTTCATAATTTTTTTCTATTCCATTTTGTTGATGGAAAATATAATTAATTTATACCATTTTTAAAAATTAATTATGTAAAATAATATATTTTTTTAAAACCATCTTTACAATATTATCTTGTGGTTAATTGTTTGGATTTTTCTAAAAAGTTTTATTTTTTAGTGAATGGTGAAAATATATATTCTTGTAAAACAATCAATTCTTTTATTTTAATTATAGAATTAAAAAGTACCATTATTTATTTCTTTCATAATAAATTAAAATAAGAATAATATAATTAAAAATAATCTAGTTTATTACATTGGATCAAATATTTTAATTTATTTTGTTATAAGTTCATTTTTAAACATAAAAACACATTTGTCCTAAAAACTGTTTTATGTGCGCAATGTAATTTTTTCATAATTAATCAAATAAATCAATATAAATTAAAATTATAAATTATATTTATTGAATAAATATTTAGCCATGTATTTTAACATTAATTTTATTATTTTTAATAGGTAATTAATTACTGTAAACATAGTTTTTTTCTTAAGATTGAGTATGTCAAAAACAGAATTTCATTGCATTTTTTGACATTTATTTTCAAATAAATTTCAACAATTTATAGAAATAAATTTTATTAAAATATTTTCCATACTTGAAATTATAATTTCCAAATTTGGTAGTGAATCTATTTTCATTTTTTGTCTTAATGAATAGTAAATTAGTTAAAATTTGTAACCATTGTTAATGTTGAAATGCATTTACTGGGGGATAAACTAAAAATAAGGGTATGATTACTGCATAAAATTATATGATATTTATTTTTTAATATATTTAGATCAAATATTTTCATTAATTTTAATCCTTGTCTATTATAAATCAGTATACATGATAATGACAATAATTATATTTAAATATTTTAATTAATTCCATGTGTGTTATCTCCCTCACATATAAAAGGATAACCCCTATCCTATCTTATACAGACATAAAAATAGACTATTAGGTTAGAAAATACCCACCTGAATACTTTAATAACACCAGTCACCATTTCATAGTGTTGTTTTTTTATTACAATTCTATTCTTCCATGGAATATGGTGTAATCCAAATGATGTTTCTCAATAACAAGGTATAATTATTAGCCGAGCTCTTTCAATTTTATTTGTTATTATAACTATTATCAACCTAGAGTATCCATAGTAAACCTATGTGTTGGATATCATTAGTATACTTATATGGTATTATTATGATATTATAATCATTTTCAATATATTTTATACCAAATGATAAATGAAAGTATCGCTCGTTTGTACGTGTGGACAACTGCCTCTACATAGTGATATGATTCATTTACGTGACTATATTTCATGGTTAGTTATTATGATGAATTTAATTTTTTATATGATATTTAATAAATAATTATTCTTTTTTAATTATATTATACTATCCACCTTCTTACCATCCATCCTTTAGAAAACAATAAAATTGATCGTGTGTATGTGTGGACCACCACCACCATAAAGCGTTGCGATTCATTTTTTTTGTTTTAAATTTTTAGGGATGTTAATAAGGAAAAATTAAATTAATAGAAATTATATATTTGATATATTAATGAATATAGAATTGTTAATTATGTTTTTCTATTCATTCATTCAATCCATAAATAGTGGAAACATACTTATTGTGGATGTACAGACTATAGTCTCCATGAAGTACTGTCTTTCATTTTTCATTAAATCTATAAAATAATGGTTATAAAAGATTATATAATCATTAAATATGATTATTATTAAATTATTAATATTTTTTTTGTGATGATGGAACCATGATCAAAGTGTAATGAATATAATTTCTGAATCAAAACACATATGAAAAACGAAACACTTATCACCTAAAAACAAATATTTTAATATTGGATTATTAATAAATGGATTTTTAAATATTATAAGTGTATAATTTATGATATTATAAGTGTATTAATTATTTTTATAGAATTATAATAATTATAAATTTTTGATGTAGTATTTTATAGTTCATATAAATAAAGTCGGACAAGTGGTTATTGTTCTTCATCTCAATATTATTTTATTGATACCTATTTGTTTCTATAAAAATATTTATATTTATATACTCCTACTTTGACATGATATATCATTTATTAGTCATAATTAATATTATTTAAAATTAAAATTAATATTATCTCATATAATGGTATTTTATTCCTATGTTACCAAAGTGGCATGGGTTTACCATCTCAAATTGGCTTCTTCGGGATATATGTTATGTTATAAACCTATATTCTTCATTTACATGTGTATAATTCACCTTTGATATATTGTATCTTTTATATAACTATTTTAATTATATTAAATGTTTCATTTGATTTTATTTAACTTATGGGATATACAACAATGAAGATACCAATTTAGTTAGGGTTTTCTGTTACAATCTCATTTTTACAATGATTATTTATGATCAATTTTAAAATCATGATGTTATATGATCTATGTCCCATAAATATTTTTCCTTTTATTATTATCTATTTATTTAAATAATTATAAGTTTTACATTCAATTCACTCTTTATAAGTACATAAATTCTAAAAAGAATATTTTTAAGGAAAATAATCTATGACTTTCTATTCAAGAGTGAGTAATTTCTCCTATATCCAAATTTTATTTAAAATTTATGAAGATTTTTTTATTATTATCAAACTATTGAATAATTTAATTTTTATCCAATTTTAATTTTAAATAAAATGGTTTAAAATAATATTCTTTCTGTTTTCTGAATGAGATAATTTTTTACCGAAGATGTAAACATAATATTTTTTTACTATTACAATATGAATGGTATATACCACCGTCATGTAAACCAAGGCATTTGAATCTTAATTTATATGTATACATGTTTATTTTTAATTATTTGTTTTTAATATTTTTGTAATTTTATATATTTAAAAAAATTTATTTCATAATGAAAATGATTTTTTCTTCAAGAAATATTCCAGTGATCATTTAAAGACATTTTCAACAATGATAGTATTCTTTGATGTTACTTATGATTCACTATGGATTTAATCCTTTTAAAATGTAGTTATTACTTATATAGATGTTTTAAAATTATTATGAGGATATATTAAGGAAACCTATTTTGTTTTCCACATGAAATGTTATGATTAAATTGTAAATGTTTCCATGAAATTGTGTCATACATATTAATGATTTGTGATTATGTTATTGATGGGTATGTCATATCACTAAAATTTATTGGGTAAAGATTAATGTTTTATGATATAAAATACTACAAATGATTTTATACCAAATCCAAAAGAGGGTATATGAGATGTTATCTCAAGCCCAAAAATGGTACATGGGTGGTTTTCCCTTTCCTAACATATGATGAATGTATTGGTGAGTATCCTTGATATAATATTTATATGATTATGATTCTTCCACACTTTGTTCCACTATTTTATTAATGTATATTCTTCCATTATTATATTCTCATAGCTTATATTCTTGGTTTCCTTTATGATTCAGGTATTATGAACTATGAAGCACTATTCCCTGACTTCTGTTTATGATGTTCAATTTTCTAGATATGGATTTCAAATATTAAGCTTATGTTATCATACCTATTGAATCATGTTATTATTGAATGATCATTATATGTATTCCTCTTCTACCCTTACTAAGAATCTAATCTCTTCCATTATTATGCTTCCTTTTCCCATTAAAATGAAGTAATGTTTTATATATGATATGTCTAAGAAGGATTCTTGTTGTCAAGAACTTAGTAGGAGATGAAATAGTTATTTTCTGTATCTATTTTTTATATATCCAAGTTTACAAAGAAACTAAACCATTAGTATTTTCATGTGGATCACAATTATATATAATGAATATTAATCTAATAATACGTAACATTTATATCTGTAATGCTTGGGTCACCTAACTTCCTCTCATGTTTAATTTTAACTTCCTGACTTGAGCCCCTCATGAACTCACTTAACCCCACACCAACCTAAATAGGTGACTACATCACCTGCATGGATCACGCTTAGGGATTTCCTACTTGGAATTTGGGCTTTTGAGGTGATTTTCCCATTAATTGAGGGGTTTCCTCCTATTTTCATTTTTCCCTTCATTTTCTTCTCCAATATTTTCCAAAATTGTATCACCCATCATTTAATTTATTTTCAAAATATTCTTATTATTTTCACATAAAAATTAGAAAACCTCATAAAAAAATCTAAAAGTATTTTCATTCCATAAATAATTGAAATAATTATAGTTATACATGAATAAAAATTAAATAAATATAATTAATGAAAAATAAATAAATATAAATTGTACTCATCATAAGGCATTCCCCTCAAGCTATAAACCATATCAAACACATAATAATTATAGGGCTCATAGGATTGTGTAACACAAAGAATGAAATCTAAAATAAAAGTTTCAAACATTCCTTATAAAAATCTCAAATATGGAGGTCAAGCTATTTTCCAACATTCTGAAATTCATTTCAAAATATCCATCACACTAAAACATTTAGAAACAACATTAAAATATATTAAAATCATATTTTTTATCAAAACACTATACTTCACCCAATTTATGATCCAAATGAATTCAAATGACATTAAAATAACAAATCCATTAAAAATATTTACCTAAATATTTTTTGTCTAAATAACCTTTTTAAAAATATAAAATCCCTTAAAACTATTTAACACCTTATATTACAAGTAGATACTCACTTTATAACACTTATAAAGATTTACATAATAATCATACTTGGAAATAATCTAGAAAACAATAATTTTAAAATTTAAATAATCTAGTATAATTACATTTAAATAAATATCAACGAAACATATACCCTAATAATGGTGTAATCAAGAAAAACAAATATGGAACACAACACATTCGATGATGAATGCCTAAACAAGCCAAGATACACCCTCTATAGGCCTTATAAAAAAAATGCAAAATTAAAACAGCCACAGTCAAAAGATTCATCACCTCATTGATTCAAACGATAGATAGGGAGAAGTAAATATAGATAAAACCATGATAAATAGGAAGTATAAGGAGAGAAAGACCAGTACGTGAAGATTTGATAAATAAATCACTGGGAAACCATAAAAAATACACTAAGAAAGGTGAGAAGAGGGAAATAATCACTATGAGTGGCACCATTGGTGTTGGGTATGAAATGGGTTATCTAGAAGGGGATCCCTATAACACACCGAGTTTTTAATGAAATGTTTTTATGTAAATGAATTTAATTTATTTGATATCTTGCGTTACATGCAACACTGAGTTTCAACGAATTTTAATATACTATTAATATAATTATTTTAACATCACAATTATAATTCTGATATTTAATTTGGATCTATGAATAATAAGAAACATACTTTGAAATTAATTTATAATGTTTTAGATAGAGAAAATATATTTATTAAAAATTATTAAATTTTAATTTAAGTCTTTATATGCTTCAAAAATAATTTTGTTCCAAAAAATTATTTTTATTGTGTATTGTGAAAAGAAATTAAAATCAAAATTTTATAAATTTATGAAATATTATTTGAAAACAATTAACTTTTTTTAATTCACAAATGAAAATTTGTCTAGGTTTAATTATTTATAATTTTCTAAAAAGATAACATTTTTAGTGAATAATGAATAATAATAAGTTTTCTTAAAATATTTATTTTCAATTAAATAATTTTAAATTGTAGATATTTATTAAAAATGGTTTAAATGGGAAATTAGTTCAATTATTTTATTAGTAAATTAATTTTTCCATTGAAACCAAATTCAAGTTTATTTTTGGTATTAAAATGTTTTATAATTATGAATATTTACCCATTGAAAACCTGTTTTTTCAACACATTTATGATTTTAATTTGGAATTAAAATTTTCATCTTAAATGAATGAAATTTTTAAAATTGGATTTATTTTTTTTAATATGAAAAATTCATATTATATAACCAGTTCAATTTATTTTTTGGTCAAAATGAATACTAAAATAGTAAAAATTAGTCATCGTAGTTAAGGTTAAAAGTATTTCACCGGGGGTTAGACTAAAAAAATAAATTATAAAATGATCTAAAAACTCTCATGAGACCCATTTAATGGAAAAATTTGACCTAATCTCATATAAGGTTCTACAATGATCCATTTTAGATTCTTGTGGATTGTTTAAAACATGGGCACACCTTTTTCTTTTAAAAAATTCCAATTATGTCCTCTCCCCCACATATAAAAGGTAAACCTCTATATTCTCCTATCCACACATTCAAAGAATTTTTTAAGCTATAAACGTCCAAAATATATTCCTTACATCCATCCTCACTTCTTATGGGACTTATAGTTTTTAATAAATCCCCCAAAAAAGACTGGTGGTGAAAACCCTATGTGGTTGTCTGAAGAAGACGTATCATTATTAAATGAGAATTTTTGTTTTATTTCATCCTAAAAAACAATAAAATGTTCTTAAAAAATGATTATATAAAAGAATAATTTTATCCCATATAATTTTATATTATTATTTAATTGGATAACCTATATCCATCACCACTCGTATTAAATGGGAAAGGAAATAGTCGATCGTGTAAGGAAGACAACAGCCTTGCTAGCTGATGTAATTCGTTTTCCATCACCGCCTCATATAACTATAGATAATGATGGATTTAACATATTTGTATGAGATTTATGATATAATTATACTGTTTATTTATAAAATCACACCTAGCTTCTCACATTCTATTTCTTTGGAAAATTATAACGTCGCTAATGAATATGTGTGGACTACCGCCTCCATGAAGTGATGTGATACAATTATCAAGGTGGTTTCTAGCAATGGAAAAGATATGCATGATGATAGATAGACTATTACCAAGTCCATGAGGATTTATCTCTATCAAATTTATACCAATCATTCTTTTAATTCCCATTTAAAATTCTTTGTTGAGAATTTGAGACTACTTCCAATGAATTAATCCTTTTAAGATAAAGTCAAATAACTCAAGGAGATGACCCCATTATTGAACCATTTCATAGAAGAAAAGTATAATTTCTTTAGTGAAATAGAAAAGGGTGGCCAGATTATTATAGATTTTATCAATCTCATGATGTCATTTCATCAGGATCATGTCCAACCAGTGGATGTTCAGTCATCCATTCTAATTAATTCATAGTTCTATTTAAGACATATAGTTATTAGTGCTTCCACTTTACCTCTGCTAGCTAGTTTTAAACATTTTATTATTGATCCATTGATTTTTTTTGTGCTATACCAGACCAGTTGTTGTTTTGGATGACCATCCTATTTGACCTCTCATTGGTAATTCCTCCAATACTCCCTCTAACATACCTTATGATGATCCTATTGCCTCAATTAAAGAGTAAGAGGAGGCCAAAGATAAAGGTAATGGACCTATGAATCTCTTTACCAAACCCTAATGCTTATATATATTTTGGCTTAGACCATTATATCTTTCAAGGAATCTTCATGGTAATAAATTTGTGCTGATATTTGTCAAAGTATTTCTTATCTCTTATTATGTTTATTTTCTCTCGAATACCTTTCATCCCACCTACTTCGTTTATTCTATCTGCTTTTTCAATATTTTTTATAATATTTTTTACCTTTTTAATAATCCCAAAATGTGGATAATTTTTAGGGAATATGTGTCTTGAAATAATATTTATATATTTTATAACCTTTTTATCCTATATATTTTCTAACTTTTTTATCTTAGATATTTTTTTCATTCTCTCAGGATAGTTACCTTCGATAGATTGTATTTTATTATTAATTTTCGTTGAATAACCAAAACATACTATGAAAGATATTTCTCGATTTATACCTTACCTAGGATATCATGTATAAACCTATGTACTACCATTGATGACCTATTTTTATGATTAGAATATTCTTTTTATTCTATGATTTGTGATCATAAAAAAGGGGGCGATTGTTGACCACTTAGTTTTAAAGATCACAAAATCATGATTCTAATAATACAGATGAATTTCATGTATTCCTGTAAGAAATATATATTCTGAGAATAGGTGATAAATCCATCTAAGTATGAGACACCATTTCCATGAAAAACCACTAGTATAAAAAATCTCTCTGTTTGAGATACATATAGGACATGAATTATTCTAAATATCATACCGCTAGAGTTAAGCATTAAAAAAGTATGATACACTATTGGTCGACACATCGCTAGGATGTCATGCCACCAAACGCAAATGTGGCTAACCATGAGACAACACCAGATGGGGCACCTTCAATGTCACACCACTAACAGTGAAATAATATTCAATATTTGAGACATTGTCAGACCATACACTATTAGTTGATACACTACCATAATATTGAAAATATTTCTATGTCTAAGACACCATCAGTGTCACACAGCTATAGCATGACACTACCAGAGCTTGACACCACCTTGATTGAGACTATCAAAGCATGACATATCTAGATATTGACACCACCAGAGCTTGATACCACCATAATTTGACACTTCCATATTCTAATTCAATGTCAATGTTTTTTATTAACTAACTTATTTGAACTACATTACTCTAGTGGATATAGTCATCTATTTCAATGATATTTACTATTTTAATGATTGTATATTAATTTTTTTTATAGAAATTATGTCAAAAAAAGTATTACAAGGAAGAAAGTAATTAAGATTTCTTTGCAACTATTGATAAAAGTGGATCACACTCCATTGTGGAAAATAGACACATAGTCATAAATAGAACAACATGTTGAATAACAAGAAAACTCTATGGACATAACGAGATTGTGATTCAATGAATATATGAGAGAAAAATAGATAAACTGGATTGAAAAGCTTATGGATCTCACCTACTATAAATTATCTACTGAGGAATACAAATATCATCAAATCCAGTTCTTTCCCCCAGTCCGAAAAAAGAGTTGCAATACTCATTTTTCTTGAATATTTTGAAAGAAACTGACTCAAGATTTTTTGGCGGATTAAATTCCAGAGTCATAAGTTTCATTCCAAAAAAAACAAGAACTCTAAACTCTACAGTCCATGATTTCAAGATTATATTTATATTTATTAATTTTTGAGTAGTGAGCGCTAAAATCTATTTTATATACATAAAATTTTTCCAGCGCTAAATAGGATGACACGAGATATAATCTCAAAACAATTTATTATTTGTTTCTCCCACGAACAAGATTGGTAGTGGTCCCTGTGTGTCCTGTTTCTTTTTACTCTAATGCATAAATATTGAAGAGGTTGTGTGCAATCAAGATAGTTCTAGACTACTGAAAAAAAAATTTATACTTTGATAGTATAACGTATTTTATGACCATATAGTATGTTTATCAAGTAAAGTGAGTTCAAAGGATTCAGTAATATTATATATTATTCATCTGATACCTAATTAATCTTTAGAATAATAATTATAAATATTATTATATATATTTCATACTACTTATTTTGATAAAATTTCCCATATATAAACATTTGGGGGATTTCAAAATAATCCAATTTTAATAAAAAATTTTAATGGGTACCAATTTCCAAACATCTTGAGATAATCACGATGAGAAACACTACTAAAACAATATATATTTTTTCATCATATAATAGTCTTAATAAAATAAAACAGGATTTCTTTTCAGAAAAATTTTTCACAACATTCAGCTTGCATTCTCTTTCCGCTTACCCAATCTTAAAACCTATATTTTTTTAAAATATTTGGATGAGTACAAAAAACTCTGTAAGGGACATAAAGTTTTTGAAAGAACCCATTAGTCTATGAATTCTAATAATAATATGAAATCATTTTCACAAATATATACTTCTCACCCATAAGTAATCATATAATTACTTTATAAGAAAATAATATTTCTTTGAAACATTGAAAATTTAAATAAACCCTTTTTGTAATTTGGAGCATCAATTTATTTTCATACATAGGATTATAACCCTTAGGGATACGTTATGATTTGTAACACTTATGACTACCTTATAATGTAAACCTCACATCTACCTTATGATGTAATTATCATAGTTACACATGGAATAACCATTAAGGTCAACTTCCAACATTCCCAAAGCATTGGAGGGATATCAAAGACCCATCTATTATTATAAATAATTCTCAATAACCATAAATGAAGCATAAAACATTAATACTTTCATCTTAAAAATATTCCTTTTGATTTTTTGAAAAATAGATTTTCAAAAGACGGATTTTAATGATAAGTCCTTAACCAAAGGATTGAATTCCTTCAAACATGTTAAAACCTCTTGTATAGTGGTTTTAATATTGTTTTAAATTTATTACAAAAATATATTCATATTTATAATTTAGCATATTATCTTTTAATGACATATTCCCTCCCATTATTAATAATATTTTTTTATTTTAATTATTTCAGGTGAATTTATTTCATTGTTTCAATGGTAGTTCATTATGTATTTTCTTTTAGAATGTAAGAAAAAATCCATAAGTGAATATAAAATTTATAAATATATTTCCATAATTCCTTATATCAGTTTTTTTCTTACATGAGGATGATTCATTAGATAAAACCTTAATGAAAATCATATAATTTTTTTTCATGGTTATTTATGACCATTACAAACTTATATCATTTTATTTTGTATCATGTTTATATATTGGTTTTAGGAAAAATTATATAAATTATAATATATATAATAAAATATTATTGAACCATAATTATTTTTTTATGACTAGCGTTGAATATGGAAAAGGAAAATGTAAACCTGTCATCTATGATAGTGTTCAATCGACATGTCGATGACAATGATTTCATTTTCCAGAATAAGAGGAGAAGAGGAGTGGTTTGATGGTGGATATTCCAATAACCTAATAAAAATTAAATTGTATTTAAGATAAAAGAGTTATCATATCACTTGGATGAGGGGATACAAGGATTTAACGAGAAAAGAAAATAAATTGAAAAGAAAATAAAAGAAAATGAAAGAGGATTTTACATCTCGAATTAATCTCCTTGAGAACCTTCTTAAGGCCCTTGGTTTTGAATTTTTGGTGATAACAGTAAGTCATGGATATGGGGAATATTATGGGGAAGGAAATAGGGTAGAAATTTTACAATCTATATAGCTTTATAGGCGTGATGATAAGATGTGGTATTTATAGTGTAGGAGAGAGGTTTTTTTATTTTATTCATTTGTTTAATATTTTGGATCAAAACTATGAATAGTGTGGATTATTTTGAAAATATATAGTATCTAATGCATTCTTTTTAAAACAAATGGTTCTTAAATCATCCATACATCTTCCACGAATCAATAAATCATGTATTTAGCTTATACCCTAAATTACAATTTTTCACTATTCACCAAAAATTCAACTATTTTAGAAAAATATGAAAAATTAACCCTAACCATTTTCATAATTCCATATTAAAAAATGAACTCCATTTTATGAAAATAATTTTATTAATATCTTAAATTTCTTTTTTTTAATAAAATCATCATTTGTTCCAAAAATATCGATTTTAAAATTATAACAGATTTTAGGACACTTTAAAAATTAATTAAGGTATCATAAAATTAACTTATAATCATAAAATAAAAAATATTGATTTATCAATCTATTTTATGAAGATATATTTTCTTTTAATTCAATATATTAATTAAAAATTGTAAATAAGCATTCATGCTTCACAAAAATACCAAAAATTAATTTATAATTTTCAAATAATTTATTTACATCTTCCATGATATAAATATATCATATTTTAATTTATAAGATACATAAATTTTATTTATACTATTATAGGTGAGGTTACTATTCTATTAGTATAGAATACATAATTTTTATAAATATCACTTTTTTCATTATACATTTATATTGAATTTAACAATTTAATTCTTGAATGAAAACAAATTATTTTATGAGTACGTGGGTTGTTACTTTCTTCCCACCTTCTTGAAATTAAACACTTTTAAATTTTTATTTAATTATTAAACAAGCGAGGATACTTTTCCCTCACAAAAGTTTTATATTCCCATGTTTCTTCTTCAACCATGTGGTTTTTCCATACAATTTTAATCTGTTGAGTAACCCTTTTCCACAGTACTTTCTATCTTCAATCAAGAATATGAATACGTTTCTCTTCATAAGAAATGTTCTCTTCCAGTTGAAATAATTCTAGGCTCAAACCATGTGAAGAATCTAGAACATAGTTTCTTAACATCATAAAATGAAAAATGTTATGTATCTGGGACAAACTCAAAGGCGAACTCACTCGGTATAAAACATATCCAAATTTTTCTAGGATTTCATAGGGTCTAATGAACCATGGACTCAAATTTAACTTATTTTCATAAAACATCAAACATTTCCATAGAGAAACACTGAGAAATACATGATCATTTATCTCAATAAAAAATCCTTCTTCGATTATCTGCATAACTTTTTTTCTTTCTCCTAGCAGTCCTCATATATTATTGGATCATCTTTAATTTCTCATCCACTTCCTCTACTAATTTTGGTCACATAAACTTCCTTCTTCTAACTTCATCACAATATGATATATTTCAATACTGCATTACATATAATGCCTGAAAATGTTCCATCTGTATACAATAATGAAAACTATTATAATAAGAAAACTCAACTAAAGAAATATACTGATCCCAACTTCCCTAATAATCCATTAAGAAAACACGTATCATGTATCCCACAATGTGAATTATTTTTTTGGTCAATCCATCAAATTTTTAATGAATGGATATGTTAAAATTTAATTTTGTTCCCAATGTCTTTTAAAGGGATTTTATGAAAGTTAGAATTGATCTTGAGATGATTTCCAGATACAATGGAGAGGGAAACTACATGTTACCTAAATATCTCAATATTATATAACCAGTAAAGTTGATCTAGAGACATAATATCTAAAATAGGAATAAAATGTGCAGATTTTTTTAGCCGATTAACAATAACCTAAATCACATCATTACCATGAGAAGTTTTCTGTAGTCCCCCCATAGAATCGATGGATATATTTTCCCATTTCAACTATGGAAATAGAAAAGGATGAAACATCCCCTATGGTAGTTTCCCCTCTTCTTTAACCTATTTACAAGTGAAAAATTTCATGGTAAAATTAGCAACATCCTTTTTAATTCCATCACAATAGCAATACTTTAGAAGATCTCTATGTATATTAGTGCTGCTAGGTTTAACTGAATATGGAGAACTATGAGATTCACATAATAATTTATTATTATCTAGGAATGAGAAGGCACATATAATCTCTTCTAAAATTTAGAAACACAATATTTATCAACGTAATATTATAGAAACATACCATTTTTAACCAATTCTACCTTTTTCTATAACCCCAAATCTTCCTTTTATGCATTTTTAATTCTATCTGACAGATCAAATTGCATTAACACCTAAAAAAATAGAGAAATTTCGTGAACCAGCAACTTATAAGCCAACAATAATTAAATCATTAACTAAGTGGTCATGTTCCAAATGTAACATGGTTAATAATGCATTTTGTTTTCAACTAAATGCATCTACCACTTTGTTTTCTATTCTTAGATGGTAATTTATTGTGAAATCATAATCCTTTATTAGTTCCAGCCATATTCTATGCGTCATGTTCAATTCCTTCTATGCGAATACATACTTCAAAATTTTATGGTCAGTATATATATTAAATTTATATCCATATAAATGATTTATCCAAATTTTTAAAGTGAAAACCATAGAACCTAATTCCAAATCTTGTTTGGTATAATTTAACTCATGAGGTTTTACTTATGTTAAAACATAACAAATTATTTGATCATACTATATTAGAACATGACCCATACCCTTTAATAAAGCATCATTATAGATGACGAAATCATCATTTCTATAAGGTGGGACCAAAATTGGAGTGTTCACTAATATTCATTTTATTCCTAAAAATAAAAATCACATTATTTGGTCCAATTAAATTTAACCCATTTTTGTGTTAACATAGTTGGTGGGCTAGGTAACCATGAAAACTTTTCAACAGTCCATTGGTAACAGAATTATAATCTAAGAAACTAAAAATCATAGTAAAAGTCGTAGGTCTTGGTCATTAATAAATCCCTAATGTTTTAGAGGGATCAACTATTATTCCATCCACATTAATAATGTTCCTAAGAAAAAATATGTTGCAACCAAAAATAACAATTTCTATATTTTATGTATAACTTATTTTCTGTAGGGGTTTCCAGAGAAATTATTATATGTTGTTCATGATCCTCAAAATTTTTTTAATAAACCAAAATATCATCAATAAAAACAATAAGAAAATTATCCAAATATTCCCAAATTATTTTATTCATAAGATCAATAAATACTGTAGGGGAATTTGATAAACCATAGGGAATAACAAAAAACTCATAATTCCTATATCTTGTTTGAAAAGAAGTTTTCAAGATGTCATCCACCTTAACTATCAGCTAATGGTACCATGGTCTAAATTAAATCTTGGAAAAATATTGAGCTCTATAGAGATGATCAAACAAGTCATCGATATGAGGAAATATATACTTATTCTTAATTATAATGTTATTTAAATCATTAAAATCAATTAAAAGTTCCCTAGAAATGTCTTTTTTTTAAATGATCACCCCATGGTGAAGTGCTATAATGAATTAAACATTTATCAAGAAACTAATGCAGCTAATTTTTCAAATTTAAAAATTATACATGATCCAATTAATAATGGGGTTTTGAAACCGGATTAGCATCAAGAACTATGTAAATGGTAAATTCAAATTCCCGATCAGTTATAACACCAAGAATGTAATTAGGAAAAACATCATGGTATTTATTTACCATTATCACACCATTAATTTGAACACTTCACTTGTTGTCAATAATTTTTACAAGATAACGTTCATTTATATATTTTAATATTTTCTCATCTTCCATATATTTTATCAATGGTATGAGGTCATTATTTTATACAAACTGAAAGACTTTTTGAAAAGAAAATATTTATCTCTAAAATCAATCTTAGCATGGTAAATAGAAATCCAATACATACATAGAATAACATGAAACTCTACTAAAAGTTATAGTTTCATTTATTGAGGTGAAATTTGAAATTTACTAAAACATTTATCAGAAAAAAAGGTATGTGTAGAGCCTATATCTAACAAGGAATTAGAAAAATATGTTTAAGAAAATGTACATGATTCCACTTCATCGGATGGACCATCATATGCTGAACCAGTATCATGGATTTCACTACACATTTCTGATTATGGTCTGACTACTACCCATTATTAAGGTCCTTCTTTGGGAAGGTATATGCATGATGCCTCATATCACCAAATTTAAAAATCATTAATGATTTATTATTATAATTAAACATAAGATCATTTTCATTGAAATCTTGAGGCATAATTCCAAACTTACCACATCAAAAATTGTTCACATATTTGTTAAGGCATTCCCCATGGTTCTTTTTACCACAACTTCCACAAAACATAAAACTGGACTTTGTTATCTCCATATTTATTTGATTGATTCTTACCCATTTATTTCCATCTATACCTTTTATTCTTCTTGATTTCTAAATACACATGATATTCAAATAACTCCATTTACACCCTCGCAATACATCAAATAAGTTTTTCATAACTTTTGAATTCAAGGGAATCCGATTCCTTTTGGTATATTGGCTTCATTCTTTGAGTAAAAATGATTGATTTTACTATGAAGATCTCGAATATTATTTAGAGAATACCTTAACAATTTGGTGATGTTTTCTTCAAAAACAACCACAGAATATTCCTCCTTTTTTTTAAATTAAATGAATTTATTTCCATCCTAAGTCAAACCACCATTAGAAAATAATATCCAAGGAAAGGGTTCTTAAATCAATCCCATTCCATGGAATAAATCTCCTCGATATCTCAGATATTCATGACCACTGAACACTAATGGTTAGATTCACCTTCAAAATGATAAATAGAAAGACTAACATTTTAATTATCTCAATATTCCATGACATCAAATATCTTTTCAAAAAATTTAATCCCTTATCTAGCCACTACTATGTTAGAAGATCCACTAAAACTTGGACTGTGTTTCCTCATAAAATGTTCTACGACAGTCATGTTCCATCATGGTAGATCTGGATATTATATTGGATGGATGAAACCACCACTTATATCTAATTTAATGTGATCCATTACTATCACAAACTAATTGGTACCAGTTTCCACCATTTTGGGTTGCATATTTGGAAGGATATCATCCTCTATGTTCTTTTCAAATTCATCTACCCTATTTCTTATGTAGAAAACTATTCTAAAAAGATATATCATAGATGAGGAAAAATGGTAATCTTAAAATGCTATATCATTTCAACCTAAAAATAAGGTTAAAATCATTTATTGTATTCTATTAGCATCTTCATAACATATAATGTTTTCTAAACCATGCATTGATACCAACTATTAAGATTTAACATTAGATATTACATAATCTAGTTAATTCATTTAAAATTAAATTTTGTACATTCCTAAATATCTGTTAGATTTAGTGTTTAAGAGAATTAGGTTATAATTACTACATAAAAACAGAAAGGTATAAAATGGAAGCTATTAAAATAGTATTTAATTTTTTATAATAGAAAAGTCTTAAAAAATAAAATGTGATTTCTTTTTATGAAAAATATTAACAACATTCAACCCAGATTCTAATTTCATCTTACCCAAAAATAAACCCTAATATTTTATTGAAAAAAATTAGGATTTCACATAAATCATATTAAGGGGAATAAAATTAAATAATGAAACCTCTAGAACAGGAATACTTAAAAAAATATGAAATTATTTTCTCAAAGATATACTTCTCAGCCGTAAAGAATCATATACTTACTTTATGAAAACATAATATTTACATGAAACATATAAAATATAATTAAACTATTTAGTTAAATTGGGGAATCATTTTATTTTCATAATTACATAGGATTTTAACCCTCAGAGCTACCTTAGGATTTGTAAGCCTCATGGCTACCTTACAATGTAACCCTCAAGACTACATTATGATGTAACCATCATAGTTACATTTAGAATAACCATTAATGTCCAATTCCAACATACCCAATGAATTTGAGGGATATAAAAGAACCAACTATAATCATAAAAAATACCTTATAACCATAAAATAATCATAAAATATGAATAATTTCATCATAAAAACATTTTTCTAAATTTCGTAAAAAATGAATTTTAGAATGGATTTTCAAAGAAATGTCCCGTACCCCAGGATTGAATACCTAAAAATGGTTGCAAACATCTTGTATAATAATTTACAGAGTGTTGTAAATTTACTAAATAACTAAATTCATATTTATACAACCTGATATGATCTTTTTATAACATATTTCCACCCATTATAAATAATATTTTGTTATTTTTATTATTTCAGGTGCATTTATTTCATGGTTTATATGGTTGGTTCATTATGGGTTTTGTTGTCAAATTGAAGAATAACTATATATGTGTAAATTAAACATATTAATATGTTTCTATAATTATTTATGTCATATTTTTTCTTATATTTGGATAATTCATTAGATAAAACATTAATAAAAAAGATTTAATTTATTTTGGTGATTATTTACGACCATTAAATACTTATATAATTTTATTTAATATCCTATTTATATATTGGTTAAGGAACATTATATTACTTATAATATCCATAATAAAATCTTATTTATTCATAATAACTATTTTATGGCCATCCTTGAAGGTGGTAACAAAAAATGAAATCTCATCTTCCACAAAGGTAGTTAATCAACACGTTAGAGATGATGATTTAATTTTCAAGAATAAGTATAGAAGAGGATAGGTTTGATGGTGGATATTATGTGAAAATAATTAAATTATAGTATATTATATATACTATAGTTATCATGTCACTTGGGGTATGGTATTTTAGATGAAAATAAGAAAAATAAATTAATTTTAATGAAAATAAAAGAAAATGAAAGAGGGTTTTACCTATTTAATTATTCTTGTTGAGAACCCCCTTAATATCCTTGGTTTTGGCCTCTTGGAAAGAAAATTAGGTCTTATGCATGGGTGATAGTATTTTTAAGGAAATTGGATATAAATTAGACCATATAAAAGGCTTTGGATGTGTGAGGAGAATAGGTGGCGAGAGGTTGTATTTATAGTGGAGGAGAGGGTGTTGTTTAATTATTTTATTCATTTGTTTCATATTTTTTTATCAAGAATGTGAATAGAATGTATTATTGTGACTAAATACATTAAATAATGCTTGTGAGTTCTAAGAAATTGTTCATACATCATCCATATATCATCCATGACTCAATAATTCATGTATTTAGGTTATATTATAAATTACCGTATTTTACTATTCTCCAAAAGTCAACTATTCTAGAAAAATACAAAAAATTCAGACAAAATATTTTTTTCTGTGTAAAATTGAAAAATGATCTCAATTTTATGAATATAATTTTATGAATATGATAAATTTATTTTTTAATTAAATTCATCATTTATTTAAAAAATATGGATTTTAAAATCCTAACTAATATTATGAAACTTTGAAAAACTAATTAAGGACCCATAAAATAATTTTATAATCATATGAAATAAAAAAATTTAATTAATAATATATTTTATTAAGAAATTTTTTATTTTAATTCATTTTATTAATTATAAAATTGTAAATAAATCTTTATGTTTTACCTAAACACCAACACTTAATTTTCAATTTTTGATAAATTTATTTACTTATCCCAGGATATAAATGTCCGATATTTTCATTTATAAGATACATAAATTTTATTTATACTCTAATAGGAGAGGTTAATATTTTATTATCATTTATTCCTTAATTTCTATAAATACCTCTTAATTTGTTATACATTCACAATGAATTTAACTATCTAATTTGAGAATAAAAGAAGATTATTTTATAAGTACCTGGGTTGTTAAAATTTCAATTGAAAATAAAATGTTTTTTATTTTAAATCTATAGTAAAAGTTTTATGTGATGAATGATAACATATGTTCATTATTTTATATTTATATTGATGAATCAGAATTCAAATCCACTTCCATCCCATGTCATGTTCTATGAAAGGAAAATTCTATAAATAAAGATGAAAAAATAGAAGATTAAAACAAAAAAGAAGTTTTGGAATCAATTGTATGAATTACATAATGGTAAATTATTATGATTTATAAAAGTATTACATAAAAATATCAAATTTATTATTATATGTTTTTTATAAAGTTTAGACATAAGAATCAATATCGATTGTACCTAATAAAAAACCAATTTTAGTAGCTTTGATGTAGCAAAAAAATATGACTGAATTAGTGGTGAAGGTTTTAGAGTGTCACACAAAACATATTTCCAGAATACAAAGGAGAAAGAGGATATATATGATAGATAAAAGGAATGTAGTCACAGATAGATTCTTTAAAACATATTTTTTTCTGGTATGGTTTGGTGGGCCAACACATTTGAAAATAGTAGAATAATAATCAATATATAAAGAACTAAATAACCCCACTAGATTTTAGGATATCCATTCCCCTCAACTATATGTATTACCTAATGGATTAAATATTATTAGATATGTTTCTACAAAATTTTAATAAAAAAACATTTACAACATTATATTACTAAAATTTATACAAATTGAAATTTTATGTGATTTATTTCTATCAACACCCACACATCACCTTATTGTAAGGGTTATGGTGTAATATATATGGGGAGAAATTATACAAAATAACCATATCTAAAATGATTATTAGAGATAGGATTTAAGTAGATCATGAGCTAAGAACCATGTTTCCCATTCCTCTTGATGATCTGGATGTTACCATGGTTGATAATGCTATTTTAACATTAATAACATGCCTAATAAATTTTATGAAGATACATGAGGTATGTCCTTATTTTTTGTTCAAATAAAAAATCTTTAATAGTTTAAGAAAAATGTTCTAATATGAGGTATGAAATTTTGGATAGAAAAAATGAAGTGGAAATAAAATACCAGATCTAGATAATCCAGTGAATAAACCAAGAAATCAAAAACACCATCTGAGAGTACCTTTATTCCATTAGTTCTACGACCATATATAGTAAAATTAAAAGTTCATATAGATTCAACATTCAAAGATGAAAATATTTCCTACATTGAATATGAAGAAGAATTTTTTGGACTAGCTATTATAGATCTGGTTGGTCTCAAGAGTACAAATGAAATCATCAATTTTGAATGGATGGGATTCACAATTGTGAATATATTATTGAGTTGTATTTTTATAAATTTTATCCATAAAATGATCTAATGTGTTCATTAATGTTAATTAAAATTCATATTTTGTATATGCATATATACTACAATTATATAATGGGGAAACCCTACAATGAAATATTTGGACTCATTAATCCCTCTGTCATTTATATGGAATTTTTTTGTTGGAATTAAAAGAAATTTAAATGAAAAAAATAATAACTAAGAACGATGTTTGAAAAGAAAACAATAGAAGATATAATCTTATTGATTCTACATCACAAAGAAAAAACTCTATAATATAATTATATTGAATATATTTTTTTCAACATAGATTTTCTTTTCAAGAAGTACTAGATTCCAATCACAATCAATTTGGATACCCCAAAGGTTTATTTTTTTGACCCAAAAAATATATTTCCATAAAAATGAATTCATAAGAAGCCTTTTGTGAATTTTTAATGTAATTAAATCAATATTTTATTGATAAAAATAAATTTATAAATTTATGTTTTTATTTTAAAAAGAATTTTGTTATGATATTTTGATCCATAAGTATTGAATAAATCATTGTATGAGGTCGGTGACTAAACACAGAAGCTTGATTATTTCTTAAAATGGAAAAATATTAAGGTATATATATTATTATTTAGCTATTAAAAAATATTTCAAAATAGTGTATTATCTTCGTTAATGTGTCTACAGTTTCCAAACCCAAAAAACAACAATGATTATGGATATTTCATTTTCAAATTAATGAAAGATATCATATACCATCAGTGAACTGACATTCCCAAACATGTAATTTCTTAATGTAATTACAATTTCGTTTAAAATATTTTCTAATCATTTTTTTGCCTAAATTTTCTTGGAACTACTAGGACTACCGACAATCTACGTACTCAAAATAGGAGGAATTTTTTTAGAGATGAGTGGGAAAAGTGCATGGTGTCAGAATGTTTGTTGAAATCAAGTTGATATGATTAATTATTATGTTTTTAATCTTGTATAGGATATTACCCTAGAGATACATTTTGGATTTGAAGCATTAGTACCAAAATTCTTAGATATTAGTTTTTCTAAAATAAAATTCATATATTATTTAAAACCAATTAGTTTTAATTTTATTCTAATATTTAATTTTTAATATCCATCCAAATGTTTTTTAGATTTGATTCTCCCCTCAGTCCGAAGTGATTTTAAATCCACCATAGACTTTATGCCCCTTTTGAGTGATGCAATATACTTCATAGACCCCTCCCACCTATGGTTCCTATTTAATATGAAAATAATATGAATGTTTTGATTTTTGGTGTTGCATCTAGAAGTAACAGAAAAATAATATTGAAAAAAACCCACAACTTGATGGTAAATAATTTCAGATAAATTTGAATCCACTCACATCTATATATTTAGTGTATCTTCAAGTAAATTTTTCATATACATTTACCAAACCAACACCTCATGTGATTACTTCAATATTTCTACTATTACTGTAATTTTTAATAATTTTAATGTGTATATCATTATTTTGTAATTTATCATGCATTTTTTCAACTGTAAACCAATTTCTTTCTATTTGGGGTTAGGATGATTTTGTAGAAACAGAAAAATGGATTAGTGATAAACATTAAAATCATGAAATATTTGAGCAATTCCTCAAGGATAAGTTTTTAAGTCCTAATGATATGGGAACACTAACTAGAGGGTGGGGGTAGTACTTTTAAAAAAATTTAAATGAAATATAATTATCATAGAAATTAATGATGCAATGGAAATTAAAAATATGAACACAGTTATTTATTTCATTTCATATCACAGTGATCTTAGTCCACTCTTCAATATTATCTACTAGAAAAGAGGATAGGTATTCACTATGATATTTCCTTTTTTTCGGGAGTGATAATCCTAATATAGATTTAACTTTTGTTTACCTAGTAGTATAACCCTAACTAATATTTATATGAGTCACAACCTACCTAAATTTTATATATAATTCACGACCCAAGTATCCTTTTGGATATAAGGAATTACCTAGTTAGACAAAATTCAAATGAGAGAAGCTTAAATTGAATCTAGAGGCACCAATAAAATATTAAAAGATAAAATAATTGAAAAAAAACTGAGTACAATAATGGAGAATATGATGATGAATGTCTATGTAGCCGAATAACATTGATAACTCCATTACTAGATAATCAAAATGTTGAAGTCCATCGTGATCTCACCAATAAAAAAGTATCCACAAAAAACATTTTTTACTTTGAAAATCTTGTATTGATATCATATTATCTCTCTCTATATCTGTCATCATAAGGGAATAAACTATTTCATATTTATTTTGTCACATTCCTCATTGATTTCATTCCAACAACTAATCCAATGTAATTAAATTCAAATTTATTCTTGAATTATGAAGGGAATTATAAATAAATAATAAAAAAAATAAATTTTAGAAAATAATAAACATGATAATATACCCATTACCTATTATTTGAAATATCATACTCATTATTAGAGGATTATAAGAGTCATTTGTTCCTACCTGAAATAGATTAAAAAAACTTTCAATATGATCATTAATATATATATTACAATTAATATTTTTTATGGAATATATGAAATATAATTAGAGTAAATTAAAATTATAAAACCATGATAAAACAATTATCATAATAATACATATCCATCTGAGATTTATTAAATTAAATTTTAATATTAAAGTGATTATAATTATTTTGATATGATTTAAAAATTTTTATGTATAAAATATCTCATTAAAAAAACTTATTATAAAGATACACAATTTTGAAGAATAAAAATGAACTAAGTAATAATATAGTATATTCAGAAAGTCTAGTGACCATGTACACTATATTTAAACGTACTGCTTGGAGAGTGTGTGTGGTAAGTTCATTTGTTATGTGACCACTTACTACATGAGGCTTTGAGTTACCTTAAAAAGAGATCCTCAAGTGGACTTCATGTGTATGATGTTTTCTATTAATGATTAGCTTCTGAAGATTGAGTTACTACTCATTGTCTTCTTTAGTGTAAATCATGCATATATGCATGATAATCATTGTATGTACATGGATTCATCACAATATGATTTTTGAAAACCATAAAAATGATTAAACATAAATATTAAGTTTTGAGTAGTATAATATTTTTGAAAATCATGTTATTGTATTCGAACATCAATGTAAACAGTGGGATGAGAACTGTTCATCATTTTCCTCAGTTGATGGAGTCATGTTCTATATAGCATGATTCTCATTTCATATTGTGGCTCTAGATTCCAGTCCTCCTTGTGTCTATAGGGAAAAATATTTTACTGTAATTGGATTCCATCATAATTTTCATGTGTAGTATGAACTTCAAGAAATGTTCCTTGTGGTTATGTGTGAGAAAGCTTCACCCATAGTATACATGGGCTAAGATTCCTATATTACATTTTCATTACTATTATGCATAAAGATGATTTCCTCTAGTGTTATATGAATTTAGTTGTGTAATATGGGTTGGTCGTGAGTTTCAAAGTTTTTTTGAGTGTCTATAATAACTTTACAGTACACAATAGCTTGAATGATTCATGTAGTAAATTCACAAATCATGGTAGATTCAATGTACTTCATGTGGTACATTTATATTACTCATGTTGAAGGTTTAATAATTTCATGTTAGGTTTTTTTAGGTTGATTCAAGGGTGGTTCAAACACCTCATGTGGAAGATTCAATGATTTCAAGGTATCATTAATTTACTCACACGTTGGTTCTCCTACTCATTATATATCCTCAAAATTCACTATAGTTTCATGGTTTTCTTATTTTGATTCAAGACATTAAAAAATATATGAATGTGAATTAAATATATATATGAAAGTGAACATATAAAAAAATTAAGTGACCACAAAAATAAAAAATAAGAGAACATACGAATAAAAAATAAGTGAATATAAGAATTATAATTTAGTTGTCATGTGAAGAAAAATAATTGACCACAAGAACAAAAATAGGTGTCTGTAAGAACAAACAAATGAGGCCATAAGAAAAAAATTCTATATGATAACATCATAAAAATAAAATATATATTTTGAATAATTAACACTTTGATTTTGTGAAATTTTAATTTAATAAAGCTAAAATAGAAACAATTATTTGAGATAAATTTTAATTTAATAAAATAAAATCAATTCAAACTCCCCAACACTAACATTCTTCCCATTTTTTTAAATTAAAAAACCAAACAATAAAGAAACCATTTTGTCCCCCATTTTTGTTATTTTAAATAATTTTGAAATAATAAATAATTAGAAATAATTTGACATAATATAATCTTAGATGATAATAAAATTAGATTTATTAAACTATATTTTCCCCAGAACTAATATAGAAATATTAAAACTTTTCAATAAAAAAATCATTAATATGGGGATAAATCAAGTTAAATTCATAATTTTCTAAAATAGATATAAGAACATTAAAATAAAAACTAGCATGCTCATAAAAACAAAATATTCATTATACCAAGTATAAAATTTAATTTATCAAACCTCATAGAATATAATGGTTTAGTAAAGATACACGAAAAATGATTTTCTATTAGAATATATTCCCGAATGAAATCCCAATCATTAACATGATATCATAAAATATTAAATCTAACATCAATTATTTTTATTATAAAATGTTGTAACATATTTTTGCATATTGAAATAATAGATGTATTGTCACAAAATATAGTCATTTTGTTTAAATAAACATTGAAATCATATATAGTTTATTTTATCCTAAGAATTTGGGAATTAAAATTTACAACAGAAATGTACTCAGCATCAACTATGGAAAATAAAACAGACAATTGATTTTTGGAACCCTATGATATTAAATTTTTAAAGAGTAAGTGACACATACATGATGTCCTTTTTCCATTAAGTCTGTAACCTCCAAAACCATAGTCAGAATATGATGAAAAATTGAAACAATTCTGATTAGAGTAAAATAAACCAATGTTAATTGTTATTTTATCATATCTAGTTATTCATTTTACAACCTTTAAATGAATTTAATTTAGATTAGACTGATATATTACACGCATACAGACTAAAAAAAAATATCAGGCCCACATGAAATAAAATAAATTAGGCTTTCTATCATTCCTTTATACATTTTTTCAATCAAAAATTGTCTGTAGTTATCAACATATATTTTAGAATTGATGTTAATTGTATTTCACATAGTTTTACATGAGTTAAAATTTATTTTTTTAATGAAGTATTTGTCATATTTTCGTTGATTTAGAAAAATTCCACCATTTCATTATAAAATGTGAAGGATAATTTTATTTAATTCACCCGTTAAGCTCATATCGAATTCATTTTCTATTAATTTTGAAAATTCATTACTAAAAATATCAATTTTTGTTCCAAATAAAATATCATCAAAATATATTTTTATAATTTAAATATCATTAAGAACATTATTTATAAATAAATTTGGAAAATATTTTTCTTTTTTAAAATTGCTTTACAATAAAAATATAGCCAGTTTATCATACCATGATCATGGTGTATTCTTTAAACTATAAAAAAATTAAATATTTTGAAAAAATGATTAAAAAATTCATCATTTTCAATACGAGGTGGTTTATTAACATAAATCTCTAATGAAATTACACCATTTTAAAATGCACTTTCTACATCCATTTTAACAATTTTAAAATTAGGTAACAAGAAAAATATAATATAATATGAATGGATTCTATTGTACAAAATGGTGAAAATGAATCTTTAAATAAAAAAATTATTATTATAATTATCTTTGGGTAACTAATCTATCCTTATTTCATACTATATTACCAAACTCATCAATTTTATTTTGAAAAATCTAATTGGTTCCAAGGGAATGTTTATATTTGGGAAACTCTACCAGAATTTAGAGTTTATTTCTATCAAACTGATTATTTTCATCATGCATAGAATTTATCTAATTTTAATAATTAAATTCTTATTTAACATTAATATCCACAAAATCATCAATAATGTAAAAATTAGAATAAAAAGTTAAAAATAATTTCTCAATTATTTTTCTAGATTCAAAATTTCTAATAATATTTTCTAAAGAATGATCTCCATGCGTGTTCAAATTTATAAGATCATATTTATAAGATATGTGCCCCCCTCAACTGATGCATTATTATTTTCAAGGTTATCTTTATAAAAATTTAAATATTTAAATTCATTTTTATGATTATATAAATATGCACTATGTTTTTCATTATTTTCAATGAACCATACATATATAGATTCCTCAATTGGTATAGTTATCTTGTTATATACTATGTAAGATTTAATATATTTTGAATATACTATTATAAACCCTTCAACACTTTTAACATAAAAAATAACTAAACTATATTTAGTATTTAAAATTTAAACTCTACAACCAAAGAATTTTAACTGACCAATATTATGCTTATTTTATTTGAAATTTTCATAAGGGGTTTTCTTTAACACAAGTTTGATGTAAAATCTATTTAAGATATAGAAATAAATATTAAATGACTAAACCCAAAAATATTTTGCTAAATTGAATTCATTTAGCATAATCCATTCCATTTGTTGAGGAGTTCTGTTTCCAAATCATTAAGACAATTTTATTATGGTGTTCATGGGGTAAACAATTATTGAAATATATATTATCTTCACATAATATTTCAAAATATAACTTAATAAATTACCATCATTTATCTATTATAATTGATTCTATTAAATGTACATTTTAATCTTTAATCTATTTAAAAAATTAATAAAATTGTTTAGGGTTTCACTATTATGATATATGAAATGAGTCTATGTTAATCTACTAAAATCATCTACAATTATAAACACTTATCTCTTACTAACTAATGATGCAGTTATCATGGGTCAACATAAATCAATATGAAGTAGTTATAAACATATATTTGTATTAGCATTATTAATAGATGTAAAAGATTCTTTGTGCCCCTTACCCTTAAGACAAAAATTACTCACAAAATACATACCGCCAATGAATTTTAGATGTTCCAGAAGTTTTCTATATTTTTACAACTTGTATAATTGTTTAAGATGAACATGTACCAACATTATGTTCTATAGAACATGGTATATTTCTACAACATTTAAATACGTCATAATTTGTGGGGTTAGTTATTAAAATTATATTAAGTAGATATTCTATTTTCTATTAGCATAAAATAAAATAGTATAATCTTTATATACAAGAGAATTATTATATTAAAAATTTAAACTCATTACATCATAAAAAAGCTATTACATACTAATTAAATTCTGTTTTAATACCTCTACATATTTTATTTAGAAATTATAATTGATTTGAATATTCCTACTAATCTAAATCCTATGACCTTTCTATTAGATTTAACAATGTTAGTGGTATTGAATCTATTAGATGAATTAAAAAATAAAAAGTTAGAAATATCACCAATCATGTGTCTGGAACACTTGTTGTCCCATTATCATGTATCTTTATGGAAAAAAGATTGATCTATTTTGGGTCCAACTATAAAATAGATTAAATAAATTATTATTTTAGTATACATGTTATTTTGGGTCCACCAATATAAATGATAGAGCTTTTAATCACCCATAATGACTTGAGACATTTATTATAATGTAATGTGGATGATAGATTCTTAGAGACAAGAAACTTTGTATGTATTAATGATTGAGTAAATATTAATGGACATTTTTTGACATAATTCCATTTCAAATTACATGTAAACCATGCAATACTTGAGACATTCCCTTTATTACATTTTAAAAAATAGTTTTTACATATTTGGTATCTATCAATTATAAACAAAGATAGTATTATATTTATTGGGTTTTCTTATTATTGTCATCTTATAAATTTTTTCTTTTCCATAAAAAAAACAAATAAGGTATCTCTTAATCTAGTAATTTCAATTTTAATATTTTCATTCTCTTTTTGACTAATTTATAGGAAATAACATATTTTCACATTTGAACATGATCATGCATTTCTTAATTTTTTTATTTTAATGGTTGTATCTTTTACATTACATTTTTATTTTATAAAAATCATTAAAAACTAAATAAAATATCCTTTATTGATGTTTTTTTATTTTTTGACATGAAAAGTTTCATTATTTCATTCTCATCATTGTGTTTTATTAGCTTAGAATCTGCCAGACATTTCTCTTCTTCATTACTTAAAGTAAAATTTTTTAGTTTTTTATTTTCTTCCTTAATATTATAATTTAATCTTTTTAATTCTCCATATAGTTCAACCAATCTCAAAATATCCTTTTGAAACACTAAATTTCGTTCAGTTAATTATTTAACTTCATTTTTAATATCAGAATCATAAATTGATCTATAATTTGAGTTAGTGTTTACCGCATTCAATTTTCATTCCATCAAGAATATATTGGATGATTATTTTCCACTATTATAACCATCACTAGTCATGTATGAAACCTATTTGAAACTCTATAAAATATAATATGAAGTTTCTAACTCCTTTTATTGCTTTTATTTTTCTTTCTTGTTTCAATTATGAACAGTATGACTTCATATGTCCATTTTATTTAAATCATAACATATTAATATTGATACATTGTATTTAATAATATTACCTTTTTAACTTAATTTTCCATCATCCCTTTGATGATCTCTCCCAAGTCACTTCTTTAAACCCGTCATTCCATTTATGTACTTATATAACCCTTTAGTAAAATTTCCTATTTCATCATTTGGGCCATACTGTAACTTAGAATCAGAAAAATTAGAAGAAGTTTTTATATGAAATTTGAATTCCATAAGATTATTTTTTATAATGTTCTTCACCATTATTTTTCTTCATGTATAGATCATATTAAGTAAGTGATAAAATTAGTTAATCTATTGAATATATAGTAAAATACTTACTTTCTTCAATTAAAACATTATTTTAGTCCCACCTTTTTTTAGTGAACAATTTTTTCATCAATAAGAAATTCATTCTTCATGGTCTCCCCTTATGAAACACTATTATTTACAATTTTATTGAATCTGCTGTATATATCTTGGATAGTCATTTGAACATTCATTCTGAATTCTTGAAACTCAATCATGTGAATTCCTATCTTGGTTATTTTCAACTCATAAGTTCTTTGATGAGTGACTTTTAAATTCATCTATATTTCATATGGAAATTGACATGATAAAATCTCTCAATAAATATTTTTACTTAAATAAAATTATAGGTAAATCATAACATTATAGTTTAGAATACATTTTTAGCATCATTTCCAATTAAAGAATCTAAATCTTTATTAAAACATTTATAAGTTTTTGACATGATAAAAAAATTCAAGAATAATATTTTTTTAATACCTCCATATGATCCTTCTATTATGCATAGTTTCTTCTATTAGATTGAGGTAGTTTGATGGTATTTAGTAACCCAAACTCTTAAATTTCAATTACAATGTAGTGAATATTTACTTAGACCATTCGGTTTATGGTAATGGTTAAGAATAAAAGATAATGAAACATTAATAACCAACTCTTTAAAATACACCACCCTTTGATTTCAATTTTCACATCCTGGTGTGATGGAAATATTGACTGTGGGAATAAACATTTTTTAACATTTTTAAATGAATTATAACCATATATGATATTAATGAAGCAACATAAATTAAAAATATGAACATTGTATATTTATAGTATTTTAGATCACCCTGATCATATTCCACTTTTCAATCTTCAATAATTAGAAATAATATTGGCATTCACTAAGAGACTCACTTTTTTTAGGGAGTGATAACCCTATTACTGCCATTCCCTTTTCTCACATAGTAGTATAACCCTAACTGACTTTTACCGAAGTCACAGCCTACCGAAATTTTGTTCAGGGGACCGAAACTAACCTTCCATTTGGTTAGGATGAATAACCTAGTTGGATACATTTTTTATGGGAAATACTAAAGTCAACTGGAGAGGCACAAAAAATGACTGAAAGATACAACATTTGAAAACACCAATATAATTAAAAATAAAGTTAGAGGAAGTTATGATGACTGTAGATACATATCAATAACTTCAATTAATTTAGTAATTTATGATAAAAATGCTAATTTACTTCATGATTACACCAATGGAATAATAGTCACTAAAGGGATTGATCACTTTTCAATTTTTGTATGAATTTTGTATTTTTTCTCAATTTTTTATAATATGTGAATAAACCATTTCATGTTTATTTAATCAGATTCACTACTATTCTCATTCCAATGGATAATTTGATGTTTTTAACTTACAATATCTTCTTTAGTTATGAATGAGAATCTACGTAACTAATCATAGAATTCCACATTATAAAATAATAAATATGAAAATATTATCATTACTTGTTATTTAAAATATCAGGCTCATTATTAAGGGATTACCACACTATTTTATTCCTTTATAAAGTAGCTCCAAAACACTTCCAATATGACCATTGACATATGTATGTATTTTATAACTAATAAAAAACTTCAAAATATTTTAAATATAATTATAGAAAATCAAAATTAAAAAAATGCTAAAAAATATCATAAACTGTACAACCATTTTAAGAATAAAAAAATTTATTTCTAACATAAAAGGGATAATAATTATTTGGATCAGATTTGTAAATATTTATAGATAAAATAAATATTAGAAATACTTATTATAAATATATGTAAATTAGAAGAAAAATAAATAAAGTTAAAATAGTATAGTATGTGTAGCATCCCCGACCGAGGAGCCACTAGAAAGGTGATCTGAGCCGAGTTGGACACATCACCCCAAGAAAATCTCTCCAAACGCTAGAGGATACCAACTAGAAGAGAGGGAATTATTAATATGACCCTAGGGAAGATAATTCGCTGATAAGTAAGAGGTAATTCACATTGAAATAAAATAAACAATTTATAACTAATAGTAAAAGCATATAAATAAACAAACTGCTGTAGAAGAAAATAAATAATCCCAACTGAATAAAAAATTAATGCAGAAGATAATAAAAAAACTAGATACAAAATGATGTTATGCTATGATATCTATACAAAAGTAAAGGTTCAGAAAACCAATATACAAACATGAAATAAATTCTTTAATGAAAATGACACAAAGAAAACCTGCATCTCGAGCAAAGGCTCGGTCCTTTGCCCCCAAAATCCATCATAAGAATCAAGAAAACCTCAAAAAATAGAAGTAGAACGCTTCCAATTATCCTTACCTATGTGCATAAAATCTACTTGGGTACTAAATAGTTACCTTGTAGGGTGTGAGATATAATCTTAGTAGGTTGGGAGCTACGTTGTCTAAGACTTTCTGTTTCGTATTGTAAATAAAACTAGTGTGCCAATAGACAATAAACGAAAGCAGTTAAATAAACATTATAAAATAAATAAAACTTGGTCTAGGGTCTCAATGGTATGTTTCCCATACCACCTACATTGTCCTAAGCCGAGAATCTAAATAAGGTACCTATTATGATAAGAATGTATATATATATAAAGGCTACAAAATAGAAGGATGACAAAAGAGAACATACTCTCAAGCCCACGATTTAGCTTGGGGGATAATTTATGTATCACAAAAATGTGCTTCATGACATCATGAGGGTATCAAATATACAATGAACTCAAGAAACATTAATAATAACCTTCCACACATCATTATTAATATTATTTTCAAGTCTAGATTGGGAGTTTGATCCCATCCCAAAGGTATTGCTATGGTACATCCTTCAAATTACTTAATACCAATGAGATTTTCAAAGACAATCTTTCGAAATACCAAGTATCACTCGAGGCATGGTTTTACCATGAGTCATTCCTGGTATCGCAAAGAAGGGGTCAATTATCACTCGAGACATAACGTAGTTAATTTTACAATGAGTCTGTCCTTGATGATTCCTTTGGGAATCAGTATCACTCACAAGTTTATGGAAATACAGGGGAAGCCATATTCTATAGAAGCCAAATACAACACCCCCGTTGCGTAATGTGGTAACTAGTTAGGAACAGAGTGTCCATGTGTGAGTCCTTTATATAGAACACACATTCTCTCACTGCCATTAATTTAATTAGATTTTAGAGAAGTAGATATCATTGGGTAAGAAATTATTATTCCAAACAATATATAAGAAACTCAATGACACATAGTTATTCACCATTCAAGAAAAACAATTATAGCCAAAATAACTTATCAGTGAAAGAAAAAAACACAAATATCTCTTTTATAATAGAAAAACTTGATAATAAATTAAATAAGGAAAAATAATTAGTCATAATTAAACCAAAAAACCCAAAGATCATGTTTCACAATTAACCTAAATATTTTATTGAATTTAAAGCTCAAACTAGAGGGGTCGTGCCACACATACAATTAAATACTTTAGCTGTTTAGGGATAATGGAAAATTAGACCAAATAAGTTAGCATAACCAAAGGGTTATCCAATAGTGTTGAAACAATTTAAAAAAGTTAGTTTATCTCAAACATGGGTGAAATAGTCAAGGAAAGAAGTTTAAATAATTTAGAATAGTTAAAATTGAACTTCTGTAGCAGGAATCGATGAGTGGCACAATGTGAGATCTAAAAGACACAACAAAATGAGGATAAAGATAGGTGACACCCTACCTTGTACTTATAGAGGATCCTACACTCGGTGATGATCATTGATTTGAACTAAAACGAAAGGAATAAGAAGATTTTAGAAAAACCCCAACTTCAGATAAAATCATTCCATGGAAGATTGCATGATGGATAGTAAATGAGATCCTATGATTCTTGGTGTGTGAGGTTAGCCTTTTCAAGAGCTTTACTGCTCGACTGACAGTGAAGAAAAAGGAGGAGAGATAGTGTTACTATGTGATTTGAAAATGAGAGAGGAGGAGGAGGAGGTGCACCTATGTAGGATGCTACAAGAGGGGAAACACGCTAAGGGATAGGAGAGGGAGATAAGAAAAAGAAAAAAAGAAACAAAACCGGAAAATAAAATAAAAATAAAAATAATAAAAATAAAGAAAATATAAAAAGGAAGTAATCAAAAATAAAATAAAAAAATAAAAGGGATGGGAAAGAAAATGAAATAAAAATAATAAATATGGATAATGCCTTTTTATTATATTTACATTTCTTGTAACCCCCTAATTATTTTATATGAAAATTTATTTTTATCCATTTTTATATTCTTTTAAATTTCATTAATTTTGTTTTTAATTCATTCTAAATACTTTTTATTATTTATAACCCAAAAGCTACACTTGGACGTGAATTAATATTTTATCTAAATCCCATTAAATTATTTAAATAATTCCAATAGCTTCCCAAGATCTGCAACATGGTGCACAAATGCGTGCCCTATATCGCTTTAAGGATTTGGTTAAAAAAATTATACTGTATTTACCTTAGTTTATGTTGAGATTTTACAAGTATTTATGTAAGACATTAATAATGTTTTATCTAACCCAAAATAAATATCCACCCATATATATATAAATGTGTTATATATATACACATATTTGTATATGAACACATATACACCCTCACATGTATATATAACTACATATATATTTAATCCCCATATATATATATATCAAATATATATATATATATCAATGTTTTTGTCCAAATCTAATAATAATATCTGTAATTAAAATTATTATTATTTAATACAACTCATCAATGAAACCACTATTATTTTGAGGACAACAATAATTAAAAACTGATAACTCCTAATAAATTAATAATGATTGTACATTTTCATTTAATTTTTGTAGTTAATAATATAACAATTGTTATATTATCCACTAATTATTCACACTGTAACAATATTTATTAATTGTGGAAGTATATTTTCTTCTTTTTTGTTTAAAAAAAATTAATATTAATAAAAAAGTATTATTATTTATAATTTACAATAAAAAATATTTATACCTAATTAAATTATCTTCATGTGCGATTTGACTAAACGTCTAATGCTCAAAAAATTTATACCCCACCTAGGGTAAACCCCACATTTCGAACCTAATGGTGATATCATATTTCATATACGACACTCCGTTTTTGAGGAATTAACTAAATGTAATTAAAAATTGTAATAATTAATTTATTTAATAAATAAAAAGTATTATCATAGGAGAGGTTTCCAAATACCCGATGCACATTAAAGTTATACCATTAATAGGGTAAAACTTGTCTTCCAGGCCTAATGGTGGTCTCAGATTTCTAATACGACGCATCGTCTGAGATTTATTTCATTTTCAAAAAAAGTCATAGACGTATGAATAAAATAAATTTATCATTTTTATTCTATCAAAATCTATGATCTACCGGACTCATAACCCCATGTTGAGTCAACTTCTAACTTTGAAAGTATTTCATAAAATATTTGAAATTACTAAAGAATGTTTTTACACTTCATTTAATTTATTTCCATTTTAATTTTAATCTAATTAATTTTATTCAATTTTTTTAAGGACACATAACATTGTCAACTATAGGTGAAAAAAGGTTCTAAAGTTCAGTTTTAAAACCAGCCTACTGAGATAATAGAAAATTTAATTTCCATTATTTTTAATTTAGTTCAAAACACAGGACATTACAACCATCTCACCTTAGAACTTCTCATCCCTGAGAAGCCTTCGAGAACACCATAACCCTCACCTGAACTACAAGGGTAGTGAACTCTTACACAAAAGGAGGCGTTGTGTCTCCAAACACCCAATCCACATTATAACATTGATTGGGAATGTAACACATAATCCATTAAGATTTTATCAAATGCTCATTTCGCAATTGAAAAACTGAGAAAACACTTACCTGAGCCCATTTATCTAGAGACACGATCACATTGTCATCTTGTTAAAAATAAATCCAATGGTAATTCCAAAATTAGCCTTTAATGTTATAAAAAGGTGAAACATATGAGCCTGAACATCTTCTAACATCATAATTTTCTACAAGACACACCCTTAAGAGTTCTAGAAATGCTTCTCATAAGATTTATAAAACTAATAAAATGGTGGATTCCCCATCAAACTCAAAGCTCAATTTGATCCTGCTTTTCATGTAATAACCTAGATGACAGAATCTGCACTTGTCTCACCTAACGATTTGAAAAAATGTTCATTCACTGACCTCTTCTCTGAAAAATATAGACAAATAGTTGAGCCACTCATGCTAACGATTCGAGAAGACACTCAGCTTAGACGACCGAAATTTTACAAACTAAACTGTGATGCGTTCTTCAATGGTGTCTCACATTTTTCAATAACACATCCATCATAGTCCATACCTGAATTCCGATGATGTTACTTAATTTAATTGTCCCTGAGCCTGACGACAAGTCTGGGGTAACCTCAGATTGTCATGAATGGAGTGAAAGTAACTAAATCAAGGTAGTCCATACTCCCTATTTACAAGTGAGATGTTGGTACAGAGGAATGATGTCCAAAAAAGGTCTTTGACTGAGCATGGAACAACATCCTCCAAGAATTCTTGTCAAAGTGAAATTACTAGTGTACCAGTATTTTTCTAAGGCATTCCTACATATGAAACCCTAGATCACTCAAGACTAACCAAGCCTTGATATGAACTACGTACAAACTCCCAACACTAAGAAAACCACCACAAACAGGACCAACATCTTTTAAGGCTTTAGGGTGGTGTAAGACTGATGCTCTCTTAGTGCATCAAATATGAATTCAAGAGAGGGGACATGTTAATTTCTTACGGAAGAGTATACTAAGAGGATTAGAATATTACCAAAATGATTAGACGGTCCACTAATGGTCAGACTCCCTTAAAAGAATCTCAGCTTCACATTCCGATGTACCATCATTAACCGATCAATGAGCCTTTATCACCTGAGTAATCCCATTGTTATTCAATATTAACCACCATTGTCTACCCATGACCAAAGACGTTTCTAAAAGGTTTCATACACTTCCAACCACATTAACATCATGTTGTTGAGCAAGCACCAACGCAATTTAAAATTTACAAGTTTCACAACATTTAACCCATCCCAACCATTCTCCAATAGTCCTCTTTAGTTGAGTTCCTTATACCTAAAAGGAAAAGTATTTAATATAAACAACATGATAATACCTACCTTAAGAGTGTTCTAATAATTAAATGGAAGAGACAAACTGTAATATCCCATGTAAATAAAGAATAATACATTTTCATATTGATTAATATTTTTGAATTAAATATTAATTTTACTTTAAAAGAGATTCTATGTTCGAGGGTGTACGCAATACGAAATAATGATTTTATTTGAAATCTTACATTGCACACAAAGTTGGGTCATACTGAAAAATAATAATATTATATTATTTTAAATGTAGTTAACGCCTAGCCAATATATTGGCGGGAATGTACATAACTAACCATATTATGAATAATTTTTTTATTAAATGTTAATACATTTATCCAATAAAAGTTAGAGGCTTAAAATGTGAATGAATCTAATTTTAAGCATAAATACTATAATATTATTTAAAAGTTCAATTTATAGCCTTTTAATAGAGAACCCTATTTAAATCTAGTTTTGGTCACTTTTATATGTTCTATTTGACAAAATAAAATTCTTCTTTAGAATTGGGATGTCAAAATTTACTTTAGGTAAATTTTTGGTATTTTTATGATAAAATTCATTTTTTATGAATAGTAAAAGATATTGTATCTTAATTCAAAACTTCCTTTTTAATCTAATTTAATTATATGGTTAGATTATCTTTTTAATTTTTTTAATTTGTAATCAGATTATAATTTCACCATTTAATCCAATGTTGGTCATTGGATGTAATTTCATTTTGAAATTGAACATAAACTAATGTCAATCTTTTGATAGTTATTATCTCTTAAAAACACATTTTTTGTTTTGAAAATGATAATTAATTTTAAATTAATTAATGTAACATATATGTTTGGAATTTTTGTAAAATATACATCATTTTTTATTTCAGAGTATCATATATAGCTTAGACTGATATTTTGGTATTTTCCTGAAAAACAATAATCATTGATTAATACTGAAAACACTGAGTAGTAGTTAAAAACAAACATTTTCATTCAAATGAAAATTTTATGGTACTGTGAATTGAATTTGAAAAATATGAAATACATGTTTCTCATTAGTATATAAAATGTGGTTCAATAAAACAAAAATAATTTTTGGCAAATAGTAACTTTTGATTTTTATTTACAGCGGTTAAAGGTAAATATGGTAATTAAAGGTAAATTTAATATTATAATAATATTAATTTATACTAACATGTGTCCTAATCCTATTGGTTGATAAATTTTCGACAATGGGCATCCTTGGGTCAATTTTGGGACCCCATGTAGCCACTTAAGAGTGATAATGAAACTTTATATTAATTAATTTAATGTAATGATAAAAATGATGTAAACATATATCTTTTATTAAATCAAATATTACATGGGGATATATAAGTTATCTCTCATTTGAAATGTAAAAATATTTCCAACATCGTGATACTTGTTTTATAATTTTTAATTATCATATGAATAAAATTATTTTTGACACAATATTGATGCAGTGTTTACCTCTTTAATGAATTATTTAAATAAATGAGATTATGAAAATGATAAAAATATCCAAAAACTGTCCAATTCTTATTCTATGAGTAGATTTCGAAAAATAGTCATCTTATCTTCTACTTTATTAAGTTTTGGACATTTAGAACCCGAAAAACATTATATAATAAAATAATATTTTCAAAATTTCTTAAAGAGCCCCTCCTCCCCCTTATCAAAATCCCACACCTATAACCCATTACTTAAACCTCTATAGGCTCTTGGATCATCCAAAATCTACCCAAATAATCTCTCAAGGTCCCAATATTCCACCCATATTCCATACTTTAGGTAGAAGGCACGTCAATAAATCCTTTTGGTTCAAACCAAAGGGAGTTACCCGATTTAAAGGTAACATTTAATCTTAAGTTTTTTTCTTTTATTTTACTTCTCCATCACCATAAAATATTTTTATTAATTTATTTTATAATAAAAAATATCGTCAATATACTAGGTTGTTGATATGATAATGATTCGAAATACACTTACACCCACCTCTGTCTAATGGGTATAGAAAATACTGTTTCTGTGGATGACAAACAACCGCCTCACGAAACAATGATTGTTTAATCTTCTCCTACCACCTCTTATGGTGACCATTAAGATGGAATTGTTTTTACATGTAATATAATATATTTATATTGTCTCTATAATTCGGTATTTTTCATTTATATCATACCTTTATGGTTTCCAAAATGGGTAAATATTATAATTTCATTTGAGGAATTGCAGACTACCACCCCCTCAAAGTGATATGACTCATTAATACCAAATGTGGAATTTATAAAAGATGGATTTAATTAAATTACAGAACATAAATATTATACAAGAATTATAATATACCAATTTATTATTCTATTTTCATTTCTTTAAGTATAATATAGAAATGAAAGTAGTGTTCGTGTGTACGTACGACTTACCATCTCCATGAACGGTGCGTTTCATTTCGTAAATCCAATTGATATGGGATATTATAAATAAATATACATTGGATATATATGATATATATGAAATCTAAATAATGAATATAATTATGGAGATAATTTAATATTGACCACATGGTAAATTAGTAATTATAACAAGTTAATTTTTGTCTAAAGTTCCAAACATCTACAAAATGTCTGATATGAAATCAAATAATTAGCTAAATGTTATATCAAGGTAATAAGTGTTATAAAAGGAATAATAAAATTTAAAAATTTTCTTCAGGAAGTATAAATTAACATAAGTTTATTATTCAGGAAGAACACAGAACATACAAGTCAAGTTCGACATGAGGTAAGGGGTTTCTTATCTCACTTTTAATTCCATGAGATTTCCATTGTTCACCACTTATTTATTGCATGTGGTGTATTGTGTACATCCATTTGATATATATTATCATTATTCTCTTTATATTCATGGTATTCTATGATTCATTTGGTGGTTATTAACTTTGGGTCATATGACTTGATTGATTACTACGTTGTAAGGTGTTTTCATCTCATATTCTATTACCGTGAGATTCATGCTATATTGGTCACTATTTACTTTTTTGGGTGTATGTACAGCCCATGAATGTATTATTTATGTAATATAATTTAATTTATGGGTATTTAAATATTTATTTTATGATCCTTCTTTAATGGGGAATATATTTCATATGTTACCAAATTAGTAAGGGAACGTTTCATCCTCCACTTATAGTCCAAGACATATTTTATGTTATTGTTAAATTCTTAAATGTTGGGATAAGTTATTATATATCCATATTTCTATACATTTTTTTTCCATGTGATGAGAGACCCTTTTATCACTCATCGACACATTTTCTAAATTTTAATGTGACCCCCTTAGGCTGTCGATTTTCTGTAAGGGAACTTCTTAACCCCATTTCTATTCTTTGGGTTAAACATATACTTCTTGATTTTGTTTCGTCATATGAATATGTGTGAATGAAAAATGATTGTTTTACATTTAATATCCATTTATATTGGTCATATTATTATTTTTCAAACATAATTATGTCATTTATTTGTTCTTAATCTACGAATATGATATTGGGAAGTGAATTTGTCTTAATTTAAATTCGATTGAGACTTATTTGTTATTATACAACAATTCAATTTAATATGGTTTATATATTTCCCTTTGACATATTATATCATGAATATTATTATTCCCATGATATTATAAGTTTTGATTAATGTTATTCTTCAATTATTTGTATTCAAGCGTATCTCTTTTGGTTAGGAACTCTTAAACTAAAATATCGTTTTAAATGTTTTAAAGATTTATTTTTATAAATAATTATCATTACTTTCCAAGTTTAAAAAATGGTTTTAAGGATTTATTTTTATAGACATGAATTTTTTGAAATTACAATTTATTTTAAAATCTTCAAAGGGCTATGGGACAGTTTGATTCAAAAATCTCTTTATTAAATGTTTTAAATGGTTTAAATTTTTTTTTTGACAAATCATTGATTATATAAATATCTAGAAATGATATATTGTGATTATAATATAGAAATGTTATATTTTTTGTTATGATTATTTTATGTGTTATGAATATGATATGGTTAATGGGCATTGATTATGCATACAGGTGGTTCCGTGATAAACCTTGGGCAGGTGCACCCGAGATAGCTCTCCAATGCATTCGGTAACATGACAGAGGTAAACATTAACGTTTCTCCTATGAGATTATGGGAATATACTATGATGGTTATTCCAAACTAAACTACCAATGTAACTGTGAAAGGTACAATGTACGTATGTTATGAATTCCATAATTTACATTCATGATTTATGATTTTTGTGTCATATTCCTAAATCTTATGATTTGATGAGGTATGTTATGATGGAAAAGTATGGTTTCATTGAATCGTATTTATTGTCGGGTTAATGTTTCCTTTATTTATTTTATAACCCTTACTGGGCTTTTTATTTTAATCCCATGTTTTGAAGTGTTTTTCTTAGGACTTAAAGATGAATAGGGTCAACAATGGGATCAATGAAAAGTCATGCTTTCTAAAACATGGAACTAGACATGAATCTTTTTTTCAAGAGTTTTTATTTTATAAAAAAGTGGAAACCGAGTAAAAGTATCTACTTTGTAATTTTTGAGATGCAATATAATAGTTGTGGCCTAATTCAACAAAACACTAAATATGAAAAGGTCATAAATGTGAATTATTAATTTAATTCAAGATTATGTAATGTTTTAAGGCTGGGTCATTATACAAACTAGTCTCTCAAAATTGTGCTAGGTTAGTACCTTCATAAAAGAAAACATTTAAACAATTGTCATGAAAACCAAACCAAACTGACCGACATGTAAAAACACCCGAGTCGCGAGAAGTCATCCTGAACATTGGGAAGAACTTGATTTCTTTATGCCAAGTTCACTCTACCCCAAAGATAACCTGACACTAAACTCATCAGTACAAGCCTCTACAATTCCACTGAACTCAACTGGTTCATCACAACATTAAACACTTGACGATTACTGTCTACGTGAACTCATACTACCATGAGGTGATATAGAATCAAGATGAATTTTAACATGTATGATGACATACCAAGTCATCCATCTCTATGGATATGGGAGATTCTAATGACCTAAAAAGTAGATGACCATTTGCGAGGAATGTCTAAACTATTGAAAATTATCATTACTCATTGCTCAATACCTAATAAAAAGTCAAGGGAAACATGACCACCCATTCTAACAATGGAGTCATTTTGTGAAAGGGGGTCCTACAAGAGACATCGACCCAAGAATGACACTAAAATGTAAGAAAACTCACGACATTATCAAGGGTTTTATGTTCAAAGTGTGAATCCAACCATGGGCTATCCCCTTATAAAGAACAAGCATCAACCCTAACACCGGGTCACGCTAAATAAGTAACTAGGTTTAAAAGCTGACCATTAAAGGAATTATTAAAAGGCAGAGTGCCTATGGATAACGTTCACACTTCTATCCCATGGAAACTCAAGGAATATTTATCCACCTTTACATGTGGGTTTAAAATAGAGGAAACACCTATTCATTAAATTTCAAAGACCTTTACATTTAAAACCATTTCATAATAAAACATGAACATGTTGAACATTCCAGTGACATGGGTTACCATTTGAAAATCCATAAAGCGCGCATAAAAATTACATGTGGATTTTATTTCCCATTTAATTACAAAAAAATCATTTATCCCCAAAAATCGATCACATCAAAACAAAACTAGCAATCCATTACAAGAAGCTAACATAAATAATACATTCTATAGGCAGCAATGTATGGCATACTAAATAGGCTAGGCATGCTAAAAAGGAAGGCGAAATGGGACATTATCAACTAACCACGTTATGTAAGTAAGAATGAAAACAAAAACAAAAACAGGGCATATCACTCAAGGCATGCGATCCAAATAAAAAATCTCCCTAAAATGAAACTACATGGAAAGACATTATCCATGGTATGTGAATTTTCTATGTGCCTATATGATGATTTCAGTACATCTTCTACGGCACATCAGGTCAAGGTAAAAATTCCATAAATTCCATAAATCCTAAGAAGTGGAATGTGCAACAATAACTCTAGGTTAAATCATATCAATTGAAATAATGAACAATATAAACAGCAATACCAACCCTAGCCACTTGGTCATTTCCCATATGCGGGGTGATCAGTCCAAAGCATGACTATTAACCAAGCACCGACACATTCCTACTATCCTATCTACCAACCCAAAATAGTAAGACAAAGGAATATAACCACATTTGATACCATGTTGTAGTGTCCCCAACCCAGGAGCCACTAGAAAGGTGCTCCGAGCCGAGTTGGCCACATAACCTCAAACACATAACCCTGAATTCTAGAGGCTTCCGACTAGCATCGAGGGCCTTTTTAAAATGTCAGTGGGGGAGACTATTCCCTTATATAGAATAGGTAATACACAATAGAAGAAAAGAAAAAATTTATAACAAATATTCGAAGCATATAAAATAACAAATTACAACTGAAGAAAATAAATATACCCAATTGAATAAATAATAAATGAGAAATCATATAAATAAAACTGGATAAAAAATTATCTCATTCTATGATGTCTGTACTAAAGAAAATGTTCATAAATCAGGAATACAATAATGAAATCAAATCTCTAAAGAAAATGACACAAAGAAAAAAATACATATTGAGCAAAGGCTCGGTCCTTTGCCCCCAAAATCCATCCTATACAGCAAGCAACACTCAAACACCAGAAGTAGAATCCTTCCCGTTATCCATACTTGCGAGCATAAAATATACTCGAGTAGAAAACAATTCTCGATCAGGGTGTGAGATATAATATCAGTATTATAGCACACTTAGTGTCTAGGCCTTTCCATTTCATGTGGTAAATAAAATCATTTTTTCAATATATGATAAATTCAAGTAGAAAATAAACATAACAAAATAAATATTACATGGTTCATGTTCTCAATGGAACACATCCCATACCACTAGCTTCAGCCTATGCCGGGAATCTGAATAAGGTACATGTGATGAGAAGAATGTATATATATATAATGTCTAGAAAACATAATGTAGACAAAAGATAACATAATCCCAAGCCTATTCTTTAGCTTGGTGTCTAATTTATGTAACACCAATGTGTGTTTCAGGACACCAGAATGGTATCTCAATTTATAAGGTACTCAAATAGCATCTATAATAACCTGTCACAAATCATTATTATTATTATGTTTAAGTTTAGAGTTGGATTCTGAGCCCGTCCTGAAGGTATCACTACGGTACATCCTTCAAATTACCTAATACCACTGATCCCATCCAAGGAAAACATTCGAAAGACCATATATCGCTCGAGGCATGGTTTTACCCTGAGTCTGTCCTGGTATTTCATAAAAGGGGTCAAGTATTACTAGAGCCTTGGCGTAGCCACTTTTCCAACAAGTCTGTGTGTGAGTCCTTAATATGGAACCCATATTCTTTCACCTCCCTGAATTTAAATAGACTTTAGATAAATAGATATCATAGCGTATGAATTTATAATTTCAACCAAACGAATAAGAAACACAAATACACATACTTATGGATCATTAAATCCAAATAGTTACATCCAAAAAAAATTATCAACTGAGGAAAAAAATGTATATATCTCTTTTATAATAGCACAACACGACAATAAATTTAACAAGGAAAAATCATTAGTAAAAAATAAACAAACAAAACCCATATTTCATGGATTATAAGTATCCTAAATAATTTATTTAATTTAAACCTCAACATTGAGAAGTCGTGAAAGACATGAATTTCAATAATTTAATTATTCAAGGATAATAGAATATTGGACCCAAGTATTCGGTACATCCAAAGTGGTATCCAACGATGATGAAATAATTTAAACAGGTTAGTTTATCTGAAAAAAGTGTCAAATAGATGAGACAAATAGTTTAATTACTTTAGAAAATGTAAAATTCAACATCATAGGTAGGAACCAAAAAGTGACATAATGTGTGATATGAAATATGAAATAAAATTAGGGGAAATAGAGTAGACACCCTACCTTGTACTCGTAGATGATTATATGCTTTGTGGTGATATTTTATTTGACCTAACACAGATGAAATCATACGATTTTAGAAAAACCCCAATTTCAGCAAAAAAACATATGCGTATGATTTCATGATAGATAGAGAATATGATCCAATGATTCTTTGTGCATGAGGGTAGCTTTACTGAGAGCATGACTGCAGAACTTAGGATGAAGAAAATGAAGGAGAGATGAAGATACAGTGGGATTCTGAAGGGATAATGGAGGAGGAGGAGGCACACCTATAGGGGTGCTATAAGGGGGGAGACACACCAAGGGAGATGAGGGGGAGAGAAGAAAAAAGAAAAGAATAAATAAAAGAGGGGAAGAAAGAAAAAGTAAAAAAAAAATAAAGAAAATAGAAATATGAAATCATCAAGAATAAAATAAATAAAATAAAAGGGATGGAGAAGAAAATGAAATAAAAATAATAAAAATGGGTAACACCCTTTTTTTATTTTTTATTTTATATTAACCCCGTTATTTTTTATTTTAAAATTTATTTTTATCCATTTTTTACTTTCATTTAATTTTCAATAATTTTAGTTTTATTCTTTTATTATTTCTTGTTTTGGTTTTTAGTCTAAATGCTATGCTAGGGAACTGCGTAATATTTTACACAAATCCAATGCAATTATTTATATAATTTTAATCATTGTTTGGGACCTGAAAAAAGGTTCCCTGGCGCACACCCTTGATTTCATTTAGGATTTGGATAAAAAAATTAAACATTCTGTACATTAGTTTAAGCCGAGATGTAAGAAGCATTTATGTGGCCAATTAATAATTTTTTATTTAACCCAATGTAAATATACACCCATATATATATAAATATATACATTTTATATATATTTTCATATAGAAACATCTGTATATACATATATATACACCTGCACATGTATATATACCTTCATATATATTTAATCCCCATATATATATACATCATATATATAAATATATCTATGTTTCGGTCTCAATCTAAAAATAAGAACAATAATTTAAATTAATATTATTTAATACAACTCATCAATGACACCATTAATATTTTAACAACAACATTCATAAAAAAGTGAAAACACCTAATTATTTAATATTGATTGCACATTTTCATTTAATTTTCACAATCTATAATATCACAATTATTACGTTGTCCACTTTTTTATTTACACTACAACAGAATTTATTAATTGCGGAAGTATAATTTAATTTTATTGTCTCTAAAAAAATAATAATATTGATAATAAAATTATTACTATTATTTCTAACTAACAAAAAACTATATTTATAACCAAATTAAATTATCTTTGGGTGTGATCTGATCAAATGTTCTATGGTTGTAAAAGTTATACTCCTCCTAGGGTAAACCCAATGTTCTAAACCTAACGGTGGCGTCATATTTCTGATACGATGCACCATTTGTGATAAATTAATTAATTAATATTAAAAAAATCAAAATAAATAAATAATTAATTAAAAAAAGTATTATCACAAGTGAGTTTTCCAAACACCCAACAAAATTTAATGTTATACTATTTCTTGGATAAACATGATGATCTGGACCTAATGGTGCACTAAAATTTCTCATATGACCAACCGTTTGAGAGTTATTTCATTTTTTAAAAGTTATATTCATATGTGTAAAATAAATTTCATATTTTTATTCTATCAACACTGAGGGTATATAGGCCTCAGAACCCCACATTGACTTAGCTACAAACAATGAAAATATTTCGTAAAATATTTCACAGTGCTAAAGATGGGTTTTATACTACATTTAATTTATTTCCATTTTAATTTTATTCATATTAATTTAATTTAATTTATTCAAAAGACACATCACATTGTTATCTATCGGGAAAATAGGTTCCGATGCTCAAATTTAATATTGGCCTGCATAGCTAATGGAAAATTTTATTTTCTTTTTTTTCATTCAGTTAAAAACATGGGATGTTATAGTGTGGTAAATATAGTTAGCCGATGAAATGTATGTAAACTTACCATATGAAGAGTGTGGTCAATGAGTTTAGTTATCATGTGAACACTAATTACATTAGTCTTTGATTTACCTTAAGAAGAGATCCACAATTGAACATCCACTATATGATGTTGTTTATTCATGGTTGGCTTTAGGGAATTGAATTAATGCTCATTGTCTACTTCAGTGGAAATCATGTATTTTTGAATGAACTTCAATTCATGTGCATGGATTCATAACATTGTGATTTTTGAAAATTGTAAAAAATATTATGTATGTACTATAAGTCACAAGTCGTAAAAACATTGGAAATTGAGTTCTTGTTTTCCATCTTCATAGTAAATAGTGGGATGAACACTGTTCATTATCTTCCTCAGTTAATAGAGTCGAATTCAACATAACATGTTTCACTTTGAAAATGATGGATCATGGTTCTAGTTATCCATGTAGCTTTAAGGAAAAACATTTCCTCTATATTGGCTTCCATCCTAATGTGCATGTGCAGTATGAACTTTATGTGTTCCTAAAATTGGTTTAATGTGATAAATAATCACACATAGTATGCATGAGAAAAGCTTCTTTTATATCATATTATTCACATTTATACACAGGGATGAGTTCATGTAAAGTTCAACGAATATAGTAGCATGATATGGGTAGGTTGGGTGCTTCATGGTCAGTTGAGTGTATCTAGTAGCTTCACGACTAAAGGTAGCTTGAATGAAGCATGAGGTAGCTTCACCACTCATGATATCTTAAATATACTTCATATAGTAAATTGATATTAATATTGTGTTAGGAATAATCATTTCATGGAAGGTCACTTCATGTGGATTCATAGTAGGTTCAAAACACCCTATGTGACAACTTCAATAATTTCTGGGTAGCATTAATTTACTCACATGATCAGTTCAGCTACTCATGTGGAAACTTCATAATTCATGATAGCTTCACAATTTAACATGGATGTTTTAATACTTAAATAATATTTATATGAAAGTAACCAGAAGATATATATGTAATTAACTAAAATATATATATTCCATTGGCCATATGAATAAAAATTAAGTGATTACAAGAATAAAAAACAAGTGACAACAAGAATGAAAATTAAGTGATTGAAAAAAAATTTAAGACACCAAAAGAATAAGAATTAAGTGACATTATGAATAAAAATTAGTTAATCTAAGAATAAAAATTAACCATACGAATAAAAATAAGTGGCATTAAGAATATAATTTATCCATTGAAAACATGAATATAAAATATATATTGTAAAAAATAAACACCGTGAGTGTGAGAAATTTTAAATTAACAAAACTAAAATAGAAATATTTAACTGTGAGGAATTTTAATTTAAAAATAATAATAAAATTCTAAATTCTCATTAATAAATGGAGTGTCATGAAGGGTCATTCTCTACGAATTCTGGTAGAGCTAGTAACATGTTCGAACATACTTTTTCTTATGAGAGATTGATCATTAAGGCTATAACTAAGATAACGGTGAGAGGGAAATTGGTTATGGGTCCTTATTCATAAAAATATAACGATGTATTACCAATTTCAAGGGAGGGCACACCCATTCTTCTAAAATCATCATTTTTATTTTGCGACATTTCATATTTTTATGAGTATGTTAAAATTCCATGGTTTCTATTATAATCACCTACACCACCCAAATAAATAAATTAGATGAATTCTATTAATTTCAGGTTTTATTCAACAAAGGAATGACAATTAAAGATACCATAAATACGAATTGATATTCCTCACCCATATCTTAATCCTATTATCAATACATGTTTAATGAATTAATTGTGAAGGAAGTTGAATAAGGTTATAAGATGAAAATATTAAGAGACCGGTTGATATCAATAAGGTAATTTAGTTTAAAACAACTGTTATATTCCAGATACTAAAAATTGAGCATGGATTTTTTTTAAAAAAATATATGAAAATGATCCATAATTCATTTTATATATTTTGGAATTTTTCACATGTCAATCTGATTTACGATTTGGTTGGTATGACTCAAAATAAGTGTTTTCAATATATAAGTGTCATTTTAGATTAAAATTCATGTCAGATTTTCAAAAAACAAGAAAACAATTTCATATTATTTTAAAATTTTAAGATCGTGATCTGTAATTAATTTTAAATGTGAACAAATTTATCAAAAATCAATCTGACACAGGATGTGGTCGTTATGGATCATATTGTGTGTTTTCAAAATGAACGTATGATTTTAATTTAAAATAATAATTAAATTATCAAAACCCAGAAAAAGATACCACATTAGTTTCAAACATTAAGAATATGATTCATAATTCATGTGTGACATGTAGGATTTTAACTCATGTCAATCTCAAATATGTTGTGTCCAATATGGTTCAATGTGTAAGTTTACACATTAAAAGTATCATTGGATTATAAAAAATGTCACAAATCCAAAACCAAGTAAATGGGTTCATATTGTCTTGAAACCTTTGGAAAATGACCCATAATTCATTTTTGTGTGTGATGGAATTGAATTCACATCAACCCAACACACGATGTGACTAAAATGACTCAAAGTCTGTGTTTTTAATATTAAAGTCCCATTTTAGTTTAAAACATATTTCACATTGTTAAATTCAAGTAAAAGTGATTATATTGTTTTTTAATGTTTATAAAAACAATCCATAATTTTATTTATGATGTATTTGAACTTACTACACATCAATCTGATACACAATGTGGCTGGTATGACTCAATGTGTGTGTTTTCACATTAAAAGTGATATTTATGTTTTAAAAACGTGTCACATAGCTAAAAATACTAAGTTGATCATGGATTGTCATGATGATAAAATAAAATGGTATATAAATTATTTTTTATATGCAATAATTGACCACATTTCAATCTGACACATGATGTGGTCAATATAACTCAAAGTGCGTGTTTTCACATTAAAAGTAACGTTTTAGATTAAAACACGTATCACAAATCAGAACTAAGAGAATGAGATCATATTTCTTTTGATACTTAATGAAATAAATCCTTAATTGATGTGTGATATTTAGGATCAATTTCACATATATTAGCTCTATGATGTGGATGGTTTAACATAAATTGGTTGTTTTCAATATAAATGTATCAATTTAGTTAAAAATGTGTATCAAATAGAGAAAACCTAGAAAACAATTTTTTTTCAAAAGAATGGTAAAAAAAATAATTTATTTTTGATGTTTAGGATTTGAATAAAAATCAATATTTCAAATGATTTGACCAGTATGACTCAATGTGCATGTTTTCATGTGTCATTATATTGTAAGACACACATCACATCACCAAAATTGAGTAAGAGAGATCATATTATCTTGAAACACATATAAAACAATCCAAAATTCATTTTTTACATGTTATAATTGGTGAAACATCAATTCAATATGCGATATTATAGCATCCCGTCTTTTTATAACATAACTTTCATTCCATTACACGGAACTGAGGATCTTTAAGGTTTAGTGTCTTGGAAACAAGGGATATAAAACATGAAACAAAAAAAACATTCTTCTTAAACACTTGAAAGTATTCTCCTCATGTTCACCATAGGCTCATTACTGCATCTCATAACCTGGGGACATACATCAAAAGGAAGGGTGAGCAGAAGGCCCAGCAAGGGAAACAAGTGAAACATTTTACATATGAACTTGAGATACATCAATAAAGTCATGAAAAGAAATTTAAGGCATGAGAATGAAATAATGAGGCATATCATAATAAAAAATAAAACTTTTTCATAACTTGAAGATGTGGCTACATCATTTAACATATACAATCATGAACATATCACCAAGGTCCATCCCCAAGGTGTCTTTTGAAAATTACCAAGGTTATTCACCAAGGTATCGTGAAAATTGTAATCTCTAGTGTTTACATCATTACCCAATGCATTGGAGCGCTATCAGGGAACACACTTAAATTTGCCTTTATTATCATGTGAGCCACATATATCATCATCAAAAATTTCATAAATAACCCATATAGCATAAAATAAATGGGTTTCATTTTATAATCATAACGTTTTAAAAACTGCTTTAAAGACATGATCTTTACATCACTTTAAAACCCACAGAAAAAGAAGGTGGGTCTCATGTATGTAAATACCAGAATTTAAAATAGAACATTTTGGTATATATGTGAATTCACCTTTAGAAGAAAGAGCTTTGAGTATTCACTTAATAATATAAAAGAACTTTAGAAAAAGAGAGGGACATTTCAAGACGAAAATTCTGCAGCATAACGGCTATGTTACGAGGTTTTAGAAGACATTAAAAAGAGAGGTAAAATGGGTCAAACATTCATAAATGACCCATAAAATAGTAAGTGGATAGAATAATAAGGATTCATGATCATGGTAATGAAATTTCAAGGACATTCCATTTGAAATGAAAAACATGGAAGGAAGACAAAAATTAGATTTCTCTTATGAAAGTTCGGCAGCCTAACAGAGTTACTTAAAATTCAACAAAAATGATTTAAAAAGATCAAATAGGGTCTCTCATAATGTGAACATAAGATTTCAGTATGATAGATATATAGATAATTCCCCAGCATAACAAAAAGGAACTTGAAATAATTGACATGAAAGTTGAACTTCAAAACGAGAAGGGTGAAGAACCACTTAAAAATTCGGCAGCCTAATGGCACCACTTAAAACTTCAAAATACTGAATTGAAGAGATCAAATGGGGTCTCTCATCATATGAACATAAGATTCCTGTATGATATATATAGAGATCATACCCCAACATAACAAAAAGGAACTTGAAAGAATTGACATGAAAGTAGAACTTCAAAACGAGAAGGGTGAAGAACCACTTAAAGATTCGGCAGCCTAACGGCGCCACTTAAAACTTCAAAATACTGAATTGAAGAGATCAAATGGGGTCTCTCATCATATGAACATATGTGTACATTATGATAGATATAGATATCATACCCCAACATAACAAAAATGAACTTTAAATAATTGACATGAAAGTAGAACTTCAAAACGAGAAGGGTGAAGAACCACTTAAAAATTCGGCAGCCTAACGGCGCCACTTAAAACATCAAAATACTGAATTGAAGCGATCAAATGGGGTCTCTCATCATATGATCATAAAGAATCAGTATGATAAATTTAGAGATCATACCCCAACATAATAAAAAGGAACTTGAAATACTTTACATGAAAATAGATCTTGAAAAATGAGAAGGGAGAAAGAATCTGTTACAAAAATTTCGGCAGCCTAACGGCGCCACATAAAACTTCATAAAACGAAATAATGAGAGAAAGAGGGGATCTCTCATTATATGAACATAAAAAGGGCAGTAAGAGGAGTATAAAAGAACATCCTCCAACATAATAACATGGAGCATAAAAGGAATGACATAAAAGAGATTACTTGAAATGAAAGAGAGAGGTCAGATCCCTTACCTTAAAACGTAACTCTTAAAACTCAATGGTTTGGACCTTTAGGGCTTGGGGGCACCTTGGGAGGACTCCTTGGGAGGTAAGGAGGCCAGAACTTCGTTGGGGGAGAGTTGGGAGTGAAAACTAAAGGAGGAAAGGGTGGGTATTTATAGGGAAAGTGAGGGGACAAGGCATTAATGGCCAAGGGACACCTCATTAGTGGTTTTTGAAAAACCATGGGCTTGCCCATGGTATTTTCCCATGGTATTGGCCCCTTGGGACACCTCATACCTTATATTACTATTCATAATTCGACCATATTTAATATATACTTAATACATCATTTAATGATGTCATTAAACACCCGTAACTCAAAAACTATATTTTCACTATTCATCGAAAATTCAACTTTCTCAGAATAATCCCAAAATTTCACCTTAACCAAATATCAATGCTCTGATTTCAAAAATGAAATCCATTTTATAAAAATAATTTTCTAAATATTTTTAATTTAATTTTTAAATAAAAACACTATTCATTGAAAATTTATTTTTTTCAGAAAAATCCCCAAAAATTACCTTAACATAATATCGATGCTCTGAGTTCAAAAATGAAGTCCATTTTATAAAAATAATTTTCTAAATATTTTTAATTAAAATTTTAATTTAAAAAACTATTCATCTGAAAAAACTAATACTTGAATAATAATTTATGAAACCGTTATTTAACCATTTTATCGAATCACATTACTTAATCAAAGTGCCTAGCTTATTTTAATACTTTCTTTAAGTGAGATTACTAATCCATTTGGACACATTATTAATCCTAATCATAAAATCACTATTCATAATTTACTATTCACCCAAAATCAATTTGATCTTATTAGACACTAAATTTCGTACTGAAAATAATTGCAAAAGACCATTTTTTGAAAATCATTACACATTTTTAATTATTTAGGCTTTACATAAACATATTTAAAATATCCTTTTTCTAAAATTCATCAAAAATATGCATACTATATTTATCCGGTCATTTGAAAATTCATAAAAGAAATCGAAATTTTTATTTAAAACAAAGGATTACACAAGACAGTTATGGTCTCCTTACATAGCCCCTTATCACACCAGCATAGGACCTAAGTGTAAGGTGTGCTAAGGTGAGAGAATCCGAGTGAGGCTCGGCCAACATCGCACGAGTAGTAATTTCTATCAGTTTGAACTTCTCACGAATGCGATCCCATTCTAGCTTTATACGATGAAGTTCAGCTTGGGTTTGGTCCAGAGCAAAGCCCAGTGGTGCTACCTCCTTCCCAAGTTCTTTTAGATGGGCTTCGATCTGTCCAAGCCTACTGGGTGAGGCCATCAAATCTTCTTTCTATATTAATTAACCAAGATTTCTTGTATTTAGAGAAAATAGTCAAAACATTTAGTTTCCAGCGGTCATATTAACCAATGGTCAAATAACAGTCAAAACCCAACAGTCTCATTTTAATTATACTCATGTTACCAAATGAAACATTTTTGTTGAGTATAAAAATAACGCATAAAATTAGGAAACAATATTTATTTAAAATTTCAGGTCGTTACAATCTTCCCCCCTTAAGAAATTGCGTCCTCGCAATTTTTAAAATTGGGTTTTGAAATTTCATTTAAAGTCCCACATCGGAAAAGGAGTCAGTAAAACTATTACTTTAAAAGAAAGAAAGGGAAGTAAAAATGTCACCCGAGTTAACCCACACTAGGATTCCATGTAGGAAAACATGGACATGGAGGAGAAAACAAAGGGTCAAGTTCTGAGGGAGAGTGATAGAGAACATGATTAGGAGAAAGTTAACCATGAGAAAATCCCAAACTAATGATGTGTGTAAACGGTCTTTGATTACCTAGTCGGAAACGTAAACCAACAATATTTTTGTTTTATGCTTCTTTTCATAATTTTGAGGAATTCATTTACTACATAGAACAAAAACATAAGAAAATATACCTACCTTCAAGTATAGTTTCATCCTTTAACAAGTCCCTACGAACAATAATCTTTTCTCCAAATGATGAGAATTCAAAAACACTTGGTCTCATAAAAGCACAAGAATCATCTTCTATAGAATCACATATTCTAAAAAAGATTAACTATCTATTTCTTCTATCTTTAAACATTATCCCAAAAACAGAAAGGTTAAGGTAAAACAACTCTTCAAAAAGAAAGAATCCCATAGGAAGGGAAACTACTTTGAAATCTTCAAAGTTCCATGGTACTACCCAAAGTTCATCATAGACCATTCCATAAATAACGGTCCTTAAAATTCCTCAAAATAAACCAAACTAATATTGAAACCCAAATACAAGAAGGATTTGATAACATAGTCTTCCAAAACAACTTCATTGCTCATCTCCAGACAACATCAACCACTCCTAACATCTTATAACAAAAGTAGCTAACCTCAACATATTTTACCCAAGATAGGTTAATCATTCCCATAAGTAACCCAAATTACTATAAGTCCACCTTAAATTCATCAATTCTTCAAAATATAAGTCAACCTTACTCCTCAATGAAAATAATATAGTAATCTATTTACCTCGATCATATAGGGTCCTCAAAATAGTGAACGTCTTCCAAAATAATAATCATCTTTTAATCCCCTAATCATCTCTGTCATATTAATACGGAAATTGTCGCATTTCCTATCACATTGGTTGTTGGGACAGGTTATTCCATTTCCCACCATTAACTAAGAAGAGAAAGTATAATTAGAGGCTTAAATACTTAACCAATAATCATGAAAAGGAACTTAAAGCATATAAGGATAACTTGTAGAAGAAAATTATACCCTAACGTGTGATCCCATAGGTTCCCATCTAGGTTATCCATGATCATATATTCTTATGTGAATCTTTATTTTATTTTATCTTTGTTCCTTTAACAATGGTTCATACCAAGCTTATGAATTTACCAAGGCATATCCCCCGGGAGTGTCGTAACCAAGAGTGCAGCAAGGCCCGTTGTCGTGTACCAGTTCCCGTTCGTGTCTAGCTCAAAGCGGTGTTTTTGGGTTTTACCCCTATGTACATATGTGCCAGAGCTACCTATACCTGCTCGTATCCAGACAAGGATGTATTTGCTTGGCAACCCCTTACTCAATACTCACCAAAATACCAGGAATATTTTCTATATTTAAACATTTCTATAGGGTTCTTCCTAGAGTTTTCATATCCTAATTTCCACAAATAACTAAACCATCCTTTGATACCAACTATAGCATCCCGTCTTTTTATAACATAAATTTCATTCCATTACACGGAACTGAGGATCTTTAAGGTTTAGTGTCTTGGAAACAAGGGACATAAAACATGAAACAAAAAAAAACATTCTTCTTAAACACTTGAAAGGATTCTCCTCATGTTCACCATAGGCTCATTACTGCATCTCATAACCTGGGGACATACATCAAAAGGAAGGGTGAGCAGAATGCCCAGCAAGGGAAACAAGTGAACCATTTTACATATGAACTTGAGATACATCAATAAAGTCATGAAAAGAACTTTAAGGCATGAGAATGAAATCATGAGGCATATCATAATAAAAAATAAAACTTTTTCATAACTTGAAGATGTGGCTACATCATTAAACATATACAATCATGAAAATATCACCAAGGTCCATCCCCAAGGTGTCTTTTGAAAATTAGCAAGGTTATTCACCAAGGTATCGTGAAAATTGTAATCTCTAGTGGTTACATCATTACCCAATGCATTGGAGCGCTATCAGGGCACACCCTTAAATTTGCCTTTATTATCATGTGAGCCACATATATCATCATCAAAAATTTCATAAATAACCCATATAGCATAAAATAAATGGGTTTCATTTTATAATCATAACGTTTTAAAAACTGCTTTAAAGACATGATCTTTACATCACTTTAAAACCCACAGAAAAGGAAGGTGGGTCTCATGTATGTAAATAAAAGAATTTAAAATAGAACATTTTGGTATATATGTGAATTCCCCTTTAGAAGAAAGATCTTTGAGTATTCACTTAATAATATAAAAGAACTTTAGAAAAAGAGAGGGACATTTCAAGACGGAAATTCTGCAGCATAACGGCTATGTTACGAGGTTTTAGAAGACATTAAAAAGAGAGGTAAAATGGGTCAAACATTCATAAATGACCCATAAAATAGTAAGTGGATAGAATAATAAGGATACATGATCATGGTAATGAAATTTCAAGGACATACCATTTGAAATGAAAAACATGGAAGGAAAACTAAAATTAGATTTCTCTTATGAAAGTTCGGCAGCCTAACGGCGTTATTTAAACTTCAACAAAAATGATTTAAAAAGATCAAATAGGGTCTCTCATCATGTGAACATATGATTTCAGTATGATAGATATATATATAATTCCCCAGAATAACAAAAAGGAACTTGAAATAATTGACATGATAGTAGAACTTCAAAACAAGAAGGGTGAAGAACCACTTAAAAATTCGGCAGCCTAATGGCACCACTTAAAACTTCAAAATACTGAATTGAAGAGATCAAATGGGGTCTCTCATCATATGAACATAAGATTCCTGTATGATAGATATAGAGATCATACCCCAACATAACAAAAAGGAACTTGAAATAATTGACATGAATGTAGAACTTCAAAACGAGAAGGGTGAAGAACCACTTAAAGATTCGGCAGCCTAACGACGCCACTTAAAACATCAAAATACTGAATTGAAGAGATCAAATGGGGTCTCTCATCATATGAACATAAGAGTCCAGTATGATAGATATAGAGATCATACCCCAACATAACAAAAAGGAACTTGAAATAATTGACATGAAAGTAGAACTTCAAAACGAGAAGGGTGAAGAACCACTTAAAAATTCGGCAGCCTAACGACGCCACTTAAAACATCAAAATACTGAATTGAAGAGATCAAATGGGGTCTCTCATCATATCATCATAAAAAATCAGTATGATAAATTTAGAGATCATACCCCAACATAATAAAAAGGAACTTGAAATACTTTACATGAAAATAGATCTTGAAAAATGAGAAGGGAGAAAGAATCTGTTACAAAAATTTCGGCAGCCTAACGGCGCCACTTAAAACATCATAAAATGAAATAATGAGAGCAAGAGGGGATCTCTCATTATATGAACATAAAAAGGGCAGTAAGAGGAGTATAAAATAACATCCTCCAACATAAGAACATGGAGCATAAAAGGAATGACATAAAAGAGATTACTTGAAATGAAAGAGAGAGGTCGGATCCCTTACCTTAAAACGTAACTCTTAAAACTCAAAGGTTTGGACCTTGAGGGCTTGGGGGAACCTTGGGAGGACTCCTTGGGAGGTACGGAGGCCAGAACTTCGTTGGGGGAGAGTTGGGAGTGAAAACTAAAGGAGGAAATGGTGGGTATTTGTAGGGAAAGTGAGGGGACAAGGCATTAATGGCCAAGGGACACCTCATTAGTGGTTTTGGAAAAACCATGGGCTTGCCCATGGTATTTTCCCATGGTATTGGCCACTTGGGACACCTCATACCTTATCTTACTATTCATAATTCGACCATATATAATATATACTTAATACATCATTTAATGATGTCATTAAACACCCGTAACTCAAAAACTATATTTTCACTATTCATCGAAAATTCAACTTTCTCAGAATAATCCCAAAATTTCACCTTAACCAAATATCAATGCTCTGATTTCAAAAATGAAATCCATTTTATAAAAATAATTTTCTAAATATTTTTAATTTAATTTTTAAATAAAAACACTATTCATTGAAAATTTATTTTTTTCAGAAAAATCCCCAAAAATTACCTTAACATAATATCGATGCTCTGAGTTCAAAAATGAAGTCCATTTTATAAAAATAATTTTCTAAATATTTTAAATTAAAATTTTAATTAAAAAACACTATTCATCTGAAAAAACTAATACTTGAATAATAATATATGAAACCGTTATTTAACCATTTTATCGAATCACATTACTTAATCAAAGTGCCTAGCTTATTTTAATACTTTCTTTAAGTGAGATTACTAATCCATTTGGACACATTATTAATCCTAATCATAAAATCACTATTCATAATTTACTATTCATCAAAAATCAAGTTGATCGTATTAGACTCTAAATTTCGTACTGAACATAATTGCAGAAGACCATTTTTTGAAAATCATTACACATTTTTAATTATTTAGGGTTTACATAAACATATTTAAAATATCCTTTTTCTAAAATTCATCAAAAATATGCATACTATATTTATCCGGTCATTTGAAAATTCATAAAAGAAATCGAAATTTTTATTTAAAACAAAGGATTACACAAGACAGTTACGGTCTCCTTACATAGCCCCTTATCACACCAGCATTGGACCTAAGTGTAAGGTGTGCTAAGGTGAGAGAATCCGAGTGAGGCTCTGCCAACATCGCACGAGTAGTAATTTCTATCAGTTTGAACTTCTCACGAATGCGATCCCATTCTAGCTTTATACGATGAAGTTGAGCTTGGGTTTGGTCCAGAGCAAAGCCCAGTGGTGCTACCTGCTTCCCAAGTTCTTTTAGATGGTCTTCGATCTGTCCAAGACTACTGGGTGAGGCCATCAATTCTTCTTTCTATATTAATTAACCAAGATTTCTTGTATTTAGAGAAAATAGTCAAAACATTTAGTTTCCAGCGGTCATATTGACCAATGGTCAAATAACAGTCAAAACCCAACAGTCTCATTTTAATTATACTCATGTTACCAAATGAAACATTTTTGTTGAGTATAAAAATAACACATAAAATTAGGAAACAATATTTATTTAAAATTTCGGGTCGTTACAATCTTCCCCCCTTAAGAAATTGCGTCCTCGCAATTTTTAAAATTGGGTTTTGAAATTTCATTTAAAGTCCCACATCAGAAAAGGAGTCAGTAAAACTGTTACTTTAAAAGAAAGAAAGGGAAGTACAAATGTCACCCGAGTTAACCCACACTAGGATTCCATGTAGGAAAACATGGACATGGAGGAGAAAACAAAGGGTCAAGTTCTGAGGGAGAGTGATAGAGAACATGATTAGGAGAAAGTTAACCATGAGAAAATCCCAAACTAATGATGTGTGTAAACGGTCTTTGATTACCTAGTCGGAAACGTAAACCAACAATATTTTTGTTTTACGTTTCTTTTCATAATTTTGAGGAATTCATTTACTACATACAACAAAAACATAAGAAAATATACCTACCTTCAAGTAGAGTTTCATCCTTTACCAAGTCCCTACCAACAATAATCTTTTCTCCAAATGATGAGAATTCAAAAACACTTGGTCTCATAAAATCACAAGAATCATCTTCTATAGAATCACATATTCTAAAAAAGATTAACTATCTATTTCTTCTATCTTTAAACATTATCCCAAAAACAGAAAGGTTAAGGTAAAACAACTCTTTAAAAAGAAAGAATCCCATAGGAATGGAAACTACTTTTAAATCTTCAAAGTTCCATGGTACTACCCAAAGTTCATCATAGACCATTCCATAAATAACGGTCCTTAAAATTCCTCAAAATAAACCAAACTAAGATTGAAACCCAAATACAAGAAGGATTTGATAACATAGTCTTCCAAAACAACTTCATTGTTCATCTCCAGACAACATCAACCACTCCTAACATCTTATAACAAAAGTAGCTAACCTAAACATATTTTACCCAAGATAGGTTAATCATTCCCATAAGTAACCCAAATTACTATAAGTCCACCTTAAATTCATCAATTCTTCAAAATATAAGACAACCTTACTCCTCAATGAAAATACTATAGTAATCTATTTACCTCGATCATATAGGGTCCCCACAATAGTGAACGTCTTCCAAAATAATAATCATCTTTTAATCCCCTATCATATCTATCATATTAATATGGAAATTGTCGCATTTCCTATCACATTGGTTGTTGGGACAGGTTATTCCATTTCCCACCATTAACTAAGAAGAGAAAGTATAATTAGAGGCTTAAATACTTAACCAATAATCATGAAAAGGAACTTAAAGCATATAAGGATAACTTGTAGAAGAAAATTATACCCTAACTTGTGATCCCATAGGTTCCCATCTGGGTTATCCATGATCATATATTCTTATGTGAATCTTTATTTTATTTTATCTTTGTTCCTTTAACAATGGTTCATACCAAGCTTATGAATTTACCAAGGCATATCCCCCAGGAGTGTCGTAACCAAGAGTGCAGCAAGGCCCGTTGTCGTGTACCAGTTCCCGTTCGAGTCTAGCTCAAAGCGGTGTTTTTGGGTTTTACCCCTATGTACATATGTGCCAGAGCTACCTATACCTGCTCGTATCCAGACAAGGATGTATTTGCTTGGCAACCCCTTACTCAATACTCACCAAAATACCAGGAATATTTTCTATATTTAAACTTTTCTATAGGGTTCTTCCTAGAGTTTTCATATCCTAATTTCCACAAATAACTAAACCATCCTTTGATACCAACTACATCATCCTGTCTTTTTATAACAAAACTTTCATTCCATTACACGGAACTGAGGATCTTTAAGGTTTAGTGTCTTGGAAACAAGGGACATAAAACATGAAACAAAAAAAACATTCTTCTTAAACACTTGAAAGGATTCTCCTCATGTTCAACATAGGCTCATTACTGCATCTCATAACCTGGGGACATACATCAAAAGGAAGGGTGAGCAGAAGGCCCAGCAAGGGAAACAAGTGAAACATTTTACATATGAACTTGAGATACATCAATAAAGTCATGAAAAGAACTTTAAGGCATGAGAATGAAATCATGAGGCATATCATAATAAAAAAAAAACTTTTTCATAACTTGAAGATATGGCTACATCATTTAACATATACAATCATGAACATATCACCAAGGTCCATCCCCAAGGTGTCTTTTGAAAATTAGCAAGGTTATTCACCAAGGTATCGTGAAAATTGTAATCTCTAGTGGTTACATCATTACCCAATGCATTGGAGCGCTATCAGGGCAAACCCTTAAATTTGCCTTTATTATCATTGAGACACATATATCATCATCAAAAATTTCATAAATAACCCATATAGCATAAAATAAATGGGTTTCATTTTATAATCATAACGTTTTAAAAACTGCTTTAAAGACATGATCTTTACATCACTTTAAAACCCACAGAAAAGGAAGGTGGGTCTCATGTATGTAAATAACAGAATTTAAAATAGAACATTTTGGTATATATGTGAATTACCCTTTAGAATAAAGAGCTTTGAGTATTCACTTAATAATATAAAATAACTTTAGAAAAAGATAGGGACATTTCAAGACGGAAATTCTGCAGCATAACGGCTATGTTACGAGGTTTTAGAAGACATTAAAAAGAGAGGTAAAATGGGTCAAACATTCATAAATGACCCATAAAATAGTAAGTGGATAGAATAATAAGGATACATGATCATGGTAATGAAATTTCAAGGACATACCATTTGAAATGAAAAACATGGAAGGAAGACAAAAATTAGATTTCTCTTATGAAAGTTCTGCAGCCTAACGGCGTTACTTAAACTTCAACAAAAATGATTTAAAAATATCAAATAGGGTCTCTCATCATGTGAACATAAGATTTCAGTATGATAGATATATAGATAATTCCCCAGCATAACAAAAAGGAACTTGAAATAATTGACATGAAAGTAGAACTTCAAAACGAGAAGGGTGAAGAACCACTTAAAAATTCGGCAGCCTAATGGAACCACTTAAAACATCAAAATACTGAATTGAAGAGATCAAATGGGGTCTCTTACCATATGAACATAAGATTCCTGTATGATAGATATAGAGATCATACCCCAACATAACAAAAAGGAACTTGAAAGAATTGACATGAAAGTAGAACTTCAAAACGAGAAGGGTGAAGAACCACTTAAAGATTCGGCAGCCTAACGGCGCCACTTAAAACTTCAAAATACTGAATTGAAGAGATCAAATTGGGTCTCTCATCATATGAACATAAGAGTCCAGTATGATAGATATAGAGATCATACCCCAACATAACAAAAAGGAACTTGAAATAATTGACATGAAAGTAGAACTTCAAAATGAGAAGGGTGAAGAACCACTTAAAAATTCGGCAGCCTAACGGCGCCACTTAAAACATCAAAATACTGAATTGAAGCGATCAAATGGGGTCTCTCATCATATGATCATAAAAAATCAGTATGATAAATTTAGAGATCATACCCCAACATAATAAAAAGGAACTTGAAATACTTTACATGAAAATAGATCTTGAAAAATGAGAAGGGAGAAAGAATCTGTTACAAAAATTTCGGCAGCCTAACGGCGCCACCTAAAACTTCATAAAACGAAATAATGAGAGCAAGAGGGGATCTCTAATTATATGAACATAAAAAGGGCAGTAAGAGGAGTATAAAAGAACATCCTCCAACATAAGAACATGGAGCATAAAAGGAATGACATAAAAGAGATTACTTGAAATGAAAGAGAGAGGTCGGATCCCTTACCTTAAAACGTAACTCTTAAAACTCAAAGGTTTGGACCTTGAGGGCTTGGGGGCACCTTGGGAGGACTCCTTGGGAGGTAAGGAGGCCAGAACATTGTTGGGGGAGAGTTGGGAGTGAAAACTAAAGGAGGAAAGGGTGGGTATTTGTAGGGAAAGTGAGGGGACAAGGCATTAATGGCCAAGGGACACCTCATTAATGGTTTTGGAAAAACCATGGGCTTCCCATGGTATTTTCCCATGGTATTGGCCACTTGGGACACCTCATACCTTATCTTACTATTCATAATTCGACCATATTTATTATATACTTAATACATCATTTAATGATGTCATTAAACACCCGTAACTCAAAAACTATATTTTCACTATTTATCGAAAATTCAACTTTCTCAGAATAATCCCAAAATTTCACCTTAACAAAATATCAATGCTCTGATTTCAAAAATGAAATCCATTTTATAAAAATAATTTTCTAAATATTTTTAATTTAATTTTTAAATAAAAACACTATTCATTGAAAATTTATTTTTTTCAGAAAAATCCCCAAAAATTACCTTAACATAATATCGATGCTCTGAGTTCAAAAATGAAGTCCATTTCATAAAAATAATTTTCTAAATATTTTTAATTAAAATTTTAATTAAAAAACACTATTCATCTGAAAAAACTAATACTTGAATAATAATTTATGAAACTGTTATTTAACCATTTTATCGAATCACATTACTTAATCAAAGTGCCTACATTATTTTAATACTTTCTTTAAGTGAGATTACTAATCCATTTGGACACATTATTAATCCTAATCATAAAATCACTATTCATAATTTACTATTCATCAAAAATCATGTTGATCTTATTAGACTCTAAATTTCGTACTGAACATAATTGCAGAAGACCATTTTTTGAAAATCATTACACATTTTTAATTATTTAGGGTTTACATAAACATATTTAAAATATCCTTTTTCTAAAATTCATCAAAAATATGCATACTATATTTATCCGGTCATTTGAAAATTCATAAAAGAAATCTAAATTTTTATTTAAAACAAAGGATTACACAAGATAGTTACGGTCTCCTTACATAGCCCCTTATCACACCAGCATAGGACCTAAGTGTAAGGTGTGCTAATGTGAGAGAATCCGAGTGAGGCTCGGCCAACATCGCACGAGTAGTAATTTCTATCAGTTTGAACTTCTCACGAATGCGATCCCATTCTAGCTTTATACGATGAAGTTCAGCTTGGCTTTGGTCCAGAGCAAAGCCCAATGGTGCTACCTCCTTCCCAAGTTCTTTTAGATGGGCTTCGATCTGTCCAAGACTACTGGGTGAGGCCATCAAATCTTCTTTCTATATTAATTAACCAAGATTTCTTGTATTTAGAGAAAATAGTCAAAACATTTAGTTTCCAGCGGTCATATTGACCAATGGTCAAATAACAGTCAAAACCCAACAGTCTCATTTTAATTATACTCATGTTACCAAATGAAACATTTTTGTTGAGTATAAAAATAACACATAAAATTAGGAAACAATATTTATTTAAAATTTCGGGTCGTTATAGATATGGCTGGTATGACTCCATGTGTATGTTTTCAATATAAAATTGTCATTTAAATTTAAAACATGCTCTATATTTCCCAAAATGATAAAATGAGTTTGTATTTCTTTGAAACTTTACTCAAATGATCTATAATTAATTTTTAATGTATATAAATCAACCAAAAATCATTCTGACACATGTGTGGATGATATGACTCAAAGTGTAGGTTTTCAATATAATAGTGTCATTTTAGTTTGAAATGTGCATTATATAGACAAAGTTGAGAAAAGAAAATATCAGATTGTTTTCAAAAATTTGGAAACTAACCAATAATTCATTTATGATATATATGAATTGAATTCATATTAATCCAATAGATTATGTGGTCTGTTTGACTCAAAGTGTGTGTTTTCAATATAAAAGCGTCATTTTATTTATAACCAGAATCACATAGCCAAAAATGAGCGAACAAGCTCAGGTTATTTTCTAAATACTGGAAAATGATCCATAAATTATTTATTATATGAAGTAAGATACCACACATCAATACGCCACATGATGTGTCCAATTTGACTCAAAGTTTGTGTTTTCAAAATAAAAGTGCTATTTTAGTCAAAAATGCTTGTCACATAGGAAAAACTGAGAAAATAAGATCATAATGTTTTCAATCATTAGGAAAATGATCCATAATTTGTGATGTGTAGTAATTGGGTGCATATCTATATGAAACATGATGTGGGCGATGTGACTCCAACTATGCATTTTCAATATGAAAGTGTCATCTTTGTTTAAAATGCACTTCATAAATCCAAAAATTGAGAAAATAAGCTCATATTGCTTCCAAAAATCATGAAAATGGTATATATTTCATTTATGATGTGTATAAAACATCTAATGGTTATTTCTATACAAAATTTTGTTGGTATGACTCAAAGTGTGGGTTTTCCATAAAAAAGTATATTTTTTGTATAAAAAGTGTATCAGATAGCTGACGCCAAGAAAAAAACATAGCTCATTTTCAAAATTTATGACAACAGTCCGTCATTCATTTTTGAAATATAGAAAATGACTGCACATCAATCCAACATATGATGTGATCAGTATGACTCAAAGTGCGTGTTTTAAATTTAAAAGTTTCATTTTAGTTTAAAACATTTGGCCAGTTTTCAAAGATGGGTAAATGAGCTCTAATTATTTCCAAACATTAGGAAATTGTTCTATAATTCATTTTTGATGTGTACAAATAAACCAAATTATAATTCAATATATGATGTGGCTGGTATGAATCTAAGTTATTGTTTTCAATATAAAAGTGTAATTTTAGTTTGAAATGCATGCCACATTTTCAAAACTGAGTAAACGAGCTGATATTATTTTCAAACATTAGGAAAATTATACATAATTCATATTTGATGTGTAATAATTGAGGACAAATCAATTTGATACAAGATTTGATTGGTATAACTCAAAGTGCATGTTTCCAAAATAAAAATGTCATTTTAGTTTAACAATAAAATTATTAACGATTGATGTAATTAAGGTAATTAATAAAAGATAATATTATTAATATATTCAGAAATTAATGATATAATTTAGAAAGATTATTAATTAATAACATAATTAATAAATCATAATATAATTATTAATTTAAATTATATTTAATTATTAATAATTACTGTAAAATTAGTAATATAATCTCTAATAATATAATAAATATTATAATTGATAATATGATTACTAGATTCTGTAATTAACAATAGAATTTATAATCTGTGGATTCTATAACATTAAAATTAAAATATTTTTACTTTTTATATATTGTTACAGAAATAAATATTGGTTTTATTGTAGGGACAATCTTTTGTACGGAGGTAGATTATTGGAAAAAACTTCTATAAGAGTTTCCATATTTTTATAAGTTGTGATTTATTGATTAATTATTAACATCACAATAATGTAAATATTTTACATATAAATATTGAATTGAAATGTTACTAAAATATAATATTTTTATTTCAATATAGTTTTTCTACAATATTTTTATTCTAATTTGATAATATGTTTCTTAACTAGTTCTATTATAATGCTACTACTGGGTTACTTGTTTTGTATCAGCTTACATTTACTTTATGAGTGATAACAGAACCACTGATAAAGTTTCCATGTTTTTAAGGGATCTCAACATGTCAATACTTTTTAGCACTAACAAAGCTCATTTATAGCGAGAATAAATGTTCTTTCTATTATAGTGAATGAAAATAGTTGGATGAAACAGTGCATCTTGGATGGTATTGCAGTGGGGTGACACACATACACTACTGAGTGGGTAACTCAAAAATGAAATAGGTGCGTTAAATCAAGTTATTTATCCCTCTCCCTATATGGAATCTTGAAGTGGGATGATGGGGTTCCCTGCTCGATACATATTTTGCACTGCAGATATGATGTGATTATTGGTGATAGGGGGAAACAAGGAAGAAAAATGGAGTCATGATGTGATGCTTGCTTCTCTTTCACGTTTTCAAGTCATCTCCTCTAAAGGGTCTTCGTGTTATATTCAATTAAACCTTCGAGTCACGCAGATATTTGGCCTTTGGGCCATAAATATGTAACAAAATATTTCAAATGGGTGCTTGTCATTTCTTATGATGAGGGTTGAGACTTGACCCACTGGAGTTCCTAAGTGTGTGTTGTTTGCAGTTTTTAATCCTCTCTAGCACACACACACACACAGACACACACACACAGACATAGACACACACACACACACACATCTGTGTGTCTGTGCTTGCACATTCTATTATATATAGACACACACACTCACACACACACAATATTTAGTTTTTAGTTTATTTCAAATAGAAATTACAATATATTTATTATTATATGCATTGTATATAGCTTAAAATACACATTTATGGGTTGGGTTCACATAGTACACATACACACACATGTCTAAGCGGACTTTAGACATGCATGCCCACACACACATGTTTATATGTGGATAAACTTTTTCATATCTGTAAATCAATAAGTGAAAAAATGCAACATCAAATCTTTAAATGACTTTAAAAAATTAGAAAATATTATAATATTAGTAATTTTATAAATATTTTGTAAATATTATTATAATATGAAAATTATTAATAAATATTTACATTTAGGTAATTAGAAATGTATATTTTAAATCCTTTAGTATATATATATATATATATTAATTTATGAATATAAATATACATTTATATAATTAATGACATAGTTTTGAAAAATAATCACAGATTTATATAAATAATAACATGATTAATTATAATTAATAATTATTAAATGTAATAAATTATTAATAGTATTTATTTACAAAAATTAATACACTATATACCTCTATAGTTATTATTAATGATTTATGTATATATTTTAAATTTTAAATCAATTTAAATATAATTATAAAAATGTAACATCAAATTTTATAGTTATACTTGTAATATACTGTGGAAAATAGTTATACATTTATATTTTTCATGTAGCTTGTAAAAAATGTTATTTTATTACATATTTAATAAATATATTCTTAAAATAATAACAATTTAGTATTATTTTTAATATTTATGATAATAAATATAATGTTTTTTGAGCTAGTTGGGGTCAAGACATCTTCTTATTTGTAAAGAAAGTTATAACAACCAAGAATCATATCAATTAAATTTACCTTTTTATAATCATGTAATCAAATAAAATAACATAGAGAACACAATACAAACGTTATAAATGAAGAATCAATTAAATAATTAGTATTTATAGAAAATAAGAATCCTAAACCAATGGAATAGTAAGAAGACCTTTGGAATAGTAATGTTACCCTTAGGAATAGTAATCGAGAAATTAGAATAGTAACCTCACCTATGAAATTAAAAATAAAATTTATTTATCTTATAAATGAAAATATGATATATTTATGTTGAGGAATAAGTAAATAAATGTTGTAAAAATGATAAATTTAGTATTGGAATTTTTATGAAACATAAATGTTTATTTATAATTAAATAATTAATAAAATGGTTTAAAGGGAATTTATTTTTATAAAATAAACTCATAAATTAATAATTTGATGTCTTATGATTATAAGAAAATTTTATGAGAACTTAATTAAGTTATCAAAGTGTTTTGAAATCAGTTATAATTTTAAAATTAGTATTTTTTGAGTAAATGATGATTTTAATTAGAAATTAAATTTCTCATATTTTGAAAACTATTTTCATAAAATGGAACCCATTTTTGAATTCTACATGTCAAAAAATGGTTAAGGTGAATTTTTGGGTTTTTTCTAAAGTAGTAGATTTTTTGGTGAATAGTGAAATACCGTAATTTACGGTACATGCTAAATAGATGCATTATTGAGTCATGAATGATATATGGATGACTTGATCATAATTTGTTTACCTGAAATGCACTAGTTACTATATTTATTTATGATAATAAACACTATTGATAATCTTGAATCCAAAATAATAAATAAATGAATAAAATAATAAAAAAGCACCCCACTCTTCCACTATAAATAGAACCCATCACCTTCATTTCTCTTTGCACCTCAAAAGCCTTGAATATTGTCCAAATTCTGCCCACTCCTCTTCCAAATTTTCTCCCCCATGTTTAGGATCCTTTGGTCTCAACAAAAGACAAACCCAATTCACATTAGAAGGTTCAGAAGGAGAAAAATTTAAGAGGTAAAAACTGCTTTCTTTTTCATATAATTTTTTTCAACCAATTTTATATCAATTTCGTTTCATTTAATCTCATATCCTCCCCTTAGACAAGTGAAATGAAAACTCCAGTGTATTTAATATACTGAAATTAGATTTTGGTAATGGAATGTATGATCCTGTGTTTTGAACCGGGTTAAAAATTACGAATGTTTCTAATTTTCTTTTTCAGTTTATCAACGTGTTGTTCTTTTTAAACCGAGCTCTGGAATTTTATTTCGTGTTTTGGATCACCTAAATATGTGATTTTTTCGAACATTGATAGAATTTTTGAGGTAAATGGGATGTCACACGGGAGGCGCACAGTTTGTCTAACCGTGCGGCCAAACCGTGCGTAGTTTCTCTTAAAGACAGTAGCATCTACATGGGCGACACATGGTTTATCTGACCATGTGGCCAAACCGTGTGAGAAGGGTGGCCGAGTCATTAGCTAACGCAAGGTTTGCGCACGATTTTTCAAACCCTAAAACTAACCGTGCATGCACTTAAATGAGATCCTTAAATTGTGGACCTCATACGTTTTTGCCATTAGATGGCTCAGTTTTCCTCCTAAGCGGCCATAACATGGGATTAATCTTCCTTGAAGGTAGGAGAACCTCTACCAAGCATTTTGGAGGTGATCCCAAGGCTTATCTTGGCTAATCGAAGCCGGTTTCTTGAGGTAAGTAGATGTTATTCTTCATTATTGTTTGATTTCTGAGGTCTTCTTAGATCTACATCTCCTCTTCTCCGGGTTTCTTAGATCTACACCCATTATGGGTAGATCTATGTGTGTGGATTCCATGTTTGATGATTTTTGGTCTTCGTCTTGCTAGTATAAGTGATCTAAGGTGGGTTCTAGAAGAATCAACCCATTTCTCTCAAGGGTTCTTCGTTCGTTGTGGTTTCTGTCAAAACTTGTGGCATGGTCCCAAATCGTTAACAAATTATTTATAAATTATAGATTATTTAAATGAATTGCGAATGTGAATTTCCTTGATTTTTATATGCTGATGATTGACACTTTTGATGTTATTAAATAGTTCTGCCACATGAGATAAGTGATTGCTTGAACTTGTGTTGAGTTTAAGCATGTTTGGATATCTTGGTTAAAGTGATATGATTAAATAGTTAAATGATTAGAATGCAGAGATTGAGTATAAGGATAATTAATTGTATAATTAATTATCAAGTCATGAGTTGCTGGGAAATCAAGAGATGAGCTTCCTGCTCAACCTGATGCGACTCAAGAAATTCATATTTTCACTAAATATTTTCGACATTGTGGGAAACCCGCGATTTCATTCTCAACAAGTGAGGTAAACTTGCTTTCTTCTGATCTAATATTTGTTTTGGTTTGAAAATTTGTTAATCGAAGGCCATCTTTGAAGTATCTTTGCTCATCCCTTGAAGAGATAGGCGTTATGGGGTTTCAAATCCGTCTCCTGAACCCCTAACTTATTCTTTTTCGGTTTGCATACGAGGAGGGATACTATAGGATTTGGGTCAAGAGGTCATGGTCCTTTGGAGGTTGCTTATTGAAAATTCTTAAGTGGACTCCAGAATTTGATGCCTATATTGAATCCCCTATTGTTCCTATCTGGTTTAGCTTCCCAGAGTCACCACTTCACCTGTTTAAGCAGGCTTCCCTTTTCCTTATTGCTAATCTTATTGGGAATCCTATGAAGTTAAATTTTGCAACAAAAATGCTTTCAAGACCCTGGATTTCTAGGATTTGTATTGAATTAGATGTTTCTAAACTTTTTCCCTCCAGTATTTGGATTCAAAGTGGGGACTTTTCCTTCTCCCAAGAAGTTATTTATGAAAGATTGCCGGACTACTGCTCTAAGTGCTTCAGATTAGGGCACCGTACAAGAATTTGTGGAAAAACTATTGATCATTTTAAAATCCTTAAACCTGTTTGGATAGAAAAGTGTAAAAATAACAATAAAAACATGGCTAGACCTTCTAAATTTGATAGCAGAGAAGATTATCATGTGGTTAAGGACAAAGAAAAAATCCCTGATTGTGTTTTCAAGGAAAGAAATGTTGGCTTAAAAGGATAATTGAATTCTCAAACATCTCGAGATCAACTCTCAGACATTGTCAATGATGTTCATGTTGTCACCAAGAAGCAAGAACATCTTGATGCGGAAAGGAGTGATTCCACCCAACCAACCATGAAGGAAGATGAAAATTCTGAGGGTCAAGTGATTAACAATGATGGGCATACAGAGGAGTCTCTCCAGGTTGTTGTTGATAAGATACCTAAATTAGGGGAATCTTTTCATCTACATGATCGAAAAGGTAAAAAAGTTATTGTGGACTCAGATGGTTTCATCAATCCATTCCCTAGGAAAACTAGGAAACATAGAGACAATGTCAGCTATGAAAGAACCATCATCACAAGATCATTTGCAGCCAAAAGTTCTTCCCTTGAAGTTCCTCCAAATCCATTTTTTAAAGATCCCCTGCCTGAATATTCACAAAAATCTAATTGTTCTGATGCATACACTTCTTTAATTGATGTTGATGAAAATGACCCGATATATAGGGATGCCTACCAGTATGATAATGATCTGGATTTTCCAAAAGCGCATGAATCCTGGTTCGGGGAAAATGAGACAAATAAATTTAGGAAGAATAAAAATAGTGATATAACTGCTCAGGATTACCTTGATATCAGAAATATGATGTTTATCAAAGTTACAAAGGAATTCAATAAGGATCCAAACTTTGATTTCACGAGTATTCCATGGCAATAAGTTTTGGATCTGGTTCTATCTTTGATTGAATTTCTATTTTTATGACTCTGGTGGATACTGAATTATTTCTTTCTTAAAGTTTGCTTCTGAGTGTTTTCTTCTTGTCTTGGCACATGCTCCTGGTTCACCTGTCTCAGCCTGGTTGCTGTTTGTCTTTGTTCAATTTCTGCTTAAAGTCTATATTATTGTAATTTTCTCAAGGATGTTTCTACTTTATTTAGAGTTCATCTAGACTGGTCTAGTTTCTTGGATAGTATAGGTTTTAGGGTTGTTTTAGGGCTGTGACCTTTCAACCTATTTGGGGTTTTGGCTGTGATCTCTTAATCAGATCTGCTTTTCATTTCTGAATTGGTGCTATTTGGATCTATTTGTTTCAACATGAAGGAGCAGATGATATATGTGAAGCAGAGGCCATTCCTCCAAACACTTTTGGAGAGGGTTACAGAGATGTTATTTTTTTTTCTTCACAGCTAGTCAAAGAATATTTTCTACAAAAAATTCATGATAAATTGGACCCATACAGGAAGCTTATATCTCATCGAGTCTACCGCAAATCATGTATTTTTTTAGATGGTAGTTACACGAATGACTTGACAGTTCTAGGCATTGATCTTGCAAAGGTGGCCATAATTGATAACTCCCCCCAAATCTTGTCGTGGATATGGATCAAACAGCATTATAAGAAATGAAGAGAACAAAGAAAAATTTAAGCTGGGGATCTTTAGCAGGGGGAGCATCTTCATGTGTTTCAAAAGTGAAGCATAATATTGAGATTCTCATTGCTATCCTTTAGGATTTCTCACTACGAAATGGATGTTTATAATTTTAGTTCAAGTGTTGATGTGTCTTCTTGGAATAACGGAGGAGAATTCATTGAACATCAAGATTTCATGGATGGGGGAAAAGTTCAGTTTCAGATTCTCTCTTTTGATCTCACAATCATGGATTTTGTGCCATAAATTTCTCAAAACATGGTGACAATTTTATCACCTTTTCTGAAGTCTGCTGAGCACTTTTGTGGAGCCAAAATTAGTGTATCAGATGATATTAACCATAAGATCTTGTTTGTTGAAGATCCATTTTACGAGTTATAATGTGGTGGGAAAGACTTCCAATTTGGTGTGGCTGAGAGACATTTGATGCTGCCTTTCACTGAGTATGTGACAACTTGGTCATAGAGGCTCATCTTTCTCTAAATGATGGTACCCTACTGGTGTCTATTTTTTTCCTATGATTTGTAATCTGTAATTCCCTACTGGTGTAAGTATGTTAAACCTTGAGCTTGTTTTGTAAACACTTTTTTATATTAATAAATTCCTTTGGGGCATGTGCTGGGAAACCTGTTCGTGTCGCCACCTTAAAAAAAATGTCATGAGTTGTAATGAGTTTGTGGCCTTTACGGATTATTGGGAATATTGAATATTTGACATGTTCGAGAGATAATTTGGAAACTGGTAATAATTAATAGAGGGATTAATTATTACATGTTAAATGGTAAATGGTTAACTAATTGTTTATTGGTTAAGGAGATAAGGTTTGATTAATTAATTTTTGGATGAATTAATTTTCATGCATTAAATTAAGAATTCAAATTGATTTTTGGTTACAATTTTTGGCCAAGGGTACCTTTGTATGCATGTTATCTTTCCATTCCTTAAGTTTTCTTGGATGGAATTGTTTAGAGATATGATATGTTGTGTGAGATGGTCACTAAATATCTTGGATTTGTTCAGCATGTTTTGGGTTGATTATGGTGTTCTTTTCGATTGTTAAAGTTTTCGACGAACCATTGTTTGAATGGATGGGTTCAGACTTGTTAAAGAATATGGATAATTATGTGCTGAGTTAATTATTCAGTTGGATTGCTGAGAAAAAATAACTTTTAATTAAATATTAATTAATGAGATGTTTAATGGTTAATTCTTTTTTGACCTATCTGAAGAGAGATTTGTGTTTTTAATTAATTGTTGAATTAATTAACAGATTGGTTTTGTGGTGTTAGATATGGTATTCTACACCAATGATAAATAAATATGTTGGATTGATGAATGGGTTGTGAGACATGGACTGATGCTCCAAATATTCATAGGGTGTCAGACATGATGTTATACAAAAATTATCGATGTATATGTAATATTGATAAATGGGTTGTGAGATAGGGACTGATGCTCCAAATACACACGGGGTGATAGACATGGCGTTCTACACCCAGATTGTAAGCGAATATTCTTTTATGGGTCAGGGACTGATGCTCCAAATACCCATGGTTTGTGAGACATGGATTGATTCTCCAAATACTCATGAGGGTGATAGACATGATGTTATACACCCATTAATTAACATTGTACTGTGGGTCCAATTGTTCATGCGTGATATGAGTTAATAGTTAATGAAGGCTGTTGTGACATGATGATTTTTGGATTGTTTATGAGAAAGGGTTCAGGCATATTAATGAATTGGGTGAACCACTGTTAGTGGAAGGACCCAGTAACGAATCACTATTTTAGTGGATGGGCATAGACAAAATATATGAAAGATTTAATTGAATAACTTATGACATGTTATCCATGCCAAAGAACAAGCATGGATTTGGACTTGAATTTGATTATTTAGATGGTTTTAGAGATATCTTTGGTGAGTGACTTATATGGGAGATGTCAGCCATAGGTCGAATCTCAAGACTTTCATAATAATATTTGAGTAATTGATAAATGGAAAACGATAATGTAATGACTGTTGAGTATGCAAGACAATTGAATAGTGAAGGTTCAGACACCAGCTGAGGGATGAAGCAGGTACTTGAGTATATAGTTACTTTTTACTGATTACATTGTTTTATGCATTCCTTCACATGTTTTAAATTATTTAATAAATGTTTGTATTTGGGGTAGACAATGGTGGTCGCAGCCTATTGTGATTTATATCTCACACCTTACTCGGGTCACCATTTCACTGGGTACCTGTGTAGATTCTATTTGGTTACAGGACTATGCTGTTTGCATTTACATTGGAGTAAGGAGTAGAGGACCGAGAGGAGGCTCGGGATGCTCGAAGAGATCTCCCTTGGGGCTCTGAGTCATTACTTATTTTTTTCATTGGAATGTAAAGCATGCTATTTTGTTCACTATTTTCTACTTTTCTATCTTTACCATGTCATGCATGCATCTGTTGTATAATTTGGCATTGGCCACTTTTATAAAATGTGTTTTATTTGTCTTTTGCTGTATGTCATTTATGAGTTACTGCTTTCACTATTTTTTGTTATCCACACTGATATACTGTTGTGAAATTCTGACAAGAGGATATAGTCTCCCCGCTGACTATCCTTAGACCCTCACTGCTAGTCGGAATCCTCTATCATACATGGAGATGCGCTTTAGGTCATGTGGCGACCGGTCCAACCACTAGATTAGTGGTGACCCGGTTCGAGACGTTACGAAGTGGTATCAAAGGTTTAGGTTTCTTTCTTTTCCTTTGTCTTACTGTTTTGGGTTTGGTAAACATGATACTAGGAATGTGTTAGCGCTTGGGTTAATAGACCTGCTTGGGACCGATTACCTCATGTATGGGAAATAACCAAGTGGCGAGGGATGCGAATTTATGTTTGTACTATTAGAGGATACAATTGATATGATTTCACCTTGATTGATAGGTGTATTTTCCTCTATTTATTGATTTTGAGAATTTTGAAAAGAATAATTTTCTTGGCCTGATATGGCAAGGAAGTTTCATACATGCATCATCTTAGGCACTTAGAGATTCACATTTCATTCATATAACATGACATGTAGTTGCATTAGTAGGATGCCTGCTAATTCAGATCATGTTCCTTGGGTGTAGTGGCATGTTTGATCTTCTTTAGCATGCCTCTCTAGATAGCATGTTACAGTGATAGATTTAACATTCTTGAGTGATTATATTATGTATTGTCTTGGTTATTATCATGTTTAGTTGTTGTGGCATGCTTCCATGTTATAGCATGTGGTTGTGTTACTGCTTATGCTAACATGTTAGAGAATTTTTGATATGTGAAATGGGTGATAAAGATAATATGTTAAAAAAATGTTGATTGTGTTAAATGGGATCCGAAATCTAGCGATATGGTGTATGGGGACCTTATCAAATGGTAGGTGGTCACCTATATAATTTGGACCATTAGGTTTATCATGTAAATTTCTGAATTAACATTGGTATCGATTAATGAGAGCCAATTTTTAATCCATGGAGTGTATGGGCGGTTCATGAATTGGGAAATGATGACTCATTTTAAATGTCATGTCTTGATGCCGTGTGAAATGATTATAAATGTGAAAGATGTTTAATGTTGATCTGAAATCAAATGGGTAGCTTCCAAAATGCAACTAGACCCAAGTAGGTTAGTTGGGGAGTGTTTTTATGAGATAACCCGTTTGGGTGTTTAAAGATTTTAATACTTTTGCATTTTCTATCGGGTTGCATTATAGGGAACCCAGGTATGTATAAATGGGATCCTCATGGGTCACCTTATCTTATTAAAAGGATTTTATTTTGTTAAGTTTCCTGAAAATGACGGGATGTCAACTAACATAAATGTATTAAAAAGGAGAGTTTTATGAAAATTTCCAGTTTTTCCTTGGGGCATTGTGAAAATTGTACTATGATGTTTTGATTAAATCATTTGATAATTAAAGATTGAAAGTGATTAAATATAAGAGGCTTGGAATTGGAACCTATTATGGTGTTCACTGTTTATAACCATCATGTAAAGGGTAGTTTGGACTTCTCTTGAGATTCCTTGGAACAAAAGCGTGAGTAATTTCCATAGTCGTTCTTCTCCTTAGAAATGGCCTTATATTCAGCTTTTGATCCTAGTGACTTGTTTGAAGTGACCCAGTTTAGGTTTGACACTTTTTCTTCATAAGGGGATAACCTGCGGTCGGTAGCACCCTCAGAACTAAACACCTTACTAGTGATATGGATTTTCTCACTCTTTTGGAGTGGTTGGGTGCCGTTTTCTTAGGTAGGACTTCCAGTTTCATATTACACCCCTGTTCGAATGGGTGGTGATGTGTTTCTTGACATTTTTGTGGGCTTGAGCATCGAGTAATGCTCTTTGTCAGCTGGTTAGACATGCCTCAGGCATGATCATTTGCTTTGTTGGTCGTTTGAACCTTCCTTCTGAGTAATGGATGACTGGTTATGGCGTCATCCAGGAAAATGGTCATATGAGGCAAAATGACTCCATAATAAGTCTTTTATACTGTTGAGTATGGTCTCGGGTCAACTCCATGTAGAGTAACGTGAGCATTAAAGAATTAGTTTATTTTCAATACATGGATTGGTTTTCGAAAGACCTGTGTGTTTGACAAGCCAATCTAGTTATTAATCTAGCACTCTGGTGAGCGATTGATCTTTTCGTGAGACGTCAAGGGAAATCCTAAGGCGGGTATTTCAACATTGTTCACGATGAATGTGTTGGCAGGCGATGCTGAGCTTTTAGAACAGGGTTGTATGGTAATGGTTTGACTGATCTTCTTCATGACCTCAGTTTTCTCTTAGGGCGCTCTTCTAGACATGACGAGCATGTCCTCTATATCTACCTCTTCATGGAGACACTAAGATAGCATCGGTCTTGTTCCACAATACAATTAAAATGTTGTTGGGCTTGATGAGTAGTTGTTATCTGGGTAGTATGCTTGATGCATGGTTTCATTGGGATACTTCCTTATTCGTGTTTGGGCATGGTTTTCTTTAAAATATCCTTGTGATGGGTTGACTTGGAAAATTTACCAGATGTTGGGTAAGGACTTTGTTATACTGGTAGATGGTTTGGGATAGTTATAAAGGCACATCAACAGATAAAAGACGAAAGTGGCTTTTTGGTCTGCGATGTATTTGAGTGAAGCATGAGAAAACTATTCCGTTGTTCGATCAAGGTTCGACCTGTTACATTGAAAAGGTCCTTCTAATGACCTAAAAATATCTACTTCAATGTATAAGCTTTAGATTAATATTTGGATCTAGTTAAAAGGCTTATCCATCTAGTTTTAGAAGGGTTATAGGTGTGTTTGGCCTTGAGAATGCAATACACCACTTATAACGAGATGAAATGACCTTGGTAGGTCGGTTGTTTTAGTAGTGGTTCCCGATGGCATCTCAGAGATGAGAGGTTTTTATGTTGGGTATAATGTTCGATCCCATGTTTTGAACCTGGTTAAAAATTAAGAATGTTTATGATTTTCTTTTTCAGTTTATCAACAGGTCTTTCTTTTTAAACCGAGCTCCAAAATTTTATTCCGAGTGTTGGATCACCTAAATATGTCATATTTTCGAAACATGATAGATGTTTTGAGGTAAAGGTGAAGTCGCACGCGCGGTGCATAGTTTATCTAGCTGTACGGCCAAACCGTGTGTATTAGATCTTGGAGACAGTAGACTCTGCATGGGCGGCACATGGTTTGTCAAACCGTGTGGCCAAACTATGCGAGAAGGGTGGCCGAGGTAGTAGCAATTGCATAGTTAGTGCACAGTTTTTCAAACTTTGCAAACTAACTGTACGGGCACTTAAACGATATCATTAAATTGTGGATCTCACTTGTTTTTCCTTTAGATGGATCGTTTTTCTTCCTAAGTGGCCATAACTCGGTATTACTCTTCCTTGAAGGAAGGATATGCTCTCCCAAGTGTTTTGGAGGCAATTCGAAGGCTTGTATTGGTGAATCAAAGCTGTTTTCTTGAGGTAGGTATATGTTCTTATTCATTATTGTTCAGTTTCATAGATCTTCTTAGATCGACTTCTCTTCTTCTCACACTTTCTTAGATCATCGCCCGTTATGGGTAGATCTAAGTGTGTGGATTCCAAATTTGATGAGTTTTGGTTTTGGTCTTTCTAGGAGAAGTGATCTAAGGCAGGTTCTTGAAGAATCAGCCCGTTTCTATTGAGGGTTCTTCATTCATTGTAGTTTATGTCAAAACCTGAGGTAGGGACCCAAATCATTAACACTTTATTTAATAATTATAGATTCTTTAATTAAATTGAGAAAGTTAATTTCCATGATTTTGATATTTTGATGAATGACACTTTTGTTGTTATTGAATTGTTCTGCCACATGAGATAAGTGAGGACTTGAACATGTGTTGAGTTTAAGCATGTTTGGTTAACTTGGATAAACTGATACGATTAAATAGTTAAATGATTGGAATGTGGAGATTGAGTATAAGGATAATTAATTATAGAATAAATTATCGAGTCATGATTTGGAATGAGTTTGTGGCCTTTACTGATTATTGGGAATATTAAATATTTCACTTGTTCGAGAGATAATTTGGAAACTGGTAATAATTGATGGAGGGATTAATTATTAAATGTTAAATGGAAAATGTTTAACTAATTGTTTATTGGCTAAGGAGATAAGGTTTGATTAATTGATTTGTGAATTAATTAATTTTCATGCATTAAATTAAGATTTGAATTGATTGTTTATTACGATTGTTGGCCAAGGGTACCTTTTTGTGAGTGTTATCTTCCCAATCCTTAAGTTGTATTCGATGGAGTTGTTTAGAGATATAAAATGTTGTGTGAGATGGTCACTAAATATCTTGGCTTTGTTCAGCATGTTTTGAGATGATTATGGTGTGCTTGTAGATTGTTAAAGTCCTAGAAGAACCATTGTTTGAATTGACAGGTTCAGACTTGTTAATGAATTTGGATAATTAAGTGTTGAGTTAATTATTCAGTTGGCTTGCTCAGAATAATTAATTGTTAATTAATTTTTAATTAATGATATGTTTAATGGTTAATTATTTGTTGACTTATCTGAAGAGTGATTTGTGTTGTTAATTAATTGTTGAATTAATTAATTGATTGGTTTTGTGGTGTTAGTCATGGTATTCTACACCAATGAGAAATATATATGTTTGATTGATGAATGGGTTTTGAGACAGGGAATGATGCTACAAATACTCACGGGGTGTTAGACATGATGTTCTACAACAATGATAGATGTATATATAAGATTGATAAATGGGTTGTGAGATAGAGACTAATGCTTCAAATAATCACGGGGTGCTGGACATGGTGTTCTACACCCAGCTTACAAGAAAATATTCTTTTATTGTTAAGGGACTGATGCTCCAAATACCCATTGGTTTTCAGACATGGATTGATGCTCCGAACACTCACGATGGTGGTAGACATGATGTTCTAAACCCATTAATTAACATTGGACTGTGGGTACAGTTATTCATGCGTGATATGAGTTAATGGTTAATGAATGATGTTGTGACATGATGATTCATGGACAATTTATGAGAAAGGGTTCAGGGATATTAATGAATTGGGTGAACCACTGTTAGTGGATGGACCTAGGAGTGAATCACTATTGTAGTGGACAGGCTTATACATAATATATGAAAGGATGAATTGAATAACTTATGATGCGTTATCCAAGCCAAATCACAAGCTTGGATTTGGTATTTACATTGATTATTTAGATGGTCTACAGAGACATCATTGTTGAGTGACTTATATGGGAGATGTCGGGCGTAGGCTGAATCTCAAGACTTTCATAATATGATTTGAGTAATTCATAAATGTAAAATGATTATGTAATTATTGTTGAGTATGCATGAAAATTGAACAGTGTAGGTTCAGACACCAGCTGAGGGATGAAAGCAGGTACTTTATTATATAGTTACTTTGTACTTCTTAGATTATTTTATGCATGCCTTCACTTGTTTTAAATTATTTATTAAATGTCTAGATTTGGGGTAGACAAAGGTGGTCCCGTCCTATAGAGATTTATATCTCACACCCTACTCGGGCCGCCATTGCACTGGGTACCCGAGTAGATTCTATTTGGTTGCACGACTATATTGTTTGCATTTACTTGGGAGTTAGGAGAAGAGGATCGAGCTTAGGCTCATGATGCTCAAGGAGATCACCCTTGGGGATTTGAGTCATTATTATTTTTTGAATTAGAATGTAAATCATGCTATTTTGTGCACTATTTTCTACTTTTGTATCATTATCATGTCATGAATGCATCTGTTTTATAATTTGGCATGGGCCACTTTTATAAAATGTGTTTTATTTGTCTTCAACTGTTTGTCATTTATGATTTACTGCATTCGCTATTGTTTGTTATCCACCCTGATATACCACTGTCCAACTCTGACAAGAGGGTATAGTCTCCCCACTGACTATCCTTAGACCCTCGCTGCATGTCGGGTGCCTCTGGCATATGGGGAGATGCATTTGAGGTCATGTGGCGACCGGTCAGGCCACTAGATTAGTGGCAACCCGGGTCAGGACGTTATGTGGAATAACCCAGCATCAATTATATTCCCCTCTCCTATTTTTCTAAAAATGAAAACATCACCCATGATGTGTAAATTTATTACATTCAAGGATTATGAGTTTTCAATTTCCATTATCACATTCAAGGATGGTCATAAAATTATATGGTTAAACGAGATTATAAAATATGTATTACATATTATTTAATGTCCTATAACTGGTATATATACATAGTTTTAATTAATAAAACAAAACTAGGTCTTGATGATCGAAAAATAAAAAATAATCTAATCACTTATCATTAAAGTTTTATCCAATGAATTATATTCGAATCTAAAAAAATGATCTATAAGACCATTTAAATTTCTTGGATGTTCATTAATAACATATAATTTCAGTTCCGGACAATATTTCTCATTTTACATGACCTTTCATACATGTATACAGGTGAACCAATCATGAAAAACAAGGAAACAAACTCTACTGAACGATGAAATTGGATATCACAACCCATCAAAAAAATATAAACGAACATAATAAAATTATAATAAATAAAATTATAATAGAAAAAATACATAAATATCCGTTTCTTAGTAAGTTAATTAGTGTATTTAATTTGATTATCTAGGATGTTAAGTGAATGTGAATAACACTTTCGAACATAAGGTAATAGATTCGCTCAGAACCCTCATTTTTTTTCTTTGTGTTTTATTTTTTCTATCATTACCCCCATTTTAATTCTTATTTCTTCTTATGCAATTATCCTAAACATTTTTTTATGTTACAAATATATGTACCTAGCTAAAATTTTCTTTCTTCTATGGGTAAATACAACGCTAAACAAAAGTCCCCTTCTAAATTATTTCTGATAAGAAATCCTGATTAAAGAAAACTTCTCGATTTCTTACCCATTTACAAGTGCACTCCATAATACGTTTTAATCCCCCATTATTATACAAAATAAATAATTTTACCCTGAAAAAATATGGATGATCATTTTTGGGATTATATAAAATATTATTCCTTTTTTGCATTAAATTCTCTTTAATATTTCTTTAAACCGCACTAAAATGTTCAATTTCTAATGTTTATTAAACACTATTTTACATGTTTTCTCTTCAGCTTGACATAAAATATCATTATCTATACCTATATTCCCTTATTAACTTCCATTTATTCTTGAAATCCATTATTTCATGGATGAAATTATTTTTTCCCTTTTATTATTCTTTATGATGTGAGTATGATACCCAATTATTTCCATGGTTAACCCTTAGGTTTATGTTTGATTCTTCATGTGGAACACCTATAAATGAATATGCTGTTATTGGCGATCCCTGATAGTGATGCAATGTATTGGGTAATTTTTTTTCACATGAAGCATCATGTGCAATGGTCTTTGTGGTTAGCCTTGACTCATGCTCTTCTATGTGAAATGGTCTTATTAGTTAGTCTTGAATCATGCTCCCCCATATGAAATCATGTTTGTGGTTACCCCTAAATCGTGTTCCTCCATGTGAAATGTTCTTGGATATTAGACTTGACTCATGCTTATGTCATGTTGTATTTTGTTACCACATTTCTACGATTCCATGATTACAACATCCCATGTTCTATATGTTATGCTTCCATATGTTTATACATGTTTCATTCCTTTTTATATAATCATGTTATGTCTTCTTACCCATGTGTTGTTCTTCTTTCATATTCTTATTTCCTTCATTGCCTTTTTCGCTTATCCCTTTTCCCACATATCCCCTAGGTTATCCTATGCAGATCTAAGGGCTCAAAGGATATTAGGAACTCAATATTAAGATTAAATAATTTTTTTCTTAATATTGGTTCTGTGTTCTCAGTTTAATGTACCCAATCTTACAAAGAAACTAGACATTAAGAGCTTTGGTTTGTATTTGAGGGAAATTTATACTTAAAATCATGTATTAATATGTGTAAAAGGTTAGGGCTTTTATAAAATTTCACTTTTTTTACTTGGATTTGGGACAACCGTTACATGACCAAAAGTCCTGATGGAAATTTTCCCAATAGAACATGGCCTGATGTACCAATTGATTGAAGGCCTATACATGGCCAAAATACCTCATGTTCGTATTCTTCATCATGAAATGTCACTAGTAACATGTTATTACACCCCTACCAATAGTCATTGCACCATGATCCCAGTCAGAAAGTTGCATCTCACCCTTCTATGAACCGTTTCATTATATTGGATTGATACATCAACGTAGGGAACCACTCATAACTGTGGTGTGGGGTGAAGGGTGGGATGATTGGTGCCAGAAAAAGTAAATCTCTTTCACGCCGACAAGCCTGTGATGCTAGTGGGACCCTTTCTTGCATCACCAACATGTTCCTCTGCATCCTCAGATCGATCCTAAGTCTAGATGGTCATATAGAAGGGAACCCACCCATCCCACATCAGTGGGCCATTGAGAAGAAAAGATGGATGATAAGAGACAACAAACCTATCCCTATAATCAAAGCCTCCCACTTGAGAGTGCATATCGACACTACCTTCTCGTTATGTCAATCTATTCACCAGGTCTATACCACTTCACCTTTTTTCCAATTGTAGATGATTTAGATACCTCGTGTTTCGAGGGACTTCTACTTATGATGGACCGAAGGCCATATGTCCTGAAGACCAAGGATGAGCCGAATGCCCTGTGGCCGTTAAGACCAATTCTGTGGCATGAAACTTCAATTTGGGTGAACAGTTCCACTGCTATATTAGTAACACAATAACTCAAAAATACCCTCATACTGGGTTTTTGAACTCGGGTCTCTTCGATGCAGGATCACATGGGTTTACTACTCACCTACAGATACAACTACAATTGTTAATTTTAATTTGGATGTTAATATTTTTTAAATAATAACATGTAAATTGAATTGTAGTTTATATTATTCTTAAATATAAGTATATATTTTTATAATATCAAATATTTATTCATTTTTATAATTAATAAAATTTTTATATATTATTAAAAATACTTAAATACAATTATTAAAAGCATTATATATATAATTAATATTATATACATTTATATTATTAATAATTTATTATAAATATTTTTTACTTGAATGTAATTTTTTATATCCCTATGTTTTCTTCTATATTTATATATTTTACAAATATTTTAAAATGTATGAAATTAATAATATTTCTTAAATAAAATTAAACAGATTAAAATATAATTATTTACTATTAAAATTTTTATATAATAAAACTTATTAGCATATATTCTTGTATTATTTTTTACCTTTAGAATTTAACTTTTTGTATGTATACATATAGTTATTTTGGAATATAATTATACAGTTACATAATTAATGATATATTTAAAAAAATATTAATTCATTTGTATATGTAATAGTATTTTTAATTATATAATTTTTAAAATGTAGTTAATAGATAATTATCAAAAGAGATAGAGCAAATAACCCATAAGTTATTTCAAATTAATTAACAATAATAACAATCAATTATAATTTTTATATATAATTAACATAATATATACATCTATATTATTAATCACTAATAACAAAACATCTATATATTAGAAATTACAAATATATTTAAATTTAATTATTAAAATTATAACTTTTAATTTTATAGTTTTATAATTAATAATGTGAAGTGAAAAAATTTATACATTTATATTTTTCATATAGTTGATAAAAAAATATTATATTATTATATATGTAATTTATACACATTTTCATAAAATAATAATAAATTTATATTATTTTTTATATAGTTAATTGTAAATATAATATTAGTTAGTAATATATTGAAAATAATCCTATGTAAATTAAGACATAGTTAATAATATTAAAAAAGATAACTACAGTTATATATAATATTAATTATTTACTCATTTATATAATTAATAATTTTTTTAAATATTATTAAAATTATTTATATAGATTGACTAATTATTAATATTATATAAATATTAGAATATTATATTATCATATATAATTGTAAATTAAGTCTAAATATTTTATATTTAAATGTAATTTTTAATATTTATAATATTTATATATACATTTATATAGTTAATAATATTATTTAAAACATATTTACTTATATTATCAATAAATATAGCAATACTAATTTCTTATTTACTATTACATAGATTTAAAAATTCTGATTTATTGTTTTATAACTTATGTTTAGTAAAACATATAGATTTTTATCTGTCTTAATTTAGTGTTTATAAATCTACCTATATTAGTAGTTTGTTCATGGTGTTTCCATTGGAGAAAATTTTTATATTGAAAAGATTTTGGCTTTTTGTAGTGGGAGGGATAGATGAATTATTGACAAGGGAATAGAGGAATTGGTGGATAAGGATATGAAGATGGATTTTAGGGATTCATACAATTGTAATGCATCATTTTGTGACTTAGTTATGTGAAGTATCATTAAGAATGGATAAACAGATCAGGTTGTTTAAAAATTTGACACAATTTCAGAAATCCTAAGCATGTATAGGTTCTCCAACACTACTCAACTTATGTTACTAAAAGGGGAAAACATTGAAGATTAGATGAAATTGTTAATCATGTTTCACATCTTTGGGAATTTTCTAATTGGAGGTGTATATCTCTTGTTCATAGATTTTACCAATATTTTTTACAATGAAGAGTTGAGGTTCAATGTTAGATGTTTTGGATCACTCTTCTTAAAACAATGCTCTCTTAATATTAATTTATGTTCAATCAATTTAAATAATTATTTTTCTAAAAGTACAGATGCATAGGTATATATCTGAATACTTGAATTAACTTGGGTTCTTTGGCATCCAAATATTTTTCATGACCTAAATTTTGTGGTTAGGGTTCCTTTTTCATACAGATAAGGAAGCAAGGTCACTTCAGTATTAGAATTTTTATAGAGTATTAGTTGAGATTTATTTTAGTTTAATATTAATCATTAAGGTTGTTTTAGAAACATTCAATAATAAAATTAATATATGAATCGATTATGAGATAAAATATTTTTATTGTATTGAAAGCAATATCAACATTCATTTTAAATAAAGCTATAAAAAACAATTGGTTTGTAGAATTTGTTCTTTGTGAGGGTATGTGGATCAAATTTTCACCAAGAGGGATAAAGCAACCAATTTTCCTAATATAAACTTAGATAGAAGGGATTCTCTAGTTATTGAATTTTAAAAATTTAATTTTCCCCACAAATGTAGATTACTTATAGTGTGAATAAAAATAAAATGCATACTAATGAAACTGGGGATATAATGAAAAGTAATATTTAGGTTGGAGGTTCTATTTCTAGTATCCATGTTTTCAATGCTCTAATGGAGGGTCGTAACACTTAGTATAGATATAATGGGAAGGTTAAATTTGAAGGTGTGTATTATAAGTGTACTACTCAGAAGGCCGAGGATGATAAATAATAATAAAGGAATGTGCAGGATATTTCCAAACATGGTGACATTGGTAAATAATCCTAGGTGTTAGGTATTGTTAGTATATATTGACAAAAATATGGGATCTTCTAGGATTTAATTCTTCAGGTGTAAGGGTTTGATGTAAATGAGGGGATGTATGGTGGTGACGATGAACCTATTGATGATCAATACAATGTAGATGTTACAACTCAATAGATTTTTGAATAGTAACTGATACAAGAGTAATTTATAGATTCAAGAGATCACAAAGTCAAGAAGAATCTTGATTCTAAATATCGAATGAGAATTAATGTTAATAAACAATCTCCTTGTTCCACTATATCATAGTAGCGAAAAGTAATTAATTCTAAGCTTTTACAGTTTTCTGACACGGGATGGAATAAACTAGATAAAACCAAATGTATTGATCATTCTGATGGATTAAAAGACTTGAAGGTAGCATACTGTATGATCTTCCTTCCATAGTTGTGTATCCATGGGTGTTTCTCACATACTAGTTATAGAAATTTGTTCACAAGATATGGAAAAAAGTGAAGATTCTATTACACATGATGATGCTTCGGGGGGGGGGGTCTCATAAAATAAATAAAAATGTAATTTTTTTGGTAGTAGCTAGAAATAAGGTGATGTATACTCCTTCTAAAGGGGCATAAATTCTTGTTCCATTAAGGTAAACTCTAACCATGGAACATACTTGAGTTGAAATGTATTAATTCAAACTTGTAACTTCTTTTTTCTAGATTTACTCAAAATTTCATCCCATTTATTAAGAAACCTTACTATAATATTAAAATAAGGATATTTTAGAAGATATCACAACACCTATGGAGTCTAGTTCTCTTGTAAAAAAATTGGTTGAATTTGTGGCTCAGAATTTGGTTGAGTTTGAGGAAAATGAAAATTTCTGCTAAAAATCTAAAACCAAGATATGGGGATGACATCTATGTGTATGTTTTTATGTGTGTGTGTGTGTGTGGGGGGGGGGGGTGTTTTTGGGCTTCTCAATTCCTGATTTTTTGATCTTAGGATTAGAAATCTAGAAAAAATTTGTGTGTTTATGGATATACATGGATGTAAACTTTCTTAGGATGATCTCTGTGATTTGAGGGCCTTTGTTTCTTTCCTTTTCTATTATACTGGATGAGGGAGTTGTTTTTTTCTTACCCCTTCCTCCACTTTATATGTTTCAATTTATATTTAATAAAGGGGATTGACCCCAACATTTTCATGAAAAAGATGCACTTATATTCACATTAAAATGATAACTGACAAAGATTGATGCATAATATTAAAATAAAGGTGTGTAGTAATAACATCAGATCTTTGAAGACATGCAATTTTAAATTTGGAATCATGAGTGATAAATTTAGCACTAATATAAACCAATCATTATTATCACTAAAATTGGTCCTAATAAAATATTAAATTATTAGGGGTTATAATGTTATCATTGATAGAAGTGTTTTTTACTGCTTCTTAGTAAGCGTTGATGAAGCCCACACTGTCTTTTTCAAATAACCCTTACTGAACCACTCATCAACCTAGTTGTTCTAGAATATGTAGAAACCTCACTCTATTGAAATTCTATATACTCATTTTTTGGATTGATCCACGTTTTAAATCAATGGTATACAATTCAAAACTTCAATTTTAATTATATCACCTCTGATGGTGATGTGATTTTGGTTTGTTATTTATGTGTATCTCAACTCTATATCTGTATATAATTTATTATGTGTGTGTCTGTTGATATTTATTTTCATGTAAATACTTGTGATATTTTCGATTTTTCTCCTTATTTAAATGACACCTCCTTTTTCTTGGATTTTTCATCATTTATATCTCTTTCTATTCATCCTTATAGAACCTTGTTCCTTCGTTCCTACTCTATATATGTATATATGTTTTTTGTGTATGTATATAAATATATTCCCATATCAATTTATATATTTATGTTCACGAAGACACACTCACACAATGATATATATATATATATATATATATATATATGTATCTGTGTGTGTGTGTGTTTGTGTTTAAGATGTTATATATATATATACCGGTATATTAATTTGTTTGTGTGTGAAAATATATATGTGTGTGCGTGTGTGTTTTTAAAAGTTTATGTGTCTACAATTATTGTTTTGATGTAAAAAATCATTTGATTAATGAAATAATTTTCTGATATTGTGAAATTAGTTTAAACTTACAAATACAATAGTAAAAACATTTCTCATTGAGACCTACTAATATTTGATTTTATTTTATATTTCCTAAAGAAATAGTATACCCAATATTAATCATTGTTTTGTATCATTAGTATTTATGATGAATTTTTTTGTTTCTTGAAAATTATACTTATTAATTCCATATTTTTTATTTTTAGATACACCCACTTTTGACTAGGTTGAGAGGGAACCCTTACATGACTAGGATGCCCAAAATACTTGGTCCAAATGCCCAAATACATAAAGGAATTTACAAAATTTACTCAAATGAAATGAAAAACCCTTCCCCAATACCTATTTAATGTTTATATGAAGATCACCACTAAACATTGATGTTTTATTGTCTTTTACCCATGTAGAGAAGCATGGGCCCAAACCTAATAGAATGTCCACCATGTCCCTATACTATCATGTGTCCGTTTTGAATGTCATAGGTGTTGTGGAAATTATTATTCGTTAGTTTCCAAATTATATTTTTTCATCATATTTGAATAATTTGATATGTACTTGAAAAAGAATATTGTGACAAATTAAATTAAATTGGATATTAATTAATTGAAATGTTGGGACTAAGAAAAGTGGACATTTTCACATATAATTTATAACAAATTAATTTTTAAAATAAATACATTATGTTTAATTTCTTTCTTCACTATTGATGATAAGATGAATACCTTCAGATTTAACATTATTTATTTAGGTTATTCAAAGGTATATTCTTTATACTGGGGATTCAAACATGTTCCGTGAACCTCTGATCACTGTCAAAGAATCCAATGGATCCTAGTGTGATTGGATCTAATGCTTTTAGTAAATTTTATCGATCATAATTGAATCCTTCATGTAAAGAAAGATGATAATAATTTCTATGTGTTTTTGATAGAATTATTGAGGAATATCCCTCATGGGTTTGAGATATTCCTCTCTAGAATTCATTGTGCATAACAATTTGAAAAATGGATAGGGTTTTGAAAAATTTCATATCTAGGTTTAAATAGAGCTAGGGTTAGAAAATAATAATTTCACATATTCTCTCGTTATTTTCTTAATCCTTGATGAACCCTTTGTTTAAATAAAAATATAATTATTATTATTTAATCTATATGAACTAAAATAGAAGATAAAATACAAATTTTTTCTTCAATAAATAACATAGTATATATTAAAAAAAAGTTAATATCAAATTTCTCACCAAACCATTTTACTCGGTTTCCTAATACTCAATATTTTTGATACCTTAAATAACGACTAATTAATTTATTAAATAAAATACCATTTATTATTTTCTAATAAAGAAATTAGTATTATATTCACCTAATTAGTGAATTAATATTTACTAAATATTCAGTTAATTTTTTTTGTTAGCTTGAAAAAAAAAATTCATAAATATTATATATTCATGTAAATAATAAATAAATTCAAGTGAATAAATATATTTTAAATATTCGACTCACATATATATTTTTTTCGATGAAATTATCATGGAATCTTTTTGATCAAACTAACATAAATAATTATTAAACCATCTATGAGAATAATATTAATCCAACATGTTAAATTCATATAGAAATTGACTGAGGTTTTGAATACACTTAGTGTGTGATGATCTAGTCCCCTTTTTGAACACCCTTAGGTTACACCACCTAAAGTACATGGTCAACATAAAAAAACGTTAAGGCTCCAATAGGAAAATAAGTTAATATCATAATGACATACAACTACTTAAAAATATAAACATTGTTTTATGATTCCTTATCTCAATATCTCAAACCATGTATGTTTCATACTGGTGTCATTAACCTATGCGATCAATTTAATTTTCATTGAATTCCTAAAAATTAACTCACTAATATAATTCTATGAAAATGGACTTAATTAGGAAGTTATATTCCCATCATTGTTAATGTGATATAAACATCAATTATTGAACAAACTGAAAATATCCTTTATCAAATTATTCAACAATACAATAAAAATCATGATGAACCCAACATACCCAATTTATAATAAACATATATAGTTATAGTTTACAATAATAAATCAATGTAAACAACTCATGATATACATTAATAAAAACCATATTGTTTAAGGGATATATAAAACATCCGTAGATTGGAACATCCAATAAATCATATTGATTTGAATTTCCTACCATTGGGTCAAATTGACATAATTTATTTTTTTTAATATTACTGGAAACAAATTTATAAGAAAACATTTGAATGTATTATATACCCCTAACCCCAATAACCTGTATCATTTTATTCCTATCAAATGATATCATCTAGCCATAGAAAATATCCTCAATGATATTATCATGGAACTTATAGGTTCTCATAATAGTGGGGAGATACTGTAACCTTTTATCATGACATGTACACCTAGGATATAATCACAGTTTTTATCACAAATAAGAATAATCACAATGTTATAAAACGTTTTTAATATTCAAAAGACATGAATACAGTTCATCATAATGTATATAGATGTTGGTTAATGGTAACCAACTGAAAAAAATATCATTTTCACTAGATCCAAATTCAAATAACCTTTAGTCCATTTTCTCTCACATGATACTCATTATTCTAATGAGATAATGATTTAGTTAATGGAGTTGCAACATTTTTTCCATGTAAACTCCACTACAACCACAACCCTATAAGAAAACTCATTCAAGAATTGATAATTCAAGATTATATGATCCATACTTGGACATGACCTTGGATCCATTTTGAGTGACACCACTACAATATTATAAAAATACAACGTGATAACACATTTACTGTCAGTCACCATATTTAGTTCTTGGATGAAGGTGTAAATCCAATATGCTTCATTTGATGCATCAGAAGACACATGGATTCGACTTTAGAATCAGTGACAACTAGATGCATTGAACACTTCCATATCACACATACTCTATTGAGGATGAAGAAATATCATGACTATGAATTTAGACCATTATGATATATTTGGAAACTATCATAAGTATACCTCTGAATACTATCTCATAATCTCCTCCACCTTCTAAGAACACATCCTTGGTACACCACAAATACCTAAGGATATCTTTCATAATAGACCAATGTTATTACTATATATCATATTGGTATTTATCTACCACGTTCAAATCATAATAAACATCATTCTTAGTACATAACATGTCAGAAAAGATAGATCCCATCACTACACTGTATGATATCTTACTCATTATATCTCTTATATTTCATCTAATGATATTTTTTTGAGAGATTTAAACCATGTGTCACTATAACCAATACTATCATAGATTGTTCAATATTGAATCTTTTCAGTATTTGGTCAATTTATATACCTTGAATCAATCCAAGTAGCCTCTTAAATTTATCAAAAATGTTATTGATATCATGAATATAGAATGATTCCCCAAAGTCCGTCAAAGAGAAATGTATCGTCTCGGTTTCAGGTGCTGCCCAGAGGTTCCTTGTACCTGGTTGGTCACATGGCCTCAAGTGAATTTCCCCGAATTCCAGAGGCTTCCAACTAGTAGCGAGGGACATGTATGTGATAGTGGGGAAACCATTCATTTATTGGCATAGTAACACAACAAAATAAAAATAACATACAATAACAGATGAAGTAATACCATTCAATAAGTAAACAACTGAAGACTGAAAATAATTGAACAACTACAACATATATTTAAATAATGATGCATGTAACAAGTATCTATGAAAGAATCCAAACCATTCAAAATGCAATAATACTGTACTAAACCAAAGTACAAAGGAAAACAAGTAAACAACACTAACAACATCATAATATTCTGATTGGTCTCATGCTCTGCATCTCGACAACAATCAAGTACATGAAGTAGAAGGGTGATTTCCTTTATCTATAACTGCAACAATATATTCTATTTGGGCCCAAAATCATAAACCAAACAGGGTGTGGGACGAATCCCAGTAGGCAACCACCCAAAAATATGTGCCTAACTATCATTGAATATATATACCAGGCAATATCCAAATGAAGTAATAAACAAGGAAGTACTCAAAAGTAAATAGTACTATAGTTTTAACTACATTCATTTACATTTATTAAGTAAACAATCAATCAATCACAAGAAACCCTCTAGGAAGTTCTCACTGTCTAACCCCTCTGGTTCATCTTATCGATGAGTATAAGAGGAAGAACTCACCATTAATTCCCCATGTGGTATCGTAACTGTAACTACATACTCTCTGAGGAAGCACTCAACGTCCAATTCTCCCTCTGGTCTTGCAACGTGGAACTAAAGACACTCTATGGGAGAACTCACATCCATCCACCCTATGGTCTCACAATGTGAAAAGTATAACAAACACTCTGGGAACCCCTCAGTGTCCATTCCCCCTGTGGTCTTATTACCCCAAGTTTCCACAGCCCTGTGTAATTCAATCATGCAAAAACGATATCTAGCAGCCAAAGTAAACCTCAATGTACTAATTAGATAAAATATATAAAGCATATCTTAGACATGTCATATAATAATCTACTCCATCCTAATAACACTGGGTAGGGAATACAAAAAGATTAACATGTTATTCTAGACCCAACAACAAAAATTAGACAAACAAGGGAAAAACCATCCATAGTAAGGTAAATAACCCTATTCACAATAAAACACCCCTACTAAAGCAAACAAATCATAGCAGGAATTAACAGGGTCAAATTCCATAAACATGCAATACCCTAAACTAGGGTATTGGGAACTTGTTTCACATATAATCTAAATACAATCTATAAAAGTCACAAACTACCTATCTCGATGTTGTACACATCGATATATAGTTGATCCTAGACCTTTGAATCGAGCTAGAACATCATATATCTAGAAAAATGTTATTAAAGATAAACCATGGTTATCTCACAAAAGAGGAGAAATAAAGATAAGAGGCTCTAGAATAGGTATGAACTCACTAAGGTGATTCCAATGCAATCGATGGAGTTCGATTCGAAGAACAGATGGATGATCGGAGGTCAGAGAAGAATCGGAGATATCCGTCATTCCAAGACAATATAAAGCCAAAAGAATATGTTTCCATAAATGAGACGCAGTGCCGGTCTGATATAACAAATAAAAATAAAAATACATAGCGTGTTCCCTAAAGATACACAGTGTGTATAGGCCTTTACCTGATCCCACCTTAAGAGGCCCTTCCACGTCATCGCATGATCTTGTATGTGGCAGTGACATCACCAAAAACGTTCTAGACTCAGTACCAGAGTAAACAACATGTATAAGTAAGTACACAACGTGTACTCCTAAAATTTTACTTCTTCCATTTTTCCTCAAAAACAACTTGTATTAAAAAAATATACAAGAAAATAAGATCTATGTTCTTACAAACTTCCCCACTTAAATAAAATTTTCCTTGAATTTCCCTAACAAGGTGGAGACAAAGAAGAATCCTTGAACAGCTCCAGCCACTACGATCATACATCGACCTCTTTCTCCCATGTCTCATTCTGTAATCGCCTGTGCTGCCCTAACACCCCTACCAGAGAAAAAAACCATCCATAGAGAACCTTAATGATGAGATCAAAAATCCTAATAGGAGGCTCCTCAAATGATGTGTCCACCTCCAACTAAACTTACTTGGTTTAAAAAAAATGGGAAAAATTTGAGAAGAAACATCGTTGTTGAGGAACATGGAACACATAATCCATATCCCAGTACCTCTGAGGTAACCACAATCAATAGGGAACCTGTCTGAATATCTCCAAAACCTAAAATTGACCGACACATCTCGGTGAAAGCATTCCCTGTCTCCTAATCCTCATGTGTCCCAACCTCAGTTTGACACGTAGGAAAACCTGATCTTCGACCTCAAACACCCGAGGTCATCTCCATCTATTATCATATGATTTTTTATGTGATTGGTTAGTATCCATCCTCTTCCAAATTAAATCTATCTATTCTGTGGTCTCCTGGAGAAGATGAGTTCCCAACATAGATGCATATCCTGCTTCCAACCAACATAGGGGTGATCGACATGCCCTACCATACAAAGCCTCATAAGGTTCTATTTGAATAGTTTCATGAAAACTATTATTGTAGGAAAACTCAACCATAGGTATGTGCTTCTTCCAAGAACCTCCAAAATATAAGATTCATGCTCGAAGCATGTCCTCTAGCACCTAAATCGTGTGCTCGGACTTGCCATATGTCTGGGGATGGTAAGTTGTACTCAGAAGTACCTATGTACCCAAATCCCTATGTAGTCCCTTCAAGACCGAAGAAGTAAAATGGGCATCCCTATTGGAAATTATGGGTTGAGGAAACCAATATAAACATACATTATCCCAGACTTACAACCTTCCCATATCATCCACACAGAAGGTCTCCTTGATCGGTAAAAGGCGTGCAACCATCGTGAGTCTTTCAATGAAAACCCAAACTACATCATTCCCTCGATGTGGCCTCGGTAAGCCTATCATGAAGTCCATCACAAAATCATTCCACATCCACTTGGAAATGGGTAAATACTGCAAAATACTTGATGGTCGCTGATGCTACACCTTCACTTACTGACAGGTGGAACATCTCATTACAAAACCAACAACATCTATTTTCATTCCTAGCCACCAATACTGATGGTGTAGATCTTGATGCATCTTGGGGACACCAGGATGAACTTCCCAAACTATGGAATGAAAATCACGCAAAAAATCCTCACGTGTGTCTGTTGAAACCCACAAACACCCATTAAAACGCAATATCTCATCCTCTCCTACAGTCCATCTTGGAATATGGTCCTCTCCTGACACACTCTCCTGTATAACATGGACATCCAAATCTGATAGTTTCCTCATTCATACTCGATTGAGTAGAGAAGAGGTAACAGCTGCAGAAGAAATATATGTCTTCCCCTATCTATCATGAACCTCCAAATGAATTTCAGAGAATATAGTCATAAGTTTCCACTCAAAACTAGCCTCCAAAACTTCCTGTATTTTCATCCTCCTACTCAACGCATCAGTCACTATGTTTCCTTTCACAGGTGTGTAGGCAAGGTTAATGTCAATGTACTGATGTTACTCAAACCACCTTCATTGTCTCAAATTCAAATCACGCTGAGTAATGATATACTTGAGATTTTTTTGGTTTGTGAAAATAATAAAATTCTATCCCAACAGATAATGTATCCAACAATGTTGAGCACGAACAATTGCAGCCAACTCAAGATCATGTGTCAGGTAATTCCTCTCATGTGGACTCAATTGTCGAGACCCATACACAACAACTCCTTCCCCATTTATAAGAACTACTCACATCCTGATACCTGATGCATCACAGTAAATAGTATAACTCTTTCCTGGCTCTGGAAAAACTAGTATCGGTACTGAAGTCCACCTCCCTTTGATTCCACTCTGTAAAGTCCAAGTTCGAGGTGCCGCCTAGAGGTTCCCCGAACCCGGTTGGTCACATGGCCTCAAGTTCATTTCCTTGAACTCCATAGGCTTCCGACTAGCAGTGAAAACTATAGGTGTGTAAGTGGAAATAATATTCCCTCATTGTTAGAGTAACACAACGGAATAACAATAACATACAATATTGGAAGTAGAAATACCATAAAATAAGTAAAAAATATAATACAGAAATTAAATGAACAACTGCAACATGTATATAAATAATGTTTCATGTAACTAATATCTATGAAAGTATCTAGAAAAGTCACAAATATGGAATAAAATAATAAACCAAATTATAATGGAAAACAATTAAACAACTCTAACACCATCATAAGCCTCAGCTTGGTCCCTTGCTCTCCAGCTCCACAATAATCAATTATGTGATTTAGAAGGGCACTTGACCTTATCTATACATGAAACAATATAATCTATTTGGGCCCAAAGTGTGACCCAAATAGGGTGTGAGAATAATCCAAATAGGCAACCACCCAAATATCTGTCCCTAACTGTCATGGAATCTATATAGCATGAAATATGAAAAATGAATTAATAAACAAGGAAGTACTCAAAAGTGAAAAATCATACCATTTCAACTACATTGTTTTGAATTTATTAAATAAAAAGCCAAAAAATATCAAGCAACCCACTGGGAAGTTATCATAGTCTAACCCGTGTGGTTCAGCTTATCAAAGACTCTCTAAGGAAGCAGTCACCATCAATTCCCCCTGTGGTCTTGTAATGGTAACTACAGACTCTCTGAGGAATCACTAAATGTCCAATCCCCCCTATGGTCTCACAATGTGGAACTATAGAAAATTTGTGGGAGAACTCATGTCCATACCCCCTATGGTATCTCCAAATGAAAAGTATAACAAACACTCTATGGATGCCCTCAACATCCATTCTCCCTATGGTCTAACTACACCAGGTTCCCACAGCCCTATGTAAGTCAATCGTGAACTAATAATATCCAGTATCCAATGTAAACCCTCAAATTACTACTCATCTAAAACTGCTACAAAGCATATCTCAGACATGTCATATAATAATCAACTCTATCCAAATAACACTAGGCATGAAAAAAATATCCTAAGAGGCGGTTCTAGACCCAACGACAAAAATCAGACAAACAAGGGAAAACACATCCATAATAAAGTAAAAAAACTTATTCAAAATCAAACACCCCTAATGAAGAAACAAAAGAATGGAGGGCATTAACATGGTAAAATTTTCTAAAAAAACACCGTAAACTTGGTTATTAGTCACTTTTTGGTCATATAATCCAAATAAAATCAATATAATATCATAAACCACCTACCTCGACGTTGTACGATCGATATAGTTGAACCTCAGCCTTTGAATTGATATAGAACATCATAGATCTACAAAAATTTTAAGACTGATCAATCAAGGATATCTCACTAAAGAGGATAAATAAAGAGAATTTGCTCTAGAAGAAGGAAGAACTCAACAAGGCGATTAAAACACAACAGATGTAGTTTGATTTGGAGAATGGAGGAATAATCAGGGGATTAGAGAAGAATCAACTATATCCATCACTAATGGTTAAGACGAAGCCAAAAGAAGATGTTTTCTTAAATGAGACGTGGTCCTAGTCTGATAAAAAAATTGAAAATAAAAAAACATCATGTGTTCCCTAAGGATACATGGTGTGTATAGGCCTTTACCGGATCCCACCTTAAGTGGCCCTGCCACGTCGTCCCACAGTCATGTATGTAGTCTTGACATGGCCAAACAAGGCTTGGACTCAGTTCTAGAGTACACACTGTGTAAAAGTACATGGCATGTACTCCTAAATCTTTCCTTCACCCCTTTTCCTCAAAAACAACATTAATGGGAAAACATACCTGAAAAGAAGATCTAGGTTCTTACAAGAAACATTTGTTTAACCTATATCTAACTATTTGTAAGACTATTATTTCGATTACAATAACTAATATGGAATCAACATATACTACTAAGAATACAATGTCACTCCAAATAAACCACTTGTAAACACATGGCTAACATTTATTATTTATAAAACCAAAATATTGTATGACTTCATCAAACTAAATATTATGTGGCATATATGCTTGATTCAATCCATAAATGGATCTTTAAAACTTTAATATCTGATTTCAAATTCACAGGGTCATAAATCCTTTAGGATGTGTCATATATAAATCATCCTTAAGGTTCCTATTAAGAATTTTTTTTTTGATATAGATATACCAAATCTCATAATAAGAGAAATCTTCTATGCCAAGTATAATTTTGATGGATTTAAACATGGAAATTGGAGAAATGATGTAACAACCCATTTTGATAGTTTTTAAGATTAATAAATTTATTAAAAATAAATTATATATGATTGGGAATAAATTTATCAAATTATTTTTATTTATCTGAAATGATAAAATTAATCAGTATATGAATATTTGTTGGGAAGTTAATAATAATAATAATAATAATAATAATAATAATAATAATAATAATTGTATTTTTATTTTATTTTTCATGAAAAATAATGAAAATATACATGTTTATTTAATAATTTTTTTATGGTGGAAATATTGGTTGGTTGAATATTTATTGTCTTATATAGTATTAATAGTGATATTATTTCTTGCGCTAAATAAATACAATTGTGTTTGATTAATAGCAATGAATTTTCTGTTATCAGTATTTAATGAAAATAAAATTTGAAATATTTATGTGGGTAATGATGAGGGATATTTAATAATAATAAAAAATTATTATTATAATTATTATAAAACTGGGAAAATAATTTTTTTGTGTCAAAAATTAAAATGTGAATGTACACACACACATATATATGTATGTGTATACATGGGTCGACATATAAGTGGTGAATACTTGGGTTACTTCTAATATATATATATATATGGGTTAAATATATATATATATATATTTGTATATATAAATATATGAGGGTTTGTGTGTGGGTGTGTGTGTGTATGATCATGTGTGTGTGTGTGTTTATATAATCTATGTAAATATGGGTAAAATATATATGTATGTATGTATGTGTGTGGGATTACATATATATATGTGTGTGTGTGTGTGTCTATTTCAGTGTGTGTATATATATAAAATGTGCATATAAATGGGTTTTATATATATATATATATATGAATGGGTGTATATATGTACATGTGGCTGTCTATATATATAATTCATATATATATATATATATTAATGAATTTTAATACATATTTAATGAATGGTTAAATATGTTTTAAGAGGATAGAGAGAAATAAATAAAGTTAAATAAATAAGATATATGGAAGAGAAGTAGGATTTTGGTGTGGAGAGGGAAATTATTGGAAATTTTAATGTTTCATGCATGTAAGGCATGAGGAGAGAGGAAAGTATTAATTGGTGAATTGGGAAAAAATTTATAAAGGGGAAAATGTGGAGGTGCCTAAGTGAGTGTACAGGAGGAATTTATCCCCCCTCTAATACCAACCTCCCCATCCACATCTCTCTTATATCATTTATTTTATCATAAAAAACTTCACTCTTCAATATCTCCTCTGATATTGATCATATTGTTGTGCCCTTAGTGTCGTTGTGTTCATCTTAGTGAGTATAAATTAATCCCTATGATTTTTTCCTGAAGGCACTGAGGTATTTTATTCACATTTAATTTAATAATTTTTTAAAATTTTAAATATACTAGATGGGGATAATTGTAATAAAATATTTGTTCATTTGGATATATCTCTTGATGGTGCAATTGGACTTGGTAAGTGACGATTGTTGTTGGAACATTATTTCGCATAAGGAAAGAAGACCTTGAATTTAGATCATATTTTCTATGGGTTCTTTCAATGTTTGTTGGCATGCATGTGTAGACCAGTGAGACCTATGATAGATAATTGATCACATGAGGTGTGTATATCCATGTTAAGACCTATGTTTTATGTTTTATAACATTTTTAATATTAAGGTTTATGATTATTTTTTGATATGATGTGATTTTGATATGTCATTGGTATCTTGTAACACATGTGATGTTCTTTTTCATCTACAATGGAGCATGCAGGTCAAGACTATTTGGACTATCCCTAGATAGGGACATGTTAGACATTGTTCGTAATGTACTTAGGCTATCCCAACTATCACTATATGTCACATATGTTTCTAGGATATCTTTATAAGGATGATTTGTTAGGGATATGGCCGTTGTTTCTTCTTGAATGATGCCGATGTAGGTTGGGTCGGTCTCTGAGGATCTGTCATTTTTTCATATACGTGTGATATATTGTTGGTTATATTTTTACTCTTTATACATTAATGACATGAAATTTTATGTCTTATTAATTAATTTCAAGGGTCATTGGTGGTGTAATAATATGTCTTTTAATCACACCCAACTCAATCTATTCGGTGCACCTGTAGTTTTCATGACTAGGGATACAGTGAAGGGTAGATGGAGGATATATATGATGCTAGTCGTACCTTAGGTTGGATGTTTCTATTTTTCTCAATTGGATTACCGATATAGTGGAACCATTTTTTAGTTTGGTTAATTTACATGAGATTACATACTGATACATCATGGGATTAGTTTCATTTTTATTTGATTATACTCTGATGGTTACTGATTTATTCTTTATTTATTGATCATTTTATTTCTTTCATTATTGTACTCTGTTGTTTAAATGGTACTATGGGAATAGTCTCCTCAAAATGTTTTATAGGCCCTCTCCACTAGTTGGAATCCTCTGGAATATATAATGATGAGCATGAGTATATGTGTCAACCCCAACTTAGACCTAGTGGTTCATCTCAACATGTTACAAAAGATTTCATCTAGTTAATTTCAAGGAATTGTTTAAACCCTTTATCCAATTATAGCGACTTGATTTTTCCATACCTGACTATTTCATCATTTTTAAAATAAATAATACAATATTAATACACTCTGGGATTTAAAGGTTCAGTATCTTGGGAAAAATAGGTTCATACATCACTTGTACATAATAATACACAAACATTATTTAATCCTATCTTCATAGTCCTTCTAAATCTATCAAGTACTCCTTAGATCATGTAAGCACCTAGATATATACATCAAATAAATGGGTAAGCTAGAATCTCAGTAAGGTGAGAAATTAAAGGGATGGAACATGGCACATAAAATATTTTAAAACATGAGTTAGCATAATCATTATCATCATATAATATATAAAGGATCATAATCAAAATAATGAGTGTTTCATTTGAAATATAGTGTGGAATGTGGCATATTCATAATAATGAAACATCATAACAAAGTGGTCGAATACCACATATCATAATAAAAATAATGAGCGTTTCATTTGAAATATAGTGTGGAATGTGGCATATTCATAATAATGAAACATCATAACAAAGTGGTCGAATACCACATATAGTTGTGAACAAGGCAACCATCATGTTCACTCATAACATATGTGCATAAATCATAACATCATAATTGTTAAAAAAGATAGCATAATGTTCATGCATAATACAAAAAATATCAAGATATATATATAACAATTTATAATTCATTAAAAGGAGATATAATTATAGGAATTCTATCAACTTCATAAAATATTCATGAACATGCATGCCACATAGAAAGATAACATATAACAATTATTGTCCTGAAATAATCCCATGGAAATGGATGGGTTTCATATGGATTTCATATATAATATATTAAATAATAACATTTGGGGTTTCCAAATGAATATAGGAGGTCATATTTCGGCATAAAATATCATAATTCTTGATTAGAGTAGAAAAAACTCAAGAAGAGTCAATGTGTCATTTTTGAATATAAATTCATTTTGAAAAATATTTTAAATTGTATTATAAATAATTTTAACAATGTATAAAAAATTATCTACCTAGAAATAAAATGTGAATAACAATGAAAATACATTTTAAATACATCATATGAATATCCATATTTAAAATAACGTGAAAGAGTTGTGTTTGAAAATTCAATTACCTTCAATCATAGTATGTTTCAGCTCATTTACAACTCATACATAATAAAATATGTTTTTTAAAATATGAAACAAGAAGTGAATTATATTCATTTCAATCACCATTGATCCATTGTATATATTAGAATCTATTTCATAACACTATTTGTTAGATGTGAATTGTTTTGATGGATTATTTTCATTAAATTATCCATCTAGATTCAATTTCATTATTTTTTTCATGTTCACTTATACATGGTTAAAATTAAAATAAATTTAATTACATATTTATATATGATATAAAATTCATACTAACCATCCATGAATGTGGTGATAATTAGAGAGTTAACAATGTCCTCATAGGAGGTTAACTGATTATTAATGAGAAAATATCAAAAGAGAAGGAAAGAGAACTATGGTATATAAATATATCATAACTATAGTCATTATAGTAGGATAAAATTATTAATATATTGTTAACACCCTAAATAATTAATTTTATAAGACTTTTAATTTAATGGAATGATGAAAAATGGGTAAGAGAATAGGAAAATGAGAAGACAAGTTAATTAAACCTTACCCTCTTCTCTATGTTTCTATTTTTATATGACACTAAAATCATTGAATTCATGGAGTTGAGTGACTAAAAATAAATTTCGTAGATATGGGGTGTTGGTAATTTATAGAGATATGTCTTTCCATAGAGAGGTAGAGGTGGTATTTATAATTGAGGAGAGGGGTATTTCTGACCTAAATTATTAAATAATATATTGTTTCCATGGTAAATATGGTAATAGTGACATTATTGGAATTTTAAGTCATACTTGAATAAAATTAAAATTTTTATGACATTCAAAACATTCAAAAACTAAATTCATTAGTATATTGAAAAGAAAAGTGAAAAAATGACAAATTTTAATTTTTATGGAATATTTAATCATTATAGACATTGGAAACACTTTTTAATTTTTGAATTGAGGGTTTTTAATTTAAAATGAATATTTTATAATATTAAATTCGTTTGTGTTTGAAACAAAATTTTTAAAATTTATTATGTTATTATTACCTATTGGATAATGTAATTAAGATACCTTGATTATGTAAAAATTATATTTTTACTATTAACATACAAAATGATGTATTTTAAAAAATAACTGAAAAATAGCCCTTATAAAATATTTATGCAATGATTATAGAAATGATATTAATTTTATAAAATTAATTTCCTAAAATAGGTAATGAAAATTATTAACCTAAAAATTAGGATTCTTAAGAAATTAATTAAAATAATTTTTTAAAAACATGCTTAATGTTTCTTGGAGTTTTTAAACATGACATATATTTTATGGAATTTTTATAATTATATTTTCTTAAATTATAGAGGATTAATATTATTTAAATTACATCTTATTATTTTTAGTTTAATTTACTATTCTGATGGATAGGTTACTATTCGTAATGATCATGCTACCATTTTTAATGGTTTGGATACTTTTTTAATAGTCATATAACTTTTATAATGATCGCATTTACATCCTATAATTACTATTTAATCCTTTATTTCAAAATTCACCTAATTTACTAATAATGTTTTTTATTTTCATTTTTTAAAATTTCCATTAGTTTATCAATACTTTGTTTTTTTCCATAGATTTATTCATGGGAGAAATAATTTTAGCAGAATCGGATGATAAAAAATTTCCCTTTCTTGTTTTTTATTTTATATTATTTGTCCCACTATAATATTTGAAATTTTCATGGGTCTAATTTATAACTAATATAACAATATCCATTAATGAAATAAATAATTTTTGGTTTCTTTCTATGAATTTTATATGTATAATAATGTACAATATAATATAACAGATATTTATTCCAAACAAAATATCATTTATAAAGTATGGGTCATTATATTATCTAAATTTTTAATTTTGATCCCAAAAGATTCAACTCATATTTTTTGATTGAGAATAGATGAGGGTGATTTCAGTTCATCATTTCATCAGGTTCCCATGTCACCATTTCATATTTGTGGTTTCAACCCAACACTTTAAAAATGTGAGTTGTCTTGTTATATATAAATTTGTCTCTATGGTATATGATTTTCACCATCTGCACCAGAAAAGATTGTTCATTCTCCAATTGCACCACCTATTAATTTAGTACATGTGAGGGATTAGGTATGTCCATACTCATGAGAGAATGTGGATCAAATCAGGAAAATAATCCATGTTTGATGGAAGGGCTAACTGATAGGGCACTTCTCTTATGTGACAAAGGATAAAAAAGGAGATAATGTTGATAGGACTAATCTATCATTTTTTCAAAACTTCATGAATATCTTCTGTGGAGATATTCAACAGAAAAACTTGTCCACCACATAAAACTCTAAGTCTCTTCGATGATTATCAACATTGTTATTTTTTTAAATCTGTTCATATTTAATGTGTTTTGGAATAGAATAAACCTTATATATCATATTTTATTGATGACTGGTTCCATTAATCAATCATTCACCAACTTCATCCCAAAATTTTGGTGTTCTATATCTTTCTACATATAAATATTCATTTGGATCCATTTGAATATCCAAGTGGAAGATATTATTGTTTTATAACTCAAATAATGGGAGATTTTGCTCCCATCCTCCTATAAATTACATTGAGAATGCTATCAATGTGTCATAAAGTGTTTTAATGATAGTTTCGGTTTGTTTATCAATTTGTGGGTGATAGGGCATACTAAATTTCAATTCATTATTCAAAGATTATTACAATCATCTCCAAGATTTGTGGTGAACCTTGGATAATGATCAGATATAATTGAAAGTGGAACCCCATGAAGCCTCATCACATCCTCAAAATATATATTATTATGTAGTTCAATTAATAAATCTTCTTGAATAGTGATAAATTAGGTAGTATTGTCAAGTCAATCCACCATAACCCATATCACATTTCTTCCCTTTGATGTCCTTAGGATACCACTGACAAAGTATATAGTTATGTTCTATAATTTCCATGTGAGTATGGTATGTGGTTTCATTATCCCATCATACATCTATCACTCTTGTTTAACTTGCTGAAATACTAATAACTTTGAGGTGATCTCATCAATCTCCTTCTTCATACAGTCCCACCAGAAGCGATGTTGAAGATCTCAATACATCTTGGTACTTACAGGATTGATGGAGAAAGATAATTTTTGTTCATTATCCAATAGGTGTTTCATTATACCAGGCGATGAAGGGATACAAAGACTTTTTATAATCTAAACTAAGATATCTTTATTGATGCTGAATTCATGAAAATTATTTTCCATTGCAGCAATCACCTTATTTTGAGGCTCCAAATCATCTATTTGCACCTTCATGGTCTTGTCTTGGATAGATGGTTGGGAAATCATTTGGGTAAGGTAGGATGTATTTATTATCATTAGGATATCTATATCTATCAGTTTTATTACCATAAAGATGGGGTCTTTCTCAATCCACATCATGGATAGTGTAATAGGTTCTATTATTATAAAATAATTACTTATCTAATTTACTTTTCCATGATGTTAGTTAATAGTGATGTCACTACCCTTGATATGCTCTAGTGGATCTAGTCCATTATTAATTTCCTTTATCTTTGAAGGGTCCATAAAAATTCCATCACTTGTGATAACGTGCCCCAAGAATGTGACCTTCTCCTCCCATAAGTCTCACTTTCTAAACATAGCACACAACTTCTCATTTCATAATGTCTCTAATACAATCCTTATATTCTCTTCACATTCCTTCTTTATCTTGGAGTAAATGATAATATCATCAATAAATACTTCCAATTATTTTAAGTCAGTCTCTAAATAGTCTATTAATAAAATCCATGAAGACTGTGGGTGTATTATCAAGACTTAATGAAATATTTATAAACACATAGTTTCTATATATCATATGGAAGACTTTATTATTTATTTAATCTCTATTCACCCTTTCCTTATGATATCCAAAAAATAATCCACCTTTGGAAAGTACTGAGATCAATGAATTTGATCAAACAAGTCATCAATCCTTGGAAATGGATTCTTTTTATTTATGGCGATCTTATTGAGCTCTTAAAAATTCGTGTAAAACCACATAAATCTATAATTTTTCATGATAAAGAGCATCATATCACCCAATTTTGATGTACTAGGGAATATGAAACCCTTGTCCAAATCCTATTTCACCTCCTTCTTTAACACCCCCAGTTTTATTGGGGCCATCCTATTGGGGATTTTGGAGATAGGATTGGATTTGGATACAAGTTATATTGAGAACATTAATTCATGAACTAGGGGAAATATAAGAAACTGTTGAGGAAATATAATAGTATATTCCCTTGCAATGTAAATTTCTTCATGGTTGATGCTTTCCTCTAAAACAACCATTTAGAAGTGATGTTTCCTCACTAGGTATGAAAACCCATACCAAAGAGGGATTTTCTAAGGGATATTCATGATCATCCTTATATATGTACATGATTATGGAATGATTCATAATTTAGAAAGGGATTTACTTCTCTCAAAAGTTAATGTAAACTCTATATAATGAGATTTAATCAAAGAAAAATATGGTGTCAAATTACAGTAAGGGAATGATTTTTAGATTCAATAGAGTTTTCTTACCAAACACATTAGTAGGGGAAGTGTTCAATAATTGGATTAAAATGATGGAAACAATAAATGTTTTTATATATATCTCTACGTTAAGGTATTCATGTAATTATTTAATAGTTCTAGAAAACATATTATATATAAAGGAATGTGTAGAACTATAATAAAATAAAAAAATTTCTACTCTTGAGTAAATATTTAGTGTACCTTATATGACATTATATTCAGGTTCCACCTCAATGGAGTCAATTAAATAATCTTTCACTTACTCCCTCTACTTTGGTGGTTACTAACACTGATTACACTAGAAGACCCATGGTTTATTGGATTAGATTTGATAGTTCCATTACTACAAACACATGAAGCATTGAACTAGGGGTAGGGAATTTGGTCTACATTTATTTATTGTACCACATTGGTCTTTTTTTTCTTGTCTCTTCATCATTAATGAGCTTGGTGGCATTGTCACTCATACCAAATGAATTTACTCATCTCTTTTAGAAAATTTGCATGATGCTTCTTTCCATATATTTGACATATATTAGGCTAGATATTGTTTCCTTCTTTATCATTTAACCCCTAGTTGAAACTCTATTATTCTCTTATTATCTACAAATATATGGGAACATTATCAAAACTATATCTCTACACATATATACCATCTAATTACTTCTTCATAACACCCAATGTCTTAGATATCTAGATCCCTTTAAAGATGTGGTTTAAAACCACTAAATAACTTATTTATTTTTTAATAATTGTTGAAAGAACTAGAAGTGTATCATTCAAGACATGGGAAATTTTCCTCATGATCCACGAAATATTCACTCACAATTTTCTAAATCTCAAAAAATTGTCTACCAACCATAATTTGAATATATTGAAGGAAATACTTATTAACAAATTCATTATTAATTTATTCCCCCTCAATTTCTTCCATTTTATATATTAGATTTATATTCATTATCAATTCCCACCATTTATCAACTTCGCAATTTAAATGATATATGACTATAGAAAATTTCTTCTTCTCTAAATAATGGATCGTAGAAAGGATCAATAACATTAAGTAAACCCAATGTTCAACAATAAATAGATTGGAAGATCCCATAAATATTGGTGGTTATTGCTACATAAAGTAATCGATGGATAGTTAATCCCTCTTGGTTTAAGGAATACATTACACATGGTTCATGTTATCATTCATAGCATGATATAGTTGGGTATGCACCTACATAATATATATCACTCCACCTCCCATTACATTGATAATATCATTTAGATAATCATTGAATTTCACCCAAATGGTTTGTTGGTTTAGTTTCTCTTGGCTCCCACTATTTTCAAAAATATAAATGATTCGAATAAAAAATATTTTAATAAATAATGAAAAAATAATTTTTTTTATGAATATATCAATTCTATAGTCATATATTATGGGATCACAATGTTTATTGTATCCTTCTCCTCAAACCATTCTTTTCGGATCTTGTGCATTGATCCTTTTCTAACTGAAAACATGAAGAATTAAAATAGTTGTATATCCATTATAACGGTTTGTAAAGATAATGTAGAGATATTAATTTATATCATTTAGGAGAGTCATTCCAAGTGTGCAATATGACACACTACTCATTCCCAAGGTGAAGATCAGGTTAATAAACAACTATCCTCTTTTATGGTTATTAAACACATGTAAAAATATACCAAAAACCAGATTCCCTTATAGTATCCAGACACAAATTTCATTTCTTAGAGACTACTCACTACTAACATTAGTAAAATTTAGGATGATTTCCTACACTAAGATATATCCTTTGGGTTTTCCAATATTGTTTTCTAGGTATAATTTGTTAATTAACTGTAATTCACTCTAATACCAACTGTAGTTACCGAGATTTTGAACAGATGAATATTACATCATTTTAAAAAAAATAACATAATATTAATAAATCCTAGAACCGAAAGTTTTAATATCATGGGGAAATTAGGTTCATCCATCACTTATACATAATAAAACCTAAAAATTATTTATTTCATTATTCATAGTTCTTTTAATGATATCACGTTCTCCTTAGTATATATAAAAACCTAATATAAATCAATGATAGTGTGACCTAAAATCCACGTAAGGGGAGGAATAATATGGATGGAACATGAGACATAAAATAGTTTGAAACATAGGTGAGAATAATAATAATCATCATATCATATTAAAAGGATCATAATAAAAATAACGAGGCATTCATTTTTTAAAAAGTTAATTAAATGTGTAATATCCATAATAATAAAAAATCCTAGCATAGTGGTCAAAAAATACATGTAGTTGTCAATAAATCAAACTCCATGATCATTCTTAGCATATGTACATAAATCATATAATTGTATTTCGGATCAAATATAGCATTGTGTTTTTGTATAACACACAAAATATCATGTGATATATCACATTAACTAAATAATTAATGGTATATATAATTATGGGCTCAACCATCGCATCATAAAATGCTCATGATCATGCATGCTACATGGATTGAAAAAATATATAAATTTTATTCATGAAATAATCCCATGTAATGGAATGAAATTCATAAATATTTCATAAATAATATATTAAAAAATAACATTTGAGGTTCCCAAATTGATATCGTAGATCATATTTTAGAATAAAATATCATCATTCTTTAGTAGAGAAGAAACAAACCAAGAGGTTTCAATGTGACGTTTTGGAAGTAAAATCCCTTTTGAAAAATATTTGAAATTGAATTAGAAATAATATTGAAAAAGGTGGAAATATGTATATCAATAGAAATAAAAGTGAAATAATTGTGAAAATAAATTTTAAGGAAATTAGATATAACAACCCACACCTCACAGATTGGCTTGGGAAGAGGTAGTGGGTCTTACTAGACTTTGGTGACATTTCCCAGAAACCAAAGGCGGCTAATAAAAGTCAAGGGATTCATAATTAGTAGGGGGATTATTTTCCATTTGGAAGATAACATCTAAACCATAATAAAATAACAAAAAAAACACTATATGATGCATGATTAAAAAAATAAAATCCAATAAAAAACCCATAAAAAATAAAATATCAATGTACACATGGAATAAAAGTGACATATCCAAAGGAAAAAAAATATTACAAAAACCAAGGAGAACAAAGAAACCAACAAAAAACACCCAATCTACTCCAAGATCCTAATCTACAAGGCCATATGATAGTATCCAGAATCATCACTAAATAATTTTAACACCTTGAAATTACATATGTCTTGAATATAGAATCTATGAATGAACCGTAGTTCCTAGGCAGGGGGGAGTATAAAACTCATGTGTATTTCCCCATTGAATTTCCAAATCATTAAACTAGTATAACTTTTTTGTTAAATTTTATTAAATAGTTTAAAAAATTAAAATATTAAATTATTAATCCATAAATCTATTTTTCCAACGTAAACATCAATATGCTATCACAATTATTTTTCAAGGAATACATCCACAACGACTTTAAAACATTTCCAAATTTTTGATTTGACATAAACATTTCATTTTCCAAACACATAAAAACACACAAACACACACAATCATTGTGTTACCATTGATGGTGGAACTTCACATCCATACCCAGTTTCGTTTATGTTGTTACATCACAACCATTATCTCTCCCATTAACTAATTCGAAACCATTATTCCCATGTCATGTCAACCCATTTAAATAAAATAATTTTTCATGTTAAAATCATTTGAAAAATACATTACTTGCACAAAACCATCCATAATATTAAAATCACCATTTTGAAATTATAAACAATAGGGTTTTCCAAAAAAAATATATTATTCCCATGATTTCTAAAACCATATTTGAAATGAGAATTTCCATAAATTAAAACCATCATTTACACAATAATTTCAACCAATTTAATCAATTTGAATGTAAGAATTCAACCGTTAGGTATGTGGAGTTAATACAGAAGCCACCTACCTCCATTTCTTTAGTGAAAACAAAGAAAAAACAAAAAATTCAAAAAAAATCTTAGATCATCTAGATCTAAACATAGATCACGTTTCTTTTATCAAATCCAAAAATATATCATAATGAAATCCAACAAAGAACCTATATATATCCCATGGAAATTATGTCTAATGTTCCAAGAGAGAGGATAAACAAGATATCTAATGAAAATTATGAAGAAAAAGCACTTACTTATGACTCAAGAACTCCAACAAACATTGGATCACTTAAAACATTATCCAAGAAAAAATGGAATTGCCTCTAAATCATTTGGAGGAAACGAAATTTGTATTATAGTTGAGTTAGGGAAAAAACTTGTGTTTCCATGTTCAAAGATAATTGGATCCATATTTTTTGGATATTAATTTCATGGTGTATGGTTAGAGCACTTAGTTAGACAAAAATTGTGCTAACCATGCACAAGATACTATCTCACGCCCAAACTCGCACACGTTTCTCACATGGTTAGATGAACTGTGAAACAACCAAGAGGTTCTCCACTATCTCAAAGTGCACAGTTTCTTATAGAAATCCACATAGTTTGGATAAACTGTGCACCAACTATGCACCTTCCCAATTCTCATTATTTTCCCTTACACAGTTTTGTAGAAGTGTTTCACAGTTTCTACTAATAGTGCTCAAACAGTGCACCACCAGAAAGGACTCCAAAGCATGCCAAAATAACTATGACCCTCTTGAAAATTAAAAAAAATTATATATATAATACTTAAATAAAGTGTTATGTTCATTAAATTGGGTGTGCTACATTATCCCAATAATTAGTCTTTTTTCCCAAAATGTAGAAAAATAGAGTTGTCTTGGAAGAGTTCTGTTTACTGCTCCAACATTTCTTTTTGACATCCCCATGTTTCCTTTTGAATTGAGTTGAACTGATATTTTTCCATTACAATACATTCTATTGCCTATCCACAATATGTACGAACACATGAATGGATATATCCTACATATTTAGTTTTAAATTATCCCATCAAATGACATGGTCAAGATTAGGTTGATTCTTCTTTAATCGAGATACATGAAACACATTATGCACCAAACTGAATATTGGATGAAAATACAACTAATTTTCCACACCAAAAATCCATTCAAGTATATGAAAAGGTCCTATATATAATGTAGTTAACTTTCCCTTCTTACCAAAATGATGATTTCCAAGACTATGATATATTATCAAAAAAACCTAATCACTCACCATAAATGAAGTCTCACTTTCTTACACCGAAAAAATCAGAGAATGATAGAGAATCCCATACAATGATTAAAAATGTTCCATATTTATCAAGACCAAATAAATGTTCTTATAATAGAACTCTACTAATGGTATTTTATACTCCCCTGAGCCACCAAAATACATTACACATGCACTAATAATGTAATCCAATGTTTGGATCATCCTCTCAGATTTTCAATCCATTTTATGGTCAAATGAGTCCCAAGGGATTATTATAATAATTTAAAAAAATGAGACAAAAACCTTGGGTATCTATCAAATATAATAGAGACTATAAATCCATTCCTTTTTACGACTCCTCAAATGCATTTTTTTTGAAACTTCTTCCATTGTATTGGATTCACAAATATGGATGAAAGGGGTAAAATTTGAGAGTTGATCCAATATCACCCATATGGAATCATGTTTTCTAACTATTATTGGTAAACTTTTCCGAAAATATATGGATATATACTTCCATTAAAAAATCAGAATCTGTAAATACTATAGCATACCCACTAGCCATTGGTGCTCCACCTTAACCTACCGTCAAGTAAGGAATCTCAAAAAACATTCAGCCACTTTTCATTTCATGTTATCCCACAAAAATGGTTCTTTTAGTGCCTCATACATATGTTTTATTTTAGGATGAAGAGACCATATCGAATGGGGGTAATCATGAAGGATTTATTCTTGATAATCCAAAGGCACGACCATCTGACCTCAAAAACTCAATACTAATCATCTGTCAATAATCTATCGCTCGATGGTATCCCCACTATTTTGTTTTGAAATCATTTCAACACATTCATAGTTAGATTTATCTACATATTTAACCTTCTCAACCAAACCAGGGAAAAAAGAAAATAGAAGTAAGACCACAAAACTACATTGGTCTTCTCATTCCAAGTGAATATCGACTATCACAGACCCTAGCTTCTATTGATCTAAATACCCTTTATACAATGACTATATAGATTTATTTTTATGTAATATTTCACATAGTTCCTTTTACCCAATGTATAAATTAATTTAGAATAAAAAACTTTGAAGATTATCCAGCCACATTCTTTGTCTCAGATTCAAATCTACTTGTTATAAAATGTGTTTCAATATCTTCTGAATTGTAAACACCATAAATTTCTCTCCAACAAGGTAATGATGTTAAGTATTCAAGTCATGGACCACAATGGATAATTCAAAATAGTGCGTTGGGTAGTTTTTCTTATGAAACTGTAACTGCCATGTTCTATAAGAGACAACATGATCTCCCTGCATGAGAACTCACCCCAACCCAAATCCCAAAGCATTACAATACACCATATAGACTTGTACTGATTCTAGTAAAATCATGTTCGATCATGATGTGATGTGAAATTTTATCTCCTTAATAGGTTTATGACATTCATTATTCTATTGTAATGGATCCATTTTCCTTTTCAAATATATCATTAGTGAAGCTATTCATTATAATCCATGAAAAAAAACTCAGTAATAACCATCCGGACTAAGAAAAATAAGTATCTTAAAGACATTTTTTGGTAGTTTACAATAGATAAAAACCTATATCATTTATATATACACATAAATACCCATTTCAGTGAATAAATGGACTGGGAAACATACCTCCTATACCAAAAATCACACATTGAATGTTTTCATACATACGATGATCCCACAAGATACCCAACAATATTTCCAAATATTTCTCATGATGAACCTTTATACAAGAATAGACTAGTATGTAATGAAAAAAAACAACCAAAAAAGAATTCATATACCTTTGAAATACCCAATTCATTAATGTAAATAATCATCTAATGTATTCATAAGGCCAAAAGTCATAACAAAAAACTTATCATGGACATATATTCTTCTAAAATCTATCTCCAAAATATTCTCATATTGAACCTAGTGTTGGGGATATACCAAACATAAGTCAATCCTAGATAACCACTAGGATCCACTAAATTAATCTTGTAGATAATCAATGATTGGAAGAGGATACCAATTCTTAATCTTAACTTTATTATGATTATGATTATCCATACAAATTATAAGAGTTCCATTTGATTTTTTCACAAACAAAACCAGAGATACCAATAGAGACATGCTTCTATATATGAACACTTTAATTTTTAGATCTTGTAATGGATCCATAAATTTCTTCAATTATTTTGGTTCCATATAATATCTAGAAAATGTGATAAGGTTGGTCCATGATGGGAGGTCAGTCATAAACACCACTTCTCTTTTGGTTAGAAACCCTGAAAAAATAGCAGGAATAACATCAATTAATTGATAAAAAATATTAGAAACCACTATTTATAATCTCATCCATATATTCCAAGGTCAAATATTTCAACTGGAATAAGATAGTTACAACCTCTAGTTTCCAAAATCTTACTCCACTTTCCTTAACAATTTGATATCCTCTAAATAGATGCATAACCCATATATTGTTATAAAAGTAACCCTTTGGTTATTATAGTCGATGTGAGATTAGAACATTGTCAACTAATCTATACCCAAGACTAAGTCATAGAAATCTAACTCAAGTATAGGTAAATCCTAATAAAATTAATCCCCATCAATAATTAAAGAAAATAGTGTTCACATAAAGGCTCAATATTCTCTTTTTCCATGAGGGGTATGATGTTTCAAAATAGAATGCGTCATGTCAACAAAAAAAGATATATTATCAATAACACAAGAGGAAATAAATGAGTGTGATAAGATCATATCGAAACAAAATTTGAAAAAGGTTGAATTCAAAATAATCATACCTCACACCATTGAAGGTCCAGATTGATAATACACAATCATTTTTTAGATTGAATTTTTTTTACCTTGTATAAATTTTAATTTTTTATGGATATATTTTTGTCTCCAAGCATTGAGACAATGTTTTATTATGATGTATAATGTTCTAAAAATTATTTTTATAAAAATATTAAAAATATTTTATATTCTGTGTGTGTGGATTATTTAATAAAGTGGGATAACTATAAAAATAAAATCTTTGATTGAAAATTTGATAACATGGTTGAGTCTAGAATGTTAGGTGTACGTTATATGTGACCTAACATAGGTATATGCGGGGCATTCAGATAAAAGCGGCCATGAGTGGCACATTTAGCCAAATAAATAAATATATTTATTAATTTAATTTAATTAATGTAAATAATTTCCCTTTAAATATGACATTATGGAAGGATCTCTAGGGTTATCCACATAACCCTAGGAATTTTAAGAGTGGCTACTTCCACCTCTCATTGGAGAGTCAGAATCAAATGTTGAAAAAACACCGGATCCAAGAAGATCGAGATGTAGTGAATAGAACAAAAAATATTCTTCATTAGAAAATGTGTTCTTCATAATAAATGATCCAATTATAGGTTGGTATTGTAAATATGTAGATTCCACCATGATTTATTAAACTATTTTAGTATGATCATCATTTTCCATGATCTGCGTTAATTGTAAGCCTATGCATGCGACTGTGTACCGATTTTAATTGATTATTAAATTGATTCCCAACTCGATATATCCAATTGCATTAACTGGACAAGAAAACATTCCTAATGGTAAATTTCCTTTGTTTTGGTGATTTTACCAAAATAATTCTTCACATTTTTCACCAATTAGACTATGGGACCTCAGATCGATGTTTTAGAGTGCGACCATGCCCTATCATACTCACTTATTCTCAAAGGATTCATGTGTAAGGGATGGATTAATGAATTGGTGTTATATTCAAATGGATAGTGGGATATAGGTGATTACACCATTTTTTTATTGATATAATGAGGTAGTTGGATAATCACAGTTGATGATGGGAAATGAAATGCCTAAGGGTACATATGGGTGAATCTGAAACATAGTTTCAATCCACTAGGTGGATGAAAATGACAATCAAAGGCTATTTCCTTTGATTTCTGGAGGCCTGGAGGTGATATCCAAGATGGAGAGGACATGTGTATATTTTAAAAAACATTTCTATGTTTCTTCAAAAAAACCCGACTAGCCATCATGTAGTTATAAGAAAACACTCCGTGTAGTGCCAATTTGGATGTGGTTCTTGGGCTTTGAGAATTTTATGGATGAAAAACCATGTGACTCAGCCACACGCAATGTATCTCTCCATGGGAAGATAATCCATGTGGATTGTGACAACCGGTTCCCATTGATTGCATAAATACCCTTCCTTAACATGGTCGTCGGGTCTTGGCCCACCAGGTACCACCAGCTGCCCCACAGGCACATGGTTCCCACTGTGGGGCCCCCACGTGCCCAAACTGGTTATCTGACTAATGACAGTCCCCACAAGCCAACACATGTCCTTTCCAGTGTGATTTTATCTCACTCACACACACCCTGGGAAACATTCCAGAAGGTCACCCATCCTGATCACTACTCCAGGCCAAACATGCTTAGCTGTGGAGTTCTAATCTGGTAAGCTGCTGAAAAGGAAAGTCCACCTTGTAGAAATGAGTCATATCATTTAATCATTTAACCCTTTATAATTTGGGGTGGATACCATCACCCTCCCCCCCTTTATAGCACAACGTCCTCGTTGTGGGCCCTACATATCAACCCATGCAGTGCACTACACTTTAGGCTGGGTACCACCTCTGAAACCAAATATGAAAATTGGGTCTCGGTGACAGCACATACACACCCACCATAACATGGTCATCAGGTCCTGGCCTTCCAGGTACCACCAGTTGCCCCGTAGACACATGATCCCCACCTAGGGGCCTACCCACTTGCCTGAACGGGTCATCTGACTAATGACAATCCCCACATGCCAACACATGTCCTTTCCAGTGTGCTTGGTCCTCACTCACACACACCTTGGGAAACTTCCTTGAAGGTCACCCATCCTGATCACTACTCCAGTCCAAGCATGCTTAACCGTGGAGTTCTAATCATGTAGGATCCTGAAAAGGAAGGTTCACCTTGTTGACATTAGTCATATCATTTAATCATTTAACCCTTTATCATTCGTGGGTGTTACAATCACCCCCCACTATAGTGACCTAGACTTTTCTTAAATTAATATTACATCATTTTAAAGATAAATAAAATAATAGTATTACCCATAGAGGATCCAATGGTTTAGTGTCTTGGGAAAACTAGGACCATACGTAATAGTTACAACATCGAGCATAAACATTTATTCAATTTCTTCGTCTCTATCTTCTTACTGGCACATGACCTATCCTTTGTACATGTAGTAACCTAAAGATATACATCAAAAGGGGTGATATAGAAGCCACATCAGGGGACAAATAATAATAATATAGCATGGAGTGATCATAATCATAACATGGGCAGAAGATCATGAATATGAGAGGAAGCATAAATATAAGACATGAAATGTGGCAATGCATAAAAATGAAACATCATGTCTTAGTATTTAACTACCAAACATAATTCTGAACAAATATAGAATCTTGTCCACATAATTTCACATTTACTCATGAGATTCTTCACTTTACCCAATGCATTGGAGCACTGTATAATTCTGGGCGCACCCGTCACATTCAAACATTCATATTGCGCTATATAATTACGGGCGCACCCATCACATCATAATATTATAATTATAATTCCTACAAAATGGAACATAAATCAATGATGGACATAACTAACCCATGGAAATTAATGGGTTTCATCTCATAAGAACACATTCATAAACATTAGGTTCCCAAAACAAAGAGGGAATAACATACTTGATTCAAGAACCATCAACCTTGAATGAGAAGTAAAAGGTGAGTTCTTAGAAGAAGAGTTCTTTTGGAAAACATTTTTTTTGAAATAAACAATATTAGTGAACATGTATATCCTAAAAATGGAAATAAAATTATGAAAAAATTATTTTTATGGAGAAACCATATCAAAAATGGAGTGAAAGAGGGAGAACCCGAGGGATGAAAGTTGGGTTCGAGAATTTCCCCTTACCTTGTATTCGAACGCTTCCTTACCCTTAATGTCCTATATAATGACATTATATTCATTAAATAGAAATTCCATAACCTTTTATACATTAATATTATTTATTATGGTTTCATTAAGTTATTTTATGTTTTTGGGTGTGTTATAGATTTTAAAAACATTGTTCGGAAATGTTCGTTTTTATGGTTTTTCTTTAGTGATTCACTTGTATTCATAAATTGAAGTTTGGGTTGAACATGGGTAAAAATACAGAACTAATATTACATTTTATTAATGAAATTCCAAAATTTAAAATGATCTTATAATGAATTATATTATATAACATGTGGATGAATCATTATATTTTAATTAAATGATGACCGTTAGGGTTAATTTGGGTGGTTTTTTGATCACAATGAACTTGTTTTAATTTATCACATAATAATATGTACATAAGTTACTTTAAGAACATTAAATAGGATATAATACATATAAAATATTATGGTTTAACCATATAAATGATTTCATGACCATATCTGAAGGAAGAGATGAAAAAAAGAAAACATGTCGTTCTTGTAGGTGATAAATTAACACCTCACGAACTACGTTCTATTTAATTAAATAAAAGGATGAGGGAAATGGGTTGGATGATATAATATACCATTAGTATCATAAAATTACATTATATTAGTGATAATGGATTTAACATACCATTTGGACAAAGATAGGTGAGGAGAGAATAAGAAAAGAACTTGAAATTGAAAGGGAAATAAAGAAGAAGAGGGAGAGAAATTACCTCTTGAATCCTCCTCTTGAGATCCTCTTTAAGGGCTCTACGATTGGGCTTTATTTGAGACCAAAAGATGTTGGACGTGGGGGTGGGTCTAGGAAAGATTTTTGGGTAGAGTTTAGGCAAGGAACAAAGCTTGAGAGGTATGAGGAAATGAGGTTGTGAAGGGTGGTATTTATAGTGGAGGGGAGAGGGGTTTCCTTAATATAAAATTCATTAGTTTATTATCTCCCCACAAGAAAAGGAATAGTGAGTCTTGCATGAACAATAATAGTAATTTTATAATTTAATCCCGAACCAAGTGGGCTTAAATCACTAGAACATCACACATGACCCTATAACTAGCTTAATTTGCTTATTTTGTAAATTATGGTATTTCACTATTCACAAAAAAATTCATGTATTTCCGTAAAATCCCAAAATTTCACCCCAACCATTTTTCAACATGAATAATCCAAAAATTAAGTCCATTTTGAAAAAATAATTTTCTAGATAGGATTAATTTAAAATTTAATTAATATCATGGTTTATTACTGAAGAAATAGTTTTAAAACATTCATTTATTTTTTCTAAAATATAGGTACATCATAATTTCACTAGAATTTTTTTTATACTATCATAGGTAAGGTTAATATTCATTAGGGTATATCACTATTCGTAAGGGTGTGTTACTATTCATAAGTATAGGTTACTATTCACCATTTTTTTTGGTTTTATTAGACTTCAAAAATCATCTTGAACACAACTGTGTTTGTCGAATTTTCAAAATTACAAACAAAGAAGTGATTTTTTTTATTAAAGGTCACTTAGCACTTAGTAGTTCATTATGTTGTGTTTTCATGTGATTTTATGACATAATTATAAAAAGGAAATTTCCATTGAAAGACTTTCGGTCGTTACATGGATGAAGAACACAGACAGGACCCCATATGGGTGAACATGATGTGTACCAAAGTACACAAACACATGAGAATTACACAGACATGACCAGGGAGAATTGTAACGACCCTGAGGGGCTGAGTCACATCATATAGTCCAACTACACATCATTTAGTTATACAATATTATTTATTTGTATAATAATAGCGGCATGTCTAGGAAACACGGTGGGAACACATGCCTTGTGGGTCCCCTATCATATTGTGTACCCCCACATTCCCTTTTTGAGGAGCCTACTACATCTTGTATCTCCTTTGTCCGATCATGGATTTTGGACTACGAGTACACTATCTTGAGTGTTTTTCCTTATAGAATGTGATGGTATCCTACATAGTGGATTTTGAGACATGATGTCATATTTTCCTAGCATGGAACTTATTTTGGCGATGCTCAATGGTGACAACGATTTGAAATGATCATTACAGACATTATAGTGGCACCCTTATGCAGGGAAGGGAATGATTCATTGATCGACTAAAAGAGTGAAACCCTCCAGCTAGGTTTGGAATAGGTCCTCAACTAACCATTAGAGTGTCACCCTTCTGCTGGGCAGGCCATGTGTCATATACCAATCTATAGAGTTCCACCCTCTTGTGGGACTGGGGATGAGTCCTCTATCACCTATCCGAGTGGAAAACTCCTAGAATATAAGGGAATGTGTCTTCAATTACTAGAATGGAACCCTCCAGCTGGGTTAGGCATGTATCCTCTACCAACAATGATATATGCACCCTCAAGCTAGGATGAGCATGATTCCTCCATCTTTTATCCACGTGTTACCCTCCTGTAGAGCTAGGGAACAAGTCCTCAAGAACTGGATTGGAACCCACAAGTTGGGATGGGCATGGGTCCCCTAAAATATACTATAGTGGAACCATCTAGATTTTCATGGAATGAGTCTACAATCATCCATTGAGTGGAACCCTCATACCTAGAAAAGACATGATTCTTATAGTTGTCTACTAAGTTACACCCTCTTGTTTTAATATGTCAATGGTCCCCAACCTAAAGATTGTGCCACTCAATTGTCCAGCATAGTGGAGAGGCGTGTCTTGGCATAGATGTCTCTTCAGATAGATGTATGATATATTGGGATTCATCTAGGGACTCTTGAAACTATTGTCACTCTTAACATGGCTCGGAAATAAGATGGATATCCCCTTCTCTCTTGTTTGGGTTTCTTTGGTTTGAGAATCAATATATATATATACATACTAATGTCATTGTATTTTTTACTATATTTCATTGGGTTAATCTATCTATATATTTCCATAATGTATCTTACATCTACCCCTTGATCTTTCGTGGAATCCTACTAGGTATGTATATACTCACCCCACCTATTACTTTCGTGCATGTGTCATGTATTATGTAGACAACTGAAAGGTTGGAAATGCTTACAGTGGAGTATAGGGATACCTAATGAAATACTACACAAACTTTGGGTGAATCATAGAGATTCATATATGGGATCTCTCAGTATTTTATTTTCCAATTTCTTTAGGTTGGGGCATCTTTATGTTTAGACTTATAGTTTCACCCTTTATGTTTTTGTATATATTTTTATACCCTTGTACACCCTAGTGGGTTTTCATGACTGGCTTATTTTATAGCTATTGTATGCTTTTAATATTATCCATCTAAACTTATATATTGAGATGGTAGGTGTCTATGTATGGGTACATTATGTAACAGAATCCCATTCTAGTAATTCATTTTGATACTTGCATCCATCCCCTAGCCTATGGAGGCAGGGTTGGCATTGTTGTGGCTCAAGAAACACTAGATTGAGTCATTACAGGCTGGGATCAGTGTATAAAATTCATTGGGATGGTTTTTAGAGTATTACCCTGATGAGGGTTTAGTTGGGATTTATGGAAATGGTATTAAAGTGTTTATAGTGTGTATTTTAGGACAAGGAACCCAATGATTGTGCGGGTGGTGGATGTATCCATTCACCATGAACATGACTACAATCTTGTCAACATGGAATAATAGTTATTTGGTTATAGGGACCAATGGTACATGCATCATATTGGATTGATCCTTTCAATTTTCTTCTCACGTCATCCTTCCATGGTATATATATTCCCATTTGTCCGTAGTAAATCTTGAAAAAAAATTTAGGATTCATCAATGATGACAACCATCCATGATTCCAATTCTATAATGCAATGATAACCTGATGTTTTATGAGGGCTATGTTTAGGGTCCACCCAATGAGATTCTTTCTCTATCTATATATGTTTCCGCACCACAACCGGTCGTGTTACAGATCATACCAGAATAGTAGGATGAGTATGTGTGAAGGCATAGTGCACTCTATGAGTTCTCATGATAGAGGCTTCTTAAGGTCCTTAGTGAGCTATATCCCCAGGTAGAGGAGGATTTTCTAGAGTTGGTGGTCCATGTTAATAGGATTATATGGACACCGATGGATTAAGTGGTTTAACTGGAATATATTTGTTTTCATGAATCATATAGGAACACATGGTGTCTTCTTTAATAGGTGCATGATGTGTCTAAAATCTCATGGAAAACTTATAGAAACTATTCTTTGAGGAGAAATACCCCACTAGTTTATGATCAATTCTGACTTAGGAGAATATGGAATCACAAAAGAAAATGATGATAGTTGTAGATTATTCTTTTAGGTTCACATACATTACACGGTACTACCTTGACCGTATTCGGGATGACGACATCCATTTCAATAAGTTTGAATAGGGACTCTATAATGATATTCATGATAATGTGGTACCCTTTTTCATTCCCATCTATGTTGTGGTGATTGAGAAGGTGCAGATGATAGAGATCTTCCTATCATAGGTTTATTAAGAATCTAAAGATGAAAGTGACCATTATAGAGCCATGTGATCTAGAGTAGCTAGAATATTTCAGTCGACATGATCTCAGTGTTGTAGATCTTACTAGGATGAAGCTTTAGAATGTGGTTAATGGAAACATAGAGGACTTGGGAAACATGGAGTAGGGAGGCTCTATATTTTTGATAGTTTCAATTACATAGTGTGTGATTTCTTGACCAAACGTGCTGTGGAGAATAGGAAAATAGAAGAAATACCACCACGGTAGAGGTAGCACCGTGATCAGGGATCTCCTAGTTGAGGGAAGGGTGGACCCTAGGGGGGATGATCTATTAGAGGATCTGTTGGGGCTCCAAGAGGAGGATTTATGGATGGTAGAAGACACTATAAGATCTTTCCACCTGCACTACCAAGAGTCTCACATCCGACTCTGGGAGCTAGTGATTGTGTTTTCAAACAAATTCAATCTATAGAGGTATATGACTCAGTGGATCCTGAGTTGATTATAGGTCTGAACCTGGGATTTATTATACCTAGTGTGTCCCCCAGGGTAGTTCAGATTGTTTTCATGAAAGAGGAAGATGGTAGCTTTTATATTTTCATAAATTTTTCCCTAAATATAGTCACGATAGAGAAAAAGTACCCATATCCAAGGATTGATGACATATTTGATTAGTTATTAGGTGCAATATTATTTCAATGATTGATCTCATGTATGAATACCACCAGTTGAGTGTTTTTGAGGATGATATTTTGAAGCTGACATTCCTATGTCACTACCGACACAATGAGTTTCTAGTGATTCCCTTCAGTGTGATGAATGCCTCTTCCATGTTTACATTTTTAATGAATAATATTTTTCAGTCGTACAGGGATCAATTTGTGGTTGAATACATTTAAAACATACTCAAATAATTTTCTAGAGAAGGACAATACAGGGAACTTGATTATGGTACTAGATTTTATATGGTAGAACTATCGTTATGGTTACCTCTTGAAGTGATGGTTCAAGATTAATGAGGTTCAAATCCTAGGGAATGTAATTTCTGATCATGGTTTAGCTGTGAACCTATTGAAGAAATATGCAGTGCTTTCTTGGGATCCACCAAAGAGCATATCAGAGGTGAATAGTTTTCTTGGATTGACGGGGTTTTACTTGAGGTTTCTTATAGACTTATTTAGAATATCCTCCCCTTTGGTCACCCTGAAGTGGGAGGGGAAACTATTTACCTATAATAGATAGTTCCAATGGGCCTTCAAGGAGTTAAGGCTAAGGTAGATGAGTGATCCTATTTTTAGAATACCATAGGATGGTGTGGAGTATGCAGTGCATTGTGATGCCTCAGGAGCTAGGCTCAGCTGCATGTTGATGTAGAGGTAGGCAGTTATCACATAGGGGATGAGTCAGTTGATACCCCCTTAGAATAACTAAATGAATCATGAACTAGAGCTTTTATCATTAGTATTTTCTCTGAGGATATGGAGGATCTATCTTCTAGTATATATCTTTATGGTTTACTCAGACCATTAGTGTCTCAGGTATGTATTAATGCAAAGAGACTTGAACCTAAGATAGAGGCACTAAAAAGAGTTCATGTAGGATTATGAATTTGAGATTGTATGTACTATGGGGATGGGAAACATTGTAAAATATTCCATTAGTTTGAAATCCTAGGATTTTTTGGTATAGGATGCATCAGATCATTTGTAATTCCTTCAGCTGATCCAAGTTGAGTTGGAGGATGCCACTTTTCTATAGTCGATGGTATTGAATCAACCTCTCCTTCATCATGTGATATTATCCCAGTTGGGGGTGATTTACTATGAGGTTTTATATGACTAGATATCCTCATGATATTTCCTAGATGAATACTCTAGAGGAATGAATAATGTCATCCTTTAACAGGGATTAATGGTTTTCCCAGTCACAATGCAGGTGGAGGTGATGAAGGTGTTTCACACATCTCTTATGGCTGTACATACTTATGTGGGGAAGATGTACAATGACCATTAATGGCCGTTTTGGAGGTCCAACATGAGATGGAGTGGGGATGAGCTTTTCTTCAGGTGCCTCACTTGTCAGTAGGTGAAGGCTGAGCTGTAGGTTTCAGAAGGTTAGTTTAATCCCCTTGAGGTCTCAGAGTGGAAATGGGATGACATATCCATATATTTTTCAATTGGGATTCCATAGAAAATGAGAGGCCATGACGCTATCTAGGTGATAGTTTTCTAACTCATTTATTCATCACACTTCCTTACTGTTAGGTGTAAGAGTTTGGTGGAAATTTTGTTGTATTTTTACACACATGATATTATTTTAATTCATGGGATTCCATAAAATATTATATTTGATCATAATGAGCCGTTAATTTCGTGGTTTGGGAGAGCCCTTCTAGAGTAATTTGCGAAATATATTAGGATGGTTACAAACATCTACCACCATACATATGGGATGACTGAACAAAGTATCTAGGTTCTAAAGGATATGATGATGGATCGTGAATTAGAAATCATACAGATCTTGGGGGATTAATTGTCTTTAGTTGATTTTGCATTCAATAATAGTTACCACTATAATATTGAAAACAAACCTTTGGAGGCCAAGTATGGTAAAAATCACAGGTCAACTTTTTGTTGGATAGAGATCGAATAGGCATCTATTTTGGAGCCAGATATGGAGTAGGCAATGATAGATATGGTCTAGGTCATCCACGAGTAGATGAGGATAGCCTAGAGAAGGACGAGATGTTATACAGATCAGAATTTTAGGCCCTAGGAATTTTATAATAGAGACCACATTTTCTGGATATTCTCTCCATGATGAGTATTTGAGATATTACTATAGGATGAAAAGCTATCCTCAAGGTTCATTAGGATGTTCAAGATCTTATAGATGGTTGATGATGCTTCTTACCACCTCTCTATAGTGACATAGTTAAAGGGGATTCACGATGTCTTCCACATTTCGTAGTCGAGGAGATATGTGTATGACCCCATGCTTGTTATCGATTGGGGAAAGTAAGACATCAAGGATAAAGACAATCTTTCAGAGAACCTAGTGGTGATTGATGATTAGTAGGATAGGACCCTGTATGGATGGGAATCCCATTGGTTCATGTGCTATGGAATCATAGGAGTATGCAAGAGAGTTATTTGAAGATGAAGAGATAGATGTTGGCTCTATATCCCAGGATTTTTTTGGTTTTGATTTTTGGGGATAACAACATTGAAGTAGGGAATGATGTAGAGACATTTTTTTCCTTGTAAGACTTTAAAATATTTCATGATATATTTTTGGATCCACGTGCTTAGAGGACGTGTGCTTTTGGGGCCCAATTTTACAAGAATTAATTTTATAAAAATATTAAATATATTTTAGATTACATTCACATGGTTAATAAAATAAAATGGTATAATTTTTTTAAAAATTATCCAATAAAAAATCAGAGACCATGATTGAGTCCATAATATTATGCTTACACTACGTGAAACCTAATATTTTTCGGTGCGGGGCATTTGGATAAAAACACTCTTTGGTGAGGGAATTTAGTAATATAAATAATTAAATATATTTTTTTAATTTAATTAAAATAAACTGATTTCCCATTAAATATGATATTATGGTAGGATATCCCGGGATAGACAAATAACCCTAGGATTGTTAATTTTTTTTACTTCCACCTCTCATTAGAGAATCATAATCATATGAAATTGAAACTCCAGATACATGAATATTGAGACGTAGTGAACCCAATGAATCCTCTTCTTCATTAGAGTGCACATTTTTATCATAAAATGATCTAACTCCAGGTCTGACTTTTAATTTTTTGGATTTTTCCATGATTTATTAAACATTTTGAGTGTGATCAACCTTTTCCAGGATCTTTTTCAATTTCAATCCTTTTCATGCACTTGTGTATGGGTTTTAATTGATTATTTAATTTTTTGTCACCTTGGATATACCTGATTGTGTTCAATTTTCAAGAACACTTAGACAATGGTCATTCATGTTTGTTTTAGTACTTTTCTCAAAATAATATTTCATGTTCTTCACTGATTAGCCTATGGGTCCTCCGTTTGATAGTTTCAAGAGGGACCGAGCTTGATCGGACCCTCAAACTCATGAAGGATTCATGTGCGAGGGATTAATTAGTGAATCAATGAAAATTTTAAATGGATAGTGGGATATCAATGATTGAAAAATGGTTTTGTTTATTTAATGAGTTTTTGGGTGAATCACATGTAATGATGGGTGATGAAATGTTTAAATGTTCGTATGGGTGAATTTGGAATCGAATTTCTAATAACTGGGTGTCTAGAATATATTACCTAAGGACATTTCCTTTAATTTTCAGAGGCATGGATGCATGATTCGAGGTAGGGGACTAGAATTGGAAATCTAGAAGTTGATATATTTTCATATAAAAAAACTACCACACTCCTTGAATTTTGAAGAACACATAACATGTAGTTCTCCATTGGATGCAGAACTAGTGTTTTGAGAAAGTTAAGGATGAAATACCATGTGGCTGGGCCACACACCATGAATCTCTCCTGGAGTAGGCAAGCTTTGTGGCAGGAGCACACGAGTAGGACCCTGTGTGGGATGATGCAACATGTACTAAAGTATAGGGACATAGTAAAATTAAACAGATATAACTAGAGATCATGGGAAGGACCTTGGGTGTATGAGGTATGTCATGCAGTCCACCTACATTCTATATAGTGATACATGGTTAGTGAGCCATGTACCTTCAGGGACATTTCCCTGTAGTATGGAGGGAGCACATGCATGTGGGTCCCCTTGCACAACGTGTACCCCTACCTTCATTTTGAGAAAACAACTACCCTTGTATCTTTTCTTTGGGCTCATATTTTAGCCCCTGAGTAGCATCTCCAAAGTGTTTTTCCATGTAGAATGTGATGTTTCCATGTATAGTGGATTTTGATATATTATGTAAGATGTTATATGGGTTTATTATTATTTAGGTGATGCTCAACAACGATATTGATCAGGTGGAATCATTAGTGTGATCAGAGTGGTGCCCTCCTTCTGGGAAGGTCATGGTTCCTTGATTGACTACTAGAGTGTAACCGTCCAGATAGTGTAGGCATAAGTCTTATAACAACTATTATATTGAAACCCTATTGATGGGTAGGGAATGGTTCCTCTACCTATATATAGAGTGGAAAATTTTATAGGTTAAGTCATGGATTCTCCATATGCTATCTGAGTGGGACCCTCATACCGTATTAGGGAATGTGTCATGGATTCCTTGAGTCACACCCTCAAACTTGGTTGGGCATGGGTCCTCTATCTACTATCTGAGTTGCATCCTCATGTTGAACCAGTGCATGGGTCCTCAACTAATTGAGTGAAACTCTCTATATTAATTGGGCATGTGTCCTCTACTGACTAATAGAGTGTAATCCTCTAGTTGGGTGGATCATGGTTCCTATATCTACCATTGAGTGGAACCGTTTTACTAGGATATGGTATCCTCCAGTTGGGCTAGGCATGGGTCCTCTATCTGATATCTGAGTGGCATCCTCCTGTTGAACCAGTGCATGGGTCCACAACTAATAGAGTGACACAATCTAGATAGGCTAGGCATGATTCATCTATAGACTAATATAGTGGAACCTCCCAAATGGGCTTGGAATGGGTCCTCTCTCGACCATTTAGTGGAACCCTCCTACCAAGACGTGGCATGGGTCCTCTAGCTGTATACTGAGTGGAACCCTCTTATCATACCATGTAATGGGTCCTCTACCTAATGACTATTCCCCTCACCTTTTTGGAATAGTTTGAAGGTGTGTCTTGATATAGATGACCCTTTAGAAATATGCACAAGGTGTTGGGAATTACTGATGGAATCATGAAATTAATCGATCTCTTATAATAGGATTGGCTGTGAGATGGAGGTACCCTTCTCTCTTATTTTTATTTATTTGGTTTAAGTATATATATATATATATATTCATTTAATTGGATTTTATAATCTCATTATTTGTATTGATCTATCTATATACTATTATCGCATGTCTTACTACCACCTTAATCTTTAAGGGAATCCGAATATGTATGTATATACTCACCCATACATGAAATTTTCCTACACAAGTCATGTCTCATGCAGATGAAAAATATATTAGTGATAATTATAGAGGATCATAGTTATACTAAATTCACTTGTCCTCATATGGTTCGAAGATATTCGATATTCAGAGATAGGATCTCTGAGCATTTACATTTCCAGTTTTTTCAGGTTTATACTGCTTTTTTATTTTGGTATGTATTTCCCCCTTTTACTTTTGAGTTTACACCATCAGACGCCTATACACCCTATATGTTTTTCATGGTTGTTTTATATTCTAAAAACTTAAGTCTTAACAATATCTAATTTAACACGTCACACATATCACAATATGGCTTTCCAAAATTCAATAGTTATCTCTTTCAACCAAATTTTGAAAATTCCACAATTCATTTTGAAAATAAAACCATTTCAAACTATTATAAAAAATCACTACCTTTTAGCCAAATCATAAATCATTACTGAATATGAACTATGAAAACTTAGTGGGAAGTCATTTGTATTGATTCAGGTCATACTCTTCTCATCAGCTAAACCCATAATGATGAGGTGAAAACTCGTAAAAGTGTATCAAGACACTCATCTACCCAAACGACCTGGTAACTTGATGTTCGTCATAAATAAGTTATAAATGAATTTGAATGATATAAATTTTATGTTACAACAATACTACTCCTTACTAGAAACCAAACTATGGTAATAATCAACTCATACCCAAGAATTGGAAAAATTGATACCATTTGTAATGTCCCTCCCCTCACCTATTATCTTGGGAAGAATAGGTGGGTGTTATAAACCTTAGATGAAATCCCCAAGACATTAAATTATAGAAATAAATGATGAGGGATTAATAAATTATTGGTGGATTATTTTTCATTTTGAAGATAACATCCAAACCATAAGAGAACAACAAAAAAACAATATATTATGAATGTGTACAAAAAATAATAAAAAAAACCCAACAAAAAGATAATATTAGAGTAAAAGAAAAATAAATGTGACATAACTACATAAACCAAAAGAGAAAAAAACAAAAGACACCAAATCCACCAACAAATAACTCCCAATCCTCTCTAATATCTTAATCAAAATTCCCAACCCAAGGTATCAAGACCCATTACTAAAGAACTAGGATACCTTTCCTTTTCCAATGACCCGATATATAAAATCACAAATATATCATATTTCCCAATATGTGGGTGCATTTGAAACTCATTAGGGTTGTCTAATGACTCACCAATTTATTCCACTTGGGTAAAACCTTTTATCAAATTTTATTAAAAAATTTATGTAATGAAAAATTTTTATAACAAAGATATAAAGTAGTTTTCCAAGGTAAGCATCAACAAAACATAAAAATCATTTTCATGGAATACATAAACAAATAGTTTATAAGATTCCAAAATTTGTGTTTTTTATACACTTTTCCATTCCCACACACATCCAAAACACACTAACACACACAATATTGGTGCTCCCATTGATAGTGTATCTTCATTTCTATACTAAATTTGTGTTTTTATATACTTTTCCATTCCCACACAAATCCAAAACACACTAACACACACAATATTGGTGTTCCCATTAATAGTGTATCTTTAGTTCTATACTCTTTCCCTTTGACGTTTGTACTTCAAAACCATTATCCTTCCCATTCAAATCATTATTCCCAATTCATGCCAACCCATTTCAATAAAAATCATTTATTACATTACATTTAATTTCCATAAATATTTTACATACATAAAACCATCATTAATATTGAAACCATAGTTTTAAAATTATAAATAATGGGTCTTTTCCAAAAAAGCATATAATTACCTTGATTTCAAAAAAAAAATTCAAATGAGAATTTACACCAAGTCATACCATGATTTACAAAAAAAATTCCAGAAGTTTAATTAATTTGAAATCTACATATCAATTTCTAGTCATGTGGAGTTGAGAAAGAAGTCTCATTCCTCTCAAATTTCAGTGAAAATGAATAATAACATAAAAAATTCAAGAACCTAGATAATATAATATAGGTATGAACATTGATCTTATTCCCTTCAAAAAATTTAGCAAGATCTCATCAAAAAATCTATTAATAACATGGATCTATCCCTATATGATTTGATCGTTGGTTACAAGGGAGAGAAGGATAAGAGATCTAAGGAGAAAAATGAATAACAAGAACTTACTGGTGAATCTAGATTTTGAATAGATTTGGGATCACGTAAAAGTTTCTCCCATATGAATGTGAATTGCCTTACAAGCCTTAGGAGGATAAGGAATTCGTTTAATGGCCAAATTAGGGAAAACCTGGTGCTTATTGGGATAAAGTGAATTAGATACATAGTTTTCGGATCTAAAGTATCACGGTTTGTGGTTAGGGAGTATTGTTAGGCGAAAAATATGCTAACCATGCATGTGGTATTATCTCAAGCCCCACCTCACACATTTGGTTTGTACAATTAGAAAAACCATGTTCCAACCATTTGTTAACCCATAATATCAAAAGTGTTTGGTTTCTCCAGGAAATCCGCATGGTTTTTTTCCTAATGATACAAAAACTATGTGACTACCCAATTCTAACTATTTTCTATTACATGGTTTCCTAGAGGTGTTTCATGATTTTTACTAACCGTGCTCAAACTGTGCTCCTCCCAAAAACCCTCCAATGCTTTCCAAAACTCTATCAAACCTCCCAAAACATAACATGAACATTATTTATAATTAAAATACATAAATAAAAGGTCAAGTACCTAAAACTAGGGGTGGTATATTAGTGGAATATCCAGACTCAAAATAATCTGAATGAATGGATAACCCAAAAAATAAATAGTTGGGTTCGAGAATATCCATAACTTAAATCCTGTAATGTTTCTTCTCATTTACACCTCTTATATAATAAAATACCATTTTTTAATACATGAAAATAGAAGTTAATTATAATTATCTATATAAATATTTATCCATTATAATAATAGGATCCTATTTTATAATACACTTTAGGAAACGTTAATTGTTTTGATGTCATGGTTTTACTAAATTATCCCTTATTGTTTCAATTTAATTAATTTTATTCATGGTCATTTATAAAAAATTAAAATTAATTAAAAAATGATAAGATAAATGTAATTAAATATTTATATATTATATTTAATTCATACTAACCATCCATTAATTGGTCATAAGAATAGATTTGGAAATGTACGTATAGGCGGTTAATAAACTATTGATTGGACAATGTCAAAAGAGGAGGAAATATAAGTATGAAATATAAATATTTCTTAAATATAATTATTATATTAAGTTAAAATAATTATTATACTCTTAAAATAATACTTAATTAATTTTTTAAGTTTTATATTTAAATGAAATAAGAAAAAATGGGGAAGATAATAAGAAAATGAGATGAAAAGTTGATGAATACTTACCCTCTTCTCAATGTTTCTTCTATTCAAGGCCACTAAAATCCGAGAATAATTGGAGTTAAGAAACACTATAATGTTCCTAATGATTATAAGGGTATTAAGACAGTGAATTTGGGGGTATATTTGTAATTGGTAGGTGAGAAATATTTGATTTTCCATGTAGAGGGAGATGTGGTATTTATTGTTGAGGAGATGGGTATTTTTGATTTGATATATTTAATAAAATATAATTTCCATGGAAAACCATGTAATTGTGACAATATTAAAATTTATATCATATTTTAACAAGAAAAAAAATATTTTATGACCTTTAAATGTTTCCACAACTTAACTCATTAGTTTATTTAACAGAAATGTGAAAAAATGAAAAATTGTTATTTTAATAGAATACTTTATCATTTTAAATTTGGAAAACAAGTTTTGGTTTGGAATTTATGTTTATTTTTAAAAAAATAATAATTTATCTTTTTAAATGATATTTTGGTTAGGCCACAGGTTATATAATTTACTATTTCATTATTATATCTTTGATGATATTATTAAAATACACCAATTTTGTAAAATGATTATTTTTAATATTCAATTAAAAAGATTGATGTATTTGAAAAAAAGACAAAAAATAAACCTCATAATATTTCAATGTGTTGATTCAAAAAAATTTCATTTATTTAATCAAAATTATATTCTATCGTAGGTAATTTTAATTATTCACATAAAAATTATGATTTTTATGAAATGAATTAAAATATTACTTATTAAAAATTTTCTTATGTTTTTTTTGAGTTTTTAATTTTGATATTTCTGTTATAGTATTATAATGTTGATATTTTGTTAAATTACAAATTTTAAATATTATTTATATGATATTTTATAATCTCAAGATCAATTTACTATTCCAACAGTCATGTTACTATTTGTAACGGTCACATTACTATTCTTAATGGAGTTATTACTATTCAAATTTACATATCACTATTACAATGGTCATATTACCTCTTATAAATACACTTTAATTCCTCTATTCATTGTTCACCTCAGTTCTATACAATGTTTTATTTTTTAATTTCATAAATTATAAATTACTTCACTAATATTTTGTTTCTTTTCTATTGCATTGTATGTGGGAGTTAGAATCCGAGTCGATTGGGATTATCTATATTATCCCCAATAGATTTTATATATTCTATTGACACCCCATTGTTATATTTTAAATTTTCATGGGTTTAATTTTTAGCTAATGTTATGATCTCCATTAATGAAATAAATCATTGTTGGTTTTTTCGTATAGTTGATTTAGGGGTATTATATTATAAAATATAATATAATATACTTTTATTCATAAAAAATTATTATTTTAACATATTGGTCATTACACAACTATCCATGATTTATAAGTATCCAATTTACTTTCAATGTCTAGTTTTCAACTGAATATTCATTCTCACCCAGTGGGATTTACCTCAATTAAATGATTGATGAGAACCCATAATAGGTCAGTATATATAAAATACATTTTAAAATTAATGGTTTTTTATAACATACAACTTCTGATCTCTTTACTTCCTCCTTGTAGGAAATATGATCATTATTTTCAACCAATAACGAGTGACCATTTTCAGTGACTAGAAAACCATATATTTTTGGTTTTCTAACCTCTCTAGTTGTCCTATGAAATACTTGTGTTTCATGAATAACCTATTCCATGAGGACCCATGAAATGTAATCCTACAAAAGCTATGGTGTATCTTGAGAATCATCTTCATCAATGTTAATATTTCTCCCACTACCAATCTTGAGGATGCTTTCCCTCTCAGTAATGAGGTTCCTATTATGGACATAACAAATTCCAGACATCCTCATGCATATATATTTGAAAATAAAGGTTCATTTCCAATGTACAACTAGTATGGGAAACTATTTTACAATTTGGCATGAATACTATTTATAATATACTCTTTAGTTTGTAATTTAAATTCCAAAAAGGATAGTGGAATACATTCATGACTCATCATCTACCTCACCATGTTAATAAATGTGTAGCTCATACTTACACCAACACTATTAAACAATGGTTTATAAGTAGTAGTGTGTTGGGATATGTGTTAGAGTTGGTGTCCCAGAACTAAAAATTTGTAATTTTATTACATGAATATTTTATGTATTAAATATTAAATTAAACATCTTATTTCATATTGTTCATTGTTCTGTAGGACCATAATGTAATAATGTCATAGATTATTTATCACATTGATAAGGTCATAGTAGTTCCCCGTTATGATGGGAACCCTGAAGATCTATGAAAACATTCTTAATATAGTTCTATGTTTGGATAACATATTATGATGGGACACATAGTATGTAGACCATCATGTGTAAGTACTCATAAGAATACAAGACTCATTTTCATGAAGTTGACACTTGGTATTCTCCATGATGGGAGATTATCAGAATATATCCGCTGGTAGAAATTCAACATGCTTTCATGTCATCCAATATACCTATCTACGAGCACGTGTAATGGTCCATAGAATTTATGATTATCATTAATGAATGTCATGACTCACATGGTTCTATTTGCTGATGAACACCATTATGCCATATATTGGCGGGAAGTAGGGTAAGGTGGGTGCATCACTAATGACATGCTACTAATGGATAAGTGAAGAATGGATTTTCCCTTTCATATTTATAGATGTCGATATCTTAGAATTTTTATGGAAATACAACAGTCAACCTAAATTCCATGTCCATAGTGTAACAATGAGTTTATTTCAGATAGTCAAATAATGATGTATCAAGCATATAAGTTAATGAAACTGTCATAAAACCCTCTTTATGAAATTATGTGACAAATGGATTTTATAAAACAGTGATCATTCATATTTAGTTTTCATCATTTCTACTTTAAGTTCTTTCTCTTGGGTTCCCTAACCCTTATCTAGAGAGTAATCTTGGACATTAGGCAAGCTCGCCTAATGCCAATGAAAAATAATACTACAGGGTCACATAATAAGTGTTTTTGACGGTCTTGATTAAATTCTATTTTAATTTAATTAATGGAATAAATGTTATTCTCAAGATTGAGGAATAATTTTCTTTAAGTTATATTGATCACATAAATTAAATAAATATTTATTCACTAGATTGTGACTAAAATATATTAATTTTTTTACTAAATATTTAATAAATATTTATTCACTAGTTTTTTAATAAAATAATTTTTTAACAAAATAAAATATTTATTTGGTTGTTCAATAAATACAAGAGGAATTTGAATGGACAAAGACTGTGTTTGGTGATAAAATAATTATTTACAAGTTGTTAAATATTATTTATCCATTTTGTGTAAGTTGGTGCACCAAAAAATAATAATACTTTTATTATTATAATGTTTCATGGGATTTAATTAGTGGCTATAATTATATTTAATGGATGCTATGAAATTAAATTTTGTTACGGAAATTATAGCTCTATAAATAGATGGATATTTCTATTTCATAATGCATTTAAAACCAATTCTATGTTTGGAATAGATAATTGTTGCACACAATGAATTCTTTCTCAACTCCTTCACCTCTCTCCCTATCAAGAATGAGAAAACCAAGAGAGAATTATCTCAAGTCCCAAGAACGAGTGATCAGGTATGCACAATGCATGACATTCAATTCACTGTGCTTGAACCCGGAGAACAACTGGATTTATTCAGAGACCATTGAAGCATGTGTGGATCACTGATTGAGGGATTCTACCCTTGGATCATCAAAAGCACAATGAAGGAAATCTAGAAGGGCCTTTTCAAACAATCATCAATCATCCAAAAAGAATGTTCATAGACCCATGTTTCTATTTATTCAGATATTAAATAAATTAATTATAAATTTGACTGCAAAGATCCTCTCTCTTAGTTCTGGGAAATGATTATTGAAATAAATTTTAATATATCACCATCCAAATAATGCTTCCGTAGTGCCTGGAACCCAAATGTGGTCTCAGAGAGGTCACATTTAAATTTAAATTTATTTATTTTATTGTTAAAATATGAACAATAGTGGTTAGATTTAATTTCATATTATTTTTTATTTAATCTGATTTGAATTAATATATTGTCTACATATTAGTCATGTTTGTTTAGTGTTTAATTTTCTTAACAGTTTAACAAAAAATGAATAATGATAGGAGATGCATTAGACAAGTGCTAAATAATTGGCCGATAAAATTGGGTTACGTGGCCTGCGGCTAGAGCACACACTGTATACCCATGCACAATGTATCGAGATGCGCAAAGTAATTAATTACGTGCAATTTTTTATTTCCTACCACAAGGTGACCACTCCATCTTGACAAATGAAAAATGGATACAGGGTGTGTAATTTCCATGTACCCACCATGTAGTCTGGCAGAGTCAACACAGTGTGGCTAAGGGAAAACACCGAATCCCCAAGCGTGTGACTTGAATATACATAAATCGAGGTACATGATGCATAGCTACAAGTACACACCATGTAGTCTCCCATTAATGAAAAAATCAAAATTACATTATATTTGAAATTACAGCATTAAAAACTTATTTTATTGATTAGCACACCATTATGTGATTGAGAATATAATAATGGGTTTATAGAATTTTAAATTCATAATTAATTTATTGTAATTAATATGTTATTATTGATTATACCATTTGTTTTCCATGAAATCTATTATTGATGGGTATCTTCAAATAAGATAAAATTATCATTATGATGAATAGAATTAATTAATTAATAAATTAATGCAATCAGGTTTATCTTAAATAATAAAATAATGAATAATGAAATGAATTCTAGCTGTTTACTTTTGTGTATCCATTTCATGGGCTTGACCAAGACCATTGTATGTGTTGGAATTTATTTAATTAAATTTATTGGATGGTTTTTTTAATTATTTAGTGTTAAATTAAATGATTTCCTGGGATTGATCCCTCCATCCATTATTATGTAGGACATTCGCGCCCAAGAATATTTATGTAATTCCCATTAATGAATAATTTGGATTCCCTCACATGCGTGTGAGTAATAAATATTTTTAATTAATAGAGCATCCCAAGGTGCGTGGGGATGGTTCAATATGTAACCATAATGATACCAACTCAGTGATACATAAGATGAAATTTGGAATATTATAGCTCTTTCCATGTCCGACATAAGGAGTTATTTAGTGTAGGGAATATGTTAATTTTATGTCCACTAATTAAATCAACCATTAGATAAGATCATGATAAGGTCTTTTATTTACTTATTTATTTTATTTTTAATGCATTAAAATTATATTTATTGATTCAAGGCCATGATAGTATAGATGAATTAATTAATATGAAAAGATATAATTTAAATAAAATAAATTATGTATAAATGTTTTATCCAAACATGGTTAATTAATTCAGTAAAAATACACTTAAATATTATCAAAAAATTTATTGGATAAAGCAAGATAGAAATTTTTGTATAATAAAATAAAACCCTTCAATATAATATTAATTCAGACTAAGCCTTTTGTTACTTGATTAATAAAATAACTCAATAGAACTTTGTGTTTGACCAACCCTTGTTGGGACACATTCTTTTTTAAGGGGATTTGTTATGAATGTTTTAGGTTGACTAAACCATTTAAAATTTATTGGAGAAACCCTTTCTAAAATTGGTGTAATTTTGCAGAAATTTATTTGAAAATCCATGTTAGGATTTATTGATGGGCGAGTCTAATCAACAGATCAAGGACCTACAAGCACACAATTGGAAAAGACTTTTCTACCTAAATACATTAAAAATAACTTGAGCACCCCTTATTGGGGTTATGAAAAATGGAATACGGATCCTTCCACTTGAATGTCCTAAAACTAGAAATTCCATTTTCAATGGTGAGGGATATTAGGACTTTATAAAATAGTGGGAGATTTAATAAAATAAATTAACCGTTTCATAAAAAAACATACAATCTAGAAAAGTACTAATAATATTCTTTTTTTAATTTTAGAATGAAATGGAAATCTCACTATCCCTATGATAACTATTAGATAAAGAAAATATTCTAACTGGTAGAAACATCGAGGAGTGGATTAGATTCCTTGAGGTGTTCTATGTCCTAAATGAAAATCTAATGTTCTATAATCCTCAATTACTAATCCCCATGATGAAGAGGCTAGTGATGAAGAGTTCCTAGTCTATGAAAAAAAATATGAATGACAGGGCTGATGTTCATTGTTTGATGTTTTCATCTATTCCCAGTGAACTTATCAAGTTTCAAAAAAACATGGATGTGTATAGAATGATTGTGAACCTCTATGGTATTTACTAGGAGAGAGTAAGATAGGAATTATTTGAGATTTACAAGGTACTCCTTCAGAGTAAGCATGGATAGGGTTCCCCATATGGGACTCATGTATTCAAGATCATTAGATACGCTGAGAACCTAGAGGTTAAAGGGTTTAAAATCCCCGAAGAACTGGGCACTCATCTCATTATAACATCACTCCATTAGAGTTTCTATAGTTTTTAGGGAATTTTAATATGAAAAACAATGATAAGTCTCTACCAGATCTTATTATCCTCATTTTCCATGTTGATAGAGATATGAATTGTGAGTATACTTATGACCTTATGATGAACAAATATAAAGTGAAAGAAAAGATATTTAAGCCCAAAGCTTCTTCACACCCTTCTAAGAAGAAGAAGATAAAACGGGATGCAAGGGAACATGATGTTGTCGATTTCGCATGTGGTAAGAAGGTCTACTGGAAGAAAAACTACATCTAGCTAAAGAAGAAATGAAAATATATAGGAGAATTTTTTATCGAGTGCAATTTGACTATTTATAAAAATTGGGTATTAGATACAGCTTGTGGTACTCACATATGTATTCAAATGAAGTAACCATGTAGATTGAGAAAAACTAACCAAGCGGAGGTAGATCTATGAGTAGCCAATAGAGAAAAACTTGTTGCTATAGCTATTGGGTATTACCACCTCACATAGTCGACTGGACTGATCATAGTTTTAAATGGTTTTTATTACCTTTCTTTAGTTATCCAAAACATTACATATATATCTAGACTAGATATAGATGGATTCATTTTTAAATTTTTAAATAACTATTTCTTATTTTATAATGAGAGCATTTTTATGTTAAGAAACATTTATATAATAGTCTTTATATGTTGTAATACATGAACCATGTAATGTAAATCGATAATGAATTTAATTCACATGAATCATACCACATCCAAATTTGGAATCACAAGATATGTCATGTTAATGAAAAAAACTTGAAAATATTAAATCAAGATGGATATTTAGATTCTTTCGAACTAAAACAACATGTTGTATGTCATGCATGTTTACAAGGAAAAGTGACCAAATCCCTATTTATTAAGAAAGGTAAATGGGATAAAGATATTCTCAAATTAGTTCATACCGATGTGTGTAGACCATTTACTTTTAAATCAAGGGGCTTGTACTCATACTTCATAACTATTGTTGATGATTTTAGTAGATTTGTATATATTTACTCAATGAGGTATATGTTAGATTCAGTTGATAAATTCAAGGAACATAACAATGATGTTGAGAACCATCTTGGTTGGAAGATTATGAAACTAAATTCAGAAAGAGTTCAAGAATATCTTAATCAAGACTTCATTGATTACTTATTTGAGTTTTGGATCCTATTCCAACTCACTTCTCCTTACACGCCTTAGTGCAATGGTGTAAGTGAAAGGTGGAACCACCCCTTAATGGACATGTTGAGATCAATGATGAGTCAGGAAATTCGTCCATTATCCTTTTGGGGATATGCATTACAAAACAACGAAACACATACAAAACCAAGTACCAAATAAATTTATAAATGTCATTCCATTTGAATTTTAGAGTGGAAGAAAAACCATGTTTTTGAATTTGCATATGTGGGGAAGCGAACTGTTTGTCATGGCCACTTCAGGTAACAAAACTACACCCCGAGTGCATCCCATTATATTATAACCTAAAGAATAGAATAGGATATTACCTATATGACCCCTCAGAAAAAAATTACAGTTTAAATACACACCATAATCCTTTAGAGGGAAAACATCTCCATAAGTGATAGTGGGAGCGAGATAAAATTCAATGAAGTTGAGGATCAAGGAACAACAGATTTGTTGCAAGATCATATTCTTCAAATACCCATAGAATAATAAACTATTCCATAGACACAATAAATTTTTAGGAGTAATATATGAGTTATAGAACAAGAAAGGTATGGTTTTCTAGTTACAGAGGATTTTGAATCATTAAAAATTTAATAATAATGATCCTATAACCTACAAGGAAGTAGTAAGTGGAAAATATGTTTCCAAATAGAGATAACCCCAGAATTTTTAAATGGATTCCAAGTACCAAAACCATGTTTGGATTTAGGTGAATCCTACTGTGGATATAAACCATCTTGGTTGGAAATGGGTATTAAAGAAGAAACTGAACATGGATGGACATGTTAGTACCTATAAAACATGACCAGTTTCTAAAGGGTTTAGACAATGTCAATGTATTGAATATGATGGAAACTATTCACTAGTTCCAATAATGAAATACCTCAGAATTATACTTTCCATTACATTTTACCATGACTATGAAATTTGAAAAATAGATTTCAAAACATCCTTCTTTAACGGGAACATTCTAGAAGATGTCTACATGACACAACCCGAAGGTTTTGTGACTCCAAAATCTACCAGTAAGATATACAAGTTGAAAAAAATTCATTTATGGATTAAAGTAAGCATCCAGGTCATGGAACAATAATTTTTATGAATCCATAAAGAAATTTGGTATTATAAAGAATTAATATGAGCCTTGTGTCTACAAATGGTTTAATTGGAGTGAAGTCATTTTCTTAATTGTATATGTTGAGGAAATTTTACTTATTGTAAATGAAATACCAATTTTTAGTATATTAATTCATGGTTAAATAAATTCATTTCACTGAAATAATTGGGAAAGGCATCATATATTCTTGGGATTAAGATCCATCGTGATTGATCCAAGAGGTTTCTCAGCCTATGTTAAAGTACATACATTGGAAAGATACTGAAGAGATTCAGTATGGAACAATATAAGAGTGTATTGTTGCTAGCATCACATGGAATTCAACATTCTAAGAAAACATGTCCTTAAATCCATGATGAAGTAAATATAATGGAATGGATTCCATCGGCCTCAGTGATTGGATATGTACTGTATGCTATGATATATACTAGTCTAGATGTCACCTACACATTAATCATGGTAGGTAGATATGAAGATGATCTAGGTGACCTCCATTGGATGGTAGAAAAGACTATCCTTAAATATATGATGCATACTAAAGATATATTATGGTTTTATGGAGGAGATGAAGAAGTAGTCATAAGAGGATATGAAGATTCTAGTTTCCACACTGATTAAGATGACATGAAGTCACAAACGAGATACATCTTCTTTTTTAATGGTGGTGTTGTGAGTTGGAAGAGCTCCAAGTAGGATATGGTCGTAGATTCTATAGTAGAGTCCAAGTATATTCTTGATTTTGAGGAAACTAATGTAGTATTTTGGATTTTCAATTCCATCTAATATCTTGATGTGGTACCTAAAAGTAATGATACCATCACACTCTATTGTGAACATACTACTGTGATGAATCTCACAAAAGAGCCATATTCACATCACTGGATGAAGCACATACTTCGAAAGTATCATCTCTTGAGGGATTTTTCTCAGAGAGGAGAAGTTTATGTGAGAAGTATTTCAATGGATGGAAAATGTTTTATACCACATGAAAAAATCCTTGACTCTGTAGTAACATTATTATCATGTGACGTCTAGCAAATAGAAGGTTTTAGGTAGTTGGCTCTAGTCCAAATGGGAGTTTGTTGGACGTGGTGTCCTAGAACCAACTGTTTTTACTTTGATTACATAAATATTTGATGAATTAAATAGTAAATTAAACATATTATTATATATTTTAATTGTTCTATATGACCATAATTTAATAATGTCCTAGAGTATTTGTCTCATTGATAAGGTCATATTAGTTCCCCGCTATGATGAGAACCTTAAAGTGCTATGCCACAATTCTCAATATAGTTATGTGGTTGGATAACATACTATGATGTGACATATATTATATAGCCCATTAGGTGAGAGTACTCATAAGAAGATGAGACTTCTTATCATGAAGTTTTCACCACGTAATCTACAAAATGAACGATTATGAGAACATACTCGCCAGTAGAAATTCAGTATGTTTTGTTGTCTTTAGATAATTCTATCTGCGATAATGTGTAATGGTCCTTATACATTATTATTATCATTATTGCAAGTCACGACTATTTATCTTAGATTTTCTAATGAAACCATCACAAAATATGTTTGTGGAAAGTATGGTACGTTGGGTGAGTCACAAATGAAATGTTATTAATGGACCGGATAGGAAATAATTTTCCATTATATATTTATGGAAGTCGATATCTCGGACCTTAGAATGAAATAATACCAACACCCTAAATTCTAGGGACTTGGTGTAACGAAGAGTTTTTTTAGATAGTCAAATAATGATGTATCAAGAATATAGGTTGAAGACACCATCATGTGACATTCTTGATGATATTATGTGACAAAGGGATCATATTACACAGTGAGCATTCATATGTAGTTGTCATCATTGATAATTTATGTTCTTTCTCTTGGTTTCCTTGAACCATTTCAAGATATTAATATTAGACATTAGGAAATCCCACCTAATGCCAATGTGAAAGAATCCTAGTGAGTAAGACACTAATTTTTTATTGTGGTCTGATTAAATTTTATTTGAATTTAATGGATGGAATAAATATTATTCTCAAGGCTGAGGAATAAGTTTATTTATGTTATATTGATCACATAAATTAAATAACTATTTATTCACCAGATTGTGAATAACATATATTTATTTATCTTATTGAATATTTAATAAATATTTATTTACCAGTTTGTGAATAAAAATTTATTTATGAAAACAAAATATTTATTCGGGTGTTCAATAAATATAATAGGAGTTCGAATAGACTAAGACCGTGTTCGATGACAATATAAATATTTATGAGTCGATAAATTTTATTTAACCATTTTGTGTAAGTTGGAAGACCACAATAATAATATTATTATTATTATTATTATTATCTGTTATGATATTTCATTAATGGTTATAATTATTATTAATGGATAATATAAAATTAAATTTTGTAACAGAGATATCAACTCTATAAATAGATGCCTACGTCTATTGTGTAATTTATTATAAACCAATTCCATATTTAGGAATAGATAATTTTTGTGCATAATAAATTATCTGTCACTACTCCTCCTCCTCCTCTCTCCCTCTCAAGAACAAGAAACCTAAGAGAGAATTTATTCAAGATTTAAGAATGAGTGATCATGAAAAAATAATGGAAGACATTTGATTGAATGTGCTTTCACCTAAAGAATGAATGGAATTATTCAGATACCATTGAAGCACATGTGGATCACCACTAGAGGTATTATACTATTGGATACTCACATGCACAATGAGGGAAATCTGGAAGGTTTTTTTTAGATGATAAAAAATCATCATCAAAGAATGTTCCTATACCCAGGTATTTATTTAATCAGATATTAAATAAATTATTTATAAGTTTTATGAGTAAGTTCCACACTCTGGGTTTTGGGAAAGAATTATTAAAAGAAATTTTAATATATCACCCACTAGTGCATGCTTCCCCAGTGCCCGAAACCAACAATATGATCCCAAATTGCCAAAGAATATTAATGAACTCTTAGTTAAGATACTCACCATCTCAATCAAATAAGTTCTTTTTTATACTCTTCCCATGTTTATTGTCTAATTAATTATTTAACTATTTGAATTTCTAAAAATAATTATTCTTATACATTAAAAAATTATCACAACCATATCTAATCTATTAATTGGGAATCATTATAAAGTATGAATAAACACCTCTAGCTTCTATGGGAAAGGGTTTTCACACAACATTTTTATCCAATTATAGAATCTCTATAACCCTTCCGCCTTGTATAGTAAATGGTGTATTGGTTATTTTTTCTTGTAAACAAATATGAGAAAAATTTAGTGGTATTATCTAAAAAGAGAATAATAATCATTTTAATAGATATTTTTCAAATGATTTTCATTTACATGTCCTAGAATGTGGTTCTATAATTGTGGATAGAATGAGTAATGTGAACTTGATTTTAATTTGATTTTTTACAGTAATATTTTTTAATTTATTACATAAATAACCTTATATATTTGTTCCATACTATAAAAAATTCCATCGTTAAAAAAGTATCATTATTTATTTATAAATTTAAAATAAATCCATCCATATTAGGGAAATAAAAAGGGGTAATGTTTTTTGTGACACAAAGAATCTGATTATTGTTCATTAAAACCAATATTATTCATTTTTTCAATGTGATCTAATATTATCCAATGGATATAGTATCCATCCACACTCCATTAGCATCATGTAAATCCACATCTCCCCATGTGATATTAAAAAATCTACTTGGTTATTATATTTAAATACACATGTGAGTGCCGTAAGTTTTTTCTAATACCTTATATATATATGTAGAAAGATTTCACTTGATGATGAACACCACTAATGCCTCTCATAATTCATTAAATAGGTTTCGTTATTCTTCCAGTGGCCCTGATTTACACATAAAAAACATACTACTTTCTTTTCATTTTTCAATATTTGGTTATTCATTTTCTTGGAATTATGGTTCTCTAGAGCCTTGGAATTTAATTAAGTCTTGGATTCCTTTTACTTGTTCTTACTTTTTTTATCATAAGGACCACCAATTTTTCCTGTCCCATGTACTTACCAATATATAGAATTAATGTGTGGAGTTCTAAGAGAGAATTATCACTATTTCTAATCTTATAATTAATATCTAAAAAAGAGATTCTCTTAAGTAATATGAATAAAATGAAACTTGTGTATAGATCACAAGGTATCATAAGTACTAATATTTTCATTCTCTCAATATACCAAATTATCTTTACTAGATGAGTCCTAGATGGTCATGAAACTCTAGGATTATATCTGAATGGTGCATTTGAGATCTCATATCTCTCTTTTATTGTTTTCTCTTTAAAATGATCAAGATAATGAGACCTGATATTATACACATCCATATCCTAAAGTTACATTAAAATTTAACTGAATAGGGATGATATAATAAATTGTTGGATATCCATGGCATCATCTAAATGTTACATATACATAGAGAATTAATCCTCACGAGCATCATTGCTAGGAGCCTTTGGAATTATGGGTTTCGAACACATATAATTTACTTTGTTGGTGTAGTATAATAGAGAATTTACAATAGAATTCATAGAAATTCAAGCTGGTGGGATGTTTGTCCATATGTAATATGGGTCATAGTGTTATTTTTGAAGTCGTATATGTTTTCAGATATATAATAAATAATATAACTTTTTTAGTACATTATCTAGATTATAAAAAAGATAATTTAATTTATCAATTTCCAACTATTTTTTCAAAAATCAAATATCCATCAAAATTTGTTTTAGAATATTCTATCATGTGCATATTCTAGCAGTATGGATCCATCCATTCCTTCCCATAACCTAGACTTTGGATATGAAAATTACACAATGTAATTTATGTGGTTGTAACTTCCCAACTGCCTTAACTCATAATTACCTGATCCATTATGTGTAATTTCTAATCATAAAAAATGGACACATAAATTCTAAATTATTGCCTCAAAAAATATATTTGATCGAGTTATTCAATTACATCAAATACCAATTTAGTTATGTTGACCCAAAAACCTTATATGAATTCCCCAATCAAATAAGCCTCCAGTAGTTGTCTATGAAAGAACTTAATTGTATGGTTGAAGTTTTATTCAAGTAATGGAAGGTTTGACTAACATAGTAATGGATTTTATGTATTTTTATCTTTATATTTAAACTACACAGTTTTTCCTATTACATTCCTGTTAATGTCAATTGGATTTTTCTTAAGTGATTAACAACGTATTCAAAAAATTTACATAATTTATAATTTTATTTGTATTCCATCATAAATTATTGTAAATTTATTTATTTAATGGTAAACATCCATTAATAATTAACCATTCAATTGAATGAAATAAAATAAATAAATTAGAATGGTCCTAATATTTTCAAATGGTTGGTTTATCTAAAGGATGATAAACCAGCCCTTTACACTAGGTAATAAACTTATAGAACCATTCCTGTTATGATTTTCAATATCCCCCCAATGAAATTATGTACAAACTAGATTGAAATCACATTATTTACATAATTGAACCACGTCACTCACTTATTATCTTCATTTATTATAAAATATTTTACTCACAAGAAGGAACGGGGCATAAAATGATCAGTTATGGAGGTTTACATAAAAGTAACCATGCGCACATAGGCCCATACATAGTGAGAGGAGAAGAGTTTCATGTATCCATTATTTAATTTAAGTTTTTTACAGAACCACTAATGAATAATAAATAATAAAAAAATAATCACATCCATAATATAAACTAAACTCATGATAACCTATATACATACACTTAATATGAAAAATTACTATTAGTACAAGATCCGGTTTGGTGATAGTGAGGAGGCAGTGATGAATAATGGGAAGAATCTTTGTATGAATTCTTTTAACTCAACATATTGAACTTATTAAAATTATATATCCACTCTTTATAAACTCAATGTATCGCATTTATAAGCAGTAATAGAAGTAAATATAGTTCTAAAAAGTATTTACAAGGTTTAACTAAATGGATTACTCCTTTCAGTATTATTTATAACCCCAATATAAATTATTCACTATCTACAACAACCATTTATCAAACAGAGTCCACCATTACCTCCACCACTTAAAGAGTTCACTAGAAGAATTAATTATTCTCTAAAAAAATCAATAAATAAATATATTTGGCTCCGGGTTTTATCTACACCACTGAAATTTGGTATTCCTCCCCATGAAAATGGATTAGTAGGACTGCACATGTACTCCCTCATGATCTTCAACAACTATGTTGGTCTAAAGGCTTACTCTACATTTTGACTGATCTAAACCTTCCTCTATATTTATAAATACTTTAATGTACATATGATATCCTTTTTCTTCAATAGTACTTGGATTTGACTCATTCTCTTTCATTGATAAAATATAGTATATGACTTACAAAATAAACATGTCTTAGTTAGAATTAATTTTCTCTCTCTATAAATTACATTCTTCAATTCCTATATATTTATAATAACATAGAATAATACCATATGAATATTATTCTTCATATTAAAAATATGGAATATCCATGAACTTCGGTAGGCGTGATATCAAAATTTAAATCATACAAGGGTACTTTGATTTATCTTCTCACTTAAATCATTTTGTGTACTTCTTAGTTTATTTTAATCCTACAAAATGCCTTATTTAAACCTCTATAAGATTCATGATTTTTTTATTTTTCATGAAATCTAATTTTTTAAACTCAATAATTTTATGTAATTCTTGATAATTATTTTTCATAAACTATATCCATAAAGCTCTAGGGTTCTAGGTATTTTTGAAATAAATAATACATAAAAATATCCATGTATATGACTATAAAAACAATCACTCTCCCAGGACAATTCATATTCATGCATGTGGAATCATCTTATATACTACTAATCTTTCATTGATATTCATATCATCCATCTATATAAAATGCACAGTCAATCCATCTCACTTCATATGGTTGGTTGTATTACTTGACCTCCCATAGTCGATCATCCTACTATGGTAGTTTTTATAGTAATAATACATAATTATGTTTGATCATATTATAATGGAGGTTTCTCATGTTCAATACTCCATGTTCTTCACCGAGTTCATCAATTCAATATTTATCAACCTAAAATGTCACATACAATTGATCTTCCATTGGCATGGAATGAATGATTTAATTACTGAATGGACCAGTGTTATATTTTTTCCAATAATGTGTCAATATTTGTTTTGTGAGTTGAAGATAAATTGGTTATGATTGGATAATTTTTATGGATTTCGTGCCTGAGAAATTATTTAGGTTAAATTGTGATAAATGATGAAGTTATCTTATGTTCCAATACTTGTTTCCATGATGAAACATTGATTTATATAATATAAAGAAAAATAAGACCATGAAAACGTTTATTTTTTTTATGATTGAAGGTTTCCATGGAAATGATCATTATTTCATGATAATAAGTCCATGAAAAATATATTTTTTTTTTCATGAAGTAGATGCTTGTAAATAGGGAATTTTTATGTGGAATTTCTCATTTTTTATACTATAATACTTAAAGATATTTATGAGTGATGGAAAAAATTATGTCCAACCCCAAATTGTCTATTATAATAGCTCAGTCGCATATATGTGAGAATAGATCACACCACATGAGCCATCCTTGATGTTATGTATGAGGTAGATGGGGTGTGAGAGTGGAATAACATTTCACCCACATGGAGTGCACATACGAGCTCAAGGGAATTAATTTGGTTGCAATAGGTTCCAGTGTCAACATACATGGAGGCACAATGGCATGGGGCATGGGTGGAGTGTTGTAGGTGCTAGACCCCATTAATAGCTTGAGTTATCAGTGGGAAAACATCACATATTAAATGCTCCTCAATAGAGCGTGAGTTCTATGTGGGATGGAAGAGTGCACAGGGTATTATCCATCCTCTAAAAAACATATGTATAAAATGATGTCCATCTATTATAATTCATCTACATTATCCATTCATCCATGCAATCAACATCAACCATGGACTCCATCACTACTAAAAAACCGTGTTTATCCAGTATATTTAATAGTGCTAAACAGTTCATTTAAGGGGGAGGGGGTGCTTCAGTGCTTGTAAAAAATCACTGATAAAGACCCCATTTTATCAGTGCTAGTAAAAATTTGCTGATAAAAGGGGCATTTATCAGTGATTTTTTGCAAGCGCTGATAATGGGTATATTTCAAAAAAAAAATTATTTCATGAAAAATAATATATTAATATATAAATATATAAATATATTTATATAGATATAAATATAGTATTTATATTTTAAATATGTTTTAGATAAGGCTAAAAAGGCATTTACTCGTAATATATAACATATTTAGTGAAATTGGCTTCTAAAATAACTAAAAAAATATTTTTAATTAATGATTTGAACAATATTATTGCGTAATTGTCATTTAATAAATATTTTAAGATAAAAAAATCAAAAAATTAATAAAACATCTAAATAAAGTCAAAAATATAACTCAATCTTCAAAGGCCCATAACTTTTGATCCAAGTGCCTATTTGGGATCTACAACATGTCAAATTGAAGATTGAAAAAATATCTACACCGTGTTGATCAGAGGGGGATCCTAGTAACTATTTTTCAAGGACACAAAGGATTAGAAGGCCTCTAAAACTGAGTTTTGAGTTGGTATACCCAAAAATTTTAACATCTGATGGATTTTCAGGCTCAATTAAGGTGGTATTTCCCATTTTTTCAGTGAGAACTAAATTTAATCATAGGTCTTAAATTAATATTGACATTGTGTATTTTGAATTTTATCATTTTTCATAATTAAATGTTATTTATAATCAAATATATAAGAATATACACATATTTTTTATATATTCACACAAAAATATTTAGTTTTATAAATAAACAATTTAACATATTTACACATAAAATATATTTCCCTATATATAAACTTTATCTAAATAAAAAATATCCATTTTATTTAAAAAAAATGTATGATTATTTATATTCCAATATAAATAACAGACATAATATATATATATATATATAATTGTAGGTGTGTATTAACAAACAGATATATATTTATCTATATATTCAAATATATGTATATAAATATTAATATATAATATATTTAAATAAATGTTAACATTTATAATAATATATATAGATGTGTATATATATATATAAATGATATATGAATGTTTGTATGTATTTATACACACAAACACACAAAACATATTTTATATATGAATTTAAATATATATAAATACATAAATATATATATAAACATATATATATATATATATATATTTACATAAATATAATTATATACATAAAAATATATATAAACCAATATATAAATATATGTATAAATAATGTAATGTAATGTATGTAAATATATAGATATACAGCAAAATGTAAACCTAAAAAATATATTGGAGTGAAAAAGGTGCGCGTGTATAAGATATTGCTCTTTGGTTCGAAACTTTCTGGTGGAAAGGGTGCACGTGGGTGGTTGGGATTATCTAAAGTGCTGATAATGGGGTGGGAAAAGCATGGATATAGGGGTTGGGGGTGAAAAAATTCCCCATTATCAGTGGGGCCTTTAACAACTCTATTTTACAACATAGTTAACATGGGCATTTAACAGTGTTAAAAACAAAGATAATGGTGGACTTTAATAGAGCTAAAAACTACCAATAAAAACCTATTTGATCAGGATAAAAAATTTGATAAAGGGCCCCTTTATTTGTGTTTTTAGCACTATTAAAGGGTCTTTTATTGATGCTTTTTATAATCACTGTTAAAGCTAACCCACCAACATTAAATACATTATCAGTATTAAAAGAGTGATGATAAATCTATTTTACTAGTTCTTTTAAAGGCCTGATTTACAGTAGTTCATTAGGAGCATTTATATGTTGTGTTTGTTATAGTTTGAGTCATAATGATCATACCAATTATCATATGTATTAAATGGAGGCCATATTGATTTCCCATGATCGATGCGAGGTATGAATTATTTGTTGCACTTGAAATTCAATCACTTCCTTGGATGAATAGAAGGATCCTAAGATATGATATTACCAAATAAAAGGAATATTATGTTAGAAATAAAATTTATTACATATGTATTTTTGAAATTATAAATGAATGTAGTTACCCTTGCATACAAGAAAATTTAATGAATAATAAAGTTAAATTAGGGACACTACATCATTGATTTATCCTGACTTCTTGGGGTATTTATAGAGGTTCGAGTTTATGAGTTATGACACATGTATTCAAATAGGGAATAAATTGTGTGATGAATTTAGAAAACCAGGTGTGAAAACATTTATTTACTAGATGAAGAATCAAAATATTTTAGGCCATATGATGATTGATAACTATGATGAAAATTAATACCTAAATCCTTTAAGTATTTTTTAAAAAAAACATTCCTACCTTATGGGTCGCATGTGTACATACAGGGTGAGCCATGAGTGATAATGAATCCATTTAAAGATGAATTATATACCCAAACCCCTTTGGTATTTTAGATTCATTTTATGATTATTGAATAAAACCCACATTAATTATTGAATATTTAAATGATAAATATAATACCCAAACAAACAGTCAATATTTATATTAAAATGTGATGTTAAATGTGTTATTATTAACAAATTTAAATGTGGGTTTAAATGAGTGATTTTAAAACATCTAAAAATGCGATATTTAAGATGTAAAATTATGTTTTGTTGTGGATAAATTATGCATGGAGGTGATGATGAAAATAGGGGGAAAATATTTATTTTCTATGCATCGATTGTGTAAGTAAATTTTGAGACCTCCATACATCCTTATATAGAAGAAGGAATGTGAGTTTTGAAACTGATGGATCTAATAAGTTTTGGTTTCTACTAAAGATATTAATGGAGTCTCAAGAATATTATTATTGATGTTCTTGAGGAGGTATACAAGGAAGGGGAATCCATATTCCTTACGGTGGAAAGTGATATGTGAAAAAGATCTTTCTATCTTTGGATCAACATGGTAGAGGAAGCATCTTGCTGAGGGCTGGATCATGTACTAGAAACATCTGATTTGGGTGTCCAACTAATTTTATAAGAATATAAATTAGGATGTCTAACAAATTGAGGAGACTTAACTGGGTGTCTAACCAGTTGTATTCACTACTAGAGATAGTGAAGATAATCCATGTTGGTTTGTCTAACCAACATAACAAGGTGTGAGGATTTATACAGAACCATGTAAATTTTATGTGCTTCACATTATTATTTTACTACTACACATGAGGTGAAATTGATGAATTCTATTGAGTGGATGATGAACATTAAATAGTTTAAGATGTTAAATTTAAAAGGAGATAAAATTCATAAAATGAGGGGACTGCGGATTCTCCCTCCCCTTAGTGGAACCTAAATAGTTCTTGATCTCTATAATTGGTATCTGAGTAGGTCACATCCAATAATCCAAGAAGTTTCTGGAAAGACATAAAATCTCAATTATATAAATAGCTATGTATTTTCGACTTTCAATGGCTCAAATTATCATTGTTGAAGAAATAGAATACTACCCTACCTCATTTCACTTTCCCATGAAGTAAGAGATAATGACATAATATGTTTTCCACATATTTACAAAGATGATCCTATGAATCATACTAAGAATATGAATTTTTTGGTTATTGTAAAAGCACTAAATGCCATCCAAATTTCCTAATAAGAAATTTTATATACCAAGGTCATGGGTCTTCAAACTACACATGAAATCAGGGATAAATTAAAGAGAAACTATAAATGAAAGAGAAAATTCAATGAATCCATGTTATAGGAATGTAGAATAAAATTGGAAGACATAAAAATGATCAATGATGAAAACATTCATTTTTATTTCACAAGAGTTAGTGAGAATCAAAAAAAATATTAGGGGTTTTACTGAAAATATTGATAATTGTATAATTATTATAAACAATCGACATATTTTCCAAATTATTTTGATCCAAAAAATCTACATCAGATGATAGATAAGATCTAATTATTTATGGGACACACAATATTCTCATTTCATATGAAATGAGAAAGGATCCTACCTTTAGGAATAAATCCAAAGTTAATATAGAAATTAATGAAACGAGAAGCGGAATAATAAGAGAAAAAAATATTGAATAAAATAAATATATAGATGAGGAAGGTGAATAATATTTCAATATGATTAATTAACTTCTTTAAAATAGGCATGGAAAATAAAAGGGTAAAAGAATGAAATCACCAATGTGTAGAAATTTTAATAGTCCCGGACACTTTGACTATGAGTCTCTAAAAAATGGAAAAAAATATATTTAATGAATAAAAGAAGAGACCCTGGGGGAAAAAAGCGGATAAGAAGTATAAGTAATTCACCTTCAAAAGGATAAGTTTAATGAGAAAAAAGGATAAGGATTATTCATCTAGTGATCCAGATAGTGAATATACTTTCATTGATATTATAGAGAAATGATTTGATTAACTAAGTAGTGATGATAAAAGAGAATATATAAGATGAAGAATTCTATATCCTACTTCAAAAAAAGGTATTACTCTGATCAATAATGTAATACCAGACAGAATGAAATCAATATAGAATATCACAACTCAGTGGCTATTGTTAGTTTTCAGAAGGTATGAAAAAAAATTATTTTTTGGCATAATTTGTTTGTTCAAGGAATGTGGAAATAACCAAGGGGGAGAAATTAGGTTAAGTTAGCTTTTAATCTAAACTTTTATATTGTTTATAGAAAAGGTTGTTTAGATATTGGAAGAATATAATGTTCCAGGATGGGAGTAATATTTTAGGATGAATGTAGTATTTGAAAAACCAAGATGTTCCCCCTTGTTCGCTATTATTTTATGTGTTATGATCTAACATGAATTTAATTTAAGGGGAAGTGTTATTCATCATGGAATTTAACAATTTTCTATTATGAAGAATATGATTGTATCTCTTGAGGAGGATATTAAATGATAATTCTGGTATACAAATGACACTTTCTACCCCAAATTTAAATATATCATTTTGATAATTTTTGGGGGAGTGTTGGTTAATGAAAATATGTGACAAAGTGGGAGCTATTCTTGTGCACTTGAATTTTTTTTGTTCTTGTCATGTGTGTGCAGGATTTTTCATTTCATTTATAAATATGACACCAATCTTGAGAATTGATATTTTTTTCTATATTCCACATGCGAGTATTTTATGGAGAGCTTACACAACCTAGGTAGCATATCTATTTATTTCTATATTGTATTATCCCACATAGAACTGAAGTTCGATAAAATAATGGCTATTCTCTATGTATCATTTTATATCATTATTTTCTTTTTAAAATGGGTGAAGTGTTTTTTTAAAATGAATGATGTGACAAAAATACCACCAACTTTACTTTTCATTTTATTTCCAATAAGGGGGAGAGCGTTTTGAGCCCACATATTGAATTTTAAATATGTGAATAGATTTTTGAAAAAAGGGGGATAATATTGGGATTAATGTATAATTTTTTCCAAATAATATATCAATATGTGTTTGGTGATTAGAAGATAAAGTGGGGATGCTTGGAGAATTATTAGGGATTCAATTTATGGAATAAGACGTCTTGTTTGAGAAATTTTCCAATTAAAATTATGATGATTGTTGAAGGGATCCTAAGTTCAAAGACTTAATTAAATAATCAATTTTTTATTATAATAGGAAGAAGAGGAATACCATGAAAATGATTATTTTCATGATGATTTGATGATCACCATGAAAAAGTTCATTATCACATTAGGATAATTCCAGGAAAAATATATTATTTTTCATGAATAAGAATTTTCAGAATACTTTATTTTTATGTGGATTTCTAACCAAAAAATGGCCAAACCAAATATGAAAAGTAGGATAACTCAACTGTATATTTGGGAGTACATATCACCATGTTGGTTATAGAATTTATACTAGACATGAGGTGGTTGGGGTGTGATACTGGTCTAGTAGAGTTCTTATAAGGATCACACATGTGTGTGCCTGGGAACATATGTTCACAAAAGAGGTTCTAGTTCCACCTTATGTGGATGAACTACGGTGCGAGGCATGTGCGGAGTGTTTCATATTTGAAATATTGCTTCTAGATCAAGATATTAGTGGAAAGAAATCACTCATAAAGTGATTCTTAATAGACTGTGAGTATGATGTGGGATGACCCAACAAACAAGGCAGTATTACTTTACTAAAAGACATATGGTTAAAAGTATGTCCTTCTGATTCATATGATATACACCATCTATTTAACCACATGATCATTTTCAACCTCATCCATCACCGAGAGATTTTTTACACTAATTTTTTTTTATTTTATGTCACAGTGATCAAACCAAATCTCATCTACATTGAATATATGGTATGTTGACTTCATAATACCGAGGACGGATTCGAAGAATTGAGTGCACACAAAATTCATGCACCACCATGCATGAATAGAATGACCATGAGCAGTGATCTTACCAGATGTAGATGAGTATTCATATGAATATAAATGTTATATTTATTTCCCAGGTAATATTGATGTGAAAAATGAATGATGATACACTTTCGTGCATTAAAATAAAATGAATGAGAAAATAAAATGATGTCCACTACAACAATGATTCGTCCCTACTTATTTTGGAATTTACTGAGGTGTGAGTTCATGAGTTATGGAACGTGTATTCAAATAGATAATATACCCTATGAAGAATAGAGAAAATCAAGTCACTCGGAATTTATTTACTTTTGGAGAAGATCAATAAATGATACCATATGATATTTTATATCCATGTAAATAATTAAATGTTTGATATTTTTTGTATTTTTAAAAATGAGTTTCGTACCATATGAGTTTAATTCATGCATGCATGTATAGTGAACTATGAGTGATAAAAAATCCACATGAAGAAGAAGTATATACCCAAAACCCTCAGGTATTTGAGATGCATCATATGAATATGAAATAATATCCATAATAATTAACATGTATTTAAATAATACATATAATTACCAAATAACCATAGGATATTTAAATTAAAATGAGAAATTTAATGTGTCATTCTTAATAAATTTAATTCAAGATTTAAATGGGTGATTTTATATCATGTAATAATGAGATATTAACTCATGCACAATTATTGTTTTTTTTGAGAAATTGTGCATGTAGGTGATAAAAAATAGTTGAAAAAATATGAGCATACTTTCATCAATTGTGAAATAATATTTTTTTATCCCGATACATCATTGAATCAAAGAGATAAGGTGAGTTTTTTGGCCATTGGTGCTGATCAATAATGGTTTCTACTGAATATCTTGAAGGATTATCAAGACCATCATTGCTGTTGTTCTTGAAGAAGTAAACAAGGAAGGGGAATCTATCTTTCTTATGGTGTAATACTATATGAGAATAAGATATATCTATCCATTGAGAAAAATTGAAGAGGAAGCATGTAGATGGGTGTTTATAAACAGCTACAAGAGGATTGTGATTGTTCTATCTAACCAATCATAGAAGAAGAGAATTTGAGGTGTCAAGAAAATTGTGGGGAGATTGTATATATGGTGTCAAAAAAAATTTATTCTCCTACAAAGATAGTGAATGAAGTCTATATTAGAGTGTCTAACAAACATGGAATGGAGTAGGGATTTTTGCTTAAACTTATAAATACTATATTATAACCTCTCTTATTTTACTAATACACAAGCTTTGATATTGAGATATAGTATTTAGTAGATCAATATATTTTAACAGTTTAAGAGGTTAAATTTAAATGGAGATACAATTCATAAAATTAGAGTATCACTGAATCATCCCCTGGCAGTGAAACCTAAACAATCATTGGGCTCTAAAATTACTCATGTATCCTCACCTTTATATAAGATAGATTACCCTTATATTGGAATTAAGTTCATCAATTTTCCCTTACACATGTCTAAATTAACCCTTTAATTTCATTACTGTATCATGAATTGCCTTTAGGTAAATTTAATAAATTATAGATCACCTTGACAATATACAATATAAACATAGATGACCCCCATATATGTAGTGAAATTCCTTTATGGAGCATATAGAAACTATGAACTACCACTAAATAAGTAATAAAAATTCATTATTTCCCCCAACATAACCATATTTAATAATGAATTTCATTTATGATGAAAATTAATTTTTTTTATTAAAAATCACTTTTAGGAAAAAGTGGGAAACCTCATTTGTCCAATAAGATATCATTAAACACAAAAATAAAATAAAAAAATCATTGAATGAAAGTTTATATTATTATAATCATTATACCTATATACTTTTTAGTGAAGGGTGTGTACATTGATATCTAGATGATCCTTGAGGATGTCTTTAAAATGATAAGCCATCTTTTCCTAGGTATGAATGTACTCCTTCATATTTATCTTCCTTTAATTGAATCCTATTATCATAAAAGATATTTCTTATTGATCCACGTGCAATTTTCCTTGTAGGTATCCACAAGAATCAATATCTTAGTCATCCTTCCAGCCTCCTCATGAGAGGCTAATCACCTCCTCCCTTTTTTCCTTAGAGTGGAAAATTTCTTCCAATGTGTTTTCTTTTATACCATCCTCCTAACCTGACTCTAGCTATAGGATATCCATAACCTTTTTGTGGGCTCGACCATTTTAGTTTTGGCATCACTAAAAACAACATTCCTAGACAATCCATCTACCAGCAACTGCAACATTTCATCAACCATACCACCAGCCTGCTTAAGATTCTTTAAATATCTGCATTCGACAATCTAGTTTTCACCTTGAGGAATCAAAATCTTCCACCATATCTAGACATTATCAGATGATTCACAATCCAATTCACTATACCAGCCATTTTTATAGACCTTATCTCTATTGGTTTAATAAGGTGAGATTAATCTTTAATTCCCTTAGATTTTCCCTTTCACACAATGCAACATACGACATCACTATCTCCCTTATTCACTTTATTTCTCATTGTACTATGAAGTCCCATATCATTCCTTTAATCTACATTATAAACTGAAAAATGGATATAATTGTCCTCTTTTAACTTTACCCCATATAATCGTTTCTCTTTAGAGGGGTAAACATCCCATTTTGTGTCCCTTTGATCCTGATCCAAGATTTCTTCTTCCATAAATTCAAAGTGGTAATCATGATTAATAGATGGCATGTTACTACTATAATTTAGCTTGATACTTGCATTCAACCCCCCCCCCCTTTACAACAAGAGTGATCTATAAAGAACTACCATGGACTCCTCTAATCGAAAACATCATCACTTCTTGTGTCAATCGGTCGCCAAAACAAATAGCCTCTTCTTATATTGAAGGCATAGGTAAGGTGGTGTTAGGTTCCAACCATCCTATTGCACCAAAACCACTATCCCATATCTTATTCATGGACTACACTCTCATGTAATTCCCAAAAAAAACTATAATTTAATAGATCATTGATTTCCATCACATTCAGAACATGATTCAATGGTCTTTCCTCTTTCTATATTTTTTTGTATCCTTATTACCCAATAGATCTCTTGCAAGAGTGTCTAAATTATCATTCCATAACACCTATTAATTTATTGAGATGTGAACCCCATTTAACTCATCACAACCCAATATTAGGGGTATCTCATTTCATATGAAAATCATAGGTCAATCATAATAGGAAGATCAACCACCCATTACATATTCGTGGGGATCTAGACCAATAAAGAATAAATTTTTCCTCTATCAAAAAATGAAGAATTGTTAGATGCAATGTAAAATGATCCATTAAGGTTAGATTCAGTAGTCCCAAAGCTTCTGATAACTCTAAAGTCGAGACAGAAAGCTGGGGTAGTCTATCATATAGATCTATGCTTCTTCATTCAAAACTATGTCATTAATTCCTTTGAAGATAAGCATAGTAGTCAATACATATAAAACATGATGTTGTAATCCATAAAAAACCTCTCAGAATCACTAAATTCTATCACTGAATGCATATTGGAATATGAACATAAAATGAAACTAAACTATTTCGGAATAAAAATCTCCCCCTTTTTAATTACTATCAATGCCTTCAGATTCTTATGTCAAAATGTGTGATTCTATTTCTATCCATTATTTTAAAAAGTGAAAAAGGATAATGTGTTTCAAATCACCTCATCAATATAAATTGTTATCCTCATTTAAAGAAAACCTTTATCCACCTATTATAGAAGGATTACATCATATGATTTTATATAGAAAATATCCTTTAGTTAATTTACTCTATGTCTACTTGGCCTAACCACGAATTGAAAACAGGAGGTATATAACCAAGGTTTTCATGGTTTTACATCAAAACCAACCATGTAATATCATATTAAAAATATCATTTTATGGTCTTATCATAAAAATATTTCCAAACACAAAGAGTAACATGCATCCAGATTCATAAAAGATAAAAAATAGCTCATTTGAAGGATAAATAACTCTTCCTTTATCTCATACATTCAACCATTACTTCCCATTAATATGTGTAATCAATAAAACCTTTAATAGGGGTTGTGAGTTTTATTTTCATGAATAAAATTCCAATTTTCCTGGGTTTTCCTACATTTTTTAGTATATCAACTGTCACATAGATTTTGATATATTGAAAAATACATCTACATTTTTTCTCCCCCTAAAGGGAATCACTCACTCCTTCATCAAGGGATTTTAATACTCCGTGAAGGGAACCTACTACATGTTTTCTAATAGGGACATCTTCAAATATATATCCTTTAAATCACTATAGGTTAGCATAAAAAAGAATAATATGAAATAAGAAGTTCATTCTTTATTCATCAAAATAAAAATTTATCCTGAGAGTTTCCCCTGACCCTATATTTCACTTATCTTCAATAATCAATATACAAATATTTCTTTTCTACTTATTTTACTATTTTTAGTATCAAAATTTTTCATTTCCAATTTCATCCTTCAAGCTTATTATTCATAGGGGGTTTACTTCCATACCAAAGATACTAATGGAACCTTATCCCATTCTTCTTGTATTATAATATTCATTCATTATGTGGGGGTAAAAATAATTTCCTTGTAGTTCTTTAGTCCATGCCTAGTTTTTTCACATATTTGTAATCTATTATTATGAATTATTATGCCACCACTGGTCTTTGAATCCTTATGTACTTTAAACATTTATCCTCTCACCAATTTATTTCCTTTATCCTCATATCTCATTTATGCTTCATCAATTTTAATAATAGTTTCCGATCAGTCAGGATATACAATCAATCCTTATTTGTTGATGTTATAAGATTTTTTAGGCTTCTCACTAACTCTTTTGATAGAATTGATATTTCATGAATAATATTTTTAGTTATATGAATCATATATAGCTATTATAGTTATATATATTGTATATTTGTTACTATATTTTCCAAACATACCACATGACTCTTCTAAATCTTCAAATCTTTTCTAAGTAGACAAACTTTGTGAATTTCTTATCACAATATGTTATTTTTGGAATCTGATCTCATTATTCATACATGTTCCACACAAGGTTCTTATATCATTCATGGTAATGCAATATAATACCAATAAGAATATTATTTCTATTCATATACTCCACAACACCAAAAATAACATATAAAATTGGATCTTTTATAAAAACATGTAAATAATTCCTCTATTCACGTTCATCTTCAACATGATTTCCATATTTCTTATGGGAAATGGTTTTTAGTAACTTTTCTTATTATGATAAGGATGATCATATCTCATTATTAATCTTAGTAAAAATAGGTTCTCCCTTGAATTTTCACCTAAACAGTTAGAGACAATAGATTTAACATGGGATAACAAATGTGTAGATTTCTATTTCCTGTTGAAACCCATATTCTCAATAACGTGGAAAAATTAAATTTAATCTCATCAAACTTTTTTAAGTTCTCTATAACTTTTATTTTATCATTTTTAACAACAAGACATGTTGATTGTGTTTCTCCATGTTCGTTTTATCTTGTAGTTATCTTCTACACAGGTTCACTTAATATATTCTCTTGTTTAACATTATTGAGCTTATTCTTCTTGATCTCATCAATATATTTTTATTATTTCTTGACTAGAAACACCTTTTATTACTATTTATTTTCTCCTTTATATTTTACTTCTTTATTTCTGGAGTTTCGTAATCAAATTAATACAAAATTCAAACATCCCTTTTATCTCCAACTTATGATATATCATTCTTCTTCATCATCATCACAAACAGATGAATTAAATATTTTTTAACACATGAAATTAATGTGAATTAATTATCTATGTTTTTAGATGAGTTACCTTTTTATTGCATAATCCAAATTATTCCTCTTTCACTACTTCAATTATTAGAATTTGTTTTTTTTTATATTTTTTATCTTCTTATCTTCCACATATGATTCAAATTCTATAAACTATTTTATCATAAAATATTATGAAATATGATGTATTTTATCAAAATTAAAACATCACGAAAATTAATCTAATTTTACTTTTCATTTACCCTTATTTAATATCGTTAATGCAAGAGAAGCAATGTGGTTAAAGTCATTATCATTCTCAATGTTTGAATAATCAGATTCAACAACCTCTTAACCATTTAGATTTCATTTTCTCATTGATTCAATGGATATAAAATCATTTATTTTATTTTTCAAGGCTGGTTCCTTTATTATCTAGTATCCTATAATAATATTATGATGTTATTATAGGGATATATCTTACCTTTATTTTAAATTAGAATCTTTGGAATAAAATCTATTAGGAAGTATTCTCATGATATTCTTAATAATGATGGAGTACTCCAATTTTTTTTGAAATACTTGAATGTTGTTGACTATGTCATTTACCGTAGTGAAATAGTCATTTATATTCTCACCATCACACATTTTAATATCCTAAATGTTACTCCCACATACCTATATCGTTCCATCATTCACATCAATATTACATTCATAACTTTCTTTCTTTTTATTCAATATCTACATTAGTTTATTCAAAACCATTAAATTTATATATAATTTTTTAGAAATGAAAATCAAGATGAAATATCAAGCCTTTCTATCTAACTCTATATTTCTATTATCATCTTCGGTAATAGAAACACCTTTAGAATTAAGTGGAAATCCAACTATAGGAGTATATCTAACGTCTAGGTTTAGGGGAATGTGTTAGGGAAGTATCTTATTCCTTATAATATGATAGTTTATAACATACATGCTAATAACTCCTTAAATATGTATAGAATTTATGTTCTCTATTTCCCAGTAACTTATTTTGGATATTTATATGAAACCAAACCTGATAAAACTTGTTAGTATGATATCTAGTTATGTTCCACTAGGGGGTGACTTAGTGGGACAATATTTTTATGAATTCTATTAATTAAACCTATTAAACAATTTAAGGTTATCAATATACTTAAAATAATCTCATAACATTACCATTGTGTAAAATAATAGAATATAATAGAATATCACACAATATTTGAAATGTCTGGTTAAAAATATTACCCCTTTCCAAGTTAGATATACAATTAACATGGATTATTAACTAACACTAATAGTTTTTTACAAAAAAGACTCCATTGTTACCTTCCCCACAATTTGATTACAATAGAAGATACAAAAAATTTCAATAGAAGCTCCAATAATGAAAGAATTATAGTTCTCAATGTTCTCTTCCCCACAAGATGTTGGTTATTTTACCTAAGAAGATATATTGATAGATTTTAACAAATACTCCCTCATGATATTCAATAGTTGTGTTGGTATTTATACTTTGCCTATATCATGAGTGATCTCGATCTCTCTCTTTCATTATAAATACTCAGGTGAAAAAAATGTATCATTCTTCTTCAATGGAACCCAACTTCAAATCCTTCTCCCTCCTTGATAGAATGGAGTATCAATCTCATAGAATTATCTAGGGTTTACTAGTAAAAATGAACTCTTTATATACATTTCTTTTCCCGATACCAACATATTTATCAGCATAAATAACTATAAAACAAAAATACTATTCATTAATTCATAATATCTAAACCCTATGATATTCGTAGGTGATATCCCATAATTTAAATCAGATAGGGGATATATTATTTATATTCACATCTAAAATAATTTAACATACTTCATTATTTATTTTCCCCACCCAAAAATCCTTATTTGAACCTCTCAAAAAGTCATCATTATTTCCATATATTATTTTCCCATGGAATTGTATTTTTAAACTCATTCAAGATGCATAATTCTTGAAAATTCACATGAGCTAAACTATATCCAAGAAACTAATGGCTTCCACATCAACATAAAATAAACATTTCATATAATTATCCATGTACGAACTTGTTGAAAAAGTCACTCTTCTTTGATAATTCATATTCATGTAAGTGAACTTACAATCTCCCCTGTCAATATTTCATCATGCAGTCAATCATCCGACTGTGATAAACTCATAGAAAATCCACATAACTTAATACAATAAGATTTGGTACATAATCTCCCATTGATTATCATTCTACCATCGGTAGTCATGTGTTTAACCACATAGTTAATCATATTACTATTGAAGATTCTCATGGTTTATCTTCCATGTTATTCATGTGGTCGATCAATACATGATCGATTAACCCACCATGTAACATATGATTGATCTTCCTTTTACATGTAATGGTTGATTTAATTACTCGAAAAATTAAAATTAAGTACCTTGGTTTACCCTTATGAAGTTAGTAGGATATTTTATTTACCTTTATTTATATTTAGACTAAGCCTTATATTGGTTTACCACAACTTGAATGAATTTACAATATTTGTAGAATTTCTTACTCACCTTTACATAAAAAAATATTAACTCAGATTACCCTTACATAGGTAGTGAACTATATTTATGTAACCGGTATAATATTGGATCCATCATTATGTATTAAAATATAATTTAGGCGTACCTTTGTAGAACCCTATTAAATCCACAATTACCTTTAATTAAATACATAATCACCACTAAACTGATTCTAGAACATTACAAATTGATTGTAGGCCTATTTGATGTAATTGATACATACCCTCAACTAGTAGTAAATTTTATTTATTCATTCAACACTTAGCTATAAATTCATTTGAAGAGTAAATAACACATAAATAATAACATTTAAAATATGAGGATTTAATCCATAAAATTCTTCCAATAATCTCCAATTTCCATCACCAAACACATATTGAAATATTGGAATATTGAAAAAAATTCAAAAAAAACCTATTGTAAGTAATAAGTTCAACAGTTACCATTCACATTAATTCTTAAAGGGCTAATAATGATTTGTGTGATCACTGAGAGGGGGTGGGGGTGAATCCATGATCTATTATTCTTTTATGTTGAATTTCTTATGAAAAAAACATCACCTCCTATTAAAGATTTATTACATTTTGGTAAAAATAAACTCAAAATTACAACCATAGGAATACACGAATTTATAATAATCACTATTCTACAATAGTATCTAGTCATTGGTACAGTTTGGAAATAATCCAAAAACATACAATCTATTCGAAAACAATCATTTTATATGGCTACAATAATAATGGAAGATCCTTACACTTTAATTTCACTATCATCAAACAATAGTGCATGTTCTTTCTAGTATAAAAGATATGAAAAATATTTTCATAACAAATTTCAGAAACCATCACCAACAAGATCAATCTATTTTAACTATGTTTATTCTAAAAGCATAACCTTTTATTTTTTTATAAAAACCTATAATTGAAATTCATACCTAGAATACAGTAAGAACTTATTATTTCAGTTAGAAATCTCTATAGTATATTCATCTATAATTTTTTTCTTATGTTCATCTGGAAAGTTCATCTATTTCCATTTGAAAAAATCTTAAATATTATTATTCCCATTTTATTTAATTCCTTATTCTTCTTTAACCAACAGTTTCTCTGGCTAGAAACTTCTTGATAAAACTATATCTTATAAAATTTTAACAGATATATTTTGTTGAAACGAATTATTTAGTTCTTCATCTTTCTGAACACATGAATAGTACCACACATCATAATTATACATTGAACCTTTATGTAGATACATTTTTGGGACCATATGTGGGAATTCTATTTTTATTTACCTCTCAAAAAACAATAAATAATCAAAATCTTCACAAAAATTCTGTAACATTCATGAATGCATATGAGAAAATTCATCGGCTCTAACTTTCTTCAAATTTCAATAAAACACAATGAGTATCATGATTTTACTGTAAGAGTTTTCGATCATTAAAAGTCAATCTCAACATTGACATGTTTTTTATCTTTAATTTTTTAAAAGGAAAATTGAATTGGTGATAATATTAATCCACTCAATGTTTTTATGGTAAGACTTTGTAACAAATTTTCCATCTGGAAAATATCAATATGATTTTCCATAAAAAAATTATAGAAACTTCTCGAAAGACATTCCAAAATTGTCCTTCATTTGATGACATAGATCATAACTCTCCATGAATTAATATCACAGGATATTACATGTGAACTGATTTTAATATAAAAAAGTTCATCCAATCCTACTGTAAATATTTCAATATAAAAACATTATAAAATTACACATGATGGACATTATAGAAAACGTTTTCCTAATAGACTTCATCAAAAAAAATTATTGATTTTATTATTTAGCATCTTCCTAGCTATATTAACTTTCTTTTTTTAATAAAACTTCACAAATATCAAACAGAATATTCATAATTCCCCATATCAATAAATTCTTACACATCAAAGGAACTATTACTTATCATTTGGATAATTTCCTTAAATATTATTCTCTGAAACTCTTTCATAGATAAACTAAAAAACTCTTCTGAGTCATTTCTCTATACAATTTTCTTTTTATAGTTAGTTTCAAAGCATTTAATGCTATTAACATTGTACAAATGAACACATTTATCCCCCTTTTCTTCTAAATAATTGGATCTTGAGAACATTCATAACACATGATGTTGGAAAATTTCTAAACAAAAAATTATTTCATGATTTTGTTGTCAAATATTCCATCTAATGGATGTTTGTAAACTCGAGATGATAAACATTCAACATAAATCTTTATCTAATATCCATAGTCACAAAAATTTCATTCGATGGAATTAGGTCAGGAAACATAAATCTGATCCTCACCATTAAATTGAAATTGTTAGAAAAAATTCAAAAGTGAAGTGATTTTTTAAGGGAAAAAAGTAAACCATTTACAATGAACATTCTATTTAAAAAAATATAGCTAAGCTTCTTCAAAATAATTTCTAATGACCTCTAATAGTCCTTCAGCCAACATGGTCTCAATAATCTCACCATTGATTTTTTTCCAACCAAGTAAAATAAATCATTCAAAATATTTAACTAATTATATGGTTTACATATCAAAAAATTCTAAGCCTATGTGGGGAAATTTATATAAGAAACTAGAATAATTGAACATCAAAACCGTGCTATGAAAAATCAGTGAATAAAGAAAATTATTCAACTTTATCCAGAAAAATTCATCATATAAACATATTTAAATTGCATGTACAATTTTTTTTCAACATCTAATTCAAAAAATTGAATGAACAATTCACATACACACACACAATAAAATTCTAACTAAACACTTATAAAATATCTCCCTAAATACATGATCTACTTAAAAGAACATAAAAATGGATAGATTAATGTAACAATAATTTTTATCCCCCTTGAAAACACCATCCAAAGAAAATATGGTGATGGGAAAGATTTATATAACTTATCCTTGAAGAGATAAAGGTTGTGGACCAATGTTTATTCTCAACATATAAACTATTTCCTATATAAATGGTTCAGTGAAAATAATAATGACTTGTTCCATTGAAAAAAAATACTCCAACATCAATTCATTATTATCCAAAACCTCCTTGATGAAGTGATATTTGGTATCAATTTTTTTGAATGAGAATGTCGCACTTTATTTTTAGTGTGATTTGTAGATTATTTATTATCATATCCCATGTGAAGGGGTAACTTCACTAATAGTAACAAATATTCCAAAAGAGTCTTTATCCACAAAGTTGTGTAACATCTTGAGTGGCAAAAACATACTCAACTTTAGTCATATTGAGAGTCCCAAAACATTTTTATTTTTATGATAAATTATAAAACACTCCTTTATAAAGAAGACTCCACTATATTAGGATATTATATAATAAAAAATCCACACCTAATTGGTATCTACATAACATAAAAAATAAATCTCTCCAGATCTATCATATTTTATATTGAAAATAGTTGTACCTATGATATATATGAAAATTATTTTTTCTTACAAGATATGTGATTCATTTGAATCACTTTGATTCTTAGAAAATAAAGTGACAACATACACAATGTCTAGTGTGGAATATATTATATATATTAAAAATTCAACCAAATTTCTAAACCCCTTAATATATATCATCTTTACTTTCCCAAATATAGAAAACATGATTCTCACAGAAATTGGTATAGAAACTTGCTTTGAATATTCTACCACAATTTTCCAAAGATGATCCCTAACATACTTCTCTTGAGATAGGAAAATATATTTCATATTTTGTGACTTTATTTAGAATATAAAATATTTCATTTCTCTATGTGTGCAAATTTTCTATAAATTCTTCTTCTCCCCAATAGACACTTCACATGTTTCTTCACCCTTACCATCAAAGATTATATCATCAATATAAATAATCATAATGAGGGAAACCTCTTGATTTTTATGTAGAGGTCTCTATCAACTCTTCATTTCTTGAAGAATAACTTTTCTAAGAATGTATCCAGTTTTTAAAACCATGTTCATAAAGACTTATTTAACCCACACAAAACGTTCTTCAACTTACACACATATATTTCAACATTTCAAATCATGAATCCACATTGCTGTTCAATAAAAATATCTCTATAATGTTCTCTCTTAATAAAATTTAACTTTACATCTATCTGATTTTTTTAAATATTATTGTGTAAAAATAACAAGAAAGGATTTATAGTTTCTTATAATCCCTTTGGAGAAAAATACTCATCAAAATCAATGCCTTAAATTTATGTGTAACCATTACAAACCAGTCATGACTTGTTCCTCATCACTTCACTATCTTCATAGAACATGTTTCAGAACACCCAATGTATTCCAATAAAATTACTCTTATTTTTCTTTATAATGAGTTCCCAAATATAGTCCTCCACAATCTGATCATATTATTAATTCATAGAATCGTTTCTCTCATAATGGTCTAATGATTATTCAAAAAAATTTGGATCATTTTGAGAATATATGGAGGTATGAGAAACTAAACATGATGTTCTTCTGGTTTGAACCAATTTTTATTAAACACCAATGATGTTTTGAACTACCATCCACTTTCTCATTATTGGATATGATGTAAAAATTTTCTCCTCATCACTTTAGATAGAAAATTCTAAATCCTTATATTGATCATTATGAAAATTATTACTAGAATTAATGAAAAAATTTTATCATTCAACTAAGATCACCTCATATTCTCTATCCTCCACATCTTGATCTATATGTGAAACTTTTTTATATGATTTTTCATGAAATGTAACATACATGAAATCAGTTACATACCCAATATATTTAAAAAACATATATATCATATATGATTGTGAGATAATCTATGTAATATTCCATCAATTCATCCGTGATCAAAATTCCCACGATTTCTAACATTGAATTTTATAATACAAGGAATACTAAACACCATTCAGTGATTCAAACTTGGGTTTTCATTATGAAACATAGTATAAGTAGTCATATTAGATTTTATTCTAAGTAAAAATAGACTCTGAATATAAATTGAAATACTAGTAGCCTGTCTCAAAAAATGAGTGGTATCTTGTTTAATCATCATTTTCCTGCCATATCCACCCAAATTATAGTTTTTCATTTAGAAAAACCATCTTAAAATGATGTATATGATGGACTAATCTCATTATGAAATCCATGTTTTTCATGATAATATTTCAAATAATATTTTTTATATTTTTTATCCTTATCAGTTTATAACTTATTTATAGAATATCCACATTTATTATTCAATTCGCCTAAAAGCCTTAAATTTTTATAGAGCCTCTAATTTAGGTTTTAAAAAAATAATAAATATTATATGTGTAAAATAATAAATTAAATAAATAATGTACCTATATTTGTAGGTTTATTTTTTAATGATAATCCCACACATACTAGATCAAATCAGTTCATGGGATGAGTTGAACGAATCTCATGTTTCTTTTGAACTGAGTTTATTATCATCCCCCTCTAGAATATGGAATTAGAACAATATCTTATTATTTTAATATCAATAATATCATGAATACAATCTATTTTTCATAATTTTCTCTCATTCTAATGAAATATCTTCCCCAACATCTTATTCCACAACTTATTTTTATTAATTAGGATTCGATAGAAAGAAATTTTGGAAATACCAACTTGATACTTGTTTTTCTTAGTTCATTGTCCTTTAATAATGACTTTCCCATATTATAATCTTTAAAAAACCATATTTTTTAAACATAACATTATTATATTCATAAAAAATTTTGTTAATCACTCAATAATTTGTGTTTCATGCCATTAAAAAACCTGGCTCTTAGTAATTTCAAATGTTCTTACCCAATGATGAAATATCTAATGACTTTGATTCTGAGTGACCCATCATTTCCAAAAGTCATTATACCTTCTTCAAAATAATTCAAATTCTTCAAAGGCTTCAAATATCCTGTCATATGTGAAGATAAACCACTATCCAAAAATCTAGGGTCATTCTCCTTTTGTAGCTTTGAGTGATGTTTCAAAAACAATATCATCTTCATTGATTTATTCTTTATTCAAATATGATTTTTTGTGAATTTTTTTAAAATTTTTTATTCTAAAAAATACATCCTTTTGTAATATTTGTAGGCTATTACCATATTTTAAAAATAGATTCCATGGATTGGAATCTGTTTTCAATCACTGCAATAACTTTCTCAGACTTTCGTCATTGGGTGGATTGACTCCCCCTTGATGTATGCTTATTGTTTCTTTTGTAATTATTTTAATAGTGATCATTGAACCCAAAAACGTTTTATGTACATACAAATCTCCCAAAAAATCTAATAGTAACTATATAAGGCATATCACCCGTAGTTTCTTGAATGCTATTTAGAGATTTGATTTTTTTCATCAACTCTCTTAACTTGGACTTTTTCATTTTGTTTCGCAAAATTATTTTGGTACTTCCTATTATTTTTTTATTAGCCTCAATAGAAACTCATATAGTAGAAAATTTTGGTTCAAACTATGTAACCTTAGAAACATAATATTTTTCAATATTTCATGTTTTATTTAATTACATGATTTTCTTAACTACATATCCCATTTGAGCAACTTCAAAACTTTTATAAACCATAAAAATTAATTTTTTATCCTTATTAGGTTTAATATTCTCAGAATTTCCATCAACTTCAGAAACTAGGTTTTTTGAATTTCTAACTCTTTGCTCAGCTTTAATTAATTTTTGTTGAACAAGTTATAAATCTTCCTCCTCCAGTTTTATCATCTATTCATGATCAATGTTGACGTTTTTATTATCATTAACCATTATTTTCATATTATCAATCTCATTTAACAACTTATATTTTTCTTTAAGAAAATATTATTGTTTTTTTAAATAATGTTCTGTTTATGAATCTTTATATTACTCCATTATGGTTTTTGAATCTTTTGATGACATTATTTCAACTCTATTTTTTGTGTAGACTCCATATTATTATCTTATTCTTCTTCAAAACTAATTCTATTATAATTGGTGATATTTTCAACATTCAAAATTGTAATAAACATATTTTGACCAACATTATCATTATTGTTTTCATATTTTTCTTTACTATCACCATCTTCATAACATTTAGATAAATAATTTCTCCTTTCATATTTATTGAACTTCTTATCCTTTAACCCAATAAAGGATTTGGATAAATCATAATTCTTATTAAATTATATTATTAACATTAAATCATAACCATCACTTTTTTAATATTCTGTTATTGAAGGGTAATTTATAGAAAATTTCCCAAAATCACAGAAACCAAATAATTTCCGTGATAGCTTCCATTTGTACTTTTATCTAACCCATTTCGCATTTTTTTGGAAATACGGAAATAAATTCATCAAACCATTTATGAACCTTGAATTTGATGTGGGATTCACTAGCTTCTTCATCTTTGGTAACATTCTTAGATTTTTATTTATTAACATATTTAACGAAAATTTCAAAATTAGATATATCGTTTCTTTTTATTACAATCTATCTTATCATTTTGAATGTGATGAGAGTGACATATAGATCATCCATATATAGTGTTTCTAGATTTCTTAATTCCAATGATAAAATTTTTTCATCAGAATTATGAGGAATAATATGATCTCTTATGTAATGGTGGAGTCTTATAATATTCCACTAAGACAAGTTATGGTACATAAAATTTCATTCACCCAGATAAATAAATCACCAATAGACTCATAATCACAAATCATAATATCTTAGTACTTTAATATAGAAATTTGTGTATTTTCCATGTTTAATTTCTACTTAACTATATATATGTTTGATAGATTTCTCCATATTCCATTTTCCTTTCCAGGTCCTTATAATCTAAGAAACTAACTGAAATAGTGTTACTAAATTCATGAGTTTATGGTTCACTCATTGTTTTCCAAATTATTCTAATAAATATCTATGAGATGAACATTCATAGAATGAGGAAGGGAACCATATGTAGAAAAATAAAGGATATCATAACCAAGAGAAATAATATATTATTATATTATATATTTCCAAATATGATATTTCTTTTATAAAAAACAATAATTTCTTTACCATTCACATAATTATAAACATCCATAAGAACTTCTATTTACGTCAAATTTTAGTGAAGAGTTAATTAACATAACCTTTTATCTAATGAAATTTCAAAGGACAATGAGGGATTTTTGTGATCCCTGAGAGGGGGTGGGGTGAATAAGCATTGTATTTTTTATTTTATTTTTTATTTCTAATTTTGTAACCATTGTCTTATATTAAAGAGTTTTAACTTGGATGAGAAAAAAAACAGGAAAAGAACTATAGGAGCACATGTATTTACAAAATTCACTCATCAATAAGAGTATCTAGTCTTTAATATGGTTTGTAAAAAATAAAAAACCACACAATATACTGGATAACAATAATTAAATGTTTCTACAACATTAATAGAATATTTATACACATTTATTGCACTAAAAAATGATCATTCACTCATAATAATTTTTATAAACCTTTACCAATTTGATCCATTTTTTCTCACTATAATTATTATAAAATTTACATTTTATATTCTTAAAAAAATTATTCTTATTTTAATGCACACAAATATTTAAGAACCTATTTTGTTACTTAACAGTCTAACTGTAATGTTCATCCAAAATATTTTTCTGGAATTTTTTCCATGAATGTTAATCCACGACATTCTGAATTTAAGGATTGAACCTTAAATGATATATAATCTTGATATTTTAGTCAAAAATTTATTTTCTTACATACACAAGTATATTTATAATTTAGTTTTCTAGATTATTAGGTCATAACTCATACATAAAAAATATTTTTTTATAATGTGGGAACTTTTGATGTGTATCCATTTTTTCAATAATATAATACTTTTAAATAGAGACATGCTTTATTTTCTAGATAAATCTTGATGAATTTAAAATAGAATTATTATTTTTATATCCCATCCTTAAAATTTAGAGAAACAATTTAAAACATTGTTGTAGGAGAAAAAAATCAATAAGAGATATAAAAGAAAGAAGAAAGAAGATTGTTTTTCATGAATACTTACAATTTTTTTTGAAAATAATCAATGGGTTCAAAATAAGAATTTTATTACTCAAGAAGACAAAATTATTCAAAAATGTTTTTATAAAATATTTTTCACGAAATTATTAAATCAAAATAAAACTCATAGAGGCTTATTTGATATAATAAACAATACAAGAAAATGTTTTCAAAAAGGTTTACATTCCACCTTTATGAAGTGTCATATATATTCATTTAAACATAATACCATTAGATTGCCTTGATAAAATATAATATTTGTTTAAAAACACTTTGAAAGATTATATAAATAGTTTTTGTTACTTGGGACATCATTTAACCAATCATTTTTCTGTATGTAATAACCAATACAATCGAATTCCCTACCCAATGCATTGGAGGGATATCATGGACCCCTCCATCCTTGTTTTATAATAGAACCAACAATCCATATTTTATAACAGAACCACCTATATATGGTTTATAATGGAACAAATAGTTATGATAACAATTCCCAATAACTATAACATAATCATGAAAAATAAAATATGGAAATTTCTAATATTACACTTATAATAATATTCTTTTCACCCATAATAAAACATTTCTGGATATTAAAATATTCAATCCATTTTAATTTTTTTTGAAAATAACTAGAATATGTTTATAGATAGTATTTATTTGAAGAAAAAATGGAATGTTATAGAGGAATTAAAATATCAAATAATTTTTATGGATATTGGAAAAGTCATTATTATCAAATATGTTAAAATAGAAAATTACTTTTTTTCCTTTTGTAATGAAAGTTAAAAACATTCCATATAAAATAAATTAAAAGATTCATTTAGATATAAAATTGTTGGAAAGAAAAATAGATTCATAAAATTTCATTTATAATTATATTATGACCATATATAAATGATAATAAAATATTTTTGAAAATATAAACAAGGAAGAAAAATAATTATAAAATCAGTCATTAAAATTGTAAAAATGGGGTTTTTAAAGTGAGGTTTCCGTTATGTAAAACCATAAAAATATTAATTTGTCAAAATATTTTAAATAAAAATAGGAAAAAAAATCCTTTAACATCAATTAAATAATAATTAAAAAATTTCATGAAATATTTAAATTAACATGGGTCAGGAAGAAAAAGAGTATGAAATGAATATTTTAAAGAGTATTTTTTCAAAATAAAGTTCTTTACCACGAGTCCGAATCACCATGTAAATTAATTTCCTTAATGAATAATAATTTTTTTAATGATTTGTTTTATTAATAGTTATTTTCAACTTTATTATTCTTTTAACCATGTTATTATCAATCAATTAATCTTTCAAGATCACCTCCTATATTTTGACAATATTCAGCTCATATGTCCAAGATGATTACAGTTGGTTGACTATGGTCAATGAGGACATTGTTCCATAATATATAGAAGAATAAAAATGAAATAATTATCATTTTTAAACATAAATAATACATTTTAAACCAGATATGATATATAATTATAAATGGTAAACTAAATTATAATCACAAAGACGTTAGACCATACGTACACATGAGTAACATTCCAATTTTCAAAGATCCTCCTAAAAAGAAGGTAAGATTTATTATAACATTATATAATGATAAAAATAGAATAAATTAAATATATTTTCATTAAATATACATTTATATATCTTCCATGTGATGTGGTTATGAACAATCAATCACATAGCTTCATTGTGGTGGTAGTCCACACGTATGCCCGAACGGTGTTATCATTTTTCAATTAATGAAAACCTATGAAAAATGATGCTATATTAATTCAATCAAATTATAAATATATAATTAATAATATATATATATATATATATTAAATCCATCATTATAATATAACTTGACAGGTGATGGTGGAAAATTAGTGACATTGGTTCGGGAGGCTGTAGTCCATTATACACATGAACGACGGTTTCACTTCCCATTTAATAGAAGAAGAGATATATATAGTACAAGACATAAATATAAAAATATATCAGTTTATGGAAGATACTAGGGTTACTATTTTGACCATTATAATTAATTTTAATAGAGGTATAAGAAGAAATAAAATGAAAACACTTGATTAAGAACTATACATTTTCTTTGGACAACCTCTATAGGTTTACAGTAAAAGATCATCTAGGTTGGTTTTCTAATAAAACTAAGGCCTCTAAGACATGGTGATGTATTTAAATACTATATTTTGGTAGGTATTGGTTAAAAAAGATTTGTTTTTAACTTATTCTAGATAAGGATATGAGGTTCCCATTTATAAGAGAGGGGAGGGGTACTCTTGAATTTTTTTAAAGTATTAAATTAATATAAATTAATTTTTAAATCAAAATGGAATGAAATTGATAATATTAAATGATAAGGTTATTAAGAGTCTAAATTATAATTACCGTTAATTTACATTCATTTTTATTACTTCATTATTTAATCTTATTTATTACAACATATAACAAAACAAGGAGAGGACTGTATAGGTATAATGTCTTTAGAAACTGGGAAATATAAAAAATGGTTCTTAAAACCTCTACATTGTCTCCCGTTTATTTTTTCATAATGTGACTCCTTTTTGGCATATAATATTTAATTCAATTCATTCCTGACCCGTGGAAAATAAATATACAAAACGGTGAGCTCAAATGCTCAGTAAGGGTAAACAAAGGAAATATCAATCATATCATATTCAGTAGAACATAACATTTGAAAATCTTATCCTGCATAAGAGATCATAATATCATGTCATGGGATAAACCAATGAATTGAAATGTAATCCCAATATTCATAAAATATTAAATGAATTTTTTTGGCATACACAGATAAGCATATAAAATCATTTCATATTAGTCATGTCTCATTAAGAAGACCATCATAGTGGACAAAGTCCATTACTAGACCGAGTTCACTCCTCATTATAGTCCTATATCATTGAACCAGATTAAGTTTCCATTCCAGGCATTTCTATCTCAAGAGATATAAATATTTACCCAATTCATTGGAGGGAGATATAGGTCTCACCCATCTCATAATGAAACCATTATTATGTGTGCCACAAAATCATAACTCATATATCATAGCATAAACCATGAAATAAAAGGGGATTCTTAAACAAGATGCCATCATTACATAATATATATAAGATAAATGGACTTCATAAAAAAAATTCCTTCATAAACTCATCAAATAAATGTAATAATAGGGATATAAAAATAACCCTATATCATCTTAGATAGAAAATAATTTTGATAAAACACTTGAACTTAGTTCTTGAGGAAATATCCTTTCTTCTTCAAACACATTTTCATTTTTAAATATTTCTTGGAATATTAAAATAAAAGAAGTTAATTGAAAATAAAAGATAAAACTTGTAAAGGAAGATTCATGGAAATAATTCTTTATAAAAGCATAAAAATCTATTCATGCAGTATAATACAAAAAAACATTCTCCTTGTACTTTTTCTAAAAAGGTCAAAAAGTACCTCATATGGTAAATAAAAGAAATATTAATTCCAAACCATATAGTAAAGGTAAAAATGAGTAAGAAAAACTTTAAAAAAATATAGAAAAATAGTACACACTTTATGAGAATATTTTTAGAAATCATGGACATGGATGACAAATATATACCTAGTAGATACTTACTAATAAACAAACTTGGATAAATCAAGATTGGAAAAGTTTCCCTTTTCATTATGTACAATATGATTTATATTTGTCTGACCCACCTGTATAATGATTTAAATAATGTTAATAATTTATTATATAATCATAATAATTTTTATGATAACATTTTCTATCGTATTTTCATCTGTTTGCTAATAACATTTCATTGTTACTCATTATTCTGGTCCTAACTACTTCATGTTCTTATGTATATTTTTTTTGATAAGTTCTTATTCATCATTTTACGTTATAGTTAGATAATTTACAACATGTTATTAATATAATATATATATCATATATATTCATTCAATTCATTTATATAATCATGGTTTAAATGAAGATTATGTAGAACGAAGCACATTACACCGTGGAGACGGTAAGCCGTATGTACTCACGAGCGATGATATCATTCCGATAATTGTTTAGTGTTATGGAATTGGATGGTTTATAGTATTTAAGAATTAGTATCAAGTTATACTAATCATATATAGTTATTATTTCAACCATTATACCCATCCAAGTAAGGTGATGGTGGAAAATAGATTACACCATGATGTGGAGATGATAATCCATACTTACGCGCGCGTGATGATTTCGTATTTTATAGGATGGTTAGAAAGTAAAATACTGATGTTTCATATATGTAATAACATATCAGTATATTCATGATACTTATGATATTACTATGTAATGAAACAACTAGATAAGAGGAAGTATAAGAAGAAATAAATTTATGAATCAGTAGAATAGATTAACTTTTCCTCAACGTTCCTCTTTTAAATTTCCACATTGGGAACTATAGATGGTATTTTGAAAAGAACAACACATTTAGATTTTAACTAGGGGAGTCAAGAATATAAATGGGTAGGGTTTGGCTGAGCATGAAGGCTCAACCAGATCAGGTCCTCATATATCTCTTTCCCTAACTTCATCCCAGCAAGTTGGAGTCATGCACATCATTCCATAGGGTGATTCACTAAGAGACATCCGAATACTGGAGTGAAATATATTATTGTAATAATATTACACCAATGGTAAGTTTTGATCCCACCTAACATTGAATTTTATAAAGAAATATCTCAACATGTCTTCCAGAGATTGAATTGTCCTCTCATACTGACCGCCTGTCTGAGGATGATAAATTGTGTTGAAACTTAACTATGTATTCATAGAATACTAAATACATCCCCAAAAACATCGAGGTAAACATTGAACCCTAGTCAAATATAATGTAAAGTGGTACTCCATGCAATCTTACCACTTCCTTTACATATATTTGGGAAAGATTATCAAGAGAGAAATCCTCTCTAATAGCAATGAAGTGTGCTGACTTCATAAGATGATCAGCTATAACCCAGAGATAATTATTTCCTTTATATGTATTGGGATGGTCTGATGAAAAATTACATAATCATGTTTTCCCATTTCCATTCAAGTATGGGTAATGGTTGTAACATCCCCTTAGACTTCTGTCTTTCAGCCTTAACTTTCTGAAAAACAAAGCATCGAGAGATATATTCACCAACATTTATTTTCATTCCATCCCACAAGATGTACTCCTTCGGGTCCCTATACATGTTTGTGCTTCTAGGGTAAATATAGAATAAAGAACTTTGAGCCTTATCCAAAAGTCCCTTCTTTAATTCAGGTATGGGAGGAACACAAACCAGATTCCTGAACTTCATTATTTCATTAAAATCAAGGTTGAATTGCAGAACATTTCTCACATTCTTTTGTAACTCTACATATTCCTTCTGTTCCTTTTTAATGTTCATTTATATATATGGTTCAACATTTATTTAATAAATATGAAATTTCTCCCCTTCCATTATAATTTCAAGATCCATCCTTTGCAAATCCATAAATATTGGATCTTTTTTGATCCTCATCATGGATAATCTAATATGGTCTTTTAGACTCAAAGAATTAAAAACCTTTTTTGCTTTCCCAGGGTGATAATGTATTGAGTAGTCATAATATTTAATCAACTCCAATCATCTTCTTTGGTGCATATTCAGATCTTTTAGTTTGAAAATATAATTTAAACTTTTATAATCTGTATAAATATCACACCTTTGACCATAAAGATAACACCTCAATATCTTTTATTCAAATATAACTACAGCTAACTCTAAATCATGATTTCTGTAATTTTGCTCATGGATTTTCAATAGTCGTGAGTCATAAGATATCACCATATAATTTTTCATAAGAACACACCCCCACCCCTTCTAGGATGCGTCACTATAGATCATAAACCTTTCTCCACTACTTGGAAATGTGAGCATAGGTACACTAGCTAACCTTCTTTTTAGATCATTGAAATAGTATTCACATTTTTTCATCCAAAAAAACATAACTACTTTAAGATTCAACTTGGTGAGTGGATTAGATAATCATGAAAAATCTTTCACACAATGTCTATAATATCCAGCCAAACCAAGAAAACATCTGATCTCAGTTACTATTGTTGGACTTGACCATCTTTCAATAACCACTATTTTTGTTGGATCCACAGATATCCCCTCTCTTGAGATTAGGTGACCTAAAAATGAATCTTTTTAAGACAAAATTCACACTTGGTAAATTTGGCACAAAGTTTCTCCTTTATCAAGGTCTTCAGTACAATTCTCAAGTAATCTTCATGTTCTTACATTCTATTTTAATAGATAATAATATCATCTATAAATAATGCCAAAAATGATCAAGATAGACTCTACGGACTTGATTCATTAGATCCATGAAGATAGTAGGGAAATTATTAAGAACAAAAGGTATCACTATAAATTCATAGTTTCTGTACCTTGTACAGAATTTCGTATTTGGTATATCCTCTTCTTGGACCCTTAATTGATGATACCCTAAAAGAAGATAAATCTTGGAAAATTATTGAGGTCCACATAGTTGTTCAAAAAATTCATCAATGCGCGGGATATGATATTTTTTCTTGATAGGGATCTTGTTAAGTTCTTGATAATAAAGGCTGAGTCTCATTGATCCATCTTTCTTCTCAACAAACAGAATAGGTGCTCCCCATGGTTTGACACTAGGGAGTATGAATACTTTATCAAGATTTTATTGGAGTTGATTATTCAATTCCTACATGTCAATTGGGTCCATTCTCTATGGTGACTTTGAAATAGGAATACAACCAACTGTGAGTTCTATTAAAAACTCAACTTCATGTTTTGGTGGAAGACCTAGCAATTTATTTGAAATGACATCTTCAAACTCCCGTACAATTGGTGTATTCTTAATTGTGAGTTTCTCTCCAAAAAGTTGAGATAAATAACCTTCATATATTTGAATCAAGTCCCATAAGATGGAAGAAATTTCTATTGGAAGGTTATATTCTTCCTTGCATCGATAGATGATCATAGATGGATCTTGAATATGAAATGTGACTTCCCTTATTTGGAAATTGATATGAGATCCATATAAAGAAATCCAATCCATTACAAGAATCATATCAAATTACACTATAGGTAGGATGACAAGATTTGCAGGAATCACTTCCCCATAGACATTCATCAGAGATGAATTGTAAACTTTTGGTGTGACAGTTGTTCCATTAGGAGTTGTCACAGCTCACTAGACAACTAATTTTTGTTGTAATATGATGATACCCATAATAACTTCATTAGAAATAAAATATTGGGTGGATACATAATAAAATATAACACTTTATACTTTAGAGTGGATGATAAGTGTACCTTTAACCACCTTATTATCATACTCCACATCGCCGATAGTAATTGCATATGACTTTCTCTGTATTTGGAATTAAGAGTTTGTTGACATTGATCATCATCAATAAACCTTAGATTAGGGTATTTATTGGAATAACGCCCCATTTACTTTCCATTGTAACATTGAAGTGTTGGAGGTGCATTATGTGTAGCCTTTTCTTTGTTCGCTCCTTTAGACAAATTTTTCCCATCACTTCAACATTCAATTTCCCGATGACCTTCTTTTTCACTCATAAAACATTTACTCATACCTTTAAGAAAATTCCGCCCATATTTCTTTCAACAATTTGAGAATAGGGGAAAAATCATATTCTTTTTATTGTGGTATTTATATTTTCCTTTGAATTCCATTTTCCTCTTCTTATCAAACCCATATGACTGATGGGTAACTCCAATATCCATCTTGACCTTGAGTGCGCATAAAAAAAATTTCTCGTAGCTATTGAAGTACCTTATGGTTAATTCCATTATGATACTTGGTTTTAAGCCACTAAAAAATTGATCAGTCTTACTCTCAGGTTGATTAATAAATCCAGAAGCATACCTTGTAAGTCTTGTAAAATTTTCTTTGTAGGTACCAACAGATTCATCATCATAATTCTTATGTTCGAGGAACTCCTTCTCCATCCTTGTTCATAGAATATGAGGAAATTACTTTTTGAAAAGTATGTTCTTGAAATCTTCCCATTCCATGAACTCAATATCATCTCTTTGCCTCAAATTTTTGATATGATTCTACCATTAATCAGCTTCACCTTCCAAACAATACACTGTTAAGATGACTATATCATGTTCAGAATACTGTAGAATTAAAAATATCTTTTTAGGGGTACTGATTCATTGTTCAGTCACTAATGGATCTGAATACCTGATGAATGATGGTGGGCGCCGCCTCATGAAGGATTCAATAGAGTTTTTCTCCCTCCTTTTCTTATTTGGAAGTCTGGCATGATTCATAGCTTGATAAAGTTGTGTGAACAAGGATACACAATTTTTCATTCTAGATACCATAACATTTGGTTGCTAAAGGGGTCAATCATTTCATTTCCCATTGCATTCTACATTAACATGGTTTCTTCGGGTTCCATCAATTGATTAAAACCAATAAGCATAGTGTGAGAAACACTAATTATAATAGGAAAACCACATAATCAAGAATGAAATTTCAAATTAGGAAACTTAGGTTTTATACTATATTATTCATTGTCATTTATAAAACACTAGGATGGTATACTATACTTTGACATATCCATAGGGTTCTTACTAAGGATTTCATATCCATATTTCCAAAGGTTAATTATATCTTTCCCCTAATACCAACTATAATGAACCATAATTTACATACATTTTTATTACATCAAAATTTATCCTTATTTATTACTATGTATAAAAAAATAATGGAAGGACCATATAGGTACAGTGTATTTAGAAACTGGGAAACATAAACAGCTGGTTCATAAAACATCTACATCGTCTCTCGTTTATTTCATTATAACATGACTCCTTTTTGTATTATCATATTTATTACACTTATTCCCGACCTAGGGAAAATAAAAATACAAAAGGATGATCTCAAATTCTACGTAAGGGTAAGGAAAGTAAATATCAATCATATCAAATATATAAGAATGTAACATTTTAAAAATCTTATCCTGTATAAGAGATAATAATATCATGTCATGGGATAAATAATAGAAGTGAAATGTAATCCCAATAATCATAAAATAACACATGAAACATTGTGGCATACCCACATAACCATATAAAATCATTTCATAATATTTAAGGCTCATTTCCAAGATCAACATAGTGGAAAAATTCCATCACTGAACTGAGTTCACTCCTCATTCTAGTCCTGTATCACTGAATTGAATTACCATTCCATTCCAGCCATGTCTATATCATGAGATATAAATATTTACCCAATGAATTTTAGGGAGATTTACTTCCCACCCATCTTAAAATGAAACCATTGTTATGTGTTTCAAAAAATGAAAAATCATACATCATAACATAACCCATACAATAAAATGGGATTCTTAAATATCATGCCATCATAACATAATCCATATAAGATAAATGGAATTCATAAAAATAATTCCATCAGTACATAATCAAATAAAAGTGACAATAGGGATAGAAACATAACCCTATATCATCTTATATGTAAAATAATTTTGATAAAACACTTGAACATAGTTCTTGAGAAAAATATACCTTCTTCTACAAAAGCATTTTATTCTATAAATATTTCAAGAAATTTTAAAAGAAAATACGTTAATTGAAAATAAAATTGAAAACTTGTAAAGGATGATTCATGTAAATAATTATTTATAAAAGCATAAAAATCCATTCATGTCGTATAAGTTAAAAAACATTCTCCTTGTACTTTTTCCGGAAAATTCAATAAGTACCTCGTATGGTAAACAGAAGAAAGATTCACTCCAAACCATGTAGTGAAAGTAAAAAATGGGTAAAAATAATATTAAACATACATAGAAGAATTTTATAGTCATTATGAGAATATTTTTTGAAAACATGGACATTGATGATAAATATATACACGGAAGGTATTTACGAATAAACAATCTAGGATAAAATGAGAATGGAAAAGTTATCCATTACCTTAAGTAGTATATGATTTGAATGTGTCCAAACATCTTGTATAATGATTTAAATAATGTTACTGATTTATTCCAGAATCATAATCATTTTTATGATAACAATTACAATCAGATTTTTATCCATTTGTTAATAATATTTCATTATTACTCGTTAATCAGGTATTAACTACCTTGTATTCCTATGTATGTTTTGTTGAATAAGTTCTTATTATTCTTTTTAGTTTTTAGTTATATTATTTACAACAAGGTATTGTTATAATATATATAACATTTATAATATATATTCATGCAATTCATTTATATAATAGGTAAAGACCTAGAAATTACATGTAATTTCTTTAATTATACGAGAGTTTTATGAGTCCACGAAAATTGACGGTGCGTGATTCTGAGGCCCGATGTTCCCAGAATGAATTTCGGAATTTTTTTATGTACGTTCATTAAGCGTGTGAGGGGGTTTTTGTAACTTTTCAACTAGTGCTTGGAATTGAAATCTGAGGACACCGTTGAACTCACATTACCGATATTCGTTTAATGAGACCTTCACCTCAACCGCAATAGATTGAGGGTGAAAGTTAGTTTTTGTGTTTTTCATGGAAATAAAATAAAGAACAACTTTTACTTTATTTCTATAAAATATCTTTTTAAATAATGGAGGTGGGACCACCGGATCTAGAAAACATCAAATTTAAATAGTTTTTAGTGGGGACCACCCAAACCCCTCTTAATATAGGAGAACCACTCAACTCTCCAATTAATATATTGAGCCAACTAAAATTAATTAAATGTGTCAACTTTAATTAACTATTAGAGTTATTTTTAATAAGTTGGATGTTCAGTTCTGTTGGGTTGGAGGATTTCGTTTGCAAAGGATCTTGGGAGAATTGTAGAGAAACGTCTCTCCAATGATGAAATCTTCCTCTCCAACGAAGAATGAGGAACTGACCCTGAGCCCGGATAAGAAGCACTTTGTGGAAGCAACAAACGCTAACGTTATTCAACAACTTCATCTTCTACCTCTCAATTCCACCAACGAACGACAAGGTAGGGTTTGTTATTTTGAACACCCCTTACCCATTCTTGACGTTCTTCATGATTCGAGAATAAATAGGCCGCTTGTTACCATTCTAATGCGGAGGGTTCGGGCCAAATGAACATGGACCGACCGATCCGCAACCTTTCTCGGATGTTGTGGTTTTAAATCAATGGCAACATCCCAAGACGAATGCAAAAGTATATGAAATGAATAATGGTCCACCATTGTGCACCTAGTTCCCCGAGGAACTTTGTCGGCGACCCGTGCCGATGACCCGCACCGGTGGGGCTCGAGAGAGGTGGCTGACACTTAGGTCGGCGTTGAAGACGGTAGCGGCACAACTACGCCGCCAGAGAAGGGTCACGGCCCGTCAGCTATAGTGGAGCGAGTATGGTGGCCGACAGACGGTCGACCACGTGACTATCGTTATGGCGCATGTCTATGTCGCCCGGTGAGGAGGGGCCGCTACACGAGGCCGCAACAACGATGGAGGGCGGCCGACTCGCTGCCCACCGCATGGGAGGGAGTGACGCGCAACCGCACCACGTAGAGGAGGGCTGTCCGACTTGAAATCCGTGAGCCGATGGGACTACCCAGTGGGAGAAATCACGGGTCGCCCATCACGGGCCGGGCTGGACCTAGCAGGCCAGGTCGGACCTAGGGTTGGACCAGGTTCAGGCTGGGTCAGACCGAACCCAGACCAGTTTCAACCCTTTTCGCTCATTCAGCCGTATCTTGTGCTACGAGTGTCTGTTTGATGGACCGTCTACATCACCAGAAACCATGGATTGATATGGTCATTTTGGTACACTGAAATTGAGTTTTGGATAGAGTTGGGGTTTGTCCCGGTTGGATCAAACACGAATCCAACCAGGCCCTCGGGACTAAATGGACAATAACTTGAGGACCATGCATCCAATTGATGCACCATCTATTGATTTGAGATTCCTATTACATGGAGGTTTTCTAGGATACATCTTCTTGGGTCTTTATGGAAGATTGATTATTGAATTGTGGCTTGAGGAGCGGATCCTCCCAGAATTAAGCGAACAAAGGGCCGAAACCCTATATCTGGCTATAACATGAGAAAGGGATCCGACGTGGGAATCTGTTTTGGGATCCTACATGGGTCTGTGTTCCTGTATCCCTCTTGGATCCACTCTATGAATCCACATGGGACTACAATAGGATCCTATATGGGTCTGTTGTACTGGGATCCTAAGTGGGTCTTATGATCTAGGATCCTATGTGTGTATGATGATTTTGTATCCTACATGGGTCTGCCTCTTAATTGAGTAACATGATTTAGTGGTTACATATAGTCATCCTTACTAAAATACTTATGTTATACCTGGTGTGAGATGATTCTTTACCTTTGTAGTAATATTTTGTTTGGCGTGCCTTTGTGGTACTTACCTTCATGGTGGTACCTTTGTGGAATTCTTCTGTGTGGTGTTTACTATGTGGTACTTACCTTTGGGGTGTTACCTTCTTGGTACTTGAATTGAGGGTGTTAACTTTGTGTTACATACCATTGTGGTGTTACTTTCGTGGTATTCATTCCTTCGTGGAATAGTTATACATTGGATAAGGATTTTGGCCTTTAGTTTCCCCATGAATGAGATGGGTATATTTGATAACCTAGGAACATGTATGGGTATATACGTAAGTAGGGTTTTCAGTTGTTTTCATGCTTTGTGGTTTATCCTTTGTTGATTTTGTGAGAACATTGATGGTCTTGAGGTCCCTACTGAGTAGCGTTATACTCACCCCTGCACGGGCTACGCCCTCACCTTATTGTGTTCGGTGTAGAAGATAGACATCGCTGACTGAGGATGAGGGTACCAGGATAGGAGGTAGCATGGAGGTGGACCTAAGAGGAGGCATACCACAGAGACGACAATCCAAGAGTTGTAACTACCCATCAGGTATGATCCTTGGCGGGTGTTCACAGGACCTGTTCAGTTTACATGTACTTTCAAGTTTTCTTGTACTTTCTTGTTGATATTCTATTCTAGCCCCTTTTACTTACTGTATACACACTTTTTACTATACAGTATACTAGTTTTCGTATCTTTCTGTGTGCTTGGTTGAGTGTGTTTACCGGATACAAAGGTAATTACTTCTTGGATTTAGGGAATGCACCTTTCGATGCTAGTCTCTAACCCCTGGCATATGGAAGGAGAGCTTGGGGTAGGCACAACAAGGGCCCCAGGGGATGAGTTATGAAAAATTGGTATCAAAAAAGTTGTTTCTAAATTTTCACATTGGACTTTGATCTTTTTAACTGTAGTAGTGTTAAGTGTTATGAGTGTGGTTATCAGTTTATGGAATCTGGTGTTGGTGCGGTGGCCGACATATCCATACACCAAGACCCTGACCTCTGATTTCTGACTTAGTGCATGAAAACACTGATTGCATGTGTGTTTTGAAATGTTATCTTTGTGATTTCTTTGAGTCAGCTCACCAGGTATAAAATATAGACCATGGAATACCTATTTCTTTTTAGGATTCCTTAAAGCATACAACCTTCTAGGGTTCTGGTTATAGTACGTGAGGATAGCACACCGAGCGATGAGGCCTCGGTGTAGGGCCCTTTATCAGTAGAGGAACCACCAGAGGCACCATCAGTACCATTACATATTGGGACAACGATTACACTATCCCCAACAACAAATGGTGCACACTGCTTGAGGGCATAGAATGAGTTCCAATGCTAGAGTCCACCCACGTTCAAGGGTGAGACGGACCCACAGGCGGTAGAGTATTGGTTGGAGGTCATGGTGAGAGTCTTCTAACCCGTAGGGACACCAGCGGATCTCTTGTTGATCCTTGCCACTTGTCTTCTATAGGCAGCAACAGCCTTATGGTGGAGATTGATGCTCCAGTTTCATGAAGAGGTGAAACTTCTCTGGGAAGACTTTAAGAGCCTATTTCGGGCAGAGTTTTCCAAGAGACCCTTCACGCAATGCGCATACAGGAGCTTCTTCATCTGTAGAAGGGAATCATTACTATGGCTCAGTACTTAGTGAGGTTCATCGACCTATAATGCTACTCCACTAATATGGTGTGGGACCCATTCTTCAAGGACCATACCTTAGAGTAGTGACTCATGCGGTAGATTAGGGCTTCAACAATTTCTCTCAGCATCCCGGCACAGACATGGGTGTTAGAGTGAGCCCTCTTAGTGGAGAGTTTTCTTGCTGAGCAGTCACCAACAATGAGACCCACCATTGGGAATCATATAGTATAATCTTCTGTAGCTGGAAGTAGATAGATGTCCCGGCGGTCCAAGAGGACTATACCTATAGGTGGATGACCACAGGACTCATGGTCGGTTGTGCAGGGAACTTGAGATAGAGCCAGTCATGCGAGGAGCAGGCAGTGTTATGCATGCGGCGGGTAGGGTCACATGGCTCGTGACATCCCGACCCACCAAACAGATGATCATCAGATAGTAAAAGGACCACCCAGGCAGAGACAGAGGTTTGTCTGAGGAGGTCCGCAGGGAGCAGGCGGACGTGGAAGAAGAGCTGACCATGCAGCTAGCGGTGAGCGACTATTCGAGATGTTACTGCCACCTCCACGAAGTGGTCCACCCATATAATAGGGAGATGGTTGAAACGGGAGAGCTCAGCTCTAGGTAGCTGAGGCCAATGGCCATGGAGCACCAGAGATGATATGATATATGATCTGTGTCTACTCCACCTTATTTGTAGTACTTATATACACAAGTGCCAATCATTATTTTATTTCTATTTTCCTCGTTTGAAGCTCAGAGATTCTGGTGGAGCCGTTGGCTCAATCCTTATGTCTAGGGACTCCTACAGTAGAAGATTCGATGATTACACACTGGTACCGACAGTGTGAGCATACTCTAGGAGGTGAGAGCTTCGGCTGGGATCTCTTAGTAGCGACACCGAGGCCTTACGAGGTCATCTTTGGTATGTACTTGTTATCTATAGTCCATGCTCAGAATGACTATATTAGGCATGAAGTGCGGTGTATCCACACTGATGGGACTAGTTTTACCTTCACCGGTGGGATGGGAGACTTTGCAGCACAGGATGGATGTACCTGGAGGAGAGTGAAACCGATCATTTATCAGTTGGATAGCCATACCGTCGGAATGGTTGATGTGGAGAGTCAGAGCTATCCTGTTGTGGTGGACCAGTATGCAAATGTCTTCCTTGATTATGTTCTTGGTCTGCCTCTATGCAGAGAGTTGAACTTTTACATTGATTTTTACCCCGGGACTGCACCGATATCTAGACCAGTGTATCGGATGGCTCCCGCGGAACTTCATGAGCAGCAGATATAGTTGGAGGACTTACGGGGGAAGGGGTTAATCCGACCCAGTGTTTCTCCTTTGGCAGCCCCGATTTTGTTCGCCATGAAGGTAGATGGGAGCTTGAGACGTTGTGTCGACTATCGGATCCTAAACCAGGTGACCGTGAATGAAAAGTACCCACTCTCGAGGATTGAAGATATCTTTGATCAACCGAAGGGAGCACGATGGTTCTCAAAGATAGACCTCAGATTAGCCTTTCACTAGCTCAGAGTACAAGAGAAGGATGTACATAAGACAAATTTCAGATATCAGTATGGCCACTAAGTTTTTGGTCATGTCGTTTGGCGTAACTAATGCTCCAAAAGTGTTCATGGGACTCATGAACATGATTTTCCAGCCATACCTAGATCGCTTTGTAGTAGTCTTCATAGACGACATTCTGATCTACTCGGCTACCGAGGAAGAGCATTCCTATCATTTTCAAGTAGTTCTGGACACACTCTGAGAGCACCAGCTTTATGGTAAGCTCTGGAAGTTCCAGTTCTATATTAGAGAGGTTCACTTTCAGGGACATATCATCTCGGAGGCAGGAGTTGTGGTGGATATAATGATAATTGAGGCGGTACTTGATTGGGAGCCACCCAGAAGTGTGACAGTGGTACGAAGTTTCCTGGGGTTGGCCAGATATTACCGATGGTTTGTGCCATATTTCTCTAGAGTTGCAGCACCTTTATCAGCATTGACGAAGAAGGGGAAACCCTTCATGTGGATAGAGAGATGCCAGTGGAGTTTTCAGGAGCTCAGGGAGAGACTGAATAGTGCCCCTATCCTAAGGATTCTAGAGGAGGGCGTTGGGTATGCAGTCTACTGCGACACATCAGGGACCGGGCTGGGATATGTACTGATATAAGAGCGAGAACTGACTATGTATGCTTCTCAATAGCTGAGACATAATGGGTAGAACTACGTTATCCTTGAGCTGGAGTTAGCAGTAGTGGTATTCACCTAGAAGATTTGGCAACATTACATGATGGATGAACGTTTTATAGTCTACTATGATCACAAGAGTCTCAGGTGTATCTTCTCCCAGAAGGACCTGAACCTGAGAGAGCTATATTGGATTGAATTCCTCCAGGACTATGACTTCGAGATAGTTTATTCTCATGGGAAGGGGAACATTGTAGAAGATGCACTCAACAAGAGATCTGGTACAAAGATGCTAGGCGAGGTGATGGAAAAGCTAGCCGCATTACAAATATACTTTGTGGAATGAGATGGAGAAGGCTTTCTTCAGTCTCTTACAGTCACTCTCCCACTCCTACATTGTGTAAGGGAGGCACTGCATGGGGACACTAACTATGAGGATCAACGTGTTTAGATGTCCACAGGGCAGACACCTGAAGGATTTTCTGAAGGCGGGGAGTACGTCCTCCTCTTCAGAGGACGTACCATGGTACTAGTTTCGCTTCGGGATGATGTTTTGAGGGAGTTCCATACGTCCCCTCTAGCAGTACATCCAGGAGTGGAAAAGATGTACCACGACCTCCGATGATAGAATTAGTGACGGGAAATGAAGAAAAAATCAAGAGAGTTTTTCTCCTGATGCCTTACCTGTGAGCAAGTGAAGATGGAGCATCAGGTACCAGCAGACATAGTTCAACCTTTAGATGTTTCATAGTGGAAGTGGGATAGAATATCTGGGGACTTCGTGACAGGAATTCCACATACATCTAGGGGTAATGATTCAATTAGGGTGATCGTTGAATGACTCACTATGTCATCCCACTTTCTACTAATCAGAGAGCAGGGTTCTATAGAGAGCTTGGAATGCCTTTATTTGCAACATATTGTGCATCTACTTGGAGTACCCTCGACTATTTTCTCGGATCCTGATGAACGTTTCACTTCTTGGCTATAGAAGTGTTTGTATATGGATTTTGGGATTCAGTTTCGTTTAAGAACCTCCTTCCATCCTCAGATGAATAGCTAGACTGAGCAGACCATTCAGACACTCGAGGAAATTTTTTTTGCTTGTGTCCTCGACTTCGGTCGTATTTGGTAGGATCAATTTCCATTGTTGGAGTTTACTTACAACAACATCTATCACTCCAACCTTAGGATTGAAGGTTTTGAGGCATTGTACAGCCGACCATGCAGATCGCCTTTATGCTGGACTGGCCCAGGGGATTCATCACTCATGGGACCAAATATTTTATGGGTTACCACAGAGATGGTGCAGATCATACAGGAGCAGATGAAGACTTCCCAGAGCAGGCATAAGTCTTATGATGATAGGATATGGAGAGCTCTGGTGTTCGAGGATGGTGACCATGTCTTTATATGGGTCTCACCCCGATGAGGTTTGCGGAGATTTGGCTGAGGTGTCAAGATATCTCTGAGGTTCATCGGACCATTTCAGATTCTTAGTAGAGTTGGAGAGGTGGCTTACTACATAGCTCTTCCTCCTCAGCTGCACCATGTGCATGACGTCGTCCATGTATCCCAATTGTGGAGATACGTGCATGACCCATTACACATAATTGACTTGTGAAAGTTGGAAATTGATGATGGGGAGACATTTACGGAGGTTCTAGTAGAGATTGAGGATCGACACGAGAGAGTCCTTCATGGGTGATCAATACCTTTTGTGCGTGTATGATGGTAGCTCGGGAACCTCCAGGAGAGCACATGGGAGTGGAAGGATCAGATTCGTGCTCAGTACCTCCACTGGGTTTCCTAGTTTTTGTGATGTGGCATTCAAGGACAGAAAACCCTAAGGTGGGGAGAATGTAATGACCCAGAAATTACATGTAATATTTTTAATTATATGTGAATTTTATTAGAATGTGAAAATTGACTGCGCGTGATTCTGAGGACCGGTGTTCCCAGAATGAATTTCTGAACTTTTTTTAAGTATGTTCAGTAAGCATGTGAGCAGGTTTCTGTACCTTTTTAACTGGTACTCAGAATTGAAATCCGAGGACACAATTGAACTCGTAGCACCAATATTCGCTTAAAGAGACCATCACCTTGACCGTAGTAGGTCAAGGGTGAATGTTAGTTTTTGTGTTTTTTGTGGAAGTAAAAATAAAATAAAGAACAAATTTTATTTTATTTTTATAACCTATCTTTTTAAATTATGGAGGTGGGGACCAACCGAGCTAAAAAACCCCCAATTTAATTTTTTTGTGGTGGAGAGAACCGGAACCCCTCTAAATGGGGAAAACAACTCATCTCTCCAATTAATAAATTGAACCAACTACAATTAATTAAATGTGTCATCTTTAATTAATTGATAGACTTATTTCTAATACGTTGTCTCTTCATTTTTGAAGGGTTAAGGGATTTCATCAGAAATGGAGTTTGGGAGAATTGTTGAGGAACGTTCTCTCCAACGAAGAACTTTTCCTCTCTAATGAAGAATGAGGAACCTACCCCAAGCCTGGATCAGAAGTGCCTTGCGGAAGCAAAAAATACAGACGTTATTCAATGAATTCATCTTCTACCACTCGACTCCTCCAACGAACGATAATGTAGGGTTTGTTATTTTTAATACCCCTTACCTGTTATTGAAGTTCTTCATGATTCCAGAACAAATAAGCCTCTTGTTATTATTTTAACAGAGAGGGTTCGGGCCAAATGAACACGACCTGGTCTCTCCGCAACCTTTATAGATTGTGGTGATTTTAAATCGATGGCGGCATTCCAAGATGAGTGCAGAAGTTTATGGAATGAAGAATTGGCCAACAGGGCATGACTGATGACCCGAGGAATGTTGCCGGAGACCCGTGATGGCGACCGGCACAAGTGGTGCTCGGGGGTGGCGATCGACACTCTGGCCTGCTGCGAAGATGACGAGTGCACAACCAACCATGGAATTTGGAGTATCGACCATGACACACCATTTGATTTGATGAGACCCCTATTCACCCTGACACACCGTTTGATTTGATGAGACGCCTATTACATGGCAGTACCTTGGGATACTTCTTATTGGAACTTCATGGAAGTTGGAGTATCGACCTATGTCTTGAGGAGCGCATCCTCTCCGAATCAAGAGAGCATAGTGCAGTAACCCTATAGCTGGCTATAACATGATAAATGGATCCTATATGGGTATGTGATTTGGGATCCCACATGGGTCTGTGTTCCGGTATCCCTCTTGGATCCGGTCTAGGAATCCACGTGGGACTACTCTAGGATCCAAAGTGGGTCTACTGTACTAGGATCCTATGTGGGTCTGATGATCTAGGATCATACGTGGGTATGCTGATTTAGGATTCTATGTGGGTCTGCCTCTTAACAGAGTAAGATGATTCAGTAGTTACACCTAATCATCATTACTGTCGTACCTATGTTATACCCGGTGAGAGCTGAGTCTTTACCTTTGTGGTAGTCTTCTATATGGCGTACCTTTGTGATACTTTCCTTTATGGTGATACCTTTGTGGTATTCTTCTATGTCGCGTTACCTATGTGGTACTTACCTATGTGGTGTTACCTTCATGGTACTTTCATTCATGGTGATGCCTTTGTGGTATTTTCTGTGTGGCTTTACCTTTGTGGTACTTAACTTTGTGGTGTCACATTCGTGGTATTCATTCCTTTATGGAAAAATTGTACTTTGGCTAAGGATTTGGTCCTCTAGTTTTCTCATGAATGAGTTGGGTATACTTGATAACATAGGTATATGTATGGGAATATACCTAAGTAGGGTTTTAAATTTTTTCTATGCTTTTTGGTTTATCCTTTGTGGATTTTTTTAGACCATTTAGGGTCTCAGGGTCCCTACTGCATATTTTTATACTCACCCTTGCATGGGATATGCCCACACCTTGTTGTGTTTAGGGCAGAAAATGGACAAAACTAACTGAATATGGGGGTACCAAGGCTGGAGGTAGCTTGGAGGTGGACCTTAGATGAGGAGTACCACAAAAACGACCATTCAAGATCTGTACCTACCTATCCGGTAGGATCCTTCGAGTGTGTTCACAGGAGAAGTTCAGTTTACTTGTACATTCTATTTTTCTTGTAATTTTTAGTTGGGCTTGTATTCTTTCGGCTTTTACTTACTATACACACTCTTTTTACTATACAGTTTACTTGTGTTCGTATCTTTTTGGGTGCTTGGTTGAGTGTGTTATAGGATATAAAGGCAATGCCTTCCCAGTTTTAGGGAATACGCTTTTCAGTGCTAGTCACCAGCCCCTGGCCTATGGAAGGTAGGCTTATGGTAGTCACAGCACGGGCCTCGAGGGATGGGTTGTGACATAATCCTAGTTTAATGATGATTATATAGAACTAATCACATCACAACGTGGAGAGGGTAATCCATACGTAAAGAATAGCGACAATATCATTCTCATAATTGTTGAGTGGTATTGAATTGGATGATTTATATTATTTTTGAATTATTAACTTGTTATATTAATCATATATAGTTATTTTTTCCACCATTATACCCATCCAAGTAAGGTGATGGTCATAAACATATTACACCCTAATGTGGAGATGGTAAGCCGTACATTTTCATGCAATGTTGATTTCATTTTTCATAGGATGGATAGAAGGTGAAATTGGTTTGTTTCATATTTATAATAACATATAAGTATATTAGTGATTCCGATTTTATTACTTTATAATGAAATAAAAATAGAAGATGAAGTAGAAGAATTAATAAATTTGAAGGAAACGGTAGAAGAGATTACCTCTTCCCCGATGTGCCACTTTTAAATCTCCATATAGAGAACCAGAGATAGTATTTTGAGAAGATCGGAACCTCTAGAATATAACTTGGGATGTTTAGAAGAGAAATGGGCTAGGGTTGTTTGAGATTGAAGGCTCAAAATGGATTGAAGAAGAGAGGGAGGAGGTACCCTTTTATAAGAGCTGAGAGGGGAACTTTTGGAAACTCTTCAAATTATTAATTTATTATAATTTTATTATCAAATAAAATTTTTCCTAAACATATTCAATTAGAATACATAATGATATTTATTCGAGTACCCATCACCCAATAATTTTTATACAAGTTTTGAATATTTTTTTTACATTATCTTTTTGGTTTAACCATTATTTTACCATTTTAACTCTTACCATGATATCATGTTATTTACACCATGTGGGTTAGTGTAATTACCATAGCATGTCAAAAGAGCGAAAAAATGTTATTTATGACATATTTTGACATATTTTAAATTTTTGGCAGAATCCTAGATTTTTAGAGTATTTGTTCACCCTTACCTTTTGTTTTAACCTATGTTACACTTTTTTTATAATTACCATGGTATTATAGTTTTTACTCAGTATGGGTAAAGAAAAATACTTTTAATGAAAAAATATCCCACAAATGGAAAATGTTTTATATAATCAACCTCATATAATTTCATTAGTAGGAGATAAGTATTTTCAGAATTTTAAATCATTAAATAAAACATTATTTCATTTAAAATATCATTAATGTCATTAACACAATAATTTATTCAAATTATTTTATATTTAATATTTCCAAAAATCATTCATTTTATTTTTCAATTAATGGAGGAAATATTGTGTTGGTATTACATAATAATTTAATGTAAATATAGAAATAATAAAATTTAGAAATAAATTTACATAATGGAAAAAATTTAATTATTCTTAAAAAACATTAATATTCATTAAAAAATTTCTTTTTCCCCTTTGTGAGAACATAAGAAATATTTAATAGCAAGAGGGTGGCATTTTATCGTTTTTATTTACATAAAATATCATTTAGGTCAATATCATAGAAACATTCCCCATAAATAAAAACATATAAAGTCTGAGGTAATAATAGTTGAATCAAATTCATAAAATAAGATTGGAGATGAAAAATGGTGGACTCATCACTTATTTTTAAATAATGATTGTCTGATTTATCCTTTAGCGTGGTGAAATGTTTTTATAGTTTTAATGATTCATGATGAAAAAATTATGTTAATATTTAAATAACATTAATTATTCTAATTACAAGAATTGAATAAATTTTATAAAATTCAATCTTTATAAGTTGAAGAAATTTATATTTTAAGTGTCTCAAAAAACGAGATGAACAGAAGTGTCTGAAAAATGAATTTTTATGTCTGAAAGTATTTTTATTCCAAGATCACGTATAATGTTGTCTATTATGAATGTAATTATATTAATTATAGGAAAATTATATGTAAATTAATTTGGTATTAAATTAAAAATACTAGGGAGATTTTTTATGGGAACAAAATTATACTTTAAAACAATTATATTTTTTAATATTCATAGAAAAATAAATCTTTTCATAAATTTATTAAAAATTTATCATAAGTTAGTTTTGGTAGGTTTGATTTTAAAAAAATAATAATCTTATAAAATTCATTTTAAAAAATATTCATAAATTAATTATCATATTTTCTCATAAAGATAGATAAAAAATAGTTTTTTATATAAACATATTTTTGAAGGATCAAATGTCCACTAAAAATTGAGTGATTAATTACTAAGAATTTATTAATAATTGTGTATTAAAAGTAAAAACAAACAGATTAATATTCATTCTCAAAAATTTTATTGCTAGGTTATAATGATCATTTTTATATAATAACATTTCAAGGTTCATTTAGGCTCAATGATACATATCTTTTTTTGGTATTGAACATAATATTTATTTTAAAATCTGTGAGTTTTACATTCTCCCACACATTAATAATTTTTATACCTGAACTTCTAACTTGATCTTGGAAATCAAGGGATTGAAATTGGAATATCTCTTTTAGGAAATCCCACATCATAAAAATAGTTAATAAAACATCACCTTAAAAGGAGGGAAAAGAAAATATGAAGGTCATCTAGAATAAAAACAATATTGGTTTCCAAATAGGATAACATTAGTGGGAATTGAAAATATGGACATGTAGGAGAAAAATAATTCCAAAATAATAATGGAGATTGAGAGGTATCATTAATCAAAATAAAGTGATTTATTAAGGGAATGTTAATGACTATAAATCAATGTGGTGTGAACAAGACCACTGATTCTTCTGAATTGAAGGTAATATGACATAATTGTTTTCAGGATCCTTTTCCTAAATCTAGAAAATACCTTTACCAACTAGAATTTGAATATAAAGAAATATGCTTAATTGATCAGTATAATTTAATCCATTAATCAATTCCACAAAAATATTATCATTTTCTTCAAATTATTAGTATTTAATATGATTTATATTCTAGAATGACTAAAATAAACTTCTAATAGATCACATAATTCCATTAAAGGATAAAAATGGATTCTTTTTATATTTAAACATTATCTGAAACTAGAATTATTAAAAAAATTAATATAATTCCCAAAATGAATAAAACTTTACCTAAAGAAATATGAATTTAATCAAAAAAGCCAAAAATATAACAACAATTGTTCAAAATATATCATTTTTTAGAAAAATAACCTTATAATTCACTAAAATATTCTATAGTAATATTAAAACCCTATTAATGGAATGATTTTATAACATGTTATTCTTAGAAAAATTTTACATTTATCTTAAAATAACATCAATCAATTTTAATTTATCATATTAGAAATTTATAATCTATAGTTATATAATCTCCAAGATATGATAAACGTTTCCTAAAATAAAATGAATAACCATAAAACAACATTAAAATCCTATATACTTCCAAAATATAATTCAATCTTTATTACTCAAGTAAAACACCATAATAGTTGGGTTTACCATAATAATTTATGGTTCCCAAAATAGTAATGTAATTATTCACCTTATCAAATATCCACTTTTCAATCCCTTGTTTATCTCTATGATAAAACCTTTGTTACCAAAATCATGTTAAACCATGATATCAAATTTTTTAGTGGTAGGAATTGGACCTTTTTCTCCCATTTGTTATGGATTCCAGCTACACACCTTGAAAATGTGATAGGTTTTAATTTTTACAAAATATATATTAATTTAATTCTTACAATGTCCATATAAATATGATGAACATCATAAATAATAAACAGAGGTATTGATGATTATATAAACCTTAATGGTTATCAATACCTTTAAACTTATTTCCACAAAATTTAAAGGAATTTTTCAAAAAATTATATTTACTTAAATACAAGTAAATATTATATGTAATATATACCTCAAAAATCTATTAAAACTCAATTAATATCTCTAAAAATTTATCACATTTTCACTACACCACTTTTCCATGGTTTTGATTCCATTTAACATATATTTTAAATTTTCAATAAAAAACATACTATAGAATAATCCTTAGGTTTTTCATGATTCTTATAATATATATAATATATCAAAATATCATTAATAAAATAACACAACATAATAATTCTAAAAACTCAATGAACAAACTAATCCTTCATTCAACTTCCTTGTAAAACATTTAACAATGATTCTTTATCTTATTTTTTAATACTTTATTCATATACCCAAATATATGAAATATGTCATTAGATTCATCAATATCAATATAATCATGATTCATACTTTAAACATAGGAAATTAATTCATAACATAAATCTAGACATCAGGATTTTCTCAATATTCCCTTTATCTTCCAGCATGATTCCCAACATTCATATAATATATGATCAGTTCCTTTAAGGTACTTAATTTTTGGATAGAGTTTGTATAGTTGAGATTAAGAAAACAAATGAAAAATATACCAATATACATAAAATATTTAGATAAATTTAATGGTGGTAGAGAAGTTAAATAGTTTCTTATAGGTGATTAGATTACTCAAAAATCAATCAAAATCATTTGCAGAAGTTTTTACAGTAATAGTGATAATAAAATCTTATAAAAGGGAAAAGAAGGTTAGGAAAGAGCTATGTACTTCCATCTTGATAAAAAACCGTCAATATATAGGAAATAAATTCACATAAACATGTAATGACTTATCAAAAGGAAAATAATCCATAATGTTAAAGACAATTCCCTATAAATTTTAAAATACTAAAATCCTTCAAAACCATTATATATTAGTTGATTTTTGATTTATTCATTACAACCATAAAAATATACATAAATATACATAACAAACTAACCATTTTGGTGATAGATTATTCTTAACATAATCTCAAATAACATCAAAACCTCTAATGTTATCTAAACCATTCCTCTGATGCAAACTATAAGGAACCGACATTAATCCGTATCATAATATGGAGTTTTTAGTAAAGAATTTATTTAATTATGTCACGTACATGATTTTAATAAAAGTAAATACTATTATATTTCATTTCTTATTCCATTAAACATCCCTAAATATGGTACCTAATCAAGTTAAAGTGGACTCGAGTTCATTTGGGGATCATTTAGATCCAGATTCCCAAATGGGAAGGGCGGACTAGGCTGTGTGGTTTTCTTGCATTTGTGTGACCCAGGGTGAATAGTCATGTGAGCTATCTAAAATATTTAATATAGATATTTTGTACATTTGGCACATGATTAGTCAAATAATTAATAATAAAGTGCGATGTTCCTATTATAGCAGTGAATGGCGCACAATTGTCGAACAGTTTGGAAACACCGTGAGACCAAGCCATGTCTAGTCTAAAAATTGGTGAAATTCACTATTTTACCCTCTTTAATGTATTAAATGATTTTATCTTTTACTTACCGTATCATTTTAAATATCTCCATCCATCTACTCCCATTGAAACCCTCCTCCCTCAAGAATTTAATAATCAATGTGGAGCCTCAATTCATCAACCGCTTCATTTTCTGTGAGATCCAATGTAAATATAGAGGTAAAATATATAATCTCCTATATTATATTTTTTGTTTTTCATCCCATAAATTATTCTATTTTTGTGTAATATCATTTGTCCCATTTTCAGGTCATTGGATATTTTATTCAATTACATCCAGCCTATCTCAAATAAAATATTTATAATGGATGGGGATGCTCTATGAGGCTAAGGTAGGTGGTCATGGTATTTTTCATATCATTTCCTTTCTTTTAATAAATTTTTCGATCATGATTCATGATGGGGTTTTCTGTATATTCCATTAATTTTTAAAATTAAATTAAAATGGATGCCTCACCAAGAACTTGGTGAACTGAGTAAGAGATGAATCAATCCCACGGGATGATTTCCTTGAGTTGTGTCATCCATTTGAGTATGCCCTTCCTTATAGGTCAAAATGGCCCTTAGTTATAAAATTGATAAATTCCTTAAGGTGTTTCTTTACTTAATAAATTACTTGGTCCTTATTTTTATTTTAATTTAATTTTGAACCATGTGTTAGACCCTATTTACCATGCCTTACTGAGATGGTATAATTATACTGAATTGGATTAATGCAATATGACCAATGACATTCTTGGACCAATCTGTCAAATAGGAACTAATTTATTGATTTAAATTGTTATGGACACTCATTAGTCATGATCTATATGTATAACATTATTATTGAATTTTCATTTCTATAGTTATGATGGTGATTCAAGGGGTTCTATCTTAATGAACCCTTGTATGAACTATCATACCATAGTTAGATTTTGTAAATACTAATTAAATATGTTATGGGTGATATCAGCTATTCCTGAAATGGGATCACCATATGTTATCTATTTTTTCCTACAGATAAGTAACTCTAGTTCCCTATGGGAGACTTGTTGGATGGCCTTGATTGAATGATTGGTTATACTATGCCGCGAGAGAGATTTACGCCCCTACATGCGATACAAGGTGTGAAATCAGAGGCCAATTCTCAATGATTTCACTTCATGCGAGAGTGAAACATGCGACTTCATACTTAGTTATCATTGGAATGACTCCTTGGAATTGGAATTTTAGTGATCCCTTTGAGGGATACATGGAAAGCCTCTTTATACTTCCATGGATGGGCATAAGGTGTCTTGAAATGTTTTATAGGGTCATCATCAAAATGATTTAAAAGGGAAATAATATTTTTAAAATGATAATTTTTCAGATGGTTTAGAAAAATGTTGGCACTTATCCATCAAAGACAATAACAAGCATGGGTAAAGTAAAGACTTTTCCCCTTATTCTTACTAACTTTACAATTTTAGGATATCCCGGTTCTGAATCACCATATTTTTATAAATTAGGTATTTGGGTGGATTTCCAAATGGAGCACAATCCATTGCTTTAAATTATTTATATTCTATCTTACATTTAAATTGTTATGGAACACGTCTTATTTATTATTGACTGAAATGGAATGTCCTAGATATTTTGGTTTCTAACCTTTTGATATTTTATCTCACACCCTACTCAGTTGCCTTTGCTACCCAAGTAGACTTTATGATTGAAGGTATATAAAAAGGGAATCTACCCATGCTTGATTGACTTTTCTAAAATGGATTTGGGAGTATAGTACCCATCCTATTATCAAGATGATAATTTTAATGGTTTTTAAAATTTTTATTATTTTTATAGCATGTTGTTTATTCTTGTATCCCCTATCCCATGCTTAGTCATTTTTTATAGACACGATAAACTTCCATCATCAGTGTCCTCTGTTTATCTATTCAGTGTCCGCACTTTATTTCATTACCTTACGTGTTTATGATTTTGGTTTTCTTTACCATATGGATGTTATATATTATGTTGTTTCTTATATAAATATACTGCTATGATCTTCTCTTATCAATAAGGAAATAGTCTCCCTAGGGATATACCCAAGGCCTTCGCTGCTAGTTGGAAGCCTTTGGAGTTCAAGAAGGTTCACATGAGGTCTTTTCCCCAACCTCATCGATGAAATGTTGAGTGACACTCAAGGGGGACACTGTAAAGTATTTTTAGAGGGTACATTAATTTTTACTTGTGTTTTGGGTTTATACAGGAGACTATGACATGGGAATTTGGTTAAGAGACTCTTCCTAGGAGTAGCAACCCTAAGTATAGGGGAAACCCAAATTACTCGGTATAGGTAAATGTTGTTTTTGGCCAGTGTGTGTTACTGTTTCATTAGATTTCACCAAAATGTGAAGCGATTTCTTTAATTTTTTTTATCTTGATGATGAATATATCGTTTTATCCTGATGATATGATGGAACATTGAAATCATGCATTATAACACACCTAATAGGACTAAATTTCAATGAGTTAGGCCATGAAACATCTATTTCCCAAAGGGTATTTCTTTTTTTTACATTGATTGTTGTTTGTTACTTTTTTTATATGCTTTGTAGTGTGCCAATACTCTCAATACTGGAATAATTGGTTTAAATGACAAGTAATTCTTCATTGGTTGGTTCGATTGGTGAGTGCTATTGAAAGCTCATCTAGTCAAACCACTCCCATGTCATGTTACATAGATTGTATAGTATAATGGCAAGGATGTTGTTAGTTGATGCACTAATTTCAATTTATTTTGTATTTGGGACCTTATGAATTAGAATTGGTGATGAAATTAATTGGATCATAATATTAATAATCAATTAAATAAGAATGAACCTAAATGAATTAAAATTAAATGTTTACCTTATACATGATATCTTGACACTGTTTTGACTGGGTAGTGGGAAGTAGGTTGTGTCTTATATGCATTCCTTCTATGACTCATTTTTATCACCCAGACCTAGACCTCAGAGAAGGTAGCGGTGTTCTTCCATTGTAGGGTAACATTGTTTCTGTCCTCTCTTAAATATTTCCCTATATATTATAAATATTTTCTAATGCATGCTCTTTGAATTTATAGGGTTATGCCTCCACAATGAACTTGTGATGTACGCTAAGAAAATGATAATGAAAATACTTTTGAGGTGGTGTGCCATAAGCCACCTATGATACCTCCTATAGTGTCACTTAAGGAACCTCTTATAGATCGTCTATTAGGTGTCGATGCCCTATTCAAAGATATCCATATATAGTTCATACAATCAGTTCACGATGCACCTTGACCAACCCTTTCTATGGTAATGTTTACCCATGCATTTTGAGAAGAATCATCCTCAAACCATCTCAGGGTATAGAGAACCTCAGGATATTGAATCACAGATAGAGGATATCTTGTAAATCCTAAAGAATATATATATTCCTTGAAATTGGAAGGTCATTCTTATAACATTTAAGCTACACAACTCTGTTAGTGGGATGTTATAACTATGGTTGGTCATCACCAAGGTATGGTATGAAAACATTTCCAAGAAGCCATCTTCGACTACTTATTTTCTTAAACCATGAGAAGATATTGTTTTTTGGAATTCATGCACTTGAGAAATGTGACATGTCAGTGATTGAATACTCAACATGCTTCACTGAATTTCCTTGTTTTTCACTAACCCTAATTGGTGATGATTGGACTACTATGCGGCACTTTAAGGATGGAATTAATTGCACAATATTATTGTAGGTGAACATATTTTAGATAAAATCCACTTTATAGATCATAAAACAGGACCTCATAACTAAGAAAAACCTTAGGGAATTAGGAAACATGAAGCATGTCAGTTCAGAATTTAGGTAGACATGTAGTTATTTATCTAGTGGCATAAAGTGACACGTCAAGGGTACATGTGGGGGTAGAACCATATTGGAGGAATGCACTAAAAACATTATGGTGTGTCACTAGTGTAGTATGATAGGTCATAAAAATCTCCAGTGTATGGGGAACCTGATCAAGTTCTGGTCTTGCGTAAGGATGGGTCATCTTTAGTGTTTTTTCTAATCCTTTCCTCTAGTGACAATTGAATAAGGTTCTTTTCTAGAACAACCTTTAGGTGTAAGGTCAGTGAAACCTTTTCAGGTAGGAAGTTGGTCTTCTATTTCATGTTTAGGCTAAGCAGGTAGTTAGGGCTGAGAGAGTCAGTCTTTAGAATTACATTGTAAATAGAGTGGACCGGCATAGGATACTCAGGTAGTATCTTAGGGATGTGGTTTAGTATATATCGATGTTTTTCTACCTACACAAGATGAGATGAGTCAAGGGTTATCTAAAGCAATATGTTCTATTTGGATGGCCTCTAATTTAGTATCTTCCTTATTCGATACATGTTTATCACACTCTATTCTATCTACTACAGGTATGGGTAGTCTAGGATTAGTGGTAGAGTAATCCAATGGTGTTATGACCATCGACACACCATTGAAAGTTCAGAATGAGGGTATATGCTTGTTCAAGGAGTTCCCCTTGAAAAATTTGTGTACTATTTTCTTTGGAGTCTCTTTATCTTTAAGATGACTGGAGTTGATTTAATTTTTAGCATGGACTATATTTTTCCTTATATATCCCATGTGGATTTTTATCACCACTGAGTTTCATTAAAATCACCTGAGGGAAATATATATATCCATAAGGGTGAATGTGATCTTTTGGCCAATTGAGAAAGACATAGCGTACTGGGAGTGGAGGTATGAAAGCCTAGATGGAAAATATATTTATGAGAAATTAGGTTATACAAAATTCTTAATTACCTCATATTGAGGATCAATTCATGGATGTCTTCGCTTATGAATTATCAAGATTAAATCATAAAAAAGAGATTTATGTCACTTTTTAGATCTACCCAGGTGCATCACCAGTTTCCATTCCTCCATATAGGATGGCACCTACAAAGCTCCTAGAACTCAAGAGGAATCATGAAGATTTTGAGGTTATGGTTTTTATATGATCCATAACATATCGTGGGGTTCACTAATCATTTTAACCATGAAGGAGTATGATAACATTTGACTATGCATGGATTACTACCAATTAAACTAGCCTACGGTGAAGAATAGTTAACCAATAATGGGTATATAAGACCTCTTCAACAAGATCTAAGCTAGAACTAGTTTTTACAAGATCTATTTGAGTTTGGGATACCATAATGTTAATTTGATTCCACCGAACATACCATGTAAAACATTCTAGAGTAGGTACAGATTGTACAATTACTTGGTTCTGTTATTCAGTCTGATGTACACAACCATTGTCTTCATGGATCTAATGAATCAATGTTTCTACCCATATATTGATTCATTCATGGTAGTATTCATAGATGAAATCATGGTGTATGCATTCTCCAAACACAACCATACCAACCATCATGAGATAATGCTGAGTACACTGAGAGAAACTACGCTATATGAGAAGATTAGTAAACACCACTTTAGGATCAGTATGATTCAATTTTCGGGTCATATCATATCTGAATCCGGCTTATCAGTTGCCATTGAGATGGTGAACACCACGGTTTCATAAAAGTAGAGCAAGAATGTTATTGATATACACAGTTTCTTATGGATGTCTTGCAATTATAGAAGATTCAATCAGGACTTTTCATGCCTACAATATTCACATACAAACACGAATATGATAGGTGTGAAGTTAGATTAGACTATATCATGTGAGATATATTTTTTCAAGTTAAAGGTATGACTCACTTCAGTAGTAATCCTAATTCTTCCTAATATTGATAGAAGCTATAATATTTACTATGATGTTGTAGGGATAGGACTAGGTGTAGTTATGATGTAGAGTGATCGAGTTGTGTCATATTTGTCTAGCTAGATGAGACATCGTGAAAATAACTATCCAATGCATGACATTAAGCTAGATATTGGGGTTCATGATCTTCACTAATGGAGGAACTACTTTATGGATGAGTGATTTTTCATTTACAGAGATTATAAAAGTCTCATCTTCTTCTCCAATTAGTTGGAATTGAACCAACGGTATCATAGGTGGGTGGAATACCTAAATTTTCTTGACTTTGAGCTTGTATAGAAACACGAAAAATGGGAATGCAGTGGATATTGCCTTCAGACGAAATACTAAGACATATGCACTCAAGTAGGCCAATAGTGAGTGGAAATTTATGGATTTGTTCTCTAAGATACATCTAGAGGTTCAAAAACAACACATGAAACTAGTTATAGATACTGTAGTGGAGACATCATATCTCTTAGAAAGGGTTCATATGAGGCAATTATCAGATTTCGAGGGCCTTATTCGAGAGATAGCATCATAGGAGAGAACCCACCTCTTGGATGGGTTTTTTATTATTGTGAGTCCATATTTTTTTGCATATGTGTATGGGAGACTAAAAATATATGAACATATATGATGAGGGAATCACATGCCTCAAATTGGGATGTTTTCCCTTGTGTTACCAGGATGCATAGATACATACAACATTAGTAATTGTGGTGGGATATCAAGAGGCAGATAATTGGCATTATTACTTAGTGCTCCACCTGTTAGTTGGTGAAGGCAAAGAACAAATGACCATCTAAACTTATACACCCTCTTTCCATTCTTGAGTGGAGATGGAATGAAATCAACATGGATTTTTTGAATTTCTTTTCAATATCCACTCAAGGTAATGAAATATTATGGGTGATCATCGATAGGATGACCAAGGTTTCACAATTCCTATCAATCCAAGAGACCTTCTCTTTTGAATAGTTAGAAAGGATATAAATTTGGGAGATATGGTGATTACACGGTGTAACTTGTTCAATCATCTCAGACTAGGATGCCAACTTCACCTCACAGTTCTTGTAAAGGTTGTAGAAGGAACTGGGTTCACAGGTGCTCCTGAGCACAACATATATCCCTCAAATCTATAGGTAGTCTGATCAGACCATACTGGTGATTGAGGGTATGCTACGAGAATGTATACTTTATTTTGGAGGTTTCTTGGTGAACCATATTCCTCTGGTTTAGTTTTCTGATAACAAAAGCTTTCAAGAAATGATTCAGATGGCTATATAAGAGGCCCTTTATGGTAGACTACAACGTTCACCTCTGTGCTGGCTAGAGGTAGGTGGGGAAATTATACTGAATCCTCATCTCATTCTGGATACTTTAGATAATGTCTTTATAATATAGAATCATATTCATTTAGATCAATCTAGGTGGAATCCTTATACCAATAATCACTTCATACCTCTAGAGTTCATGGCGGGACATCTGTTCTTTCTATATGTACCCCCTATATCAGGTCACAAATGAATCCGTTGACTAGTAATGTTATCGTTGAGATATGAAAGACTTTTGAAATAATAGAGTAAGTTGGGACAATAGAATATTTATTACTATTACCTTAGAGGCATCATTCCATACATTAATTCTTCCACATCTCTCAGCTTCGTCAGTAAGATGCCGACCAATCCCATTTTTAAACCCTGAAGATATTGAGATAGAAGTAGATGTGTCCTTTGAGGAACATTCTGTACATATTATTGATAAAAGCGAATAGGCTCTTCGGGGTAGGTTAGTTCCTATGGTCTGACTGCTATTGTAACACCCCATGGGTTTAAAAATAAATTGAAATGCATGAGACCTTTTTTAAGTAGATAGTTATAACTAGCCATTAAAAATAAGTTTTCCTCATCTATGATTTGAATTTCAAAAAATGGCTATCCACAGTTGTGATCTATAAGTTATTTGGAGTTTTATAGAACGAACTTGATTTTTGTGAATAGTAACATACAATTATGAATAGTAATATAAATAGTAATATAACAGTAATTAATAGTAAATTGTATTATTATTTTATTTTAATAAGTTTATTTAATAATGATATATTGATTAATTTTTCATGGTGTTAAAAAATGAGTTATAGATTTAAAATTTTTATTTTTGAATAAAATAATATTTAAAAAAAATAAATTAATAATATTTAGAAATTTTTTTAAAATATTGGCATTTATTGTTTTGAATTCAAACATTGAAAAAATGGTAAGGGTGAAATTTGGGATTTTTCTGAAATTATTGTATTTTTGATGAATAGCGAAATATGATAAAATATCATATGTTAAATTTATCAGTTAAATATAAGATTTTGAACATCATGGATGATGTAAAACCACTTGGTAAGAAAATACATGCACTTATTACTATCATGGGTCACATGAATCAAGAATATTCAAAGTCTTGAGAAAAAATATTAAAATAATGATTAAAATAATGTAAAACCTCTCCTCTCCTCCACTATAAATACCACTCTCATTCTCCTCTTCCTTTAACACCTCTAAAGCCATGATAATTTTCTATGTTCTACAAAATCCCATCCCAAGGCTCTTCCCCACATCCACGACTTGATTGTATCAAGAAAAGGAAAAAACCAAAGGCCTTAAAGAGTATCTCAATGAGAAGAGATCAAGAGGTAAAAATCCTCTTTCTTATTCTTGTGTTTTATTTTCAATTACTTTTCTTCTCTTATACTCCTTTATCTCCCACTTATCCAAGTGGCGTGAAAAGATGCATAATATTATATATTTTGATATTTTGACATAGTTATAGAAAAAATTCATCAAGTTACCTAATATCCCTCCTTTTATAGAGACACCATTCATGATGTTTCATTTACCAAAATCATGGACGACGTGTTTGGAATTTCTATTACATCCTTAAAAAATTTTTGTGGAACCATTTTGATGGTTGAAATAGAATTTAAAGTGTATAATGCAACATTTTTTATATTCTGGAATGAACTTCTATGCCTGAAATTATTTTATAAAATGAATCAATTTCAAGTTTATCAATGAACTATAAAAAATGATTGAAACAAATATCAATAATGTTTCATCTAATAATTCATCATCATATACGACAAAAAATTATTTATGGTATCATAATATTTTTTATAAACACATGAATACCATTTTATTCGACTTCAAAAGGTTCATTTCCATACAATATGAAAATAAAATACAAACCGGTCATGGAAATCATGTAAAGAATGCACACAAAACAATTGAAGGAATGAAATAATAATAATAATTAAAGTGTGAAATAATGGTATGAAATGATATTATAAGGTTTTATAAATGTGAATATGTTTCTATAAGATTTTAATAAAACTATTATATCAATTATATAGAATGTTTAAACAATTTTTAAGTAAGAAAAACCCAAGGAAAGGGAATTGTTTATCCAATTTACATTTTTTGGGTTATATATTAACATCATTAATTATGATCATCCTAAGTTTCTAAATTATTTTCATAGGATATAAGTATGTGTGAGAAAATAAAGGATTCCTTGTTAAATGTTAGGAATATTTTTCAAATAAATCATGTTTTATATTTTGGATGAAATGGGTAATGTTTTTGTGGTATCTTATCTATATAAAAGTGGAATGTTATGTATGTACTATTTCCCAATTCTCTAATATTATAATCATGAAATGAATCTCAATATGAAAGGAAGTGTGTTATGGACTAAAATTCAAGATTATTTAATGTAATAAGGATGGTTCCTTATAGTTGGTATCAGAGGATGGTTTAGATAACTTTAGTTGTTAGGATGATGTTAATATAATACCATAAATGATTTTTACTCTATGATTAATATGAATTGAAATAAATTTTAAATATTACCATTTTTCATTGACTAACATATGCTTGTTCAGAATCATTTTCCACAGAAGAAATAGAGAAGCTAATGTTGAGAGGCACCCACTGAAAGATTTCCTTCGGAATATGCAGCACAAAATGGTAGGGATTGAAATTTATAAATTTTTAATAGTAATGGTTCAGATAAGGCAGGAAATAAATGGTGGTGGAACCCATGAAAGAGAAAAAATATAGGCACCAAAATTGTACATGACAATAATGGAACATTTTATGAGACAAAACCCTCATGTTTTCAAGGGATATTCTAACATAGTTGTGGCTGAAGGATGGATTAAAGCCCTTGAAAAGATATTAAATGTTAAGGGATGTTCAAATAATAAAATTTTAAGTCAACTCATTTATCATTTTGAAGGTGAATCTATTTAGTGGTGGTCAATGGTAAAAAATATTAGGGATATGGAGGATATTGATTCCTTAGAGTGGGATTAATTTAATTGTATTTTCCTTGAAAAATATTTTCTTCAGGTGGCTCAACATAGAATGGAGAAGAAATACCTTGAATTGAAAAAAGGAGAAAGGTCTAGTGGATTTTTATGAAGAAAACATCACACGATAGGCGAGACATGCTCCAAATATTATTCTAGATCTTTATAGTACAATCAACCAGTTTTACTTAGGACTAATGCCAAGGTATCGAATGGAATTGGACTCCCATGAAGTAATTTTTTTTGAGAAACTCATCCGTTTTGCTGAGAGGGTAGATACACCGTTTGCTGACGATCACATGCACTTTGACAATAAAGTGAAGAATATAACCAGATGGAAAGAGATGGGTAATAATCAATAAAACAAACCTGATGGTAAGAAATTCGTTTTTTCAGTTTGTGCCAAGTGTAGAAAAAATAACCTTGGGGAAGGCCTTACAAAAAACGGGAAGTGTTTTCTATGTTGTAGCTTTGAACATATGGCCATAGATTTTAATGAAAATGATTGTAAGACTAGTCTGTATAAGCAAACATTAATGTGTTTTAAATGTGGTGAGATGGTCCAATATAAAAGTGCTTTCCCCAAGAGAGATCTAAATGATGCATATAAGCCAGATTATGGGCATAAAAGTGTAATGATATCATTTGGGACTACGTCAGCAGACGTCAGGCAATCCAATGTAGTTGTATTAGGTACCTTGTTTTTTTAATCATATTTTTCTAATGTTTTGTTTGATATAGGGTTTACACATTCCTTTATTTCTATGGAATACTCTAATAAATTGGAAACATCACCTCAACAAATGAGACCAAAACATATCATTAAAAAATAAGGGGAATATATTATAGAAAAGTGGAGTTTTTAAAATCTTTCTATTTTTGTATGTGTAAATACATTACCTGCAAAGCATATTGTTTTTTCCTTAATAGATTTTGACGTCATTTTAGCAATGGATAAGCTTTTTTTTATCATGTTATGATTGACTATAGAGCCAAAGTAGTTGTTTTTCAGAAATATTTTCAGTTTGTATATAATAATGTACCCATACTATTGATAAAATATCAGAAAGATGAGAAACAGTTTAAAGATGTAAATGAACGTTATCTTTCTCATATAGTTGAAAACAAAGAAATTATTTAGATTAATGATATGACTATGGTAAATGAATGCCTTAATGTTTATCTTGATGAGTTAATTAGTTTCATACCTGGTTGAGAAGTTGAATTCACAATTTACTTAGTTCTTGATGATAATCCAATTTAAAAACCCACATATCAAATGGCTAAACTGGAACATATTTAATTAAAAAATCAGATGTAGGAGTTCTTTGATAAAATATTCATTCATCCTAGCACATCACTATGGGGTTCTCCAATTTTGTTCATTAAAATTAAATATGGTTCCATGATAATTTTCTTTGATTATAGAGCCTTAAATAACATCACTATTTAAAACAAGTATCCTTTGCCTCACATCGAGGAGTTGTTTGATCACCCCCAAGGAGCTCAGTACATTTCCAATATTGAATTCAGTTCTTTTTACCATCAGCTAAAGGTGAAAGATGATGAAATTTCAAAGTTAACTTTTTGTACTCGATATGGGAATTACGAATTTGTGGTTATTCCGTATGGGTAAAGTAAGGATCTTGGTTTATTCATGAATCATATGAATAGAATATTTCATGTGTTCTAGGAAAAATTTGTGGTTTTATTTGTTGATAAAATTATAGTATTCTCTAAGAGTAAAGACTACCATGAGAAACATTTAAGGTTTTTTTGCAAACCTTAAAGAAAAAAAACTACGTGGAAAATTCAAAAAGTGTGATTTTTTGGTTGCAACATATTTATTTTATTGGGAACATTTCAAATAAGGATGGAATAATAGTTGATCCATAAAAAAAGTGGTAGATAATTAGTCAAGACCTAATAATGTTATATAGATTCATTGGGTTCTTGGATTAGAACGTTATTATCGATAGTTTTTTAGAAACATTGCACTATTATCATTCTCACTATCTATGTTAACATGAAATGGTGTTAAATTTGTTTGGATAGAATAATGTGATGTTTGTTTTTAGGAAATAAGGAAGATATTTGTGAATTCTATGGGTGTTTCCTTGGCTTCAAAAAATAGTGACTTTTTCATCTATAGTGATGCTTTATTAAAGGGACAAGGTTGTCTTTTTATGTAGAATGAATAGGTAATTTCTTATGCTTCAATACAACTAAAACCTCATGAGTAAAACTATCCCAAACACAATTTGGAATTGGCAGCTGTGGTTTTTTTCTTTGGAAATTTTGAGGTACAATTTATATATGATCCAAATGTAAAATATATACTAACCAGAAAAGTCTAAAGTATATATTCACTCACAAGGAATTAAACATGAGACAGAGAAGATGGATTAAATTGATAAAATATTATGATTACACGATCAATTACCATCCAGGAAAAGAAGAAAAAGTATAGTATGTATGAGTTGAAAACATCATGCATCAATAACCATGTTACGTTGGAACATGATATCTGGATTAATGATTTGATGAATTTTGGTTTATATGTTGTTGGTTCAGGGAATACATCTATCTTGTTTCCAGTTTAAATGCAGTCATCAATATGAGACAGAATTAAAAAAGCGCATAAGGAAGATCGTGAGCTACGGAAAATGGTAGAATTGGTTAAAATGGGTAAGTTTCCCTAATTTATCATTGATAATGATTGTGTTTTGATATTTATAAAATGATTGTGTGTGCCTTGGGATTCCTATTTGAAGAAATAATTTTTGTGTGATGCTCATAGTTCTCCATTTTCAGTTCATATTGGTAGTACTAATATGTATAGAGACCATTGGGAGTATTAGCAGTGGGATGGAATGAAAATAGATATTACATATGTACCTTGAAATTCATGGCATATCAACAGGTTAAAGAAGAGTTCTAGTTACTAAAGGGGATTCCTTCGACACTACCAATGCTAGAGTGGAAATTGGATAATTAATTCTTGGACTTCATGGTGGGAATACCTAAGACTTCACAAGGAAACAATGAGATTTGGGATATTGTTGATTGTCTGATTAAATATTCACATTTTTTCTATTCAAGATACGATTACATTGGATTACCTTTCATGACTGTAACTCAAATTGATTGTTAAGATACATGGATTCTCTATTTCCATTGTATATGACCATGATCTCAGGTTAACTTCTAACATTTGGATGGGCCTTAAGAAGTTATTGGGTATAGAATTAATTTTTGGTAAAACTTTTCATCCTTAATCAGACAATAAGTCAGATAAAATGATTCAAACTTTGGAGGATATTCTTCGATCATGTTAGATGGACTACCAGGGATGTTGGGACCATCAACTTTTTTTAGTTGAGTTTTCTTAAAATAACAGTTTTCTTTCCAGTATACAGATGGAACCTTTTGTGGCATTGTATGGGAAGCAGTGTCGAACTCCAGATTTTTGGGATGAAGTCAGGGAAATAAAGTTGATGAGACCATAATTAGGAGAGGAAGTGGATGAGAAAGTGATGATGATCCAGCAACACATGAGGACAACTCAATGTAGGCAGAAAAGTTGTGCAGACAACATGAGGAAGCACTTTTTTTGAGATAGGTGATGATGTTTTTCATTGAATCACACTAGGGAAAGGTGTTTTGAATTTTGGTAAGAGATGAAATCTATTTCCACAGTTCATTAGACCTTATGAAATCCTAGAGAGAGTCGGACCAGTTTCCAACTGAGTAGATTTTCCTCCGAGTTTATCTCAAGTCCAGAATGTTTCTCATGTTTCGATGTTGAGAAAGTATATTCTAGATTCATCTCATGTTTTCTACCAAGAGGTTGTTTAGTTGGTCGAGAACCTTTCTTATGAAGAGAATCTAGTTTAGATTCTTGACCAAAGGGAACAAGTATTGTGGAAAATGTTAATCCCCTAGGTAATGGTTTTTTGGAGAAACGTCATGTTTGAAAAGAAACATGAGAATCTAAAAATGCTATGAGGGAAAGGTACATGAACATGTGTAATAAGTAAATACAATTGTGAGGACCCATATTCTACAAGGTGGGAATAAGGTAACACCCCAAGGTCTTAAAAATAAATTGAAATTCATTAGAAATTTTTTATCTATATCATTATAACTATCCATTAAAAATAATTTTTACACTACAATGATTTGAATTTCAAAAAACAGTTATCTATGGTTTTGATTAGAAAGTTATTTGGAGTCTGGTAGAACCATGTTTATTTTTGTGAATAGTAACATACCCTTATGAATAGTTATATGACCCTAATGAACAGTAAATTGTATTATTATTTTATTTTCTTTTGGTTATAAGATAATGAGATTTTGATTAATTTTTCAATGTGTTAAAGAATAAGGTAATGATTTAAAATTATTATTTTGGAACAAATTATGATTTTATTTAAAAAAATTTAATAATATTTAGAAAATTATATTAAAAATATGGAGTTCATTTTTTGAATTCTACATGTCGAAAAATTGTTAGGGTGAATGTTTTGGAATTTTTTGGGAATTCTTGAATTTTTTATGAATAGTGAAATACGATAAAATTCATTATATTAAAATTTTCAGTTAAATAAAATATATCTAACATCACGGATGATGTACACCTACTTTTTAGAACTAACATGCACATATTACTATTTTGGTTCACTTGAATCAAGACTATTCAAAGTCTTTATAAAAAATATTTAACTAAAAATTAAAATAATGTAAAACCCCTCCTCTCCTCCACTATAAATACCACCCTCATTCCCATCTTCCTCTCACACCTCCCAAACCTTGATAATTGTCTATGTTCTACCAAATCCCCTCCCCAAGGCTCTTCACAAATCCATGACATGATGATCTCACTAAAATTTCAAAACCAAAGGCCATAATGAGGTTCTCAAGTAGAAGAGATCAAGAGGTATAAATCGTCTTTCTTATTCTTGTATTTTCTTTTCAATTCCATTTGTTTTATTATTATCTATTATATTCCCCTTACACATGAAGCTTGAAAGCTACATAATCTTATATATTCTATATGTTAACATGTTTATGGAAAAATTCCTCAACTTACATCATCTCATCACCCTTTTATAAAGACTCCATTAGGGATGTGTCGTTTACCGAAATCATGGACAATGTGTTTGAAATTTCTATTTCTTCCTTGAAAATTGTTTGGAAAACAATTTTAATGTTGGAACATAATATAATGTGCATGATGTAACAAATTTTATTCTCTATAATAAACATCTTTTCATGAAAATAAATTATTTAATGAAACAAGTTTATGATTATCGAGGAACCTTAAAAAATGATCGAAACAAATATCCTTAATGTTTCTTCTAATTATTCATCATCATATGTGATAAAAAAATTATTTATGGTATCATTATATATTCTGAAAAAACATTAACACAATTTAATTCAACTTTTATAAGTTCATTTCCATACAACAATAAAATCGAATACAAACTTCACATGGAAATCATTTAAAGAATGCACCCAAAACAAGGGAAGGAACAAAATACTAATAATTAAAGGGTGAAATAATGTTATGAAATTGTCATATAATGTGTTATAAACATGAATATGTTTCTGTATGATATTAATAACACTCTATTATCCATTTTATAAAAGTTTTAAACAAGTTTTAAGTTAGATAAACCCATGGTAAGGGAATTCTTATCCCGATTTCTGTTCTTTGGGTTAAAATTCTAATTGATTATTTATGTGGTATTAAAACTGTTTAAGTTATGAATTCTTTTTATATTATGTTGATTTAAGTTTGTTTAATGTGTATATATTTATTCTATACACTCTATTAAGTGTCACTACAATTATATGATATTTGTAAGGGGCTTTTCTTTTGAAATTCTCTTTGAAAATTTTATTTTACAAAATTTAAAAGAAATGTTTTTATACAGTTATTCATGTTGTATGATTATGTTCTAGTTAATGGTCATTATTTATGATGAAGTGTGGGACCGATATCTCCCTATAATGCATTGGGTATGTGTAAGTTGGAGGTTGTAAGTATGGTTACTGCTTGTGTAACTTCTGTGATTACATAATAAGGTTGTCATGAGGATTACATTGTATGGTAGCTGTGAGGGTTACAAATCATAAGGTAGCTGAGAGGGTTACAAGATTTTGTATGTAATTTCCCAAGACACATATATGGTTCTGTTTATGTTCTATATGTTCTGTGAAAGTATCATGGAAATATCAAGTTCCACAAATTATATTTATATGGGTGACAAGTATGTCTTTTTTAATATGATTTCATACGTTACAAGTATTCATGGAATAATGAATTCAAAACTTATTTTTATATCCCTTAATGAGATTATTGGAATCATCCCATGTTTTTAAATTATTTTTATAGGTTATATGGATGTGTAAGACAAATAAGGAATCCATGTTAATGGTTATGGATATTTTTAAAGAAACTATTTTTTAATTATAATGTTTTATATTTTGGATGAAATGGGTACTATTTTTGTGGTATCTACTCTGTATAAACATGTATTGTTATTTATTTATTATATCCCAATTCACTAAAACTCTAAACATGAAAAGAATCTCAATAAAAATGGAAGTTAGTTCTTGAAAAAAATCAAGATTATGTAATGTAATAAGGCTAGTTCCTTATAGCTATAGTAGGACAGATGCCTATAGGATGATACCTTGGAGAGAGAAGCTATAATACATGCACATTGGCCAGAACACTTCTCAAACAACATTATAATACCATCGGAATGAAAATTAAGGGATGAGTTATCTTAAGAGGGGAGGTTGTATTGTCCTTGAATTTTATAAAGGTAAGGACCATTATTTTTTTGTTCTTATTCGTTTTTAAAAACCCTAAATATGATTCCTAATCATGTGAAAGAGGGATCAGGTGTGTCTGGGGCTTTTTCGAAGCTTAGAACATAGAAATGGGAAGAGTAGAGTGCGCCACATTGTTTGTCTGCAACCATGCAACCCTAGCGGCACAACTGTGTGAGCTATCTAAAATCCATGAAATAATTATTTTCAATGTATGAGACATAGTTAGTAAAAATATGTTACAAACCATGCGATGTTCCCCTTATAGAAGTGAATTTTTCTTGGTTGGTGCACAGTTTCGCCAAACAATGATGCCAAACCTTGCATAGTGTAAAAATGGGTGAAGTCACCTATTTCCCATATTTAATAAATCAAGAGATTTCTTCTCCTTATTACAATATCATTTTCATTATCTCTATCCACATTCTCCTATTGAAACCTCCTCCGTCAACAATTCATGAATAAAGGTGGAGTGTCTGATCATCATCTAATTCATTTTCCATTAGATCTAATGGAATGTTAGAGGTATGATCTGTAATCCTTTCAAATATATTTCGTGTTCCTCATCCAATCCATTTCTCTATTTAGGTGAAATCATATTTTCTCCATTTTTATGGAATTTGAAAATTTCATTGTTTTTTGTTCCAACCTATCTCAAATAAAAAATTGATATTGGAAGAGAGAAGCTCAGCAAGGATAATGTAGTTGGTCTTGGACTTTCCCAATCATTTTTTACATTTAATAAATTATTTCGTTGTTCTCTAGGATGATATTTTCTAGATTCACCCTTAATTTTTCAAATTTAATTAAAATGGATGCATCACCTAAACCTTGGAGACCCGAATAAGCAGTGAGTCAAACCCATGGGTTGTTCTTCTTGAGTTGTGTTATCCATTTGGATGTGCCATTCCATAGAGGCCAAAATGGACCTTTGTTCTAAATTGGATCAATTACTTAAGATGTTTCATTACATAAGAAATTACATAGACCTTATTGTTAGTTGAATTTAATGTTGAACCAGGTGATAGAACCAATGTACAATGCCTTAGTGAGATGGTATAATAAAATTGAATTGTATAAATGAAATATTCCCAATTACATGCTTCATACAATATTCCAAATGTGAACATATGGATTGATTTAAAATTGAATGGACTTTTATTAGACATGATATATATGTACAAATTTTTTTGTCAAATATCCAATTTCATAGTTCCAAGGTGATAGAAGGGGTTCCTACTTAAGGACCCATTAGACAGACTCTCATGACTTAGTTAAGTTTTTTCAATAATTGTTAAATACTTTGGGGGTGATATTATCTATGCATAAGATAGTCCCACTATGTCTTATCTATTTTTTCCCTCCTGAAAAGTGACAGCAGTTCCCTAAGGGAGACCCCTTGGATAGTCTTGAAGACATGATTGGTTGTACCATGCTACAGGAGAGATTCAGGTGCCTTCGTTCGATACTTGGTACAAACTCAGGGCTCAATTAATGTTATCATCACTCCATGGATGAGTGAAACTAAATACTTCATACATGGGTCACTGTGGATTGACTTCATGGAATTGGACCTTTACCAATCCCTTCGAGAGATAGTTTTTTAGTCTCCTCATATCTCCCTTGGCTAGTATTTTTTTGTTTATTTTTTTATTTGATAGAATGTTCTATATTATTGTTTACACTATCGCTTGCTTAGTCATTTTTGTATAGCACATTAAATAATATCCCCATTAGTTTCCTCTATTTATTTATTCATATTTCCCAACTTGTTTCACAATACTTTAAGTTTATTCTTTTGATTTTTGATTCCATATGGATGTTATTAATTTTACTATTTATTAAATACATTTACTGCTATGCTCTACTCTGATCAATGAGGGAATAATGTCCCCACAAAATTTCCGAAGGCCCTCATTACTAGTCATCAACTTCTAGAATTCGGGGTGGCATGATTTAAGTCTTGTGGCCAATCCCCTAAGGGTACTGTTGAGTGAAACTTGGGTTAAGATTCTATATATTACATACCACTATATCTTTATGGTTTATAATTTTATATAATTAGGTCATAACTCGTACATTACAAAACCTTGTTTTATAAAGTGGTCACTTCTTATCATTATCTATATTTCCTATAATATAATTTTTTTTAATGGAAGCACATTTTATTTTCATTAAAAACAATCAATAATTTCAACTTTACCATTTCTTTATTCTTACCCACTCTCAAACCATATTAAGAATACTATATATTGTGGGTCGAGCACAAAAATATCAGTAAGGGGCATAAAAGAAAGAATAGTGAAACCAATTATTTCAAAATACTAATAAAAAGTTGTATTTTTGAAAATAATATTTGGGATCAAAATAAAAATTTTGTACTCAAGAAATAAACCTTCCTGAACAAATGATTTTCAAAAAGAATTATCAATAATTTTTTGAGAAAAATAAAAATCATTAATGTTTCTATAAAGATATGAAAAATACATGAATGTTTTTAAAAAAGTTATAGTTCCTAACCTGATTCCATATTATATTTTATATTTGTATCCCATGCTTCATCCATGATAGTAATATTGGATTCATGAAATAGGAATTTTATGATAATGAAATTAGATACAAGATATGATGGCTATTTTTTATGAGGTGGGTGATACATGAGATTGCACAAAATAATATTTATTTTGTATGTGATGAATAGTTCCCTAGATCACACTCATCACACATCATATTATCTCCTAAGATACCTCCACATTACATGTACTTATATGGTTCCATAAACTCAGAACAAGATGGACATTGAATTAGCGGACCACAGGTCTCCACCAATGCTACCCTATGTTGGTGAATCTATCCTCCCACCATCATATAGGCTTTCCTCCCATGTATCGGTATGCCTATTCGACCTATACTCACCATGCATAAACATCACCCAATTTCAACCAATGTACTAGCCTTCCACACCTACCTAAGTATCCCTCAGGTCTTGGTCGACTACCCTTTGGGATGGCAAGGTGGTGGGCCCCTTGATTAATGGCTAGTGAACTAGTAGCCACTTTTCCATTTATTTTAATCTATTGAGTTTTCAAAAATTATAGTACATTACTTTTTTTTATTTTTGTCCACATTCTTCTTATTTTAATCTTAAAACCACAAACATTATAAAAAAATAAAATAATTTTCATTCAATATATAACTATAATACGTTCCAATAAACATGAATAATAATTAAATTAATTTACATTGAACTCACATAGGGTCAAAACTATGGAAAGATAAATTTTCAAATGATCAAGAACATAAAAAAATGTTACAACTGAATATGTTTTAAAAGAAAAAAAAATAATCCAAAATAGAGTTCCAGAACCATGATTCATTAATAATTTCAAATTTAGAATATCATTCCTATTTCAGTCTCATCATTCAACCTATTACTAATGTTCATGCCATTAATGATTTACCTCACCGAAATATATTTCCCTCACCACTCATGATGATTAGAAATACATTTATGCTCTATATCATATACGTTTCTACTAATCATAAACCTACATGTTATCTCAAACAAAATTTAGAATATAACCCACAAAAGTGATTTGGGATATTCGTTTTGCATATAATGTCACAAAATATCTCGGTGTCTATGTAATGATGTAAAAAATTTAAATTTCATGGATGTAAAAGAGGGATAAATTCTTAGAGTAAAACATATGATATTTACTTAAATGTCACTAGAATGTGATCCTTCATTAGATTATTTATGGAGATTAAATTCCACTCCCTAAACTCAATTTAAGGCTCATGGAACCATGAAAATAGCAAATAATCCCATCATGAACATTATTTTCAATATCATTCTTAATTGTTATTTTTATGAAATTTTTTCATGAGATGAGTAATAGATCGATCACTTAACCCCAAATGATTATTATCATTGGTCAAGAATGGCTATTTTTATCGTACCAATGACACAACCTAATTTATATAATTTTTTAAATTTCTTTTTATATATATATGGGATGTCATAAATAATGATTATAATCATAAGGAACATTTTAATAATTACTCAAGAGACCCAAAACATATTCCCCATTTTAGCACTATAATTTTAGTGACTCCATGAAAATTCCCAATTCCCTTTTCACGATCAAGATAATAATGTTGTATTTATACTCTTTTAAAAATGGTAGGAAGGATAAATTGGAATATAATGTAACTTCATATAAAGTAATTTTATTGTTTCTATGGGTTTCACAAAGGATTTGATATAGGGTATATATAATAGTCAAATGGGCTCAAAATTCAACAATCAATGGCCTCAGTCATATTTAAGAATTTCAAATTCATCATGATTCGATAAGAAACAATATAAAGTTATAGTTGTAGGATAAATCTTTATTTTCCTTTAAGAAATGTCATAGGAATTAAAATTTAACAAAATGATCAGATCCTTCATGAGAATGGGAACTAAAATCACCAAAAAATTATTTCATAACTTGAAAATAATTAATTGATATAATAATTCAAATCTAATATTAATTAATGTCCTAAAATAAAATCTTATAAATGATCATTTTCAAAAAGTAAAAATTGTAATATGATTGTGAATTTAATAAATTTCCACCTATATCTTTGTTAATTATGGGAACAAAATTTTTGATAACATACCCATGAATAAATAATATGTGAGGATTTCTACAAGGTCACCTAATAAGGGAAAATATCCGAATGAAAGGTATCAAAGAATCCCACTACACATAAAATGAAAATCAATCCCTATTCCATAAAAAGGGGAGGGGTGTTCCAACATTATCAATTTATATGTATCCGAATAAAGTAACATTGTAAATGATAGAACTAGTGATCTTCCATTGTTAAATCCAAACTATTTCCCTTGATCACTGGATGAGTTTATTTGGAAATAAAATCCTACCATGTGCTATTTCATCCTCTTTTTCACAATATCTTTCAATTATTTTGGTTTTTTTTTGTTTTTTAATGGATTTTTCCCTTTGGTACAAGGATAGATTGCAGAGTAAAAGTATTGATATCCATACAATAAATTTATAAAATAAATTTTTGGATAGGCGTTGACCAGAAAGATAAATTATAAAAAAAATTAAATATCTAACTAAGACCAAATAAGTAATGTAATCTTAGTTTACCTCTTATAATCCCATTCCATTAGGTCCTTAAGATAAAAAATGTACCATAGAAGTCACATAATATGAGTTTTAGATAATGTTACCTTTACAATATTGAGAAATGAAATGAGATGTTATGAATCCAGAATGGTTGTCCTTCTCTTATATAGTTGCAGAAGCATAGAATGTCCTTGAAAGGTGATGCAAGACATAGAAATTATATAAATTTATTCAAGTAATGAATGAATAAACCAAACATATCAGGAATCTCCCTGAACCTCCTTCACTTCATGTTGATGTTTATTAATTTAAAAATTCCATCCTTAAATTTTACATCTATTCCGTTATTTTCATTATTATGGTCTCTGATCAGCCTATAAATCCTATAAACAATATTCATCTCTTGTCTATGTTCCCTAGGGTCTTATTTAAGTAGTTATGAAATTTTGGTGAACTCCTCCTCCTACAATTCTTCCCTTTTATTGTCATTAAGTGACATAAAAATCTCTGTGTTCTAATATATTTCTTGTCATCCTTACCCTATTATTATTGTGTAGTGGGTGATTATTAATTGATAATTTAAACAAGATCCTGGTTCTTAATTCTTTACATTAGTTTTAATCTTGATGATGAATATTTTGTTATGAATTTTAAATTCAATTTTCCCCCTCCCCATGTGTTTGATGTTACACTTTCACATACCCTATTAGAATCTATTATTCTTAAAACTCAATGAAATCATCCCTCTTCAACAACTATTATTGTATTTGTAACACCTCAAGCTTCCATGGTACGCTCCTCTTTGAATAATAGAGCAGCGTGTGTTGTACGCAACCTCGAGTTCTAACACACCGTGACCAATCAAAGTAGCAGTTATGAATAGTAATACCCACTTTTTGAAATTATATAAATTTTATATTTCAAAATGGACTTCATTTTTGTATTCGGAATATCAAAATTATCCACAGTTGAATTTTTTGTAATTTTCTGAGAACTTCAGATTTTTTATGAATAGTGAAAAATACTTAAAAACAACTTTTTTAATCAAAATATTTTATAGTGATAAATTATACTATTGAGTGGTTTTAACGTATAATTAGAATATATTTTTACAATTTTATCCAATGGTGGTCATTTGAATTAATTTTACTTTGAAATTGGACATAAACAATTGTCATTCTTTTGATATATATTATTTCTTAAAAACACGCTATTTGTTGTGACAGCGGGAATTAATTATAAAATTAATTAATGCAACATATATGTTTGTAATTTTCTAAAATAGACATCATTTTTGGATTCGGAATATCAATTATAGCTTAGGGTGAAATTTTGGCATTGTTCTGAAAAACTTCTATTTTTGATGAATAGTGAAACCACTAAGTGGTAGTTAAAAAACCGATTTTTCGTTTAAATGAAACATTACCACTTCTGTGATTTAATTTTCAAAAATCCGACATACATGGATATCATTAAGAAGTAAAATTTGGTTCAATGGGATTAAAATAATTTTTTTTGGTGAATAGTAACTTTTAAGTTTAATTAATCGCGATTAAATGTAATTAGTGAAATTTATGTTAAAAATAGTATTATAAAAATATGGAATGCCCTTTAAACTTTTCCTAACCCTATTGGATGTGTCATTGACGACCAAGAAAATCCATGGGTCAACTTGGGGACCCCATTGATCCACTTTGGTAGGAAATGGACATAAATAACTTTTTATTTATTGTTAAAATAAAAAGGTCCCAAACAAGCGTTGTTTTACTAAAAAAAATTTAAATGGGTTTATACAAGTCATATTATTGACTATAAATATTCATTAGAAAGATAAAAATATTTTCTACATCATCATAATTTTTTTATAATTTTTAGACATTAAATAAATTAAATTATTTATGACACCATGATGATGTAATGATTACCTCATTAATTAACGATTTAAATAAAATGAAAAGATAATGTAAAATCCAGGGCTTAAACTTGTCCAAAACCTATTGGATGGGTATATTTCTAACCCTTATCACCTTATCCTAGAATTATAGATGTGTGGGTCCTTTATAATCCGAAAATCATTGTATAATAAAGTAATATTTCATTACTTTTCAAGAGTGCCCCTCCTCTCCACTTATAAAAGGCCCCCACCACTACCACCTTACTCACACTTTCAAAGCCTTTTGGCTCGGCCAACCTCTGCCCCAATACTCTCCCAACTTACCTCCCTTACTCCTAGAAGCCTCACTTTGGGCAGAAGTCTTCCCAAGGAAGCCTTTGGCTCAAATCAAAAGAGTTACCCTATTTTAAGGTAATGTCTTCTCTTATGTTATTTTGTTTTATTTTGCTTATCCACACCACTAACCTCTTCTTATTCCTTTCTTTTGTAACAAAAAAAGTATCCTCAATATACTAGGATGTTGTTATAATGATTATTCGAGATACACTTACACACACCTACATCTAATGGTTAAAGAGCATACAGTTTCTGTGGATGGCGAATTTCTGCCTCATGAAACGATGATTGTTCAACACTCATAAAACACCTTCAAAGGTGGCCATTAAGATGTCACTCTATTTATAAATGATATATAATATTTTTTATGTTTTACTTAAGGTTCTGTATTTTTCATTTATGGCATTCCTTTACTGTTTCCATTATGGGTAAACGCGATATTTTCATTTTAGGAAGTGCGGACTATCGCCCCCTTAAAGTGATTTGAATCGTTAATACCATATGTGGGATGTATAATGGATGGAGTAAATGATATTTTATATGATATTATACTGGAATTATAATATACCTGTATATCATTATAATTTCATTAAATACGAAATAGAAATGAAAGTAGCGTTCATGCGTACGTACGGCTTACCGTCTCTATGAACGGTGCATTTCATTTCTTACCTCTAAACGTTACGGAATATTATAAATGCATGTATATACTGGATATATATGAGATATATGATATCTATATCATGAATATAATTCTGGATATAATGGATATATCACCACATGAACAACTTGTAATTATAAGAATTTTATTTTTGACTCAAGTACCTAAGATCGACAAAATGACCGTTATAAACTTAAATAATTACATAATGTTAATAACATGGTAATAAGGGATATAAAACGAATAATGAACATGAAAAAGGTTCTTAAGTAAATAGAAATTAACTCTAGTTTATTATTCAGTAGGTTAAAGAATGGTCGAGTTAGGACAGGACGCAAGGTAAGGGAACTTCTTAACCCAATTTCAATTCATTGGGTTAATCTCCTACTTTCAAATTATGTCATGATTTTATTATGTCCTATCTTGTATTTGTAATTTATTTATGTGTACTTATAGTGAATACACATAATAGATCTACATTATTTAAAAAAATGATCTTTGTAAGGGTCTTCATCTCAATCTCCTTTCATTGAGGCATATTTTGATTTATACACAACTTTCTTTTATACGGTGTATAAACCCCTTTGACTTTGACTTTTATTCAAAAAGGAATCTTTTTTTACAAATCGTTTTACTAAACAACAAAAGGAATGTTTTTGTCTTACGTATGCGGAGACAATGACTCCTCCGCCACTGTGACCATTATTTGTTTTTTGGCTTCCTCTACAAGTCATAACTTTTTAAATGAAAAATAAATACAAAGTTTTAACTTTCGTTTAGTTTGGTATTAAAAATGGTTTTGAAATTGTTTTTATTATATCTATGTGTTGTATTGATATCTTGTGATTGAAATATTGAAAATTTATCTTTCCTTTATGCACGTTTTATGTGATATGATTATGTTATGATATGTTTAAACATGTTCATATGAGGAATGCATTGGACTTTATAAGTGACGGGTGGAGCCCGCTATATCTCCTAGATGCATTGGTAGGTCTCATGAGACAAACTAGTGTCTTGGCACGAGGCCTTGACAAAAGCTTATTTGTGGTCTTGGAACGAGGCCTTGGCAACATGGTTATTATAGTCTGGCATTATGCATTCCATCATTATGAAAGTGGTTATTGATATTGCATGTGATTATTCGACCAGTAGAATATCCATGTGAAGAAGTATATGGAATTATCTCATTTTACTTTTTCCATATTATGTTGAAGTTCAAGTTTAAAAGGCTTTTTTTAGTTATACATTGCCTTAAATGTTAATGTTTATTTATGAAAGCTTCCGCAATATTGTTATCCTTACTGAGCATGTGAGATCACCCCTTTCAATGTTTTAATATTTTCCAGGATGTGAAGAAGTATTTTATGAATGACCTGCAGGGATAGTTAGAAGAGGATATGAGTGTGGAATATGGATACTATTTTATTGTATTTTTTCAATTTATGATGTAATGTAACATTTATGAATGTATCTAGTGTTTCCAAGGATACTAATCTAATTGGTCTTTCGAGACTTGATCTTTTGTGATCATGCCAATGTTACGAAGTAATGCACTGACTCTAGGTAGTTGGGGTCAGGGCGTTACAGTTGGTATCAGAGGAAGTTTAGTACTAACCTTGGAAGCTAGATTTAGATAAACTCTGATTAGAGCACATAGCCAAAATATAGGCTTTGAGGATTAGTATAGAAGAACTTCCTAGAATTTTGGTATTATAGAGATTTTGTGAGTTTTCTGAGCAATACATCCCTGTCTGGATACGAGCAGGTAGAGGTGGCTCTGGCACAGATGTACCTAGGGGTAAAACCCGAAAACACCACTTTGAGCTAGACTCGAACAGGAACTGGTGCATGATAATGGGCCTTGATGCACTCTTGGATACGAAACTCCCGGGGGATATGCTTAGGATAATTCTCATTTTCTTTACAAACCACTATGAAGGGTTATGAGTATATATTTCCTCAAAGAAAACATTTTTATGGATTATATCCATAAATAGTTCAATTTTTGTTAAGTATTTTATAAGTATAGAATTATGTATTTTGATTCATAAACTAATCTAGTTTATGACATTGTTTAGAAATGGCGCCTAGTGGAAGAAATTAAAAACGTATCAATGCACGCACTCTGTGTAGGGATTTCCCTCCTACTCAAGATAATTATTATAGAGATGGAGATACAACTGGTGCTGATCAACTTATTACCATACTGGGACAACTCACTCAGGTTATGAATAAAAACCTTACTCGTATGGAGCACCATGATCCGCAACGTGGAGGATCAATGTTAGACCGCTTCATGAGGCAACAACCACCAACATTTAATGGGGGTACAAAACAATTAGTAGATGATCAATGGATAAACTCCTTAGAGAAAATATTCCATGCCTTGGGGAGTAGTGAAAGGGAGAAGGTTGTCATGGCAGTCTACCGCCTCACTGGAGATGCCGATCAATGGTGGTAGCTAATTCAGAACACAAAGGAAGATGATGAAGTATGAAATATGGAATGGAGGGAGTTTAAGGAAATTTTCATAGAAAAATACTTTCCACATGACCATCGAGCAGATATGGAAAGGCAATTTCTGAGTCTGATGTAGAAGGAGGATGAGAATGTCGCAAAGTATGAGGCTAACTTTACAAGGTTAGTGAGGCATGCTGCAGATTATATACGTAACCCAAGAAGTAAGATTGATCATTTCTTTGACGGGTTAAATCCATTTCTCCGTAGATCTTTAGTATCACAATATTTCTCAACATACGAAGATATAGTCTCGTGTGCTATCAAAATAGAAAATAAATTCTCTAAGTCTTATGAAAATTATGTAAAGCAAGAGAAGAAGGGAATGGTGGAACAAGAGACGGATAAATGGAAAAAGGGAAAGAAGGATTTTCCATTATGTGATAATTGTGGGAGGAATCACCCCGATACTTTCTTAAAAGAAATGGGAGTTTGTTATAAATGTTGAGAAAAAGGTCACCAAGCGTGTGATTGCAAGGGAAAGAAAAGGCTATCAATGTTGAATGCTACAATTGTAGGGAAACGAGGCATTATGCAAATGAATTTCCTAAGCATCAGGAAAACTTACCTCAGAAAATACCAAGGGATCACGGCCAAGATTATGCTGTTACTACAGATGAAGTTGAATAATTATTGTATTTCTGTTTTTGGACTCAAGAACTAGATTATAATTATAAGAATAATGTGATATATATAAGTATTGTACTGCAGTACATGTTTTTTTCATTATGGATTTAATATGATGAAGGTAATCATATTTTTAGTATGTGACAATAATAGAAACATTACTTTGTTTGGAGAATCTGATGTTACAATTGATTTTGGAATTTAGAGACCTTTTAGAGAAAGTCTGGACGGATGTATTTTGGATAACTATAAAGGTTGGGATGGATTAAGTTGATCTTTGGAAAGTATTGTTTAAGGTTAAAACATTTCTGAAGATTATTTTTGGAATATTATAGTTTTAGGAAAAGGACAACCTGCAGGGTGGGGCATAACCAGTCGCGTCGGACAAAGCTGCAGGAATCGAACCCACAACCATAGTGTGACAGGCCTTTATTACCTACCACTAGCCTACAGGAAGTCCCTGGTTATTACGAAATAGTTTTACTAATCTAAATGGTATGTGATAATATTTGGAACCTTATACAATTAGGATAAATAGAATATTTTTGAGTTTTATTACCTTTTAGAGTGAAAGATGGGTTTTTGGAAAAAATTTATTAAAGAATGAAAGTCTACATGAAAAGTATGTATATTCCATTACGTTCTTAATAAATCTCCTAAATAAATTCCTAAAATTTATAAAAGGTAACTTAAAACAAAAACTTTTCCCGTTATCTTTTCCAACTGGGGATTTAATGATTGTTTAACCAATCACAAGTTTGTGATTTTCTTATGGTTAACTTTCTCCTAATCCTGATTTCTACAACTCTCCATCAGAACTTGATGGTTTGTTTCTCCTCCATATCAATATTTTCATATAATCCTAGTATGAGATATCTCGAGTGACCTTTGTACTTCTCTTTCTTTCTTTTAATGTTATATTTTTATTAACCTTATTTCTGATGTGGGTTTTCCACAAAGGTATTTTCTATTTTCAACCTTTTATTTTCAAAGAAAAATTTCAAATTGCGAGGACGCAATTTATTGAAGGAGGGTAGAATGTAACACCCCAAGCTTCCATGGTACGCTCCTCTTTGAATAATAGAGCAGCGTGTGTTGTACGCAACCTCAAGTTCTAACACACCGTGACCAATCAAATTAGCAGTTATGAATAGTAATACTCACTTTTTGAAATTATATAAATTTTATATTTCAAAATGGACTTCATTTTTGTATTCGGAATATTGAAATTATCCAAAGTTGATTTTTTTGTAATTTTCTGAGAAATTCAGATTTTTTATGAATAGTGAAAAATACTTAAAAACAACTTTTTTAATAAAAATATTTTATAGTGATAAATTATACTATTGAGTGGTTTTAAAGTATAATTAGAATATATTTTTACTATTTTATCTAATGTTGGTCATTAGAATTAATTTCACTTTGAAATTGGACATAAACAATTGTCAACCTTTTGATATATATTGTTTCTTAAGAACACGCTATTTGTTGTGACAGCGGGAATTAATTATAAAATTAATTAATGCAACTTATTTGTTTGGAATTTTGTAAAATAGGAATCATTTTTGGATTCTTAATATCAATTATAGCTTAGGGTGAAATTTTGGCATTGTTCTGAAAAACATCAATTTTTGATGAATTGTGAAACCACTAAGTGGTAGTTAAAAAACCGATTTTTCGTTTAAATGAAACATTACCACTTCCGTGATTTGATTTTCAAAAATCCTACATACATGGTTATCATTTGGAAGTAAAATGTGGTTCAATGGGATTAAAATAATTTTTTAGTGAATAGTAACTTTTAAGTTTAATTAATCGCGATTACAGGTAATTTGTGAAATTTATGGTAAAAATAGTATTATAAAAATATGGAATGGCCTTTACACTTGTCGTACCCCTATTGTATGTGTCATGACCGACCAAGAAAATCCAGGGGTCAACTTGGGGACCCCATTGAGCCACTTTGGTAGGAAAAGGACACAAATAACTTTTTATTTAATGTTAAAATAAAAAGGTCCCAAACGAGAGTTGTTTTACTAAAACAATTTTTAAGTGTGGTTATACAAGTCATATTATTGACTATAAGTATTCATTAGAAAGATAAAAATATTTCCTACATCATTATAATTTTTTTATAACTTTTAGTCATTAAATAATTAAATTATTTATGACACCATAATGATGCAGCGATTACCTCATTAATTAACGATTTAAATAAAATGAAAAGATAATGTAAAATCCAAGGCTTAAACTTGTCCAAAGCCTATTGGATGGGTATATTTATAACCCTTATCACCTTATACTCTAAATATAGAAGTGTGGGACCTTTAGAATCCGAAAAGCATTGTATAATAAAGTAATATTTCATTACTTTCCAAGAGTGCCCCTCCTCTCCACTTATAAAAGGCCCCCACCACTACCACCTTACTCACACTTTCCAAGCCTTTTGTCTCAGAGAAACTATGCCCAAATACTCTCAAAACTTCCCTCCCTTTCTCCTAGAAGCCTCACTTTGGGCATAATTCTACCCAAGGAAGCCATTAGCTCAAATCAAAAGAGTTACCCAATTTTAAGGTAATGTCTTCTCTTATGTTATTTTGTTTTATTTTGCTTATCCAAACCACTAAACTCTTTTTATTCCTTTATTTTATAACAAAACAAGTATCCTCAATATACTAGGATTTTTTTATAATTAGTATTCGAGCTAAACTTACACAAACCTACATATAATGGTTAAAGAACATACAGTTTCTGTGGATGACAAATTTCTGCCTCACGAAACGATGATTGTTCAACACTCATAAAACACCTACAAAGGTGTCCATTAAGATGTCAACCAATTTATAAATGATATATAATATGTTTATTTGTTACTTAAGGTTCTGTATTTTTAATTTATGTCATACCTTTATTGTTTCCATTATGGGTAAAGGTGATATTTTCATTTTAGGAAGTCCGGACTACCGCCCCCTCAAAGTGATTTGAATCGTTAATACCATATATGGGATGTATAAAGGATGGAGTAAATTATATTATATATGATATTATACTAGAATTATAATATACCTTTATATCATTATGATTTCATTAAATACGAAATAGAAATGAAAGTAGTGTTCATGCGTACGTACGACTTACCGTCTCCATGAACGGTGCATTTCATTTCTTACCTCTAAATGTTATAGAATATTATAAATGCATGTATATACTGGACATATATGAGATATATGATATCTATATCATTAATATAATTCTAGATATAATGGATATATCACCACATGAACAACATGTAATTATAAGAATTTTATTTTTGACTCAAGTACCTAAGATCGACAAAATGACCGTTATAAACTTAAATAATTACATAATGTTCATAACATGGTAATAAGGGATATAAAAGGAATAATTAACATGAAAAAGGTTCTTAAGTAAATATAAATTAACTCTAGTTTATTATTTAAGAGGTTAAAGAATGGTTGAGTCAGGACAGGACGCAAGGTAGGGGAACTTCTTAACCCAATTTATATTCTTTGGGTTAATCTCCTACTTTCAAATTATGTCATGATGTTATTATGTCCTATCTTGTATTTGTAATTTATTTATGTGTACTTATAGTGAATACACATAATAGATCTACTTTATTTAAAAAATGATCTTTTTAAGGGTCTTCGTCTCAATCTCCTTTCATTGAGGCATATTTAGATTTATACACAACTTTCTTTTATACGGTGTATAAACCCTTTTGACTTTGACTTTTATTCAAAAAGGAATATTTTTTTACAAAGCATTTTACTAAACGACAAAAGGAATGTTTTTGACTTACGTATGTGGCAACAATGACTCCTCCGTCGCCGTGACCATTATTGGTCTTTCGGCTTCCTCTACAAGCCATAACTTTTTAAATGAAAAATAAATACAAAGTTTTAAATTTCGTTTATTTTGGTATTAAAAATGGTTTTGAAAGTGTTTTTATTATATCTATGTGTTGTATTGATATCTTGTGATTGAAATGTGGAAAATTTATGTTTCCTTTATGCACGTTTTATGTGATATGATTATGTTATGATATGTTTAAACCTGTTTATATGAGGAATCCATTGAACTTGATAAGTGACGGGTGGAGCCTGCTATAGCTCCTCGATGCATCGGCAGGTCTCATGAGAAAAACTAGTGTCTTGGCATGAAGCCTTGACAAAATCTTATTTGTGGTCTTGGCACGAGGCCTTGGCTACGTGGTTATGATAGTCTGGAATTATGCATTCCATCATTATGAAAGTGGTTATTGATATTGCATGTGATTATTCGACCAGTAGAATATCCATGTGAAGTAGTATATGGAATTATCTCATATTACATTTGCGATGTTATGTTTAAGTTCAAGTTTAAAAGGCTTTTGTTTTAGTTATACATTTCCTTAAATGTTAATGTTTATTTATGAAATCTTTCGCAATATTGATATCCTTACTGAGCATTTGAGCTCACCCCTTTCAATGTTTTAATATTTTCCAGGATGTGAAGATGTATTTTATGAATGACCTACATGGATAGTCAGAAGAGTATATGAGTGTGGACTATGGAACTATTTTATTGTAGTTTTTCAATTTATGATGTAATGTAACATTTATGAATGTATCTAGTGTTTCCAAGGCAACTATACTAATCGGTCTTTTGAGACTTGATCTTTTGTGATCATGCCAATGTTACGAAGTAATGCACCGACTCTGGGTAGCTGGGGTCGGGGCGTTACAGTATTTATCCAGGATGCATTATTTTTGTTACATTTTTGAGATGTTATATTTATTTTATTTTTTCCAATGTTATAGTTCCTTTTAATTCAAAAATTACATCATTCTTTCAACAATCCTATTTCACTATTTCTTTGATTTTTCCTGATTACGTTTTATGCAGTGCCTTATAATTTCATAAACACTCCATACAGTTCAAGGTGTAGAGGGTTGTACCACCATGAAAATTTTAGAAAATTTACTTAGATATTACTCTATTAATTTATCTCTTTTCCCTATTCTTTGAAGGTTATTATCAACATGGTGATTTCAAGGTCTATGTCATCATTTTTAAGTATTATATGTTCTAATTCCATGATAATTTTAATTGGGTCATCATTCTCACTCATATTTCCTTACACCCTCACTAATTACTGATTTATGTATTGTGTTAGAACAATGAATTTCATCTCTCCTTCTTAGATCAAAATTTTATTGATGTCCATATCTTTCTGTGAAACTAGTGGGTGTACAATGGTTATATTTTAGCCCAAGTGTTAAGGTTTTTTTCTCACAACATTTTCGAGAAAATATCATGTACTATTCGTCCATTTCATCAATATTTTATTCCTAATTGAATATTTTGATTAAGTGTTGAGTTTTAGTGGTAATAACTTTTTATCTAGGTATTGGAGTTATGTATTTCTTATAAATATCAATTGGTGAACTGAACTCACGATCCTCCACCACTTCTTCTTTGTGGTCCTCTTTAAAGTGTGATTTTCATTTGGAAATAGCCTATGGATTTCTCTTCCCCATCATGACATGGATGATATCCATCAGGGGTTTCAATTTTCCTCCTTTCAAGTGTAGGTGGGAGGGACATTTGGATTCTTCTAATAAAATTTCTATGAGTTCAAAGAATTTATAACCATTACTACTATAACCATGTACACTAACATAGACTCAAATAATTCATCCTCTTATAATTTTTTTCAAATCCACTTTAAATTCCATGTTATCCTTAGCCTGAGACTACAACTCTCTTCCAACCACCATTTCATCAATATGGTCAATCATGACCTTATGCTCTTCCTCTTACATGTATAGGAGTGATATATGTTTATCTTACTCATATATTATCAGATATTAAATAGGGGCACAACACCCATCTTCCTTATATTCATCCACTTGATGTTCCTCTACATGACCATCTTCCTCAACCACTTATTCAATAGTATTCTCTTCTTTCAACTCAATATTTTCTATATTTCCAATATTAAATGGTATAAATGAATTTCAGGAAAGGGAATATAAAAGCATAAAATGTAGAAATATTTTGTTGGACATGATTCCATGATGTATGAGTAGTTGGGAATGATCATCATGATGTATCTAATTTTTTTTAATTTACATCTGATGCACGCCTGTCGTAGGGCGTGGCAAAACAATTATTTCATAATTTAAAATGTAGTAATGTGGTTGACCTAGGATGTCTCCCGAAGAGGAGTGCACCCAAAACGGGTTGTCACTTTAAAACGAGGGTAAAAAATGTTTTGTTTTTGAAATGAAATTTGAAATTAAAATGATTGAAAAACTATGATATTTAAAAGGGTGATTAGGTCAGGGTCGGTTTCCTAATTTCAATTCTATCCTTGTTCAATTTAATTCAAACCTCTTCTTCTTTGTTGATTAAAGTGAGTTTCCACAATCGTTTCCTTTCACTTCCTTGGTGAAATTATTATTGTGAGAGAAAAACCATACCAAGATCTTGGTTTGGTCAACTCTCCTTCCATGTGTAAAATAGTTGTATTGAATATCCTTAATTTAAATGGAAAATATCCAATCGGGTTTTGTTTTTCCCAAACAATCAAGAACACTCACTACACCTTTTACACGAACTGACGATCATCGAGTACTTCACCACTAATTCCTGGTTTATTCCATTGTATATAAACCAGAAATTAGAGGAGGGAGATATTGATTATTTTACGAAGGGAAAAATAAATAACGGAATTAATATTCAAGAACGATCAAACTTGATAATAAAATCCGCTATAAGAAATTGAAAACAACTTTGAAGAAGAATGAAATTTATTCAATTGCATCCTAGAACTCAAGCATTACAATGTAGAAAACCAACCCTTTCCCAATCACTCCAAATGTTTACCCCACCATGGTAAGGGTAATCGAGTTGAATGGGAAATAAGAAGGCATTAAAATACTATGAAAAAGAAAATAAATAAAAAATAAAGCCGAAAAGATCTTATTCATGGTGTCCCAGAAGGAATGGGATGGAGAATGGATGCTTTGAGAGGGTGGAGGTCTCCTCCTTTTATAGCCAGAATGATTCCCCCGAATTTCAATGTGTTGTAACGCCATTAAATTACCTCTTCACCTATTGATACCTTCATGAATGTTGTTCATAATTCCCGTGTCCATGCACGCTCAAAATCTCAGCAGATTTGGACATGTATTCCGAGGGTTATGGCCGTTTTACTATGAGCATTTGTTCTATCCAGTCAGACTCTCCAAAACGAAATCTTCCGGATTAGGGTGATTTAATGATCCCATAAAAGGACAATTCGCTCGGTTCATCCTTCATAAAAGATGCTACAAAACGCCTTGAGCGTCCACCCACCGAATTTCACAAGCTTTGGGCCCACAGTGGATGAGGTATGGATCCCACATCAAAACTATGCAGAACTGAAAACAATTTTCATGAGCCAACTTGTGAGCTTCTTTTGAGCTTATATATGGCTGATTCAGATTTTAGTCCAAAAATCGTAAATGAAGCCCTAGATGTGTGGAATTTGGAAAAAAATAATTGTGAAATTTTTATCAGTTTAGATAATATTATGGCCAAACTACCGAAATAATTTAAAAATGTTAAAAATAAAAAAATGGCCAATCTTTACTATTCGTCTCAAAATAACACCATTATCAAAAAAAAATGAAACAATTCATCTTAGAGAAACAATTTTGTGGGTTTAAAACAATGATATTCAATATAAATTAATTGAAAATATTTTCTCTATCAATTCCCCCACACTTAGTACTTGGACTCCTGGAAAAGTAAAAATCAAATCAAATCAAATCCAAAACACATATCAATGAGATCAATCAAATCAATTTCAAGAAACAAAAAGATATCATGCCTCATCAAAAACTGTTATTTCAAGTTCTCCATTTATGATTTTAATATATTCCCACTTCATTTCTTATCCCATGCACACAAAACACCTACCTCACATGAATTTTCTCTCATCTCACAAATGTAAAGGATGAAAAAGGCTTTTCTCATCCAAACTCACACAAGAGTCACCATAGGTTTGATAAATTTCTACTTCTCCACACTATGTGAGTCATGGACATGTGTTTATCATGAGGACTTTTCAGGGTTGTTCTGTGGCTTCCGGTTGGTAGGATTTATATGTTAAAAGTTCTGAGGCCGAAAAAGGAAGGCTTGGCTCTTATTGAAGCAAAATTGCAAGATTCTAATTTTCACTCAAATATGGTCTCCTTCACTTCCCCTCTGTTGAAAATAGGCTTCATCATCATTCAATCAGCTCAGCAGAATACATTTAAATCTTTTCAAACATGATTTTTTTAAGCTCCAGATAGGCATAACATTCTTTTTACATTGGAAGCTCCAGAAAGGAACAACTTCTCTTGTCATAAAAGCTCCAGAAAAGGCACAGCTTTCAACAGAATAATTATTCAGCATCACACACATCTCTTCCACAATTTATTCTCCACCCAAAGTATAACCAAATGAGGTAGTACACCACAAGACATGTTCCCCCACACTTAAGTTCAACTAGATCATGCAATTTTACTTCAAGAGAAGGTATGATAGGGAAAATTGGCTTGTAATGTGGCTAACCTAACATGTGAATCATGGAAAATAGGGGCTACAATGAAGGATAAATGTAAAGGTGGGACATAATGAAAATTATTATTTTGAAAAGGGGGCTTCAAACCAAATAAATGCCTCAATCATTTAAAACACACGTACCCCAACCCTCATGTTTTGAAAGGAATAAATAAAATTCTGGTTAAAGAAAGCATGGTCTAGTTCTCTTAAAAAATGAGGTGAATGAAAAGAATATGACAAAAATGGTTTAGAAGCCTCACATGAATGTTATTTAAAAGATATAGACCATGAACTATGGTATGGGATTCAAAATTCAGTGTACTTTTCATGAATTTCCAAAAGATTTGAACTTGAAACAAAGTAATTTCAGCATTCATTTAAGCTCAGTTTCATGAAATAGACTCGTTCACTCATTGACATGGGTTTCAAAAATGGTATTGATAATCATTTCAGCTCAAAAGTTTCAGAAACACACCAAAAATTGAAAAATAAACACACAAAATTTTTAAAACACACACTTTTATTTAATTTTTGTGAAAACAAACATCAAATGAAAATCCCATACTACAAAGGTTCCCTCCCCCACACTTAAGTGATGTAGTTTCCTCGATGCATTCAATTGGATTTAACATATATGTAGATTTCTGATTGAATCACAACATCTAAGTAAGTATAATGGAGAGGTACAACCTGACTTATTGGCAATGCAACGTTGACTTTGGATCCTAAGTGTTGCTCTTTGAAATCCTAAAAAAAGTAAAAACATAACATAAGAAATATATTAAAAGAAATAAAAATAGAAATAGGATGAGAAAAGAAGGATAGATCTTAGTTTAATCCCCCAAGTGGGCCCTGGGTTTTGACTACCTTCAAAGGGGCAGTTCTAATCGGTTATCCCCAATCTGATGGTGGATTAGGTTTCATTGATTTGAACCACCACATGTAGTTCTTCCCAGCTTGATGTTCTTTGTTCTTGTTAAGGAGGACTCCATAGAGAGAGTATACCAGATCCACCCCCTTCTCAATTTGGTACATCTTGCATGGTTGGGGTAGGATGATGTACATAACCTCCTCCTCTTTTGTTGCTACTTGAGCAACCATCTTGTCTTCCAATGCTAGCTTCATTGGGGCTTTGACCTCATGTATTATTTCCTCAGCCTTAGCAACTTGGATCTCTTTATGATTGGGCTCCTACAGTAGATATTCCATGACCTCCTGGAGCTCCAGGTGTTCCTCAACAGGTGCATCTTCTTTTGTCACTTCATCCTCTAGGGAATAATAGGAGTCATCTGATTCTGAAAATTCAAAACAATTGGGAGTTATACTCAAGTTAGTTTCAATAAAATTAAAAGAATTTGAGTTCAAAAATGTATCATCTCCCGGAGTTGGTTCAGCTTGAATCTCTTCTTGATTTGAAAGTTCCTCTTGGAGTTGATTATCACGGGATGGAGGTAGGTAGTCATGCTCCTCCACCTCGAGTTTTGATTCAACATCATGGATGCCTTCAGTGAAATCCGGGAAGACTAGTGGAACTTTCCTTTTGGCCTTGAATCTTTTTAAGTCAACTTGGAGTTCATTGACCATGGCCATCAAATCTTCCGGTGAGATCCATGTTGTTATGCCTCCTTCCACCTGCTTGAACATTATCATTAGTGCATCAGCTCTTCGTTGGAGGTCCTCCTCAGTGTAGACTTCTTCTTGCACCTGTGAGTAATTGTCATTCCATGTAGAATAATAATCATTTGAATTCATTATGGAAATATTTTATTTTTGTTTTTTTTAAGAAAAAAAATGTCAAAAATTTACAAAAAATATTGCAGCTCTACCTCCTCGGCAACGACGCCAAGTTTGACGCACGCCTATCGTATGGCTTGGAAAAAAAATTATTTCCTAAGTTAAAATATAGAAATGGTGTAGACCTAGGATATCTCCCAAAGAGGAGTGCACACAAAATGGGTTGTCACTTTAAAACGAGGGTAAAAAATGTTTTATTTTTGAAATGAAATTTGAAATTAAAATGATTGAAAAACTATGATATTTAAAAGGGTGATTAGGTCAGGTTTTGTTTCCTAATTTTAATGCTATCCTTGTTCAATTTAATTCAAAAATCTTGTTATTTTTTGATTAAAGTGAGTTTCCACAATCGTTTTCTTTCACTTCCTTGGTGAAATTATTATTGTGAGAGAAAACCATACCAAGATCATGGTTTGGTCAACTCTCCTTCCATGTGTAAAGTAGTTGTATTGAATATCCTTAATTCAAATGGGAAATACCCTATTGTGTTTTTTATCCCAAACAATCAAGAACATTCACTACACCTTTTACACGTACTGACGATCGTCGAGTACTTCACCACTAATTCCTGGTTTATTCCATCAAATATAAACCAGAAATTATAGGAGGGAGATATTGATTATTTTACCAAGGAAAAAATCAATAATGGAATTAATATTCAAGAACAATCGAACTTGATAATAAAATCCTCTACAAGAAATTGAAAACAACTTTGAAGAAGAAAGAAATTTATTCAATTGCGTCCAAGAACTCAAGCATTACAATGTAGATAACCAACCCTTCCCCAATCACTCCAAATGTTTACCCCACCATGGTAAGGGTAATAGAGTTTAATGGGGAATAAGAAGGAATTAAAATAATATGAAAAAGAAAATAAATAAAAAATAAAGCCAAAAATATCTTCTTCTTGGTGTCCCAGAAGGAATGGGATGGAGAATGGATGCTTTGAGAGGGTGGAGCTCTCCTCCTTTTATAACCAGAATGTTTCCCCCGAATGTCGATGCATTTTATCCCCATTAAATTACATCTTAACGCGTTTAGCCCTTCTATAATGTTTTTCATAATTCTCTTGGCCATGTCCCCTCAAAATCTCAGAGGATTTGGAATTGTATTCCGAGAGGTATGACTGTTTTACTATGAGAATTTATTCTGTCCCGTCAGACTCTCCAAAACGAAATCCTCCGGATTAGGGTGATTTAATGACCCCATAATAGGACAATTAACTCAATTATTCCTTCATAAAAGATGCTCCAAAACTCCTTGCGCGTCCACCCACCTAATTTCACAATCATTGGGACCACGGTGGATGAGTTATGGATCCCACATCAAAACTAGGCAGAACTGAAAACAGTTTTCTTGAGCCAACTTGTGAGCTTCTTTTGAGCTTCCATATGGCCGATTCAGATTTTAGTCCAAAAATAGTAAATGACTCCCTAGATGTGTAGAATCTGGAAAAGAATGAATTGTGAAATTTGGATCAGTTTAGATAATGTTATAGCCAAACTACCAAAATAATTTAAAACTGTTAAAAATCCAAAATGGCCAATTTTTACTATTCAGCTCAAAATAACACCATTATCAAAAAAAATGAAACAATTCATCTTTGAGGAACAATTTTGGGGGTTTAAAACAATGATATTCAATATAAATTAATTGAAAATATTTTCTCTATCAACATATTATTATTATCAGTAAACTCAAAGATAGTGTGGATTGAATATTCTCATGGATTTTTATCATGATGAATTTAAAAATATAGTAAAACATTATAGTTTTTATCCTCCCATGGTCCGTCTTGGTAGTTCAACAAATTTGGAGCTCCCTTAAAGGGTTGATTTTTAATATATTTTTTGAGTATGGTGTTTGTTATATACATGGAAACATGAATCACTCCATCCTCCACCTTTTTATGTCCACAATATATATTTTGGTTGTTACCATGAAGTAAAATCTTCTGGATCCTTGTTGTATTTCAATAATGGAGATACATCAAATCCTTGTATTATGGATCCTATCCTACACCCCACTTCTTTCACTAATCACAGAACATAGAAAAAAACAACAATATAATCAAAATTATATACTAAAATTAGAGAATAGAAATAACACTACAGGAAAATGGTCGTTTCGTGGTGGTTTTTTCGCGGTGGTTTTAAAAACCGTCACTAAATGTTTTTTGGGCCACTATTTCCCGGTAGTTTTTTCACGGAGGTTTTTAATCTAGTGCAAAATGCCTTAGTTTTTTTAATTTTTTTTTAGGATTAGCAGAGGTTAGGGAAAAATTGCCATGAAATAGCGGCGGTTTGGGTAAAACCACCATGAAATGAAACGAAAAAATTAAAAAAACATGAGGAACCCTAAAATCACTAAAACGACCATAACTTTTGATCCGGGCATCCGTTAGAGAGCCACGACCAGTCAAATTGAGGCTCATGAAGAGATCTAGAGTCACGTTTAATAAATACTGTGAGACAGTCTAAGGTGCAGATGATATGAGAGTTATAAGAAATATGAAAAATGTTCTCCAACTTCAAACGGCCATAACTTTCGATCAGGGTGTCTGTTTGGGCTCTACCACATATCAAATTGAAGCCATCGAAGAGAGCTACATACAAGTTCATCAGATAAATATTCTCTCGTGTCTTTCGACCCTAGAATCCCCTCCAAAATCCATAAAAACCCTGTTTCCTTCACCAGTGTCCCATCGAACTTGTATTCAAACAGTCCTATCTTTTTATCCTCGTGTCAGTTTGGACTCCTCCGCCTACAATATCGTAGTTCGTTCCATGTGCTTCAGTATGACTAGTCGTGGTTCCCACATGAACTCTTGGATCATATGTTATTGAATTTTTAGTGGGTATCAGGTTTGTTATGTTTTTCAATGCCTCGTTTCTAGCACCCACTCCCCGTCCGTTTTTTAAACGGTCATAACTTCTAATCTACCAGTCCATTCGGTCACTTTCACCTATCATCTCGAAGATCATTTTTGGATCTTTGATTTGACTGGTTGAGGATTTGAAACGAACTCTCGGATCATTAGTTATCTCCATTATTGTGAGTCTAATTTTTTTGTCAGTTTATAACCGTTTTGACGGGTTTTAACGGTTTCTCCAATTATTACTGTTTATTTGGGTTTCTATGAATTGTTATCTTTATCAATATTTTTTATGGGTTATAATGATGATTATGTTGAATTCATCAGGGGTTTTTTGGTGTTTTCATGAGTTTTCATGTGTTCTCATGCTTTCTAATGCTTCCTTCTTCATGCTTCTCCATATGTTTTCGTGCGTTTTCATAATTTTTCATCCCTTATCACGCCTTTTCGTACTTTTTCATGTGTTTCATTTATTATTTATTGTTTATTATTTATAATATACTTTAATTTATTTATTATCTATTTTTGTTACTGGTTATTTATTATATATTATTTATAATTATTAATTATATTTATTTAGTATTTATTATATATTATTTATTATTAATAATAATAATATTTTTACTGGTTATTCATTATTTATTTTTTATTATGTATTATATATTATTTATTATGTAGTATTTATTATATAATATATTTTATATATTATATATTATTATTATTAATAATAATTTATTTATTATATATTATATGTAATATATTATATATTATATATTATATATTATATATTATTCATTATTTAATATTATTTATTGTTTATGATTTATTATTTATTGTTTATTATTTATTATTTATTTATAATTATTAAATTTTTGTTATTTAGTATTATTATTTATTATTTATTATTTATTGTTTATTATTATTATTTATTATTACTATTTATTATTATTATTTATTATTTATTAGTAATTAGTAATTAGTTGTTATTATTATTTATTATTTATTATTTATTAGTTATTAGTTATTAGTTATTAGTTATTATTTATTATTTATTATTTATTGTTTATTATTTATTGTTATTTATTATTTACTATTTACTATTTATTATTTATTATTATTTACTTTTTGTTATTTATTATTATTTATTGTTTCTCATTTATTATTTATTATTTTATTATTATTAATTATTAATTATTAATTATTAATTATTAATTTTTAATTAGTAATTATTAATATTTATTTATTATTTATTATTTATTATTAATTATTTATTAATTATTATGTATTATTTATTATGTATTATTTAGTATTTATTATTTAGTATTTATTTATTATTATTTATTATTTATAATTATTTATTAATTTGTAATTTATTATTTACTATTTGTTATTTGTTATTTATTATTTATTATTTATTATTATGTATTATTTCTTATATATTATTATTTATTATTTTTATGTATTATTATATATTATGTATTATGTATTATTTATTATTTATTATTATTTATTATTATTTATTATTTGTTTTTTATTATTATTTATAGTTTGTTATTTATTATTTATTATTATTTATTATTATTTATTATTTTTTTTAATTTTATTATTTATTATATTTTATTATTTATTATTTATTATTTCTTACTTCTTAGTACTTATTTGTTATCTTTTTTTATTATTTATTATTTAATATTCATTATTATTTATTATTTTTTATTTTTTATTTTTTATTTTTTATTTATTATTTATTATTCATTATTTATTATTATTTACTATTTATTATTATGTATTGTATCTTATTTATTATTTATTATTATTTATTATTTATTATTTATTCTTTATTCTTTATTATATTTTTATTATTATTTATTATTCTTTATTCTTTATTATTTATTGTTTATCGTTTATTGTTTGTTATTTATTGTTTTTTATTTATTATTTATTATTTATTATTTATTATTATTTATTATTTATTTATTATTTATTATTTATTATTTATTATTTAATAATTATTATTTATTCAATTAATTTCGTAATTGTATTATTTTATTATTTTATTTTCATAATATTATAATTTATGTAAATATTATTATAATGTATTTGTTATTTATTATAATAAACAGTAAATAATAATAAATAACTCAATAAATAACTAATAAATCAATAATTATTAATTACTAATTATTGGTTATTAATTATTGATTATTGATTATTGCTTATTGTTTAATTGTTATTGAGTTTATATCTATTAGTTATGTATTATATGTTTTTTCAATTAGTATATACAAGTATATTAAATTCTGTTTATTAACCACATGATGAGCTTGCTGGAGTGGTAAAGCCTTTGGAAAATATGCAGGAGTTTAGGGGTTCAAATCTCAACAAATGCAGTATTTCTTTATATTGCATGGGCATGTGCATGGGTATGATCATGCATGCATGGATAAAGTAAATAATGTATTGTGAATTAAATGAAATAAATATAATAAATATGAAATAAATAAATAAAATACGAAATAAATAAATAAAATATGAAATAAATAAATAAAATACGAAATAAATTAATAAAATACGAAATAAATAATTAAAATACGAAATAAATAAATAAAATACGAAATAAATAAATAAAATATTTACAAATAGGTAAATAAAATATAAAAGAACTAAATAAAATAAATAAGAACTAAATAAAATAAATAAAATAAAGAAAATAAAGAAAATAAAGAAAATAAACAAAATAAACAAAATAAATGATTTAAAAAAATAATTTAAAAATATAATAAAATACAAAAAACTGTCGCTAAATGATTTAGCAGCGGATTAAACCGCCGCTAAAAAACTGCCGCGATACGTTGAACGATGGTTTTGAAAACCACCGCGAATAGTTTCTCAACGTACAACATAGCAGCGGTTTTTCAAAACCGCTGCCAATTGATTTAGCGGCGGTTTAAACTGCCCTGAAACGAAAAAAAAGTGCCGCTAAATCCGCATTTTTCCGTAGTATAGGGAAAGGGAATACTTGACCAAATCAACCTGGTCATCAATAATTACTAGTTTTCGTCTGTCCATTAGGAACAAAACCAACAAAATTGTAGTTTATAATGGATCCATTACATACTATGTAATACTAAAGTTTAAAATTTAAATTTACTGGACCTAAAATAACTAAAGAATGAAAAAAAATATTGTGAATTATGGAGTCAATCCCATTGTGAAGTAGGAATCTTAACTATAGTCCTTATACTAGTTTTTAGTACCTTATAATTTTTTTCAATAAATTATGAATGAATCAAGGATAATTTATCTTTATAAAACATAAACTAATAGTTTCATTACATCAAAAATAATAGAACATAATGAAAGGAATAAAATAAATGTTCTAATAAGAGTATCAGGTCAATTTTCTATTTGAGTGGTGAAGTAAAGTCAACTCTTTCTCCTTCACTTCCCTCTACCACATTTGGTTTCATCCCCTAGTCATCATATCTCCTGAATGGATACTATATAACACAATAATTATTAAATTTAATTGTCAGGCAATCAATTTAGAGGAATTTATAATTGATGTCAGACAAAATCATTACATATGAATACCAATAAATTTTAACCACTCTATTCTATGAGTTTAGTTGATCACGCATGATGGTTTATTAACCATAGAAAAATATAATTCATATAAGAGGTAGTATATAATTGAAATAAGATGAAAGGTATTACATAATAAGAGGAAATTTTCAAGCATTTATAGTCACAATGTACATGTGAATATGAGAGTTACATGAAGAAAAGAAAATGTATAAATAAAACCTAGCGATGAAGCTTCATTGGTATCTGAATCCACTCCTTCTTCAACCCCCATATGACTGATCCTATTGCTCTCGAACTGTAAATTCCTCCTCCCTTTGGTGATTATTTATTCTTTTCTTCTCCCTCTCTCTAAAGGGGATATTTCAATTAATAATTTTTTCATTAAATTAAATAGTGGTTTCCCCTCACAAAATTCACGAAATAATTCTTAAATTTAATTGTTAATGATAAAAATTTATAAAGACATGGACTATACTCTAACGTGTAGACCACTTACACTGTGTATGGTTGTAATGCCTAACCTCCACTTTTTTTTGAAGTATTCACATATTGAAATGGGCTTGATATATCATATAACCTATTGGGAAACTACCCACAAAATAAGCTTTAATGTTATAAAAATATAAAATGCCATCTTCTTACTTTCCATGAATCTCAGTCTTTCAAAATCCTTTTTTTCTCCCTCGAACTAATATTTAGTGAGGAAAACACACAATGGAACACCTTACTGTAGAACAAGCAGGCTATTAATCCCAAGCCTATACCATTTAGGGACCTCTACAACACTAGTGAAGCACTATGGTGTAGGCTCTTGTACAACATGAAAAACTATGCTCTGTCCATGAAACCAATTACCCATGGTTCAGTGAAAATTTCCACTTCACATGGAATCTGAAAACATTGAATGTGCATATATTCCTTTCAAATCAAATAAAAAATCATGAAATATATAATTCAAAAATATATTTATTGAAATATTTATACTACCTTAATTTTCTTCTTTGCTATGACACAAATAGTAAACTCTATACCATAGATCCTCACTCCATGAAAACCGTTAAGGTGAAATTCATACAAAAATAGAACGAAAGCTACTTGTAATAGTGTCATTGAAGGTTATCCATAGCTCCTTAATGGTATATCATGGTGGCTATGATGCAAGTATATATTCCAACTTGATGGCAATTGTAGTCCCATGGTGTAGGTTTAACGACCCAAACTTTTGTTAATGAAAATCCCTCTTGATCCAATTAATTATCTTATTTTGTAGAATGATAATATACAACATATGGAATTCCGTGATTTTATGTTTTTGGATTTGAAAATACTGGTATGAATTGTAATCATTTCTATTATATCCGTTTAATAGTGCTCACATGATTAGTATAAATATAGGGCTTTATCAAATCCAATTTACATAGACAAAGGAAGCAATGACCTCATCTAGAAGAATTGATTTGTATGAGGACCATTTTTTGAAGCCCGGAAAGTAGGTTGTGTCTTTGGGATTCTATCTTGTCCATGCCTAAGCTAATCTTGAATACGTTATGCTCTAGTGGAACTGCATATTGGATAAGTGGAAGTTAATAGAGATTACCACTCAAGCCATGTCATCTGATCCACCCAAAGAGTCTGTCACCATCACACACATTACCCTAAGGTCTTTTGCGGGTTTTTTATGGGGTTATGTAAAACGTTCCTAGAACTATTACTATTTACATTATTTTTTATAATGAATATAAATTCATTTTATTATTATTAATTTTCAAATAGTTTTTAATGCTTCAATATTATTTTCAGTTAATATTCCACCAAGAAATCTATTTTGATGAAATAATGGATTTTTTGAATTAAATAATATTTTAATAAAATATTATTATTAAATTACTTTTTATTAAATATAAATGACCATATAATTTTTATGAATACAATTTTAATTTTTATTATGGTTTAGAAGATGTTTTTATCAAAACCCTTCAGTTTTCTATAAATGTCAATTTTTATTTTTAATGAAAAAAATCCCTTATTTGAAAATTACTTATAAAAAGTGAATATTATTTTTTGAATCAAGATGCTGAAAGTATCCAATGGGGAATTTTTCACAATTTTATGAGAAAGTCAAATTTTTGGGGAAAAATTAAATACCATTTAATTATATAATGTGTTTTATGTCATCATAATGACCCAATAGTGATGTAATAAAATACTGTAAATGCATTTTTCGTCCAATATATGTTTTATCATTAAAATAATTTGATTTTATATTTGATTTTTTTAATTTACAAAGCTGTAGTGGATGCTCCATGACTTATAAAACATTTTATCCTTTTAAATTGTATTCCTTGAGAGTGTGACTCACCTCCACATTAGCAAGCCTTATATTTTAAGAAGTTCAGCCATTGTCCTTATAAAATATTTTTTCCACTCCCATTCGGAAAAAAACAATGGGAAAAAATCATTTGTTGGATTTTTTGATCAGTTTAATGTGCAGGGTCCAAAACCTAAAAAATAAAGAATTCCCTCCCTTTTAATATAAAAACCCATCTAAGCTCCCACTTCATCTTCACTAAAATCCTTTAGAGCTGCACCAAAGCCTTCCATCTTCTCTCATGAATCCTCCCAAGGTGCCCCAAGATCCCATGAATCCTCTCTCGGGCCTCTCCCAAGCCTTTGGGATCAAACTTCCAAGTAAGGTACTCCTTCTGTTCTCATTTTATCCATGTTTCTTAATAATTTTATACCCTTTTATTTTCAATTATAAATTTTGGGGTATGATTTTGCACCTCCCCTATAGTGTCCTCTTTATGTTTGAATGATGATATACCCATTTCTATCGCAGCGATGCCCATTTCTCCATCAAGTTTATTCCCCATTATGTGCATTTACTAATTATGTATGGAGTTTCATGTATGAATTCCACATTCCTTTATAATGGAATAAATTATGATTTTTAATGAATCCATGGTATATGATCCATGTGCCACACTTATGCATGAAATGAAATGATTATGAAGGGTTGACCCTGATAGTGCTCCTATGCATTGGGTAAAGATTAGAATCATGATACGTTAAGTGCAATGAGGTTTTACTCATGCTAATTCAAATGTAATGAGGATTTACTCATTCTGCATGTGCAATGGACCATGGCTCATGCTATTATGTTCAAGGTTGTTGACACATTTCCATGTTATGTTAATCATTCCATATCATGCCTTTATATTCATGTTTCTCTTATGCAGAACTGATAATCCTATTTCTGAACATGTATTGTATTCTTGATGTTATTCCTTTTTTACATCATTAATTGGATTTATATCTCACCCTTTTCATATGCATGTCCTCAGTTTATCCCATTCAACGCTATTTATAAAGGAATATAGTGGCCATGTAAATAATTTTTTCAATAAAGATGTTGTGTTTTATTTTTTAAGTTGGTATGTAATGATCTTAATCCACAAATATACTAGACCTCTCGATCTTATATGTTATACCAAGTGAAGGTTTTTATGTAATAAATCATATTTAAGTCATTAATAAAGATTATAGTTATTATATTTGGTATTAGAGGATAGGTTTAGTTATTTTTGGGATTAGGATTAGAAAACTGTAGTGAATCCTTAGGGACAAAACTAAGTATAATAAAAACATCCCCATGTTATAGTGAGTATTGAGTAAGTGGTTTATCAAGAAAATACATCATTGTCTGGACATGAGCAGGTAGAGGCGGCTCTGGCACAAATGTACCTAGGAGTGAAAACTCTGATAAGGAGTTTCAGACTTGAATTAGGGTATCCTCGTACATGACAACGAGCCTAGAAGGACACTTGGTTATGTCACTCCTAGGAGATATGATTTAGTAAATTCACAAGATTAGTATAAACCGTTGTTAAGGGAATAAAAAATTATCCTAAGAATATATGATGGGAAGTAAATCATGGACAACACAGATTGAAGCCTATAGATTCATAAGTTAAGGAAATAAAAGTAATTTATAAGTCATCTGTTTTTATCCCTTTATTTGTTACCCCAAACTTTCCTTTTATTCCAGCCAATGTCTCGTAATAGGAGGACTCAGGCTAACAACCGATGTAAAGATCAATATGATGACTGTTCTAATGAGATGCCCAATTTAATGGGAGTGGGAATTGCAAACATAGTCATGATACTTTCTCAGTTAACTCTTGTTTGGAATAGAAGTTTCGGTCAATTGGAACGTTCAACCTACCATAAGAAAGAACGACTCTCAGTCAAGGGATTAATGAGAAAAAGGCCTCCCACTATTAATAGAACATCTAATCCCTCAATCGCCGAACAATGGATAAAATCCATTGAAAAGATTTTCTCCATCCTTCAATGTTCTGAACAAGTGAAGGTTCTTCTAGCTACTTATCGTTTGGAGGTTGAAGACGATCAATGGGGGACATTGATAAAAAAATGAAGCCTAAGGAGAAAATTGAGGCATTGAAATGGAAGAATTTATGGAAGATATTTTTCAATAAATATTTTCCATACACCCTCTGACATAAGACGGAATGTTACTTCCTTAACCTCAAGAAGAAAGATGACAAATACATCAGATCATACGAGGAAAACATCACATGGGTTTCACGGTATTCCTCCTATTTTTTCATTACACACGAATGCAAGGTTGACTGCTTATTTGGTGGGATAAAACCTAGCCTTCAGAAATCCCTATAAATCTGTGACTTCGAGAGATAGAGGAAATTGTATGATGTGCCATCAAATTCAAAATGGAGATCTGAAAATCTCAGTGGTATCATAGAGATAAGAAGTGTAAGGTGATATTAAATTCTAGAATACTGATGGGTAAATCCATACATGCTAAGAAAAACTTTCACCCCACATTCCAATGGGGTGGAAAGAAGCAACCATGAAATTCTCAGAAGGGGACCAGGGAATTATTTAGGTGTGGAAGAGAAGGAACCTGATTATTAACTGTCGGCATGAAAAACCAAAGGCTATGATAGAGGAGAGGAACAATCCTCTCTACCCTCAATGCATTGTTCATTGCTTCAACTATAAATAACCAAGGCACTTTTCAAATCAGTGCCCTAAGAAAAGGGTTTTTTGAGGAAACCAGTAACCTCCAAGGCAAAAAGGGTGAGCTTTTACCACCACTACTACATAAGTGAACCCCAAAAATGAAGTGTTGATAGGTACGCTAGTTAATAATTAATGAATAGAGAATTTACTTTTTAATTATGCTTATACGAATTATTTTATATCCCAAAATATTAGTAGAACAATCCCAACACCACCAAAAATCATGGAAGTAAAGATGTCAGTGAGTACGGAAAAGGGGGAAATCATTTCATTCCATGAATATAACTTCTCCCCTTTCATAATTTGTGGATTGAACTTCCTTAAAAACTATGTCATACACCCTCTGGTGGAATTTTTTGAAATTGTTGGCATGGATTGGATTTCCATTTATAGAGCCATCCTAAATTGCTGTGAGAGGGAAATCACTCTCTATACGGAGAATCAACCCCCCAATTCTATACAAGTCCAAGGAGAAAGATGAATCTTCTTTAGCGCCATCATCTCAAGCATGGATATTACTACACTATGAGCAGGTGTATGTGTCTCAGATGATTGTGTCTAATGAAGCATCCATCCTTGAAGACATGCATATTGTGATGGAATTCACTTAAGTGTTTCCTGAGTAATTTCCTGGTCTTCCTCCTAGAAGATATGTGGAATTGTAAATTGATCTGATACTTGGGGCATTTCCATTATCCAAGACTCTGTATAGAATGGATATTTTGGAGCTTGAGGTGCCGAAAAAACAACTACCAGAGAATCTAGATAATGGGTTTATACACCCAATTGGTTCACTATAGGGTGCACTAGTCCTCTTCGTCAAGAAGATGGATGGGTCAATGCGCCTTTTCATTGATTATCGTGAGCACAAAAAAATCACGATAAAGGACAAGTATGCTCTACCCCGAATTTATGACTAGTTCGATTAGCTACGTGAAGCTCAATTCTTCTTCATGGTGGATCTGTAGTAGGGATATTACCAAGTAAGGGTGAAGAAGGATGATATCCCCAAGACTGCTTTTCGTACAAGGTATAAGAATAATGAATTCATAGTAATGCCTTTCAGACTCACTAATTCTTCATCAATAATCATGGAATTGAAGAATAGAGTCTTTATAGATTACCTTGAAAAATATGTGGTAGTATTTTTAGACGATATTCTAATATACTCTAAAACAAAAAAGGGGCATGAGGAGATTCATAGAACTATACTTGAGAACATGTAAATAGAGAATATTTATGCAAAGTACATCAAGTGTGAGTTCTGGTTAAAGGAGGTCTCATTATTGGGTAATATCATCATGAGAAATGGGATATCTATGTATCCCTTGATGATAGCTATAATAGAGGGATGGATGAGGCCAACATCGGTAACTGATATCTGTAGCTTCTTGGGGTTAACTGGATATTATTGATGATTTGTGAGAAATTTCTAACGATTTTCAAACTCTCTTACCAAGCTAACTCAGAAGGGAGTTATGTTTTCATAGAGTCATGAATGAGAATATTGTTTTAAGGAGTTGAAAAGGAGGCTTATCACTATTCATATTCTCACACTACCCATAAGTGGAGAACATGTTGTTGTATTTAGTGATGCTTCGAAGAATGGAATGTGATGTGTGTTGATGATAAATGAAAAATCCATTGCCTATGATTCAAGCCAATTGAATTTTCATGAGTAGAACTATCCAAATCATGATCTGGAGTTTGTTACGGTGACCTTTTCCTAAATTATTTTGAGACATTACCTCTTTGGGGAGAAGTGTGAAATATACACAGAACAAAAAAGTGTCAAGTATATATTCATATAGAAAGAGTTGAACAAGCACCAATGAAGATGGTAAGAGATGATCAAATACTATGACTGCTCTATCCATTACCACCACGGTAAAGCGAATAAAGAGGCAGATTCTCTAAGTAGAAATGACCCATCAATTCTGACATTGATGAGAAGTGAAAAGGATACAATCTTATCATATTTTATGAAGATAGACATGGGAATCATAAATAAGGAAACATCATCAATAGTTTCACAAATTATTTCTCAACATCCTATTTTGGTAAGGTTAAAGGATGCTAAAAATGATGACATAGGAATTCAGATGAAAGTGGTAACTATCAGAAAAGGGAAATACTTGGAGTTCAATGTCAATGAAGAAGGAATTGTGAGATTTATGGAAGGACAATGTGGTCCTTCAAGTCCAGAATTGATGAAATAACATTTTTATAATGCAAATAGATCGAATTTCTCCATTCACCTAGGAAACACAAAAATTTATCGAGATCTTTGAGATAATTATTGGTGGGATAACTTAAAGAAGGAGATCACTAAGTATACATCAATGTGCATGGTATTTTAGAATCTGATGGATGAGAGGTAGAAGTATATGGGTATGATTCAACCATTAACCATACCAGCATGGAAATGGGAGAACATCACCATGGACTTTGTCACCGGACATCCAATGACAGTGAAAGGAAACAATTCTATCTACGTTATTGTGGACCATCTTACAAATAATATGCACTTCATTTAGATTTGGGATGATTTCTCATTGGATCAACTGGCATGAATGTACATCAGATATGTGGTAAGGCAGCATGGGGTACCACTATCGATTGTATATGATAAAGATCCAGGATTCACCTATAAGTTCTGGAAGAGTCTCCAAAATGCTCTGAATACTGATCTGAACATTAGTATGGCTTATCATCCCCATTCCAATTTCCAATTTGAGTAGAATATCCACACACTATAGGACATGTTAAGAGTGTTCTCAATGGACTTTAAAGGAGGATGGGATCAGCATATTCCTCTAGTTGAGTTCAATTACAAGAACAGTTTCCACTCAAGAATCCAAATGGCCCCTTATGAATCCTTGTATGGGAAGACGTGCAGAACACTACCATGTTGAGTATAAGTTGTGGACTGAAACCTCATAGGTCTGGAAGTGGTTGAAGAGATGGTGGATTAGGGTAATACCATCTAGTCGCACATTAAATCTGCTCAAAGACGACAAAAGAGCTATGCTGATAATCATTGATGAGACCTTGAGTTTGATGTCAGAGACATGGTATTCCTCTGTATATCACGATGGAAGTGAGTTCTGAGATTTTGTAAGAAGGTAAATATTAGTCCAAGTTACATCGGCCCTTTTGAGATCCTCGATCACATTAGAGTGGTGGCCAATCGACTAGAACTTTCACTGAACCTATCTCAACTACATTATGTATTCCACATATCACTCTTGAAGAAGTACTTACCTAAACCATCACATGTACTCAGTCCAGAGGTGGTTCCACTGGAGAATGACCTATCCTATGAAGACAAGCTGATGAAGATCTTAGATCATAGAGAAAAAGTTATAGAAAACAATACATTGCCCCTTCTCAATGTGTTATGGCGAAACCACAAGTTTGAAGAAGCAACATAGGAACCAGAGGAAGTAATGAGGCATAGTTACCCACATCTTTTTTAGTGTGGGAAAAGGAAATTTCGAGGGTGAAATTTCTTAAGGGAAAAGATGTTAATAACCCAGGATTTTGTTAATGAAAATCCCTCTTGATCCAATTAAACGACTTATTATGTAGAATGATAATATAAAATGTATGAACTTCCTTGATTTTATGTTTTTGGATTTCAAAATACCTGTATGAATTGTTACCATTTCTAATATATCCATCGGACATTGATCACAAGATTAGTATTAATATATGGCTATAACAAATCCAATTTAATCAGATAAAGGAAGAGATGGCTTCATCTAGTAGAATTGATCTACCTGAGGCCCATTTGTGAGAGCTCAGAAAGAAGGTGGCATCTTTGGGCTTCGCTCTTGGACAAGCCCAAGCCAAGATTGAGTACGTTATGCTCGAGTGGAACCACCTATGGGATAAGTTGTAGTTGATAGAGAATACCACTCAAGAAATGTTATCCAAGACACCCCAAGAGTTTTTCACCATCACTGACCTTACCATAAGGTCTTATGCGGGAGATTTAAGGGGTTATGTAATATGATCCTAGCACTCTGACTATTTACATTATCATTTTATAAAGAATATACATTCATTTTTTATTATTACTTTGTAAATACATTTCAATAAAAATATAGTATTCTTACTTAAAATTAAACTAAGATATCTATTTTGAAAAATTAATAATTTTTTTTGAATAAAATTATAATTTAATAAAATATTATTATTAAATTAATATGTATTATATATAAATGATCATTAATTTTTGTGAATAAAATTATAATGATTATATAGTTTTGAATGATTTTTTTGTCAAAACCCATTAATTTTCGATATAGGATAGTTTTTATTTTAAATGTGAAAATTCCCTTATTTAGAAAATTATTTAGATAAAAATAATACAAATTTTGGAATCCGGATGTCGAAATTATCCAACGACAATTTTTTCTTAATTTCCTGTGGTAGTGGAATTTTTGGGTAAAAATTAAATACCGTTTAATTATATAAATTGTTTTATGACATCATAATGACCCAATAGTGATGTAATAAAATACTATAATTGATTTTTTAGACCAATATATATTTTTCCATTAAAATAATGTGATTTTTTTTACAAAGCATTCGAGGACCCTCCAAGCTTATAAACCGTTTTTTCTTTTTAAATTTTTTTATTTTAGAGTATGACTCACCTCCACATAAGCAAGAAAAATATTTTAAGAATTTAGGCCATTGGACTTATAAAATATTTTATTCCACTCACCTTTGGCAAAAACTATGGGAAAAATCATTTGTATGGTTTTTGGTTTTTATTAGTTTAACGTGTAGGGTCCAAAACCTAAATAATAAAGAATTCCCTCCCTTTTACTATATAATCCCACCCAAACCCCCACACCCTCTTAACTCAAATCCATTGGATCTTGAACAACCCTTCCCTCTTCCCTCTAGAATCCTACAAAGATTACCCAATCTCTCAATAAGCCTCTCTCAAGCCTCTCCCAATCCTTTGGGTTCACACTTCCATGTAACAGATTCCTTCTGTTCTCCTTTTATCCAAGTTTTGTAATATTGTTATGCCCTTTTATTTTCAATTATAAACGATGGAGTTTGATTTCAAACCTCCCCAATACTGTCCTCATTATGTTGGAATGATGATAGACCTATTTCTCTCTCATCTATGCCTTCCATGTATACATGTTACCAAGTCAAAATTCTCTATGGGATTTATCTCTCCTCATTTACATTCATTAAATTATTTTGTTTTATGAATCTAAATTCGATTAAATATGTTTGGACATATATCTATATAAAATCATTACCATCAATTTCATGTACATTTTATGATATAACCCTTTATCTGTCCTTAATAATTTTTATGAACTCTTATGTCACACCGTTATGCAACTAAAATTGCACCGTGATTTTTCAAGCCAATGTCATTGTGTAGTAAATACCATGCACATTTCCATATCAAGGGTATTAACCTTTACAAACATTTACTTATTGAGTATAGAGTTTCATGTATGAATTTAAAAATACTTTATCATGTAATAAATGATGATGTTTAATGAATCCATGTTATATGATCCATGTGGCACACTTATTATTGAAATGAAATGATTATGATGGGTGTTCCCTGGTAGCGCTCCAATGCATCGGGTAAAGACTGGAATCATGATATGTCAATTACACTAAGGGTTTAATCATGATAATTCAAGTGAAATTGTGGTTTACACCTTCTCCATGTGCAATGGGCCTTAGCTCCTGTTATCATGTCAAATATTATTTCCACATTTCCATGTTACGTTAATCTTGTCATATCATGCCTTATTATTCAGGTTCTATTATATGTAGTATCGATAAGCCAATTTCCAAACATGAATTATATTATTCAGGTTATTCCTTGTCTTCTCCCTTAGTGGGATTTATATATCACACTTTTCTTATGCTTGTCCACAGGTTATCCCATGGAATTCTAAGTACGAAGAAATGTAGTGGTCATGCAAAGGATGTTTTCAATAAATATGTTGTGTTTTATGTTTTATGTTTTTATGTAATGTTCCTAATCCATGAAGACACTAGGACTCACGATATTATATGTTGTAACAAGTGAAGGTTTTTGTGTAATAAATCATGTCTAAATGTGTAAAAAAGATCATTGTTGTTACAGTAGGCATCTGACTACAGTGAAAACGGTGAGCATACATAATGGTTATTTTATACAAGGTGGGTTTGAAATGCAACTTATGAAATGAACACAGCGTATTAATTTATTAATAGTTCCTCATTTCTCTCTAATCGCACATTTAATTTTTTCTTGAGATATATCTTCTTAATAAGTGATTTTGTGGTACCATCTCCTTAGAACAAGCTATATCTAGAGCTCAATAACCCTTAACCACTACTACTGTCACCCCATGCTGTGGAATCTTTACTCTGTACAACACACTGAATTTATGGTAATAGAAAAAAAAATTTAGTCTAAATAATACTAATTCCAATTGCTTTTGTAACACACACTATTGAGCATTAAGTTAACAGTGATATACTATCAAAATATTATATTAATATGACTATTATTACCTAGCTGTAAAATTGGTCATATGAATAGGTAAAAAAAAATTGAATAATATTTATAAAGTTTTTATTTAATTTTAATTTATTAATTGTTACATAATAAATAATAACTAAATTTTTTGTATAGCTATTTTATGCTAAAAAATTATGCTTTCTTCAAAAATGATTTTTGTTGAATTTTATACATAAATGATATAATTAATTTAAACCATTTTAAGAAAAATTATTTTATAAAAAATATATAAATTTTTATAAAATTATTTTAATATTATCATAGAGTGAATTTTTGGGATTTTTTGAAAAAATATTATTTTATAGTAATTATTAAAAAATTATGATTTTTGAAAAAAAACCATTTATTTTCATTAAATGAAGTAATATAAATGTATAATAATGGATTTAAATTTATATTAGATTAAAATAATTATAATTTAATTATATATTCTAGTGAATTATATTTTAATCGATGTTATTCTTTATTTTTTCAGGACTTTATTTTTTAATATGAAAATATGTTTTTCCTAAAAACTATTTCTATTTCCATAATGTGTATTAACATTAATTAAATAATGAAATAAATATCTATTAACAATTATAATTTTATTTATATAATATATTTTCAATTATATATATAAAAATTCCCTTAATAGTTTTTACTACCCATGGAATGAATGATAATTCAGTTTTATGCTTAAAATTTCATTTAAGAAAACTATTCTCTATTCCAGTTTTAGGAATTTTATAAATTAATTTCAAACACATATATAAATTGAATTTTATAAAAATATTTAAATATTTTTAATCCTAATTTCCATTTTTTTATGAGTCCACTTTCATTTTGTGTCATATTTTATAGTAAAAAGAATACCAATTTGTTACCACAGTTAAGGTTAAAACAGCTATACAAGAGGGTTAAACTAAGATAAAATTTAAATATTTCCACATAAACACATATAATTATTATTTTTAGAAGATATTTAGACCCAAAAAATCTTAACTTTTAATAAGTTTCCATTTGTAAGTATTATACATTAGAAATGAATCAATGAAGTGGTATAAATATAAATAGAGGTATTTTCTAAATAATTTCTTAAAATATATCTCCATGTTCTATATGACATGTTTTGATTATAAATATATCATTTTATGGTTTAATGTGTAAGCTAAATGACCTTTCTCAATGAAGTGGTATAAATATAAACATAGATCATTAAATATTATTTTTTTATTAAACCTTCTATAAGTATTTTGTAGACATCCTAAAATGATAAATCATGTATCATAAATATACTCATATGATATTACAATGATTTAGAATCCATTTTCTTCATCCTTACAATCAAATGAGAAAAGAAAGTATCACACATATATACTCGTGGACAACTTCCTCCAAATTGTGATATACAGCATTTTACATAACCATAATTCATAGTTATTATGATATATATATGGTTTAAATATGATATCAATGAAACAATTATTCTTATATAATTATTATATATTTTCTTCTTTCTTACCATCCCATCCATTGGAAAAACGATAACGTCACTCACGAACATGTGTGGACTACCACCTCTACCAAATGATGCGATTAATTTTTCATTTATTCATTAAATATATTATAATAAGGATATAATTAATCATTATATATTATATATATGATATATTTATTTTTATTTAGAGTTAAATTAGTTTTTACCGTCCATTTGTTCCATCTATCGAAAAGTGGAAACATCAATCATGCGTACTTCTAGACTACCATCTCCATGAAATTTTATAATTCATTTTTCATCCACACTTTAAATTAATGGTTATAAAAGTGTAAATAAAAATCATATATGACACTAATTACATTTTTATTATTCTAGATATAATTTATCCATGATCAAAGTTCAAGTACCATAACATAAAAACAGAAAATATACCTGAAAAAAGAAATAGTTGTCCCAAAAAATGGTAATATTAATAAATAATTATTAATAAATAGTAATTAAAATGTTATAAGATGATTATATATGATATTATAAGTGTATTGATAGTAATTTAATATAATTATAGTAAATATTAGTTTATTATACCGATGGTTATGGAACATGAAAATCATGTTAGACAAGTGGTTAGGGATCTTCATCTCAATATTGTTTCATTGATACATGTCGGATTTTATGCACCAATTTATGTTTATATACTAAATATTTGACATTTTATTTCAAGTATAATTCCAAATTCATTTAATTTTATGTTACAATTAAAATTATTACATTCAAGGGTATTTGATTCTTATGTTTCTAATGTTATAAGGGTGTACCATCTTGAACAATCTTGATTAGAAAATATGTTAATTTATACACCAATATTTTTTTATTAGGTGTATATAATAGACCTTTGATAGGATATATCATTAATATAACTATTCTAATGGTATTTGACATTTATTTTTATGTTTTTTCATGGTACTTATGACTAAACGTTTCCAAAATATTAAGTGTTATACGTTACAATTTCATTTTTAGAATGATAGTTTACTGTGAAATTTAAAATGATGAAGTAATATGATAATATCTTGGAAAAATTATTTATTTTCCTTATCATATAGTTATTTTTATAAATTAAATTGTTTCATTCCATTTTCCTCCCTTTATGTTCTCAAAATTTTTAAAGAATGTTTTTATGGAAGCCGAGCTTTTTTTTATACTCGGTCGAGAGTCATTTCTTCTATGTCCATATTATATTTAAATTTTTTTCTAGATTATTTTTATAATTATAAAATTATATATTAAATTATTTTTCTAGAATGATTTAATATTTATAAATGGTTCATAAATACTCTTGATTTGGTTTTCTAAATGAGGTTGTTTTATAAAAGATGTGAACAAAATCCTTGTTTTTTTATTATTAATGAATGAATAGAATTTACCACCATAATGAATACTCAATGACTTAAATATACCTTCTAAATTATCCATGTTTATTTTCAATAAAAATATTTTACTAAACTTTTTGTAATTTTTAGTTTAAAAAGGGATTTGAAAAATGAATAGTTTATTTCCCTCAAGAAATATTCCAGTTATATTTTGATGGCATTTTCCAGAAATTATAACATCATTTGATGTTACATAATCTTAAATGGATAATTTACCCCATGGAACCATAATTATTCTTTCTTTAGATGGTTTATGATAATGATTCTGAGATATTGATGTAGCACATTTTGTTTTCTACGTGTTATGTTATGATGAAATGGTAAATGTTTTAATGATCTTATGGAATAAATATGAATGGATATTGATTATGTGACATGTGAGTACATTATATTATTCCAATTAATGGGATAAATATTAGTGTTTTATGATATTAAAAAATATGTGAGAGGTTATCTCAATCCCAATATATAGTAAGTGAGAGGTTATCCCAAGAACAATGTTGGTACACAGGTGGTTATCCCAAACCTGACATGTGATGATTGTCTCGATGGGAAGCCTTAACATATTATTTTTATCATTATTATTTTTAAAAACATTATTCCACTATGTTATGACATGAAATTATAACTATGTTATTCTCTCATGTCCCATGCACTTTGATTCATTTTTGATTCATGTCTTAGGAACTACTAATCTTTATTCCAGGACTCATGATTATAATTTGTGAATTCATTGGTATGTTTTTAATATTTTGGTCTCATGTTCTCATACCCTTATTCTCATGTTATTGTTAAATGATCATTTAAAGCTTCCTTATTTACCCTTACAGATCATCTGGGCTCACCCTTTATTATGTTCAATTTCCCCCTAATATGAAGAAATGTTTTATGTATGATTTGTCTAAGAATGGTGATAGTGGTGAAGTTATTAGAGTTTCATGATATTTATCTTTTATGTAATCATTTATATGTATCCATTTTTTCAATTATACTAAATATTTATGGATTTGAAATGGATCATTATGATATATAATGAATATTCTTTAAATAAGATGTAATTTTATGGTATTTAATGCATAGGTTTTGATAGTTTTTATCAATGAAATGGTAAATTATTTTTGGAAACTAGCATGAGAAAATTTTAGGGAGAAACCTTAGGATAAGAATAATTATTAGAGAATATAATATTTTACAATAAAGAAATAAATTTTTATTTCTGAGAAAATAAATACCAATATAGATACTATAATGTGGATATGGATATGACATTGATGAATCTAGGGTTAGCAAACCTAAATGGGGAAAATTGGGTACTAACATGAACATAAAACACACACATTGAGTGGGCCTAAGACTACACACCCGTTTTGAAAATCTCAAGGGATATTCTTGGGATAAATAAAATTTTATTTAAGAACCACTATAAATGATTTAAGTAGATGATAAATATAAGAAACCAATGATAAACCTAGTGTGCAATGGATTGAAAATAATGTATCATGATTTAGATATTATATGAAAGAGTTTCTATTATTATTTGATTACACATGTTGATAATTGTTTCATAAACTGTGTTTTTTAGTTTTACTTAATGGCTTGAAAAAAGAATCGTGTAAATAATGAATGTGATGGATGATGCAATAATTTACCTTAGAATCAACGAAAATAAAATGGGCTTTGAATTGTGAAATATTGTTATTAATCTTAAATAGTTGTAATGACTTGGTATTTTAATATACGATTTCCACTAATTTAGTTAATGCGTTCAACATATCACTCCATACAGGACAAAAAACATAAATGAAAGCTCAATATATCTTGATAGGATAAACATATTTATGTTTGTTCATTAAAAACTATCTATATATTTATAAAAAAAGTGAATAGATGTAACTATTTTATGAAATAATTGTAGAATGAAAACACAAACTACATTCAATATAAGTTACAATTAATTTGATTACCTAAAATGATTTATAAGATGATTTATTTTTTATAAAAATATTTTTTATAATTTTTTATGCGATATTATTTTGTATGTCAATAGATTTATGATTAATGATGATAAATTATGGTTGTATTTATAATTTTTTAAAAATAATTTAGTTTCTTAATGATACGAAATTAAAAAAATAAAAGTTATTATTTGTAAATTTCATTTTCCAATGAAAATGGTTTCTAATTATAATTTATGATTTTATTCTAAAAATAAATTTGTAAATTTTTTAGTTTTGTATAAAAAAACAAATTTTATGGATTGGGAAAAAATATTAGTTTAATATTAATTATTTGATGTTATTATGAAATAATCAATTTTTAGGTTTATAGTAAAAATAGTAATTTTAGTTAAAACTATCTCATTTATAATATAAGATAAATTAAATGTTTAATAAAAACTTATTTTATAAAAAATATATATGTAATAATACAAAGAAATAATTTAAAAACAAATTTTTAAAAATAAGAAACAATGGTTTAACATATTTTAAACCTAAGTAATATTACACACTAAAAGATACTTTTAAATGCTTATATAAAAAAGTTCGCATTATAGATTTAAATATTAAATATCAAAAAATTTATTTCCTATTTTATCTCTAAATTATAGCATTAGATAAAAATTTCAATTTTAGTTTTAGGAATAAGTATTTTATTAGTAATATTTGTGTTGATTTCTATAATAATGGATTATCCATTTTAAAATGAATTGATTTATTAATATCGTGTAATTTTTGTCCAATCAATTAAATTAATCAAATTTAAATTATGAATATATAATTATTCATAAACCTATATATATATTACCATTCATTTAATTATTAATTAAAAACAAATAAGACCATGAAACTATAATGGTCCAAATGTCATTTTATTACTAAAACTGTTTTTCATCATATCCCTTGTTTTAATTTTAAATTTAATTTTATAACATTTAAAATTTCTAATTGGGTTAAATTGAGGTTTAATTTTGTTTTAGAACACCCAAAATTATTTATATGGGTTATTTTATATTTTTTAATAATACATAATATCACTTAGTTAAAAACATTTTCCCTAGAATACATGAAAAAATCCAATTGCCACAATCGTATAACCAAAAAATTTCAAAAATGTTGATGTGGCTTTTTTAGCTTAGTCTATAAATACATTTTATATAAAACCATGTCTATATGTATTTTTCATATTCATAGTTAAACAAAACCATTCATATAGGTTTTTAAGCCTATTCAATAGCCATAATTTTGGGAAAAAGTGGCTATTGGTCCGTGGCTCTAACCACATCTTATGAAAATTACTGCTATAGGATTTCCTCACAACAAAAAGAAAAAATATTTTCCCATGGGAAATGCATGGGAAGACCTATATAAATGTGTTTCTACCTATTTCTACCTTTTATAAATAATTTTTATATAAACATTAATACCAAAAATATTTTATAGAGAAGTGGTTGAGTGTTTTTTGAATCAAAAGTGGAGGTCTGTGGTTAAAATCCAAATGTTCACATTTTGTTTGGGGCATAGATCCATGGTTTTAGGTACCATAACCACATATTTAAACTATATATATTTAACTATAAACATGGTTTCAAACTATGGATATATGTTTTTCTCTATTTTCATGTCAATAAAATCTCTGACTTGCTAGACTATAGATATAACTTATAGGTATAGATCATTCATCTATAGCCATGATTTTCACTATGGCTATAACCGAGTTCTCTAGTTGTGCTAGTTTAAAATTAAAACAGTAAAATATAAAAAACATAATGGTAAAGGAATTTAACATTTTAAAATTTTTTAAAATATTTTGTCGGGTCTTAATCCACCCAAAGACACCCTCAAAACCATTATTTAAAAACATTGTTTCCATTTAACAAGAAATTGTATAATGTAATCATTGAAGTGTAATGGAATTACCAAAAGTGACAGTTTTTTCACTTATAAAAGGGTATAACATTCAACCCTCCATGGTACGACCTTCCATTATAATATTCCATAGACCTATTACCAAAAATCCTCTGATAGAATTACTTTACTCATCCTTAAGACCTTGTTCTTTAAAAGTTATATTAACACCTTTACTTCCAAAGAATTATCCATGAAATAATCATGTTTCCAACAAAAGTATTTCATTATCAATAAATTTTTATCCTTTATTTATATTTAAAATTTATAATATACATAATAATATAATGAAATTTTTACTGTTTATATATTTATATTTTGTTATATTAATTTAATGAACATTATTTAGGTCTCTTTACTTGCTAAAAAATGAAATCATTTTTAAAGCATTGCATGGACTAACGCCGCCACAATGCGAAATATTTAATTTTTCATCACCTAGATTCACTATTGATTAAAATTATTGAATGGATGAATAAATATTATATGTATAATATAATAAATATACTTAAATTTCAAAATATCATTTAAATATTTTTCCCCACATTTATTGATTAATGGAAACATTAATCATTAACATGTTAAAACTATCACCTCCACGAGAAATGAGTTTCATTTATCATAACCACCTATAATGGATGTACATAAAAATATATTTAATATATTCATTTATGTTAATAAATCTTCTAGTATAAGGGATACTATGAATCTATTTTACAATATTTTCATGAAAGGTCAAGATAGATAAGAGGTTATGAAAAAACAGTCTCAGCCCCCTCATGTAACCGATACAGGCAAGAAAACTATATAATAAATAATTAGAACAGGATAATAAATATTATATATTAGGATATATAAATAGCAATAATTTTACTAATAATTTATCTAATATATATAATTTTATCATCGTGGATATTAGACATGTGCATGGAATGAATCTAGAACATGGTAAGAGTTTCGTTTCAAAACATCCTTCATTGAGACACATGTTCTGTTATGAACCTAATTTCATTTAAACCATGTTTACATTATTAAATAGATATGTAATATCACAAATTATATATATGAATGTTATTTTAACTTCAAAATCAATCTTTGTCACTTTCAAGGGATTTTATTAGAATATATGTTAAGTCATATGGGTATTTATTAAAATTACCCTTTTTAGAGTCACATTTTAATTTTATGAACCAAGGTGTTATTTATATGGTGTATATACTTATAATTAATTTATTTTGGTATACTACATTATTTGAATCATGATATTTAACAACTATGTAATTTTCAATCTTTTAACTACTTTTTGATTTAAAAATTTATAAAACCAAAATTGTCATTCATAACTCAATAAGATTTCTGGAGTGATAATGTTTTAACATGAATTTTAAATTCATTTTCATATGGTATACCATATCAATGAATTTTTAGATCAATTTTTATTATATTATTCCTTTTATTTTTAATGATACATGAAAATGAATCAATGTAACGAATAATTCCAATCCATTTAAACGATGGTTTACCCTCATCTTTCATAATTTCCCTTATCTCAAATCATATCCTTTTAGTTAAAATACTAATTATGCTTTACCTCATGTGAAACATAAAATTTAAACATACTATTTTAAATTTAATGTTTTATTAAATTTTTGTGATGTGGTATCTATAATAAATGTCTTTTAAAACACAGTAAGGGATCTTTCGTACCTCTATTGTGACTTGATGGTTAGACATTATTTTTTCTTCCTTTTATTATAAATTCTACAAATTAAAATTTTATAATTTTATATATATTTCTATTAAATATACAAAAAATTTAAAATCAGTTTAATTTATTGGGTTTTAAATATTTTTTGTTCCCTTAAAAAATCCCTCTTTTATGTAAATCCAGTTTAAGGGAAGTTTTTTCATTTCTTAAATTAAATTGTGTGTAACAGCCATGAAATGTTTTGAAACCATGAATATTTAATAAAACCAAAATTATATTATGGATAACCCAATTATTTTAATTTTGGTCATATAGAAACCAATAAGTACTTTCCATCTTAAAAAATCATTTACTTATTTCACAAAGCACCAGCCATGTGGTTTCATTCTATTCTTTAAACATCAAGATCCTTATTTAGAATTTTATAAATTTGATCTCCATTTTCAAGATCTTTTTCCATTTTTAAATTATGAAATTTCAAATTATTTATTTCCTTATTAACATGGTAATACCTCAATTTATAATTCAGTTATTCATTGACTCAAAATTATGAAACCCACTTCCTTCTCATGGATTCGATCATAAATATCATTTAAGTATAATTTATTTTCCTCATATGGAATGTATAAATATTATTTTCATTTATGTGATGGGTTTTAAAGGAATTATATATCCCTTCATCTTCTGCGGTAAGAATTTGTATCTCATTAAATATTTTGTAAGGGATTAGGGAGTGAACCTAAATCCACTATGGGTATTTATTCACTTTACAATGATGGTATTTTGAGTGACCCTTAACTTATATTTATAATATCATGTTTTATGTTGTTTCCACATTTTTATGATTTAATTATATTTTGATATCATTTCCTGATTCCATTTTTATAAGATTTTCATTATCCACTTTATTATATCATATATTCCTTTTGAATTTCTAGTTGTTCTTTATTTCTTTGTTTACACCCCCACAAGGACTTCTATCTCACACTTTTCCTTATATATTTTTCCTACGATATCCTATATATTTTAAAACAAATATTCTGTGTTATGATAACTAAGTGTAGTTTTAAATAAAAATGTCTCTTTTAGGTTTATAATGATTTATTTGTCTGTATAATTTTTCATTGACACTAGATGTCCATATCCTTAGCATATATTACAAGAAAAGTGTGTTAAGAATCATGAAATAAATTATGCTTAGGGCCTAGGTTACTATATCACCTATCTCAATATAATAATAACAGCGTAAGAATAAGTTATTTTCTTAATGGTCCAGAAAAATATAAAAATATAGTTTGATAAAGACCATAGACAAAAAAATGAAACTTCCTACACATCAAGAATCTTGCAAGAAGAACCAAGGGGAATGTATGAATGGAATGAGAAGATGTTTTGGGTGAGAAATGTAAAGAGATATAGAAATTAATTTCCTAGAAAAATTTAATAGTTTAATGGATAGAAATAACATACATCATAAGGGACCATTCATATCTTAATGTATTAATTGTGGGGAAGATAGGAATTCTTTAAATTAATGATCTACTCTAAGGCTGAAATCCTTAACCGTAGTAGGGCTTATGATATGCCAATCATTTAAGCAGAAGTGTCGATATATTTTTATTTGATACTTATGCTACAGATGTGTTTTATCAATGATATTCAAGCTATATGAATTATGAAACATTTAATGATATTTTACAATAGTATTTCATTAAGGATTATTAATAATGTGTTGAATCATATAAATAACCAAGAGAATTTATTTATCTGTAAGGGGATATTTTTGAAAATCACATGATTGAGGGATAGATAACCCTTATTATATTCTTAATGGTGAGATAATAGTATTTATTTCTGATAAAGAATTGACTGATATTGATATTGTAAATTTCTCGGCATTATTGACCTTGATATTGATTAGTGATTTGATAATAATGTGATTTATATTATATTTGTTGAAATTTATTAAAATTTTGGTTTTATATAATATATTGGGTAGTTTGTGTAGAGTTAATATTTAAAGGAAATTTTGTTTTCATTATTATTTTATGGCGATTCATGTTATTTTGAGAAATGGTTACACTATTTTAAGAGAATATATGATCACAATTTTCATGTGTTTGGTATAAGAAATTATAAGATAATTTATGTTATTTGAGGATTAAAGATAAATTGAATTTGAAAATATTCTGAAATAGTTTCTTTATTTTTTTAGATTATGAATTTTTGAAGACATATTTTGGAGGTGTATTAAAGTTATCTATTTATGGAATGGTTTATGTTAACGTTTGGTTGTTACTTTATCATTTAATCATATGAAAATATATCCACAATGGATAACATGCACCAACCATTTTCAGTTTATTAAATATAAAGATATAGGATGAATTACATACCAGAATTTTATGGATATTATGATCCATTAAAAGTTGTTTTTAGTTTTATAGATATGAAGAGTTAATCATGAATATTCATTTCTTGGAGTAAAAGATGATATTAAAGGTGATTCTGATCGAAACACAACAAAACAATGAAATAATTCATATAAATTGAAAATAAATTAATTACATATATTTTATCATTTTATAAATCATCATAGTAAAATAATTCCCCAAATCTAGGAAAAGGGAACGTTAAAATAAATTTATATTCCATTTCAATGTTATTTATGAGAAATTTTTGGTCGTTTTCACAGCTTAATGATGTATGGTTTTTTATGTAGTAAAATTATCAGGATCATGTAATTTATCACAATATTAATCATTGGAAATTTTTATGATACATGTACATATTTCCACTTTCAACTACTATTTTTCTTATTTGGGAACCTAATTATATAATATTTAAGGAAATATTTATGTTTCCTATATTACCATTTCTAATGAACTTTCATTATTCCTTTGTATGTTATGGGTTCTCATTAAAGGTATGTTGAAATATTTAACCATTAATTACAATGAATTAAATTGTGAGAATTATAATTATTTAAGGTGGGGAGAATGTAACACCACAAAAATTTATCTTAAATTAATATTAAACTCAATAACTTTTTTTTACACACAACACAACACATTAAGTGAACTGTGATATACTATAAGAATATTATTGAAATGTAAAAATTATAACTGAGTTTCTAAATTGGTGTTATGAATATTAATAATAAAATTATAAAAAATATGTATAAATGTTTTATATAATTTAAATTTATTTATTGATAAATAAAAAATCAGAACTCAATTTTCATTGAATCCATTTTATGCTTCAAATAAACTTTTTCATTAAAAATGAATTTTATTGCATTTTGTGAATTGATATTATAATTAATTTATAAAATTTTAGAAATTATATTTAAGTAAATTGATATAATTTTTGAAATAATCTAGAAAATATCATCATTGGTTAAATTTTTGGGATTTTTCTAAAATGTTTTATTTTTCAGTAAATGGTGAAAATACTAATTCTTGTAAAACATTCATTTTTTTATTTAATCATGAAATTGTAAAGTCACATAATCATTTTCATTAGATAATAATGTAAAATAATACTCATAAAATTACAAATAATATATTCTATAATATAGTAGTAAATATTATACTTTATTTTGGTAGAAGTTCATTTTTAAACATAAAAACCCATTTTTCCTAAAAAGTATTTTTATGTGCACTTTATATTTTTATTATTAATAAATAAATAAATCAATATTAATTTAAAATTTCAATTAAATTTATTGAATTAATATTCCTTAAATTTTTTTAACATTCATGTTATAATTTTTAATATGAAATTAATTAAAGTAAATTTTATTTTATGCTTAAGAATGAATTTTTTGAAAAAAAAAGTTCTTCATTGAGTTTCCCATTTATTTTTAAAATATATTTCATCCATGTAAGGAAATTGAATTTAATAAAATACATATCATATTTTTAATCATAATTTCCCACGTTTTCAATTATTCCATTTTCATTTTTGGTCACAATGAATAGTAAAAATAGTTAAAATATGTTACCCCGATGAAAGATAAAGTTAGTTTATATGGGGTTTAACTAAGAAATAAGTGTATTATTCCAACATAAAATTATATAATTACTATTTTTTGAATATATTTAGTCAAAATATTATGTTTAGTTATAATACTTTTCCATTTTAAATCATTATACTTTATAAAGATAATAATTATATATATATCATTTAAGTAATTCCATGTGGGTTATCTCCCTCACATATTAATGGAAACACCCTATCCTCTATTATATAAACTTAAAAATTACCCCTTAGGTAAGAAAATAACCACCTAAATACTTTAATGAAATCACTCTCTCTTTCCTAGAGTCATTTAACTAATTATAATTCCATCCATCTGTGGATATGGTGTAATCCAAAGGAGGTTTCTCAACGAAGAGGTATAATTCTAAGTCGAGCTCCTTCAATTTTATTTATTTTTATACCTTTTATAAACATTTTCTATCCATTATAAAATTAATATTTAATTACCATAAATATACTTATTTGGTATTGTTAGGATAGTGCAATCATTTTCTTCAAATTTTATACCAAATGGGAAATGAATGTATCACCCGCACGTACTTGTGGACTGTTGCCCCTACCTAGTGATATGATTAATTGTACATAACACTATTTCATGGTTGGTTATTATAATGGATTTATTTTATTATTATTATATTTTTTGAATAATTATTCTTTTTTAATTTCAATATCTTATCTATCTTCTCCCCATCAATCTGTTTGAAAACGATAACGTTGGTCGTGCGTACATCTAGACTTCCACCTTAACATAGCATTTATATTCAGTTTTTGTTTTAAATTTTCATGTAATGTAATAAGTCGAAATTAAATTAACAGAACTGATTGGACTAATATATTAATGACTATTAATTGGTTAATTATTTTTTACTATTCATTCATTTAATCCATTAAAAACAAGAAACATCACTCTTGTGTACGTACGAAATATAGTCTCCCTAGTGTAATGTTATTAATTTTTCATTCAAACTATATATTAATGGTTATAATAGTTTATATAATAATTTTATATGATAATTTCTAAATTATGAATAATTTTTTGTTATGATTGAACTGTGATCAATGTATGAGGACCATAATTTTTTGATCAAAACATATATAAAAAATTAAACTCTTATCACCTAGAAATATCAATTTTAATAAATAATTATTAATAAATGGATATTTTAATATTTTAAGTGTATCATATATGATATTATAAGTTTATATTATTTTATATATTTATAATAATTGTAAATTTATTATATATGATTGTAGAATAGTTATAAATATATTCATACAAGTAGTAATGTATATTCATATAAATGTTGTTTCAGTGAGACTTGTTTGATGTTATGGACAAATTTATATTTATGTACTACTACCTTGAAATTTTATATCATGTATTATTCTCAATTAATAATTTTAAAATTTAAAATTCAAATTATCTCAAATAATGGTATATAATTCTACTGTTACCAAAGTGTCAAGTGTTTACTCTCTCAAATTTGGATTCGTTGGGACATATGTTATGTTATAAAGTTATATTATTAAATGTGGTGTTTATAATCCCCATTTTATTTATTATATCTTGAATATAACTATTTTAATTGTATTTAATTATTCAATTCACGTTATAAAATTTATGTGATGTATAACGAAAAAGTTACCAATGTAGTAAGGGTTTTATGTTTCAATCTCAATTTTATTGCGATCATTTATGATTAAATTTAATATGATAATGTTACGTGATCTATGTCCCATAAATCATTTTACCTTATATTATCATCTATTTAATTATATAAATTACATGTTTTCATTTCATTTTACTCTCTTTAAGTACTCAAATTATCGAAATAATATTTTTGAAGAAAACTATTTGTGTATTTCTCTTTAATCGAGAGTAATTTTTCCTTATAAATATTTTTTAAAAAAAAAATTGATAATATTTTTTTTGTTATCCAACTATTTAATATTGTAATTGTTTTCCAAATTTTTTTATATAAAATGTATAAAAATAATGTTTTTGTTATTTTTAGAATGATATTCTTCTTAACGAAGATGTAAAATAAATATTTATTTTTTACCACTACAGAATGACTAAAATATCCCAGTATTATGAAAACCAAATGAATTTATTATTCCTTAATAATTTTACATGTTTATTTTTAACAAATTTTTCTGTTAATTTTTCTGTAATTTTTTAGGCTTAAAAAAAGTTATTTGAAAATGTAAATTGTTTTTTTCTTTTTGTAATATTCAAGTGATCATTTATAGACATTTTCATCAATGATAACATCATTTAATGTTATTTATGCTTCATTGGGGATGTGATCCTTTTAAAACATTGTTAATAATTCTATAGATGTTTTATTATTATGATGACGATATATTGATGACACCTATTTTGTTTTCCACATGTTATGTAATATTGAAATGGTAATGTTTTCCATGATATTATGGCATACATATTAATTGACTATGATTATTTGATGGATGGTTCTATTATAGCCCTCAAAGGTATTGGGTAAGTATAAATGTTTTACGAGATCAAATGCTATATAGGAGGTTATAAAAATCCCAAAAGAGCGTACTCAAGAGGTTTTGTCATTCCAACAGTAGGTACATGTGTGGTTAGACCATGAATAACATGTTATGAATGTCTTGGTGGGTATCCCTGATTTATTATTTCTATGATTATGATTATTCTGAAATTTGTTCCAATCCTTTATAAAATGTTCTTATGTCATTATTATACTATCATAGCTTATATTCTTTGATTCCTTTATGATTCATGTATTATGAACTACCTGGAATTATTCCATGATATAGGATTATGGTATATGCATTTTTGGATATATTTTTCAAATATTAAGATTATATTGTCATTCCCATAGACTAATGTTATTATTAAATAATCATTTATATCATATTTTTTGACCATTAATAATCATCTAAGATCATCCATTATAATACTTCTTTTCACAAGGATATGTATAAAGGTGATATTTGTGAATAAATTTGTAAGATATGTAATCGTTCTTTTATGTACCCATTTTTATGTATCCTTGTTTCCAAAGAAAATTAATCTTTAGAGTCTTATTGTGGATCAGAATGATATGTAATTAATATTAATCTAATAGGTTGTAATATTTTTATATGTAATGGTTGGGTCACCACACTTCCTCCCATGTTTTGGATTACCTTCCTGTCCTGAGATCCTCGTGTATTCACTTACCCTCGTGGAAACCTAGGTAGGGGACTACCTCACTTGCATGGCACTACATTGGGTCTCTCAAACATGGAATTCAGGATATCAATGTGAATATTCCATTGATCAAGATTTTTCCTCCAATTGGCCTCTTTTTTTACCTAATTTGCTTCTCTACAGTTTTCCAATGTGGTATCACCCTTCGCGTTTCTATATTTTCACCATATTCTTCTTTTTTAACCTAAAAACTACAAAAAAAACCATCAAAAACTCTAAACATGTTTTCATTTGATAAATTATTAAAATAATTATTATTTTACATGAATAAAAATTAAATAAATATAATTGAATAAGAATAAATACATATAAGTTATACTCATCATATGGCATGGCCCCTCGAGCTACAAACCATATCACAGACACAATAATTAAAGGGATCCTATGATTTTCTGACATAAACAATGAAATCTAAAATAATTTTTCCAAAAAAGACTTATAAAAATCCTAACTCTAGAGGAAAATCTATTTTCTATCCTTTTGAAATTAATTTCATAAAATCCTTTAATGTAAAAAATTTAAAAACCACATTCAAATTTATTAAAATCATGTTTTCAATAAAAACCCCACTCTTCACCCAATTTATGACCCCAATGAAGTAACATAACATTAAAATACAAAATAAATTTTAAAAATCAATTTTAATATTTCCCTAATCACTTTTCATCCGAAACTCCTTTTTAATAAAAATGAAACCCCTAAAACTATTTAATAATTTATATTCTATTTTGATACTCACTTTAATCATTTATAATGTTTTGTATAATTATCATTGATGGAAAGAATCTATTAAAGAAATAAATTTAAAAAATAAATAACCTAGTACATTTCTATTTAAAAAATGATCACCAAAATATATACCTTAAGCACGGTTGAATTAGTCTACAAAAAGGTGAAACACATCACATTCAATGATGAATGGGGATAAGATGGAAATGATGAGTTGGGAGAGGCAACATTGGTGTTGCGTTTGAAATGGGTTATCCAAAAGAGGATCCCTATAATAGATCTTGTTTTTATCTTTTTTCCAAATGAATGTAATTTATTGGAAAGCTTGGGCTACACACAACATTGAGTTTTAATAAATCATGATTTATTATTAATATTATTATTTAAACATGACTATTATAACCCAACAATTAAATATGGAGTTAGTAATGGGAATAACCATATTTTAAAATTAAATTTTAATGTTTTAGATAAAAAAAATACATTTATTAAAATGCAGTTAATTTTTATTGAAGTCTTTATATGCATAAAATTTTTTTTTCTCAAAAAATGATTTTTATTCTTTTTTGTGAATTTTTTTTAAAATTTTTTAAATTTAATTTAATAAAATTATCCTTTTTTCAATATACATATAAAAACTAATTTAGGGTTATTTTTATATAATATTTTGAAAAGTTAAATGTTTTGGGGAATAGAGAAAAATAATATTATTTATTAAATATTGTCTTTTTATTTAAAACATTTGAAAAGTTAAATGTTATCTAAACAAGAAAATTAGTTAAATTATGTTATTATTAAATAAATTTTGGTCAATAAAACCAAATTTAGGTTTAGTTTTGGTATTAAAATATTATATAATTATAAAACATTTCACTTTGAAAAGCCGCTTTATGAACACATCTGTGAGTTTAAATTTAAATTACCTTTTTCAAATTAAATTAATTTTCTTTTGGAAATATCGATTCCATATTTTTAATAAGAAAAATTATTATTATATAATAAGATAAATTTATTTTCTGGTCAAAATGAATAAGAAAAATAGTTAAAATTTATCACCATAGTTAATATTAAAACAATTTTATTGAGGGTTAAACTAAAATTTGGAGTTATAAAATGAATTAAAAACGTTTCTAAAACCTATTTAATGGATATTGTTTTACCTAATATCATTTAAGTCACTACATGGATTACTTTTGGATCATTTTTCATGTAAAAAACATGGGTACACATTTTTATTTTAACAAATTTAATGGGTATCCACTCCACCACTTATAAAAGGGAACTCACTCTCCTGTCATATCCAAAAATTAAAATCTTTTTTTGACCAATAATAAACACAATATATTACATACATCAATCTATAATTTCTATAATACTTATATTTGTTAACTAACCCTTAAAATAAGTCAGGTGGTGCAAACACATGGTGGTTGTTCGAAGAAGAGGTATCTTTCTTAAGTGGGCTTTTTTTTCATCATAAAAATCCTTAAAATATTCATTAAAACTTATTATAAAAATTATAAGTGTATCCTATGTAATTTTATGTTATTATTTTAATTTAATAACAAATATTCCTCACCTTTCCAATTATATGGGAAAAGAAACAATCAATCATGTATTGCAGACCACCACCATGTGAACTGATGTAATTTGTTTTCCATCACCGCCTCCCACAATTGGATATAATGATTTATTCAACATATTAATATGAAATTTATGATATATTTCTAAATTTTTAATTATATTATCAAATATACCTTATCACCATCCATTTCATTGGAAAATGATAACGTCGCTCTTGGGTACGTGTGGAATACTACCTCCACAATGTAAAGTGATAGGTTTTTCATTTTGAAATGGATGGAAATAAGGATAGATTTAATGATTATATATTATTTCTATGTCATAAAATTATTCTATAATGGGGATATATTATTCAAATTTTTTCATTCTATCCATAGATAATATTTAAATAATGTTCATGAGCACTGACAACCTACCATCTATATGAATTGTGTAATTAATTTTATATCGCTAAATTTTATGGATTAATATTTGTATGTATATATTAAATATATATTATATATATCATGTAAAAATTGTTGATTTTATGGTACCATGATAAAATTAAATTTATCGAAAATTATAAACCAAAACATACATTAGAAAGGATGTTTTTTACTAGAAATGTGATTTTTAAAAAGAATTATTATTAAATTGTTTATAAAAGGTCATATTTATATCTAATATTGTATGATACATGTGATTAATTTTTTTAATAGATGTATAATATTAATATATTTATTATAATGTATTTTATAATTTGTAATATCAATGTAGAGATTCTAGGTTAGGGATTTTCATCTCACATTTATTTATATAGGACACATGCTTTACAACACTTGTTTCCACTGTGTGACATATATATAATTACTAGGATTTTAATTTAAAAACTTCTCAATAAAATAATTGGATTTATATATCCACCTATTTTTCATCTTTTCATGGGTCTTATGATTGAAAATATACCAAAGTGGTAAGAGTATTATGTTACAACCTCGTTCATCATTAGGGTTGTTTATTATTGAATTATAATGATGAAATATTGTGATATATATCTCATTAAACTCATTAATTTTCTCCACTATAGTTAGTTTTGGAAATTATTATTTTTCAATTTAATTTTAAACTCATTATGTACTTTGGACATAAAAAGAATGTTTTTTAAGAAACATACCTTATTTCTATTTTTGGTCGAAAATCCTTTCTCTTCCATATCTATGATTTTTAAAAAGGATTTAAAGAATGTTGTTAATATTATCCAAAAAAATTAAATAAATTTTTACACAGTTTATAATTTTTAATAACAGGTTTAAAAGAAATCATCTTTCTATTTTCCAAATAATTAAGTTTTGGATTTTACTGAAATTTTGAAAACAATACTATTTTTAATGAATACAGCATGGACGATGTTTCCCACTGGCATGAAGTCTAAATTTTTTTAATCTTATTTTATAATTTTTATTGTATAGTTTCAAATTTTTTTAAGATTAATATTTGTGATGTTTTTTATTATAAATAAGTGTTTAAAAGTGAAAATGATAATTTCCTTGGGAAATTTTCCAGGTGATATTTCAAATTAATTTTCCTTTATTAATGACATCCTTTGATGTTAATTTTGATTGAATTAGAATATGATCGAATTATAACATTATTATTATTTCTGGATGTTTTATGTTTATGATCTAATTTTTTATGAAACCCATTAATTTTTCATAAGTTATTCTATGATGAATTAATGAATTTTTTATTGAAGCAATTTCATTTCACACATGTTATGATGTGATGAAATGTATATAAAAACCATTTCATTTCTAGAATTTTGATGTGATGAATTCTTTATGATATTTTTGAAAACAAATGTAGAGAATATGTGACTTGTAGGATCTATATCTCCTTCCAATGAACTAGGTAAATATGGAAAACTCTTGAGTTAATTATGTTAGGTGTAAAAATAATTTAATATAAATAATTTCGTTTATCGACATATTTTTCATATTTATAATATTCATGTTTGAAAATATTTTTTATGTCCATATGATTAACCATGGACCTAGTTTTCTTTTCCATAAGTTTATTGGAGGACATGATTTCTGGTCATTAACCTAATGAGTTAACTATCTCTATTTATTCGTGTTCAGAATGTTATGAGTTTATGTTTTTTTCCACATCAATATGGTTTGGTTATGATTTCATAGAATATTTTCATTTATTTCCTTATTGATTCATGTCCTATAAACTTCAAAATTTTCTTCCATGACCCAAATTTATTGTCTATGATATGAAGACCATGGTTTAAAAACTTCATTATCTATTTTTCAAACCCTTATGCTTATTATATGTTGATATCTCCCTTGTTTATCATTATCATGAATCTTAGTTATCCTTTTCTTTAGTTCTCTTTCACTAGGATATGAATTATTGTTTCATGCAGGGTATGTCTTGGAGGAGAACTATGTGTGAATATAATTATCAGAGTTGTTGAAAATCATTAAAGATATAAGAAGACTATGTGTCTAGAAAATAAGGACACTAAAAATTTATAGTCACTAGTCATGATTTTGTTAAAATTATATAGATATGTAACTATTATGATGTAATATTTATGTATTATGTTCTTGAGTTATCATTATTCATTTAATAATTTTATCACCATTTGGTAACATTCAAGTCAAGTCCTCTTGGATTAAATAATTCAAATTGAAACATAAAATACAATGAAGTGTGAAGGATTACTGATATTAGATTTAAAAGTAGATGTATATATACTATATAAAACATGTTTTTCAGAATATAAATATATACCCAAATTAAAGGAAATTGAAAGAGAATCACTTATCTCATGCTTCCCTTTGGTTGAACATGATTTAACCACTTGTGTAGTGATTTTTAGTAGGTTATTGATTTATTACAGAACTAAATTCATATTTATAATATAAAATATGATCTTATTGTAACATATTATAAAATATTCATTAATGATACGTTCAACCACATTTATGGTCAAAATGAATTGTGAAAATAGTTAAAATTAATTACAATGGTTAAGTTAAAAATGAGTTTACAACGGGGATAAACAAGAAATCTAATAGGTAAATTGGACAAAATACATATAAAAATACAATTTTGTGACCATATTTTTTTTATATAATCTAAGTTTCTATAATTATCCATTATGGATCCTTGGGCGTGGTTAAAACATGGGTGCACATTTTATTTCAAAAAATTTAGTGTGTCATATCCCCAACTTATAAAACATTTTCCACTCTTTCTCCTATTCATACATCCAAAGACATTTGGATATGAGAATAAGTAATAAATAATTACTTAATTCCATCCCAACTTCTTAGAGGAATTATTTTTATTAGTAATTCCTCTTAAGATGGACTATGGTGAAAACATAAGGAGGTTTTATAGAGAAGGGTATCATTCTTAATCAATAATTTTTGTTGCATTTATTCTTCAAACTCCTTCAAGTATTATAATAATATAGTTATTTAAAAAATCCATATATCTCATATAATAAGTTGTTATTATGTTAAAAGGATAACTTATATCAGTCTCATATCCCATTAAATGAAAAAAAAACCATCGATCGTGTGTTTAGAGGAGTACCGCCTCGCGAACCGATGTAATTTCATATCCATCACCGACTCTTATAGCTAGAGAAAATGATGGATTTAACATATTAATTTTATATATATGAAATATTTATACTTATATAATTATAATATCATATATTCCATCTAACCTTGAAATATGTTGGAAAATGATAACATCGCTTGGGCATACGTGTGGACTACCTCCTCCACGAAGTGATGCAATAAATTTTTTTAATTTTATTTTAATATGGATGATTATAAGGACAGTTTTAATGAATATATATGATATCCTTGAAATTAAAATAATTTAATATAGGTGATTTATTATTTACATTTCTTTCATTCCATCCACCGAGTGAATGGAGATGACTTTCATGCGTACGTATGACCTAGTGTGTCCATGAACAATGCGATTCATTTTATATATGTTACTCTTATGGATTAATATAAGTAAATTTTTTTAATATATTTGATATTTATATTATAGTAATTTTTTTAAGATTATGAAACCATGGTAAATGTAAAAGAACTGAAAATATTAAACTAAAACATACAAAAACACCAAAAAGTTTTTAACAAAAACAGGATTTTAACAAGGAATTATTAAATAAAATTATATTAAAATGCCACAATTAAATTATATGTGGTATGATATATATGATTATGGTTATTTGATATATTTAATGTAATCATATATTTATTATATTGGAGTTTCAAACATGTCTGAAAAATTTAGAAACATAAGGTCGGGGATTTTCATGGAACTTTTATTTGTGTGGGACACATTCCTCATGAAAAAATTATTTATTTGGTTTTGTGTATATATTCTACCTACGAATGTATTTTATGATTATTATCATTAAATTTAAGGGATATAAAAATCTATATAGGTTTATTCCCCTTATAGGGATTATGATTCAAAATATATCAATGTGATAAGAGTATTATATTATAACCTCACTGCATGTTGTGGATGTTCATGATTATGATCTATTGATAAAATAATTGTATATATATCTTCAAAAACTAATAAAATTTTTGATCCTATGGTTGTTTTTGAAAATTTCATTTTATCCATTTATTTTCCTCTCTTTATGTAGTCTATAGATCAAAAGAATGTTTTTAAGGAAAACCGACAATATTTATCACCTCGGTCGAATTATTTCCCCATTTCCATGGTTTCTAAAGATGTTTTAATTAATATTTTTAAAATTCAGAAGTTTTTTTTAAATAAATTTATCCCTGTTTTTAATTCTATTAAAAATATTTAACTATAAAAATTTTTTTCTCAGAAAATGAATTTAATTGTTTTTTTAATAATAAAATGATTTTTTTAAATGTTTATAAAAAATACTTGAAAAATATATATTAATTTTTGGAATAAACATGTAAAAATAATATTATAGTCAATTTTTGACAATTTTTTAATAAGTTAATATTTTGGTTAATAATGGAAAATGCTAATTTCTTATTAAAAACTGTGTTGTTCATTAAAGAAATTAAAAATTTCAATATTTTTTTAAATAAATTTAAATGAAAAATTTTGAAAAAATATTTTTATAAGAATTTAATAAATTTTATTAAACTTAATTTTTTATTTTGATATTAAAACATAATATACTTATGAAAATATTATGCGATGTAAACCATTTTTTATAGCATGTACAAGTTTAATTGTTAATAATATTTTCCACTTATGTGAATAGAATTTACGAAAATTGTTAACTATTTATAATTATTATGAAAAATATTATATAATGTGATAAAATAAATTTTTGGTCAAAATAAATATTAAAAAAAATAAAAAATATTTACTAAAGTTAAGTTTTAAATGAGTTTACTTGGGGGAATAAACTAAAAATATAAGGGTAAAATGATTTAAAAACATTTTAAATCCAATATAATTGATATACTTCAACATTATATCATCGAATATTCTAAAATTTTATATTTTTTAGAATTATATAAATTTTAATGTGAGGGTACAACTTTTATTTTTGAAAATTCAAAGTGCGTCTTCTCCACTACTTGTAAAAGGGAACCCGTCTTCGATCCACTTCACACATGAAATACAATTTGGATTAGAGAATAACTCCCAAAACACATTAATTATTTCCTTAAAACATCTTTTACACCTTATTTTAATTATTAAATTCTCATTTGATATCTTTTAGTGCCAACCTGTGGAGGTTATTCGAAGTAGAGTAATTAGTCCAAATTGAGTGTTTTTATTTTATTTATTATTACAAATCCTTCAAATGTTTATGAAAAATGAAAATATTTTAAAATATGTAAATTTCATATTCAAATATTTTATTATGTTAATTTAACATCCTAAATTTATCTCCTCTTCCATCGAATGGGAAATAAAGTTATCCATCTTGTCTACGATAGCCTACCGCCTCAACAACTAATATAATTAGTTTTACATCAACAAATATCATGAAATGATATAATGATGAATTTCATGTTTATATATTTTATTCAGGAAATATTTATACTCATTTAATTATAATTTTACATATAAATTCTTATCTTACAATCCATTGGAGAATGATAACACCGCTCATGTGCATATGTGGACTACCACTATCACGATGCAATGTGATACATTATCCATTTTATTTTGAAATATATGAAAATAAAGATATAATTTATTAATATATATGATATATATGATGTTAAAATTATTAGATAATTTTAAATGAGTATTTACCTTTTTTATATTCTATCCATTAAGAAAATGGAGACAACATTCATGTGAATGCATGACCTACCATCTCAAGGAAAGATGTAATTTATTTTCTTCCAATATATATAATGTATTAATATAAATAAATATATAATTAATATTTTATATATTTATATCATGTTTATATTTTTTTATATTACATAACCCAAACCAAATTAAAATGAATGAAAATACCAAAGCAAAACATACATGAAAAACGAAGCATTTATTTACCGAAACATGATTTTAATAAGTAATTTTTAATAAAAAGGTAATAAAAGGTCATAAGTAAATCATATATGCCATGAAATATATGATACTATACCTATAATATATCTATAATAAACCAATATTTATTATATAGAGGGTTCAAACATGTAATAATAAATTGGAGACTTGAGGTAGAAGGATATTAGTCTCACATATATTTTCACACGAAACATGAAATATTCACAACTTGTTTATATTGTGTGGTATATATTATTCCCATGAATGTATTTTATGATCATTTTTATGATCTTAATAGGTATTTACATAAACATTGTATTTTATTTCTTTCATGGGGCTTGTAATTGAATTATTACCCATACTGTACAAGTTTTATGTTATAATCTCATTATTAATTAGGATTGATTATGATTATCCTTACGTTGATGAATTATTATTATCTATCTCCCAATGAACTCTTGAATTTTCTTATAATTTTTCTATTTCATGGAAATTAATTATTTCCTTTCATTTTCCTCCCATTATGTATGATAAATTGAAAAAAAAATATTTTAATGGAAAGCCAATGTTATCTCTATCTTTGGTCAAAAATCAATTTTTTCCAACGAACAAACATTCTAAAAATGTTAAAAGATTTTTTCTAATATTCTCTGGTTATTTTTATATTCATTTTAATATTTACTTTTATTTTTAGAGCATTATTTAAAATTAATCTTTTTGTTATTTTATAATCAATGATATTTTGATTTTTTACTGAAAATGTGTAAGGAATTTATGTTTCACTATGTATGTCTATTGATGCCCACCTAATGTACTTTAAAAATATTATAATTAAAGATGTGACCAGAGAATAAGTATTATTTCCTTCATAAATTAAGGTAAGTACAAACATGGAAACCTGGATTTTATCCCTCTAGATTACGCTGATTTCATAACCCCCAAGAGGACACACAATTGTTTGACCCTGGGAACATCACACAGACGAGTCATGAACTTCACATGATCTATGGCTAATAATTTTATGCCCTTTTTGACATGAAATCATGATCATGAAATAAAAACCAAATGAGATCCTATGATCATGTGACATTTTGACCAACATATTTTTGACAATTACCCCAATCCCCTTATGAATTAAATGATAAAAATCCAAAAAAGTTCAAGCGATGAAAGTTTTGTTGATTTTCACATGAAGAGATCTTATGAATCATATGATCATTTCAATAGTCATGTGAAATAACTAGAGTAATATTATTCATTCCCTGAAAAATTATTTTTGGGGATTACATTTATCATGAAGGTTCCCTTAGACAAGCCTATTAAATCTTGTGACGACCCTTCAAATCCATATACAAGAAGAGCAAACATCTATAACAATGCTCTCACCCAATTGTGATATCCATCATTAGTCAAATGGTTATCTACAAACAAGAGGAGTAACCAAAAATTATTATGATCACAGGATGTCCTGAGATCCATTATTGATCACATGATTTCAGGATGGGAAACCAATGGTCAAAGGTCAATGGTCTTATAACATAGCTGATAAAATGTTGGAAAAGGGTGAAGCATCATGTGAAAGGAAGTGACTTTATTTTTAACAAAAAGGGTGGATGTAATATTCATAATCAACACTTCGATAAAAAGAAATACAAACTTACATACCAACCATGTCAATATAAGGTTTCTAGTCATGTCACCTCCATCAAACATAGGATCTACAGAATGTCCATTTGATCACATTATGTCCAAATAGACAATTGATGGGATTGATCCATAGGCCTTATTGAATAAAATATAAACAATTTGGTACATTTATCTATTTTATATTTATTCAATTTTTCATGAGAAGGCCCTCTGAATATCCAACATGATCTTATGAAGGGCCCTATACAAGTCTCCCTCAATCATGTGAGTGCCTCTCATACTGACATCTTGATCTCACAAAGACTCTCTAATATGATAGAATGATCTTGTAAAGGCCCTTAAAATTTTTTATTTGTTAATGAAAAATCCATGGGGCTTATAAATATGGTAATGATGGAGGGATATTATGGTATTTGTTTATCATGTGGAATAAAGATGATACCTGGGATGAACCGTGATAGGTTCATGGAAAATGTGTGATGCTTCCCTGAATAATGATTATATATATGATATATTCTCCATGAAATGACGTATATAACCAAATAGTAAGGTCTTATTAATAACATCCCCCACCATAAAAAACCTAGTATCACAGAGGAGGGAGTATAATTATTGGATCAGAAAGCCACAAAAGTACATGGATCTTTCACCTATAAAACCTGGGAGATAAATTGAGGGATTATGTGAAATGCATATACAATTCATGTGATCACCTAACTAATCAGGCAAAGGAATTATAGTGAGTCTTCCAAATCAAGAAATGGATTGTATACCTGTCAACTTGGTCGTGCGAGACTCGAACAATCCATGCCTAAAAAACATTGAGTCATACATGCAATAAAGGAAAAAAAATAGAATCCTTACAGGGAGGAAGTTGTGATGATCTTCATGTGATGGAATCATATTCTTCATATGACCTATCCATATTATGCGAGATCACATGGTCATGTTATCTAGGTCATGGGAAGTCCCCCAAAATTATTAGAAAATTAATTTTGTAGTACTTTGGATATGTCATCCAAATCATGTGAAAATCCTCTAGATATAGTCACTAAGTCAGGTGAAGGCCTATGGACATATCAACCATATCATATAAAGTCTTCCAAACATATCAGACAAGTGAAGTGAAGTCATCTGAACATGTTTTACTTGATCACACAACACCCTTAGATTTTTCTATATTGATTACTTGAAGGATCCCCGGAAAGTCATCTGAATCATATGATAAAACCTGGACATGTTATCAATGTCCGATAAAGTCCTATGGGTTTGTATGGTTAAATAATGAAATTTTTTCTATAACTGTTTACAATATCATTTGGTAGCCCTATGAAATGTCATGCCAAATCACATGACCCCTTATAATTATCTACATCGATCAGATGAAGGCTCCCCAGATTAGTCAGCTAGAACACATGGTGGAAAGCTTAGAAATGCCACCCAAACATCCTTAAACATTCTAGGCTTTCGATCAGGACATTTCCGTAAATCCTTAGAAATGCCAAGCAGATAACTAGAACATGTTCAACAGATATCCCTAGAATTTCAACCACTTTATTCATAAACCCCATGACATGTTATGATATCTATGAAGATACCATGGGGCATGATAACCATTTCCATTCGAAAAACAAGAACTTACACTAATTTTGAACTATAAGGACTCTGATTCTAATAAAAATGATATCTAGGATTATTTCCTTATTTTGGAGCTCTAATTTTCCATCCCCCTCAGTTTATGTCCCTCCATATCATAGATAATATAAACCATGGGAGAGAAACTCTCTAATAGATTTATCATTCTTCATTATCCATTATTATATTGTGAAACTAATTAATCTATGAGGACACTAATTATTACTATATACAGGATATGTGGGATTACTTTTTATGGTCTTATATCTATACCAAACACACCATTTATGACACTGATGTGTATATGTTTCATATCCATGTGTAGTGAGTATGATCACATGTGCTACATTATTTCTAAAATTGATTGTGACTCATGTGGGCTTACGGATTTTCAACGATCATCTCACTAGAATCAGAAAAATTCCCCCAACCTAGGGAAACCTCACTGTGTAAGACATATTTTGGGACTTTATATGATTTCTACCATATAATGGTATCCACTTCGGTGTAAGTCCCAATGGAATTCCAATATTGGAAAACCCTGGGGTAATGAACCTCATGGTCACAGATTATCTGTCACTAACAATCTACATGTCAAGGGTGAATTTAACTATGTTGAATATAATTCTAATTATAAGAAGGATAACTTAGAATCCTTCTTATGGATCGAGCCCCATAACTGGTTCCTAATTTACCGCAAATATATATTTTCCACATGATGTTAAACTGCACTATTTTACTTAAATGAACAACATGGGTTTCGATTCCTATTATGAACATGATACCTGGGACACTTAAGAAAGGTTCAATTTCATCCTAAAAAACAAAACACCTCCATAGAAGGAAGTATTCTCTAGAGAGGCTGGTTATATGACATTAAAATATAAAAAAATTATCATTTCTAAATATTAACATTATATGGATGGAGAACTTCAGATACATATAGATATTATCCTTAATATAATCCCCATTAAACATAGTAGGATTTAACACCCGATCATTTTATAAGGGTAACTAGTCACGCATTGAAATTTGAATGAGATACAAAAACATATATTAAATCTATAGAAACATCATTTAATAGTCTATAATTCCTTGAAAAATGGTGGGATGAGCCTGACTTGTCATCCTCTCTACCAATGTGATTTCATAGGTTCAATTTTTTCTGAAACCCCAAACAATTTTATATCTTTAGAATGTAGGTCTATACCTTGTTATGGATGTGGGATTCATTAGGAGTTTCTATAAGATATGAAAATGGGGAACCCAATGTTAATGGTTATGAAACAATAAATTAACCCCCAGAATCAATCTTCATCCCCTACTTATCAAACAAAAAACTAAAATAGTGAACCTAGTGTGAAATCATGTATTTATAGAACAAATGAATCATTATTGGAATTAAGAATATTATATTCCATAAACATAATCCCAAATCATATCCACTGGAATCAACTAAATGAATGTTTATTTCCACTATCATGAGAAATCTATGATTTTAATCATTCCTTATCAGTTTCCATGTTTATTTTCAACAAATTTTTCTAATGATTTTTAAACTTTTTATATTTTTAATAATTATTTTCAAAATAGAAAGAATATTTTATACATCAAATATTATAATATATCTTTCAAAATCGTTTTCTATATAAAATGGAATCCTTTTCTATTACATAATATTTAATCAGGATATGATCCAATGTAACCATCAATATTATTTCTCTTAGTAGTTTATGGTTTTGATAATGAAATTTTTCTCAAACCCATTTGTTTTCCTTGGTTAGGATATGATTAATTGATTAAATGTTTATGAATCATGTTTACGTTGCACATATTATGACGTGATTTTATGATGAATGTTTTATAATAAATTGGCACACACATGTATTGTTTTGATTATGTGATAGGTGGTTTTATTATTAAGTAAGGAAAATAGATATGTTTTAACCAAGTATAATAGTTCATTTATTACCTTGTATAATAGTTACATTATAATCAAGGATATGTGGTTATGTTATAAACTAAGCTGGGTGATCCTAGAATTATATATCCCTCCAACATGTTGGGTAAATAAGGATAAATCATGAGTTAATTATGTTATCCATGAACCCAATTTCTTGTTCACAATCTCATTATGGGACCTAGTATTCATATCCCCAATATTAAACATGGACGAATTTTTCAAGTCTATAAGATTAATTAGGGACCTATTTCTCATTCCAATCAGATTAAGGATGGACCTTGTCTTCATGACCATAAGATTACTTTTGGACATGGTTTTAATGTCCAGGAGCTTATTCTTGGGCCTGGTTTCTTGTCCATAACCTAATGAATAAACTTATATCTTATTATACATGTTAAATATATTATGATGATATTATTTTTCCACATGAAAATATTTATGTTATTTTTTCGGGTCTTATTTTCATTTATTTCATTTATCATTCATGTCTTATAAACTACAAATATTTATCCATGACTCATCTTTATAATCTATGATATGTTGGGAATTGTTTTCCAAATGTTATTCTCATATTATTAGACCATTATACTTATATTATATTTATATCCCCCATGTTTACCCTTACGGCGCATTCGAAATCATGATTTGATTTATTTAATTTCCCTATGTTTTGAAAAATTGTTTTATGTATGATACAACTAACAGGGTTTCTAGAAATTAATAACATAGTTTATGATAGTGCAATTCACTATTGAACCATTCTTTTTGTATCCATGTTTCAAATGATAGTCAACATTCATTGTCCACATGCATGATTTTATAAAATGAAATAAGTATTCTTCTATTAAGATACAATATCAATTTAAGATATGTTTGGGTCTTTATAGTTGGAATTAATGGATTAGTTTAGTTAACCATTGGAAACTAGCATGTGAAAACATTACAGATTAAAATAAGGATAATTGTAAATATTGTAAAATATCCTAGAATTTTGTTGAAGCATTAAACTAGTGGTTTCTAGGAAATTATATCCCTATCGAGACACTAAAAGTTTATGTGGCTCTAGAATAGTTTTACCTTGGGGGAATAAGTTAAAAAATGTTGCATTAACATGGAATAATTCATCAATTGGTGCACAAAAATGATCCTTGTGGCACACCTGGTTTGACACTCTTGGATGATATCATCTGGATGTTCAGAAAAATATTAAAAATCATAATGATGTATTTGAATAGATTATAACCATGAATGACCTAGTCTAAACCTAGGGATTCATAAAATAAAAATAAGGTGTCACACATTAGATATCATATAACTGATTTTTCATTACTATTTTGTTATTTTCTATGATTAATAATTCTCATATTATACATTTTAATTATATTCAACATATTTAACCAAATGTTATTGTGGTAGTTTTGAGTGTGATGAAAAATTAAATGATTCTCCTTCTAAACATCCAATTATTATTGTGGATATAATGAATCATATTATTGTTATTCTAACACAACATTATCCTGTTATGAATCATACTAAATATCGAAATAACCAATGGATGGAAAAAATTATATTTAATCCTCCATGATGTAGTGTCTAACATATTTTAGTTGTTCCACTAATCCACTAGTTGCTGATAATTAGAATAGTACCATTAAAAAAATATTTCCATTTACTGAGGTTTTGAGACTGAAAAAGTAATATTGGTTCTCTACCATTTGGAAGGACAAGTAAATAAATGGTGGAATCTTATAAAAAAATACATGTCAACAAGATGAAATTGATTCCAAGGAATGAGATGTGACTAATAAATAAATTTTCAACAAGTACATTCATTATATTCATTATAGGAAAATTGTAAAAAAAAATTCCATGAGTTAAAGTATATGAATGATGAATTCTTGGTATATATGAGGAAAATATTACCAATCTTGCAAGGTATTATTATGGTTGTATAATCTAACCTAAAAGTATTGTTGATCAATTCTTATAAGGATTAAAACCATGTTTTTTAGGGGTGTTAGATATAAGGGACATTAGTAGCATTGTAGAATTATCTTTTTGTGTTATCAAGGTGGGGAAATATTTTTGAGTTACAAATCAGTCTTATGGATTTGATAAGGAAGGGAATATGGAATTCAAAGAAAAGTCTAAAAATATGGATATAAGATGATGATATTATCTTTATGGTTAATTTGTGTCATGAAAATTAGGGAAAATTGTCCTATGGGGACTGGTAAATATTTTAAGGGTAGAAGATACTTTTATTATGAAATTGATTCCCAAATTGGTAGGAATAAGTAAAAAATGATGTGAATAGAGAGAAAGATCTATAGAATACACCACCGACACTCTAGTTTTTAAAATAGGAGTATTGGAATTATGTTAAAAAATTCCCAAATCTGAAGGTTATTGATGATGATGGATGTCCATAACCTCTTAGGCTAAGAGACAAAGGGAAATCTCATGGGATCACTATTTCTGATATGGGGTATGATAATGATATTGTGAAAGGTATACTTACCATCCATTCTAGAACCAGAATTTTTTTATTAGATTCAGGACCAAACCAATCATTTATATCTAAATTAGTTTTTTAAGGGTATCTCAATAACACCTTAACATTTATATGTTTAATTATCAGTTTAAACCCCTAATGGTCTGATTATAGAGTCTCTAGTCTATGATTATTTCCTAGTTGAAGTTTGTGGAAATGGGGTTAAGTTAATTTTCATTATTATCATTCTGGTTGAACTTGATGTTATTTTAAGCATATATTAAATTCATCTATATAAATACCATATCAATTTTTCAGGAAGGATAGTCATGTTTGAAATTAGAAACTAAACCATCATCATCTATGAGTGTGGTGAAAAATATGAAATTTCGAGCGAAATCTCACCCATTGTATTGGTATGTATTCCCATTAAAAATATACTTTTCTATTACATGTTAGTGAATAAACATATCATCTATTATATTCCCATTGTTCAAGAGTTTTTTGATATCTTTCGATAAGAGTTGCCTAGACTTCTGCTGAATCGTGACGTTTAGTTAACAATAGAACTCAAACATGGTGCTACACTTATTTCGAAGACCCCATATATAAAATCCACAACTGAATTGAAAGAGTTTAATACAAAACTCTAGTAGAATGTATAAAATGGATTTATTTATCCAATTGTGTCACCTTGTGGTTAACTTATTCGTTTTTTAAGAATATTGTTGGACCAATGTGACTATGCATTGATTATCGGGAGTTGAAGAAGATCAAAATAAAGAAAAAGAATTTGATACACCATATTGATTATTTTTTTTATCATCTAAAATAAGAAAAATACATTTCCTAGACTTAAGATAATTTTTGATATCATCAATTGAGTGTTATGTAGGAGTATATAAAAAAACATAATTCTATACAAGATATAAACACTACGAATTTATAGTGATTCCATTTTTTCTTACTAATTCGCCCCACTATATTCATGGATTTAATTAGTCGAGTATTTATTTATTACCTATATATGTTTTTGAAATTTTTTATAGGCTATATTATTTTATATTCAAAGAGAATCAAAGAACATAATAATCAATTAATGATTATTTTGAAGACCCTATATAAGGATAATTTGTGTGGAAATTTTAATATGTTTTAATTTTGGGTATATTTGGGAAATTTGATCTCAAGAGAGGGAATAACACATGATCCATCAAATATAGAGGCTATTAAACATTGTCCCACACTTACCTGTATGACCGAGATCCATAGTTTTCTTGGTTTGTTTTTATATTATATATGCTTTGTGGAAAAATTATCATAGATATCTAATCCACCTACCATGTTTTCTTATAAGGGATCCAAGTTCCATTGGATAATGAGTGTGAGGAGAATTTTTTGGAATTTAATATAAGGTTATTCAGTACATATAACACCCTGAGTTTTTGAACGAGAAACCTACGTTCTGTATTGTATGTAATTCAATCAATGATAGTTTGAATATGAATATTTTGACCTTCTATTAATTTGTTTGATATATTTAGGATTAACTACTTTATGAAATATGTTGATAAATTCCTAGTAAATTATCATTCAAATTTTGGCAATGTCTATTTATTCATCAAAATTTGATTTCTTCAAAAATGATTTTTTTATATTTTTATAAAAATAATATTATATTAATTTTCTAAAAAATTTAGGAAAATCATTTCATAAAATGAGTCCCATTTTTTTATTTCAATATATTTTGATTATAATATAGTTAAATTTTTGGATTTTTAGAAAATATAGATTTTTTTAATGAATTGTGAAAATACAATTATTATGTAAAATTGTAATTTATTTGATAGTTAAATAAACATAAAAGTATAATTATTATTTTATTTTTATTTAAAGTTGGAATAAATATTAATAAGTTATATTTAATTAAATTAATTAAATCTAAATCATCTTTATAATGGATTTTTGTAAAATTTTAATTTTTTGGAATAAAAAATTCTTTATCTGAAAACTTTTTTCAAAAGAATAATTATCCTCCATTATAATTAATTAAAATAATACCCAATAAAAAATATTATGAATGAAATTTTTATATATTAAAATAATATCTATGAATTAAAATTCTTATATTAAATATTTCTAGTTATAATGCTAGAGTAAATGTATCTTTTCCTTAAAAATATATTTTATTGGAAAACTACGTTCCATCACGATTGTTGGATTTAAATTAAATAAAATCAATATGACTTTGAAAAATGATATTAACAAAATGGATTGCATATTTTTAATCAACATAATTAAAATTAGGTAAAAATTTCTGCTTATTTTTTTAACAATATGAATAATATTTGTTCAAAATATTTATTACCACTGTAAAATAAAATTATGTTAATTAATGGTAAAAATAATTTATCAATGACAAGAAATTATGTAAGGACAATAATATAAATATTTATATTTCATTTTCATTGAAATGATGATTATATTTATTCCTTAATAATTTTAATTTATAAATTATTATGTTATCAATTTGATTGAAATTATATTTTGTTACAAAAGAAACATATATAGTATTTTTTTTTTAATATTAGAATTCAAATAAGAAATTTATTTTAAAAAATTAATTAATTTTTTAATTAAAAAAATATTATAATAAAATACTATTTGTAAATAATTTTTATAAAATATTAATGATCATATTATTTTTATGAAGTCAAATTTATTTTTTGTAAGGGTTTGAAAATATTTATTTTTAAAAAGACCAACATTTCATAATAAATTTAAATTTTATTTTAAAAGAAGAAATTAAAATATTTAGAAAATTATTTAGATAAATGAATTTTTTTTTGAAATCAGACTATCAAAATTATCAATTAGATAATTTTTCCTAATTTTTTGATACAATCAAAATTTCATGTTAAAAAATCTTTTTAAAAAATACTTAGTGATTTATAACATCATAACGAAAAAATGTTATGTAATGATTACTATAATATGGTTACATGACCAAATAAATGTTTTAACTTTTGAATAATGTGATTTTAATTTTATTTGATTTATTTTGAGAACCCATTTTGAGTCCTCTAAAACCTATTATTTTTTTATTGTTTTAAAATCATTTCATTAAGAGTGTGGCCCACATCTACATAATCAAGGGGTTTATTTTAATATGTTCAGCCCTTTACCATATAAAATTTTAAAATACACTCCCATTTTAAGAAAACCAGTGGAAAAAACCTGGTTTGGTTTTTTGTTTTGGATATTTTATTTTTTAGAGTCCAAAACTGAAATAAAAAATAAATCCCCCTCATTTCATATATAAACGCGCCCATGATCACATTTATCTTCACTAAAACCCCTTGTATCATGTAAATATTCTATTATACACTCTATATAGTCCTCTCAAGTCACCCCAAACTCTCATAATTCCCCTCCTAAGTTTTTGGAGTCACACAATCAAGTTAGGGATCATCACCTTCCTCTTTTTCATTAAATTCAAGAACCTTCAATGAAATTAATATTTATAATTTTAATTGGTTAGATATTAGTTCAATTATTGTCATTATATTATTTACAATAAATTTTATTTTAATGATAGACCATTTATACTCTCTCATTTTGACCCTTACCTACGCTGTTACTTGGCTAAAATGTTGTAAGGTATTTCTTTGTTCACATTTCTATTCAAGAACATATTTTATGACATGTATCCTAAATTAAAATTTCATATATTTTAATATGTTCTTTAATATTCCCATTAATATCCATTTAATGTATAATTGACTAGATCCCCATTTTCACTATAATTAACCCCCCCATTATTCTTTATGTACACCTGTTACCATGCTGGAATTTCATTATGGATCTCTTCCATTCTCCTCTGTATTAAGGTGTCATCTTTACCTTATGTATTTAATCTTAATTTAATTATGAATCGATATTTTAGTCAATATCCCCTGTAAATTCCAATTTATTTCTAAGTGATGAGATACCCCTTTATCTCTCATCAATCCCTTTGATGGATTTTTATGTAACGTCATTATCCTACCGAAATTTCACCATGATTTTCCATAACATAACAATTGTGTAGTGACTTCCATACCCATTTACTATCATTGGTTTTCATATTTATACACATATACTTTTTGATTAGGGACATACATGTATCTATTTAAATCTTTTTAATCTTGTAATATATTATGATGATGAATGAATCCATGTTGTATGATCTATGTGGAAAACCGAAGAATGATAATGCAATATACATTATATATGCCTAAATATCACTCCAATGAACTAGGTAATGTTTGGTATCACGATAAATCATCTTGGGATAAAGAGTGAACCAAATTCCTTGATGAAATGTTGTTCACCGTGGTGTCTTGGTGGGTTTATCCTTAACCTATGTTTATGATTATGTGTTTTAAGTTGTTTCCCCATTTTCTTTGTTTCCAATATGATTTTCATTTTCTTTCATATCTAATTGTTAATGTTTATGATACCTACTATTTTTATACCTTATTTTTATTCCTATTGTATAACATGTATTTCCATGTCCAATTTATACTCTTGTACAGGGCTTTATAGCTCACCCCTTTCTTAGGTATGTCCCCAGGTTATCCCATGATGTTTTAAAATATACTGAATTTTATAATCATGTTATAGAAGTTTTAAATAATGATGTTCTATCCCATGTTCATGATGTCATTCTATGTTCCTAATTCCCAAAGGCACTAGATTTCTTGAAACATTGTGTGGTATTAGTTGTAATTTTATGTAATAAATAATATTTTAATGTGTAATAAAGAACATGGTTTTTTAGTTGGAATCAAATAAAAAGTTTAGTTATTTTTGGGACTATTATTATAAAACTATATAAAACTTCTTTGGGATAAGACTATTTAAAATAAAACATCCTTAAATTTTGGTAAGTATAGAATAAGGGGTTTATCAAAAAAATACATCATTTTCTTGATACTACAACTGGACTTGGTTCTGTCACTAATGTACCTTTGGGTAATATATCCCACATGGTGTCCTGACCTGAAATAGGGAGACCTGGTACACATAAAATGGCCTTACTATGCACCTAGGTTGAAACTCCTATAATATATGCTTTATAAAATTCATATGATCATTACAAACCATTATTAATGAAATTTAAAAGACTCTATGTGTGTATATATATGAAAATAGTTCATGGATAACACATATTAACGCTTATAAATTCATAGGTTAAGGAAAAACTTTCATTTATATGTGATTCCTTTAATATTATGGGTTTCTCATTTATGTGTTTAAATATTTAAAATTACTCATCCATAATTTTCACTTTATTATATACAATGGTTGGAAATATGAGGAACCATTTAAAAAACCAATGTGAATGAAAATATGGTGACTTTAGAAATGATATGCTTAACATGATGGGGGATCATGCATGATATTTTGTGATTTTATCTAAACTGGAATTTGAAAATAATGATTAAATATTGGTACTCTATTGAATTCCAAATGACATCAAAGAAGAGGATGATGAAATCTCAAGTAAGATCATATGGTAATGGTGATTAGGTTAATAATACACTATTTCCTGTGGGAAACATGTATGGAAAGTGGAATGAAGGTAAAATCCACAACGGAATTGGTGGATGTTTTACGTAAGGGAATATAAGGCATAAAGATCCAAATTTAATTGAAAAAAAGGAGAATTTTATGGATGGAAATAATGTTCAATCTATGGTACCTTATACATTTCTATGTAACTAATTTGGAGAAGTTAGGTATTATCTAAGACAATACTATTTTCTAAGGGATGCGAAGCATGATGAACATGAATAATCTTTAGGATCGAGCGAACAAGGGATGTCCTATACTGAGAAAGATCCTAATGACTAATTTGTATGTAGTGTATGTAATGTTCTAGTTCAAATAATTTCTTATGAGTATTATTCTATGTTTTCTAAGAAAATAAAATCACTATACAAAATGATTTGACAAAAAACATCTTTTATTATGTATAACAAGCAATGTTTAGGGGAATGTACTTATTGAAAATATTATCATTTTTTGTTCAGGGTAATTTGATGTTATCCTAGTTTTATAATGGATTTCCTTTTATAATGACAATATAAATTTCTAGGAGATAGAAAACACCCTCCATACCAGGAATCACCATTCAATTATATAATACTTAAAGGAGAAGGATTAATCATCTTTAGTAAGGATGTTATTTCACTACAATCAAGGGAATATATCATAAATTTTGGGGAATAATGAAGGACCTATACTATAGAAATTTTTTAAGTGTAAATATTAAAGTGTTTATATATAGGTATTTCAGATCTATGTTGTAGAAGTGGTATATAAATGACATTTTGGATATAAGATTCATGGAACATCAATGGATTATTCAATATTTTTTTATCTTTAAGGAAATGAAATTCACATTTAATTGTTGTGATAACCAATAAAAATGATATAGTGGGAAAGTGATATTTTAGAAAACACATGATTGGTTTATTGATAACACTTAATAGGTTAATGATTTTAGGGAAAAAATAAATAGTCTTAAGATGATATTTCTTTGTCTAATCAAATGTTTAAAGGAATTGATACTAATTTTGAATATTTATATAATGGAAATTTAGCATTATATATATATTTGAAACATATGACATGATTAGATAATTTTTATTTTGAGGTGATTAATGTTAATTCAAGATATGTTTTTTTGGGTAAGGTTATATAAATATCCATTAGGATTATCTGAGATGGATGATATTATTATTTTGTAGGTATAATATGAAGGGTATGAGATAACATTTGGTGTTAAAACGCTCTTTAATTTTGTGTACATTACTTTCATATATGGGAATTTATTTATGTAATGATTTTTATTAAACCATTGGGATTATTTGTTTAATGTGTGATATTAATATGTTAAGGCATTGATATACATTATGCTAACCATTTTGGATTTAGTAAAAAAATGTATTAATAGTTTTTTATTTATTGATGTATTATGTGATCCGTTATATGTTTATAGTGATTTGGGAAAATAAAAAATTCATCTTGTGTTCTCATCAATTGGAGAATGAGATGGGATTTCTCGAGAAATTAAATATTCTTTTCTGGAAACTATATTTCATTATTCATATATGTATTCTGTGATCCATTATAAGTTTATAGTGATTTGGGAAAATAAAAAATTCATCTTGTGATCTAATCAATTGGAGAAAAATATGGGATTTTAGTGGAAATGAAATATACTTTTCTAGAAATTTTATTTCTTTATATTCCATGTATAGATGATAATTTAATTACTTAAATCTAAGAAAATAATCGTGAATAAAAAAATGTTTTCATATTATGGTTATTTATGAAGAAATTTTAGCCATTTTATACATCACATGATAAGGGTATGTTGGTCATCTAAATTCTCCTAATTGTGTTCTCTATCACAGTCAAATAGTTATTTTGTGTCAGTTTTCTCTTCCATATTAGTGTTTTCACTTTCCAATAATGTTCTCCTACCTGGAAACTTTGTTTTGTGATGACCTACATATGTCCATTTCTCAATTTTCAAGAGGATGTTTTTTTAACACTTCTTATGATGTGGGTTTTAAATAAATATATTTTCATGTTACAAAACGTTTTTACCAATTTTTTTCTTAATTGTGTGGATGCAATTTTTTAATGGGATTGAATGTTACACCATGTATTTTTAAAAGGGAGAGATTAGTTCAATTTCTTAAGTAATAAAAAAATTATTATTTTCAATATGACCATTTTAACCTTTGATTAATATATTGAATATATGTATGATTTACTAATTTATGAAATATATATATACTTCTTAAAATTATTGATAACATTTTAGTAAATAATCAATCAATTTTGTTAATGTCTTTTGGTTCTCTAAAATATGATTACTTGAAAATGAACTTTGAATATTTTAATAAAAATAATATTAAAAATTATTTCTATAACGTTTTTTAAATGAATTTAAAAAATGAATCCCATTTATAAATTTATATATAAATATTATCATATAGTAAAATTTTGAGATTTTTGGAAAATATTGATTTTTTGGTGAATAGTGAAAAATACCATTTTTATGTAACATTTTCATTTCATTGATACTTTAATTAACATAAAAGTATAATTTCACATATAATTTAATTTATATATATCATATATATTAATTAGTTTAATTTAAAAAAATTAATTACATCAAAATCATCTTCATACTGGATTTTAATAAATGATTTTTTTTTCAGAATAAAAATGTATTTTTCTAAACACTATTTTCAAATACATAATTTTTTTCCATTATAATTAATTAAAATAACCCATAATGAGATATAATATAAATGATTTAATTATATCATGTATCAATATTTATGAATTTAAATTCATATAATAATTATTTTAAGTTTCAGAGTTAAATTAAAATCATCTTTTCCTAATTTTTTTTAGAAAACCACTTTCTATCATGCTCGTTGGTTTAATATTAAATAAAATCCTTCTACATATTAAAAATTGTTTTAATAAAATTTATTCCATATTTTTAATAACCACAATTGAAACTATGTAATAATTTAATCTATATTTTGGAGCAATATCAATTGTAACTCTAGTAAATATTTTCTTTCCACGGTAAAATGGAATTATGTTGATTTTGGGTAAAAGTAAATTATAAAAAACTAGAAAAAAGTAACCCTAATATTATGAATATTTATATTTAATTTTAATTGAAATTATTATTTTTATTCCTTATTGCATATTATTTATAAATGATAAAGTATCCAATTTGATAAAAATTATATTTTGTTACAATAAAACACAAATAGTATTTTTTGTTAATATTAGAATTCTATTAAGTAATTTATTTTCAAAAGTTAATTAATTTTTGACTAAAAGAATATTTTAATAAAATATTATTTTTAAATTATGTTTTTCAAATAAAAGTGATCATATATTTTTTAGGAAGTCAAATATAATTTTTATAAGGGTATAAAAGTTGTTATTTAAAAAAACCATTAATTTTTCAATAAATGTCAATTTTATTTAAAATGTGAAAATAAAAAATAGTTAGAAAAATATTTAGACAAAATGAATATAATTTTTGGAATAAATGTGTCGAAATTATCTAATGGTGTTTTTTTATAATTTTTTAAGTCAGTCGTTTTTTTTTGGTAAAAAGTTAATTTTTTTTATAAATATATATTCTGTTTCATGAAATCATAATTACCCACAGGTGTTGTATAAATTACTATAAATGGTATCCAAGAATTAATTAATGTTTTAAATTTAAAAATAATATGATTTTATGTTTATTTTCTTTTTTTAATTCCATTATTAATCCTCCAAAACATATTATTTATTTTATGGTTTTAAAATCATTTCTTTAAGAGTGCGAGTCACCTCCACATATGAAAAGGAATTATTTTACAAGACCATGAAATGGCCTTATAAAATATTAAAAACAACTAACATTTTTCTTAAAACAAATGCAAAAATAGTGTTATATTTTTTTGTTTCATATATTTTATTATGTATAGTCAAAAACCTAAATAATAAATAATTCTCTTTCATTTCCTATATATACCCACCAAAGTTCCTATTTAGTTTCACTAAAACCCATTTATGTACGTCTATACTCTAACCTCCACTCTCTAGATTCATTCCAAGGTTCCCTTGAGCTCTCAAAAATCACCTCCCATGATTTAGGATTCAAACACTCAAGTGAGGGAACCTCACCTTCATCTCATTCTATATATTCGAGAACCTTCTTTGAAACTAGTCTTTATAATTTCAATTTGTTATATTTTAAACAATTTATTATCATTAACTTACTATAAAATTAAAGTTATTTGAATTAGTGACCATTTATACTCTCTCATTTTGACCCTTTCCTAAGCCTTTACAATGATGAAATTTCATAAGGTATTTCTCTCTTATGATTTCCATTGAAGAACATATTTTATGTTAGGTCTATTGAATTCTATTTAATTATGTAGGAATATTTTCATACGTATTCCCCTTAGTATTCATTTATTATATAAATTTTGATATCACCGTTTTCACTCTCATTAGGCCTCCCCTGATACTCTTTGTACACCAGTTACCATACAAAAATTTCATTAGTGATCTTTTCCTTTCTCCTATTTATTCAATTATAATATTTACCTTATATCTTATATCATTATTTAATTATGATATGATATGTTATTTCATACCCCCTAAATATCCAATTTATATCTATATGATGAGATACCACTTTCTCTCTCATCAATCCCTTTTATGAATTTTTAATTATCACCATTATGTTGCCTAAATTTCACCGTAATTTTCCATACCAAACTAATTGTGTAGTGAATACCATAAATATTTCCTATCAAGGGTGTACAAATTATTGCTCATATAATTTTTTATTTGGGACTTATGTATATATATTCCACACTCCTTAACCATGGAATAAATTATGATGATGAATGAATCAATGATGTATGATCCATGTGGCACACAATAGTGAGAGACTGAAACGTACATGATGGGAGCTTCTTGGTAGTGCTCCAATGCATTGGGTAATGTTTAGTATCATGATAAATAAGTTTGAGGTATGGAGTGAACCTAATTCCATTATGGGAAATTTTATACAATGATTTTTGGGTGGGTTTATCCTTGACCTATGTTTACAATTCAGTGTTTTAAGTTGTTTCATCATTTCCAGGTTTCTATTTTGATTATCAAGCCATATCATGTCTCCTTGAAAATGTTAATTATTACGACTCTTTTTATGCCACATTTATATACCTATTATCAAAAATTTATTTATATATTCCATAATTACTACCTTACTGGAATTTATATCTCACCCCATCCTTATGTATATCCCCAGGTTATCCCAGGAAGTATTAAAATCCATGGAATTTTAGAAGCCTGTTAAGGATGTTTTCAATAATTTTATTATATCCCATCTTAAAGATGTAATTATGTGTACCTAATTCCTTGAAATACTAGACTTATCAATATTTTAGGCATTATTAAGTGTACATTTAAGTAATAAATCATGAATTAACATTTTAAAAGACTAGGGTGGCTATAGTACACCTATTCTTACATTACCCTATATTGGAGAATGTTTTCAATCTATTGTGTTTCACTAAAGAGTTGATTAGGATGAATCCTCATAAAGAATTATATTAAGATAGCTTATACATCGATACAATTTAATGTTCATGAGAAAAATCACCCAAATCCTTATTTTGAGTTGGGTATGATAATTTTTCATTAATAATGTGAAGTAATTGTCATTATGGAGAATGGTGTGAAAAATATGATGATCATAATAGTTTGAAGTATATATTAATATAGAAAGAGTTGAATTCACACCAGAGAATATGATTGGAGCTGATTAGAAATTGTGATTTAGCATTACATTACCACACTATGAAAGTGAACAAGGTGGCTGATGCGTTGATTTGAAAGGATAATGATAACTTATCTATGACAAGGATAAAAAAAGATCCAATATAACTATATTTTCAAATAATTTATCCCAAAATATTTATGGAAGGGGTAAAATATTATCTTTCTAAAATGAGTGTCCAACCGTCTATACATTTGAAGATTAAATTAGAATAGAAAGAAGATGTAGATCTGTAAAAGATGGTGATAAATATTCAAGAGTTTAACCTATTTGATGAGGGAATAATATTGTTTAGGAACGATTTTTGTGCCTCATCCTTACAAAATTTGAAGGAGTTTTCACCAGAAGATCATGGTTCTTTATTATCTATTCATATTGGAAGAATAAAGATATATAGATATTTGAAATATTATTTTGGGTGGGACAACATGAAAAGATATATTGCAAAGTTTGTATCTTGGTTCGTGGTATGTCACAAGTTATGGTTGGGAGAAAAAAGTATAATAGGATGTTCCAACCTTTAACCATACCATACTGCAAATGGGAAAACAATAATATAGATGTTATCATAAAACTCCCTATAATATCTAATGCGAACATTTCTATATGGTTTTAGTATATCAACTTACAACGTTTATACATTTCATTTCTATTAGGGAATCTTTCACCATGGATTAGCTTTATAGGATATACATTATAAAATTTGTATGGTTTCCTAAAGTAATATATTTCATTATATCTAATCAGTATATGAGGCTCACCTCAATGTTCTAGAGAAGTCTTTAGAAATAACATTATTCTATGTCGTTTTTTATACTAGTGAAAAAACATTGTTTAACATAATTTTTTTTATTTTTGATGTAGGTTTTTAACCGATGTCTATAAAGGAGACATAAATAGTATGATTTTCAGCGTCAGTTATTAGAAAAATGATGCCGAAAATTATTTTTTTTAAGTGCTTCAGTGTCTAATTTATTTAAAATGGACTCCGAAAATCATTTTTTTTAAAAAAATTCGGCGTTAGTTTTTAAAATAACATACGTCGTAAATTATTTTTTTTTAGAAAAATCAGAAAATTAAACTTCTAAAAATATTGAAATTCTTGATAAAAACACAATATACAACAACAATCAAACAATATTTATCATTCCATTAAAACCTATAACTTACATATACCAAGCATAAACAAAACAATTGACGTTGAAACTTAAATTTTTTTTGAACACACATACCTGAAATTTATGGCAGCCTCATGTTTGGTTATTTTTGATGCATTCATTTGATTATGGGTAGGTTCAAACACCTAATATATCAAAATTGATAGATTTTTGAACCCATATGTTTTATTATTTATAAATATTAGAATAATCATACATCAAATCCCAATAAGACTTAACAAATAGTTCTCAAAAGCAGATCGAATATAGGTCATATTAGATTGGGAATAAGACTGTGAATCATCAAATACCTATAATAACATTGAATGATACGAGATTAAAAAAATAAAATAATATGGAATAAAATATAAAAAAATTAATACAACTAACCTTATTAAAATTAGTAGTTTCCCCAGTTGTGATTATCTCATACATGAATCATAAAATATAATAACAACATTCAACATTTCCATTTTGATGATGAAACTGCAGTTATATAATAGTAAACTGATAATAAATACAATATATAATAATAAATTCAGAAAAAAAATATAATATAAAAAATAATTACATGTACTTCTAGATATATGATTTTATTTGTTTTATTTACTGACATTATTCCTTGTTAAATTGTTTCCAGGAACTGCATTTTCACATATATGAACTAATAATACATCTCTAAAAAATAATAATTAAATAGAATGAGGTTATAAAAAAACTCACTTGTTTAATAAGGAGGAAAATGGTTTACGAAAAGTTCCTAATAAAGATAAAAACCAATATAAGGGGCATTCACTTGGGAAAAATACACCTAACATCCAATGTCCCCTATAATTAAAAAAGTTCACAATTAATGACAATATAATTATCTATAGTTCATAATTATGTTTATGTTCTTAATTATCATGAAATGGAAAAAACCGGTATTTAATCTCTATCTCTGATAATCACTCAGATATATATTAAACTCTATCATTACTCTTCGCATTTATGACATCCAATGAAATGTACTCTAGAATTGTAAAAATGTAAATTCATGTACTTTAGTTTTGTAAAATAAGCTTCTGTAGATACCTCAATAAAAAAAGAAAATTTAGTTAGTCAATTTAAAACCATATTTTATTAAAGAAATAACAATTCAAATGTCAATTTACTTACATGGAAAACAACTGCACCACACTAGCTTGAGCTCTTCAAAATCAACTAAATGCATGATATATTCTTTCATTATTCTTAATGGATATCTTCTTCCACATATATCGTGCATCATAAGAAATTCAATGATATAATTCAAGGAAGAAGAAGCCTAAGATAATATTTGTGATCGCTAAGAAAAATTTGAAGGTTCTATAGCCGACTGTTCCTGAACATTTTGTTTCATTTGGGTGGTTTCTTTTGCTTTCAGATATTCATATATAAGTTAAATGTCAGAAAAGCTTATAAGTAATTTTGAATCATTTGTAATTAATATTAAAAAAATACATACCTCATATGTAATATAATGTAGAAGACAAGTTGGCCAAAGTAAAAAATGGACTAGAAATTCTCTAACACAGGTGATCTCCACAGTCGGAAGTGGTAGTAGAGTATTAAGATCTATAAAATCAAGTACTGATACTCTATACTGACCCATATGCATAGGCTGATGATGAATTGAGTCCCTCAAAAAATCCACATGTCCTAACGCAACAATATGTACATGAGGATATCCAGTAAACAACTCACAATATAAGGCTTCATCCGAGCTAGGAGGTGAAGGCTCAAAGTAAGTAGATGGGGAAGGGTAGTTTGGGTGAGTTGGATGAGATAGTAGAAAAATAAAAAAAAGTATATTAGTGGTTATAATTTATAAAAAAAATAATTAAAATAAAATAATATAACTTGAAAGGCTGCATAGACGGGGCTTGGTAAGCAGATGGGGTAGAGTAGTCTGGGTGAGTAGGCTGAGAAGGAAGAAAAATGAAAAATGTATATTAGTGTTTATAATTTATAAAATAGAGAAATTGATGAAAATAAAATAATATACCTTGAAAGGCTGCGCAGACGGGGCAGGGTAAGTAGATGGTGTAGGGTAGTCCGGGTGAGTGGGCTGAGAAGGCTGAAAAATAAAAACGGTATATTAGTGTTTATAATTTTAAAAATAGAAAAATTGATGACATATAAATAATATACCTAGGATGGTTTTGCAGATAGGGCAGGGTAAGAATATGGGGCAGGGTAGTCTGGGTTAGCAGACTAGAAAGATAGAAAAATGAAAAAGTTATATTAGTGATTATAATTTTTAAAATTTAAAAAATGATGCCAAATAAATAATATACCTGAGAAGGCTGTGAAAACTGTGACAGTCTTTCCACATGTTCTAACAAGGCCTTCTACACTGCTGCTTGAATTTGATCACCCATAAAATGTTTCCTATCTTTCAGCTCTTCTTTTAAGGATTCTATCTCTGGGTATTTTGACTGCTTACTTTTAACAAAAACCTTCTGAATACTAACACCCACACGATATCCTCTAACACAGCCGGGGTGTTCATCCTTTCACAATGTAGTGGCTAGGATGTCTATCCTACCCTCAGGGACAAAATATCCATGTGTCTCTTTCTCCTGAAGTTCATCCAAAAATAAAAAATAAAAAATTTATATTAGTTTTTATAATTTATAAAATAAATAAATTGTTAATAAATAAATAAGATTTAATTACAATTATAGAAGGTACTTGTTGAGCTTCTTCTGTATGATATTGTTCATTTTTCCTTCTTCTTGCTCATTTCCATTTCTCATGGTGAGTGGGAGGAGATGGAGGACCAAACTGGACCTCTTCTGAACCACTTCTTGATTGAGCTCTAAATGCTTCATAATTTTCTTCAATAATTTTCTTCTCCAAATACGAATACCCTATGTGTGATAAAGTATGAGGGTATACATTTTTCAACTAGATCTCTTAATGAGATCTACTGCAGTCCTGTTATATAAAAATAAACAACTAAGTAATAAGAATAATACATCATAAATTTTAAAATATAAAATAATTTTCATACTAAGAATTATTCTTCCTGACGACTCTCAATAAATTGCCTCCATGTATCTTTATCTATAAACAGATACATAAGGAATGGGCTTTCAAACCTTCTCATTCCAAAAACATAATTTTTTGTCAGTTTTATTTTAAAAATTTTCCATCGAACCACCGCTAAAGAGAGATGTCTTTTCATAATTTCATTTGTTTCCTAAAAATTTAATGTCATATTTAATTGAATAAATTTAATATGTCATTTATATTATAAAATATTCAAAAAATGAGATAAAATAAATCAATTAAGATATTTTACCATCACGGCCTCCCAAAGTTGTTGCTTTCCCATCCTATCCACCGAATTCCAATCCGGATATAAAGTATTTATCATGCAATGGCTCTACATCGCCACATAACTGACAAATTGATGATTATATGGGCTAACTACATTATTATCATCATAAAAATGGATGAGTACTCTTTCATCATCATGAGAAAGTGATAGTTTTTGTAAATGTGTAATACCATGTTTACCAACGTTAGAACATTATTTTTTAGTAGTATCAGGAGAAGTCGCCTCTGCCGAGGATGCATTAGTAATCCTTTGAAATGTTTTTGAAAATTTACAATATTATTTATTTAAATAATTATATTATTGAAAATATAATAATATGTCGAAATAGATATACCTTTGTAACTGATCCTCTCTATATCTGACATTGCTACTAGAAAGTGTCATGAAATTTTGTGTACCTGGATATCATTAGAAAAATGATTAATTAGAAATAAGGAAGACAAAAATAAGTACGTATAAAAATTGGCATGCATTTGTATATTTCATAAAAGGAAACAAAATATAAATATTTACCAGAAAAATTACGAGACTAATTTATTGTTTTCCTACATGCCTTCATCATGATCATTAAGTACAGCATGCACTAGGTCTGTCTTATACTCACTGTAATCATATGAAAATTTTGTAATAGATGAATAAGGCTCATGTAAATAACTAATATCTTCAGAATCATCCTCATCACCTAAATGGTATATTTTTCCTTGAAAAACAACTTACCAATGATCATTTGATGGATCAATGACATAAAATACTTGTTTTTCATGAGTCTCCATGATAAATGGTTCCACGATGTAATTAAATCTTTTCAAATTAGATAGTTTAAACCCATACTCATAATATTACACACCACTATTACTATCAACCCAATTACACTTAAAAACCGTGAATAAAATTTAATATAATCAATTTCCCATATGTCTTCGAGAACACCAAAACATGATGTTAATGAAGATATTGGGTTTTTATCTTTGGCACTCAAAATATGCAATGCTTTAGTGAAAACCCTCACATCACTATTCTGAATGGTACTCTTTTCATCCAGGTTTTTTGTATAAAATATGTATCCATTGATATCAAAACCAGAACATGTGATAACATTATGATATAGTCCCCTGGCTAACCACTTCAATGTTTATGATGCAGATATATCTAGGGTGACTTTCTCTTTAAACCATGATAAAAATGTCTTCTTATGCTCATTCATCAACCATATTTTTTCTTTTTTGATAACGTAACTTTAATTTAGCAATATGTGAGGATATATATCATTGAACCTCATTTTTGTTGTTTAAAATGTATAAATGTGCCATCATCACTTCATTATGTGGAATGAACTTTTCATTTAAGCCTCGAACCCCCGTACCTTCACTATAAACTAACATATGTCAAGATACAGGGAGACCAATATGGCCCAGCTCAAACAAATAATCAGTACATAACTCAATCCCCTATTCTGATACATATTTTTGAACAATAGTGGCCTCTAGCCGATAAGGAATTTTAACATATCCTTTCAAAATTTTCAAATATCTTTCAAAAGGATACATCAATCTTAAACAAACAGGCCCAAATGTTCTTATCTCATGCACCAAATAAATTAGTAGATGAACCATTATATCAAAAAAAGTTGGTGGGAAATACATTTCTAGTTGAAAAGGAATAAGGGTTGTTTCATTCTCCAACACATCTAACAAATTTCGATCAATGACTTTTCTATGAATGGCTTTGAAGGAATTACATAACCTAATAAGAGTATTTCTGACAGCTATCAGCAATATACCATGAACTGCTACTCTTAGAAGTTATTGCATCACCATATGAAAATCATGAGAAGTCATACCTATTAATTTAAAATCCTTCAATGACACCAAATTATTCACAATTGAAGAAAAACCACTAGGTATGTTAATACCATATAGGCACTGAAAAAAATTCATATTTTTAATCCTGCTTAATGTGTGATAAGCCGGAGGTAAATATGTTCTATTTCCTTTCACAGAGGGAGATAAATCCCAACCTATTCCCATTATCTTCCACTCCAATCTAGCATGAAATCCATATTTTGTCTTTCCTTTTTTGTCAAACAATGTTCCAATCAAACTGTCACAAATGTTTTTCTCAACATGCATAACATCAACATTATATTTTATCTCTAAAAATCTCTAATAAGGTAGTTCAAAAAAATAGACATCTTCTTCCATATATTTCTTTTGAAAACCATAATTTCTTCTATTTCTAAATATCAAATAAATCTCTTTCACCCTATCATAATATTCATCAACTGACAATGGTCGAGGGGAAAGATTGTATTCTTGTAAACCGTCAAATTATTTTTTTCAATCTACAATAAGGATGATCAATTCTCAAAAATATTCGATGTCCCATGTACACTATCTTTCTTCCATTCTGCAATTTATAATATGAAGTTTGTTCTTTACAAATTGGACATGCTTTATGTCCCTTAACACTTTATCTAGATAATTTACCATATGCAGGAAATCCATTTATAGTGAATATTATCATTGCATATAAAAGAAAATATTCTTTCTTGTATGCATCAAAAAATTTAACACATTCCGCCAATAGCAGTTTCAAATCATCAATCAATGATGAAAGATACACAACAATATCATTTCCCAGTTGTTTTGGTCTAGAAATCATCAAGCTCATCATAACATATTTTTTCCTCAGACATAGATGTTGGGACAGGTTGTAAACTACCAGCAAAATAGGTCATGAACTATGTTGGCTACTGAGGCTCTGATATGGATTCATTCCATCAGTACACAATCACATTCTGAGATTTCTAACTTCACTTCCAAAATCATGAATTTTTTTATAAAAACTCTTCCACTATGGTGAATTGGCAGGGTGATGTAAGTTACCATCAGAGATAAGCACATCAGAATTCCGTATTAACCTTTTTTCACTAATTGAATTTGAAAATAAATGCTTCAAACGAGGAATTATTTAAAGGTACCAAATTAATTTAACAAGAGTTATGATTCTGGTACCTAAAAATAATTCCGAATTGAATTATCAGAATTGTATGCAAAAAATATTGGATGATATCATTGGAAATTAAAAAATTGGGTTTTCACGATTTTAGAATGAAACTGATTTGAATTTCAAATCTATCTTATAGCATGATGTCCCACATGTAATAAAACATGATAAATATTAATTTTCTTTCTTATACAGTACAAAATCATTGGGGCAAGCATGTATCTTTTTATACCCCAATCCCATTAGGCATAATATTTACTTAGCCTCATAATTTGAATATGGAAGCTCATTTCCTTCTGTATGTAGCACATTTAAAAGCTCAAGTAAGCCGGTGAAACTTTTATCACTCCATCCATTTTTTTCTTTTATGATATCTAATATCAAACTTGTTGATAACACTATATATTTACCGCAACCTGAGAATAGTGGTTTCTCAGAATCTCCAAATAGTCATTCAACATTTGGTGTTTTCTCGATGGTTTCAACACATAAATCATGAATTAATTCTTCAATATGATCCTCTGCCTCATTATGAGTATTGTCATCAATGTTGGTTGTTGAATTTTTAGTTATTTCACCATTCCAAACCCAACATGTATAATTAAGGTGAAAGCCATAACAAATGAGATGATCCATGATTTCAATGGATTATAACTTTCTCATATTTACTCACTTCACACATAGACAGAAAATAAAATCAATGTTTTGAAGATGGCATTTAGGAAATTTAAAAAAATCATCAACTACTTTTTCATATTCACTAGTATTTCTTTGTAAATGAATCAATTAAAGATCCATTAAATACCTTATATCACAGTATAATTTGTGAATATATTAAAACATATAAAAATTTAAATATATATCAAATTAATTATAATAAAAAACAAATATAATAAAAACTATTGATAATCAAATTTAAAACATCAAATATGAAACAGAATTATGATCCATTGACTTTGAGATTTTAGATACAAACATGCTTTTGATTTTCATAGACTACAGAGGGACATCTATTTGAGATTGTAAAATTATGTGGGGGTGGGAACAAGTGTTTGATTAGAACTCTCACATGTGTTAGGTGGGTTAAGTTTGAGTCAATGTAAAAAGATGCAATCTATTGACCGAATATTTAAGAATGTTTGTTGACAGAATATTGAACCATGTCAAAACACATTTAAAATAAAATATAAACTAATAATTGAAACAAATCAATAAAAAAATTAAATTATAAATTATTTATCTACAAAATTAAAAAAACGTACATAATTTAAAGTTTAACCCGAATAGAGATCCAAAATCAAAACTTTTTCTGTATAATGACTTAGAAAAACAAACACTACAAAATCTATAAAAAAAATTGATGATAAAAATGAACAATAATGATAAACAACAACTAAAATCAAAAAACAATTAAAAATTACGTAAAATAGGGTTACATAAGAATAAATAAATTGTGTAAGATAAATCCAGGGAGGATAATGAATCACACAAACCAAAAAATGTTGAAATGGAAGAAAACCATTAAAAATGGTTTTCGAGGATACGCAATATTTCTTTGAAGTCGTTGTGAGTTGAGAGGGCCACCGCAGGTTTCTATTTCGATGATCTAAGAAAAATGAGGGTTTTTCGAACTTAATTTTTTTTAGACTTTTGGCGTAAGTTTTGGTAATAACCGATCCTGAAAATAAAAAAAACATTTTTAGTGTTGGTTTTTACAAAAACTGATGCCCAAAGTCTTTGGTTTTTTTATTTCGGCATCGGTTTTTGGAAAAACCGACACAAAATATTAATCATCTGGTGTCTGTTTTCTTTAAAACTGGCATAAAAAGATTTTTTTAATGATTTTTTGGCGTTGGTTTTCAAGAAAACTGACACAAAAACATTTTTTTTTTATTTTTCGTGTCAGTTTTAACAAAAACTAATGCCAAAAATCATCAATAAATTGGTTTTGGCGTCCGCTTTATTGAAAACCGACGCCAAAAAGATCCCACACAGACTATTGGCATTGGTTTATAAAAAAACCATTGTTATTACATCGACATTAAATATCGTATTTCTACTAGTGTTATTATGAATTATTACCCTCCAATATATGGTCAGTAAGAGAAAACCATTTAAAAATAATAAGATATACTGGGATATATTTCTATATATTTCAAAGCCTATTGGGATCTAGACCATATTATAGTTGATTTTTCTTACAATAATATATTTCACTTCATCATTTAGATGGATCTTTATGAAGGTGTCCATAAATAGAGTTTTGGAACCAAACATTCTAGAATGAAGTTGGAGAAATAAAACTGTTGGGACCTGATCTAGTTGAGGAAATGGCCATGAATGTGAGATTCATTCAACATCACTTGAAGGTAGCTCAGATTTGACCAAAATATTATACAAAAAATTGTTGACATTGTTTGGTGTTGGATGTTGGTGAGAAGGTTTTTCTATGAATTTTTATTAGGAGTAATTTTATCAGATTTAAGATGAATAGAAAGTCAATCCCCTTTTATATTAGACCCTTTAAGATTCTTGATCAAGTAGGGACAATTTCATTTCACTTTTTTCCTTCAATTGAACCTATCTAAAGTCCATGACGTGTTCCATATATATCTTATGAGGATGTACATACGATATCCTTCACATATACTAATCTCAGAGGATATACTTAGGGATCATGAAATTTTATATGATGAACAACCTATGGAAAATTTGGATCATACATAGAAGGTTCTATAAAAACAGAACACTCATCCAGTCAAACTTTTATGGTGAAACCATCAACTTTAGGATGTTATATGAGAACCTGAGGATGTGATGAGGAATAGGTATCATTAGTAATTTGTATTGGAGTGATGGAGGTTCGATTGTAATATTCAATTTAAGGGGGTAGAACTTGACACACCATGATTTAATTAAATATTTATTTTTCAAATAAATTTTTCTTCTTCGATTGCTTTCATTACATGTAACATTGAGTTTTAAGGAACAATGATATACTTTCAATATTATTATTTAAACATGATTGTAATTGCATAGACAATGAATTTCATGGTATTAACTAGAATAATTTTTTTAAAAAAATTAATTATAATATTATTAGATAATAAAAATATATTTATAAATATTTAGTTATTTTTTTTAGAAAAGTATTTATATTATTCAACAATAATTTTTTCTTCGATAATGAATTTTATTGATTTTTATGGAAAAAAATTAAAATAATTCAATAAAAATATACTTCCCATTATCCATTGTTAGTAGCATTGAACAATTAGTTTTGGCTTTTTATCATTTAGGAGGATAGGTGGATTAATGGTGTACTCTAATCAAGAACATGAGGAAAAAAATATGAAATTAAATTTATGTAGTAAGTTGAGTTTACGTGTTTTTTTCAATAAGTACTTTCCTAATATTATTTTAATGAAAATAGATAATGAATTAAATAATCTAATCAGAATTATGATGAATCCATTGGTACCAAATGGGGCATATTTTATGTTATTTTCATGCATGCTTCTGGAAATATCCTACGACGTTTAAGTATGGTTAATCAATTCTTTAGAATCTTAAAACCAAGCCTCTTATGGGAATTTTGCATAAGATACTTCATTACATATGAAGAAATTGTTTAATGTGCTATCTAGGTTGAAATGGTTGTTGGAGTTACCCATCAATCTCATGGTTTTTATAAAAAAGAAATATGGAATTCAAGGGAAATTCTAAAAAGCATGGAGAGAAAAAGACGAACATTCCATAATGATTGATGTGTGGAAGGAAACATGGTGGAAATTATCTTAGTGTGAAATAATATTTTTTAAGTATGGAAGATAAGGTCCTCAAGTGGATTAATTTCAAATTGATGGTATTATGTCATCAAATGATGTGAATTTATAGAAATCTTCCCAAAATGCATCATGCACAATCAAGTGTTTTAAATGAAAGGAGTAGGGTAGTTATTATAAATAGTTCTTAAATATGAATGTTAATGATGATGATTGACATTAACAACCTCTTAATCATAGAGGAAAATGGAAATCACATATAGTTACTATTTCTAATGATGGGTATGATAATGATATTATGAACGGTTCTAATACCATCAACTCTAATATTTCCAATGTATTTTTTGATTTTGGATCTTCCCACTCTTTTATATATAAATAATTTTATAAGGGAATCTATCTACCACCTAAAATATTAGATATTTAATTATTAGTGAAAACCCATAATGGTATGATGATCAAATCTCTTGTTTATGATAGTTACCTTCTTGATGTTTGTGGGAATGTGATTCCTGAAAGTCTTGTTATCCCTTATCTCATTGAGTTTGATGTTATTATAGGCATGTATGGGATTTAATTGTATAAATCCAACATGATTATTGAGGATGTAAAGTTATACTTTATATTCCAACCAAACTATGATCATATATCAGTGTGATGATAAATATAATATTCTGATAGAAATTTCACCCATTTTGGGTCATAATTCCCCTTCAAAATGGGTTTCTATCTCTTTTAATTGGAGAAAATCTCAACATAGATGATATTCCTTTAATGATGACGTTTTTTTGATGTATTTATGGAAGAAAATAAAATCCTTCCCACAAATAGTGATGTTGATTTCTTGGTATAACTTATACATTGTGTAACACTTATTTCAAAGAAACCCTATAGAATAGACACAATTGAGTTATAGGAATTCAATAATTAGCAACATTATTATCTTAATAAGGGATTTATTTACAAAAATGCATCACCATGAGGTAACCCTATTTTTTTAAACAAAATATGTATCTATGGGACTCTACATTTATTATTAACATCTATGAATGATAATTATCAAGAACAAGAACCATTTATCCTGTATTGGTGTCTTTTTTGATCAACTACAGGGAATTTAATACATTTCCAAGACTGAATTTTTTTATGGATATTATAAAATGATGGTCTAAAATAGGATATACCCATGAAAAAAATTCATGCGTGTTATGGAAACAGTGAATATGTAGTAATAGCATAATTATTACTAAATCTTAATCTATATTCATGTATTTATTAAATTGAGTATTAAGATACTACCATGATGAGTTTGTTGTAGTCATTATAGATGATATTGTTGTACACTCAAAGATAAAGGAAGAAAATGATTGTAATATCTGGGATTTTTCCATGTAATTTTTTTAATTACATTGAATTATTTTGGAAATAGGATCTGAGACGACTTGTGCTTCTGAGGTATAGAGAATCTGGAATGTATTTTTGAACTTTTTTTAATGTACTTTAAGTAATCGTGTGAGTGGGTTTTTCTAGATATTGAACTGTTTTATGAATCGGAAATACAAGGGCACCATTTCATTCCGAATGCTAGGATTCGCATATGAAGTGCTTAACCTAGACCAGCGTAGTTCAATTGAAAAAGATAAAATTCATACTTTAGAAAAAAATAAAATAAAATAATCATAAAAGTTTATTTTATTCAAGCAATTTCCACTGCGATGCCATGACCAATCAATACTACAGTTCTACGATGAGGTGTCGCTAAATCATTAATGAACGTCACTAATGAGATATTGTGGAAACACAAAATGCTTATACTTACCTAAATTAAACAAGGATCCGGAGTTGGAATACAACACAAGGAAATTCGATGACGAATGTGGAACCACTCTCTATCTCTCCGACAATGAACTCCATCGATGAATGCCATCAAATTGGGGATCGATGAACACTGGTGGGGAGAATTTGAGACATGATGAACAAAAATTAACACTAACGGATTGAGGATCTAAGATGACTCATAGCTTGATCCCTCATCAATGATGGATCATCAATCAATGTAGTGGTTTTTTTTTGTTTTGAATTTCCTATTATTCACTCTAAAAACAATGAACACGGATCAACCCATTAACAGGTTGATCAGTAGTTCATTTGTTCTTGTGGAAGGGTGTTATTATAGGTATTACTATATTGGGAATAAATTATTGTTGATAGAACTATGACCCAAATCCCCCTGGTGTTTTTAAATTTTGAGTGTAGAGGGTGCAGGCTGACACAAACAAGACTCGAGCCCGTTGGCGTGGGTGTTCTTCATAACCTCATTCTCGAAATAGGGGTAAGGTGAATCCGAGGATGTGGTAGAGATGGTGGAGACCAGAGAGGCTTGAAGGTGCAGATGGATCTGTGATTGGACCACCGGAACGGACCTGGTGGTCTGTGGAAGGTGCTGCTGCTGCGGCACCACTGGCGCGACACCACAGGCGCGATGGCAGCTATAGGCCGAAGGTGGTGTCACCCTGGGTGCCGCATGCGAGATGAGATGCAGCCTCTTTCCATCCATGCTGGTGGAGTTTGAATGCTCAATTCTTGTCGCAACTAAGGGGGAGGCCTCTGCCAGTCAGCTGCTAAAGAAGGCTGGACACAGCGCCAGCCTGGCGCTCTGTAAGAGGAGTGGCCCTGTCCCTATAGGCCACATACTTTCACCCTGGGCGGCTGGATGACCGGCTATGCGTGGCCCAAAAAAACCCGGCTACTTGAGTATCCCTACTAGATTTATTATCATGCCTTCATTAGAGGAAGTGGTCAATGGGATAAAGATGGACTACATGATGTCCCGAGCTAGGAGAAGAAACGGGCCCACCAGTGCAAGCCGAACCGGATAAATTTTTCATCATAAGGTGACGAAGCAGACTTGTCCAACGCCCAACCTCAGCTGGGTCTAGAAAGTCCCAATAGGTTAGAAGGACATGATTGGGTCATGCGGGACTACAGGTCAGGTTGGTCGGGTCGGTTTGGACCAGTCGGACCAGGCTCGGATGCAACCAACCTCTGTTTACAAATAGGGATTTATCTCCCTGATAGTGCGTCTGATAGATGTTCCGTCTGCGGAATTGGGGCCAACATTAAGGGGTGGTCCTTATGGAATCCTATTAGTAATATTTCAGGTATTTTGACCTAGTGAGGATTCATGACCCAACTACCTAGATAGACTCTGTGACTTAGCTTTTAGTGAGACTTCATGGCCCAGCTACCCATCGAGACTCCGTGACTCACTTATTAGTGAGACTTCATGAATCAGATACCCAGTGAGACTCTGTGACTCAGCTATCAGGGAGTCGTTGTGAATTAGATACCCATAGAGATTCTGTGACTTATCTATCATCAAGACATTGTGACTTAGGAAATTAATAGATAGAGGTGACCTAGATATCATAATGGACTCCTTGGGTAAGAGTTCCTTTTAAGTAATTTATGTTTTATGTATGCAACCATTTTTTTTCTTTCAACACATTATGATATACTTGTGTCGATCTAACTCCAGTGGATCTTTTATTTATAAATTCTTTTGTGATTTCCTTTGGAGAATTATTTGATACCCGAGTGTTTTTTAGGGTCCCTACTGATTATTGTTATGATCATGCCTACGCAGGCTTTGCCCACACCTATTATGTCTTTTGCAGATGAAGGGCCGCTTTGATAGGGATCTTGGAGAGGCAAGGCCAGGTGGTGCTCATAGATGGATCTACAGACATAGTACCCTTTCACAATATTCGATAGTGTGTTGTACCTACCTGTTAGGTATAATTCATGGCAGACGATCTCCAAAGCATGTACTTCTTTTTTCACAATACTTTCCTTTTTATATGGGACTATATTCAAGCCCGTTTTTTCATTTAGTTTCACCTTACATGTGTTGTTTCTTCCTTGTGTGACATACTTGTGGTTGGTATCCTAGTTTCATCTTTACTTTCTGCAGTATGGTCTTTGTATGTGTGTGTGCATGTTTAAAGGAAATGCCTTCTCTTTTTTTGAGATATGTCTTTTGGTTCTATTCGCTATCACCTGGCCTATGGAATTTGGGCTTTAGGTAGTCATGACACGGGTCCCTGGGGATAGGTCATGATAGAGTGGTATCAGAGATGTTCTGTTCTACCTCAAAGACTGATAGTCTGTTGTTTTATTTTGGAAATAAGGATAAATGTTTTGAGTTTGAATTTAAGATTTGGGGGTTCTAGTATTAGTTTAGAAGCTGACGTATCCATACAGCAGGACCCTGAATTCATATTTCAATATTTGTGCGTGAAAAAATAGGTTTCTTATGTCTTTAGAATGTTATTAATTATCTATTTCAGTTAGAGTCATCTCCCTATGTATAATTAACCAATTATGGTTCATCTTGATTTCTCTCAGGATGCCTCCATCTAGATAGCCAGATGGAATATTGGTAAAGGATCACGATGATGGTCCAACAAGTAACAAGACATCGGTGCAGGGACCGGTTCCGGAGATGGATCTCGCAGGTGGTGTACTAGAGGCACCACTACCCGTCGAGTAGCAGTTTCGACCTACCTAACCAACATAGGATGCACGCCGACTGAGCACATTCCATGAGTTCAAGACACAGAGGCCACCGAGGTTTCAAGGCGAGATAGATCCTCAGGAAGTTGAGGATTGGTTGGAGGGAGCGATGCGAGTATTCCTCCTCATGAAGACACATTCATAGGAGATGGCAGTTATAGCTGCTAGCCGTTTACAGGGCGTGACAAGGGAATGGTGGTGCTTGGCACTACATTTGTACGAGGAGGCGACCCTCACCTTGGAAGACTTTGAGCGCCTTATAGGAAGGTGTTCTTCCCCATGACCTTGTGCTCAGTACATATATAAGAGATGATCCACTTATAGTTGGGAAACTTAGTCGTGGCTTACTACTCTGCAAGGTTCACAAACCTCTTTGGATAATTTTCTCATATGGTGTAGGGCCCTTTATTTAGGGACTGATCCTTTAACCATGTTCTCAAATGGGATATTATAGCATTGATAGTACCTCGTAGCATCCCTAAATATGCTGGGGGGATAGGGAGATCCATTCTAGTTGAGAACTTCCATAAATACCCTACACCAACTATGATAGATTCCATCAGACAATAGTTGGCAGAGTCCTCGGTAGCAAGCAACCTATAGATGAAACTGGTGTCCAAGAGGACCATACCCTCTAGGGGATGACCCTGTGATACTGGATCGGTAGTGCGAGGCCCCACGGGCAGTGTATAATAGAATGGGTATGGGTTTTTCTTCACATGTTGGGGGGCAAGGGCTCATAACTCGAGACTTCCCAACCTGCCATACTAACATTCAGCAGGCAGTTGAGGGACTGCCATGGCCGAGGCAGAGAGTCGAGTAGGGTCACCCACAGAGAGGGAGACATGGTAGGGGAGTATCTAGAGTAGAATATGGTGGGAGGAGATATGAGGTACTACTACCCACACCCCCACGAAGTCCACCACGAGCTCTGGGAGCAGGTGGATAGGGGCAGGGCTTGCTTTAGGCAGGGGAGGCCTGTGGCCATGGTTCTCTAGAGATGATTAGAGGCATGATCTGTGTCTACTCTACTTTAGTATTAGTTCTTATAAAAATAGGATCCAATTACTATATTCATTCGATGAACCATGTTTGAGGATGGAAGATTTATGTGGAGAAGTTTTCTCGATCCTTAGGATTAGAGACTCATTCGGGATGGGATTTGATGACTACACACAGGTTCCAGTAGCGCGAGATTTCTCTTGGAGGTGACAGCTTCAGCTCGGATCTCTTATTTTAGGCGTCCATACTTTACAACTTCATCATGGGTATGGACTGGTTTTCTATAGTCCATGTTCAAATTGATTGTATTAGGTCATTGAGTGGTGTGTCCTTGAGGATGGGACCAGGGTTTCTTTCACTACATTGAAAGCACATTTTATAGCACAGGAAGAACATTATTGGAGGATGGTGCAAACGATCACTCACCTGTTGGATAGACACACCCTTGGTGCAGTGGTGGAGAGGAGACATATCATTCCTATAATTTGGGATAAGTTTGAGGATGCCTTTCTTAATTATTTTTTGGGACTACCTCATTGTTGGGAGGTAGACATATGCATCAATCTGTACATGGAAATAACACTGATATACACACTGGTATATCAGATGGAAACTGCAGAGCTTCGTGAATTGTGTGTACAACTCAAGGAAATTCTATAGAAAGGGTTTGTAAGGCCGAGTGTTTCACCATAGTCAGCCCAGGTGTTGTTTTTAAATAAGGAAAACATGATCTTGAGGCTATGCGTGGACTTTCGGTGCCTCAACCAGGTGACCATGAAGAAAAAGTATCCACTTCCAATGATTGATAACATATTTGATCAGCAAAAGGGAGCTTGAAGGTTCTCAAAGATAGAAATCAATTCTGGATATAATCAGTTTTAGGTATGGGATGAGGACATACCAAAGATAACCTTCAGATGATTGTATGGCCACTATGAGTTCTTGGCGATTCCCATCAATGTGACCAATTCCCTAGTGGTGTTCATGGGACTCATGAACATGATATTCTAACCATAACTCAATATTTTATTGGTGATCTTAATTGATGAAATATTGGTGTACTTTACATCAGAGGAGGAGAATGCTACACACTTACTTATAGTTATAGATACACTTTTAGAGAACCAACTATATGGTAACCTCTTGAAGTTCCAGTTATAGATTTAGGATTCCCACATTCTAGGACACAACATCTTAGATGATGGATTTGTAGTGGATCTGGAGAAGATAGGAGCAGTGCTTGTTTGGCAGCAACCTGGGAGTGTGACTAAGGTGCAATGTTTCTTTTGTTTGGCTTGATACCACTAGAGGTTCATATCCAAGTTTTCAAAGCTATCGACACCCTTTTCAGCTTTAAAAATGAAGGTACAACCCATCATATGGATATATAAGTGAAATTAGTGTATCCAGGAGCTAAGGTAGAGACAGGAGAGCGCCCCCATCTTGAGACAACAAGAAAATGGAATTGGGTAGGTAGTCTTCTACGATGCATCATGGACTGGATTGGGTTGTGTCCTGATGAATGAGTGAGCACTGATTTCCTACAGTCCACGGTATTTGAGGAAACATGAGAAGAACTACATGACCCATGAAATGGATTTAGTAGTAGTGTTATTTGCCTTGAAGATGTGGATACAGTACTTGATGGGTGAACGATTTACCATCTACTCTGACCACAAGTGTCTCAGGTACATCCTTTCACATAATTACCGAAACATGTGATAATGGTGATGGTTGTAGTTCCTCTAGGACTATGAATTTTAGATATTCTATACTCTTTTGAAGTAGAACGTGGTGGTAGGAATGCTTAGTATGAGGTCTGGTTTACATCTTTTGACTGAGGTGACACAGAAACTAGCTGCGATGCAGATATCCTTTTGTGGATGATGATGTATCAGCTTAACATCATTAGATGACTATCAGTCCTCTACTCTTATAGAGAGTAATATAGGAACAACTTGTGTATGTTGACTATGAAACCTGACGTGCTCAGTTATCCTCAAGATAAGTTCCTGATGGATTTTCAATAGTTGGGGATCACATCATCCTTTTCAGAGGACACATAGTGGCCCCAATGATGTTGCAGGAGGAGGTGTTGAGGGAGTTACACACATCATGTTTGGTGGTACAACCTAGTTTGGAAAAGAAGTACAAGGACCTCAAATTATTGTACTGGAGGCCATGGATGAAGAAAGCGATGTAAGAGTTCATTTCCCGATGCCTCACTTGTTAGTATTTGAAGGATGAGCATCTTGTCCCAGTAGGCTTTTCACAGCCACTTGAGGTACCAAAATTGAAGTGGGTTGGTATCTTGGTGGACTTCATGATAAGATTACAATTTATATCTATGGGCCATGATTATATCTGGATGATTTTTGATTGACTCACCAAGTCATATCACTTCATACCCATCAGAGAGCACGGATCAGTAGAGGGACTAGGAAGCCTCTATGTCCAAAAGATAGGGCATCGACACATGGTTCTTTCAACGATCGTCTCAGACCATGATGTACTCTTTATTTCCCTTTTGTGGATGTGTTTTCAATAGGCTTTTGGGACTCAGATACACTTGAGCCCAGCCATTCACCCCTATACGAATGGTGAGACAGAGCGGACCATTCGAACCTTAGATGACATGCTTCGTGCTTATGTCCTGGATTTCGGTCACAATTGGGAGGACCACAAACCAAAAGTGGTGTTTTCGTACAACCAAATTTTCCAATCCACCCTTGGCATGTCACCATTTGAGGCCTTGTATGGGAATCCTTGAAAATAACCTCTATTCTTGACAGACCTAGGGGATTCATCACTCATGGGTATGGGGTTGGTATGGGCTACCACTGTGAAGGTGTAGATCATCCAGGAGTAGATGGGGATGACATAGAGTAAGAATAAATAATATTCTTAATGGATATAGAGACCCTTGGAGTTTGAGGAGGGTGACCATAATTTTTTAGGGTTTCACCTCAGCATGGATTGCGGAAATTTGGCTTGGGCAACAAGTTATCTCTGAGTTTTATAATACATTTCCAGATTCTAAGAAGCATTGGAGCGGTGGCATACCACCTATCTCCTCCCCCCAAGGATGCATTGGTTGAACTATTTTTTTAATGTGTCATGTCTGAGGGGGCACATGCATGACCCATCGCACATCATCGAATAGGGAGAGCAGCATATTAATGACGAGGAGACATTTACAGAGTTTTTAGTGGAGATAGATGATTCGTAAGAAAATTTCCTTCATGGATGGTCAATTCCTATGGTGAATATTCGGTGGAAGAAAATGAATCTCCAAGAGAGCACATGGGGGAGGGAGGCTCAGATTCGTGATCAGTACCCCCATGTCTGTTTAGTCATTTTTGGGTTTACGAGGATGTGCACCTCAAAAGGGGGGAATATTGTAATGTCCCTAATTTTCTGTGTAAAATTAATTTAGTTACATGTAATTATTTCAAAATAAATATATCAGATGACACATGATTCTGATGCTGAGAGGGGCCATAAAGTATTTTAGAACATTTTTTAGAGTACATTATGTAATCATGAGAGCAGGTTTTTCGAACATTTGAACCAGTGCATGGATGAAAAATTTGAGGGCACCGTTGAATTTTGAACATTGAGATTGAACAAGGGCCTATACTCCACCAGAGTAGGCTTTCTGAAATAGATAAATACCATACTTTTAGTAAAAAATGAAATAAAATAAACATAAATGTTTATTTAATTCAAAATGATTCCATTGCGATCCAATGGCCTGTAAATTCTACATTACAGTAATGAGGTGATGCTAAATCATTAATGATCCTCATTAATAAGACTCTATGTCAATTCACAACTAGTCTCCTTCCTTTAATTAAACAAGGATATAATGTTGGGAATGAACGTGGTGAAATTATCTAATGATCATGGAACCTCTCTCTATCTCTCTTCGACGATGAATTCAAATGAAGTATAATATAAAACTAAGATCAAAAAATGCCGGTGGGATAGATTCGGGAGACAAAAAATGAAGACAAATGCTAACATATTGAGGATCAACGATGAATAAGAGCTCTTTATCTTATCCAAAACAAATCCTCAATCCTTGTAGAGGATTTTTTTTGTTTTTATTTTCACATTCTTCATTCATAAAACAACGAACGCGGATCAACCCACGAATAGTTTGATCCATATATCATGTGTTCTTACAGAGTGGTGTTCTTCTAGGGATCTCTACACCACGATTAAATTATTATTGACAGAAGTACTATCCCAAGCCTCCCTTGTTTTTTGAAACATATAATGTAGAGGTAGAAGGCTGACATGAACAAGGCCCATGCCCCACCTCTTGTGAGTTTATTGTGGACTCAACATTGAAATGCCGGTAAGGTGAATCTAAGGAGGTGCCGGTGATGGCGGGGACCCGAGAGGCCTAATGGGTAAGATGGATCTGTGATCAGACCACAGAATTGGATCTGGTGGCCCACAGAAGGTGCTCTAGGTGGCCAGCGGTGGTGGCCCACAGGCGGGATGAGAGGCCAGCTATTTCTGGCCATGATGGATGAGGCAGCGTTCTTGGTGTGTTCCACAAGATTGGGGAAGGGTACAAACTGTCAGCCATGACAGCTGGCTGAATGCAACAATAGCCGGGTACCACATAGGAGAAGCATCCCGCTCTATGTGGGCCGCACTCTGTCAACGGGGCTGCCTGTTGACTAGCCACTCATGCCCGAACCGGACTGGGCCTCCCAAGGGGCCATGATAAATTTTTGAGCCGGTCTAATTTAGAAGATAGGGTTGATGGGATAAATCCTCGCTACCTGACGTCCTGAGATTGGAAAAGACACTGTCCCTCTAGTGCGGGAAGTGTCACATAAATTTCAGGTCACTAGGTGACCAAGAACACTAGACTGACAACCAACACCACCCAAATACATTAACGCCCAATGGGAAAAACAGATAGGATCAGGTCACGTGGGACCCCGATATGGGTTGGTTGGGTCAGTTTGAGCCAGTTGGACAGGGCCCAGATGCAACTGACCCCGATTTACAAAAAGAGACATATCTCCCCTACCATGTGTCCAATTAATGCATATTCTGTGGTGTTGGGACCCATGTTACAGGTAATTCCTTATGAAATCATCTATGTAATATTTCATGGATGTTTTCCTAGCTAGGCTTTGTAACTTAGCTACCTAGAGAGACTCCATGACTCAGCTATCAGCAAGACTTTGTGACTGAGCTAAGTAGAAAGACTCTATGACTCAGCTATCCGTGAGACTTCTTGACTCAGCTTCCCAGCAAGACTCCATGACATAGCTATCAATGAGACTTCATGAATCTTCTATCCAGGGAAACTCTTTGACACAACTATCAGCGAGATTTTATGAATCAGCTACCCAACGTTACTCCATAAATCAGCAATAAGTTAGACTTAGTGACTCAACATTTAAATTAGTCTAGGAGACCTTGCTAGCCTATAGGACTCATCGGGGATGAGTGACTTGGCATTAATTGCTATTCAGTGTTTGCAAGTGTGGATTACTCTATCAACAAATATAGTTATACCATTGTGGAGATGGATCTAGTGAATCTTTTCTTTGTAACTTAATTTTTTATTTCCTTTTTGGAATTTTTTGAGAACGGAGTTAGTTTTAGGGTCCCTTATGAGTATTTTTATGATCAAACCTACTGATGAGAGTGGTTTTGTCACGAACCAAAATTCAATTAAATTCTTATTTACCTAATAATGCGCCATAGTGGCACACCCTAGGGTCGATCACAAGGAGGCCAGTCACACACACAATTTTCCAATTTTCACTATTATAATCTTACTAATTTAAAAAGATAATACTAATATAGATGGGGTGGATAATTTAAAATGCATAAAATAGAAATATAATTTATAATAATTCAAAGCAATACAGAATTAATTTAGAAGAAAAAATGTATGAAATTTTTCTTAGAAGATCGTGGTGGTTGATATCATTATTTAAAAAGAATCTATATATTCCACTCAATGACGTGATAAAGACGAGTCACACCTCACCATCCCATTTGAAATGACATTACCCCATACTGAGACCTCTACATATGAGGTAATTCAATTCCTAATTTTAGCTAGAAGACCTCTTCGCTGACCATCACTACTCATGCCATGCTCCACCGTATGCACGACACAAATAGGTAAGGGAAGGAAAATTGATAAACGAGAAGAAGAAATTGGTGGTAGAGAAAATGGGGAAATCTCTCACCATAATCTATTTAACCACCACAAAAATTCTTAGAGTTGAATGAAGGGATTAAAAATTAAATAACAATAAACTCAATCAAACCACCATTCCCTCCCACAAACAAGAACCGAGGATAGTTCTCCATTTTTTGTGGATTTGAGAAGGGAATAATGGTGGGAGAATACATAAACTAAAATTAATAGAAGAAAGAAGGTATGAAGAAGAAATATAAACTAATATATAGTAAAAATGAATATAAAAATTAAAAAAAATACTCAATATTGCCCCCAGAAAATGGATATCCTTGTAAAACGAGATGCGATACAAATTTAAATGTGAAATGGGTGAAGAAATCTCGCATCAATTATGTCCTTAGGATGTAAACGACTGTTATACCCAATAAATATCAGAATTGGTAAATGGTCCCTTCTTGAAATTTGTTTCATTCTTCCTCCATCATGACTCCAAAAAATATTAACCTTATTGGTCCATGTTTGAAGAAGTTATGTCTGTTTTCGTGTGGTGCTTTTAATCTGTCCAGGTGACCCTTTGTCTTCCACAACTCCAACTTCCCATGCACTTACGGCCTTGTAATAAGATGATTCAGACAATTAACCCTTAATTAAATATGTTAATAATTTCATTTTATAGCTAAATGAAAAATTTCATCTCCAATGGACCTGTGTAATTAGATATAAAATCTGATATTTAAAACAATCCTGATCTACGCACAGTTTTCGAGGCACAGATTGTGAGCTGATTTTGGGCCTCCAAATGATTGATTAAGCTGTAGATACAGAAGGATGAGATGATACCCAGTATTTCAGGAAACCTAAAAAAAGGAATTTCACAATATGGTTCAGTTTAGGGAATGTTTGGGCCAAAATACATAATACCAATAAAAAAGTTAAATCCACAATTAAGCAATTTTTTCATTTGAACTCAAAATACCACTAAAACATAATTTTCATTGACAATTTCCCCTAAAATAAAAATGTGGTGGGATTTATATCATTTAAATACAATATTAAATATGTGAAATTTAATGCTTCATCACTCCCCCATAGTTAGTCAATGCACTCCTGGGCAATCATCATATATTCAAATCAAAAATCACACAAAAATAAAAAATGAGAAAACATTAATGATCTCTTCCAAAATGAAATTACATCGTGTATCTTCTATGAAAAATAATTCCTTATCATTTTCATCACTCACATTTGTCCCAATCACCACCTACCTCACCTTGAATTTTTTTTCACTCTTTACTCAAGAGAAATTGTATCTGGAGTTATGACCATACTTGGAAAGTGCATGTATCCCCATAGGCTGGTGACAATTCTTATCTCTCCACAACATAAAACATGAAAATAAATTAAATCATTAGTTTTTAGGTGAATTATTTGGATTATGGTTGGTGGGAAAATTATTGAAAAATTAAGGCTAGAGAGAGGTGGTTGGAATCTTAAGTACAACGCATGAATATTCATGTGAAAACATGGAAATTAATAACTCAATCCCCTTGAAAATTTGAAACACAACATCACCCTCTTTTGTATGAAGTGGTACATGTTCCGAGAAATGATTACAAAGAATTATTGCATCAATGTTCTCCACCATTTTTTTCATTTATTACATTTTTTTGTAAATCTCCAGAAAGGCATAGCTTTAATTTTTTTTGATATTATTTCATGGAGAATGGGATGAAAATTGAATATAATGAATTAATGACCATCATTCCCTTGATTTAGGATAGGTACATGAGTCATAAAAGTAAGTACAATGATGAATTCAAGATCAAATCCTTTTTTTCTATTTTTTCCTTTTTTTTTGAAGGACAACCATATGAAATAAATAAAGCACAATGAAAGGATTACCCATGCCCAATTTGAACTTTTTAATCCACTGCCCAAAATGTTGACACACTCCTCACATCACCCAAAAATGAAACACATCCAAAGAATGAACACTAAAGGACCTTCCCACACACTCATAGGTGAAATATACATGCAAAAATACCAAGGGTCCGTGTAGGAAGGGAAAATCGGCTTGCAATGTGACTTAAACCTATATGGAAATTCAAAGAATCTAAGGGCTAATGAAGGATAGATGTAAAGGTAGGTCTCAAGATAATATAAGGATAGCCAAAAATGCCTCAATCATATCACAAACATTACATGAAATACAAAGCATCAAAAGATAAAAATCACATGTTCTGGTTCTCACAAAAAATCCAAGATTCCCTCAAGAATGTGTGGGTATTATAAAGAATATTTCAAAGTGGTTCAGAATACCTCACAGGACTAAAATTTTATTGAGTTAGTGTTTCATGGGCATGGATTTTAAAAATCAGTCAAACTCATTAATGTTCTTGAAAATCCAATTCATGGAAAACTTTTTCACATCAACAATCCTTTATAATCCATTTCTTCAAAAATAGTTTCAACTTCCCAAAATCAATTAGTGCGTGAAAAATTATCATAATATTCCTTGAAGCTAAATTTTACTAAAAATATGATAATAAAATGAATAATAAAGAACACAAAACAAATATGTATATTGAAACTACCCCCACACCAAGATTTTAATACCCCTCAATGGAGCTCAACACAAAATCAATATAAGGGCAGAAAAATAAAGGGAAGGAAAGATACAACCAGACAATATTTTTCAGTGGCGCCTTTGATTTATGCTCCCAGCTACTGACACGTGACCTAAAAGGCATGAAATAAAGAAACTATGAGAAAAATAAATAAAAATGAAGAGTAAAGGAAAAAATAGAGGATAATTCATGGTTTGACTCCCAAGCGGATGCTAGGTTTTTACTACCCCTACGTAGGCAGTTGCAGCGGTTTAACGCCAATCTGTTGGTGGATGAGGTTTCTTACTCAGAAACCAACACATATTATTTTTCTTAGTTATATTAAGCCAACAACAGTCATGGAGGAACCCATGAATAGAGTACAACATCTCCTCCCCCTTTTCCATGTGGTACAACTAAGAAGATGGGTGCACGATAAAGAATGGGTCCTCGACTTCTTCAGCCATGACTTCTCTAGAAAATTCGAATTCAACATCCAAGGCTTGCTCATGTGATTCCGTTTCAAAAAATTCAGAAAATAGGATGTCAGAAAATAATTACACTTGAATATGATTAAAACATGATTAATCAATATAAAAATATTCCCTTTTAGATAAGTCATCTTGAAACACGATCTCTTCTGACAAGCCACTGAGAACTCTTTTTCTGCAAGAGCTTCTTTATCTTCTTCCAAAAAAAGTGACATGTATAGTGGTACATATTCTTCTTTGAAAAATATGGGATGATCAAATACCTTCTATTCATCAAAAAAATAATTTCAATGTTTTTTAAAATCATGTTGACCTCCCATAGTTGTATCAGCTATCTTTTCTCTTCAGGAACCTCTTCAAGCAATGGCCAAGGAGAGACGATTGGATCTTCAAATTGAAACTTAACGTCCTACATGGGTTATTAAATTTCAGATGTTGCTGGAAAAGAAATTAATTATTCTTCGACGTGGTTCTTTTGTGGTTGATTTTTCATCCATAGAGCTTTAACTTCTTCAACTTCAGCTATCAGTGATGCTATCATCTTGTTTTCTTGTTTAAGGATTTTGAAATTATTTTGAATCATCGAGGCATCGTGTTCCATCTGGATCATAAAATAATCTTCCTTTATAGAAAATTCCAAAATATTACATTTAGATAAAAAATACAGGAAATAATAAATGAACTAAAAAACTATGACATGCAATAAAATTTGATATTTTTAGTTTTTTAATTTTTTAATTTTTTTTGGTTTTTATCAAAAATGTTGTGCTTAAACATTTTACCTCCTCGGAAAGAGCCCCAAATTGATGAGAGTGGTTTTCTAATGAACCTAAAATCCATTAAATTATTATTTACCTAAAAATTCACCATAGGGTCACACCCTAGGGTTGATCACACAGAGGCCGCTCACACACACTATTTTCCTATTTTCACCATTATAGACTAACTAATTTAAAAAGATAATACTAATATAAAGAGGGGATAATTTAACATTCATAAACTATAAATATAATATATAATAATGAAATGAAATACATAATTAACTTTGAATAAATAAATTAAGATGTTGTTCTTAGGAGGTTGTGGTGGTTGATATCATTGTTTAAAAAGATTCTCAATATTCAACTCAATTAGGTGATCAAAACCTGTCATACCTCATCTTCTCTTTTAAAATTACATTAAAGTATACCGAAACCTTTGAATATGGGGTAATGCACTTCCTAATTTATTCTTGGAGACCTATTCACTAACCATCACTACTCATGGCATGCTCCACCGTATGCATGACACAAATAGCGAAGGGAATGAAAATTGACAAACAGGAAGAAGAAATTGGTGGTAGAGAAAATGGGGAAACCGCTCACCGTAATCGAATTAACCACCACCATAATTCTCATAATTGAATAAATGGATTAGAAATTAAATTAAAATGAACTCAATCAAACAACCATTTCCTCCCTCGAATAAGCACCGAGGATAGTTCTCCATTTTTTGTGGAGTTGAGAAGGGAATAACGGTGGGAGAATACATAAAATAAAATAAATGTAAGAAATAATTTATTAAGATGAATCCTTAACTAAGATATAATAAAAATAAACATAACTATTACAACAAAAATTGTCAAACTTTCCCCCATAAAATGGCTATCCTTGTAAAAATATTGGAGTGAAAAATTTATAGGTGAAATAGGTAAAGAAATCTCTCTTCAATTCTGACCTCCGGAAGTAATTGACTGTTAGTCCCATTAAATACCATAATTGGTAAATGGTACCTTCTTAAAAGTTTTTCCATATTTCCTCCCACGTTCCTCCACAAAATATCAGCCATATTGGTCCAGGTATGAAGGCGTTATGACTATTTTAGTGTAGCGCATTTAATCTATCCAGGTGACTCTTTGTCTTCCACAACTCCAACATCCCATGACTTTATGGCCTTGTAATCAGCAGATTAAGACATGGAATCCTGAATGAAAGATGTTACTTATGTCCATTTACAACTCCATGAAAAATTTCATCTCTAATGGACTGGTATAATGCGATATAAAATCCCATCTTTAAAGAAATCCCGATCTGCGCATAGTTTTTGAGGCACAAATTGCTAGCTATTTTTGGGACCCCAAATGACTGATTGAGCTATAGATACAGCAGGATTAAATGATTCCTAGTATGTAAGGATACCTAGAAAAAAGTAATTTCACAATTTTTTTCAGTTTATAAAATGTTATGGAAAAAATACCTAATAAAAATAAATCTATTAAATCCCAAAATTAAGCCATTTTTTAATTTGAACTCAAAATACCACTAAAACATAAAAATTCTGACAATTTCTCATAAAATAACACTATGGTCGGATTTTTAACATTTAAATACAATATTAAATATGTGAAATTTAATGCTTCATTACTCCCCCACACTTAATCAATTCACTCCTTGGCAATCATCATATATTCAAATCAAAATTTACACAAAAATCAAAACTGGGAAAACATCAATGATTTCTTCGAAAATCAATTTCCATCATGTATCTTCGATGAAAAACAATTACATATCATTTTCATTCCTCAATTTAAATTTATTCAACTTCATAAATCCATCCATGTCCCAATCACAACCTACCTCACCTTGAAATTTGTGTCACTCTTTACTCAAGAGAAATTGTATCTGGAGTTATGCTCATACTTGGAAAGTGCCTGTATCACCATAAGATTGTGACAATTATCATCTCTCCACAACATGAAACATGAAAATGAATTAAATCATGCAGAAATTTTTAGGTGAATTCTCTGGATCAGGGTTCGTGGGAGAATGATTGAAAAATTAAGGCTAGAAAGAGGTGGTTAGACTCTTAAGTACAATGCATGAATATTCAAGTGAAAAGACAAAAATTACTCACTCAATCCCCTTGATAGTTTTAAACACAACACCACCAAATTTTGTTTGAAGTGGTACATGATCAAATAAATTATGACAAAGAATTATTGCATCAATTTTCTCCAACTATATTCCATTTTGTCCATTTCTTTTTAAAGCTCTATAAAGGCACAGCTTTAATTTTTTTTGATTTATGTTTAATAGAGAAAGAGCTGAAAATTGATTACAATAAATTAATGACAATTATTCCCTTGAATTAAGATAGGCACATGATTCATAAAATTAAGTAAAATGATAAATTCAAGCTCATTTGTATTTTTTCTATTTTTTTCTTTTTTTAGAAGGAGAACCAGATGAAACAAATAAAGAACAATGAAAGGATTACCCATTCCCAATTTGAACTATATTATCCACTTCCCATAATATTGACACACACCTCACATCACCCAAAAATGAAACACATCCAATGAACTCACATGAAAGGCTCTTCACACACATTCAAACATGAAATATCCACGCAAAAATACCAAGGGTACGGGTAGGTAAGGAAAAATCGGCTTGTAATGTGGATTAAACCTATAAGGAAATTCATGGAATCTAAGTGCTAATGAAGGATAGATATAAAGGTAGGTCTCAAGATAAAATATGGCTATCCAAACAAATGCCTTAGTCATATCAAAAAAATTCCATGAAATACAAAGCATCAAAAGAGAAAAATCACATTTTCTGGTTCTTGCACAAAATCCAAGATTCCCTCAAGAAAGTGTTGGTATTATAAATAATATTTCTAAGTGGTTAAAAATACCTCACAGGACTGGATTTTTTTAGAGTCACTGTTTCTTGGGCATGGATTTCAAAAATCAGTCAAACTCTTTAAAATTCTTGGAAATTCAATTCAAGGAAAAAGTTTTCACATCAACAATCCTTGAAAATACATTTCTTGAAAAATTATTTCATTTTCTAAAAATCAATTAATGTGTGAAAAATAATTAGAATATTCATTGAAGATCAATGTTAATAAAAATATGAAAACAAAAACGAAAAATAAAGATCACCAAAAAACTATGTAGGTTGACACTCCCCCCACACCTAGATTTCAATACACCTCATTGGATCTCAACACAAAATCAATATAAGGGCAGAAAAATGACGGGATGTAAAGATACAACCTGACTTTATTTTTCAGTGGCAGAATTGATTTAAGCTCCTAGATAATACCACATGACATAAAAGGAATAAAATAAAGAAAATATGAGAAAAAAAATAAAGAGTAATGGAAAAGACATAGGATGATTAATGGTTTGACCCCCAATCAGGTGCTAGGTTTTTACTACGACTAGGCAGGCAGTTGCAGTAGTTTAACCCAAATACATTGGTGAATGAGGTTTCTTACTCAAAAACCACCACATTTTTTTACTTGTTCTATTCAGAATACAATAGTCATATAGGAACCCATGAATATATTACAACTTCTCCTTCCCCTTTTCCATGTGGTACAACTTAGAAGATGGGGGAAAGATAAAGAATGGGTCCTCAACTTCTTCAGCCATGACTTCTCTAGACACTTCGACTTCAACATCTAGGGATTTCTCTTGTGATGTTGATTCAATGAATTCAGAAAAGAGGAATTTATAAAATAATTCCAGTTGAATATGATTAAAACATGAATAATCAATAAAAAAATCATCCCTTTCGGATAGGTCAGTTTTAAACACGATCTCCTCTGGCAAGGCCACTAGGAACTCTTTTTCTATAGGAACTTATTCATATTATTAAAAAACAAGTGACATGTAGAGAGGTACATATTATTCTTTAAAAATTATGGTAGTATCACTTAGATTTTTTTCTTCTACAAAATAATTCCAATTTTCATCCAGATCATGTTGACAACCCACAGTTGTATCTGCTGGATTTTTTTCTTCAGGAACCTCTTCAAGCAATGGAAAAGGAGAGAAGATTGGATCTTAAAATTTAATCTTCAAGTCCTCCTTGGGTTCTTAAACTTCAAATGTAGGTGAAAAAACATTTAATTATTCTTCATCTTGGTTCTTTTATTGTTTTACTTTCATCCATAGAGCTTTAACTTCTTCAACATCAGCTGCCAGCGATGCTACCATCTTTCTTGCTTGTTTAAGGATTTTGAATTTATTTTTAATCATCATGACATCTTGGCCCATCTGCAGCATAAAGGCCTCTTACATTCTAGAAAATTCATCAATAAGCCATTCATATGAAAAATAATTGATATAATCCCTGACCAAAAAAAAACAATGATATTCAATGAAATTATATTTTTTTGTTTTTGATTTTTTGAATTTTTTTGGATTTTTATGAAAAATAGTGTGCGTATGCATTTTACCTCCCCAGAAATGGTTCCAAATTAATGATAGTGTCATTGTCACAAACCAAAATTCAATTAAATTCTTATTTACCAAATAATGAACCATAGGGGCACTCTCTAGGGTCAATCACGAGGAGGTCACTGACACGCACCGTTTTCCTATTGTCACTATTATAAACTAACTAATTTAAAAAGATAATAATAATATAAATGGGGGGGATAATTTAAAATTTATAAAATATTAATATAATATATAATAATGAAATGAAATATAGATTGAAGTTAGAAGAATTAAATTAGGCAGTTGTTCTTAGAAGTTTGTGGTGGTTGATATCATTGTTTAAAAAGAATCTCAACATTCAATTCAATGAGGTGATCAAGACCTTTCACACCTAACATTCTCATTTGAAATATCATTACCACATAGAGATACCTCTGTATAAGGGGTAATGCGCTTCCTAATTTCATTTAGGATACCTCTTATATGACGATCACTACTCATTCCATCCTCCACCGTATGGACGACACAAATAGCGAAGTGAAGGAAAATTGATAAACGAGAAGATGAATTTGGTGGTAGAGAAAATGGGTAAAGTTCTCACCCTAATAAATTTAACCACCACTAAAATTATTATATTTAAATAAAGGTATTAGAAATTAAAGTATAATTAACTCAATCAAACCACCATTCTTTCCTTCAAACAAGAACTGAGGTTAGTTCCCCATTTTTTGTGGAGTTGATAAGGGAATAACGGTGGGAGAATACATAAAATTAAATAAATGGAACAAAGAAGGTATGAAGTGTAATTCTTAACTAATGTATAATAAAAATAAAAAAACTATTACAAAAAAAATACTCAAAATTTCCCCCATAAAATGCCTATCCGTGTAAAAAGAGATGAGGTACAATTTTATAGGTGAAATGGGTGAAGAAATCTCGCTTCTATTCTGTCCTCCGGAAGTAATTGATTGTTATAGCCATTATATATCAGAATTGGTAAATTGTCCCTTCTTTAAAGTTGTTCTGTTATTCCTCTCGCGTGCCTCCCCAAAATATCGGCCTCATTAGTCCACGTATGAAAAAGTTATGTCTGTTTTAGTGCGTCACATTTAATCTGCCTAGGTGACTCTTGTCTTCCACAACTCCAACTTCCCATTCCATTATGGACAATTAATAAGAGGATTTATACATGGACTCCTCAATTAAGGATGTTAATTAATTCCTTTTACATCTCAATTTAATATTTTATCTCCAATGGATAGGTGTAATTCGACAGAAAATCTCATCTTTAAAACAATCTAGATATGCACACAGTTTTCAAGGCACAGATTGCTAAATGATTTTGGGCCTCCAAATGATTGATTGAGATATAGATACAGAATGATGAAATGAGTCCCAGTATGTAAGGAAACCTACAAAAAAGGAATTTCAAAAAATTTTCAGTTTAGAAAATTTTATGTCCAAAATACATAATATAAATAAAACAGTTAAATCCCAAAATTAAGACATTTTTGTAATTGACCTCACAATACCAGTAAAATATAAAAAATATAACAATTTTCCATAAAATAACACTATTTTGGGATTTAAAACATTTAAATAAATTATTAAATATGTGAAATTTTATTCTCAATCACTCCCCCACACTTAATCAATGCACTCATGGGCAATCATCATATGTTCAAATCAAAATTCACACAAAAATACAAAATGAGAAGGCATCAATGATCTCTTCCAAAATAAAATTCCATCATGTATCTTATATTAAAAACAATTCCCTATCATTTTCATTCTTCACATTTCATTTTATTCATCCTCATAAATCCATCCATGTCCAAATCACAACCTTCCTCACATAGAAATTTGTGTGACTCTTTACTCAAGAGAGATTGTATCTAGAGTTATGATCATACTTGGAAAGTGAATGTATCACCATAGGCTTGTGAAAATTCTCATATCACCAAAAAATGAAACATGAAAATAAATTAAATCATGAGAAAGTTTTCAGGAGGATTCTCTGGATCAGGGTTGGTGGGAACATGACTGAAAAATTAAGGCTAGAAAGAGGTGGTTGGAATCTTAAGTAAAATTCATGAATATTAAAGTGAAAACAGAGAAATTACTCACTAAATCATCCTGAAAATTTGATACACAACACCATCCCCTTTTGTATGAAGTGATACATGATCTAAGAAATGATTACAAAGAATTATTTCAACAATTTTCTCTACCTTTTTTTCATTTTTTTCTTTTTTTTTGTAAAGTCCAGAAAGGCACCACTTCATTTAATTTTTTTTATTTTTTTTAATGGAGAATGATAAAAATTGAATACAAGGAAGTTATGACCATAATTCCCTTTAATTAAGATAGGGACATGAGTCATTAAAGGATCTACAATGATAAATTCAAAATCACCTCCATTTTTTCTATTTTTTTCTTTTTTTGAAGGAGAACCAGATGAAACAAATAACGAACAATGAAAGGATTACCCATGACCAAATTGAACATTATCATCCAATGCCCAAAATGTAAACACACAACATACAACACCCATTAATGAAACAAATCCAAATAATGCACATGAAAGGCCCTTCCCACACACTCAAACATGATATATCAACGCAAAAATACCAAGGGTGCGGGTAGGTAAGGAAAAATCGGCTTGTAATGTGGCTTAAACATATAAAACAATTCATGGAATCTAAGGGATATTGAAGGATAGATGTAAAGGTAGATCGCATGATAAAATATGGCTAGATAAACGAATTCCACAATCATATCAAAAAAATTCCATGAAATACAAATCGTCAAAATAGAAAAATCACAAGTTCTGGTTCTCACACAAAATCCATGCTTCCCTCAAGAATGTGTGGGTATTATAAAGAATATTTCAAAGTTGTTCAGAGTACCTCACAGGACTAGAATTTTTTTTGTGTCATTGTTTCATGGTCATGGATTTAAAAAATTAGTCAAACTCATTAAAATTATTAGAAATCCAATTCAAGAAAAAAGTTTTCACATCAACAATTATTTAAAATCCATTTCTTCAAAAATCATTTCATCTTCTCAAAATCAATTAGTTTGTGAAAAATAATCAGAATATTCAATGAAGCTCAATGTTACTAAAAATATGAAAAAAAATTAAAAAGAAAGAACAAAAATCCACTATGTAGGTTGAAACTCCCTCGAAAACTAGATTACAATACCCCCCATTGGAGCTCCACACAAAATCAATATAAGGGAAGAAAAATAAATGGATGTAAAGATACAACCTGAATTATTTTTCAGTGGCAGCTTTGAGTTAAGCTCCTAGCTACTACCACTTGACCTAAAAGGCATTAAATAACAAAAATATGAGAAAAATAAATAAAAATAAAATATAATGGAAACGAAATAGGATAATTCATGGATTGAACACAAAGCGATTTCTAGGTTTTTAATGCCCCTAGGCTAACAGTTGCAGTGGTTTAACCCTAATCCATTTGTGGATGAGGTTTCTTACTCTGGAACCACTACATATTCTTTTTCCTAGTTCTATTCAGCCAAAAACAGTGGAGGAGGAACCCATGAATAGTGTACAACATCTCTTCACTCTTTTCCATGTGGTACAGCTTAGAAGATGGGGGAAGGATAAAGAATGGGTCCTCAAATTCTTTAGCCATGACTTCTCTAGACACTTCAACTTCAACATCCTGGGAGTACTCATGTGATGCTATTTCAAAAAAATTAGAAAAGAGGAAGTTTGAAAATAATTAAACTTGAATATTATTAAAACAAGAAGAATCAATATAAAAATATTCCCTTTTAGAAAGGTCATCTTGAAACACGATCTCTTATGGTAAGGCCAATGGGAACACTTTTTCTGTACGAACTTCTTCATATTCTTCCAAAACAAGTGACATGTATATAGGTACTGATTCTTCATTAAAAAATATTAGAGGATCACTTACCTTTTTTTCTTCCACAAAATAATTCCAATGTTCATCCAAATCATATTGACCTCCCACAATTGTTTCCGCTGGATTTTCGTGTTCAGGAACCGCTTCATGCAATGGCCATGAAGAGACGATTAGATCTTCAAATTGAATATTCAAGTCCTCCTTGGGTTATTCAACTTCAAATGTAGGTGAAAAAACATTTAATTAATCTTCATATTTGTTCTTTTTTGGCGTTTCATCGATAGAGCTTTAGCTTCTTCAACTTCAGCTTCCAGCGATGCTACAATCTTGATTGCTTGTTCATGGATTTTGATATTATTTTCAATCATCGAGACATCTTGTTTCATCTGCAGCATAAAATCATTTTCCATTCTAGACAATTCATCAATAGGCCCTGCATATGAAAAATCACTGAAATAATACATGACCTAAAAAAACAATTATATGCAATGAAATTATATTTTTTAGTTTTTGAATTTTTTAATTTTTTTGGGTTTTTTGAAGAATAGTATGTGTAAGCGTTTTAACTCCCCAGAAACAACCCCAAATTGATGAGAGTTGTTTTTTTCATGAACCAAAATTCAATTAAATTCTTACTTATCTAATAATGCACCATAGTGTCACACCCTAGGGTTGATCACTAGGATGCCACTCACACGAACTATTTTCCTATTGTCACTATTATAAACTAACGAATTTAAAAATATAATACTAATATAAATGGGGGGGATAATTTAAAATGCATTAAATATAAATATTATATTTAATAATGAAATGCAATACATAGTGAAGTTCAAATGAAGAAAGTAGGTAGTTGTTCTTAGGAGTTCATGGTGGTTGATATCATTGTTTAAAAAGAATCCCAATATTCAACTCAATGAGGTGATCAAGAATTCTCAAACCTCACCTTATCATTTGAAATGTCATTACCCCATACTGAGTCCTCTGCATACGGGGTAATTATCTTCCAAATTTAATCTAAGAGACCACTTCACTGACCATCACTACTCATGCCATGCTCCACTGTATGCATGACACAAATAGCGAAGGGAAGGAAAATTGATAAACGTGAAGAAGAAATTGTTGGTAGAGAAAATTGGGAAACCACTCACCGTAATCGATTTAACCACCACCAAAATTATTGTAATTTAATAATGGGATTATAAATTAAAGTATAATGAACTCAATAAAACCACAATTCCCTCCCTCGAATAAGCACCGAGGTTAGTTCTCTATTTTTTGTATAGTTAAGAAGAGAATAACGGTGGGAGAATATATAAAATAAAATAAATAGAAGATATAATGTATAAAGAGGAATGATTAAATAATATATAACAAAAATAAAAATAACTATTACAACAAAAATACTCAAACTTTCTCTCAGAAAATTGTTATCCTTGTAAAAAGAGAGGAGGTACAAATTTTTTGGTAAAATGGGTGAAGAAATATCGCTTCAATTATTTTGTTCAGAAGTAATCGACTGTTAGAACCATTAAATTTCATAATTGTTAAATGGTCCCTTATTGAATGTTGTTCCATTATTCCTACTGTGTGCCTCCCCAAAATATAAGTCACATTGGTCCACATATGAAGGAGTTATGGCTGTTTCAGTGCGGCACGTTTAATCTTTCCAGGTGACTCTTTTTCTTCCACAGATCCAACTTCTCATACCATTATGGCCTTTTAATCAGAGGATTCTGTCACAAACAATCCCCCGAGGCACGTATCGTGACTACCCCAATCCCGCCTTCTATAGGCAAGGGGCTGGAAACTAGAACCAAAAGTGTAAATCCCTAAAACTATGAAGGAATTGCCTTTATAATTGTAAAAAAACACAAACAATGTAAAGGCGGAAGAAAACACTAAGTAAAAAATGTATAACAAGTTTTCTGAAAGTAAAGGGGTTGGAAATACAAGCCCAACAGTTAAGTACAAGGAAAGTACAAATAGGTACAACTAAAAATACAAATAGGTGGAAGGTGTCTAGAAGCTCTTGGATCGTCCACCACGGATCCTACCTAAAAGGTAGGCACAAATAGCCTCCTCAGTGCTCCACGTCCGTCCGTCTCCTCTGGGCAATGACTCGTCGTGAGGTCCACCTCCGGGTACTGTCCAGACTTCATACACTCTTCCTTGGTCAATTCTATTCGTCATATGCATCCAACACAATGAGGTGCAGGAATATCCAATAAAAGGGCGAGTATAATGATCCTCAGTAGGGACCCTGAGACCCCCAAGGTCTCACAAAATCCATCATAGATAAACCAAAAAGTATTATTTCAACGGATAACCATTACTTAGGTATATTCCGATACATATACCTATGTTATCAAGTAACCCATCTCAATCATGAGGAAAACACAAAGGTCATTGACTCAACTCAAACCCTGATTTTTCATTATCATAACCATAGCTACTAGAGAAATCATCCACTTTCGAGTATAGTGAGCATGTCACGACACCGAGACGCTTCTCACTAACCTTGGACTGCTGAGGCACTCCTCCTATCGAGTACCACGAGTCTGCTGCCAGATACCAGACGCTCCGTCCGCTGTGGGTCTACCGGAAAATATCGGGTGCTCCCCCTAATAGCCTAGAGAGGTAGTCATCCTGTCAAGTACTGTCGGTCTGCTGACAACTTCCAGGCACTCCGTCTGCCATGGGTCTTCCAAAAAATACCGGGCGCTCCCCACTGGGCTAGTCGAGTCACTCCGAGTCGAATTAGTCAAGAAGTCGTCAGGTCTGTCAGCTACTAGGTCTCCTCACTATGTCTTCTCGTCTTCAGGAGGATCCACTCCATGAGCTACTGGTCGATACTCCAAATGTAAATATGTCTCACATGGAAGTATCTCAATGTACTGCCACATCATATGGGTCTCAACTCAATAGACGACGCGTCAATATGACGCTCGGTCTGTGAGTTATTTGCCTTTTAGTCCGGGGGGCTCAGTTGGTTTCATGTATGAACCAACATGATCGTATGTCAACTATATCCCGAAATCGCATGGGAAATTCTCAATGGGACTAATTCAATCTAAGAATATCGGCTCCACTAACGTTTCATCTAACAGATTCTCGTAGCCCAATATATTGGCTAAAAGGTGTAAACGGGTCTGACGGGTTCATGTCCGGTCCGACCCCGTGGGACCGACCAGACCCGATCCGTGAATCTAACCTGGCACAAAGGGGTGGCCTATCCTGAAGGTACGGCACGACCCGTGGGGTGGCCCGGCCTGAAAGCGGCCCGACCCGAAGGGTGGCCCAGCCCGAAGGTGGCCTGTCCCATGGTGGCCCGGCGGCCCAGTTGGCCCCACGACCCGGTCGGCCTGGCGACCCGGTGGCCCGGAAGGGGTCTACCTTTGCACAGCCAGGGGGGATACTAAGTGCCCCTTGGTACCCACAATGACTCTTCTGTTTGGGTATAACCGAACCAGTGTCGGGTGACGCAGGTCTCGTGCACGCGGGACCCGACGGGGTCCCGCACCTCCCGACTGGCTCGAGCGGCCAGCCGCTCCCCACCCCGGGGAGGCGCATCAGCACTGCGCCCCTCCACAGCGGCATGTCCTATTCGTGGCCTCCTGCTGGTCTCTGCACGGCGCGATGGCGCCGCGCTCCTTGTCCGACCGCCCCGGCCCTCCTGGTCGCAGATCTTCTTTCCGGTGCAGTGTGACGACACTGTGCCCCTCTGGAACAACCACGGACTGCCTGGTCGTGACTCGGCTCTTTGAGTGGAACGGAAGTGCCGCCGCCCTGTGGCAACCCTGCGGCCTTACGCCGCCGGCATTGTCCCGGCTGGCTCTTTGTCGGTCACCGTGTGTACCACCTCCATCGTCAACGAACAAGAAAACCCAAAAGGGGAGGGTCGACCATGTTTGTGTAGTCCAAACCCTCCTTCTCAGGGTTATATCATTCGGTATTATACCAGAAATTTTTATGATGAAGAACGAGTACATAAAAATTCAAACCCCCTACCTCTCTTGTAGACAATCTTTGACGAAGTCACGGATTAAAGCGGCATCGATTTGTTGATGTCAGGAAGCATCTGGGGTTGGAGACCAAGGAAGAAACGTCTTTGGAATTCTTCGTAGTCAGATTTTTCTCTTTAGGTGCGGTCAAATATCGAGAAAGGTGTTCTTCATTCATTGTTGGTGATGAAGAGGCGTTTTTCACAGTCTTCATTGGTGATCTCTTCTCCCAATTCTCCCAAGGCTCCACCAAAATGAAAGTTTCCAACCAAAAATAATAGACTAACTATTATTTTAAATTGGTTGGGAAGAATTCAAAAGGATTCAAAAATCAATTAAGTTACTTCACATAATTAATGGGTGATGTTGTCCTAATTAATTTGGGGGAGGAAGGTGAAGAACTCAATTAATTCATTATGTGAATTGGCACATTAATGAGGGGAAGGTGGAGAGTTGATATCCCACATAAATGGGGGGTTTAGAGGGGTTAAATGGTGGTTAGAACCCGTATGGGTCCCACCTTAATTATGTCCTCCCAAGGGAGGTTATGATCTGGTGGGCCCCACCACCATAACGTCCCATGGGAGGTTGGGATGTGGTGGCCCCCACCTCCAACCTCCCCTTGGAGGTTTTAAGTACCTCAAATAAAAATATGTTAAGTCTTATTTTTATTTAATTTTATTTAAAAACCCCAAAAACTTTCTTCCACACTCATTAGTATGACACTGCGGTGGATGTCTCACTAAGAAATCACGGACGCTGAGAGTTCAACGGTGTCCTCAGATTTACATTTTGAGCACCAGTTCAAAAGTTATAAAATGCAGCTTGCACATTTACTGAATATACCTGAGAAAAAGTTCGTAAAATTAATGTCACCCACCCTCAACCCACGTCGGTTGTGGTTAGGCTCTTCCTAGGCGAATCACGCCCCAAGAAACCCAACGGTACCCTCGTATTTCAAATAGGAGATACCGTTTAAAAATTATGAATTTTACAATAAAATAATTTTCACTTAATTATTTTATTTGCGGGAAAAAACTAACTTTTTCTGGCCGCCTTCGCTGACCCAAGTTAGTATCTTCTTAAATAAATCCTACAGTCACAAGTTTAGCAGTGTTCTTGGATTTTTAATCCGAGTTACCATTTGTGAGTTATAAGAATATGAAAAATAAAATAACATTATTCAATTATTTTATTTACTATTTTTCCATTTTCCGGTTTTCCCACAGGAGGCCCACGCCGACTATATTTAAGTCATTCCTATGGTAAACTCACTAATCTGAGAGCAAAGTTGGCCTCAAATTTCTGATATGAGTAATCATTTAAGAGTTATTCCTCTCTTTCAAGAAAGCTTCTTATGCTCGTTTATTTAAGCTTAACAAAACTTCGAAGGATCATTCTGGGCACTCCGGGCCTCGAAATCACGCACTGTTAAAAACTGCAGACTTTCAAAACTTCCTTTTATTTTAAATAAAATCTCATGGAATTTTTGTGTCTTTAAATTCTTCCAATCTCAGGGCATTACGTCCCTGTATGCTACAAATCTTACTAAGGAAACAAATGAGGGTACTGAGCACGCATCTGAGCCTCCTTCTCCCATGTGCTCTCCTGATGGTTCTGGTGCTACCAACGAACGTGCACCAGAGGTATCAGATATCCACACAGTACCCACTCATGTCGATCTGCAATCTCCGCTGGAACCTCCGTGAATGTTTCCCCATCATCGATGTCTAGCTCACTGTGGTCGATGATGTGGGAAGGGTCGTGCACATATCTCCTCATCTGGGATACGTGGAAGACGTTGTGCAACCGGTGAAACTGATGTGGAAGAGATAACTGGTAAGCCACCTCTCCTACTCCCATGAGGACCTAGAAGGTCTGATAAATCTCATAGATAACTTTCCGCCTTAACCAAATCTCTATAGACCTCATCGAGCTGAGACCCCGTAGGAAGACGTGGTTGCCAACCACAAACTCAAGTGGTCTCCATCTGCTGTCAGCATATGACTTATGCCTGCTCTGTGAAATCTTCATCCCCTCCTAGATGATCTTCACCTTCACCATGGTAGCACGTATCATCTTTGGTCCCACTAGTGAAAACTCCCCCGGGTCTGTCCAGCACAGTGGTGATCTGCAAGGTTGACCATACAAGACCTCAAAAGGTGTCATACCGATGGTGAGGTGATAGTTTTTGTTGTATGCAAACTCTACCATTGGTAAGTAATCCTCCCAACTGCAAACAAAGTCAAGTAAACATGTGTGGAGAATTTCCTTGAGGGTATGAATGGTCCACTCGGTCTGACCATCCGTTTGAGGATGGAAGGCGGTGCTCAAGTGAAGCTGCATCCCAGAATCCTCCTGCAACTCTTTCCATAGTCGGGAAGTAAATCGTTATAGAAACCCGATCCTTTTAATAAATTATTATTACATAATATTAATGAAAAAACACATATTATTATTATATATAGAGGACCCAAAGGTTTAGTGTCTAGGGAAAACTAGGACCATACATAACAAATACAACATCAACCATAAACATTTATTTAATTTATTCTTCTCTAGCTTCTTATTGGCACTTGTCCCCTCCTCAGTACACATATCCACCTAAGGATATACATTACAATGGGTGAGATAGAAGCCCAATAAGAGGATAGATAAGATAAATATATCATGGGGTGAACATAATCATAACATAAGCAAAAGATCATGAACATGAGAGGAGCATAAATAAAAGACTTGAAATGTGGGAATACATAAAAATGAAACATCTTGTCTTAGTGGTTAACTACCACACATACTTTTCAACCAAGAAAGAATCTTGTTCACACATCATTTCACATTTACTCATGAGAGTCATCATTTTACCCAATTAATTGGAGCGCTGTGTAATTTCGGGCGCACCCGTCACATTGAAATATTCATATTGCGCTATATAATTCTGAGCTTACCCGTCACATCATAACATTATCATCATCATGCTTTCCACAAAGAAAACATATAAAAAATTTACATAACTAACCCATGTAATTTAATGGGTTTCATCTCATAATAACACATTCATAATCTTTGGGTTCCCAAAATAAAGAGGGAATAACATACATGTAACAAGAACCGTCCACTTTGAGTGAGAAGTAATAGGGGTGTTATTAAAAGAGGAGTTTTTTTGGAAAACATTTTGTTTGACATAAAAACCAGTGAAAAAATGTATATCCCAGAAATGTAAAGACAATGATGAAAAAATTATCTTTAAAGAGTAACAATATCAAAAATGGAGCGAAAGAGGGAGAACCCGTTGGAAGAAAATTGGGTTTGATATTTCCACATACCTTGTATCCGAATGCTTCCTTCTATTTAATGACATGTATAATGACATTATATTAATTAATTAGAAATTACAGAACCTTTTATAAATTAATAGTGTTCATTCTGGTTTCATTATATCATTTTATTTTCCTTTGGATGACTAATAGAGTTTAAAAACATTGTTTGGGGATGTTCGTTTTTATGGTTTTTCTTGGGTGGTTCACTTGTATTCATAAATTGATGTTAAGGTAGAACATGGGTAAACATCAAGAAATAATATTACAGGTAATTAATGATATTACATGAGTTTTAATGATCTTATAATCAATTATATTAGATCCATGTGGATGAATCATTAGATAAGAATTAAATGAAGATCATTTGGGTTAATTTGGGCAGTTTTTCGATCACAATGAAGTGGTTTTAATTTACCCCTTAGTAATATGTTCATAAGTTAGTTACAGAACTTTAAATAGTAAATAATACATATAAAATATTCTATTCAACCATAAAAATGGTTTCATGACCAGATCTGAATGTAGAAATGGAAGAAGAAGGCATGTCGTTCTTGAAGGTGATAAATTAACACCTCACGAACAACGTTCTCTTTAATAAAATAAGAGGAAGAGGGAAAGGGTGTTGGATGGTATAATATCCCATTAGAATCCTAAAATTACATTATATGTATAATCCTGGAGTTACAATACCATTTTGATGAATATAGGTGGGGAGAGATCTAGAAATGAACTTGAACTTGAAAGGAAATTAAAGGAGAAGAGGGAGAGAAATTACCTCTTGAATCCTTCTCTTTATAACCTCCTTAAGAGACTAAGCTTGCACTTTTGATGATAACAGTATCTCTTAGACATGAGTGAGGGGATATGGAAGGTATTTGGGAAGATTGTATAGAATTATTGGAGCTTGAGAGGTGTGACGAAATTTGGGTGTGAAGGGTGGCTTTTATAGTGGAGGGGAGATGGGTTTCCTTAATATAAAATTCATTAGTTTATTAATTTCCCATAAACAAGGAATAGTGGGTCTTGAATGACCTATAATAGTAACTTCATCATGTGATCCTGAACCAAGTGGGCTTACAACAACATATCATCATTGATGACTCAATTAATCCATTATTTAGCATTTATTGTAAATTATCGGATTCTACTATTCATAAAAAATTCAAGTATCTCAGGAAAATATCAAAAATTTACCCCAACCATTATTCAACGTGTAGAATCCAAAAATGAATTCCATTTTTCAAAAATAATGTTCTTAATATTATTAACTTAATATTTAATTAAAATCATATTTTACTGAGAAAAACAGTTTTTAAGATTAAAACTGGTTTTATTGTGCTTTAAAAAATTACGTAGGGTCTTATAATCATATCTAAAAACTATAGTACAATGATTTTATATGTAATGAATACATTTTAAGAAAATAAATTTTTGTTTAAATTAATTAATTAGTTATAATTAATTATTTATGACTTACAAAATTTAAAAACGTTTACTAAGGTAAAATTGTCACTTTCTAAGATGTCTAATTTTTTTTTAATTATTCATGGGTAAGGTTACTCTTATGTTGGATGATTTACTATTCATAAGGTTCATATTACTATTCATAAGGGTATGTTACTATTCCTAAGGGTATGATACTATTCACCAAAAATTATTTTTGTTTCATTAGACTCAAAAAATCATCCTAAGGATAACCATGTATATGAGATTTTTAAAATTACAAACACAGAAGTGACAAACTTATGTTTAAAGGTCATTTATCATTTATTAGTTCCTTATGTTGTGTTTTCATGTTATTTTATGACATAAATATAATAAGGGAATTTCCATTGAAAAACATTGGGTCGTTACATTCTTCCCCCCTTAAGAAATTCCCCCCCTGAAATTTCACTTTACACAAACAGGTGAGGGTGTTTCTCCTTCATTTCCTCTTCTAGTTCCCATGTTGCTTCCTCAAAATTATGGTTCACACACAACACTATGAAAATATGGGTTTTCTTGTTGCGTTGAAACTTATCTCTCTGATCCATAATCTTTACTGGCTTCCCCTCATAGGAGAGATCATCTTCCAGCTACACCACCTATGAGTTTAGTACATGTGAGGGGTTTGGTATGTACTTCCTTAGTAGGGATACATGAAACACATCATGAACTTGAGCCATATTTGGTGGAAATGAAAGACAATTGGCCACATATCCTATACAGTCAAGGATCTCAAAGGGGCCAATATACCTTGGGCTTAGCTTCCCTTTCTTCCTGAATCACATGACTCACTTTAATTGAGATATTTGAAGGAAGACTTTATCTCCAATGTCAAACTCCAAGTCCCTTCGACGGTTGTCATCATATCTATTTTTCCAACATTGAGCAGATTTGATGTGTTTCTAGATGACTTGAACATTCTCTATCATCTCTTGAACAAGATCGGGTCCATGTAGCTTCCTTTCTCCAACTTCATCCCAACAGGTTGGAGTCCTAAATTACTTTCCATATAGATCTTCATATGGAGCCATATGAATACTTGAGTGGAAGCTATTATTGTATGAGAAATCAACAAATGGGAGAAGCTGATCCCAACCACTTTTGAATTCTAGAGAGTAAGCTCTTAGAATATCTTCAAGCGTCTAAATAGTCCTTTCAGATTGGCCTTTAGTATGGGGGTGATAGGCTGTGCTGAAATTTAATTCAGTACACAAAGCATGTTGGAGGCTCCTCCAGAACATAGTTAGGAACTTTGTAACACAATCAGAGACAATTTATATTGGAACACCATGCAGTCTCACCACATCCTTCACATATATCTTTGAAATTTGTTCAAGTGAGAGATATTCACGAATAGTGATAAAATGGGTAGTCTTCGTGAGTCGGTCAACCACAACCCATATCACATTATTTCCCTTTGATTTCTTCGGGAGACCCGTGACAACGTCCATAGTAACATTTTACCATTTCCACATGGGTATAGGCAATGGTTGAATCATACCTTTGGAATTCTTTCACTCAGCTTTAACTCACTGACATACAAAGCACCTTGATATATATTCCGCAATATCCTTCTTCATGTTATCCAACCAGAAGTGTTCTCAGATATCATGGTACATCCTAGTACTCCTCAGATGGATAGAGAAATTTGAGCTATGTGCATTGTCCAATAACTCCTTCTTTATCCCGGGTGATGAAGGCACACAAAGCCGCGTTCCAAATTGAGTTACACCATCATCGTCGATATGGCACTCTTGGAGATTCCCTTCATTTACTGCATTCACCCTCTTTTGTATCTCCACATCACTCGTTTGTGCTTCCTTAATCTTCTCCTGGATGGATGGTTGCGCAATCATTTGGGCAAGGTAGGATGTATCCCCTACCCTCATGATATCCAAATCCATCCATTTCATATCTATGAATATAGGGTATTTCTCAATCCATAACATGGATAGAGTAGCGGGTTATTTTCTACTTAGAGAATCAACTACCTCGTTCTCCTTTCCATGATGACAGTGGATAGAGTAGTCATAATCTTTGATTAGCTCTAACCATCTACTTGGATGCATGTTGATATCTTTTTGTGTGAATATATACATTAGGATCTTGTGGTTGGTGTATATGTCACATTTCTCGCCACAAATGTAGTGCCGCTAGATTTTTAGGGCAGAAATCACGGATGCTAGCACTAGATCATGCGTCGGGTAGTTCTTCTCGTGGATCTTCAACTGTCGTGAGGCATATGCTATCACATTTTCATTTTGCAAGATTAATAAAACCAATCCTTTCTTTGAAGCATCACTGTATATCACAAAACTTTCTCCACTTTTCAGTAGTGTGAGTACAGGTGTAGTGATCAGTCTTCTATTTAGCTCCTTGAGGCTTCCCTCACATTATTCCATCGAGACATACATGACCCCTTTGCTTTTAAACTTAGTTAGTGGGCTTGACAATCATGAGAGGTTTCTCACAAATCATTGGTAGTACCCAGCAAATCCAAGAAAAACTACAGATTTCTGTGACACTAGAGGGCCTGGGCCATTCCTCGATCACCTTTTTCTTTAAAGGATCCACAAAAATTTCCTCACTTGTGATAACATGTCCCAATAACATGACTTTATTAATCCAATGGTCACACTTTCTGAACATGGAATACAAATTCCCCTTTATTAATGTCGCCCACACAAGTCTTAGATGTTCTTCGTGTTCTTCCTTGCTCTTGGATTAGATGAGAATATCATCGATAAACACTACCAAAAACATGTCGAGGTAATGTCTAAAGACTCTATTCATCAAATCCATTATGATTTCAGGGGAATTAGTTTGTCAGAAGGGCGTCACCAAAAACTCATAGTGCCCATACCTTGTACGAAAGGGTGTCTTCTGAATATCTTCCTTCTTCACATTTACCTGAAGATATCCAGAATGATGATCCAACATGGAGAAGTATTGAGCTCCTCTTAACTAATCGAACAAGTCATCAATCCTTGGGAGAGGATACTAGTTTGCTATGGTGATCTTGCTGAGTTCTCGATAATCTATACATAGCTACATTGTTCCATCCTTCATCTTCACAAAGGGCACCTGTGCACCCCAAGGTGATGCACTAGATCGTATGCACCCTTTGTCTATATGCTCTTGCAGATGCTTCTTTAACTCCTCCAGTTCGATAGGATCCATCCTTTAGGGACACTTTGATATTGGAGTAGCTCCAGGAATGAGTAAAATTGAGAAATCTACCACACGATCCGGGGTAATTCCATGTAACTCTTCGAAAAATACATCGCCATATTCCATCGCGATGGGAATTTCCTCAAGGTTGACACTTTTTTTGGACTCAACCATTTGGGAGAGGTATGATTCTTCATAGGGAATCAACACCCACAACATTGAATGATTTTTCAAAGGAGATTCATGATCTTCCTTGCATTTTTAGAGGAGAATAGGATGGTTTAGAATATGAAAAGATATTTCTTTTTCATGATAGTTGATATGTTCACTATATAACGAGTGGCAATCCATTCTTATTATAGTGTCGAATTCCACCAAGGGAAGTATTATGAGATTTGATGGAAGAATCGTTCCATAAATGCCAATGGGAGAAGATTCAAACACTTGGGTTTCAATGATTTCACCACTCGCTGTTTTTACAGATATCTCCACTTCAAGGTTTTGCGGCTTCGATTCTATAGTTCTAGCAAAAATGAAAGATATAAAAGAATGCGTAGAACAAGAATCAAATAAGACTTTTTCTTTTCTTGAGTGAATAGAAAGTTTACCCCGTATGACTTCATTATCATGCTCCACCTACGTAGTATTTATGGCATAAGCCTTCCCTTGCTCCTTTGGATTTGGTGGCTGCTAACTCTAATTACCCTTGAGAGATCAAGGTTTAGTGCACTGGTTTTCATAGTTCCCTAGCACCCTATAGTTGTAGCATTGAACCACGAGTGGTTATCACATTTCGTCGACTATATTTTCCTTCCTTTTCATGTCTTTTCAACACTCTTTATCATTGTGGCATTCTTTCCCACACATTAAGCATTTCTCCATCCCTTTGAGGCAGTTCCCATGGTGCAACTTCACACATTTTTGGCATGTGGGTCATTGATTTTTCATCCCACCAATTTCATTAGATCCACCATCATGAAACTCCATATTTCTTTTCTTATCACAATAGACACAGGACCATTATCCAAACTCTATCTCCACTTTGAGAGCTCACCGAACAACTTATTTATAACTCCCAAAGTCTCGAATTTCAAGAGCCTTTCGAAGGTGTGGTTTTAATCCACTAAAAAATCTATCAATTTTGCTATCATTGTTCAAAACAAAACCCTAAGCGTACCTTGCAGGCCTTCTGAGATTTTCTTTATTGGTTGTGACAGATTCTCTTTCTTTTTTTTCTTGAGCTCTATAAATTCTATCCCCATATTTTTGCAAAGAGTTTGTGGGAAGTACTTACTAAGAAACATTATCATAAAGTCTTCCCATTCCATCTCTTCAATTTCCTCCCTTGGCTTGGTGTTCTTAATCAAATCCCACCAATGATCGGCTTCTCCATATAGATGATAAATGACTAGGGTCACCTTCTCCATCTCATAATGGTGAAGAACAGAAAAGATCTTCTCTATGGAGTTGACCCACTATTCTGCAACTAGAGGATTAGAAGTTCCACTAAACATCGGTGGTCATTGCCGCATAAAACATTCGATAGCTAGTTTCTCCCTCTATTGTGAAGGATGACATTCCCAATTATTATGGTTATTGTTCATAACCTGAGATAATTGGGTAATAATCACCATTATGTTTTGAACTCCACCTCCCAAATCATTGGGGATGTCGTTCGGGCAATTGTTGCATTGGACCTCGTAAGAGTTTTTGGCCTGATTTCCCCTGGTTCCCACCATTTTCTAAAATTGAAAAGGTTAGAACAAAACATAAGTAAATAGGTCATGAATAAATAAATTATTCATTTGAACAATTTATTCTAAAATCATAACATATGGGATCCCTATGTAAATACTTTTGTATGCATATTTGTACTTAATCTCATACTAGAGGTTTTCTCTAGGGTTCACTAATCCTAATTCCCAAATTAACTAAACCTTAACTCTGATACCAACTATACCGACCCGAGCCTTTTCTTACATTACTATTACATCATTTTAAAGATAAAAAACATAATAGTATTACACATAGAGGATCCAAAGGTTTAGTGTCTTGGGAAAACTAGAACCATACATAACAAATTCAACATCAAGTATAAACATTTGTTTAATTTAATCTTCTCTAGATTTTTATTGGAACTTTTCCTCTCCTTAGTACATGTAGCCACTGGAGGATATATATAAAAAGGGGTGTGATAGAAGCCCAGTAAGAAGACAGATAAGAGCAATATAACATGGGGTGAGCATAATCATAACATTGGAAAAAGATCATGAACATGAGAGGAGCGTAAATAAAAGACTTGAAATGTGGAAATGCATAAAAATAAAACATCATGTCTTAGTAGTTAACTACAACACATACTTTTGAACCATGATATCATCTTTTTCACACATCATTTCACATTTAATCATTATATTCATCACATTACCCAACGTATTGGAGCGCAATATAATTCCGGGCGCACCCGTCACATCATAACATTATCATCATCATGCTTTCCACATAGAACCCATATCAAAATTGTAAATAACTAACCCATGTAATGTAGTGGTTTTCATCTCATAATAACACATTCATAAGCTTTGGGTTCCCAAAAGAAAGAGGGAATAACATACAAGTTACAAGAACCACCCACTTTGAGTGAGAAGTAAAAGGGGTGTTCTTAAAAGGGGAGTTCTTTTGGAAAACATTTGGTTTGACATAAAAACCAGTAAAAAACATTTATATCCCAGAAATGTAAAGAATAAGATTAATAAATGATCTTTAAGGAGTAACCATATAAAAATGGGGTGAAAGAGGGAGAACCCGTAGGAAGAAAATTGGGTTCGAGATTTCCCCTTACCTTGTATCCAAATGCTTCCTTCTCTTTAATGTCCTGTATAATGACATTATATTCTTTAATTATAAATTCCAGATCCTTTTATACGTTAATAGGATTCATTCTGGTTTCATTATGTCATTTTATGTTCCTTTGGATGACTTATAGATTTTAAAAACATTGTCTGGGGATGTTCATTTTGATGGTTTTTTTGGGTGGTTCACTTGTACTCATAAATTGATGTTCAGGTAGAACATGGGTAAACATACAGAAATGATATTACATGTCATTAATGATATTACATGAGTTAATATGATCTTATAATGAATTATATTATATCCATGTGGATGAATCATTAGATAATAATTAAATGAAGATTATTTGGGTTAATTTGGGCGATTTCTCGATCACAATGAAAAGGTTTTAATTTATCACAGAGTAATATGTTTATAAGTCAGTTACAGAACTTTAAATAGGAAATAATACATATAACATTTTCTGTTCAACCATAAAAATGGTTTCATTACCAGATCTGAATGTAGAAATGGAAGAAGAAGGCATGTCGTTCTTGAAGGTGATAAATTAACACCTCACGAACAACGTTCTCGTTATTAAAATAAAAGGAAGAGGGAAAGGGGGTTGTATGATATAATATCCCATTATAATCCTAAAATTACATTATATGTATAATACTAGAGTTAAAATAACATTTGGATGAATATAGGTGGGGAGATATCAAGAAATGAACTTGAACATGAAAGAAATTAAAGGAGAAGAGGGAGAGAAATTACCGCTTGAATCCTTCCCTTGAGAACCTCCTTAAGGGACTAAGCTTGGTCTTTTTATGAAACAATAAGATCTTGGACGTGGGGGAGGGGATAGGGAAGGTGTTTTGGCAGAGTTTAGAGAAGGTTTGGAGCTTGAGATGTGTGAGGAAATGAGGATGAGAAGGGTGGCTTTTATAGTGCAGGGGAGAGGGGTTTCCTTAATATAAAATTAATTACTTTATTAATTTCCCTTAAGACAAGGAATAGTGACTCTTGAATGACCAATAATAGTAATTTTATCATATGATCCCAAACCAAGTTGGCTTTCATCAACATAGAATCATAGATGATTTAATTAATCTATTATTTTGCATTTTTTGTTAATTATCGGATTCTAATATTCATAAAAAATTCTAGTATCTCAGAAAAATCCCAAAAATTTACCCCGAATATTTTTCGACGGGTCGAATCCAAAAAATAAGTCCGTTTTTCAAAAATAATTTTTTAAATATTATTTATGTAATATTTAATGAAATTCATAATTTACTTAAAGAAACAGTTTTTATGATTAAAACTGATTTTATAGTGCTTTCAAAAATTACGTAGGGTCTTATAAAATTATCTAAAAACTATAATACATTGATTTGATAAATAATGAATAAATTTTGAGAAAATAAATTTTAAATTAAATTAATTAATTCGTTAAAATTAATTATTTATGACTTACAAAATTCCAAAATGTTTACTAAGGTCAAATTGTCACTTTCTATGATGTATAATTTTTATTTAATTATTCATGGTTAAAGTTAATATTATGTTGGATGTTTTACAATTCATAAGGATCATATTACTATTCATAAGGGTTTGTTATTATTCTTAAGGGTACATTACTATTCACTGAAATTTATTTATGTCTCATTAGACTACAAAAATCATATTGAGCACAACCGTGTATGTCAGATTTTTAAAATTCCAAACCCAGAATTGAAAAACTTATGTTTAAAGGTCACTTATCACTTATTAGTTCATTATTTTGTGTTTTCTTGTTATTTTATGACATAAATATAATAAGGTAATTTCCATTGAAAAGCATTGGGTCGATACAATCGTGCATCACAGTTGGAGTCAATAGAAAAAGGTACTCTATGTAAAGGCACAATCTCCTTCACAAAGAGGCGTCCCAAGCTCTCTGCTGATTCCTGCTCTCTAATCGGTAGGAATTTGGCCGACTTGGTGAGTCAATTGATGATCAACCAAATCAAGTCGTGACTCCAGGATGTACGTGGAAGACCCATCATGAAGTCCATGGATATCCCATCCCACTTCCACTCTGAGACATCTAAGGGTTGAACAAAGACTACTGGTACCTGGTGCTCTGCCTTCACTTACTGACAAGTGAGGCATCATGAGACAAAATCCACAGCTGCCTTATTCATACCTGGACAACAGTGCTGTCATTGAAGGTCCTAGTACATATTTTCTAATCCTGGATGTACCGCTAGAGGGGAAGTGTGGAACTCTCTCAATACTTCCTCCTGAAGTGAAAATGGTAGCATGGTACATCCTATGAAGAGGTTGACATGCTCCCAACCTTTAGAAAATCTATCAGGTGCCAGTCCTATGGATATCTAAGCACGTCCTGTCTCATAGTCAGTGTCCCCATGCTGCACCTCCCTGACTCACTGAAGAAGTTGGGGAGTGACTGTAAGAGTCAGAGGAATGGCTACTTCATCTCTATCCACAAAAGATATCGGTAATGCAGCGAGCTGCCCCATCACCTCACTCAACAGCTGCAGGCCAGTCCTCCTACCAAGTTTCTCTCCTACCATATTCCCACTTCCCACGATTATATACTATCCAAAAGTCATAGTCCTGGAGGAACTCTAGTCACTCCTGTTGGGAACTAAAAACGCAAAACTTCTACTGCCACGAGCGTGAGGCTAGCCGACCAATGAGTGATTATTTTCACCCTCCTATGCAAGAGTTTATCCTGTGCTACCTAGGTTTCCTTTTTTGGTGACCATGGAAACCCCTATTCCAACTTTCTAGATAAACCACACACTTTTTGCCTAATACAGTCAATCTGTGTATGAACTGTGGTTTCCCAGTCCCTACCCAAACTAACTTCGTAAGGCCTCGACACTGCCACCAAGAGGTTCCAAACGAAACTCTCGCCTCGAGGGTCAGATCACATTGTCAACGTAAGTGTGATTATCGAGTCTCCTCCCAAAGTTATCTTCAGAAATGAGGTTCAAGTCAATGGTTTAATCAGAATCTCTAGGTCTGGAACAAGATTTGTGGAAGAAAGGAATGATTAGTACCTATGTCTATTGATATGAAAGCTAGTAGTAGACACAGAACATACGTCAAATTATTCTTAGAGCCCTTGGGTCACACTCCTTGACCACATTCAACTACTCTCTTCCCCTGGCCTCTATCACCCTGAGCCAGGTAGGGACTACAAAAGTGGGTGGTTGTAACATGTCAAAATGTACACCACCTCATGCTGCTCTCCTAGCTCTGCTTCCACATCTGCTGCCCTAAAGATTCATATGTCCTTAACACTTCCTCTTTCCAAAACATTTTTACATGCTCAAGTCCCTGAGACTAGCGTTGGTTTCCTTCTTTCCCACTACTAACATTCACTGGTTGTATCCTCTTAGCCAAATAACATTTAACCACAATGGTTCTCTCTATAATCCTAGAATAAGTTGGAATGCATTGGGGAATTATGATGGCACAAATATCCTTTTAAGCACACCTCACTCAGAAGTTCGATACCTGAAGCACTAATCGTACCATATTCATCGATTACCAGGAAATATCGGTATGCCATGATGAATACTCAGCTACTAACATTTCATCCTACCAAAGCTGTAGAAGTTCTAGGGAACTCTCAGCCACCTCCTCAAGCCATTCCTCAGCCTCCTATGAGTCAATCTCACCTCGAAAACTGAGGGGTATCTGATACTGAAACACATATAAGGCATTATGCCTACAAGTGTCTTTTACCACTACCGCCATTTTCAACTACTGAACAATAAGCAGTGATATAGCTAACACACTACCCGAAGGTACTATCTTGGTAATGGTCCACGGACTGTGGCCTCATCACTAAGAATACCATCCTCATGGCCACTCATTTAAAAAGGCTAGTTGCTAAGATCACCATATGCTCAAATGGTGTCTCAACTAGGAAGCAAACTCTAGCAATCTCCTCCATCCAGTCCTCTACCACATGGGAATCTGTCTCACCTCGAAACCTCAGAGGCCTCTTCTTCTGGAAGTCGTGAAATGCACTCAGTCGGTGTGCACCATCCTCTAATTCAGCTGGTGGAATCTTCTAACCAATGGTGGTGGTGCTGCTGGTACACCACCCGAAGGTACCAACATAGTAAGAGGGCCCTGCACTGAATCCTCGTCGCTCAGAGGGTCGTCATCGTATACTCTCTCAGAACTCTAACTGGCTGTCTGCATGGAGGCATCCTGAACAGATGTGACACAGTCAAAAGGTATACCTGGTGAGCTGACCTGGTTGAGCTGACTTAAAGAAAAACTTTTGAAAACATAGACGCAATTAGTGTTTTCGTACAGTGAGTTTGAAATCAGTAGTTAGGGTCCTGGTGTACGGATACGTCGGCCGTCGCACCAACACTGGACTCCCTGAACTGAAAACCACACTCAGTACCCTTAACACTATTTCTTCACATAAAATAAATATCATAGTCCAATGTTCTACTATAGAACTGACTTCTCTGATACCAATTTGTCACGAACCATCCCCCGGGACACGTATCGTGACTACCCCAAGCCCGCCTTCCATAGGTCAGGGGCTAGTGACTAGCACGAAAGGCGTAAATCCCAAAAACTGGGAATACAATGCTATTATAACTGTAAACAAACACAACCAGCGTATAAGTGGAAGTAGACAACACGTAAAAACTATATAACAATTATGTTGAAAGTAAAGGGGTCGGAAATACAATCCCAACAGTAAAGTACAAGGAAAGGACAAACAGGTACAACTAAAAAGACAAATAGCTGGAAGGTGTCTAGATGCTCTTGGATCATCCACCACGGATCCTACCAAAAAGGTAGGTACAAATGGCCTCCTCAGTGCTCCATGTCCATCCGTCTCCTCCGGGTACCGACTCATCGTGAGGTCCACCTATGGGTACTGTCCAGTCCTCATACACTCCACCTTGGTCAGTGTTGTCCGTCTTCTGCATCCAACACAACGAGGTGCGGGCATAGCCCGTGCAGGGGTGAGTATAACAATACTCAGTAGGGACCCCGAGACCCTCAAGGTCTCACAAAATCCAACAACGATAAACCAAAAAGTATTATTTCAACCGATATCCATTCCTTATGTATATTCCCATACACATACCTAAGTTATCAAGTAACCCATCTCAATCATGCGGAAAACAAAAAGGTCATTGACTCAGCTCAAACCAGGATTATTCCTTATCAAAACTATAGCCGCGGGAGAACTCTTCCTCTTTCGAGTAAAGTGGGCCTGTTGGGAAATTGAGGCGCTTCTTAGAAGCCATGGACTGCTGAGGTACTCCTCCTGTCGAGTACCGCAGATCTTCTTCAAAATACCGGGCACTCCATCCACTGTGGGTCTGTCACCAAATACTGGGCGCTCCCCCTATTAGCCTAAAGAGGTACTCCTTCTATCATGTACTATGGGTTTACTACCAAATACCAGTCACTCCTTCCACCATGGGTCTTCCACCAAATACTAGGCGCTCCCCACTGGGCTAGTCGAGTCACTTCGACTCGAATCGGTCAAGCAGTCGTCAAGTATGTCAGCTACTAGGTCCCCACACTCTGTCTGCTCTTCTCCAGGAGGATCCGCTCCACGATCTATTGGTAAATACTATAAATTTCACTATGTCTCACGTGGAAGTATCTAAATGGACCTCCATGTCATAGGGGTCTCAACGTAATAGACGGCGCATCAATCGGATGCCCGGTCTGTGAGTTATCAGCCATTTAGTCTTAGGGTCCTGGTTGGTTTTATGTACGAACCAACCAGACCGTATATCAACTATACCCCAAACTCCTGTGGGGTATTCTAAATGGTACAACTTCATTCCAAGAACATCTGTGCCAATGACGGTTTGTCAAATGGATGATCGTAGCCCAATATATGTGCTAAAACATGTAAATAATTCTGACAGGTTCGGGTTTGGTCTGACCCCATTGGATTGACCCTACCCGATCCGTGAATCTGACCCATCACAAAGAGGAGGCCTAGCCCGAAGGGGCGGCGCAGCCCGAAGTTATGTCCCAGCTCGAAAGTGTCCCGGCCAAAAGGGTGGAGCCGCCCGAAGGCAGCCCGACCCGAGGTGGCCCAGCGGTCCAGTTGGCCTAGCGACCCAGTTGGCCCGGTGGCCTGGTCGGCCTAGCGACCCAGTGGCCCGATGGGGGTCCGCCTTCGCCGCAACCAGGGGGGATACCACATGCCCCCTGGCACCCGAACCGGAGCCGGGTTGCGCCGGTCTGGCTCACGAGGGACCCGACGGTGTCCTGCACCACGCGGCTAGCCCGAGCGGCAGGCCGCTCCCCACCATGGAGCGGTGTGACGGCGCCACAGCCTGGCCTAGTCGTGGCCTCCTACTAGTCTCTGCACGACATGATGGTGCCACTCTCTCCATCCGACCGCCACGACCCTCCCGACCACAGACCTTTTTTCCGGCACGTTGTGACGACACCGCGCCCCTCCAGCTCCGCCATGGCCCACCTTGCCGCGGATCGGCTCTTTGCATGGCACATCAGTGTCGTACCCTTGTGGAGACCCAGCGGACTTGTGCCGCAGGATTCTGCATGGTGGACTCGTTGCTGGTCGCCGCGTGTACCGCCTCTATCATCAACAACATGAACAAACAAAAGGGGAGGATCGGGCCATGTTCGTACATTCCAAACCCTCCTTGTCACGTTGATATCATTCGGTTCTCATAAAAGAAATTTGTATGATCAAGAAAAAGTAAAAAACAATTCATACCCCCTACCTCGCTTGTCGACGATCATTGACGAAGTCGTGGATTAAATTGGCGTCGATTCGTTGATGTCAGGAAGCGTCCGGGGTTGGAGACCGGGGAAGAAGAGTTGTTGGCGTGATTCGTGGTCGGATCCTTCTCCTTAGGTTCGGATGAAGATCGAGAATGGTTTTCTTTGTAATTAATTGGCTATGAAGCAGATTTCATTGCATTTAAGTCCTGAGATCTTCTCCTAATTCTCCCAAGGCTCCACCAAAAAGAATGTTTCCAACCAAAAATAACAGACTAACTATTATTTTAAATTGGTTGGGAAGAATTCAAAAGGATTCAAAAATCATTTAAGTTACTTCACTTAATTAACGGGTTATGTTTTCCTAATTAATTTTGTGGAGGTAGGTAAAAAATTAAATTAATTTATTAAATGAGTTGGCACATTATTGAGCGGAAGGTGGAGAGATGACATCCCACATAAATGGGGGGTTTATAGGGGTTAAAGGGGGGGTTAGAACCCGTGTGGGTCCCACCTTAATTATATCCTCCCAAGGGAGGTTATAATCGGGTGGGACCCACCACCATAACCACCCATGGGAGGTTCAGGTGTGGTGGCCCCCACCTCCAACCTCCATATTGAGGTTTTAACTACCTCAAATAAAAATATGTTAAGTAGTATTTTTTTATTTTTTTTTAAAACCCAAAAAACTATATTCCTCTCTCGGTAGAATGAAACTACGGTGAAGCTCTCACTATGAAATAAATGATGTTGAGAGTTCAACGGTGCTCTCATATTTCAATTCTATGCATTGGTTCAAAAGTTATAAAACACCGCTCGCACATTTACCGAACATACACGAAAAGTATTTCAGAAAATTAATATCAGCCACCCTCGACCCACGCCGGTTGAGGTTAGGCTCTTCCTAGGTGAATCATACCCCAACGGACCCAACAATACCCTCGGATTTCAAATCCATGTTACAGTTTAGATGTTATGAATTTTAAAATTAAATAATTTTCACTTAATTATTTTATTTGTAGCCAAAAACTAACTTTTTCGGGTGACCCTTGCCGACCCAAGTTAGTATCTTCTTAAAGAAAGCATACCCTCCCGTGTTCAGTGGTGGTCTCAGATTTTTAATCTGAGTTACTGTTTGTGATTAATAAGAATTTAAAAAATAAGATAACATTATTTAATTATTTTATTTATGGTTTTTCAATTTTTGGGTTTTCTTACATGAGGCCCGCACTGACTAAACTTATGTCACGCCTAGGGTAAAACCGCTAATCTGAGGGCAACAGTGGACTTAGATTTCTGATCTGAGTTACTGTTTAAGAGTTATTCCACTTTTTGCAGAAAACTTCTTACGTGCATTAATTTATGCAAAAAAAAACTTCAACGGATCATTCTGGGAACTCCGTGCCTCAGAATCACGTGCCGTTAGAAACTGTAGACTCATAAAATTCCCATGTATTTAACAAAAAAATTCAATATAATTTAAGGGTCTTTACAGATTCAATCATGGATGCATTAATGAAAGATGTTAATTAATCCCTTGTACATCTCCCTGACAAATACCATGTACAATGAACTAGTGAACTTCGATATAAAATATCATCTTTAAAACAATCCAGATCTGCGCACAGTTTTTTGAGGCACAGATTGTGGTCTGATTTTGGGCCTCCAAATGATTGATTGATCTATAGATACAGAAGGATATAATGAGACCCAGTATGTAAGGAAATCTAAAAAAAATTCACCATTTCGTTCAATTTAGAAACTGTTATGGCTAAAATACATAATACAAATAAAATAGTTAAATCCCAAAATTAAACCATTTTTGCATTTGAACTCAAAATATCACTAAAACATAAAAATTATGACAATTGCCCATAAATTAACCATGTGGTGGGATTTATAACATTTAAATACTGTATTAAATATGTTAAATTTCATGCTTCATCACTCCCCACACTTAATCAATGAACTCCTAGTCAATCATTATATATTCAAATAAATATTCACAAAAAAATAAAAAATGAGAAAAAATAAACGATATCATCTAAAATGAAATTCCATCATGTATCTTATATGAAAAACAATTACCCATCATTTTCATTCCTAAATTTCAATTTATTCAACCTCATAAATCCCTCCATGTCCCAATCACAACCTACCTCACCTTGAAATTGGTGTCACTCTTTACTCAAGTGAAATTGTATCTGGAGTTATGCTCATACTTGGAAAGTGCATGTATCACCAAAGGTTTGTCACAATTCTCATCTCTACACAACATGAAACATGAAAATGAATTAAATAATGAGGAATTTTTTAGGAGAATTATGTGGATTAGGTTTGCTGAGAAAATGATTGAAAAATTAAGGCTAGAAAGCGGTGGCTGGACCCTTAAGTTCAGTGCATGAATATTCAGGTGAAAACACATAAATTACACAATCAATCCCCATGAAAATTTGAAACACAACACCATCAACATTTGTATGAAGTGGTACACAAGCCATGAAATTAATACAATGAATTATTGCATCAAATTTCTCCACCTTTTTTTCATTTTTTTCATTTTTTGTAAATCTCCAAAAAGGCACAATTTTATTTTTTTTCATGGATAATGAGATAAAAATTGAATAAAATGAATTATGACAATTATTCCATTGAATTAAGATTGGGACATGAGTCATAAAAGGAATTAAAATGATAAATTCAATCTCATCCCCATTAATTCTATTTTTTTCTTTGTTTTAAGGAGAATCAGATGAAAAAAATAAAGTACAATGAAAGGTTTACCCATTCCCAATTTGAACTTTATCATCCACTTCCCAAAATGTAAACACACACCTTACATCACCTAAAAATTAAACACATCCAAATAAGGCACACGAAAGGCCCTTCCCACACACTCAAACAAGAAATATCCACGCAAAAATTCCAAGTGTGTGGGTAGGTATGAAAAACTAATCTTGTAATGTGGCTTAAAACTATACAGCAATTCATGGAATCTATAGGATAATGAAGTATAGATGTAAAGGTATGTCTCAAGATAAAATAGGGCTAGCCAAACATATTAATCAGTCATATAAAAAACATTCCAGGATATAAAAATCATCAAAAGTGAAAAATCACAATTTCTAGTTCTCACACAAATTCCAAGAATCCCTCAAGAAAGTGTGGGAATTATAAAGAATATTTCAAATTGGTTCAAAATACCTCACATGACTGGATTTTTTTTGAGTAAGTGTTTCATGTGCATGGAATTCAAAAATCAGTCAAACTCGTTAAAATGCTTGGAAATCCAATTAAAGTAAAACGTTTTCATAACAACGATCATTTAAAATCCATTTCTTCATAAATAATTTTTTTTTCTCAAAATCAACTAGTGTGTTAAAAATAATCAAAATATTCATTGATGCTCAACGTTACTAAAAAGATGAAAAACAAATTGAAAAAGAAAGAACAAAAATCAAATTTGTAGGTTGACACTCCACCCACACCAAGATTTCAAAACCCCTCATTGGAGCTCAACACTAAAACAATAAAAGTGAAGAAAAATAAAGGGAATGAAAGATACAACCTAACATTATTTTTCAGTGGAACCTTTGAGTTTAGCTCCTAGTTACTACCACATTACCTAAAAGGCATGAAATAATGAAAATATGAGTAAAATAAATAAAAATAAATAGTAATTGAAAATAAAGTCGATAATTCATGGTTTTAACCCCTAAGAAGGTGCTAGGTTTTTACTGCCCCTAGGCAGGTAGTTGCAGCGGTTTAACCCCAATCTGTTGGTGGATGAGGTTTCTTACTTAGTAACCACCAAATTTTCTTTTTTATCTTTCTATTCAGCCTAAAACAGTCATATAGGAACCCATAAATAGAGTACAACATCTCCTCCCCTTTTTCATGTTGTACATCTTAGAAGATTGGGGCAGGAGAAAGAACGGGTCCTCAACTTCATCAGCCATGACTTCTCTAGAAACATTGAATTCAACATCCATGGCTTGATCTTGTGATGTTGTTTCAGAAAATTGAGAAACTAGGAAGTTAAAATATAATTAAACATGAATATGATTAAAACATGAAGAATCAATATAAAAATCTCCCATTTTAAATAGGTCAGCTAGAAACAACATCTCTTCTGGCACGGCCACTGTGAACTCTTTTTCTACAGGAACTTCTTCATCTTCTTCCAAAAAAAGTGTCATGTAGAGAGGTATTGATTATCCTTTGAAAAATATGGGAGGATCACTTACCTTTTGTTCTTCAACCAAATAATTTCAATGTTCATCTAAATCATGTTGACCTCCTTCAGTTGTATCAGCTGGCTTTTCGTTATTACGAACCTCCTCAAGCAATGGCCAAGGAGACACAATTCTATACTAACATTGAATATTAAAGTCCTCCATTGTTTCTTCAACATCAAATGTACGTGAAAAAAAATTTAATTCTTTTTTATCTTGGATCTTTTTTTTTTGTCGTTTCATCCATAGTGCTTTAACTTCTTCAACTTCAGCTGCCAGCGATGCTACCATCTTGATTGCTTGTTCAAGGATTTTGAAATTATTTTGAATCATCATGGAATCTTGTTCCATATGCAGCATAAAAGCATATTAATTTCTAGAAAATTCATAAATAGGCCCTGAATATGAAAAATCAATTAAATAATCCATGACCTAAAAAAATGATATGCAATTAAATTATATTTTTTTAGGTTTTGATTTTTTTTTAATTTTTTGGGTTTTTATGAAAAATAGTGTGCGTAAGCATTTTACCTCCCCATCAACGGAGCCAAATTCTTGAGAGTGGTTTTTTTGCAAACCACTATTCAATTAAATTATTATTTAGCCAATATTGCACCATAGTATCACACCATAGGGTCGATCACAAGGAGGCCACTCACACGCACAATTTTCCTAATGTCACTATTATAAACTAACTAATTTAAAAAGATAATACTAATATATATGGGGGGGATAATATAAAATGAATAAAAAATAAATATAATATATAATAATTCAATGAAATATATAATGAAGTTATAAGAAAGAAAGTAGTTAGTTTTTCTTAGGAGGTCATGGTGGTTGATTTTATTGTTTAAAAAGAATATCAATATTCAACTCAATGAGGTGATCAAGACCAGTCACACCTCACCTTCTCATTTTAAATGTCATTACCTCATACCGAGACCTCTGCATATGGGGTAATGATCTTCCTTATTTCAGATAGGAGACCTGTTCACTGACCATCACTACTCATGCCATGCTGTACCGTATGCACGACACAAATAATAAAGGGAATGAAAATTGATAAACAGGAAGAAGAAATTAGTGGCAGAGAAAATGGGAAAACCACTCACCGTAATCGATTTAACCACCAAAAAATTCATATAATTGAATACAGGGATTTTAAATTAATGTAAAAGGAATTTAATCAAACTACCATTCCCTCCCTCAAACAAGCAATGGGGTTAGTTTTTTTATTTTTGTGGAGTTGAGAAGGGAATAACAGTGGGAGAATACATAAAATAAATTAAATGGAAGAAAGAAGGTATGAAGAAGAACGATTAACTAATATATAATACAAATAAAAATAACTATTACAGCAAAAATACTCAAACTTCCCCGAGAAAATGGCTATCCTAGTAAAAATAGAGGATGTACAAATTTATAGGTGAAATGGGTAAAAAAATCTCGCTTCAATTCTTTCCCCCAGATGTAATCGACTGTTAGGCCCATTAAATTTCATAATTGGTAAATTTTACCTTCTTGAAAGTTGTTCCATTATTCCTCATACGTGCCTCCACAAATTATCAGCCACATTGGTCCACGTATGAAGGAGTTATTGCTATTTTAGTGTGGAACATTTAATTTGTCTAGGTGACTCTTTGTCTTCCAGAAATCCAACTTCCAATTCTATTATGGCCTTGTAAAAAGCGGCTTCAGACATGGACTCTTGAATGGAAGATTTTATCTAATTCCTTGTACATCCCCATGAAAAATTTCATCTCTAATGTACTAGTGTAATTTGATTTCAAATATCATCTTCAAAACAATCCAGATTTGCGCACAGTTTTTGAGGTACATATTTTGAGATTATTTTGGGCCTTCAAATGATTGATTGAGATGTAGATACAATAGTATTAAATGAGGACTAATATCTATGGAAACCTACAAAAAAGGAATTCAACAATTCGGTTTAGTTTATAAAATGTTATGGTGAAAATACATAATCCAAATAAAACATTTAAATCCCAAAATTAAGTTGTTTTTGCATTTTAACTCAAAATACCACTAAAACATAAAATTTGTGAAAATTTCCTATAAAATAACACTGTGGTGGGATTTATAACATTGAAATATAGTATTAAATATGTGAAATTTTATGCTTCATCACCTATACAAGAATCAGCTACACCTATTGGGTCTTTTGTAGATGACATACATCTTCAACTTGGATCTTAGAGAGTTATGGATCGGTGGAGCTCAGAGGTGGATCTAAAAATGTAGTATGCTTCAATGACATCTGACAGAGAGTTTTACCTACACTTTAGGTAGGATCCTCGGTGGAAAATCTCTGAATATTTTACATCTTTTTACTATAAATTGTTTTTAGTTTAGTTTGTATTCTGGCCCCTTTTTTCTTTTCAGTTTCACCATACTTGTGTGGTTGCATCCACGTGTGACATACCTATTTTTGGTAACCCTTATTTATCTTTGCTTTCTGTCTTATGGGTTGTGTGTGTGTGTGTATAGGTTTAAAGGAAACATCTTTCATTTTTGAGGATATGCCTTCTGGTGCTAGTCGCCAGCCCCTGGCCTATGGAAGGCATGATTGTGGTAGTCTCGACACATGCCCTAGGGGTCGGGTTGTGATTATGATGACGAATTTAGAATTATAGTGAAGAAACTGAGGAAGGAGAATATATTTCTAAAATGTATTGTGTGTCAATTATGGCTACAAAAGGATTTAATTTTTGGGTCATATAATCTCAAGAGAGATTCTATTGATAGACCCATCAAAGATAGAGGGAATGTAACATTGTCCTAGACTAACCTTGGTGAATTATATCTGTAGATTTCTTTATTTCCATTGATATTATTGGTTTGTTTTAGAAACATTATCATGGATATCCCATCCACTCACAAAATTAACTTAGAAGGGAGCCATGTTCCTCTGGATAGATGAATGTGAGGAGAATTTCAAGGTACAGAAGAAAAGATTAGTCATCACAACCATGTTTACATTACCCAATTGTAGAGATTGGTACTTAGTCAATAGTAACTCATATATTTAGGTTTTTTGATGTGGTATTATGAATAAAAATATGGATATAGTTAATGCCTCATGTAAATTAATAGTTTATGATAAAAATTTTCCAACTCATGATTTAGAGTAAGATAAATTAATTTTTACATTAAAGATATGGTGATATTATCTTTATAGTGAAAGCTATGATATATACACTGATCATAGAAGTTTAATTAATATATTCATATAATATTTTACCATGCATTATAGACAATAGTTTGAGGTAATTAAAGGAAATTATTTCTTAGAAAATTACCATGCTAGAATGGAGAACAAGGTTGATGATGCTTCGTGTGGAAAGGATCATGTAAGATTATTCTAGATGAGGATCTTGAAAGATACAATATTTTGGTATGATAAAAGGATGGATTTAGAAATTTCTAAGGAAGAGGATAAATCTTATCTTTCTAAAATTAGTGTTTTAATATACATCTATGTGATGATTGAATAGGTAGAGGAGGATTATATAGACCTGCAGAAAAAGTATAGAAATGTTTCTGAATTTATCCATCATTATGATGGAATGATAAGTCTCATGAGCCATATATATGTTTCTTTTATACAATATATGAAGAAGGATATACTATAGTATGATCATATTTCTTCATTATCTATTCATCTTTTAAGTAAAAAAAGTATAGGGATATTAAAGAGTATTTTTTGTTGGATAGAATGAAGAGAGTTATTGTAGAGTATATATATCAGTTCTTGGTATGTAATTATATTAAGGATAAGAGAAAAAATCCATAGGGGTTTTTAAAACAATTTCCCGTACTATAATGGAGGTGGTAAAACATAACCATGTATTTTTTGTAAGAATGCACTAAATATGTAAAGGTTATAATGAAATATGGTTTATAATTGATCTCTTTACAAATTCATCACACCTAATTAATATGAGAGAATATTTATCTCTATGTGAGAATTCTATGATATACATTAATTATGTGGTAAGTATTCATGGTTTACGACATTCCATTAAAATTTCATAGTATTTAAGGTTTATGTAAATGATCTGGTGAAGTCTTCAGTGAGCTCCTTGATAAGAAAATGAATTTTAACACTGTATATCATCTTTATATAGATTCTTAGTCCAAGAGAATAATTCAAAACCTATTGGATATTATCAGATCATATTCTATGGACTTTAAAGTTGTTTTGGATCAACACCTTCCTCTAGTGGAGTTTCATTACAACAATATATTTCACATGATCATTCAGATGACTACTTATAAAAACCTCCATGGGTAGAAATCATGAAATATAACATGATAGGATAATTAATGTGAATGAAATCTATTAGGACCTGATATAGATGAATAAATGGAAGATAATGGTAGATCCATTTATTGAAACTATAGGGAAACACAATGGAGATAGAAATTTTATGTTCATAATCATCAATTTGATATACAATTTGAAGTTTGTGAGAAGGTGTTTCTATGAATTTATCTATGGAAGTTGGATTTGAGATTTTGAAATAAGTAAATCTGAGCCGAAGGTATATTTTCCCTTTCAAGATATTTGATCATGTAGGGAAATTTTGTTATCAAATTACTCCTCCACTGAACCCCTCTCAAGTTTAGCATGTGTTCCATGTGCCTCTCTAATGGAAGTACACACATGAACCTTCACTTGAACTAAATTCAATGTTCATACCACTGGAGAAATATATTTATTATAAATAAAAAATATTGGAGGATTTGGATTGTATACAAAATGTTTCATGAAACAAGACCACTCACCTGGTAATTTGTTTAGTGAAACTACCAATTTGAATAAGCTATGTTGGAATATGAGGATTTGATTAGGCAGAGGAATACTAATTTATTTGTTTGTGAGTGATGAAATTTTTTAGTCAAATTCATTTTATAAGGGGTATAATGAAACACATATAGTTTTTATGATATTGATTTTTTAAAATAAAATTAATTTCATCTATATCTTGTGTTACATATAACACTCAGTTTTAAAAAATCATGATATACTATAGATATTATTATTTAAACATAAAAATTATGACTTAGAATTTACAATCAGGGGACTATATAGAAACAAAGAGGTTTTATAATATTATATATAAATTTTTTAGATAAATAAAATATTTTTATAAATAAGTGATTAATTTTTAGTAAAGATGTTATATGCTTTGAAAAACAATTTTTTTTTAAAAATGATTTCTTTACTTTTTTTAAACCAATAATTTATTTTGAAAATTTTATAAACAATATTTGAAATAATTTACTTAATTTTTTGAATTAAAGGATCAAAATTAGCATAGGTTTAATTTTCTTATTATTTTCTAATAAGATAGTTTTTTTCGTCAAAAGTAAAAAATGCTAATTTTTATTTAAAACTACTATTTCATTTAAACAATTTACAAAGTTCTATATTTTTCAAAAATGTTATTAAATTATAATTAATTAAAATTTGTTATTATAAAAAAATTTATTACATTTTATTCAAATTCTTGTGGAGTCATGATATTGAATCATTCTATACTTATGGAAGATTCTCTTTGGAAAACCTCTTTTTTGTCATGTTAGTGGGACTAATTTTAAATTTGTTTTTGAAACTTATGTGAGTGGAATTTTTAGAATATGGATTCGAAATATTTAATTATCTTATTTAATATTATATAATAAGGTAAAGATATTTTTTTTCAAAATGAATAGTAAAAATTGTAAAAACTAATTACCATGGTTAGGGTTAAAAACAAGTTTATAAGGGGTCAAAATAAAATTTTAAACGGTAAAATGACCAAAAAAACATGTATGAATCCAATTATATGGCCATATTTAGAAATTACCACTATTGGTTTTGATAATTATCCATTTTTTAACCTTTTTTATTATCTAAAATGTGGGTACACCTTTTTTCTTTAAAAAAGTTATTATTGTGTCCTCTGAGCCACATATAATAGAATACCCCGAATCCTCTAATATTCACACTTTAAAATTACATTGGGTTATAAAATACCAGAGAAAATATTTTCTTTAATTATATCAAGACATCATAGATTAATTATTTTTATTAGGAGACCATCCTAATAAGACATGTGGTGTACACCTAAGGATGTTATCTGAAGAATATTTGTCATTCTGAACCTAGAATTTTTTGTTTTATTTATTCTTTTACCTCTATTTAATCTGAAAAAAAAATATTATTATATAATAACATCAGTATCTCCCATTTAATGATATATTATTTTTTATGTAATAACATATATCCATCATCTTTCCTATTAAATGGGAAAAAATCCATCAATAGTGTGTATGGTGGAAAACCGCCTCGTGGACTGATGTAATTAATATTCTATCATGGACCCTCAAGAATGGATATAATGATATATTTAACAAACATAAATGAAATTTATGAAATAAAATATATATTTTTATTTATAATATCACATGTACCTTCTTACCTTCCAATCTAATAGAAACCATTTATGTCGCTCGTACGTACGTGTGGACTACCACATCCCGAACATAATGTGATAGATTTTTCATTTTGAAATGGATGGTTATAAGAATATATTTAATGAATATATGTAATATCTATGAAATATAAACTATTTTTCTAAATGTGATATAATATTTACATTTCTTCCATTCCATCTATCAGGAAAATGTAACAACATTCATTTGTATGTGTGGTATACCGTCTCTATGAGCAGTGTGATTTGTTTTTCTATCTATAAATTTTATGTATTAATATAAGGGAATACATAATTAATATATATTTTATTTCTATCATGGTTAAAATTCTTGAGATAATATAACAACGATAAATGTAAAATTTAAAAAAATTGAAAACCAAAACATACATGAAAAAAGAAGCATTTATTAACCGAAACATAATTTTAACAATGATTTTTTTTATAATTGAGAAATAAAATGTCATAAATAAATCATATAATATATGATATATGTATTTAGTTTTATTTAATATAAATATAATAAGCATATATTCTTTTATACATTAGTCTTTAACATGTACGATTAAATTTGAGAATTGAGGGAAGGTATTTTTCTCTCACTTTTATTTCGGTCAGCCACTTTCCATAGACACCACTTGTTTATTTTTTATGGTATATTAATACGTCCCACGAATGTATTTTATTATTACTATATGGAAAATTATGGGATAATAATTTCTTTATAAGTTTCTTCATTTCAAGGGGATTATAATTTAAATGATACCAAAGCAGTAAGGGTATTATGTTGCAAACTTATTGTTTTTAGGGTTGTTTAAAATTAAGTTGAAATGATGAAATATTGTGACATATCTATTAATAAACTCATGATATTTATTATAATATCCATTTTTATAAATTATATGTTTTCCTTTCATTTTCTCTCTTTAGGTACTCATGAGATCAAAATAATGTTTTTAAGGATAATCAGCTTTATTTCACTCTTCTATTGAAAATCCTATTTTATAAAAATAAATGTTTTCTAAAAATGTTTTAAAGATGATTTTTAATATTCTCCAATGATTTTAAAATTATTCTTTTCTTATGTTTTATTTTTTATTTTTTTTAAAATTAATATTCTTATAAATTTTTAAATAATGCACTTTTTTATTTTATTAGAAATGTGGAAATAATTTTTATTTTTATGTGTACGACATGAATTGTATTTTCCACTGTCATGACCGCTCAATGATTTAAACCGTCCTTTACTTTTTTTGAATGTTGTTTTCAAAGGAAATGTTTTATTTAATATTTGAGATTTTTTGATATTTTAAATAAGTTATTTCAAATAGAAAGTTATATTTTCCTCAATAAATGTTCTAAGTGATATTTTAAAATCAATTTCCATCTAAGATAGAATCCATTGATGTCAACTATGATTTTATAAGGATATGATATAATGATTTAATTTTTATTATTTGTATGGATGGTTTTTTATGATGGAAATATGTTTTAGAAAACAATTCATTTTTCATGAGTTATGTTATGATGAAATGATGAAATATTTATTGAACCCCATACTTTTCCCATGGTTTATCATGAATAAATGTTTACGAAACTCACTAATTTTCCGGGGTTCTGAAATTTTGAATGCTTTAAAATTTTTTGGATTATATGATGGGTGGGACCTATATCTTTATCTGATGTATTGGTTTAAAATGGATGACTCATGAGTTAATTATGCTACACATGAACCTGATTCCATATTCAAAATCTAATGCGAGGACTAGTTTTTCATGCCTAAAATCCCCCTCATTAACATAGTTTTCATGTTCCTAATATTAAGTGTGGTCCTGGTTTTCATATCTATAATTTTATACAAGGACTCGATTTCATTTCCTCATCCTAATGAGAGAACCTATGTCATCTTTTACAGATTCACAAAATTATGAGATTATGTTGTTCCACATTCTTATGATTAGGTTATTATATCGTGTATTATGTTCAATTATTTACTTTATTATTAATGTATTATGATCTACATATATTTATACCATGAAAAAAATTTATGATCTATTATATCTATAATATGGTTTTAAATTATTATTATCATGTTATCACACCCTGTTTCTTTTATTATGTTGATATAACCCTTTTTTATCCTTACTGAGCATATATGATCACCTTTTGTTATGTTTCCTTTTCATGGGTCGTGAAGAAAGGGTTTTAGTTGGGTATTTCATAGATGGGTACTATGTGGGAAGATGCTTATGGGTAACGTTGAAGATCTTTCTAGAAATAAGATGATTGTTTGTTTAGTATCCAAAGACACTAAATCTTTATAGTCCTCATGCATGTTCTTGTAAAATGATATGGATATTCACCAATTAATATATAATATTTATGTATGAAAAACCCTGATTGTTACAAGACTCTATAATGAATAATTTAAAATGTCTATATTAACCAAATCAGATTAGGAAACATGGTTTAATCACCTGATATACTAAATTTTGTGTTAACCATGAAATCACTACTATAAAAAATTACAAATGTCCAATAGTTTACTCTATATTGTTTATCAAAACATTTATCAAATCATGAAACATTATAAAAGAATAAAATTTCCCTAATTTCTCTTTATAACATAGAACAATCATGGAATAATCCAACCTTATAAATATAAAAAAAATAGTGACTTTGATGGTGTCATAATTCACCCAAACATGGAATTTTAGACACCTAAAAATTACATTATATAAAATAAAATAATATGATGGGAACCTAAATCCTACTCACCTTTTTAGGATTGTGTGTAAGGTAATAAACTGAGATTTTCATAATATAGTAGACCACATATCACAAAATATTTATTTGGAACCACATATCTAGTCAATAAAATACATAATTCATCTCCAAGAATGAATCATCCACATTCAAAATCAAAACTACTAAGTGAAAAGATACAAAAGGAGACATAGACCTATAATAATTCTCACCGCCATTTATTATTTTTCTATAATAGTTGATACTAAATGGGGCTCACACCTCATGATAACACACCACTAAAAATCTCAATTCTACTTAAAACCAATGATCCCCTGATACTTCAGAAATATCAATATCCATCAATGAACCAAATTAAGGAATATAAAAGAGAACTAAACACAAAAACAATTCCCTTTAAAACAAATTTGGGATCAAGAATGTGGTTACCATGATCTACATGGTCAATCTTGGGCCTCAACCAAATGTGAAAAGTCTCATATAAATGTTTAAAAATATCACCACCCTTAGGTTGTAACCATAAGAAACATCGATCCTAGATTCTTGAGGACTATCCATGAAGGTATATACATGTTAAATCCGTAAATAACCATTTTCATAGAAAAATAAAACTGAAACCACAAGGAATGACCAAAAACCTAATGTATCCTTAGGACATACAAATAAATTCAAGAGACACTAATAAAAGAAGGTCACAAGAGAAAAGAAAAATATCATAAATGATGAAAATTACTACATATAAAAGAATAACCATCACAATTATATTTAAAACCGTAAATTAACTAAATTATATGTTGGCCTAGGAACCCCCCAATTAGAAGGCCCCAACTAGAAACATCACTAAAAAACCAAAAAATCACCCTACCTGAATCTCCCCTTCCAACACACCAACTCACTAAATATATGAGAATGGACCAAGATGCTATAATAAAATCTCAAAATATATATCCTTTTTCCATTACAATAACTATACCCCAAAAAACCTTAAAAATTGACCATTTGGCTATGCCATAGGCAATCAAAAAACTTGAAGCACTGAAAAGATCTCCCTTAAGGAAATGAGCTTTTACACAACCCATCAGAAAACCAGGATAAGGTTCAAATATTGGAAGGACACTGACCGCAACACTTTTTTCAGAGTCTGTGTCATGTAATATACTGAATGGAAAAATATTTAGCTTCTATATGGACTATTATATGTATAAGTTAAATAAATTCAATTTTAACCATTCTTTAAAATTTTCCCTCTGGTCAGAAAACATTATCTAACACATCATAATAATGGAAGAAATCAGTTCGTATAAAAAAACCAAACATATCAACATCAATCAAAATAAATACAATACCCAATTTAATCTAAAAAATAAATAAAAATTCATAATTTTTCACAACCATTGAAAAAAGCAATTTTTCATAAGATACATCATTTAATTTTAATTTAAAAAGAAGAAAACATTTTGAAAGAAATTTCTCAATTCTAATTTAAATAACATACACGAACATTTATGTTGATCTATATATTTTAATTCAATTTATTCTATAAAATAAATAATTAATTTAGCACACTAACATTTTCAAAAGAAGAATACGTTTGATAATGTATATGGTGTGAAACACCCATCCTAAACAAATGAAGAAATATTTTAATTTTAATATATCCATTATATCCTAATCCTTAAATTAGTGGGTATGAATAAGATTAAATTATTTTAATAAATATAAATAATTTTCATACATAATATAGTTGTACTAATAAATTATTCTTTAATAATCACTCAGTATTTATTAATGAAATTTTATTCTTAAAAAAGATTATTTTCTTAAAAAATGGGTTTTGTTTAATTTTTTTGAAAAATTATTTTAATTATTTTATAGAAATTTCAGAAATTTTATTTGATAAATTGGATTTTTTTAAAATTAAAATATCAAATGTAGCTAAGGGGTAAAGTTTTCATTTTTACTAAAAAGATTGAATTCTCCATCAATGGTGTAAACTAATACTTATATTGAAAACTGTATATTCTATTAAAGTATTTACAAAGTAAAACTATATTTTGGATTATTTTTAAAGTATAATTATTTCATTTGGATTAAAAATAATCAAATTATAGTATTTGGAATGAATTTTATACTTTTATTTAATATAATAGCATTTTTAAGTGAAAAATAATTTTACTAAAAAGGTGTTCTTCATCGTGTTTTGAGTTTTAATATTAAATTTAATTTTTACCACATTTATAAATTTTATATAACGAATTTAATTCCATATTTTAAATAAAGATGTCTAAATTTTGAAAATTGGTTCGTTTTTTTTTCTTTTTATGATTAGTAACCATATAAATACATTATCAAATATATTAGTCTAAATTAAGAAATTAATCCTAAAAATAATATGAAAAGGAATAAAAAATGACACTAACACTAGAACAAATCCAATTGGATGAGTAGAGTTTTAGTATTTCCATCCATGTTTTGAAACAATGGAAACATTGTGGTATATTTATTTGAATTTTACCTTTATATTGTGTAAAGAAAAGTAAAAAATGTAATTTTATTTATTTTATTGTATACAAATTTTTGACATATGGATAAAAGAAGCTATGATTAGAAAAAATGGTTATTTAAAAGATAAATAATTTTATATCACAGTGATTTATGTATAGTTTTTAGTAATGAAATAATTTCTTTAAATTATTTTATTGCATTGACATACTATTTATTCAATTCATAGGAAAATAAAATAATTATTTTTAAAAATATGAGAAGGAATATAATTTGAGTTAATTAATGTGTTTTTATTTTTTAGACAAATATAAAATAATAGTGATGTCTTAAATGATTATATTCTAATTCTTTTTTGTCAGGTTATTTTCAATGTCATATTAAATAAATGGTATCAAATATTTCCAACGATGATATTTAATGAGAAATGAAATTTTATTAAATTATATAAGTCATTTAAATATTTAAAAAAATATAATGGGGACTATTAATGGTAAAAAATGTCCCCCCTTTTCCATTTTTTGGTCAATTGTCACCTTATAGATAAAATTATGAAACTTCAATATTGAAAAAGTTGCTACCATGGTTAAGGATAAAATTGGTTATCCAAGGATTTTATTCAACCACAATATTTTTAACATTTAATGCTTTGAAATATCTCTAGAAATATTTTCAGATTGATAATATAAGATAGTGTAACAGTCTGAGGTCTGGTGTGCCATGTATTGATATTATATATATATATTAAATATACTAATATCATGCATTCATAGTTTTCATTAAATAATTTAGTAACTTTTGAATAAAGTCTTGACATTGAATAATGAGATACCAACCATGTTCTATATGTGGTTTTTACCCTATGTGTGATAAATACTTTGTCAATATATGAGATTTCATAAATATGGAGTCAAGGGCGGATTTTTAATTTAATAAATTAATAAATTAATTTATTATTTATTATATTTCCATGACCTAATACAATCTATAAGTATAAAATAAAAAAATACATAGGGTTAACCGCGTAACACTAATTTTTTTTGAGAGGATTTAGTGTGGGATATTTCATGGATGATCATCAATGGATCACACCACAGTGGTCGGTGCAGTAATAGAACTTATGGACCTCGTCAATAAGAACAACCCAAAACAAATCTTCATCAATGATCAATATAATATATAGTTGATTTTATTTATTTATTTATATTTATACATATATGTTTATCCTGTGTTGAATGATAGTGAATCACTCATAACAAGATTGATTGATGGGATATAAGTTGATTTGAGCGGTTTTTATATTTATTGAATATTATGAATTCATTATTATTATTCATTTTCGCATTTACTTCCTATTTTCCATCCATTACTATGATAATGAATAGAGAACAATTTGAAAATTGGAAAATGTTTTTCTCATGTTTGTGTTTTGTGCATATCTCTCCATATTCTTCATGCATTCATCACCCGTATTTGGTTTGGATGAGAGATAAAAAAAATATGGGGTAATAAATCAATGTGAAACCATTATTTATTATATCAAATTTTTACCATGGTTTTGGGACTAGGATCAATGATGTGATAAATGTGAGATGGAAAAAATAATTTTATCATGATTAGAAAAATGTTTCCCATTTTTTGGTTTCGCAAGCTATGATAGATTGGTGTAATGGAGGATGATTTTTGAGAATAATCGATTGTTGAATTCAGGCCACATCTAATAGAAGGGTTTGGATGAACTAAAATATATGGTTTTTGGTGGAATAGGATTCATAAATCATAAGTGATAGTTGTAGAAGTGGAAGACTCATGAAGACTCGTGGTTACTGGAAAATCTCACACTACATTTCCTGTAATGAATTATAACATTCTTTATGGAAATATCTATAATGAAAAGGTTTTACACATGAAATAATGTATCAAAAATTGTGTGAAATGTTTCACAATCCTTGTGGATTGACCTGGTTAATTGGCATTAACAATCATGGTACATGGGAACAGACATTTTTGGGTACTCAGACATGGCCAGGTACCCAAAGATGACCTCACACATGAGATCAACCAGAGTACATGGGCTTGACCTGGATTACATGAGAACTACCTAGAGTACACAAGAATGACCTATAATAAAAGAGTATAGGTTTGAGAACCTAGGAAGAACTGGAGCCATAATGATATAACATTTACTACTGTTACACGTTGCATAATTTTTCTACAAAGGGTTAAGGCCAATGTTTTCATCAGTGTGGAATTGTTTCTTTTTGTTTCATTCCCTCATTCCATTCCCATTAAGATTAATTATGGGATTACATCATGAAGATAGGGGTTTAACCCCCTTTAATTGATTTTCTTGTATAGTGTTCTAAGTGTTCCCCCATGGCCCTAGGTAGGATCCTCTATCATCTTTGTCCCTATGTGGGGTTCGCAGAATTGGTGAACCAAACCTTAATCGTGTGTTCGTCCCATACATAGTAGGTTATTCTAAATGGGTTTTTGGTGTAGCACTTTTCAATTTTGCGATCTTCCATTAGTATATTGTTATATTCTGACTTATATCATGCACTTCCTCATGGGAAGACATTATGAGCATAAAATATTTGATGGACTTCATCAATACTATCAAACGCATGGAGTGAGTTCTCCTATGAGAGTATCGCTACGAACCATCAAGCATATTATTATGCTAGATTTGTGGTTATGAACATATCATGAGACATCATATCTATCATGTGTATATATGGATGTTTTTCGGTTTGTCTCATAATTTAATTGACATACCCTTTTGTTGAGCTTACTACTATCATGATTCTTATGTTTGTTTATTTCAAGGTGTCCTATTAGGTGTTTTTATACTCACCCTTACATGAAAGTTTCCTAAACATGTCATGTCTTATGATGATTTATGGACATCCAATTGGGTTCTTGGTAGATAAGAATTATATGAAGATTAGATTGGGCTCGAAAGACAATGGTTCACACCAAGTATCAGACTCAATTTCAATCCCCTCATTCTTGAAGGTTGTATTCATATAAAATTTCATTGGTATTTTATTGGGATGATTATTATTCATAGTATTATTAATCACACTCTGATTATAGGTATTAGATATATGTTTGAATCATTATTAGTTATACTTTACATTCAGTATTATACGGGTTTTGATATGTGTGTGTGTGATAATACATTATTTTAAAGCCTAATATGTGAGTGTTATGCATAATCATAACTGGTCCCTATCCACGGACTATTGGAGGTTCATTTAGGGTATTCACAAACAAATTACCACCATCTAGGAAATTCCCAATATGATGGGTTGTGATAGATTTCTACTAGGGAAATTCATCCTAGAATTAGAGATTGATGTTTTTTCTAGCTGTGATATATTTTAGGTTTTACAGAAACAATGTAAAGTGAATCAAGTATGGATTTTATGTTAGGGACTATAATTTTGGTGTGGTGGATGGTGTATACATTCAAAAATGATTCACCTACCAATATATTGACTCTATACATTTAGGCATTAGTAATAGGGAAAACATTAGTACTGAAATCATATTAGAATATGTTGTGGTTTCTATGCCATTGTTGAGTTAGCTCCCTAGATATTGTCATTGAACATGGTAAATATAATATATTTTAGGATGACTCCATGATGATTTCTCTCGATAATTCAACAATAAGATCATAATGATGACCCCTTAGTGAAGAGGCTTCGATACATGGTCTTGTTTCAAAGGTGGTGCCTCTGGGTGGTTTTCCTACCATATGTCCACTCATTGAGCAACATATAGTGCCAAAATTACTAGAAGATGAGGCACACAAGATGAAGGTGTTTCATAATTTTTATTATTATCATCCCCTCCTGTTTTGAGGCATGCTAGAACCCCTGGAAGCTGAGGATTGGCTCAAGGTGGTTATAGGAGTTTTTTTCATCATTAGAAAACCTACAAACCCATAGTCTTGTTGGTGAGAATTCTTCATGGATCTATCTAGAGATGGTGGGGTATAGTTACATAATCATATAATGATGAAAATATATCATAGATATATTTTGATATCCTTCTCATATAAGAGTTTTCTTTTGCTAGGTTTTGGGATGAATGCATCTATGAGCTTCTACAACTTCAACAATGCAACATGACTGTGGATGAGTATTTATCGAGGTTCACACACATCCCACTATAATTGATGGATATGGTGTTGATCATTTGTTTGGAACACAGATCGAGTCCTATATAGAAATATCTAAGCTAATTTTATTTTGTTATGCATTCTTACCTATTCTTGGGTGCTGGAGCGTGCTTTGGTAGTCGAGATCTTTCAGGCCGAGCAGATGCTGGCGAATGGTGCCTGTATTGGGAAAAAAGGGGCTGAGAATTATAAAGTGGGTCATTAATATAAGATTTTCGGATCCAGAAATGTGAAAAGTTTTGGTAGGTTAACATATGATAAAGGTTCTATAGTTCATGTCTCATAGGATGGTTTTATTTATCATAGGGATAGGCGACATAACTCTTGTGACTGTCGAGGAAATATCACATGGGATTGCCTTAAAAATCATACAACAGAGAGAGAGGTCCACCTAGGCTAAGGAAATAAATTTACTAGAGAGGTATTTAAGGTGTAAAATATGGAATAGGATAAGAGAGTGTATATATAAGTGGAATATGGTTTGAAAATTTCCACTCTAACCCCTAGATGGTTCCATCAAAGTATAAAAAGTTTGGGGATATGGGTGAGGGTATCTATATGCAGTGCAGGCCTATGAACTAGAGGCTCTGGGAATGATTAAAGGTAGGATATATTTCATTTCATCCTTTTATCCTATATTGATAGGAATATACATGTGTGAATCATTTCCTTCTCTATCCATTGTTTGATACCTAGAGATTCTGGTTGATCCGTTATCTCTAACATTATGCTTGGAGACTCTTACATGTGGTGACTTAGTGATCACACACTTCTTCCTATTGTGTTCTAAAAAACATGTAGGAGTGTGTTTCTTGCGGGATAACTTTGTTGTAGAAATGAGGCCTTAGTAATTTATCTAAGATATGGATTAGATATCTTCATTTCATGCATGGATCAACTATTAGAAGAATCAGATGTGGTGTGTCTATGGTGATGGGATGTGTTTTTACATCATGGTCAAGAAGGAGAACAAGGATGAGCCGTATGTGCTCATACAGAAGAGGATACAACCAATTACTCATCAATCCACAAGAATTAACAATGGATAAATGGATGTTATGGGTTTTCAATTTTTTGAAGTTGTGGGAGTGTGTTTATAATACTTTCCTTCGGAATTCATGGACTTACCACCCCATCGAAATATAGCATTCTGCATATAATTTCACCTGGGGATGAAAGAAATATATCAACCATAATATTAGATGTATCCCAGTTATCTTCATGAGATGAGAGTGTAGTTGGATCATTTGTTGAGAAAGGGAATTTTTAGACCCATGTGTCACCCTATACAGCCTTGACTTTTTTTCTAAGAAGGTGAATGTGAGCTTGAGGTTTTGTATGGATTTACATTTTCTAAACAAAGTGATGGTAAAGAATAATTATCCAATACTGGGGAAATACAAACTCTTTGACTAGTTGATAGTGGTGAGAAGGTTTTCGAAGATAGACCTCACATCAAGTTTTCACAAGAATTGATTATGATATGTGGATATACTAAAAAGGAAATTCAAGTATCTCTACAATCATTATGAGTACATAGTGATTCCATTTTTCATGAAAAATTCCATAATAGTGTTCATGGAAATTAGAACCAAATATTTCATCCTTTTTATATCAGTTCATGGTAGTATTCATTGATGACATGTTAGTGTACTCAATATAGTTAGAGGATCACAAAATGAAATTGAGGATGGTCCTAGACATACATTGAGATTAAAATATTTACATGAATCTCTCAACATGTTAGTTCTAGAGTAATGAGGTCCACTTTATGTGACATATTATCTCATTATTGGGTATAAAATTATACCCATTGAAGGATGAGGTTGTCTAAACATTAGAGCCACCCAAGAGCATGATGGTGGTTGAAAGCTTCCATGGGATAGTTGGCTATCACATGAGATTCATGCATGATTTGTCCTAGATATCAACACCTTTGATTACATTGACCAAGAAGGTGTAGCCATTAAATTGGATGAAATGTCTAATAGGATTTTAAAGAGTTGAGGTTGAGGTTGATGAGCATCCCCATCTTAAGATTTCTAGTGGAGTGGGTTTAATATGTACATTTATGTGATTCTGTAGAGACCAGACTTAGTTTTTTTCTGATTTTGAGGTAGGCAGTGATTTCCTATGGTTCCAGGTAGTTGAGACCTCATAATAAGAACTACACAACACAAGATCTAGAGTGGGAAAAAATAGTCCTCGCAATGGGGATATGGTGACACTACCTTATTGGTGAGTGTTTTATCATCTATTCTGACCATTAGAGCCTCTAGTATAAATTTACTCAGAATAAAATTAACTTGAGATAGAGAAAATTAATATATATTATCTTGGATAACTAATTTGAGATATTTTATACTCATGGGAAGAGGAACATGGTAGAATATGATTTCTGTAGGTGATCTTATTCAATGTTTTTGGTCATGGAATTAGAGTAGTTATCCCCATTTTAGCTATCCTTAGTAGACTAGGATGGTGAATCTTGCCTCTAGTTAATGGTTGTTTTCCATCCAATCTATAGTATGTTTGGGAGACCAAAACACAGAGATATTGACTATAAGTCCATGCATACTAAGATATCCACTGTACATGGTCGTAATGTATTTTATGAAACTTGTGAGAACACTATCCATTTCAAATGATGTAAAATGGTTCGAGTTTCATTGTTATAGGTGGTTTTGAGGTTGTTTCATACATCCTATTTGTCCCTATATATATTTGTGGTGAAGAGGCATCAATACCATTATCATAACTTATGGTTAATAGGGACATAAAATGTGTAGTAGTGTTTATCTCTCAATGACCCACTTGTTAGTCGGTGGAGGTCGATCACCCGGTTCCATCGGGTTTAATTTAGCCACAAGAGGTGCTAGAGTGGATGTTGGATAATGTATATATAGAATTCAGGACGAGGTTACCACATAGTTATAGAGTACATGAACCCATCTGGGTGACCATAGAACGTCTCGTCATATATTCCCACATCATAGATATTTGTGTTCTATGTTCAGTCAATAGATTATGAAACCTTTACATGAAGGATATATTATTATTATGTAGAGTTACATTGATGCACATTTAAAACCATGTTTTTTACTTCATTTCATGATTATGGAAAGGATTTCAAAAATCATTTGGTACTCAGTTTCACTTGATCACTTCATCTATCCCAGAAACTAATAACCAAACTATATTGGCCATTCATCTTCTAGATGAAATGTTTTAGGATTTCCTGTAAGACACTGGATAAAGATAGGATGATCACCTAACCTTAGTGTAGTTTTTATGAAAATAGATACCATTCCACCATCGGTATGACACCATTTGTGGCCTTGTATGAGAGACCCTTTAGGATACAATTATATTGGATTGATCTAAGAGAGTAAGACCTCATTGTCCTAGAAATGGTGAAAGTGTAGACTGAGAATTTTCAGATCATCCAAGAGTGGATAAATACTACGTAGATCCATTATAATTTTATGGAGACAAATGAAGAAGGCCCTTAATGTTTGAAGAGTGTGACCAAATTTTTATAATGTTTTTAAATAAACACGGATTGTGGAGATTTCAAATGGGTGGAAAATTTTCTTTGAGATCCATTGGCCTCTTATAGATACAATATAGAGATGGTGAGGTGGAATAGTTCTTATCAATACTATAACATTTAGACTGGGTACACAACATCTTCTATGTGTCACAATTGAGAAGGAATGTGCATGACTCATCACATGTTATCAACCAGGGTGAGATTGACATAGACGATTGATCAACCTTTTTGGAGTACTCGATTAAGATTTAGGATCACCATGATAATGTCCTATATGATTTAGGGGTTCCTTGGTGTCTCTCTGGTTGTAACAGATTAATAATCAGGAGAGAACCTTAGAGTGGGAGACACATATGCAAGATTAATACCATTATTTTTGTAGTATTTTTCAATTTTAAGGATTAAAATCTAGATATTGGGGATAATGTGACATCCTTATTTTTGGAATGTATTGCTTTGGAATATATCTAGTAATGTTTTTGGAGTGAGGTACTAAGATGGTGTGAGATGTTGATGTCCGATTGGCCAGATATTTATATTATAAAAATATAAAAAATATTAATATCAAGAACAAATAGTTTTATTAAAATAATAGAAGAAATCATGAATGGATTATTGAATCATAAATCAAGGACCACCATTGAGTCCAAAATTTGGACATTACCGTCAGAATGAAATATACTTTTTTTCTTCCATATGTTTCTTGAAAGAGATGTCATGGTAAGATTAGTAATTTAATAATAAAATAATAAAACTTATTATTTATTATATCATCGTAACCTGATATCCTCTACAATTTAACACTAAAACCAATTCATGGGTTTAGCTACATTACCCTATAAAAATTTAGTTCAGCCACTGGTGGATATTTCATGGATGATCATCAATGGATCATGCCTTGGCGATCAGTGCGCTTATGAATATTTGGGACCCCATCATTAACCAAAGACTAAAAATGTTCTTCATCAATAATCTATCCAATCTAAAGGTTGTATGATTAATTTATTTTTGATTTATCATTATTTTTTTCTCCCATGTAGAACGTGAGTATGTCCTCCTTACGCAATAGATTGGAATATTGGTGGATCAATGGTTGATTTGCAAGTTTTGTATTATCTTCCTAGAATATTAGGAACTGATTCTTATTATTCATTTTTTATTGTATTTCATATTCCTCAATTAATTACTATAATTGTTAATCAAGTCCAACACAATCATTTCCCTTGGTTTATTCCTGATGTTTGTGATTTGCGCATTTATCTTCCCATTATACCTATGTTCATCACCAATATTTGGTTTCGTTGGTGGTTTGGAATATTTCATGCAATAAATAATTCTAAAACCATTATTTGGCACATCATATTGATCTAAAGGGTTAGAGATTGAGATATATTATTTAATAAATGTATGATGGCTATGAAAATAGATAGGGTTCTGATATAAATTTCTCATTTCTCAGTTTTTTATGCTATGATGGCTCGGTGCAATGGCTGATGGTTTCTATTTAGAATCAAGGCGAAGATTCAATCCACTAGTTACATATAGTCTTAGATGACTATATATCCAAGGTTTTCATCGTAATATGTAGTGGAAATAATATGTGGTTGTTGTTGAAGAGGAAAAAACTAGAAGACCCATGCGATCTATAAAATCTAGTGTTACACAACATATAATAGAAGAAAACAAACTATGTTGAGCCAGCAATAATGAATGGTATTTATGCATGAAATAAAGTATCACATGTTGTATGACATGTTTTGTATATAGTGTGACTCACCATAGTGAATTTGAATGTACCACTGGGTAACATGGGCCCAGACATAGGCGAATACATTGAAATTATTATGTACCCTAACACTGCCTAATACTTGGATGTAACTATAGTACACGTGGATAACCTAGAGTACACGAGCATGACCATGAGTACATGAGAATGAACTAGAGTACAAGATAATGACTTGGAGTACATGGGAACACGCTGGACAACACAGTCTGACAAGGGGATGATAAAATATATCATGTACTACTAGTACAATCAATGTACTACTTCTATAGATATTAGAGGCCCATTTTCTCTTTAGTATAGACCAGTTTTATTTGGGTTTATTCCCTCGATCTATCACTGTGAGGGTATATTATGTAATTAATTCTCAAACATAGGATTAAATTCCTCACTAAAGTATTTGTCTAACATAGAGTTACTACTTTCCACCCAAGGATCTACGAGGAATCCTCTATCATCTTTTACCCAAAGTGTGGTTCCAAGAATTGCCATGACTATATTTAACTAGGTTTTTATCCCTTAAATAAAGGGTTATTCCAAATTGGGTTGTTTATATACCCAATGGATCTACATATAAACACCCATCTATATATTGATCTCTTTTGAATTACAGTGTGTACATCCTTATAGAGAGGCATGATGAGCATAAAATCTCATATGGACACCATTAGGGATATCAAACTCATGGAGTGAGTTCTTCTAGTTTAGTTTTGTTAAAAACACCCGAGAAAAATATTAGGAAGGATATGTTGTTTTAACCATACCATGTATCTTAGTTTCTATAATAAGAACTTCAATATGTTTTTTCATATGTCTCATATTCTAATTTCCATACCTCTATGATGAGATGACTACTGTCTTGATTCTTATGCTTGGTAATTTATAGGTTTCCTACTGAGTATTTCAAAACTCATCCTTGAATGGTCACTTCCAACACATGTCATGTCCTATGAAAATAACTGACCATTCAAAGAGGATCTTGGTGGAATAATAGTAGTTGATGCATAGATTGGGAAATAAAAATCATGGTTCATATTAGGCGTCTTATTAGATTGCAGTCCCATCATTCAAATCGGTTGTAATTAATTATATTTGTAAAGAACCGAAATTTACATGTAATTTTTTTTAAATAAATGGATATTTTATGAGTCCGCGAAAATTTATGGCACATAATTATGAGGCCCAGAGTGCGGGAATGAATTTGTGAACTTTATTTTGGGTACTTTTAGTAAACGTGTGAGTGGGTTTTTCAAAATTTCAAATCGGTTATCAGAATTGAAATTCGAGGGCACCATTGAACTCGCATCACCGATATTCTCCTAAGAAGAGTTTCAACTCGACGACAGTTGGTCGAGGGTGAAAGTTATTTTTATGGGTTTTTTGTGAAAAGAATAAAATAAAATAATGTGTGTAACATTTTATTTAATATTGTTTCAAAACTCCCATGTGTAAGAATAATAGTTGGGGACCACCTAAATTATCCTCCCATTAGAAGTTATGGTGGTGGGGACCACCCGAGCCTAACCTCCAATGAGTGGTTATGGTGGTGGAGACTTCATGAGGATTAAAACTCATAAACTCCCCTCTAAATGAAGGAGAAACCTCTCAACTCCATCTTTAATGTGGAGTAGTCTCTTGAGCTTCCTCCACATTAATTGTGCCAATGCAATACATTTTTTTTCCAACATGTGTGTTTGTGTGCCCACATAATATCATCTTATGTTAAATTATATTGGAACCTCTTTCTTTTGGAAAGAAAAGGAGAAGGAGAGAACTCTTTGGAGAATCATAGATAATCCCATCCTCCAAACAAAAAATTCTCTTGCTGATGAAGAATGCATTTGACCGCGAAGAACCAACGAATGAGCCTGGGATCAGAAGCATGTGGCAGTCCTGGAGAACACTGATATCTTTGACTTCCCCCAACGTGGTACATCTTCATCTATGATGAATCTACATCCGCACTTCCTTCTCATGCCAATGTCTATGAATCCAATGAGTTAGGGGTTTTGTTGCCATGTTCTTACCTTCTATTTTTTTTGCAGGAATGGGAATAGTGATTGATGAAGGTTTTGGGGATTGAAGTTCATAAATATATTCCACATGCGTTCTTGTTCTTATTGAGCAGCTTGCAATTGCTCTAACGCAGAGGGTGTGGGCCAAAGAAATATGACCAGACCCCTCCGCCATTCTTCTTGAATGGTTTATCCTTCCCAATGGAAGAAGGATATTTTGGTGACGACGACTGGAGCCGGCAGTTGGGACCGGTAGAACTTGAGAACCGCAGATGAAGGCACAACGCCCCGGCGCCACGTGGCCTCGGCGACCTATGGCGTCTACCATCTGCGGCCACCGCCGCCCTCATGCCATCGCCACCCCATGGCCTCTGCCACTCCACGCCATCTACAGCTGATCTGAACCGAGCTGCCACTATCTGAGCCGACATCACCATTGGGGCCAAGCAGCCACAATCATCTGAGATGCCGCCACCGCCAATGTCGAGCCGTCGCCACCACCCGGGCTGAGCCGCCGTTAGGGCCGAGCCTCCACCTCCGTCCGGGCAGAGCCACCGCCGAGCCACCGCCAACGGGATGAGACACCTTCCGAGATGCTGCCATCATCCAGGTCGAGCCGCCGCCCGAGCTGCAGCCTGTCTACTAGCCGAACTACCCCGACCGAGCCGCCCCACGACCTCACGCCGTCGTGACACCCTCTGCTGGCTCGCGACCACCCGCAGCCCCTCGTGGCCTACCGGGGCAGACCCAGTGGGTCGGCCAGGATCTAGGGGGTTTGGCTAGGTTGACCTGAACAAGGTTGGCCCAGGCTGTGTCAAGCCCGGTCGGTTCGACTGGGTCAGACAGGACCCGGGCCCACTACGACCAATTTACATTCATTTGGCCATAATTTTGGCACCAGACGTCTGTTTGAAGAACCATTAGTGGCACTCAAAATCATGGAGAAATAAAGTCTCTTTGAGTATACCCCAAAAGATATTTGGGTTAAGATGGGGTATGGTCGAGTTGGATCATGCACGAACCCAACCAGGCCCCCAGGTCTAAAAGGATAATAACTCACAGATTGGGCGTCTGACTGACGCGATGTCTGTTGCGCTGAGACCCCTATGAAGTGGTAGTCCTTTGGGATAATTCTTTTTCGGACATCATGGTAGTTAGATAATCAACCAATGGCTTGGGGAACAGACTCTCCCAGAGATGAGCAAACCTAGTGCAGAAACCCAGTAGCTGGATGTGACGAGAAGAGTGCTTCTAGCGATCCTATTTGGGTCAGCTCTTAGCGATCCCATGCACGTCCTCTCCAAGATATCCTATGCGGGACAGCTCATAGTAATCCTTTGCGTTTTAGCTAATAGCTATCCTGTGTGGGTGATCTCCTAGCGATCTTGTGTGGTTAGCTCCTAGAAATCCTATGTGGGTTATCTCCTAGCGATGTTGTCGGGGTCAGCTCCTAGCGATCCTGTGCGGGTCAGCTCCTAGAGATCCTATGTGGGTCAGCTCCAAGAGATCATGTGTGGGTAAAATCCTAGAAATACTGTGTGGGTCAGATCCTAGTGATATAACTAACCATCTCTACTACCATACCTATGTTATAACTGGTGTGATATGAGTCCGAACCACTGTGATTCTTCGGGATTAAGATGGATTACATGATTACTCAAATATATGTATCGGAATATACCTTAGTAGGGTTATCTATTATATTTCATAGTTTGTGTTATATCCATGGTGGATTTTGTGAGACCATGAGGGTCCCAGGGTCCATACTTAGTATCATTATACTCACCCCTGCACGGGCTATGCCTGCACCTTGTTGTTTTGGATACAGACGACGGACAGCGCTGACTAAGGCTGAGAGTACCAGGACTGGATGGTCACCGGAGGTGGACCATACGGCGTGTTGGTATACAGAGGAGATGGGTGGATGTGGAGTTCTGAGGAAGTGATCTATACCTACCCTTATGGTTGGAACCTCAGAGGCTGATCCAATAGTTTTCTTTTCTCTTTTTTCAGTTGTATAGTGTTTTAGTTGTACTTGTATCTTTACATTTTCGCTTGTATTCCGAACCCTTTTTATTTAAACACTCTTTTTGTTATATAGTTTGTTTTTGTTCATATCTTATTGTGTTCTTGGTTATGTGAGTTTTCAGGTTATAAAGGAAATGACTTCCCAGTTCTAGGGAATACGCCTTTCGGTGCTAGTCGTGAGCCCCTGGCCTATGGATGGCGGGCTTGGGGTAGTCACGACACGAGCCATGGGGGACAGGTTGTGACAAATTGGTATCATAGGAGTCTGTTCTATCGCCGTAAATAGGACTCTGATCATTATTTTTAACTGGAATAGAGTTAAGTTTATTGAGTGTGGTTATCAGTTTATGAAATTCAATGTTGGTGTGGTGGCCGAAGTATCCATACACCAGGACCCTGAATTCTAATTTCCAAATCTGTGCATGAAAATGATGATTTTGTGTGTGTTTTGAAGAGTTTTCTTTGTAATATCTTGATCCAGCTCACTAGGTATAACTTATTGACCATGGCGCACCTGTTTTGTTTCATGATACCTCCATGAAGACAGCTAGCTTGGGTTCTGAGAGTTGTACGCACTGATATCCCACCAAGTGATGAGGCCTTAGTGTCGGGTCCTTTACTAGTAGAGGCACCAGTGGAGGAACCAGTGGAGGCTGCAATGGTTCCATTCCTCGTTGGGCCACCGATACCACTAGCCCGAGTAGTAGACAATGCACGCCTCTTGAGTGTGTTGCACGAGTTACTACAGCAGATGCCACCCAGGTTGATGGGAGAGATGAACCCATATACATCTGAGGATTGGTTGGAGGCTATAGTGAGTGTCTTCCTACTGGAAGTGACACTAGCTGATCTGATGGTGATCTTTTCTGCCAGCCTTCTATAGGCAGTAGTAGGCATATGGTGGAGCTTGATTATTTAGGTTCACGATGAGGTGACGCCTCTCCGAGAAGAAACCGGGAGCTAGTTTCGGGCAGCGTTTGTCCCAGAAACTCTTCACGCAGTGCGCATATAAGAGATTCTTTATCTGCAGCAGGGCATCATGACAATATATCATTACTTAGTGAGGTTCACCGAACATTCATGCTACTCCAATGATATGGTGCGAGATAATTTCTTCAGGGCCGGATCCTTCGAGAAGGTACTCAGGAATTAGATCTGGGCTTCGATGATCTCCCTCACCATCCCGATGTAGGCAAGGGTGTTAGAGAGATCCCTCTTAGTGGAGATTTTCCTTGCTGAGCAGTCACCAGCTACAGGATCGACCACTAGTCATCACATAGTGACGTCTTTTACAACTAGCATAAGACAGTTGTCACAGAGGCCCAAGGGGAACATACCTATAGGTGGACGACCGCATGACTCAGGATCGGTTGTGGAGGGCTCTCGAGGTGGAGCCGATCAAACCAGGAGCAGGTAGTGTTACACATGCTGCTAGTTGGAACACATGGCTTGTGACTGTCTGACCCACCATACAGATGATCAGTTGACTATCAAAGGACCACCGAGGTAGAGACAAAGATTCGACCCAGGAGGTCGGCATGGAGCATGTAGACATGGAAGAGGATCTATCCGTGTAGCTAGCAGTGGGTGAAAATTCGAGATGTTACTGCCACCACCACCAGGAGTTCTAGCCTGACCATAGGGAGTAGGAGGACATGGGCGAACTTTGCTCCAGGTAGCTGAGGCCTACGATCACGGTGCTCCGATGATGATTTTAAGTATGATATTTGTCTACTCTAACTTATCTGTTGTATATATAGACACAGGTTCCAGTCATTATTTTATTTCCACTTCCCTCGTTCGGATCTCAAAGATTATGATAGAGTCATTATCTCGATCCTTATGGCTAGAGAATCCTGTGGGATTAGATTCGACGATTATGCACTGGTTCCAGCAGTGCGAGCAAACTCTAGGAGGCGGGAGCTTTGTCTGGGATCTCCTAGTATCAGCATTGAGGCCTTATGATGTCATCTCGGGTATGGACAGGTTATCTATAGTCCATGCACAACTAGACTATATTAGGGACAATGTATAGTGTGTCTTCATAGATGGGACAAGGTTTACCTTCACCAGCGAGAAGGGAGCCTTTTTAGTGTAGGATAGACATACCCGAAGGATGGTGCAGCTGATTACGCATCAGTTGGTTGGCCTTACCCACAGAACGGTTGATGTGGAGAGTCCGAATTATCCTGTAGTGGTGGACCAGTATGCAGATGTCTTCCCTGATGATGTTCTGGGTCTACCTCCTCACAGATAGGTGGACTTTGACATTGAATTGTACCTCGGGACAACACTGATATCTGCACAAGCATATCAGATGGATCCCGCAGTGCTTCTTAAGCTATGGGTACAACTGGAGAACTTACCGGGGAATGAGTTAATTCAACCCAGTGTTTCTCCGTGGGCAGCCCCGGTTCTATTTCCCAAGAGGGCGGATGTGAGCTTGAGGCATTGTGTTGACTATCAGCGACTGAACTAGGTGACCATGATGAACAAGTACCCACTTCCGAGGATTGACAATCTCTTTGATCAGCTAAAGGGAGCACAATGGTTCTCAATGATATACCTCAGATCAGGCTCTCACTAGCTCGGAGTACGAGATGAGGATGTGCAGAAGACATCCTTCAGGTGTCGGTATGGCTATTATGAATTCTTGGTTATGCCATTCTGTGTAACCAATGCTCCAGTAGTGTTCATGGGACTCATGAACTTGATCTTTCAGCCATAGCATGATCACTTTGTAGTTGTCTTCATTGAAGATATTCTGATCAACTTGGCTACTGAGGAGAGCATGCTTGTCATATATAGGTAGTTTTGGACACACTCCGAGAGCACCAGATTTATGGTAATCTCTCAAAGTGCCAGTTCTAGATCTGAGAGGTTCACTTTCTCGGACATGTCATAATGGAGGCTGGTGTTGTAGTGGATCTAGCGAATATTGAAGTAGTACTTGCTTGGGAGCCACCCAGGAGTGTGACGAAGATTCAATGTGTCCTGGGTTTGGCTGGATACTACTGGAGTTTTGTGCCATAATTCTCCAGAGTTGCAACACCACTATCAGCATTGATGAAGAAGGGGCACCCCTTCGTTTGGTCGGAGAAATTCCAGCAGAGTTTTTAGGTTCTATGGCCGAGGCCGATTAGTGCACCCATCTTGAGACTTCCAGAGGAGGGCATAGGGTACATAGTCTACTACGATGCATCAGGGACCAAACTCAGATGTTTCATGATTCAGGAAAAAGCAGTGATCACTTATGGTTCTCGACAGCTGAGACAACATGAGATGAAATATGCTACCCATGACCTGGAGTTATCAGTAGTGGTCTTCATCCTGAAAATGTGGTGACACTATCTGGTGGGCGAACATTTTACAGTCTCCTCTGATCACAAGTTTCTCAGGTATATCTTCTCTTAGAGGGACCGGAACCTGAGAAACGATGTTGTCCTGAGTTCCTCCTGGAATGTGACTTCGAGATAGTATATACTCCTGGGAAGGGGAAAATTGTTATAGATGCACACAGTAGGAGGTCTGGTATACAACTGATATGTGAGGAGATAGAACAATTGGACGCCTTACATACTTTATTCATGGAACGTGATGGAGAATCTTTCCTTTAGACTCTTACAGTCACTCCCCCACTTCTTCAGCAATTCGGGAGACACAATTTGGGGATGCTGATAGTGAGGCATGACGTGCTCAGATATCCATAGGACAAGCACCTAATGGGTTTTCTGAAGGTGGGTAGCATGTCTTCCTCTTCAGTGGACATACCATCATACTAATTTCACTTCACAAGGAAGTGTTGATAGAGTTCCACACATCCCTTTTAGCAGTACATCCAGGAGTGGTGAAATTTACTAGGATGTCTGAAAATAGTACTGGTGGACGAGAATGAAGAATGTAGTAGAAATGTTTGTTTCTCGGTGCCTCACTTGTCAGCATGTGAATGCGGAGCATTGGCTACCAGCAGGATTGGTTCATCCATTAGAGGTCCCAGAGTGGAAGTGGAATGAGATACACAAGGACTTCGTGACAGGACTTCCACGTACATCCAGAGGTCATGACTCTATCTGGGTGATCGTCGAACGACTCACCATGTCAACCCACTTCCTATCGATCAGAGATCAGGGTTCAATAGAGATCTTGGGATGTCTCTATGTGCAAGAGATTTTGCGGCTACCTAGATTACCCTCAAAGATTGTATCAGATCATGATAAACGTTTTACATCCCAGCTATGGAAGGGGTTACAAGAGGATTTCGGGATACAAACTCATTTGAGCACCACCTTCCATCTTCAAATGGATGGCCAAACTGAACGGACCATTCAGACCATCGAGGACATGCAGTGTGCTTGTGTACTCAACTCCGGTCATAGCTAGGAGGATCACTCACCTTTGGGGAGGTTTTTATACAACAAAAGATCTCACTCCACCTTTGGGATTTCACCTTTTGAGAAGTTGTACGAGCAACCTTGCAGATCAAATTTGTGGTGGACTGACCCAGGGGAGTCGGCACTGGTGGGACCAAAGATGGTACGGGCTACCACAGAGAAAGTGCAGATCATCCAGGAGAGGATGAAGAATGCACAAAGCAGGGAGAAGTCTTATGCCAATAAGATAAAGATACCTCTGGAGCTCGAGGATGGCAACTGCGTCTTTCTAAGGGTCTCACCACGATGAGGTTTACAGAGATTTGGATGAGTTGGAAAGTTATCTCTGTGGTTAATCGGATTGTTTCAGGTCCTCAGTATTTTTCGTGGGGTGGAATAACTCTTATATCTTCCACCTCAGTTGTATCAGGTGCCCAAAGTCTTCCACGTATCCCAGCTAAGGTGATATGTGCATGACCCTTCCCACGTCATCGACAATGGAGAGCTGGACGTCGAGGATGGGGAGAATTTTACGGAGGTTTCAATTGAGATTGAGGATCGACAGGAGCAGGTTCTTTATGGATGGTTAATACCTCTGGTGCGTGCTTGCTGGATGCATGGGAACCTATAGGAGAGCACATGGGAGAGGGAGACTCTGATACGTGCTCAGTACCCCCACTTGTTTACCTACATATGAGTTTTGGCTTATGAGGATGTAAAACTTTGAGCTGGGGAGAATGTAAAGTCCTTGAATTTCCATGTAATTTTTTTAAATAAATTGGAATTTAAGAGTTTGTGAAAATTGATGGTTTATAATTCCGAGGTCTGGAGTTCCTGAAATGAATTTTTGAACTTCATTTCAGGAACATTAAGTAATATTGGGAGTGGGATTTACTAAATTTTAAACCTGTTCATAGAATTGAAATCAGAGGGCACCGTTGAACTCACAGCACCAATATTCTCTTAAGAGGACTTTCACCCTGATGACAGTTGGTCGAGGGTGAAAGCTTTTTTTGGGGTTTTTCGTGAAAATAATAAAATTAAATAATGTGTGCAACATTTTACTTTATTTTTTTTTGAAACTCCCATGTGGAAGATTCACGGGTGGGGACCACCTGAATTAACCTTCCATGAGAGGTTATGGTGGAAGAGACCACCCAATCCTAACCTCCCATGAGTTGTTATAGTGGTGGGTACCACCCGAGGCATAAACCTCTTGAACTCCCATATTAATGAGGAATAAACCTCTCAACTCCCTCTTTAATGTGGAGGATCCTCTTGAGATTCCTCCATATTAATTGGGCCATCTCCATACATTTTTTCGCTAACACGTGTGTGTGTGTGCCAACATAATTTCCTCTTAAGTTAAATTATATTGGCACCTCTTTCTTTTGGTGGGAAAAGGAGATGCAGAGGACTCCTTGGAGAATCATGGAGAATCCCATCCTCTAATGAAGAATGCTCTTGCCATTGAAGAATGCCTTCGACTATGAATAACAAATGAACGATCTCGGGATCGGAGGAGCGTGGCGGGAATGACGAATGTCGATATCTTCGACTTCCTCCAACGTGGTATGTCCTCATCTATGACGAATCTACGTCCGTAATTCCTTCTCATGCCAACGTCGAGAAATCAAACTGGGTAGGGGTTTTGTTCCCATGTTCTTCCCTTATATATTTCTTTTGCAGGAATGTGGTTAGTAATTCATGAACGTTGTGGGGATTTATGTTCTTAAATAACATCTATACATGTTCTTATTCTTTTTGATCCGCTTTCTACTGCTCTAACATGGAGGGTGCAGACCAAACAAACATAGCCCGGCCGCTCCACTATTTTTCTTGAATAGTGTATCCGTTGTGAGGGACGAAGGCGACTTTGGTGACCTTGACCAGAGCCAGTGGTCAACAGCAGTGGAACTCGAGAACAGCCAACGAAGGAACGGTACCCCGCCACCCCGCAGCCTCCGCGCCCCTCGGTGCTCCCCCGTCTACGACCACCACCACCCCGAGGCCATCACCACCTCGCGGCCTCCACCGCTCCGTGCCATCTGCAGCCGGGACGACCCGAAATGCCACCATCCAGGCTAAGACGTCACCGTCGTTGGAGCCACCGCTGCCATTCGGGCCGAGCCATCGCCACCGTCTGGGCTGAGCCACCACCGCCATCTGGGTCGAGCCACTATCATGCGACCACCGCTGGGTCGAGCCACCTTTCGAGGCACCGCCGCTGTCCGGGCCAAGCTGCCGCTGCTGTCCGATACGAGCCGCCGTCGAGCCACTGCTGCTAGGCTGAGATGCTATCTGAGCCACCACCACTGTACAGGGTGAGACGTCGTCGCCGTCCTAAACGATCCGCCGCAGCCGTCCAGACCGAGCTGCCATCGAGAGGCCGCCGCCGGGCCGATATGCCGTCTGAGCTGCTGCCACCATCCGGGATGACCTGCCGCCCATGCTTCAACTTCCCTTCTAGCTGAACCGCCCAGGTAGAGCCTCCTCGTGGCCTCACACCCTCGCGGCCCACTCTGCAACCTCAAGACCACCTACTTCCCTCCGCAGCCCCTCGCAACCTACCGGGATAGACCCAGCAGGCCTTACTGAACCCAACCGGCCTGGCAGCGCATCAAGCCTAGCCGGACCCAGGTGGTCCGGCCGATTTGACCCAAACCAGGTCGCCCTAGACCGGTTTGGTTCGATCGGGTCGGAACGGACCCGGGCCCACTACGACCCTTTTACGTTCTTTTGGCCATTACCTTGGAACCAGACATCCGATTGACGAACTGTCAGCTGCGCTGGAAATAATGGAGCGAGACGGTCCCTTTGAGTATACACCACTAGATATTTGGGTTAAGATGGGTTACAGTTGGGTTGGATCAAGCACGAATCCTAAAGGGCCCCCAGGTATAAAATGCTAATAACTCACAGACCGGACGTCCGATTGACGTGACGTATGTTGCATTGAGACCCCTATGACGTGACGGCCCTCTAAGATAATTTTTCACGGGACATCGTGAAAGTTGTGGAATTGACCAATGGATTGGGGAGCAGACTCTCCCGGAGACGAGCAACCCTAGTGCAGAAACCCAGTAGCTGGATACGACGAGAAGAGTGCTCTTAGCGATCCTGTTCGAGTCAGCTCTGAGCAATCCTCTGTGGGTTAGCTCCTACCAATATTGTGTGGGTAATCTCTTAATGATCGTGTGATGGTGAGATCCTAGCGATCTAGTGCGGGTCAGGTCCTAGAGATCATGTGGGGATCGTCTCCTAGTGATCCTGTGTGGGTCAGCTCCTAGCGATCATGTGTGGGTGGGCTCCTAGCGATCCTATATGGGTCAGCTCCTAGCGAACCTGTGTGGGTCAGAACCTTGTGATCCTATATGGTTTGGCTCTAAGAAATACTGTGGGGGTTAGCTCCTAGTGATCCTTTGTGGGTCAGCTCCTAGCCATCCTTTGTGGGTTAGCTCGAAGCGATCCTGTGTCAGTCAGCTCCTAGCGATTCTGTGTAGGTCATTAGGAGAGTCTCTTAGTAGAGTAAGATGATTCAATAGATATAACTAATCATCTCTACTATAGTACCTATGTTATTCCTAGTGTGAGCTGAGTCTGAACCTATGTGATTCTTCATGATTGAGATGGATTACTTGATAACTTATGTGTATGTATGGGCATACACCTAAGTAGGGTTATCTGTTATTTTTTCATTCTCTGGGGATTATCCATGTGGGATTTTGTGAGACCATGAGGGTCTTGGGGTCCCTACATAGTTTTTTTATACTCACCCCTGCACAGGATATGCTCGCAGCTTGTTTTGTTGGATGTAGATTACAGACATCACTGACAGAGGCTAAGATTACAAGGACTGGACGGTACCCAGAGGTGGACCATACGGGGTGTCGGTGTCAGAGGAGATGGGTGGTCATGTAGTGATGAGGAGGCGATTTGTAGCTACCCATCAGGTAGGAACCTAAGAGGGCTATCCAGTAGCATTTTTTCTCTTTCTTCAGTTGTATTGTGTTTTAGTTGTACTTTTATCTCTATAGTTGGGTTTTTATTCCAGCCCCTTATACATTCAACACTCTTTTTGTTATACAATTTGTTTGTGTTCATATCTTTTTGTGTGCTTGGTTACTTGAGTTTTCATGTTATAAAGGCAATGAATTCTGAGTTCTATGGAATACGCCTTTCAGTGCTAGTCGCCAGCCCTTAGCCTATGGAAGGTGGGCTTGGGGTAGTCATGACACGGGCCCCGGGGGACAGGTCGGGACAATAGTATTATTGGGATTGTATTTATCTATTCATGCTTTCAAAAATTATTATTCATACTCAGATTGTGGGTTTTATATGTACGCACACATTAGTATCAAATATACTTTACATTCTTTATTTTATGAGTTTGGAGATTTGTGCGTGTGTACAGGTTCCTTTGGCTAATTCCTCACATGTGATTGTTAGGCCTACACGACCTTGGTCACCAGCCCCTAACCTATTGTAGGTGGGTTTGGTGTAGTCACACTTGGCGTATTGCCGACTTGGGGGTCCATGGTGGGACAGATCATGAATGTTATTCAAGATGATATAGTATAAAATTATATCAAAACATTAATATGTTTATTTAAAAACCATATCTTCTTGTTATATAATCCGTGTCATTTTGGAACAATTTTACATGACTAAGAAACATATTATATTATTATATTTAATGTATTTTAAAAAATGATGCAAATAATATTTTAGAATAAAAAATATTTAATTGAATGATTAAAAACTCATAAAAATAATATTTTACTTCATGTGATTTGGATATGCATTAAAAAATGAGCCATGGTATATTTAGGAGCAAATTTTCTTTTTCCCAAAAGAGAAAAAACATAATTAACATCGTAATTGACTAAAGGATTAATCGTGTGTTAAAAAATAATATAAGGGTTAAAATATCGCATAAAATTGTAATTTTTTAGGGGATAGTATTGTGACTCCTCATTATGTTATTTTTTAATGTATTAATTTTTATCCATTTTAAAATGAAAATAAATTTATATTTATTTAATATATCAAAAAATACCAACAATTCCAATCTACACATTATAAAAGGGTAACTTCTCTCATATTCTATTCAAACTTATTTAACCATTTAGATCATTTAATCATTAAAAGAAATCCATTCCTAAAATCCAGAACCATATTTTGGAGGTCTTATTTCGGGAATAATTCCAACCATAGAGTGACAAAGTTGTTAAAAAAATGTGGTTTTTTGAGGATTAGTTATAACTTTTTACCAACTATTTTAGTCATATTTATTAGTATATCACTGTCAAATATTCATAGAACTTAATAAAATAATAACCCCAGTATCATAAATATGGTGATAATTTTTAATATTAATGGAATAAACTATATCCATATCCACTTCCATTAAATTTGGAATGAAACTATCATTCATGTGTATGAAGGACTCCCACCTCAAGAAAATATATAATTAACTTTCCATAACCAAAAATTAAATATTGTTATATTGATTAATATAATGTATATATATTATATTCATGATATAATTAAGATTTTTGTACATAATATATCATATAATTTCTTAAAATTCTATCCATTAAAAATGTGATAACATCATTAACACATATGTGGGGAAAACCACCTCCATAAATCGATGAGATACATTTTTCAGAACAACATAACAAAGATGGTATATATAACTATATTTAAAGAAATAATTTTGAATATATGATATAATTACCAATCTATAAAGATAAAATATTACTTACATTCTTTCCATTATGATCATTCAAAATATGTAATTGCTAATCTGGCATACATATGGCCTACCGTCTCCATGTATGTGGCATAATTTAATTTTCAAAACCATATTAATTTTTTGGTTTTATAAAGAACTACAAATATATAAAATGAAAATTATTTCATTATTATTATACTAATAATTATTTATAATGAACTCATTGACCCTTTTAATCTCACTGAATTCATTTTGTACATTTGAGCCAAATATCACAAAAAAAAATGATGCAAACATAATGGATCATGTAACTCATTATAACATGTTAAAACGAGTAATATAAAATAATTTTTTCTTATGAAAAAAAAAATGAAAAATAAGTTAATTATTCAAGGAGATAAATAATGTACAAGATGAGTCACATTTAAGGTATGAATTAATTTACATTAAAACATTGTTTTAAAATGTTTTTGGGCTTTAAGTTATGAAATAAAATAATGTGGTATGACAAACATTATTTTATTTTCACTTAAAGCCTCTTAAATCCACTTAAAGCTTCTTAAGCTGAGTTAAAGCAGATAGGGTGGAACCCAAAATATCCTACCCTCTGGGTAGGATATTTGTGAGGTGGGGCCCGCACGAGCCCCACCATTTCTTTTCCTCTAAGTAACGCACCCGCGAAAACCCCTATTAAACGAAAGTCAACTAACGTGTTTTCTAAATTCTTAACGCCCCCATTAATTGGGCGGTTAGTTCGTTGCAATTAATTCTATGAATTAATTGTTCATTACTTATCTTTGTTTTTCAAATTCTTCAGTTGATAATAAAATAAGATGAGGACTTATTTTATTATCTGCTTATTGTGTTAGACCTTTGGAGAATCTCTAAAGATCTTCATCCTCCTACACGATGAATGCGAAGAATGCGAAGAACGTGAAAAACGCCGGCCTCCGACGAAGGGCAACGAAGAACGCCAGACCCCCGGAGATTGACACCGACGATTCTCCCTCCGCAACGCTTCTTCCGCGATGATCCAACCCCGCAACAATCTTCGATCGATAATGACAAGGTAGGGGATTGCGGTCCTTTTAATTATTTGTGGATTATAAAATCAACATGGATTTAATTGTTATAATTAAATATGTATTTTCTTGATCCTCAGAGTTTGTCTGTGAGACAACGAGTACCGCGCGACAACGACGCCCTCCCGTGACACGACGATCCTTTTCTTCTGCAACGGTCAATTTCGTGACAAACTCGTGTCCGACGATGACGATGTGGTAGGGGATGTTTTGAAAATGATAATACTCCATGTTTGTTTCCCTTCAAGTCATGAACACGGACCAACTAATTTACAAGTTGGTCCATGGATTATTAATGCGGTTCGGGGTTTATCAAATTGATGGGAAATATTACAGTGTTGTTTCAAACCGCTAACGCGGTGGGTGGGGACCAATGAACAAGTCCGAACCACCGCATTCTTTCTTGTTCTTAGTGTGTGGAATGGCGGACGACGACAAACATGGCCGAAAGGGCGATTTGAGGGCCTTGCAGTGAAGGTCGGGTCCCGGGAGGACCACTGGCGAAGACCGCACGTCAAACGGACCACCGGAGCGCGTCCGGTGGTCCGCGGAATCCCATGCCGGCGTGACGCTGGCAATACCCGTTGTGGCTGAAGCCGCGGCGGCGAGGCGGTTCTGCGGCCGCGTGAAACTAGGAGGTGGGACGCGGCTAGCATGCCGCATCCGGGTGCTGTGGAGCGGCCCCCGCGCGGGGGCCGCAGTTCCTTCGCTCGGCCGCTCGGCCGAGTCGAGCCGAGCCGAGACGACCTGCCGGGTCGGGTCACGCGCAGGCCAGGCCGGGTCGCACCAAACCGGGTTGGACCCGGACCCCGGTCGGGTCAACTCGTTTCGGGCCGACCCAAGGGGGGTCGGGCAGGGTCGGTCCGAGCCCAGACCCCCCGTTTTCGGATTCTTTTGGTTTTTCACCCATATCATGGGCTACGAACCTCCCTTTGACATACCGTCAGCGGAGATGCGATCCTTGGATCGAGATGGTCGTTTCGGTATATTACACTCAAGGTTTCAGGATACCGTGGGTTCGGCCAGGTTGGTTTGTCCAAGAAACCAACCGGGCCCTCGGAGCGGAAACGCTCATAACTTGAGCTCCAGATGTCCGATTGATGTGCCGTCGACTTTGATGGATTCCTCTTAATGAGATGGACCTTTTGGCTTACTCCGCTCGAGGTTTGGATGCAGTTGGAGTACATTCGGGTTGGTTTTGACTTAAAAACCAACCGGGCCCCTGGAACGAAAAGGTCAATAACTTCCAGACCGGGCGTTTGATTGACGCGCCGTCTATTGCGTTGAGTTCCTATTAACGATACGGAACTTTTGGATACAACAACTTCGGACTTCGTGTCAGTTGATGTGTCAGACCCTCGGCTCGTGGAGTAGACCCTCCCGAACGAGTTTGCAGTGTGCGGGAACCCTCGAGCTGGCTGCGTTTGCGACGATGAAGACTGCTGGTCTTGTATCCCATGTGGGTCCCAGGTTAGATGATTCAGTGCGGGTCTTGAATCCTATGTGGGTCCTAGCATAGATGAATCAATGAAGACTGCTGGTCTTGTATCCTATGTGGGTCCCAGCTTAGATGATTCAGTGCTGGTCTGGTATCCTATGTGGGTCCCAGCATAGATGAATCAATGAAGACTGCTGGTCTTGTATCCTAGGTGGGTCCCAGCTTAGATGATTCAGTGCTGGTCTTGTATCCTATGTGGGTCCCAGCATAGATGAATCAATGAAGACTACCGGTATTGTATCCTATGTGGGTCCCAGCTTATATGATTCAGTGCTGGTCTTGTATCCTATGTGGGTCCCAGTATAGATAGAATCAATGAAGACTTCTGGTCTTGTATCCTATGTGGGTCCTAGCTTAGATGATTCATTGCTGGTCTTGTATCCTATGTGGGTACCAGCATAGATGAATCAATGAAGACTGATGGTCTTGAATCCTGTGTGGATCCCAGCTTAGATGATTCAGTGCTGGTGTTGTATCCTATGTGGGACCCCGCATAGATGAATCAATGAAGACTGTTGTTCTTGTATCCCATGTGGGTCCCAGCTTAGATGATTCAGTATCTATGTCTGATCATCCCATTCACCTTTTCTATGATGTATTCCTGTGTGAGCTGGGTCTTGACTTTCAACCCTTATCATCTAGATGATTGGGTTGTGCTTTCCTGTGTGGACTGAGTTGTGCATTCCTATGTGGACTAAGTTGTGCTTTCCTTTGTGGACTGGGTATGTTTTTCCTGTGTGGGCTGGGTTGCACTTGGGCTCGGATGTTGGAGCTGATCTGGGACTGATAACATAGGTATATGTATGGGCATATACCTAAGTAGTGTTGGATGTTACATCGTGATTATATCTTTCCTTTGTGGATTATCCTTTGTGGATTCTGGGAGACCTTCGGGGGTCTCGGGGTCCCTACTGAGTAGCTTATACTCACCCCTGCACGGGCTATGCCCGCACTACGTTGTGTTGGTTGCAGACGACAGACAGCGCTGATCGTGGTCGAGGTCTGCGGAGCAGGACGATACCTGGAGGTGGACCACTGGGCGGGGTGTACTCGGAGCGGACGGCTGGACCGAGGAGCTGTGGAGGCTATCTGTACTCACTCTTCAGGTGGGACTTCCAGAGGACGGCTCGACGCTGCGGCTTTTTCTTTCAGTTGCTGTTTTTCCCCTTTCAGTTGTACTTTACAGTTGGGCTTGTATTTCCGGCCCCTTTAATTTCCGCACTTACTGTTGTGCCCAGTTTTCTAAAAGTGTTTACTTCTTCTTCTTTCTTGCTCTGTGGTGTATGTTTACTTTACAAAGGAAATGCCTTCCCTGTTTACCGGTATTTACTCCTTGGTGCTAGTCACCAGCCCCTGGCCTATGTAAGGCGGGCTTGGGGTAGTCACGACACGGGCCCCGAGGACGGGTCATGACATGTATTGTATAAAACAAGCTCCAAGAGAATGGTATTCAAAGTTAGATATTTTCTTGAGTAATATGTGTTTCAAGAAAGGAATAGTTTATAGAAATCTATACATAAAGGTATATTAGGAGTTTTCCCTTATCATAATTGTCTATGATTATGAAATATTCTTTCTAGGGAATGATAAATGATCTTGTGAAATATTTGATGAATTAATAAAAATGTTATTTTAGATTTCCATTCTAGGAGAAATGGAACACTTTTAGGTGTTACAAATTTCAAAAAAAAATGATGAAACAATTTTTCATTACATTGGAAATGTATGCTATAAATTTTTTATTAATTTCAAGATGGAATATTTGAAACAAGTTTCCACACCTGTTTGAGTGGTAACAATGTTTTATAAACATGTATAATGAAATGAAGTTGATAAGAATGAATTTCGAATGCTGATAGGATGTTCATTTTTTTTGAATACCTCCATCACGATATTGTTAATGATGTTAATTTGAGAGAAATATTTCAGAGTTCTCTTAAGGAATCGCATTTTCTTTCTAGAAAATTAAATCTCAGATATATCAAGGGAAGAAAATATTTTAGAATTTGGTATGATAACTCATAAATAATTGAAATATTTTTGTAATTTGATGCTGATTGGACAAGAAATGTTGATGATAAAAGATCCACATCTAGTGGAGTATTATTTCTTGGTAAATGTTGTGTAAGTTGGCCTAAAAAGAAAAACAATCAGTAACTCCTATTTTGGGTAAATCTGAGTATATTCCTCCACTCAAGCTTCTACTCAACATATGGGTATGAATAATTAGTTATATGAATTACTTTTTGAGGTTATTTTACCCTTTCTCTTGGGCTATGATAATCAAAGTGAAACTAACATTAAAATTATTATAGTAAATATTACCACCAAAAAAATATTTTTATCAAATTTTATTTCAACAAAGAGCATCTGGAGAGTAGTTATTTAAACATGGAGAATGTTTCTATAATAGAACATGTTGCAGAAATTTTCAAAAACACTTTACTAAATGAAATTGTATTTAAACTGACGTTGCACATGGTCATCCAACCACTTTATAATAATGGTTAAGGTTTGTGTATTTTCTTATATATAATCTTATTTTGGGATTGTATTTTCAAGGGGTATAATTTTTCATAAGTCTATCATTAAGAAATCATGCATAAAGTGGGAGTTGTGGGAAGTTTTTGAACTGATCATATAAGGTTCTAAACTATTATAATAGTTTGTCGGAGTGGTTGCATGAATAGAGATATTTTTTTAATATGAATATTGAAGACGTGGAAAAGAAAATATTTGTTAGAAAAAAATTGATGGAAGAGAGTAAATATATTAATAAAAAATGAAGATGCATATTTTTTTTATCATGAGTCACCTTTTTTTGGACATTGTGGTTTTTCTATCAGTAATAATTGTTTCATACAATGAGGTAGCTCACATAGTGTTAGTTTTGTTGATAAATAATTCATATCTTGTGGTTATAAAGTTTAGTGATTTATGAAACTTTATTGACCACAATATCAAAAGGGGGAGATTATTAGGACCAACATGCTAAGGAAAAAGATTTTATTCTAGAGTTGTCTTTTGTTTTCAGGAGTTGTCTTTTGTTTTCAGGAGTTGTCTTTTGTTTTCAGAGAAGTTTAATAGGAAAAGAAATAATATCACTTTAAAAAATACGTTAATTAGATTCACAACTATATTTAGGAATCCAAAATCCCAATTCTAATGAAATTAAATCATATTAGGAAGGGTTTTTAATGAATAAAAGGTTTATCGATATTACCTTGTGTCTGGAATATAAGGAAGATCATAATATGTTATGTAATTGCATTATTCATGGATTAAATCTAAATATGATGATGATTTTATGTTTTTTAATTCAAAAAATAATTAATTTAATGTAAAACATATGATGAAAATTTGATGAAAGGAATAGGGATAAAATGTGTAGTCAATCGTATTCTGGCTAATAGTAATGAGGATTGGTTGAAAGAAATAAATTATAGGGTTTAATGGGAATTTTCCATAATTTCCATAAATAATTAAGATGATGCTAAATCTAACTGTCAATGTTTTCAAAATCATGAAGAAAGTAATGATTTAACATAATAATTTGAAGAAGACGAATGTTTTCATAAAAAATCATTCCTATCACTATCCATCGGTAAGAGATTACAAGACACAGATTTGTTAAATTCTTAAATGACTGATCATAATGAGAGAAACAAAATGGGTTGGTTCACAGTTAGTCCAAAACAAAAAAATATTTTAATCATAAAAGAAATAATTTGATGAGTATTCTATTTAGAATAGAAAGATGTTTCTAGGGAATAAGATGTTTATACAGGTCTACCAGACTCAGAATTTCATCCTAATCATCAGAGGTTGAATTATTTTTTATTGGGAGTTTCTCAGACTAATGAATAAAGAAATAAGGCATGTTTTTTGATAACGAGATCAATAGAATAAAAATTTCAACCATTTATCAACACGATAGATTTTTTGAGTTAAGGGATAAAGAATGATTTGAATGTCTCTATCATGTGGTTGAAGATTATAGTAGAAGAAGAAGAGAATTGTTTAAAGGATTTTTAAAAAGAGTTATCAAAGGGGGACATGAATCTTGATTGAAGTTACAAGATTTTGTTTTCATTTTATTTTATTGGTTGATATATAGCAACGTAATCCGATGTCTTTAATTCTGATTTATTTACAAGTGGGTCAAATAAATCAAAATGAAAAAATCCCTCACCATAATAAAGAAACTATAATGGAAAATTGGAATCAGTATCAGGCTAAAGTTTTCTATGAAGATTGAAGCTATCTATTTCATCATATATTCATGTATTCTAGAGCATTCAATGAAGAATTATTATTGGTAAATATAATGGTGAATAATATTTGGCTTCTATATTCTATAGGATTCTTGATGAATTGAAGAAGTCAAAGAGAGATATAAAATTGAAGGAAAATTAAATACACTAATCAAGTTAATGAAATATCTAAGATTTAAGGAAGATTTAAGATTCATAAAAATTTGGTAAATAATGGAAACCTTATTAGAATCCCACATAAACCATTTTGGTGTGTCTATAAAAGGAGGTGAATAATTTTGTATTAGTACTTATATGACTTGAAAAAGAGGAGAGGGAATACCCACAATTCTAGAAAGAACGATTTTTCCGATTGAGTTTTCTTAAATAAATTTTCTAGATAAAATATGAAAGGAGAAGAGAAAATATATTATCTAAATGATGATGATATTTGGTTGGATCATTGAGCTGTAAATCAGGATGGGATTTCTAGACATAGATTAGATGATGGTCGTGATTTTTTCAATGGTATCCAGACATAGAATTATTTCCTTATTGGGAAATTAGACATGAGAATCGAAATGAGTATCATTACTAAGTACATTAAGTTCTTACCAGAATCATGGTAAAAAAGTGATGAGTTTTTTTTGAAAGATCAAATATGTGAATGTTATCAAGAAGCACCATAACGTTTTCATCACGAAAAATATCTTACATAATTTCATACCACTTGAGTCACATGCACTATTGAATTGATAATTATGAAACAATAATTTAAGGGTATATCCTAATAAAAGTATTCCACACAAAGGGATTGTTTTCTTATGTATTGTGTTGTATTAGATTGTATCCAAACCATACCAAGGATGTAGATACTCTGAGTGAGTAGTCAGCCTTATAAATTCATGTGTTTTGTGGATGTGTGTTTGAATTGTTTTCAATACGAAATTAAATCTCTAACATGCGGTGAAGGTTATTTTAAAATCAATGAAATATAAAATAAACATATACCACTAATTCACCCCCTCTCAAGGATACAACAATCATCACTATTAAATTAAATGGTGTAGTCCAATTCTTTGATGATCTTGGTCCAATTATTGGGTCCTATTGCAGTGCGGAATCACTATAGTAGTGCTATATAAGGACATTTATTGGGAGCTTTAATAGTTCATACTTTTTCAATATTGAATTATATAATCATGGACATTGGTGGTGGTGTAACTGTATCTTCATATACTTCCTTCCACAAATTAGTATAGCACAATTGAATTACAATGTGGTTGTTGGTACTGTTGCACCATCTTATTTTGAGCTAATTTCCAGCTTGGGTTTTATAATGATATGATATTGTGTAATTTCGGATTCCAATTTCAGAGAACAGATTATTTGTTTATGATGGAATAGATATTATTCTTGAGTAAAATAAATCACTATGTCATGGGTTCTTATTATTCTTCTTCATTTTATATTCTCTATATTTTACTCTCTATTCTGAGATCGTTCATTTTAGAATCTCTAGAAATTTTTGATAATTACATGAATATTTTCTTTATGACTATTTATGAATGTTTACATGATTATTTAAGTAAATATAAAATAATTATGACCTTGTGATATGTTTAAATGTTTTTAAGGAGACTCATGATCTCAAATATTTCTTATAATTTTGTCACATATTACACAATTCATTCACTATGTTACTTATAATACACCTTTTAAATATATTCTATTTAACATTTTCTACTTATTTCCAAAGGATATGCATGTCTTCATCAATTTAGAATGAATTCATATCCAGCTTCATGATTTTTGTGAAAAGTTTTTCTCAAAATCGATTATTACATATTCTTTTATTTATTTAACACCTCTATGGAAATAATATATTTTATTTGATAATTATATCCATGAATAACCAAAATAATTACTTCCCTTATTATTTTGAAAATAACTAATTATACCCACGAAAATATGTTTTATGTTGCTATTATAAAACAAATTATGTTTAATGGCTGAATTTATTGTTGATAGTTAATATATGTTCCCCTCAATTGTGGAATGCATGATTATGCACATTTTACAAAATGATAGGTGGGCATAAGATTTTATATCCATCCAATGACTAGTTTTCAGTGATATAACTCATGATATTATAAAATCTAATTGAGAGAATAATAAAAACCCTATTCACATTTTATGAAATGTGTTTTCAACACATATGTTATGTGTGAATTTGATGATATATTTATTCACATTCTATTTATGGGATTTATTAAAAATGTTTTTATTCTTCTTTATTATGTATATGCCACATCCTTATGATTAACTGATATTTTCCTTATTTTATTTTTCCATGAATCTTGCCACTCTTATGATCCAATACATCTTTTGTCAACCTCATAGTATTCCAATTTTCTATTCCAAGGAATTCATAATGATTATACAATTTTATTGTTAAATATTATAATTATTACTATTCTAGTATCTCTTTTCGAATATGAATTATTGTTTTCTGTCTCAATACCTTTTTTTTCTTTTATCTCACCCTTTATTTGATGTATGCACGTAGGAGATCTCATGTATTAAAAAAAATTCCATGTAATTATGTGAGTTCAATGATGAATGATTTGATAAATTATTTATGATTTTAAATAAAATTATGCTAAAATATGTACCAATTTAATAAATACTATAAACATATGTTTCTTGGAATGGTTTAATGTAAAATATTTTCAGGTTTTATATATAAATTATGTAAGTGTTAAACCAAATAACGAGATATAGGTCATGTGACATCTCATTTAGTATCAATGAAAAGTTTAGGTATTTTTTTGAATTAATATATTGAAACATTTTGGTACAATTAAACAGGTAGAAAAATTATTTTATTTGAAAACTAGTTCATAAATAGATAATGAGAACAAATAGTTTGAACATTTCCACACCATTAACGTTGATCCATACTAATATGTAATAATAAAATTAGTATAAATATCTTGGTTAGAAATATAATAGTAAACCTTAATAGATGTTTATTTATGACTAAAATTAAAAGGACACAATTTATTTAAGGGGGTATAATGTAACATCCAAGGTTTACTCTAAATATTTTAATTAATTAAATAACTCTCATTACATTATTGTATTTATGTTTATAAAATATGTATAAAATAAAAATGATATAGAAAAAATAAATTATATGAAAGGTATTACAAAAAACAAACTCAAATTTTTGTAATCAAGGATAAATAATACATATTTAAAATATATATACACCATAAATTTGAAACTAGAAAAATAATAAAATAAAAATAGAAAAATAACAAACCAATATTTTGACATTATGGAAGTTCATAGTCAACTTGAATTATCGTACTCATGAATATCACTATAGAAAAGAAAAAATTTCCCATATATTTTTAACTATGAAAATAAAGAGCAAAAAAACTAGAGTGGAATTGAAGTTAATGATGAATAAAATAATATTATTTGTTTATAGGAAATATAAATATCATATTATTATTGTAATAGTAGAAATGATAGTTAGAATAGTAATCTAACCGTTAGAATTGTAACATAACCATTAAAATATTATACTGTTAATTAGAATAATAACATGAACATTAGAATAGTAAAATAACATTTAAATGATATTTCATATGAATATTTTTTTTAAAATGTAAATATTAGTATGCTAGAAAAATTTTAAACACCAAAAAATTATAGGTGAATATTTTTAATAGTGTATTCTGAATTATTTAATAAATACTATAGTTTTAATTTTAATATATAAATTTACCAAAGATAGAAAATTCTTTGAAACATTTAATAGTAATATTATAATCACAGTGTCAAAAAATTTGAATAGTTAATTTTTTTTATTTTTTTGTTACATTCATTTTTTAGCTGAATGGTAAAATTACATTTTTATTTTAAATTCCAAGGTTTTATGATGGTATATGAATGAGATAATTTCTTGATAGATTTAAAAATGTTTTATTGAATTAAAAATAATTTTAATTGCATAAGTCATTTATTTTAATACTATACATGTAAATACTATTATCGGAGTCCAATTTTTCCCCAGTCCTTTTTGTTTCTTGGTGATGAGTTGTTTCTGGGAGGAAGACAAATGGGTAGTATTGTTTTTGAGGAGTTAGTAGTTCTTTGTGGATTGGTTTCTTTGTAATGATGTGGACCCAAAAACATTTGTTTTGGAGTTGTGGGGTTGTGGTGCTACTACCTCTTGAGTGGTATCTATGGTTTGGAGGTAAGTTATGGTACATGAATATGGGATGAGTTTACTTGTCTCTTTGTTTTTGAGGGTCACTATAAATTGGGAATATGTCTAGGAAATGATGTTTCCTAGGATTATAAAATATAAAAAAAGATATACTATTTTTTCATGGAAGATTCTAAATATTTAAATCCCTATGGAGAGGTATTTATTACATCCCCATGTTTATAGGAAATACTAATTATCATGGCATAGTAATGTGAGTTTCTCACTAGTTCTTATAAATGAATGCTCATTACATATTCTCACAAGTAATTAAAATATCTTATTTTTTTCCATTCATATATAAACACAAAGAGAACAGACGTCCTTTTTAGAGATGTTGATCCCACATTTATAAAATCTAACCATAAGATTTGATGATTGATTCCTTGATGATTAAATGTGAGTTTAATTTCCCATAAATCTCCATATCTCTAATTTGTTAATGTTATGATATGGTGGTCACACATTATCTATATTTCATATGTTTCACCTCAATGGTTGATAAATTATTCTGGTTGGAATGTCAATTTAGGGATAATTGGTTTCTTGCAGGATATGTGACTAGAGTTTGGTTCTTCTTATTACATTTTCACTTGGAGAGCATTGAAAAAGTCATGTTAAGGTAGGGGATTAAATAATTCTCAGTATTTTATTGAATAGGTTGTAATATCACGACTTAATATTTTTGTAATAAATTATTTATCCTAGTAAATATAATAATATAGTAATTCATGTTATAATTAATTAAATAATTAATGTATTGTTATTGCATTGGTTTTACGCATTGATTATTTTCTTCTATATTTTTTATATAGTGTGTGATTTAATTGTTATAAATATTATTGTGTTCATCATGGTTAATATTCATAGAACATGAAAAAATATTAAATTCCAAATTATTATGAAAATATTAAAATAAGATATATTTTATAACAACCCTGCTTTTTATTACACAAATAAACATGATTTATTACATAAACTCTTCCCTTGATTAAACATAGAAGATCGAGAGGTCTCGTGTCTTTTGGGATTAGAAACATTACATACCATCTTAAAACATATAACGCAATATCTTACTGAAAACTTCCTTTATAAGACCACTTTATTCCCTTGTACAAAGCATTGCAAGGGATAACCTGAGGACCTGAATAAGAAAAGGGTGAGCTATAAAGCCATGTAAGGGAGTAAACAAGGTATAACATGAATATTACAATAAATTTTAGGAAATATTCATATCAATGGAGAAAAAGAGAAACATGAATATAAAGGAATGATATATCATGATTATCATAACATGGAAATGTTGTAACAACACATAACTGGGAATTAGCATGATCCAAGGCTCATTGTACATGAAGCAAGACTAAACCATCATTGAACATGAAGCATGAGTAAAACCTCATTTAAATTGAATTTTCATGAGTCAAAACTCATTGTACATGACATATCATGATACTATACTTTATTCAATGCATTAGAGCACTATCAGGGCACACATTTCTTAAACATTTCATTTCATGCATTAGTGGACCACATGGATCATAAAACATGGATTCATAATCATTTATTCCACTATAAAGGAATGATTAATTCATAAATTATACTCTATAATAAATAAGAAAATATTTATAAAGGTGAATACCTTTGATAGATAAATGAGTGTGGAATTCACTATAAAATGACCATGGCTTGGAAAAATGCGGTGGAATTTCAGCAGCATAATGACTCGACATATGACATCATAAAAAGGGATGATGAGATCTAAAAGGGTGTCTCATAATATGTACATGGAATGGACAGTAAGGGGGTCATATAGATACATGTCCCAATATATGTAATGGAATTTGGATTCATAATACAAAATATTTTCCTGAATGTAACAGAGGAGAGAGAAATTCCATACAGAATTTCGTCATGGTTAGAGATGTACATGGGAGGTATTAATGGGAGAGAAAGGGGATATATCAATACTCAAACATGAATAAAGAAGTATGGTGGAGTTGTTAAATCATATCCCAATATTTATAATTGAAAAATAAAAGGGAATTACAATATAAGGAAACATGGACATAAATAAGGAATGTTAGAATCACTTACTTGGAAGTGTGATCCCAAAGGCTTGGGGGGGGGGGATTGAGAGAGACATAATGGGAGCATGGGGAGGATTGGGAGGATGGTATAGAGAGGAGTGTAGTGGTTGGATAAACATAAAAGGCTTTTAGTGAAGAGGAAGTCGGAGATTTGTTGGTTTATATAGGAAGGGAGAGGGATTCATTATTATTTAGGTTTGGGAAACCACACATTAAACTAATCAAAATAACAAACCAGCCCACGTGTTTTACCCCAAGTTTTTTCCAATGGGGAGTGGAAAAAAATATTTTATACGGCCAATTCCCAAACTTCTTAAAATAATAGGGTTGTTTACGTGGAGTTGAGTCACACCATCAAGGAAACCAATTTAAAAAGAAAAAATGATTTATATGTCCGGAAGGGTCCACTAATGCTTTGTAAAATAAATAAAACAATCCCAAAGTCAAATTATGGTAATGTTAAAATATATATTTTTCAAAACATAATGTTTATAGTATTATATAACATCACTATTGGGTCATTATGATGACATAAAACACATTATATTTTTAAAGGATATTTAATTTTTACCAAAAAATAGGTTTGTCTTAGAAAATTATGAAAAATACTCTATTGGATAATTTCAACATTATGATTCCAAAAATAATATCTCTTTTATCTATTTTTTTTAAATATGTGAATTTGTACATTTAAAATAAAAATCAACATTTAACTAAAATTCATGGGTTTTGACAAAACCAACTTTGAAACCTTAATAAAAATTAAAATTTCATTCATAAAATTATAATATCATTTATATTTAATAAAATCTAATTTAATAATTATAATAATATTTTATTAAAATATTATTAAATTAAAAAATTCATTAATTCATCAAAATAGATTTTTTAGTTGAATATTAACTTAAAATACCATTTGCGCTTTAAAAACTATTTACAACATAATAATAATTAAATGAATGTATATTCATTATTATATACAAAAATAATCCTCATATTCATAGTGCTAATGTCTTGTTACCTAACCCATTATAACACCCACATAAGACCTAAGGGTAAGGTGTGCGATGGGGACAGACCTTTGTGGTGGCTCGAATAACATCACTCGAGTGGTAATCTCTATCAACTTCCACTTCTCCCATTGAGGCGGTTTCATTCAAGCTTAACGTGTTGAAGCATGACAAATGATTTGTTAAGAGAGAAGCCCAATGTTGCCACATCCTTTCCAAGCTACGAAAAATGGGCATCATGTGGAGAAACTCTACTAGATCAGGCCATCACTTCCTTTGTCTGAGTAAATTGGACTTCTTAAATTCATATATTTATACTAATCATGTGATCATTATTCAATGAGTATATTAGAAATGGTCAATATTCCTAATGATATTTTAAAATCTAAAAACAAGAATCTAAGGAAGTGAAAATGTTTTATATACCCATAATAAGACATTAAAATTGATCAAGATGAATTTTAACTAATGAATGTTTGGGTCATTACGATTTTCCTCTATAAGAACTTTCCACATAAAATTTTTTTTCCCACATGAAAACAGATGTGGGAAACATTGATTCATCATTTCCTCTGACTCCCACATAGCTTCTTCAAACATGTGGTTTTTCCACAACACCTTGATGAGGGGAATTGTCTTATTTATTAGATATTTTCCTCTGTGATATAAGACCACCACTGGGTGCTCCTCATATGAAGGATCATCCTATAGCTATACCACCTATGAAGAGAGTACATGTGAAGAGTCTGGTATGTATTTCCTTAAGAGGGATACATGAAAGACACATGTACATTGGCCATGGTAGGTGGATGTGCTAGTCGATAGGTCACAACCCTGACATGATCAATAATATCAAAGGGTCCAATATACCTCGGAAATATCTTCCCCTTCTTTCCAAACCTCATGACCTTCTTCCACAAGGATATTCATAGAAACACCATGTCTCCAACTTTGAACTCATGGTCTGGTCGACGGTTATCTTCATAACTCTTTCATCGACTTTGAGCTACCTTGATATGCTTCTGAATGGTCTTCCCCTTCTCAACCATTTCTTCGACCATTTCAGGTCCTACCAGCTTACACTTACCGAATTCATCCATAAAAAATGGTGTTCTACACCTTTTCCCATAAATGTATTTATATGGTTCCATTAGGATTCTCGATTGGAAACTATTATTGTAGGAGAATTCAACCAGAGGAAGATGTTGATCCCACCCTCCTTTAAAGTCCATAGAACATGATCTTAACATATCTTCCAGTGCTTAAATAGTTTTCTCAGATTAGAAATCATTTTGAGGATGATTGGATGTACTGATGTTCAGTTTAGTGTCCGTAGCATGTTGAAGACTATTCCGAAACATATAGGTGAATCTTGGATATCGATCAAATACAATCGATTGTGGTACTTCATGCAGCCTTACCACTTCACTGATATATATCCATGCCAGTTGATCCCAAGATAAATCCTCCTGAATTTCAATGAAGTGTGAAGACTTTATAAGATGATCCACAATAACCCACACTGCATTGTTGCCTTTGGATGTCTTCAGATGTCCGGTGACGAAGTCCATGGGGATGTTCTCCTATTTCCATGACAGTATGGGAAATGGTTTCATCACCCCTTTAGACGTCTTCTATTTTTCTTAACTTACTAACACCCCATGCACATTAATGTATACTCAATAATCTCCATCTCCATATTATCCCATGAATAATTCTCTCAAAGATCTCAATACATCTTTGTGTTTCCTGGGTGAATATAAATATTTGAGCTCTGTGCATCCTCCAAAAGTTCCTTCTTTAGCTCCAGACTTTATGGAACACATATTCTTTTCCGAAATCTCAAAATTCCTTCTTCATTATCATTTAACCCTGACGATCTGCCTTTTTTGAGAGCTTCCAATTTCTTCTGAATTCCCACATCATCTTTTTGAGCATATTTTATCCTTTCCAAAATAGATGGTTGAACAATCATTTGTGAAATAATTGATGATGTTCCCATCCTTATGATTCCCATATCCATCTCCATCAAATCATAGAAGATTGGGTCCTTCTCAATTCTCATCCATGATAGAATCACTGGGTACTTCATACATATATCATTTTCCACATTGTTCACTTTCCCAGGGTGGTTGTAATGTCTCCAATTTCTCCAAATTTTATTTAAATATTACGTGGGAATTCTTTCAAGACCAAGCGATGTAACGGTGTGCAGTTCCAAGTACCGGTGAGCCCAAAACAAATGTTTTAATTTAATTTAATAATTAAATAACACACGCATGTGGTTTTCCTAAAATAGTGGAATAACTCCTCAACGGGTGATTGGATCAGAAATTTGAGGGCACCCTTGCATTCAGAGCAGCGATTTTACCTTAGGCATGCCCTAACGTTGGCTGGCACTAGATGGAGGTGAAATCTAGTTTTTGGACGTAACTGTAATAAAATATTTAATAAAAATATTTTATTAAATATTTTTTGTAGAAAATATCTTTTATCTTTTAGTTAGAGATTTACGCTAGGGTCCTGGGTCATAGACCTCATAACCCAGAAACCCTTGGAGGCTCTGGAGGATCTGGAGGAAACCCCCCAATGTGATGATGACGTTCCTGATGAATTTCGCCGGTGACAACGACACGACGACCATATCTTCACCAACGAATGCCGCATATTTAGGTAGGATTTTTAATTTTTTATTTATTCCTAGTTCTTGATTTCTATGATGATATCGGACTAATCCACGATCAGATTAGCCTGTGGATCGATCATTCTTGCAGGTTGGGATTTTGCGGGGATTTTGGGGGATTGAATCCATGTTGATCTATTGTTGTTGATTTTTTGCATCGTTTAATACCATTAACGGGAGTGGATCAACGCTGCGACGAACGATAGAGGAGGCTCGTTCCTCAAACCTATTTCTTTGGATTTATCCCCTTTTTCTTCTTTGAGTTATTCGCGTTCTTCACGGGGCGATGAACAATAGAAAGTTGCACATCCATTCTGCGACGCAACGATCCCAAATTGAAGAATCGACACCACGTCGATCCCACGAAGGTGCGACGACGGTTTCAGCAGATGATTCAGATTGTATTAGAAGATATTTTTCTTTTGGGCGTTTTACTTCGGATGGATCGTTGGAGGTTTATGACCTGATCGCAGGACTAAAAAACCCGATATGTTGTTCGTATAATGGGACGAACCAAGCGCTGAAGCATCGGGATGAACAAACGAGAGATAGCGGATCCAGAAGATTGGCCGAAGCGAGAGGAAGAATACGGTGTTCTGGAAAAATCCCTAATACATGTCTTGTAGTATGGTCTACATGGTGTGTGTTCATCGGTAGATCACCTGGCGTGTACTCCGGGAGTACACAGACACAGTTTGGGTACAGGGCCAAGGACACGGCGTGTGTACCCCTCCCCGTCCAGACCCAGCGAGAAACATGGGATACCTTGTGCACTGGTACACAGGTAGGAGACACGGATAGACACCGTGTATGGGCATACGACAAGGGTACATGGGTGTTTTCCAGTTTGAATAGATACAATGAGTTCATTGACTTATACGTCATGTATATTCTTTTTTACATGACTTTAATTCAAGACACGAGCCATTTACACAGGCAGTACCCAGAGTCAAGGAACACAACGTGTGATCCTTCTATATGTCCTGTAGTTGAGTTTTACACAACTTGGACAGATGACACGGGCCTTTACATGGGCAGTACCCAGTGTCAAAGAACACGACTTGTAACCATACTACATGCTGTGTAACCTATTTTACATGGATTGAGCTAGTTTCCTTCTGTGACTTGGACTAGTTTCATTATGGTTCGTTCCCTTGATGATTCTCATGAAGGTTTCTGTTATCATTTCCTACATACAGAAGTATGATCCCTTCAGCAGGACTTCTTGAATAGAGTTGATGGAATACCCTCTTTGAGACTTAAAGCCAAATCATTTATTCATTCCTGGAACCCTAGGTAGAGTTCTTGGTATCGACGTGACCAACATCACCTCGGTGTCGATCCCCTGCTTAAAGGATTAGTTCATACTAATTTATTGGAATCACCCCACAAATATTGGTTGTGATTGTCATTTAAACATCGTATTCTCAAGTACTTGTGGAGTGTGTTCTCCTGGAACGAGTACTTTGTATCTCTCTCTTTAGACCTAGGAGTGTTTTCTCCTTGTTACATGCTTAGTAAAAATCTTCAAGTTGGATCCTAATGTTGGTATTCGCGATAGTCGATCGTGTATGAGTATATCTGGATATTCTTGTTATATGTTCTGTAGACATATACTGTGTGGAGCTGACTATATCCTTCCTTTGTGGTATTTCTATTGTTGTATTTTCATTTTGGTTTCGGGGTGTCCTACTGGGTATTGTTATACTCACCCCTGCATGGGTTTTGCCCACACGTGTCATGTCTTGTGTAGACGAGTGAGATTTTGACAGAATTCAAGGAGGACCAGGACCAGACAGTGCTCAGTGAGATCAGACAGGCCGAGTTGTGTTCCAAAGGCTACGGATTGTAGTCCCAGTACCTTTTTTTACATGTTGGACTTTGTTACAGACTCTCTATTGGTGGGCTTGTACATTTGGCCCAGGGTTTTACCAAACTGTACATTACTTTCCTGTCATACTTTGTTGGTTGCGATTTTAGTGTATGCATGCATTTCCATTTTCAGTTGTTTTTACTTGTTCAACTTTGTGGGGTTGGAGATTCGTGTGTGTGTGTAAAGGATTATAATAAATTCCTCCCATGTTAGTGACATGCCAAATCGATGCTAGTGACTAGCCCTGGCCTATTGGAGGCGGGCTTGGGGTGTGGTGGCATGGGCACCACTAGGATGGGTCTTGACAGGGTGGTATCAGTGGTGGTCGGTTCTACCTTAGGACCGAGAGCCTGTGAGTTGGTTTGGGGCAATAGTATTAAGTGTTTCGAGTTCTCCTTTCAATCTAGGGACCCCAGTGTTTGTGCGGACTGCCGATGTATCCATAAACAAGGACTCAAATAACTAGTTGTTCGACACGGAGCATGAGAACACTAGTTGCAGGGGAAAATAACGATACATGCATAATATAGGAATGGGTTGTAGTTTCCATGTCCTTATTGAGTCAGCTCTCCAGATATACTCACTAACTGAGATACATCTTGATTATTTGCAGGATTCCTCCACAATGGGCACCTGCTAGGATCCAGTAGCTCGATCACGAGGATGACCCCCTCAGTGATGAAGCTTCAATACAGGGACCAGATCCACCAGTTATACCATCAGGTGGTGTCCCAGTTATTCCACCTCCCGTGGAGTGGTGTTTACTGCCTGCTGTACCAGTAGAGGAGGAGCATTGGCTGATTGCACTCCACGAGTTTCAGAGATAGAGACCCCTCAGGTTTCGAGGCGAGCCTGACCCTCAAGTAGCATAGGACTGGCTTGAGGCAGTGTCTAGAGTCTTCCATTTGGTCAGGACAACAGCAGACCAGATGGTGATCCTGGCTGCGAGCCTTCAACAGGGCTCGGCAGGGCAATGGTGTAGTTTGGTTATCCAGAGTCACGACAAGGTGAATCTATCATGGTTGGAGTTTGAGCGTCTCTTCTGAGAGGATATTTCACCGATTACCCTGAGAGCAGTACATATACAGGAGCGTCTTTAGCTCCAGTAGGGAATCATGATGGTGACTAACTATTCATCGAGGTTGACTGACCTCTCATGGTACTCGATGGATATGGTTAGAGATCAGTACTCCAGAGCTTATAATTTTGTGCAGGGATTTTTCAGAGACATCTGAGCTAGTATCATCCCTATAAGCATTCCTACATATGCTGGGGTGCTCAAGCGGGCTTTGATGGTCGAGAGCTTTTGGGAAAAGCATAGAAAACCAGCAGTTGTCAGTAGAGAGTGAGCTTGAGCAGAGACCTCAGCAGTAGGGAGCCGATGTCAGTGACCCAGGCATGGGAGACACTTTCAAAGGAAATCCCAGGACATGGGATCAGCCGTACAGGGTTCACAGGGCACATCTAGCCAGACTCGAGAGAGGCGATGTTACTCTTGTGATGGTAGGGGACATCTCGCTCACGATTGTCCGACCCTCTGTACTACTCATATTGGAGTAGTGGGTGGACCATCGTGGCAGAGGCAACGTGTGGAGTAGACAGATCCGTGGGGAGGCAGACATGGTAGAGGATTTGAGAGAGCATCTGGATGTGGTTGGCGTTTTGACCTTTTACCACCACCACCCCCAGGGGGTCAACCCAAGGCATAGGGAGTGGGTGGATAGAGACAGAGACAACTGTAGGTAGCAGAGGCATATGACCCAGGTACTCCTGGAATGATTATAGGTACAATCTGTGTCCTTTTTACTTCGTCTACCATACTGATAGACAGAGGTTATACTCATTATTTTCTAGCTACTTATCTTGTTTGAGACCTTGATATTCTAGTTGATTCGTTGACTCTACTCTTATTCATAGAAACACCGACTGGAGAAGATTCAGAGATCACACACATTTTCAAACAGTGTGACCTGACCCATAGAGGTGAGAGTTTCAGTTGGAACCTCTTGGTGGTAGCGTCGAGGCCTTATGATGTCATTCTTGGTAGGGATTGGCTATCCACATTTCATGACAAGATTGATTATTTTAGGAGAAGGGTTCGGTGTGTCTGCAGTGATGGAATGAGGTTCACTTTCATCGGTGAAAAGGAGACCCTGGAAGCGCAGGATGGACTCGTGCGTAGCAAGGTACAACCGATTTCACATCAGTTGGCTAGCCTATGCCTTGGCGCAGCAGATGTTGTGAGTTTCTAGTTTCCAACTGTAGTGGCTGAGTATAAGGACATCATTCTAGAGGATGTCCTCAGACTACCTCCCGTCGGTAGATAGATTTCTTCACTGAGTTACAACCCAAGATGACAACGTTATCAGCATCAGCATATCAGATGTCTCTTGCAGAGCTTCGCGTGCAGAGAGTGCAGTTGGAAGACTTTCAGCGGAAGGGCTTCGTGAGACCTAGTGTTTCACCCAGGGCGGCCCCATTATTGTATACCAAGATGGCAGACAGGATCTTGAGGATGTGAGTGGATTACCAGAGCTTGAATTAGGTGACCGTGAAGAACCGCTATCCACTACTGAAGACCGATGTCCTCTTCGACCATTTAATAGGGGAACGATGGTTCTCGAAGGTTGATCTACGATTAGGCTATCACCAGTTGCGAGTACAGGATGAGGATATACCGAAGACGACTTTCAGATGTCACTACGGTCACAATTATTACATTGTGATGCCCTACGGCATGACGAACACCCTAGCAGTTTTTATGGGGCTCATGAACCGGATCGTTTAGCCCTATCTAGATCGATTCTTAGTGGTATTCATCAATGATATCCTGGTGTACTCTGCGTTTGAGGAGGAGCATGCGGGGCACCTAAGGATGGTTCAGGACACACTCCGAGAGCACCAGTTTTATGGGAAACTCTCGAAGTTTCAATTATGGATACAGGAGGTCCACCTTTTGAGAGACGTTATCTCAGGAGATGGTGTAGTAGTGGACCCAGCCAGGGTATAAGCAATGATAGCATGGGAGCCACCCCGGGGCGTGACAGAGGTGCGAAGTTTCCTTGGGATGGAAGACTACTACTAGAGATTCATTCTTGACTTCTCCAGGCTTTCAACACCCATGATAGATTTGACACGAAAGGGGCTGCCTTTCGTGTGGACCGAGAGATGGAAGAAGTATTTTTAGCAGTTGAGATAGAGCCTAATGAGTGCCCCGATCTTGAGACTACCAAAAGAGGGTGTCGAGTACGTGGTGTCCTACGACACATCAGGAACCGGGCTTGGTTGTGTACTGATGCTGAGGTAAGTGGTGGATGCCTATGGCTCATGTCAGTTGAGGCCACACGAGTAGAACTACGTGACCCATGATCTTGTGTTGGCTGCGGTAGTCTTCTCGTTGAAGATGTGGGGGCACTACCTGATGGGCGAGCGGTTTACCATCTACTCTGATTACAAGAGTCTCAGATATATCTTTTCTTAGCAGGATCTAAATTTTAGAAAGAGGCAGTGGCTTGAGTTCCTCTAGGATTATGACTTTGAGATCGTTTATACTCAAGGGAAGGGGAACGTTGTGGAATATTCTCTTAGCAGGAAATCCAGTTTGAAGTTTCTGGATGAGGTGACGAGGTAGTTTGCCTCTTTAAAGTTATCCTTCACGGATATAGATGAGGGATACTACCTTCAGTCGATGGTTGATACCCGTCAACTCTTATAATGATTCAGGGAAGCACAACTTGAGGATGCTAACTGCGAGACTTTATGTGATCAGATATCCAAAGGCGACGCCGCCGATGGATATTCAAATGGTGGGGAGCACATTGCCCTTTTCCGAGGGTTCACAGCAGTACCAGTGACGTTACATGAGGAGGTTCTGAGGGAGTTCCATACATCACCATTGGCGGTGCATCCAGGCGTGGAAAGATGTATTAGGACCTCCGAAATCAGTTCTGGTGGTAAGGAATGAAGAAGAGTGTGGCAGAGTTTGTTTCTCGGTGCCTTTATTGTCAGTAAGTAAAGGCTGAGCACCAGGTGCCACCAGGTTTAACTCGGCCCCTTGAGGTTCCAAAGTTGAAGTGGGATGAGATATCCATGGACTTCATGATGGGTTTACCACGTATGTCTAGGGGACACGATGCCATTTGGGTGATCATTGACCGGCTCACCAAGTCGGCCAACATCCTAGCCATATGGGAGTAGAGTTCAGTAGAGAGCTTGGGATGCCTATATGTGTAGGAGATATTTCATCTTCATGGAGTGACATAAACTATCGTCTCAGATCCTGATGCTCGTTTCACATCCTGGTTGTGGAAGGGATTGCAGGAAGCTTTTGGGACTTAGTTACGCTTGATCTCAACGTTTCATCCTCTGACTGATGTTCAGACAGAGTGGACCATCCAGGTTATGGAGGATATGCTATGATGTTACATACTTGACTTCGGTCGTAGCTGGGAGGATCACCTATCACTAGTGGAATTTTATTATAACAACAGTTATCATTTCACTATTGGTATGGCGGCATTCGAGGATTTGTATGGGCGACCTTGAATGTCACCACATTGCTGGACTGAACTAGGAGAGTCAACACTCATGGGCCTAGAGATAGTGCGAGCTACTATGGAGATGGTTCAGGTCATCCTGGAGAGGATGAAGACTGCATAGAGATATCATAAGTCTGTTGCCAATAAGAGACGGAGGCCCTTAGAGTTCGAGGAGGGAGACCATGTGTTCCTTCGGGTATCACCTCGACGGGGATTGCAGATAATTGGCTAAGGCGGAAAGCTATATCCGAGGTTCATCATCCCTTTTGAGATTCTGACTAGAGTTGGCGAGGTGGTGTACCACTTGGCTCTACCTCCTCAGATAGACTGGGTACATGACGTCTTCCATGGGTGGCAGCTGCGGAGGTACCTGCATGATCCATCACACTTTATCGACTAGGGAGAGCTAGATATTGATGATGGAGCGACCATTGCTGAGTACCTAGTGGATATCGAGGATCAGAAGTAGATGATCCTTCGTGCGTGAGCTATTCCCTTGGGGCTTGTTCGGTGGCCGCATGGGACTCTTCAGGAGAGCATGTGGGAGAGGGAGGCTTATATTCTTCTGGAGTACCCACATCTTTTTGGGTAGCATTTGATTTGGATTTTAAGGGACGTAAATCCATAAGGTGGGTGTGATTTAATGTCTCGGATTTCTCTTTATTTTATTTTAATATTATGTGGGAATTATTTCGAGACCAGCCGATGTGACGAAGTGCAGTTCTGAGTCCCGATGAGCCTGGAACAAATGTTTGAATTTAATTTAATAATTAAATAACACCCAATTGTGGTTTTAGTAAAAAAGTGGAATAAATCTTGAATGGGTGCTTGGATCAGAAATCTGAGGGCCTCGTTGTGTTCAGAGCAGCGATTTTACCTTAGGAGAGGGCTAATGATGGCTGGCACATGTCGGTGGTGAAATCTAGTTTTTGGACATAATTGTAATAAAATATTTTAAAAAAATATTTTATTAAATCTTGTGGTAGAAAATATCTTTTATCTTCTAAATAGATATTTGCACAGTAGTCTAGGGTTACAAAACTAATGACCCAGAAACGCTTGGAGGCTCTGGAGGCTCTGAAAGAAACCCCCCAATGCGGCGCTGATTTTCTTGATAAATTTCTCCGGCGACAACGATGCGATGGCCGGATCTTCGCCAACGAACGCCACGTATCCAGGTAGGATTTTTAATTTGTGATTTATTCCTCGTTCATGAGTTCTATAGTGAAGGTGGACTAATCCAAGAATAGATTAGCCCGCGGATTGATCGTTCTTGCAGGATGAGATTTTTCAGGGATTTTGGGGGATTGAATCCATGTTGATCTATTATTGTTGAGTTTCAGCTCCATTTAATCCTATTAATAGGAGTGGATCAATGCCATGACGAATGACGATGGAGGTTCGTTCTTCAAACTTATTTCATTGGATTTCTCCCCTTTCCCTTCTTTTCATTCGTCGTGTTCTTCATGGGGCGATGAGCAACGGATCGTTGCCCATCCGTTATGCGACCTAACGATCCCAAATTGAATAATCGACACCACCGCGATCTTGTGGAGGTGCGATGACAGTTTCAGTGGATGATTCAGAGAGGATGGAGAGATATTTTTCTTTTGGACTTTTGTTGTTGGATGGATTGTTGGAGGTTTATGACCCGATAGAATGACCGAAAACACCCGATTCGGTGTTCGTATGATGGGACGAACCAAGCTCAGAAGCATCGGGACAAACATACGAGAGATTGCGGATATAGATGATCGGCTGAAGCATGAGGAAGAAGACGGAATTCTGGAAACATACTGACTAAACAACGTGTAGTATGGGCTACACAGTGTGTGCTCATCGGCGGATACCCTGGCTTGTACTCCAGGAGTACCCAGACACGAGTTGGGTACATGGCCGATGACACGGTGTGTGTACATCTCCTTGGCCAAACCCGACCAGATACACAGGATACCCCGTGTACTGGTACACGGGCTGGCGACATGAACAGACACCGTGTACGGGCATACGTCCAGGGTACACAGATGTTTTGCAGTTGACTGGACAGAACATGTTCTCTGACTTACACGCCATGTATATTCTTTCCTACACGACATCGATTCCAGACACGTTCCATTTACACGGGAAGAACCCGGAGTCAGGGAACATAATGTGTGATCCTTCTACACGTCGTGTAGTTGAATTTTACTCAACTTTGATAGGTGAAAAGGACCGTTACACAGGCAGTACCGGGTGTCAAAGAACACGGTGTGTAACCATACTACACGCCGTGTAACCTATTTTACATGGCTTGAGCTAGTTGACTTTTGGGACTTGGACTAGTTTTCTTAGGGTTCGTCCCCTTGGTCATTATCCATAAGGTTTCCTGTATCATTTCCTACATACAAGAGTATGATCCCTTTAGTAGGACTTCCGAAATAGAGTTATTTGAATCCCCTCTGTGATACTTAGAGCCGGATCCTCTATTAATTCCAAGATTCCTAGGTAGATTTCTTCATATCGACGTGACCAATTTCCCATGGGAGACATTCCTCTACTTAGCGGATTACTTCAGACTGAGTTGATGGAATCACCCCATAGATATTGGTTGTGGTCCCCATATAAACATCAAATTCTCAAGTACTTGTGGAGTTTGTAATCCTGGAATGAGTACTTTGTATCTCTCTCTTTAGACCTAGGAGTGTGTTATCCTTGTTAAATTCTTAGTGGAAATCCTCGAGTTGGATCCTAGTGTTGTTTTCCATGATAGTTGATCGTGTATGAGTTTATATGTATATTCTTGTTATATGTTCTGTAGAGATATACTATGTGGAGCTGACTGTATCTTTCCATTGTTGTATTTCCCTTGTGGTATTTCCTTTGTGGTTTCGGGGTGTCCTACTGGGTATTGTTATACTCACCCCTACATGGGCTTTGCCTGCACAAGTTCTGTCTTGTGCAGACGAGTGAGATTTTGATAAGATTCTTGGAGGACCAAGACCGAAAGGTGCTCAGTGAGATTAGATAGGCCGAGGTGTGTTCCTACGGCTACGGATTGTTATCCCAGTACATTTTTTTAAAGGTTGGACTTTGTTACAGACTCTTTTTTGGTGGGCTTGTACTTTTGGCACAGGGTTTTACCTTACTGTACTTTACATTCCTATCGTTCCCTGTTTTTTGGGATTTTAGTGTATTCATGCATTTCTATTTTCAGTAGTTTTTACATGTTCAGCTTTGTGGGAATGGAGATGTGTGTATGTGTGTATTGGTTTATAGGCAATGCCTCCCATGTTAGTGACCTGCCTACTCGGTGCTAGTCACCAGCCCCTGGCCTATTGGTGGCGGGCGTGGGGAGTTGTGGCGCAGACCCCACTAGGACGGGTCGTGACAGTGGTAATGGATTGAGCAGTCATAGTCTTCGATCAGCTTTAACCATCTTTCATTAGCGCATATTCAACTCTTTCTGTGTGAATATATACTTGAGGCTTTTGTGGTATATATATATTTCAGACATCTCCCCAAAAAGATAATGCTTCCAAATATATAAAGTGAAGATCACCATATCCAAATATAGATCATGTGTTTGATAATTCTACTCATGAACATTCAATTTCCTTGAAGCATATGCAATGTCTTTGTCATTTTCCATCAACACGTAGCCCGAGTCCTTCATCGAAGCGTCAATGAATACCAAAAAAAGTTATCCACTTATGGGTAATGTGAGCATGTGCACAGTGAAAATCCTCTTTTTCAACTCCTTGAATCTTTCTTGACATTCATCACTCCAAGAAAACATTACCCCCTTCCCAATTAGCTTGGTGAGATGTTTGGACAATTGTGAGAGATTTCTCAAAAATCATCGATAATATCCAACTTACCAAAGGAGCTACAGATATCCATTAAAAATTATGGCCTCATCCATCCCTCTATTATAGCTATCTTGGAGGGATCCACAAATATCCCAATACTTGTGGTGATATGGCCCATGAATGAGACCTCATTCAACTTGAACTCTCACTCGATGTACTTTTCATAGAGATTCTCCTTCTGCAAGGTCTCTAGTACAATTATTAGATGATTCTCATGATCCTCCTTGGTTTTGGAGTATATTAGAATATAATCTATAAATACTACAAAAACTTTGTGAAGGTAATCTCTAAAGACTCTAATCATCATGTCCATGAAGATTTCTAGAGAATTAGTGACTCTGAAATGCATTACTATGAATTCATAGTGCCTATATCTTGTACGAAAAGCAGTCTTGGGGATATCATCATTCTTTACCCATACTGGATAATATGTTGACTGTAAAACCACATTTTAGAAGTATCAAGCTCCACGCAAATGATCGAACAAGTCATAAATTCGTGGGAGAGGATACTTGTTCTTTATTGTGATTTTTTAAGCTCACGATAAGTGATGAAAAGGCACATTGAACCATCCATCTTCTTAAAGAAGAGGACTGGTGCACCCCATGGTGTAGCACATGGGAGTATAAGACCTTATTCCAGATTCAACTGTACTTGTTCTTCAGCTCCTCAAGCTTTAAAATAGCCATTCTATACAGATTCGTGGATATTGGAAAAGAATAAGGTACAAGATCAATAGAAAATTCAACATCTCTTCTATGAGGAAGACCATGAAATTCCTCGGAAGACACTTCTGTGAACTCCCTCACAAAAATAAAGTCTTCAAGGATGGTTTCCTCATTAGAATCAATCATCTGAGCCATATACGCATGCTCATAGGCCATTAATATCCACTCTTGAGATTATGTAGATAAAGATGATTCATCTTCCTCCTTGAACTTGTACAAAATTGGGGGTCGATTCTCCACATGGAGAGTGATTTCCCACTCATAACAATTTATTTGGCTCTATATATAGAAATCAAATTCATGCTGAGAATTGCATCAAATTCTAGTAGAGGGAGTATGACAGGATTCTACAGAAAGTTCAATCCAAAAATTATGATAGGGGAGGAGATATAGTCATTGGATGCAATGATTTCCCCATTTTCCATACTCACTTACATCTTTATATCCATGATTTTTGGTGGTGTTGGGATCGTTTTACATAGCTTCCAGGATATAAAAGAACGCGTAGAACCTGAATGAAAAATTACATTCACTATTATTGAATGAATAACGAGCGTACCTATCACCACATCATTTTCAGGGTTCACTTCAGCGGTAGTGATGGCAAAATCTCACCCTGGCTACATTAGAGCTATTGGTTGCCTCAAAAAATCCTTGGAATAGGGCACTAATTTGAAAGGATCCCTGGTTCTTTGCATTTTATGTAATGAAAAACGCGTTGAGAGTTGAATAGAGTGTTCCTCTCCTCATTCAGATCCATGGGTTTGTTCTTGCAGATAGTTAACAGCTATGTTCCCTTCAATTCCACACTTAAATCATTTCCTTGTCCCCTATATGAAATTTCTAGGGTGCTTCTTTCCGCACCTTTGGAAAGAAGGGTGTTGTATCTTCCTAGAACCATTGAATTTATCCATCAGGCCACCATAATTGAAGTCCACCTTACGATTCTTAACCCCACTATACCCATGAGATTCTATGATCTCCATTTCGACCTTGAGGGAACATCAGACAATTTCCTCGTAGATGTCAATGTCATGGATCACCAGGGAATTCCATAGTCTAGGTTTCAAACCACCAAAGAAGTGGTAAAACTTGCATTTGGGGGTAACAAAAAATATAGAGGTGTATTATTCAATCCTTGCGATTTTTTCCCCGTATGCTCTGACAAATTCATCATCTATTTTCTGGAGTTCAAGGAAGTCCCTTTATATCTTAAGCTAGAGGGGTTGGGGAAAATATTTATCTAAAAACATATTTAGGAAATCCTTCCATTCCAATGCCTCGATATCCTCCTCATGCTTCATATTTATTATCAATGTCCACCATTGATCAGCTTCAACCTCCACACAATAAGAAGTGAGGGGAACCTTCTCTTGTTCGGAACATTGACGGATAAAGAATATCTTTTCAATGGAGTTGATCCACTGTTCAGTGATTTAGGGATCAGATGATCTATTAAATGTTTGAGGCCTTTGTCTCATGAAGCTCTCGATAGTGACTTGTTATTTCGTGGGGGGGGGGGGTGAACATTCCTCTTGACCCATGTATTTATACAAATCATGAGTTAACTGAGAGTGAATCATGAAAAATTTCATGATTTCTACTCTCATATTATTGAGATAATTATTACCGCAGTCATCACATTGATATTCACATCAGTTGTTAGCCCAAGTCCCTCTATTACCAGACATTGGATGGAATAAATGTAATGTTAGGGGTAACACATAAAGGGTAATCCAATGACAAAAACAGATGAATTAGAAATTACTTTTATTTTTTAACTTATGAATATATAGGCTTCAATGTTTTCTATTCATGATCTAATTTATATTATATATTATTAGGGGAATTTTTTTTAATTCCCTTATAGAGGGTTCATACTATTCTTGTGAATTTATGAAATCATATCCCCCAAAAGTTTCATAACCAAAACTGAAGTAATGCCCATTGTCATGTATCAGGATACCCTGAGTCGAGCCTGAAACTCATTGTTAGAATTTTCACTCCTAGGTACATCTATGCCATAGACGCCTCTACCTTCTCATATATAGACATGGATGTATTTTATTAATAAATCACTTACTCAATACTCCACAAAACATAGGTTTTTTTATTATACTTTGTATTTTCTTTAAGGGTTCACTATGGTTTTCTAATCCTAATCCCAAAAATAACTAAACCTATCCTCAGATACCAACTGTAACAACCCTATTTTTTATTACACAAAAAAAATGATTTATTAGATAAACTCATCACATGATACAACATAGAATATTTAGAGTTATAGTGTCTTTGGGGCTTAAGAATATTATATAAAAACATAGAACATAGAACAAAACATCATATTGAAAACTTCCTTTGCATGACCACTACATTCCCTCATACATAGCATTGCATGGGATAACCCGAGGACATTCATTATAAAGGGTGATCTATAAAGCCCAGTAAGGGAGTAAACAAGGTATAACATGAAGATTACAATTCTTGTTTGGAAATAGCCATATCAATGTTACACAAGGGAAACATGTACACAAAGGCATGAAAAAGCATTATTGTCATAACATGGAAATTTGGAAACAACACTTTACATGGAATTAGCATGGGTGAAGGCTTATTGCACATGGAGCATGAGTTAACCCTCATTGCACATGAATATTGACTTACCCCTCATTTAACATGAATTATATTGATTCAACACTCATTTCATATGATTTATCATGATACTATACTTTACCCATTGAATTAGAGCGCTATCAGGGCACACCCTTCTTAAACATTTCATTTCATGCATAAGTGTTCCACATAGATCGTAAAAATTTGATTTATAATCATTTATTCCATGATAAAGGAATGTGTAATTCATACATGAAAATATATATTCAATCAGTAAATTTTCATAAAGATGAATACCATTTATATAGAAATGGGCATGGTATTCACAACACAATTACCATGGCTTGGAATAACGCGATACAATTTCAGCATCATAACGGCGTGACATAAGTCTTCATAAAAAATGGTTGATGAGAGGAAAACTGGAGTATCATAATATATCGATGGAATGGACAGTAAGGAGGTTATATAAATATATGTCCCAACATAAGTAATGTAATTTGGATTCATAATAAAAAAGAATTTCTTGAATGTAAATGAGGAGAAAGAAATTCCTTACGGAATTTCGGCATGGTAATGGGTGTACATGGGAGAAATTAATGAGAGATAAAGGGAATATATCATTATTCAAACATGAATATGGATGTATCGGGTATGTAGGAAATCATATCCGAACATTTATAACAGAAAAATAAAAGTTCATAACAATATAATGAAACTAGGAAAACAATAAGGAAAGTGAGAATCCCTTACTTGATTGTCTGATCTCAGAGGCTTGGGAGGGGCTTGAGAGGGACTTCTTGGGAGATTGGGGATACTTTTATGGATTATAGAGAGAGTATAGTATAGTTTGGAAGAACATAAAAGGACTTTAGTGTAGAGTAAGTGTGACCTTGGGTGGGTTTATATATAAAAAGGGAGGAATTCGTTATTATTTTGGTTTGGGATACCACACATTAAAATAATCAAAACCACAAAACAGCCCCTGGTTGTTGCCCATGGTTTTCGAAAAAGGGGATTAGAAAAAATATTTTATAAGGGAATTTAATGAACTTCTTAAAATAATAGGGTTTTTTATGTGGAGGTGAGTCACACCCACAAGGAAAACAATTTATAAAGGCATAATGTTTTATATGTCTTGAAGGGTCCACTAAAGCATTGTAAAATAAATCAAACAAACCCAAAATAACAATATTTTAATTTCAAAACATATACATGAAGAAAATAATGTTTAAATTATTTTAATACATCACTATTGGGTCGTTATGATGTCATAAAACACATTATTTATTTAAACGGTATTTAATTTTTACCCACAAATTTGACTGTCTCAGAAAATAATGAGAAACTCAACGTTGGATAATTTTGATTTCATGATTCCAAAAATAATATCCATTTTCTATAAATAATTTTCTAAATATGTGAATTTTTACTTTTAAATTAAAAAATGTCATTTATTGACAATTCATGGGTTTTGACAAAAATAGCTTTCAAGACTTAATAAAAATTACAACTTCTTTCATAAAATTATACGATCATTTATATTTTATAAAATTTATTTTAATGATAATAATAATATTTTTTAACAATATTATTTAATTAAAAAATCCATTAATTCATGAAAATAGATTTCTTAGTTGAATATTAACGAAAAATACTATTTTTTCTTTGAATGCTATTTATAAAGTAACAATAATATAATGAATGTATATTCCTTATTATATACAGAAATAATTCTCATATTCAAATTTCTAAGGTCTTTTTACATAACCCCTCATAACACCTACATAAGACCAAAGAGTAAGGCGTGTGATGGTGACAAACTCTTAGGGTGGCTCAGATAACATTGCTCGAGTGGTTATCTTTATCAACTTCCATTTCTCTCATAGGCGGTTCCGTTCAAGATTTACGTGTTGAAGAATGGCTAGGGATTGGTCAAGAGAAAATACCATTGACTCCACCTCCTTTCCAAGCCCCAAAAAATGGGTTTCTTGTGAAGAAAGTCTACTAGATGAGGCCATCGCTTCCTTTTTCTGAGTAAATTGGATATGTTAATGCCCTATATTTATACTAATCATGTGATCACTCTTCAGCGACTATATTAGAAATGTTCAAAATTCATAACAGTATTTTAAAATCTAAAAACATAAAACCAAGGATTTACATAAGTGTTATATGACCATAATAAGTCATCTAAAAAGATCAATATGAATTTTTATTAATTAATTCTTGGGTTGTTACATATTTAATTTGATAACTAGCCATACCTGACATTTGATGTAAAATAGTAGTAATAAAAAACATGTTTATATTGATTCATAGTTATTGATTAACTGATTTCTTATAGGGTTCTTATTTTTAAATACCTATTCATAATGAATCAATTAATTCATTAGGAGAACATAATTGTTAGTTTTTTAAATATAATTTTTTTGGGGTCAATCAAACTCCATCATATTGTTAAAGGATTGTATTCCTTTGTTTTATTGCCTTATTTTTCCCATAAGTGTATCATCCAAGAAATAGTTTTTGTGGTTAGAAGGTATTATCTTTAGACATAACAACATTAAATGATTTTTTACAACATGATATGGTTGGGGTTATTTGCCATTAAATGATTAGGGATTTATAGGTATATAGTGGTGATGATGTTGGGGATGGGTGAATTCAATATATTATGCAAAATAGTGTCATGAATGAAACTAGGGTTGTATGTACAAGATACGACATGGGCATGATTGTTGAGATGTTCTTTTTTGATTATTTTAAATATAATAATGGATTAATATTATGTTTTGTGGTTTCTAACTACTTAATATGGATTGAATCTAGGAACAATAAGAGGGACCTTATTGTGGTGGGTTTAGTTGATTCCTAGAGAACATAGTAAACTATGAATTGGAAAATTAAATAAATAAAATAATGAGGCCAATTATTGATGTTTATATATGGTGATGACACACTCATGAGTCAGTAAAAAATTATATTGTATAAGGTTCTTGGAATGGGACATTAATATAATAATATTACAAATTAATTCATCATAATGTTAAAAAATGGATAATGAATTAATTAATATGGAATTTTATTGCTTGGATGCAATTTTGAGATCTATAACTTATTTGTGGTAACTTGGTTTTGAATGTGAAAATAAATACTGACTAGTCTATGTCTTGGTAGATTCCATTTGTGTGGAATGTCTATGATATTCTTATATTTTTTATTTTTTTGTGCATCACCACCTGAGTTGATAATGAAACTGACAACCAAATGTCCGGGGGGGTGTGATTTCATCAATATTCATGATGGAGAGGTAATAAATGGCTAACTTCACCCTCTCCCTTGTAGTCCATTTGGCTATAGTTTATGTGTAGGAATATACTGAGCTATTTGGATTACGATATAGAGTGTGTTCCATCCCAGGCTATGATCACAATTATTTTTACTATTCATTTATGTATGGGATATAATGACTTTAGGGATAATAGAAAATTGTATCTAGTCTTAGTGTCTATTGTTTTCCATCGGTTTTCTACATAGATCTTGTTGTCTTGAGGTATAATGCATGATACCTAAGAAACATTGGCTTCTAGACTACCACATGGTTACTAATATGGTATAATGATGATGAGAATGTAATGAGATGATAATAAATATGAATGACTAAGTCACATAAAAATGACCTACATGATGAGTAAGGGAAAGTATTTTCATAGAATATAGGTCATTAGGGTGGGAGAGTGGTAAATCTGAGGGATTTTTGAATCATGATACACTTTATATATATCAAGATTGGATCAAAATGATTTTCGTACATATATTTTTTGATTCCTGAGTGATCCATAAAGAGGATGAGAAAATAGATTTTACCATTTAGAAGATGATTTGGTCTATTTTTTTATCCACTAGGATTTAGTATACTTTTGTTACAATTTTCAATACAGGTTTTAGAGAAGATTATTATGAGTATTCATTATATACATCCCAAACATATATATATATATATACATTTTTTATGTTCGTAGAAGAAAAATTTATATTAACCAGAATTTTTTGGATTGTGGAATTTTTCAGGAGTTTCAAGTTTACAAGGAAACTACTGAGAAATTTTTTTTTATTTCAGTTTTCTGAAATGTCAAATTATTCGTTGGGATTTATTGTTTTTTATACATGGTGTTGGTCAGTGGTTTCTTGATATATCTCTTATTAATTGAATTTATATATGAGGTTAATTCATCCCATTTTTTTAGGTTTATATACTCTAAGTGATATTATCCATCCTATAACTTATCCGAGGTAGACATCTAGTGTATTTATTGATCTCTCATTATTTCTATCAGGGAAGGGGTTCCTTTGGATGCCACAGATCATTATTTTTTGTAATAAAATTAATATTTGAGTGATTATACGATGTTTAGAGATATGAACTAGTGATTATGCAATGGTTTTCGGGGTATAAATGTTAACTAAACATAGAATATGATTTAAATAAGGGATAATGGATAAGAAATAGGTATTTAAGGCCCCATATAATCTGAGATAAGGACCCCCATGAGGATTGAACTTGCTAAGTGAAGTGATTCTTCTTTCATGGTAGATACCTAGGTAAAGAACACATAACATTATTTTCTATTATTTTATTCGTATTCAGTATAATATGGGAATTTATATTAGATTATATTAATTATTTGAACTCAATTATTATAAAATCATAAGATTATGTGTTTCTAGTTTTTAATTTTACAATAATGGTATTAGGTTGATGTCTCTATCAGGTTCACACCAAATACAATCAGTAGGATGTTCTTGAAGATCACTATAGAGTGGAGGTTAACGATAAAGATACATTGACTTGTAAACAATTATAGTTTTAGTGTTGGGTCCTATTTAAGTATGAGGGATCCATTTTATATATGAAGAAATGTATTATTGGGAGGAGGTGAAGATTACCTTTTGTATGATTTTTGACTTAAAGAAGAATTGTGACTACATAGCGAGGGTAATGTTGTATGGTTCAACATGATATTGTTGGATTTTATTTTGTGGGTATCACGAGGAGTCATCTATTTAATATGAAATGCTCCAAAAACATGTTTTTGGTAAATTTTCATTATTCACCTAGGAAAGAGTCTTGTAGGTATGATATTCATTGAATTTTCATTTGGTGTTCCAGCATGTGGGATTTCGGTTTCCACCATAAGTACCTCCTAAGTTATGGTTCAGACCTTATACTATATGAGGAGGTTATAGAGAGTAATTTAATGTAGGATTTTAATTTAAAAATCTAGTTTTAGGTCACCTATTTTATATTGATTTCATATCTTGTTGTGCTTGAAAATATAGAGGTCATAGAGAGGACATTGGATATAATCAAATCCTTACTGGAGGGGAGATTCCAAGAATCACCATAGAGTAGAGATTTAATATGTAGTTCTTATTTTCTTATTATAAAGTTTTTCGAGTCTATAAGTAATAGGTTTCAGCCTTCCTCAACCCGTTTCTCATAATATACTATTTCTCAAATTCCTGTTAGCTGGTCGATCATGGTTTATTATGTATATAGAGGTCATGAACAAAAATATATAGTTTTTATAAACATGTTAATAGTTAGCGTGTAGCTGGTATCCCATTCTTGTATTAGCCATTGTATCCATTTCTATCAAACTAGTGGTTTTTTATGGTGATTCAATTAAAAATTAGTAGAGAGGGGATTGTAATGGAAAAGGGAATCCCCATGATATCTCCCATATTTAGGGATAACAAGTAGATAATGACTATGGAGGTGTTCACTATTTGGGATTGAGAGGTCGTGGTATAGGTCATTGGAAGATGTGTGCCCACGATCTTCCATAATTGGGTAATCTTGACATAATTTGTGTTATTGTGTTCCTATTTTACACATAAGTTTATTAATTAATAGATTCAAGAGATTCATACTTCTTTTTGTTAATTACCATAGACAGTGCATTGGGACATGAGGAAGAGAGGATATTGGTTCCTTTGGTGTTGACTTTTCCTGTTAGACGTATAAATATCATGAATGATGTATGAGGTTATTGTGAGATGGTGATGGAGAATCATCAATCTTAGAGAGACCTCTAATGTTTTCAAATACATCTATACAATAATATTTCTATTATGAAATAGCTTTATTTAGTGTAGACTATTGTTGATTCCAGTAAGAGTTGAAAAATATTTTGTGAGACAATAGAGAGTAGGCTATGTTTGTTAAGTATAAATACCCATAGGTATGTCAGAGCCCTATTATGCCCTTGTCTACATTGATGGTAATATTGATTTTGGGTTCATCAAAGGCTTAGCCATAAATTTTTCTACAGTTATGGAAGAGTACCCTAATGTTTCTCCTAAAGACGCTGTGATGTGATCCATTTGATGATATATGTTGTTTGAGATAGAGTTTTAGTTTGTCTTTCCTTGTGTGGTATATCCTTGTGTTATGAAGATGTATCATTCTTTGAGATACTATGTCTTGGTTTCATGTTTTAAATATTTCAATTTCTGGGTTTTTATCTCAATATTATGTATATAAAAATTTTAAGGGTTGGTATCATTTTCATAGTGGTTTGATTTATCTACATGAGGTTCCAAAGTGGATGTGATATGATATATTTATAGACTTCATAAATAGGTTTAATATATCTCCGTTAGTTTATGATTCTATATGGGTGATTATGGATCAATTCATAAAGTCACCTTTCTTCTTAGATATTAATAAGTTGAGCCAAGTTGAGGTTTTTCGAGGCAGTACATATTAGAGGTAGTCAGGATTTATGGGGTTCCAAAGATGATAATCTATGTTCATGATACCCAATTCACCTATAGGTTATATAAAGGAATTTTGTATGATTTTATAGAATTGGAATTATTAAAATATATTTTTATTTCAATGATGGATGATCCAATAGAGTGAATTATCTAGATACAAGAGTAATTGGAGAGCACATGTGTTCATGGTATTGGAGGTTGATGGGTCAGACACCTACACCTATTGGAATTATCCTATAATAATAGTTATCACACCACTATTGGGTTCTCTATGTTATAAGAACTGTACGGAAGAAATTTATGATCACTATTGTGCTAGATTGTTATAGTAGGGTCATATGTTTTTATATAAAATTATTTATAGAGTATACAAATTAATGTATATGTGATTTTTTAGAAAATAACATTATAATATAAATATTACAAGTAATATACTTCTGATTGTTAGATGCCTCTGGAGTTTAACATTAGAGATCACATGTTCTTTAATGAGTCTACTTATCATGTATTTTGAAGGTTCAATCATGTGTGAAAGCATTATCGTTGGTTTATTGGAGCTTTTGAGGTGTTGAAATGGGATAGAGATTTGGAAAACTAGATAAAACATATCCCATAGATAATCTAGATAGATGATGTATTTCATGAGTCATATCTTCACTGATACATTCATGATGAATCACATTTCATTGATTATGGTGAGATAGATGTTGAAGAAAATGAAACATTTTGGGATTGAATTGTAAAGATTAAGGACTATTCGGAGAAGGTAATCTACATTCCTACTATTAATTTTGTTCAAGTCCTATGGTGAGATGGTGGAATAGAGGAAAACATAATGAAATGAGAGTGGGAAATGTTAGATAAATATAATAAGTTGTTTTTTTGATTTATTTAAACATTATTGATATGATTTTATGAAATTTTCATATTTTATGGGATAATTTATGATGTTTCACATTTACCTGCCCTATTTTTATGATATGGTGACAAATCCTTGATATTCAATTATCCTTGATAGGTATCTCTTATAGTGTTTATTTGGGAAAATTTTCCTGCTTTCATGGGGTTTTAAATTCTTGAAGGTGAAAACTATTTAAGAGGTATTTGATGTATGGGAATGCTTTTTCTCAATACCTTTCTTTTTTGTTAGTTTATCAATGATGCATGAGAAAAAAATGATGGTTAGTTGTTTATTTGAGATAAAATTTCCAATGAGTGACCATTTTATGTAGAAGAGCCCTGGGATATTAGATTTGAGATGATGTTTGAGTGTGGAAATTGACACTACAATGTATTTTATAGAGATGTGGGGTTTTGGTGCTACAACCTCATGATATGTAGCCGTTACATAGATGTATTCTATGAAACTATATCCCAATGTATTGTTTTTATTCAATCTTCTATTTTAGGGTCACTACAACATGGGTGTAAGGTTGTAGAATAGTATTTTATAGGCTTATAAGATCATCTTGGGAGATGTTTAGGGTTATGATATAGATTAAGAAGGTTTTAAATTCTTTTACATGGTCCTTATTACCATGGCATATTTTTCTATAAAAACATAATAATCTTGATATAGGAAATGGTGTTACACATAAATTCAATTAAATGATAGCTGGGAATAAATTTTTATATAGGTTTGAAATATATTATTTTAATATTTTCTCTTTTCCAACCCTAGTTGACATGAAGTCATTATTAAAAGTCCTTCAGACCCTTTTCTAGGTTTTAACACCATATCTATATTGATTGATTCCTTTGTGTTCAAGGTGATTTTCTTTTCCATTTTTTCATGATCTCTCCAATTTCTCAATGATATTATATCAGGGTTCCATTTTTTATATTTAGCATGGGATTATCCCCAATTATTTATAGTTAGTTATTATAGGGTTTTTATTATATGTATTGTTAGTTTCTCATAGGAGAGGTGATTGGGGTTTGGTGATTGTTCTTCAGATCTCACTTGCATAACATTGAATGATTTTTCTTTTTTGGTAGGGTATTTGTTATTTCCATTATTTATGTGAACACATGGGGTTATCAATCTATAATATTTTGGGTAATTATGGATTTAACCCAATGAATATAATAATATGTACTCCATGAAAGAATTAATTGAGTAATTGGGTTATTATGACTAAATATATTTTCCCCTATATTTTTGTCTGAAATTTATTTGATTAAGAGTGGGATATCAAATTAATATGGATGCTGTTTTATTTATCATGATTAATATTCTTGAAATTTATAGAAAAAATAAATATTTAGTTATGATGAAATTATTAAAATAACAAGAATGTAATTGATAACTATCCTTCCCCAATATTTGATGAAATATGGAAGTGATGCCAAGGAAAGGTATTCTCTAATTCATAAGTACTGATTAATAGATACAATATAGGTTTATTGATAATGAATAATTATGCATAATGAACTAATTAATTAAATATATTAATTCAAAATGGTTGTTTTCTAAATATATTTATTTTAGGAATAAGAGATCCTATTATAAATAACGGATTTTATTCCTTGGTTATATGGACTGAATTTCCTTGTGGGTGTGCCATACTAAAAACAATTTATGCAGATGATCTATATAATCTAGGAAAATATAGCCTTCATATTATATATTGATAACAATATAACATTGGTCACCTTTGGAAAGCGCTAGGAATGGATGCCTAGGGCTATAGTGATGGTGATTTTAGGGATTGAATGATTGATTATATTATGTGTAATGTTATTTTGGATGACACTGGGGTGGCTGAGATGAGTTAAAATTTATGTTTCTCATTGAGATAGTATTTTTTTACTTTTAAATTGATTATTATCTATACATTATTTTTATAGGATTAAACTATTTATCTTCCTTTTTCTTATATATCAAAACTGCATTATTATTGTGTTTTATTAAGATGAATCATATAGAAACCAAATTATTACGAAATGAAAAATGGAATAAATAAAAGAATTTTTTTAGTTCTTGATGTTGATAAATAATGATGAAAAAAATGATAACTACTAAATAATTATGGTTATAAATTCATGGTTAAGATATTAATGAAATAATATTTTAAAATAATATAGAATAATACTAAATAATGTATTCAAAATTTGTTAATATTTAATTTTATAAATATGTGTATGTTTGATATCAATATGTTAAAAATGATAGCAAGGTTTATTGTTTAATGATAACTGTAGATGAGTATAAGAAAAGTTAGTTTCACTTAGTGTGTATTAGATGTGGTATTCTTATGTTTTCTAATTTGATATTATTCAACAGCTGAGTTGGTAGTGAAATGAACACCTAAATATTTATGATTGTGAGTCTGGGGGGGGGGGGAGTTGAGTGTGTTTTCATCAAAATTCAATATGGTGAGAGAATAGAAGGATAATTTTTACATATCCTTCAATATATATTTTTATAGTCATAGAAAGTAATATCACAGAATATAATTTTCTACAGTATAGGTTTCATTATTAACCCGGATGTGGTAGCTCTCAATTTTACTATAAATTTGTTTTCAGGATTTAACATATTGAGATATAGAATTATCTTTTATGTGGAAATGGTTTTTATAGATTCCCATGGGTTTTCATGTATGGGTTTTTTGGATTGAGGTATTATATATGATATATGGGTTAGAGTGCCTTGTAGAAAATATCCAGATTAATATCGAGGTAAGATATTTTTGTGGATGTGTTGGGCCACACAATATATAGAAAAAATATGATATATATGCATGATTTTTCGTATGTACTATATAAGGGATGAGCATAAGATGTGAGATTTTTGGGAATGATACCAATGAACCAATAGGGAAGTGTAACTGGGGTACCCATTACTTATATCTATATGTGTCCAATGTGAATTACTTACATATATGTATTACATGGTTAGTTATCCATGATAAGGATGAGAAAATAGATTTAAATATTTAGGAAATGATTCAATTTAATTTGTTTATTCAATAAGATTTAGTATGCTACATTTAAATTTTACAGAATATGTTTCAAGGGGGATCATACCGAGTATACATCTTATGCTCACCATATATATATAAACTCTTTTTAGGGATTCTTGAATTATATGGAGATCGATCTATAAATTACTCACCTAGAAGATTTATTTATAGGTTTCTAGTGTAAGAGGTAAATACTCAGGATTATTTTGGACCATTATGTTTTTTATGAAATTTTATTATATATTTGGATTAATTCTTTTGTTCATCATGGTTTTGTTTATTTCATTCTTATCTAATTACTTATTACTTAAATTTATCTATAATGGTAACATATCCCATTTCAATGGTTTTTAAATCCTTATTTCTAGTCGCTAGATCATAAACTATTCAGATATCATTATATTCTCCTTTACTATTTTCTTATAAGGGGGACCACTTAAGGGAGGGGGTTATGAAATTTAGACATAGAAATCAATTTTTAATGTCAAAATATATAAATCATACCATTAATTTTTTATGTTTTTTCATCCAATTATTTATATAATATTATGAATTTGTAGATTTAATGGTTTAAAATGCACGAATAATGTCTTTTTAAAAAAATATAAACAATAATTTCAAAGGATATCATAATTTTATGTTTCAATTTGGGAATTAAATTTTATTCCTGAATTGAAAAAAATAACCATCCATTAAATTATAAACAACCCTTTTCCTCACCTTGGAAAATCACTTCTAAAGAAACTTTTCATTCAATAATATCAACCCAAATAATTTTCACTAATCCCCTTAGGATTTCTATATTCATTATGGTCTCATTTGAATACATGTTTATAAGGAGTTAAGGCATTACCAAAAGGGAATCTTTAATGATGGGATAACTTTTTTGACTTTAACGTTTCCCAATATTTCATTAATTATCAATTTATTCCATTCCATATTCAAAAAAATACATCTTTAATGAATAAATGGGAATGTAAACATTATATAAATATTATAATTACCTAGAAGATTTAATATATACTATTTATTATATGTATATTTTCTCTCTACCTCTCATCTATAAAGCCCTGTTAATAGTCGATTTATCAGTTACGTGGATAATGTTAATTATTTAAGTATCACGAAATATATGGATGGTTAGTGTTTATTATATATATATAATTTCAATTATTATACCATAAAAATATTATTATGTATTTATAATGTATATTTATTACCCATGTTTCTCTCATTTGAAATACCTCACTAATTGTTGGTTAATTACTTATGAGGTCATTGCATACACTTTAATTATAACCATATTTATGAATGATTATAATAACATATCATTAGTGTATAAATAAATAATTTTATTTATTTCAAACATTATAGAGGTAATTTTACTTACTATTTGACAAAAATCACTTAAAATCCAGAAATTAAAACAAAAAAAATATAAATGAAAGAAACATGTCGTGACACTAGTTAATATTTAACACAAAGTTATCAAATATACTTTAATTATTATAAAGGGAATGTAGTTACAAAAAATGATATAATTAACTTATTAAATCTTGTTTTACTAATCAGAAGTTGGTTATATATGTGGTGTAAATGTGGTGGAATAAAACTATAAAAAAGGTATCTCAGTCTTTCTTTTTGGGATCCATTAATTTTTCGAGAGCCTATTAAAAAAATATTATATGTTCCCACATTATTATTTTCACTATTTTCCATTTCTAGTTATTTATATGAGTATTTAAATGTGATCTCAAATATCTGTGATTATATTAGTCATTATAATTTTCATAAAGGTAATCGTTAAAAATCATTCTTATGGAATTTTTATACTTTGTTTAATATATTTAAAAATATTATTATATATTTTCCAACCTATGTATCATAATAATTTTATTTTTGATATTATGTTTGAATTTAAATAATAATTCATTATGATCTCATATATATATATATATGATTAATTCAAATCAATTAATGTTTTCAAAGGTAATGTCTCCCAATCGTTCTCATGGGACTAAATATTATTATTTATTTTTCATTGAAATGATTTTTATATATTATTTACCACAATTATCAAACACAGTTTCTTATTTTATTTTTGTAGGGATTTATATATCCTTTCATTTTGTTCTCAAATAATTAAGTTCATTTCAAAATTTAATATGTTTATAATCTAATTCTTATTTTATCCTGCTCTTCAGATTCTCTCCCTTTGTGTAATCCTATTTCAAATTGTTTGTATATATTTTATAATATAGTTTTCATATTGATTAATTTAATGAAGTATTATTTTAGTTTTACAACAATATTCCTCTAAATATAAAATAATTTTTCCCATGTGATACCAAAAAGAATTTATAAATATGATCTCAAACATGGATCTTTCTTTTTAGTTTCTCACCTTTCATTTTTCTTTTCACTATATTTATTTTAAAAATCCATAAAAATATATTCTATTAAGAATTTTCCATTTTATTTTATGAAGACACAAATGACATAATTACATTAGGATGCTTTAACACCCCCCTTGATGATTTTTATAAATAATGTTCCTCAAAATATATTAATGATACTTATTATGTTTATTCTTGTCATATCCTTCAAATATAATCATCTTATTGATATTGATACAATTTAATATATATTTCAATGGATTCTTTTGTTTTGTAATACCAATGTTTACTCACAATTATATAATTCAATAATATATTATTAGACCTATTATTTTCTCATAGATATATTTCATATTTATGATTAATATATATTTCATTCTGATCAGACATGTTTGATTATTAACATTTTATGATGTGAATGGTGGATCCCTAAATATATAACCATTTAATGTATTCGGTAAAGAGATACATCCTAAAAAATTAGGAATTTTATGAACATAAGTGATACTATATTTTTCAACAATCTATGAAATTATCTTTGCAAAAAAATGTCACGCATGAAGATTACACTATCATGGTTCAAATTGTATTTTTTTATTTTCACACAATTCCTTAGTGTTTAATTATTATTCATGCGCCACATTCCAATGATTGAAATAGATTTTTCATTCATTCTATTGTTATGAGTCATGTTTCTCTTATATTATTATGTTTTACTTGATGACATCAAGGAGTTCTTCATTCTTATGCCATATAATATCTTTTAATGATCAGATGTTATAATTCCATGTATTACTCATTGATATCCCACTATTTTAATTTATTTATGTGTCCCATGATTCAACATCATTCTATTTACTAGGATTTTATCACTATATATTTATATTAATTTGTTTTATTCTTTTGAGTTATATTTATTTATTAAAATAATAATTTCATTTTATCCACTCCATGCTATTTATCAATTTTATTTAAAAATCCTTTATTATGATTGTTATATTTTTTTTATTATAATATCATAAATGAGAAGATAAATTAATGAGTAAAACAATGATCTAGTGATGAGATGACCATAAGAAAGAAAGAAGTGGAGGTTTTTAACAGTCCAAGATAATAAAAATACAACTCCTATGAAATGAAAATGAAAATAATAAGTCTATATAATATTTAATTCATTAGAATAAAAGTCAAAGATAATATAGTTTTTAAAAAAAATTATAGTATCATTATCTATTTAAAATAGTGATTCCCCCAAAAAATATGATCATATTTGGTGATGTTGTTCTAATGTTATATCATTGAGATTATGATATATATTATTTAAGATGAGAAAATATAAAAGGAAATGTGGAATTTAGTTTAATCACACACACACATTGTGTTCTATATTATCTTAAGCAAATAGTGTACGAAATACTATATATATTTACAATGAAATTCAACCATGAAAAATAACTCTATTGGAATTCAAGATATTTTACACCATTCATACAACTTAATTTGACTAAACATAATTAAAATAATATTGGGATATTGAATATAATGATTAACTAGATAAACCACATAGTTCATACATGTCAACCATATGATTCAGATCAATAAAATTTGTGTGTAAAATTAAATAACTTATCAGTAAATTTAAAAATTATAATATCATGTGATTTTTTATAAAATAAGGTATTATACATCGGGAAAAATAATAGTTTTTTATGATTTAATAGACTGAGTAAAATGTCCCTTAAAAGAGAATTATTTATAAGCATTGAGGAAAATGTTCATTCATACAATTTAATTTTAAAGGATTCATGGAATTTTTTTTCTTGAAAAAATAGTATAAGTATTAATGGAACATGATCCTTAAATAATGATGCTGAACAATTGTATATATTTTGAATATAAAATGATTCATATCATTAAATTTGGGTCACTAATATATAATATGAAATTTAGAATTGTATGGGTTTTGTAAAACAAAATCATAATTATTTAGAGTATCATATCTGTTTACCAGACACACATGAAGCATTTATCTACCATACACAAATGAAAAATGTAAATTAAAAGTATTTTTTAGGGGAAACTATTTAATATGTAATAGATAAAATCCATACCTTTTGTAATATATGAAATATATAAAAAATATACAAATATTTTAATAGATTATGTGTTTATTATAGTTTCTTTGAACTATCTTTAAAATAGAATAACCTTTTATTAGGATATAATATACACCAACACAGTTATTTATGACATAGCTAAAACATGAATCCAATTCAGACAACTCTACAACAATAATAGTTTAGAAGTATACCCATTGTAGAATAAGAACAATTCTACCAATTTTTTTACAAATATTTAAAAAATAGTGGATTTAAAATTGTAACTTGTGTAATGGCTTTGGATTTTTTCAAATGAATCAAGAAATTAATGGTATTTATTGAAATTAAATTTTTTAGAAGATATTTTCAAGAAAAATATTTATATAATGGAAATTATTTTATTTTTTAAAAAATTACTATTTATAACTACATGTATAGGGAGAAAACAGGTTTTTTTTATTTTTCTATCAATCATGTTTATAAGAAATGGAAAATTAAATATAGTTATAAACTATATTAAAACATCATAAGAAATATTCATGATCGATAAAAAAGTAATTTAAATCCATTAAAAATGTAAAAAGATGTCTAATATTTAAATTTATTATTCAATATTAAAGGAAAATGAAATAGTGGTTCCTCAAGAATTCTATAAATTCATTATTATTATTTACAAGAGAAATTATAAAAATAAAAAGTAAAAAATGGGTTTTATAACATTTATATGTATGATTGTGTTTTTAAAATAAAAATAGATATTATAAAGTATGAATTTTTATATTTAATAGTTGATATAAATTGACTGATTAAACAAATAGAGTGTTTTTATAAAATAAAAACATTATCTTGATGAATTTTGTTTATATATATAATCTATAGACTCCATATAATGAAATTAATATAAATTTATCATCATAAAAAAGATAAATCAATTTAAAATCTATAAAAGAGGATGAAAAATTAATTTAAGAAGAATATAAGTAATTAAGAATATTTTTTTAAATATTTTTTCGGATTGGTTTTCAGAAAAGAAGGACAATATTTATATGGAATGTTTTTTAATAAATCAATAAAATAAAAAATCTATCATCAGTTTGAAGGGAACAAAAATTATTCTAATAGGTGATTCATTTCCATTATTGTTTTACAATAAACTTCATTACCACTTGGATCTTTAGTTGGATGACGATAACAGAAGAGTTACATGTTTAAGTGAGAATGTGGGATATTTATAACCACTTTTAATTATTTTAAAATGTGTAAAATTTGATATATTATTTCTTATTATATGAAATTTTATATAATGGTTTATTTTATCTTAGGTAATATTATTGAAACTAATATAATTGAAAATCATACTGTATATCATCCTTATATTAAATATTTTAGAGGCTACGTTTGATTTGATATTATTACATACAAGGATATATATAAAGGAATATAAATTGTTATCCTTAGTATATATAGAGGTTTAGGCTGAAAAACTTATCCAAAGGAATGGTAGAGTACTGTAATTAACCCCATCACTTAGTGTACATCAAATCATAGTCACAACATTAATTAATGTCAATCATACCATTATATAATAACCATTCAATGTTGAATCCCTAATTTGTAATTTTTTTGAAGAAATTATATTTAATATCACTTTTATAATATAAGAACATTTAATGAATTTTATAATCATTTTAAGAACATGAAACGTAAAATATAATACATAGTACTGACCTTTTTATATGTGGTCATACCACTAAATTATATCACCACCATAGAAAAATGATGTCAATTATCCATTAAATGATGATAGAAAAATAATTATACCTAATTAGTTGTGTTTATAATAATTGATTTATGAATATATATTCTGATTAATGATTCTGTTGTGTCATTGATATGTATTCGTATATAAATATATTTTGTTCTTACTTATAAAATCCATGAAATAACCATGGTTTTTACTCCCCCCAATATAGTAGGTATATCCCTTACTAACTATTGAAATTATTAATAAAATATTATAATTTTTCATAAAATGTTAATGTATGGTTAGATAACAAAAAATATCTGAATTATTGTTGGATTGGGGTCTTAAACACAAATCATGATTGGTAATAAATCAAATTTGTATATTTAATATCATAGAATTACCATAACACTTGCAATATATTAATTTAGTATTTGTATACATTATTTTAAATGTTTGATATATTAGGGTAAATTTATATATTTCGAAGACTAGATACCAAAGAAGATATAACAAATATTGCATTTATCTTAACAATTTATAATTTCTTATCTTTTTATGTTCATATTTAGGACATAATAAATATAGATACCAATTTATTTATATTTAAATTAAAATTATTTTTTATTTATTTTTATCAAAATTATATTTTTCTATTTCCAATACATTTAAACATTGTTAAGTATCTCTTACAACTGAACCATATAATAAAAAATGTTATGGTATGGTTGGCATAAACATTTACATGACTAACTAAACATCAATCTTGGTTGGGATGTAATCCACACATGACATTGTTCACGAGATATTATTATTTCCCTAAATTTTTTAGAAACATATCCTTTGTAGAAATTCACATTTATAAAATTCATTTGAAGTTGATAGATTAATAGGTTATTTTATTTCAATATCATGTATGCCTAATTCATACAATAAAATTCAAAACTATAATAATATTTACCACATATATGAGCCATAATAAATTCACAGTCCAATGTTTCATTAAGTACCATAACTATTAAATGTTAATAATTTAGATAGTATTTAATTCTTTAAAGGAATATATTCTAGTTTTTTTACATATAATATTCATATGGACTATCTGGGAATTTGTATTCCATAGGTTTACCTTATAATAAAGTAGAACCTCATTAATAAAAAAGGTAAAATTATTCATATTAGGTTAAAGAGTCAAATGAAAATTAATAACTATTTCAAATATGGACCACCACAAAATTTCCCATATATGGATAGTAAGTATAAAATGTTTCACTCTTTGATAACTTTTATGGGTCATGTGATTCATATGGAAGGACTCCCATGTAAATAAAATAAAAATAATTTCACAAAAATGAATTAAACATAATTTATAATCATAACCAATCCTCCATTTAAATATCTCCATTATCTATTCACTCACCCATATTTAATATTAAAACTAAAAAAATTAAAATTATATATATAATAATGACAAATTTATATTTATACCTCACAAATCCTCATATCTATCTTCGATTCAACCCCATGCTCACCACTATCATTGTCTTTCTCTAGTTTTGTTATATTGTGATTTCATAGGAATATAAAATACATAATAAATAACATTAAGTGGACTCCCATTTGAGGTAAAAAAATATAAATAATTATTTATCAAAATCAAAATTTTATATTAATTACTAATATGTTATTGAAGGAGGCTTATGTTTATGAAAACATCAGTTTCCTAGGATTTTTTTTGGTTGTTTTATTTATTCAATTTGTTTTATGTAGTTATATTTATTGAATATTATTAATCAAACTAAATTAATGACAGATATTAAATTAATATTATTAGAAATAAATATAACAATCATCAATTGTTTAGATATCATTTTCTTCAAAAAAAATTATCCCTAATAGAATATGTATGTTTATCCCACCTAGTTGCGATATTTAAAATCAAGATAAGAATTTATTTTTACTACAATAGGGATAAAAACATTTTGTAGAAAAAAAATCCCATATTGGGGGGAACATTTACAATAGATTCATAAAAATATTATCAGGGCTCTACCATAATATATTTTAATATATTATTATTCAACAATGATTATTGAATATTTTTTCAGTTTCATTCCTCAATCAATTAAAGTTTAAAATTGTGATCTAAATATTAGTGTGTTACAAATGATCCATCAAATAGTTCAATAATACGAAATCCCTTATTAGGACCCAAATGATGATATTTAATTTATATTGGTGAGACAGAAAAGATCAATAGAGTCTTTGAATATGTCATCTCTTTAACAACATTAAATTTCTCATAGAATCATTCAGCTAATGATTTGTTAAAAGACCCTTCACTAAGATCTATTGATATTTGGGACACTCTTTAGAAGAGTTACTCATGAAATACTTACCACATTCATAGAATATAGGAAGTATATTATTTTTAATATTATCATTATTAATATTATTTTTAATATTTATAATGATTTTCATGGGAAAGGTTTAAAATTATATGTTTCACGTGTCTTCAAAAAATAACCATTATTAGGTATATTATTTTTCACCATGCACATGTGAGTAATTAATAGGTAAAAAAATCTCTAAATGAAAATTTCCAAACCATGGTTCTGTCCAGAATGAGGGGATTCCTATTAGAGGTAACATATTCATATTTGGGATTTGGACCCCAAACAATGATTTTGTGGGTTTTATTTTACCACACTACGTAAACTAATTTTTTTCATAAATGTGTTTTTAATTAAAATATATTGATAATATTTATTATCAATGAACATGAACCATATAGGATTTTTGACCACAATATGGTTTATTCGAATGACTATTATTCATTGATCCATCACTGATGATCCCAGATTAAAACCATATTTATGAATCATCAATTATTACATCATGTTTTAGGTAATTATTTCATGTTTACTATATCCATATCACTAATGTGAATAAATCAAAGGTTCTCAATTTTTTTATTTTATAAATCATAAAAATAATATTATCATGATACCATAATTATCTACATTATTGATTTCATATGTCCCTCATTTTGTTATTCCATTTCAATTTTATTCTCGATTCATTATTAATGTGAAAATTTTCATATCTCATTATTTAGTTTTTCATTATTAAAATTTTTGACATTAATATTAGGTATTTACGATATTTTATTCGTTTTTTGAAACTACTTGGATATATATTAGAAATGTGATTAATTTTGGGGGAATATTGTGAACAAGATCACTAACCATGATTCCATTTAATTTTACAACACTCACTCTTGTTCCACCTTCATCATGACGAATGTTCCCAACCGACCTTTGTAATGATTGAAGGGTCAGAGATATAAGGCCAAACATAGAAAACGTGATTCAATGAAAAAATTGATATATTATATATCTTCACATGAGACTATGATATGTGGCTTCACTCTGATGTGGCACAAGGATGCCTTCATAAGGGAGACGATGGAGAGCTTGGAAGTTGGACCCAAAGAAGACAACGATAATGAAAATATAGAATTACACTCTAAAGAGGTGTGATTGTGATTCCATGGTAATGAATTTAGTTAATAATGATTAAAGGTGTCTACAATTCATTAATATAAATGTTATGTGTGGACAATTTGTGAATAATAAATATGGTGGAGAAATGAGTATAAAAAATAGATCTAAAAAAAATAGACAATACAATATTTAGTTTAGGAATCACATTCCATGTATCATCATAAAATATGTAGATTGGGTATAAATGGAATTTAAATAATAGATATCATGTTACCCTATATTATATTCTATGTTTTATCTCTATTGGGGTCGAAAGATTAATCATAAAGAAAGATATTACATGTGGTGTAATTTTGTGTCATGCCCACTTTCTTGAATATGTATCTATGAAAAAACCCATTTGAATCCCTTCCTTTATATGATATATAGGTTAATGAAAGTAGTAAGACAACTGGTTACATGCTAGTAAAACTGGGGAAAAATTGAAGTAGAATATTTTTTGCAAATTTGGGTTCAGATTAGTAACCAATGTGTTTAAAAATATTTAGGAGATGTTTTTGGAAATGATTAGAGACTCTATTAATGTAGATGTTCTATTTCGAATCATGAAGAATAATATATTTAATGTTAAGGTAGTGTATAAATGTTGTTTTGGCTTATAACATGAGTCATCTATCAGTATTGGGGTGAAATTATAGTGTTAGAAGTGCAGTAATAGGTATATAATTGGTTCGTTGCAATTAGTCCATGATAAGGGCCAACATTATGGTATTTCTCAACCTCTATGTCTCTTAAATATTTTCTAAAGGTGATACAACCATTTGGATTCTTTTTTTATTTTTAGTATTTTTTAGTTTTGAATTATTTCTAAAAAATTTCCAATATATAAGACAATATATATCATTGGGAAAAAGTAATTTTCATCCTATATTGTCAAATTATATTACATAGAGGGAAGTATTTCCTCATATATATAATTAAATGATATTATATACAAGAAAACTTTTTAAGTGTTGGATATATATATAAAATTAATTTAATGAATAGTATAAATATTTTTATAGCTAAAAATTAATCTATGTATTGGAATCCCTTATATACCTAATGACACTGATATGATGTGTAAGGGAATTTTAAGAAGTCACTAGAAATGAAACATTTTTATTTTTCACATAATAGGAGAATTATATTATGTATGGAATTTTTCATGAAAAATTAATTCATGTATGATATTTTTTCTAACAGAATCATATTACACATTAAAATAATATAATGTTTGGAATTTCATGAAATATTTATTTTTGGAATGTAATCTTTATTAAGGAATTTTTCTTATGTATGGAGATTATTTTCTGAAAGGTATATTTTTCAATGTAAATTATTTATATTATAAGAATTATCATATCTATGGAAAGGGATGTTATGTGTGTTGTAATTTAGCTATGTAATTTTTCACATGTATAGATGTTAGTCATTCATGAGGGAATTATACTTCATATTGAATTTCTATACTAGGAATTGACCTTATGTAGGAAAAGTTATTTTATATGTTCGAGAATGTATATAAAAATGGAATTTAGCGTAAATAAAATGATCGTAAGTATGGGGAAGGATATTACATATGCGATACATAAGGTGGATAAGATGATTCAAAAGTTGATTTCCAGATTTTGTGAAATTTTTGATAAATTTTTTTTCTAGATTTTTAGAATATTGATAAAATTACTAAAAACATGATTTAAAAAAATATTTTTGGTCTTTTCATGACCATTAAAAAGTATCCCCATTAGAATGGATATTTTGTGATACTTTTCAACCTAAAGTTAGATATCTATCTATTCTCAGTGGATTTGAGAATCATCTATTCTACATACTAGCTTGAAGAAATTATATTAACTTACATGGGTCCATTCATTGTGTATTGTCCTTTTATTATAGCTTTAATAGTACAACCTAACCAAGGGTTTGAGTGATGGTTAAACCAGAGATTGGTGGAATCATCTTATAATGATAGGGATTTTTTTTGGCTATACTAAATTAGACCACCAGAGGATGATCACACTCGATTTTGTTTATATTTGTTAAGGTTTTCCACCGACATGAAATTATTTAATGAAATACCTCATTTTTGGTAAAATATATTGGTATATCGAAATGATAATTTTGGAATTTTTTGTATTAAATTTCTAAAATAATTCCTTATTTGTTGTGTAGAACATTTCTTAAGGATATAAATATGAATGAATTCTTGATGTGTGATTCCATGATTACACACTATATTTTAATTTCTATGTTAAATATATTGTTACATATGGAAATTTTTATAGATTATTTTTTGAATTTTTGAATTAAATTTTAATGGTAATAGGGTCTCATGTTCATGGAATATGGTTGGTTTGACTTGGAAAACACTTGAAAGAGGATGTATTTTGATCGATAAACATCGTTAAAAAATGGAAATAACTTCATTTAAGGTTGGTGATTCTTTTTATATCTCTCTAATTTTAGGAATTTTTCTATATATCATGTTATATACACTATCATCACTTATGTGTTATCAAGAATAATTTATAAATAAAAAATTTCCTTAAAATAGAAAGATATGAAAAATGTTTCAAGGGCCATGATGGACCCTTGATCACTATGTGATTCCACAACAAATAATGGATGAGGAAATAACTATAATTGTGTTCTATGTGATTTAATGAAACAATAATTTTCTAAATAATCGGTGTCAACATAATGGTCCTTTAGATATTTTTCTACTATCACCGTTGAGTGAGTAAGAGTGACGATTGATGATTTTTGGCTTAGGAATGGGTCCTCTAAGGCTGTGAGAAATCATAAAGCTTAATGGATACATGATGTGTGGGTGGATAAAGAGTTCCCCCTCTATTATAATATGTGGTTTCCAAAATATGGAAACCATGGAATGGAGTATGTTTAGGTTTTTTATGTGATTAACAACATAGATTGACCAAGGAAGTGAGATGGTCTTTGTTCCATAACTCCCATATGATACTAGTACTGTAATGTTATGATGATAATCGGACTGTGATGAAATCATGGTCATATCGTTGAATAAAATTACCTTTGAGTGTGGGTCCTGGGCCCTAACGTAGGGAATTTTAAATTGGAACCAATATTTGTTGTCCAAAATTTGGTGTGACCTAAGGAACCATAGTGGGTTACCTGGTCTTATGTTGTGTCTAGATAGGTTAGTGTAAAAGTTCAATAAGAGATATCCATTATGAATTCCATATTAAATATAGGTTTTTCATTATAGAGGACAACATTAAAGACATGTGATCGTTCAGTAAAAGGGGATTACCCATGTAAGGATGATGGTATAAGAGATATATGTAGTATGATATATTCCCTAAATTACGATATGTGATTAATCGGTAGACATCATTCATTCGATTTATTATACAATCAGAGGAGGTGGAACCATTACCCTTTAAGATATATGTGATGTTACATGGTATGATCCACCCCCCTATATTATATATTATTAATGGGGTACTATCCCCCAAATATATTATATTACATACTAATAGGTGGGAACTATTCCCCACAATGAGATATTAAGGGTGGGTCACTAATCCTGCATTATGTTATTTGATTCGAGATAGAGTTGTGGAAGTAATCAACAGAATATATATTATGATTTGAATATGGTTTTATAATTTACATGTATAATATATGTTATTCCACAAAGGGGATCCATTCCCCCTAATATGATATGAGATATATGGGGCATGCACCATTCCCCTCAAGCATATTATATATATGATATTTCATGCGAGTTTATTCTCTGAGTGATCACATATACAAGTATATAAATGGGATTACTGGGATTGATGTTTATTCCCCTAGTGGTTATGTGACATTCTCAAAGATTCCCACCACATGGAAGAGTAGGTAGGGTGGATCCCATGTGTTAATTTATAACCCAAGGATCGACACTGATTATTTAATTTTTCATCAGCATTTTAATTATTTCACTAAAAATAATACATGTGTTTAAAATTAAAAACTTTTTATGATATAGACACTGTCAGTCATGGCTTACTTAGTTTTACTCAATTTATACTCATGTATCCATGGTTTTTTGGTATTGGATTAGTATAATTCTATATAACATAAAAACCCATAATTACATGATTTATGACAAGGTTATCATATTTTTAAATGTCTAGAATATTTTTAATTTAAATTGTTAGAGGACTAGGTAATTATGTACATAATAAAGTGGAAACATTGACACATTGTACATTTTACCAAAAAACATGCTCTTTATAAAGACACACTTGGGCTGTTTAAAGAATTCACATCAATAAAAATCACGAATTAATAATTGAACCACACATCCTTATGACTAGTGATTTTGTTTGAAATATTGTGCTGAGAAAAAACAATGATTATAAAGGGGCATAAATTAAAATAAACCTATTATTCCATTTGTATAGGTGAAAAATCCATAAGAATGTTTCCAATTTTTATAATAAACATTTGAGATCAAATATACATATAATTTTCAATGCAATCAAGTTAATTTATTATTATAATTCATAAAAAATTTAACATGCATTCATATAGGACAATTATAATTCTAAGAGAAACATGAAAACTCATGAATACCATTCCATTAAAAACAACCGTTTCATTTTTTTAATTTTTTTAAATTTTCCATCAAAATAGAAATAATTTTTTTATCTTTTGAAATCAAAAGGTTTCGTTTTTATTCAAATAAAATCAAATATCATATGTATCTTAAGAAATTAACCATATATTCATTATTATAAGATCACTTACAATGGAATTAATTGACTAAATAATTCCAACATCGTTTTTGAGTAACCTATCCCTGATAAACTACATCACATTAACAAATACATTTATAAACCATTATAGGATAACCCATCATCATAGCAATATCTGGATCTCCCATAATTAATATAAAATTTAAAAGATTCATAGAATAAATAAATAACATATATATCACTAATATTTTAAAAATAATTTTTAGTGACATTCAATCCCACAAGTAATAACACATTACGTTATCACATAAAAATTAGACAATATATATTTCGATAGAAATATTTTAAAATTAAAAAATACCATCATATAGAGATAAATATTATCATTTAAAATAATCATTAAAAATTTAAAAGTAATACAAAAAGTGAGTAATGGATATGATGATTGGAAAGTGAGGACACATCGTATATATTAATTAAAAACATTCTTCTTTTATAATTTTATAAGAGGTGAAAACAACCTTACTAAAAATGTTGAAAGGATTCAATTTTAATCCATTAAAATAATGCTAAAATATAATTATACCGGAAATTTATCAAAATTTCAATCATACCTAATAAAATTCATGAAAAATATAAAATAACCTTGATATAGAGTAAAAAATGTTAGTATAAAGTCTTTAAAATAATATTGTACAAAAAATGTCCCATAACTCAAGTGAATACTCATATCATTTGTAAGTATAACCTCATAAGTAATAAAATTATATTACTTTTATATATACATAAGAATAATTTTCATTTTCATTCCATTCACATTATTCCCCTTTTTAAAATTTTAAACATGATTTATTATGTTACAAAAAATGGTTAAGTTCACATTGGTAATTTTGGGGATGCTAATTTTATAACTTCAAAATGTCATTAGTAGGTTGAATAAGGTCAATGGTATCATGGTAAGATCATATATGAAATATTAATCATGAAAATGTTATTTTTTATACCTAAAAACATTTTAAAACCAACCATGGATGGTGGATTTGAAAAATGAAATACATCGTATTATATAGGTTGTATTATTCAGGTAAATAAGGGGATATGATCATGTCTAGGTAGAAAAAATAATCATGGGAATTGAAAAGTGTAAGGGGATACACAGATTGTTCCATGAGGTTGTATACGTTCACCATGAATTGAATGAGGAGTTAGTGACGTGAACATCAAGGAGTGCCTCATAGAGATGTAGCCTCGTAATGATGTTAGAAGTGGATCAATCATTTACACGAGGAGGTGAAAAGAACTCAGCTGAGAAGTAATAGATAAATAGCTACATTTTATTCCTGGAGAATCCGATCCATTAGAAAACCATCGGTACGAATTAGGAATAACCCATGGGTGAATCTAGATCATCATGTCCTGACCGATCAAATCGATCACCATGACATATTCCAGACTAATCATCCATAAACATAGTTTCATCAATCATTCTATCACCATTTTTCACGATCCTTTTATATGATCCATCCCATCCTTCTACATCCTGATCAACCATCATACATTCAGCCCCATTCATCTGAGCACATATACAGGAAACCAAGATGAGGAAGGCATCTGAGCAGAAAAAGACCATTATAGAATGAGGATTTCTTCTTCATTTTTTCATTACTCTATTTTTGTAACACTAATATGTTTTAAATGAAATTGAATTTCTAAACATCTTATGATATGAACTGACAAGTATTTTTGGGGTTTGTATCATATGTATTGATCTGTTAAAAATTTATATGTTCTTCCTAAAATATCAATCAAAAGAGGGATGAGGTTTTCATTATAGCGATACCTTTTTATATTAATCATAATAATCATTAAACTCTACATCAATCATCGAGACATAATGGGTAGGGTATCCTTATTATTTAGAAGGCATATCCAAATGAGTTACTAGAAATGGATTTGGTAGGCTCTTATCCATATGAAAGTATCTTTATAGTTGGTAATGTTAGAAATAATTGTTCCCAAGACTGATCACTGTAGAGGGTGACCTATAAAATAATAGTCACACCTCTGCACATAACTCTATTACCTATGTGATTGGTCTCATTCACGAACACTGATATTTTAATAAATCAATTCAGGTCCAGTCCCCCTAGATCAATCATTATCTGTCTCTTACTCTATCTCACTTCATTATTCCCACACCATTTCATACACTCAATTCACTATTCACCGTATGTTTTGTATTTTGTTTTTATGATTGTTTCTGATTGTTTTATTTTTCATGGTCTAGTAGATCACAAATCCTTTTCTATAGTACAACAACCTTATTACCACACTACTAGTGTATGTAGGTTATATAATTATTAAATTTGTGTGCACTCAAGGATGCAGTTATAAAATTTTGGAACCATTTCTAGGAAATGTATACATCACAATTTAAAAAAAGAAACATAAAAAAAAAGTTAAAATGTAAAGAAAATTAATAACCTGAAAACAATACATACGTGAAACATAAAACTATCTCTATTGTTTCCATGCACAATAGGTCAACTATGTTAGAATTGAAAACACCAAATCTTGAAATCAACAAACACGTCTATGAGATTAGGATGAAAATGAAATTTAATAGTGAAAATAATGAGAATATAGTTGAAAATAAAAATATCCATGTTCTACAACCTCTATTTCCACCCCCTGAGAGACCTAGGTTTAGAGATATCCAAATTACCATTCTGTCAAGAAATACACATTGCATTTGGTTGTACCCTAAGTCTATGAATAATAAAATATAATTGTATCATATTTCTCTGCTATAATAATTCAATGATCTACCAACATAGGAACCAGTTGAATTCATTAGAGAGGATTTTGGTTATGTCAAAAAAATGCACCTTTGAGATCTGAGTTAGGAGGAGTTGAGTTTGAGATTTTTTCCATTTTATTTAATGGGTTGGGCTATGAAATGGTTCAAAACCATTTTTTTTGAAATATTGGAAACATGGGGTGAGGTTTTTAATGATTTTGTCTCCAAATTACTTCCCAAGAACACCACCATTGATGTTAGTAAACAAAATCACTAGATTTATTCAACATGATGGAGAGATTTTTCCTAAGTCATAGGATACATTCAGAGTTTTTATTAGAAGAATTTGAAAGAATCAACTTTATCCCCATCTACTCATGGAGACCATTTATATTTCTTTCCCCCCTTACAACCAAAATATTTTTGACTAATCCTGTGAGGGTGACTTCTAGGAATCCACTATCGATGAGATGAAACAATTTTCTCATAAGATTTTCCAACAATCTCAACACAAGTTCACTAGGAAGAGAGTCATTCATTGGTCCAAGAAAACCACCTAGTATGATCATAATGATGGTAGGGTTTTTAGGGATCACTTGTATCACTGTGGGATGTTTGGTCAAACTCAAAAATGTTGTCCCAATTTTGGTATTCCTGTACAATTTCGGGATTTTTCATTTATTGTGGATTTTTAGGGCCAGTAACTAGGGTTTCCAAGATCCTTTTTCAAATCAATTAAATTTTAGATATAATAAATCACCAAAACATGACAAGGAGAGAATAAGGGATGATAAAACCAAAAAATTCCAAAAACTACCAACCAAAACCCAAACTAATTTTTTTAAAAAAAATATGTGGATGAGTTATCTAATTCTCAAGGGGAGTTAAAGGGTTTGTTGCAATATGTGTGGGGTGAGATTAGCTCACCAAGGAAGGATACTAAAACTGTGATTCAAATTTTATAACTTCAAAAGGTACATATGGATAGAGATCAAGGTCATAGGGAAAAGGGGAATCTACCTCACACTTATGTTCTTTATCTGAGACTGAATTTCATGGCTGTGACCACCAGATCTGGCCTTCACACCCAATAAAATGTCAAAGAACACCCTGGAAAAATTAAAAATGGAGATCAAAATGATTCTAAAAATAATAATATGGAAAACTACCAATCTCAAAATCTGGACAACTAGGTCTAACCTGAACAAAATGTGAAAACCACACCTAAAAAAGTTAAAGAACTGTGGAAAATGTAGTAGGAAATGATTAAGGAAGTAAATAGGAAAGGTGATTTTTAGGAGAATATGAACAAAGAACCTCTTTAAAAAAACATTCCCCTCCCATTCCCTTACAAGAAAGTGTAAAAATGAATATTCAACTTGTCTACATGTGGTTCTTGAAAATGATTCGATTCATAAATATCAACATCCCTTTTCTAGAATCCTTGGATAAAATACATTTGTATATTTGACTCACTAAATGGTTTCTATGAAAGAAAATGATTAGTAATTTTTTTTATAAAATCGATCTCAATGAGTAATGTAGTGAGATTTTGTTGTGGATGTTGCCTCCAAAATTAAAGGATGCTAACATCATTATTATTCGTTGTCAAATAGGAGGATGTTGGTAACTAAATTTTCCATGTGAATATGGGTAAATTATTCATTATTTGTGTAACTAATTGTTTAATAATATGATACTTATGGAAATGAAACCTACTTATATTTCATTTCATATTTCTTATTGGACACTTACTCTCCCTTATGGGAGGGTGGATGACCTATTAGTGAGTGTTGGAAAACTCATGCTACCCACAAAATTTCTAATCCTTGATATGGAATGTGATGAAAAGGTCCCAATCATTTTATGAAGACAATTTCATACTACTGGATGAGATATCATTGATGAGTCCAAAGGTAACCTCACCCTCCATACTGTTAATGATGTGGAAGAAGTTTTGGTCTTTGAAAATCCCTAACATTGGGTTAGTTGTGATATGATTGATTTTTCTGGGAACCAATGTTTCAAAGTTTTGGTTAGAGAAATGTAGGGGTATTTCCTTCTCAAGGCCACAGAGATTAGGATTCCCCAGCACATTGAATGTTTCACTCTAGTTGTTTCTTCTTCCCCACACCCTCTTGTTGATAACCAAATTCATTCCTTGGAACCAAATTTTGAGTCTGAGTCACAAATTTTCCCTTAACAGTCTAAACATATTTAAGAATGTTTACCTTGAGAAGTTTAATATATTAATGTTCCTAAATATGGATAATGCTTTGGGTTAGCGATTCTGTAAAAATTAACAATGGAATCTTTGAACAAGTTTATTTCCATTAAAACTCATTTCTTTATTTTGACTGTTGTTGTGTGTGATAAAATCCAACCGAAACATGGAAGGATCAAATTATTTGAGTAATTAATGGAAATTTGGAAGAATCTATTTGAAGATGAGTATAATTCCTTATTTAGGGAGTATTTTAAGTTGTCTTCTTTATAATAGGTGCTGGGAATATGTTCTTAAAATTTTGAGGACTTTGTTGCTGGATCATCTTCTGGGATTTTTTAATCCTCTAAGTGAAGGGGAAGCTATGAAAGATTTAATAATCAGTAAAGTGATTTTCATTGCATGTTTTTGAACATTATAAAATCTAAAAATGTGTTTTTAATGGGTAGGATGAGTCGGATAACATGTTACCAACTGGTGTGATATAAGAGTTTTAAATAATTTTATATTATACTATTAATTTTTCTATCTTAAGAAATCCAACTGTTAATTCCATAGACAATAGTGGATTACAAACCACCAATTATTCAAACCAATTGAACAATAAATGTTCGAAATAATTTGGGGAGAAATTTCTAGCTGGGGACATTAAACCTAGAATTTCATGAATGGAAACTGATGGTTTTTATGTTTTAACTTTTGATTTTTTATTTTGAATAAAATATCATTTATCAATTGTTTTTCTCCCTATATTAGTAAACCATAATTTATGGACTTCATTAACATATTTTTACCCACCATTCAGAACTATTTGTTTCTTTTTTTTACTTTTAATAAGGTGTATGTGGTATAGAGGTCTTAATGGGATGTCATAATTTGTACCACTTGCAATATCTTTTAGAAATTCCATCCTAGATGAAAAATTCTAGTTGAAGAACACCGAATAAAACACTCTAACAATAATTTTTATTCTTTATACCTCAAGAATTATATTTTGACGACTAAAGTTAGTATGTTATATCTTTTGGAACAAGAATACAGTAACCAAAGTTGCCGGACACAACATGAAATATTGGCATTAAAAAATAACAAGAATCTTTCACAATTAGGGAAGTACTATGTTTTATTTTTAAAACATTTATTTTTTATAGTTTCACTACATACTATTGTGAATTAAGGGTGGGATATCCCCCTAATTTATTGTGGAAGGTGTGAATTTATTTTCACGTTTTGTGTTAGCCATTAAAATCAAGTTTTTTGAAAATTTAATTTGAGCTGCCTTTTTTACCCATTCTTGCATGTACTGATTTCTATTCTTTTTGCTACTACTCTGCTATATTGATATCATGATACTATTTGTAATTCATAGGTAAATCTTATGTATACATGTATAATATATTGTAATAAACTTTTTACTGAAAATATATTGTTCTATTCACTGGTGGAGGCTGGTGGGGTATTTCTATTATGTTTTTTTATGTTTTAATTTTTCTTCTTTTATTTGTGGAAAACGTTTTTTAACCTAACTATTACCCCATAAAATTATATTCATATTGAATTGTCTATATATTTTTGAACCAAGTTCTCTCCCATATTGAGAGTCATCAATGGGGACATTTATTAGTTTTAAGTGCACTGAAGAGGGGTAATTCTCTTATTTCAAATTCCCCCCTTGATTTGAAAAGATGGTCAATTATTTTATAATTATTTAAAAAAATCATTTTTATTTCCAAAATAGAGGTGTATCAAGCTTAAAAAGTCAAATTATAACAGTATTTCCTAGTGGATATCAACTATATTGGTTGCTTAGAGTATCACAGATTATGAAATTATAGGGGATGTGTTTATGTTGAGTTTATTTTCATGGTGTTTTTATTTGGATTTTCTATTTAGGAACTAAGGAAGGGAGTGTGATAGGATAACTTTAGTGGAATTTAGATCACAACTTTATATAACTAGAAATTTAAACTGGAAACTTGGTGACTCACTTTTAAAAAAATTAATACCATTAGGGAGTCAACTAAAATGGTTATTTTAGAATTAATTTGATACTTGAGTAAAATGGGTAAATAGGACCCCATGGTGAATCTACGAGGATCTAGGAATTGGGTGTGTGTGTGTGTTAGAACTCTATACGTTTTAAACAAGTACATATTCATAGTGTTATTCACACACACACACACATATATATATATTGGTAAAAAACAAAAAAATAATAATAATAATAAAAGGTGCCTAGTTGTAAAAAATGAGGTTATTAAGATGGGGTGAATTTTAAATGCTAATGAAGATGAGGATATTTTACTTGTACGAATAACATTTTAGTTGTGTTAATGAATTGACTAAAAAATCCTAATTTTTTTGAAACCTAGAAGAAGGTGAAAATTGAAAGGGACTTTGGTTAAGGGTTAAATACAATATGGTCTAACATATTATCACTTATTGAACTGGAATTGAAGTAGTGAAGTATGTGACATCATATATGAGGCATGATTTCATTGATTGTGAATGAATTTGTGCTTCACTTGATTTCAAGTTGGTGGTTGACTTTAGAATGGAACCCTTTATTTTTTAACAAAATTTCTGAAAATCCATCTCATTTCTTGCTCTATTGTTTGTAAAAGTTTTGACAAGCACTTGTTGAACTAAATTTGGAAAATCATTTATTCTTTTTTCAAATATCAAAATCATGAAATTTTTAGAGATCCATTCAACGATTTATGTGTGGGGGAGTCTGATGTGGTTATTTTTCAAAGCTTTTTGTAACATCTTTTTTTAATTTTTTATTTTCTTTCTGTTATTAAAATAATGTATTTTATGTAATAATTAACAATGGTTTTCTTTCTGTATAAAAAATTGATAATTTTATGTTTTTCATATTAAAATCATCTCTTTTAGTGTTTATTTTTTCATTTTGAATAATTTTGAGATTTATATATTGTTTATCCTTTTACTTATATTTTGTTATATTTTTTCATTATTATATTTTTTCATTAATTTAATTATTTATTTATTTTATTTCTTCTATTTTTTAAAATAATTTTTTAGTTGATTATTTACATTAATTAAATATTATTTAAATAAATAAATTTTTTTCTTTTGTATTTTATTCATTATGTAATTAAATGAGTTTTAAAATTTTAATTATATTATATATATATTTTAATTATTTTTTAATTTAATATTAATTCAACTATTTTTTTGAATTATTTTATGTAATTACATTGTTAATTATTATTCATTGAAATAATTATTGTATAAATATTTAATTTTTAATTTACTTGTCATTTTATTTTTTTGTGTAGGTTCCATCGTCATTAGAAGAGTTGTAGTGACATGTTTTCGGCGTCTCTAGACCAACCAATGAAGACTCAACTTAGTCTATGCTAGCTTAACGCACCCCAGGTTCTTCGTAGTAGTGGATCCTAAAACACAACCATCCATCAATCCAGACACCACTGGCCATTGAACTTGACACCCCTGGCAATCACTGTAGGCCGTTTCTCTCAACACACATCTAGCTCTCACTACTGGTGGTGTCTCTTTTCTTTTTTCATCCATCAACAAAGACACCATCATCCCTCAATGTTCGTGGTTCCCACCACACACTAGAATCCCCCACAAAATGTTTGTGTCTCATTTACTACTTCTAGACCACCAGTTCACACCGCTTGGCTTCCTAGAGGTGACTTCTCTTCACACCTCCACCCACTACTAATATCCACTCAAATTTATCTCCATACCCTTTTTGTGACTACTCTAACAATGGTGACTCATCTGAGTCACCATTTTCACAACCTAGTCTTCCATCTTTTGGCACCAACAGAGACAAAAAAACCCTACCAAGACCAAGGAAATATTGATAGATGAATCTAAAATGAAGAAAATATATAGAAAATCTAACAACCACAAAAAAATAGATTTTAGAACATAGTATTCAATTGAATATTCAACATACACAGAATTAGAAACATAAAAATTAGAATATCATATTTGTTCAATATGAAGGATTCCTACACTTACCTAAGGCTGAAAATGAACCATCTAAAGATACTAAAGGTACCCAAGAATAGATGAACTAAGTCTTCTCTATTGATCAAATCGTTGTCGACAAATATCAAGAATTCGAGCACCTAAAATTATTGTAAGATCCCCGAACCGTCGCCCACCTCAAAACAACTCCAAGCCGACCCTTCCTCTACTGCCGTCTACTAGACGAACCAGCTACCCGCAAAGATTAGAGGGAATGACACCTCCAATCACCGTCCATTATCACCGCCTCAGATAACCAAAACCTTCTCCCCCTTATTTCACCTCCACTAAGAAAAAAAATAAAATCTTATATAATTTTCTAAAACACAATGAAAAACAGTTTTTTGAAAAATTGTGTTTTAATAATAATATGAACTTAGACAAAAACAATATATAATTATGATTCATATGGAATTAATTATATTTTGATAAATTCGAGGTTAATTATGTTAAATTCGAACAAAATATGTATTATAATTCTAATTTCATATTAATTTATTTAATTAAATGAAATGACTATTTTGTAAAAATCTATATTTTTTAATATTCTCTGAAAAACCAATATTTTAAAAAAAATCCGAAAAATAATAATAATCATCATATTTTGGTATTTTTAATTCAATTAATTTATCTATTTTTCTTCCTTAAAGTTTCTAAAATTGGTATCGATTAGTCATAATATCCATGTAAAAAATAAAAGAATACATCTTTTGAATAAAATATAAAATTTAAATCATAAAATTAAAATTTTCTCATTCATTTAATGCTAAACATAAGTTAATGTTTTTTAACTCATTAAATTGGATACTTAATATAATTATTTAACTAAAATAAATTTTCAAAAGTGATTAATTTAATCTATTAACAAAAAATTACATTTCACACATAAAAAGGTTTTATGAAAAATACAGATTTTACCTTCAAAATATTTTTACCTTCATTTTCAACCAATTGAAAATCAATGTATGTTTTATTAATCATTTGGGAAAGGAAATTTTTTCTACATATATTCAAATACATTGTTATTATTGTTCATAAACATCAAACTAATGGAATGGTCATAACAGTCATATAATAATATATTGCGGTTTGTTTAAACATGGGGTTGCATATTCCACGTACAATCAAATATATTAATTAAATAAGATCAACTATAAATTCATGGGTTGTTATTTTCAAACCATTTAATAAAATTGGTTCATCTAAATTTTAATTTTATTCAATAAAAATGAAAATAAGTTATAAATTTTATTTTTTACACTAATTTCAAGGCCAAGATGGGTAAAATTGTAATTTCATAAATGAATATATAAGTTTCATAGTTAAAAACGAGTATCTAAAATTATACGTTGATATTTGAGAGTTAATTTCAGAATAACAATCAATATATTTGATTAATTATTAAAACAAAAAGATATATATTTAAAAAAAAATTATATTCATTATTTCTTTCAACTTGATATGTATAATTTCATTCTTCATTTGTTTTTCGATCTGTTTCCATTTCGATTCCAAATTTTATTGCATAAAATGAGTACTCAAGAAGGAATTTTCATTTATAAATCACTAAAATAAACTACAAGTGGATCGTAAGATACACATTATAATGAAAATTTAATCCTCAGACTTTTACTCCTTAACCAAAAAAAGTGTTGTACAATTTAAAAAACTATATTATATGAATAAACCTTAATTTGAATAAATACTACAATAATATTCAAATCCGTAATAATTAAACCAAAATTTAACCTTATATCACTCTTATACAAGAGAAAAAATAGAAATATTTGACGATGTACTTGTTTAATAACATTTTAGTATTTATCTCTAAACAACATTAACCATACACAATGTCAAATTCCATGAACATATATGACATAATCATATAATATAAAGAACATGATAATTTTTTCATAATAAAATCATATATAAGTATATAATATGACATAATATTTATTCCTTAAATCATGTTTTCCTTAATAATTTATTTATTTTGATAATAGTGAACTTTCCCAAAAATAACACTAATCACTTAGTCATGAAATCTCTTTTAAATCCCATGGTGATCTATATGATAAACCAAATATTTACAAAATGTACAAAACTAATTTCAAAAAATAACCATAATTTCCTCAACATAAAATACTATATTAACAATAATGATTATAAATATCCATCAAAATTTATTAATAAATTATAATATAATTCTTCCTTAAATAATAATTTCACTACCATGGAAATTTAATATTATGATTTACATATACCAAAAATATTTATCAAATATAATTAAATTCATTCCAAATTACTCCCATTATATAAAACATACAAGTAGTATTTATTCATTTATTATTATGATCTAACTTATAATTATAATTCTAGTATATTTTCTAAAAAACATAAAATATCGTCATTTGAATCATCCTAATCTCTAGAGTTATCAACAATATTCTATTAATACCAATTATAACAACATTCATGACAAATAACACATAATTACAAGATTTATAAAAATAATTTAAATATATTACATTTATATTGTCATTATAGTCTATAGTTTCAGATATTTATGTAAAAAATTTCATAATATGGTTTACACAATCACACAATGTACATTTCCCCCCCAAAATTTTTTCTTAATAAAGACACACTTTCAGCATTCAAGGAAACCCCTTTAATTATAACTCTAACGTTATTAAAGTTTTTTTTCACAAATTTAATATTTTTGAAAAAAATTGAGAATATGGGATGAGAAAAAAATATTAGTGAGGGACATTAATTAAAAAACCTATTATTCCATATTAAACCAGGTAAATCTCTAATGATGTTATATTTTTCAAAATAAAAAATTTGATCTCATTTTTTGTTTAAATTTCCCTGAAAAAAATAATTTTTCAATAACTTTCTTTAAAAATTTCATATGAGAAAAACAATGAAAAATCATAAAAATAATGGAAACATGATAAAAGAACAATAAAATTACATTAAAAACCATCATATAATTTTTAAAAAAATTCCATAAACATTCCCAAAATAGATGAGCTCATTTGAATTCAATTTAAAATATAATTACATCCATTAAAAATCACTAAAGTGATTTATATTTTACAACTAATGACATTATAATTATATTAAACCCATAAAATGAAACCACCTAACAAGAAAAATTAAATATCTATTATGAAAAACCTATCCCTTGTAAACTCTATCACTTTACCCAATGTATTAGAGAACTACAACATTGCCCAATCTTCATTAGATCTATATTGATTTCAAGAATCATTAATATAACATGTAAAAGAAGAATAGTATGAATAAAAAAAATATATCATACAATTTAACTGTAAAACACAAATTCATTAGTATCCAATTCCCTAAAAAATGTCACATTTAATTGTCTCAAAAATTTTTGAAGAAATATAAATTTCCTTACAAATAATTCATAAAAGTAAAAAATATCATTAATATTGAGAATATTATTTTACTTGAAAATATCCATGGATAAATATAAAGGACTATTAATCATTCATAACATTTATGATAGAATCAAATATTGGTTAATTCATATATGTTAAATAGAAACATTCATTTTGAAAATTTGTGAAAAGTTAAAAATAACCCCAAAGGAAAATTTTAAGAAGATTTCTTTATAATACATTGTAAGGAAAGTAAAATAAAAATGAAAATTACCAATATCAACACTTAAAAAATAAAAAAAATATTATTGAAACATTCAAAATAACCATGATATAAATCTTAAATAGTTAGAATGAATATTTTAAGAGTATATTTTTAAAAAATTCTCTTTACATCGATTCCCCACTCATATCATTCATATGTCTAGCGTTATGGGTATTAAAATAAAAATATTTTTATAATTTATTTAATATTTTTAATTTTAATTCAATTATAATTATTATATATATTTCAATGGTTAATATATTTTATTAAGTCAATAAAATTGTAAATTTCACATTATAAATTTTGATAACAATAAGATTATACGTAAAAAAACTACATTAGTATGTTTATTAAGGTTATAGAAATATTTTTTATCTATATAAAAAATATTAATCATTGAAAAGTTATTTTTTTATATACTACTGTTTATTAGAATCATCCATTGATGGATTTTGTGATATGTGAAATACATCATAACATAGAGGCAGTATTCCTAATGCACACAAAAGCTTCGTTTCCATTCATCTACCAATTAAAAAAGAAATATGGAATATAACATTTTTAATTTTTAGAATTATAATTTTGTTATAAGTTTCATATTGGTTTTTTATTCCTATTATTATAACCAACCATGTGAAGTGGTAATTAAAAATGATTCACATAGCTTTGGGGAGGTGGTATTCTACATATACTCTTTAGCGATGTTATCAATTTACAATAGAAGGAATGAATATGATGGTGCGAAATTAATTATCTTTATATAATCATAATAATTTTATAAAAATTTTATATATTAATTAATTCCAATTTATAACCAGTCATGTGAGTTGATGATGGAAAAAAATGAATTCATAGTGGTGGTAATCAATATGTTTTCATGAGTGATAGATTATACCTTTACATAGGATGAAAATAGAGATTAAAAAGTGGTATGCTATAAACATAGTAAAATTTTAGTATATTTATGATTCTGATGTTATTATATCATCATGGATATAAAATATTTGAATGATATAGAAGAATAAATAAACATAAAAACATTGCATTACGAGTTATACATCTCTGTTGAGAAACCTCCCTTGGTTTACATCTTAAGTCATATAAGTTGGTATTTTAGAGAGAAAAAGAACCATATAACACATAGAGAGTTGTTTGGAAGGTTTATGGGTAGGGATTTTCTATAATAAAATGATCAAGAAATATGATAAAGGTAGGGGATGGTATTTTATTTTATAATTGATTTGTGCGGAAATATTGTAATCAAATGAACTATTAATATATATATTATGAATATAAATGAGGTAAAATTGATCTAATGTTCCACATATTCTAATATAATGATTCTAAAGTCTAAATATATTTATAAAATTTATTTTTATTGGTTTAGGTGTAAATTTGGACAATATTATATTTAAAACCCAAAAATAACCATATTTATCAATTACTATTTTAATAAATTTCACAATATTTGAGGGTCATGAAAGAAATTAAAAAATAATAAGATATGTGGAATCTAGGAGAGTAGCTTTTACCTAGAATACTATTTTTAAACTCGGTAACTATTTTTGTTTATCGAAATTCAAATTTGAATCATAAAAAAATTTAAATGAGGATTCAGAAATTAAAATTCATATTAAAAGAATCAGTTTTAATAATTAATAAATTTAAATTTAATATAATTTCACAAAGGATAATGGAATACAGTTTTTATAAAAATGGGTATTTAACTAAAATATGAACCTACAAAAAAATAAAATATAATTTCAATTATAATAGAATTATTTATATTATTTTAAATTCAATATAACTTCTGTTAAACTAAAACTAAATCCATATTATAATGGAACTTTTAAATTACTTTATATAATGAAATGAAATATTTTGTTGAAGAAAATGATATTTTTCACTATTTACATAGGTGAATATATTCTAAAAACAATACCTAAAAATCATAATAATGTAATTATGAGTTATTTATTTCAATTATTTTATCAATTATTTTAAAAAAAATCTAAATTTTGTATAAATTAATTACAAAATCCAAGAAAAAATTGAAATAATACAATTTTTTAAGAAAATGTAAATTTTAATGTATAAAATATCAATTTTCTCATTCATTTAATACTAACAATTATTTAATGAAGATTAATTCATTAAATTGTATATTTAATATATTTTTATATCAATAATTATTAATTTAATTAATCAACATAAAACTACTTTCCACAAATAAATTTTTTTTGAAAATTTTATCTTTTACCATCAAAAGATTTTTAACTTCATTTTCAACCAATGCAAAATCAAACTACGTTTTTTAACTCATTTCGGTAAGGAAAATATTTGTACATATATTCAAAAACATTTTTATTCTTATTCATACCCATCAAACCAATGGAAAGGTCCTAACAGTAATAAAATAATATATAGTTGTTTCTGTAAACATGGGGTTTCATTTTACACGTACTATGAAATTTATTATTTAAACAAGATAAATTGTAAATTCATGGGGTGTTATTTTCAAACCATGTAATAAAACATGATCATATAAATTTGAATTTTATACTATCAGAATAAAAATAAAACATATTTTTTATTTTTTACTATAATTTCAATGTCCAAATGAGTTAAAATATAAAATCATAAATGCATATGTAAGATTTAAAGATGAAAATGAGTTTCTAAAATGATATATTTATAGTTGTGTGTTAAGATTTGAATAAGAAAAAATATATTTGATATATGTTTATAAAATAAAGATATATATTTTATGAAAATATTTATACTATATTTCATTCCACTTCATAAGTGTAATTTCATTATTCTTTTGTTTATAGATCAGTATCCATTTTGATTCTACATTTTACTCCATAAAATGAATATGCAAGAAAAAATTTTCATTAAAAAAGAAATAAAATAAATGATTAGTGGATTATAAGATAAACATAAGTATAAAAAGGGAATCCACCAAATTTTTCCATTAACAAAATCAAAAAATGGGTTTTACATGTTAAAATACTATATTATATGAATAAACCATCATTTTAATAAATAGTACATTAGTATTATTATCCTCAATAACAACACAAATATTTAAATATATATCTTTCTAATCCAAGAGAAAAAATTTGAAATATTTCATGATGTACTAATCTAATTTCAATTATCTTTTATCTCTAAAAAATATCAACCACACACAAAGTCACATTCCAAAAGCACATCTTCCATAATCATATAATTTATAGAACATGATAATGTTTTTTCATAATGAAATAATTTATTCATATATAATATGACATTATATTTATTCCTCAATATGTGTTTTCATTAATAATTTATTTTGTTTTATAATAGTGAACTTTGTCAGAGATAACATTATTCACTTAGTCATAAAATCACGTTTAAATCAAATGAATATCATAATGATAAACCATATATTTTTCAAATATACAAATTGTTTTTCAAAAAATAATCATAATTCTGTCATCATAAAATATTACATTAACCATAATGATTATACATATCCTTAAAAATATATTAATAGATTACAATAGACTTCATCATCAAATAATAATTTCAATACCAAAAAAAATTAATATCAAGAGTTACAAATACCTCAAACTTTTTTCAAATCTTGTGAAATTCTTTCCAAAGAAATCATATCATTTAATAACATAGAAGTAGTATTTATTGATTTATTCTTATTATCTAACATATAATTATTAATCCAATGTGGTATATAAAACTCTGGGAATATCATCATTTGAATCATCCTAACTGCTAGAGTTATCAAAATGTCTCCATTGGTACCAACTATAACACCTTGGACCATAAAAATCCTATAATTACATGAATTATAAACAATATTTCAAAGTAATACATTTATAAGATCTTTATAGTTTAGATTTTAAGATACTTAAGTAAAATATCTAATAATATATTTGACTCATTCACATAATGTACATTTTCCGACAAAATTTTTTCATCATAAACACACATTTTTATCATTAAATGTAACCCACATATTTAAAACTCTAACTTTATTAATGATTTTACCCATACATAATATTTGTGCAAGAAATTGTGAATATGGGATGTGAATTAAAAATACTATTAAGGGAAAATAATGAAAAAACCCATTTGTCAATATAATAACTAAGGAAATACTAAATAATATTTTCTTTTTAACAATAAAATATTGATCAAAGTTATCTATTTATTTTTCTATTAAATAAAAATAATTTTTCAATATCTTCCTTAAAAATTTTCATATGATTCCAATAATAAAAAATCATAATCATAACGGAAACATGAAAGATCATCAATAATTTTCTCTGAAAAACAATCATTTCAATTTTTTTATAAAAATATATAATCATTCCTTAAGTACATAATCTCATTTTATTTATTTTTAAAATAAAATTGGTTCTCGTAAAAACACTACAAGGATATATTATTTTTGTAACTTCTGACATTATCATTATATTATACTCTTAAAATGAAATCACTTAACTAGAAAAATAATATATCTATTCAGATTATCTCATCCCATATAAACACTATCACTTTACCCAATGTATTGGAGATCTATAACAAGCTCACCCATTAATAGATCTATATCGAGCTCACCTGTCTTTCATAAAAAAATTAAATGAACCATAGTATGATAATAATATATAGATACTAAAATACTATAAATCTTATTTAATTATTATTCAAATGTATATGTAATTTCATAATTAACTATCTCATAAAAATGTGAACAAATATTAATTTCCTTATAAATACATCATAAAATTTAAAAATATTAAGAATATTGAGAATAATATTTTTATAGAAAACAACCATTGAAAAATATAATGGAATCCAGATAAATTATGATAGTTATGATGGAACAATATATTGTTTAATTCATATAGGTTAAATAGAAACTTTTTTTTTCACTTTCATAAAATGTTAAAATAACCCAAACAGAAAATGTTGAGAAGGTTTATTTTTAGTTCATTGAATTGAAAGTAATAAATAATTGAAAATAACCTATATCAATACTTGAAAAATTAATATTATACTTCTTGAAATGTTAAAAAGAACTATGATATGAAAGATAAATACATAGAAAGAATATTTTAGGAGAATATTTTAAAAAAACGTCCATTACATCAAGTCCCCACTCGTATCGTTCAAATATATAGCCTCATGGATATTAAAATTATATTATTTTTCTAAATTATTTTATATTATTAATGTAAATTCCATTAAATTATTCTCTTTATTCCATTTGTTAACATATTTTATTAAGTCAGTAATATGGATAAATTCAAATTAGTTGTTTTTAGAAAATTAAGATTATAATACAAAAAAAATGGCAGGTTTGTTAAGGTGAGTTAAATCATGCTTACCTCTCTATAAAATATTAATAATGGTAAAATTATTTTTTTATTTCTTAATTTTTTTAAAACCATCCATTGATGGTTTGTTTCAATTATAAAATATATTATATCATATAGAAGGTAATACTAATGCACACAGAAGTGTTATTTCCATTCCTCTACCAATTAAAAAAAATAAATAAGCTATATTATATTTTAATTTTTGAGAATAATAATTTTGTTATAAATCTCATAGTTTTTAATTATTTCTATCATTATAACCATCATGTGATGTGGTAATGAAAAATGATTCACATAACAATGTGGACGTGGTTCTATAAATATACTCTTGAGAAACGCTGTTAATATACAATGGAAGGAAAGAATAAGAAGGTAAGAAATAAATTATCTTTATAGGATCATAATAATTTTTCAAAAATATTATATATTCAGTAATTCTATTTTATAACATGTTTTGTGAGGTGATGATGGAAAACAAAACACATCAATTCATAGTGGTGGTAATCAATAAGTATAAATGAGTGATCTTTTTAATTCCATTACATAGGATGAATATAAGGATAAAAAAGGATTAGGCTTTAAAAATAATAAATCATAGTATATTTCTGATACGGATGTGTTTATATTAGCATGGTTAATGAATATTTTAAGTATTTAGAAGAATAAAAAAACATGAAAACATTGTGTTAATAGTAGTAACTCTCTGTTGAGGATCCTACTTTGGTTTTCTTCTTAAGACATTTTGGTTGGTCTTATAGAGAGAACAAGAAACATATAACAGAGGGAGAGTTGTTGGAAATATTTTTGGGTGGGGAGGTTCTGACGTAAATGGCTCAAGAAATATGATTATGATAGGGGATGTAATTTCTTTTTATAAGTGATTTGTGTGGAAATTATGTAAATACGTGAAATATTAATATATATATATATATATATATATGTTATTAATATAAATCATGTAAAATGGATCCAAGGTTACATATATTATAATTTAAAGATCATATAGTCTAAATATATTCAAAATTTTAATTTTTTTTGTTTAGGTACCATGTTAGACCTTATCATTTATTCAACCCCCTCGTTAACCATATTTAACAACAACCATTTTAATAAAGTTTTCAATATTTAAGAGTCATGAAAGAAAAATTAAAATTATAATAGAAAAATAAATTGAAATTTCATTTCTTCCATGATAATTTTACAAAATATAGAGTTATTATATGTTTTTCTTATTTTCAAATGATTATAAAAATGATTTGTAATTATTAAATACAATTTAAAATCTTTTTTAGAATATTTTTTCTTCAAATTCATCAATATATCAATGGAATTTGTATTAGAACACTTAAATCATCACTTATAACCATTTTCATTTTTATTAACTTTTATGTTAATAATGTACATTCTCTTATTACTAACTAATTACATATTTTTATTTATTACTAACCATAAATGACAGTAGTTTTAACCATTCTTATATTTATTTTGTATAACAACTTCAGTTACCATTCTATGTTCTTGGGATTATCATCTCCAAAATTTTCATTCTACGGTAATAAATGTGTTTGATACAATTAAAAATTTTGACATCAATTTAATAAAAAATAGGTTTTATGGTTTTCATAGAACATTTAAATTCATAATTATTACATGTTTTTACGGTTATTTATGTTTTCTTAGTCATTAATTATATAAACATTTTAAAATTGATCATGCAGGTTGAAAAACTGAAAAAATTGAGAATAAATTAATATGGCTGAATGAGTAAGAACATGTTATTTTATAGTGAAACAATTACTTCTAAAAAAATTAATGGTTTCAAAACATTTTTCTAATGTCATAAATTCGGTTCAAGAATGGGTAGACGATGTTCGCATATAGTAATATTCTAGAAAAAGTTATCACTTATGTTGAGAGTTGGAATATACACTCAAATGAATTATTAGATATGAGAGACTTTTTTATTGTAATAGAATATAAGGTAAGATGAAGTGAATTATTAGGGAACGAAACATTAAAAATTAAGGGTACGTATTTGAATTTTTTTATATTGAAATTAATGGTTAGATGGGGATCCTCTCATAAGTGAGAGGGGTGGCTTTGTTTTAAATTAATTTAATGGCATAAAAATTCAATTTATAATCTTGTAAAGAGGAATAAATGTGGAGAAAAATTGACAAGGTATGTGATGGATATTTATAAATCCTATATTATCCCATTCATAGTTAATGTTTTTTGTTATTTTAAGGATTTAAAACAATATTAAATACATTTACATTATTTTAGAATTAACCATGTTGGATAAATTTTACCATGGTAACTTATTTTTATGAATAGAAATTAAATGTAACATATTAAGTAATTTTAAAATGATCATTAAAAAATTTAAAGTTATTTTTCAAGAATTAATATTCATAGGTGGAAATAATTAATTTTATTTAAATCATACCTAGTACAACAAAAATAGTTTTTATAATGTTTCGCATGTTAATCATGCAATTGAATTTACACAAAAATCATCTGTAATTTTGATTCCCAAGATGATTAAGGGTTTATAAGTAAATTATTTTTCACTATTATTTTAATCCAAAACATAATGGATCATTTGAATTTCAAAATTAAAGGAAAACAAGGAATGTAGTTTCCTTACTAGAAAACATTTAATTATGATCCAAAAAATTTTGCATGGATTTATAAATTTTACATTTTTATTTTAAATGCATTATTTTTCTTCATAATTCTATATTGGGTTGAAAAAATAATCACACAATTTAAATTCAAACTTATATCATAATTAATTCATAAATGTTACTGTATTTTTAAAAACTATTTTTTCACTATTCTCTTAAAAATCATCTTTTTTAGAATAATCCATAAAATTAATTCTATCATAATTTTAACATGGAAATTAATAAAATTATGTTCATAATATCAAATTATAATTCTTCTTTAATTAAAAATTAATTTCAATATATGAATACATAATAAAGATAAACAATTCATGAAAATGTATTTTCAAATATAAAATGATCCAAAACACATAATAATGAAAATAACATGCTATTATATTAAAAAATATTTCTTTATATCATTTTATATTCAACTAAAAAAACCCACCATGTCCTCTTTATAATATATATGGGTATTATATGCATTGGTTTTCGCTATAGGTGTTGGTTCAAACAACATGGATCTCATAGTGATTTCCCCTAACTTGAACGTCTCCTGTTGGCGATCTTGCTCAAGCCATACTTCTAGATGCCTAAATTGGGATTGGAATTTTTAAAACCCTATTTACACTAACTCATATACAAAGTGAAAATAATGAGCCTCATGTGGAAGACTACTATTGATTAATTCCAATTCTATAGATTTCATAATTTAGTTTTATTTATATAGGACAATTAAATAGTTATATTATAGTGATTATATATAATTATTATGAAACGAATCATAGATACACTTTAGGTTGATGTTTCATGTTAAATATATTTTTTATAAAAAAATAGATAATAAAATTATACTAAAATCCCAGGTTGTTACATTCTAATCCCCATAAATAAAATTACACCCTCAAAATTTCATTACCTAGATAAAAAGTGATGGATGTTTTTTCTCATTTAATCCTCATGTTCTACTATAGCTTCCCCAAAAATATGAATTCATATCAAAACATTTAATATTTTTGTGTTATTGTTCAGAAACACATTATGTCATCAATCTAGGATCTCCTGTCATTGTTCCTCATAAAATAATTCATGTTCCAATTTCACTTCTCTTGACTTTAGTATGTGCAATTAATTTTATTTGTAGTTCATCAATAGTGTTATATGGAACACATAAAGTACTTTCATGAGATATAGAGGGAGTTATATGCGATAATATACATCCATGAAATGATATTAAAGTTAAAAGGTTGTTATTTACAATGGAAATAGAATCCATTTATTCTCAAGTATTATAACATATTTATTAATAGATATATAGATAAAAACATTTTCACCAACTTTAAACTCTTAATATCAACAATGATCAATAAAATAATATTTCTACATATTTATGATTCTTTCATATGTAAAAAAATATATTCATCCATATCCATCATTTCCTGGATGCGGAAGGTCCAAATAGCTTCAATTCCACAACTTCACATTAGTTTGTAAATGTTCTACATATCGTATCATATAGGTATTTGTATGACGAAATTCAGATTCTTTAGTGGAAAATATTGATACATGAATAATTTACCAAATGAAAATATTGTTCCATACATCCTTTTAGGTCCATTGACTAAGATATTCACATATAATTCAATTTATAAATGATCCTTTTATATTTTCCATTGGTTTTAGGGTAATAGGTCATTCTACTATTTATCTCTTCATCTGGTTCATGTTTCTAAATGTTCTAAAATTTTTATTTGAAAAATGGATCACAATCAGATATGATTTAAATTTATACTTCATTCATCCTTATAACATCATTTATGTACAAATTGGCACATTAATTGATTGAAACATCATTCTATATAATAACATTTTGTAATGATACTGTGAGTTGATCCACCATTACCCTGATGGAATTATACCATTTATAAGTCATAAAGAGGATAATGATAAAATCTATAATGATTTTCAACCACTTAAATACTACTATAAGAAATTATTGTATCGTCTTGTTATATTCCTATCCTTTATCCTCTACTTTTGGTCATACCATGAATCATGATACATACTATGTAAACTTTCTCTTCAAGCAATACATGTATAAGTATTGCATAAAATATAAATATAAAGTGAAAATGTGTGGATTTCATTTATTATAAGTCAAGACGGTAGAAATGATCATAGAAATCAATCAATATGTTCGAAAAATTATGGATGAGATGAATGAGCTACTTCCATAAAAAATATAAAAGTATTTTAGAGGTTGGGGAATAAAGAAAATAGTTGGATGGATTCAAGTAGCATGACATATTTCTAATAATCATAGAGATGATATTTATAGAGTATATATATATATATATATTTAATACACAGTATATTAAATTCCAGATTGAGTATCAATGTAGATGTATAAAATGTGAGATTGAAAATAAGTTTTTTAAGATAAATATATCTTGTGGAGTAGAAAATCCATCCAAAGATTCATGATGTTCCATGATACTAATATAAGAGATAATATTTTTTTTCTTAGCCATCAGAATAATTAAAGTATTTGTGATTGCCTCCTATTCAATTGGATATATTCTAATTAGGGTTGAAGAAGTGTGTAAGGATATGAAATAATGTAAGGTTAATTTCAAAATTAAACAATATATATAAGTGTAACTGTGTGTATTATATAAAGTTACCATTATATATTATAATTAGAAATAACTTCAATGTTTGTGGTTTTTATATAAGGGTGAAAATCAAAAACAAAACATGATGTAATGGTAGTCCATGAGCCATGTAGAGGAAATTTTCAAACTACACTAGGTATTTTAATATATCTACAATTTTATGTAAAGGTAATCCAAAAAATGTAAAGTTATTATGAAATGTGTGTTGGAAACAAAAGAGTTATCATGTTTTAAATAAGGGTTAAATAACCAATTTTAAAATTACTATATGAATGTTATGACCGATGTAAGGGTTATTAATTCTAAGTAGTTGAATTTTAAGAATATTATTTATTCTGATGAATGAATAAAATTAAAATGATTCGATGGAGATTTTATTCACAGATACAAATTGGTGTTCCAATATTAGAATAATATTTTTTCAACAAGGATGATTTTCATGGTAATGGGAAGGCATAATATATATTTTTTGTGGTGAATAATATGGTGATGTTGATTCCATAATGAGTCAATGTATGGTTGATAGAGACACTTCAATTATATTTGAAAAACATATATAAATAATATTAGTGATGATTTTTGAAGACAATGTGAATATTGATTCAATAATCCTTTATATTTGATAATTATGTATAAAACTTTAGGACTAAATAAATGAAGAAGTAATGAATTTTTGTAACCAACCATTGAATTATTATCATTTTGGATACTGAAAATAGTGGTAAATGTTTTGTTTTACAATGGTTGAATTATGTATAGAATTAAAATTGCAGTGTAGATTCCTAAAAACACTCACAGTAGAGTAAATGTGTTGTATGAATATTTGGATGTGATCTGGTGAAATTTTTAATAAATATGATATTTTATAACGTGTTTAATGTCTTTTGAGAATTCAATTTGGCCCATAAATATTTTAAGAGGTTCACATTACATTTTAGGTTGCTGGAGATGATTTGGATAATCTTAATTAACCATGAAATGGTATCCCCAAAATTTTGTTTCATTAATAATGGTAACCTCCACATAAAATTACCTATATAAAGGTAATTATGTATGTGGTATAATGGTATGTGGATAATTTTGAAAAGGAAACTTATAAGATCAAAAACCGTATTATACTAATTCATGATCGATGTAAAGGTAAAATGAATGCTGCAAAGGCCATGTAAGGGTAACCTTAACATTCTATTGTCTAAGTCATGGTAAACTTAATATGTATCATGCTCATCTAAGGAATAGCATATTTATATAATGTTTATTGAATTACAAAATAAAGGATACCAAAAGATACATCTAGGTAAATTAGTACCTAAATAATGGTTACTCGAATGAACCCGAACCCACGTATAGCTAATGAACAATTATACAAAAGACTACCAATATTGTCGTTTTTTCCTCTATCATCTATTTGATTCAAGACCAATTAAAATTTATATCTAGTATATATATATTTTTTATTACATGCCAACATATTTTTAAAATCATAAAAACACCGTAAATTCATTTGAGGTTAGGTTGTGTATGTTTTTTTTGAGATTATGTGTCACCAAGTTGGGTGTAGGTATCATCGAGCATAGTGTATGTGTGAATTGGGTTCTGTTAAGGATACCAAGACCAATATAAGACTAAAAATTAATTTTTAGTTGTTGTGTACAGGTACAATCAACATATATAATAGCCATTTTGGAAATTTTAATGGTAAACCAGATTTTTTAAGGTTTCATGTAATAAACCAATACATATTTCAACTTATATCACGAACCATCCCAATGTGGCCCCTAACACAACTACTTAAATCCCACCTCCAATATCAAAGGGGTTTGGAACCACAACCGAGAAGGCATATCACTGTCATGGTAGGACCTAGCCTAATTAACATGTACATACGCACACATATTTAATACCATATATTGCTGAAATGAAAAATAATAATAAATAAACCATGAATGCATACAGATATATCCCACTATTAGAGTACAAAAAAAAAGTACCAGAATGAAAAAAAGGTAAAATACAAGACCACCACAATGAAAATAAAAGAAATTGCAACCTAAAATTATAGAATTAGACTACTATCAAGGTCACCCCCAAAACACATCTTGGTCATTCTATCTCACTAAAATCCACCTAGACTAGGATCATATCAGAATCCTTCAAAATTTCGATCATCTGCTTAAGACATCACATGCATAGGAAAAACCGATGTCAGGGTGAGTATAACAATACCAAATAGGACACCTCGAAAGAACTAAGCATATAACAAAATTAATATTCATCAAATCATCCCATGTATATATCTTCATCAAATATAATAAAAATATCATCATATTCTATGAATGAACTCCCATATCAAGGTAATTTCACAAAAATAATGGAATTATAGTAATCATAGTCCATGGTTCCACATAACACTCGTCAATGAGACCACTCACCGTGAGTCATTTAACACTGATGGAGTCCATATGAGGATTCATTCATGTTAGATATATCCATAATAATTACACGCCCAAAGTCTAAACATAATGATAAACATATTTGGATCACACCCAAGGCCATAGTGTATAAGAATAACTCAATATCTAATACCCATATACGTAAAGGATTGACACACATGTAGTATTGGTTAAAATTATACTAAGAACATTACACAGGAAAGATAATTATATTGGATCTCACCCTGGGATACACAGAAGGATTCTATGAACTCTATATAAGAATAAAAAATTAAGGGATTACCATCCTATGGGTAGGAGATGATTCAATAACACCCCATTCGAAATAGATCTGGGGAACCATCAATAATGAAACATGGCCAAGGTAAAGGGAATAATAGATTTAATCATTATTTTGGGGAGTACATGACATGTACTTGTACTAAACAATAGTTACCTTTGGCATCAGGTTCTTCACATGTATCATGACTCATTCCTATGTTCATATCCTTGTTTGCGTCAGTGTATATGTCATGTTTGAGCTAGTGTTCTCATGATTGTGTTCATGTATGTAACTCTGCCCACGTATACATGGATTGGTTGTGTCCATGATAGATTAAATGTTGTGTCTGACCCCTCTTACTCATATCCAAGTCTATTTATCATCATATTAACACACCAAGCTACCATATTTTTTGACATAACGGGTGAGATGGTAGCACATCATGTGATATTTAACATTCAGTAGATACCCTAACACCAAACTAGGGATCCAAAATGACATGTAAATATTCAAAACATTCCATGTAAAATGTGATTTTTTAGATTCTTAGATCTGGTTCACGTATCTCACATACTCCACTGAACATAAGTATGTCCACACACATCACCAAAATATAGGAATCTAATGTCGACCAAACCTTTCTATCACCGATCAACGGGTTCTGGAATTTGAATCTATTCAGTAAAACATCCAAACACATCATTCATCACTATGAACCAAATATAAAATGAATGGTATCCTTAAACCCATCATTGATCAATCATCCATCATCGTATCTTGATTACGTTGGCGATCCAATATGATATCTATGATATCAATCTATTCCACTAAGAAACATGTACAAAATGATTGATTTATCACTATTTTTCAAATCATAGGTTAAAGTGAGCACCAGTGATGATTTCACATGAATGGTGGGAGAAATCCCTATAGAAATAAAATAGGAATGAATGTTGTCCATACTTGGTTGGCCACAATCCATTTCCATTAGAATGAAAAAAGAAGATGTAAATAATAATAATCAATTCTCCCAATAACACGAGATGATAAAATCATACACATAATACCACAGATCCACAAATCAATCTATTAGTCAATTTATCTGCACTCAACATTGAATAAAACAACATGTAATGAATAAAAGAACAATAATATACCAAATTTTATCATTTTATGGTCAAGAATTATTTTGATTTTTTTATTGGCCGGAACCTCATGTTCCATTGCACATATATTGATGATCAACAATCTGGTCGTCTCTCACAAATGGAATCTCATCCAACACACAAAAATATATCCACTTTAATTGCATGATTATGTGGATATCCCTATAAATCAACAATAATGGTGTTTATATAGAAAAAATATTAGGTCGGGTAATTATCTAAATAAATTTATTCATTCAACTAATTTATTTTATATGTTTACCTGTGATTGAACGTCAACCTGAATGCTCAACATGTTCTAACATAATATTTTTCCTATGGTAAAACTGTTGTTTTTAACTTCATAATTACATAAAATTTCTGATATGACCATTTTTCATATGTTATCTTACTTATTAAGGAAAACTGTTCATGTGTGCATCTAATATATTTAATATATTTCTAAAATTAATTTTTGAAAAAATAAACCTAAAAATGACATACTGTCTTCGAACCTAACTCTGAAAATATTCCATATAATATTGAAAAATAATACAAGGAAAAATAATAATCATTACATTCACATAAACATTGGATTTTTGTTCCAAATAACTAAAAATAATTCTACCAACAAAGATATGGTTACAAAGCATGCATTTGAGTCTCCCACTCCTAGATTATCTCAAGAAACTTCTCATGCTACCACCAGAAACACACTAGGGGAATCATTTTCCCATGAAGGATCGTCTCCCAGCAGTCCTTAATATCTATCATGTACCCATAAAAGGTATCTCTATATTTTATGTCTAACTCACCCGAGTCGATAATGTGAGATGGATTGTACACATACCTCCTCAGATGAAACACATAGAAGAATTCATGTACCAAGTCTTACACGGGTAGTAAAGGAAGCAAGTATTCCACCTATCCAACTCATGATATTATTTATATAGGTCCAATTATTCTCATAGATAACATACCACCCTGACCAAATCATAGTAATCAATGCTGAGGTGAAACCCATTGAAACACATTATCTAGATCCTCAAATTGAAAAGGCCACTATCATTGGTAATCACATGACTTATGATTAATTATTTTATTCCTCATCCGCTTATGTATGACCTTCACCTTATTTGTAGTGGCTCTCACCAACTCTAGGACCATACGTGATGACTCCCCATGGACAGTCTAACATAGTGTTGACCTACTGGGTTACTCATTCAAGAACATATATGGATCCATTACAATGGTGTAATGGAAGATATTATTTTTTGAAAACTTATATAATGACATGTGATCCTTTCAGTTGTAACCAAATTTGAACCTTCCATCTTTCAACATTTCCTACAAGCACTAAAAGGTTCATTTTGTATAGATATCATTTTGGGGGTTAAAAGCTATGATCAAACACAACTAATTCCCAAATCATCCATAATACCCTTCAATAAAAAATATGTGATGTATTTATAGTGGATATAAATGATTTTATAGAGAACTCAATTTATTAAAAATATTTACTCCAAGTAGAGGCATCCTAAACACAATAATGAGCAGTTCTACCAAATATATTGGATGTGGGGAAACTTGGTGTGTCAGTCTATGGTCCACTATATGGAATCATGTACCATGGATATATATGGTAACGTCATCAATAAATACATGAATATATATTCCCACTTCTACTATGGATTCCTATGGGGTTGATCTAAACCCACTTAAACTTGGTCCCCATCATTCACTTGCTAACAAGTAAGGCATCCAGAGAAAAATTATGCTAGTCCCTTCTCCATCCGAAGACACCAAAATTGACATTGATGGACCTAGTACATGTTTCCCATGATTTGATGTACCACAAATGGGTTGGTATTAAAATATATTAAAACTCATCCCACAAAATTAGAGGTTTCATCATGCATCCTATGAAAATAACGACATGCTCTCCACCTTTACATAATCTATTTGAAGCATGTCAAGTGGATATCTGAGTATATAGGGTGCATAGTAAGTGTCCCTAAGATATGAATCCCTAACTAACTTTAAACACATGGGGGTGTAAAGGGAAAAAAATTGAAATAATATTTTCCATCCTCATCTATAATGGATAACTGTAGTGAGGCCAACAACTCTGACACCTTACCTAGAGATTCCATACAAGATCTTTTTTAGGTGAATATGCTACAAAAATTCACTTTCTGGGATTATTGACAATTTCATTGTCATAATCCAATTAGAAATATAGCCACTCCAAAAGTCTAATGATTAGATACTTATAATATAATATATACTTGAGACTGTTGTGGTTAAAATATATAATAAATCGCTCACCCATAAGGTAGTGTCACCCCATCTTATATATGAAGACTAATGCAACTAACATAAGATTGTGGGCCACATTGTCATACTCATGTTGTCTCAATTGAAAATAACTATAGGAAATCCCCACCCACCACAATATTATTACATAACCAAGACAAGTTTCTAATGCATCACAATACACTACATACACAAAACCCTCTTTGGGAAATATAATGATGGGGGATCTCCACAATATCTTTCACAACTCCTGGAATACCTATTGGAAACTCTCAATACATATTAAAAGGTTTTCTATTTTGGTTCATTGAAATCAAGGGAACATAACTCACAGAGAAACTAGGTATAAATATCAAATTGTGGCCTATCAACATGAAGAATCATTATAGCTCTATCACGCTATTGGGTGGCTCCCAATCTAACACCACCTAAACCTTCACCGGGTTTAGTGCTTCACCATCTACTCAGATTTTGTGTCCCAGAATGTGTAGATTATGAATTGAGAATATTAATTTAAATATATTACTTAAAATATTGTTCTCTCGGAGTAAATCCAAAACCATCCCTAAGTGTATCATGATCTCCTCCTCGGATGCTGAGTACACTAGCATATCATTGATAAAGACCACTATGAACTTATCTTAGAAAGGATGGAAGAACCATTTAATTATTTCCATTAACATGTCTGGAGAATTTTTCATTCCAAATGTAATACACAAGTACTCATAGTGGTTATAGAAATATATGATTTCCATTTTTAGTGTACCCCCTCCCATACTATCAACTTCTAATTCCCTAATCTAAGGTAAAAATTTCTGAACCATCATGCCCCTCTCAACTGTTCAAATACTTCATTAATCCTTAGTAGTATATATCTATTCTTTATAGTCACATGGTTTAGGTGATGATATTAAATACAAAACCTCAAGCTATTTTCCACCTTCTTGGAAAAACAACTCGGGCTACCAAGGGGGAAAAACATGGTATAAAAAACCCCTTCTTCTACATGTCAACCAGTTGTACCCTAAACTTGCGATGTTTAGCAAGATACATCTCATATGTTTTTGTATATATTGAGGTTATCCTGTGGTATAGATAAATGTATAATAATATATTCCAGTTTCTAGTTATGCCTGAAATGTATTCTTAAAATATATCCTCATATTCTTCCACAACTATAGTGAACTAAAAACTCAAAACATCTACTACACCAAGGGTCATTCTATATTATTGATGAGTAATAAACTACAACCTATTTTTATGTGTCCATTTGGCACTTCATAGGATTCATTTTCACCCAAAAAGTAAAACCTATTCTGATCACTACAAAAACGGTGCATCTATCTTCTAAAATAGTCTATCTGGGTGTGAATTATTGATATCAAAACTATATAAATTTTGACATCATATGTCCTCATCATTGAGATAATTATATCACAAGAAAAACTCTCTCCTCCAATAGTCTAGTCACACCATTTTTATAACTATCTAATCACTGATTCATTTGTAGTAGGCGTCTTCATGTAAATGGTTGAAGCCATGGGATCAACTGAAATCTCTATGTTTTGAATAAGAAATGTGTCAATAAAGGAATTTCCCACACCTACATATATCAGTACAACATCTAAGGTGAAAATGATACAAATCATACCTTGTATAGTACTTGGAGTCTTGGGGTAATAATCCTAGTCTACCTATAGCTATTGTTGTCCATAACCACCATCACTTTGAGCCTAGTGTGGATCACCTAGGGGTGGTGGTACTAACAAATCACAATGTTTTACCAACACTTTCTACTCTACCAGCACCTCTAATACATCCTCTACCCTATGGACTTATTTATACTAAGACTATCTCTACATAGGTGACTTATACTCTATGTATTCATCAACCATATAATAGGCCAAACAATACCTCATGAGATGTCCCATGCTATCATATGAGTAGCACAAAATATATTTATGGATGTTTGGATTTCCACCTCCTCAAAGTGATATGATTTGTTCAAATAATACATGAAATGTATTAAGTATGGGTTTAATTAAAATATATGATAAAAATAAAAAATAAATTAAATAAATTAAATAATTATATTTCCATAAACATATAATTACCTTTTATTCTTACCATTTCACACATTGAAAAAGTGAGAAGATTGTTTCTTAGATGTGTGGGATACCGCCTCCTCGAAGTGATGTGATTCTTATTTTTTTAATCACCACATCAGAAGAATGTTATATATAAGTTTATAAAATTCAATAATAAGTTATTAATGATATAATTATCATTCTTTATAATTTAATTTTACCTTTATTCTATTCACAATTATCATTGAAAAATGGGAATATAACTCTTGCGTACGTATGGCCTACCGATAGCATTATTATTACATTGGTGCTTATTTTATAACCGTATTACATTATTTATTATAAGATAATAATTTATTTATAAATATGATAATTATTACATGATAATTATTTTTTATATTTTTAAATAATAACACCTTTTCCCATAGTTGTCCTACCAAATATATTTTTTCCACATAAACTTATTAAGGTCGAAACACCCAATGTAAACATAATCAATTAAGTGATTGTATATCAATTATTTACACTTGAAATAAATGTTGTAATAAAATTGATAAAGGATATCAATAATGTATATAATTAACACTAGTTTTTTATTTTGGCAGATAACGGAAAACACAAAAAATTAGACTCATTGTAAAGGATTTTCATATCAATTTTCACATCTATGAGATAAACATCATATTCAACACTTAAATATGAAATTTGGTGTTTTTAATACCCATTTTAATATATAATATCATGAAATATTTTATATTCATGATATTTAAATTTTTCATTTTATTATTATTACTTCTGTTGTTTCCAATTCAGATGTTACAACACATGTAAGGGGCTTCGTCTGAATTTACATTCCATTAAGCCTTATTTATTATTATGCATGAAATTAATTTTTTAGGGTGTATATAATTCCCTATGATGTATTATATATCAAATTTAATTTATTTCACAATATTAAATGTCTTAATTTATCTTATTTTTCATCGGTTTAATGATTCAAGAGTTATTCAAGTAGTAATGGGATTTCTACTCATACATTTATTATCCGATACATATTATATATTCACTAATTGTTTTTTATGTATGTTGTATATAATTACAATGAATGTATTTTATGAATATTATACTGGAATTTCTGGGTATTTACATAACCATTTTATAATATCTCTTTCATGGGGTTTACAGTTTCAATGTTACTACAACGATAATGAATGTTTTGCACAGATTTATTTCTTTGATATGTTTGTTAAGTTATAGACCTATATTATTTTTTGAGATTTATATACTAATACCTTGATATGTTACATCATCAATATAATAAATCTCATGATATTATCAATTAAATTAATTGTTATTCCTTCACATGGATTATGATTCCAAACGATTCAAAGTGGTATGAGACACATTGAATGATTAAAGATCATTTTCCCGAAGAATGTTTTTAATGAAATTTTAAGGTAATTTAAATTAAAAACCAATAACGTACATTTATATTTTATATCCTAAAATATTGATATTTTTTATTGATACCATCCACTTTTATTATGTGGATGGATTATATTTTATCCAAAGAGATTTTTGTGAAATTGGATTCCATTTTATTGGTTAATACTGTTTCGAATAGATTTTTTGGGAACATCTTTCTTTTTAATAGGATAAACATGATTCAAAGATATTTTTTGAAACCCATTTCTTTCCCATGGGTTAACATTTTTTTAAGATTTTGGTTGGCAACTAGTTTCATTTCTATAGGATAACCATGTTGGATGAATATTTTTATCAAAATCCATTTATTCTCCAGTGGTTAATCATGTTTCAACAATATAGAAATGGAAAAAATTTCATTTCCATGGGTTAATAAAGTTGTAAAATGAATTATTATTGTTTCTATGATTTTAATTCATGTTTTTTGTTGTACATATAAAATAATGTGTCAAACTAGGTAGTTCTAGGTGATTCTATTACAGATTACACAATTAGGTCTGCTAGATAGTGTTTGGTGATCCCTTTATCGCTTATAGGAAAGGTTAGATCTAATCAAATTGGGTATGAATGTTATAACATAACATGGGGGTGTACCAGATTTCTCATGGTAAGCCTTTTATATCTTATCAAGGGGTGGACTATATATCATTGGAATTGACCATAATATATTAACGATGGTCGAAACCAGATAGAACTACCATGCCTTGGGTAATAATAGTGTTTGAATTTTCCCATATGGTTATTCGAATTAAATGGGTTTAAAAAGGGGATTTAAAGTGTTTTATTAATGCGATCTTCCATTTCACCAAAAAGAGTTTTAATTTATTGTTTTTTGATTATAATGTTTCTAATGATCGTGGTTGATATCACATTTCCTTTGATTATTGATTTTGATGTCTCTTTATTTTTCGATTTTTCTTAATTGATGATGCATTTATTTATTGGTATGAGTTATTTTATGATTTTTTCACACACTTAAATTATTTCTTCATACCCTTATGTACTCTTATGATCATTCAATATATACAATTATTAATTCTTATATTTACCCTTATTGAGCCTTTGCGGTCACCCTTCTTCTGTATCCTTTTCCCTAGTTGTTGAAGAATGATGTTGAAGGGTAAATCTATAAAAGGGATTTCCTATTGATGATGATGATTTAATAGTGTGAAATAGAAAATCTGGGTTAAGCGGGATAAACTGTCATTTCATTCCAGGTGAATTAGTTGTGTTGGAAATTTTTCTAATTCTCTAAAACTCTAAACACAAGAGACCATTAAAAATGTATGTGGTCCAAGATGTCATTTTGATATAGTAAGAATTTGATGTAAAAAATTGGGTAACAATTATTATCATCATAAAAAGAAATGAAATGATATGGATCTCATCACAGGATCTGGCAGTGATGTTTCAGGGCTATTATTGTTGGTATAAAATAATGATTTAGTTAACTTTTATGATTACGATGACTTTAATATATTTTTTTATGCGTTACAGATACCATTATTTTTTTATCAGATTAAATATTATGATAAGTTCAATTTTTTAGACACTCCATATATGTTTTTTATGTTTTATAAATTTTAATGTAATTAATGATGTCATATGAGGCATTATATTAGGTTGAAGTATATATAATTTTTTTAAATGTGAAGTAATCCTTTATTTTTTTAAATAATTTTTAAGGTATTGATAACGTTTAGTGTTTGTATGATCTTATATATTGAGGTAATTATGAAAATAAAATTATTATCATATAGAGAACCACATTATTGAAAGGTGATTTAGCGACTAAGTGAATAATGCTAATTTAAAATATGATCACCATCCTTTGGTGTTGGAATATGGAATGTATGAGATAACCTTTGACATTGAAACACTCATTTATTTTGAGGTTATTGAGGTTATTTTGGATATAAGGTTATAGAATCAATTAGTCTCATCTTTGTGTATTACTATTTTATTTTTGGGAATATATTATGAAGGATTATTAATTTTGGGAATTATCCAACCATGTGACAACAAATTTGGGTTTTGTAAATGTTAAAATATAGGGGTAACAGATTGTTCTAACATTTATTACTATGTGCTCTCTAAAATTTTACTACTGTGTTTTAGGTGTGAAAATTTCATCTTGAATACTCATTTTTAAGAATAAAATAATAGATTGTGGAAAAGGATTAAATTCACCTTTGTTGTAAGTATATTTTTCTTCTCCTAGTACAGATGGTGAAAGAAACTATAAAACATTAGTAAAAAGAATTTAGAATAATATTTTATCCTATTTCCATATTTTTGGATGATATCAATGACCTTTTCCACAAATATTTGGCTTTTGGTATTGTTTATTTTTACCTCCTACTAAATAATGTTTCTATCACTCCCTATTAGTTCATGAGAATTAGTTTTTACTTCTAAATCAATATTTTAGTTTCCCCCCAATGTTCTCCCTATTAGGGATCATAGTTATGTGTAAGTTCTAGTGAACATTAAATTTACCAAATTACCATTATGATTCATGTTTTATATATCATTTTTATGATGTGGGATTAAATAAAAGAATTATATAAATTTTAATAACTAATAACCAAGATGAATTTCAATGGTAAAATGCATTTTATGGGGGGGGGGGGTTAGGATATAACATCCCGCAAATTTAAAAAATATCTTCATTAAAATTAATTTTAATTAATTGACAGCCAAAATTATAACCAGTGAACAATTTACCTTTCATTATATGAAATACCAAATTTATCTTTCATTGCATGCATCATTGAGTCTCTTCAATAACTTGTGATACATGTAAGAATGACATTTACAGAACAACAATATAATAGAAATAATTAATAGGATAGTTATCTATTAGTTATTCAAATGATGTTAATAAATGATATTGACTTAAAAAGTAGAATATATAATACAGATGTTTATAAAATTAATTCTTTCTGATTGTTTTTTAAATAAAATAAAATCTAATTGAATATAAATGATTTGTTTTTATGAAACACTATTTTTTTGACTGAAAGTATGTTTTGTCTTAATAAATAAAATAAATTACTATTGGTGAAAATATTTAAATTAAATATATATATTATATATTATATAATATATTTTCAAATTCATCTAATAATTAATATTGGCATAAAATAAGAATAAATATAATTTAAGCATACAAGATGTATTTTTATAAAAGACGTTTTTTCTACCATTTAATGGACGAATTATTTTAAAATAATGTTTCAAAATTTTAAAAATAATTTTTTTGAAAAATAATATTATTTTTTGAATTTTTAAGATGAAAATTTACTTTGGGTACAATTTTTTATGTTTTTGATATCTTTCATGTTTTGATGAATATTGAATGACACACAATTTAAATTGAAAACATCATTTTATTCATTATTATTTATATAGATAAATTATATTTTAAATTTATTTTATGGTATAATTTGTCCAATAATAAATATATGAATCCAATTTAGGTAATTGGAATCAATTTCACAGTGAAATTGGATATAAAAACTTTTTAAACATTTTAACTTTTTACAATAAAACCCCATTATTTCATCCTATCTGTTTGATCAATTTTAAATTATATTTGTCTTTTTATGAGATTGGAATTTGTAAAAATATATTCCACATATTGATTTACGGTAATTTATATGTATAATAAGGTAAACATAGTTTCCAATGTAATATTAGTGAATTCAAATAAAATTAATTATAGTGATTAAGGTAAAAGTGAGTCTACTTTACGGTTAAACATTAATCATAAGGTGAAAAAAGACATTTAAACTTCCCAAAAACATCTTGTATGGAAATATATATTGTAATGCCCCGACCCCAGTTACCCAGATTCAGTGCATTATTACATAACATTGGCATGATCACAAGAAAGTTCAAGTCTCGGAAGACTGATTAGTTTTGTAGCCTTGGAATAACTAGATACATTAATAAAGTTTACATTACATCATAAAATGAAAACTACAACAATATAGTATCCTTAGTCCACACTCTTATCCCATCATACTATCCCTATAGGACATTCATAAATTAATTCTTCACATCCTGGGAAAAATAAAACATAGAAAATGAGTGAGCTCAAATTACCAATAAGTATTCCAATATAGCGGAAACATTCATAAATAAGAATAAACATTTAAGGAAATGTATAACTAAAACAAAACCCTTTTAAACTTTAACTTAAACATATTATGGAAAAAATAAAATAAAATAATTCTATTTACATATTCACATGGATATTATACTAATTGAAAATTCACATGCAATAACAATAACCACCTTCATAATGATGGAATTCATAATGCCAGACTATCATAACCACATAGCCAAGGCCTCGTGACAAGAATACAAATAAGATTTTTTCAAAGACTTTTTCCAAGACACTAGTTTGTCTCATGAGTCCTACCGATGCATCGAGGAGCTATAGCAGGCTCCACTCGTCATATATTAAGTCCAATGCATTCCCATATGAAATGGTTTAAACATAACATAAACATTCCTAATAAAACTAGCATACGAAATGTAAATACTTCATCCATAAACAATGAATGGTATGAAAATAACACATACATAGTCAAACAGATCACAAAACCATCAATACAATATAAAAGTTTTGTATCATAATAAATCAATTTCAAATAAGCGTAAAATCTGTGAAAGGATGTTGACATAGATGAAATCAAAACTCTTTTTAGAGAAATATCTCTTTCTATTTTGAAATCATTTAAGAGTCATATATTTATAAAATAAAACATTTTCATTCAAAATATTCTTATAAGATTGTGAGGGAAGCTTAGACAATTTAATAAAGGCGGAAAATAGCCGCACCCGCCGTATAAGATAAAAAACATTCTTACCTTAATTCTGTCGAAAATGCTAAAAAGAACCTTGTTTGGAAAATGATGGAAATATTCCTTTATAAACAACTTATAAAAGTAAAAAAGGGTATAAATGACTTTAACCCAAATTCTAGTAAATAGTAAAAATGTTTTCAAATACATTTTTATGAAACATGGATGTGGATGATAAAGAAGTCCCAGTAGATTATTACGTATAAAAAACCACGTATAATGAAGAGATTGCGAAATAAACCCTTACCTAGTACTTTTCCGGGGTTGGGGTAGGTTAAAATCCTATATAATGGTGAAATAAATGTTATCAAATTATAAAATAATCATATATATTAATATGATATCATATATGATCTTTTAACATTGCTTTGTTATAATATTTTAGAATTATCGTCGTTTCGGGTGTTAACTTACTCATTTTCATTTATATGTTTTGTTATGTAAGCCATGTTTTTTATGGATAGATTGTATCTTATTCATATCCAGAATTATATTAAGTCCTTAAACGTTATTATTAATCTTCAAATGAGAATTATACTCGAATGGATACGATGGATAATGAATCTCATCACGTTCGTGGAGACAGTAGTCCGTACGTACGCACGGGCGATAATATCATTCGTTTGATTTTAAAATAATATTTAATGGGATGTTATATCATATAAAAAGTATCATTATCATGTTATATTTATTATTTTCATGAATTAAACATCATTATTATAACCATCCAAATAATAGTGTTTTGAATAACAATTACACCACGACGTGGAGACGGTAAGCCATACATACACACGTATAGTGACATGTCATTCAAAAGATGGATAGAATACAGAAATATGGTTGTAAAATGTTTATAATAACATCAAAGTATATATAATATACTGGATTTATTATTTTAGAATGGTAATAACAAAGATAGAATAAGTGGAAGAAGAAAGGAACTTGAAATGGGGTGGTGAAATCATTACCTCTTCTTCGGGTTCTTCCTTTTGATTTGATCAAAAGGGCTCCTTAGGTTGGCTTTATGACTAATGTAAAGCCTCTAGGATGAAGTGAGGGAATTTGATAGAGTAGTTTGTCAGGGTTTGGCCGAACCAAAAGGCTTTGATGGTGTGAATTAATGAGATGGGGGAGTTCCCTTTTATAAGATGGGTGAGGGACACCTTTGGAAAAGCTAGAAATATTATTTTATAATAAATTCATATTCGGTTTATAATGGATCCAAAGTGGATTATTTAAAGTTAAGGTGGTTATGGGTTGAAAACCACTCAACCAATAGAATTTAGACTAGTTGGGGTCATTATATTGACCTTATCTTTTAGTTTTAACTCATAGTTAATTAGTTTGACAGTTACCATGTCACTTCGTATTTTTATATTATATAGTTAATAAACATAGTATATACCTCCAACCGACCCCAAAGTGGTCCATTAATGATACAGCTATCACGATATAAGTATTTTGGCTGAACCTTAGATTTTTAGGAACTGAATATCAATTAATAATATAATATTTGTTTTAAAAACTCTTTTATGTCAATTTTGACACTATTTGGAAAATTGATTTTTGTGAAAATCATAAAAGAATAATTAATTTGGAAAAATTTAATTAAATAATTACTATCATGTCATATTAAACTATAAAATTAGTGGAATTAATAAAAAGTCTCAAATTATATTTATTTTGGTATTTATAATATCAATTACTTTAATTTTTCACTATTATGGTAATTACTGCATCATCATTGTGTCATTAATATATTATATTATCTAATTTCTAAAAATTATTAATAAAATATAAATATGTATGAAATCTTTTTATATTTATAATGAATATTTGTAAACTAATTTATCTTATGTGTAACACTATATTAAAAATGTTTTACTAAATAAAAATTGATTTTAGCTCTTTTAACTCTTCTTTGAATTAAATAATAATAAATGTCCTAATCTAATCCAAGTGGACCAAAATGATAATATTTTATTCATATGGTTGTTTTTGGTCAAGATACACTTGTCCAAAATAATTAGGACATGTGTTAGGGTAATATTAATATCATCATTACCCTTAATTACCCTATTTACTTATAACCGTGGTAAATAAATGTAAAAAGTTACTATTCACCAAAAATTATTTTCATCTCAATGATCCACATTTTACTACTTAATATTAACAGTGTCTCTTGGATTTTCTAAATTCCAATCATTGAAGCGGTAAAATTATGTTTTATGAAAAATTCAGTTTTTTAACTACCACTTAGTGGTTTCACTATTCATCAAAAAATGAAGTTTTTCAGAAAAATACAAAAAATTCACCCTAGGCTAATTTCAATATTCCGAATCCAAAAATGAAGTCCATTTTGAAAAATAAAATTTATAAATTTCAAAAAGTTTGTATTACTATCCATAACGGCTAGTTTGATTGGTTGTGGTGTGTTGGAACTCGATGTTCTGTACAACACACGCTATTGCATTATTCAAAGAGAAGCGTACCGTAGATGCTTGGGGTGTTACATTATCCCCTCCTTTAAATAATTTCGTCCTCCAAATTTCTAGATGCTACCGAATGAAAAAACTCGGGTGGTTCTTCATCATAAGTTCCTCGGGTTCCCACGTTGCCTCATTCATCTTATGGTTTCTCCACAAGAATTTTACCAAACGAGTCGTCTGGTTTCTCAGTACATGTTCTCTCATATCAATAATCTTGACGAGCTATACATAATAAGACAGATCAGGTTCCCGTACTAATTCCTCATAGGTGAGTACATGTGTTGGATCAGACATGTATTTCCTCAACAGAGATATGTGGAACACATCGTGAACTTTGTTGAGACTTGGCGGCATTGCCAATCGGTAAGCTACAACCCCAATTCTTTCTAGAATTTCGAAATGTCCGATGTACCTGGGACTCAATTTACCTTTCATACCAAAATGTATGACTCCCTTCCATGGATATACCTTTAGGAAAACATGATCACTGACTTGAAATTCCAAATCCCTCCTTCGATTATCGGCATAGCTCTTCTGCCTACTTTGAGCTGCTTTGATATGGTTTTGGATTACCTTCACCTTTTACATTGTTTCCTCCACCAGTTCTAAGCCTACAAGTTTTCTTTCACCTGCCTGATCACAATAGGTTTGTGTGTTTCATCTCTTTCCGTGTAACGCTTCATATGATGCCATCTGAATACTCAAATGGAAGCTATTATTATTGGACAATTCTACCAGAGGTAAATATTGATCCCACATACCCTGAAAGTCAAGTGAGCAGGATCCCAACATGTCTTCTAAGGTTTGAATAGTTCGTTCTTATTGACCGTCTATTTGAGGGTGGTAGACAGTCCTCAAATGATGTTCAGTATCCAAGGCTTTCTAAATACTTTTCATGAATCATGAAGTAAAACAGGGATCACGATCTGAAACAATCGATAGGGGTACTCCATGAAGTCTCACCACTTCATTAATATATAGTCCTTCCAGACATTCCAATGGTAGATCCTCTCTTATAGAAAGAAAATATGATGACTTGGTAAGACGATCAACAATAACCCATATTGCATCGTTCATTCTTGGATTCTTTGGTAGTCTCATGACAAAGTCCAACGTCATATTATCCCATTTCCACTCAGGTATGGGAAGAGGTTGCAATACTCCACCAGGATGTTTCCTTCCAGCATTCACTTGTTGAAAAACCATATATCTTGACACAAAATCGGCAATCTCCCTCTTCCTGTTGTCCCTCCAAAAATGTTCCTTCAAATCTTTATACAGATTTGTGCTCCCAGGGTGCATAGAGAAATTGGAACTATGAGAATCATCAAGAAATTCCCTTTTTAGATCAGGTATATCGGGAACACTAAGTCTCTTCGCTAATTTCAAAATTCCTTCTTCATACACAAAGTCTCTCAATCTCCCATCATTCACTACTTTAATCTTCTTTTGAAATTCTTCATCATCAGTCCGAGAACTCTTAATCCTTTCTAGTAAAGATGGTTTGTCAACCATTTGAAAAAGAATTGATGTTTGACCTTCCCTGGTTATTCCCATGTTCATCTTCACTATATCCATGAAAATTGGATCACTTTCAATTCTCATATTGTTCAAAACTCCATGGTATTTTATGCTCAAATCATCTACCACCTTGTTTAATTTCCCCGAGTGGTAGTGTATCATACAATCATAATCCTTGAGTAATTCAAGTCATCCCCTTTTCCTCATGTTGAGTTCATTTTTTGAGAAAATATACTTCAAACTCTTGTGATCGGTATAAATCTCACATTTTTCAACGTAGAGGTAGTGCCTCCATATCTTCAAAACAAAGATCACAGCTGCTAACTCGAGATCATGAGTAGGATAGTTTTGTTCAAGAATTTTCAACTGTCTTGATGAATAGGAAATAACCCTATCAGTCTGCATAAGGACACAACCAAGTCCTTTCTTCGATGAATCACTATAAATAACAAACCCATAATTCCCCGATGGTGGAGTCAATATAGTAGCATTGATTAATATTCTCTTCAGTTCTTCGAATCATTCTTCACACTCTTTTGTCCTAAAAAATTTAACCCCTTTACGTGTGTGATTTGATAATGGGTTAGCCAACCGGGAAAAATTCTGGATGAAATGTCGACAATAACCTACTAAACCAATAAAAATAAGTACCTCAGTTATACTTGTTGGTGAAGGCCATTCATGGATTGCCTTGGTCTTAGAAGGATCAAAAGATATTCCATCTTTAGAGAAAATATGGCCAAGAAAAGAAATCTCTTGAAGCCAGAATTCACACTTGCTAAACTTCCCATATAATTCATGTCTTCTCAGAGTCTTCAGGATAATTCGCAAGTGATTTTCATGATCTTAGTAGATTTTAAATTATACCAAGATATCATCAATAAATACCACCACAATTTCATTGAGATATTCCTTGAAAATACTATTCATCTGATCCATGAATATAGAGGGTGCATTAGTCTATCCAAAAGGAATTACTGTAAATTTGTAAGGCACGTAGCTGGTTCGAAATGTTGTCTTCGGAATGTTTTACTTCTTCACACACAACTAATGGTATCCAGATCGAAGGTCAATCTTTGAAAAGTATTGATCTACATGTAGTTAGTCAAATAAATCATCAATGTGTGGTAGGGGATACTTGTTCTTTATTGTTATATCATTGATCTCCCTGTAGTCGATGCATAACCTCATAGATCCATCTTTCTTTTTATAAAAAAGAACAGGGGCTCCCCATGGAGAAACACTAGGGAAAATAAATACCTTATTACTCAATTCATTTTTTTGTTTCTTTAGTTCAACTAATTATACAGTGGCCATTCTATAAGGGGTCTTCGATATAGACCTTGATCCAAGAATTAAATCAATGGAAAACTCATCTTATCATTCTGGAGTATGTCCAGGTAAATCTTCCGGAAACACATCTTTATATTCCTTCAGAATAGGTATATCCTCTATTTGAAAATTCCTTTCCTCACCCACTATAATTTCATCCTCTTCCTCCCCAATAATTGAATTTAGTTCAGCTACTGTGGGTGGATCTAGATAAAAATTAGGTGGTGAAGATTCTTCTATAAAGATAAGGTGTTCCTTATCGTCATCATCAAAAATTGTAACCTCCTTCTTCTTACAATAAATTTTCACATCATGGTCCGAAAGCCAATCCATACCGAGGATTATGTCAAACTCAATCATAGGTATGACTATTAGATTAGCGGATAAAGAACATTTATGTGCTTTAATGGGGAATGATTCACAAAACTTTGTTGCAATGACACATCCCTTAGGAGTTTTAACTGACAACTCCCTTGTTAAATAAAATTAGAAATATCTAAATTTATTAGAAAACTGGGAAGATATGAAACAATGCGATGATCCAGAATCAAATAATGCATTTTCTAAACATGAGGAAACCATTAAGTTACCTGCCACCATGTCTTTTAGATCTTCTACCTCAGCATTAGTGATAGTATAAGATTGGCCTTGATCCCATGGCCTTTTCTGAGATAAGTTCCCCTGACGCTTAGGACATTCATTTGCATAATGTCCCATCTCCCTGCAATTGTATCATTGGAAATCGGTAGCTTCCTTCTTCCCTTTGCAATCACGAGCATGGTTGCCTTTTTCACCGCATTTGTAACAGACACCCATTCCCATAAAGAAAGTACCGGGGTGTTTCTTCCCACATTTACTGGAGGATAGTTATTCAACCTTTCCCTTATTCCCTTTATTTTCATTCCCAGATTGATCAAGAGATCTCTTCTTCTCTTACTTTGCTTTAAAGTCATATGACTTAGAGAATTATTTCTCTGTATTGATAGCACATGAGACAATGTCTTCGTACGACCAGAAGGATTGTGAGACTAATTCTCGATGGAGAAATGGTTTTAAAAAATTAAATAAAAGATCAATCTTACTTCTTGGGTTATGTGTATAATCTCCATCATACCTTGCTAACATTGTAATGTTAGCCTCATACTTTGCGACATTCTCATCCTCCATTGGTCTCAAACTCAGAAATTTCCTTTCCATATCTGCTCGATGGTCACAAGGAATGTATTTTTCTAAAAACAGATATTTGAACTCCATCCATTCCATATTTGATACTTAATAATCTTCCTTCATGTTTTAAATCAATGACCACCAATGATCAGTATCTCCAGTGAGGCGGTAAAATTCCATGATAACTTTTTCCATTTCACTACTCCCCAAAGCCTGTAATATTTTCTCTATGGAATTTATCCATTTCTCAGCTACTAAAGGATTTATACTCCCATTGAATATTGGTGGTCGTTTCCTAATGAAGCAATCTAAGATTGATCCTCCATGCAGCGGATCAGGGTTCTCCATATGGGTAAGGTTATTATTCATAACCTGAGTGAGTTATCCTAGTATGGGGATTAGTTGATCAGCACCAGTTTCCTTGCCAGCTCCACTATAATTATCTTGAGCAGGAGGGAAATCCCTACATGGAGTGCCTGCATTGATACGGTTTCCATTTATTCCACTAGGTTCCATTTCTAAAAAATGGCATAAACTAAATCAGTTTATGAATAAAAATACATAATTTCATACTTATAAAACACTTAACATAAATTGAACTATTTGCGGATATAATCCATAATCATAAAAAGGTTTTCCTTGAGGAAGTATATAATCATAAACCCTTCATAATGATTTGTAAAGAAAATTAGAGTTATCCAAAGCATATCCCCCGGGAGTGTCGTAACCAAGAGTGCAACAAGGCCCGTTGTCGTGCACCAGTTCCCATTCGAGTCCAGCTCAAAGTGGTGTTTTTGGGTTTTACCCCTAGGTACATCTGTGCCAGAGCCACATCTACCTACATGTATCCAGATAGGGAATGTATTGCTCGGAAAACTTACAAAATCTCTATGATTCCAAAATTCTAGGAAGTTCTTCTATACAAATCCTCAATGTCCATCTTAGGTCTATGAACTCTAATCAGAGTTTATCTAAATCTAGCTTCCAAGGTTTGTACTAAACTTCTTCTGATACCAACAGTAACACCCCAACCCCAGTTACCCAGAGTTGGTGCATTATTAAATAACATTGGCATGATCAGAAGAAAGATCAAGTCTCAAAATACTGATTAGTTTAGTAGCCTTGGAATAACTAGATACATTAATAAAGTTTAGATTACATAATAAAATTAAAACAAAAACAATATAGTCTCCATAGTCCACACTCTTATACCCTCATACTATCCCTGCATGTTATTCATAAATTACTTCATCACATCCTGGGAAAAATAAAACATAGAAAAGGGGTGAGCTCAAATGCCCAGTAAGGATAACAATATAGCGGAAACTTTCATAAATAAGAAAAAACATTTAAGGTAATGTATAACTAAAACAAAAGACTTTTAAACATGAACATAAACATAGTATGGCAAAAATTTAATGAAATAATGTCATTTACTTATTCACATGGATATTCTACTAATCCAATATTCACATTCAATAACAATAACCACCTTCATAATGATTTAATGCATAATGCCAGACTATCATAACCACATAGCCAAGGCCTTGTGCCAAGACTACAAATAATATTTTTTCAAGGCCTTGTGCTAAGACACGAGTTTGTCTCAGGAGACCTACCAATGCATCGAGGAGCTATAGCGGGCTCCACCCATCACATAATAAGTCCAATGAATTCCCATATGAAAAGGTTTAAACATAACATAAACATTCGTAATAAATCTAGCATAGGAAATGTAAATACTTTATCCATAAACCATGAATGGTATAAAAATAACATATCCATAGTCAAACATATCACGAATCCTTCAATACAATATAGAAGTTTTGTATCATAATAAATCAACTTCAAATAAGCGTAAAATCCATCAAAGGATGTTGACATTGATTAAATCGGAACTCTTTTTAGAGAAATGACTCTTTCTATTTTGAAATAATTTAAGATTCATTTATTTATAAAATAAAACATTTTCATTGAAAATATTCTTATAAGCTTGCAAGGGAAGCTTCGACGATTTTATAATGGAGTAAAATAGCCGCACTCACCGTATAAGTTAAAAAACATTCTTACCTTAATTCTGTCGAAAGGGTTAAAAAGGACCTTGTTTGGAAAATGACGAAATGATTCATTTATAAACCACATATAAAAGTCCAAAAGGGTATAAATGAATTTAACCCATATTCTAGTAAATAGTAAAAATGCTTTGAAATACATTTTTAGGAAACATGGATGTGGATGATAAAGAATTCCCAGTAGATTATTACGTATAAACAACCTATGATAATGAAGAGATTGAGAAATAAACCCTTACCTTGTACTTTTACATGGTTGGGGTAGGTTAACCTCCTGTATAATGGTGAAATAGTTGTTATTAAATTATACAGGAATCATATATATTAATATGATATCATACATGATCTTTTAGTATTGCTTTATTAATAATATTTTAGAATTATTGTCGTTTCGGGTGTTAACTTACTCATTTTCTTTTATATTTTTTGTTATGTAAGACATGTTTGTTATGTATATATTGTATCTTATTCATATCCAGAATGATATTAAGTCCTTAAAAATTATTATTAATTTTCAAATTAGATTTATACTTGAATGGATACGATGGAGAATGAATCTCATCACGTTCGTGGAGACGGTAGTCCGAACGTACGCACGAGCGACGATATCATTCTTTTGATATTAAAATAATATTTAATTGGATGGTATATCATATATATAGAATCATTATAATTTTATAATTATTATTTACATGAATTACACATCATTGTTATAACCATCCAAATAATAATGTTTTGAATAACAATTAGACCACGATGTGGAGTCGGTAAGCCGTACGTACACACGTATGGTGACATGTCATTCAAAGGATGGATAGAATACTGAAATATGGTTGTACCATGTTTATAATAAAATCAAATTATATAAAATATACTGGAGTTATTATTTTATAATGTTAAAAAAAATATAGAAGAAGTAGAAGAATAAATGAACTTGAAAATGGGTGGTGAAATCATTACCTCTTCTTCTGGTTCTTCCTTTTCATTTGATCAAAAGGGATCTATAGGTTGGCTTTCATACTAAAGTAAGGCCTCTAGGATGAAATTAGGGAAGTTGAGATAGTATTTGGGCAGGGGTTGTCCGGACAAAAAGGCTTTGAAGGTGTGAATTAATGAGAAGGGGGAGTTCCCTTTTATATGAGGGGTGAGGGGCATCTTTGGAAAAGCTAGAAATATTATTTTATAATAAATTCATATTCGGTTTATAATGGCTCCAAAGTGGATTATTTAAAGGTTAATTTTGGGATGGGTCGCAAACCACTCAACCAATAGAAATTATACATGCTTGGGTCATTATATTAACTTTATCTTTTAGTTTTAACTCTTAGTTAATTATTTTGACACTTACAATGTCACTTTGTATTTTTATATTATATAGTTAATAAACATATTATATACCTCCAAGAGACCCCCAAGTGGTCCATTAATGATACACCTATCATGATATATGTTTCTTGGAAGAACCATAGATTTTTAGTAATTTAATATCAATTAATAATATAATATTTGTAATAACAATTCTTTTTTGTCAATTTTGACACTATTTGGAAAATTGATTTTTTTGAAAATCATAACAGAATTATTACTTCAAAAAACATTAATTAAATAATTCATAACATGTAATTGTAACCTAAAAAATTATTTCAATTAATAAAAAGTTTCAAATTATATTTATTTTGATATTTATAATATCAATTATTTTAATTTTTCACTATTATTGTAATTACTACATCATCATTGTGTCTTAAGTAATTTAAATTATATAATGTCTAGAAATTATAAATAAAATATAATTATGTAGGAAATATTTTTATCTTTCTAATGAATATTTATAATCTAATTCACCTTATGTGTAACCCTATATTAAATTTTTTTTAATAAATAAACCTTGATTTTAACTCTTTTAACTCTACTTTGAATTAAATAATAATAAATGTCCTAATCTAATCCAAGTGGACCTAAATGATAATATTTTATTCCTAAGGTTGTTTTTCGTCGAGATACACTTTTCCCATAGAATTATGACATTTTTAGGGTAATATTAATATCATTTTTACCCTTAATTACCCTATATACTTTTAACCGTGGTAAATAAAAGTATGAAGTTAATATTCACCACATTTTTTTTAGCTCAATGAACCACATTTTACTCTTTGATATTAACCGTGTCTCTCAGATTTTTTGAAATTCCACTCACAGAAGTGGCAAAATTATGTTTCATGAAAAATTTAATTTTTTTAACTACCACTTAGTGGTTTCACTATTCATCAAAAAATGAAGTTATTCAGAAAAATACCAAAAATTCACCCTAGGCTAATTTCAATATTATGAATCCTTAAATGAAGTTCATTTTTAAAAATAAAATTTATAAATTTCAAATAGTGGGTATTACTATTCATAACGGCTAGATTGATTGGTTGTGGTGTGTTAGAACTCAATGTTGCGTACAACACACGCTATTGCATTATTCAAAGTGAAGCATACCGTAGAAGCTTGGGGTGTTACATATATACCCATATGAACATAGTAAAGATTGATATGAATCACTGGGAGCAATAGTTATTGAAAATGGCCCGTATTATATGTTCAGAAAAGAAAAAGAAAAAAATTTCATGTTTATACCATTTTTTTCAATAAAGATTTGGGGATAGAGAAAACAATAGATTATTTGGTTATAAATATTTTTATGAAATATAAATAAATTTTATTTATAATAATTATTTAAATTTAAATTTTAGAGATTATGTTACTACATTAAATGTTTATGAAATGCCAACGCAAGAATTATTTATTTAACAATAAAATAAAATAAAAGTATCTAATTTTTTTAAATTAAGAAAATTAAGAAGGTTTTTGTTTTCAATAATTTTTTAGATGAATATATAATCATTTAATTCTCTGAATATAATATATTTTAATTAAATTATCTTCTTTATATTTTTAAAATTTAATGAAACATATAATGTCAAAATTTACATTAATGTTATCTTACAATAAATGATATTTTATTAAATGATTTACAATTACTAAAAATAATATCTATTGTATTGTGAATTTTATTGTTAATAAATATAAAATATTTTCCATCCATGGACCAATTTATATTTTATCATTAACATATTTACATTAAAAGAATAAAAACATTATTGGCATGATTATGGTTAAAATAGTCTTTTTGTGCATTTCAAGCGCTTATGTTAAATTATATTTCCCACCAACTTGGGTTTTTTATTTTATAATATGGATTTCCTATTTTAATTTAGTTGGTATAAATATTTTAATAATTATAACATTAATTTAGTATTAAAGGATGAATTAAGTAGGTTAGAAAACTCGTAATCATAGTGATAAAACTAAAATGAAAAAAATAAAGAAACATTAGAGATAGGGAATAAAATGTTTCAAAAATGAATTTATATTGTTGTTTTTTAGTTTGGATCGACCATAATTACATAAAATCCATTATTTTACATTTATAAGGAAAATGAGGATAAGTTTACCTACCTATAATGTTAACCCTTTTGTATTTACAAGAATTACACTCATCCACCATTTTAAAAGGGAATTCAATATCTCTATGTATTCATTCCACTAAAGAAGTTGGGATCATTAAAATTAATCAAAGATAAAAAAATCCCTATCTCATAATATAATCCTAAATTTGGGTATAAATAAAAAAAATATGTAATTTGTTGCAAACCACAAGGGTTACCTGAAGAAGAGGTAATATTCTTCAATAAGCACTTTTTATTTACATCATTTTACACCCCATAAATTATTCTTATTACATTATTATATTATGAAATAAATATAGTAAATATAATTAGACCTTTTTATTTTAAGGGTTCTACATAAACATACACACACATCCACTAAATGGGTAACAAAATAATTATTAATGTGTATGGCAGACAACTACCTCACGAAATAATGTCATTCATTTATTTTACTTTACCACATATTATGGTTTTTAATTATGATGGAAATAATATTTTTTATATGATATATATGATATTTATGATCTATTCATGATTATGGATTTATTATATAAAACATATCGTCATGATTTCAATTTTTTTGGAATATGATAACACCGTTTGTGGATGTGTGGACAACCTCCTCCTCAAAGCGATGTGGTTCATTCACGAATTACATGGAATGTATTAAGGATTTGTTTAATAAAAATATATTATCTACATGATATATATATGATATTGATTACATAATTATATTTCTATAAATATAATATATCTTTATCTTCTTACCATTTGAGACAGTCAAAAGGTGATAACATATTTCGTGGATGGGTGGACTACTGCCTCCTCGAAGTGATGTGATTCTTCTTTTTCCATAACCAAATCACCAGAATGATATATATACGTTAAGGTAAATAAATTATATGTTATTAATGATATCATTAAAATTTTGTGAAAATAAATGTTTCTTTATTTCTTTCCTCAATGATTATTGAAAAATCAAAATGATACTCTTGCGTATAAACATCCTACGATCTCCACGATTGTAATGTTGGTTAATTTTTCATAACCATAATGCACGTTTTTAATAAAATAATAATTTATGTATAAATAGTATTATTATTTCATTATTATTATTCTATATATTTTTTAATTATTACCCTTATCACCATAGTTGATATACCAAATCTGTTTTGACCCATTAATTGAATATGATCAAAAAACCCAATATAAAATTTTAAAGTTAAGTGATTTTATATAAAATTTTCATAACAAAAACAAAATTAATAATAAACTAGGAAAGGGTTCTCATGAAATTAAATAATTGACATAAGTTTTTTATTCAGGAACATAGAGGGAAAGCATGTTGAATTAGACCCAAGGTAATGGTTTTTCATCTCACTTTTTACATCTAAAAGATTAATGTCATATTCACAACATAATTATCTTTTTTTGTGGTTTATATACAATATATTTTGATAAATTACAAAATTTCATATTGTATATTCATGATATTTAAATATTTATTTTGTGTATTATTACATTTGGGGTTCTTAATTCATATGTTATGACAATTGTAATGTGTTTTGTCTAAATTTACATTCCATTCTGATTTATTTATAATTATGAAACTAATTAATTTTATATAGTGTATATAAATATCTATGACATGTTATATAATTAAATTTATTTATTTCTTGATATAAAAATTTTCAGTTTATGTTATTCTTTCATGGTTCTGATGACTCGTGAGTTACTCATATAGCTACGGGATTTCAAGTCTCACATTTATTTATGAGATAATTATTCCATATACAAAACCTATTTTTATTAAGTGTCGTATATAATGAAAATAAAATTATCGTATGATCCTAATACATTAAATTTTTGGGATTTAAATTCCTATTTGAAAATACATTTTTATGGGGTTAATAGTTTCAAATTTACCAAAGTAGTAATGTATTTTTTTCACAATTTTCCATCTTCGATACATTTGTTATCTTATATTTATATCTACATTTATAAGGTGAATATATATCTCATTTGACAAGTTATATCATTAATCCCATTATTTTAATGATAATATAATTCTACATAAATTTAATTCCTTAATAGGGATTTTTATTCAAAACATTTCAGTGTGGTATTGGACACATTGAATGTTTAATGATTATTTTCCTCAAGAATGATTTAAATTGTATTTTTTGAGAATTTATATAAATAAACATTAATTTTTTTTAAATTATCCTTCACTTGGGATATTTATATTGTTATAATTGGATTTGTTTCTATGGATATATTATGTCTGTTTCCAAATGTTTTATATGAAACCCATTTTTTCCATGAGATAATAATGCTTCCAAGATATTTTTGGGGAACCAATTTGTTATAAAAAGGATAAAAATTGGTTTAAATATATTATTATAAAATATGTTACTTTTATTTGGGTTAATCATGTTTCAAATAGATTTTTTGGGAACCCATTTATTTTCCCCATGATAACTATGATTCATAGATATTTTTATAAAACCACTTTCATCTTTAGATTTTAACAATTCTTAAATGTGACTAAAATGAAACCCAATACTTTTCTATGGGATAATATTGTTTTAAATGGAATGGTGATTGTTTCTGTGATTTTTATTCATGTTTTGGTTCTTAGAAATAATACATGATGGGGATTTCAAGATATCACTAGGTGATATGATCGTAGATTATATAATGGTGTGTACCATATAGTGTTGGGTGAGCCCGTTAGAACATACAAGATGGGGAAGCCTATATAGTGTTAGTTAAGATCGTTAAATCTTAAATAGGGGTGGCCTATATAGTGGCATAGAAAAAACACTTAGATCCCCTAACCTACACATTTCTGTAAACCAAATTAAGAGTCACTTTAGAAAATAGGAATCATATGAACACCCATGAATTATCACTGAAGACCATACCCAACATCTAGTGATGTTCCACAATTGAACCATACACCATCCATTTCCACTATTATGTTATACTACGAGCTCTAACACACCATGAACCTGATAACATTTAGGACACCATGAATCCATCTCAAGACTAATTCACATACTCAAAATATACCTAATACTATATCATAATTTATAAATTTAATTGAACAATGAATTTATATGTGAATAGATCTATATAATCAGTAGAAAACAAATTCCAAAATTACGACCAATGACAGATATCAATATACTTTAATCTACTTTAAGTGACGTGCCTTTTTCCATGATATCTTTTTTTATCACCATAATAGGTGAGATTATTTTGTCATGTAAAAACCATTTCTACCACCCCCCGATGGGAGAATATTTAATTTATTTTTGTGTTTCAGGTCACCATGGATGAAAGTTTCTCATCTAGATAATAATGGGTGACAATAAATTATCTTCATAATGGAGAAACCCGACCAATGCCCTAATGAGTTTCACATCACCAGGAAAAGTACCAATGCCTAATTTAAAGACTATTCCCCATTAAATGTTATTCCAAACCACATTATTAGACACAACCTAATATAATACCAAATACTTGAGAAATGACCCATTCCCCCACTTCAATTTACATCACATTTAAAACAGTAGCATTTGAGGTTCATTTTCCTATGGATTTTAAAAAATCACCATGCTTATAAAAAAAATACGATTAAAAAATATGCACTAAAAATATCCAAAATAAAATACCTTTTCATTGTACCTCAAAGGTTCCTATAAACTCATTCTAACTCCCCTCATGGGGTTCCCTCAATCATCATAACAAATCAACTAGATTATGCTGATTTGTATCTCAATGTCTTTAGATATCCTATCTTTTCCCACTATAAATTATTTCAAAAGGTCACAACTTATATGATATTGATTATTACACCCATCTTGATTCATATGATATCTCACATGCTACTGAAAGCTTAAGGGTTTGACACAACCTAAACAAGCACCAATTTCCAACCCATCAACCGCAAATGATCTGATTATAACTGAGAATCCACCTACAGGATCACTTCCCTGAGAATCATGATATTAGTAGTTACTAATATTATGGATGATGACATCATCCTAGAGGATCCATACTAAGGTAAGAATGAAAACCATGGTTATGTAAAATTTCATTCCAATATTTATGGGAAAACACCATATATATTGTTACTAGGTCATCAAATAACCAAACCGAAATGAAAACACCCTTCAGGGGTTTTATGCTAATAAAATATAAGAATTAGAGACCAATTAGGTTGAGTAAAAATCATGTTCACATGAATTATTCCATCATCAATAAGAATATAATTGTAGGTACACCTAAATTGTAACATCCTATGTTTTTGAAACACATCAAAATCCCCACTGGTTTTGAATTCACTGATTAGTTTCTCGGATACATTTTGATTCATTGATCTGAACATAATTCTGAGATATCTGTTGGCCTAAAATTTTGTTTTGGGATTTTTTGTTGGAGGCTAGGAGAGTTCCTTAGGTATTCTATAGGGGTTCAAGAGCATCAAAGGCCCAAATGCAATGTTTTTGGAAAACAACTACAGGACTAGGTTTAGGGAAACCATGTGAGTGTTGAAGGATAACCATGAAGATGTATTTTTAGAATTACAAACGTTCAATACATAGGTTTACATTAAATGGAAAACTGTGCAGGGTGGCAGGGAAAGCCTTCTACCTTAGAAAGTGTCTTCTGTAGGGTTTGGAATTTTGTGAGGTTAAACTGTGCGGCCTATACATGTTTCATTTTTTAAAAAAATTAACTTTTTTTATCTTTTTATTCTTTTATCTCAAATCTCCCTATTTCTTCATTCATGTATGTGCATAGCAGGGAGTGCCCCTCCCTTTTCTCCTCCGGTGGATTTCGATCCAACTCCTCCATCAGGCATCTTTTTATTTATCAATCAGAAGCTGTAGGTTCACCTTGGTAAGGCTACCATCGAGCATTCCTCTACATCCTTCATCTCTTGTCATATGGACCTCTATTTTCATCTGAACCAATTTCATGGTTTAAGATGGAATCATATATCTATGTCGATCAAATTCAAATAAAATCTCAATATAGATCATTCTCACACTTATGAGTATAAAGCCATTGGAACCCGACCAATTAGTACTGTTCATGTGGCTGTTCTGGATATGGATGTTTAAAATGGTATCATAGGAGTTTCTTTTACTTCTTTTTATGTTATTACTATTGGGGGTTATAGTAGATTAGCGATTTTTTTTTGTCAGAACGGGATTTCAAACTCATTCTTGGGTGCATGTAGCCCCATATGAATGATGGATTTAGTTACATTGGGTGGGTTATTCTAATTTTCTTTTGTTCAGATTACTAATCATATGATTTCCTCCTAGGTGGATCTATTGGAATGTGATGTTTTTATTTATGATGTGATACAAGGACCATTGTCCTGGTATGGAAACAAAAGAGACGGACCATTTTCCTAGTATGAAAATGGGGATTGTGATTCATGTTTTATTGGATTTTGATAGGAAATTTTTAGGTTATCTCAAATTTATAAAATCATGTATGCTTTGTAAAATGATTATACCATGTCAATAATATCAAATGATGTATAGAAATGTGTAATTCCATGTGTTAAATTCTTTTCAAATGATAAAAATTATATTCCATGATTTATACATATTTGAAATTATGTGTTTAATGAGGAATAGATCTAGATCTTATGGGAGTAGGTAGGGACAATGATTTTGGTGGTTTTGATCACCATGATTGGGCGACTATGTCATCAGTTTTAGGAAACATTGGTTGTTAGGATAGGGATGGCCCAGGGTTATTATGATACATGGCACTATTGATGGTGGGTAACGAGCCCATGAGCCCGGGATACCATTGGGAATGGTTGAGATGTGGGGGAGTATGTGTAGTCATTATATGCTACCTTTTTTCTAATTTCCCTTAAGGTGTTATGTATTCTTATATATATGGAATATCTAACCATTTACGGTATTAAGTGGGTTCCTTATGGAGAACTCAAATAATGTGTTAGAGGGGTGATGTTATAGTTTCGAAGGATCATGATTATGTTGAGAACCCCTGGGGGCATGCAAAGCATGGGACCTATATATATGCTCAGGGGAAAGATCAGCTTCAAGACCTAGGTTAGCAATGGCAGCTGACAGGTTTGACAATATTATGGAGGTGGCTTGATGAGTATCTCCGATTGATCTTGGTATATGTTCTACAGTGTTTCGATAGAGTTGATAAGGGAAAAGATCTATCTATGACCTTTGTTACTCGGTAGATCTAGTTGCAAAAATTGGTACTTTATTAGGGTAGGGTGGTCCTCAAGCATCTCAAAACAAGATAGAGACCATGCAGATAATCATGGGGTAGGTGGAGATACCACTAGGGAGGAGGGTCAAGCTGGCGATGTATATGCTTATAGGGCCAGCTAAGTACTGGAGGAGTGTGTAGGTTCAGGCTCACATACATGAGGGACTATAATGGAAGAACATCGAGGAAATGTTCTTCAATCACTTTTCCTAGAGATGCTAAGGGCAGAGAGTGATTGGGATTTCATGAGCCTTTAGCAGCGTGTCATATCTGTCATGGAATGTACAACTACATTCACTAAGTTGTCACACTTTCCACTAGGTATGGTAAGAGATGACACCTCGAGGTTAATTCTCTTTGAAGATAGCTTATTGTATGCCATTTGGGTGTAGGTAAACAACTTTAGTCTATCCTCATTCTTAGAGGTAGTGAACCAAACACTCATAGCTGAGGAAAACCTAAGGAACAGGTCCCATTTAAGACCAGTGGTAGCTGAAGGTGGTGGTTCAGATTGTAGGAAATGAGGTCGGGATGAGATAGAATAGGGTATTCATGCTGAGGACTCAGCTAGACTACCTCTTTGTAGCCGAGGGGTGGTTTTCTATTAGTGTGGGAAGTCAGGGAAAGCCTATAATCAATGTGACCATCCTCTAAAGGAGTGAAGGACATTTGTACAAGTTGGTCATCTGGAGAGGTTCTACATGAATCCTTTTAATACCTTCGGTAGAATGGAATCAGGGAAGACTCAAACATCCAAAGTTAGTTCAGGATCAACACCAGGTGATGACATCCAAGGTTTAGATGCATGTGGAGTTCATATAAGATTATGTGTTAACTTACTATGGGGTCAATGGATAGTGGTTAGTGCAACACCACATAGAGTAAATGACTTAGGTAGACATGTGTCAGTAGAGGTGAATGGTGTGGAGCTGTCAGGGGAAGAGAATGATGGAGATCTGAAGATGTTCAGAGGTACACGATGGGAGTGGCTATAATTTTTTTCTTATCTTTGGCATGGACTATTAAGGGATTTCTGTTTGAGTGCATGAGGTTCACATGTTGTATATAGAATGGTCAAATTATTTTCAATGGGTTGGTACCAGTATGGGTTGTTATTGTATGTATGTGTGGTTTTTGGCATTAGGAGCATCATTGGAAATGGGTTACTTGAGGTGCCAGGGGCATCGGGGATTCTGTGGGATTTAGGTTACATGAGGTGCCTTGAGCATCAGGGTATCGAGTATGTTGTTTTTTATTGAGGTGAGAGGAATCAGTTTGTATTGATCATCCATGTGATTCGAAAACTCATCGTGCCATGGGTGTCATGTGATCAATTCAGGAACTGATGTGGGGTGCGATGTGATTGGGTGTTATGAACCACACTGGGGCACGTGATGAGGTGTAGGGGTGACGATGCATCATGAGAGGAAAACTAGTGCATAAATATGTAGATGGAAGATTGTGTGATTTGTTTTTTTGTTGGAATGAGACCATGTTAAAAAATTATTAAGGTGGGGAGCCCGTTGAAGTCTTTGGAAAGAACCCTTGAGATCGGGGTGGTCTGAATTCTTTTTAAAATTATTTTTTTTGGTTTGGTACCATCTGCGGGATTTTTTTGGATACTATGGAACGAGCTATATTATGTTGGGGAGATTGAAACATCTTTGGGTTTTGGAAGAGGTCAAATTCCACAACCGTTTTGAATTTTTCATATACTGGTAGTGCTACCTTTAAACTTGTTGACCAGAACACAATTCCAAGACCTTCGTTGGACTTAAATGGTGTTTTTGGGGTGGTTTAGATGTTAGGATTGTGACTTTGGTGTTTATAAGGGTTTTGGGAGAGTCAAAGGCCCAAAGTCCTAGTTTCTAGGATACATATATTGGCATAGGGTTTAGAGAAACCATGTGACTGATGGAGCATGACCGTGAGGATGCGTCTGCAGAATTTTAGAGGGCCACTGCATAGTTTGTGCATGGTATAGAATACAGTGTGGGGTTGATGTGTGTGCTTAAAACCATAGGTAGTGGCTACCTCACGGTTACTACATGGGTTGGAAAACACATCAGGTAACCGTTCAACATGTACATGATTTGTTTTTTTATTTTTTTTACCTATTTTATTTTACATTATTTTCTCTCCTCTCTCCAAATTTCATCATTATTTCTCATGCATAGTAGAGAGTGCCTCTCCCCTGGCTCCTCCAGTGAATTTTGATCTGTCTCATTCATTAAACATGTGTTCTTTGGTCCATTATATGCAATAAGATCGCCTTTGTATGTCTAACCCCACACAAACATATTATTCCTTGTTCCCTCATGTTATGGACTGCTATTTTTGTCTAATAGAATTTTAGCTTTTAAGATGAAAAATCAGATCTATTTTGATTAACTTGGAATTGGAGCACAATATCGGGAATCCCAATGCTTAATAGTCTAAGGTCGGTGGCACCTGACCTGTTAGTACTTTTTGGGTGGCTGTTCGGGAAGGGGATTCTACATGACCTTCCATGAATGTAAATAATGGGTATACAAGTCATCCAGGAAGGAAATAATTCCACCACATACATATACATGAAATTAACATACGATATGCTTTCCTTACATTAAATAGTTAATCCAAAATCATAAGGGGAAATAATCACACTAGCAAGACTATATCATGTTAATCCAATGTGTTTGATTTGATGCAATAGAAACCTTTTTCCTCTAAAGGATATGATTCATAACTATAACTGTTCTCTTTCAAATTTAGAAAAGAATAAAATACAATAACTCACAATCCATAAGTATCAAACATTATGTGAATCAATGTAATTGAAATTTATAATCAGCCATAATAGCATAAGATATGATCCTTAATCTAATACCCATATTAACTTGAAAATCCACCCAAAACGGTGTTTGGGAAAAACATGTTTGGATACCATAGAAATACCCAAAATGTCCAAATTTATCATATCTATATAATTACAAATTATCAGATAAAAAGAAAAATTAAATAATTTATTCCACTTTGTAACATATGGGTGTAGAGGCCACTGGATTGGTTCCCATCTAGGTTTATCAAAGTACCTCCAAAATGCCTCACAGAATAATAGATGTTGCGGACAAGTAGAAAGGGCCTATAGAGGTAACATGGGGAGTCTGGAAACACTATATTTTATTGTTTAGTTTAATTATAAATAAATAAATAAATATCAACTATCATAAAAATAGGCAGATAATAATTAAATATTATAAGATTGATAATAAATTAAATAAATGAATGGATAAAGATTCCATGTCATACATTCACCTTCTTCCTACTAGAAGGGTAAAATAGACATACTAGTGCAAATGAAATAATAGACTTAGGCTACATGACAGAAATGAGCCTCATATCATCCCAGTCACCATCCAAATCCATGTTTTCCACACGATCATGATATAATGGGCCACAACAAATACTTATGACAGTAATTTTCTTGTGAATGATTCTCGGGTACCCCTATGCAATGGTTTTCTTAGTAATTTTTGAGTACATAAATCCGTAGTGATCCACTAACGTGGTCCAAGAAACAAGGTAATATGAAATGATATGTTCATGTGTAATTATAAAACAAATAATAATCAAATAAATAACAAATAAAATATGTTAATAGTTCCATCTTTGGCTCGATGATGAGATGAATTAGAGTAAGACATATAGACAATACAAAACCATGTACCAAACCATACCATTTTTGATCCTTAGGTTCATGACATGACTGACCATACCTTCTTTTCTTGAATTTGTCTGTTTTTGTGCATGTTATGATGAATACATAGGAAATATAAAAACTAAATATTGTTGTAACCCATGCTTGCCTCATTTCAAAGTTCAATGAACAATAAATCATGCTAAATGGATATATTGATAGATCATATGTGTATTTGGAATCTCTTAAAATTAAAAGTATTAACAATGTATTATGTATAAATTTTATTATCCTAAGAAATCAATGAATCAGAGACATCCCCAAATAAATATTCCCAATTGTTGCATACAAGGTATCCTTGGACTCCCAATCATTAATAAGTAATTTATTAAGAAATGAAAAATGAATCATCGGTCTGAACTAAGAATAATTATTACTATAGTGATCATAATAAAATGATATCCCACACCTACATGGATGGATCCTTGAACGGGAAGTCATCCTATGGACTGATGCATCTAAGGGATCCATTATGAAAGTGATGTTGAATAATTACATCCAAGAAATTATTTACGTGGAATCTAGATATTAGCCATATGAAACTGGAAATCCTTAATGGAATCATGTTCCACTTCATATCATGTCAATATTATATAAGGCCCAATTTCAGATCCTATGGAGAACCTCTAGGAATATGTATTATACCATTGTTGTCATGTAATGATTATAGGATGATTCCTTGAAAATACATAAGTTCATCAACGTTATATCTAAAACAACACATAATGAAAATAAAAATTTAGGGGTGGGGTAAAAGCTTATGACAATGTCATCACTGTATCCACATCAGGATTAAAAGTTCAGTTCATGTTCTAATGTGACAGTTGTTAATACCAATACCCATTCCATATATACCCTCTTAGAATCATCCAGTCACTAGAGAACCTAATAGGATCCCCTAGGAGAAAACTGAGTAGATTACCCCTTATATGGAATGTAAATTTTGAACCATATCTTTGGTAATTTATCGATGCCTTGGGGATACTATATTCCTCGACATAAACACTAGTATTGCTCTGTCTCAATAGATCCACATCATGTCTTACATTGGTAACACATAAGAGAGATAAAATAGACCGTCTCAGTCCTTAATGTCAGACAATGTATCTAAATTCCCACAAAATATCAATAGAATATGGTCAAACCATCTAGGATATTCCTATCTCAAGTCAGGGCCTTGATCATTTTCCACTGAGCCAAACCAACCTATAGTTATTTCTATTAGAACATTGATCATTTTTCATCTTAATCATGAAAATTACTTTTAAAAATAATAAATTTTATCAAATACTTATATAAACATAATGGAAAGACCACATAACACATGTTGCATAAAATATACATAAACCATACATATTATTATGCAAGTCCACTTAACATTAACTTATTCATTCATCTTATTTCCTTGGGACAACAATTACTACCATGTCTGGTATAATCCTAAAAATCCTCATCTCTGATCAACTAATCCCATATCCACACCCCATGCTCCAAAATAAATCCGTACAAAAATAATTAATGAAATATAACATTTATAATTAATTAATTAATTAAATTACAACTCAATAAAATGTGAGATAATTCACCAGGTCAGTGAAATTAATTACAAATACTCCCAATGAAACACCAATGGTCCATCTCACTCTCCTAGTCCTATGTTGAATGAAATTCCTAGGAAGAAATATTAGATCACTTTTTCATAAAACATATAATTTGGAAAAAACATATGAAAATTCATAATGAAGGAATACCATTTTGATTCATTGAGAAAATAAATGTAGATGGAATCTTGATAAATAATTATCCTAGGAAGAATAAAAATGACTTTTTAAATATGGGATTCCGCCATGATATTGTTTAATTTTGAATGAAAACTCACCTAGGGTACTAATTTATTAAAAGAAAATGTATTGGGATGAAAAAGAGGCCAATAGAGGAAAATATTACCAACAACCCATTGAAATTTCATCAAAGAAATCCCCAAATTGAAGGGGAATCGAAAGAGGGGGTGTGGCTTTTTATATGAAGTTGTTTTTGTGGGAAATAAATAAAGATGGGTCTCCCCTATTAAAATATGAAAGGATTAAATAGTAAAAAATATTAATTTAGTGGGTCTCATAGTTTGGTCACATTGTTTTCCAAACTGTGTGACAACCATGTAGCTGGAAAAACCTCCAAAACATCAACCATACATAGTATGGTCATAGGGTCAACTAAAAAATGGAACAAAAATTTTGGTAGCTTTAAAAAACATCTGTAACCTAACACCATTTTCACTATTGTTTGACATGATTTTTTATTTACAATTCTCTAACTATGTGTTAAAATTACGCTACATACAGAATGAACTAGATGTTTATTATGGTTTAGGATACCACATGGGTTCACATAAACCTTCCACAAAAAATGTATTGGACCTTATTTTCTAGACATAAATATAACTTCATTTTATATAAATATTTAATGAATTTAAAAATAATAACCTCTTGAAGACCGTAAAGGATTAGTTCCATCAGAAACATGTATATTTAGACATTTTAGACACAAAATATTGACATCGTTTTTGATTATATACTTCACAAGTAGCAACCTTATTAAACATATAATACATAAAACCCTTATTTAGAAATTGAATATAGAAAAAAATAAGAAATGGTGATACCAAATTCTCAGTAATGGTAAATTTAACAGATATCAACCGTTGATCATAATTAAGAATAATAATAGAATGACTGAATGGTAAAATCATCAAGAATTATAAAAATCATTCATAACAAATCCAAGTTCATTAATCATGAATGATGGAATAAGGTTTCCTAAAAAATGACAAAATACATAAGAGTGTGAAATAAAAAATAGTCAATCTGGAGCACTGAAAAAATTTCATAAGCATTGGATGTAAACTTTTTCTATGGAAATTAGCATATACAAACATTTCCTTAGTCAATGATCACTACCAAGAAAATCATAATGGATTGGGTTCACTCCCCATTCAATAATTTCCTAAGTCATGCTTTACATCCAATAATATCTTATTAGATAAATTTCCTTATTGAAATGATTTCATTCACCATTTTAGTCCATATTATCTCATGAAATATGCATCTTCATACAATAAATTTGAGGGATATATAATTTCAGGACCAAACATAACATAATGGACACCATTTCCTTTTGTTTTGTATGGTCGTGAAACATTCATCATAGAAAAAAATAAGAACATGTGGATATGATATGAGTTTGATAAAAATTTCATCATAATAATCAAAAACCACGAATAGAAGGAAAAAATATAGCAATTGTTACAAAACGACTATTCTCAATGTACATGTCATTTTTATTTCATTTTGAATCCTTTATTATCATTTCACACATACCCAAAGGAATAAGGAAGGTTTTGAGAGTTTGTGGGGCTTGTTCAGTGGTATGTAGCTCTAAGAATTGGATAAACAGATTGGGCGACATGGCTTGTTGACTGTCAGTACTAACTGTGTTGATTTACCGTGAAGGGAAATTAATGGGCAGTAGGAGGCCACACGATTTGCCTAAAATAGGGATTTCATTGTTTTACGCCGATGATAGATTATAGATATATGGTGATTAAGGGTTTTCAAAATTCTTGTGAATGGTTAGCCAAACAATTAACCTAGATCGTGTGGTGTCCCACCTCTAAAAATGGAGGTAGTGTGGTTTTGTGTAGGGTTTCTCAGAACATGCGACCAAACCATGAAACCCAAATTTTTTTTTATAAAAATATCATTTTTCCTTTTGTGTTTTAATAACACACACCACTTTTTTTCTTCTCATCCAGTGGACATGAGATAATTTTTCCCAGAGATCCCTTCCTCACCTTCACATAGGGATTCAGTAAAATCCAAGTTCTAGACTCTAATAAAATTTATATTGGAATCATTGGAAATCCATCCATAATATATATAGTCCCCTTAATTCCATCCATCATTTATGTTAACATATCTTATTCTATTTTGGCATGATATCATTCAACCTATTTTCTAGGTTTGGTTTGTTATTCTATTTTCTTCCATTCTTCTTCAAATATGAAGATGATATTGGATGAAGAGTTGTCTATGACCATATGGTAGGTGGTCTAGTTGTTTTCTCTAGAATTTGTGATGTTTTCACAGATTTCTGTTTCCCTACACTCTGTCATTTTCTGCGCATTTCCCTTAAATGTGTTCTTCCTTTATAAATTAATGTACAAATGTTGTTATACTCATGTTGACCCTATCTAAGTGGTTAGGGGATTCTTACCTGATCTATTTCCACCCATTTGTGTGTTTTGTCTTAATTTACATCTTTAGTATAATGGTTAATGAATCCAACCACCTTCAATGTGGTTTAGCTTGACTCTGAAATGGATTTTCCTTGCATAATTTAATTGATTAGATTACTTTAAATAAATATTAGGTGTGATAAGGCCACAACACATTATTTATATTTATTATTATGTTTCAAATTAATTTATACACCCATAAGAAACAATTGATTATAGATTATAAATACATTATTGGTGATCCATCATGTTATTATTCATATTATTCTTCCTTGTATATTGGCTTTTGAAATATGGATGAGGGACTCGTTGAGCATAAAAATTCATGCGTCTATAAATTAGGTGATGGTAATGATGTATCAAACTCTTATATCTCATTCTTGATGATGGGAATGACACTCCATGTTCTAATTATTTGGGTGTTGGGAATGATGACTCACTCCACCATCTCAAGTGACATGCCTGATGTCTTTCAATCATAGAAGATTATGGCTGTGTTCCCTTGCTGGATCCATATAATTGTTAGAATAGATTATGATTCCAGAGTTACACCCCAGGCCTATATATCACCTAGTACCCATTTATATGACTACTCATGTCCTCATATACATAATTCATATAAATGTATACAAAAATTACCCCTCCCAATATTTGTTTATATTATAACTTATATATATGGTTACCAGTCAAACTCTTGCACCGGCTTATGCTGAAGAAGTTAGATTAATCGAAGTGTCCTATAGGATCCTATATAAACTTGTATTTATTATTAATCATTGTATATTATTTAGTATACCTGCACAATTCAATGCTATATATATAGGTTGGATTATTTCTAGACACCATTGGTGGTGTCCTACTATGATTATATCACACACTACAAGAGTATTTATTAGTACATGAGTAAAATTCATGTGTATATGTATGAATAATGGGAGGTTCCCTCCTACAAATTCAACATTTATTTACTTATATATTAGAGCTTTGATGTAGATAAATGATAATATTGTCATGGTACTAGTTGAGTAGTCTTATAGCCTTTCTGTATATTTTTATATAATGATGTATATGTCTATACCCAATTTTTCTTTTTTGTACGTCATTATTCCCTGAAATCACTATATATGATACAAGCTAATAAAATTTGATTATTATCTGATTTTCTCAAATGCTTACGTTAGTAATGATGATTATTGTAGTTGTTTTTGAAATTCTATATATTATATCAAGCATATAATCATGTCTATTTTTTATCATTGATGTTGTACCACATTGATATGATGGTATAGTCTCCCCACTATACCACCTTAGACCCTCTCTGAGAGTTGGAATCATATATCATACATTGAGGTGCACTTGAGGGCATGTGACCCACCGGATCTGGTCCACGATTAAGTGAACCCTATTTCATGATGTAATGAGGTGGTATTCGAGTAGTAATATAATTTTTTATTACTCTTTGTGCATTAGAAAAGAAACCAGAAGGTAATGGAATTTGGTATTGAGCCTATTCCTTAGAGTAGCTGACATATATACAGGGGAAGCCCAAATTACCTGGAATGGGTTAATATTGTTCTGATTTTTTCTTTTTACATATGATACTATTTCCCCATTGGGTGCCACATATTATTTTTGGTATTATTATTGATATATATTTTATTCCATGGCCTATTAAAATAAAGATTTATCATCTCATGCATTATTATGGGCCCATTAAGACTGATATTCCATGGATTTTTCCATTCCATGTATTATTTTTATTTTCATTTTCATGTTTCATATAATTGTTTTGATTATTATATATTGAATTATGATAATGTTTTTTGTTGGTAGAATATAATTATACTAATTAGAGTTCATAAATCAATCTAAGCAGTGTTTTCCCTCATATATTGGCACTGGAACATTAATTAGATAACTATACCATATTGTGGGTTCTGGAATTAATTGTTCTAGACCATGATATATATATTTAATATAAAATATTATGAGATCAAACCAATCTAATTCATTTAAATTGAATTTTTAACTACTAAATGGGGATTCCAATTACTAATTAAAGTGTTTTTTCATCTGTACCTTTAAAATAACACTCTATATATCAGAACCTATAACATCTAATACGAGACCATGACTAGAACCTAGAATTATTAGTGGGTAGATAAGAGCATCTCTTACATTCATATAGACTGTTATGGTCTTTACTACTCACTTATACCACTTTTTAGGAGTATAATGAGATGTGTGGTCATTTCAAAATAAGGATGTGTACCAGTCCAGATTATCAATCTATATTCTTTTCAACCATTTTAATCCTCTTATGTGGTATGAATTTTTCATTGAAGAATCATGTAACCAAGAAGGAGACAACTAGTTTTCAAGGAATATATTTATGACCATCAACAAGAGGTGGTGGGCCCTAATAAGCAACTGATGATTCTTAAAAATCAACCAGTGGCACCCATACTATTCTTGACATGTTAACCAACACTGAGTTTGGAGACATATTTTTCTATATCATTCTATCAATTAATGGTGTTTCTCAACATGCCCCAAATTTGGAATCAATGACTCAAGAGTTTCACCAGTATAATACCACCACCATTTCTAGGTATGGAGGAAAAAATATAGAAAAGTCTTGTCTAGAGGCCATGCTTTCATTTTTTGAGCATCAGAGGCACCGCAAGAGTGGAGGTGAATAATAAATGCCTATATGCTACTTGGTCACTCCAAGAGATGGTGGGATGTCATTACCCATGAATATGGACTTCAAAATATTATTTGGAATGAATTCCAAATGATTTCTATGAATACTTACATCCACATACTCTGATGGATGCCAGGTATATAGAGTTTATGAATATGTAGTAGTGTGCTATATATGTCATGGGATATTCATCTCATTTTAGTATTCTGTATCGGTTTGTTATGACCTTATATAAAAAAGGTTTTATGATTATGATCCAATTTGAGAATGGGATGGTATATTAAATCCCATCATAGTTCAATGTCATTCCATTGATATCTATTTATGATAAATTTCATGAATCCCTCATTGTAGAGAAATTTATGAGGGAATCTAAGGGTGGGAGTTAGGGTTGTTCATCAACCAAACATTATAGTGTTTCTAATAGTGGGAGAATATGATATTTCATGGTTTCTTGAAGGGGTATCATCTATTAGAGAGCTAATACTTAAAATTTCCTCATATCTCACTGGTGATAGAAACTGGGCCACAAAGAACCTCAATATATGTGACATACAGTTTAATATAGGGACTACAGTAGGTTGAGGATTATGAAATGATTCTATTGAACTTTTACACTAGTTCCTAGTGAGAGGGGATATACACAAACCCCATGTTTCAGATAGTTACCAACAGTATCTCACCAGGAAAGATACTAGAATACCGCTGGCCACTCAGTATGTTATGGGTTTTGAAGCAAAGGTAATCAATCCCTAGACATGAAGCACTAGTAGAGTGGGAATTCTTAGAGAATCTAGGTTGTGAATCATGACTACTGTGTAGGAAAATTACATTAAATGAATCATATTATAATGGGGAAAAGTTATGGACCTCATACTATTTTATATAATTTCATTATATAATATACTTTAGTGTATTATTTTTGTGACACTATTGTGTTACACACTTTTATATCTGAGGAAATTATGGACAGTCAGGTAATTGAGATAGAGTTTTTCTGTGGTGTCATGACACTCATTACCCAATTGGGTAGACAGAATTTTCCAATATAACGATTTTCCCCTAATATAAGTGGATATATTTTCATTTGGAGTCTTTTCATCATTGACATAATAATTTTTAATATAATTATTCGGATAGACTGGTTAGTTCCATATCAATACCATGTTGATTTCTATCATAGGAGGGTGTCATTTACATCACCATAGGTTAGTATACACATACATAATGGTGAACGAGATGTACATGTATCACAAGATAGACATAGGAATCAGGGATTGGTTAGAATTAAAGCCCTTATTTCCAATATTTTCATAGATGATCAGGGGTTATGAAACACTATTTTCCATCCCATGGAGGATTGTTTCAAGATACTTTTCCATGATTTCTTCTCTTGGCTACCTCTAGGGAAGGATGTATAATTTACCATTGTTCATATTTCATTAATGGCTCTAATTTCCATTATTACTTTTATGATTACACATATAGATCTTCTAGATCTCATGAAACATTTGGAAGACCTGGAATCTAAAGGTTTTATATGCCCCAACACTTTTCCTTAGGATTCAGGGGTCCTATTTTCCTTGAAGGTAGATGATATCTTTAGTCTGTGTTTGAATTACCAATTGTCGAACCAACTTATGGTAAATAAATAATATCCACTAACATGAATAGACAACCAATTCAATTAGCTATGATGAGTGAGAGTGTTTTCAATGATTTATTTAGGGTCAGACGATCATCAGGGGTGAGGAAAGTCATTATAAACACCTCACAAAATTTTTTAAAGTAGTTAGGGTGTTTATCTATACTAGTTAATTTGGTCCAGTATCATGAAAAAACCAACTATTTTTACGGGTCTAATGAATCATGTTTTCCACCTATATCTATATTAATTAACGGTACCATTTAGTGATGGCATCTTAGTGCTTCCTTATTCTTGACACGACTATACAAAACACCTTAATATTATGTTAAATACATTGATAGAGGATGAAAATTACGATATACTCATAAAATTCAATTTTTTATGAAAAAAGTCCACATAATGGGTCGTATTATCTTAGAGTCATGTGTATCAGATGAGACAATGAAGGTGATCATGTAGTTTCCTAAGAGAAGACCAATAATTTCATTGGAATATAGAGATTTTGGGGGATTTCAAAGTATTATATAATTTTCATCCCTAATTATTCATTCCTAGACAAGCCTCTTATGAGATTAAATAAAAAGATTGTAAAATTAAAAGGTACATAATATTATAAATTATCTTTTTAGTAGTTAAATTATGATTAAAATAAGAACCAATCCTGAATCTTCTAGGTCTTGGAATGGGATATACTATTTATTGTTAGACATCAGGTGTCAGGATGGGGGCAGTTTTGATGAAGACTGAGCATGTCATTCTATAAAAGGATCATTAGCTATGACCCCATGAGTGGAATTACCAAACACATGACCTCGAGAAAGGATATTTTCTTCAGGATTTGTTTTGTTTGAGACATTATTTACATAGGGAGCATTTTTTTATTCAATGATAAAAAAATCCTTAATTCAAATTTAGAAAGTTTGATATGAACCATTTGTAGTGAAAATGGGTGGAGTATCTATAATCATTCAATTTTTATCTTTCCAATAGGCCTAGAAATGGAAATTATATACCTAATTATCTGATTCATAATATTATGAAATAAACAGTTTAGGCGTCAAGTGGCAAGTGGTGGCTCATGGAATATTTTCTGAGATGCACATTGAGGTATTGGGGGATCATGGACTGAAAATATTCGCAGGTTTAGTAGTGTCCTATACCCTAGTACAATGGGTGAGAAAGAAAGAAATCATAGATATCGATAAATTAGTCATAAAGGAAGGTATCATAGATGATGATTCATAATCAAATTGAATTGTGGATGAGAGTGAGACCTTATGATTTCATGTGCGTGCCTAGGATGCAACATACATTTTAGAGGAGATAATACTGGATGTTCATGCCTTAGTTTGGGTGGTTCATCATGATTTCACCAATATGTATCAATATTCACGTTGAAAATATTGGCATCCTAATATGAAATCATATATTGAATTTTTTAACACTAGGTGTTTGCAAAGACATAAAAAATTATAAATAAAATTCTCCTGGAATTTTATCAAATATATTATTATATATTATATATATTGAAAAAACATGATCTTATTTGGTTTTATTATATCCTATCATATTTAAAATATTTTTAAGCATCATTACCATTGATATTATAACCAATGAAAAATAATCACATGATTAATATAAATATTTTGTTAAAAAACCCAGTTTATATAGATAAATGACATGATGGCCTCAACCAAAAGGAAAATATCCAATGGAGCCAAATTATCAGAGCATGTGAGGGAAATAGAACCATTGGGTTTAACCTTGAAATATCCCATGATGAGATCCAATATCTTAAGTATAGTATTATCTATTTACTAAATATGTTCAGCCTTATTAAGATAACATCCCAAACATTGTATACCGAACAACCCCATGAATGTATAATTGTCATAAAATACACCCTTATAGAATTTTAGAGTGTATTAAATGGATATGTATCAACACCATAATAATATTAATGTGTATATTTTATTATCAATAAAATAATGTTCATGTTTTCTTCTTAAAATTTACTTCTTAAATGATTTTAATTTTTATACAATAAAACAAAGAAGATATTTATAGTTGGATTAAAATTTAAATTTAGACATCTATTGTGATGATTTAAAAGATTTTAGAAATAAATTATAATATAATAACATATAATTTTTAAATAATTTTTATTAAATATAAATGTTTATATAATTTTTATGAAGTCAAATGCAATTTTTTAAGGTTTGTAAAATCGTTTTTTTAAAAAAACCAATCATTTTCAATAAATGATGAATCTTAATTTAATAATTAAATTTAAATGATGTAGAATTTTTTTGATAAGAAGAATATTATTTTTGGATTTAGAAAATAGAAATTATTCAACATTGAATTTTTCATAATTTTCTAAGATCTTCTAATTTTAAGGTAAAAATTAAATTCTCTATAAGTATACAGTTTGTGTTATGACATCATGATGAACCAAAAGTGATGTAATAGATACTATAATGTGTTTCCATGACCAAATATATGGTTCATATTAAAAACATAATTTTGTATGTAATTAATTTTATAATTCGATTATGAATCCTTAAAAACTATTCATATATGACATCGCTTTAAAATAATTTCTTTTAGAATATGAATCACACCCACCTGATAAAAGGAATTACCATAATATGTTCGAACACTGGACATATAAAATAATTAAAACCAGTCCATTTTGGAATGTGAATTGAGAAAAAACTATGATAATGTTAGTGGTTTTTGTTATTTTATTACATAAAGTACAACACCTTTGTTGGAGAATTGATATAGAATTCAACACTACTCCAATATAAGCCAACCCTGGATCTCAGTTCTATATAGTGAAAATACATGGATAAAATCCGTTATCTTCCCTCTAATCTCTATATTCACACAATGATTACCCATGCTCTCAAAAATCTCCTCCCAATCATTTGAAGTCACATTTTTATGGTTGAGTTTCTTTTCCTTCTCCTCTTTATTTAAGTTTCTTCATTTCCATATGCCTTCTATTTAGAATTAAAATTGTTGGGTTATGTTTTTCCTTGTCCCATTTAATGAAAATTTTCTATAAAAATGATGAGAGACACCATTTATCTATCATAAATCCATTTTATAAATTTTTATATGGAACCTTTATACTGTCGAAATTCCACCATGATTTTCCATTCCAAACAATTGTGAAGTGAATACCTATACCCATTTAATTTGAATATTTTTTATTGTTACACACATATATGCATTGATTGGGGACTGACATGTTTTTATAACACACCCCATGATCAGGTAATAAAATTTTATGATAAATAATTCCATGTTTTATGATCTATATTGCAACCTATGCATGAGAAGGAAATTAATGTTATCAGTGTGAAAATAATTATATAGTGCTCCAATACATTTTGTAATGTTTATCCTCATAAGAATTCATGTTTGGAGAAAGATAAAACCTAATTACTTTAACGGAGTTTTTATATAATGATTTATTGTATTTTATCTTTGGCATATGTTTAAGAAGTATTGTTTTATGTTCTTTCCATATATCCCATGTTTCCTTTACATTATCATCTTATATCATGCCTCATTGTTCATTTTTTTGATTATCCCCAATTTTATATACAATTAAAATTCCTATTTCATAACATGAATTATTTTCTTCATGTTATTTTTTATTATTCCCTTACATGGATTTATTACTTACACCTTTTTACGTATGCCTATAGGATTTCCCATGCAGTTATATATATATATATAAATATGATTAAAATTTTATGGTGATTTTCAATTATGATGGCATATTTTTTATTTTACGTCATTATGTAACATTCCTAATTATATAGTACTCTATAATTATTGATCTTATATATTTTATTATGTTTAATTTTATGTGATAAATCAACAATTAATGTATACTGAAGAGACGGGTTGTCATAGTTGGTATCAATGGAAAAGAGTAGTCTTTTTTGGGATTAGAATTAGAAATATATAGTGAATGACCCAGGGATAAATCTATGAATAAGAAAAAACCCCTAAATTTTGGTAATTATTGAGTATGTTGTTTATCAAGATAATATATCATTTTATGGATACAAAAACTTGATGTGGCTCGGGTACAGAAGTAAAAAATTGTAAAACCTGAAAACACCATGTTGAAATATACATGACTGGGAACAAGTGCACAAATATATGCCTTTCAACACTCCTAGATTGATACTCCCAAAGGTGATTATTTGTTAAATTCATAAGCTATTAAACACCATTATTCATGGAAAAAGTTACCAATAATAATATATATTAGGAAACGGATCGTGGATAATATAGATTAAAGCCTATAAATCCTTTAATTAAGAAAATACATTTAATTTATATGTTAAATTTTTAATGTCATAGGATTACCTTCTATGCATTTCTTATTTTAAAAATCCTCATCTTTAATTTTACCTTTATTATAACCAATAGCTGGAAATTAGAGGAAATGAGTAAATTATCAATGTGAAGGGGAATGCGATGACTTCCCCAATGATAAAGCCAACCCAATGGGTGTAGTAATTGAAAAAATCACAATGAAAATCTCTCACTGGAATTGGGTTTTAAATTTAATCCTATATCAGGAGGATCCCCCAAACCCCCTATGAAATAAAAAGTTGAAATTGAGAGAATTATGTTGAAAATACATATTACATTCAAGGGATTACATGATCCCAAAATCATGGAACAATGGATCAACTCCATTGAGAAAATATTCTACATCATTAAATGTTATCTTAAAGATAAGGTTCTACAAGATGTTAATCAAATAGTGGTAGAAGCTGATCAATGGTGGATATTGATCCAGAATATGAAGCTCAAGGAAGAAATCTATGTGATGGGGAGGAAGGAATTTGAAAAATGAAATTATTAATAGTTTCCTTGAACTCACTGACTTAAAATGGAATGTGGTTTCTTTTCCCCCAAGAAAAAAGATGATGAATCTATTAGGATGTATGAGGAAAACATCACAAGAGATGCACGATATGCCACCATATTGATTGTTATCCCCGAATATAAGGTTCCCCCTCATTATTTGGATGATACCAAGTATGTGAAAATCCCTAGGGATTTGAGATTTTTATAGATATGGGAAAATTGGACGATTTTCCCTCAATGATAAAATAGAGTTTTATGAACATCAAGGATATCATGGAGAATGAAGTTGAATGTAGGGATTAAATTTTCTAGTCTAATGGAGAAATATAATGTTTCTAAGAGATTTCAATATCCCACTTGTCAATGGTGTGGAAAGAAGCACCCGAGAAATTTCCTATGGGGGATGAGGAAATGATTTGGGTGTAGGAAGGAAGGGATTATTATTAGGGGTTTACGAATTGGAGAAAACCACTAATGTGAGGGATGAGAGGAATGTTCTGGTTAACCCCCGATGCATTACTAATTACATCAAATGCAAGGAACCATCGATCATTCAAAAAAAAGAACTATGACAAGGTTCTTAAAAGAAAACCGTCAACTTCCATGACATCTTGGGTGAGCTTTAATCAATCATAACCTTTGAGGTGGATCTCGATAATGATGTAGTGATTGGTATTCTAGTTATTCATTAAATAATAGAGAACATACTTTTTGATTCAGGTTCAACACATTACATCATTTAATTAATGTTTAGTAGAACTATTAATACAACCCCATAGATAATAGATTTAGACTTGTCAGCGAAAATTAAAATTCAGAAAATTATTACATCCCAAATACATAACACTTCCCATAACGAAATTTTTGGGATGAATTTTTCAATGAACCTTGTAAAACTTCATTTAGTGTAATTTTATTGAATAATGGGTATGTATTTTCTTTTCATAAATAGATCCAACATAAATTACTATGTGATAGAAATTAATTTTCCTATCATGAATCGACCCCTAATTCTATAGTAATGAATGGAGGTGGATGATTCTTCGTTAGAAACAACATCTCAAGAATGAATATTATTTCCCAATTATAAATAATAAATATCTCAAATGTTTGTGACTAAGGAAAAGATCATACTTCAAGAAATACCATTGGAAGGAAATACGATAATGTGTTTCTTGAGGAATTTTATGGTCTTCTAGTTAGAGGATAGGTTGAATTTCAGTCAATCTTGTACCTGGTGTGTTGCAATTATCAAAGAATCCATATAGAATGGCTGTTATATAAAATGATGATCTAAAGAAACTACTATAGGATAATCTTAGAAAAGGGTTAATACCACAAAGTGCTTCACCATGGGGTTCACATATCATCTTCTTCTAGAAGAAGTATGGGTCATTGTGACTTTTCCTTGAATATCATGATCTGAAAACGATAGTGATAATGAACAAGAATCCTCTACCAAAAATCGATGAATTTTTTGATCAACTATTTTGAGATCAATACTAATCCAAGGAGGATATGTGGTCAGAGAAGTAACAAGTTATGGTGAGTAAAGAGGATATATCCAAGAATGATTTTCATACAAGGTATTAGTACTATGAGTTCATTTTTTTCCTTTTAGACACACTAATTCTCGATAAATCTTCATAGATATAAAAAATAGTGTCCTTAGAGATTACCTCTAAAACAATTGTTGTATTTATTGATGATATTTCATTATTATAAAAAATAAAGTTGGATGATGAGGGGGAAATGAGAACTATGTAAATGTCCATATAAAAGGATATGATTTAAGCAAAGTACAACATTTTGAGCTCTATTTGAATGAATTATCTTTATTTTGGAATATCATCATAGGGAATGGGATATTTATGAACCCTTCAAAATAATAAGTATTTTAATTTTGTTTAAGGACATAATATTTGATATATATCCATAGTCTATGTGGATTAGCTGGGTATGAATATTAATTTTTGAAACATTTCTCATGATTTGAAAAACCTCTATCCCATATAACTAGGAAGGGAGTTAGTTTTGGTTTGAATGATGAATGTAATGATAGATTCTGAGAGTTGATAAGGAGGCTTATCACTACACCTATACTCACACAACCTTGATTTGGATAAATTTTTGTCGTACACATCAATGATTAACATAAGGGATTGAGTTGTGTGTTAATGAAAAATGAAAAAAGTGATAGAATATTCTTCAACGATGCTGAATGTTCATGAACATAACAACCCAATGCATAATCAATTGTTGGTAATAGAGATATTCTCCATACAAATATTGTTTCACTATCTCATTGGGAAAAATTTTGAAATATATACAGATCAAAAACATCTCATGCATATATTCACACATAAAGAGCTGAACATGCACCAATGAAGATAATTAGTGATGATCAAGGAATATGATTCCTTAATTCAATCCCATACTAGGAATGTGAATAATATATCATAAGATCTTTTTATAAAGGATCCAAAAATTATATCATAAATGAGAATTGATAGGGATCTAATGTTCTAATGTTCGGAATAGATAGACATGAGAATCATAAAGGAAGGAAAATCATCAATCCATTCAAAATTGATTTGTCAACCATCTATTCTAGAGAGGATAAAGGTTTACCAAATAGAATATGTGAGAATTCATAAGAACATTTTAGCAATATGAAAAGTGGAAACCGCAATGTTTAATGTAAATGAACAAGTAGTTGTATGATTTGGGTCACAACTGTGTGTAATTGAAAATTACGAGTAAAAAAAGAAGTTGTTAGAGGATGCACATAGTTCATCTTTCACTATACACACATTACTGGGACAATATGAAAAAGGGTATCACAAAATATACATCATGATGTCTTATATACAAGCTGGTGAAGGAGGAAATGAAATAATCAATAAAAAAGACACACTCATTACCCATACCTATATGGAAATGAGAAAACATCATCGTAGGCTTTATCACTGGTCTTCCAAATATATAAAGAAGAAATAATGCTATATAGTTTTTGGAAGATTGTATTATAAATAATTCACTCTTCATTGTGATCATAGAATACTTATCACTCTATCAACATGTAAGGATATATGTTAGAGATGTGACAAACATGCATGGAATACCCCTGTCGATTCTATATGATTGAGATTGAAGATTTATATAAATGTTATAGAATATCCTAAGACACAATTTTAATACTAAGTTGAAATTTAACATGATTTATCTCCCTCAAACTAATGGAAAATAAAATCCAACTACCCATACAATTTAGGATTTGTCAAGAGCATGATTTATTGATTTCAAAGGAGGATGAAATCATCATCTTCCACTGGTTATGTTATCATATAGTAACAATGTCAAAAAATGAATCCAAATGGATTCCTATGAAGACATTTATGTGAAGAGGTGTTGAACAACTATATTCAGGGATAAATTTGGGGAACGAAAATAGAAAGGTCCTAAAATGGTCGCAAAAATGGTGGAACATTTTAATTCCATTCAACAACACTTCAATATTGTTCTAAGTTAGAACAATATCAACGTTTACAACCATTGAAGAGACATTGATTTTTATGTTCAATGATTTCTATTCATTCGCATATCCCCATGGAATAAATTCATGAGATTTTGGAATAAGTGAATGAATATTTCAAGATACACCGACCACCTTGAGTTCCTTGATAACATCAGAGCGGTGGCCTATCGACAAGCACTCCCACATAACCTATATCAAGTGCACGATGTATTCCATTTATCACACATGAGGATGTGAATACTAGACCCCTCAAATTTAATCAATCCTAACATGGTAACATTGGATAATGGTCTCTCATATGAGTATAATCTATTTAAAGTATTAGATTATAGAGACTATGATATACAGAATAAAAAAATTTAACTAGTTAATGTACCACTATGAAACCACAAGTTTGAATAAGTGATGTGAGAAACAATAGAGGTGACGAAACAGTATTACCCTCATATATTTTAGTATAGGAAATTAAAATTTTGAGGATGAAATTTTTGAATCTGTAACATTGTAATGACAAAAAATTTTAAAAATAAAAACCCCTTTACATTTTAACCAAATTAATTAAAAGATATTTTAATTATATAAAAAATAAATTTATTTGAATTTATTATATCATAAAGGATTTATAAAACCATTTACAATCATTACCATTTATAATATTTCCATTGAATAGTGATCACATGATTAGTATAAACACAGGGTTTTAACAAATATATTTGACACAGACAAATGAAGTAATGGATTCAACCAGTAGGATCGTACCATTTAAAGAACATTTTTCATAGATTATGAGAGAGATAATATTACTGGGATGAAATTTAACAAGGTCAAAATTGAGATCTTACAATATAAGTATGAGTTAAATTGTTTATGGGAGAAGTTGAAGCTCATCGAGATCATGCCCACACCATATATGTTGAACCACCCAATGAAAATCTCACCATCACTCAACTTACCCTTTGGGAGTTTTTGGTGTATTAATGGTATATGTTTCAAGAACATAATAATATTAATATGTATATTTGATTTTCAATATAATAACATTAATGTTTTCTTCATATTATTACTTGACACATGATTTTTATTTTTATACAATAAAAAATTGTATATTTAATTGGTATTCAACTTTAATTAATAAATTTATTTTGAAGAATTATTGTATTTATAATATAATAATATTTTAAGAGAACATTAATATTAAAAATTTTATATTACATATAAATGATCATACAATTTTTGAGATTTCAAATGTCATTTTTATAAGGGTTCAAAAACTGTTATTTTCAAAAAACCCACCATTTTTCAATTACTGTTCATTCTTATAATAAAATAAAAATTCACTTATATAGAAAATTATTTTATGAAATTAATATTATTTTTTAAATTAACACATTAAAATTATCCAATGGTTACTTTTTCATTATTTTCAAAGACATTCAAAATTTTGGGTAAAAATTAAATAATGTTTAAATAAACAATGAGTATTAAAACATCATAAAGACCCAAAATTAAAGTAATAAAAAAATATTAACGGTATATACTACCAAATATATGATTTCCATTTAAAATAATGTGATTTTATATGTATTTTATTAATTTTATCAATTTATTTTTAATCCTACAAAACTAATAATATATTTTAAGGGATTAAAACCATTTTATTAAAAGTATGAATGAAATCAACATCATCAAGGGAATTATTTTATTAACTTAGGCCCATGGACATATAAATTAATGAAATTGATTTTTTTATAAACTATAAAATTATTTTTGTTTTTTATTTTGTTAATATATGGGGTCAAAAACGAATATTCGAAATAGAATAAAATATTCCGTACTCATTTCCTATATAAACCCAACCATGACCCCACTTCTCTTCACTCGATATTCATTAAGTGAGTATTTATTATTACCTACCTAATATAGAGTCCTCCCTAGGTTCCCCCAATATCTTAATAATCTCCTCAATATAATTTTAATTCATAGTCTCAAGGTTTAGGTTCATTTTCCTTTCCACATTATTCATGTTTCATCATTATCTCAGGCCATCAATTTAAAATTCCTAATATTGGGATCTATTTATTACATATAACTATTAATATATATTTTATATAAATATTATTATAGAGCAATTTATCTATCAAAACCCCATTTTATGAAATTTTATGCGACACCATTATGCTACCAAAATTCCATTGTGATTTTCCATGCTCAAATAATTTGTAGTGAATTTTGCTACCCATTAACGGTCATGTGTCTTAATCTTTACTCACATATAATTATTTATTGGGGAATTAAATGTATTTATTCCACACATCATGATTATGTAAAAATGTGATGTTAAATGATTCTTTATTTTATGATCTATTAGGTCAACATATGCCTGAGAAAGAAATGAATGTGATGGGAGCACCAACAATTATATCTTTCTCCAATGAACTGATTAAGTTTTTGCCTAATGAGACGTCTTGTTGGGACATAAATTAAAAATTATTCTTTTATGGGACTGTTTCTATAATGATGTCTTGGATTTTATTATTGAACAATGTTTATTAAGCAATGTTTTTTTGTGTCCAAATTTTCTATGTTCTATTTGTGGTATCATACTATATCATGCCTCATTGTTCATGTTTATGATTCTCACTAATTTCGTGTACCATTGATATGCATGTTATTGAAAATGTATTATTTTCTTCATGTTATACTATTTTTTTTCTATTATTGATCTTTATATCTCACCCCTTTATTATATATATCCCGAGGTTATGAAATAAAATTTTATGTAAGAAGGAATATTATTAATATGATAAGGAGATTTTTAATGAAGAAGATATATTCATTATATTATATTACTAAATAATTTACCTAATTCCATAATACACATGGATTATTCATATTTTGGGTGGAATTATGTGTATTATTATGTGAAAACTCATGAATTATTGTGTAAAAAGAACAATTGTCATAGTGTTTCCCCCGTCAGTATGTGATGGTAGAACATCTGAAACCCGCTATAAATTTATAGCCGTTATAAATTCTTGGGGACAAATGAGATGATGTTTCCATTAACATTGTAACTAGTTTTCTAAGATCAACTCATTTAAATGATACATTTGGGTTTTTCATTTATTAATTTATGATGGTTTCACACTTCTTACCTATTCAAGATACCTTATTAGTAGATAATATAGGGACGATATACATCGAGGATGTTGAATGTGATCCTAGAGCTTCATGATTTAGAAAATTTTATAGGGACAATAGTTTTATGTTCCAATTTTGGATGTGTTTTTTTGAAGTCATCTAGTAAAACTGTTATTTTGAGCATGTCCTATCACCATCAAACTGCTGGACATAAAAAAGATAATGATTTAGGTGTTATTGTAAATGAGTAGTACATGTGTCCTTGGATTTAGGTATTATTTGGAGAGAAACTTACCCCTTGTTGATTTCACCTTCGATAAAAAAAATCAAGATTCCCGTCAGATGGATACCTATGATTCCATGCATGGGATACTATTCATATCAATTCTATGATGATTATAGGAATGGGAGGTAGATTTTAATTCACTACGTCTAATCTAAGAGACGTTAAAGCAGTTTTAGTTGATCAAAAAGAATAATTTGAAACATTAGTCTATAGAAAAGTCTTATGTAAATCAATAATGGAGATCTATTAAGATTTAGGATAAAGATCTGGCTATATTTCTATTTTTTATAGGTTGTTACATAGATGAATTCAAAGGCATGATAAGATTTCACCTTGAATTTTTTGAACCATTGAGGTTTTGAAATGAATCAATGTAGTGTATTATATGATAGAACATCATCAAAGATACTAGTAAATACAAAATTTCATTAATATAACATAGATCCCCTGGTATTATTAAGACCCATGACAAGTTCTATAGTCTAATGATGTTGAGTTAGATGTGGATACATACATTGAGAAGTATCTTGTGAATATTCCGGATCATAACATGATGACACAAAGAGGTAGGTCAATTACTATAGTATAAGTCCTATGGAAACATTTCAAAATACTAGACAAGACAAATTAGTAGAGAGATTATTTACAAGCCAAATGGTAATATATTTTTTTATGAAAATCCCACTTTACCCTTTGATGTCAAACTTGGGGATGTGTTGATTTAATGAGAGGAGGTAGTAATAACCAATAAAATTTTAAGTTATGGATCATTTTATTTTCGGTTAAAACAGATTTATTTATTTTAGAAAATATTTCATAAGATCGAAGGATTGTTTCAGGAGCATCTAAGGCTAATATGTAGCTAGAAGATTTTAGAATTGGACAAAAAAAGTGGGAAATATGCATGCCATAGAGTTAGTACTAACCATGTGGCATAACAATGTAGTGTAGGAATTGAGAAGAAGTATGACACAATGTTATTGTGAAACTATGTTGGCCTATGTACTTTCCTATGGAGATTCCATAGGTTGGGTGACATAATATTTTCACATTGGATGATCATGGTCAGCCAAAATATTCACCGAGATCATGTGGGACCCCCTTATACAATGCTGAAAGTACAATGTGCAGAAAAATTTAACAATAATGCAAACCATAATTTATTCGGAAAATGATCTTTTTTCCTTAATGTGTTTTAATACCTCACCACTATTTTCATTCTTCTCCTCTAGTGGATATGAGCTCATTTATTTCTCTTAATGAGATACTCCTCCTTATCACCTAGGGATTGAGAGAAATACTCGATATACCTATAATTAGACCACTATCAAAAGCATTTAGAGGCTATATGTAATCTTTTTGATCTAATTTTTTTTCCTTTCATCGTTTATCTTCCCAAATATTATGCAATTTGTTTTGTGAGATCACTCACACTATTTTTAGGGTATTGGTAATTCCTTCTTTTTTCATCCATTCTACTTAAAATATGAACCTGAAATTGGATGAAGAGTCATCTATATCCCTAAGTTAGGTGGTCCAGTTGTTTTCCCAAAAATTCATGATGTTTTCATAGATTTTCCATTGTGTCTCACACCAGTCATCGATGCATGTTTCAATTAAATGTTTCATTAATTTATAAATTGTTATATAGATATTTTTATACACTTGTGGAGAATTTTTATGTGATTATAGGATGGCAAACTCATCTATTTCTACCCATTTGGATGTTTTGGCTTAATTTCCCTCAATATAAAGGTTAATGAATCTAACCACTATCTAAGTGGGTTAGTTTGACTATTAAATAGACCTTACATGATAAATTATATTTATTGGGATAATTTTGTTGATTGGAAGTGGGTTTAAAGGAAAACAAACATGATTTATAACAATTTATATGGATTTAATGAATTTTGAAACCCATAATTATATTAATTTATGGAATATAAATGGATTATAAATGATCCCTTATTTTATTATTTTTATTTTTATTATTCAATGGATATTGAATGATGAATGATAAATGATGGACTATTGAGCATGGAATTTCACAGTCCCTTAATTTAGGTTCAAGGAATGACATGTCACAAAATTATATCACTTTTCAGACATTGCGCATGAATCTCCAATTTCCCGTGCTTTCATTTTGGGCATGATGAATCACGACATTATATCATTTGGAGATCATAATTTATTTCATTTATTTGATTCTATGGTATTGTACATTTTTTGGAGCAATATGATCATTATACTAGTAATTGAGACCTAAGTTACACCGAAGTTCCATCTAGAACCTCATATCCCTGAATATTACTACTTATTTCCTCACCTATATAGTTCATATATGTGTATATATAATATATATATATATATATATATATAATATTACTTATATATATATGTTTACTGATCATACTCCTTCCATTCCATATGTTAATGTAGGTAGAGCCATCTAGCTGTCTTATTGGAACTAAAGATAGCTAGTATATACTATTCTTAATTTTATATTATTCATTATTCCTGCACACTATTACGCTACATACAATTGAAGGATTTTTTTAGACATTGTTGGTGGTGGGATACTAATATTATTTCAATACCTATATGATCCCCCATTAATACTCAAATAGAATTCACATCTATAGGTATGAACATGGTAAATCACCCTACTAGAAAGGCATGATTTGTTTACATATATAATGGTACAAGGGAGAAGGGGCTGAGAATATTTTTGTGATGATAGAGGGGTTTTTTTGAGTTTATGTATTTCGGTATAGCATGATGAATATGACAGTCTCAATTTTCCCTTTTTGTGTATCAGTATTCTATGACATCATTATATATGAAAAAACCTTCAATAATTTGACTATTATTTCAGTTTCATGGTTATTTAGGCTTCCATAGTTGATTATTGATTTTTTTCCACAGATCCATTTATTTGGTAATTATTGTACTATTTTCATTGTTTATTAATATTATACAATTTTTCACTTTGATATGACTGTATAGACACTCCAAAGTACCACCTTAGACCATCGCTTCTTGTTGACAGCCTTTTGCGTATGGGGAGGCATGCTTGAGGACTTGTGACCCACCAGCTCGAGGCCCCAGATAAGTGGAATCTCGGTCAAGATGTTACAAAAACATTGGATCCTATACCAAAAAATTAAAATAGACATCAAAGGATGTTATTATAGATAAAAATTAATTTCGAAGATAATTAGAACATATACTGAGGTATATTCTCTTCTAGTTTGAAAACACATATTTACAGTCAAATAATTTCCAAAAATATTTAGAAATAATATTATCTAAAAAGAACAATGGAAACTTATAAATTAATATTTACATAAATTATTATTCTGGATATCCTAAAAATTAGTTCATGATGTGTACTTTGAAACCAAAATTAAATTAATATTACCAGTAAAAATTTAGAAGTATCTTTTTTTGGAAATGAAATGAATATTAATTGTGAAAAAATTATGGATAGTAAAATAAGGTTTATAATGCATTTAAGAAATATTTTTAGAACAGTAAAATTATTTTTGAATAAATTTTATTGAAAATATGGATATAGAAAAAAATAATATTGACCAAAGGGAAAAACATGGATGGTTGTACATAAAAAAATAGCTTGTCCTATTAATTACATAGAGATAAGAAAATGAAACGAAAACATTAAATCAATTGACATAACCAAAGGATATGAAAATTTATAATATTTTGGAGTGATGGATAAAATAATTTCATAATAAAAAATTAATCCTTAAATATCTCAATAAAAATGAAACTATAACATAAAACCCTTAAGAATTTAGTAATATTTTAATCACAGGTAATCTGATTCCTGTAAACCATAAAGACCTATAGATACAATGACATAAATTATATATTGTTGAAAAATAAATTATTGAGTAGTATATATTCAATATATATAAGAAATTGTTTATATAACATTAAAACCTGTATAAATGAAGAAAAATTGAGATGAGAAACCCTTATAACATTGGTGTATTTTGAATAGATGTACATGAAAATAAATAACTCGTTATTATTATTAAAACAAAAATACTTTCATCTATAGTTTTTAAAAAATTCATTCGATATAAATCACACATGCATAAATTAATTGATTTTGTTAAACAAAAACATGTCTCATGAATTGGAAAACCAGAAAAATAATACCCGACATCATTTTCAACTTAATTTATAATTTATGGTTTTAATATATTATAAAAATAATAATTTTTTTGGGGTGGAAATATTTCCCATATCCCATGTTTTTGCCCCTGAAAAACATGTTTTTACCTTAATCAGAGGAGAAAAAGTTTGGTATTTTTACAGATTTGTATGAGAAAAAATTTAGTTGACCATATTAGATTATAATTATTATCATGATTAAAAATATTTAATATATTTTTAATATAATCAATTTTTATAAGTGGTTGAATTTAAATTTAATTAATCACACAAACATAAACTAATAAAAATTTTGGAAAATGGAATTTTCAAGCATAAAACATAATTCACTTCCATTCATTACATTGTAAAAACAATAATTTAAATGTTAAAATACTTTATTTAATATATAATCTATAAATGTGATTAGAATCATTAATAAATGATGAATAAATTGATTTCTTAATCAATTAACATGTGGAGTTCATAAAGAAGTTTGTTTAGAAAAAACCATTTTTCTAGCCCCAAAATTATCTTTAAAAAATAAACTACAATAATGATTATTATGAAATTCATTATATTATTAATAAATAAAGTAAATAATGGTTAATTTAATATGTATTTGAAAACAAAAAGGTATATTTACTTGAAAATAAATGGTAATTTTTTCAAAAAGTTATATTTTTTACTCTCTAAAAAAATAATTTAAAAAAAATAAAAATTCACCCAAATCAATCATTGAAATGATGATTCTAAAAATGATATTCAATTATATTTTTTTTAAATAAATATATAAATTAATTTTAATCCTTTTATGAAAAAAATGAGATATCTTTTCTCAATGAAACATATTTTTAAAGTGTAAAATCACTTTAATGAAAATTGGGTGGTTGTTTATTATGAATTAATCAATAATATTACATTAATAAGATAAATTTTTAAAAGTTTTCCATAATGTTTTTATGACTATTCATACATACCAATTTAATGGCTAGGCTATAAAGATTTAATATACCGTGGTCCTTATAGACTCGAGGCTGCATGTAAGACAATCTATCAAACACATAATGATTAATTTCAATGGAAATAAATATAAAATATTATGGTGGTGATTATAACAACCTTAAAATGAATTTTACCCACAATTTCCTATTACTGAGGCATAAAATAATTTATAATATATCTACTTTATCACATCCTTGGTTTCTCTTGTAGCTTTATTAAATTTATTATTCATACAAGAAAAATGAGTAAAATGAGTAGTATTTATTTCATAGAACATTATATCTATGATCCATGATTTTTACTAGTATTTATTCATAGGAAAGATCATAAACTATTATTATAAACAATAAGTCTAGAATATATGATGGATCTTGTACATAATTTCATGTGGGAGATACATAGAACACATCGTATGCTTGAGAGAGGTTTCCTAGAAGGAATAAGTCATAAGAAAATATCCTAATGTAATCAAGAATCTTCAAAGGGAAAATATATCTAGAACTCATGTTCACCATATTTTTAAATCTTATATCCTTATTCCTAGGGTAAATTCATAGGAAATATTTTTACCAACCTAAAAATCTAGATATCACCGATGATTTTCAACAAATCTCTTCTATCTACTCTAATATACCTTGATGTGTTTATGAATGTGTCTAACCTTATATATATTTTCATTAGATGGATGATGTATAAATAAATTTACATCTCTGATGTTATCCTTTTATGTTAGATTTCTATACTTCATTAAATTGTTGGATCAGTAAGGGTCATCTTAATGTTTGAGTGAAATATATAATTGTAAGAAAACTAAATTTTTGGAAGGAATGGATCCCAAAAACATATAAAATATTGATAAAAGGATCCAAAAATATAATTTAGTGTTTGTATGGACCTCTAGGAATGACTATCTATCTAAGGATGATATGATATATTGATACATAACTCTTTATCTAAGAATTTCTAAAGACTTCTCTAGATGTTCAATGTATTCCTAGGATTCTGATCAGCTATTGCATAATGTGGTACCCCATGAATCCGTAACACTTCCATACTGTAAATCCAATAAAATTGATCAATGTAGAATTATTCTTTGATAGAAATTTAGTGTTATGAATTCATAAGGAAAACTTCCACAACCCAAATAACATTGATGAATTTAGATATTTTTGGGGAGTTTGATAATGAAATATGAGGGCATGTTTCCCCATTTCCATTCTGGCATGGGTAATTATTATAACATGAATATATAAAACTATTTGTTATCCTTAACTTGATGACATACCATGAATTAGAAAACATGATTCACAATATTCTTCTTCATATTGTCCGATGAGAAATAATTTCTTAGTTCTCTATACATATCCATACATCTAGGATGAATAATGAATGATGAGCTATGAGATTCTTCAAACAATTCCTTCTTCTAGCCAAATATTTATATAAAACACACTCAATTTATATGCCATATCTTTCTGTAAAACCACGAGTTAAACTCAAGAATATTTATTACAGTCTTTGATGGATCTAAATATTCTTTTTGTGCCTTTTTATATTTACATTGATTGTTTGTTGAACACTAATTTGAGAAAGGTAAGATCATTTCCATCCTGTTAAATTTTTATTGATCTTGATTTTCAATTTTTAAAATATTGGATCTTTTTTAATCCTCACGATAGATAATTTGTCATCATCATTTAAACTAAAAGAATCATCCACCTTTTTCTCTTGGCCATGGTGGTAGTGTATTGTGTTGTCATAATATTTGATCAACTCCAAACAACATCATTATTTTATATTAAAATTTTTCTAGGAGAATATCTAATTTAAAATATTATGATCATTATATATATCACACCAATATATTTAATTAAAATTAGTCAATATACTTAATGTAAATATTACCATTGAAAATCCCTGATTACAGATGGGGCATAGGCAAGTCCAAATGGAATCACTATATGTTCATAGTTTCTATACCTTGAACATAATGTTATCTTGGTTATGAAATAAATTATCACCTGCAACTTATAGGTTCCAAATCTAATATAAACCATGGAAAAATATATATCTCAATGTAATTGATAAAAAATAAATATATGGAATAAGATAGTTATTCATGACTGTGATGTTGTTATGTTGTCAATAATTAATATATAGTCAAATTGATAAATATTTATTCTTAAAAAAGTTCACATGTTCCCCATGGAGAAACACATGGCTTAATGAATCCCTTATCAATAATCTACTAGAATTTCTTATTTAATTAATTTTACTCTATTGTGAACATTCTATCTAAACAAATTTAAATAAGTATATGGGATTATGAGTTCTATTGAAAACTCAACTTCACTATTAGTTATAAGATGAGTAAAATATTCTATAAAGGCATTAGAAATTCAAATATAATAAGAATATCATTGATATTGAGTTTCTCCCCAACCATTACAGATAGATAACAAATTTTAATAGGAATAAATACCCTTAGAATAGAATCAATTTCCATTATAAGTTCATATTTATCCTTTCACTAGTATACAATAATTCTTTAGTTTAAAATATAAAATTTGGCATCCCTTCATCAATAATTAACATGGGATTTAAATGAATAAATCCACCCCCCCCCAAATCAGATAAAAATAATTAAAAGATGAGAAAGAAGTGTTTTGGGGAACAGATTCCCAAAAACATAAAACTTGGAATATTTATTGACTTTAGATGATATCATCATACCAATAAGAGTTTTTACCTCTAATATACCATCTAATCATTAAGGATATTAATAAACATTGCTTCATTATTTTAATGATATAAATTAGTGTATATACAATGATAAAATAAGATACACCAATATCATAGTACACTTTTCACTATCTCAACTTCATTATTATATAATCAATACATTACTAAAACAAAAAATGGTTAGAATGACCTTCATATATTGTTAATTAGAGTGAATAAAAATTAAAATTCATTTATGGGATGTGAAAATATCGACACTTTGTTTTGAATAAAATAATAATTAGGTTTATCCTAGTTCATCAATGGTTAAAATCTTATTAAAAACCGTCACAATTGATTTTAATGTATTTCTGAATCCACCTATAAATATACACTAGTAGTGTTAAAAAAGATTTGTATTAAAGGTATATTCACTATGAACTATAATTATTAATGAAATATACTCAACCAACTCTTTTAATGATTATTACTCCTATAAGAATATGTACTAATGGGATATCATGTCATAGTATCCACATATGGATTTATTTTTTAGGGAAACACATTTCCTTCTTTACCATAACAAAGGATGGTCACCTAAAAATACTGTTATCCTAAGAGTTATTACTAAATTTTCCCCAATATAGTTTTAAAATGTTAGTAAAGAATTCTTATGATGAAAAATATAGTAACAAATACATTTTATACATATATATTTAATCATTATAAATGAATATTTAACAAATTTAACAATAACAAACACCTGATGGATATAGACGTATAGTTTCATTGGAAAATGAGATATACAAACAATTAGAAGATAAAAAATCTATATCATTTCTTATTATGATATTTCTAACTAGAACTATCCATAGAAATTTCATACTGATAACGTTTTTATAACATGGAGAAGATACAGATAATAAAGGGTGAGCTCAAATGCTAAATAAGGGTAAACATAAATCATATCAATCAATGTTCATAAGTGATAATAAGATATGAATAAATGCATGATAACATGATCAATACTTGTAATAACCATACTAGATCAACCAAATGATTTTAATCATAAAAAATGATTGTGGGTTTTTTAAACAAATGGAATAAGAAATAAGAGTGTGGAGTCATCGATAATCAATCATTATATATGAAAACATATTATAACCATTAGACCGTATCTTGTGAAATTTTTATAATCATAGAAAAATACTTCCTTAGTCAAGGATTAAAACCAAGACTATCATAGTATATTGGTTTGACTAACCAATCCATAATTTCTTATGTAATGTTTTGCTTCCCTGACCATCATATTGAAGAAAATACCTCACAGAACCAAGTTAACTAACCATTTTACTCTATATTATCTACTATGTTATATATCATTACCCAATGAACTGGAGATGTATATAATTTTAGGCCTACCCATCACATAATGAAAACTATACATATGTGTACCATACGATCATAAACCATTCGTCATAGCATCACATATTAACCGATGGAACGTATATGTGTTTTATAAGCATTTAAAATTCATAATTATAAACTATATAGAGAAATAATAAAGATGGTAGCATTGGATCGTATCCATATTAAATTATATTATACAATAGTGGATGTTGTTATAGAGAAAAATACATTTAAAATATCACTAGAAGATTAATTGAAGAAAATATCCATTTACTTGGAAAACACGTATTTATTCTCTAAATTTATTTAAAATACTATGAAAAACATGTAAATTGAATATAACCTTATAGATTTATGAAATAAAAATTAAACATAATATTATTCATGATTGTTTTGAAATCCATTCATGTCGTGTGTGTTGAGACAAAAATTCCATTCCCATTGTCTATAACATGGCATAAGAACTTGTTTTAGAAAATTACATGCATACGCCATTATAAAATTTTCATATAAATGTGAAAATGGATCAAAATGAATTTAAAATATATTTATATAATAGTAAATACATTCTTGAAAACATTTAAATGAAAATATATACATGGAATAAAATACTTCCAAACAATGTGAAAAATGTTTGATTTTCATTAAAAACATTTTTTTGGAGTCCTAAGTACATAACATGGGGAATATGAATGGAAAAAATTGCAATGTCAATAAATAACTAGAGAAGAAGAAAGTATATAAGATTTTCGAGATATATATAATATAATATACTAGATCTAGTCCACTCATATGTAGATGAACCTAGTTTTCCACATGGCTTCAAGTGCACCTCCTCTAATGCCAAAATCTATCAACATGCTTCAAGGGTGGATAATGTTTTGGTGGTGAAACTATATTCACTCTTATGAAAGTTTTTAAAAAATAGTATAAAGCCAAAATAAAAATAAAAAAATAACCAAGATAAAATAAGTAAAAAACTTAAAAATAATAACATTCATCATGACAACATCAAAATAATTAACAAATCCATATATAGAAATATATATGAAATGATTTCATTTATTTATGCTATAAAAAAATAAATATAAATTGGAAATAGACCATAATACACATACCACATTCTATACAAAAAATTAATGAAAGACCCAAAATATATATTGAATAGATTCTTGAGTATGATCCCAATCCTCTTCTCCCATTCTCTTTCCTAGTAGAGAAAATTAATCATCCATATATAGAAAAATTACCTTATCTCTAACCGCATTAATGAAGTCTTTATAGGTATCACTCAGTGGATGGCGCATTGTGTGATTAAAACATAGTAGGCCACCACCGATAGTGTATAATACTATTCAGTCTAGGAATATACAATATGAAATATATAGATATATAAATAATAATGGTAAATAAATAACTCATATATGTTTGGGATCCTATTGGAACACCCTTTTGAAACTACTTTCTTTAGCCTATGTTGGATATGACTATGAGAATTTTATATTTTAAATTAATAATGATGAATATTCGACCACAGTTGTACTACTAAGGAATACATATATGGTTATTTTCATATGAGGTTTTATATTTCTCATGTAATTTAATGCATAATAAGGATATAAGTCTTGATCGTCAATTATGAAAAAGATATAACAAATCTATGTGAATTCTTTTTCATTGATTAAGGTTCAATTGATTTAATTTTCATTCGCATACTATCAACTAAATTCTACATAAAAAACTTATTATCACTCTAGGTGTACTATAAACCCATAAACCTAGAATCCCATCCAGGAAATTATACATAAGAACCTTGGAATCACACCAGGTATGGTGAAATGAAATTTTCTAGAGAGCCCATATAGGGTATTCCACATAAGGAACCAATTATATCACATGGAATAATATAAAACACATCGACCCTATGAGACATTACATGTTATACTATATATGAATCCATGTATCTACCTTAATGTGATATAATCAATTTATAATTCATTTAATTTATTATTTTTGATATGACCATGTAGGGAATTCAATGTTATAACCCTTTCATCACCCTCAGCATGACATGAATAATGTTAATGGGATAAAACTAATCCCATAACCCTTAAAAATTAAAATGATTTTATTTTACCATTTGATTAATATTGTTAAATCATGTTTTGTTCTAACATAATCAAGGACCTATGATTATGAGCTTACCACTATCTCTCTGTTTAAATCAATTTACTTTTCATTGATAAGGGAGAAATCAACATGCCTAAACTGGTGGTTATATTTTATTCACATCCATAAATATCACGAGACATTAAAATAGATAGACCCTAAGGGGTGCCACATGTATGGTTTTAAATCCTTCAATGTTGAATTCCGGTTCAATGAGTACCATAAACATGGTTATATCTAGTAATTTAATTAATTAGGCTTGTATTAGGCATCACACTGAACATATTTTGTGAAAAATGATATGTCATAATATTAACATCAATACTTTTAGGGAAAAATAACAATACTACCTTCCAAAGGTTGGTAGATTACTCTATTCCTTGTATCATCATCATATTTGAGCTAGAATAGGATAAATTAATGAAATAGACCAATAACATGAAAATTGTTCATATTATGTCAGATAGATTTATAATTAATTATAATAAGTTAAATAAATAATTGAAGAAATTTGATTTAATCACATACCAAGACATATCGGATATGATTAATGGGGATTGATTCTAATCTCAAATGAAAGATATACAAAGAATCATAGAAGGAGATTTGAGAGATCTCCCTCAATGGATGGTTGTAGGAGAATGAAGGTGGAAAACAAGAAATTATAATTTAAGAGGATGAAGGGAAAATGGTAAAATCGCTCACTATTTAAGGGGATCATGGTTGGATAAATCATGAACCATCAGTGTGCCACCACTATCCTTGAGGTACCCTCACACAGTTGGGAATATGGTTAGACAAACCATGCACATACCAAGAATTTATGATTTGTGACAATCCTGTAACAATGAAAATGACCATGTGGCCTCTCTCATACTATTAATCAAACTCCTATCCTTTTTTATAGGGACACATGGTTGAGATACATTGTATCTATTAACTATACACCATCTATGCATCTCTACCCATTTCCTTAAAAAACTATTGCTCTTAGCTATGTAAAATGTATAAATTCCCGCAGACCATTATTTAATCACATTATACATTTTATTTGAGTAAGGAAATAGGTTTAAATAACAATTTGAGGAATAAGTACCATTAAAATTTTGAATATTAAAACCTCCAATTTTTTGTAAACTCATATTCTATTTTCCATAATGGTTGTTGATCATAACCATAGAATAGTTTGGATATTAAACATATAAATTAATCTCACTATTAGGTATAATCTTGTACATGAATGTGATTACTAACCACCCATACTGTTGGAACTAATCTACCGTGGAGATCCATCATTCTCTAATCAACAATACATATATGATTCTCCTCTAATGATGCATCATGATTTTACTTACCCTCATCAGGTTGTAGAAAATGAGACAGGTACATATTATATTGATTTAACCACAAAATTTTAAAAACATCATTCATAACCTAGTATTTCTGATGGAGTGCTATCGGATGATCCATTGATATAATACATTATAAAACCTAAAAAGTAAAATGAATGAAATAAATTATTGTCCTTCTTTCCTAAACTGTTGATGCTCCATTCAAGTTGAAACATGCATGAAGACTTCTACACCATCCTCAAACACCAAAGGTCATCGAAAATAATTGAAATGTTACTTCTTCATGGATAAAACCATAGTCATATTCTATTTAATAATATTTAAATACTATTCTAAATACTAAATGATATAAGGTCTCGATAGGAATATCTCTGATACTTTTATCAAGAACAATGATGAAGGACATGACTTACCTAATATGACTAAATAAGGATCCATATGTTGAGTTTCATGGAAGCTGTTACTATAAGGAAATTTTTCAAGAGGTATATGTTTCTACCATTTACCTCTAAAACCAAGGACGCATTCATGAAGCATGTACTACATCTAATGTATAGTACGATTGGACATACCTTCATTCTGGGGGTGGTAGATTGTGATTAGAAGCACCTGTGAACCATGATCACTCTAAAATACCTTCTAAAAATATGATGTAAATGAGTGTACCTATTCTAGGTGATGGTACATGTAACTCCATAATGGAATACGATCTCACTGACATATATCCTCTTTATATCATCCACTAAAAAGGTATCCCAAGTAGGTAGTAAGTGGTCAACCTTTTTTGGTATATCATTGTTCACTTTTACTATGTCATTCCTATAAGGGGATCTTTGTTATCCCATCAAAAAATCCATGGTGATTTCATCTCATTTTCACTATATAATGGGTATTGTCTATAATATTCCATTTATTTACTGTTTTCCACATTCACTAGCTAAATGGTAATACATTGAGTAAAGAACCCAAAAATATGACTTTCCATACCCAACCAAAAATACTTGTTGCATATGTTATAGTACATCAAGATAAGAATAAGACAAAATTAACATATAGAGGAATGCGAATCTTAAATCAACTCCTCTTTAAAATATTCATGAACTTAGAACTGTCCATGATGGGACAATATATTGTCCCAATAATCATCTTAACTAGGCAATTTATTAGAGATTAAAGCACGCTCTTGTAGGACTAAGTCCTTAGGATTAGAAGGATTCATCATTTTCCATCCTTATATAAGTAAAGAGGCCATTGATTAAAAATAAATTTTATGATTCCCATAATGGTCATCAAACTATAGGTTTATCTCAAAAAACAAGGATATCAACTACTACTCACTACTATCCTCTTCAACATCCTCTTCCTGGGTCCTTCGACTCAAATTTTTAGCCACATAATTTCCCTTCATAGGCATACTGGTAAGATGAATGTTGAATTATTACAGGTATTCAACATATTATCACTATAGAATGTTCATATCATGGGGAGAGTATATATATATTTAATGATTTTGTGGTCGATATATCTAAAAAACTACTCTCAAAGAAAGTAACATCAATAACAACGCAATACATGTAATAAAACCAGAAACATGGGATCATGTGTTGTATAATTCCACTCTGGAGTTATGTACTGATAACAATCATATGATATTACTTAATCTCATTGTATGAAAATGGTTCCAATAAAAATAAATTAAGAATACAAATAAACAATATTACATATCCTTAGCTGTAGAGGAATCAATATTGGAACAGATGTCAATAAACTATTCATGTCATGAAAGTATATCTTACATAATTTGGACAATAAAAATATGAAGCACTTCATTGTCCATCCATGAGTGTTTTAGAAAAGTCTGATAAATCATGAAAAAAATACATATAATATCCATGTATCCAAATGAATATCCATTTATGAAATACAATCATGGGCGTACTATAGGAAAATACAACTCTCACCATCTCTGGTTCTACATTTACTTTTGATTCCAATATAATGTGACATTTTAAGTCACTTTGTCAATTCAGAAGTGAAATTTTGTGAGATTAATAAATATTTGGTACTCTATATATCCACGAAAAATGATATCAATGTTTTTGGAATGATCATGTTAAATATGACAGTACATGAAGATGCCATCCATGAAAATGACCAGAAATGAGTCAATATATTGGTGGATGTCATGATTCCTAAATGCTATAAAGAATTATATTGCATTCAGGAGAATGAATTAATTTACCAATTAATCATACAAGACATATCCACTTTAGGATAATACACAATGTATTTTCATTGGTATAACATGAAAATGATGTTAACTCAACCAAAAATCAATATTTGGTAAATATTTGGATCCTCAGAGTTGGTCTTAGTTTTATTCTATCTAAGGAACTGGATACTAGTTCTTTATAGTAATTTCATTCATTTTGTTGTAATCAATAAGTAACAAGATTCCCATTACCCTTATTAGAGAAAATAAAGGTTGAAACCAAAGGGGATGTATTGGGTTGTATAATCCCTATAGCATCCAAATCCCCTCAATTACCTCTTAGGCTCCTAAAACTCGCTATGTGTCATCTTTTATGGGGGAATATATACCAATATTTCTCCTAGAACAATATTGAAACATTACTCTATCACTATCATGGGAGGTATCCCAAATAATAAATCAAGGAGTAAATCTATAAAATAATCCAATATAGTAACGAAATCAATCAGAAATGTCCCTCGATCATCCAAAAAAATACTAATAATCATGGATAATATTGCACCAATATCAGGATGCTCTAGTCTAACACATGTTGGTTAGACATCCCGTTCTCCTTTGTTCACATAATTACCAAACATATTAGATGTAAATGACACCCTTCGGTGATAGAAACCAACAAGATCATCATAAGGAAAAAACTAGTCCATCCTATGAATGATTTGAAAACCGTTTATATTTACAATTAATAAGTTCCATAAGCAACGATACAAAACAATCTCAAGGGGGAATACCTTTCAGTGAAAATCACTTATTGATTAGATCCTCAGTGTGGTGTCATGTTTCATCACTCTTTAGAAATACTAAATTTCATGCAAAAGTATTCACGTAGTTTGTAAAGATATAAATGAATGTAAAGTTCCACATTCAAATAAATTAGACCCCAAAGTAGACACATACAAGATCATACATCTTACTTTAGATGGTCTACCAATCTAATCCTCTAATACAGGTTGAACTTCCTATTGTAGGATAATTTTTCATTAATGATATATAGCTTGAATATCATGAATTGGCCTAGTCTATTGGCATTTCATCCATTAATATTGGAATTTGTAGAAATTTCCAGGACAATAGTTATATCAGATAGTAGTAGTACAAATTATCATCTATCAGGGAGCTGGTGATCCTACTCTAAAATAAAGGTTCGGTTCAGATCCCCTATCATAATTAATTTGCAGGTAATTTTTAAAAAATGACGAGTATGACTAATTGTTTTGCAATATCTGTATTAAATTATGTCTGTGGTAAACAAGTGATTCATATGGAATGTCATAACACAATAGTAAAATACACTATAAATATCATTTCATGTCTTATGACTACCATTTCACCCTTGTAAGACTCTAGGTACAGTTTCTCACCACTAGATGAACAACTTCCCTACCACGGTTCTAAGCCACCATGACCCACACCATCTTCTTCCCTCATATTCTTCTTAGTGATAAGGGAGTGATTCAATATTTTAGAAAAATATTCAACTGGAAAATGATGACCTTGGATCAGATGGAATATAGAAGACCATCCTCAAACTGTCTAGTTTTCATCAACAAGAAATCGATTAGACTTGGTGAGAAGTACTAGAGATTAGTGTAATATGATTAATAGTCCATCACAAATATAACACACTTTTTTAGGTTCATAAACTCACCAGTGAGGTACTAAATCAGTGTATGTGGATTGAATTAAATATAAAAGAACATTTAGAAGTCCCCCTTGACCAAATATTTATAATGACCTACCTATGTAATAACATCACACCATTTTATTGATAATTCGTGAAGAATAAGGGTCACAAGCCCGTCCCTCCTCTAAAGTGGTGTTTCTAAATGATCAATGTTAGATATCATGGTTTCTAGCTATGAATAAATAGACTACAGATAACCACTCCTTGAAAAGGTAGGAGGGAGATTCTACTAGAATTATCTCATTATCTCTTACAATGAAGGGGAATGTGATGTGGATTCTATATAGGATCCATTATTCACACAAAATCCAATTGGAAATGAGAATTATTTCCCAAATAAGGAATATCAAGAGGTTCCATATGCGTCATTATAGGAGGTAATACTGATGGCTCAAGGGACACCACCATGGAGCTTGGCCACCATCATCTGCCTGGCGTACAACCTAAGGCTTTCATGGTGGAATATTTCTATAATTGAAAACATGTGTCTTATAATTGAATGGAAAATAAAAAAATCTAAAAAAGGAAATGACATGTACTTATCCTTCATATATTATATTCAAAAATATCTTCCTACTCGGAAATTTTTGTCTTGGTGACATATATGATCATAAAGTGTCACAAGAGACACTCCCACCACCCCATACTAATGACACATTTACTTTAAGGGATAAAATAATATACCAATGGTTCACTTTAATGGAGTGAAAATTTTATGTTATAGAGGAAAACACTCCTTAATTTGAGGTTGACGTCCCTATTTTACTAAAACAATTTCCTTTTAGAATTTTAATTTATTCGTGTTTATACTCATTTTCATGTATCAATATAGTTGTACAGTTAGATTATTAACCATTAACAAGTTATAATGGTGTGGGATTTATATGTTGCAATTTTCATGTCATGTAAATGAAACCAGACCCTAATATTCAATATCAGGATGTAGTAAGTTCAATAAAAATTTTTTAATTAGATTAATCATAATTCCTAATATATGAATGTAAATTATTTATAAATTGAAATTGGAATTCATGTAATCAAATTCAACTAATGCTTCATCTTAGAAAAAAATGGTCAGATATATCAACGTGTGATAATTGGTTATTTATGGTTCCATTGTCCATGTAAATGGGAAAACACCATTTTATTGAAGAATATAAATTAATACCCAATTATTTACCCTATTACAACATGAAATACTTGTGTAATTAAAATATAGAATTAATGTATCCTTAACATACTATTGGTAGTTCACACAATAATGTAGAAAAGAAATTGAATATGTGTAAAATAAATCCCCAAGTACCAATAATGATGAATGGACAAATACTTATTTTACACCCTAGTCCAGGGCTATGAAATGAATAAATATAATAATAATAAAAATTTTAATCCCCAAAAATAATGTGCATCACCTATTTGAGAAATTAGTACAACTGGAACAAGTAAAATCTAAAACAATAAGACGCATCCCAAGAAAATTGGAATTTTCCCTTATATATGGGTAAAATACTCCCACACATAGGATTATTACAAAATTCGAAAATATTCTTAGTATCCATATTACACACCCCAAATAGTAACATAAACGAAATAATGCTATGATACCACTTATAACATCCCAGACCTAGTTCACTCAATGAAAAAACTACATGTTGGCCATATATCTTAACCGTGCCTCTATGTATGCCAAAGGCTACCAACTACTAGTGGGGTTCTATAATGGTCTGGTGGGGAGACTATAACCCCGATTATTCGAGTTATTTTGAGACAACATAAAAATAAATATGTAGTAGATATATACTAACTGAGATAATGAAATTAACTCACCAAGATGTTATTATAATCTTTAGGACAACATTATAAAAAATAAACAGATCCATATCTAGTAACATATACAAAAATATTTATGTCTATATGATATAAAAATGGTAATACAAGGGAAATAAGGAATAATTGGTATAAAAATTTCTATTCAAAAAGGGAATAAATACCAAAAAAACTTCTCCCCCATTAATCACAAGCAAAATATTAGTCAACTGCTCTCATACACTATCATAATATAGAAAATTAGGTTTTTATAATTGTATTATTTCTCTTATCCCTACCAGAACCCATGAATTCTATCTGGAAATCCAATTCTAGCCTAAAAAGGATGCGATTAAAACTCAATTGTACACCACCAATGGTGAAAGTAATATCCAATACATGAATATACAATTATTTGTGGGAATATATAATAAATAAAGGTAGTAAATAAATAACACATGTCAGTTTGAGTTCTCTACGGAACACACATATGATATTAAAACCATTTTCCGAAGCTATAAACATCTTAGTGAATTATATATTTTAATTTATATTAAATTTTTTTACCCATGGTGTACCACCCAAGAATCACAATTTAGTGATAGTAATATGATGTTCTATAATTCCCATAGAATTTAAAGATTAATAAAGAATTAAATTTAGGCTGTCATGCATATAAGGAATACACTGAATCATATCACGTTATCTATTATTATAGAAACATAAATTTATTTTATTTCATCTGAAGCCCCCTATAAGGAATTATTCATAGGATACCTATGTATCTCCCAATGTATACTATAATATCACCACCCTAGAGTCCCATCAATGGAACATCATATAGTAACCTAGGTATCACTCCAGGAATAGTGTAATGACATTGACCTCGGATCCCATCTAACCAATTCCACACAGTGAACCATGTATTTATTGTTGAATAATATAAAACCCAACCTCTATGTGAGAATGTGGTTGTTATTTTATATAATATTCGATGTATCAACCATGAAATTATTTAATATTTTTATATTTGATTTAATTTACTATGCTCGATGACTCTATCAATGGTGATCTGATTCATAACTATTGTATCATCTTCCATGTGGCATAAATAATGTAAATGTGATAATGGTAAATGAACACCATTTAATAAATCAATTAAATAAATTTGGAAATTTAATTTATAAAAATAACTCATGCTATAATCAAGAAGAAACCCTTTCCAATAATCATTTGATTACCTCACTCAATTTGTTTAATACAAATTAAATTTTTCTCATAAGGGAAAACCTAACACACCTCAATTGGTCTTCCAATTTCATTTAAAATCATAATTATAATGTTCATTTAAAAGTTACACACCATAAGGGGTGGATACCATTAATTTTGGAATCCTCTTATGGTCAATGTGTGTTTCTTGGACTAAAATAAACATGTTGATATCCATTCCTTCATTTTATTATACATGTAAGAGGCATCACATAAAAGGTTTGGTGCATGGAACAAAAGTTTATAATGTAAATGATGTTACTTTTATGGGAATAGAACAACACAACCTACATTATCTAATTAAAAATCACTTCACCCAGTATTATATATGTATTCGAGCATGAATTGGAGAAATTAAATAAATAGAAAAATACTCTATAACTGTGGTATATTTGGTCTCATTAATTTAGAAATATATAAGTTGATTTAAATGTATAAAACAAGAAGGTGAATTTATTAATATTCCAAGATGGATCCGATGTGAATAATGAGGAGTTATTTGGTGATGAAACAAAGTATATATCAAAAATCCTAGATGGACAGTTGAGGGATCTCTCATGGTGGGCGGCTGATAAAGAATAAAAGAGGATGGGAAAAATTTAGAATTTAATATTAAAGAGATAAAATGTTAAATCAAGATATATTCTTTGTGTTAATGTATTTACATAATAGTTGAATAATGTATGTGCCAAAAAGGCACAACCACTGTCCATAAGGAACATCCCTCACATGGTAAGGCACTTAGTTAAAATACTATTCACTAATCATGTCTTTCAGCTCTACAAAAATCTTAATCCAATTTTAATGACATTTCTGACTCCCTATCATAGTTTAAAAGTATATTATCCATATTTACAAGGTATCATGTTTGATCTAAATGGATACTACTAACTATGTTCCAACTATGTTCCCCAGCCAATTTCTCCTTAAATCAATGCTCTAGGTTCCAAACAGTACCATGATGCTATAGAAATCATCCTTAAATTCCTAGGAGAATATCCTATAGTAATTTTTTTACATAAAAAATTAAATAATATATTCCTAATAAAATATATGATTCTACATAATATAAAATTTCATCATTAGAAATTTTTGTAAACCCATAATGGTAAAAATGAGATTGTATCCTAAAACACATTCAAATTATATAATTGTAGAATCAAATTTCATTGGATTATCTAAAATAATATATACCTTTAAATCCCATTCGTTAAATTGTGGGTAATTTAAATATAAAATTCTTTTTCAGTATAAACACCTTATAGATAAGATGGTGGTATATAACATTAAAACCTATCTAATGAAGATAAATTGAGATGAAAACCCCGTAGAACATTTGTATCTTTTATGTTGAGTTCTATGTAAATAAATAACATGTTAATTATCTTAAAACCATATAATTTTCATGTATATTTAAATATATAGTTATTTGGTATTGATAAAACCACATAATGTAAATGATGGTCTAGAATATCAATAATGTCTCTTGTATTTGAAAACGAGACAAAGAAATCCACACCTCAAGTTCATATTTTTTCCTATGTTATCTGAACTCCTATGAAATAAATTATAATTTATTATATTTATATAAAATATCCATAAACAACAAAATAACAGCATGTATGGTTTAGTTATAAAATTTTATCACTCATTTATTAATAATCATTAATTTTCATCATCATTTCATTTGTTAAGATGTTCGTTTTTAATGATTAATTCAGTTTGTCAATTGTATTACTGGCACATTGATCATGTTAAATTTATATTAATAATTTTAATTATGATATGAATATAATAAAAAGTAGTTATATATAAAAATATATATATATATATTTGTATTCACATCTTTTCATGTAAACTGGTGATGAAAAATGAATTAAATCATTATGTGGAGACGGTAGTCCGTACGTACACATGAGTGACATTTCTATTTTTTAATAGATGGAATGAAAGAAAGGAATTTTTTTTTAAATAATCATTATTATAAAATAAATATCAGATATTAATATTAAATATATCATAAAAACTAACCATGAATGATGGTGGTGGAAAATGAGCAGTATCGCTATGTGGATGTGGTAGTTTACACATATACATGAGTGATAATTTCATCTACCATTAGATTCAGAAGAGGGGTTAAATAGTTGTGATATCATAATAATAAATTCTAATTATATATATTATAATATATTAATCATGTTTTTATGGATTTAATAAGTTGATAGGAAATAGAATAGGATATAAAATTGAAAGAGCTTTGTTAAGATCAAATCAAATTATTTGAGATCTTTGGCTTAAGCATTAAGCCTGAAAATATTGTCTATTGGAGAAGACCATGAGGTTCAAGATTAAGGGATTTATTGAATGAATATTTTATATTTTGGATTTACTATGATATAAGGCCTAAACGGTGTGAATTATATTAGGGAATAAGTGTCATTTTATAAGTGATTTGAGGGACACCCATAGAATTTCTTAAACTATTTCAATGGTTTATGGTGACTTCCATGAGATCTTTCCCCCAAATTGATTTAAATTTAAAATTAGAATAAGATATGGTTTATATATTTTCATCAAATAATAATATGATAGGTTTGGGTAGAATTTCAACCATTATCTCATGGTTTATACCCTAGTAAAAATGTTTTAACTGTAATTGTAGTAATAAAGTTTTTCTATATTTACTATTCCCCAATATTTTTTTAATTACATCCAAATTAGTAATATTAAATATATTTTTTCAATATATAGAATCCATTTTACTGTAAAATATTTTTATAAGTGGAATAATTTAATTTCAATTAAGCACGCATGAAACAATATAAAATCATTTTGAAAAAATCAATACTTATTCATAAAACATAATATACTTCTATTCACTTCATTATAAAACCCAAAAAATGAATTTTAAAAAATTATATTGAAAATATTTTAAATAAATTTAATTATAATTACTAATAAATGGATATTATATTAATTTATTAAGATAAAATATATCTCCCTCATAAAAATTTATTTTTACTAAATATTGTTCTTATTCCCATAAATAAACTTATACGAAAGTAATGTTTAATGACGATTACATTGTAATTAGTAATATTTTTTATTATTAAATTATAATAATACTACATTAAAATATAATTAAAAACATAATTTTATATTTTATTTCAAACAAAATAATTTTTTTAGAAAAATAATATTTTTTCTATTCACTAAAAAATTAATCTTTTTTTAGAATATCCAAACAATTTAACATAAGATAATATGAACATGATGATTTAAAAAAATATATTAATTACATAAAATAAAATTTAAAATTTTGTAGATTTTAATAATTAATATTTCATTAAAAAATGGGTTAAAACCCATTTTTGATGAAAACATTTTTTGGAACAATAAAGTGACTTTACAAGAAATTGAGTTATTTTATATTATGAATTAATCATTGCATTTGAATTAATTAAAAAATTATATATATTTTTCATAAATTTAATATTAATATTTATACCTACAAATTTTATGGCTAGGTTATGAAATTTCATTGTACCATGGTTCATATAGTCTTGGGGTTGTGTACAACACTAGAAATCGAATACATCATGTTTTATTTTAAGTGGAAATACATATAAAATCCTAGGGTTTTACACAAAACATTCTCCATTTTTAGAGTTCCCCAAAACCACCTAAACATACAGGATGTTATAATTTCCTACCCACACACCCATGATACCATCCCTAGACAATTAAACATCTAAAAATAGCTTTAGGATATCCCAAATCTCCAAATTGGTTTTTAAATCGCCAAAATTAAAACCTTCATGAAATTTGAAAATTCAAATTCCTTCTATAATTTTAAACTCATATCAATATGAGTTCAAAGAAGGGTAATTTATGTATCAGTGTAATGAATTTTTTTCCTAACATACATGAATATTTATTCACAATCTTTTATCTAGAGGGATTTCTTTCCCATCTACATTGACTTGATAAGTGGAGTTTTATTCCATGATAAATTTATCACAAAGCATTGTTAATATCCAGAAAAACTTTGAAAATAATATATATCGATTATAGTGTTCAATATAGATCATTTTTTATTAAAAATAAATCCATAAAAGATCTACTTATACGGACAAACATGTTGTTACATGGACAATGAATTATACATTATGAAGCTAGAATTCAAAAAATAAAAAAAATTACATATAATTTATCATTTATCAATGTATGAAAGACAATCCTAAAATGGTCTTCATGATCTTCCTTTCCTATGGTTTAATTAATAATATTATAATTAAAAACTAAATAAATGAATTATGGTAATCTCTAAGTAATCTGTTCATCACATCTATAAATATTGTAATGTAATTTTTATATTTGAATGAAATTACTATGAATTCCTAGTGTCCATACCTCATGAAGAATGTTTCCTTGGGTATATACTTGCTTTTCTACATTAATTCGTGATATCTAGATCAACGATAAATATTTTTGAAGAACAAATACTTAATATCATTATCAAATAGTGTCTCAACATGGTGTATGAGATACTTGTTCTTGATCAAGAATTTGTTAAGTCCATAATTTTCAATTAAAGGATGTATTGATTCAATATTTATCATGATAGAAAGGATTGGTTAACCCTTTGGTGAAGTACTAGGTTATATAATTTTTTTTCTAGATTCTAAAAAATTATCTTCATTATTAATTCCAATTTTTTTGGCACCATTTAATAAGAACTATTTCATGTAGGTTTATAAATAGGAATGGGTTCATTAAACATTCAACCTATTATTTAGTGGGCAGACCAACTATTCCTTTGGAAATAAAATGTTATTTCATTATCCCAAAAATTGATATGTACTATACAAAGGGAGATACATTACATTCCAAATATAATAATTAAATACAAAACAGTGAGTCTAACATGATTTTTAGGAATAATGTTCCCCCAAACCTTGATTAGTGAATAGATATATATATTTGATGCAACTACTACACCAACATGTGATTTCATTGGTAGCTCAATATCAAAAGTATGTGTTTGTTAAAGAATATATAAGAAAATATGCATAATATGAAAGAATGGGTGGAACTAGAATAAAATAATACATTCACAGTTTTAGAGTTGAGATTAAGTATTTGTTTCACAACTCAATTTCCATCATCCACATCAGTAGTAGTGATTGTATTGGTTGTTCTCATATCCTTGGTACTAGAGGTTGTTTCTTTTTATCATCCTCACTAACCATTATATTATAAAAATGATTTTCATGATACCCTAAATCCATTAATTTTAATAATTTATATGTTCTATGTGTATTTGTTGGGGTAATCTTTTCCTCTGTTATATTGATCAAATTCTACATTAATAAATTAAAAAACAAGAGATTGGTGGTTATTTATTTCACACATGAAACACCTTCTCATTCCTCTTAGATATTTTCATCGGCCTTCAACCACATTTATGGAATGTATGTGGTTGATTAATATTTACACCAAATGATTTATCAATTGAGTTTCTTTAATAACCCATTTAACATTTTTTGTCTCCAAATACATAAAAATAACGATATTATGTAATTTCCATATCTATATTAAGTGTATATAAGATAATTTATTCCTGTGAACCAAATTATAATATATATAATATATTTCATAAATTTTATTTCTAGAAAATAGAGTAATCATTGACATTTTTTTGTATTATGTAATAAAATAATAGTAATAAAATGTATGTCTTATGAATTGTTCTTCATAGGTACAAACTATTTCATCGTCCTTTTATTTAAAATCTATGAAATCTCAAAGCAGTTGTTGAAATTATTTTAGGAAATATATTTTGTAAAAAATATTTTCATGAACTAATCCTTTTCCAACGAATCATCAGTTTACTTTCATGTTTTATTCTTAGGGAGGGTCCATTATTTTTCATTATTGCCTTCAAAGAAGAATATGATTAAAAACGCATCTTCATGCTCTAACAATTGGAAATTAAAATGTATATTGTCTATTTTTTCCATTACTATATAATTAGTATGTTAAAATACTCTGTAAAAGAAGTTGTATTTTTCTACATGAAGTTCTCAAAAATATGTTTCTCATTAATTTGTGTGTTTTGAAACTCAACATGGTTCATGACATTGTTCATTTCGTAATATAATTGAGTGATTATTGTAAAAATATTTTATACTATATTCCCCAACTGATTTGGATTCTTTGGGGGGGAATAATGTTATTATAATTAAAACCCATTTCTAACTATGTTTCTCATGGTTATATCCATTTATTAATTCTAAAAGTGGTATAAGTGAGTAATAAACAATAATATCTTAATTAAATCATAGTAATAAAACTCCATAATTTTAAATTTTCCATATTTTTAGTTTCATACTCAATGATACCTTAATTGTAGTTTGGTGTTATTTTGGTTCTACCTATACCACATTTGGATCATCCTAGGTTGGTTTATGTTGGTTTCTCTTAAACATTTTAATATAAAAATAGTTATATAAAAAGTAGATATTTCCACTCAATGCACATTTTTTACATAAAACCCAATTCCTATAATCATAGTCCTATTTCAACTCAAAGGACTATTTTTTATCCAAATAAGATTAATATATTTCCATTAATTAATAAGATGTTTATTTACCAAATGAAATTATAATATCTGCATAGGAAACCATAAATAAATTTTTTATAAAATATATTTAAGGATTAAAAATCACATAAAAAATAACTCATTTTATATTGATGGAATGGATAATGTTTTAAATGATAATTCAATGGACATGAAAATATTATTTTACATCAAATCAAAATTCCATGAAAAATGATATTTCAATCAGGTTTGACATATGTTATATACCCTTAATACCACATCCTTTAAATCATATATTTATAAGATTACATAGACTAAAAGATACTCATTTTATTCTGCCTCTTGAGATATAATAACACATAATGGGGGTATAAATTTCTAGTCCCAAATAATTACTTAAACATTTCTAATATATTTATCAAATATTAAATAAAAAATAAAACAAAAAATTAATATTCTAAAAAATGAAAAAATATATGCATTGAATCAAATATTTAAAATGTTAATATTCACCAATCAACAAGATATTTTGATATTAAACTATTTAAAGAAATAATGTGGATAGTTTCATTAAAGAATGAACCTAATTAACTATATTAATTTACCCAGGATGTTAAAATTTTTGAATATCACGTACATTAAATAATTAAAAACAATTCATAAAAAAACTATAGGAAATATAAATTAGTTTTTGTATAATGGGTAAAAAAAATTATAAACTGGGAATATTATTATCTTCAAAAACCTTAGAAACTTGTAGAGTATTGATGAAAATTAATAATAGTTTGGATAGTTAGAAAATGTGGGTGTGTGGTAAATGTTAAAATAAAACATTTCTTTTGTAACAGTATAAAATGATAAAATATAGCATAGTGAAATCATTAAAACGATTCCCCTTTTAATACATTTCAAAAAATTCCATTATATTTTTAAATGGCCATTAAAAATACTTGAAACATGATTAATAACATTCTTGAATAATCTAAAGGTGTATGGACTTGGAATAAAAATAGTTTAAAACTTTTAAAACCATTCATCTATAAAAAAAAATTTACCTCAAGTCTCAAAGCATTAATTATATTCTCTAACATCCTGTATAATAATTTTATACATATTATATGTAAATACTTTTACATTCACCAATTTTATTTTTATCAATTAATTGGGATAATTCGAATACTTGGAGCTAAGTCGACGTGTGATTATGAGGCCCTATCTGCTTGAAAAAAATTGAATGAATGATGTTCAGTTTTTAATTAAGTGCACAATCAGTTCTTCATTGAAACTAGAATAACATCAAAGTGATTAACCAGATCAAAAATATGAGGTCTGTGTTGTGTTTATAATGGATACTTTTTCTTAGGCGAGGTCTGATAACGATTGGGGAAGATCGGCCATGAAAGTTAGCTTTTGGTCGTAATCGTCATTAAAATATTTCATAAAAATATTTTATTTTGATGCAACATTATTTTTCATTTTATGTTTCTTATTCCCTGTATTCTAAGGTTACTGCATAACCTAAGATATCCTCTGAGTAAATGAGAAGGATCTCTTTCCAACGATTGTCATCGGATAGGAGAGTCAAGATCAACGAACCTCAAATTCGACAGATCAACAAATGATGAGGATGTAACTTCACCCATAATTAATAATTGATCCCAATTCATGGTATGGTGTTGTTTATTTTTGTTTCATTCCCAATTCATAAATTGGATGATGAATGTGAACCAACCCATGAATAGGTTGATCCGTGGTTTGATCGTTCTTACGGGATGGTTAATTTATGTTGGTTCATTATCAAGGATGATTCAATTAGAGATTTGATTTATTTATTCTATATTCTTCATTATAATGTGAAATTATAGAGGCTGATAGAAACAAGGACAAGATCCATTCTTTGGGCAATCATGTGAATTTATATCTTTCCACAAAACATTCTTCATTCCTCGTTCCTTGTTAAATATGATCAAAGGATCGTTTCACCTTCGATATGTAGTGTAATGATCCGAGACGGGGGATCCAACACTGTAACATCATCATGGAGGTTGGATGGTGAAGGCGAAAACAAACCTCCAGAGGAAGTGGTTTATGTTGGCAGAAGGAAGCGCTAGGAGCAGTGGCTCCGGCCAGGTGTTGCAGGAGCATGAGGTTGAAAATGGACCATCGGTAGGTTGGCTGGTGATGTAGGAGGCACAAAACCCCGAGGGGGTGGGTCATAAATATCATGAGGTGGACGTGTTGCGAGAACTGTGGCCAGCAGCGGAGTGCAAGGTCGTAGTCCAGGAGGGACCGCATGGAAGCCCACAGTGGTGGAGTCATCGAGTGGTGACCAGGGACATGAAAAAAGGGCCGCATATATGGATGGGTCCATGTGTAGTATTTGGCAGCGGAGGCTGAGGACGTGGTGTCCATTCATGTTGACTACGATGGTGCGATGATTATCGGTTATAAAAAATTCAGTCTACTTCGTGCAGGAGAATGGTGTTGGCCCTCATGAAACTGGCTGGGCCAGAAGAACCAGGTCACCCCAATGGCCTTGAAGTGCTAGGTCCAGTAGTCAAGTGGACCAACAGGCTTGGATAGGTTGGTAGACCTAACTAGGTCTATTAGGTGGCTTGGGGCGAGTCAGAACCGATTTGAACTTTTCAAAAAAAAGGTGTATCATTCAAATGGATCGTCTATTTGATGACCCCTCTACGTTGTTTGGACTCTCGTAATGAGGTCGTACTTTTAAGATGGCTTGGTGGGTTTTTATTATAGACCGTTATAGGTAGAATTTTTTCCAAGGTTCTTTCCTTTAGCTTTAGAATGACATTACATCCAAATTACTGTAAAGTAGTCCCCTCTAGAGGCTAAGTCTCGGATAGAGTTGTAGTATCCCTCTTTAAGACTGAAGCGATCCTATATCACCCCAGGTGGAATTTTTTGGGAATTGGTTTGAACTTTGATCGCAGGGGTTTAGTCCTCCATCCAATGGGCCATATATGTGGGGTTGTTGATATTCTATGAGATGTATTCCCTATGTTACAATCCACAACAATAGTGTTTTCAGTATTCTATGATAAGGAACCTCTACGTAGTGAGATAATACAGGCTAGTTTATCAGTATTCTAAGTGATTGATCCCCTCTCAGTATAACATGATCTTTGAGAAATTTATTCTCTTTGGGAGGGTCCCAAATTAGTAGTACCTCTTTTCAAGAGTCTCTGATGATAGCATTGATTGAGGAGTGAGTGGTCTCATAATGAGCATTCCTCGAGCTGATTTTTTTGGCTGATAACTGGTTTCAACTTACCTCTTTACTTTATGGCTTGTTATGAGTATACTCTGATGTCCTTGGTATATATGTGTTATAGACATATATCTATTTTGAGCTAATAGTACTATTCACTTATATTATTTTCGCAGTGGTCATTTCATTGTGGTATTTAAATTTTGGTTTTAGGGTGTCCTAGACATTATTATTTTAGTCACCCCTAAGTAGGCATTGTCTGCACGTGTCGTGTATTTTACAGATGATCGACGCTTCAAAGAAGTCCCTGGTAGACTAAGATTAGGTTGTTCATAAAGAGATTAGATGGTCATGGTGTGGTTTTATGACTTCATAAAACTTTTTTACACCTACCCATTAGGTTGTGTTTTCTATTGATGAGTTCCAGGATCTTGTGCATTGACTTTCGAATACTATTTTGGTGGGTTCATATTCTGACCCTCTTTACTTTCCAGCTTCCTACTATCATACTATGTGGTTGGTATCTTAGTGTTTTTACATTTCAGTATTTTGGGCTTTTAGATGTGTGAATGTGTACATGTACATAGGAAAATGCCTCTCATTTGTGGGATATGACTATATTGTGCTAGACACGAGCCCTTGACCTATTGGAGGTGGGATTAGGGTGGTCAGCACACAAGACCATCTAGGATGGGTTGTAGAATTATATATCTCTACTAGAATAGTAATATCACATGTCTTACAATATTTTATTCTATTGTAGATCTATTTTTAACCATTTATTCACAATCCATTATTAAATTAAATATTCGAGTGTCAACAATTCATTTTTCATTGAATATTTTTGTTTGGTGATTCAATTTCTTGAACATTGGTTTTTGTACTTGGAATTCCCCCATCTCTTGGATCTTATAGAATCCTCCTAGAGCTAAAAATATTTTTTCCCAATTCATTCATGAAAATTTATATTGAATTAGATATTTTTCTATAGAATATTTTTACCAAGCTAACAACACTTTATTCAATATAATGGAATTTAAAAATAATGTTAATTGTGTAATGTCATGGTTTCGGAAGCCACCCAGAGGCTACCAGTACCCAGTTGGTCACATGGAATCAGCTGCATTTCTCCAAACACCAGAGGCTGCCGACATGCAGTGAAGGCCTTATGTGTGATAGTGGGGAAACTATTCCCTCATTGGCAAAGTAACACCACTGAAGAAAAAAAATCAATAGCGAAAGCAATAATAATCCATACAAAAGTGTACAATGGAATATAAAAAGAAATAACTAGCTGGAACATATATAAAATGATGCATGATACATATGTCTCAAAAATCCACCAAACAAATCCCAATATGGGAATAAAAACAGAACTAAACCATGGTATAAAAGAAACAGATAAAGTGCTTCTCAACATCGCAAGCCTATCTTGGTCCCATGATCTCCAGCTCTACAACAAGTCAAGTACCTAAAGTAAAAGGGCACCTTCCCTTATCTATACATGCAGCAATATAATCTTTTTGAGATCAAAATAAAGGACCAAATACGGCATGAGACTACATCCCAGAAGGAAACCACCCAAAGATCTGTGCATAACGGTCAGTGAATATATATGGTAGGTAATAAGTAAATATGCAATAAAGAAGAAAGTATTCAGCAATAAATAGTTCAACATATCAAATAAGAAGATTATCAAGCTAGGTAACCCTTTGAGAAGTAAACAGATCCTACCCCCTCTGGTTCAGTCATAAGAATATATAAAGACTCTCTAAGGATGCACTCATAGTCAATTCCCCTTATAGTCAAAAGTTATTAATAGACTCTCTGAGGAAGCTCACACGGCCAATTCCCCTTATTTTCTAAGGTAGTAAAGGACTCTTTGAGGAAGCTCACAATGTAAATTCACCTTATATCCCCATTGTTAATGAATCTCTAAGGAAGCTCACTCGGTCAATTCACCTTATAGTCTAAAATTCTTGAAAGGCATTCTGAGGAAGCTCACTCGGTCAATTCCCCATATTGTCTATAATGGTTTGAAGAATCTCTGAGGAAGCTCACTCCATCAATCCCCCATAAAGCCTAAAGTGCTCAAAGACTCTCTGGGAAAGCTCACTCATTCAATTACCCTTATAGTATACTACACCAAGTTCTCATAGCCCTATGAAAGTCAACGATCATAGAAATGAAATATGGCTGGGGTAAACCTCATGAACTACATGGCTAATTGATCTACAGAATATCAAGCAAGTCAGAAAACAAAGACCCCACCCTACGACACTAGGAATGGGAAAACAGGAAAGGCGGCCACAAAGTCTAAGATGGACCAAATAGTCATAAATAGAACATGCATGGGAAACCACATCCAAAATATAGAAATCAACCCCATTCATATCTAAATAACCTTTACTCAAGCATACAAGCATGGAAAACAATTAACAGGGGTAAAATAGTAAACACACAATACCCTGATTAAGGGTATTGGCCATAATTGCACATAAAACTTGAATACATTCAATGGAAAGTCACAAACCACCTACCTCTTCATTGGGAGATCTTAATGCATGAACCTCAAGGCTTGAATCACCTTAGAACACAAAATATCTATAAAAACATCTAGAACAATCAACCCATGATTTCTCACTAGAGAGGAGAAAGAAGAAGATGGTGTTCTTGGAGAAACGATAACTCACCGATGCGATTCTAATGAAACTAACAGTGTTTAATTTGGAGGATAGATGCTCACTCAAGGGTTCGTTGAAGATCCACGGCCGTACGGTGCTCTCGGTCGAACGAGACCTAGATGGAGAGATTTTTGTCGATTAAAATTGACCACAGTATGTTTAATGAAAAAAAGAAAATTCATGGCGTGTACTTTTGAATTACATGGCAGAAAATTTACTTTTCTGTATTCCACTTTAGGCAGCCTCTAGGTCACCCCACACGACCGTGTGTGTGGCCATTACATGGCCAACACATGACCTCCCATGGCAATGCAGTACATTGTGTGTACTCATAAAGTACACGATGCGTTCTCCAGAAAATTCCATAAATTCCTATTTTTCTCAAAAACAAATATAAAAGGGAAATTATACCTGAAAAGAATGTTTGGGTTCTTACAAACTTCCCCCCTTAAAGAAATTCTTACCTGAATTTCCATAGCACGATGTAGAAGAATAAACCCTAAATAGCTCCAACCACTATGCTCGTACATCAGACTCTCTCTCCCAAGTCTCATCCTCTACTCACCCGTGTTGCTACATCACTCGTACCAGAGGAATAGACCATCCATGATTAACCTTCATACTGTGATCAACAATTCGGATAGGATGCTCCTCGAACAATGCATCCACTTCCAACTCATCCTCATTGGGTTTGAAAACATGAGACGGGTCTGGAAAGTAAAGTCGATGCTATGAAATGTGGAAGACATCATGCATAGTCCTATACCTATGAGGTAACTGCAACAAAAAGTCAACCATCCAAACTCTCTCCAACACCTCATATGGCCCAATGTACCTCAGCGAAAGCATACCTTGTCTCCAGATCCTTCTATGCCCCATCCTCGGTGTGACACGTAAAAAAACCTAATCCCCGAACTCGAACTATAGAGATATAATCTGCTGATCAACATAAGACTTCCATCATGACTATGTAGTAGCCATCATATTCTGAATCAACTCTATCTTCATTATGGTCTCATGAACCAGACTAGGTCCCAGCAATGCTTCCTTTCCTGCCTCCAGCCAACATAAGGGTGCAAGTAATGGCCTACCATACACAGACTCATAAGTGGACATCTGAATAGTTTCTAGAAAACTATTATTTTAGGAAAACTCTAAAAGAGGTTTATTCTTCTCCCAAGAACCTCCAAAATCCATGATGCATTCTCGAAGCATTTCCTCACACACCTGAATCGTACACTCAGACTAACCATCTGTCTGGCGGTGGAAAGCTGTACTCAAAAGTACCTGTGTTCTCAAAGACTTTTTTCAGCCCCTTCCAGACCTGAGAAGTAAAATGGGAATCCCTATATGAAGAAATGGAGTGTGGAACTCCATGCAGACATATAATCTCACGGATGTACAACCGTCCCAGCTCATCAACACTGAAGGTCTCCTTAATAGGAAAGAAGTGAGCATCCTTTATAAGCCTGTCAATGACAACCCATACCGCATCATTCCCTCGAGGAGATCTTGGAAAACTGGTCATGAAATCCATCACGATGTCATTCCACATCCACTCGGGAATGGGTAACTACTGTTAAAGACCTTCTGGTCACTGATGAATCACCTTCACTTGATGATAGGTGGAACACTTCATGACAAAACCGACAACATCTATCTTCATTCCTGGCCACCAATACTGATGGTGTAGATCACGATACATCTTGGTGACACTAGTATAAACTGCCCAAACAGAGGAATGAATGTCCCTCATCAGCTCCGAGAGTATATCTACATGCACCCAAATATGCCCCGGGAAACGCAAGATCTCATCCTTTCCTACTATCCATCCATGAATAGGGTTCTCTTTTAACACCCTCTCCCATAGGAATAGGCCTCCATAATCAGATAGCATTCTTATTCGAACTTGATCAAGAAGAGTAGAGGTGAAAAATACATAAGAAAGAAACATCTTCCCCTGTTTGTCATGAATCTCCAAATGCATCTCAGAGAACATTGACATTAGCTACCACTCACTGCTAGCCTTCTGAACTGGCTATATCTGGGTCCTCCTGATTAGCGCATCAGCCACTGCGTTGCCTTTCCCAGGCTTATGAGAAAGCTATAAATCAAATCCCTGAAGATAATCAACCAACCTTCACTATGTAAAATTAATACCACATTGAGTGAATATGTACATCAGACTCTTGTAGTTAGTAAAAACAAAAAAAATTCTCTCCCTACAGATAATGTCTCCAACAACATAAGGCATGAACAACTACTGCCAACTCAAGATCGTGCGTCGGGTAATTCTTCTCATGTGGTATCAACTATCGAGACCCATACTTAATGACTCCATCTCCCTACATAAGCATAGCTCCTAGCCTGATACTTGATGCCTCACAGTAAAAAGTATAACTCTTGCATGGATTTGGAAAGACTAGTATCGGTGCTGAAGTCAATCCCCCTTTCAGCTCCTGAAAGGCTGACTCGCAAGAATCTGACCACAAGAACCTTTCTCCTCTATTAGTCAAACCCGTCAGCGGTTCTGCTAAGCGTGAAAAGTCTTGTATGAAGAGTCTGTAGTATCCAGCTGGCCCTAGAAAACCTTTCACCTCAAAGATGTTCCTCAGATTCCCCCAGGAAACAACTGCTCTCACATTCCGTGGGTCTACAGATACACCTTTCTCCGAGATAAGATGTCCTAAGAAGTGTATCTGATCCATCCAAAAGTGGCATTTTGAGAGCATATCATATAACTGCTGTTGTATCAATATACTCAAAACGATCTAAATTTGTGTGTCATGGTCATTTCAAGTGTGAGATTACACCAAGATATCGTCCATGAAGACCACTAAGAAAGAGTAAAAGTATGGACGGATCACATAGTTGATTAGTGCCCTGAAAGCTACAGGCGCATTAGTGATACCGAATGGCATAACCATATACTCCTATAGACCATACCTGCTCTGGAAGGCTGTCAGAGGTATATCATATGGTCTAACACACACCTGATGGTAACCGGACATCAATTCCATATTCAATAACTCCCAGGCTCCTCAAAGCTGATAAAATAGATCTTCATTCCTCAGCAAAGGATATTGATTCTTGACCATCAACTAGTCTAGCTTCTGATAATTCACACTAAGTATGAGGGTATTTTCTCCCTTCTTCGCAAAGAGGATATGTGATCCCCATAGAGAAGTACTAGGTCGGATGAAACCCTTTTCTTGCAACTCTTCCAACTGTTTGTTGAGCTCCTTCAACTCAGGTGTAGTCAGCCTATAATGGGGAATGGAAACTAGTGCCACCCCTGGCACAAGATCAATAGAAAAGTCAACCTCATGCTCTGGAGGAAAACCTGAAATGTCCTCTAGAAAGACATACCTGAAATGATCCACCACCGGATGAATAGTCTAACTGAGAATTCCCCCGGTCATCTAGATAAAGACTTGAAATATGGGCTATAACTCCTCCCAACCCATGATTCTCAGGCTCTGCTCTGCCCTCCTGGACATCCCATTCACCCCTATGAAGAAAAGATCCACCCTATAGTGATATGAAACTCACCCTACAGCGATAACAATTGATGAATTATTGGAAGGGAACTAACTAGTCCATCCCAATAATGACATCATAGCATATCATCTCTAGAACATAGGGGTCCCAAAAGATGTGACACAAACCTACCTATAGAGGGAAATCCTTGAATTGCCGTAACTTTCCATTCTTGTCCCCCAAAGAGTGTCCAACATTAAGATATCAGTAGAATAAAAGATATAGAGCCCAATGATCTCCACAATAGAAACATATATAGAGCTATGGTAAGCCCCTGCATCGAAAAGAGTAGAAGAAAAAACTGAAGCTACTATGATCGTACCTCGAACTGTAGAGGGTTTGGGATCCTACTCTTGCTTGATCTGCTCCACTACAAATGTCTGGATTATGCCATGACCCAATGACCCTACCTGACCACTCTGAGCTAATCCACCCTCCTGCTGCTGAGATACTAGCGACTGACCACCCAGGACACAACCACCACCTCAGCCCGAATGGCTCGAAGAACTCCAGTTCCCATACTGGTGAAGAACTGGTGGTGTTGCTCCAGCACAGGGAGTCAAAGAAGAACCCATGTCACCATATGCTTGTGATAATATCTGACATAAGTGTTGAAGATGACCCATCTTGCCACATGATCGGCCTCCACAAGGTCTCTCGGGAAATGTGTCCTTGTATTCCCACTCTTTTCAAACTAGTAGCACACCACTTGGATACCAGAAGATGCATTCCACCTATTCTGATATCCTCAAGTAGTCTCCCTATGGTGCTTCCTTCTATCGGCCGGAGAAGCACTAAACTGGGATGTTGTACTGCCATGGCCCGCTACTCTAGAATCACATATACTGCGCTCTGTGATTAGTTCCTGGTTGGATATGGAGGATAGGAAAGACAACCTGAATATATTCACCTGCGATCAGATGTCGTGTCTGAGATAATCCTCTAACTTTCATGCAAGGAACAACTCATCACCTATGGGAATAGGCATGAAACGATGTATCTTTATGAAGCGAATGGAATACTCCATAACTAAAAGTGTACCCTACTCCATAATCATGAACACTCATGTTTGATCGGCCCTCAAGGTCTTTGAATAGATGTAATCGTAGAAGATACACTGAAATTCATCCGAAGACATATTTTTCTGGAGTCCTGCATGTGAGATCACATCCCACCACCTCTTGGTGGAGTCTCAAAGCCTATACATAGAAATATTCACCCTCTTATCTAGAGGGATATCCATATTCTAGAAAATAGTTCGCGTGGCTTCTAGCCATTACTCTACATCCTGGGATCCTCCATCCCCTGAGAAGGTTGGAGGATGCTGCTACAGTAAGACCCTCATCAATTCTTCCATCAACGGGGAAGGAGGTGGCGCTCCCTGAAAAGTCTGCAACATCCTCAGAAATCCCTCCCTGAACTGTGCATCGACACCTATGTTAGGTATAACGGCTGGTGTCAAAACTGGCATAATAGGAGATTCTGCTGGATGTCCCTAATCAGGAATATCCAGTGTCTAATCACCGCCTGACAACTGGCGTATAACCGAAGGATGTTTTGGTGGCTTGAATCTGCAAGGTCAAGAACACACCTTAGATCAATATTATCATGGACTGAAATTTAGAGGCACAAGAAGGGAACATGAGAAATAAAGCCTTCAATTTTACAAAAAACGGATACACGACGTGTATGTCCACTACACCGCATGTGCTTCAATCCTTTTCCACTGCCCAAGTTCCCTTACACAGCTAAACCACACGGTTTCTCCTAGAACAACACTACACAACATGTTTGTTCTCGACAAAACATGTACTAGAAGAATATCACCAACCCGTGTAGTTAGCTACACAACCAGTTACACGGCTCACACTACATGGTGTGTTCCAGAAGGACACGGCCTATACTTAGTGGATTTCACCGACCCGTGTTGTTACATACACAGTCGGACTCCAGGGTCACACTACACCACATTTTAAAGACTAAAACATCGTGTAAAACCTATGCTTTAATCCTTCCATGACATTAGTCAAACGGTTGAACATACGTTCTAACCACAAGGCTTGTACATCCAGTATATGTCATGTTTCCACAAGAATTTCCATATCCCATGTCTCTTCCCACATGGCCTATGATACGGTTAGATAGTACATGGTCTTTACATATTATACACAGTGTGTACATAAGAAAAACAATTTATTCCTAAACAGAAGAACACATGGCATGTAGTCAAAACTACACGGTGTGTATTCTGGGTTTTTGTAGACAGTAAACCTAAGAAACTACTCTGATGCTTAGAAAAAAATAGGAACGATCCCTTAAGTTCCAATTTCCGATCCGTGAGGGTCCATATTACCAACGAATCATAGAATTACATCTTATACAGGTTATAAAAATTGGTAATAGTGCCATGATCCACTAAATTCTGATCCATGAGGGCCCATAACACCTCAAGAACCAAATCATGGAGTTCATTCCAACAAAACCTTACACAAAGAATACCTTATCAAATAGTGGGTAATCATATCAAGGCATCTATCACAACAACATGCATATTATACACAACATCTATCACAAAAACATGCGATCGCTAATGCATCCTAGATGGCATGGCAAGAATGCATGATATGTGATTTCTAGCAAGTGCTTATATGATGCATGAGATGACATACCCTCATCTCATCGAGTTGTGATAGAAATAGAACCCCAATAACATCAACATTAACAAAAAAAATGTGAATCACCTAACGGTGAAATAAAATCAACTGTAAAATTGCAAACTAGAAAAATTGCAATAAACATGGTAGATTGGATTTTCCCTGTACACGACATAGCTACTCCCGAGCAAAAATTATTACTAAGTACCTATTACATCCTATCCCTATCTATAGGATCCAAACAGTAAGTCAAGAAAATAGGAATCCCTCTAATACCACTTTGTAAAATCCCTATTTCTAAAGCCACCTAGAGGGACCCCATACCTGATTGGTCACATATCCTCAAGTGCATTTCCTCGAATGCCAAAGGCATCCGGCTAGCAACGAGGGCCTTGGGTGTGACAATGGGGAAACTATGCCCTCATTGACAGAGTGACACAGTGGACGAAAAAAAGAAATAGTGGAAGTAGTAATAATCCATACAAAAGTGAACAATGGGACAATAAAATAAATAAACAGCTAGGACATATATATAATTATGCATGATACATATGTCTAGGAAAACAGCCATACAAATCACAATGTTGGAATAAAAACAATACTAAACCATAGTACATGAAAAATATATAAATATCTCTTTATAATCGCAAGCCTAAGCTTGGTCCCATGTTCTCAAGCTCCACGGGAAGTCAAGTACGTGAAGTAGAAGTGTGCTTTCCCTTATCTATACCTGTAAAAATATAATCTGTTTTAGCCCAAAATCTTGGCCGTAACAGGGTGTGAGACTAGATCCCAGTAGAAAACCACCCAATGATCTTTTCCTAATAGTCAGTGAATATATATGGAAGATAATAAGAAAAGATGCAGCAAATAAGATAGTACTGAGCAACAAACCATTCTACATATCAAATAAGCTACTAATCAATCATGGTAACCCTCTTGGAAGAACATGAATCTTATCGCCTCTGGTTAAGTCATAAAAATATATAATGAATCTCTGAGGAAGCACTCAAATTCAATTTCCCTTATATTAAATAGAAATTAAAAGACTCTCTATGGAATCTCACCCGATCAATTCCCCTTATAGTCTATGGTAGTCAAGGACTCCCTGAGGAATCTCACACGGTAATTTCATCTTATAGCCCCCAGTGGTCAACGTCTCTCTAAGGAAGCTCACTCGATCAATTCTCCTTATAGTATAAAATAGTTCAAAGACATTATGAGGAAGCTCATTTTGTCAATTCCCCATTATAGTATAAAATGGATCAATGAATCTTTGAGGAAGCTCACTCTATCAATTCTGCTAATAACCTGAAGTGCTCAAAGACTATCTGAAAATGCTCTCTCGGTCAATTCCACTTATAGTCTACTACACAAGGTTCTCATGGCCCTATGTAATTCAACGAGAATATAAATTCAATGCGGACAATGTAAACCTCAAGAACTACTTGGATAATTGGTCTAAAGCATATCAAGAATGTCAGAAAAAACACACTCAACCCTACGACACTAGGAATGTGAAAAAAAGAAAAGCGGCCTAAAAGGCTAAGTAGGGCCAAACAGTCGTAAATAGCACATAAATGGGAAACCACATCCAAATCATAGAAATGAACCATATTCATATCCAAATAACCTCTACTCAAACATTAAAAGCATGGAAGGAAATTAATAGTGGTACAACTATAAATGCACAAAACCCCGATTAAGGATATTGGCCAAAATTGCACATATAACTCAATGACTTTAAACGGAAATGCACAAACCACCAACCTCGGTGTTTGGAGATTTCTATATTTGAAACTCATGGATTTAATCAACTTAGATTGCCGATGATCTAGAAAAACATCTAAAATTTTCAACCCTCGATATCTCCTGAGAGAGGAGAAATCAGAAGATGGTATAATAAGATTAGGAACACAAAAACTCGAAAAACATATTATCTATATAATTTGTTTTATTTATTTATTTAATTATAATAAAATAATGAATTTATAAATTTATTGATGTAAATTTGAAAAAATGATTTTTTAATAAACATGTTATAAAATTTTAATAAGAATTTGTAGGATGTTTACAAAAAATTTGGTGAATAGTATAAAATATCGTTTTTTACAAATAACAAGAATTTTATATCAGTATTAGTATATATTTTTGAATTGGAAATTCATAATTCATTTTATAATAAACAAAAAATATTTTATCATTATATATTTTATTTTAAAATTACTGGGTTTTATTTAAAAAATCTTTATTTTATATTTTACATTTTATGTTATATTTTAAAAAAAATGCTTTTTATACATTATGTATTTATTATTTTAAAAATTATTTTAATCAATTTTATTAAATTATTTTATTAAAAATTATTTAAATATTGTAATTATTATGTAATAATTATGTAATAAGGATCATTTTATTTTAAAGCAATGATGTTAAATTAATTTTTTAAAAACTAGTCACATCGTTGAAATTTAAAAGGGTTAAAAAGGGTTTAACCATGACAGAAATACCAAAAACATGTTCCAAAAATATGTGATAAGGGGTAGATGGGTCATTTTTCTACCTTATCACTTCCCATATCCATTATATCCATAATTACTATTCTTTTATCCATTAGAGTTACATCCCATTGAAAATTTTTTGGGGAATTTTAAAAAATTTCATCCTTTTCCCTTATAAAAGTGAATGTCCTCTCCCCACTTCCTATCACATCACATCTGGTTTAGTTTGTTCAAAAATATTCCCAACCATGTAAAAACAAATTTTATACACCCTCAATATGTATTGGGATTATTATAATACAATCCCTTAATGAATTGACCCCATTTATAAAGGCGATAATTGAAGAAGTGAGGTATAAATTTATTAGTACTACTTTTTTATTTATATTACATTAGGAACACTTATCATTCCTAAAATTCCATTAAAAATTATTTCAATTATAATATAAGTATCATTTTTATACTAATATGTTATTATAATGGTGGTGAAATCATTAAATACCTTTCCTTATTCATTATAGAAAAAATTTGAATCGTGCGTACATGTGGACTAACACCTCCCTGAAAAACATTTATCATTTTCCTTTAGCACATAACATTGATGTTCAAAAAGGAAAATTTAAAAACATATTTAACATATGTATATGTATATAAGTAATGTTCCTAATATGAAAAAACATGTTATTTTTTTCATCTTACCATTGAAAAATGGAATCATCATCCATGTATACACGCAGACAAAAAATTCTATATATTGATGGATTGAATTTTTCAATACTACCCTCCTGTATTTAATTAATTTAATTATTATGATTATATATGATATATATATATTATATATATCATGAATATGGTTCAAAATTTATTACAAAAATGTAATTATCATTATAAATTAACACATCATTATTGGTAAACAACCCGTGTATAGTTCAACATTGGTTTCAAATTCATTAAATGTTAATGAAAATGCCTTGTGATGGAATTATAAAATTTTATTTCTATAAAAAAAGTAATTCCAATTATTATATTGGATTATAAATGTTAAAATTTTAGAGAAGGAATATCAACACCACTTTTTCGATCCTAGTTTTTAATGGTCGAGATTATAAACACATAATGTAGAAAATAGACTCTAAAAATATAACACAAAAAGATAGTTTTTAGTAATGAATATAATAAATTGAAACTAAATATGGTTTTTAAATTGTTAAATATTATGTTTATCTTTGTGGAATAGGTAGTTAATGAACTTCTATTTAAATCAAGGATAACAGTTTCGGAGTTGGTAACTCAAAATAATTTATTTGAGTTATACAATTTCATATTAAAATTCACACATCCAAGAAATTACATTTTGAATGATTAGCTCTATTTTATTTAAGGGTATAATAAATTATTAATCTGAATCCATTTCCAGGAATGTTTTTAATTTCAATTTTTTTATAAAAAAAATAAGGGATAATTTTTTGGAAAGAGAATCTTACATTTGAATTTTCCATCGATGAATGCAAAATTTTTAAGAAAACTATTTTTATAATTTAGTTATAATTTTAAATTATATACTAAAAATTATCTATGTTAAATGGATTTATGTTTCATGTTTCACAATATATTTTATTTTATTTTGTGATTATTTTTAGTGATCACGTATTCATTATCAATGGAATTAATTCATGATGTCAATTTAAAAGATTTGGTTTTTTTACTCCATTTTATTTTCTTCAGTTATTTAAGAAAAGTGATCAATTTCCGTTTTTTTTAAACCTTTTTTACATGGATTCTTTATCAAAATTGAATATATTAAATTTTTTAGGAAACCCATTTTATTTCCATTGGTACTTTTTGATGTGAAGAGTGAATTATTTTTATGTGTCACATGTAATTATAGAATAATTATTGGTGGGTCCCTATATCACCGTCTAATGAATTGGTTACAATGTTTTATCTCATGGGATGATTATTCCGGAGTACCTTTTTGTTTCACGTATGAATACACATCGATGATGGGTATCATAAAAGTAATTATTTACTGTGATAATATTTATTCCATAGTTAAGGGATGTTATTCATTATGATATTATTATCTTTTCATTAAAAATGTATGAATAATGTTTCTAGGACATGTTATAGCCATTATTCTTCAATATTGGGATTTTATGGCTTTATGTTCTTATTCCATTTACTTTTAAATATCACTTATTTCCTATGGTTATCACTTATGATGTTATTATATTTCTATTCTAATCTTTCTTCTAATTTTTTTAAGAACTCATAATTGATAATATGTTTATTCCTTCATTATTTAGAATTTAATATCACCTCTATTTTAAATTGTGTTTCCCTAGTTTTTTATGACAAGTATTATTAATGAGATATCTAAAATATGCCCAAATATGGTCCTTGTATTGATAAATGATCATGAGATTTATAGAATAATATAATTAAGTAGATAGTCTTCCAAGGAACATAACCTATCATCCCTTACAACATTATTAATTTTGAAATAAATGTATTAAATCATGTAATTGATTTAAAATAAATGCATGATTATCTTGGTTACTACAATTGGTATCAGATCAATGATTTATTTGTTTCTAGGTACTGTTATTTTAATCATTGGTGATATGGTTAAATATACATATTAAAATCCAGAGAGATAACTCTATTATAGCTTAATATCAAAAATATATTTGAAATATCATGTGGGGATGGGTTTCCATGTAATACATTCATGTCTGGACTCTATAAGTGGATACAAGATTTGAACTAGATAAAATTATGTGTAGTAACAATTAAAAGGTTTTGTTGGTTATTAACACAATCATTACGAGATGAATGAAAAAGAGGCATAACAGTAAAACTGGTTTTAAACTATTGGGGGAGGTGTATTGGTTGATCATTTTTTCTTTGGGAACCACTATGAATGATTTATTTTTTAGATTATTTGACAGATTATTTATGGAAGAATAAGACAACCCTACACAATGTCACAGGGATTAGACTAATATTGATATATTTTGGAATAAAGGAATTATAGGAGAATATTGTAATGTAAAATAGTGGGATGTTCTTAACATAATTGGTTCGAATGAAACAAAATATTTAGATTATGGTCATTATAAGTGAATAAATTTAATTGATACCACATAAAAAATTAAATATTGACTCTTATTATATATAACCATAATTAACCTAATTATTATGTGATAAGTGAAATTAATTGGGTGAAATTAATTAATGGGGGAGATTTAATCCCTCATTATCTAGGCACCATTAATTTTTTTACTATAACAATTCAATATAATAACTCACAATTTTTTCAAAATAATTAATAATTGGTTAGATATTGGATATAAAATATATTAAGTATGATAAATACACATTATAAAATTATAATGTAAAATCACATTGATTGTAAATGAAAACTAATATCATATAAAATCTATTATTACTCTCAGGGATGATTGAATCCTTCAACATAGAACAAATTATAATTTAAAAATAAATTGAAAAGAATAATATATTTTGAACTATCAATATAATTATACCACCATCTCATTTGATAATTCCATTAGTATAAAAATAACAACAGTGATAAAGAATACCATGGAAAGATAAAGCATTTTTTGAGATCTAAAATGAATACTATGGAAATTAGAATTATAACTAAAGATGTAGGAATATAATGAATTATTTTAGAATAAAAGTATATAGAAATGGAATATGATCATTAAAAATATAGTAATTGAAAATACTATAATTTTATATATGGACATTTTAGAAATTGGTTTTGGATATAAAGTTTTCAAATTGTTATACCTGAGTTATGTGTTTCTAGTAATGAGATTATATAATATATGATAATGATAAAAAGTATATAATATCGAATTAAGATATTATATATTTATATAATAATATATTATAATTTAATTAATTATTTAATTAAATTTAATGAATTATTTCATTAAATTTAATGAAATATTTTAATATAATTTATTAGAAAATTAAATGATTTGAAAAAAAAAATAAAAAATTATAATTTTTTGTAGGATACAATCATTTTAAACAAAAAATGTATTTATCTAAAAATTAGTGTTTCATGATCTATAATTTTTTTGAGAGGCTAAATATATTATTTGTAAACAATGATAAGTTTTATAATTTATATATATTAAAACCAATGTAATTATTAATTAACATCAAATAATATTAAGAAGTCATGAATTGAAAAATGTCAATATTCTATATAAGTATATTTTTATATTTTTATGTACATAATTGAGAAGAAGAATCTATAGATTTCAGGATGTGATTTAAAATATATAATTATTATTTTTTTATTTATCATGTATATATTAATGTATGATAAATTTTTTATATTTTTATACAAGTATTGATTTTTTTGTGAATACGCCCATATACCATTTTTTTACAAAGCAACATGTAATTTATGATGTTATTAGTATATAAATATTAATTGAAATTTTGTTAAACCATTTTATAAAAATAATTATTTATTTGAAAGATATATTATTATATTAAAAACATTGTTTTTAATTTACATAACAAACATTTTACCAATTTTAACATATGTTTTATTTCTCAAACAATTGTTTTTAATATGCTATACATTTAGTATATTATTTTTTATGTCAAATTTATAAAACTAATATAATATATTTTTTTATAAATTTTATATTCATTAGGAAAAATATATATAATAAGGAATTTTTTATTTTTTATCATGATATATATATATTACTCGGGTAAAACTGGATACCCTAGTAAAAATCAAAAGGGGTAAAAAGTGATTTTCTAAAGGGGAAAGACCAGAAAAATGTTCTAAAAAAGCTTGACATTTAGTTTTCTAACCCCAGATAGACAATATACCTTCCCATTACCTTTATTTCATCAATTTCCAAGCTATATTCTTTGGTTTTGGCTTTCAACTATTATCTTTTGTTTTGTTTTTACAAAAATATCATCCCTTTTTATTTATAAATGGGAACTATTTCATCTCACCACCAAACACACCATAAACAACATCGTTCATCCCAAACACTACCCAAAACTCCCCTAAACATTCCTAGACACATTCAATAGGTTTTTATTTCCTCATTGGACCATCCCTCAAAGTATTAACCCTATTTTCAAATGAGTGAATTCAATAAGTAAGGTATATATTTCGAAATTCTCATTTATCATTTTGATATCTTTATGGGAACGTAATATATCACAAATTCAATTAAAACTTATTAATATAATAAATTAAGTATAATTAATATAGTGTTATTTTATTATAATCACGTTATAATAATTATCTAGTTTTACCTCTTACATTTCGTAAAATGAAAACAAGAATTTTGCGTACGTGCAGACTATCACCTTCATGAAGAAAAACATTTCAATTTCCATCACCATATATCCCATATGGTTGACTAAATATTTAATATATATATATATATATATAAATATTTATTTCCTTAAATGGTAAATCGTTTTACTTATTTCTTCCTACCATTGACAAATGAAATCATCATCTATGACATGTGTGTACTACCACCTCCATGGAACGATGCATTTTTTTAACTACCACCATAATGGATGGTTTTAATTTATATTTTTTAGTATATATGATATATAAAAATAATTAAATCATAAATATGGATCAATATAGTTAACATAAAAATTAATTATCATTATATGGTAACCCGTCGATGTAGGAAAATAATCTGAAACTAGTTCAATACAAAATTTTATTGATATCAATAATTACTAAAAATACCATGTCATGGAATTATAAAACTAACTGGTTTTATAAAACATATATTATAGTATCATTAATGGGGTTTAAATGATTAAATTTTGGATAAGAGTGAATATTGACACTTCCTTTATAGATCTAGTTCCAAACAGTCACGATTATTTACACCAATGTTTAAAAAGAGATTATAAACATATAACAAATAAAGGGAGTTGTCATAAATTAAGAGTATGAAGGGAAATTTATATAAATGTGGATTTGAAATAGGTAATTAGTATGTTTATCATTATGATACATGAGGTTAAATATCATCCATGGTAATTAAGGGTAAATTTAATAGACATTATAAATGATACTCCATTCATTGAGTTATACAATTTCTTATTGAAAATAATTCTTCTAGGAATATCCATTTTTATTGATGCAAACACATTTATTTTTTTATAAATGTGTTTTTGTTCTAAATAAATTTCCATAAAAAAAGTTCCTTTGTCATTTATGAAAATAAAAAATACGTTTTGAAAATAGACTTATAAATAAATATTTAACATTGATTAATTAAAAATGATTTTAAGGAATATCTACTCATGAATCCATTTTCATTTTCACATATTTATTAAAAATTATCTTCTTAAAATGGAGTTATGTTTTATATTTTAACGAATATTTTCTTTTATTATGTTATTATTTTGTATGATTAGGATTTTGGTAACCAATGGTTCAATTTGTGACATTATTTTATCCATTTTAATGTTTTCTAAAACTCATTTTATTTCCTTGGGATCATTATTAAAAGAAATTTTTTTTCATTTCTCTTTTTTATGAGACCCATTTCATTCTTAATAGTCATTAATGATGTGAAAAGTAAATTATTTTTAAATGTTATAGGTAAAAATGAATGAAATATGAGTGGTGTTTTATGTCACTATACAATTCATTGGTTAGGAGTTTATATCTCATGATATAAGTATTCACGAGTACATTTTAGTTAGTTCTAAACATGGGTATAAAGGGTGTGTATCATTATAATAATGTTTCCATATGCTAATATTTGTTCCATAGATAAATGATTTTATTAATGATGAATGAATTCTATCATGATTCCAATTTTATTCTAAATGTTTATACACCGTGTTATAGATATTAATCATAAATTTTGATTTTATATGACTTTATGTTATTATCCCATATACTTTGAAGAGAACTAATTTCTTATGGTTATCATTCACTATGTTAATAAACTACTCTTATATTTAGGGTTTTAACTTATTATTATAATAAAATCCTTGATGAAATATTTATTCAACACTTATTTATTGTTAGAGATCACTCCATTAATATTTTTTATTCCATAGGTATTTCAGATGATTCTTTTAAATTTTATTTCTCTAAGAAGGTCTATTAAGGTTCCTTTAAGGAGAAATGGATGAGATTTTTTCTAAAATAATCTTATAATGTTTCTATCTATTAAATGAATTGATACTATTTATCCATGGGGTATTATTATTTTTGAAATTTAATATTTTAAATCATGAAGGAGATTTAAAATAATCTCATTTTTATCTTGGGTCTCTATAGTTGCACCACCACCATAATTTTAATCATTTAATACATTTCATATTTATATATTATATATAGTTTTATAAAATTCAATGTAAGGATGTGAGGAAAAATGAATTACATCACTTTCTAGAGACAATACTATATATGTACGCATAATTGAGGTTTCTAATTTCAAAATTAATTAATGGAAACAAAGGTGACACAATATATATTTGTAGAATCCTAAATATATCATAATTATAATATATATTAATTAAATATATCATTGTCACTATCCATGTAATGTGGAAATGTAATGTAAATCACATAATTTCATGGAGGTGGTAGTATACATGTACACATGAATGACATCATCATTTTCTAACAGATTATTATATTAGAAGGTTGATAATATTTTATATTTATCTAATAATAATGATATTATTTAAATAATATATATATATATATATTAAATAATTATTTATAACCATTAGTTTTAGGTTGTCATGAAAAATAATATACATCTTTTCATAGTTCATTTGTACACATGGGAGATGTTTTCAATTTTTATTAAATGAAAAATGCTATAGAAATTTATTGTATCATTAACATAACAAAAATTATATATTTATATGATAAATATTTAATTATTCTATGATTTTTATAAAATATTTGGTGGATTTAGAAAAAAATAAAATCATAAAATATGTTAGTAGTGACAATTACATATTCTTTTTGAATTCTCCCTTTGATTATATATAAAACCATTAAAGAATAGGGTCATTATAACACAAAGGGATTGAGTATAAGGTTTGTGATTTGTGGAGATGTATTCTTAAGAATTTTTTTGGTTAATCTAGACTCATATATGTCATTAAAATTGTAATATTTTGTCCTACTTTATAGGTACAAATCGACGAATTGTTTTGGAATATTTTTTCTTTTAAGTGCCTTGAAGTTAATTTTAAAATTGACAAGATTCTAACAAAAGGTCCATGGATTCCATGGTTAAACATTTAGCATAAAACATTTCCTATTATAATATATATTTTTTGATTTATAAATCAATTCATAAAATATATTTTAATGTTAAATATCCTTAAATACATTTTCATGAATATTTACATAATTTTAAATTAAATATATCTAGATAAAATTTGTCTTAATTAATTATTTAAAAACTAACTAACTTAAATTATAGTCCATAAAAATAATAAAATACTCTAACTTATCAAATAAACATAAATTCTTATAATTTTAATACTATTTACATTTAATTTTCACTCACACACATAAGCATTTCATCAATGATGCATAATCATTCTAGGCAATTATAACATCATCAAACATTTTAAATAAATATATATATAAATTATAAATTAATGTTAATTAATTTTGTCATCTAGATTCACTATTTTATAATTTTGATCAATATCATTATTCGGATAATATAATAAGTGAGGGAGTGTGCGATTTTTTATTTACTATCAACTTAAAACAAAATGAAGGACGTAATCGATGGAATATAGTGCCAAACTACATTATATTTGAATATATGATGATTATGGTCATAAAAAATCACAAAATTAAATTTAGGAATGTGTTTGATATATTTTGATATCTTTTACCACAGTTATATCAACATTTAAAACATTTTACCATTAACCATGGTGACAAACATTTACTATTTTTACTATTCATTAAGACAAACATGAAATATAACATATCAATTAATTTGATATTATTGATCCCAAATATGGAATAAATTTTCTATTATTCAAATTAAATATTCTTCAATTTTTTTTACTTTTATTCTTTATAATGTAATGAATATTGGTTTTAGAAAAAGACATATTTTTAGCATGATAATGATTTTTTAACAAAAAAATGTATAATTTTGATCCCCATTATAAAAATTTTATTTGATGAAATAAAATGATTTTATTTAATTTCAAAAAAAAATGAAAGGAACCCTATGAAAGAATGATTAAAATAGAACTGCTGATAATTGATGTTATTTTAATTGAAACTATATATGGATATCCAAAATGTCAAAAATGATTTTTTAAGTATAACATTATATTATTAAATTAATTAGGCAACTTGTTGAATATATATATGGTCTATAAATAATGTTTTATAAACATTCAATTCATTATTATATAAAGATAATTTCACCAATGTGACATTATTTGTAAAACCGTTGTTTTTTCATTATCCACAAAAAAAATCAACTATTTATGAAAGATTCTAAAAATTTACCCTAAGATAATTTTGATAATATGAAACCAAAAATGAAATCCTTTTTATCATGTTTAGTTATTAAAATTTTTATATTTATCTTTTAAAAGAATGTAATAAATTTATATAAAAACAATTTTAAAGAAAAATGCCCCTTTTTAAACATTAACAGTTCATACACTTATATGATTTTATTCATTTCAGTCGAAATTTAGTTCTTATTTCATAAGTGATATTAATTAAATTTTTATTATTATAACATTTATACATATATTTTGAAATTAATTTACTCTTATTAATAGTTCTAACACAATAGCAATGTCATAATGATCATATTTAAATAGTAGTATTTATATTATATATATTGGTTTGTTTTAGCTTGGTATTTTTTAATATACGCACTATATAACATATTATTATTTAGAATATAAACAGAGATTGAAAATTTTAAGAATTATATTCTCCACCCCTAAGAAAAATAACATAATCCAAAGATGAATTGGTTGTCAAAAAATTATCTTAACATCGTAATAATTTCAGATTCAAATCCATTCATGATAATGAATTTATATTTTACTAGTAAATCAAATATTTCATATTAAATATTTCAGAAAATTATTGTACCATTTTGGAAATCATAATTTTCAATAGTATTCTAAAATCATACCATGATAATTGACTGCTATTTTCTCTATAATACTCTATAAATCTATCTTCCTCTTTCTTGGGTTAAGAAATTATTTTTTAATAAACATAGATAATGGGGAGACTTTATTTATTTTTAATAAATGAAAACTATTTCATTCATAGATTTTGATTTTTTTGATTTCAACTAGTATTCCATCTCATATTCTAAAATATATAAAATAATGATGTATTTTGGATGAGATAGGTACTAAAATTAATCATTTAAATATCACTATATCAAAAAAGGTTGAAAATTATTCATCTTATTTCTATTGATTATCTTAAATATAAATGTCTAGAACAAGATAAGATAATATAAAATATGAATAATCCTTATTATGAATAACTAACATATTAATATCTATAGCTTGAAAATTAAACCATGATGTTCAATATAAATCATTCTATAAATAAAAATCCATGAAAATCTTCAAAATATTCCATATCAAATTGATACAAAAAGATATAATGATTTTTCCAAAATTAATCCAAGATCAAAAAAAATTTATATTTAAACAACATTAATTAGTCAAAAATACACAGAACAAAAATTTATATTCCTCCATCATATGTTCTCGCAATTATAATAATATATTTCCGAAATAACATAAATTATCATTATGTAAAACAATAAAAATATAATATATAAAATGAAATGGTTACACAAAATTTATTACTTAATTAATATCAATCATTTTTAATGAAATACTATATTAGGAAAAAAATTCCATTAATATTAATCCTGTAATTTTCCCAAAAATATAATTACCTTAGTATCCCGATTAACGAGAAATATCACAATATCAATGATCACGTTATATCCAAAGGTTATCTTTACAATATTGATTTGATCCCTAAAATAATAATATTCTTCTCGATTAACCTTCATAGTAAATCACACAATGAACATAAGTGTAATTTATAACTAAATCATGTATTAAAATTAAATATAGATAATTCTTCATAAATTACATAACCACGTTATCCATATTTTAATTTTTAATCCCCAAGGTTATCAAAACTAATACTTTTAAAATTAATTAACTCATTCCCCAATTACATTAGTATCCAATCACTTATCAACCTACTAGATTTCAATATATAATTTTTCCTAAAACCCAATAAACATCACCAAAAAATTACATTAATCACCATATAATACAATCTCATAAGGCCTTAAAAAGTTTAATTATAATTATGAACCAGTTATAATTATTAAATTTATCAAACCTTATAAAAAATACAACTATATCATAACTCTCAATACCCAATATATAGATAATCTAATCATTTAACTTCTATTATAAACTATTAACCCGGATTTTATTTCTTATTCATTGTTATGTAATTTCTAAATCTAAAATTTTGATTCATGTCATTATATACAAATATTATAGTGTTATAATATTTAGTATAAAGAAAACTTGTCTGTGATACCTTAGGAAGATCATTATCTCCCTTCGTTGTGTTAGCCAATGTAATTCTATTTTCCTTGGAAGTTGATTTCTCTATAAACTTTTTTACAAAATATGAAACATATAATTATTCCTTTTATATATTTCTATAGGTTATTATTCTAACATTATTGAAATATAGGAAGTCAAATATTATAATATTCATGAACTTTATTAGTTGAACATCCATGAAAATATTATCTCATAATTAGAGGATGAGGAAACTCACCTAAATTGAGGTTGGTAATCATAATTCAAGATTAATTATTAGTTATAACCAATATATTTTTAACTCAAACACATATATAATTCTATTTTTTATTAATAAACAACCACATTCAACTTTATAAGAATTATTAACTTTGTTCATTTTAGCTTCTACCATTTACTAAAGCCAAATTTTTTTATTGAGAGTTTATCATATAAAATCATATTAATCTATATTATGAATATGATAAATAATATAATAAACATAATGATGTCAACTTATATTAAACTATACTAATTAAGTCACAAATAAATATAAATATCCAAAACAATTTATCCTTTATTATTATAGGAATCTTATAACTTATTCTCCCAGAAAATAATATATACTCTTAGAATTTCCTCATTATTAAAATCATAACCTAAAAACATCTTAAATAATTTTTTATAATAACTATAACACCCAAACCATGACACCCACAACCTATGAGAAAATCATGCTCTTAATATGATTGTTTTCAAAACAAATAAATTGACTCAAATTTTAACTTACATAATTACAACGTCATACCAAATATTCAGTCACTTATATCTTAGAGATTTTTTAGGATTCAGTTTTTTATAAAATTATGTAAAAGTAAAACATAAAATAAAGACATCTATTTGGTGTACATATTCCCTAAAAAATGTGTTCGTATGATTATAGAGCTATTTTAGTAATGATATTTTTTATTCATTTACGTCGTGTCACAATTCACCTTACAATTATGTATACACATCCTGAATCCCAATGAAAAACATGTAACAACATTTATGAGTGAAAAAATCTCCTTGAAGGATATTTAAAAATAAACCCATTATAGTAATTAAAAAACATGAAAAAAGATATGATAATTTTCCTTTTCATCTAATATAAATTGTTCGTAAAATAAAAATATAGTCCTAAAATCAATCTTTTCACAAAAATTTCATCATAAAATATTTCATAAGAAAGCATAAAGGAAACAAAAATCCTATTTTACATATGTTTCAAGAGAAAAAATGAATTTCTTCCAATTAAAAAAAAATTCCCCATGGGTTAGCATAAAAATCATTTTTAATCACAAACTAATATAATTACTTTATTAAATATGTTTTTTTATAATACCCAAAAAATTACTTTTGAAAAATATATATTCATTGATAAAAAACCATAATAAAAATAATAACTAATTTTATAATGATGTAATTCATAATTCCATACATCTTATTTTATGATCCAATATATCATGATTAAAATATACTTATTTTTTGAAAAGAAATACTATCTTCGATTGAACAAAATATACACAACATCGAGCATAAATGAACATGAAATTATTATTATTTAAAGTGACTTTTATAAACTAGATTTTAAAATTTTTAGAATCAATATTATTAATTTCATTATTAAACATATAATGGTCATACAAATTTCTATTTTGTTAACTAATTATTCGTAAATATGCACTCGGTTTTTATTAATGTCATTATGAATATATTTTCTTTAAACATAGTACTGACTTATTTATATGAGGGAATATTTTGATAATTTATTTGAATTTGTTAAAATTTCTTTGTAAAAAGGAATTTAATTTTTGAATTCATTAAGTAAATATTATCTTAGTTTGAAATTTTAACAATCTTTTGAAAAGTTTTCATTTTCAATGAATAGTGAAAATATAGATTTCAATGGTAAGCTATGTCTTCTTTCAATGTATTTATAAAATAATATTCTATTTTATATTATTTATAAAATTTTATTTTTTATAAAGAATAATACAATTATTTTTTTGATATTTACATTATTCATTATTTTAGAAATAAAAAGTTTTATCTTGAACATGGGAATTTCAATAAAAACACATTTTTATCACATTTTTATAATCTGATTTTAAATTAAAATTATACCACTATTATGTTTATTTATTTCAAAAAATTCAATTCTTATTTATAATTATTTTCTACATATTTAGTAAATATCCCTTTCTATTTTTTTCCAATATGAATAGTCATGTTTGTAATGTTAGTGACGATAGAAAAGGGTAAATCAGGTAATTATTGGTTAAAATGATATGATAATGATAATAAAATAATACTAAAATAGGTATAAATTATATTTCATGTGTATAATGCATAAAAAATCTTCCAAATCATAAATTATATTTTATGTGTATAATGCATAAAAAATATTTCAAAATCAAATATAAGGCATTTTTTCCATTATTTGGTGAGTATGACCAATATAATATTTTATTTAATGTAAAGTTAAAAACATCAAAATCTTGTTTTTAATAATAATAATGTTTTTAACATTGTATTAACCATAGCATATATTCAGTAATAAAGAGTATTTTCAGATAAAAAATATTTATATTCATCTTGGTTATTTATTTTTAATTATCAGTGAATAAATAACTATACTAAATACTTATACAATGCTGATGAAGTATTTATTTAAGTATTGAAAAATTAAAATAAGTAATATTAATAATATTAAAGGTGATAAAATATTATATAAATAATCTGATCCATGTATTTAAATATTAAAATGACATTTTAGGGATGTAATAAATTATATTATTTGAATTTTTCTTATTGTGTTTATTTTTTCTAAATCAAAAATAATAAACAATTCTTAAAATTGAAATTAAATATATATTATAATTAGTATTTTTTTATTAAATGATATAAAATTAAAAAAAATATTTTATTCAACCACGTGATTATGATATCATTTATGATATCAATTATTTTCTATTTATTGGCCATTTATATTCTTATTTCAATTATATTAACCCTCAATGTGTAAAAACCATTTTCGTCACAATTACTGTGAAAGTGGATAACGAACTACTAAAAAAAGGGTTAAATATGACTGAAACCCCATTAATTTTTATTTTAAGAGAATATATAGACCCAAATTTGTCAAATCATTGATTTAAATAATTTTTGGTCATTTTTAATTATGAATAAATATATATTAATTTAATATTTTGAGAAATTTTAAGAGTTCGACTCCCATATCTTATAAAATGTCACCTCTTCTATTCATTCATTGACTCATTAAAATACATTTGGTTTAGCCAAAACGTTCATAAATTAATTAATATAATAACTCTCATAATTTAATACTCTTATGGTTAAGAAAAGCACCATCCTTTTTTGTCTTAATTTATTATGAAATAGTGGTTTTCTGAAGATTTATTGTTTTTAATTGTTTTTTATATTTTATTTTTTTCTTCCACCTCCATATAATATTTTTAAAACATGATAAAATTATAACCCCAAAATCATAAAAATAATTATATTTTATTATGTCAATATAATATCCTATATCTATCTCCAATATGATATAATGGGATAGGGACTCATCATTAATGTGCACGGTGGACTACCTCCTCACAAATTAATGTAATCTCTCCATAAATATCTCCCAATATATGTTATAACAGTTTTATAAAAATTGATATATGATATTAATTATTAATTTATCATTTTGAAATGAAAATATGTCATTAAATTTCTTACATTTCCATTCACAGATTAATGATAACGTCATTTATGTGTACGTGTCGACTACTACCTCCATGAAGCGATATGAGTCATTTTTTATCACCACATTACATGGATAATATATATAACAATAATTAAATAATTAATATTATACTTAGGATATAATTATATGTGTGGAAAGATAATATAATACATACCTTTCTTCCGTAATGACCATTAACAAATAGAAATGTTACTTAGGTTTACTTATAGCCTACCATATGTATTACTATAACATAGATCATTTTTCACGACCATATACAATGGATTGATTTATAAGTATAAATTATAAATAAAAAAACAATAATGTAATAATTATTACTCTAATGATGATTTAGTAATGACTACATCGACCAAAGTCATCATACCTAAGTCATTTTTTACTTATAAACTGAATACCTTCCAAATAATTGATTGATTAATTAAATATAAAAAGGTATAGGATAAAGAAAAGGAATTATGAAATTTTAATATTTCTAATGTATGTTTAAATAAACCTACTTTTATTATTGAAGATGATAATTAACTATCTTTACGTTTCAGACTCAAGGTAAATGGAATTTTTTTAAAAACATTCTTTTACGGTCTCCCTTAAAACTCAATTATTATTTAGTATACATATTTTCTAAAAAAAATAATGATGATATTAAATATTATACTATGATTTTATTGTAATTATTTACTATTTTTTATTTCCTCCAAATTTCTATGAAAAAACTATTTCCCCCATTTTGAAAACCTTGTATATTATGAAATCTAAATCAAATGTATAGAAGGAATGCTTTTTACATTATGAGACGTGGTCAACTTTTCCTACCATCATGAAAATATTTTATTTGGAACTTAATTTCCATGTCTGAATTTATATTTTCAGAAAAATGCATTACTTTATAATTACATTAAATTTTGGAATATTTATTTTAAAATGTAAAATTATTTTTTCTCTATAAATGTTTTTATGATGAAATATTTCGTGTATCGTGGTATGGTTCTTCAAAAAAATTAATATCAATGAATGGTTACGCTATAATCTGAATAAGTTGGGTCCTTGATATCCTTAAAATTCATTGGATATAGAATTTGATAATATATTTACTCCTAATATGTGATGGAACAAACCTAATAGGTTTTTCATAATAGAGAGTGGGAATATATAGTAATTATTATTCAAGGATTAATAGTGACTGTTAATCAATTATTATCTATTATGTTTATTCAAAGGTAATATTTCAATGTTAACCAATATGTAATTCTAGGATTATATATGGTGGTTTCTCTAAATTTAACTATGCTGGTTATTCTATGTGTAGGGGTGAAAATTATTAATTTGTGAAAACATTTTCATGTGATTTTAAAATTTTTAATGTAACCATTATGAGTTTATTTTTCCTCAAATATTTATAATTAAATGTTTTATGAAAGGTGTTGGAAGGAGAAGATGATTTATGCTCTAAGACAAGATTTATTTTGGGCCTATTATTTATTTGGAAGAAGGAAACTTTTTATAAGTATTCAAGGACTTACAATTTGTTTATTTCTTTTTACATCCCTTACTAACATATTTTTACTCATCTCATGTGTTTAAATTTTTATCAGAAGGTTTAGTGTTGGTTAACTAAAAAATAGAATACATATTGAAGTTCATGAGGACTTTTGACAAAAAAATTTAGAAAATAATTTTAATGGGTTTATATTATGAAAAAATGGATACAGAGTAAATGAATCCACATTGTACTTTTTGGTGGTTTTATGTAATAATTGTAATATAATTTTCTAAAACACTAAATATTGATGATATTTATGATGTTAATGTTGTGAATTATATCTAAACACAATAGTTTGTTTATTTTTAATATTGGGATCTAATAGTTTGTAATTGATAAATGTTTCCAAAATAGTATAGATTAATATTTTTTCAAGTGACATTGTCTTAAGAGTTATTGATATCTTCATGTATTTATACGTATAAGGTTGATTATATGATCAAAGTATTAGAAACTTATTTTTTTGGTTTAATGAGATTTATTTTTTGGAGATTAATGAAAGTTTAGTATATTGGATTTAGAAATGGTAATCTACTTAAGTATAAAGGATTTGAAAGTTAAATTATTACCATATTTCAAAGGTTATTACATTTTAAAGGGCCATTTTTATTTTAACATGAATTAATTTATTTAATTTTTTAATGATGTTATGTTTTAATGATTAAATTTTATTCATCAAGATGAAAGTAAAATAATATCACACAACCATATTATCCAAACCATATGAATTAATCATTACTATAATGGATAAAACTTTTTCAAATTATTCTAAATGATATTTTGAGATAAGAGTCACATTATAGAAACTACATGATCAATCCAATACATTTTTATTTCTATAATATTTCTATTTTTGATGAAGTATCATTTATCTATTTTCAAAATCTCAATATATCAATCTCATTTGACATGGGAAATACCATAATGGAAATGACTATATATTTTTAGGAAAATAGAGAAAATATCAACAACATAAAGGTAGACATTTATGTCTACATTTAATGTATCAATTATTTTGTTATTCCCTATGTATGAGTATTTTTGGGTTAATATCGATGAATCAAAAGGATATTTTTCATATGCTTTATTTATAAAGAAATTTTATTAAAAAATAAGATAAAAAATTTCATGAACCCTCCCCACAAAGTGTACCCCTCATAGGCCCTAAATGTGAGAAGAGTGATAATGACCCAGAGTCCTTCCCCAAGTAGGCCCTGAGTTGGAGACTATAATTGAGGGTATATTAAACATGTAGACTGGAGGCATTACCCACTAAGAGAAACACATGAAGAAGTGATAGATAAGATAGAAACCTACCAAACCCTACTCATACTAAAATATAAAATAAACCCAAATACACAAATTTAATGTCCTATATGAAATACAACAACTGAAAAGAAAAAATTGCAGTACTGAAAAGGAATGTAAATTTAATAATGACCACAAAGCCCAAATAGCTCTTATAACCAACATGATAGTAGTAACTATCCTGATCTCCATCTAGCTAAAACTAACCAAAAATATTAATTTATATACGTAGATTGAATATAACATTATACTCAGTAGGATCCTGCCCAGATACACTCATGAAATAGTAATGAAATCATGCATAAGTACAATGAACAAAAAGTTTAACTAACTAGTCTCCTAAACATGTATACTATGTTCCCAGCCTCACCAAGGATACCCTATCCATTTATTTCATCAATGAGAATATTATATAATATAGAATATAAAGGTTACCCCACTACCACTTCCAAATTGGGTCGCTGCTTTTCCACAACATCATATGTCTTATGTATCTCTCTCTAATAAGGCCTGCCCATAGACACTAGGCAAAAGCACCAAAACATGCACATTGTGCAACAAAACCACCATGTCCACATCTTGAAAAGTAACAAGTTATTTTCTCAGATCTACCATATATCACATAGCATGTATCATGAATTGGGTAATATACCTCATTCCTAAAAACCCAGAAACTAAGTACGGATCCTCAAGCCATCACAATATATACAAGTTAAACCAATAGTAGTCCATAATAGACTATATCCAGAATTTATGTGTGTAAAATAACCACAATCCATTACATCCCTATACACACAAATAAGGGTAAAACTAAACGATGTTTATACCAATAAAATTAACACAAATAGTAGATTGTGGGGTAAATGAGGGTAGTAAGCCACCCATCCTCCCACTAAGACAATGAAGGAAAAAACCCCCAGGGCTCAGAATCCCTTGGTATTCATTTCTCATAAGCAACTGGGTGGATTAGCATGTTAATACAAAAAAATTATAGGATATAATATAGATCACAACCACACTATAGGAATATCCTAGACTCAGACCCAACTATAGTTAATTTGAATATGACTCCCAACTATCACTACTAAGACCAAATATCCAATTATAAAAAATCCAATAAGAGAGATACATTAAATTAAATTATTCTTTTTTATATCATTAAATTTACGTTATTTATTTCTTTGATCATTAATTAACCATTATCGATTCCACATTACATTACATTAACATCACATCAATGATATATGTGCTCCATGCATAACTAATTCAAGTCTACAGTGTCTCAAAAATATAACCTCAACATTATATCCTGACAATCTCTAACCCCACATGTTAAAAAATTAATCATTTATTAACAACATTACCACTTTTTATTTCCACATTTCCACATTTTCTAGTTATTAATGGAAAACATTCTACGCTACCAATAGATGAGGCACAACACAGTCAATAGATGAGCCCCTCATAGAATCTTATCTGCCTATAATATGATTCTAGACCCATCCAACCATGGGATGCTTTACTCTCTTAGAAAGAGAGTATGTGAAACTATTTTTCTCAAGCAGTGTGGAAGATAAATATGATAAACCGCCAATAAATTAAATTAGAATCCATCTTTCATAACAAATGTAATTCCTAGATGCAACAAGTTCATCTATATCTAGTGTCATACCAGAAACCCATATTTATAAACTGATGCATCTCACCACTCTAAGAATCAACTACTTCCCCGACAACTGGGCCTCCCTGCCCATCATACCACAATATCCCTCCATGATCCTCCATCTTTGTCTCAAAAGTCATTTAGGCCTAACCACCCCACATACCACAAGTATCATATCCAAGGCACATCACAAGCCACTGGAATAAACATAGAAATGAGATCTCCTGCCCACGGAAAGGCTTTCAATCATTACAAACAATGAGCTATCACAGCTTGAAAACATAATTCACTCAACCTTTACATGATTGCGGGAAACATTGTCCCCACAAATGCACCATCTTTATATAAAACCCATTTTTCTCCATATTGAATTAACAAATTCATTATTAATAGGATCCAGCTATGAGAAACCCAAACAACAAGGTATCATAAGATAGCACATATTAATTAACCCATTCATTTAAAATTCCTTTAATTCTGTTATCAACATGATTCATGTTCATTAAACAGTTCCATTAAACATGTATATCTGTATCAATTTGTTTAACATCAAATTATAATGACAACAAACAAATTTAATAAACATGAATCTTTAACCAATTATCCAATTAATTCTCATTTAATTAGGATTTATGTTTTTTACCTATTTCCATCAAGAATGAAATTCTAAATCAAGAATGATATAGATATAAAACTATCTAGAAAATCAATAGTGAAATTTTTATCATGGTTTGATGCAACAACATCACTACATGATTGATACCAATTCATTAATCCGGTTTATGTATTTAATTTGGTCAATTCCATTGGGATCCAAGGGAAAAATCAAGCTATATCTACAATTTCTCAAAACTAAAAAGAGAATCCTCAAATCCACACCCTCAAACGGTCATTGAAATTCTTCGTATAAGATTAGTTCAGATCGAGGGATAATGTCACCTTTCTTAAAACAACTTCATCCACCTGAGTACGGCATGGAACAACCGCACTAACCAACAACCAAGAAATCTATGTTACAACCATATACGATTATCCTCCAGATCAGGGTGAGAGAATGTGAGATGAAATAATATCTAATTGGGATAAACCTCTATAAAACAAAAGAAAAGACACCTTAGATCAAAGACAGATCAAAGAAGAAAGCCCATGATCAATCCTTAATGATGGGATATTTATAATGCCAAGGAGGCGGGTCCTGGTTATTTTGGGATGAGAGGTAGGGGAACAGTACCCATAGGTTGGTGAAAACCTAAGCGGCTAAAAAACAATTAAATCACCCAGGGATGTGGAATTACAGGTCTTATAATCCCCATTCATGTCATGTAATGCCTCAGGGTCTATTTCCGATGAAAACCACCTCGCATCAACACTTTATTTTATTTTTCAATCCCTGAAAACATACACATTCAGAAACCCTATTTCACTTCATAAAACAACCTATGAAATAAAATTCCACATCATTTAATTAAGTAACATGATGAGTAATCCCCCACATTCTAGTTTTTACAAAACCAAACTCCTCCAAACTTATTTCAAGCCTCCTCCGAGGAATTTGATCTTTAAAAATAGGAAAAGTGGTGATCTATGTGGATTCAGGCACATATATCAAAAAACTGTTGAAAAATTATTATCCTCAAGAAAATAAAACCAATTGATAGAGGAAATAGAAATTGGTAATCCAAATAGCTACCCTACAATATACCTCTCAAATCATTCTCTAAGACGGGACCTCACCACCTTACTATCGGAACAAGAGAACAACCACACAACCACCACAACGAACTCCTAAACACTCTCCCCAGGAGATACCTCTCAAATAGAAAAATACATAATAAGAAACAAGATAAATCCATCTCATTACTAGAAAGGCATACCTAAACACTAAATGAACAACATTACAAGGAAATATCTAAACACAAGATTTATTTTGGTAATGAGCATGAATCTAAGACTAACACTCCCATATACTCTCCTCAATGCCACAATGACACCACAAGACAAGAACCAAGGGGATATGACCCCCACAGAACACATTCTTCTTGTTGTCCTAGATCTCTAATGGTTTCTTCCTGAAGTTTTCATCATCGTCAACATTGATCTCACCCAATCGATGATGTTAGAGTTGTTATAAAGAAAACTATGGAGTTGTGACATGTGTAAAAAATCATGTATCCAGCCCATCTATAGGGTATCTACTTTCCTATTCCACAACTCCAACACTTGAAAAAACCTCAAAATTCCCAAAAAACTGGGGAGAAATCTTACTCACCCAACCAAATAGTCATAGCCCTTGATAGAGATTCACATTTAGAAAGATGGGTTCCCCAACATCAAACTCTAGAGGTTTACTCCTATGATCATCATAGGATTTTTGGTGATCCTGCACTGCCTTCATCCTCCAACAAATCAATTGAACCATCTCTATCATATTCTATCCCAGTTCTGGCTAGAGAATTTCAGACTCATTGACCCAAGTATAGTGCAACGGGGAACAAAAAGGTAGTCCATACAATACTTAAAATGAAGCCATGCTGATGGTGGAGTGAAAACTATTTTTGTGAGAAAACCTTACCAAGAGAAGGAGGCTCATCAACGAACATCCAAAATCCAGGATATAAGATATAAACATGTCTCCAAGAGTATGGATGGTTCATTATGCCTGACCGTCTATCTATGGATGAAAAGAAGTTCTATGGAATAACTTATAAATAAAATAATTATTGGGACCTATCTACATATAACAAGTAAAATGGGGATCTTGATCAAAAATGATCACCCTCGAGACTCCATGGATTCCCACCACCATCTCCAAAAACTGGATCGAAAAAAGATTCACTGAGATCGACTCCTTGATTGCTATAATGCTGGAAGATTATGTCAAATGGACCACTACAACCCATATATAATCATAGCGTCCCTATGTTAAAGGAAAACCAATAACAAAGTCCATAAAGATCTTCTACCAAATCCACTAAGGAACATCTCATGGCTGGAGGAATCCACATGGAACATGGTGCCTCACCATCACCATTCAGAAGACCAAATATCGAGATAGAAGCTCTATAATAGCACACTTCAACCCAGGCCACCAAAACCGACAAATCAGTGATCAGTACATATTTGTCACTCTAGGATGTACCGATAAGGTAGAACTATGGAAATATCTGAAAACTAACTCACACATCACCAGAGGAATGAAAAAAATTCTTTAAAAAAACACCTAGTGTTGTTCGTCATTTGACCATCTATTAGGGGTCTCGCCACAAAAAACACAGTCTCTCAAGACCACCACCTCAAGATCCCCAAACTGGGATTCTTCAACCCGCTACACCCTATATTACTATAACATCAACTCAAAAACACATCATTTTCCCCCAACTCCTCCAAAATTTAGATGTAATAATTAATTTTCATCCATGGCACTCCATGTATCACCGAATTTACACACTACCTCACCACGCAACATCGACCTCAGCCCATTGGCTATAATATTCCACTTTCCAAGTGTATATGAAATGGTGAAGTCGTAATACTTTAATAACTCATTTCACTAATGATGGTTCTAGTTAAAGTCACATTGTTAGAAAACAATCTTTATGCTCTTATGATTAGTGGAGACCGGAAAATTCTCACCAATGAGGTAATATCTCCATAACATTAGGGAAAATACTATTTCATACAACTCAAGATTTTGGGTGGAATAGTTATGCTCGCGGGGATGGAACTTCTGAGACCCATAAGAATCGACTGATATCTAGTACACCCGAACACAACCTAACCCCATACAGAAAGCATAATTAATAACCTCGAACTAAACTCCTTCTACTAGAAGAAAAATAATTGGAGTAATGACCAAATTCCCCTTGAGATAATCAAAATCTATCTAAAACTAATTAGTCCACATGAATTCCTAATCCTTTATGGTCAACACTTTTAGAGGAGTCACAACAAGAGAGAAATTGGCTATGAACAGCCTATAATATCCTACATGACCAAGGTAACTTTGTACCTCTTCCATTATTTTGTGTGATGACCAAGACACAACCGCTTCTATCCATGATGGATTTATAACTACTCCCTGTTGGGATACAACATGCCCCAAGAAATAGAATTTTCATGCACAAAACTCACACGTCAACAAATTCTCAAATAGATGTTCTTGATGAAGAACACCCAAAATGGCACGCAGATGCTCTTCATGCTCTTCATCAGACACATAGTACACACTTATTTTATTTGTGAAAACCACCAAGAACATATCCAGGAAGACATAGAACACAAAATTCATCAACCCCATGAACATATCTGGATAATTCATCACACCGTACATTATCATAAAAACCCGCAATGCCCATGATAAAAATAGAAATAATTTTTCAAAATATCCTCATACATCACATGCATTTGATGATATCATGACCACAAATAAATCATTGAGAACCAACATCCACCCTTTAGTAGATCGAATAAATCATCAATATATAGAAAATGATAGAGGTTATTCACTATTACGTAGTTCAAGAAATGATATTTAATACACAATCGCAAAATGCCATCATCATTGTTCATGAAAAAAACCACTACACTCGATGGTGACACACTCGGCCAACCAAAACCACACCATAGCTCACCATAGAGTAATATTTGTAGATCTCAAAACATAGAAGTTTCTATACTATATGGAGAAATCAAGATAGGAGCCACACCAAGATATAGATCAATCCTATAATATATCTATCCTAGAGGGGGTAAATATACAACCTATTCTTAAAAGAAATTAGGGTACTATTTCAATGACCCTGGGAAATGACAACAGCTGACCTTCTTATAAACTCAGCACCATATCTTCCATCAAGGATGACTTGGAAGGAACACATCTCTAACCCATTTGATGGTATTTCCTTCCAACAGGAACTACTGGATCTCCATTAGCATCGAAGAACACGACTTACCTCATGAAGAAATCCATGATAGCCTATAACGGATGCAACCAGTCCATGAAAAGGATGATATCATATGGTTTTCTCCATAAACATTAGAAATCTTCCCAAAAGTGGTTCTTCAAAATCACTATCTCACATTCTATACATACATTAAACAAGTCCACTCAACCTAAAATTGGGTTGGTCAACACCAAGGGAAAGGAAGTCACTCTACCTCTTCTCCCAAAGCATGCACATGGGTACATAATATGAACATGTGGGTATATCCTGAATCAAAAAAAGATATACACCAATGTATGAAACAAGAAAATAGTACCTCAAATGATTTCTGGCTCATCTCAAGTTCTCTCTAACCATACTAATGACTATATACATGGCTGTGCTCTACTCCCTGAGGATGAGGATAATCATAGGGTTGTTCTCTACCCACCCTATTTTCTCTCTACTGTTCCCAAATTAGAGAAACCTAACATTGCTTCCTTGGATGGATCTTCCTCAATGGGGGAACATGATGTGGAACAACTAGAACACATTGAATGCTAATAATTTCCAGTCACTCTCCCTACTGATGAACTCATCCTACATAAGAATAACCAGAATCTGATCCCTTAGTATATGCTTGAGAGCCACTAACCCCAATAGAAAGGAGATGATGTGGTGTGGGACCTACCATCGGCTGACTGAAATCTCTTCTACACTACAAATTGGGAACCCCATACAATAGCTCTACTTAGTGATGAATCTTGGAGATTCCCCTATCGAGATGATCTAGTTCTGGGTAACATTTTATTGATAACCTCTACTCATGGAATCACCTCGATATATTTATTCACCATAAAATGGGTGACCATGAATTGGATATATAAAAGCAATTACTCCTCGAAATGCCTTGCCATGTCCTCCTAATCTGGAAATAGGTTCAAGGAATATCAAAAATGTTTGCTAAAATAGATTCCAAACTCACATACACAGGATATCCTCTTCTGAAGGGTAAGATTATCTTGGTGACTGGAATCCTTCACAGTTGAAGAATGAATCTTGTCTCTAAACTAGTCTCATAACTTCTCCCATGAGACTATCGACTCATCACGATCATCGAGGAACAGGAACCAAAACTTCCTTAATGCACCATGCATCATTGTTACAATTAAAGATATCTAGTTCAGTTTATGATCATAGATCAATCAAAAGGCTATCTCAATCTCCTCTAACAATTCTTTCATTAATGCATCTAAAATTAATCCCCTGTACTTATGTAGACCATGATGCTAAAAATATCAGATTTTCCTCCTTTAAGTGTCTTCATAATCAACCTGTAATCTATGACGGTCGGATGGCGCAACCTGCGAATCATATTTTATTAAAACTCGATGAGGATGCTAACCTAGATCCATACATAAAAATTGAAAAAAGAATTAGATTTCATAAACATGGAATAATGAGGTTCTTAACAATAATTAATTGGTTTCCTTTTTTTCATTTGAGGTTAACCTATAATAGGGTCTACCTATTATAAAATAGTACCAAATTAGAATGATGCATGATCATTTTCAAGGTCTCTACCCTGCAACGAGTATCACCTTGTTTAGTAGCCAGTGTAAGCCTAATGGTCAATGAAATAGATCAAATGGGGACACTAAATTATAATGTCTCATCTGGTATAACATGTATACAATGAATTCTAAATATATTTGAAACCATTTCCATAAAAAAGCAATATCAACCATACCTAAATCCAAAATCTATCATACCCTCAAATAGACCTTTCATACCACTCTTTCATGACCCCTCCCAACAATGTGTACCCCTCCTTGGATGGAAATAGGAGAAGTGATTTAGTGGCCCCCGAGTCCCGACACCAGTAGGCCTTGGGTTGTTGACTAGAATCGAGGGTATAATAACCATGTAGATGGGTGAAATTACCCTATATGAGAAACGAATGAATAAGTGAGATATAATATAGACACCAACTAACCCTTCCTCAGAATAAAAAATAAAATAATCCCATGTACAGAAAAGTAGTTTCATCAATGAACAACTATAATTGAAAGGAAAAAACAACAATACCAAAAATAAAATTAAGGTCAACAACAACCATGATGCCCAAAAAGCTCCTTCAACCCACAAGATTGTCTTGAATAGATTTATACCCAACCTTCTCCAACTAACCTAAAAAATATTTTTTATACGTAGGGTGAGTTTAATAGTATATTTAGTAGGATACTCTATGGATCCTCTCTTCAAAAAGTAATGAAATCATGCTAAATAATATTGAAAAAAAAGTGAAACTATCTCATCAACTAAACTGGTATACTATTTTCCTAGCATCACCATGGATACTCTCACCATGTACCTCATACAAGATCATATTATATAATAGATAATATAAAGGGAACCTTATAAACTCTCCCCCACTAGTTTTCCTATTTGAAACTAAATCCTCATCTAAACTAGTGGGTCTCTATGCATGAGATTAGTGGTGATCTAGACTAGGTTCCAATTATGTATTTTCAAATATGATATATTTTTCAGTGAATACCAAAAAATAACAATTTTTGTAAAGCTGAAATTTTATTTTTCTTAACAAGTATCATTATGATTTATATTTGATTTCAATGTAACAGAAGTATTATTTAATTATATATAATATAGTTAAATTACATTGAAGCATCACTATATCGGATTATTTATATGTAAATTATTGTTTTTAAAAACATATTTCCCTAAAACATTATGTTATATTTTTTAGTGAATTTTAATTAAAAGATTTTTTTTGAAAGTTATAGAAATTAAATATTTTAAAGTGTCTAATATATTGGAAAAATTGGGTCCAAATTGTATGAAAACAAACATCTAAAGCATCTCTATCCAAAAGGATATCCCATAGATACCTATGTGAAGAACAACAACATGCACCTCGTGCAACACAACCACCACGTCCACATATGAAAAAATAACTAGGTAGTTTCCAAGAGACACCATAGCTTTCATAGAGTGTACAATACATAATGTATTATATCTCAAGCCATTACATCCCAAACATCAAGTTAGGATCCCCATTAAATCACATCCTATAAACGTTACCCCTATAGTATTCCATATGAAACATTATCTAGAATATATGTTTGTGAATTAACCACATGCCATTGCATCCCTCCACACACATGTGCGGGAAAAACCTAATCATCGTGCATAGAAAAACAAGTAACTACCAGGAGTAGAGTGTGAGATCAAATGGGCTAGTTGACCAACCACCTGCCCATCGAGGTATTTGGGAAAAACCCCAGGGTTTAGAATCCCAAGTGTCTTAGTTTCCCTTACTTATATAGTGGAGAAGAATATATAAAAACAAAAATTTCAAGATATAATATAGATCACAACCACACTATGGACATATCATAGTCTCAAAAAAAGTTGTACCTAATGTCTCTAGGAATCCAGGATACCACTACCATGACCAGATATCCTATACGTACACAACCATTTAAAGATATACATTAAATTTCAGTATGTATTTTTATTAATAGCATTGTATGTAAGTAAATTCTTTGATAATTAAATAACCATTATCAATTACACATTACATTGCATTAGCATCACAAAAAAGTTCCATGCCCTCCAGGAATAACCAAACTGAGCCTACGATTTCATAGAAAAATAACCTCAGCATTACAACCCAGTAAGCTACAACCCCATGACATAATCAATTATTTATTTATTAACAATATTATCACTTTTGAAATATTCATATTTCCATATTTTCATGGTATTCTTGGAAAACAGTCTAAGCTACCAAAACAAGGAAATCAACACGGTGATTAGATGATCTACCATCGAGTCTTTTCCACAAAATTTTGAATTTTGACCCATCATAACATGAGGAACTAAACATATAATGCACATGGAATACCCAGTGCATCTTCACCTTTAATAAGAGGAGAGTAAGAAAAACCCTCTTCTAAAAGTAGTGGGGAAAGTAAGGAAAATAAACAACCATTAGATTCAACATCTATCCACCTATTATAATGATAGGTTAGACCACCTTCAACACATTACTCTATATCTTATGTCACCCCCAACATCCATATGCATAAACTGATCCATCTCACCACTCTAGGTGTCTACTACGATAACAAAAAATAGGACTCCCACCCCACGTACCACAAGATCCCTCTAGGCTAACCAATCCCAGCCTCACGTCACATACATGCCTCATATACTAATATATCCCAAGTATATTATCTATATCACCTCATAATTAGTAATAAAAAATATAGAAACTAGCTCTAGAGCCCAAATTAATGCATTACATATTTACACTATATGAGCTCTCATGGCACTAAAAAATAAGGTACTTGGCCTTTACAAGATAGCTGGAAACACATTCACTACCAAGAAATTATCCTTATCACAAAACAGGTTCTTGTTCCATATTTAATTAACTAATTCATTATTAATAGGTTTCAACTATGAAGAGAAAAAACATTAAGCTATCACATGATATTATAAATTAATTAACCATTTTATTCAAAATTCCTTTAATTACCTTATCAATATAGATCAACATTCTTCATGTTCATTAACCAATTCCATTAAACATGCATATCTACATCTATTTTATAAAAATCAAATTATAAAAACAACAACTGGACTTATTAAACTAGATTTTTTAACCAATTATCCAATTAAATGTCATTGAATTATTTCTTTATGTTTTTTTACAAATTTTCTTCAAGGAAAAAATGTTAAATCAGTAATGGCATAAATATGACATTATCTAGAAAATCAAGAGACAAACCATTATCTCGATATAAATCAACAACGTCATTTTGCAATCAATACAAAATATTTAATCTGGTTTTCGTATTTAATTAGTTCAATTCCATTACAATCATAAGGATAAATAAAGCTAGTTATATGATTTCATGTAAATAAATAGAGAAGTATCGAATCATCTACCATAGAAGTTCAGTAATTTTTTTCACATGAGAACAAGTCAAAGAAATGGATGACAGTAACCATTGCCCCAACTACTAACTCCTCTCGAAGATTCCATGAAACAACTGTAACAAACAAAAACCATGAAAATAACATTAGAACTATACGAAATAATCCACCATAGAAATGTGAGAGGATGCGACAGAAAAAAATAAAAAATCATGTGTAACCCCTAGAAAATCAAGGAAAAAACAACATGGATCAATGAAACATCGAAATAGAAGCTCAAAATCAATCCTCATTAATGGGATCAGTAAAACACCAGGGTGGGGAGAGGCGGGTCTCCTAGGATGAGATGGAGGGAAGAAACAACCATTTGTTTTTGGAAAACCCACACCACTAAAAATCACATCAAAACAGCATCAGGGAATGACACAACATTTAATGCTCTTTCAATCCACGTAACCTCTCAGGGTCAATTTCCCTTGAAAAGGCATCACTTCAACAATATATATTTGTCCCCTGAAAACTTAATAATCTTGAAACCCTATTTCATGTCATAAATAAACTTATAAAAAAGGATTTCATATCCTGTAATTCACCAAAATGACATTTAATCCCCCTTTACAGTTTTTCAGTTAACCAAACTCTTCCAAAGATCTTCTGATCCTCATCCAGGCACTTTGATCTTCAAAATTATGGAAATGGTTGATCCACGTAGATCTAGGTCCCAAAATAATTCATGGTTATATATTTATGTATGTTTATTTAAGGATCTATTTATCACTGATATTATGATTTATTCTATATATCTTTAGAATTGTGAAACGTCTTTGGATGTTCAAGAGTTGGTTTTTCATTAAAAATTTTGAGACATATGAAAGATTAAATCGATAACATTGAAATTTTTTATATTGAAATGGTGATGATTTTTTGGAGATATTTTTTGAGTTTTGATTAATGTTTGAGGTATATATAACCCTTAAGATGGAAATAAGAAAAAACGTTATTTGAGAAAAATGAATTTACCTTTTTATAGATAAGTTTAATGTTAATGGTAACCTTATAGGACTATATAAGGTTTATATTTTGTGGTAATTATGTGTTATTATAATTTTTAAATGAAAAATGAAAGGTCGAGATAACCATTGAGTATGAAACATTCCTTAAGTATTGAATATATGAAGGTTTTTTTGAGGACATTTCTTATATTTTTGGGATTATTATAAGGATTAAATTAATTTAATTTAAAAAAAGAACTACTCATAGTGAATATAACAACTCGTCGCATCGAGCAAGGCGATGATGAATGAACCCACAACTGAAAGGGGACAAGCTTCCATTGACTATCAATTATGAATTTTATTTACATTATTTGAGACTTTTGAAAAAATGTTATCTTCATTTGGGAAAAGTTTGCTTCATTATATAGATAACCATGGGTTGGATAATTAATTGGGTTACTAAGTGGATAATGTATTTTTATAAGATGATAAAAAAATATCTAAGTGAAATATAGGATTAAGATAAAAATAATAAAATAATGTTTTATTCAAAAAATATAGGATGAAATATATTTTGTTATAATATGTAATTTTAATGTGTCTTTATATTGAATCTGGTTATTTATGGAAATATTTGGCATAACATAGAAATTATATAATCATGGAATATAGTTTTTTTATTGACACATTGAGAGTGATTGATGTTACTTGATGATAAATATTAAATTAATCATTCTAGAATATTTGAATAAATAATCTAGATTTTTGTTTTTTAGTCTTAGTATAGAATATTTTATGTAATTTAATGGAGAGTTTTTTATTGAATGATCTAAGTTAAACATTTAGTATTACTATTAAATTTAATAAATTAATCTAGTTTTTTCTTCATTTCATAGTTTATTAATTTTTTGAATTATCTTAGCATGACCTCAATATTTTTTATTATGTCTTTAATATAATAGGAATAACTTTTCAACAATTCATGTATTATGTGATTCAATAGAAGTTGATTGTATTGCTTCATCTATAAAAATATCTTCTTGAGTACTCATTGTTTGGAGAAAATAGATGATATTGTGGATGGAATTGATTAAAGGATAATGTTATAAGTTTCATTTAAGTAAGTTTCCTTATATTCGTAGTCAAAGAATTATAATAATTTCCAAACATCCTGAATCTTATTTTCAAAACCAAAACAATATCCATTTATTTTTCTTACTAATAAATAAATTTCATTTTAACCCATCACAAATTTATAGTTTTTGGATGGCTAACATTCTCAGGACCATATTTTATATCACCCTATAATAGTCCTTGGATGTTATTTTTTTATTCTATGTCCATGTCTTCCTGTACCAATTATGTTCACCAACTTGGAATCTTACAATTTGTTATACCAAATGACCTTTCTACATCAATTTCCCACTATTTAACAGAATTGTTTATGGAAAATTATAATGATGTGTGTTTTCAACAATGGTATTCGGAGCACTCAACTTCATAATCATGGGGGTATGTAATATATCATGATTTTAAAAGGAAATGATATGTTCCATATCATAAAAGATATGGAACATCAATATTAAAAGAACAAGAATTTATTTTTATTTAAATGTGACCATAATTACATTTCCATTTAATTAGAAGGAATAAGTAATGTTAACTACATTATGAAATATTTAATGGACCTACTCATTGATGAGGTATTAATTAATTCTTTTTAAATATACTCCAGTTTATTATTAATGACATTTTAAATTTGTTTTTTAAATGATTTATTCATTTTTATGAGTGATTATCATAAATTGTTTTTTGAAATCAAAGAATTTTTATTAGAAACAATTAATTTAATTTTTCAAATAATCATGTAAATTTTGTCTTAGTATGAATATTTTATAGTTTTCTTAAAGATTTGGGATTTCAATGAATAATGAAAAGTAATATTCGTTTGGAAAACTATATTTTCAGTTGATGTATTTAAAAATTAACATTTTATTTTGGAATAGTATTAAAATTTTATTAGTTAATATTGATTAAAATTAATTCAATTATGTGTTTTTAATGTTATTTTATACCTTATTTTATCATTGAATTAGTTTATATTTTAAAAGGGCAGTTTTCATAGAAAGCGATTTACATCACTTTTTCCCAATTTGATATTAAATAAAACACAACCCATTCTATGTTATCAATTTTTAAAAATTTATTTCATATTTGAAATAAATAGGTCTAAATCTCATAAATATGTCCACTATTCATTTGATCAAATTGAATAATAATCTTAGTATTTTTTTACGATGGTAAATGGTAAATCCTTTACTTATGGTTTAAAACTGATATGAAAATGACTATATAATAATCCTAACACTTGACTAAATTTTATTATATGTGTATATATCTATGACAATCATCTGATGTTGAATATCTAATTTTTTTTCGGTTTTTGTGTAGATTTAGACATTTAAAATCTTGTATTTAATGTGATGTAAAGAAATGTTACACTCAACATTTTAATAACTATAATATTTTAAACATGGGGATAACTAGAGGATATGTCATGTTAAAAATAATATTTTTGAATAGAAAATATTTATCTTCATCTTTCTTATAATTTTTAATTTTTAGTGATGAAATAATAAGATTATATATTTAATAAATGTTGAGGTAGTAATTATATAAATAATTGACAATATGAAATAAATGATATTAAATAATTTAAAACTATATTAAATTTAGATAATTATTCTTATCATTGAATTTTATATATTAACATCAAATTTTAATAATAATAAAGATTATTTATATTGAATTTCACATCTTTACATGATGTTATTAAAATCAAATTATTGAATATTTCAGAAAATCAACTTTAACGATATATTATAATAAATACTACCTTATTAAATAATATAAAAATAACTAAAAATTTAAAATTATCACAGTTATTAGTATAATATTTATTATATCAACCATTATCCATTTTCAGGCTGTTTGTATGTTTTTTTAAACTATATTTACCCTTGAAGAGTAAAACTCTTTGTCACAATATGATTGAAAGGGGTAAACAAAGGTTTAAAATAAAATGACAAGGTTAAAAAATGTGATTGAAAAGTGTCTATATTTTATGATACTATTTTAATAAATAAATATAATATATTATAAATAAATTAGTTTTTATCCATTTTATAATTACAAAATAAATGTATATTAATTAAATATATTCAGATATTGCAAGAGTGCCTCACCCTTATTTAAAACAGGGAAATTTTTCCACCAATTATTTCAAACATTAAATACAATATTAAGGATAATTCCTACCTAAATTAATTATTATTACACCAAACCTCATTTTATATTGATTTTTAGTTTTAACTCAAATGATAGTGGTCTGAAGGTGTTATAAAAATTCTATTTTAGGAAGAAAATGTATGGTTTTTAATTGATATTTTCTATTTTATTTCTTCTTCCACCTACATAAAATTTATTTAAAACATAAAAAATGATATCTTCAGTATACTACACATAATAATATTTTATTAGGTTAGTATAATAACCTATTTAAATCCACAAAATCCATAAAAAGGAAAGAGATCATAGGTCATTTGTATGGTGCAACACTGCCTCACGGACATATATAATTCATTTTCCATCACCATCTCTAATGACTAGTTGTAATAATGGAATTAATTTTTAAATACGATACTAGTTAAAAATTTATCATTTTGTAAATAAAATATATCGTTTAATTTCTTAAATATTCATTCCCTGAATAATGATATCATCATTTATGTGTTAGTGCAGACTTCCACCTCCACAAAGCAATGTGATTCAATTTTATCACCACATCACATGGATGATATATATAATTATATTTAAAAAATAAATATTATATTTTTTTTATTTTTTTTATCATTCTAGAATGATAAATAAATACCTCCATTATTTTCGTAATGATCACTGAAAAATGGAAGCATTACTCATGCATATGAATAACCTATCACCTCTATGATAAAAACATAGTTCATTTTTCATAACCATATTTAATGGTTTTATTTCAAAATATAATTTTTATATTAATATAAAAATTATTTTATGATTATTATTCTAGTGATTATGGAGTAATGAACTCTTTGACCATAGTTGACATACTAAAGTCATTTTGGACTTATGAACAAAATTTCACAAAAAAATTGAATTTAAAATAAATATATCAGGAAAAGGGAAAAAATTAAAGTAATAAAAAAATTGAAACTTTTCTTAAAAAATATTAGATTATAATATTTTTATTATTCATATAGATAATGAATGTATATGGTGATTCATACTAAAGGTAAGAGAACTTATTTTTAAAAACATATTTTAAAGTGTTATATTTTCCTTGAGGGTTCATTTTCATGTTTAATATCTTCAATAATGTATATGGAATGTCAATATACATCATGATAAACTTTTCCCAACATCATGAGTTTTATTTTCTTTGAGGGTTCATTTTTATGTATAACAGTAACATTTTAAATTATTTTTTCTTTAATAGTATCTAACTTTATTTGATAATTGATTATAAAATGAAAATATTATTATTTTGAAGAAATGTATTTATGATGAAAAACTTTACCTATCATGTAATGGTAAATTGAAATTTTTTATGATGATTTTTTGTTCTATTATAATTTAAATACTGTTGGGTCTATGATAGGCCTCTAATGAATTGGGTATGGAAGTTAACATAAGATTATTCAAAATATGGGACATATTTAACCAATTTGCTTTCCCCTAGGGGATAATGGAAATAAACATCAATGGTTATAAGTAGATTAACAATGATGGTCAATTCATGAGTAGATATGGTGGTTAATCTATGGTATTAGTTTGATGTTAACTATGAAAGAATTCCATGAGTATCTGTTATGGTTACTCCTAATTTTATTGTGATGGTTATTCAATATATAAGAGTAAAATGTATAACATTTTAAAAATGTTTTCAGTGGACTCTAAATTTTGTAAAGAATCTATTATGATTTTATTTTTCCTTATTGATTTATTATTAATTTGTTTATGATTTGTTTTTGTAATGATAAGATGATTTATTGGGTAAGAAAATGGTTTAATTTGATCGTAACGTCTATTTTTAAAAAAAGGAATGTTTTATAAGTGTTTACGGTGTAATAAATTTTTTCTTAGTTTTTATGTCCCTTACTAATATATTTGTGATCATACAATGTTTCTAAAACGTTTTTATAGGGTTTCTAGATGGGTAATATAAATTTAAAAGCCACAATGGAAGTTATGATGATTTGAAATAAAATGAAGAAAAGTTTTATTTTAATGGTTTATATTATGGAATAATTGGATACTGAGTAGAAGTGTCCACCTTATAATTTATGGGTGTGTTATATAACATTTATTACCTAATTTTCTATAAATATAAACCTAAATTATATTTTCATATTAGAGGAAGTAAATTATAGTCAAAATACACAATATTATTTTTAATTTAATGTTATTTCATTATAAGGATACTACCAACAGTTCCCTAAGCTATGACATCATGATTGTACCATCACTACCAACTAATATAACATACCATCAAGGCCTCGACCATGAAATTAGATATTTATATAATAAAAACACAAAGAGATAATAATTCCATTTTTTACCCTAAGACCTACCTATTCAACTAGTGTCTAACTATAAGAAGCACCCACCCACCACATATAAATTTATACTGCATTTCCCATTTAATAGATAAAAAAATATAACACAAAATCAATATTCTAGAACAATAAAAAAATATATGTATTTAATGAAGTACATGGAATGTTAATATTAACAAATTTAAAAGAATATAAGGATCATAAAAACCCTTGAAAAATAATTATCTTTGAATAATTAGATCATGTCCCCAATTAAGCATAAAACTGTTTTTGAAAAATATAAAAATCAAATTAAAAATCTATTTTAAAAATATATTAGGAAATAAGAGAAAATATCATTTTAGCTTGGTATATATCAGAAAATAAAAATTCTATGAACAAGGGGCTTAAATCGAAATTAAAAATAAATATAACATTTTAGAGTAATACTGATAAAAAATAAACTCCTTGATTATCGAAAAATAGTGTTCATATAGTAGATGATAAAATAAAACATTCTTTTATACTTTTGTAAAAAGAAATAATTAAACTACATTTAAAAAAATAAATTTTTTATATTTATAAAAATTTTAAATTATGTAAAAATTATTTTAAAACTACCATTAACAATCCTTAATGTATAAATAAAACCACTTTTAAAACATTTGAATGAATTTTGACATAGATAAAATTTTATTAAACCATTAAAAAAAATTAAATGAAAAGATGTTAAATCTTGTCCCAAATTTTTTCCCTTGTTATCTAACCACTAGTATAAAAACAATAGACAAACTATATATCTATAATAGAACCATAATCCTACTTATCTTACAATATATCATTCCCTTGAAAATTTCCAACTTACCCATTCATTATTTTTTACTTGTTAAAATTTATATTTAGGTGCTAGTAGTTATTTTCAATATGTGTTATGTTTTAGTGATAAAGGTCCTTATAACATAGTTGTGATATCATCATCTATAGAATTTTAATAATATAATAAATATCATATTTATGCATTATATAAACATTTATGACAATCTGTTTATGGTAGGGATAGATATTGATTTTCATAACATTATGAAGATGGTAGTTCATACATACATGTTAGTGATGTTTCCATTTTTAAATTGGACAGAATTAAATAAATGTAAAAAATAATAAATAATTATAAAATCATAAATAAACCATAATTAATATATATACTCATTAAAAATTACATTATTAATGGATATGTAAATTAGAAATGAAAAACCTATCACATTACTTAATTGTGGTATCTATGTACATATGCACACATGGGATGTTATTAGTTTTGAATTGATCATAATGTATAAATATTAACCATATTTTATTCTCAAATAATAATTATTATATTATACACATTATATATATAATATATACTTATTTTATAACCATTCATGTTAGGTTGTGATCAAAAATAAAGTTCATAACTTCAATGAGATGGTTCTGAATACTTATGCATGAGCAATGTCAATTTTTTCCTTTAGATTAAAAGGTTATAAATAATTATTGTACAAATGCAATATGAATGTTTAATTAAATAAATATACTAATTTAATTATGGAAATATTTTTATAGAATATTTGACGTTGTTAGAGGGACACATAAACTTACAATAGATAGGTAAAAATAATTACATATTTTGTGTGTATCCTCAATTATATTTAACTTAAGGGTGTTTAGGGAGGGGATAATGGACACCCAATGTATTTTATCAAAGTGGAGTACTCATGAGGTGGTGGATTGAGTATCTAAAATAACATATTTTTAAAACAACTTGTCAAAAAAGATCACCTGAGTTTTCAATTCATCTATTTAACAGATAGAGTATATATATCTAATTTAATTATTTTAAATAACATCTCATAAGTTTAATCTTAAATCATAAAGAACAATCATATGAACATATTAATCTCTTGAAATTAATCTATATAAATTCATTAGTTGAAATATTACAGTTTAAATCTTGTTATTAAAGAAATTTTTCACAAATTTCACATTTAAATAGTTTTAAAAACAGATAATGAAAAAAATTAAAGAACATAGTTGAATTGAAAAGAACAAGAGGTTTAGTCACATGATGCGACGTAATCTGTTCCACATTAAACTCACTCACTACTATGAAAATTTGTCAAAAATAAATAGATGATCCACAAACTGTATCAATTACATATAAAAACAATGTATTGGGGTATTCAGGCTAGTACATATTCTCTTCCATAGTTGTTGTGGAAGTAAAAATATGAATGAAATTAGGTAAGTGTATCTAAACACACTTCTATGACCTCCAATATTTTTTTTCATTTAAATATTTTTAGAAAATTCAACCACAACACAAACTTATTAAAAATACAGAGATATATGGATGTGAAATATCAATGTATAAAAATTTTAATACTCAATTGTTTTACCAATTCCTCATATTTTATTGGTCTCTTAATTTAATTATGATATGAGATATGAAGAAATAATAATTTTCTTATATCATGTGATGAAATTCATATGAAAATTTATTATCATATTGTTGATAATAATATACTTATTCACATTTTTATATTCATAAAATCCCACATAAATTCCCAAAAATTATACTTTTATAAAAAATATTCTTTCTCTAAAAAGATCCATTCTAAATATATCCGTTAAAATTCATCTTATGGGATAGAAATCTAGTTGACCTGAATGACTATAAAAATGATATCAATATATCATAAAAATTCGTTGGAATATTTTATATTAAAATATAATCCTCACCTTTAGACATTGTGACTTGAAGTTTACAATGTTAGATCATCAATGGTAACTATAAATATTATAAAAAATATGAGTTGGACTCCCCTGATAAGTCATGTGTAACTTGATCTAAACATGAAATCAATCTGACACGTATCCAATATTTAAAATTGTCATGTTTTATATTCACTACAACATGTGGAACCATGATGTCATTTTAAATAACTAATTTTATTCCCAAATCCCAAAAAATTCGTATGGTTAGATTACTTCAGCATGAAAACGATTGGATGTAGTGTTTGGTTTCTTTTTAACTATGTAATTATATAACATAAATGATATTCCACATGGTCTCTTTATTTTTTATTATGGTCAATTTAAGAGTTTATGAATAATCCACCATGGTCAGTTCTATAGGCATATAGTCAATCCACTTGGTCGTGCAGTAACATTTACCAATTGTGAAAATTCGGAATGATAAGTCTAGTTTCTATATGATATAACATGTGGCCACCATTATTGGTATTGTGATATATAATATACTTTGTGAAATTTTTATCATGGTAAATCAAATGGTTACATGTTTTGTGTGTTTATCATGGGGTTAATTTAGTAATTATTGAATTTTATCTTCTTAAGATGCCTTCATATAGTCGATCGAATCCTTACAGTATCCTGAGCACTTATAGAATTTTTTTGAACATATGGTTTCTTGTTTAGATTTTTGTTGGACTATATACTAATGAAATTTTCTATATGTTATAAAATATATTTATGTTACACAAAACATATAAATAAATATTAAATAAATAAATATTTTTTATTATTATTAAAAAATAATTCGTAGAGTATGTCAACAATCTCCCCTTTTTTATAATAAGAAATGATGATATAAATAATTACCCAGAATACTGTAGTGAGCCAAATAAATATATCAATTGTATATATCATAATAATATAAAACTATAACATTAAATCAAACAATTTAAAAATATTCCACACTTTTCTCCATCATTTGGGATTATCAATAATATTTCGTAATGGGTAAGAAAGTAAATCAAGATAACAAATAAATAAATTTGAGAAAATAAAATGATAAGAGGTAGATAAAATATATTTCAATAACATTAAAATGTTTTTTTAACATAATGACCTATCATAGTGCCTAATAAGAATCTAATTCATCAATGTCTTGAATTGAAAAAGTTTCAACATGGTATTTCCCATTTCCAATAACTGTAAAAGAAGCCGGTACACGATAAAGAAGAGGGGATGATTCTATAGTCACAAGGGTCTTGAAAAAATTATGATATGATAAAATACATGAGTTTTTATGAGGAACAAAGGTGATTTATGAGGTGATGTAGGAGATGTAGAGGAAGATGGAGTTTGGGTTTCTATAGAAGTCAGAGTAGAGATAGTATCCCATGCTTGGGATGTAAAAGAGGATATTATGGCTATAATAAGACATGAAAGTTCTAGAAATACATAATTTCATTAATATATGTATGGCTCAATGATATGGGTAATTTTAGTCACATCTCTATACCCATGATCAATACACTTCATCACTCATGCTTCACTGACAAAAACCGATCCAGTAGAGCTGCAATAATCAATGGATATTACATGATACCATTGAATGATGTAGTTTTAGGGGTAATATTAATATCATTGGATAATGATATATAAAAATTCATCATATAAACATTAGTGAAAAATCTATTCAGTTAGTACATCATAGAACCTTTAATGGCATCCCCATCCTTCGAAATTATCGTTGTTTTTCCATAACCCTTTCATAAAAAAATTTAACATTTAAAAAACATCAATTTTTTATTTATACATTATATCATTAATATTTTTATTAGGATTTTTATTTCCTTTGAAAAAAAATTCTTATGAGATCTTTATTGAAGGAAATATATTTAAAGGGATGAGCTAAATAAGAATTTGGAATCCTAGATGAGCTGGTGACTATAAAGAGATACCTACTACAATAATAGTGATAATATCCAAAACTTCTACCTAAGGATATCCTATAAATACCTATAAAACATCTATATCTTCTCTAAAACATCCAGGATCATGATCCAAAGGATCTATCTTGAAAATAGATTAGGTTGTACACAAGAGACCACAATATTAAAAGTAATATAAACATATTAGTATATAACATATTATTTAGTACTTACAAACACAAAGAAAAACATATTTAAATACATGCGTGAGATAAGTCATGAATTGAGATAAATCATTTGTTGTAATGATTGAATTATTATCAGTTTCAGCTGGTAGGTATAGAGCATGTGTTGCTGGAGAAGATAAATCTGGGCTGGTGTTATGAGTTGAGTCACTAAACTAAAACTCAGAATGGCTCAACATAGAGCCTTCATTATTTGAATAGTCATACTATGACCCATAAATTTATAGAACTATACTATTTGAATCTTAATAAAGTAAAACTTCAGTCCTAGGTGTTGAATCATTAATGTTATTACTTTAAATTGTATTTTCTGAGTCCTATCTAGGTGACACTATTCATGAATAACGGGCTGGGAAGGAGAATTTTCAACCTTTTCTGTGGTATTGAGTAAGATATTAATACTTATTATATTAGGTATTTGTGGGTTTTATCCATTATTATGATCCCCATCATCATTAGGAGTAGGTGTATCTAAGTTAATTAGAGGATATTTTTGATGTATTAGATGAAAAATAGATGCTCCCTATATCTCAAACATATAGGATTGTATGAATCTTGATGATATTATTTCTCACTCTCAAAGAATGTGATATTGGGTCCATATAACATTTCATAATTGGTCTTCTGTCCCTAAGGATTTGGTACTCCTTCCCTTGATGATTTATTCTCTTTTGAGACTTCTATATCCATGAAAAATTCTAGGCCAAGAGAGAATCTCATTCTCTATTTATAATCCAAGTTTTTATATTTAATATAATTAAAAAATACCTTTAATTGATTATCATATGATAAATAATAATAATCATCTATCTAGTTAGGATATATTCCTAGATGTAATACATCGTTTCTTTTGGAAGCAGAATTTAGTGGATTTAAACACTCATTATGTTGAACCCAAAATAATACCAACATATCATTTCCTTGGATTCAAAATAATTTTTCCATCTTTAATGTGGTTTGGAATGATAAATACCACCTTAAAGCATTTACATTTATACTCCTTTAGGAGTAAGTCTAATCTATTTGAGTAGAGCTGGAATAAATTTGGGGTATGGAAGTGTATTATGTATTGAGGGAATCATACTCAAATTTTATATACGTTTCATCTGAAATATAGTAAGATTAATATAAATACCATGAATTAAAATATATGTATATAATAAGTATTGATGAATAACAGTTCTAAAATCATACTTTCTTTGAAAAATGTAATTCTATTTAATTTTTAAAAACAAAATACATATTCAATTTAATTCACAAGTACCAAGCCATCGACATGTATTATCACTATTAAATACCTATAATGAATTTCCAATCTGAGAATTTAGATGATTTAAAGGATAAATTATTTGGTAAACCTCATTGTAACCATGATGACTTTATTTTAAGTTATCAGACCAAATAATCACAGAAAAATCACATTCATGGGAGTTATCATTTAGTCAAATATGATCTAAATAATATCCCTCTTCAAAAACTATATTCTCAAAAAATTCCATCACTAAACATATATGATAAATTCAATTATCATCAATTAAATGTTCAATCCATAATTTTAAACATGAATATATAAACTTGTGAGCCACATAACCTAAAGAATAAAATATCTAGAACCTTATTTTGAATGACTTCATTTTGAAAGAATGTGGATTATAGTGTTTTATAGTTCCACATTCTCAATACAATAGTCATTTGTAAGAATCAAATGTGTTAGGATCACCTTAATCAACAGTCCACTTAATCATGACTACTCACAACGTAGATTCATTAAATGAAATGTGGTTGTTCTAGCAAAATAAGACTCAAAAGATGGTTCAACTGATTTTGGATAGGAACCAAAATATTTAGAATCTATTATAGGGTATTAAAACATTTAGGGATTTATATATAGTAAAAAAATAAAAAATAAATAAAATATTATAAAAATACACAAAAACCCATATAGTATATTTCAATGAAAAAGAAAAACAATTAACTGAGTATTTTACATAAAAAATTACAACATTAATTATTATTTTGATGCATTTCTTAAATTGATAAATTAAATATACAATAATTAAAATAATTATATATTATTGGTTATCCCTAAATCATGTGGGATATAATTTATTCCTTCACAATTCATATGCTTTTTTAAACATTCAATTAGTTGATGTTATGTGCTAATTATTTCAAGAGATATATCGCATTTTTGAAAACAATATCTCAAAAAGCAATATATTATATCATTTATTTAGAATAATGTGCATTATTTTTAGTATTTTTAATAGTAATATTATTTTTATTGTTTAAAAGGATATATATAAATTGATATAAATAGCATATCAACTTGTGTTTCATTTATAATATTTATGCACAATAACTACCGAAAACATTATACTCGTCATCATTATTTGAAAATGAAAATGAATTTTTATTTTTTTACGATAGGAGGATACTAGACAAATCCAAAAAAAAATATTTTCTAGAGGATCATCTCATATCAAACATATAACCACGAAATTTTTTCATCTTAATGTGTGATAAAATAAAAATAACTCACTCTATAGTAGAACAATCCAAAATTGGTTTCACTTTATTTTTATTTAAATTTTTTTAAAAAATTGTCAAATGAAATTCCCAAGAGTTTGATAAAAAAAATTCACACATATATATACTAAACATAATGTATGTCCAACTAGATATCAGGAAATTTAATCTCATAATAAAACTTTTATATATGGTTTTGTTAACTAGTTTTTTTTTATTTCATTTCAATCCAAATTATTGGTTTTGATCATTAGAGTATCACGTTCTTTTGAGATATCACTTCCAAAACTTTTAAAAATATATTTATCATAGTATCCTTATTTTAAAATAATTTCTTATTTATTTTGAAATTCATATAATCTAATTATTACTTTTATCTCACCCATAAAACTCATTTCTAATCAAGTTTACATTAAATTTGAAAATTAATTATGTAAATAATTTCATTAATTAACAAAGATAATATTATCAACATATATTTGTGAAACTAAAATATATTTTATAGTTATTTGGATTATTAATGTATTATTGATTTTTTTATAAAATCCCTAAAAATAAGAAAAGTGATAAGCCTACCATATCATGTTATTGATTATAGTTATTAACAATAAAGCGTAGTTTTCAATTTGAAAATATGATTTCTTAAATGAGGATTTGAAAATATATGGTGTTGTTCAAAAAAAATATCCTCAATAGTATATATTTTTAGAAAACAAATGGTGGCATCCATTTGATATATTTTTACATCCATATGTGTTGCATAATCATTCAACATCATAATGGATTCGTGTTTTTGTCCTGATAAATTTTTTCCCCAATGTTAGTTACTTCTTCTTTATAATAACCTTGTGTTTCCAATCTATCATTATTTATAATAATATTTCCATATTCTCCAAACATGAAACTATTTAGAAATTTAATAATAATGGTTAAATAGTCATTAGGTCTATCTACATGTCCCCATATTCAATTCCTATATAATTGGATCAATTTTTCCTATATATACATCAATAAATTTACTACACTAATTTCCTCCTTAATGATTTTTATTTTATGCCTTGAAAAATAATATTGATGTTCAGCCTATTTTCTACGTGATTCCGAAGTTTGGGTTCCTCCGTTTATGCATCTAATAAAAAAAATCTAAGGTATAGTGTAAATGGGTTCTTATAAATCTAGGTAATCTACATTCTGATAGGTTTTCTTCAGATTATAGTTCCTATAGATATTTTTTTGGTGATAATTTTCATTTAAATCAATAGAATGGTTATTGGTCTTAGAGGTGTTATTGATATTCTAATTTGAAATAGCATCCTTCTTATTTTATTAGAAACATTTGGTTTATAATTAAATGACACCTAAAAATCTGTATGAATAGATTATTCAAAAAAAATCTTTTTTTATTAATGAATCTATAAGATTTACTCAATGTTGGAAATCCAATAGAAATTTCATTATGTCAGATGGATTCAAATTTATCAAAAGTATCTTTTATATTTATAATATGAAATTTTAAACCAGAAAATTTGTTGAAAAATACCATATGTTTTCTATAATTTCATTATTCATATTGATTTTTAGATGTGTTCTTATTAGGAGTGTATTAATTACATAACATGTTATACTTATAGATTTATCTCAAAATATACAAGTAGGTTATATTCACCAATCATAGTCTATGATATCTATTAAGGGGAAACATTCCTTATTTTAACCAAACCTTTTTAATTAGGTGATTATGGAGAATAGAAATAATTATTATATTCATTTTGAGAATAAAGGTTCAAATTCTTGAATTTCAGACTCTAAACCATGATGTCTTATCACACACAAAATAGTAAGACCACTATTTTTCACTATAATCTTTTTATTCAATGAATAATATCTACATGAATAAATTCATTGAGGCATGAAATATTCTAATGAAAACATTGAATAATCATCAATATTTACATAAGAATATTTTTTTGTTAACCATGAAACTATAGATAGTCAAAAAAATTCCATGTGAACATTCTCTAGTGGTTGTGGTGTAGAAACATATTTCTTCAAATTGAATGAAACATTATGGTTCTTTCTCTTTTGATAGGGATTGCACACTTTTTATTTTGGGAATTCATTTTTATGTAGATCCTTGACTAAAAACTATTTTATAATCATTCTAATATACTATATATCACAATGGTATATCCTTTTTTCCAAAACAAAAATTCATGATGAATTTCATTTAAAAAATATCATTTGGGGAATTTAATGTATTTAATAAAAAACATAATCAATTTCTAAACCCAATGAATTAATTAATTAAAGTAAACATAGAATCTTGGGTCAGTCCATAATTTTTTTAATCATGACATGAAATGTATCATCAAATAACTCATATATTCATATTATATTATACATTAAGGCAAAAATAAATAAAACATTAAAAATTAAGATGGTTTTAAAATTAAAAACTTTATCAAGGACCAAAATATTCATTTTTCATCGCCACAATGGTAAAATGACCACCATCTACCATATTCAAAATTTGAATACAAGATAATTCCCATTCAATGTGTCTAAAAAACCCGCCGTCTAGAAACCATATATTCATATAGTATATTTTCATGTATGATCCATTCGATCAATCAGATAAAAAAAATGTTGGTACCTTGATCTATTTGAGTCCTGAGTGGTTACGAAGTAATGAATAGGGAATCAACAAATTTTTGACAGATTTGTTAAGAAATTTATTATTATAAAAAAGTAAATTTGAAAAATAATATAATTTTTAAATTAACTATATTTTATCAATTTTAAAAGTTCCACCTGTATTATGTACTATAAATTTATATATATAATTTGAACATAGAAAAAAATATTCTGTAGAAATTTGGTTTTTCCATCAATACTTATAACCAAGACCATATCATGGTTTGGGTATACCTTTACCAAAATTAATTTTATTTATTGTTTTAGATCCTAAAGAAAAATCTAAAATATCACAATTTAGTTTGTTATTTTTTAATTTAAATTCATTGATTTCCTTGAGAAGTAGTTTTTTATTTTATTTCTCTACGAGATTATCAAATTTAAAAATAGTAGATAAAACATGTTTCTTCATTAAATTATTATATTTATCTTTAATCTCAATAATTACCTCTTTATAGAGAACCAATCTTGATGTAAATAGACTTTAAATTACATTTTTGGAATATGTAATACATTACAAAAACTGATGCCCAATAATCATACTAGATTAGTGTCTTTGGAAACTCAGAACAAAATAATCCAATGATAGTAAAAGATCTTCAAAATCTCCCATATAATATCTTCCATTTTTTCCTTCCTAAAATCTTTCTTTTATATCATAGGGAAAATAAAACATAAAAAGGGTGAGCGAAAATTCTTTATAAGGGTAAACAAGGAGAACATAAAATGATCCATAAATATGTCAACATGAAAACATGAACAGAAATATTAAACACACAATTCTTAATCAATGACAGAAATCATGGAAGTATGTATGGAATAGATAATAAAGGATCATTTATCCTATTAAAAGAGCATGGTAATAAAACATGTAATTTTGGAAAACCATTTAGCACAAAAATATGATTTCCGTAGTATCCAAAGAAATGTCTCTAAGACCAACATATTGGACAAAGTCCATTACTGAACCGGGTTTACATGTCGTTTTAGCCACGTATTAGTGGACTAGAATTACCAATCATTCCATTCAAGTATATATCATGAGATAAAATAACTACCCAATTCATTGGAGGGAGATATTGGTCCCACCCATCTCCTAATTAAATCAGTCTTATATATTCCAAAAAACATAAATCATTTATCATAATGTTACCCAAGAAATAAAATGGGTTTAAATATCATTACATAATCCATATACAATATCATTCCATAATTAACACAATAAAATCATAGTAATAATAGGGATAGAAACATAACCCTATTAAAAAGCTTTATCTTATAAGGAAAATAGTTTTGATAAAACACGCGAACTTAATTGTTGAGGAAAATTTCCTTTCTTCTTCAAAAACATGTTATTTTCCTCAAACTCCCATGTAAATTTAAAAGAAAATAATATAGTGGGAAATAAACATTAAATAGTGTATAGGAATATTCATGTAAATAAGGAATTAAGATGACGTAAAAATCTATTCATTTAGTATAAGATCTGAAAACATTCTTCTCGAACTTTTTCCAGAATTGTTAAAAAGTATATCGTATGGTAAATAAAAGAAATATTCCTTCAATAAAATGTCTTAAAAGTCAAAATGGTTAAAATTAATATATACATAAATAGAGTAACAGTAAAAATTTAATGATAATATTCTTAGAAAAAATGGAAATAGAAATTAATTATACCCCCATAAAATACTTATGTTTACAAAATCTCAGATAAAAATGAGATTACAAAATAATCAGTTACCATAAGTCCAATTTCTTTCATTTGTGTCTGAAAAACTTGTATAATGGGTCTAAAATATTATTAACTTGTGAAAAACCATAAAAATATTTATGATATTATATATTATTTACTTATTATTTTATATTACCCATTCATTTATAAGTTCTATGATAATTAAACATTTTGGGTAATTATCGTTTCATTTATTGATAATGTTTTGACTTATTATTATTTATATGATTTTTTATATCATGATTTACTTACATCAAGAATGTAAAAAATGATTTATATATCATATATATTTAGTATAGATATTTATATAATAGATTGATAAATGGAATGGAATACAATATTCATGGAGGTGGTAGGTCGTACGTACGCATTAATGCTGTTATTGTGTCATTCTTAAATTGAATGGAAGTAAGAAAGTTACAAAAATATATACATAAATCTAGTAGAATAATTTCATATATTGCAGGATTATATACTTTAAAATCATTCTTGAATGGTTTACATGCAGAATGAATCTCATCATGTTGTGGAAAGGGTAAGTCGTACGTACGCACGAGTGACGATATCGTTCCAATAATTTTTGAATGGTAATGAATTGTATGGTGTATAGTATCTCGGAATTAGAATCATGTTATTAAAATCATATATAGTTATTATTTATACCATTATACCAATCCATGTATAGTGGTGGTGAAAAACAGATTTCACCACAGTGTGGACACAGTAATCTGTACGTACGTACGCGCGGGGATATCGTTTATCATAGGATGGATAGAAAGTGAAATAGGGATGTTTCATATTTTTAATAACATATCAGTATATTAGTCACAGTGATTTCATTACTTTATAATGAATAAACTATGGAAGAGAATGTAGAAGAAGAAATAAATTTCAATGAATAGGTAAAAGAAATTACCTTTTCCTCGATGTGCCTCCTTTTAAATTTCCTCTTACGGCATGAGAGCTGGTCTTTTGAGTATACCAGAACATAAATAATGTTACTAGGGATGTTTATAAGATAAATAGGTAGGGTATAGTCAATTTATAAGTCTCAATGTGGTGTGAGTAAATGTTGGAGGAGATGCCTTTTTATAAGTGGGGAGGGGCACTTTAGGGAATTCGCAAAATATTAAAATATAATAAGACTATTCTAGATGTAAATAATTAATAATGGACCATAAATAATATTTAAAACATAATTTAGAACATATCTTATCCCCTGGTTATTATTTAACATTTTTTTTTATTTTTAAATAATTTAATAATATATTAATTCAATAAGATATTATTATTGTCAAATTTAATCATATTCAATTAGTATGACGTTAGATACAATAAGACAAAGTGTGAATGATAATATAATTCATTAAAAAACCAAAAATATATCTTATAGATCATATAAATTCGTTCGAAACATTAAATAATCCAAAATATAACTAAATTAATATTATTAAAATCATTTATTCTATTTTTATATAAATTGAATAAATATTGTTCTGGAATTGAAGTGACTTTTAAGGTAATTATATATCTTTATAAAATTAAAAATAAATTCTTATAATGAAAATGGTTTCATTTTTATCAAAATATACATTTTTATTCGTTTATATATTGGTTTTGGGACTTTGTGGACACAAAAATATATTAAAATACAAGATAGTGATATTTTTTAGTATCATTGATTTAAATGATATATAATTTATTTACATATAAAAGTGTCTTTTAAACAACTAAAATATATAATATTGGGATTAATATTGAATCATATTCATCCAGAAGATGTTTAGAAAATTTTTGGTTATATTTTAAACATTATAATTTTGATTTACCCTTTACTAATTCCTTTAACTTTTACCACGAAAACATGTCTTTTTTATTTACAAATAGTTAATATAGTCACTCTAAAATTTTAAATGATTAATAAATGGACCATCGATTAATTATTTAACTTTATCCCAAATAGTTGGACTAATTTTATAATTTTTAAATTATATATAATTTAATAAAACACTATTTATTTGAAAATATCAATGGTTTCAATTTTGACAGTATTCGTTTGTTGACTTTTTAGAAATTTCATAACCTAGATATATGTTCTAAAAAAAATTATTTAAACCATGAATAACATGTCAATGTAATCCATAATATTAGTTTGTGACATTAATTCACTCAAATTATATATTTTTTGATAATGTAATTTATTTGATGTTTCTCATAATAAAATAATTAATTGATCAGAATTTGGTTAATATTTATGGAAATTATATTACATCTAAAAAATAAAAATAAAATACCATTAATTATAAAATTTCATTATATTTCTAGTGACTATTTAATTTCTATGTTTTTTGACGTTTATCACTAAATTAAAATTATTACACTTACAAGATATAAGAGAGTGATATGTTGTCACTTTCTTTTGTTCTAATAATAATTACTTTATTCTCATGGACAACGGTCCACGTAATGAATCTATTCCGACCATTAGGTGATATGGATCATATTATATTCATCCAATATAAATTTGGATGGTTTTAGTTTAATTTTATAATATTATTTTTACCCTTAATTACCCGATTTACCTTTAACTATGGTAATAATAATAATTACCAAAGTTATTATTCATAAATCCCAAAAATAAATTAGTCCTATTAAAATAATTTGGACCAACTAATTACAAATAAGGAATCCATTTTTTAAAATTGAAAACATAGATGTTGGAATAATTAATTTAAAATTAATCCAATTATTGAGAAAACGTGTTTTAAAAGGTAAAACATCGTAAAAGATTGATATATTTTTACCTAGGAATTCAATGTAAAATTAATACTGATGAAATACATTATATTAAATGGTAAAAATATATTCAATTTTTACTTTAAATCAATTCAATATTATAATTTATCGATATAATTTATCAAATTAAAAAAATTGTTTTAATTAAAATTTTGCATATTTTTTCTATTCATAAAAATAATAAATTTAACAAAGAAATATAAAAAAGTTTTCCAAAACAAACATTTTTATCCTGATTCTAAATAAAAATTTTATTTTCTCAAATTGAACTTTTAAACATGTGAAAAACTATATTTAAAATTCTTGTTCCATCAAAAGGTGTTAAACATGCAATTTTTGAAAAGTACTTCTTTTATCTGAAAAATTAATTTTTTTCTATTTTCATTTTCTAGAAAATCAGTAAGATGAATGATAATGTTATATAAAATTATAATTATGCTTAATACTATTCATAATTTCTAGTTTACATCCAATTTAAAAAAATATTATTTAATAACATATCCTTGTTTAGTGAAACTCGGTATTGCGTACCACACAAGTAATCGAGGAAGGTCACTATTATGTGTAACACAATCCACGTCATTGTTACATGAGGTGAATGATTCCATTTTTTTCATATAACATAATCAAAACATTGTTCATTTCTATATTGATCGTAATCTATACTCAGTGTTTTGTGAAATAAATTATATTAAAAGAACATGGTATTGTGTGGGACACAAGACAAGAATAGTGTTTTGTATACATCAATCTAATAAGGTGTTGCATATAAAGCACACTAATATTGTTGTAGCGTAAAACATAACACATCACAGAAAATAAAAACAATTTGTCTCATAAAATATCGAGGTGTTACATTCTACCCCTCTTAAAATGATCTTCTCCCACTAAATTCATTGAGGTTATAAATGGATATCTACATAAATGTTTATTTCATAGAAACCCACATCATAAAATGAATACTAAAACATTATTTCTGAAATGAATGTTAAAAATATAATGGTTTCCCAAATTAACTATTCACGGGGTTTCCACATAATAGAAAATATGTTGGAAGTGAAAACATGGATATTGAAGAGAAATCTAACCATAATGTTCTGATGGATAGTGATAGAGAATATGGTTTAGAGAAAGTTAACTACACAAATGCCATAAATTGAGATTATTTGAGGGATCATTTGATTCATTGGATAAGACGGTACATACATAAGATTCTTTGGTTTTCCATATCATTTTACTAATTTTGATTAATTTTTCATGAGAATATATACTTACTAGATATTGGTAAAATATCACCATTGTTCGTACCTTGAAAAAATTCCACTTCATCTCTTAGTTCAAGAAATAATGTTGAATTTATCAATCTAGAAGTGTTTGAAGATCATGCGATATAATGATATGTCAATCCGTCTCTCTCAAAAAAAAGTTTTCAGAGGTATTAAAATATGAATAAGTTCATCATTGGTGAGATTAATAATATATGTCTCCAAAAATGGACTCATACTTCATCTATAATACCAATTAATAAAATAAAAATAATTTATACTACCTAGAGACATCCTTTAGGTTAGTGGTAGGTGATAAAGGCCTGTCTCACTTTGGTTTCGGGTTCAATTCCAGCATCCTTGTCCGACACAATGGGTTGTCGCCTGTCCTATGGTTTTTATTTTTCTAAAACTATACTATTACTAAATTCAAAAAATTCAAAAAAAAATTAGCTTTTAACAATACTATCTAACGTCCAACATAGTTCAATTAAACCTTTAGGCTTATCCAAAATACATTGGTCCAAACCCACTATACAAGGAATATAATTACCTGAAAATTCATATAACAAGCATGTGAATACCAAAATTTAATCCGCATATATCATTAGATATAACTTGCGGGTCAAATTCCAAAAAAATGAATAACTTAATAATGTATTCTCTTAAGACATGAATTAGCATATAACGTTAGTGAAAACATGAATTCTGTAAATATTTAACTCCTTAAAAATACCAAGATCCAAAAAATTATACATACTCAAAACATGATATCACTTTGTCCTTATACGAGTCTTGGTCTCATTAATACTATCAATTATCTCATTTTCTCATTATCCTTTCATTCTGTACATATGATGTGATTTCCAAAAATATCTGAATAAGAATTCATAATTACCTTTACAATTTAACATATAATTTCAAATACAGAAGGAAAAACAACAGTGTAACAATCCTTAAATGTTTCATTATTCCAAAGTACTATTAAACTAAATATATAACCTTACCCTTGATAAACATGAAATAATTTTACTACCTTCTTAATCCATTGACTGAGATCCAACATTTTATTCCTTAACACTAATTTCATCTCATATATCTTTTGTAGTCTCTTTAGAATCATCAACATAAATACTACCCATATGACCATGCTGATTTTGTTCATGAGATTTTTTCTTAGGGCATCAATTTGAAAAATTCCCGTACATTCCTCATTTAAATCATTTAACCATTGTTGATGTCTTCGTAATTCCATTATCTATGTCTATTGGGATAAAAAATCCATTTCCCATGAAATTACTGGCTTTGTGTCCTTTTACACACCCAAATCATCTTCTAGTTCTTTTGAAACATTATCCTTGAATCCTCTTCCCACAAGATTTACGTGAGGAAAATTGAACATTCTTTCCCCTATGATTATAATGAAACTCCAACTTTCTCTTATTAGTTGGACCAGGATAATCAACAATGTTGAGATTTTTAATCATATTATGGGATTTAATATTAGGCATAATAATGATCTCTCTCCTTCTAAATACTATTTCTTTTGGTTCTTCGTGAAGAATATCATTCCATTGTGCATCATATTCACCATTTACGTGAATCCTCCTATTTTGATCATTTTATAAAACCCAAAAAGAATTGTTTGAGAGGAAAACATAATAATAGGAAAACAACATAGTCAAGGGGGGGTACATTAAATCTCTAACATCTTAGGATTAATCCTAGGCTATTTTTGATTGCTATCATTATTTTAGGATTGTAGCCTATACATATACTTCACCTACGGGACATCGCTAGACCTACCTTAGAAATATTTATCAGAATCTCACAAATGTTTTCACATCCCGGTTTCTAAAGTTTGACTAAACCTTCACTATGATACAAACCGTAGTGACCCAAGCTTGATGTAGATCAATATTACATTACTTTTTGTTGAATACATAATAAATAAGAAAACGGACACCCAAATATCATATTAGTTTAGTTTCTTCGGAAACTCGTAACAAAATCCTCAAATCATAGTAAAATATAATCCAAATCTTCCATAAATATCTTCCCTATTATTCTACCTAAAACCTTTCATTACATATTTAGGAATAGAAAACTGAAAAGTCTGATCTCAAATGATCATTAAGGGTAAACATGGAGAAAATAAAACAATCCATAAACATTTGAATGTAAAAACATGTACATAAAGTTGAAACCACAAAATCTTGATCAATTACATAAATCATAGAAGTACATAAAGAATAAATCATAAAATATCATTAATCATGAAAAAATAGTATGGTAATAAAACATTTAATTTTTCTAAACATTAAGCACATAATAAAATTTACATAGTAGCCAAGGAACTGTTACCAATACCATCATGGTGGACAAAGTCCAATACTGAACCGATTTTAGTTTCGATTTTAGCCATGTATTACAGAAATAGATTTATCTGTCATTCCTGTCATGTCTATCCTATGAGATATAAATCTTTACCCAATTAATTGAAGGGAGATTTCGGTTCCACCCATCTTATAATGAAATATTTCTTACATGTGCCACAAAATTTAAATCATTTATCATAACATAAAACAATACATAAAATGGGTTTAAAAATCATTCCATCATCCACATAAAAGATAATTCCATCATTAACACTATCAAATCATAGTAATAATATTTATAGAAACATAACACTATTAAAAATCATAATCTTATATGGAAAACAATTTTGATAAAACACATGAACTTAATTCTTGAGGAAAATATGCTTTCTTTTTCAAAAATATGTTTTTTTTAAATACCGCATAATTTTAAAAGAAAATAATTTAGATGAAAATAAATATGAAATATTTAATAGTAAGCTACATGGAAATAAAGAATTAAAAAGGAATAAAAATCCGTTCATACCGTATAAGTTAAAAAACATTCTCCTCATACTTTTTCCGAAAATCTCAAAATGTAACTCATAGGGTTATCAAAAGAATGATTCCTTCCAAAACATGTTATACAAGTCAAAAAGGGTAATAATTAATTGAATAAATAATTTGAAGAATATTAAACATTTAATGAGAATATTCTTCGAAAACATAGAAATAGAAATTAAATATACCCCCAGTAAATACTTACGTATAAAAAATATCCGATAAAAATGAGTTTACAAAATTATCCCTTGCCTTATGTATGATTTCCTTTGTATGTGTCAAATACTCCTGTATAGTGTTTTTTAACATATTATTAACCTTTAATAGAACAATAATAATTTTTATGATATCATACACTATTTTCTATTACTTTATATTACCCTTTCATTTGAAAATTCCATGATAAAGCAATGTTTTGGGTAATAATCATTTCATTTATAATACATGTTTAGAATTTTTAATCCTTTTATAATTACTTATATCATTATTTATATACTTCCATAATTTAAAAAATTATTTATATATGAAATATATTCAGTATATATATATACTTAATATATCGATAAATAGAATGGAATACACTGTTCATGGAGACAGTAGGTCACATGAATGGTGATATCATTTTCTTATTAAATTGAATGGAAGTAAGTACGTGAAATATATATACACATAAATATAATAGAATTATTTCATATATTTCAGGATTATATACTTTAATATCATTCTTGAAAGGTTAACATGGAGAATGAATCTCATTGCGTCGTGGAGATGGTAAGTTGTACGTACACATGAGCGACGATATTGTTTCCATAATTTTTAATGGAATTAATGTGGATGGTGTATAGTATCTCAACATTAGTACCCTATTATAATAAACATATATAGTTATTATATCTACCATTCTACCAATCCTCATAAGGTAGTGGTGAAAAACAAATTTCTATATGACATGGAGACGGTAATCCGTAAGTACTTATGTGTGGGGATTTCGTTTATCGTAGGATGTATAAAAGGTGAATAGGTTTGTTTAATATTTATAATTAAATATCAGAATATTAAGGATACTGATGTTACTACTTTACAATGAAACATTTAAAGAAGATGAAGTAGAAGAAGAAAAAAATTTGAATGAATCACTAGAAGAAATTACCTCTTCCTCGACGTGCCTCCTTTAAATTTCCTCTTCGGGCACAAGAGTTGATTTATGGAGAATACCATAACCTCAATGATGTTACCAGGGATGTTTAAAATAGATATGGGAATGGATAAGTATATTTATAATTCTGGTGGATGTTCGTTTCAATGTGGGATGAGATGCCTTTTTATAAGAGAGGAGGGGGCAGTTTATGAAACTCTCAAAATATTAAAATATAATAAGACTATTTTAGATCTAAATAATTAAAAATGGGCCATAAATGATATTTATAATACAATTTAGACTATATATTATCCCTTTTTAATTATTAACACTTTTTTTATTTTTTTAAAAATTTAAAAATATATTAATTCCATAAGATATTATTATTGCCAAATTTAACATTATTCAATTAATTTGGCCTATGATACAGTAAGATAAAGTATAAATTCTAATATAATTATTTCAAACATCTATAATATATCTTATAGATCTTGGAAAATTGTTAAACACATTAAATAATCCAAAATAAAAAATTTAATATTATTGAAATCACTTATTCTATTTTTATGTGCATTGAATAAATATTGTTTTTGAATTGAAGTGACTTTTAATATAATTACATAACTTATAAAAATTGAAAATAAATCCATATAATTAAAATGTTTACATTTTCATCAATATAGATATTTATAATCGTTTATATATTGATTTTGACCCTTTTGGACACATAAAAGATATTAAAATACAAGATAGTGATATTTTGTAACTATCTTTGATTTAAATAATAAATAATTTATTTTCAAGTACAACTCTCAAGTAAAAATCTCATAAATCAATAATATTGTATTATGTGTGGAATATTATTCTTCTAATTATTTTTTGGATATGTTTATGTTTTATTTTATACAATATAATTTTGATTTACCCTTACTTAATTCCTTTAACTCTTATAGTGGAAACATGTCTTTGTATTTACTAAGTGTTAATATGGTGACCTTAAAATTCCAAAGGATACAAAAATCTATAAATCGATACATATTTTAAATTTATCCCAAATAGTTTTCTGAATTTTATAATATAATCATGATTATATAAATTAACAAAATATTTTTTATTTGAAAATCTCAACGGTGTTAATTTTGACAGTATTCATTTGATGACTTATTAGAAATATCATATCCGAGATATATATTCAAAAGAATTTATTTAAACCATGAATAAAATGTCAATGTAATCCATAAAATTAGTGTATGACATTAATTCACATAAATTAAATTTATTTTTCTTTTGATAATGTAATTTATTTGAGGTTTCTCTTAATAAAATAATTAATGGATCACAATTGTGTTAATATTTATAGTAATTATATAACATCTAAAAATTAAAAATAAAATCCCATTATTTATATAATTTCATTATCTTTCTAGAGAATATTTACTTTTTATTTTTTTTTTAAAGTTTATCCCTAAATTAAAATTATTACAGTAATGAGATATAAGAGTGTGACATGTTGTCACTTTCTATTATTTTAATAATAATTAAATAATTTTCATCCAAAAAGTCCCATGAAATGATTCTATTTCGACCCTTAGTTGATATGTATAAACTTTAATTCATCTAATTTAATTTTTTTATAGTTTATGATTAAATTTCTAATATTAGTTTTACCCTTTATTACCCATTTTATCTTTAACTATGGTAATAAAAATAATTATCAAATTTACTATACATAATACCCAAAAATAAAATTGACATATTAACATAATTTGGACATAATGTTTCCAAATATGGAATCCATTTTTTAAAATTCAGAACACATAATTTTCTGTTACTAATTTAAAATTAATCTCATTTTTAAGATTTTTTTTAAAAGTTAAAACATTGCAAAATATTGAAATTATTTTACCTATGAATTAAAATTAAAAATAATGAAATGAAATTAATTATATTAAATGGTAAAAATATATTCTATTTATACTTTAAAATCAGTTAATAATATACCTTAACCATATAAAAAATGTCGATGAAGAAAAGTTTTAATTAATATTTACAGTATTTTTACTATTTATGAAAATATGAAAGTTACCAGAAAAATATAAAAAATTATATAAGTAAAATTATATTTCATAATTTCAAAGATGATTTTTGTTTGTTCAAATTTATCTTTTAAACATGTTAAAAACTATATTTAATATGGTTTCTCTATCAAAAGTCGGTAAAACTGCAATTTTTTAAATATACTTCTTTTATCCGAAAAACCGATTTGGTTCTCATTCTATTTTGTAGAATATATGTAAGATTAAATATAACGATATATAATATTAAAAATATATTTAATACTATTCTTCATCACTAGTTTATATCCCATTAAATAATAATATTTAATAATATATCATAGTTTATGGAAACTTGATATTGCGTACTACACAAGATTTCAAGGAAGGTCGCTCTTGCATTTTACACAAGCCATGGAAATGTTGCATGTGGTTCAAGCATCCTTTTTTGTTGCATTAAACATAATAAAAACTTATGTCATTTATAAATTGATCAAAATATATACTAAGTGTTGTGTGAAAATAAATTCTATCAAACTAACTGTAAATTGTGTGAAACATGGAAAAAGAATAGTGTTGTGTATACTGCAAACTTATACGGTGTTGCATATAGAGCATGATAATATTGGTGTAGTGTAAAACATGATACATCAAAAAAATATAAATAATATATCTCATAAAATTTCAGGGTGTTACATTCTACCCCCCTTAAAATTAATTTCGCCCTCAAAATTCGTTGGGGTTATATATGGATTTATACATGAATGTTTCTTTCATGGAAACCCAAATTGTAAAAAGTAATACAATAACTTCATTTAAAAAAGAAATGTTTGAAACATAATGGTTACCAAATTAACTATTCCTTGGGTTTACACGTAGGATAACATAAGTAGGAAGTGAAAACATGGATATGGAAGAAATATATGACCATCATGTTTAGATGGATAGTGATAGAGAATAATGTTTGGATAATGTTAACTATCATAAAGACATAAATTGTGATGATTTAGGGGACCAAATAATTCATTGGAGAAGAAGGTATTTTGATAAAATTTTTTGTTTTCTATATAATTTCCAAAATGTTGAATAATTTTTCATGAGAATAAATAATTACTTGATTTTGTTACAATATGACCATTGTTCGTACCTTGAAAAAGATCCTCATCATTTCTTAGTTAAAGAAATGAAGATGGATTTTTCAATCTTGATGTGTTATAAGATCATGCGATAGAATTTTTTTTATTCCATCCCTCTCAACAAAAAGTTATCACAGATAATAAATTATGTATAAGTCCACCTACGGTGAGATTCATTGTATATATTTCCAAAAAAAAGACATATACATCATCTATCATACTGGTTAATAAAATTAAACTAATTTATACAAACAACGAACTTCTTGTATCCTAGTGGTTGGAAATAAAGGCCATTCTCAATTTGGTTATGGGTTCAATTCCTGCTTCCTTGTCTGACGCGACGGGTTTTCACCCATCCTGCGGGTTGCCCTTTCTCTAAAACTATACTATTATAACAATCCAATAAAAATCTAGACAAAAACAATAATTTTGGATGTCCAAGATAGTTTATTTCAACCTTTAGTCTTATCAAAATACTTTTTTCCAAACCCATAGTACACCGAAAAGAATTACCCAAAAGGTCATATAACAAGAATGTAAATACCATCATTTATCCACCATATATCACAAGATATATCTTTTTGGTTGCCTTCAAAACATGTGAATACCTTAATAATCTATTCTCTTGAAACATGAATTACTATATAACCTTAATGAAAACATGAATGATCTCCAATTTTAACTATTTCCACATACCAAAATTCCAAAAAATCAATATACTTAAACCATGATATCATTTTTTCTTTATAGGAGTCATGATCTAATCAATATTGTCAACCATCTCATTTTCTCTTTATACTTTAATTATGTGCATATCATCTATTTTCCAAAAATATCTAAATAACCTTTCTGTGTTACCAGTACCATTCAATATATAATTTAAAATACATAAGTAAAAACAATTGTGTAACAATCCTTAGATGTTTCTTTTTTCCATAGTACAATTAAAGTACTTATAAAACAATACTCTTTATAAACATGAAATCATTACACTACCTTCTTAAACCATTTTTCATGCATCATCACTTTATTCCTCAATAATTATTTCCTATCATGTATCATTTTTAATTTCTTCATCATCATGAACATAATTACTACACATATGACCATGTTGATTCTATTCATGAGATTTTCCCTTAGAGCATCGATTTTAAAAATGCCCGTACATTCCACATTTAAATAATTTAACCATTGTCATTTTCTTAGTAATACCATTGTCCTTGTCCATTGTGTTGAAAAAATTGTTTCCTTTGCAATTACTATCTTTTTGTCAATATTTTCCACACCCAAAGCATCATTCAGTTCCTCTGAAACATTCTCTTTGATGTCTCTTCCCACACGACATACATGAGGAAAATTGAGCTTACTTTCTCATATGATCATCATGAAACTCCATATTTTTCTTACTAACTGAGTCATAAATCCCACCAAAGATGAGATTATAAATCATACTATTATATTTATAATTTGGAATAATAATTATTTCTCTCCTTCTAACACCCATTTCCTTTGGTTTCCCATGAAGAATATCTTTCCATTGTCCACCAAATTTTCCATTAACCTGAATCCTTCTATTTCCATCAATTTTCTAAAACCCAAAAATAATTGTGTGAGATGAAAAAATCATACTAGTAAAACAACGTAGTCAAGGGGGATTAAATTCAATCCCTAACATCTTATGTGTAATCCTAGGTTATTCATGTTCATTATCATAATTCTATGATTTTAACATATTCTTATACTTCATCTTAGGGACATCCATAGAAATTCCTTAGAAATATCTCCAGGGATTTCACTAAGGTTTTCACATCCTAGTTTTCAAAGGATGAATAAAACTTCGATTAGATACAATATTTAGAGACCCATGCTTGGCCTATATGTACATAACATTACTTTTACAGAATACTTAATACATAACAAAAACTGACAACCAAGGATTCTATTAGATTACTATCATTGAAAACATGGAAAAAAATCATCATATCATAGTGAAAGTTCATAAACATAATGTAACACCCGAGACTTTTATGAGAAATATTTTGTTTTTATGTTATATAAATCATCAATGGAATCTTTCGCTACACGCAATCGCGACCTTCCTCGATAGCGTGTGTAGTACGCAATACCGAGATCCCTAAACAACGATATATTAATATAATTTTATAATCTATCTGTTATGAATAGTATTAAATGAATTTTAAATTTTACAACATTATTATTCATCTTACACATTTTCTAGAACATGTTAAGAGAAAAAAATAAATTTTTTGGGTAAAATAAGTATTTATAAAAAATGCAGTTTTGCCACCTTTTGATGGTGCATCCACATTAAATCTAGTTTTTGAAACATTTATAAGTTCAATTTTACAAAATAAAATTCTTCTTTTGAATCAGGATATAAAAATTTACTTTTGATAAATTTTTGATATTTTTCTGATAACTTTCATATTTTGATGAATAGTAAAAATACTCTAATTTTTAATTAAAAACTACTTTTTCATTGAGATAATTTATGTGGTAAAATTATAATATTGAATTGTTTTAAAGTATATATAGAATATATTTTTACCATTTAAAGTAATGTATGTCATTGGCATTAATTTCACATTGAATTCATAGGTAAAAACATTTCAATCTTTGGCAATGTTTTAACTTCTAAAACACGTTTTCTTAACAACGAGATTTATTTTAAATTAATTACTGCAACATATATGTTTTGAATTTTGAAAAATGTATTCCATATTCAGAATCAGTGGGTCCAAATTATGTTAATAGGCTACTTTTTATTTTTGGGCATTATGAATAGTAACTACGGTAAATTTTATTTACCATAGTTAAAGGTAAATCTGGTAATTAAGGGTAAATATAAGATTAACTAATTACCCTAAAACCTTCCAAAATCCTATTTGATGACTAAAAGTAGACCCATATCACTAAATGGTTGGATTAGATTCATTTAATAGACATTTTTCCATGATAATAAGTTAATTATTATTAAAACCAAAGAATGTGACAACATGTCACTTTCTTAAATATTATAAGTATAATAATTTTAATTTGGTAATAAACTTAATGAAACATAGAACATGAATAGTATATAGAAATATAATACAATTATATACATTATAGGAATTTATTTATATTTTTTAGGGATTAAATAATTATCATTAATTATGACACAATAGTGATGTTGAAATTATTTTATTAATTAAAATATCAAATAAATGGTTTAAAAATATTAAAATAATTATTATATGAACTATTTAATGTTCTCCACTAATTTTATTGAAACATATGACATTTTATTAATCTATTAAATCTTTTATTTTGAACATATCCTCTGTATAGATTTTATTTAAATTCAAATAAATGAATAGAGTCAAAATTGACACTATTGTTATTTTATAAAAATAACATATTATAAAATTGTTTAAAAATCACAAAAATATTTAAAAATTATAAATTAAAATTTATATGGTCTAAAATGTCATAAAGTGTCAAATTATTGAAAATTAACAACACATATGTAATTATTAATAATAATTTAAAATTTAGAATATTATTACCACAAATAAAATTAAATTGATAAATAAGGATAAATCAAGTTGGTAATGTTTAAAATAAATTCCTAACATGTCAAAATTTTAGTTTTTTATGATATTACAATCCCATCTCATCTAATATTCGTATATGAGTCATTTTGGACCTTTTTAGGTGGGGTTGGGATTTAATATAAACTAATATTTCTTATATTTCCAAAGGTGCCCCTCTCCTCCCTTTTAAAAGGGCACCTACTCCCTCTCCTCCTCACAACATTTTGAGCCTTCAAGCTCACCAAAACCTGCCCATTTCACATCCCCTATTCCCTAGAATCATCCTAGTGGTTCTGGTCTTCTTAAAAGACCTGCCCTAGGGCCCTAAGAGGAGGTTAAGAAGAGGCGCGTCAAAAATAGGTAATATCCATTACCGATCCTTTCCAAATTCATTCTTATTCAACATATTCTTCATAGTTGATTCAATATGAATTAATAACATCAGTATCACTCATATACTGATATGTTATTATATGTTTGAAGTAATCCTATTTCAACATCTATCCATCCTATGGAAAACGAAATCACCGCACGTGCGTACGTACAGAATACCGTCTCCACGCCGTGGTGTAATCTATTTTCCCCCACCACCTTACATGGATGGGTATAATGATGTAATGAATTACTATATATGATTATTTTAAAGTGATATTGATTCTGAAATAGTATACATACACTCTAATACAATTCCACGATCTTGGGAATGATATCATCGCTCGTGCGTACGTACGGAATACCGTCTCCACGATGTGATGTGATTCATTCAACATGATCTTCATTGAATAATGATTATATAAATGAATTGAATGAATAAATATTATATATAGTACATTAATACCATTCTGGAAATTATGTATCTATAACCTAAAGAGAAGAATAATAATTTATTCGACAAAACACGCATCAGAACAAAAAGTTATAAACACCCGAATAACAAGTAGCAATGAAATATTACTACTAAGAAGCTATGAATATGGACATATATGATATCATAACAATAATTAAGATTCTATAATAAGTCAATAAAATTATTTAAATCATTATACAGGAGGTTCGGATAGTTACAAGACAAATCGGACCTAAGGTAAGGGAAATATCACAATCTCATTTTTATCCGAGATTGTTTATACTTCAGTATTTACTGGGGTGTATTTTATCATCCACATCAATGTTTCCTCAATATGTAATATTATTTCCATCCACCTACAATTTTTTAAATCCAATTTTACCCTTCAGTGAGTTTTTAGTAAAGGATATGAAAGGAATCTTTTGTCGTTTTTCGTATGAGTTACTTTTTGACTTTTCCGAAAAAAGTAAGAATGATTTTTACCTTATACGTCATGAATGGATTTTTAAAACATTATTTACAAGTATATTCCATTACAAGTTTTCAAGTTTATTTTTAATCAAATTCTTTTGGTTTAGAATTGTACGACATGTTAAGAAAGGAAAAGTGTTTTTGAAGCAGAAAGGATATTTTCCTCAATAATAGAGTTCAAGTGTTTTATCAAAATTATTTTCCATCTAAGATAATAAAGGGTTTTGTTTCTATCCCTATTATTACATTGATTTGATTATGTTTTGAGGGAATTATATTTTTATGAATTCCTTTATCTTATATGAATTGTTTTATGATGTCACGATGTTAAAGATTCCCATTTTTATCACATGGGTTATGCTATGATGTATGGTTTCTGATTTTGTGGCACACATAAGAATTGTATCATTATGAGTTGGGTGGGACCTATATCTCCCTACAATGAATTGTGTAAAGATTTTATATCTCGTGAGATAGACATGGCTGGAATGGTAGGTTAAACTGGTTCAGTGAAACAGGACTGAAACGAGGAGTGAACTTGGTACAGAAATGGAATTTTCCCACTAAGATAGTCTTGACAATGAGTCTTGACTAACAAGAAATGATTCTCTATGATTATGTGTGTATTCCACAATGATTCATGTTTTACGTTATGATTATTGGTACTACATTTCACTACTATGATTTTTCCCATGTTATGAAATTATGATCTCTTTTGTAGGTTATGATTTCCAAAAGTTATGCTCTTATGTATATGATGTGATTGATATTTCTTTTGTTTAGCCTTACAGAGAATTTGAGCTCACCCTTTTGTATGTTTTATTTCCCAAGGTCAGGATGAAGGTTATTAAGTAGGATATGAAAAAAATGGACTCTAGATATGATGAAATGAATGGGAGGCAAAGTAGATGCTTTATGAACCAGTTGTTTATGTTTCCCAGTTTCTAAAGACTCTATACATATACGGTCCATTCATGGTTTTATTATATATTGTAATAAGTGTGCTTCAATTTTGAAGTATTAACAATGTATGTAATGTTTGGGTCATTATAGTTGGTATCAGAGGAAAGGTATAGTCAACCATTGGAAACTAGGATGTGAAAGCCTTTGTAAGAATCCCAAGGATAAGTCTAAGCATAGAACACAATCTTAGTGTTTTAGATATGGCCATGAACAACCTATGATAAGACCTTAAGTGGGAAATTTTATTCTTGATTATGTGGTTTTCCTATTATAATTAGTGTTGCTCACACTATTCTTCTTGGTTTTAGTCAATGGCTGGAACTCGAAGGAACCGTGTCACAGCGGAATGTGACGAGCAATGCAATGATTTTCCCCCGGAGTAACCAAACGTTATGGGAGTTGGAATGAAATATCTTGTAGCCATTCTCACACAACATTCTCATGCTATGAATCATGCAGGACTTCCAAACGAGAAAAGGAAGGAGCAACATTATGTTGAATCCTTCATGAGGCAGCGTCTACCTTCTTTCAGCAGGTCTACTGATCCATTAGTTGCTGAACAATGGATTAGTACTACTGAAAAGGTATTTTCAGTTCTTTAATGATCTGAACATGATAATGTCATCCTAGCAGTGTATCGTTTCGAAGGAGATGCAGATCAATGGTGGAATCTTGTTAAGAATACGAGGCAAAGGGATAAAATTGAGTCCCTGGAATGGGATGAGTTCAAGAACTAATTTTTCAATACGTACTTCCCTTTTTTTCTACAAAAAATGATGGAGAAAGAGTTTCTTGAACTGTAGGAAAAGGATGATGAATCTTTTGGTACTTATGAAGCAAATTTAACAAGACTTACATGGTATGCTTTGGTATTATTATCCAACCTGAGGGTAAGATCGATCGATTCTTTGGTGTCTTAAACCCATGTCATTGAAGGGCGTTAGCCATAAGGGACTTCAATATCTATGAGGAAGTCGTTGGATGTGATCTCAATGTCGAGATGGAGATTGGAGTAACCCATCTGTCATAAGGGTTTGATAAGAAGAGGAAAATGGAATTCAAAGGAATATATATTGATCACACTGAATAGAAGATGAGCTTTCCCTTATGATCAAAGTGTGGAAAGAAACATGGAGGGAGTTGTCTTAAAGGGACATGTAAATGTTTCAAATGTGGAAAGGAAGTTCATCGGCCATTTGAATGCCGCAATGATGGGAAGAAGATGTCTAATGATGCAAAAAAAAGGAAGGGATACACAGAATGAACCTACTACACTTCAATGTTTCATGTGCAAGGAAATGGGGAATTATGCTAATCAATGGCCAAATCCAAGGGTTGATGATGATGGTCGACGTCAACAAACTTTTAAGGCTAAAGACAAAGGAAATTCAAATGAAATTTCTATCAGCGATGTGGAGTATGATAACGATGTGGTGAAAGGTACACTTACCATCCACTCTAAAGTAGATAATGTTTTATTTGATTCTGGATCCACCCACTCCTTTATTTCTGAAGAATTTTCTAAGGATATCACAGTATTACCTCAATAGTTAGATGTTGAGTTAGCTGTGACAACCCCTAATGGCACAACAGTCGCATCAAAAGTTTAAAATTCTTCTCTGATTGATGTTTGTGGGAAAGTGCTTCTTGAAAATCTTTGTAATCCTTACTATAGTAGAATATTATGTGATTCTTGGCATGGATTGGATTTCTATACATGGATCTCATATCAATTTCCAATGAAGGGAAGTCACATTTCATATTCCACATCAATCTATGATCGTTTATCGATGAAAGGATGAACATAAACTACCAGTGGAAATTTCTTCCATTTTATGGGTATTGATTCTACTAAATGAATGTTATTTATCTCAAATGGTTGGTGAGAAACTCACGATTAAGAATATGCCCATTGTACGGGAGTTTGATGATGTCTTTCTAGAGGAATTACCTGGTCTCCCACCCAATCGTGAAGTTGAGTTTTCAATAGAACTCGTACCAGGTGCTTTTCCTATTTCAAAGACACCTTGTAGAATTGCCCCAATTGAGTTGTAGGAATTGAAGAAGCAACTCCAAGAGAATCTTGAGAAGGGGTTCATACGCCCTAGTGCGTCACCTTGGGGAGCACCTGTTCTGTTTGTTAAGAAGAAAGATGGATCAATGAGACTCTGCATTGATTATCGAGAACTTAACAAGATCATTATCAAGAACAAATATCCTCTCCCATGAATTAATGACTTATTTGACCAACTACGAGGAGCTCAATACTTTTCCAAGATTTATCTTCATTCAGGGTATCACCAATTAAGGGTCAAAAGGGTGGATATACCAAAGACAACTTTCTTTACAAGGTATGGACATTATGAATTTATAGTGATGCCATTTGGTCTTACCAATTCCCCATCTATCTTCATGGATCTGATGAATATAGTCTTTAGTGACTATCTTGATCAGTTTGTGGTAGTCTTTATAGACGATATTCTTGTAAATTAAAAGGGCAAGGAAGAACATGAAGATCACTTGAGAATTATATTGAAGACCCTGAGAAAGGAGAAGCTTTATGAGAAATTTACCAATTGTGAATTTTGGCTTCAAAGAGTTTCATTTTTGGGTCACATAATCTCAAAAGAGGGGATATCTATGGATCCAGCAAAAACAGAGGTTATCGAAAGATGGTCGAGACCAACAACAGTAACTGAGATCCGAAGTTTTCTTGGTTTGGCTGGATATTATCGACGTTTTGGGAAAGATTTTTCACGATTATCTAATCCACTCACCAAGTTGACTCGGAAAGGAGTTAATATTGTTTGGACGGAGGAATGTGAAGATAATTTCAATGAGTTGAAATGAAGGTTATATAGTGCACCTGTGCTCACACTGCCTTGTAGTGGAGAAAGGTTTGTGATCTATAGTGATGCATCCAAGAAGGGTTTCAGGTGTGTTCTTATGGAAAATGATATGGTGATAGCTTATGCCTCACGACAGTTGAAAATACATGAGCAAAATTACCCAACTCATGATTTGGAGTTAGCTACGGTAATATTTGCATTAAATATTTGGAGGAATTACCTTTATGGTGAAAGGTGTGATATTTATACTGATCATAAAAGTTTAAAGTATATTTTCACACAAAAGGAGCTGAATAAGCGCCAAAGAAGATGGTTGGAGCTGATTAAGGATTACGACTGCTCAATTCATTACCACCATGGGAAAGCAAACAAGGTGGAAGATGCATTAAGTCGACAAGACCATGCCAATTTATCCATGATGAGGATCACAAAAGATCCAATATTTATGGATTTACAAAGGATGGATCGTGGAATTATAATAAAAGGGGAAAAATTGTATCTTTCTCAAAATGAATGTTCAACCATCTATACATGTGAAGATTAAAGAGGCACAGAAATAAGATGTCGAGTTAAAAAAGAAGGTGAGAAATGTTCCTGAATTCAACCTTGATTGTGATGGGATAATAAATTTCAGGAATCAGGTTTGTGTTCCTCCCATCCCCGAATTAAAGAAGGAGCTGCTGGATTAGGCTCATAGTTCTTCATTCTCTATTCATCTTGGAAGCACGAAGATGTATAGGGACATGAAAGAGTACTTCTAGTGGGATGGCATGAAAAGAGATGTTGCTGAATATGTCTTTTGATGCTTGGTTTGTCAGCAATTTAAAGCTGAGAGACAGAAGGCTAAGGGGATGTTACAACCATTACCCATACCCAAATGGAAATGGGAAAACATCACTATGAACATTGTCACAGGACTTCCTAAAACATCATATGGAAATAATGCTATCTGGGTCATAGTAGATCGTCTTACAAAGTCTGCACACTTCATTGCTATTAGAGTGGATTTCTCTCTAGATCAGCTTGCCCGGATATATGAGAAGGAAGTGGTAAGATTTCATGGAGTACCACTTTCTATTATATCTGATCGGGATATGAGGTTTACCTCAATGTTTTGGCGAAGTCTTCAGCATACTCAGGATACATAGTTGAGTTTCAGCACTGCTTATCATCCTCAGACAGACGGTCAATCTGAGAGAACAATTCAAACTCTAGAAGATATGTTGAGAGCTTTCTCTATGGATTTCAAAGGTGGTTTGGATCAACACCTACCTTTGGTGGAATTTTATTATAATAATAGCTTTCACTCCAATATTCAGATGGTTCTTTATGAAGCTCTCTATGGAAAGAAATGCAGGACTCCAACTTGCTGGGATGATGTTGGGGAAAGAATGCTATTAGGACCCGATATTGTTGATGATATAGTAGAAAAGGTCAGATCTATTCAACAACACATAAGAGAAGATCAGAGTCGACAGAAAAATTATGCAGACAACCGAAGAAAAGACCTAGATTTTGAAGTGGGTGATAAAGTTTTATTACGAATATCTCCCTGGAAGAGGGTCATGAGATTTGGAAAGAAGGGGATGTTGCGCACTAGATATATCGGTCCTTTCGAAATACTGGATCGTGTTGGGAAGGTAGCTTACCGATTAGAGCATCCACCGAATCTCTCTCAAGTTCATGATATGTTCCATGTATCTCTCCTGAGAAAGTACATACCTGATCCTTCACATGTACTCAGCTCAGAAGTTGTACCACTGGAGAAAGATGTTTCTTATGAAGAACAACCGATAGAGATTCTGGATCATAGTGAAAAATTCCTTTGAAACAAGACCACTCGCTTGGTGAATGTTTTATGGAGGAACCACCAATTAGAAGAAGCTACATGGGAGGTTGAGGATAAGATGAGGGAGAGGTATCCTCATCTGTTTGATACAAAGTGACGAATTTCGAGGGAGAAATTCATTTTAAGGGGGGTAGAATGTAACACCCGAGACTTTTATGAGAAATATTTTGTTTTTATGTTATATAAATCATTAAAGGAATCTTTCACTGCACGCAATCGCGACCTTCCTCGATAACGTGTGTAGTACGCAATACCGAGTTCCACTAAACAATGATATATTATTATAATATTATATACTAGCCGTTATGAATGTAACATTATTATTCATCTTAAACATTTTCTAGAACATGGTAAGAGAACAAAATAATTTTTTTTGGATAAAATATGTATTTATCAAAAAATGCAGTTTTCCCACCTTTTCATGGTGCACCCACATTAAATCTAGTTTTTGACACATTTATAAGTTCGATTTGACAAAATAAAATTCTTCTTTTAAATCAGGATATAAAAATTTACTTTGGATGAATTTTTGATATTTTTCTGATAACTTTCATATTTTGATGAATAGTAAAAATACGGTAATTTTTTATTAAAAATAACTTTTTTCATTGAGATAATTTATATGGTTAAATTATAATATTGAATGGTTTTAAAGTATATATAGACTATATTTTTACCATTTAATATAATTTATGTCATTATCATTAATTTTAAATTGAATTCATAGGTAAAAAAAATTCAATCTTTGGCAATGTTTTAACTTCTAAAACCCGTTTTCTTAACAACGGGATTTATATTTAATTAATTACTGCAACTTATATGTTTTGAATTTTGAAAAATGGATTCCATATTCAGAATCATTGGGTCCAAAATATGTTAATAGGCTACTTTTTATTTTTGAGCATTATGAATAGTAACTACGGTAAATTTTATTTACCATAGTTAATGGTAAATCAGGTAATTAAGGGTAAATATACGATTATAAAATTACCATAACACAATCCAAAATCCTATTGGATTACTAAAAGTCGACCCATATCACATAAGGGTCGGATTAGATTCATTTAATAGACTTTAGTCCATGAAAATAATTTAATTATTATTAAAACCAAAGAATGTGATAATATGTCACTTTCTTAAATCATATAAGTGTAATAATTTTAATTTGGTGATAAACATAATGAAACATTGAACATGAATATTCTCCGAAACTCTAATAAATTTATCTATATCATAGGAGTTTATTTAGAATTTTTAGGGATTAAATAAGTATCATTAATTATGACACAATAGTGATGTTGAAATTAGTTTAATAATTAAAATATCAAATAAATGGTTTTAAAATATTAAAATAATTATTATATGCACTATTTAATTTTCTCCACTAATTTTCTAGATACATATGACATTTTATTAATCTATTAAAAAATTTATCTTGAACATATCCTCTGTATATATTTTATTTAAATTCAAATCAATGAATAGTGTCAAAATTGACACTATTGTTATTTTATAAAAATAACAAATTATAAAATTGTTTAAAAATCACAAAAATATTTAAAAATTATAAATTAAAATTTATATGTTCTCAAAATTCCATAAAGTGTCAAACTATGGAATATTCACAACACATATGTAATTATTAATAATAATTTAAAATTTAGAATATTATTACCACAAATAAAATTAAATTGATAAATAAGGATAAATCAAGTTGGTAATGTTTAAAATAAATTCCTAACATGTCTAAATTTTAATGGTTGATGATATTACAACCCTATATCATCTAATCTTCAGATATGAGTCATTTTGGATGTTTTTAAGTGGGTGTGGGATTTAATATAAACTAATATTTCTTATATTTCCAAAGGTGCCCCTCTTCTCCCTTATAAAAGGGCACCTCCTCCCTCTCCTCATGACACCAATTTTTTCCTTAATTATCGTCCAAACCCTGCCCATTTCACTTCCCCACTTCCCTAGAATCATCCTATAGGTTCAGGTCTTCCTCAAAGTCCAACCCTAGTGCCCTAAGAAGAGGTTAAGAAGTGGCGCATCAAAAAGAGTTAATATCCATTACCGATACTTTCCAAATTCTTTCTTTTTCAAAATCTTCTTCTTTAGTTGTTTCATTATGAAGTAATAACATCAGTATCAGTCATATAATGATATATTATTATATGTATGAAACAAACCTATTTCAAAATCTATCCATCCTATGGAAAACGAAATCACCGCGCGTGCGTACGTACGGAATATCATCTCCACGCCGTGGTGTAATCTATTTTTCCCCACCACCGTATTTTTATGGGTATAATGATGTAAATAATTACTATATATGATTATTTTAAAGTGATATTGATTCTTAAATAGTATACATACACTACAATACAATTCCATGATCATGGGAATGATATCATCGCTCATGCGTACGTACGGAATACCATCTCCACGATGTGCTGCGATTCGTTCTGCAAGATATTCATAGAATAATGATTATATAAATGAATTGAATGAATAAATATTATATATAGAACATTAATACAATTCTGGAAATGATGTATCTATATCCTAATGAGAAGAATAAGAATTTATTCGACAAAACACGCATAAGAACAAAAAGTTATAAACACTCGAATAACAAGTAGCAATGAAATATTACTACAAAGAAGATAAGAATATGACCATATATTATATCATAACAATAATTATTATTCTGGAATAAGTCAATAACATTTTTTATATCATTATAAAGGAGGTTCAGACACTTACGAGGCAAATCGGACCTAAGGTAAGGAAATATCACAATCTCATTTTTATCTGAGATTGTTTATACTTTAGAATTTACTGGGGTGTATTTTATCATCCAAATCTATGTTTCCTCAATATGTAATATTATTTCCATCCACCTAAAATTTTTTAAATCCAATTTTACCCTTCGGTGAGTTTTTAGTAAAGGATATGAAAGAAATATTTTTTCGTTTTTCGTACAAGGTACTTTTTGACTTTTCCGACAAAAGTACGAAGAATGTTTTTTAACTTATATGGCATTAATGGATTTTAAAACATTATTTTCAAGAAGCATACTTTACAAGTTTTGATGTTTATTTTTAATCAACTTCTTTTATTTTAGAATTGTACGACATGTTAAGAAAGGAAAAGTATTTTTGAAGCAGAAATGATATTTTCCTCAAGAATGGAGTTCAAGTGTTTTATCAAAATTATATTCCATCTGAGATAATAAAGGGTTATGTTTCTATCCTTTTTATTACATTAATTTGTTTATGTGGTGATGGAATTCTATTTTTATGAATTCCTTTATCTTATATGAATTGTTTTATGATGTCATGATGTTTATAATTCCCATTTTTTATTACATGGGTCACGCTATGATGTATGGTTTCTGATTTTGTGGCACAAATAATAATGGTATCATTATTAGATGGGTGGGACCTATATCTACCTCTAATGAATTGGGTCAATATTTTATATCTCATGAGATAGACATGGCTGAAATGACAGGTTAAACCAGTTCAGTGAAACAAGACTGAAACGAGGAGTGGACTCGGTTCAGAAATGGACTTTGTCCACTAAGATAGTCTTGGAAAAGAGTCTTTAATAACAAGAAATGATTATCTATGATTATGTGTGTATTCCACAAAGTTTCATTTTTTATGTTTTGATTATTTGGATTACATTTCACTACTATGATTTATCCGATGTTATGAAATTATGATCTCTTTTGCAGGTTTAGATTTCCAAAAGTTATGTTCTTATGTATATGATGTGATTGATATTTCTTTTGTTTACCCTTACTGAGAATTTGAGCTCACCCTTTTGTATGTTTTATATCCCCAGGTCAGGAAGAAGGTTATTAAGTAGGATATGCCAAAAAGGGACACTAGATATGATGAAATGAATGAGAGGCAAAGTAGATACTTTATGAACCAGTTGTTTATGTTTCCCAGTTTCTAAAGACTCTATACCTATAAGGTCCTTTCATGGTTTTGTTATATGTTGTAATAAGTGTGCTTCAATTTTGAAGTATTAACAATGTATGTAAATCATGGGTCGTTATACATAACCCAAAAAGTTCATCTCTTTTTGTTTTCCTACCTTAAACCTTCATTTATGTGTTGGGGAAACGAAAACATAAAAAAAGGTGAGCTCAAATTCTTAGTAAGGGTAACCATGGAGAACATAGAACAATCCATAAACATTTGAACATAAAAATTTGAACATAATGTTTAAACATTAAAATCATGAGAAATGACATAAATCATGGTATCAAGTAAGGTGAAGATCATAAAGGAACATTAATAATGATAAAATATCATGGTAATAAAACATGTAACTGTGGAAAACTATTATGCACATAATATGATTTCCATAGAAGCCAATTCATTGTTTCCAAGACCATTATGGTGGAAGATGTCTATTACTGAACTCGGTTTACCTACCTTTCCAGCCTTATATTACTGAACTAGATTTACATGTTGTTCTAGTAATTTCTATCTCATGAGATATAAATATTTACCCAATGCATTATAGGGAGATATTGGACCCACCCATCTCATAATAAAATCATTCTTACATGTTCCACAAAACATAAATCATTTATCATAACAAAACCCATGAAATAAGAAGGGTTTAAATATCATTACATCATTCATAAAAAAGATCATTCCATAATTAACACAATCAAATCATTGTAATAATAGGGATATAAATATAACGCTATTTAAAATCATTATCTTAGATAGAAAATATTTTTGAAAAAACACTAGAACATAATTCTGGAGAAAAATATGTTTCTTCTTCAAAAAGATGTTATTTTCTAAAAATTAAGCATAATTTTAAAAGAAAATAATTTAGATGAAAATAAACTTGAAATATTTAATAGAATGTTTCATAGAAATATGGTGTTTAGGAGACGTAAAAATATGTTCATGTCACATATGTTATAAAAATCATTCTCCTAGTACTTTTTTTCAAAAATGTCAAAAAGTATCTCGTATTGTAAACAAAAGAAATATTCCTTCCAAAACACGTCGTAAAAGAAAAAATGTGTAAAAATAATTTATAAATAAAAAGAGGAATAATAAAAATTTATTGAGATTATTCTTAGAAAACATGGTAATGGAAATTAAATATACCCCCACTAAATACTTATTTATATACAATCTCAAAAAAATGAGATTTAAAAATTATCTATATCATAGGCCCAATTTCATTGATTTGTTTTAAAAACTATTGTATAATGGGTTTAATCAAATTATAAATATGTAATAGAACCATAATAAAATTTATGATATCATATATGATTTACTTATGACTTTATATTACCCATTCATTTATAAATTCCATATTAAAGCAATGTTTTGGGTAATAATCGTTTCATTTATCATACATGTTTGGAATTTTTGTACATTATATGACTACTTATATCATGATTAAAGTACTAAAAAATGTAAAACATGATTTATATATCATATATATTTAGTATATAAATATATATAATAGATCAATTAACGAAATGGAATACACCGTTTATATAGATGGCAGGTCATACGTATGCATGAACAATGTTTTCATTTCCTTATTAAATTGGATAGAAGTAAGAAAGTTACAGGTATATACGTAAATCCAGTTGAATTATGTCATATATTTCCAGATTATATACATTAAAATCATTCTTGAATGGTTAACATGGATAATTAATCTCATCGCGTCGTGGATACGGTAAGTCGTATGTACGGACGAGCAACGATATCATTCTAATAATTTTTGAATGAATTTTATGTGGATGTTGTATTGTATCTCAGAATTATTATCATGTTATATTAATCATATATAGTTATTATTTCTACCATTATACCCATCAATGTATGGTGGTGGTGAAAAACAAATTTCACCATGATGTGGAGACGGTAAATCGTACGCACACATGCACGGTGATTTAGTTTTTTGTATGATGGATAGAAAGTAAAATAGGGATGTTTCATATTTATAATAACATAACAATATATCAGTGACACTAATGTTATTACTTTATATTGAAACAACTGAAGAATAGGAAGTATATTATGAAATAAATTATAAATAACCAGTTGATGAAATTACAACTTCCTCGACGTGCCTCCCTAAAATTTTTTCTTCTGGAACTACAGTTGGTCTTTTGGGATGAAAAAAACTTCTATAATGTTACTATCAATGTTGAGAAAATAACATCACAGTGTTTTTTCAATTTATATGTCCCATGGATGTGTTAGGGAATGTGGGAGGAGATACATTTTTATAAGGGAGGAGGGGGAACATTAGGAGACTCTCAAAATATTAAAATATAATAAGACTATTCTAGATCTAAATAATTAAAAATGGCCAATAAATTAAATTTATAATACATGATAGACCATATCATATCCCATTGTGATTATTTATCATTTTTCTTATTTCTAAATAATTTAAAAATATATTAATTTAATAAGATATTATTCTTTATAAATTTAATACAATTCAATTAATTTTACATTGGATACAATAAGGAAAAGAAGGAATTAGAATATAATTCCTTCATAAATCTATAATATCTCTTATAGATCTTGAAATTTGTTTGTACACATTAACTAATTGATATATTTAAAAATATTAATATTATTAAAATCATTTATTCTATTTTTATGTTAATTGAATAAATATTGTTTTAGAATTGGAGATACTTTTAATGTAATTATATTTCTTCAAAAAATTGAAAACAATTTCATATAATGAAAAATGTTTCCTTTTTTAAAATAGACATTTATATTCATTCATATATTGATTTTGGTCATTTTTTGACAAATAAATGAAATCAAAATACAAGATTGTGATATTTTGTATATATCTTTGATTTAAATAATATATAATTTATTTTCATATACATGTAACATCCCATGTAAAAAAATTAATATCAAGTTTTCATATTAAATAATATTTCTGAATTAAATATTAATATTACATTGAAGGGGATGCTATGTTCGATGGCGTACCCGATAAACAAAAAGAGGTTTCTTCGAAATCTTACGTTGCACACAACATTGAGTTGTACTGAAAAATAATATTATATTATTATTATTTTAAATGGTAGTTAGCGCCTAGTAGTTGTAATGGTGGGAATGAATAGAAATTACTAAAAAATTATTAATCATGTTTGTTAAATGTTTTTACATTTATCCGATAAATTTTAGATGCTTAAAATAAGAAAGAATATGATTGTAAGCATAAATACTCTAATATTTTTTAAATGGTCGATTTATAACCTTTTGATGGAGAAAAATATTTAAATATAGTTTTGGTAACTTCAATATGTTCTATTTGACAAAATAAAATTCTTCTTTAGAATTGTGACATAAAAAATTTACTTTGGGTAAATTTTGGGTATTTTTCAGAGGAAATTCAATTTTTTAATGAATAGGGAAAAATACCATATTTAAATTCGAAGCTTCCTTTTAATATAACTTTTTTATATGGATAGATTAAATTTTTAAATGGTTTTAATGTTTAATTATATTATATTTTTACCATTCAATCCCATGGTGGTCATTGGAAGAAATTTTAATTTGAAATTGGGCATAAACATGTGTCAATCTTTTGAAAGATATTGTTTCTTAAAAACAGGCCACTTGTTTTCACAATGAGAATTAATTTTAAATTAATTAAGAAAACTTATATGTATTGAATTTTGTAAAATATAAATAATTTTCTAATTTTTAATATCAAATATAGCTTAGGTTGATTTTTTTTATTTTTCAAAAAAACATCAATTTTGGATGAATAGTGAGACCACAATGTCACACCCCGACCGCGGGCGTCCGTAATTTTTCTTCTTTCTTGGTCCCGGTTTAAATTTTTCGAAGATTAATTGTGATTGGCGGTTTCACGTCGGTGCGCGGTCATCGCACCGCTAGCGGTGATCGTGCATTCGGCCCGGGTGACGATGTGTCCACCCGGCATTTTGAATATTAATGTTTTTACGTTGCCTTTCTGTTATTATTACTAATTGAGTTGCGTTATTATTATTGTAGTTTTTTTTCCGTGTATAAGTATATGTATACATGTCTACATATGTATATACTTTAATACGTTATGTTTATGGGTGTATATATTTATATATGATGTATCTATGTGTATATGTTTATATATAGGTGTGTATATATATGTGTTTAGGTATGCGTATATATACACGGGTATTTTGATTATAATAATTATTATTAAAATTAACTAGCTTTTATTTATTATCATTATTCTATTATTATTATGATTATTATTATAAAGTTTTATTATTATTATAACTATTGATATTATTATAAATTTTGTTTACCGTTCTTATTAAGTTTATTGTTGTTAATATTATTATTATTATTATTTTATTTATTAAGTATGTTATTATTATTTTATTGTAAATTTTATAATTATTATTATTATCTTTATAAAGTTTTATTATTTTCATTATCATGATTTTATTTAATTCTTTTTTTTATTATTTACTCATTCTATAATTATTATTACTAGGGTTTTATCTTATATATATATATATATAAATATATTAAGAAACCCTAATCCTACCCTAACCTACCCAGCCGCCACTCTCCTCTCACCCCGATCCTCTCTCTTCCCCGTTTTTCCCCCACCCGCGTCGTCCTCTCCTCTCCGCGCAGCCCGGCGGTGTCTCCTCCCCATCTCCGCCTCCCGACCTGCCGCCTCGCCGGCGCCCGCAGCCCTGCGCCGCCCTCCTCTGCTTCCGTCGCCCCTCCGCCGTGCCCGCGCCCGACCGCCGCACCGTCTTCCCCCTGTCCCGGCTCTCCCCGCAGCCGCGCCCTCCCCTGTTCTGGTTCTCCCCGCGACCCCGCCGCACCCCACCTTCCTCATCGCTCTCCCTTCGCCGCGCCGCTCCCATCTTCTCCCAGCCTCCGCCTTTCTGCTCCCCTTTTTCCCTCTATCGTCCGCCGCGCGACAACCCCCTCCCCCAGCTCTTCCCTTCCCTCCCGTCGTCGACCCGCGCTCGCACAGTGCCCTCTCCCTCTGCCTTTTTCCAGCACCGATACGGCCCTCTGCCGCACCAGGCCCTCGCTCCATGCTTCTGTGGGTCTGCTTCACCCGCCGCCCTCACCTTCCTCTCCGGATCGCCCTCCGTTGCGCCCCGTCCTGACCCCCTGCTCCCTGTCGTCCCGCCTCGCCCATGCCGGAGCCCCGCTGTAAGTTTCTTTCTTTCTTTTATTTATTTATCTTTTGTTTTATTATAATTATAGTTATTATTATTATTATTATTATTATTATTATTATTTTGAATATATTTATTACTGTCTTAATTATTATTATATCATGTTGTTATTTTTATTATTATATTATGTTATTATTACTATTTTTTTATTATTATCATAATTATATTATTATTATGCTTATATTATTATTATTATTATGTTAATATTATTATATTATTATTATATTATTATCGTTACAATTATTATTAAATTATTACTTTATTAATATTATCATATTATTAACATCTTATTATTATTATATTATTATTATTGTTATTATTATTATTATTATTATATTTGTTATTATTTTAATTATTAACTTCTTATTATTATTATTATTATTATTATTATTTATTAATTGATTGATTAATTAATTGTCTATTTATTTACTCAATTAAGTATTTGTTAATGAATCAATTATTTAGTCATTTACTTATTTGTTTATTAATTAATTGATTAATAAATTATTTATTCATTTATTTATCTATTTATTTATTTATTTAGTTATTGATTTATTCATTTTCTTTGTGTATTTGTTAATTAGTTATTTATCTATTTATTCATTTAATTATTTGTCAATTAATTAATTCTTTATTTGTTTACTTATTCTTTCATTCATTTGGTTATGTTTTATTTTGTTTGATTACCGATTTGTTTATTCTTTTGATTATTTATTTATTCATGTAATTATTATTTATTTACCTATATATATTTATCTTAGTGTTTTTATTTAATTTTAAATAATCCTTTTTCTGTCGCGGGTGGAGTAACGTGTACTTTTTCACTGTTCAGCGTACGCAGTTAGTCCGCAGGGGTTTGTTCTACTTTCTGTTGGGTTTCGATCACGTCCGCTCCTTATTTGAGGTAGGCGAATTCACCTGTTCCTTTTCGAAGCACTCAGCTGGTACTTGAATTATTTTAAATTAATTTTATTCCATGATTCGCATGTTTATTATAGCCTTGCGTGACTTATTGTAGTATTTTAAAATCTATAGTTTTGTTCGAAAGATAAGTTTGAAGCAATTATATTTTATGCCAAGGTAGTTGTGAACAAGACGTTGTCCTGCCCTTTTTATTGTTTATATAGTGCACCTGTTTAGGCGTTGCCAGCTAAGGTGAAACTAACTGCTTATTTTTTTCTAATGTGATCATTGGTTGTTTTAAGTGGTGTTCTTTTTGTAAAAAAATCACTCTTGGATCTTATTGTCCTGTGCTGGTTGGTTTTATGAAATTTGGTATCAATTGGAAGTGTTGTCGTGCCCCTTTGCAGGTTTGACGCACCATTGGATGTTGACACATCCATGGGTGCACCAGGTGCACACATGGATGTGCCCTCAAATGAAGATGGTGTTTGAAATTGTTACCATTTATGTCCATTTGTTTTTATTTCCTCGAGATCTTGAATTTTCTAAATGGTTCTTGGCTACAAAATGTTTTCGCCTATTTTTGAGACACATCAAACTTGTTTTAAAAGAAATATACGAAGATATGCCCGTTTGGCCCTTTACTTAATACAAAAAAACAGTGTTTTGAGTTATTTAAAATGATACTGTGAAATATTCGTGTAAAGCTGTTTGTTTTTGAAAAACCAAGTGCTCGCTTGTCAACTCCAGGTATTTTATAAAGTTGTTTTGATAATCAAATGACGTGAAGGCCCGGTTGGCACTTTATTGAATGTGAAGTGATTATACATATAGATATATACATATACGTACTTGTGAGGGCATCTCTACAGGGGGACTTCCCTTCGAGGGTTGTCGTGTAGCGATGTCCGTGTTAGGGGTTGGCAAGTGCGGTGAGATGAGTCACGCGTGCATGGGCCTCCCACTTACACAGTGTTACAAAAACCACCATGGGTTCCTGGGCGTCTTGTAGATTATCGAGTGACGGTTGCTTGCTAACCCTGATTAGACGGGTTGGTACCCCCTGGAGTTGTAGACAGGCCAGGAGGGATGTGCCACTGGTTGGCTATTAGGGCGGCCAGTTGGTTATTGACTATGGAGTACCACGTCGGCAGGTAGTCTGAACCCGAGTACGTCTAGGGGTTTTCTAGGGATGTTTAGGATCACCCATGGTTACTTGTTCACCTTGATTGTTTACGTTCAGTTATTCTTTACAGCTTATAGTGTTACTTGTGTCCTTTTGCACTTCTATCATCTTGCATCACTTGGTTACTTTCGGTTTCACTGATTTACTTTCAGCATGTACTGTTTACCTGTTCCTTTTTAGCACAGTCGTAGTATCATCTGTATTTGGTTTTGTTATAAAAACATGAAATGGTTTTGAAAATGATTTATAGTGTGCTTTGGGTTTTCAAATGGGGAAAACATGTTGTTTATTTTTAAATGTGAAAATCTATTTTATAATTGTATTTTTCAAACCTGTGTCAACAGATTTCTTGGGAAAGGAAACTTTTGGATTCAGTGGTTTACTTTGGCTTACCTACTGGGCATTTTTAATGCTCACGCCTATATTATCATTTCAGTTTCAGGTCTTCCCTTGCTCAGGTCTCTGTTTTGAGTCGCTCAGTATTGGAGCGAGGTTGCTCTCTAGTTGGGTGGTGACCTGAGAGGTCACATGGAGGTACGTGGTCCTGTGGCTTTTATTTCTTTTCCGCTGTTAGTGTTTATTTTTTCTGTTCTATTTACTTTTGTTTTGGGCTGAAATCGTTCCCAACGATCAAATTTCAATGCCTGGCACTGGTTGCCATCCCGGGGGGATTGGGAACGCCCCTCGGGACTTGCCGCGGACCGGCTCGGGTGACCGGTTCAGGGTTGACCCGGGCTGGTTCGTGACAAAATGGTATCAGAGGTGGTTCTTGTTATTTGGGTTGTCCGGTAGAAGGAGATTAGGACTGTCGGAACTTGAGGGGTAGGTACGGGAAGAGCGTCGCGAACTCTTGCTCGCACTGATCCTCAAGTTACCAGGGGAAGTTCAGGAATTGTGTCTTTATCTCTTTCTGGTTTGTCTTGGATTGAGAGATGACAATGGAGGCATGCCGACGTTACGTCGTGATTTCACATGTAGTAGTGACCCATGTGGAGTCCGAGTACGTGGTCTGAATTCCTCCTAGTGGTCGACGCTGACTTGGGACATGGCCCACTACCATGTCGCCAGGTTGAGTGTGACTACTAGTCCCTCATTTCAATGGTTGATGCAAATTTTGGATGTTGTTTTCATTTTGGTCTGTGTAAGTACGTTGTTGGAAATGAAAAAGGTTTTTGAAAGATTGGACTAGTTTCTTTTAAAGGACTTTAAATGTATAAAATGGGTTTTAAAAACTGAAATCTCTTGATTTGAAAAATCTGTTGTTTGCTTGGAGTTGGTTCAGAATGGTTTGGGGTGAAACCACAGGTCCTCTTTATGAACGTTTGCACATGTGTGAGAATTCATGGAAAATGCGTGTTGGTTCGAGTATTAATGGAATGTGGATAAAGACATGTGCAACGGGTCATGGGAGTACCTGGGTGTGTCTGAAATTTAAGGCTTGACTTTGTTTTCTAAATTGGTTTTTAAGAGGAAATGGTTTTGGAAAGTTTTTGGTTTGAAAGTGGTTTGGTTTTCGGAAAGTGATCTTGAAAAAGTGTGGTTTTGAAATCAAAAAAAATGAAAAGGGAATTTTAAAGAGGAGATTTTATTTTGGGTTGTGTTGTATTTGTTTGGTCCTTCTGCTGACTGTTTATGATGAAGGCGCTTTTATTGATGTTGCTTCGATTTGATGTTGGTTTTGGCCTGGTGTTTTATATGTCGCTCAGGAGATTCCACCCAGAAAGGTCCCCAAGGATTCGGATATTTCATGCCCAGTTTTTAGTCCTCCTCAGACTTTGCCTGTTCTCCATGGTGATCAGGGTCCGTTAGAGGCAGTGGAATGGCTCGAGGAAGTGGAACGTGTCTTTAGAATATTGGGAACTCCCGATAATGTTAAGGTTCGTGCAATTATGGAGTTGTTTGACGGTCCAGCTCTGGACCAATGGAAGAGGGTTACCCCATCATCAATGCGAGGTGAAATGATGTGGGATGTCTTCAGAATCGTTTTCATCCAATGGTTTGTACCTGAGGAAGTGAAGCTGAAGAAAAAGAGAGAGCTTGCGCATATTCAACAAGGCCAACGGACGATGAAGGCATATGTTGACCATTTCAAGGAACTAATTCCCTTTTCTCCAGATGTAGCATCACATGAGCTCATGAAGGCCTCTCTCTTCACTGGGGTTCTTCATCCAGAGATCAAGGAGCGAGTCCTCCCTTATAAAGACCTTTGTTTCGAGAAGCTGGTGGAGGAAGCATTCTTGGCTGAGTTGGTTTCCGGTGTGCGGGTGGCTACTACTACAGCGTCCCATGTTGTTGTTCGTAAGAGTTCCCCCTCTGGTGAGGAAAAGGCGCCAGAGATGCCTGTTCCTAATGAGTTATCCCCTTTGGTCCCAGCTTCCAGTTCATCAGATCGTTCGATGGTGTGCTATCAGTGTGGTCATTTCGGGCATTTAAAACCATCTTGTCACAACCCTCCGAAGACGTGTCGTCGATGTGGTTGTCTGGGCCATCTGGAGAAGTTTTGCAAGAAGCGTCGCTTGAAGAGGACGCTGTGATGGGAAAATGTCAGTATCTGACTGTGAGGCAGAAGATGCTTCGGCCATCAGTGCCCCAGCCACAAGTCTCGGGGTGAAGCTCGCGCACAGTCAGGAGTCCCCAGGGGTGTGAGGCCTTGGTCCATGTTCTGTCTTCCGTGTTGACGGTGGAGCAATTAAAAACCTTTTCATGTCTGTTTTCCTGCTATTAAAGTTTCAACAGCGTGGTAAATGTGTTGTTTTTCTATAAAGTGATGATGGACTTGTTCTATGATAAATCTACGGGGACTTGTCGTGTGAATGTAATATTCTAAATCGTGTGTCCTTCTTAAAAGTGTGTATGACTCTCGTGTGGGTTGACCTCGTTTTAGTTATGTTGTCGATGTGGATATGCTTTGTGGACTTCGGTGGATCATGTCTTCAATATGATAATGGTTAAATGTTTTTCTATGGGTTTTCCCTGGTGTTGAAGTTGTTGACTATCGTCGAGGGTTCAAGGTTTCGACGAAGGTGTTGTTTTTCACTCGTGCTATGAGAGTTGGTTTAAACCGGTTCGGAGTTCCCGCGTCGACCCCCCTTTTTTCTAGGGTTGTCTATTTAGATGGTCAACTTTTCTGCACTAGTTATGTTCTTGTGGTGGGGAGAACCCCTTCGTGTTCTCCCCTCAATCTCGGACCCCGGTTTTCTCTTGAATCGGTCGGGTGTGACCTGTGTAGAGTAAGGTCATCCCCGAGAACCTCAGTTTGCTTCAGTTCCTTTAGTTCTGTTTGGGCATAGACTAGGTTTTTGGCTGACTTGTGACCTGGTGACTTTCTGGGGGCAGAAAGTGTCTATGGTGGGGAGAATTGTCACACCCCGACCGCGGACGTCCGTAATTTTTCTTCTTTCTTGGTCCCGGTTTAAATTTTTCGAAGATTAATTGTGATTGGTGGTTTCACGTCGGTGCGCGGTCATCGCACCACTAGCGGTGATCGTGCATTCGGCCCGGGTGACGATGTGTCCACCCGGCATTTTGAATATTAAAGTTTTTACGTTGCCTTTCTGTTATTATTACTAATTGAGTTGCGTTATTTTTATTGTAGTTTTTTTTTTCGTGTATAAGTATATGTATACATGTCTACATATGTATATACTTTAATACGTTATGTTTATGGGTGTATATATATATATGATGTATCTATGTGTATATGTTTATATATAGGTGTGTATATATATGTGTTTAGGTATGCGTATATATACACGGGTATTTTGATTATAATAATTATTATTAAAATTAACTAGCTTTTATTTATTATCATTATTCAATTATTATTATGATTATTATTATAAAGTTTTATTATTATTATAACTATTGATATTATTATAAATTTTGTTTACCTTTCTTATTAAGTTTATTGTTGTTAATATTATTATTATTATTATTTTATTTATTAAGTATGTTATTATTATTTTATTGTAAATTTTATAATTATTATTATTATCTTTATAAAGTTTTATTATTTTCATTATCATGATTTTATTTAATTCTTTTTTTTATTATTTACTCATCCTATAATTATTATTACTAGGGTTTTATCTTATATATATATATAAATATATTAAGAAACCCTAATCCTACCCTAACCTACCCAGCCGCCACTCTCCTCTCACCCCGCTCCTCTCTCTTCCCCGTTTTTTTCCCCCACCCGCGTCGTCCTCTCCTCTCCGCGCAGCCCGACGGTGTCTCCTCCCCATCTCTGCCTCCCGACCTGCCGCCTCACCGGCGCCCGCAGCCCTGCGCCGCCCTCCTCTGCTTCCGTCGCCCCTCGGCCGTGCCCGCGCCCGACCGCCGCACCGTCTTCCCCCTGTCCCGGCTCTCCCCGCAGGCGCGCCCTCCCCTGTTCCGGTTCTCCCCGCGACCCCGCCGCACCCCACCTTCCTCATCGCTCTCCCTTCGCCGCACCGCTCCCATCTTCTCCCAGCCTCCACCTTTCTGCTCCCCTTTTTCCCTCTGTCGTCCGCCGCGCGACAACCCCCTCCCCCAGCTCTTCCCTTCCCTCCCGTCGTCGACCCGCGCTCGCACAGCGCCCTCGCCCTCTGCCTTTTCCCAGCGCCGATACGACCCTATGCCACACCAGGCCCTCGCTCCATGCTTCTGTGGGTCTGCTTCGCCCGCCGCCCTCACCTTCCTCTCCGGATCGCCCTCCGTTGCGCCCCGTCCTGACCCCCTGCTCCCTGTCGTCCCGCCTCGCCCAAGCCGGAGCCCCGCTGTAAGTTTCTTTCTTTTTTTTATTTATTTATCTTTTGTTTTATTATAATTATAGTTATTATTATTATTATTATTATTATTATTATTATTATTTTGAATATATTTATTACTGTCTTAATTATTATTATATCATGTTGTTATTTTTATTATTATATTATGTTATTATTACTATTTTTTTGTTATTATCATAATTATATTATTATTATGCTTATATTATTATTATTATTATGTTAATATTATTATATTATTATTATATTATTATCGTTACAATTATTATTAAATTATTACTTTATTAATATTATCATATTATTAACATCTTATTATTATTATTATATTATTATTATTATTATTATTATTATATTTGTTATTATTTTAATTATTAACTTATTATTATTATTATTATTATTATTATTTATTAATTGATTGATTAATTAATTGTCTATTTATTTACTCAATTAAGTATTTGTTAATGAATCAATTATTTAATCATTTACTTATTTGTTTATTAATTAATTGATTAATAAATTATTTATTCATTTATTTATCTATTTATTTATTTATTTAGTTATTGATTTATTCATTTTCTTTGTGTATTTGTTAATTAGTTATTTATTTATTTATTCATTTAATTATTTGTCAATTAATTAATTCTTTATTTGTTTACTAATTCTTTCATTCATTTGGTTATGTTTTATTTTGTTTGATTACCGATTTGTTTATTCTTTTGATTATTTATTTATTCATGTAATTATTATTTATTTACCTATATATATTTATCTTAGTGTTTTTATTTAATTTTAAATAATCCTTTTTCTGTCGCGGGTGGAGTAACGTGTACTTTTTCACTGTTCAGCGTACGCAGTTAGTCCGCAGGGGTTTGTTCTACTTTCTGCTGGGTTTCGATCACGTCCGCTCCTTGTTTGAGGTAGGGGAATTCACCTGTTCCTTTTCGAAGCACTCTGCTGGTACTTGAATTATTTTAAATTAATTTTATTCCATGATTCGCATGTTTATTATAGCCTTGCGTGACTTATTGTAGTATTTTAAAATCTATAGTTTTGTTCGAAAGATAAGTTTGAAGCAATTATATTTTATGCCAAGATAGTTGTGAACAAGATGTTGTCCTGCCCTTTTTATTGTTTATATAGTGCACCTGTTTAGGCGTTGCCAGCTAAGGTGAAACTAACTGCTTATTTTTTTTCTAATGTGATCATTGGTTGTTTTAAGTGGTGTTCTTTTTGTAAAAAAATCACTCTTGGATCTTATTGTCCTGTGCTGGTTGGTTTTATGAAATTTGGTATCAATTGGAAGTGTTGTCGTGCCCCTTTGCAGGTTTGACGCACCATTGGATGTTGACACATCCATGGGTGCACCAGGTGCACACATGGATGTGCCCTCAAATGAAGATGGTGTTTGAAATTGTTACCATTTATGTCCATTTATTTTTATTTCCTCGAGATCTTGACTTTTCTAAATGGTTCTTGGCTACAAAATGTTTTCGCCTCTTTTTGAGACACATCAAACTTGTTTTAAAAGAAATATACGAAGATATGCCTGTTTGGCCCTTTACTTAATACAAAAAAACAGTGTTTTGAGTTATTTAAAATGATACTGTGAAATATTCGTGTAAAGCTGTTTGTTTTTGAAAAACCAAGTGCTCGCTTGTCAACTCTAGGTATTTTATAAAGTTGTTTTGATAATCAAATGACGTGAAGGCCTGGTTGGCACTTTATTGAATGTGAAGTGATTATACATATAGATATATACATATAGGTACTTGTGAGGGAATCTCTACAGGGGGACTTCCCTTCGAGGGTTGTCGTGTAGCGATGTCCGTGTAAGGGGTTGGCAAGTGCGGTGAGATGAGTCACGCGTGCGTGGGCCTCCCACTTACACAGTGTTACAAAAACCACCATGGGTTCCTGGGCGTCTTGTAGATTATCGAGTGATGGTTGCTTGCTAACCCTGATTAGACGGGTTGGTACCCCCTGGAGTTGTAGACAGACCAGGAGGGATGTTCCACTGGTTGGCTATTAGGGCAGCCAGTTGGTTATTGACTATGGAGTACCACGCCGGCAGGTAGTCTGAACCCGAGTACGTCCAGGGGTTTTCTAGGGATGTTTAGGATCACCCATGGTTACTTGTTCACCTTGATTGTTTACTTTCAGTTATTCTTTACAGCTTATAGTGTTACTTGTGTCCTTTTTCACTTCTATCATCTTGCATCACTTGGTTACTTTCGGTTTCACTGATTTACTTTCAGCCTGTACTGTTTACCTGTTCCTTTTTATCACAGTCGTAGTATCATCTGTATTTGGTTTTGTTATAAAAACATGAAATGGTTTTGAAAATGATTTATAGTGTGCTTTGGGTTTTCAAATGGGGAAAACATGTTGTTTATTTTTAAATGTGAAAATCTATTTTATAATTGTATTTTTCAAACCTGTGTCAACGGATTGCTTGGGAAAGGAAACTTTTGGATTCAGTGGTTTACTTTGGCTTACCTACTGGGCATTTTTAATTCTCACGCCTATATTATCATTTCAGTTTCAGGTCTTCCCTTGCTCAGGTCTCTGTTTTGAGTCGCTCAGTATTGGAGCGAGGTTGCTCTCAAGTTGGGTGGTGACCTGAGAGGTCACATGGAGGTACGTGGTCCTGTGGCTTTTATTTCTTTTCCGCTGTTAGTGTTTATTTTTTTTGTTCTATTTACTTTTGTTTTGGGCTGAAATCGTTCCCAACGATCAAATTTCAATGCCCGACACTGGTTTCCATCCCGGGGGGATTGGGAACGCCCCTCGGGACTTGCCGCGGACCGGCTCGGGTGACCGGTTCAAGGTTGACCCGGGCTGGTTCGTGACACACAAAGTAGTAGTTAAAAACTGAATTTATCAATTAAATGAAATTTTACAGCTTATGTGAATTGAATTTCAAAAATCTTACATACATGTCAAATATTAGTAAGTAAAGTGTGGTTCAATAATTGAAAATTATTTTATGGTGAATAGTATGTTTGGATTTTCATTTACCGCGATAAAAGGTAAATATGGTAATTCAATGTAAAAATAATATTATAATAATAAACAATTACCTTAACACTTGTATTAACCTTATTTTATGTGTTATGGAAGACCATTATAATCCTTTTGTCGAATTTGAGACTCCATTGAGCCAGTTAAGAGTGATAATGACATTTTAGATTAAGTAATTTAAAGTTAAGACCTAAATGACACAAACAAATATCTTTTAGTAAAATAATTTTTACATGGGGTTATATAAGTTATATTTTCTACTATAAATATTCATTGGAAATATAATTAAATTTCCTACCTCATGGTATTTATTTATAATTTTTAGAAATCAAATAAATAAAATAATTTATGACACAAAAATGATGCAGTATTTACCTCATTAATAAATGATTAAAATAAATAAAATTATAAATATTAAAATAACATAAAAAACCCTCTACAATTTTTATTGGATGAATTTATTTTGACCGTGATTCATCATATCTTTGACTTTAATGAGTTTTGGATTATTAGAAAAACAAAATCATTATATAATAAAATAATATTTCCACCCATCCCTAAAGAACCCGTCCTCCCCCTTATAAAAGCCCTCACTTATAACCTGTTACTCACACGTCTCAAGACCTTTGACTCTTCCAAAACAAAACCAAATAATCTCTCAATATCCCTATATTCTTCCTAGAATCATTACCATAGGTAGAGCACACTTCCAGATGTCTTTTTGGTTCATTCCAAAGGGAGTTACACGAATTCAAGGTAATTGCTTCTCTTAAATTCTTTTCTTTTATTTTACTTCTCCAACCCATAAAAAGTTTTCATTCCATTATTTTATAACAAAAATGGTATCCTAAATATACTAGGATGTTGTTATGAGAAGGATCCTAACTACATTTACACACACATCCATCTAAAGGGTAAATAACATACTATTTCAGTGGATGGAAAACTAACGCCCCATGAAACAATGATTGTTCAATTATCTCTTACCACCTCCTATGCTAGCCATTATTATTGAACTGTATTTATATATGAAATATATAATGTTTATGTTTTGTTTATTCTTCTTTATTTTTAATTTATGTATTATCTTTATGGTTTTCGTTATGAGTAAACACAATACTTTCATTTGAGGCAGTTTGGACTACCCCCCCCCCCTCAATGTGATATGACTCATTCATACCAGACGTGGGATGTATAAAGGAAAGAGTTATTGAAGTTATATAAATGATATTATACTAGAATTATAATATAACTATCTTTCATTATATTTCCATTTAATTAAATTTCAAAATAGAAATGAAAGTAGAGTTCATGCGTACGTACGACTTATCGTCTCCCTCAACGGTGCATTTCATTTCTTATCTTCAAATGTTATATACTGTTATAAATACATATATATTCTAGATATATATAATATATATGAGATCTATATCATGAATATCATTTTGGATATAACAGACTCTTGACCACATGGACAACTTGTAATTATATGGTGTTCATTTTTTACTCAAGTACCAAATATCGACAAAACAACCATTATTAACATAAATGATTACATAATGTCTATAACATGGTGATAAGTTATATAAAAGGAATAATAAACATGAAAATGTTTTTTAATAATGTATAAATTAACTTTAATTTATTATTCAAGAATAACAAGGAATAAACAAGTCATGTCAGACATGAGGTAAGAGGTTTCTTATCTCACATTTATTTAAATGATATTTCCATTGTTCGACACTTATTTATTGCATGTTGTATATTGTGTACTTCCATTTGATATATACGATCATGATTATCTTAATATTCATGGTATTCTGTGATTCATTATTTTGTTATTAACTTTTTGTCATACGACGAAATAGATTACTAGTTGGTAAGGGGTTTTCATCTCACTTCTTATTCCCATGAGATTCATGCTACATTTCCACTATTTCTTGTTGTGTAGTTTAGGTACTGCCAATGATTGCATTAATTGTGTAATATACTTAAATTAATGGGTATTTAAATCTTCATTGTATGATCTGTCTTTTATGGGGTGTATGTTTCTTAAGTTACCAAATAGGTAGGGGAACATTTTACCCTCCTCTTTTTAAATGTCTACGTTTTTATGACTTTTTATTTACAGCTTCCTATGATGGGATATGTTCATATATATCCTTATTTCTGTAAATTTTATGTCAATGTGATGATAAACTCTTTTCTCTCTCATCAATTTATTTTCTGAATTTTAATGTGACTATGCTAGGCTGCCAAATTTCTATAAGGGAACTTCTTCACCCAATTTTAGTTCTTTGGGTTATCCTTCTACTACTTGATTATGTCATTCTACGTATATGTTTTTATAAACTCTGATTTTTTCACACTTAATATGCAATTAAATTGAGTGTACTCTTATTCATCACACATTATTAATTAATTTATTTATCCTCAATCTAAGGATATAGTTTTTATACCGGATTTCATCTCAATTTAAATTCCATTGAGAATTCATTGTTGTTATGCACCGATTCAATATTATGTGCTGTATATACTGTTATTTGGATTATTATATCATGAATATATTTATTCTAATGATATAATAATGTTCTGATTAAATTTTATTCCTCAATTATTTGTATTCAAGTATCTCTCATTTTGTTAAAAACATATTAAGTAAAATATTGTTTCAAATGTTTTAATGATTTATTCTTCTAAATATTTTTCTTAATTTTCATGTTTTCAATATGGTTTTTAGGATTTATTTATATGGAAATTAATGTTTCAAATTATAATTTATTTAAAACCATCAAAGAGGTATGGGAATCTTTGATTCAAAAATCTCTTTATTAAATGTTTTAAATGGTTCTGAAAATGATTTGATAAAGCATTGTTTATTTAAATATCATGATAAGATATACTGGGATTGGAATGATGATATGTTATCATTCATTTATTATTGTGTTATGTGTTATGAATATGTTATGGTTATTGGGAATTTATTACATATATGGGTGGTTCCGTGATAAACCTAGTGCGGGTGTGCCTGAGATAGCGCTCCAATGCATTGGGTAACGTGATGGAGGTAAACGTTAATGTTTCAACTAAGAGATTTAGGGAATATAATGTGACGGGTATTCCAAATGTTACTCCTTATGTAGTTATGATAACTTTAATGTAATGATGTTATGAATGCCATAAGTTACCTTTATGATTTAAGATCATTGTATGTTATTCATAAATCATATGATTTCATGAGGTATGTTATGATTGAAAAGTATGGTTTCACTAATTTGTATTTATTTATCTGCTAATGTTTATTTTAATTATTTTATAACCCTTACTATGATTTTTATGCCCATCCTTTATTTTGAATTTTTTTCACAGAATATAAAGATGTATAGGGTCAAGACTGAGATCATGGAAAAGTCATTCTATCTATAACATGGAACTAAACATGTCTATTTTTTAAGAGTTTTTATTTTATAAAAAATAGATATTGGGTAGTAGCTTCTATATGTAATATTAAATTTGTTATGTAATAGTAATTGCATAATTCTCTAAAACTATATACCTGAAAAGATCCTCAATGTGAATTGCTAACATAATTCAAGATTATGTATTCTTTATCATTAGGGCCTTATAGTTGTTATCAGAGGACGGTATAGATAAATTCAGAGGTTAGGGTGTTATTTAATCATAAGTGAAAAAACCATAATTATTAGAATATGGGAAAGAGTAATAGTTTTTTAGATAAATTTAATGAGTTTAAGATAACATGAAAAAGTATGTTTTAGTGTTTACCATATACATAAGATAATATATGATTATTTTACTGAAATACTCACACTGAGCATTATGGTTTTAGTCAATGGATAGATCTAGTAGGCATCAAAGTAACAATGGTTGTGAAGAAAACTGTGACGGTTTTTTGAATGAAGAATTTAATTAAATGGGAGCTACAATGAGAACTATTGTTTTTATTCTCAGCCAACTATCTAGAGTCATGATTGACCACCTGAACCGTGGTGATTTATATAAGGCATCGTATATGCGAGAAAAAAATCACCACGAAAGTTCACGTAATAATCATAAACGTAAGTATATTAAAAAAACAATGTGTCAAGGATGTGTAAATTAACACAAGAAAAATGTTTCAAAGGGATGAGATAGTGCTGTAGATTTGGAAATGAAGGTCATAAAGCAAGAACTTTCCATAGAAAAAAAAGCATCGAGTTGAATCTAGGAATGGGAAATATGTTCTTTCTAAGGGATCAACTGAAGGTTTTAAATGTGGTGTGCATGGTCATTATACAAATATATTCCCTACGAAGATGATACATGAATGTGATCACGATAATAATACAAATTTTTGTTAATCAATACATAATTCCATTCCGATTGTGGATGAAGAAACTAACAATGACCAATCAATGGTACATATTATTTCATAACATATGTTTTCATATTATTGAATCATACGATATGATTCATGATTTTGTTAGTAGGAAATAATTATTTATGAATAAGTTGGGAAGGAATGATGAATAGATCATGAAGAAAGTTGAATGAGTATGAAGTCAACATATAAGGGATTCATGAGTTATGGTTTATTTTAGGATGGTGAAATACTTAAAAGTATTAAGGCTCTATTGATGATTGGATTACATTAGAGCACTTTTTATAGTATGTGTAACCCTGAAGTTTGATATATGAAAATTTTATTCAAAGAATAATTATCTTTTCTTTTGTGGATATATTTATAAAGAACCATTTTGGATATTATGAGCCTTGAATATGAGGAAATTATAGGTTAATACATTTTTGGATTCAAAATGAATGTTACTAGATAACCGTTGTTGTTAAAATAAGTTATGTTTATTTTTGATGAATTTATATCTTTTGGAAGAGATATAAAATTATATAGTTTTTGAAAAAGGACAACACGCTGGCCGCGTGACAATTGGTCATGTCAGACAAAGTAGGAGGAATCAAACCCACAACCAAAGTTCGACTGTGATTTATAGCCTACTACCAGACTACGTGAAGTCCCTGGTTTTTATGACTAATTCATTTTAGTTAGATGATTTTATAAATCATGAATAAGTTTATTTTGGGTTATTTATTGGAATGATTTACCTATCATGGATAATATGTGAATAGGTTAATTACTTTTCAATATGAGAGATTATGAGTAATAGAAGTTAATTGCAAAGAAATGTTAATATTTATCATAGAAGATTATGAGATTAAATACTTCTGAGATTTAGGTATCAATACTAGTTTGGAATACATTGAAGAAATTTATGGACAAGTGTTAGTTGAATGATCTTTTTCGAAATTTGGGTTTTTTTGACAAATTTTGGAGGTTAAGAGTAGTTTTTATTTTTGAAAAAGATTTTCATTTTTTGGGTAATAACTGATCTCGCACTAAACATTTTGGTTTTGGTTAGGGTCTAAGTACATGAGAAATATATAGTTCTTCCTTTTTAGATTCTGTGATACTCTATAAGATGATTCTATCACTTAAGGTGTGTCCAAGTCATTTTGAATACGTACCGTTTTGAGAGAAGATGAGTTTGTGGTAGAATTTTATTAAAGGATGACACTCTATGTAACGACCCAAAGTTTCATTAATGGAAAATCCCTCTTAATCCAGTTAAATGTTTCTTTATGAAAAAAATGTTTTTATAAGATATCAACTTTTTTAGTTTTCCTTTAAGATTTGTGACTGTTACTTTTATAGCCGTTGAACAGTGATCATCTGGGTAGTTTAAATATAAGGCTTTAACGAACCAATTTTCTACTCAGACAAAGGAAGCGATGGCCTCATCCAGTAGAATTGCCCCTTACGAAGCCCATTTGTCAGAGCTCGGAAAAGAGGTGGCGTCTTTGGGCTTTTCCCTTGTCCAATCCCAAGCTGAGCTTCATCAAGTCAAGCTCGAACGTGATCGTCTACGGGAAAAATGGAAGTTGATAGAGATTACCACACGAGCGATGTTATCCGAGCAACCCCAAGAGTCTTTCACCATCGCACACCTTACCCATAGGTCTTATGCGGCTATTTTAAGGGGTTATGTAACAAATAAGTAGTATCATGTTCATGAACATTACTTTTGTATATAATAATGAATATAATTTCTAGTCATTTTTGATACATTGTAATTAGTTTTTAAAGTACAAATGGTGTTTTTAGTTATTATTTAATTAAGAATTATATTTTATTAAATTAAAGGATTTTTGAATTAAATAATTTTTTAATAAAATATTATTATTAATATTAAATTAATTTTTATTAAATATAAATGATCTTATAATTTTATGAATGCAATTAAAATTTTTATTAAGGTTTGAAAGCCATTTCTGTCAAAACCCGTGAAATTTTTTATAAATGCCCGTTTTTATTTTAAAAGTGAAAATTCAAATATTTAGAAAATTATTTAGATAAAATAAATATTATTTTTTGAATCAGGGTGTCGAAATTATCCAACGGTGAATTTTTCATAATTTTCTGAGATAGTCAAATTTTTGGGTAAAAATTAAATACCATTTAAATATATAATGTGTTTTATGACATCATAATGACCGAATGGTGATGTAATAAAATACCATAATCCTTATGTTCGGTCAATATATGTTTTATCATTAAAATAATGAGGTTTTGGGTTTTTTTGACTCACTTTTCAAAGCATTAATGGAGCCCTCAAGACTTATTCAACACTTTGTCTTTTTAAATTAATTTCCATGGGAGTGTGACTCACCCCCACAAAAGCAACCCTATTTTTTTTAATAAGTTCGGACCATGGACTTTTAAAATATTGTTTTCCTCTTTCCTTTTCCAGAAACCATGGGCAAATACCATGGGATGGTTTGTGGTTTGGATTATTTTAATATAAGGGGTCCCAAACCTAAATAATAAAGAATTCTCTCACCTTTCCTATATAAACCCACCCAAGCTCCCACTTCCTCCTTACTCAAAGCCCTTGAAGTTCGTCCAACCTCTGCCCTACTCTCTCTAGAATCCTCTCAATGTGCCCCAAGCTCCCAAGAAGCCTCTCACAAGCCTCTCTCTAGCCTTTGGAAGCACACTTCCAAGTAAGGGGTTTTCTTCCTTTCTCATTTTTGTCAATTTTCTTTAAGTTGTATTGCCCTTTTATTTTAAATTATGAATGTTGGGGTATGGTTTTGCACCTCTCCCATACTGCCCTCTTATTGTTTGAATGGTGGGAGAACCCTTTCTCTCTCATTAAAAGCCTCCCATGTACACCCATTACTATGCCGAAATTCCGAAAGAAACCTTTTTCTCCTCTTTTATATTCAAGCAATACTTTTGTATCATGAATCTAAATTACTTTTCAATTGTTGGTACATGTATCTATATGACCTCCTTACTGTCCATTACATGTAAATATGATGAGGAAACCCTTTCTCTCTCATCAACCTTTTTTATGAATTCTTATGTCACGCCGTTACGCTGCTGAAATCACACCGATTTTCTAAGCCAATGTCTTTGTGTAGTGAATACCATGCCCATTTCTCCATCAAGGGTATTCACCTTTATGCACATTTACATATTGATTATAAAGTTTCATGTATGAATTCTACATTCCTTTATCGTGGAAGAAATGATTATGTTTTATGAATCCATGTTTTATGATCCATGTGGCACACTTATGCATGAAATGAAATTTTTAAGAAGGGTGCGCCCTTTATAGCGCTCCAATGCATTGGGTAAAGTATAGTATCATGATACGTCATTTGAAATGAGTGTTTACTCATGCTAATTCAAGTGCAACGAGGGTTTACTCGTGCTTCAAGTGCAATGAGGGTTTACTCATGATCCATGTGCAATGAGCTTTGGCTCATGCTAATTCAATGTTAAGTGTTGTTGCCACATTTCCATGCTTTGATTATCATGCTTTATCATGCCTTTATGTTCATGTTTCTATTATGCTCTATCGATATGCCTAATTCCTAACATGTGTTGTACTCCTCATGTTATTCATTGTGTACTCCCTTACTGGGCTTTATAGCTCACCCTTTTCTTATGCATGTCCTCAGGTTATCCCATGCAATGCTAAGTACGAAGGAATGTAGTGGTCATGTAAAGGAAGTTTTCAATAAAGATGTTTTATTTCAAGTTTAATGTTTTTATGTAATGATCCTAAGCCCCAAAGACACTAAACCTCTCGATATTCTTTTTTGTATCAAGTGAAGTTTTATGTAATAAAGCATGCTTAAGTTGTAATAAAAAGCAGGGTTGTCATAGTTGGTATCAGAGGCAGGGTTTAGTTATTTTTGGGATTAGGAAACCCTAGTAAAGCCTTAGATACAAGACTAAGCATAATAAAAACATCCCTAAGTTTTGGTAAATACTAAGTAAGTGGTTTATCAAACAAATACATCCCTGTCTGGATACGATCAAGTAGTGGCGGCTCTGGCACAAATGTATCCTAGGGGTAAAACCCAAAAACACCGCTTTGAGCTAGACTCGAACGGGAACTGGTTCATGACAACGGGCCTTGCTGCACTCTTGGTTACGACACTCCCGAGGGATATGTTTTGATAAATTCACAATCTTAGTACGAACCCCTATTAAGGGAAAAATGCCCCTAAGAATATATTTTAGAAGGATGATCATGAAAAGCCTGGATTGAATCCTATAGACTCATGAGTTAAAGAGATTAAAGTTTATTTATAAGTCATCAACTTTTGTCTTTGGATTACCCTTTATGTGTTACCCATAACTTTCCTTTTATTCTAGCCAATGGCCGGTAGTAGGAGAACTCGAGCTAAAAACCGTTGTGACGATCAGTGTGATGATTGTACTTATGAGATGCCCAATCCAATGGGAGCGGGAATCGCGAACTTTGTCACGCTACTCTCTCAGCTAACTCAAGTTTTGAATAGAAACACTGGTCAAGAGGAACGTTCAACCCCCCCTAAGAAATAACAAGTCGCTATTGAAAGCTTCATGAGACAAAGGCCTCCTACTTTTAGTGGATCATCCGATCCCACGATCGCTGAACAATGGATCAACTCCATTGAAAAGATATTCTCCATCCTCCAATTCTCTGAAAAAGGGAAGGTCCTCCTAGCGGCTTATCGTATGGAGGGTGAAGCTGATCAATGGTGGACGTTGATCAAAAATACGAAGCCTGAGGAGGAGATCGAGGCTTTGGAATGGAAGGAATTCCAGAAGATGTTTTTCGATAAATATTTTCTGCGCACCCTCCGTCTTAAGATGGAAAGGGACTTCCTTTCCCTCAAGCAGAAAGATGAGGAATCTGTGGGAGCGTACGAGACAAACTTCACAAGGCTTGCACGATACGCTTACGGCTTTGTTGTTACCCTCGAATGCAAGGTTGACCGCTTCTTTGGTGGGCTTAAGCCTAGCTTGCGGAAAGCATTATCGATCCGTGACTTCGACAGCTATGAGGAAATTGTCCGATGAGCCCTCAAGGTTGAAATGGAGATCGGAGAATCACAGGGGTATCATGGGGACAAGAAGCGGAAGGTGGACTTCAATGATGGTGGTCCGATGGATAAATCCAACGGCGGTATGAAATTCCAGAACCCCCCTTGCCAAAAGTGTGGAATGAAGCACCCTGTAAATTGCCTTAGGGGGACAAGAAAATGCTTCAAGTGTGGAAGAGAAGGGCACCTAGCTGTTAACTGTCAGCAAGAAGGACCCGCAGCTGCGACAGAGGAGAGGAACGCTGCGTTCGAACCTCAACGCATTGTTCAATGCTTCAAATGCAAAGAACCGGGTCATTTTGCGAATCAGTGCCCTAATCCAAGGGTTATCGGAGGCAATCAACAACCTCCAAGACAGCAAGGAAGAGCTTTTGCCATCACTTCTGCCGAAGTAAACCCCGACAACGAAGTGGTGACAGGTACGCTAGTTATTCATTCAAGAATAGCGAACGTACATTTTGATTCAGGTTCTACGCATTCTTTTATATCTCAAATGTTTAGTAGAATAATCCCTGCACCACAACAAATCATGGAAGTAAAGATGTCGGTGAGTACGGAAAATGGGGAAATCATTGCATACCATGAGTATAAGTCCTCCCCTATTATAATATGTGGATTGAATTTCCCAGCGAACCTCATCATACTCCCTTTGGTGGAATTTGATGGAATTCTTGGCATGGATTGGCTTTCCTTATATAGAGCCAACATAAATTGTCAGGAGAGGGAAATCACACTCCATATGGAGAATCGACCCCCGATTCATTACAAGTGTCAGGAGGAAGATGAATCTCCTTTAGCTCCATCATCTCAAGCATGGATATTACTGCCTTATGAGCACACATATCTGGGTCGGATGATTAAGTCCAAGGAAGAAACCACCCTTGAAGAAATGCCTATTGTGAGGGAATTCGCTGATGTATTTCCTGAGGAACTTCCTGGTCTTCCTCCAAGAAGAGATGTTGAGTTCTCAATTTAACTTATAACTGGGGCGCTACCAATATCCAAGACTCCATATAGAATGGCTGTGGTTGATCTTGAAGAACTGAAGAAACAACTATAGGAGAATCTGGATAAAGGGTTTATATGCCCAAGTGCATCACCATGGGGTGCACCAGTCATCTTCATCAAGAAGAAGGATGGGTCAATGCGGCTTTGCATCGATTATCGTGAACTTAACAAAATCACGATAAAGAACAAGTATCCTCTCCCAAGAATCGATGACTTGTTTGATCAGCTGCGTGGAGCACAATACTTCTCCAAGGTTGACTTGCGGTCGGGATATTATCAAGTAAGGGTGAAGAAGGAAGATATCCCCAAGACTGCTTTTCGTACAAGGTGCGGGCACGATGAATTCATAGTAATGCCTTTCGGACTCACCAATGCTCCAGCAATATTCATGGACTTGATGAATAGAGTCTTTAGAGATTACCTAGACAAATTTGTGGTAGTCTTTATAGATGATATTCTAATATACTCCAAAACCAAGGAGGACCATGAGGAGCATTTAAAAACTGTACTAGAGACTTTGCGCAAGGAGAAGCTCTATGCAAAGTACAGAAAGTGTGAGTTTTGGTTGAAGGAAGTCTCATTCTTGGGTCATATCATCACAAGCAATGGGATATCTGTGGACCCCTCCAAAACAGATGCAATTGAGGGATGGCCGAGGCCAACATCGGTAACTGATATCCGTAGCTTCTTGGGGTTAGCTGGATATTATCGACGATTTGTGAGAAATTTCTCACGATTGTCCAACCCTCTTACCAAGCTAACTCAAAAGGGAGTAAAGTTTTCTTGGAGTGATGAATGCGAAGAATGCTTCAAGGAGTGGAAAAGGAGGCTTATCACTGCACCCGTGCTCACTTTACCCACAAGTGGGGAGCTTTTTGTGGTATTCAGTGATGCTTCGAAGAAGGGCTTAGGAAGTGTGCTAATGCAGAATGATAAAGTGATATCCTATGCCTCAAGGCAGTTGAAAATCCATGAGCGAAACAATCCAACGCATGATCTGGAGTTGGCGGCGGTGATCTTTTCTTTGAAAATCTGGCGGCATTACCTCTATGGAGAGAAATGTGAGATATATACTGACCACAAGAGTCTTAAATATATATTCACACAGAAAGAGCTTAATATGCGCCAGAGAAGATGGATAGAGCTCATCAAGGATTATGACTGTTCAATACATTACCTCCCTGGGAAGGAGAACAAGGTGGCGGATGCCCTAAGTAGAAAGGATCCAGCAATTCTATCAATGATGAGAATTGAGAAGGATCCAATCTTCTTAGAATTGATGAAGATGGGCGTGGGAATCATAAAGAAGGGAACATCATCAATCCTTTCACAAATGATTGCTCAACCATCTCTTTTGGAATGGTTAAAGGATGCTCAAAAGGATGATGCGAGAATCCAAGAAAAAGTGGAAGCTATCAAAAAGGGAAAATCCTCAGAGTTTAGTGTTAATGAAGAAGGAATTGTGCGGTTTGGGAAAAGACTATGTGTTCCATCAAGTTCGGAGCTGAAGAAGGAACTTTTGGATGATGCACATAGTTCAAATTTCTCTATTCACCCAGGGAGCACAAAGATGTATCGAGATCTCCGAGAAAACTTTTGGTGGGATAATATGAAGAAAGAGATCGCTGAATATACATCAAAGTGCCTGGTGTGTCAGTAAGTGAAGGCAGAGAGGCAGAAGTCTAAGGGGATGATGCAACCATTGCCCATACCAAAATGGAAATGGGAGAACATCACCATGGACTTTGTCACCGGACATCCAAAGGCAACAATGCAATCTGGGTTGTTGTGGATCGTCTTACAAAGACTGCACACTTCATTGCTATTCGAGAGGATTTCTCTTTGGATCAACTGGCACAGATATATATCAGGGAAGTTGTACGGTTGCATGGAGTACCACTATCTATTGTGTCTGACCGAGATCCAAGATTTACCTCTAAGTTTTGGAAGAGTCTTCAACATGCTCTGAATACTGAACTGAACTTCAGTACGGCCTATCATCCTCAAACTGATGGCCAATCCGAGCGGACTATCCAAACACTTGAGGATATGTTGAGAGCGTGCTCAATGGACTTTAAAGGAGGATGGGATCAACATCTTCCTCTATTTGAGTTCTCTTATAATAATAGTTTCCACTCTAGCATCCAAATGGCACCATATGAAGCCCTGTATGGGAAAAGGTGTAGAACACCGGCATGTTGGGATGAGGTCGGTGAACGTAAGCTGCTTGGACCAGAAATGGTCGAAGAAATGGTGGAGAAGGTGAAAACCATTCAGAAGCATATCAAGGCAGCCCAGAGTCGACAGAAGAGTTATGCAGATAATCGTCGAAGAGACCTTGAGTTTAAAGTTGGAGACATGGTGTTTTTACGCATATCTCCGTGGAATAAGGTCGTGAGGTTTGGAAAGAAAGGGAAGTTAAGTCCAAGGTACATCGGCCCATTCGAGATTCTTGATCGTGTTGGGGCTGTGGCCTATCGACTAGCACTTCCACCTACTATGGCCAAGGTGCATGATGTCTTCCATGTATCCCTCTTAAGGAAGTACATACCAGACCCTTTACATGTACTCTCTTCCGAGGTGGTACAATTGGAAGATGATCTTTCTTATGAGGAGCAACCAGTGAAGATCTTAGATCGCAGAGAAAAAGTTCTACGAAATAAGACAATGCCCCTCACCAAGGTGTTGTGGAGAAACCACAAATTTGAAGAAGCAACTTGGGAGTCGGAGGATATGATACAGCTAAGTTACCCACATTTGTTTTAGTGTGGGAAAAGGAAAATTTCGAGGGCGAAATTTCTTAAGGGGGGAATGTTTTAACGACCCAAAGTTTCATTAATGGAAAATCCCTCTTAATCCAGTTAAATGTTTATTTATGAAAAAAAAATGTTTTTATAAGATATCAACTTTTTTAGTTTTACTTTAAGATTTGTGACTGTTACTTTTATAGTCGTTGAACAGCGATCATCTGGGTAGTTTAAATATAAGGCTTTAACGAACCAATTTTCTACTCAGACAAAGGAAGTGATGGCCTCATCCAGTAGAATTGCCCCTTACGAAGCCCATTTGTCAGAGCTCAGAAAAGAGGTGGCGTCTTTGGTCTTTTCCCTTGACCAAGCCCAAGCTGAGCTTCATCAAGTCAAGCTCGAACGTGATCGTCTACGGGAAAAATGGAAGTTGATAGAGATTACCACTCGAGCGATGTTATCCAAGCAACCCCAAGAGTCTGTCACCATCACACACCTTACCCTTGGGTCTTATGCGGCTATTTTAAGGGGTTATGTAACAAATAAGTAGTATCATGTTCATGCACATTACTTATGTATATAATAATGAATATAATTTCTAGTCATTTTTGATACATTGTAATTAGTTTTTAAAGTACAAATGGTGTTTTTAGTTATTATTTAATTAAGAATTATATTTTATTAAATTAAAGGATTTTTGAATTAAATAATATTTTAATAAAATATTATTATTAATATTAAAATAATTTTTATTAAATATAAATGATCTTATAATTTTATGAATGCAATTAAAATTTTTATTAAGGTTTGAAAGCCATTTCTGTCAAAACCCGTGAATTTTTTTATAAATGCCGGTTTTTATTTTAAAAGTGAAAATTCACATATTTTGAAAATTATTTAGATAAAATAAATTTTATTTTTGCAATTAGGACGTCGAAATTATCCAACGGTGAATTTTTCATAATTTTCTGAGACAGTCATATTTTTGGGTAAAAATTAAATACCATTTAAATATATAATGTGTTTTATGACATCATAATGACCCAATGGTGATGTAATAAAATACCAAAATCCTTATGTTCGGCCAATATATGTTTTATCATTAAAATAATGAGGTTTTGGGTTTGTTTGACTCACTTTTCAAAGCATTAATGGAGCCCTCAAGACTTATTCAACACTTTTCCTTTTAAAATTAATTTCCATGGGAGTGTGACTCACCTCCACATAAGCAGCCCTATTTTTTTAATAAGTTCGGACCTTGGACTTTTAAAATATTGTTTTCCTCTTTCCTTTTCCAGAAACCATGGGAAAATACCATGGGATGGTTTGTGGTTTGGATTATTTTAATATAAGGGGTCCCAAACCTAAATAATAAAGAATTCTCTCACCTTTCCTATATAAACCCACCCAAGCTCCCACTTCCTCCTCACTCAAATCCCTTGAAGTTCATCCAACCTCTGCCATACTCTCTCTAGAATCCTCTCAAGGTGCCCCAAGCTCCCAAGAAGCCTCTCACAAGCCTCTCTCTAGCCTTTGGAAGCACACTTCCAAGTAAGGGGTTTTCTTCCTTTCTCATTTTTGTCAATTTTATTTAAGTTGTATTGCCCTTTTATTTTCAATTATGAATGTTGGGGTATGGTTTTTCACCTCTCCCATACTGCCCTCTTATTGTTTGAATGGTGGGAGAACCCTTTCTCTCTCATTAAAAGCCTCCCATGTACACCCGTTACTATGCCGAAATTCCGAAAGAAACCTTTTTCTCCTCTTTTATATTCAAGCAATACTTTTGTATCATGAATCTAAATTCCTTTTCAATTGTTGGGACATGTATCTATATTACCTACTTACTGTCCATTACATGTAAATATGATGAGGAACCCCTTTCTCTCTCATCAACCTTTTTTATGAATTCTTATGTCACGCCGTTACGCTGCCGAAATCACACCGATTTTCTAAGCCAATGTCTTTGTGTAGTGAATACCATGCCCATTTCTCCATCAAGGGTATTCACCTTTATTCACATTTACATATTGATTATAAAGTTTCATGTACGAATTCCACATTCCTTTATCGTGGAAGAAATGATTATGTTTTATGAATCCATGTTTTATGATCCATGTGGCACACTTATGCATGAAATGAAATTTTTAAGAAGGGTGCGCCCTTTATAGCGCTCCAATGCATTGGGTAAAGTATAGTATCATGATACGTCATGTGGAATGAGTGTTTACTCATGCTAATTCAAGTGAAACGAGGGTTTACTCGTGCTTCAAGTGCAATGAGGGTTTACTCATGCTCCATGTGCAATGAGCGTTGGCTCATGCTAATTCAATGTTAAGTGTTGTTGCCACATTTCCATGCTATGATTATCATGCATTATCATGCCTTTATGTTCATGTTTCTCTTATGCTCTATCGATATTCCTACTGCCTAACATGTATTGTACTCCTCATGTTATTCATTGTGTACTCCCTTACTGGGCTTTATAGCTCACCCTTTTCTTATGCATGTCCTCAGGTTATCCCATGCAATGCTAAGTACGAAGGAATGTAGTGGTCATGTAAAGGATGTTTTCAATAAAGATGTTGTATTTCAAGTTTAAAGTTTTTATGTAATGATCCTAAGCCCCAAAGACACTAAACCTCTCGATCTTCTTTGTTTTATCAAGTGAAGTTTTATGTAATAAAGCATGCTTAAGTTGTAATAAAAAGCAGGGTTGTCATACTCTACATGAAATGTATGTATATTTACATACGATATTAGTCTAGTTATTAATGAAATTCATCAAATTTATGAAAAGGATGTTGTATCAAAAATCTATAAGCTCTCTTTTATCATCACACTTTTACCCAACCACAAATTTTTGGTGTATTGGTGGTTAACATTTTGTGATCAAGTTCTCTACCAATCTTTATTAATCTACGAGAGTTAGTTTCTCTTTAATATCCATGTTTTCATAGAATATTAGTGTCTATTGCCTTGGGTGACCATTGTTATTCTCTCCCTTGATATAAATGTGATATTTTTTTCTCTCTTTTTCCGATGTGGGACTTTCAGTGGAGTTTCTGATCCCAATTTTAATATTGTAGGGACGCAATTCCCAAAAGGGTTGAACGATGTAAAATCCCTAGTAAGTAATGAATATCAGGTTTTCATATTTATTAATATTTGTGAATTAAATACTAATTTTACTTTAAATGGGATTCTATGCTCGGTGGTGTACCAGATACACAACTACAGGTTTCATTGAAATCTTACATAGAACACCACAGTGAGTTGTAATGAAAAATAATATAATATTATTATTATTTTAAATGGTAGTTAACTCATAGTCTTTGTAATGGAGGGAATGAACAGAACTAAATAAAAATTATTGTACTTGTTTGTAAAATGTTTTTACATTTATCCAATAATTTTTAGAGGCTTAAAATCAAAAAGAATATGATTTTAAGCACAAATACTCAAATATCCATTAAAAAGTCAATTTATCACCTTATAATGGAGAACCCTATTTAAATCGTGTTTTGGTAACTTTTATATATTCTATTTGAAAAAATAAAATTTTTATTTTGAATCAGGACATCAATATTTAATTTGGGTAAATTTTTGGTATTTTTCTGATAAAATTCATTTTTTAATGAATAGTTAAAAATACTGTATTTAAATTCATAACTGAATTTTTATCTAACTTATTTATATTGTTAGACTATATTTTTGAATGGTTTTAAAGGTTAATTATAATATATTTTTACCATTTAATATAATTCTGGCCATTGGAAGAAATATCTCTTTGAAATTGGGCATAAAAATGTATCAATCTTTTGATAGATATTGTTTCTTAAAAACATGATATTTATTTTGAAAATGGGAAATAATATTAAATTAAGTAATGAAACATATATGTTTTTATTTTTTTAAAATAGAAATTCTTTTTGAATTCATAATATCAAATATAGCTTAGGCAGAATTTTTTATATTTTTTAGATAAACATCAATTTTTGAAGAATAGTGAAAACACTAAGTAGTAGTTAAAAAGCTAATATTTTCATTTAAATGAATTTTTTCCACTTCTGTGAATTGAATTTAAAAAATATGAAATACATGGTTGTTACTAGTACATAAAATTTTGTTCAGATTGATGAAAATAATTTTTTGGTGAATAGTAACTTTTGACTTTTATTTACTACGGTTAAAGGTAATTAAGATAATTCAAGGTAATAAGAATATTATAATAATAAATAATTTCCTTAAAACTTGTTCTAACCTTATTAGACATGTCATGGGAGACCATGGTCTTCCTTGGGTCGATTTTGGGACCCCATGAAGCCACATGGGAGTCATAATGACCCTTTAGAATAATTAATTTAAACTAATGACAAAAATGACACAAATAAATATCGTTTAGTAAATTAATTTTTACCTGGGGTTATATATGTTATCATTTAGACTATAAATATTCATTGGAATGATAAAAATATTTCCTACATCATGGTATTTTGATTATAAATTTTCACATCATATAAATAAAATTATTTATGACACAAAAATGATGCAGTATTTACCTCATTAATAAATGATTTAAATAAGATTATAAATAGTCAAATAACATCCAAAACCTACCAATTCTTGTTGGATGATTTTATTTCGACCATGAGTCATATTATATTCAACCATAAAGAGTTTTGGACCTTTATAAACCGAGAATCAGTATATAATAAAATAATATTTCCACACATTCCAAAAGAACCCCTCCCCCCTTATAAAACACCCTTAATTCTAACACATTCCTCACACCTATCAATCCCCTTGGATCATCCAACCAAGGAATAAATAAGCTCTCATGATCCCTCTCTTATTCTAAGAATCCTTTACATTGGTAGAAGTCACATCAAGAAGTCCTTTTGGTTCAAACCAAAGGTAGTTACCTGAATTAAATGTAACAGTTTATCTTAATTTTTTTTTCAATTATTTTACTTCTCCAACCCTTAAAATCTTAACATTATATTACTTTATAACAAAACCAGAATCCTAAATTTACTAGGATGATTTTATTATAATTATTATAACTACACATACACACACCTCAATTTAATGGGTAAATAACATACTGTTTCTGTGGATGGAAAACTAACTTCTCACGAAATGATTATTGTTCAATTATCTCCTACCTCCTCTTATGGTGGCCATTATGATGGAACTGTTTTTATATATGATATATATTATGTTTATGTTTTCTTTATTCTTTTTTATTTTCAATTTATACCATAACATTATGGTTTCTATTATGTGTAAACGCGATAATTTCATTTGAGGAACTACGGACTACCGCCCCCCCAAAATGTTATGACTCGTTCATACCATATGTGGAACATATAAATGATTTAGTTATTGAAATTATATATGATATTATACTGAAATTATATTATAACTATGTATCATTATTTTTTCATTTAATTAAAATATGAAATAAAATTTAAAGTAGTGTCCTTGCATATGTGAGGCTTACCATCTCTATGAATGGTTCATTTCATTTCTTATCTCCATATGATATGTGCTTATATAAATTTATATATATAATTGATATATATAATATATATGATATATAAATCATGAATATAATTCTAGAGATAATGGTCTCTAGAACAAATGAAAACTTTTAATTATAAGGTTCTCATTTTGGACTCAAGTACCAAATATCGACAGAATGATGATTATTAACATAAATGATTAAATAATGTTTATAACATGGTAATAAGTGATATAAAATAAATAGTATATTTGAAAAAAAGTTCTCAATAAAGTATAAATTAATATAATTTTATTATTCTGGATGAACAAGGAACAAACAAGTGAGGTCTGACACGAGGTAAGGGGTTTCTTATCTCATGTTTAATTCCGTGATATTTCCTTTGTTTGCCACTTATTTACTGCATGTAGTATATTGTGTACTTACATTCAATATATATCTCCATGACTCTATTTATATTCATGGTATTATGTTATTAATTTTGTGGTTATTATCTTTTGTTTTCATTCAACTCAAATAATTAAAACATGGTAAGGGTTTTTCATCTCACTTTTTATTCCTTGGAGAATCCTGATATATTGCAACTATTTCCTTTTGTGTAGTTTATATACTACCCATGATTGCATTAATTGTGTAATATAGTTATATTAATTGGTATTTAAATCTTCATTGTATGATCCTTCTTTCATAGGGTGTATGTTTCCTAAGTTACCAAATCAGTAAGGGAACATTTCCCCCGCATCTTTTTAAAAGTCTTCTTTTTGTTATGAATTTGAATTTACATCTTATTAATTTGGGATTTGTTCTTCTATATACTTATTTGTGAAAATTTTATGTTCATGTGATGATACACCCTTTTATCTCTCATCAATTCATTTATTTAATTTTAAAGGGACGCTGTTAGGAAGTCAAATTTCTCTAAGGGAACTACATCACCCAATTTCAATTCGTTGGGTTAAACTTCTACATATTGATTACGTTGTGCTATGAATATGTTTGAATAATATATCATTGTTTTAAAAATAATATCCACTTATACTAAGTGTATTACTATTTCTCACAAATTATTATGTAATTGATTTATCTTTTATTTAAAGATACAGTTTCTATAATCGATTTCGTCTCAATTTACATTCCACTGAGACTCCATTGTTGTTATACACCGATTCACTCTTCTGTGGTGTATATACTATCATTTGTCATATTATATCATGAATCCATTCATTCTAATAACATTATAATGTTTTGATTAAATGTTATTACTCAGTAATTATTATTCAAGCGACTCTCATTTTTTTAAAAACTCTTTAACTAAAATATCGTTTGTCCATTTTTTCAAAGTGGTTTTTAGGATTTTTTTGTATATGCATTAATTATTTCAAATAATAATTCATTTAAAATCGGCAATGTGGTATGGGACACTTTGATTCAAAATTCACTTTATTTAATGTTTTAAATGGTTTTGAAAATGATTTGATAAAGCTTTGTTATTTCAGTATCTTGATTTAATATATTGTGATTGGAATGTGAAAATGTTATCCTACCTTTATGAATGTGTTATGTGTTATGAATATTTTATAGTTATTGGTCATTGTTTACGTATAAGGGTGGTTCCATGATAAACCTATGGGGGTGAGATTGAGATATCTATAAAATGAATTGGGTAACATGATGAAGGTAAACGTTAATGTTTCTCCTAAGAGATTTGGGGAATATACAGGGATGGGTGTTAAAAATGTGACTACCTATGTAGCTGTTATAGCTAAAATGTATGTCTGTTATGAATGACATAAGTTACCTTTATCATTTACGATTTCTCTATGTTATTCATAAATCATCTGATTTCATGAGGTATGTTATGATTGAGAATTATGGTTTCATTGATTTGATTTTTTTACGGGCTAATGTTCCATTTCATTTTTTTTATAACCCTTACTAAGATTTTTATGCTCATCCCATGCTTTGAGAAAAAATTTCACAGCAAAAAATGATGAGTAGGGTCAAGAATGAGTTCAAGGAAAATTATGGTTGTCTAAAACATAGAGCTAGAAATGTATCTTTTTTTAGAGTTTTTTTTTAAAATAGATACTGGGTAGTTGTGTTCACATTTAATATTCAAGTTTCTATGTAGCAGTTATAGCCTAATTATCTAAATCTTTAAACATGAAAAGAACCTCAATGTGAATTCATTACATAATTCATGATTATGTAATGTTTATGGTTGTGTCCTTATAATTGGTATCAGAGGTCATTTTTGATAACTTTGGGGGTTAGTGTGTTATTTAATAATAAGTGACAAAACCATAATAGTGAGCCTATTGGAAAGAGTAATAGTTTTTTGGATAAATAGATTGAGTTTAAGATAACCTGAAAACGTATTTTGTAGTGTTTTCCATCCTCATAAGATAATATATGATTATTTTACTGATATACTCACACTGACCTTTGTGGTTTTAGTCAATTGCTAGATGTAGCAGGCATCAAAGTAACAATTTATGTGAAGAAAACTATGAAAATTTTCAAAATGAGAAATTAAATGAAATGGGAGATGCAATGAGAAATCTTGTGGTTATTATCAACCAACTATCTGGAGTCATGATTGACCACATGAACATTGGTGATTTTTATAAGGCATCATATATTTGAAAAACAAATACCCATTGAAGTTTAGGTAATATTCATAAAAGTATGTATATTCCAAAACCAATTTGTCAAGGATGGGGAAAGAACCAAATAAGAAAATGATTCAAAGGGATGGGAAGATTATATAGATGTGAAAATAATGGTCATAAAGCAAGAACCTTCCATAGTAAAAGGAAGCATCCAGTTGACTCAAGGGAAAGGACTGATTTTTTTAGGGATCAATTGAATGTTTTAAATGTGGTGTCCATGGTCATTATACAAACATATGTCATACGAAGAAATTTCAGGAATGGGATCACTAGGAAGGTAAATTTTTTTGATTATTAATAACTAATTCCGTTCCATTTGAGGATGAAGAAAATGACAATGACCAATGAAATGTATGGATTATTTCATAACATATGTTATGATATTATTGAATATTAGGATATGATTCATGATTTTGTTGGTAGGAAAGAAGTATTTCTGAATAATTTGGAAATTAATGGTTAATGGATCATTAAGAACATTGAATGAGTAAAAAATTTACATGTAAGGGATTTAAGAGTTAAGGTAGATTTTAGGATGGTGAAATTCATAACGTATTAAGGCTCTTTAGATTATGGGATTACATTAGAAGACTTTTTATAGTATGTGTAACCATGAAGATTGATATATGAAAATTTTATTCAAGGAATGACTATCTTTTCTTTTGTGGATATTTTTTAATGAACCATTTGGGTTTATATGATCCTTGATTTTGCGGAAATTACAATTTGATACATTTTGGGATGCAAAATTAAAGACATTAGTAACTTTTGTGGTTATAATATGTTTTGGTTATTTTTGATGAATTTTTCTCTTTTTGGTAATGTTATAAAATTATATAGTTTTTGAAAAAGGACAACACAGAGGCCATGTGACAACCCGTTGTGTCGGACAGAGCTCCGAGAATTGAACACACAACAAATGTGTGACTGAGATTTATCACCTACCACTAGACTACGGGATGTCCCTAGTTAGTATGACTTATTATTTTTAGTTAGATGATTTTATGAATCAAGAATATGTTGATTTTGAGTTTTCTATGGAAATGATTAACCTATCATAGAGAATATGTGCTTAGGTTAATTACTTTTCCATATAAGACATTAAGAGTAACTAATGTTTTTTGGAGATAAATTTTAGAATTTATCGTGGAAGACTATGTGATTAAATCCTTCTGTGATTTCGGTTTCAATATTATTATGGGTTTATTTGATGAATTTTATGGACAAGTATTTCTTGAATTTTATATTTTGAACTTTGGGTTTTGTTTGAAAAATTTTTGGAGATAAAGAGTAGTTTTTCTTTTTGTAAAAGATTTCCCTTTTTGGTTATTATCTGATATCTCAGTAACAATTTTGGTTTTGGATAATTCATAAAGACATGGGAAATATATAGTTCATCTTTTTATGTTATGTGAAACTCTTGAAGTGTATTCTAGCATTTTTGGTGTGACCAAGTCATCTTGAATACTTATCGTTTTTTAGAAATGATGTGTTTGTGGTAGAATTTTATTAATGGATGACACTCTACATGACAAGTAAGTATATTTCCTTATGATCTTAGTCTGGTTATTAATAAAAGTATTCAACACTATGAAAATAATATTGAGGAAATAAATCTATAAGATCTCTTTTATCATCACACTTTTACCCAACCACAAATTTATGGTATTTTGGTGGTTATCTTTCCGTGATAAAGTTCTCTACCATTCCCTATTAATCTATGAGAGTTAGTTTCTCTTCCATATCCATGTTTTCCTGGAATCATAGTATCTGTTGTCTTGGGTGACCTTTGTAATTATCTCCCTTTATTTTAATGTGATAGTTTTATTGACTCTTTTTCCGATGTGGGACTCTCAATGATGTTTCTAAACCCAATTTTAAAATTGCAGGGACACAATTCCTAAAAGGGTGAAAGGTTCTAACTTTCAAGGTAAATAAATAATATCAAGTTTTTTTATTTATTAATATTAGATAATTAAATATTAATTGTAATTTAAAGTGGATGTTTTGTTCCATGGCGTACCTGATACACAATAATTTGTTTCTTTGAAATCTTACATTGCACACAATGTTGAATTGTACTGAAAAATAATATAATTATATTATTATTTTAAATGATAGTTAAAGTCAAGATGTTGTAAGGTAAGGAATTAAAATAACAAACTAAATAAAGATCATATAGGTTTGTTAAATGTTTTTACATTTATCCAATAACTTTTATAGGCTTAAAATAAGAAAGAATTTGATTTTAAGCATAAATAATCTAATATTCTTTAAATGGTTGATTTACATCCTTTTGATTGTGAACCCCATTAAATATAGTTTTGGTCACATTTATATGTTCTATTTGAAAAAATAGAATTTTTCATTAGAATCTGGACTTCAAAAATAACTTTGAATAAATTTTTGGTATTTTTCAGATAAAATTCAACTTTTTTAATAAATAGTGAAAAATATTGTATTTAAATTCAAAACTACCTTTTAATATAACTTATTTATATGGTTATATTTTATTTTAAAAGGGTTTTAATGTTTAATTAGATTTTATTTTTATCATTTAATCCAATGCGGGTCATTGGATGAAATTACACTTTGAAATTGGCCATAAACAAGTGGCAATATTTCGATATATTTTGTTTCTTAAAAACACTCTATTTATTTTGACAATAGGAATGAATTTTAAATTAATTAATGAAACTTCAATGATTTTAAAATTATAAATAGAAATCATTTTTGAATTTGTAACATCAAATATATATTAGAATTAATTCTTGTAATTTTTCTAAAAAACATCAATTTTTAATTAATAGTGAAACCACTATGTTGTAGTTAAAATACTGATTTTTTCATTTAAATGAAATTTTACCACTTCTGTGAATTGAATTTAGAATATCAAAAATAAATTGTTTTTATTAGTACGTAAAATGTGGTTCAATATGATTAAAATAAATATTTTTTAAATAATAACTTTTGTCTTTTATTTTCCGTGGTTGAAGATAAATAAGGTAAATCAAGGTAAAAAGAATATTATAATAATAAAAAATTCCATTAACACAAGTATTAACCTTATTTTATGAGTCATGGACGACCATGTACATCCTTGGGTCGTTTTTGGGACCCCTTGGAGCCACTTGGAAGTGACAAAGGCACTTTAGATTAATTAATTTAATGTAAAGACAAAAATGAAGAAAAGAAATATATTTTAGTAAATTAATTTTTAAATAGGGTTATATAAGTTATAGTTTCCACTATTAATATTCCATGGAAAGATAAATCAATTTACTAAATCACGATAGTTTTTTAAAATTATTAGACATAAAATAAAAAAAATTATTTATGGCATAAAAATGATGTAGTATTTAGCTCATTAATAAATGATTTAAATAAATATGATAATAAGTATTAAAATAACATCCAAAACCTTTCCAATTTTTATTGGATGAATTTATTTCGACCATGAGTCATCATATCTTTGATTTAATGAGTTTTAGGAGCTTTAGAAACCGAAATTCATTATATAATAAAATAATAATTTCACACTTTCTTAAAGAGCCCCTCCTCCCCCTTATAAAAAGCCCTCATTTATAACCCATTCCTTAGACCTCTCAATCCACATAGCTCATCCAACACCAGAGAAACTAATCTATAAATATCCCTCTATTACTCCTAGAATCATTACATTAGAAATAAGGCACTTCAACAAGTCCTTTCAGTTCAATCCAATGGGAGTTAGCCGAATTTTAGTTAAATATTTCTCTTAAATAATTTTCTTATATTTTACTTATCCAACACATAAAATCTTTTTATTACTTTATTTTATAACAACACAAATATCCTAAATTTAATTGGATTTTATTTATGAAAATTATTCTAACTGCACATACACACACCTCCATTTAATTGGTAAAGAACATACTGTTTCTGTGGATGTAAAACTGACGCTACACGAAACAATGATTGTTAAATTACCTCCTACAGCCACTTATGGTTGCCATTATGATGGAAATGTATTTATATATGATATATATTTTGATTATTATTTATTTATTCATCATTATTTTTAATTTATATCATACCTTTATGCTTTCCATTATAAGTAAACGCGATAATTTAATTTGAGAAGGTGCATACTACAACCCTCCCAAAGTGATATGACTAGTTCATACCTTACGTGGGACGTATAAAGGATGATGTTATTGAAATTATATATGATATTATACTGTAATTATAATATAACTATGTATCATAATGTTTTCATTCAATTAAAATACGAAATAGAAATGAAAGTAGCGTTCATTCGTACGTACATCTTACCGTCTCCATGAACGATGCATTTCATTTCTTGTCACCAAATATAATGTTTGGTTATAAATATATATATATATATATTGGATATATATGATATATATGATATATAAATATTTAATATCATTCTTGAGATAATGGAAACTTGACCAGATGGACAACTTGTAATTACAAGGTGTTCATTTTGGACACAAGTACCAAATATCAACAAAATGACCATTATTAACTTAAATGATTACATAGTTTTTATAACATGGTAATATGTGATATAAAAGATATAATAAACTTGAAAAAATATTCTTAACCATGTTTAAATTATCATAAGTTTATTAGTCACAATGAACAAGGAACAAAGAAGTCATGTCGGACACGAGGTATGGGGTTTCTTATCTCACTTTTAATTCCATGAGATTTCCAATATTTTCCACTTTCTTATTTCATGTGTTAAATTATGTACTTAAATTATATATATATTATCATTATTTACATTATAGTAATTTTTTATGTGATTTTTTGGTGGTTATTTTCTTCTGGTTATACGACTTAGTTGATTACAACGTGGTAAGGTGTTTTCACCTCACTTTTTATTCCCATGAGATTAATGCTATATTGCCACTATTTTCTTTTGTGTGGTTTATGTACTGCCCATGATTGCATTCATTGTGTAATATAATTAAATTTATCGGTATTTACATCTTCATTGTATGATATGTCTTTCATGGGGTGTTTGTTTCATAAGTTACCAAATCGGTAAGGGAACCTTTCACCCTCCTCTTTTTAAAATACTTATTTTTGTTATGCCTTTTAATTTAAATCTTCATATTTTGGGATATGTTCTTATATATTCTTATTAATGTAAATTTTATGTCCTTGTGATGAGACAACATTTTCTCTCACATCAATTCATTTTATGAATTTTAATGTGACGTTGTTAGGCTGTCAAATTTCTGTAAGGGAACATCTTCAACCAATTTCAATTCTTTGGGTAAAACTTACACTTATTTATTATTTCATGCTATGAATATGTGTGAATAACCAATAATTTTTTCACACATAATATCAACTTATATTTAGTTTATTATTATCTGATACTCATTTTTATGTAATTAAATTATCCTTAATCTAAGGATACAGTTTTTAGAGGGGATTTCATCTCAATTTACATTCCATTGAGACTTCATTGTTGTTATGCACCAATTCACTCTTATGTGGTGTATATACATTCCTTGGGAATATTATATCAAGAATCCCTTTATTCTCGTGATATTATAATGTTCTAAATAAATATTATTCCTCAATTATTTGTTTTCAATAATCTCTCAATTTGTTAAAAACTCTTTAACTAAAATAAATTTTTAAATGTTTTAATGATATATTCTTATAAATAAAACTCATTAATGTCCTCATTTTTAAAATGGTATTATGATTTAATTATATGGATATTAATGTTTTTAAATGATAATTCATTTGAAAGCTTTAATGTGGTATGGGACACTTTGATTCGAAAATCTATTTATTAAATGTTTCAAATGGTTTTGAAAATTATTGAATAAAACATAGTTTATTTCAATATCTGGATCTGATATATTGTGATTTGAATGTGGATACATTATCTTTCTTTTATTCTTGTATTATGTGATATGAATATGTTATGGTTATTGGGAATTTTTTATGTAAACATGTGGTTCCATGATAAACATAGGGTGGGTGAGTCCAAGATAGCTCTCTAATGCATTGGGTAACGTGACAGAGGTAAAAATTCTTATTAATCCTAAGAGATTTAGTTAATATTCTATGATGGGTATTCCAAATGTGACTCCCTATGTAGACATGATTACTACAATGTATGTATATAAATAATTCCATAAGTTACCTTTATGATTTAGTATTTCTGTATGTTATTCATAAATCTTATGATTTCATGTGGTATGTTATGATTGAGACGTATGGATTCATTGATTTGTATTTTTGATTGGAAAATGTTTCTTTTCATTATTTTATAACCCTTAGAGAGCTTTTTTGATCATCCCATGTTTCGAAATTTTTTTCACAGGATATAAAGACGAATACGGTCAATGATGAGATCAAGGAAACGTCATTGTCTCTATAACATGGAACTAGACATGTAACATTTTTTCAAGAGTATTTATTTTATAAAAAATATATACGGGGTAGTAGTGTCTATATTTAATATTAAAGTTGTTATGTAATATTTATTTCCTAATAATATAAAACTCTAATCTTAAAAATATCCTCAATGTGAATTCATGATTATGTAATGGTTAAGGCTGGGTCCTTATAGTTGGTATCAGAGGTCAGTTTAGATAACTTTAGTTGTAAGCGTGTTATTTAATCATAAGTAAAAAAACCATAATGGTTAGTAAATAGTGATAATTTTTTTAGTTAAATTGAATGAGTTTAAGATAACATGGAAAAGTATGTTTTATTGTTTACCATCCTCATATGATAATTTGTGATGATTTTACTAATATACTCACACTGACCTTTTTGGTTTTAGTCAATTGCTGGATCTACTAGGCATCAATGTAACAATGGATGTGATGAAAACAGTGATGGTTTTCTAAAAGAGAAATTGAGTGAAATGGGAGCTACAATGAGAACTATTGTGGTTATTCTCAACCAATAATCTGAAGACATGATTGACAACATGAACCTCAATGATTTTTATAAGGCATCATAAATTAGAGAATACAATCCCCATGGAAGTTCAGGTAATAATCATAAAAGTATGTATATTAAAAAACCTATGTGTCCAGGATGTGGAAAGAAATACATAAGAACTTTTTTCAAAGGAAAGTGAAGATGATATCGATGTGGAAATGAAGGTCAAAAAACAAGAACCTTCCATAGAAAAAGGAATCATCCAGTTGACTCTAGTAAAGGGGAAGCTGTTCTTTCTGAGGGATCAATTGAGTGTTTTAAATTTGGTGTACATGGCCATTATACAAACAGTTGTCATATGAAGATGTCTCAAGAATGGGATCACTAGGATCGTACACTTTTTTGTTGATCAACACCAAATGCCATTCCAATTGAGGATGAAGAAACTGAAAATAACCAATGAAATGTATGGATTATCTCTTAACATATGTTTTGATATTATTGAATCTTAGTATATGATTCAATATTTTGATTGTATGAATGATTTATTTCTAAATAAGTTGGAAAGGAATGGTTAATGCATCATGAAGAATATTTAATGAGTAAGAATTTAACATATATGGGATTCAAGAGTTATAGGAGATTTAAGTTTGGTGAAATGATAAAAAGTATTAAGGCCCTTTTGATGATGGGATTACATTAGATGAATTTTTATACTATGTGTAACCCTAAAGATTTATATATGAAAATTTTAATGAAGGAATAAATATCTTCTCTTTTGTGGATATAGTTATAAAGATCAATTTGGGTTTGTATGATCCTTGAATTTGAGGCGATTATAGGCTAATACATTTTGGGATAAAAAAAGAATGTTATTAGATAGCCTTTGGGGTTAAAATATGTTATTGTTATTTTTGAAGATTTTATATCTTTTGGGTAATGGTAGAAAATTATATTGTTTTTGAAAATGGAAAACATGCATACCGCGTGATAACCCGTCACGTCGGACAAAGCTGTCGGAAATGAACACACAACCAAAGTTCGATGGGGATTTATCACCTACCACTGGACTACGTGAAGTATCTAGTTAGTATGACTAATTATTTTTAGTTAGATGATTTTATCAATCAATAATAAGTTTATTTTGGGTTATCTATGGGTATGATTAACCTATCATGGAGAATATGTGATTTGGTTATTTACTTTTAATTATGAGACTTTAAGAGTAACTGATGTTATTTAGAGAAAATTTTTATAATTTAGCATGGAAGACTATGTGATTAAATTCCTCTTCGCTTTGGGTTTCAATCTTAGTTTGGATTAATTTGATGAATTTTATGGACAACTGTTTATTGAAAGTTATTTGTTGAACTTTGGGTTTTGTTTGGCAAATTTTTGAGATTAAAATTAGTTTTTCTATTTGTAAATGATTGTCCTTTTGGGTATTATCTGATCTCACACTAACCATTTGGGTATTGGTTAATGTCTATAGAAATGAGAAATATATTTTTATTCTTTTGTAGATTATGTGATACTGTATAAGTTTATTTTAGCACTTCAGGTGTGACCAAGTCAACTTGAATACTTATGGTTTTGAGAAAAGATGAGTTTGTGGTAGAAATTTTTTTGAGGCTGACCCTCTACATATTAATTAAGTATATTTCCTTACAATCTTAGACTATTTATTAATAAAATTATTCAACTATATGAAAAAGATATTGAAGCAAAAAAGCTATAACATCCTTTTTATTGTCACACTTTTACCCAACCACAAATTTATGGTATTTTGGTGGCTTACTTTCCATGATCACGTTCTTTTCCACTCACTATTAATCTATGAGAGTTATTTTCTCTTCCACATCAATGTTTTCATGAAATACAATTATATGTTGTCTTGGGTGAATTTTTTACATCTCTCCCTTTATTTTAATGTGATATTTTTATTGACTCTTTTTCTGATGTGGGACTTTCAATTATGTGTCTGAGCCATATTTTAAAATTGCGAGGACACAATTTCCAAAAGGGGGAAGTATGTAACATCTCAGGTAAATAATGAATATCGAGTTTTCATATTTATTATTATTTGTGAATTTAATATTAATTATATTTTAAAAGGGATGCCATGTTTGATGGCGTACCCGATACACAACAATGGGTTTCATTGAAATCTTACGTTGCATACAACATTGAGTTGTACTGAAAAATAATATAATAATATTATTATTTTAAATTTTTTTAACGCCTATCCATTGTAATGGAATGAATGAACAGAAATAACTAAAAAATGATTATAAATGTTTGTTAATTTTTTTTACATCTATCGTATAAAATTTAGAGGCTTAAAATAAGAACGAATCTGATTTTAAGAATAAATACTCTAATGTTCATTAAAAGGTCAATTTACCACCTTTTGATGGAGAACTCTCTTTAAATATAGTTTTGGGCACATTTATTTGTTCTATTTGAAAAAATAAAAATTTTCTTTAGAATAGGGACATCAAAATTTACTTTGGGTAAATATTTGGTATTTTTCAAATAAAATTCATTTTTTTAATGAATACTGAAAAATACTGTATTTAAATTCAAAACTGTCTTTCAATATAACATGTATATATGGTTATATTATCATTATAAATGTTTTTAAAGTTTAATTATATTATATTTTTACCATTTAATTCAATTATTGTAATTGGAAGAAATTTCACTTTGAAATTGTGTATAAATAAGTGACAACCATTTAATAGATATTGTTTCTTAAAAACACGCTATTTGTTTTGACAACGGGAATTAATTTTAAATTAACTAATGAAACTTATCTATTTTTAATTTTTTAAAATAGTTATCATTTTGGAATTTGGAATATCAAATATTTATTAGGCTGAATTTTATATTTTTTTCTGAAAAACATTAATTTTTGATGAATAGTGAAACCACTTAGTAGTAGTTTAAAACTGCCATTTTCATGGAAATGAAATTTAACCACTTATGTGAATTGAATTTTGAAAATCCAAAATATTTGTTTCATATTAGTAAGTATAATTTGGTTCAATAAGATGAAAATAATTTTTTGTGAATAGTAACTTTTGACTTTTATTTACCGCAGTTAAAGATAAAATAGGGTATTTCAATGTAAAAAGAATTTTATAATAATACAAATTTACCTTAACACATGTTATAAATTTATTAGATGAGTCATGGACGACCATGGGAATCTTTGGGAAGATTATAGGACCCCATGGAGCCACATGGGAGTCATAATGTCACTTTAGGTTAATTAATTTAATGTAATGACAAAAATGACACAAAAAATATCATTTTGTAAATTCATTTTTACATGTGGTTATATAAGTTATCTTTTAGACTATAAATATTCATTGTAAATAAAAACCGATTTCCTACATCATGGAATGTTTTTTATAAATTTTAGAAATCATATAAATAAAATTATTTGGGACACAGAAATTATGCAGTATTTACCTCATTAATAAATGATTTAAAAAAAATAAGATTATAGATATTATAATAACATTCAAAACCAATAAAATTATTATTTTATGAATTTATTAAGACCATGTGTCATCTTATCTTCGACCTTAATGATTTTTTTACCTTCAATAACCGAAAATCATTATATAATAAAATAATATTTTAACACATTCCTAAAGGACCCCTCCTCCCCCTTATAAAAAAGCCCTCAGTTCTAACCCATTCCTCACACCACTCAAGACCCTTGGCTCATTAAAACACTAAAAAACAAGGTATAATGATCCCAATATTCCTCCTAGAAGCATTACCATAGGCATAAGTCACATAATGAAGTCCTTTTGGTTCAAACCCAAGGGAGTTACCCAAATTAAAGGTAAACATTTCTCTTAAATTCGTTTCTTTTCTTTTATTTCTCCAACCCCTTAACTCATTTTATTACATTATTTTATAAAAAAACCAACATAATTAATATACTAGGATATTGTTATGAAAATTATTCGAAATAAACATACACAAACCTCGATCTAATAAGTAAATAACATACTATTTCTGTTAATGGCACACTAACGCCTCACAAAATGATGATTGTTCAATTATCTCCAACCGCCTCTTATGGTGGAAATTATGATTGAACTTCATTTATATATGATATATATTATGTTTATGTTTTCTCTATTCTTATGTATTTTTAATTTATATAATTCCTTTATGGTTTCCAATATTAGTAAATGTGATAATTTCCTTTGAGGAAGTGCAGACTATCATCCCCTCAAAATGATATGACTCGTTAATACTGTGTGTAGGATGTATAAAGGATGTATTTAATTAAATATATATTATATTATACCTTAATTATAATTTCACTATGTATCATTAAGTTTTCAGTCAATTAAAATATGAAATATAAATAAAGTAGCGTTCATGTGTACGTACAACTTACCATCTCCATGAACGGTGCATTTCATTTATAAACTCAAAATGTTATGTACTATTATAAATACATATATATATTGGATATATATATATATATAATATATGATATCAAAATCATGAATATCATTTTGGATACAATGGAAACTTGTCAACATGGACAACATGTAATTATAAGGTGTTCATTTTTGACTCAAGTACAAAATATCAACAAAACGACCATTATTAACTTAAATGATTACATAATGTTTATAACAAGGTAATAAATGGTATAAAACGAATAATAAACTTTTAAAATGTTTATTAATCTATTATAAATTAAAATAATTTTAATATTTAAGAAGTACAAGGAACAAACAAGTCATGTCGGGCATTAGGTAAGGGGATTCTTATTAAACATTTAATTCCATGAGATTTCCATTGTTCGCCCCATATTTATTGCATGTAGAATATTGTGTAATGAAATTTTGATATATATTATCATGATTATATTTATATTCATGTTGTTATATTACTCATTTGGTAGTTATTATCTTTTGTTCATACGACTCAATTGATTACAACATGGTAAAGGGTTTTCATCTACCTTTTTTTCCTGTGAGATTCATGATATTTTTCCAAAATTTCCTTTTGTGAGGTTTATGTATTGCACATGATTGTATTAATTGTGTAATATTATTAAATTTATGGGTATTTAAATCTTCATTGTACATTCCTTCTTTCGTGGGGTGTATGTTTAATAAGTTTCAAAAATCGGTAAGGGAACCTATCACCCTCCACTTTTTAAAATACTTCTTTTTTATTTCATTTAATTTACATATTATTGTGTTGGGATATGTTTTTATATATCCTTATTTCTATAAATTTTATGTCCATGTGATGATATAACCCTTTCTCTCTCATAAATTCATTTTCTTAATTTTAAAGTGATGTTGTTTGGCTGTCAAAAATATATAAGGGAACTTCATCACCCAATTTCAATTTTTTGGGTTAAACATCTACATCTTGATTATGTTATGTTATCAATATGTGTGACTAACCTCTGATTGTTTGAAACATAATATCCACTTATATTAAGTGTATTCTTATTTTTCACACATTATTATGTAATTGATATATCCTTAATCAAAGGATGCATTTTTTTAAAAGGGTTTCGTCTCAATATACATTCCATTGAGACATCATTGTTGTTATGAACCAATTCAATATTATGTGGTGTATATAATATCCTTTGGAATATTGTATCACGAATCAATTTATTATCATGATATTATAATGTTCTGATTAAATTTTATTCCTTAAATATTGGTATTCAAGCCTCTCTCATTTGGTTAAAAACTCTTAAACTAAAATATCTTTTTAAATGTTTTAAATATTTATTCTTCTATTTATTTCTCATCAATTTCCATGTTTTCAAAATAGTTTTTACCATTTATTTATATAGAAATTAATCTTTTCATATGATAATTAATTTAAAAGCATCAAAGTGGTTTGGGACACTTTTATTCAAAAATCACTTTATTAAATGTTTTAAATGGAATTGAAAATTATTTGATAAAGCATTGTTTATTTCAATATCATGAATTGATATATTGTTATTGGAATGTCAAAATATTATCTTTCCATTATTCTTGTGTTATGTGTTATGAAAATGTTATGTTTGTTGGGTATTGTTTACATATACAGTTGGTTCTGTGATAAACCTCTGTCGGGTGAGCCTGAGATTGCTCTCTCAATGCATTGGGCAATGTGAAGGAGGTAAACGTTAATGTTTCTTCTATGAGATTAAGGGAATATATTATGATGGGTATTGCAAATGTGACTCCCTATATATCTGTGATAGCTACAATGTAAGTATGTTATGAATTCCATAATTTACAATTATGATTTATTATTACTATATATTATTCATAAATCATATGATTTCCTGAGGTTTGTTATTATTGAAAAGTATGGTTTCATTGTTTTTTATTTGTTGATGGGATAATGTTTTTATTCATTATTTTAAAGCCCTTACTGATCTTTTTATTCTCATCCCATGTTTTGAAATGTTTTTCACATGACAAAATGATGAATATGGTCAAGGGTGAGATTAGGGAAAAGTCATTCTATCTAAGACATGGAACTAGACATGACTCTTTTTTCAATAGTTTTTATCTTAATAAAAATAGATACTAGGTAGTAGTGTCTACATGTAATATTCAAGTTGTTATTTAATAGTTATGGCCTAATTCTCTAAAACTATAAACCTTACAAAATTTTCAATGTGAATTCTTGACATAATTAATGATTATGTAATGTTTATGACCGGGTCCTTATAGTTTGTATCAGAGTTCAGTTTAGATATCATTAGATGATATGGTTTTATTTAATCATAAGTGACAAAACCATAATGGTTAGAATATTAGAATGAGTCATAGTTTTTTAGATATATCTAATGAGTTTAATATAACATGAGAAAGAATGTTTTAGTTTTTACCATCCTCATAAGATAATATATGATTATTTTACTGTGTTTTAGTAAATTGCTGGATCTAGCAGGAATCAAAGTAACAATGGATGTGAAAAAACTTTGATGGTTTCCAAATGAGAAATTGAATGAAATTTGAGCTACAATGAGAACTCTTATGGTTTTTCTCAACCAAAAATCTAAATTCATGAATGACCACATGAACCATGGTGATTTTTATAAGGCATCTTATACGCGAGAAACAAATCCCCATGGATGTTCTGGTAGTAATCATAAAATTAAGTATATTAAAAAATCTATGTGTTAAGGATATTGAAATAATCACATAGGATAATGTTTCAAAGGGGTAGGAGGATGCTATCAATGTTGAAAAGATGTTCATAAAGCACGGACCTACCGTAGAAAAAGGAATCATCCAATTGACTCTATGAAAGGGGAAAAAGATATTTCTGAGGGATGAATTGAATGTTTTAAATGTGGTGTGAATGGTCATTATACAACCACATGTCCAATGAATAAGTCTCGGGAATTGGATCACCAGGATCGTACAATGTTTTGTAGATCAATACCTAATTCCACCTTGATTGAGGATGAAAAATATGACAATGACCAATGAATGGTATGGATTATTTACTAACATATGTTTTGATATTATTGAATATTAGGATATTATTCCTGATTTTTTTATGAATTAAGTCTTTCATAATATGTTTTAATGGAATGGATAATGGATCTTGAATAATGTTTAATCAGTTAGAAGTCAACATATAAGGGATAGAAGAGTTATGGGAGATTTTAGATTGGTAAAATCCTTAAAATTATTAAGGATCTTTTGATGATGGGATTACATTATAAAACTTTTTATATTATATGTAACCCTGAAGTTTGATATGTGAAAAATTTATTTAAGGAATAATTATCTTTTCATTGTAAATATAGTTATAAAAAACCATTTGGGTGTGTGTAATCCTTGAATTTGAGGCAATTACAGGTTAAACAATTTTCGGATGAAAAATAAATGCTATTAGGACTCCTTGGTGGTTAAAATATGGTATGGTTATTTTGATTAATTTACCACTTTTTGGTAATTTCATAAAATTATATAGTTTTTAAAAAAACAACATACATACCGCGTGGCAACCCATCACGTCAAACAAAGCTGCGAGAATCGAACCCACAACAATAGTGCGACTAGGATTTGTCACCTAACCACATAATACATGAACTTTCTTGTTAGTATGACCAATTATTTTTAGATATATTATTTTATGAATTAAGAATAATATTATTTTGGGTTATCTATGGATATGATTAACCTATCATTGAGAATATGTGATTTGGATAATTACTTTTCATTTTGGGACTTGAAGAGTAACTGATGTTATTTGGAGATAAATGTTAAGATTTATCTTGAAAGACTATATGATCAAATAATTATGTGATTTGGGTTTCAATCTTAGTTTGGATTACTTTGAATAATTTTATGGAAAACTATTCATTGAATGGTATTTGTTGAACTTTGGTTTTTTTTTGACAAATTCTGGAGATTAAGAGTAATTGTTTATGTAAAAGATTGTCCTTTTGGGTATTATCTAATCTCAAACTAATCATTTTGGTTTTGGATAAGGTATAAAGTCTTGAGAAATATATAGTTATTCTTTTATAGATTATTTGAAACACTAGATGTTGATTCTAGCACTTTAGGTGTGACCTAGTCATATTGAATACTACCCGTTTTGAGAAAAGATGAGTTTGCGGTAGAATTTTATTAAAGGATGACACACTACATGACAAGTAAGTTTATTTCATTAAAATTGTTCTCATGTTATTAATATATTTATTCAACCCTATGAAGAGGATCTTGAAGAAAAAAATCTATAGGTTATCTTTTATCATCACACTTTTACCCAACCCCAAAATTATGTTAATTTGGTGGTTAACTTTCCGTGATCAGTTTCTCTTCCACTCTCTATTAATCTATGAGAGTTAGTTTCTCTTCAATATCCATGTTTTAATTTAATCCTAGTATATATTATTTTATGTGACCTTGGTAATTATCTCCCTATATTTTAAATTGATTGTTTTAATGACTCTTTTTCCGATGTGGGAATTTCAATGATGTTTCTGAGCCTAATTTTAAAACTGTGAGGATGAAATTCCCAAAAGGGGGGAAGGATGTAAAATCATAAGTAAATAATGAATATCTTGTTTTAATATTTATTAATATTTTTGAATTAAACATTAATTTTACTTTAAATGGGATGTTATGTTCAATGGCATACCCGATACACAACAACAGGTTTCTTTGAAATCTTATGTTTCACAAAACGTTGAGTTGTACTGAAAAAATAATAATATTATTATTAATTTAAATGGTAGTTAACAACTAGCTGTTGCAATAGAGAGAATGAAAAAAATAACTACAAAATGATTATACATGTTTGTTAAATGTTTTTAAATTTATCCAAAAAAATTTAGCTGCTTAAAATAAGGAAGAATCAAATTTTAAGCATAACTACTCTAATATTCATTAAAAGGTCGATTTACCACCTTTTGATGGAGAACCCCATTTAAATCTAGTTTTGGTCACTTTTATATGTACTATTTGACAAAATTAAATTCTACTTTAGAATCAAGACATCAAAATTTACTTATGGTAAATTTTTGGTATTTTTTTCTGATAACATTCATTTTTTAATGAATGGTGAAAAATACTCTATTTATATTTAAAACTGAATTTTATTCTAAATTATTTATATGGTTAGATTATATTTTTAAATTGTTTTAAAGTGCTGTTAGATTAATTTTGTTACACTTTAATCTAATTCTAGTCATTGAAAGATATTTCAATTCGAAATTGGGCATATACAAGTGTCAATCTTTTAATAGATATTGTTTTTTAAAAACACGCTATTTGTTTTGACAATGGGAATTAATATTAAATTAAGTAATCAAACTTCTATGTTTTGAATTATCTTTAATAGGCTTCATTTTTTTATTCGTAATATCAAATATAACATAGGATAATTTTTTGTAATTTTTCTGAGAAACTTCAATTTTTGATTAATAGTGAAACCACTAAGTAATAGTTAGAAAATTGACTTTATGATTTAAATTAAATTTTACACCTTTTGTGAATTGAATTTAGAAAATCTAACATACATGGTTGTTATTAGTATGTAAAATTTTGTTCAATAAGATGAAAATAATTTTTTTAGTGAATAGTAACATTTCTGTTTTATTTACTCGTGTTAATGGTAAATAGAGTAATTCAAGGAAAAATGAATATTATAATAATACCAAATTACCTTAACACTTGTCCTACCCTTATTTTATGTCACAAACCAACCCGGGTAGACCCTAACCATGTCACCCGAGTCGGCCCACGGAATGGCCTAAGGGGCGTTCCTGATCCCCACGGGCTGGCAACAAGTGTCGGGCATCAAAAATCTAACTGTTGGGAATGATTTGGCACGTTAACAAAAGATAACCAAACAAATAAAGACTGATGATAGAAAAAAATACTAGTAGTGGAATGAAAATAAAATTACATTCCTCCATGTGACCTCCTAGGTCACCACCCAACTCATGACAACAGTGCTCCGACATTGGGCAGCTGAACCAGGAACATGTATGAGAAACTGAACCTCCAACTCGAAAGACATAATAGGAATGAGCACCGAGGTGGTTAGTAGGGATGCCAAGAATAAATCAATGAATCCAAAAATTCTCTTTTCCAAAATAGTCCTCTGACAGATGTTTTAAATACAGATATGAAAGTAGGGGTTTCACATTTTAAAATATGGCACATGTTGTTATCATTTAAAAACTCAAAACACGCTACAAACTATTTCCAAAATCATTTGCCATTTTATAAATGAAATCCAAAACAGAAAAATACCAAAGCTGGGCAAGTGTGAAACAAGTAAAAATGTAACTGAAAATAAACCAATGCAATGAAAAATAAACGTTCAATGTAAATAATTCACCAACCATGGGTGATCCTAAACATCCCTGGAAGACCCCTGGACGTACTCGGTTTCGGAACCACTTGTCTGCATATGGTGAAGCTGCTAAGTCTATAACCAAATGGCCTCCCTAACTGACCAATCATTTGGCAAAGCCCACCTAGCCTAAAAAAAATCCAGGGGGTACCAAACCGTTTAATCGGGGTTGTCAGCAACCGTCACTCGATCATCTTAAAGACGCCCAGGAATCCATGGTGGTTATAATAATACTGTGTAAGTAGGAAGGACCTCAAACGCATGACTCATCTCACCGAACATGCCTACCCCAAACACGGACACTTCCTATACATTCTCCCACGAAGGGTTACCCTAGATAGGAGTGCCCCATATACTTATATATATGCATATATGTACAATATACAAAGTGCCAATCAGGCCGTCACATAATTTGGTTATCAAAACCACTTTATCGAACACTTGGAGTTGTAAATTGGGCCTCTCATTTTACATAATGAAATGCCTTTATGAAAAAATTTCTCAAGATCTTCTAAAACGACTCTAAACACCACTTTTGTATTTAAAATGCCAAACGGGCATATACTCATGGATTTTTTTTCAAACCAATTTAATGAAACACATGTAAAGGGCCACATCATTTTTAAAACAAGATCCGCTTATAAAACTAAGGATTCGAGAAAAAAATCAATTTAAAGAGACACGAAATCATTTCTACAAAAACACTAAGTTCCACGAAACTAACCAACAAAAGACAAAAAAGTTCCATAAAAGTAACCAACAAAGGGAAAACAAGTTCCATAAAATGTTTCTACTATCAAGCAACACTCAAGAAGTCCTACAATACAATTTTTAGATAAAGGCAGTTAGATCCAACCAAGTTAACAAGGTATAAAACAGTGTATAAATAAAGAAGCATCCAAAAATCCACTTTTTATCAAACCTTTCAATAGGAAAAACACGGTCATAAGTTAACTATAAATAAAATATTGGTGTGAAACATAATCCAGGATTTAATTAAGATAACACAACATTAAAGGAATTAAAACTGTGGGAAAGGGCATGGAAACACCTACACATAACTGAGGGACTATTTCAAAGCAGTTTTTAACACTTTTAACCATCTAATAAACACTACAATGAGTAAACTATCAGGATGATAAGGGTGAGAATAACATCTATAAATCAAATTAAATCATGAAAGTGCCTTTGGAAAGCTTTGGAAAGAGAGAAAAGATGTAAACACCTACCTCGGACAAAGGTCGCGTCAAGCTTTCTAACTCAAGTAGCAGCTCGCTTACACTCACACACTTCCATATATATATATATATATATATATATATATCCTTACACTGATGCACATTTTCCCCACACCATGAGGGAACACACACACATAAGATATATATATCTATAAAAATCCATCCATGGGAATATGCGTGCACACCTTCCAAACCAACAGCAACTCCCTAAAATAGATCCACAAGACTCAAAAACACCAAAAATCCCTAAAATAAAATTAATCCAAGAAAAGTAATCAAGATAAAAATAAAAAACAAACCCAACAAAGATCACAACGTTCACAAGTAAAACCCAAATCACACTTTAACATCGGTTTTTATAAAACTAATGGCAACACCACCAAAATTGTATCAATTAACTTTAAAAGATCATATAATAATTTATCAACACCCCCAAGTACATAAAGACATAAACATAGTTAATGAATCACTCTAATGACCAATTTTTAAACAGTTCATCAATGCCGAAGCATCACAAAAATCTAGAAAAAGAAAACCATAGGGATGCAAATTACATTTTAAGAATCATCAAAATAACATTTGTCACTTAAGCTAGAAAATCATCGTAGACGCATATTGACATAAACCAGGAACCAACTCAAAATATATTCTTAATCAATTCTAAAAATTTAAGAACTCTCTAGCAAGCCAATTAAGGGTATAAAAAAGCTACAAATAATGTATTAAAACTAAATGAATGAGAGTGAAAATTAGTGGAGTGCTCTGGAAGTAAACATGTGTGAATTCACCTTCCTCGGAGGGGTGCGAATACAATCATGCCTCAATAGAAGGGAGAAAATAACATTGCAGACCCTTTACGTACCTAAAAAAAGAGGAACACACACAAACAAAAGGCCCTTGTTTAGGGTTTGGAAAACTCAAACAAAACCATAAAAACATGAAAATAAAGGATACTGGAGAGGGGAGGGGGAGTCACACCAGTTGAGGGTGGTGCAGCCAGAGGTGGTGAGGTTAGCCGGAGCTGGTGGGGTCGGCCGGAGCAGGCGAGGTTGGTTGGAGGTCAGGGGGGCCGGGGTTGTCGGACGTCGCAGGGAGCAGGTGCGGGGCAGCGGTGAAGGGAGGTGGAGACCGGGTGGGGGCAGCAGCTTAGAGAGGAGGAGGTCGGGAGTTGGGCCATGACCGGAGGGTGTTCCAGCTAGGGGGAACACGTGCAGGAACGAACCAGGGGGGCTGCGCGATTCCAGGGGGGGCTGGGCTTGGTAGATTAGGTTTCAATATTTTTTATCTTAATAATAATTAAAATAATAAATTTATAATTCAAATCATAATAATAAAAATATAAATAATAATAATAATTATAATAATAATAATTTTATTCATTTTCTTTTAAATAATAACAATTTTATTAACAACTAAATAATTATATGTACAATAAATCCATTGATAATATTAATAATAATTTTTAATAATGGATATATTTTTTTATCTACACAATAATATTATTATTATTGTTACAATTTAAACATTTAGCTTGTTTTATTTACAGAAAATTTTTTATATTAAACATTAAGCATTTGTGCGGCCACTTGTGCCGATAGCGCGACCATCGCCAACCATGCGACGGCCGCGCACCAGTCCGACACCCAGAAAAACTGCTAAACGATAAAAATTTTAAACCATCTCTCAACATGTGCCTTGATGATGCTAACCAAAATCAATAAATAATAAAATAAAATTATAATAAAAATGGTAGGGGTGTGACAATTCTCCCCACCCCAAAATTTTCTACCCTTAGAATGTCACCAGGCCAACAGTTAACATAACTCGAGTCCATGCCCAGACTAAATCGAGGAAAAACTGTGAATCCCAGGATGACTTTACTGTCCACAGGTCACACCTGAAAAATTCAATAGAAAATCAAAGCTCCAGGTTGAGGGGAGAACACGGGAGGTTTCTCCCCACCACGAGAATTCACTAATATGAATGCCATGAATCCCGAACACACCACCCTCAAGGGGGGCCAACACGGGAACTCCAAAATAGAACCTAGTTAATTTCTCCACATGGACCGAACAACACCAAGAGACTTAAATGGAAAGCTTAATATGAAATGACCCAACAACCCAAGGATAAGGAATTAACTCATCCCCTCACACACCAACCAAATAAAATCCTCACCGCAACTAGAGACTAGGGAATTCCTAGACCAAACTCAGAAAGGACTCCGAAACTCTGCCCGTTAATTTCAAAAAACCAAACATCCCCCTAATGAACATAATTTAGACCCAACTAAAAATTAGAACAACCCGTTTATTCATGGGCCAAACATGCTTCAAGGAAATCCGAACGATTTGAAAACACAATGAGAACAGATAAGACCACTTAGAAAATGGTAGAACAAGTTCATCACATCACCCCAACTATGATGAGCTTACAACGGGGACAAGAACAGAACATGAATCCTTGGATATTTCCCTTATAAAGATGAAAAAATTACTCAGATCGAGGTTCCACACACCCACGGCAACTCTTGACTGTGCACGAGCTTCACCCCGAGACCTACGGCTGGGTCCCTAATGGGTGAAGCATCTCCTACCTCCCATTCCGACATTTTCATCGTCTAGTCTCAAACTCCCTCCCGAACATCGCTCCTTTCGGAACCCTCCCTGATGACACGAGCATTCACATAGAAGTAAGACATTGGAATAATGCGACAACTGGCTTAGAATGCCTGAACCGACTACACTAGTGGCATTCAAGAGAACGATACGACGAACTCAATGTCAGCACCAACAAACAAGATTCTTCAAAAATTGATTCCCCTAGTGCACCCTGCTTTCCAAATGGGGAACCTTAAAAAAAACCGACCACTGCCAACTACACCCTGAACTCCAATGAAAAATAGACATCTCATCTTTACTAGTCTAGAACTAGACCCTCAAATAAACTTGAGAAGGTAGGAACCTGTATCACCATCGGGATTTCCCGGCAACCCGAAGACACACACTATCTCCATAGACCATACAACAGCCTGTAACGGACTTCGACTACCTCGATAGACATGCAACATTCAAATGGAACCGGGAACTGGGCATAGCTCATTAACAACCTTTGGAGGCTCTATGGGCGACATAATCATAACAACATGAAAAAAACACCACCGAGATCGGCATCAAGCCAAAACTCAAAGAAACACAAAATAGAAGGGCAGTAGGCCCATAAGACAAACATATAAAACCAAAGAGAAGTCACTTCTCCAAAACCATTATTTCCTTGTAATTTTAAAAACTCACCTATGGCACCTTATGAACTGTAACATGTGCGTTTATTCAATCCCGCTCACCTCATCTGCGAACAAGTGCCCCCACACACTTTCTATACATACCCTCACACATGTGACCCTCTATGAAGAGTTCCAAGGTTCAAACACATTTTTTCCCCAAATCCAAACCCATACCATGTATTTCCTAACCGATACACCTTATCTTCAAAAACCAACATTAGTAATTTCAAAAACAGTTCAAAAGAAACACTTTTCCATTAATAAACCAATTTCACTTTTAACACACACTCAAATCAAGTGAGTATAAAACAAAACACAAGCAGTAGTAACCCACTGGAATGTGGATCTAGTGCATATGTCTGACCCAGCGACATGGTGGTGATCCATGCCCCAAATATAGCATAACAATAAGATGACCTTAAACTGGACACATGGATGCCACATGGGTCACCACCCCATGTGAGGTCGCAAAGTGAACCATTTCACCTCCGTTGTCATCCCTCCATCCAAAATGACCAAGGAAAAATGACTCAAATCTCGGACTAACCCTGGTAACTCAGGTCTCATCGCGAGCGGTGGTGATCAGGTACCGTCCCTTAACCGACCTCCTAAGCCTCGACAGTCCTAATATCCTTATACCAGACACCTAAATAACAAGATCCTTCATATGATAGCATTTTGTCATGAACCAACCCGGGTCTAACCAGAACCGTTCACCTGAGACGGCCCACAGCATGACCCGAGGGGCGTTCCCGATCCCCACGGGCTGGAAACAAGTGTCGGGCATCAAAAATATAACTGTTGCGAATGATTTGGCCCATAAACAAAATATAACCAAACAAATAAAGACTGAATATATAAGGAAAGACTAGCAGCAGAATGAAAATAAAAGTACATCCCTCCTTGTGACCTCCTAGGTCACCACCCAACTCAAGACCACGCTGCTCCAACATTGAGCAGCTAAACTAGGAACATGTACAAGAAACTGGACCTGCAACTGGAAAGATATAATAGGCTTGAGCATCAAGATGCTCAACAGGGATTCCAAGAATAAACTACTGAATCCACCAATTCTCTTTTCCAAAACAGTCCACTGACACAAGTTTGAAATACAGATTTGAAAGTAGGGTTCTCACATTTGAAAATATGCCACATGTTATTCTCATTTAAAAACTCAACACACGCTACACACCATTTCTAAAATCATTTTCCATCTCATAAATGAAATCCAAAACAGAAAAATACCAATGCTGGGCTAGACTGAAACAAGTAAAAGTGTAACTGAAAATAAACCATTGCAATGAAAAATAAACGAGGAAGGTAAATAATTCAGTAACCATGGGTGATATTAAAAATCCCTAGAAGACCCATGGATGTACTCGGTTTCGGAACCACATTCCGGCATATGGTGAAGCTCCTAAGTCTATAACCGACTGGCCGCCCTAACTGACCAATCCAGTGGAAAATCCCACCTGGCATAACAACAAATCCTGGGGGTACCAACCCGTTTAATCAGGGTTGGTCATCAACTTTCACTCGATCATCAAAAAGATTCCTAGGTACCCAAGGTTGTTTTAATAATACTATGTATGTAGGAATGCCCTCGCACGCGTGACTCATCTCACCACACTTGCCACCCCAAACACGGGCGCTTCCTATACGTTTTCCCACGAACGGTTACCCTAGATTGGAGCGCCCCATATAATTATATATGTGCTTACATATCAAATATACAAAGTGCCAACTGGGCTGTCACATCATTCTGTTATCAAAACCACTTTATTAAACACATGGAGTTGTAAATTGGGCCTCTCATTTTACATAATCAAATGCCTTTATGAAAACATTGCACAAGATCTTCTAAAACAACTATAAACACCACTTTTGTATTTAAAAAGCCAAACGGGCATACACTCATGGATTTCTTTTCAAACCAATTTAATGAACAACACGCGGAGGCCCACATCATTTTGAAAATAAGAGCTTCTTATAAAACAAATTATTCGAGAAAAATACCAATTTAAAGATACCCAAAATCATTTCAACAAAAAAAAACTAAGTTCCACAAAACTTACCAACACAAGACAAAAAAGATCCATAAAACTATCCAACACAGGACAAAAATGTTCCATAAAATGTTTCTACTAGAAAACACCACTCAAGAAGTCCAAAAGTACCATTTGCAGATAATGGCAGTTAGTTCCAACGATGTTGGAAAGGTATAAAAAAGTTCATAAATAAATAATCAACCAAAAATCCATTTTTGATCAAACCTTTCAACAACTAAAACATTGTCATAAGTTAACTATAAAAAATATAGGAGCAAAAAATAATATAATATTTAATTAATAGAACACAACATTAAATGGATTAAAACTGGGACCAAGGGCATGGAAACACCTATTAATAACTAAGGGACTATTTCAAAGCGGGTTTTAACACTTTTAACCATCGAATAAACACTACAATGAATAAACTATCAGGATGATAAGGGTGAAAATAACATCTATAAATCAAATGAAATCATGCAAGGGCCTTTATAAATCTTTGGAAAGAGAGAAAAGATGGAAACACCTACCTCGAACAAAGGAAACATCAAGCTTTCTAACTCAAGAAGAAGATTGCTCGCACGTATGCACTTCCATATATATATATATATCCTTAAGTTGAAGCACGTGTTCCCCGTGCCATTAGGGAACATGCACATAGAAGATATATATATCTATACATATCCATACCTGGGAATATGCGTGCACACATTCAAAAGCAACCGAAACTCCCTACGATAGATCCTCGAGACTCAAAAACACCACAAATACCTAAAATAAAATTAATCCAAACAACGAAATCAAGATACAAATCAAAAACCAACCCTACAGAGATCACAACAGTTACATGTAAAACCAAAATCACACTTTAACATTTTTTTTATAAAACTAAGGGAAACACCCCCAAAATTGTATCAATTTACTTTTAAATCTCATATCGCAATTTATCAACACCCCAAGTACATAAACACTTAAACATATTTAAAGAATCACGCTAATGAAGAATTTTTAAACAATTCAACAATGTAGAAGCATCAAAAATAGCTAAAAGAGAAAACCATAGCGATGTGAATTACATTTTAAAAATCTTCAAGATAACATTTTTCACATGAGCAAGAAAATCATCATAAACTCATATTGACATAAATCAGGAACTGAATCAAAATATATTCTTAATCAATTCAAAAAATTTAAGAACTCTATAGAAATCTAATTAAGGGTATAACAAAGCTGGAAAACAAGTTTTAAAACTAAAATAAAGAGAGAGAACAATAGTGGGGTGCTCCAGAAATAATAATACGTGAATTCACCTTCCTTGGAGGGTCGTGAATACAATCATGCCTCAATGGAAGGGAGAAAAGAACATTGCAGACCCTTCGCATACCTTAAAAAAGAGGAACTCACACAAAAAAAAAGTCCTTAGTTATAGTTTTTCCAACTAAAAAAAAACCATAAAAAACATGAAAATGAAGGATACCAGAGAGGGGAGGGGGAGTCACACCGGTTGATGGTGGTGCGACCGGAGCTAGCGAGGTCGACCGGAGCAGGTGGGGTCGGCTGGAGCACGCGAGGTCGGCTGGAGGTCAGGTGGGCCGGGGTGGTCGGACGGTGCAGGGAGCATGTTCGGGCAGCATCGAAGGGAGGAGGAGGTCGGGAGGGGACTAGGGCTTAGAGAGGAGTTCGGGAGGCGGGTCGTGGCCGGAGGGAGCTCTGGCGAGGGGGAGCACGCGCAGGAATTGACCAGGGGGCGTTGTGTGATTCCTAGGGGGCGCCGCCTGGGCTTGGTAGATTAGGTTTCAAATGTTTTTTATCTTAATAATAATAATAACAACAACAATAATAATAATAAATTGATAATGGAATTTATAATAAAAAAAATTTAATAACATAATAATAATGATTATAATAATAATTTTACTCCTTTTATTTTAAATAATAAAATTTTTAATAACAACTAAATAATTATATGTATAACAATTTCTTTGATAATATTATTAATAATTTTTAATAATCGAAATATTTTTTTATCTACACAATAATAATAATAATATTGTTACAATTTAAACCTTTATCGTGTTTTATTTACATCAAATTTAATTTATTTTAACTTTACTCATTTGTGCGGCCACTTGTGCCGATCACGCAGTCACTGCCAACCATGCGATGACCGTGCACCGGTACGACAACCACCAAAACTGGTAAACGGTAAAAATTTTAGACCGGCGCTCAACTTGCGCCTTGATGAAGCTAACCGAAGTCACAAAATAGTAAAATCATATTTTAATAAAAAGGGTCGGGGTGTCAAAATTCTCCCCACCACAAAACATTCTGCCCATAGAAAGTCACCAAGCCAATAGTTAACATAACTCGAGTCCGTGCCTAGACAAAACCGAGGAAAAACTGTGAATCTCGGGATGACCTTACTCTCCACAGGTCGCACCCGACCAATTAAAGAGAAAATTTAAGCTTGAGGATGATGGGAGAACACTAGAGGGTTCTCCCCACCATGATAATTCACTAATACGAAATCCTTGAAACCCGAACACACCACCCCCGAGGGGGGCTAACACGGGAACTCCCAAACCGAACCTAGTTAATTTCTTCACATGGACCGAACAACACCCAGAGACTTAAATGGAAATATTTCTACGAAAAGACCCAACAAACCAAGGATAAATAATTAACTCAGCCCCTCACACACAGACCGAATTAAATCCTCACCGCAACCAGAGACTATGGAATTCTGAGCCGAAACTCAGAAAGGACCTCGAAACTCCACCCGTTAATTTCATGAAACCAAACATCCCCCTAAAAAACAATTGATACTCAACTAAAAATTAGAATGAACCATTTATTCACGTGCCCAACACCCATCAAAAAAATCCGAACGATTTGAAAACACACTGAGGATAGATAAGACCCCCTAGACAGCAGTAGAACAAGTTCATCACATAACCCCAACAATGATATGCATACAACGGTGACAAGAATAGAATAAGGAAACTTTGGATAGTTCCCTCCCAAAGGTGAAAACATTACTTGGACTGAGGTTCAACACACCCTCGACAACTCTTGAATGTGCGCGAGCTTCACCTCGAGACCTGCGGCTGGGGCCCCGATGGCTGAAGCATCACCTTCCTCACAGTGATACATTTGCATCCTCCAGTCTCCAACTCCTTCCCGAACGTCACTCCTTTATGTTGTATCCTTATTGAACCGAGCATTTTCACAATAGTAAGACATTTGATTAATGAGAAAAGCGGTTTAGAATGCCTGAACTGGCTGCACTAGTGGCATGCAAGAGAATGGTCCGACGAACTAGAAGTCGGCATCGACGAAAAATATTCTTCAGAAATAGATTCCTCTGGCGTACCCTGCTTGCGAAATGGGGAACCTTCGCAAAAACTGACCACCACCAACTACACCCTGAAATCCAAATACAATGAGACATATCATCCTTACTAATCTAGAACTGGACCCTTAAATAAACTTATGATGGTATGAATCTTTTTCACCATCGAGAGTTCCCCACAACCCAAAGACACACAGAATCTCCAAGGACCATACAACTGCCTCTAACGGACTCTAACTACCTCAATAGACATGAAACATACAAAAGGAACCAAGAACTGGGTATATATCATTAACAACATTTGGAGGCACTATGGGCGGCATACTCATTATAATAAGAAAAAAACACCAACGAGATTAGCATCAAGACAAAACATACAGAAACTCCAAAGACAAGGGAAAGGGGCCCATAAGACAAACATATACAACCAAGGAGAAATCACTTTTCTGAAATCTTTATTTCTTTGAAATTTTAAAAAATCACCAATGGCACCTTATAAACTGTCACATGTGCATTTATTCAATCCCTCTCACCTCATCTGAGAACAAGTTCCCCTACACACTTTTTATACATATCAACACACGTGTGACCCTCCATAATGAGTGCCAAGGTTCAAACACTTTTTTTCCCCAAATCCAAACCCATACCATGTTTTTCTACACCTTCTCTTTAAAAATCAACTTTATTAATTTCAAAAACAATTTGGAAGAAACACTTGTCCATTTAAAAACCAATTTCACTTTTAACAGACACTCAAATTAACTGCGACTAAAACAAAACACAAGCAGAAATAACCCACTGTAATGAGAAACTAGTGCATATGTCTAAACCAGCGACATGGTGGTGAGCCATGCCCCAAATAAAGCATAACACTAAGAGGACCTTAAACCAGACACATGGACTCCACATGGGTCACCACCCCATGTGAGGCCACAAAGTGTACCAATTCACCTCCATTGTAATCCAACAATCCCAAATGACCAAGGAAAAGTGACTCAAATCCCAGACTAACCCTGGTAACTCAGGTCTCGTCCTGAGTGGTGGTGACCAGGCACCGACCCATAACCTACCTACTGATCCCCGATAGTCATAATCTCCTTCTATCAGACACCCAAATAACAAGAACCTTCCTCTGATACCATTTTTTCACAAACCAACCCAGGTCAACCCTGATACGGTCACCCGATCCGGCCCGCGGTATTGCCCAAGGGGCATTCCCGATCCCCACGGGCTGACAAATAGTGCCAGGCATCAAAAATATAACTGTTGGGAATGATTTTCCCTGTGAAAAAAAGATAAAAAAACAAATAAATACTGACGATAGATGAAAAGAATAGCAGTGGGAAGAAAATAAAAGTACATACCTATTTGTGACTTCCTAGGTCACCACCCAGCTCAAGACCGCGATGCTCCAACATTGAGCAGATGAACTGAGAAGATGTATGAGAAACTGAACCTAAAACTGGAAAGATATAATAGGAAAGACCACTGAGATGCTCAGTAGGGATTCCAAGAATAAACCACCAAATCCAACAATTCTCTTTTCCAAAATTGTACACTAACACAAGTTTGAAATACAGATATTAAAGTAGGGTTTTCACATTTTAAAATATTCCACATGTTGTTCTCATTTAAAAACTCAACTCACACTACACACCATTTCCAAAATCATTTTCTATTTTATAAATGAAATCCAAAATAGAAAAATACCAAAGCTGGGCTAGAGTAAAACATGTAAAAGAGTAACTAAAAATAAACCAGTGCAACAAAAAATAAATGAGCAATGTAAATAATTCAGCAACAATGGGTGATCCTAAACATCCCTAAAAGACCCCTGGATGTACTCGGTTTCAGAACCACCTACTGGAATATGGTGAAGCTCCTCAGTCTATAACCAACTGGCTGCCCTAACTGTCCAATCCAGTGGAGAAGCCCACCTGAACTAACAACCAATCTACGGGGTACCAACCCGTTTAATCAGGGTTGGTCAGCAACCGTCACTCGGTCATTTAAAAGACTCTCAGGAACCCATGGTGGTTATAATAATATTGTGTTAGTGGGAAGGCCTACGCACACGTGACTCATCTCACCGCACTTGCCTACCCCAAACACGGATGCTTCCTATACGTTATCCCACGATGGGTTACCCTAGATAAAATCACCCCATATACATATATATATGCATACGTTTCAAATATACAAAGTGCCAACTGGGCCATCACATCATTCAGTTATCAAAACCACTTTATCAAAAAGTTGGAGTGGTAAATCGGGCCTCTCATTTTACATAATCAAATTCCTTTATGAAAACATTTCATAAGATCTTCTAAATTGACTCTAAAAACCACTTTTGTATTTAAAAAGCCAAATGGGCATATGCTCATTGATTTCTTTTCCATCCAATTTAAAGAACTGAACATAGAGGCCATCATCATTTTGAAAACAAGAACCACTTATAAAAACAATGATTCAAGAAAAATACCATTTTAAAGAGATGAGAAATCATTTCTACAAAATAACTAAGTTCCACAAAACTAACCAACACAAGAAAAGAAAGTTCCATAAAACTAACCAACACAGGACAAACAATTCCCATAAAATTTTCCACTAGCAAACACCACTCAAGAAGTCCAATAGTACCATTTGCAGATAAAGGCAGTTAGTTCCAACCATGTTGGAAAGGTATAAAAAAGTGCATCAATAAAGAAGCATCCAAAAATCCATTTTTGATTAAACCTTTCAACAAGAAAAACACAATCATAAGTTAACTATAAAAAAATAGAGGAGTGAAACATAATCTAAGATTTAATTAAGGGAACATAACATTAAATGGATTAAAATAGGGAGAAAGGGCAATGAAACACCTACACATAACTAAGGGACAATTTTGAAGCAATTTTTAACACTTTTAACCATCGAATAAACACTATAATGAATAAACAATCAGGATGATAAGGGTGCAAATAACATCTATAAATCAAATGAAATCATAAAAGTTCCATTGGAAATCTTCGGAATGAGAGAAAAGCTGGAAACACCTACCTCGAACAAAGGTCACGTCAAGCTTTCTAACTCAAGGAGCAGCTCGCTGGCACGCATGAACTTCCATATATAAATATATAAATCCTTAAACTGATGCACGTGTTCCCCATGCCATGAGGGAACATGCACATAGAAGATATATATATATATCTATACATATCCTTACCTGGGATTATGCGTGCGCACCTTCGAAACCAACCGCAACTCCCAACGATAGCTCCCCAAGACTCAAAAACACCACAAATCCCCAAAATAAAATTAATCCAAACAAAGCAAGCATGATACAAATAAAAAACCAACCCTACAAAGACCACAACGTTCATATGTAAAACCCAAATCACACTTTTACATTTTTTTATAAAACTAAGGGCAATGCCCCCAAAATTGTTTCAATTTACTTTAAAAGCTTATATCACAATTTTTCAACACCCCAAGTACATAAACACATAAACATAATTAATGAATCACGATAATGACCAATTTTAAATCAATTAATCAATGTTGAAGCATCACAAAATGCTATATGAGAAAACCATAGCGATGCAAATTACATTTTAAAAATCATCAAAATATCATTTGTCACTTATGCCAGAAAATCATCATAGAGGCAAATTGACATAATCCCGGAACCAACTCAAAATATATTCTTAATCAATTATAAAACATTAAGAACTCAATAGCAAGCTAATTGAGGGTATAAAAAAGTTTCAAAATAAGTTTTAAAACTAAAATAAAGAGTATGAAACAATAGTGGAGTGTTTCTGAAAAACAAATACGTGAATTCACATTCCTCGGAGGGGCACGAATACCATCGTGCCTCAATGGAAGGGAGAAAATAACATTGTGGACCCTTCACATACCTAAAAAAAGAGGACCACACAAAAACAAAAATAACTCAGTTAGGGTTTGGCCAACTCAAAGAAAACCTAAAAAACATGAAAAGGATGGATACCAGAGTGTGGAGGTGGAGTCACACCGGTTGAGGGTGGTGCGATCGGAGCTGGTGCGGTCGGCCAGAGAAGGTGGGGTCGGCCGGAGCAGGCGAGGTCTGCTGAAGGTCAGGGGGGCTTGGGTGGTCGGACGACATAGGGAGCAGGTGCGGGTAGTGATGAAGGGAGGAGGAGGCCTGGAGGGGGCTGCATCTTAGAGAGTAGGAGGCCGAGAGGAGGGCCGCAACCGGAGGGAGATCCGGCGAGGGGGCATGCACGCAGGAACAGACAAGGGAGGGGGGGGGGGCGCTCCACGATTCTGAGGGGGGGGGGGGGGGGTTGCCGCATGGGCTGGGTAGATTTGGTTTCAAATTTTTTATCTTAAAAATAATAATAATAATAATAATAAATTGATAATGAAAATCATAATAATAAAAAATTTAATAACATAATAATAATTATTATAATCATAATTTTATTCATTTTCTTTTAAATAATGAAAATTTTAATAACAACTAAATAATTATATGTACAACAAAATCATTGATAATATTATTAATAATTTTTAATAATGGAAATTTTTTTTATCTACACAATAATAATAATATTATTATTAAAATTTAAACATTTAGCTTGTTTTATTTACATCAAATTTTATTTATTTTAAACATTACAAATTTGTGTGGACACTTGTGCCAATCAAGCAGTCACCACTAACCATACGATGACCGCACACTGGTTCGACACCCACCAAAACTACTAAAGAATAAAAATTTTAGATCGGTGCTCAACTTGCGCCTTGATGAAGCTAAACGAAGTCAAGAAATAATAAAATAAAATTATAATAAAAATGATCAGGGTGTGACATTGGATGAGTAATGGCCGACCATGGACATCTTTGGGTCGATTTTGGGATTCCATGGAGCAACATGGGGGTGATAATCACCCTTTAGATTAATTAATTTAAAGTAAAGACAAAAATGACACAAACTTATATGATTTAGTAAATTAATTTTTACATTGGTTTATATATGTTATATTTTGAAATATAAATATTCTTTAGAAAGCTAAAAAGATTTCCCACATCATTTTAATTTTTTATAATATTTAGACATAAAATAAATAAAATTATTCAAGGCACAAAAATGTTGCAGTATTTACCTAATTAATAAATGATTTAAATAAATAAGAATATAAATCTAAAAATAACATCCAAAACCTATACTATTGTTATTGGATAAAATTTTTTCTAACATGAGTCATCTTATATTCTTCCTTGATGAGTTTTGGACCTTTAGAAACCGAAAACCCTTATATAATAAAATAATATTTTCACACTTTCCTAAAGAACTCCTCCCCCATTATAAAAATCTCTCACTTATAACTCATTACTCACTCTTCTCAAGCCCCTTTGATCATCCATCCCCTACACAAATAATCTCTCAAGATAAATATATTTCTCCTAGAATCCTTACATTATGTAGAATCCACTTCAAGAAGTTCTTTTGGTTCAATTAAAAGGGAGTTACCAGAATTAACAGTAACATTTTCTCTTAAATTATTTTTAATTATCTTACTTCTTCATCCCCTAAAATATTTTTATGACTTTATTTTATAACAAAAAAATATAAAAATTATATTAGGATGTTTTTATAAGAATTATTCGATCTAAATTTAGACACACATCCATCTAAGGGGTAAAGAACATACAATTTTTGTGGATGGAAAACTAACATCTCACGATACGATGATTGTTCAGTAATATCCTACCACCTCTTATGGTGGCCGTTATGATGGAACAATATTTATATATGATATATATTATGTTTATGTTTTCTTTATGATTCTATATTTTCAATTTATTGAATGCCTTTATTGTTTCTATTATGAGTAAATGTGATAATTTAATTTGAGGAAGTGCGGACTACCACCCACTCAAAGTGATATGACTCGTTCATACCATATGTGGGATGTATAAAGGATGGAGTTATTGAAATTATATATGATATTATACTTTAATTATAATATAATTATTTATCATTATGTTTTCATTCAATTAAAATTTGAATGTGAAATGAAAGTAGCATTCATCAATACGTATTACTTACATTCTCAACGAACGGGGTATTTCATTTCTTATCTCCAAATTTTATTTACTATTATAAATAAATATATATACTAGATATATATGATATATATGATATTTAAATAATTAATATTATTCTGGATATAACAGAATCCTGACCACATGGACAACATGTAATTCTAAGGTGTTCATTTTTGACTCAAGTACCAAATATTGACAAAATGACCATTATTCACTTCAATGATTACATAATGTTTATAACATTGTAATAAGTGATATAAAATGAATAATAAGCTTGAAAATGTGTTATTAATCAAGTATAAATTAACATAATATTATTATTCCTGAAGAACGAGGAACAAACAAGTCATGTCGGACAGGAGGATGGGGATTTCTTATCTCAGTTTTAATTCCATGTTATTTCCATTGTTCGCAACTTATTTATTGCATGTGGTATATTGTGTATTTCCATTTGATATATATTATCGTTATTATTTTTATATTCATGGAATTATGTGATTAATTTGGTGTTTGTAAACTTTTGGTCATATGACTAAATTGATTACAACGTGGTAAGGGATTTTCATCTCAGTTTTTGTTCCCGTGAGATTCATGCTATATGGACACTATTTTTTTGTGAGGTTCCTGTACATACCATTATTTCTTTCATTGAATAATATACTTTTATTTATGTGTATTTACATCTTCATTGTATGATCCATCTTTCATGGGCTATATGTTTTATAAGCTTCTAAATCAGTAAGGGAACCTTTCACCCTCCACTTTTTAAAAGACTTCTTTTTTGTTATATATTTTAATTAACATATTATTATGTTGGGATATGTTATTATATATTTTTATTGGTGAAAATTTTATTTCCATGTGATGAGATACCCTTTTCACTCTCATCATGTCAATTTCGGAATTTTAATGTGACATTGTTAGGTTGTCAAATTTCCATCAGGGAACTTCCTCACCAAATTTCAATTCTTTGGGTTAAACTTATACTTATTGATTATGTCATGCTGTGAATATGTGTAAATAAAATATGATTGTTCCATAGATAATTTACACTTATATTAAGGGTATTATTATTTGTCACACATTATTTTGAAATAGATTTATCCTTAATCTAAGGACACAGTTTTTATAAGGGATTTCATCTTAATTTACATTCCTTTGAGACATCATTGTTGTTAAAAACCAATTCACTCTTATGTGGGGCATAAGCTGTCCTAGGGAATATTATATCATGAATAGCATTATTATCATGATATTATAATGTTTTATGAAATCTTATTACTTATTTATTTGTAATCAAGCATCTCTCATTTTTTTTAATAAATCATTAACTAAAATATCATTTTAAAAGGGGTAATGATTTATTATTATAAGTATTTCTCATTAATGACCATGTTTTCAAAATGGTTTTTAGGATTTATTTATATGGTCATTAATGTATTCAAATTATAATTCATTTAAACATTTCAAAGTGGTAAGGGAAACTCTAATTCAAAAACCTATTTATTAAATGTTTCAAATGATTTTGAAAATGATTTGATAAGGCATTGTTTATTTCAATATATTGATTTGATATATTGTGATTTGAATGTGGAAATGTTATCATTCTTTTATTCTTGTGATATGTGTTATGAATATTTTATGTTTATTGGGAATTTTTTACATATATGGGTGGTTCCATGATAAACCTTGGGTGGTTGAGCCTGAGATTGCTCTCCAAAGCATTATGTGACTTGACAGAGGTAAATGTTAATATTTCTCCTATGCTATTTAGGGAATATATTGTGATGGGTATTCCAAATGTGACGACCTATGTATCAGTGATATATAAAATGTATGTATGTTATGAATTTCATAAGTTACCATTATAATATATGATTTCGGTATGCTATTCAAAAATCTTCTGATTTCAAGAGGTTTGTTATGATTGAAAACTATGGTTCATTTTATTTGTATTTATTGATGTGATAATGTTTATTTTCATTATTTTATAACCCTTTATGATAATTTTAGGCTCATCCCATTTTTTGAAATGTTTTTCACATGACATAAAGATGAATAGGGTCAATGATGAGATCAAGAAAAAGTAATGATGTCTAAAACGCGGAACATGACATGTCTTTTTTCAATAGTTTTTATTTTATTAGAAATAGATACTGGGTAATAGTGTCTACATGTAGTATTCAAGTTGTTATGTAATAGTTATGGAATAATTCATTTAAACTCTAAACCTGAAAAGATCCTCAATGTCAATTCCTAACATAATTCAAGATTATCTAATGTTTATGGTCATGTCCTTATAGTAAAAGTGTCCATTAAGAAATTTAGAATCTATCATATTGTGATATTTATTTTATCTTATTCATCCAATAATTTTTTTGACATGTTGGGGTTTTATTTTAATCATTATAATTTTGATATAACCTTAATTAATTCCATTAACTCTTACCATGACAACAAGTCTTTTTGTTTATTATGAGTTATTATAGTCACTCTAAAATGTAAAAGGATATATAAATGGAAGATTGGAGACATATCTAACTTTATCCTAATGATTTGGACGAATATTATAATTTTATGTATTTTATATAATTTAAAAAAATTATTAATTTTAAAATATTAATAGTTTAAATTTTTGACACTATTCATTAGTTGACTTTTAAGAAATATCATAAAATAGATATATGTTAGAAAAAATAATTTAAACCAATATAACATGTCAGCTTCATCCATAAAATTATTTTAGGAAATTAATTCATTCAAATTATATTTACTTTTTATTGATAATGTAATTTATTTGATATTTTTCTTAATAAAATAATATTGTATTAATAATGTGTCAATATTTATCATAATTATTTATCATCTAAAAACATAAAATAAAATTATTTTATATAGATAATTGCATTATATTTTTAGTTACTATTTAATTTTTTATGATTTATTATGTTTACCACTAAATTAAAATTATTACACTGATAAGATACAATAGAGTGACATGTTGTCACATTCTTTTGTTTTAATGACAATTACAGTATTTTCATAGAAAATGATCAATGAAATGAATCTATTACGATCATTATGTGATATGGGTATACTTTTATTCATCCAATATTATTTTTTTAGGTGTTAGGATAATTATATAATATTACTTTTACCCTTAATTACCCAATTTACCTTTAACTGTGGTAATAGAAATAATTACCAATGTTACTATTAAAAATGTCCAAAAATAAAAGTATCCTGTTAACATAATTTAGACCTACTGATTCCAGAAATTTAATCAATTTTATTTAATTCAAAACATATAATTTCTAGTAATGAATTTAAAATTAATCCCACTATTGAGAAAACCTGTTTTAAAAGTTAAAACATTGCAAAAGATTGAAATTTTTTTACCTATGATTTCAATGTAAAATAAATGCTAATGGCATAAATTATATTAAATGGTAAAGATATATTCTCTTTATACTTTAAAACCATTCAATATTTTAATTTAACTATATAAATTATCTCGATTTAAAAAGTTTTTTTAATTAAAATTTAGAGTATTTGTACTTTTCAACAAAATAAGAATGTTATAAAAAATATCAAAAATTTAGCCAAAGAAAATTTTTATAAAATGATTCCAAAGAATAATTTTATTTCTTCAAATTAAAATTTTCAACATGTAAAAATGTATATTTAAAATTGTTGCGCCATCAAAAGGAGGTAAAACTGCAATTTTTTAAAAAGATTTTTTTTATCCAAAAAAATGATTTTGTTCTCATTTTATACTCTTGAAAATGAGTATGATGATTGATAATGTTATATAAAATTCAAAATGTGGTTTATACTATTCATAATGGCTATATTTCATTGCATTAAATAATAATATTTACGAGTATATCATTGTTCAGTCAAACTCCGTATTGCGTACCATAGAAGCTATCGAGGAAGGTACCTCTTGCATGTAACGCAAGCCATGTCAGTGTTGTGTGTGGTGAATGATTTATTTGTTGTTGCGTATAAAATAATCCACACTTAGTTCATTTATACATTGAAAAAAAATCTATACTCAGTGTTTTGTGAAATAAATTCTATCAAAAAACTTGAAATTGTGTCCAACACAAGACAAGAATAGGGTTTCATATAGTGCAAACTAATACGGTGTTGTGTATAACATAATATAGTTTTGTTGTAGCATAAAACACAAGACGTCAAAGAAAATAAAAACAATCTCTATCATAAAATATCAGGGTGTTACACTATTATATCTTGAATTAATACTCCAATATTTCTTCAATATATATTTAATTTTCATCATGATTTTTTGTTAATATTTATCAAAAATATAGTAAAAAGCAATTGGTTATACCTATGGAGTACTTAACATGAATAATGGCTTTTAATTTTCATTTGTATCTTCTTATATGGTATCTTAGTCAATCGATGTATACTCAGAAGTACTCAAAGTGGACCTAATTTCATTCCTGTATTTCTTCCCTTAGTCCTTATACATTCTCTTCTATTTCAAATTTTTAAAAACATCTTCTATGTATCATTTCCTACTACACTCAAAACAAGTATCATTAAAATAAAAATACATATTCTAGTATCACATATTATAATACCTTCCCTTTATGTTTTATTTTATTAAGAACTTCTTTTCCTATAAAACATCATTAATCTTATTTCCAAATGGGTTATTTTGTCATAAATATTAGAGAAACCATAACTTCTACTAGTGATCTCATATTTGATTTCCTCGTTTGGTTTTTATTAATATTCTTTGAATATAATTGATTTATTTAGTTCAATATCATCAAAATTTATAAAATGTTATTCCTCAAACTTCATCAATTTTCATATTATCTCATTTATTGGTATCCCAATCACGTCACATGAATCTTGAATGGAAATTTTAGTGCATTTCCACTTGATAGGTAAATATCATAGAATATTTTATACAAGAGACATTTCATCAACATTATTTCCTAGTGGATTCATCGTATTTTTTATCTCAATAAACATGATACACATTTGAGAAATAGACATATCCATCATCATCTTAAATGTATAATACATTACAGTATAATCAACTAGACATAATTATTTAACATTATATTTTCCTACATGAGACATTGAAAGGGTATTAGAAATTTCAAAATCTATATCACATATTGATATTCTATTGAACTCATATTCTAATAGTTCATAGTATAAATAATTCATTGATTTATTATTAGTATCATTGGAATACTTAAAATCCCCAATCTATAATGCTCTAAGACCTTTATTTTTTCTATATTGTTTATCAATTATAGTTCATATATCACAACCCCTAATTTTAGGATATATTTTAAATATTGTTTTTCATTCTGCATAGTTTGTTCTATCATATAATGGATGTCTGTTTATAGCAATCATTTAATTCCTAATATTATATACAAAGTGCGTAAAATATAAATATCTAAAATTTAGTTTTTTTCCTAAAAAAATAATCAGCATTAAAACTGAATAAATAAAAATAATAACAAAACAAAAACCTTTTATACCAAATGTTTGCCATTATAGATTACTAAAAAATGGGAGAACTGTGTATCTAATAAAAACTTATATTTAATAAAAAATATAAAAAAATCATTAGATTTTGCAATTCACCAAGTTAACTAACACAATAGGTATTTATATTCTCAATATTTTAAATATCCTCCCAGTTATTTGTTCAAAAACATTAGGTAATAATATTAATATTTCCTTAATATTTTTTTATTACTCTACTGACATGAAATAATATAAATGTCACATGTCAAAAATAGATGAATGTATAATTTCTGAAACAATACATTAAACACTATTTAAAAAATAGAAATTAATAACATTAAAGAATATAATAGGATTTAAGAATAAAAGTAGATCAGTATCAAGAAAAAACCTAATACTCTCCAACTAGTAATCACACACTGACAAGGATTTTTATTAAAAATAAAAAGATGATCCAAAACCTAGATCATATATAGTTTACAATAGTGCACATGGATGACCATGCTAATAAATAAACTCTACCACAGTTTCAATGGGAGTAAAAATATATTGTAAATAATATATGATTACATGATTAATATACTATTAAATATTTGAGTTTTTTATTTATATATTTCAGAACAAATAACGAACAACTCAAATATTATAATAATATATAGAGAGAGATGTGAAATCCCATTGTTGAAAAATATTGAAGCATAGTTATTGTATCGATGACTCTTCTCATCTCAACATGTTCAATAAAATATTTAATAATATGTGATGACATAAAAGTTTTATTAGATAATTCAGTGAATTTCATGAGAGAATTATGTATTGTAATACTATGAATAGATTTTTTGTTCATCTTTTTTTCACTCATTAAATTCCACTAACATTCTATGACATTAGTCTTCTATATAAAGAATTCTTCGACAAAAATGATATGTTTGGAATCCATCATTATGAATCATCATACTCAGTATGAAATCCAGATGAAATGAATTCATTTTACTGAGATGTCAATTCAGTTCCTAATGTGGTTGAAAAATAATATAATAAATATTATTCCCACTTTTAGACATGGTATCTTGAAGCGATTCATGTCAAATTATCCACGGTAGCTACAATGCTTTGTTAATATTTTGGTTAGACTCTCTAAATAACTGTAGTAGTCACTTACTCTAAAAATACAGTTGGTAACTATAATTCTTGATTTTAAATAATCTCATGTGGCATATTTTCTCAAGTTTGTGGTTTTTATGTGTCATATAGAACCTTTATTTCTTTTCCAAAATCATAATATTTTTTACCTTTAGTGTGCTTCATCGTGTGGTCAATTATTTGTAATGTGTGATCATGTAAATATTTTTTTATTTTTTAGTAAAATTTATATATCATGAATTCACTTCACTTGGACTTTCCTTCAATTGTATTTTTTAGGAGAAATATACCATGGATGATCTTATAGGAAAGTAGTCGATCTCATTGGACATGTGGTTGTATCAACCATTTTTTTAAAAAATTTCTGACCATTGGTGTCACATTGAGATATGACATGTGATCACTCTAATTTTTCTTGGGGTAAATTAAATTTATTTTCATATATACATTGTAGAAATCATAATTTGATAAGTACAATGAATTTCCCTGGCAGTCAATTCATTTCTTCATGAAAATTTTCATATCCAAATTCCTTTAGATGGTCAATGGAATCGGTTCATGTGGTAGGTCAAGTCATTACTGTCACATGAGACCATAGGGAATTTTTCTCAACTCATAGTCTCTTTTTTGGATTTTTGGTTGATTGGATACATAGGAAATCACCCAGACAGTCTGTAAAAATATTTGAATTCTATAAAACATAGAATTGATTAGAAATAATAGAGACATGATTTTGTATTATTAAAATAAATAATTTTTGGAAAAATCAACAAAAGGGATTCATAATGTGTTATGGTAAGTGTGGAGAGGTATTTGGATATAAAATTATGTGAAAATATAACTCAAGTGTTCCATAAAAATGGTTATATTAATTACCCATTTACAGGATAAAATCAATGGAATTTTCCAAAATATTAATTCTTATGTATCTTTAAATTAATTTTAAAATTACGATGTAGCTCAAACAAGGACCAAGGTAACCATAGAAGTCCATTTACCATTCCAAATGTTCTCTTCAAATATATTAATGGTTTTATATTAATTTATAAAATATTATATAACTTTAAATATCAATAATGTCATTTTGGGGACCATTCACATAGTTGGACTTTAATGTCCAAATGATAAAAATGGTGTTCACGTTGGAACATTTAAGGCATATATTAACATTAATTCAGATTAATATAAATAATGAAATTAAATAAATTATCTTAAAAGATAAATTTTCATATTTTTATAACAATTTACTTTGATTTTAGAACTTCTTGTATAATTCTGCACTGATGGTGTACAATCATTCTAGGTAATCAAACCATGACGAAAAATAAAAAAATTATTATTACAAAAACAATTTATTATTCATAAATTTTACAACATATACTATTTCATATAGTACTTATATATATATATCCTTATCATGAAAATATAATAAGTGAGATAGGGTGACATTTTTTATTTTCTTTTAAGTTAAATTAATATATATGTTTTAATAATAGTAAATGGTAAAAAATTGACATATTTCCAAATATAGCATAATTATGGTCTAAATAAAATCGTCCATGGAAATAAAATAATTGTGTTATGATATTTTTAAACCTTATCTCAGAGTTTTAGCTATTGTTAATCTATTTTACCATTTACTATGGTGATAAACATTCTTTATGATTACAATTCATTTTGACCATGAATGATATTGGCCATATTACATAATTTGAATATTATGATACAAAATATTGAAGGAATTTAATATTATAAAATTTCTAAAAGTGTTAAAAATTATGTTTAGTATATTTTTATAAGCCCAATGGATTGTTTTTAGAAAAATACCCATTTTAGGGAGAAAAATGAGATTAAACAAAATAATGTACAATGTAGATTCACATTGAACAAATTGGATTTGATTAAGACAAATAAGACATATTTTAATTTAAAACAAACCTAAAATCAAAAGTAACCCTGCCAAACTGGATTAAAATAGATGTACTGAAAAAAAAATTTATTTGAATAAAAATATTAATTTGAAAATGAACTCCAAACATAGAGTTCTAATTAAAAAAGTCCATTTTAAGGGTTTATATTAAATGTTGATATATGCTTTTTTTGGATATTTTTTTATAAATATAAAATTCATTATTTTTTCAGATAATAACATAAATGAATCATTTTATAAAAAATACTTATTCTTCACAATTTATCCAAAAAGAAACTATTTTTGAGAAATCACAAAAATTAACCCAAAAATAATTTGGTAATCATGAAGAAAATACATGATTTTTTTATGAAATTAAATATCTAAAATTAATAACTTTATATTTTATGTGAAAATATAAAATATAAGACAAACCCATATTCATAGAAAATGCCATATTTAAAGAAGAACTACTCACGAAAAAATATAAATTTCATTAAAAAAATTAAATATTTAATAATTATTTTCTAATTCTAAATAAATAATCTATATTAGGACTAATTTTTAATAGATATATGGAAATGAGGTTACTCTAATTCACACCTACTAAACAAACAACAAGTCTATAAAATTTGTATTTGAATAATAATATTTATATTTTTTATATTAGTTTCATTATGCTCTATGTTTCTTGTAGTACAAAATATAAAACGTAATATTATTTAAAAGATTGTATAATATTTAATGATTAGTGTGTTAAAATGTGTATAAACATATATAGTTCCCTGAATAATGTCACTATCATCATTAAATGAGAAATACATCATCCCTTATTTATTTAATGGGAAATAAACCACCTACCCATGAAATTATGATTAACCACACATATATAGGTCACAAGAACATTATACCATTCAATATTACTTTGTAGATAAATTACCACATGGAAAAGTAATGGGTTTCATGAAAATATCCATAAAACATAATCATAATCCATACATAAAAATAATTTTGATTACATCATTAGATAATGTCCCTATAGAAGTGTAAAAATTAATTTAGGATACTAAAATAAATAAATAAAAACTCTTATAATGGAATTAATAACATACCTTGAGAAAAATATTATTTTTATATTGGTATGTTTTAAATTAAAAAAACATAAAATAATTACAATATGATATTATATTTAAATAAATTGAAACTTTGAATAATGTTTAGATAAATATTTAGGTAATGATTGAAAAATTTAATCAAGTCGTAAACACTAAAAAATATTTTCATTCTTTTTTAACAATGTTAATATTTAATTTTGTTGAAATTAATAAAACAATTAGTTTAAAAAAACTGATAAGAATAATTATTAAAATGCCACAATATTGAGACACCCAATGAATAATTATTGAAAATAATTAATGGCTATATAAATTTTTTTAATGGAATAAAAAATTGTAGGATCATTGGATGAAGTACATCTTTCTCTTTTATGTGGTTTTAGAGGTTATCCATATCAAAGAAAGAGATGAATAATTTTTTTTACATAATCTAAAGTGAAATACGAAATATTAAGTATAAAAAATATTTTTATTTCATGTAAGTAAAATATAAAATCTACAGTTTTATAGAATATATATATGGATGAAAAATAGTTGTTAAAAAGAATGACTATTTTTAACAACAATATATTTTTTATAGGGAATGAAATCCTAAAAAGAAGAATATTTTGGTGTAATGATTTACATTCCATATGTTAAATAAAATATTAGATGATAAATAGTATAATGAAAGAAATTTATTATTCCATAATGAAATTTTATTATTTTGGACCCAATAAAAATAAAATCGATTCAATGGATATCATACCGTGTATAATTTTTTGGTTAGATGTGATCTCAAATCCTGTATAATAATTATGGACTAATTGAAAATATATTCTAGAACATTGTTAATATATATTTAATTTTATATTAATGATTTATATGTTTTTTTATTGTAATTCTTTTTTTAGTTAAAACATACCACAAATGTGAGAGTTTTAACTATTCGTTTTACTCTTTTGTATAATGATTCATCATTCCATTCCATGTACACATCTTCACCAACTCTATAAGGTTAATTATAAATTAATAATTATTTTTTATATAGTTTAATATTCCCATATCTATTTATGGGAAGTTATGTTTATTGTTCAAATGGAATACTTTAAATATCAAATTTTTGATTAACATCGACATAAAAAATAATTGAATTTATTAGAAAAAACAATTTTCAATGTTATCTCAATAGATTAAATAAAATAATTTTATAATAACTATATATTGTTTTGAATATTTATGTTTTATTTCTTATTAATGTGAAGTGTTACTAAAACATTCATGTAATGAACCAAATTGGCTAAAATTAGAACATTATATAATGGTTGAATGAGTTAGAAAATTATATCATATTATGATAATATAACATATATAGAAGAATAATTTTTTAATAAATTCATTGAAAATATATTAAAATTTTCAAGAAGATGTGTATGAATAAGATATAGAAGAGTTTTCATAAATAAGATAACCTTTAAATTGAGAGTTTGAATATCCTCTTAAAGGAAATCAAATATGTTAGAGGTTTATGAATTCTTCTTGAGACGAATAGCTCACAAAAATGGGAAATTCTAATTAGGAAATTAGTTATGTTATATTAAATTTTGTGATACTAATTTTGTTCATTGAAATATATGTTGTGGATGAGGGATGCTTTAATTTTTTGTACGGTTTTCATTTTTGTATAATTATTTTCTAAAAATTAAAAAGGAATTCATGATCTTGGAATGTGGTTCCAAAATGCATTGAAATTGAGAAGGAATAATGGAGTTGTTTATAAATAAACTTTCCACTGATATTGATATATGATTTTCATATACATTAATTTTTTAACCATTTATTTTTCAGTTTTACCATATTGTATCCTTAAAATTGTTCACTAACTTTTACGATGGAAAACTCCTTATGAATAAATATAAATTAGGCCTCATTAAAAAATGTGAACATACTTCTATTCCTACGTTGATAATTATCTATTCCTTCATCCCTATTCCTGTTATTATTATTTAATGTTTCATTTGAAACCACTCCTCATGTTTTAATAATGATGAAATATAACTTCTCCATCCAAGGCCCTTCAAAATTTTATTTAAATATAGACTTCATATAGAGGTTGTAAAAATACAATGAACAAAACAATTTGATCTAATAATAGTTAAGAAAATTCTCAAATACAACTTGTGAGAGAAAGGTGAATCATTAGATAATTTTGGTGAGAGGTGGAGTTAGGGTTCAATTTTTACAAGGTTTAATTTTCTACTAACATTATCCCTTGTTCATTGTCATACCACAATCCCGATTAAGAGGTGTAGGTCTTCTTAGTGAGAATGTTACTATCACCTATGTATATAATATCAGAATAGAATATAGAAATAGAATATATATTTTTTGAAAGGTTTTTCTCTTATAGATAATACTACTCAATTAAATGTTTTAATTTTTCATGATCACAATTTTTATAATAATTTTATTATATTTTTTGTATAGGTGAAGTTAATTTCACATATAAGGGTCCTGATTATATCATCAACGTCCATAAGTTAATATAAAACATTTCATATAATCATATTATTACATGAACCCTACCATGACATCCAATTCCACATTGGACTCATACTTTCTCACACAACATTTTATGTAATACAATAATGGAATCCGTTATGGATCCTACATGAATAATCAAAAAACATTAAAAAAATGATATGATCAACACACCTTTATACATCATGGACATGATTTTCACTTCATATCACTGTGATTTGAAATAATAGTTGATCATATATCCCCTGACAATCTTGATTCACAAAATGTTCAGAAGTAATAGCATGAAACTCTCTCTATCTCTCTGGATCTTTTCATTACGATATTAAATACCTTGTATTTCTCCAAAATGTGATGGGTTGATCTTCTTTGAAACCATTATATTTTTCTCTTGAAATTATTATCAGTTTATCTCACAACATTATCATTTATTTTCTCTCACACACACATTGATATATAGATATATATTCATATATTAATATGAGGAATATTATTTCTTTAATAATAAATAGATTTTTTTGATTATGAGATGTATTTAAAATTTATAAGGAATAAACACAGTGAAGATGAAATATAATTTTAGATATTTAATTTCCAATTCCCAATAAATCTATGATGACCTTCTCATTTTTCTAATTCATTATAAAACATTATATTCCTAGATATTTTTTAAAGACTATGACTTTTTTCCCATATGGTATTTGAATATCTTTTTCCTCAATATCATTACTATTATCAAAAAAATAATTATTTTAAATTAAATAATCCTGAATTATATTAAACCATGGAATATTATACAAAATTTTGTGAGTTACTATTTACCATATATATTGATCTTTCGTGAAATTCCCAATATTATGGTATAGTATCCACCAAAAAATAATATTATCTTCCTATTTAAATTTCAATTCATCACTGAAATCTAAAAACATTCCATGAATAAAATTATTGAATATTAGCTAACCTTGTCATATTTAAAAAATTCTTACATTGTCGTTTCAAATTATATACTCTGAAGAAACTTTTATATTACATTTACATTGCCCTCTTTTTAAAAGATGCAGTGTTACATAACTATATCACACCATTACCTAAGTCATGAATGATCATTATGTTGGTCATATTTACCTTTACATGACTATTTCTATTATATTTTTACCATCTCATTGGTCTAGGTGACCCTGATGCATCATGATTCACACATACACTCAAATTGAAGAAACCTCTACCTAGCTTGATTATAGATACAGTCAATGGAAACACATATATATAAAACATCCTTTGTTGATGACCTATGATTCCTCTAAGATAAAAAATATATTGGTGTCTAATTAGACATACATATACTGGTAATAAAGTATACATTGGTCCTAAATCACACATATATGGAAAAAAACACACAAACATTGGAAGTCAGTTTTTAAAATTCATATAAACCATACATGAGTCATATTTCATCAGAGATACCTTCATGTTGGTATAGATTTATCTTTTATCATATTTTTATTACATTTATAGATGCGGTGAATGAACATTATGTTGCATCCACATTCCTGATATGTCATTGATACATATTAGACATACCTTGATATTTTCTTTATAACTTATTGTTACCCTTAGTTATCCATTTCATCTAACATATTACCATTATATATTTTATGTATTACCTTTATTCATGATTTTATATTCTAGGTTACCTTTACATAAGTATCCATTTACAATTATGGAATATACATGATTACCTTTACATTGGAAATTTAACATTGAGTATACCATTAAACATTTTACAATATTATAGGGTCACCTTTTCATAGAATACTAATCCCATCGAACCCAACTATAGCCAACATAGATGGATTTAAAACCTTGTAAACATATCTCTAAGATAACATAACTTCAAAAATGACTTCACCATACTTTGAAAATTTATTGTATAATTTATATGGTCTTAAAATCACTTATGAAGTTTGTTTCATAACATATACTCCTCATTGAGTTTTTTTATTTACATAAAATACACTTCAAACACCATAGAACTTCAACCTCCAATCTGGGATATTTTCCAAATACTTTATTAACCATGAGTCTAACAATTCCAATGAAGGTTACATTAATACATATATTATTCCTTTTATTCATTTGGCCATTAATAAACATCATTAATAATATCATAGGAAATCTATTTATACCAATAAAATCTCTACATTTATTTGATATTCCTTTAAACTCCATCAAAACATATCATATCTCTATGATAGTATATACTGAAAATAATCACATGTAAAGGTTCCTTAAAACTCTCTCAAAAATAACATAAATAAATACCTCTATCCACCTTCTTCAATATTCTATATATATAATTTATGTTCCTCCCAATCACATTTCTATTTATTATGGTTGGATATTTATCGTATTATCCTATAAAAAACACATATTGGAATGTTCTCATTATCAATTAAGGAAGCATTATTTTAAAAAAATATAATTCTAAAATGTTTATATCAACTTTTTACCATGAATAACTTCTGAAAAACATAATCATAATTTTATTCATTCATTTGAATATTTAAAATAATAGAAATTAAGCTACTCAAAAATAGTGAACCTTAAATATATACCATCATTTCGATTGACCTTTATAATGATTTTATTTTACCCTTACATAAAATTAGAAAACCCTTACAAACCATTCATAAAATTCATAATACAATTACATTGGTCCTATATTATATTTATGTAGAAGATGAGTTACCTTTATACATTCAATCCTACATTATAATTAACGCTACACGTCACCTGGACAACCTGTTGATGGTTCCTAGTTTTTTTAGGATTCCCTTATATAGAATCATTAGACATCTAATTATCCTTCACATAATATATATCATTTTACCTTTACATATTTTACATATTTCACTTCAAGTAGGTAGTGCAATTCTTTGATGATCATAAATGTAAGAAATTGCTTTAGAAAAATGGATTTTTAATCATAAAATTGAATTTACAACAAAATCATGTATAGTATTGATTACAATGAAAATTATTGTTTTATGAATAAAAATATGTTTTTATATTAATATAAAGAGAAATTGAGTGGATCACTATGAATTATTTGTTAATGGAAAAGTCAAAAATATATTTTTTATTATAATTAAATATAACTTATGTTCTAAAAACTCAATCCTATAATTATATTCACAAAATATTAATTTAAAACACATTATTTTACTAACTAAACACATTTTTTGTGGAATAGTTTACATATAGTTTGATTCAATACCGTATAAGTATCATTTTATAAATGTTAGTATATTTTTAAAAACAATATGTTTACTATTCAAATTAAAATACACTTTTTAAAAAAATTGAAAATATTCCATGAAAGATAATTTTGAAATTCTGATTCAAAAAATGATGTTAATTTTATAAATTTAAAATTCTAATAGTAAGGAGAAATATTTTTATTAAAAAAATTTATATTGTGGAAATAAAATTTTAAAAAAAGTAATTTTTAATCAGATAACTGATCAAAATAATATATATTGAAAATAATTATTTATTACATGAATAACTAAAATCTTATATATTTGAAACATCCAATTATTACTCCAATCAAGGCCTCATCAAGTGATATAGGGGTAAAATATGTATGGTTGGAAATCATGAGTGGTTGTTTAGCTAGAATATTCCACATACTGATTTATAGAATCTTGAACTTCTCATGCATGAGATTTCACTTAAGTGGTACATTTTTATGTTTAACTTTAACATGATCTAGTTAAAAATATTGTTAGTCCACCACCTATACAGTCTCATAAAAATTATAGTCATAAGTAATACACATACATCTTCATTCCATTTCTATATACATTATAATATAGTTACTTTTATTTATATAGACTAATTCAATTTCTATATTGCAACAATTATATTTAGTACTCAAAACATGTATCACAATGTTGTTTTAGTTTAGTGTTAGGTTTGTAACATGATATTAAGAAATATTAATTATAGGAATTTATAATAAAATAATTGTTTGTTACATCGATATCCCTGAATAAATTTCATCCCTCGATGAGGTACGATACCATAGTACAATTTTAGAGGGATGATATAGAAGTTATATAGTATGGGTTACATTATTCAAGTGAACTTACATATATTCTAGGTACCTTTAAATGTATAACATTTGTGGATTGGAGCTATGATAATTGTTATTGTACTTAATATTGGATGTCTTTATTCCTAAATGATTATTTTCTTTTTCCATTTTACGATTTGACATATTATTCCAACCCACCTTTTGTTTTAAACGAATATTATATTGAATATTAATACAAACCCAACATTTTTGAAAAATAGAATGATATTAGTAGTTTTTTGTGTATATTTGGGGGAATTTTCTACCAATAAAAAGTTTCTGGTGATTTTTCTAAACCACAACATTTACTGTTGTCTATAATTTAAACATGTTGTTTTCTTATTAGTGGTGGTTCATAACGACCACTTCCGAACCATTATTCAGAAAAAATCCTTAACTAACTATAAATAATAAAATTCCCAATTGTTTAAAACACCATAATTTATTGTATAATGTATAATATTCTTTGACATATTTAGTTGTGGTTAAAAAATCAGTAATTCTTCTCATGGAGTTTTTAAAAACAATTCAATTTTACATTAATTATAAGTAGTTCATTGGAACATGTAGATAATTAAGGATGGTTTTCAATAGTTACACCATTTAGTGAATGTTTTTTAGTACATAATGGTAGATTAAACTACTATATATAAATTTTTTATGGGTTTTCAAGATCATCGTATGTTTAAACTATAATTAAAAAGAATAAAAATATTGAAATATCTAAATGAAAATCAAGATACTATACCATAGATAAACTACAATATTACTAAAAATATATGAAACATTTAATGTTATTATCACTATAAATATATATCATGCTATATTCAAACATTTAATACACATTCTAATTAGTATATCAATCATATTGGCATTAAAATAACTCATTATTGTATTCAAATGTCATTATATCAGGGTCTAAATAGGTTGGAAAACTATTATTATATCCAATACCATAATAAATTGTATCTAAATGACTATGTATTCCAAAAGATGATAAAAAATTCTAATCCATGTAATATTCAACCATCAATGAATTCAATTACATAATTTAAATTCACAAATTGAAGTATATTTAGTAACAATAAAATGAAATTTTATATAATAATTTTTTACCTACTTCTATTATTGCATCATAGAGGTAATCACATAAGGAATAATCTCAAGAATTCCATGAAATAATGTTTCCCAAGAAACACCAATTTATTAAACCACTTTGCCTAATATATAATATTTCAATCCAGCTCATATACATTAGTCTCCAATGTCCAAATGTTTTTTCTATGATTCTGGATTTGAAACACTAACATAACCTAGGTAGGAGAAGGATTTAAGAGGAATGTTGTTGAGTACCTTGAAAATACATATGATCAGAATGGTTTAAAATTAATCCTATGAAAACAACATAGATTATCATTACCTTTAACTAGCTGAGTAATATATCCTGGGGAGATTGATGATTATTATGTGTAATTTTCATCCAATGTCTCCTATAATTTTTTCCTATACAATGAAGAGTGTAAAATTATAATGTGATTCGGTGAAATCAAATAATTATTAAATTATTTTACACCTATTATCTAATATTGATGATTTAAAAAAGTCATGTAAGCCATTGTGTTCACATCCAACTACATATAGATCTGCCCTACATGATGACCAATTTCCAAATCACATTTAATCAATAAAAAATTATAAAAACAAATAACATAAAATTGACACCCATAATCCTTATATAATCATTAAAATATTATCTTTATAAATATTATCCATATGAAAAACTTAACCCATTTATGTTTTGGATTATATACTTCTCTTAACTAAGTAAATTTTTCTTTTAAATTCCTTGAAATGTTTTATATATATTAGAATAAAATTTTATATAATTTAGAAAATAAATCAGCATTGTAATGAAATTAATAGAAGTAAAATATATAATTTTTAAAAATATTATAAGAATCATAATACAATAAACCCATAAAATAATTCCTATAATATCAATGTATCCCTTACGGTACATTATCACACTTTTTTCAAAGCCATAATGTGAATTATTGAAATTCACAACATAAAATATGCATGGAGTATTTTCATTTATCCCAATATTTTTAAATATCTCTAAAAAATAATTATATCATCCATCTAAAAATGGAATACCACTAACAAATAATAATTAATAAATTTATTTTAATAATTATGATTATAGTAATATCAATATAATAAATAGATCATCAATATTTAATTTAATTTACCATTATTTTATGATAAAATATCTCAATATTTTAGTTCACTGGATCATTACCCCAATCATGATATGTTATTTTAGGGGCTTTCAGGGTGGTTATTGGATAAGATAACATGTGATTTAAAAATATTTCTTTCAAGCCTCATGTATCTCTCTTAGGAACCCAATCAAAGTCAAACGATATAAAAAAAATAAATTATCTAGCCTCTAAATATATTTTCATACCATGTTTATTTTTGTTGTCTTGTTATTTATATCTACAAAATAGACATAATAAATTGTTATAATATGAATAGAATAAAAAATTATGTTCACAATGACACACATACCATCATTTTTCACACTCCAACACCCTCATGAAGATCAGAGCATTGAAATAAATTTAGTTTTATTCTTGATCATATGCTGCCTAGCTTGATGTCCCCCGACTCATATGCACTAGCTATATATAAATGGGAAGTACACTAGTAGTAGTGGGAATCATTATTAATAGAATCTAGATCATCATTGGTATGGTATATTCATCTAGCTCTGTAGAATAACTAAAATATAGATAACAGTTAGACCATGGTGGTTTCCTAAAAATGGAAAACAATAAAAGCAATTAAAACACATGAAGATTATAATAATATTAATAACATTTTTGTTTACCAATATAAAAATCTTAAATCATTAATGGATATTTATATATTTAATTTGAAATTCAAAACTACTGATATATGTTTGTGATGATTTCAATATTATTATATATAGAAAACAATACATGAAACATTATATTACCCTTTAACTTTATTTTATATATGTTTATGAAAATAGAGAAATTATTGTAGCCCATGCCATATATATACACTGTTTACTTCATGTTTTTTCATTATAACTATTACGAATTGTAATTTATATCAATATTTTTGAAATAAAAGTGAAAATAGTGTCTATATAAGAAAATCTTGAAAATAAGGAATCACTATTTTTTAATTTTAATAAAAATATTATTTACTAATTTAATGTAAGACTGAATGTTCAATAATTTCATTTAAATTTTATTTTCATCATCCACCATTTAGATGATGCCTTCATCTTTATGATATCCTGAATGAATGATAGTTTCGAACCCATAATGATCAAATATATATATTACTTGATGTTGATAGGGTAGAATGTTATTAATCCATTTTTTTCATAATCCCCCACACATGTATATTGGTTTCACATGGAAAAAAACTCAAAAAATAAATGATTCCAACAACAAAATAGTGTATCATTTTATCTTATTAAATGAAAATTTGTGGATAATGTTCATTAAGATTATTAATGTCAATAAAACTATTTAAAATTACATAATTAAAATGTCAATAATTTTTCATTATACCCATGATAATATCAACCAACTTTCATTTTAATAATAGAATAAAAATGTTCCCATGATAATTTAGTTTGTTAATTTCAATTAACATTTAAAAACATCAAAACTCTATAAATTTTATAATGCTGCGAATATAATGTGTTTTCAAACCATCATCCTAATATGAAATATGAAATATGAAAGTATCCATCGAATATTCTAGATTACTTCAAAACCTCTAAATCTTAATATTTTTAATCATTAGATATTTAATCTTGATTTTCAACATTCATCATATATACAAATGGATAATAAACATTTGTATTTATAATTTATTGTTATCAATATATTCAAATTAATTAACTTATTATAAAAATACATAATGAGTATACAAAATAATAATATAACTGTAGATATCTATTTTTATTTCTCATTTTCATTTGGACTCTAAAGTCAACAATTGGTTTGTATCCTTAATTCATTAATTAATGGTTCTATGATACCACTCATTAGAACCACAAATCATTGTAAATTTAGGAAAAAATTTGTGTTCTAGAAAATGAGGATATATATCCAAATCATAAAGTAAACATAATAATGATTATTGATAAATATAGGAGTGAATATAATTCTAGTTATCATTCACATGTCTAACTCAAATGAATATTCTTGTATTCTAATCCCAATAGCCAATAGAATGTGAGATACTCATTGACTAGGAAACCTTTACCAATATTTTCTTCTTATTTAGATTTGTTCTTCACCTATGACTTTAGAAGACCATGTTACATAATGAATCAAAAAATAATAAACTTATGTGTTATTAGGTGGAAAAACATAATTCAATATTGGGGAATGATTGAGAAGATATTGAATATCTATGGGATACACCAATTGATAGAATTTAAGTCCTCTTAATTTTAACTCCTGGGAAATGTTAATATTCAAATGAACCTTCATATTGATAAATTATGGAGGAAATATATTATCTATGTGAGAAAGAATCATTAAATTTTTTTCTTATAATGTGTCATTATAATTAATTCCTATCCTTTATATCAGAATTTCTAATCGATATAACAATTTTGGTGGGTCCTTAAAAATTTATTTGTCTATATAATTATAAAAATTTAAATTTAAATCTACCAATTTCACATATAAATTGATTTCGAAACATAAAACACAATTTTCTACGAAAATATAGTATTTTGAAGTTAAAATCAATGGCATGAATTTCATATTCTAGGCATGTTTAAGTATTCCAACTCAAAAACTCATATATCCTGGAAATGTAGTGGTGATCAACAAGACAGTGGTATTTAATCTAAATTTTTTGGTTGATTCATCAAATGTATCCACTTAATTATAGAATTATTGTTTTTATTTCTATAGAAGAGGTTGAATCTATACATAGATAACATTTCCAGGCATTAATTTTCATGGAATAATCAGCTAAATAATAAAATAATGTGGTGTACATATATCCCAGGATGATGATTATAAGGGACCAAAATAACTACCAGTATGATATAATTTGTACTTATTATTCTAAATGGATTAAATATATCATTATACAATACCATACATATGATTCTAGGGTCTTCAATGAAATATATATGTAAATAATTTAAAATTTTCCTTGCATCTAATTATCTTGGATGACCTATAAACCCATCATTGTTGATTTCCATAGAATTTCATCTCATATTCTCTATAGTATAGAATTTGTTAATAAGCCTTGGATAAATGGTTTTATATGTAGTTAACATAAAACCATCACATGATATTTATTTTCCAACATATATATATTAGTAAATTTAATTATCCATAAAATGGTATTCATTGATTTCCATCTATAAGTATGGAATCTCTTTAAATCCTCTATATTCAAATAATCTCTCAAATATAATATACTTTCATTTGGAGAAGAATGTATCTTTATATAATTTATAACAAACATTTTAATTACTATTTTTATCACATAAAATGATTCAAAGATATTATTATTACTAATAGCATCATAAAAATAATCTAAAATATTGTAAATTACTTTATTTTAAATTTTATCTAAACTCTATTTGAAAAAAATTAATTAGAAATGATAACATTGAACACATTTCATGCCTTTCATACAATTCTAGATTTCCATCATCTAGAAGCTAATAATAATAAATTGATTACATTGATATATTTTCTATAATATTAACAAACATATAAACTATATGAGAATCTAATAATGCATTATAATCTTGATCTTCATGTTATTCTATTTCCGGAGAATCAACAATTATGTTATAAATGTCATTATCTAGTGTCATGGAATTATATTAATGAATATTAAGCATTATAAAGATAAAAGATTATGTAATGTAAAATTCTCCATTCCATATCCATCAAATATATTCGACAAAAAATTGATTCAATATCAAGTGTCAATAAACATCATCTCTTTTAAACCATTATCTAAATCTACAAGTGGGACATGAACATTTAAATCATCCATTGGTTGAATAAATTTCAAATGAAAAATCTAAAAATGGATCTAACTCTTTATGATATTGGTGTTTTTTTCAAGGTTATGTAATCCAACTTTTATCCATTTTTTACTATTGAAAACAACTGTGAAAAACTAATGACATATTATTGAAATAAACAAAATTTAAAGTACAATAAATGATTATTTTGAAACCATTAGTAAACAAAATATAAATTTATAAAATTATAATATATTATAAAATATAATAAAATTATATTTTTATCATCTAAAGGAAATATAAAAATATGTTTCCAAAAATAAGTAAATTGATTCGTTTCAAAATCACAGTCATACACCTATGTATTATGTATACATTGGATAAAAATTATAATCATCACTGATTTTTTATTAATATTTTTAATTACATTATTATTTATAAAATATATCATATTTATAAAAATAGTTTTAGGTTAAAATATTACTCATGGTATATGTTCTCTTTTACAAAGACAATATAAAAAATCAAATATTATGTTACAAAAATAATAGTACATGTTTATATTCAATTATATCATTGAAAATACATTTTATAACCTAAATAAGTTAAATAATCTTCTTATTGGGTTATATAATGTTTTTTTAAATTCAAAAATAAAAAAATAAAATAACAAACATATCCTAATCATATTCTGAATATAAGGGAATAAATATGATTAAAGCAATTTGTGCATGATTACAAAAGTAGAGAATAATGTAGATGAGAAGTTGATAGTGGAATAATGTATCATGGAATGGTTTCAATAAATTCTCCTAAAATAGAAATATAAAATAAGATATAATGATTTAAATAATTAAAATTAATATCATGGGAATAAAATTTATATATTTAGGAATACATTAATGAAAACATGTGATTAGATTGTGACGTAATGAATTAATAGAATAAATATATAATCAAAATAATAACTAACCACCAAAACAACTAATTAAATATATATGATATGGTTTAGATTTTGGGTATGGTAGGGAATCATCATGAACTGGTGTTGGGATCGAGGGGAGAGAAGGAATATACATGGGTTGGGATTTATGGGAGTGGATGGAATCATTGAGTGTAGGGGAGGAAATCATCATGTGGAGGGTGTCATTATGGTGAAGGAATCCTTGAGGGGAGGGGGAATTACAAACCAGAGGGTACTAGGATATATTATTATAAATTATATTATTATAAATTATTATAAAATTTCACCAAAAAATGATTTTGTGATAGTTGATTAAGAAATAATCACTAATAATTAAAATGTTTTAATTTTTTCTAATCCTACATTTATTACATAAAGGATATTATTATCTATAATTCTTTGTGATTATATAAATCAATCATGAATAACCAACCCCAAATATTGAGTTTTATTATAGTGGTAACATGATCATTATTCTTTCATATGTTGTGTATTTTAGGACAATGAATAGTTTGGTGGTTAATTATATAAAAACCCATATAGTTAATACATATATATCACGTATTAATGGAAAAATATTAATTATATACCACAATGATCCAGGACAGAATAATATAGGTCAAGTATCCTTGTAATAGTTTATTTATAAATAATTTTCTTATATGTCAACTACATCATCCACCACATAATCTTTCTTAACTATAACCCTTCTTAGACATATAATACATAATACCATTCATTGAAACAATGGTAATGAAGACATAAAAAATGGTGAGTACATATTATTAAAAAGGTTAAATAATCAAGATATATACATAACATGATAATAAGTGTTTGAGAACATGTGCATAAAATTTGAGAAAGCCTAACCTATATATCATAAATCATAGTCTTGATTCATTAAATAAAACATGGTAGTTCATACGATATGAGTAAAAAAGTTATCTTGGAACACAAGCCACAAGAGCATAAAATTGTCATAAGAACAATGTTTTTGGAATGTATTTAAGTGCAGAGAATAATTTCCTTAGTATAATAATATCATTTCTAATACTATAATAGAGGACTATTTTAACTCTCCAAACCATTATAGTATTCAAAATTCACTCCAAAAACATTCATAGATGATATATTCTATTGTCGAGTTGGAGTCTCTCACAATTCCAGTCTTGTTTAACTAAGGAGATATCCATATTTACCAAATTCATTAGAGGATATATAAATATAGGCCCACCAATCACAAATTGAAAGTCATACATATGTGCACCAAAAGATAAAAAGCATTAATCATATCGTATCCCATGAATTGTAAATGGGGTTTGTAATAATTTGATCATATCCAAACGAATCGAAAAGAAATGGGTTTGAAAGACATATCATCATTTCATCATATCATAAATAATTTAAAATAAACATGTTTTATAAACATATTATTATCTTAATTATAAACCATTAAATGAAATAATAATTATTTTATAATTTTATAGTTTCACTAGAAAAGATGAAGGAACATTTTAGTATTTCATCTTTGATAGAATATACTTTTAAATATAAATTAGAATAATTCTTGGGTAAACTATCAATTTTAACATTGAAATTATTTATTCAAAATATAAATAGTCCACAAATAATAATGAAAAAAGATTATTTTTAAAAACACATGGAAGATTTTTAATGATGTATTAAATCATTGATAAGTAATGAAGGTGAGAAATTATATTCATGTTGTGAACATTAAATCAAATATTCTATTTTCATTTCGATAAAAAGAAAAATGTACCTATTTTGGAAAATGAAAATAAAATTCCTTTTTAAACAATTTTAAAAAAGTCAAAAATGTGTATAAATGATATTAAGAATATTATAGAATATTGAAAAACAAAATTTAAAACATTTTCTAAAACATAAACATGGTATATAAATGTTTTTAGACTATGGAGATAAATAAAAAAAATTTACTTAAAAATATCCATTCGTCCTCTTAAGGATAAAGATATGGGAAAATGACTAGAAAAAATTAATTAAAATGAAATAATGAGTGGATAATAAAATTAATGTGTTTATTGAGAGGTATACTTTTTTATTTCATCCTCATATTGTTGATTATAAAAAATCCCTCTAAACAAATAAATTGTAACACAAAACCCTAAACACATTATTCACATTCAAACAAAAAACCATAAGAAATGGATAACCATAGATTGATATATATATCCCAATAATTGTCCTGGGGATAATCATAAAATTATTTTATTGGAAAAATATACACCAGATCATGAAAATTAGTGGAGAATATTGCATTTCACTCTTAGAAGTTAAAGTTAGATGAAAATCCCTTATCTCGAGATCAACTTACAAGGAATGCACTCTTAGATCCATTATAATACATTAAGATCTATTTTTATTCTATAATTGAATCATTTATATACTTAAAATATCATATTAAATCAACTTATAATATTTTCACATCCATTTATTAAAAATTATTTAATAAAATAACTATTTCGTAGTGTTATGTGTTTCATTTTTCATGGTAGTTTTAGTATGTAAGTTTCATTAGTTATACTTTGTTCATGGATCCATCCTCTATATAATGTTAATCATGATATAAAAGTAATTTATATTAATTATATTTATAAACATTTATAGACATCCATAATTATTATAGATAGAAAAATTAATTACAAATTCATAGAGATGGTTGGTCGTACACACTCATGAATAAAATATTCATTTTTCAACGGATAGAATGAAAAAATGGTAAGTATTTAATTCTAATTTTTTAATATTTAGTATATCATATATATAACATAATATAATTATATATACAATTTCTACTATCTATGTGACATCCCTACAGGAATTTTCAATTCCACGTGGTTACCAAATTTAGAAATTTTAACACGAATCATATAAATCAGTAAGGTACATGGTCGTATAGGAAATTAATATTTCATTTTGATGTCATAAAGTTGTGGTTGGGAAAAATAATATATTAATTAATTAATTAATAACTATTTTATGACGAATATATAAATTAATTTACAGAAAATGGGATGATGATGGTTTTCGAGAAGTAAATAGTAGAAAACATAAATAGAATTTCTGGTATGAATGAATCCATGGTAATGGAATAACAAGGAATTAAATAATTAATTAACTATTTTGAATAAATTAGTGTTTTTAAGCTCATAAAATGTCCATGGAATCCACATTATTTCCAAGACTCGTTGTTTTTATCATAGTCAGGTACTTTAGGTTATAAAATAATTGGATCCGGAATTCGTATTTATTCATTGGTTGAGATATAGCCCAACGGATATGGTGGAAGTATAAACCAATGATCTATATTTAAATAAATAAAATTCAATATAACATAGGAAATAGTCATTCTAAAAAAGATAAATAAACTAAATAACATTTCATTATACCTTTTACAATGGTCTTGAAAAAAGAATCTTGGAAAGGATAGAATTAAAGAGAACACGTGAAATACCAACATAAATTGCATTCAAAAATACAATACCTTAATAAAATGCCCTTTTATCAAACTCAACATGAAAAAAAATAAAAGCACCTTATAATAATCATGATGGGTAGGAAAATAAATGTCATATCTTACTCATAGGAGCGATAATTCCATTTCATTAGGATCCCCCATTGGTCATGACACTCTATCAATGAAAAATCTATTGTAGAACCATGAACACAATTTATACGAATCAATTCCTATTCTAGTGTCTTTACTTTATCATTATTTTGTCCATTTATTATGAATAAGTAAATATAATCATTAATTTTCAGTTCATGTTGTATTTTTTTCTTATTTTCCATATTTCCCATGTCAATATTAAAAATTGGGAATGTCTAAGAATGATTGAAGTGTGACTTATGAAGTCGGACTGTGAGTTCACTACCCCATCATTTTACGATTTCATCACTTCATTCTCTTGATTAATTTCATTAGTTGTTTTTTTATTTTCCTGAACATGATTTATAATGATAATCTCCAATTTTTGGCGTCAAAACCTCTTTTTTAGCTTAGTAATTTAGTTTTTACCACTAGAAGTATCCTATGAAAATCACATATCATGGGAGGAATTATTTTAGTGGAATAATTTATTTATCATGGATCCTTTTTTAGATATTACATAAATTATTATACATATACTAATATGAACAAATTTTTAAAAAATTTTGGAAGGAATTATTAGCTTCAATCACAATAATCAATGTATTTGATTTTTAAAAGAATACATGAAATGTACATATCAGATCCCGTAAAATTAAATTCAATATTTTCCTTAAGGATTTAATATATGCATACACCAAAGTACTCTCACCATTATTTTTAAAAAAAATTAATTTCATTAGAATAAATTTATAAAATGGGATTTTTGATGTTCGATCACCACACAAAAGTATTAAACAATTCCTCACATTTAAAGAAAATAATTCAATCTAATTTTATCTTTTTTTCTCATTAAAAATAACTAATCTTTTTCATTGATACTTTTATATTTTTCAATTAATTACTAGTTGGCATACCATTTTTAATTTTCATCAATTTAATTTTTATACCCATCAAGATGTAGAAAATGGGAATAGAGTTCATCACCTACATCAAAAACATGTCACATAAAATTGTCTTAAAAAGAATCTATTATCTCCATCTCATAAATATATGAATAATAGTAAATGATGATGGGTTCATCATTAGGATCAATTTTTTCTGAGGATTAGAAAATGTAGCTAATAATGTGAAAATATATCAAGATAAAAAAGAAAGTCCCACTGTATAACATAATGTTTGATCTAAAAAATAATCTAAATGAAAATTTATGTATTCATATGTAATCTCTCACTTTACACAAAAATGCTTAAATTGAGATGATGATGCCAGTAAGCATAGTGAATGAATAATAACCTCCCTTTTCTCTTTATTTTTTTTATATATTATTCATTATTTATTGAAGTCAATGATTAAGACGAGTCTCAAATAATCCACCTAGGAACATAGGATTAAAATATTGTTAAACTAGAAAAACTAAATTCTTATACTCCATAAAGGAAAAAAATTACTTTTTTTTATAACATGTGGCGAATAATAAATAAAATGAATAAATTATATAGAGTTAAATGGATTACCAATCCCCCATGCTGATTAAATTATATTTCATGATATATATTTTAAGATGTGTAGGAATATATAAAATAGGCTTGTAACATGGACCAATTATTAACAATGACATTCACAGACTGCATATTACTAAAAAAATGAATAATGTATGGTGTGTATAATGATAAAGTGGTTAAAAACTAATTTCTCAATAAAATATAATGATAATTTTTTTAGTCTTTACATTGAAAATAAACCCAGAAAGGTCTATAAGAGATCATTCCAGAGTCTCGCAAGAAATATAAAATTAATGGAATTGGAAGTATTAGTTAGAGAAATAATCAGGAATGAGAAAAAATTGATGAGACAACTACTCAGGGTAATTTATATTAATAAAAAAGTAAATAAATGAAAATATTAAAAATTCATAGAATGAAAAAATCTCAGAAAAACATCCTTTTGAAAAATTACCAGGATCCCATAAATAATTATTTTTCAAATCCAATCCCACATGTGTATCTTTATAGATTAGGTTCCTTGATTTTCTTAATGAATATTTTTGAAAAAGAAATTTAAAAAATAACATTATGTTATCTTAAACTAGTGGCCCCTTATAGTTTAGTTTATTTAATCCACAATCAAGGTATGTAAGGAAATTTTTAGATAAAACTATAAAATTATTTAAATTTGGGAATATAATTTAAAAATACCAACTATAATTACTTAAAACACTTTTAATGATGCTCAAAATTGGCAGGACGTTTCGTTTCCTTACCCGATTTATAACATAAATTTGTCTCAAGATGTGTATTTTTTCAATTTTTCATTGTGAATTAGGATCTTGATGTCAGGTGGTCAATGATATTCTTATAATATATTCTTCTACTTGATTTTATATGCTTATATCTTTGAACATAAAGATAAAAAATAATATTTTGAAAATATAGACCGTATTGATGACACTAAAAAATATACAAGAAAAAAAATCCAATTCAAATATAAAATTTAATTGTAATAAATAAATAATTCTAAAATAATATAATGAAATATATCTCACAGTGTTTATAAAAATATGATCATCATTATAGGTCATTTTGATATACAATACCGATGAAATCTAAATATAATATGATATATAGTAATACTTATTATGTAATCTAGTTATTACATTGAAATCTACCAAGATCAACTTGTCTTCTCTTTAATGAATTTATCATGAAACTCATATGTGGTGACCAATATTTGGAATAAATTAAGAAAATTAAAAGGAATTCAATATATTTTCAAAATAGGTAATATTTTTTGTATTCATATATAATATATGTTTGATGAGTTTACTCAATGTTTATTTTGGGTTCCACAACTTGCTCTTATAATTCCACTTCTATGTCTTCATGGTTACTACTTATGGTTATAAGTTCTTATTCTTATGGAGTACATATATGAGTTTAAAACAATTTTAATAAATGTGGAATCCATGTTTTCTTATTTTATTATTTTTTCTGTATTCATTAACACAAATTTATCATGGAATCATCAAAAAATCAACAACTAGGATCTCATCTTCTAGTTTTTTCTACTTATTACTATAGTTTTCTTAATTGTGCATTTTCCCACTCAAGTTATGTAGCATGATCTTCATATTCATCATCCACCAAACCAAAAAAATAAAGAGCATTATGACGAGGATCAAATTTATCTTTATATTTTTTCATACCTATGCTTCATTTTCAGTTCTTCTTTTCTCAAAAAACACCACATTAAAATTAGGTTCCACACTATGGGGTGTGGGGTCTTCAAATAATGGTTACATTTGTGTGTTGTAATTTAAAAAATTCATTATCATATTAATTTTATTCTATAGAGAATCCTTTTGGATGATATAGATCTTATTCGTGGTTGTCAAAGTTCTTTGCAGAACTAACATCTCAACAAAAAATAACCTCATGTTATAAAAAGTTATAAAAAAGAAATAAATAAATCACCAAAACTAATAAAAAAAGAAAGGATGATAATTATTTTACTAAATTATTAAAACAAAATAATAATGACAAAAATTACTATCAATATCAATAAAATATATCCATCCCCAGAGGCATCATTTATTCTGTAGGGTTTTTGAATTTAAAAATTTATGACATGGAATGAAAGATAGTTAAACTATATGGTAGTATATGGAATGAATAAACCATGTGATTCCCATTGTGATAGGTTTTATTAAATAATAGACTAAATAATAAGGAAAAAAACTATTTTATAATGATAATATAAACTAATTTATGGGAAAATGTGATGGTGATGGTTTTCCGTATGTTGTTGGATGTAAATAAAAAAAATAATATCCGGAGTAATGAATCCAAGGACATGATATAACAATGTATGAAATAATTAATGAGATTTAATGTAGGAATTAAAATTATGTCATATCATATCCAACTATCATAGAAAAGTCACATCATCCTAAACTCCCCTTTTCTCATGGGTTTTCACATTTGATTATAAAATAATGGGAACATGTAACTGTATTTATCAAAAGGGTAAGATCAATCCCAATGGTCAGAATGGAAGTCTAAACCCTTTATGTCTTAATAAATTAATTACATTCAATATAACAAAGGAAATTGTCCAGATAAAAGATTGAGAGAAATTAAATAACAGTTACCTATCCTTACTGCACCGGACATGCAAAATGAATTAGGGAATGGATATAAATTAATTATAAATGTGAAATTATATCATGAATGAAATTAAAAAATAAAATAAATTTAAAATTGAATCCCATTTAATAAAATGATTAAAAACAAAAAGTATATCCGCTCATTCTAATAGCATGAATTTAGGAAAATAAGTACCATATGCTACTCAATGTAGCAGATGTTCCCCTCTATTAACAGCTCTTCCAACCGGTCTATCCCTTCTGCTGATGAACTCTATAGAGTGGAACCATTAAATCTATTTTTATGAATCATTCTTGTGTTAGGGTGTCTTTAATTCATCATTAATGTGGATATTTATGAATCTCATGTCAATATTGATATAAATTATCCCTTTAGGTCATAACTAGGGTCTCCCAAGAAAATATCCCATGTCAACATTCGAAATGGGGAATTAAAAGAAAATTCACCATGTGACTAATGATTCCATTTCATGAAATTTTTTCCCCCACATTTTATACTATTTTACCTTTATTCTCCAAAAAATATTCATTACATATATCAGTTTCCACATCCTAAACAAGTTTTTGGATATTAATATTATGTTTCTTGTGTTAAAATGGATGGTAGAACCCCAAATACCTACCTAAAAAGGAGTTATAGATCCTTCTCCAGTGGGCCGACATAGTGAGGATCCTCTCCTCGTAGATATAGATGGGGAGGTACTATAGAATTGTTTAAGAGTAATCATCCTGATATAGGATTCACACTCAACAGGGTCTTTATTTCATTTGGGTTTTATTTGTCTGAAACTCCCACATTATTGAAATAACACCAAAATATATATGTTTTCTATGTGTATACAACTATCCCCATGTGTTTAATCTATGGATCACTTCGCGGTACCAGATGAACTACTCGTCCATCTTGGTGACGATCCACCCAAGACCACACCCTAAACATCTCTATAATTATGCTTACTGTTTAGGGACCAATTAACTATCTCTAAAATGATTTTCTATCGAATAATTTTTACCTACGATCATATGGTGTATATAATCCCATCCTAAAACCATCATGATATAAAAAAATCACTACAATGAGCCATTATTATATGATAGAGCACTGTGAAAAGAGTTTATTATTCTATCGTAGACATATTTCCCTAATATATATATATAATCATTTACTTAATAGACTTTAACATTTTCTAAATGATATAATCATTACATACCATCTATAAACACCCCCCCCCCCAAGACACTATCAAAATGATGATCTCCATGGGAAATAACATCCCAATAAGCCATATTATAATCATGAATTATGTATATTGAATGTTTAAACCTGTTATGTAGAGGATTCTGTTGTTGAACAAAATTATATATCATGTCCTAAAGACCCGGAATATCATCTTTAGGCCCCCATTCCTTAATATAGTAAGTGGATACATGTTCTTAAATACTCGCGCCAACTCTTCCATAGTGTGTGTAGGTCATGTCCCTTATTTCATAGACTAAATTTATCATAGGTAACCCACTAAAAATTGGTCATTATTAAGAAGATCATGTATAAACAGATGATCCACACATTGAAATAAAATTGGCAATACTGGTGGCCCATGACCCACCTCATCCAGAGCATAGTCCTTTCCACCTTCATGGCACATGAATTGTGTCCATTAGGGGGTATAATTCTAAAATTCCAAAAGAATTAAAAATAATGTGATTTAATATTTGAAATTATGATATATAAATAATTTTGATAGGAGAAATTAATCTTATGAAATAATATACTCCCCATTGACTATTCCAATATCAAGGTCCACGTGATTTAGAAGATCATAAATAATCATAAGATACAGTAACTATATCCCACTACCAAGGTTTGGGTAAGTTCATGAACTCACATATTATATGATAATTATCAGAATATAGAGTTTCAATTTAATGGTGTAGGGGGAAGTACCATTTACATTGTAATTGGTAGTTTCATTTTATAGAATCCATTTTATTTAAGAGTGTAAAATTTTTCACGTTCATAATAATTTACATATATTTTTTCATACATGAGATAGATGAGTCAATATTACCTATAAATAAGTTCATATGACTTATAAGTTTTAATTAGAATGTTATGTAATTGTAATGATACTTTTAGTATTTTTTAATTATATGAATTACTATTCAAAATCTATAAAGGGTCAGACTCTTTAAATTTTAAACGGAATTAATTTAATTATATCCACATATTCATCATCTCATTCAACCAACATTCCATAGATTAAACATGGTGAAAATTGATTCATTAGGGTTCCCCCATCAACCTATATAGGAAAACACCTTTTAGGTCAATGTATAAACATCAAATAATCCATTTTTTATCCTTTTAAGAAACATAATCACACTTATACATAGAAATTAGGACTTTAAAACATGATGTTGGAAATTCATGTAGCAAAATAAAAATATCATCCAAAATGAATGAACTAATAATCCTAAAGTTCCAATAATTATTAGTGATACTATAATCCCTTTCCATACTAGCTATGGTTAAAATACAACCTCATAACTATAATAAATTCTACATAATCATGTGTGACCCCCAATTGTGAAATAAATGCAATTGTAATAGTCAGAAACTAAAAAATGAAGTCCCATAAAAAGTAATATGGATTTTCCCTATATGTGGAATAGCTACTACGAGTAATAGGAACATTTAAAAATCCCAAAAAATTAACTTTTCTCCTTTATACTGACTAAAAAATGTTATGTGAAAGGAAATAGATGGTCTAATTCCACTTATAAATTGTCGAACACTATTCACTCATAAATAACCAAACCAAGTTAAAATCATTGAATCAAGTACACATTACCATACTCCAAAGTCTTTTGAATAGATGTAATGGTATATAATGGTATGTTGGATAGACTATATGCTCATGTTCAGAGGGTATCACAATAGTGAAATATAGAAATAAATTTATACAATCCTTGATAATGGAATCAATGAAAACAAACAATAAGTTTTATAAGAAGAAAAAAATATATTAAAGAATAAAGAGAAGTAATAATAACTTTAGTCTTATAAAAAAATATTTACTATATTTATTTCATATCATAAAGGAATACAAGGGAAAAAAGGGAGATAGAGCTGCTCACATATACAATATGCTATAGAAAAATGAACCATGGACCAAAATCTATCTTCAATAGAATTGTGAGCATGAGGTCAATCCCCTTATGCCATACTATATCATATTAAAAATAATAATACTTCCATATTTAGATTATTACCTTTATTTTTAACTATATTAATAGATCAATTCAGGTACAAATCATCAATAATAATATGTTATGAGAAAAACACATTATTCCTCCCCTAATAGTTTCTATAATAATCCATTTAGCGAATTATAAAATGATCAGTCCATAAGTATAAAAAAATATAAATAACTAATGTAAATTAAACCATGTTAGGTCAGTTTTGTAAATGAAATAAGTATAACTCTATCTATTATTATAATTACTTTAGATATTAAAAGAATATTGTGTTTGGTTTCTTATATTACACAGAACATCAATCATAATATAACATTAATATGTCATTATTTACTTGAACATTATAAAACAACTATAAAATTTGAATTAATAAATACTATTTACCACTTTATGAAATATATAATTTTCCATCACATTGTTAATATATTATTTTTTTATTAAGGAAAAAATAATAAATATTGGTAATTTAATTTTGTTCTTTAAATAAATGTTCTCTTCAAAAATGTATTTTTATTTCATTTAATGGGAAAATATATATAATTTATATTTTTCACTTTTAGAGTATTTATTTGACAAAATGAAAAAAAATTGTTGAAGCATATAAATTGTTTATAGGATTTTTTTCGAGAATCCCCTAAAAAAATTTATTTTTTTATTGAATATTAAAAAATACAATTTCCAAAATATCATTTATTTCCAATAAATTATAAAATCTAAAAGTATTGTTATGTTTTGAATATGGTTTCAATTATCATAATTATAATCTATTTATATTTCATCAACATAAATTATATTTAATAAAATTTGCAGTTTATTTTAAAATAATTTAATTTTCAAGTTTAAAAGAATAATTTGAATGAAATTTATTTCAAACTATATAATAATTCATCATTTTATATAATAGAAATAATCCATAATAGGTAAATTTTTAAATTAAATTTATATATTATATATGCATAAATATTAATATACATAAAAAAATGATATTTTTTGTAATATAGTTAATATAAAATCTTCTATTGGATGAAAAATACACCTCTTGAAAACTGTTTGTTTCGTCAAATCTATGGGTTTTGTTTTAAATAAAAATTTTCTAGTTATGTGAATTAATTATGGTAAGAGGGATTCCATATTTTGAATCATAATCTCAAAATTACGTTTTAATTTATTTTTTATTTTTAGGTATAAAAACTTTTTTGTGTAAAAAAAATATTTACCATAGTATTTGTAAAATAATGATATAAGTAAAAGATACAATTTAAAAGAATAAAATAACTTAAAAAACATTAAATGGGTGGTTCTTATTTTCTATAACCCTTACCTTCCTGTTAAACATCACATAATAAATAATTTTTTTGGACAGAATTCCACCAAGGCATGGTTGTCATTAAATATAAAACAATCATTTTTTAATCACATAAAACAACCCATCCTTATTTATAAATACCACTCATCACAACCCCATTTACAATAAAAAGGATTAATTTAATATCCCATAAATTATCAAGTTAAATTACTTTTTAAAATCATTATTTAAATTCCATTAATGCCATCAGTTAAATGTTTATACAGACTATTCAGAGGCTCAGTGGTGTCCCCATGTTTTGGGAACTGAAATAGGGGAAAAGTTTCTATCCAGTGCATGTTCATTGGTTGGTGCATGATTAGTATTAATTATGTCAATCACCCATGTTTTACTAGAGGAAGGGTTTTGTATATCCCTTTCCCCAGTTTCCCAGATTCATTACATTATTTTATGTTACATTGGCAAGATCGCAATAAATCAAATCCCGAAGGACTGACCAGTTTAGTATCCATAGAAATACTAAATACAAACATAATATTTACATAAAATATTGAAATGAAACACAATATATTATCCCCTTTTAATAATCTATTATCCCATGGACTGTCCCTATAGGTCAATAATAATATATATCAATACATAAAGGGTAATAATGAAACATAAGAAATGGGTGATCTTATAATCCTAGTTCGGATAAACAATATAGAAGAAGCTACCATAAATAAGAATAAATATTTAATACAATGTATAAAACAATTACACAGTCCTTTTAAATATGATATTATGCATAATATGGATTGAATAAATCATATAATTTTGTTCAAACATTCACATTGATATTCTAATAGTATAATAATCACATGTAATACCAAAAATTAATCTCATAAAGAGGGTATTTATAGTGCAGGACACCATAACCACACCATCAATGCCCCGTTCCAAGATCATAAATAACTATAATGTCAAAGTCTCATGCCAAGACACTTTTTTTACATTAGAGGAATCAATGCATCAAGGGGATATATAATTCCCCACATATCCCTTACTAAGTCCAATTCATTCTTTATTTGAAAAGGGTGAAACATTAAATAAACATTCGTATTTAGACTAACTTATGAAATGTTAATACATTAACCACAAACCATGAATAGTACAAAAAAGAGTATCCATAGTCAATTATTTCATAATACCTTTAATACAATATGGAATATTTTATCATAATAAATTAACATCATCCAATCATAAAATCTAACATTTAATGTTGAAATATATGTAAATAATATAATAAATTAATGAAAACTCTTTGAGAGAAATGTCACTTTTTTAAATTGAATTCTTTTAAATTATGAATAATTATAAAAGAAAACATATCTTATGAAAAGAAACATTTATGTTTTTATGTGAAGATTCTATGTGTTAAGTTTTCAAAACAACGGAAAATAGATTCGTGCACCATATATGTTAAAACATCCTTCTTTTCAAAATTTGTTTAAAAGGTGACAAAGTACATCATTTGGGAAACGATATAAAGATTCCATTCAAAAAATATTATAAAAATTATAAAATTGGTAAATATGAGTTTATAAAATTTTCAACAATATAATGAAATACATTATAAGAAACATGGACATGTATCATAAATATGACCCGGTATATACTTATGTATAAACAACCTCAAATAATAATGAGATTGTGAAATTAACCCTTAAATTGTACATTACTTTAGTATTGGGAAAGTTAACATCCATTATAATGGTTAAATCAGGATATTATATTATAATAGTACAATATCTATATTTATGATATCATATATGATCCTCTTATACCATTTTGTTAACAATATTTCAATATTACAATAGTTTCAGGTGTTAATTGCTTCATTTTATTGTACATGTTTTTGTTATATTAGTCATGTTTACATTAAATAGGATATATTTTATCCATATTTGGAATTATACTAGGTTCATATTCATTATATTTAATCAACATATTAATTTTATAATCATCCTTGAATGGTTAACGTGGAGAATAATTCTTACAATGTCGTGGATATGGTAGGTTGTATGTTAGCATGAGCGACAATATCATTCACTTGATTGTAAAATGGAAAAAAAGGATGTTATATTAATTATAAATAATTAAAAAAAATTATTTATTCATTATCTATATCCATTATACTCATCATTATATCCATCCAAATAACATAGTGTTGAATAACATATTACACCATGATGTGGAGACGGTGATTCGTACGAACACAAAGATGGTGATATTTTTATTCATAGAATGAATAAATTGAGGAATATGGTTATTAAATGTCACATACATGAAATATTTAGAGGTATTTTTCATTTAATTTACATCCTTGATTTGTTTTGGTGGTTTTTAATGCATTTTTAAAGGAAATAGTGGGTTTCCAAAATTTGGGCCAACCTAAGAGCCCATTTCCAGTTTTGAATGTATATTTTGTTTCTTTAATAAATCCTTCGTTTTTCAACATTTTTCAACCATTCAACTTCCAAAATGACCTTCATATAAATATTAAAACCAAAAAATAATTTTGGTCCCCTTAAAAATTCATTAGAATCATGGATTTGGGTGATAAAATTAGGTATTGGGCCAACCCGAAAGCCCATTTCCAGTTTTAAAATTGTTTTGTAATTATTTCATAAAATATTTATTTTTTATCCTTTTTCGGTGATTCCACCTCTCACACATTCCCATCGAACCCAGCCACACCCCCATTGTCGTTTTCACCTCTTTGGAGCTCATATTGATCGCGATGTAGGACCGATCCTCTGAAGATCCAAAAAACGTCCAGATTTCTCAAGTAAGTTGTTTCTCTTCCTTATTCCTCCCTTCTTCTTAGGGTTTCTTCCTTTTTTATCGAAACCCCAAATGTCCAGAAGATGGAGTTTCGTACCTAGGGTTTTAGTTTTGAGTTTCTTGGTCCAATCCTCTGGTTTTAGGTTCAATCTTACTCCTTTGTGGTGCGGCGGAGGTGCGGTTGAAGTGACGCACAAGGATTTGGGGGTTTTGACTCTTTTGGTAGGTGATTTCATGTGTAGGTATTGTATAATGAGTTGTCTTGCTGGATTTAGGATTCCATTATGTTCATCATTCAGTATTTTGATTTCAAAAATTGATTTTGGTATCATTTTAAAAGTGGTATATTTTTAAGAGCCAATCTTGTGTGAAAATGGATGTTTTACATGTGTAACCCATATTGTGCCTCTTGGTGTTGTTTTATAATTCAGGGATTGGATTTATAAAAATATTTCGATGCTGAAATTTATGTTTTGGTATAATATTGGTCTCCATTTGGTTTTAAATATGGGATTTTAGATGAATTTAATGTGCAACATTTGATTAATTTTCTTGAAATTGTTTTATGGAAATTATAAATGGTTCATTGAGTTATGAAAAAGGTGAAAAGAAGGTGTAGATATTGTTTTGAATGTGTGTGACCAGAACTGATATTTATATTTGAATATTGATTTTGGTAGCATGTGGTGACTATTTTAGCACAATATGGGAAACTCGGGTATCTCGGTGGGCTTACGTGTACTAGTATGCTAGTGAACAGAGGGGTTTTGACCATGGTTCACTTAGCAAGTCTGACATGGATAACACTAACAAAACTATAATGGAGATGATTGTAGACCACTAGGTTATGGTTATGCTCCCTACTAGTGGCTCGTGCATGAGTACGAATTTCGTTATGGTTACTTTCACTGAGGTACGAGGTACTTGGGGCTCACAACAAACTAGTACCTAGGGGGGTTCCTACGCTTGGTGCTCGTGGCCTTTTTGGCATTTAAACGTTATTTATGGTATTTTGGGATGTGAAAACCAGCAGCTTGAATTTTTTATTCAATTTCACTGATTATTTATAGTTATCCCCATTGAATGTTATTTTCTTTTCAATGTTTCACTTTTAGAAATAAATGCCACTATTATCTATTTATAACTCTTGAAAGACTTTTTATTTTACAATGCCTATCACTTGAAATCCTTGGATGATATCCTATTGGGCTTAGTCTCACAACCTACTTACACCTTTGGGTGTAAGTAGACTTGATCATGTTTGACACAGGCAAAGGAAAAGCCTTTGGCGATGGTGGTTCGGGTTGCTAGTTTCTCTCGATGGTGCGGTGTTGTGGAGACAGCTTGTGGGTGATGACCCCTTGTCGTGTGGAGTCTCATGGGCTGTTTGCTGCTACTTTTATATACCTTTGGACCTCTTGTGTCTTGTTTAAACACATATATGAAGTTCTGAATTTTTATTAATTCTTGTTTGGCATAATTTTTCAGATTTGGTTTGTTGCTTGTTTTTGGTTATCTTATGAACCCAAACTCGGGTAAATCGTTCCCAAATGAATTTTTATGATACCCGGGCACTTGTGCCAGCCCGTGGGGATGGGGAATGCCCTTCGGGTCTTGCCATGAGCCGGGTTTGGTTCTTGTTTGATGGCGACCAGATTTGGTTCGTGGCAAAATGGTATCAGAGAAGGTTAATGTTTTTGGGTTATATTGTTATTTTGGGATGAGTCAGGATAGACAGGAGCTAGGACTGTCGGGGCTCGGGGTTTTGGTTGTGAGAAGGGTTTCTAGCCCACACCGCTCATGGAATACCCTGAGTCACCAGGGGTTGTTGGAATTTAATGATTGACTTCACTTCCCGGTGAGACGTGTGGGCTGCAGACCACATGTGGACATCATGCGGATGTGTTGTAGTTGTTTATTTTATTACTGAAATGTGTTTGGATTATCTATATTTGAGGTATTTGATTAAAATTTTCAGAATTGTGGTATTGATTATTATTTTGTGACTGTTACATTTTGTAGCAACATGCCTCCCTGGAAAGCTCTCACACACCCACGGGAGGAAGCCGGAGAGAGTTCTCCCACACCAATTTATCAGAGGCTAGTCGAGGCCGTGGTCTGGGCTGTCCAAGCTCTAGGATATGGACCAGCTCCAGTTCCAGCTCCTATTAGAGAGTATGAGACTGGTCCTAGAAAGGACAAGGCCTAGGAGTTCCTAAAAAAAAGCCTCCAACCTTTCGAGGCAGCTCAGAACCCCAAGAAGCAGAGGAATGGCTCGAGAAGATCGGGCATATGATTGAGTTCCTGGAAACACCCGAGGAGCTCAGGTTGAAGTGTGACTCCTTTCTGTTGGAGGGTCCCAGCCGTAAATGGTGGGAGTTAGTGCTTCAGGCGGGGAAGAATAAGTAGATGTGCTGGGGAGATTTCAAGGTTGTCTTCAATGAACAGTACTTCCTTGAGGTGTTGGCTTATGCCAGGTCTAGAGAGTTCATGGAACTTGTTCAGGGAAATCTATCTGTGATGGAGTATGCCAATCGTTTCGCTGAGTTGGTTTGGTATGCTCCAGAAATTGTCTCTAATGAGAAAGCGAAGGCCCAGAGGTTTGAGAAAGGCTTGAGACCAGAGATATACTCCCAGGTGTTCTTGTTTAAGCTGAGGACCTATGCTGAGGTCATTGATCGGGCATGCATGGTGGAGATTGATAGAAAAGGCAGGGCTGGTTTCTATGGTTCTTTATCAGCAGTGGGAAGTGGAAGCTCCTCCGAGAAGAAAAGGAAGCGGGAGGATCATGTGAAGAAAGGAGGAGGCAGTTCAGGGAACTCTTCTAGGCAGTTGTCATCAGTGGCTTCTGATGCGAGATCGGTCGTGTGCCACCAGTGTGGGAAGCCTGGGAACATCCGTCCAGCATGCCCTCATCCTCCGAAGACCTGTTTCCAGTGTGGAGGTATGGGACACGCGCAATGCTTTTGCGGGATAGCGCGTCCACTTCAATGTAGGGCAGGATCCATGGCTCCCAGAGGACTGCCATCACAGTCTGAGCCGTCGAGGAATGGGGGATCGCGATTTGGCAGCTGTGGTGGTAGGGTTGGGTCATCTTCCGGCCAGATCCAGTTCAGGGCACAGCCACAGACTAGCGGTCGTCTTCAGGCAGAGACTTTACATCTCCTTGCAGTGGATCAAGCACCACCAGGATCAGAGGCGGGACCGTCGACTGTTCGACGTACCGTTTTGATTTCATCTTCTATAGCTACTTCTATTTTTGATACTGGTGCCTCTGTTTCATTCATTTCTTCCCGTTTTGTGGAAATTATGAATCTTCCAACTGATTTGATGTCATTCGCAATGGAGTTGGTGACACCGCTGGGAAAGAAGAAGGAGCAGGGTCTCAGGTGCCCATCATGTGCGCTATCTGTGTCAGGGGTTGAGATGGAGTGGGACCTCTTGGTCTTAGATATGAACCTTTTTGATGTCATACTCGGGATGGACTATGTAGTACACTTCTAGGCACACATCAATTGCTATAGACGGCGTGTGAGTTTCACGGCACCTGATGGGAGTCATCAGGTTTTCCATGGAGAATGGGATCCTCGGTCTGGTCGCGCAGGGCCTCCACTCCCAGAGTTGGGAAGTGTTATCTTCCACTTATCTTCTCTTATGCTAGAGGATGGTCTTTCCCCTAAAGGTGCACTACCTCATGTAGTGAATGAGTTTCCAGAGGTATTCCCAGATGATTTTTCAGGCTTGCCCCCAGAGCGGGATGTGGAGTTTTCAATTGATCTGGCACCGGGAACACAGCCGATATCTCTTCCCTCTTATCGCATGGCCACCACCGAGTTGAGGGAATTAAAGATACAGCTGGACGACTTAGAATCCAAAGGATTCATTCACCCGAGCGTCTCTCCTTGGGCCTCTCCTGTGTTGTTTGAAAAAAATGCTGACGGATCCCTCCTATTGTGCATTGACTACCAGAAGCTGAATAAGTTAACAATTAAAAACAAATACCCTTTACCCAGAATAGATGATTTGTTTGATCAGTTGAAGGGGGAAAAGTAGTTCTCAAAGATAGACCTGCGTTCAGGGTATCATCAACTCAGGGTGAAGGAGTCAGATATCCCAAAGACAGCCTTCCGAAGCAGGTACGACCACTTTGAGTATTTGGTCATGCCCTTTGGATTGACAAATGCTCCAGCAGTCTTTATGGCACTTAGGAATAGGGTTTTCCATCAATATCTTGATTCCTTTGTTGTGGTGTTCGTGGATGACATTCTGCTATACTCTAGCTCTGAGGAGGAACACGAACATCACTTGAGGGTCGTTTTGGGTACATTACGGGATCACCGCCTCTATGCAAAGTTTTCAAAGTGCAGTTTCTGGATCAGGGAGGTGAGATTTCTTGGGCATGTGATCTTAGAGAATGGAGTTTCACTGGACCCTGATAAGAATAGTGCGGTTATGTCATGGGAGTAGCCGAAGAATGTGTTCGAGATTAGGAGTTTCCTTGGCCTGACTGGTTATTATAAGCGATTCGTTCGGGATTTCTCCGACTTGCTTCACCGATGAATACCCTCACCCGGAAAGGGGTGAAGTTTGTATGGGGTACAGAATGTCAGGCATCATTTGAGGAGCTGAAGAGGCGATTGACTACTGCCCCCGTGCTGATTTTACCAGAGGATGGAAAGGGATATGTGGTTTATTGTGATGCCTCAGGTATGGGTCTTGGGTGCGTGCTTATGCAGGATGATCACGTGGTGGAGTATGGCTCTCGCCAACTCCAGCCACACGAAAAGATCTACCCAACCCATGACTTAGAGTTGGCAGCAGTGATGGATGCTTTGAAGATGTGGCGTCACTACCTCTTTGGGGAGAAGTTTGTGGTCTATTCTGATAACAAAAGCTTGGCTTATATCTTCTCACAGAAGGACCTCAACATGAGGCAGCGTCGCTAGATCGAGTACATGCAGGGGTTTGATTTTGACATTGTCTATACCCCAGGTAAGGGTAATGTAGTGGCCGACGCCTTGAGCAGAAGGGTTCCGGTGCAGGATTTGAGGAAGTCCAGTGTTGAGTGGACATTGATGGGGATCTTTTCTCAGATGCATGTGGAGACCAAGGAACATAGTGGAGAGGCATTCTTGGTGAGCATCCAGTTGACTCCTTCTCTGTTGGAGTTGATTCAGCAGAAACAACATAGTGATGAGCTTTGTTAGCGATCGAAGCAGTTTCTTCATGGTGGGGAGTCATCCTCTGATTGGTCGTCGTCTCCCAAGGGCATCTTGTGCTTCAAGGGTCATTCGGTAGTGCCGTTATCTCTACAGAAGGTGGTGATGCTGGATAGCCGCCAGTCTCAGTGGGCTGTCCATCCGGGTGCCACTAAGATGTATTATGATGTCCGTCGACAGTTTTGGTGGTCTGGTATGAGATGGGACATAGCGGACTTTGTGTCGAGATGCTACACATGCCAGCACGTGAAAGCAGAGCACCAAAGGCCCTCCGGTTTGCTCCAACCACTACCCATTCCTACCTGGATGTGGGACAAGGTTTCCATGGACTTTATTGTTGGATTACCTCGTACACCTCAAGCTAAGAATGCCATTTGGGTTGTGATTGATCGTCTAACCAAATCAGCCCACTTCATTCCGATCAGAGATACATTTAAGTGGACGAGTTGGGCTGTTTATATCTTCAGGAGGTGGTGAGACTCCATGGTGTGCCATCAGTAGTTGTCTTAGATAGAGACCCTCGTTTCACATCTCGATTCTAGGAAGGCCTTCAGAAGGCATTGGGGTCCCAGATTAAGATGAGCACAGCATACCATCCGCAGACGGATGGTCAGACAGAGCGGGCGAATCAGATTTTGGAGGACATGCTTCGTGCATGTGTCCTAGACTTTGGAGGTTCTTGGGATACCCATTTGGGATTGGTTGAGTTTTCTTATAATAACAGTTACCAATCCTCGATTCAAATGGCTCTTTTTGAGGCGCTCTATGGTTGGCCTTGTCGGTCCCCCCTCTGTTGGGATGAGGTAGGTGAGACCTCACTACTGGGGCTGAGTATGGTGCAGGAGACATCTGAGAAGGTAAAATTAATTAGGCAATGTTTATTGACAGCTCAGAGTCGTCATAAATCATATGCTGACCGGAGGCGTCGAGAGCTAGAGTTTTCTGTGGGTGATAGAGTGTTCTTGATGGTGGCCCCTCGTTTAGGCCATCATCGATTGGGGAAGCAAGGTAAGGTGACTCCGCGGTACGTCGGGCCATTTGAGATCATCGAACATTTTGGAAAGGTGGCATACAGGTTGGACTTACCTTCTCAGTTGACGTCCATCCATGATGTCTTCCATGTTTCTCAGTTGAAGAAATACTACCCGGATCCGCCCCATGTGTTGAGTTGGGAAGAACTAGAGATAGAGCCTGACTTGTCTATTGTTGAGATTCCAGTGAAAATAGTGGACTCCCAAGAGAAGATACTTCGAGGGAAGTCTATTCCATTAGTCCGGGTTCTATGGAAGCATGGAAATGATACCCATGAGACATGGGAGCGAATGTCGTGGGTCGAGGAAGAGTACCCATTCTTGTTTTCCAATCAAGCCTCATGATGACTTTCCGGGGCGGAAAGTCCTTTATGGGGGGGGGGGGAGAATTGTCACATACATGAAATATTTAGAGTTATTTTTCATTTAATTTACATCCTTGATTTGGTTTGGTGGTTTTTCATGCATTTTTAAAGGAAATATTGGGTTTCCAAAATTTGGGTCAACCTAAGAGCCCATTTCCAGTTTTGAAAGTATATTTTGTTTCTTTAATAAATACTTCGTTTTTCAACCATTTTCAACCATTCTACTTCCAAAATGACCATCATTTAAATATTAAAACCACAAAATAATTTTTTTCCCCTTAAAAATTCATTAGAATCATGGATTTGTGTGATAAAATTAGGTATTGTGCCAACCCGATAGCCCATTTCCAGTTTTAAAATTGTTTTGTAATTGTTTCATCAAATATTTATTTTTTATTATTTTTCGGTGATTCCACCTCTCACACATTCCCATAGAAACCAGACACACCCCCATATTAGTTTTCGCCTCTTTGGATCTCATATTTATCGCGATGTAGGGCCGATCTTCCAAAGCTCCAAAAAACGTCCAGATTTCTCAGGTAAGTTGTTTCTCTTCCTTATTCCTCCCTTCTTCTTAGGGTTTCTTCCTTTTTTATTGAATCCCCAAATGTCCAGAAGATGGGGTTTCGTACCTAGGGTTTTAGGTTTGAGTTTCGTGGTCCAATCCTCTGGTTTTAGGTTCAATCTTACTCCCTTGTGGTGCGGCGGAGGTGCGGTTGAAGTGACGCACAAGGATTTGGGGGTTTTGACTCTTTTGGTAGGTGATTTCATATGTAGGTATTGTATAATGAGTTGGCTCTCTGTATTTAGGTTTCCATTATGTTCATCATTCAGTATTTTGATTTCAAAAATTGATTTGGGTAGCATTTTAAAAGTGGTAGATTTTTAAGTGCCAATCTTGTGTGAAAATGGGTGTTTTACACGTGTAACCCATATTGTGCCTCTTGGTGTTGTTTTATAATTCAGGTATTGGATTTATAAAAATGTTTCGATGCTGAAATTTATGTTTTGGTATAATATTGGTCTCCATTTGGTTTTAAATATGTGATTTTAGATGAATTTAATGTGCAACATTTGATTAATTTTCTTGAAATTGTTTTATGGAAATTATAAATGGTTTATTGAGTTATGAAAAAGGTGAAAAGAAGGTGTAGATATTGTTTTGAATGTGTGTGACCAGAACTGATATTTATATGTGAATATTGATTTTGGTGGCATGTGGTGACTATTTGAGCACAATACGGGAAACCCGGGTATCTAGGTGGGCTAACGTGTACTAGTACGCTAGTGAACAGAGGGGTTTTGACCATGGTTCACTTAGCAAGTATGACATGGATAACACTAACAAAACTATAATGGAGATGATTGTAGACCACTAGGTTATGGTTATGCTCCCTACTAGTGGCTCGTGCATGAGAACGAATTTCGTTATGGTTACTTTCACCGAGGTACGAGGTACTTCGGGCTCACAACAAACTATTACCTAGGGGGGTTCCTACGCTTGGTGCTCGTGGCCTTTTTTGAATTTAAACTTTCTTTATGGTATTTTGGGATGTGAAAACCAGCATCTTGAATGTTTTATTCAATTTCACTGATTCTTTATAGTTTTCCCATTGAAAGTTATTTTCTTTTCAAAGTTGCACTTTTAGAAATAAATGCCACTATTATCTATTTATAACTCGTGCAAGCCTTTTATTTTACAATGCCTATCACTTGAAATCCTTGGTTGATATCCTATTGGGATTAGTCTCACACCCTACTTACACCTTTGGGTGTAAGTAGACTTGATCATGTTTGACACTGGCAAAGGAAAAGCCTTGGGCGATGGCGGTTCGGGTTGCTAGTTTCTCTCGATGGTGCGGTGTTGTGGAGACAGCTTGTGGGTGATGACCCCTTGTCGTGTGGAGTCTCATGGGCTGTTTGCTGCTACTTTAATGTACCTTTGGACCTCTTGTGTCTTGTTCAAACTCATATACTATGTTCTGAATTTTTATTAATTCTTGTTTGGCATAATTTTTCAGATTTGGTTTGTTGTTTGTTTTTGGTTATCTTATGAACCCAAACTTAGGTAAATCATTCCCAAATGAATTTTTATGATACTCGGGCACTTGTTCCAGCCCGTGGGGATGGGGAACGCCCTTCGGGTCTTGCCATTAGCCGGGTTTGGTGCTGGTTTGATGGCGACCAGATTCGGTTCATGACATTACATAATTATAATGACATATAATCATCTATATGATACTTAAGTTCTTAATTTATTTAGTAAAAAACATAAAAAAAGTAATTAGAAGAAGAGAAAACATTGAATAGAATTATTAAAACAAAAAAATATTATTTGAGTGTTTCCTTTTCATATGCACAAAAGGAATCCATATTATGGATTTATTCCCAATATATGGACTCTTAGATGATGTGAGGTATGTTATCAGAATAGATGGGGTGGTTTCTTCGGTGATAAAGGGATTTAGAAATGTGAATAAAAGTGAATGAGCGGTTCTCTTTTATAAGAGAGGAGAAAGACACTTTTGGAAACTCCAAAACTATAAATTATTATAAATATATTTTCAGTTTAAAATATCCCCAAAGAGAGGTATTTATTTTATAATATGTGGATGAGTGAAAATCCACTCAACCAATGGTTTTTATGCATGTTTATGTCTCAAAATTAACCTTATATTTTGGATTTAACTCTTAGTTAAACAGTTTATCTCTTACCATGTTTACATGTATTTTTAAAAATATGGTTTAATATAGTTAATATAAAATTCCAAAATAACCACCATTGGATCATTTATGAAATTTTTAACACTATACATATTTTATGGAGGAACTATATTTTTTAATAAATTTTATATAATTTAATAAAATATTATTTATTTTAATGTATCACTTAGGTCAATTTTGATACTGTTAAATATTTTCATTTTTGAAAATATCAAAAAATACCAGATATTATTGAAAACATACTTCAAATATGTCACTAACACGTCTACTGTATCGATAAATTTATTATATGTCACTAATTAAATCATATTATATTTATTTTAATATTTTTTATATCATTTACTTGATATTATTACTAATAAAATAATTCTGAAATCACTATAGTGTTATCATTAATGGTAAATATTTAATCTATAAAAATTATAAATAAACTTATATTACATATTTAATTATTTTATCTTTCCATTAATAATGTACAATCATTTTTATCTCTTGGATATCTCTATATTAAAAATGTTACACTTATAATATATAAGAGTGTGACATTTTTTCACATTCATTTGTCTTAATAATATTCATGTAAAGTGTCTATTAAATAATTAAATTTTGACAAAAAGGTTATAAGGGTATAATTTAGTCATCCATTTAAATTTTCATAGGTGTGAGGGTCATTTTATAATAATATTTTAACCATTAATTTCCCGATTTATCCATAACCGTGGTAATAAAAAATTACTAAAGTTACTATTCATAATATAAAAAAATAACCAATTAACATAATTTAGAACCACGTATTTTAAATATAGAGTCCATTTTCAAATATTAAAACCACCAAAATTGTATTAATTAATTTAAAATTATTCCCTATTGACAAATTGAGAAAATAGGGTTTTCAAAAAGAAAAAACAATCAAAATATTGTTAATTATATTAAATGATAAAAAAATAATCTAATTGTACAGTAATAATAATTAAAATGATAATACATAAATATAAATAAATAACATGTAAATCTGTTTTTAATTAAAATGTAGTGTTTGTCACTATTCATTAAAATATGAATGTTATCAGAAAAACATGAAAAATTTGGAATGATTAAAATATAATGTCTCACTTCATAAGGAAGAGTTTATTTTTTCAAATTTTGTATATATAAATGTGTGAAATATTTAATTTAACAATTATTCTCTATTATGGGGTGGAAATATTGTATATTTTGAAAATTACATATTTTAATCGAGAAAATGAATTTTTTCTTATATTATGTATAAGAAACACATGGGATAAATATTAAAATTATATGGAATATATAAAATTCAAAATTTGGTTAATACTATTTGTTACCTCTTTTTAAACGACTGGGCGTGGTTCCATTGAACTCGGTGTTGCATAAAACACACTGTTTTGAATTATATACAAATAAGCATCTCATTGAAGCTTGTAGTGTTAAATGTTTACCCTCATTTAAATAATTTCCTCATAGAAATTTCTATAATATCAAACCATAAATATATTATGGTGGTTCATCATCATATGTTCCCCAGGTTTCCACATCACCTCTTCAATTTTTGGTTTCTCCAAATAAATTTTATCACATGAGTCATTCAATTTCTCAACAATTGTTTTCTAGTATCAAGAATATTGATAGACTATTCACAAAAAGATAGATCAGGTTCCTGTTTTATTTCTTAATAGGTATGAACATGTGTTGGGTCTGACATGTATTTCCTTAACATTGATATATAGAATATTTCATGAACTTTGGAGAGACTTGGCGTCATTTCTAGGTGGTAAGATACAATTAAATTTTTTTCCAAAATTTCAAAAGGTCTGATGTACCTTGGACATAATTTACCCTTCTCACTGAATCATATAATACTCTTCCAAGGTGGTACCTTTAGAAACACATAATCTCAAACATGAAATTCCAAATCCTTCCTTCGGTAATCATCATATCTCTTTTTCCTACTTTAATTTTTTTAGATGTGGGTCTAAATAATCTTTACTATTTCCATTGTTTCGTCAATATTTTTAGGCCATATATGTTTTCGTTAACCAACAACATCCCAACTAGTCAGTATATAATATCTCTTTCCATATAATAATTCATATGGAGAAATCTAAATTCTTGAATTAAAGTTATTTTTATTGGAATATTCAACTATAAGTATGTACTGATCCAACATAGCATGATAGTCAAGTCAGAAACTTCTCATCATGTCTTCTAGGATTTAAATATTCCTTTCTAATATTCCATCAGTCTGAGGGTGGTAGGTAGTTCTTAAATGAAACTCAGTGTCTAGGGACTTCTGTAGAATTTTTTATGATAATGATGTAAAATGGGGATCAAAATGAGAAAAAATCGATAGGGGTACACCATGATGTCATAAAATGCCATTAAAATATATCTTTTCTAAATGTTCAAGTGTTAAATATTCTTTTACAAGAAGAAAATATGCTTATTTGGTAAGACAGTCAATAATAAACTATATCACATCATTTTTTCTAAGAGTCATTGGTCGCTCCATTTAAACTTCCGTCATAATATCATCCAATTTCAACATATGTATAGGAAGGGGTTAGTGGAAAAATCTTGGATATTGTCTTCCAACCTGCAGTTGTTGACAAACCAAACATATCGACACATAATCAGCAATATTCCTCTTCTTATTGTCCCACCAATAATGATTCTTCAAATCTCTATAAATCATAGTTCTACTAGGGTGTATAGAGAATGTGGAGCTATGAGCATTGTAACATCCTGAACCCAGGTGCCACGCAATAGGTTCCCCAAATCCGGTTCGCCATGTGACCTCAAGCACATTTCCACAAATGCCAGAGGCTGCCGGCTAGCAGCGAGGGCCTAGGTCTGATAGTGGGGAAACTATGCCCTCATTTATCAAAGTATAGCACAACCAAATACAGAATAAAACATATATCAAACAGCGGAAGTAGTAAACCATACAAAACTGAAATAATCAACAATAGTGGATATAATAAACAATATATAAATAATGATGCTACATGTCTCAAGTTCTATGAAAACAGCCAGAACTTGTTATACATCAATACAATACAACCAAAATCATAGTACAACAAAACAAAGAAAAATAGCTGGCAGCGGCATCGTGAGCCTAGGCTCAGTCTCATGCCCTCATACTCCTCAGCAACATTCAAGTACCTGTATAGGGACTCTTGTCCCAATCAACACCTGTATAAACATAATCTATTTGGGCAGAAAAGCATGACCCAAAAAGGGTGTGAGAAATATATCTCAGTAGGCACCCACCAAAGGCCCGTTCCCAACTATGTATAAGCATGAAACAATGTTTTTCAATAGTAAAATGCAATAAAGTAAGCAGTACCGAAAAGTAACTAACATAACTAGTTATATTTCTATTTTAATATTCTTCTTAATCATTTAATTGAATATACCACCACAGTGAATTTTCTAAGTAAGCTGCCAAATGTCCACAGACACGTAATATCACATCCTCGGGTGAAGAGAAACTAAGACAAGAATTTTCCCACAGGAACACGGATATTGCCCACAGGTGTAAATAGTGTCACCCACAATCACAAAATCATCTGGCCATAGGCAGGGACGATGTTCCCAACATGCTAGGCAGTACAATGCCTACTTGCTAATCACAACACTTCTCTTAGGCTAACAGGTAACCGGGCCATTCCCAACATGTAAACAAAAATGTAATAAAAAATAAATTCCTCTCGAGAATATTCTACAATTAATAATTTAAAGGCATACCCTCGGGTATCCTGTCTTAATGGATAAACAATGGAACACACCCCTAGGGTGGTTCCAGATCCAATCAGCGATCCCAACCAGCATTTTAATATCACAATTACGTACTTAATAAATTCTAGGTGTTAAACAGAGAAACGGCCTCAGCCATACGACTCCCCAATGTGGGTTCGTGGCATAAAAAATGCAAAAACACACAACATCTGGAAAAATAAACACCAAGACACCTACCTTATATGCCAACAAGCGGTATACCCAAACGTCGACTCCAGAAAGGCCCATGAAGGGCGTAGATATGACGAAGAACAAAACTCACTTAACCTCAAATAAATCCCGTTAGGAGATGAATTGGTATGCAACACGCTAGGAGAAGAGAGGGCTTAACTGCGTTGTTCCAACGAGATCATCCGAGGTGGAATCAGAGACCAGACACTCAATCGGTGGATCTCCAAATGTCCGACCATCCACTCCCACTCCTTCCTCAGGTTCTAATCCTTCCGTGTGAACAGGGGAGGCTACTTCCTGACATAATAAAAAACAAAAAACAAATTACACGGCGTGTACTTCCATGTACACGGCGTGTACTTCCTTCATTTAACTTTTCTTCTGGTGTTAGTACCATACTGCTCACCCGTCGACATGAGTACACAACATGTACTTCCAAGTACATGGAATGTACTTTCGCCCAGCTGGCAGCTTCTCTACTACCTTACTGTTTTGTCCTACCGAGAAACATCACAGCGTGTAAAGTACCACTATATGGCGTGTAGTCGGTTCCTACACCCTTTGTCACCGACATGGCTACATGCCCCGTGTACTCGTCCCTACATGGCCAAATGTACATGGAATGTGGAAAAAAGTACATGACATCTAGTTCCAATATTTAAGATTTTTCCCCATTTTCCATATTTTCTTAAAAACTCTTAAGGAAAAGAGAAATGCGGAATCTTGTACCTCAACGATAAGAAATGGGATCTTACAAACTTCCCCCCTTATAGTAATTAATCCACGAATTTCCCTTCCAAGGGTGGAGAAGATATAGGAATGAATAACTCTGGCCACTGACCACGTATGTTGGCATCCTGCTCCAAAGACTCGTCCTGCACTCGGCCATGATGCCATAGCACCCGTACGAGAGGAACTGACCGGACCCGGAGAACCTTCGTGCTCCGGTCAACGATACAGATCAGATGCTACTCAAAGAATGCATCTTCCACCAGCTCAACCACCTCAAGTTGAAATATGTGAGACAAGTCTGAATGATAGCGACACAACTCAGATATGTGGAAGACGTCGTGCATGGTTCTTTACCACCGCGGTAACCTCAAATGATAAGAAACCAGCCCTACTCTCTCCAGAATTTCAAATGGCCCCTCATACCATGGTGAATGCTTACCCTGTCTCCTAATCTGATTGTGTCCCAGCCTCGGTGAAACACGTAGAAAAACCTGATCCTTGACCACAAACTCCAAAGGCCGTCTGTGGCGATCAGCATAAGATTTCTGTCGAGACTGTGTAGTCTCCATCCACTTCCGAATCTACTGGGCCTGCTCAAATGTCTCATGCACGAGCTGTGGCCCCAGTAAAGCTGCCTCACCTGCCTCTAACCAGCACAAGGGTGATTGGCATGGCCTACCATTTAAAGCCTCATATGGTTCCATCTCAATAGTCGCCTAAAAACTATTGTTACAGGCAAACTTGACTAAGGTTTTATGCTTCTCTCAATAGCCCCCAAAGTCCAGGACGCATGCATGCAACATTTCCTCTAACACCTATATCGTCTGCTCTGACTGGCTATCGGTCTGAGGGTGGTAAGTTGTGCTCAGAATCACCTGTTTACCCAGTTCCCTCTGAAAAATTTACTAGAAATGAGATGTAAAGCGGGCATCCTTATCTGAAACGATTGAAAAAGGGACCCCATGAAGACATACTATCTCTCAGATATACAGCCTTCCGAGATTTTCAACACCAAAGGTCTCCTAGATCAGCATGAAGTGAGCTACCTTCGTGAGACCGTCCACTACAACCCACATGACATCATTGTCCCGAGGTGACCTCGGCAATCGAATCACGAAATACATAACGACATCATCCCACTTCCACTCTCGAATGGGTAACTGTTGAAATAGCCCGGCTGGTCTCTGATGCTCTGCCTTCACCTGTTGACAGGTGGAAAACCTCGTAACAAAACAAGATATCTCCCTCTTCACAACCGGCCACCAGTACTGATGTCTCATGTCTCGGTACATCTAGGTAACCCCGGGATGACCTTCCCAAGCAGAACCATGAAACTCTCACAAAAGATTCTTGCATATATCCCCTGGAACCCATACTCATCCATGGAAACACAACACCTCTTCATCGCCTATCGTCCACCCAGGAGAAGGGTCCCCACTTTCCACCGAATCCCATAGAATTAGGCCTTATGAATCTGATAGTTGTCTTATCCTCACTCTATCCAGGATGGTAGAAGTAATAGCTAAAGATGAAAGATAAGTCTTCCCTTGACTGTTATGCATCCCTAGATGCATCTCAGAGAATAAATTCATGAGCTGCCACTCACCACTGGCCTCATGCACTGCCTCTATCTATGTCTTCCTGTGGATCAGCTTCTGCATTACCCTTACTAGGTGTATAGTCAAGCTCAAAATCCAAGGACTGTAGGTACTCGACCCACCTCCTCTACCTTAGATTGAGGTCACGCTGAGTAATGATATACTTGAGGTTTTTGTGGTCGGTGTAAACCACAAAACGTTCTCCCAATAGATAATGTCTCCAACAGCGCAACACATGCCCAACTGCAGCCAACTTGAGATCATGTGTCAATTAATTCCTCTCATGCGGCCTCAACTGCGTAGACCCATACGCAACAACTCGGTCTCCCTGCATCAACACATCTCCCAGCCCAATATCTGATCCATCATAGTAAATTGTATAGCTCTTAACCGACTCTTGTAGTATTAGGATTGGTGATGATGTAAACCTTCCCGTCAGGTCCAGAAAAGCTATCTCGCAAGCTTCCGACCAGATGAACTTCACACCCTTCTTTGTCAGACCCATCAATGGTGATGCTAAATGGGAGAAGTCATGTATGAAACGTCTGTAGTAACCAGTTATCCCTATGAAACTTTGTATGTCAAACATTTTCTTAGGATACTCTCAAGAAACTACTGCTCTCACCTTCTCTGTGTCTACTGAAACTCCTGCCTCGGAGATGATATTTACTTGGAAGGGAATCTAGAACATCCAAAAGTGTCACTTTGAGAGGTTAGCATATAGCCGATGCTCCCTCAGTGTACTCAATATGATCTCAAGGGGGTGACATGGTTGTGTCATGTGTAAGAGTATACCAAGATGTCTTCCACGAATACTACCTCAAAAGAATCAAGATAGGGATGGAACACACGATTCATCGGATCCATGAAAACAACTGGCGCGTTCGTGTGTCCAAACGACATAACCGTATACTCATATAGACCATACCTACACTTGAAAGCTGTGAGAGGTATATCAGATGGTCTAATGCGGAACTGATGATATCCTGACCTCATTTCAAACTTCAAGAACACTCCTTCTCCATGAAGATGATCAAAAAGATCATCAATCCTTGGTAAAGGATATTGGTTCTTAACCGTCAACTAGTTCAGCTTCCGATAATCCACACAGAGTCTGAGGGAACCATCCACCTTCTTTGCAAAAAGGATCCGAGAACCCCAAGGAGAAGTACTGGGTCATATAAAGCCCTTTTCTTGTAACTCCTATAACTACCTCTTGATCTCCTGCAACTTAGGTGTGTCCATCCTATAAGAAGGAATGGACACAGGTGATACCCCTGGAATAAGATCGATAGAGAAATCCACCTCGCGCTACGGAGGTAGACCCAAATAGTCGTCTGGGAAGACATCCCTGAAACAATCTACAACAGGAGGGAAATCCATCTGGCAAGTCCCCTGATCATCCAGATATAAGCTCGCAATCTGGGCTATGACTCCACCTCACCCACGATGCTTTGGTCCATCTCGACTCACATGAACATTCCATTCACCCCTGTATAGAAACTCTCTGCCCTCTGGTGACGTGAAACTCATCGTGCTATGATAGCAGTCTATAAAGGCTTGATAGGGTTCCAACCAGTCCATCCCGAGAATGACTTCATAAGCTGTCATCTCTAAGATATATAGGTCCCAGAGAAAGTGGCACCCACCAACCTCAAGGGGGAACTCCTTGCACTGACTCACACTAGTCGTTCTAGTCCACAACAGATTGTCTAGCATCATGAAATAGGAAGAATTAGAAACACAGAGCCCAAGGATCTCCACAAGGGGAACAGATATAAAACTATGCATATCACCCATATAAAAAAGTACTGAAGATAAGAATGAAGCTACTAAAATAGTACCTTTGACTGTAGACGGTCTGGGATCCTTCTCCTGCTGGGTTTGTTGCACTGCATAAGCCTGCCAAGTGTCGCGGCCTTGCGACACAGCCTGAATACCCTGAGCTATCCCACCCTTCTACCTTTGAGATCCCGGTGTCTGGCTACCACGACCACAACCACCATCTCTACCTGTACACCCTGACGTATTTCAGTTCCTGGACTGGTAAGAAGCCACTGGTCCTTCTCCCGCACGTTGACTCCGTACAGAACCCATCTCACTAGCCACTGGTGGAAACGCCCTAAAGAAGGGATGCAAATGACCCATCCTACCGCAAGCTCAGCACTTCACTGGGTCTCTTGGACACTGTGGCCTGTTGTGCCCCTCTCTACCACACTAGTAGCACATAACCTGGAAACCTGAAGCATTATTCTAACTGGTACTTTCTCCCTATGTGAAGTACATCTGTCTCTTCCTCTTGTTCGTAGAAATAGTACTAGTAACTGGTGCTAAACTTCCCTGGCCCACACCACTAGATTCTCTAAGGTTCCTCTATATGATCAGTGTCTGGTTCCCAATATCATGTACAGTAGGCAATCTGAAAACATTCACCAGTGCTCGAATGTCACTCTGAAGACCATCCTCAAAACGTCTAGCACTCAACATCTCATCATGCACCAGCACAGGTGCAAAGCGCTGAAGCTCGGTGAAATGAGTAGAATATTACATCAATCACATATCTCCCTGCTAATGATTCATGAACTTTAGAGATCTATATGTTCTCAGCATCTCAAGGAAGAAAAAGTCATAGAAGACTGCCTGAAAATATTCCCACCCGATGTCTCTGTGATGCTCTGACTGGGTGGTAACATCCCACCACCTCTTGGAGGAATCACACAGCATACATGACGAGATCTTGACCCTCCGCCCTGGAGGCGTCTCTAGATGCTCGAAAATATTTTTCATTTATCCCATCCAAGAATCCACAGCCTATCGTCCTCCATCCCATGAAAACATATGTGGATGCTGCTGCTAGAAGATACGTGTCAGCTCGGCCATCGATGTGGCAAACTGCGGTGCTCCCTGAAAGGACTGTATGTACCGCATAAAGCCCGCACGGAACTGCACCTCTTCCCTTGTGTCTGGTATAGCATCTGGTGTCGCATCTGACTCGGCTAGAGGATCAACTAGTAGCTGATGGCCCACCATCTCCGGAGTATAGTCGTCACCGCTCTCTTGGACAACAACGCTTGGACATCTAGACGGCATGACACTACAAGGTCAAAAGCATGCCTTAGATCAAGATTTATCAAAACTGAAAGTAAAGGAACCACAAAGGTAACATGAGGAAGAAGGCATTTTAATATTTTCAAAACAAGACTACACGGCGTGTATACTGACTAAATGGTGTGTACTTGACTTCCCTTCCCCTGCACGGGTCCTTCGACATGGCTAAGCCACACGTCTTCCGTTCAACAAAAACTATACGGCGTGTATAATATCTACACGGTGTGTATGGTGTTATTTTGTAACTGCCTATGTCATTTGTGACACGGCCGACTACTCAGCTTGATACTACACGGCATGTTAAACCCACACACAGCGTGTATACAACCCCATTTTCCCTACAACACGGCTAAGTCCACACGGTCTGTCCTCAGACAAGACTACATGGCATGTCCCAAAGGTACACGGTGTGTTCTTGGAACAGTGACACCAACCAGTGTTTTTAGTTACATGGCCATGTCCCCAGGTCACACTACACGGTGTATTCGTCATTGACCCGACATGTTCTGTAAAGGAGTTCACCGACCCATGTTGTTAGTTACATGGCCGGACTCCGGGTCAACACTCAAGCCTTCCCAACCCCGTGTCTCCAACCACACGGTTTGTAACACGGAAAGAGACTACACGGCGTGTACACAGAGTACACGACTTGTACTTAAAAAGTTCATTTTTTTCTTCCCGAACAGAAGGCCATACACGATGCATTTAATGATACTACATGGCGTGTATAGTGTGTTTCTAGACAGTATGCCTCAGAAACTTCCCCGGAACCCAGAAAATATAGAAAAACAACACCTACGTGTCAAATTCTGACCCGTGAGGGCCCATACTCCCCATGAACCAATGATTGACATCTTCTCTGTGTTATTACTAATAAATAGTAAATGGCCCACCAAATTATGGTCAATGGGGGCCCATACTCCACAAATACCAATGTTCGGCGTTCATTCTATAAACAAGTTCAAATAAAATTACCCTATCACGCAACAGTTATATATCAAGCATCTATCACAACAGCATGCTTATCTAGCACAAAAACTATCACAACAACATGAAATTTCTAATGCACCTACATGGCATGGAACTATGCACGACATGTTATTTCTAGCATGTGCCTATATGATGCATGAGCTGGCACACCCTCATCTCATCAGGTTGCAACTAAATAGAATCCATAGATAATATGGAAGCAACAAAATCCAAGTGTGTCACCTAGTGGTGAAATCATATCAACTATAAAATTTTCAAAATCAGAATAATAGAAAAAATACGAGGTAGAATGGCTTTGCCCTGTACACAGGTTACCTATGTCGGGCACTTCATATTACCAACTAACATTTTCCTATCCCTGACTACGACTCCAAATAATTATCAAATGAAAATAAATCCCTCTGATACCACTTGGTAACATCCTGAACCTGGGTGCCACGCAACAGGTGCCCCGAATCCGGTTCGCCACGTGACCTCAAGCGAATTTCCCAAAACGCCAGAGGCTTCTGACTAGCAGTGAGGTCCCAGGTCTGATAGTGGGGAAACTATGCCCTCATTTTTCAAAGTGCAGCACATCAGAATACAAAATAAAACATTCATCAAACAGCGGAAGCATTAAACGATACCCAACTGAAATAATAAATAGCCATGGATATAAAAAACAATATATAAATAATGATGCTACATGTCTAAAGTTCTATGAAAACAGCCAGAACATGTTATACATCAATACTATACAACCAAAAGAAGAGTACAGAAAAACATATCAAAACAGTGGTAGTGGCATCGTCAGCCTAGGCTCAGTCCCATGCTCTCCTCCTCCTCAGCAACATTCAAGTACCTATATAGGGACTCTTTCCCCTCTCCACACCTGCAGAAACGTAATCTGTTTAGGCTGAAAAGAATGACCCAAATAGGGTGTGAGAAATATATCTCACTAGGCACCCACCAAAGGCTCGTGCCCAACTATGTGTAAGCATGCAACAACAGTGTGCAATATTAAAATGCAACAAAGTATTTAGTACCGAAAATTAACTAACATAACCAGTTATATTGCCATTTTAATATTATTTTTAATCATTTAATTTAAGATACCACCACAGTGAATATTCTAAGTAAACAACCAAATGTACATAGACACGTAAACTCCCACCCTCGCGTGAAGAGAAAACAATAACAGAATTTGCCCACAGGCACACAGATATTGCCCACATGCGTAACTAGTGTCTCCCACAGGCACAAAATCATCTTCCCATAAGCACGGAAGAAGTTTCCCACATGCTAGTTTCTACATCGCCCACAGGCTAATCACAACACTTCCCTTAAGATAACAGGTAACCAGGCCATGCCCAACATGTAAAAAAATGCAGTAAACAAGCAATTACTCTCGAGGAAATTCAACAATTTATACATTAAAGGCATGCCCTCGGGTATCATGGCCAAATGGCTAAATAGTGGAACATACCCCCAGGGTTGTTCCGTATCTAAGAAGCGATCCCAAACAGCATTTTAATATCACAATTACATACTTAATAAATTCTAGGTGTTAAATAGAGCAACAGCCTCAGCCACATGACACCGCAATGTGGGTTCGTGGCACAAAAACGCACAAAACAAAAGACAACTAGAAAAAAACACCAAGCCACCTACCTTATACACCAACGATCGGTATACCCAAATGTCGAATCCCGAAATGCCCAGGAATGGTGCAAATCCAACAAAGAACAAAACTCGCATTACCTCAAATAACTCCTCTTAGGACAAGAATTGGTAAGCAACACGCTAGGAGAAGAGAGGGCATACCTCGGCGGTTCCAACGAGATCGTCCGAGGGGGAATCAGATTCCAAACGCTCAATCGGTGGATCTCCAATGGTTCGGCCATCCACTCCCGCTCCGTCCTCCAGTTCTATGCCTTCCCTATAAACAGGGGAGGCTACTGCCTGAATTAAGAAAAAAAAGTACACGGCGTGTACTTCCAAGTACATGACATGTACTCCCATTATTTAAGAGTTCCTCTAGAAGCACCTCCATACTGCTCACCCGTCAACATTAGTACACAACATATACTTCCAAGTACATAGCATGTACAGTCGCCCAGCTGGCAGCTGCTCCACCACCTTACTGTTTTGGCCTGCCGACTGACTATACAGCGTGTAAAGTACCACTACACGACGTGTAGTCGGTTCCTACACCCTTTGTCACTGACATGGCTACACGCCCCGTGTAGTCATCCCCACACTGCCAAAAGTACACAACGTTTGGAAAAAGTACATAGCGTGTAGTTCCAAAATTTATGATTTTTCCACATTTCCCATATTTTCTTAAAAACACTTAAGGAAAAGAGAAACGAAGAAGCCTGTTCCTGAAAGATAAGAACTGTGTTCATACAAGAATCATCTAATAATTCCTTTTTTAGGTTAGGTATAGTGGGATCACAATGACACTACCCAAATTTGAAAATTCCTTATTAAAATACTAATTCAATCAATCTCCCTTTATTCAAAACATAAATTTTTCATTTGAAAATACCCATCATCAGACTAAATTTTTTTTTTCTATTCAAGTAAATATTGTTAGGAAAACATTTGAAAAAGTAGTGATGTTTTAGCTTCTATGATAATTCTCATATCCATATTTACTATATCCATGTACATATGATCCTTTTCAAATCAAATTTTATTTATATCTCCAAGGTCATATATGGACAAACCAACTTCCACATTAGTTTCTAACTTTGGATGTTAGTGTATTGTGAAATAATAATCATTTAGTAGCTGAAGCCATCTCCTTTATCTCATGTTTTGTTATTTCTATGATAACAGTTATTTCAAACTCATGTGATCGGTATATATCTCACATATTTCACTATAGATATTTTTTATCATTATCTTTCTGGAAAATATTATTGCTGCTAACTCTAGATCATTAGTTGGGTTGTTTTTTTCAATGATGTTTCTATTTCCTTGATTCATATTAAATTTCTCAAACATTCTTAATATTTACACAACCAATTACATTCCATGATGCATAACTATAAATCACAAAACCATAATTCCTAGATAGTAAAGTCAAGATATGAGCATTGAAAAATATTATCTTTAACTCTTAAACACATTTTGTACAATATTTTTTGAAAATTAATTTAACCCCTTTAAATGTGATCTTGGTTAATGAGATTTCAATTCCGGAAAAATTTCTGATGAAATGTTGATAGTAACCTGCTAATCCAATAAAACTACATAACTCTGTTATACTCGTTGGAGATGGAAACTCAGGGATTGAATTTTTTATTGATGGATCAATAGAGACTCCATCATTTCAGACAATATTTACAAGAAATTAAATTTCCCGAACTCATACTTCCGACACGATAAGAATCCTATATAGTTCATTTTGTATAATATTCTTCAGAACAATACACAAGTGATTCTCCTAGACTACATAAATTTGGAGTATACCAAGATAAATACAATGAAAAAATTATCAAGATATTCCTTGAACACTCTGTTTATTATATCCCTGAAAAAATATGGTTTATTAGTCAATCAAAAAGGAATTACTATAAATTTAAAATGAAAATACCTCATTTAGAATGCTATATTTGGAATTTCATACTTTTTTACAAAAAATTGATGATATTTAGAATGATGGTCATTCGTTAAAAAAAGGTTGATCTCTAAAAATATGATCAAAAAAATAATCAATGTGGGAGATAGGATACTTGTTCTTTATTATAATATCATTGATTTCTCTATTATCAATGAACATCCTCATCGATCCATCTTTCTTCATAACAAAAAGAACCAGGGATCCCCATGGAGAAACACTGGGAGAATAAATCCATTATTAATCAACTCCTCTAGTTGTTTCTTCATCTCTACTAATTCAAATGTGGCCATTCTATTGGGATTATTTGATATTGGTCATGAATTAGGGATAAAATCAATAAAAGTTATTCAACTTCATTATCTGGGTGTGTCTAGGTAAATCATTGGGGAAACATAAATCGATTCCTTTATAATAGATACCTTATCAATCTTAATATTTCTTTATTACTCCCTATATGTTATTTCTTCTTTCTCCCCAAGGATCTAATACGGTTATGCTACTCATGGTGAGTTTTGATAAGAATCGGGTAATGATGTTCATTCCCTAAAGATAATAGAATCAACATTTTTCTCGCAAATCACAACTTCCATATTCATGCAATAAATTTTCCATCATATTTTGATAGAAAATAAATTCCAAAGATTATTTCACAGTATATAGTGTGTTTGATGATAAAGTCAATAGATAAAGAAAATTTATATGCCATAATGGGAACTATGTAACATATATTTGCTGGAATAAGACATCACTTAGGATTAATGACTAAAAAATACTATGTTAATGTGATTTGGGAATATATTATTTTTAATAAAAATCTAGAAGATATATAGGAATACAGGGATCCAGAATAAAAAAAATATTTTTCTAAATTTAGGGAAACAATTAAGTACATGCCACCACATCATTAGGAACATCAGCCTCAGTAGTTGTGATAAAAAAAATATCAGCCTTTCTCCCTTGGACATTTAGAGGGTAGGTCTCCTTGATGATGAGGGAAATAATTTTCATAATATACCATCACTTTACAATTGTTTAACTGATCATTGATATCCTCTTTCCTCTTCTTATAATCATGAGGTTGTGGCCTTTTTCTCCACCTTTCTGAAAAACTACCATTCCCCTTATGAAAGTACTGGGGAGTCTCTTCTCATAATTACTACAAGGTAGAATGTCAAAATTTCCCTTATTCAACTAATTTGAATTTCTATAGTGTTTAGTGGCCATTTTCCTCTATTTATTTACATTAATGTCATAAGTCTAAGAGAATTACATTTCTATCTTGATAGAACATGAGATTATACATTCATATGATGAGAAAGATTGTGACACCAATCCATGTTAGAGGAATGGTTTTAACCCATAAAAAAATCAACCAATTTTAGTTTTTTTGGTTACGTAATCTGTCTTTAGCATTCTTTGCAAACATTTTGATGTTAGATACATAATTCTCAAAATTAACATCATCCGTCTTCATTAAACTCATAATTTTACTCTACATATATGCTTGAAGTTCATAAAGAATGTATTTTTCTTGGAAGAGATATATAAATTCACTCAAGTCCATATTTGATTCAACTTCATCATACTTCATGTTTTTAATTAATGACCACCATTGATCTGCATCTCCTGATAGATGGTAGACTACAACACTATATTTTTTCCACTCATTACTCCCTAATGAAATAAATATTTTCTCTAAGGAACTTATCCATTCCTCAACTATAAATGGATTTTTTTCCCATTGAATTTTATAGGATGTTTCCTCATGAAGTGGTCTAACATTGAACCACTATGTCGTGGATCTGGATTCTATATACGGGTAAGGTTATTATTCATAACTTGAGTCAGTTGTCTTAGTATGATTCTAATATATTTAGTGGAAGTTTTATCACAATCTCTATTAACATTATCTCGAATAGAAGGTAAACATCTTCAGGAATTATGTGTGTTAATATGGTTTCCATTCCATGCACTAGAAACCATTTCTAAATAATGGAATACACTCGATTAGGTTACAAATCATAATTCATAATTCCAACAATTAATATAATTAGAATAAATTGATTTTTTTAATATCTAATCCATTATAATAAAAATGGGTTTTTAGGGACATATTTACTATTTAATCCTCCATGATGGTTTGTAATGAAAATGTGAATTATGCTAAACATATCCCATAGGAGTGTCAAACCACATGCGTAGAAATGTCTTTTTTCATGTACCAGGTTACCCCGAATCAAGGTCGAGACACTATTCTAGAGTTATTACTGCCATGTACATATGTTCGATAACCACATCCACATGTAGTATCTATACAAGGATGTATTTGATTAGAATACCCACATAATCAGTATTTTACCAAAATTATAAAATGTTCTTATATACTTACTCTCAAAGTCCATCTTAGAGTAACGATCTCTAATCCAGGTTTTTCTAAGTATTGTTTCCAATTCTTGTACTAAACATACTCTGATATAAACTACAATTCCCTGACCATAGTTTCATAGAGTCGGTGCATTATTTTATGGTACATTTGAATAATCATATGAAAACAAATCTCGATGGACCCATCAGTTTAGTAGCCTTGGAAATACTTGATACAAACCAATGTTTTATATTACATAGAGACAGAAAAAACATATTATACCCTTTTAATACACTCATATCCCTATGAATATCGCTTTATGTCAATCATAAAATAATTTTTTCACATCCTATGGAAAAATGAAACATTACAATGGGGTGTTCTCAGATTCTCAGTATAGATAAAAAATATAGAATAATTTATCATAAATATGCATAAACATTTATGGAAATGTAGAAAACTGAAAAAAAAACTTTTAAACATAATATTAATCAAAATATGTAATGATTAATTAAAAGAATTCAATTTTAACATAAACATGGGTATTCAACTATTCGAATTATCACATGTAATATCAATAAATAATCTCATAATGAGTAAGTACATAATGTGGGACCACATATCCGTATTGTCAAGGCCTTGTTCCAAGACCATAAATATCCCTACCATGAAAGCATCATGCTAATACAATAGTTTTTATCTTGAGACCTACTGATGCATTGCTGGGATATTGCAAGACTCATCCATTACTTATTATGTATAATGCATTCATCATATGAAAATGGTTAAACATAACAAAGAAATTCGTGTTAAAATTTTCATTCTAAATGTTAATACTTTATCCAAAAATGATGATTTGTATAAAAATAGGACATACATTATCAAACAAATCACAAAACCTTCAATACAATATAGAATATTGTATCATAATAAATCAACCTAATTCAAGAAATAATTCAACCAAGGCTGTTGATGTTATTGAAAATAATCAAATAAATTCATTATAACATTTTAAGAGAAATATACCATTATTAAATTGAAATTATTTAAAAACCACACAATTATAAAAGAAATTTCATATGGAAATATCCTTGTCATATTGTGGGAGAATCTTCAAAATATTAATTCATCATAATGGTGGAAAATAACTACTGACCCCTTATAAGTTAAAAAATCATTCTTTCCTTAATCCTTAAAAAATGTCGCAAATTACCACTTTTGTAAAATGATAAAAAGATTCATTTCAAACCATATTATAAAAAGTTACACATATTTAAAAATGAATTTAAAAAAACTAAAATAATATTTTGAAATACATTTTATGAAACTTGGACACGGATGTTAAATGTCCCAGTAGATATTTATGTGTAGACAACCTCATAAAATAATGAAATTGTTAAATTAACACTTATCTTGTACATTCCTTTAGTCAAGGGTTAATCAAACTCATGTAAAATGTTTATATAATTTTATTAAATTATAATAGGACCATAAAAATATTTATGATATTTTATATGATACTCAAATATCATTTGGTAATAATATTTATGTGTTATAGTTGTTTTGGGTGTTAATTGCTTCATTTTCATACACATGTTTTATTATGCGCGTCATGATTATTATGAGTAGAATATATATTATAAATATTTATAATTCTATTAATATTATATAAATTATCTTTACTCATACTATATATTTTTTAATAATTATTTATTGGTTAACAAGGAGAATGAATCTCACTGTGTTGTGGACACAGTAGGTCATGAATACGTACGAGGGATGATATCATTCGCACGAGGGTTAAATGGTATGGAATTGGATGGAATATTAATCATAAATAATTAATATCATGTTGTTTTAAATTTTTTATATCCATTATACTCATCCTTATACCCATCGAAATAATGTAGTTTTGAATAAAAAATTACACAATAATGAGGAGATGGTAAGCCATATGCACACATGCATGGGGATATTGTTATACATAGGATGGATAAATGGAAGAATATGGTTGTTACATAAATAAAATAAAACATAATAATGTTGATTAGACGAGATTTATTAATTTTTTATAGAATCAACATAGGGAGAGGAAGTATAAGAAGAAATGAAATTTAATAGAATTGGTAAAACAATTAACTCTTGTTTTAGCATCTCCTTTTGAATTGTACAAAAGGACTTCTTAGTATTTATTTAAGCTAAAAAATATGGCCTCTAAGATGATTTTAGGAATGTTTTAAGAATAATTGGAATGATTTTAGTTGATATAATGGGCTTTAGTGGTGTGAATAAAAGAGAAATATGTGTTCCCTTTTATAACAAAGGGGAGGGGTACATTTTGGAACTCCAAAACTTTTGATTTATTATAAATTTATTTTAAATTAAAAATAGTTTAAATGTTTTTAAATTAACATAAATGATGGGTATGGGTTGAAATAAATTCAAAAAAATATTTTTATACATGTTTAGGTCACAAAATCAACCTTACCTTTTTTATTTAACCCTTAGTTAAATTGTATAACCCTTACTATGTTTACTTGAATTTTTATAATACTGGGTAAATATAGTTACTATAAAAGGATACGATAACCCCAATGGGATAATGATTGAAATATTTAACACTATCTTAGTTAGTTTTATGAATCAAAGATTTTATTAATTTTTATTTCAATTAATAAGATATAATTTAATTTAATGTATCATTTTTTTCAAACTTCAAAACTATTCAATATTATCATTTAAAAAAAATCAAAAACACATGATAACATTGAAACAATACTTGAAATATTTTCTAGGATTCCTATGTTATCTATAAAATTCATGGATATCAATAATTATGTAAAATTATATTTTTATTTTTATTTTTATTATCATTTAATTTATATTTCGGTCAAAAAAATAATTTATGTGTCGCTATTGTGTCATTAATACTAGTAATTATTTAATATATAAATGTCTTCAATAAATATATATGATTTAGTTAATTAAATTATATTTCCCAATAATATTAATAATAGATTTTATGTATTGGATATCAATATATTAAAATTATTATTCTTACAAGAAATGAGAGTGTGATATTTTTCCCCATTCATTAATTTTAATAATATTCATGTCATATTCATGGAAATGGGTCCATTAAATGATTTCATTTATAATCATAGGTGATAAGGGTTAATGTTTTTCATATAATAGGATTATAATATTTTTTAGGGTACTATTATAATATTCATTTTACGTTTAATAATTTGATTTACCCTTAACCATAATGATAAAAAATTTATAATGTTACTATTCATGACATTCAAAAAATAAAAGTAACCTATTAAGATAATTCAGACCCACTAATTAAAAATATAGAATAAATATTTCAATATTTAAAACACAAGAGATGTAGTATTTAATTTAAAACAAATCATTGTTGAAAAAACGAGAAAACAAGGGTTTCAAAATTAAAAACCATCAAAATATTGGAATGTGTTTATATCTAATTTTAATGTGAAAATAATTACAATGAACTAAATTATATTAAATGATAAAAAATATTCTAATCACACATTCAAGACTATTAAAAGGATAATCTATCAATACAAATAAAATTAGTTTAAAAATTGGTTGGGAATTAAAATGTTGTATTTCTAACTATTCATTAAAACATTAAAGTTATCAGAAAAACTCCAAAAAATTATCCAAATGATATTTTTTTGTCCTTATTATATATAAAAAAATTTCTTTTTCAAACTTGAATATATAAAGGTTTCCAACATAGGATTTAAAATGGGTTCACTATTAAAAGGCAGTAAAACTACATATTTTAAAAAAAATTCCTTTATTCAAAACAATTCAATTTTTTATTATATAATGTTTATGAAACACATGAGATGAATATAAAAAATTATATGGAATATAAAAAATTGAAAATTTTGTTAATACTATTCATAACATATTTTTCAATGTCATGTCCTAGTGCACTCTAACTCAGTGTTGCGTGCAACAAATGCTATTGAATTATTTAAAAATAAGTATTATATGGAATCTTGTGGTGTTATAGGTTCACAGTTCATTAAATAGTTTGAGGGGTGGGGGGGGGTTCCAAACTATTAATGTTATGACATAGAATCCTTATGTATTCATCACACAGGTTTCCAAATATTGTGGGATTAAAATGAAACCATGTGACTTAGCCCCATTTTTGGACAAAGGGTGGCGCAAGGATGGAACAATGTTTGACCAAACATGGGGCTAAACTACTTGACCCTTTAAAGGTTGGGTTTTTTTCCTTTTCCTCTTCAGGATTTATGAACCTTCACATGATTTCTCCTCCATTATTTCCATATATGTTCTGGTGAAAAACCAAATCACCAAAATATGCCCAAGGATCAATATACTTCATTTATAATCTGTTTGGGGGGCCATCAGTTTTGAATTTAATCTCCAGGTGAGATAAAAACTCATCTTCATTCCTTTTTCTATATTAGGTCATCTATATTTTCTGTTCATTTTTGAAATCCCTAAACACTCTTTTTCTAGTAGATATTTTGTTTGGGATTCTAGGGACAGTTCAATTTGAATCAATTTCTAAGGATGAGTATACATCTATCTTTAAAATTGATGTAGTTGTTCTATAAGATATATCCACTAGTATTGATGTTAATTAATGAATATGTGATCTTCAATAGTGTTATTGTGTTCTCTATTTGGTTTTACTATTTATAAATGATAATTTGATGGTTATATGGTTAAATAAACCCCTCATGTTCCACATAAGATGAGTTGAGATTGATATGGATCTTGTCAAGGTCCAACAATTGGGTGTGCTACATCATGGAATTGGAAATATAAATGTTATGTGTAGATTTTTTTAACATAGATCCCTTGATAATGGTTTTGAAATTTTTCTCATGTTATGAAATTAAATTCATGGTAGTTTTGATTATTTGTAAACATAGAATATGGGGGTATTTGGTATAATGTTAATTTGTTAAATGAATTAGAATGAATGTTCTAAATGAATTATGGTGATTAAAGAATACCTTTAAAATAATTAAGGAATGTGAATAATAATGTAATAATGGGTTTGGATATGAAATATAAAATGGTCTAATGGGTTAAGGCATGAGAATGATTTATGAATTGAACGAAATATGGATTGTAAATGGTTTGCAAGATCAATGAGTATGTTTTGTGAGTTGGATGTGTAAGTTATTAGGTAATAATGTAACATTGAATTTTTGGTTTTTGTTGTGTATTTTACTTAAGGATATATATCCATGGGTTTAGTTAGACTGAGCCTCTAAACCCCACGAATTTAATTCAATAGTTATGGAGTTGGAATAAGTCACTTTAACCCTAACAGTTTCATGTGATTAGACTACACTGAACGAGGCTACAAGGTATGTGTTGTGTATTTTTTTTGAAATTTATTCCCTAGTGATGTAGCAGACATGAGTTTTTCACATATTCGTTGTTTATTTGAATGGTATTGGTCGAGCAATATCTGATAGAAATACATAACCCATAGAATAAATGATGAATGCAATTAAAATGAACCTGGTTAACTGATGGAACAGATTTTATATCTTATTTGTATTATCGATAATTTTTTGTTACATACAATTCCTGTTTAGAGTTGATATTTTAAAGACACCATTCGTGCTGGCCAAATGAGTTCTACTCACATGTTGGTCATGCCTCCATTGGGTACCTGATCAAATTTATTTGTTATAGGTCAAGACAAGGGTAAGAGTCCTATGATAGATAGTTTATTTTTTGTTGGATGTACATGTAAAAGGGATACATAATTCGATTTAGGAACCATTTGTGGATTAATATATTTGTTTTTATTTTCTGTTTTCCACACACTTTTCAATATAAGACGTGGCATAGCATATTTTCTATCTGGTTGTTTTGTTGAACCTTATTTTGGGACGTGTATAGCAATTCATTATTATGGTTTACTGTATATTTGTTTCATTCTTTCTTACATTATCATTTGAGGATAAATAAAATTCAGAGTTTATAGCATCCCAATGTAACCTATTAGGTCCTTCTTCTAGCTAGAATCCACTATTATATGGGGAGGCATGATTAAGGTCATACATTGAACCATCTCGGAGCACTGTTTTAGTGCATTCTAGGTTGGGGGTGTTACAAAGGGGTATTAGATCTGGTTTTCATTTTATAATCGTACTATTTGGAAATTGTATATGGGAATCTATGGAGTTATAGTCCTTGTCTATAAGCTAATTCATGGGAGTATATTACTCAAGGAATTAGGACAATCCCAAGTAGCTGAGGGTGGGATTATTGTTCTTGATGTGTGTTGATTTTTGATGAACAATATTCCACCATTGGGAGATGTGACTATATTAAGGTATTTTTTCATTGAAATAGAGGATCCAGAATGAGTATACATTAATAATTTGATAAACCTATAGATATATGTTACGTGCATCATGGTAGGCACAGACGAGAAATACATATAGGATGTAAGATATAGAATGTTTACAATTCCCTTGATATATTAATGAAAATGTTTCTAATATAGATGATGAAAATAGAAAAATTGGGAGAATGTGATGAAATAATTATGAAATAGTTCATCATGATGTTTAATAAATACATTAAAATTGGACTTTGATGAGTTGAGAAATATTTAATGGTGTCTAGATAATAAATGTTGCTGTTGTGAAAGTGGACTTTGTTAAAAGTGTGTAGAATGAATGGTTTTGACAATTTGAGTTTGTTAATATAGGATAGCCAAGGGCCATGGTAAGGATGGTTGAGGGTAGTATTAGATATGGGATTAAATCTATGTGTATAGTTTATGAAAAATGATTTTTTAATGGCTAGTAGAGATCCCTATTTTATGAAAACATTGGATGTTTTACATTATGTATTCGGATATGTGTGTTTTGACTTTCTGAGAAATGACACCATGAAAACATGTGCTTGTTGGGTGACATGTGTGTGTCATTAAAAATTACCATGTTATGTAGTAAGAAACCCTATTGGTCTATGGAAACTAAGGAGATTATCTGTTTTGTGATAATATTGTTCTTTTTAGGTAGATGATGTTACAGGACCTGAGATGAGTTATTCCATGTTTTGGATCTGATGAGAGTTTTTTTTCAGCACCCTCTAATTTTTTTTGGATACGGTGGTCCTAAGGACGTAGTTTTCTGGATAGAGTCTATGTAGAAGATTTTGAACCACAAGGAGAATCCCATTGAGAATAGATTCAATTCGAAAGATTTTATGTTTTCAGGACCATTGAAGTGGTAATAAGATATTATGGTTTAGACTCAGTATGATGATGGTATATTATTGATATACATGAAGGATAATATTTGGGAACATTTCTATATGTGGAAGTTAATATAGGATATGGATCTCTAGGTTGTGATGTTGACCTAGGGGACAATGTTAGTGATCTATTATAAAGGCAGCTTCATAGACATTCAATAAATTTTCCCAATGTTGTAATGGAATTATTCCACTACATCAAGATATTTTTAGGATAGGCTTAGATATGAGATCACATCCCTGGTGAATATATATATTTAAATGATTTTTACCAAGGTAGTGGACCATGCCATTATTTTAGAATGGAAATTAATGAATTTTTCATATGCTATGAATGATTTCCCAGTAGGATGTTCTAGTGGGGCTTATTCTATGGGTAGGTAGCATTTTTTTGAGATTCTTTACCCTAGAGGTGGTACATAGTGTAGTCATAGAATAGGGCCAACCTCTTAGGTCGATGAAAAAGTGTTTTCCTATCAATGTTGTAGGTAGGGACACATGCATGGATAGTTCCCCTGACTGCCCATTGAGGGAAGAAAATGACACATGATTAGCAATGTGTAGATGTTTCATAAGAACCCTTGATAAAAGGGAATATATGGAGGATTGAGACCGATGTAGAGTGAAAGTAAGGGTATGTGTCCCTATATCGGGTAGGTAGTTATTATTTAAAAATTTGTACCAGTCAAGGTGGAAGATGTGGTACCCTGGGATGACAGTACCCATATTAGCAGGGTAGTGCAAAACTAATAAATAACGTTAGAGCATATAGAAGTGGCCGGGTCTTGTTTCATCTAGTTTAGTTGGAACATTGAAAATGAATGGTTGGACCATTGAAAATTGGTGGTGTGATCATTGTTGCTTCAAAACTGCTAGTTCTTTACTGGATATAGGTGTTGAAAATTCTTTAATATAAACACAATTTTTTAGAGTTTTAGTTCTAGAAGTGGAACATATGTCCATGTTTATGTCAATTGATACATTGTTAGGTGTGTGAGAGGAACATATTTAACAATGTATGGAATGTAACCTTGAAGTCAGCAGGAATAATTTCTGATGGAACGTATTTTTGATCAAGATGTTGGATTTCAATATGATATTGGTAATGGATTAACTATTGTTATACGTTGACCATATAACCTATTACCACTATAGGTTAACGTTCACATCCTTGGAGGGGAATACTAATATTATCCATAGATAATGGGTTATCTAAGAAGTTCATGGAAAGCTAGAATTCCACCAGTTGGGTGAACTCAAACCCATGTAGGTTATATTATGCTTGATTATGGTGGTGTAGATCCACTTTACATTCCTCCTATGGTGGATTAGTTTCGAGATGTATTTCATGAATATTTATCATAGTTCTTACTCATGTGAGATGTTGAGATTATGACAGATTTTTTGTCAGGTGAGGAACTAGTTTCTGTTCATCCATATAGAATTTAACCGGAAGAACACCATGAACACAAAACATATTTGTAGGAATTATATAATAAAGGGTTTATTCATTTTATATTTTCAAGATGTGAATCTTAATTTTTATTTCCCAAGAAGGATGATAGATCATAGAAGTTATGTATCAATTAATAGAGGCCGAACTAGATGATAGTTAAGAATTGAGAGCCTATATAATATCCAAGGTAAATAAATAAAGAATACATTTTCATTTTTATTAATAATTAGAAATTAAATATTAATTTTAGTTTAAATGTTCGATGACATACCTGATATGAAACAACCGGTTTCTTTGGAATCTTACGTTGCACATTAATAATATAATATTATTATTTTATATGGTAGTTAATTCGTAGCCATTGTATTGGCGGTAATGAACTGAACAGACTACAATATGATTATACATGTTTGTTAAATGTTTTTAAATTTATCCAAAAACATTTAGAGGCTTAAAATTGTAATGAATCTAATTTTAATCATAATTTACATTAAAAGATGATTTACCTACTTTTAATGGAGAACCCTCTTTAAATCTAGTTTTGGTCACTTTTATATGTTCTATTTGACAAAGTACAATTCTTATTTAGAATCATTCCATCAAAATTTACTATGGGTAAATTTGTATTATTTTTCTGATAAAATGCTATTTTTAATGAATAGTGACAAAAAAATTTTAATTCAAAACTGCCATTTAATATAAATTATTTATAAGGCTATATTATCTTTTTAATTGGTTTTAAAGGGTAATTAGATTATATTTTTACTATTTAATCCAATTTTGGTCATTGGAAGTAATTTCACAATCAAATTGGACATAAATAAGTGTCAATCTATTGATATTTATTATTTCATAAAATCACACCATTTATTTTGACAGTGGGAATTAATTTTAAATTAATTTTTTCCAATTCTATAATTTGAATATTGAAAAATTTATTCCATATTTGGAATCAGGAGGTGAAAAGTTTTTAAATAGATCACTTCAATTTTAAGACATAATGAATATTTACTTCAGTAAATATTTTATTTACCATGGTTAAATGGAAAATCTGGTAAATAAGGGTAAAAAATATTAATATAATAATATAAAATTATACTAACAGTTGTCTTAATCCTATTGGTTTATAGAGATCCTACCATTTGAATCCTTGGTTCGTTTTTGGGACCCCGTGGGGCCACATGGGAGCGATAATGGTACACAACTTTAATTAACTTAAACTAATGGAAAAAAACAAATAAACAAATATCATTTTTGTAAATTAATTGTTAAATGGTGTTATATAAGTCATATTTTCGACTATTAATATTCATTTCTAAACCTAAAATGATTTCCTATATCATGTTATCTTTTTGATTATTTTTAGACATCAAATAAATTTAATTATTTATGACACAATAATGATGCAGTATTTACCTCATTAATAAATGATTTAAAATAATAAGTTTATAAAAATTAAAGAAATATCAAAAACCTTTCCAATTATTATTGGATGATTTTATTTCAACCATTAATCATCTTCTTTTTGACTTTAATTAGTTTTGGTCCTTTATAAACTGAATATCATTATATAATAAAATAATATTTCAGACTTTCCTAAAGATCCCTCCCCCTATAAAAATCTATCACTTATAACTAATTCCTCAGACCTATAAAGCCCCTTGGATCATACAAACCCTTAAAAAATAATCTCTCAAGATCCCTCTCTTCTACCTAGAAGCCTTACCTTAGGCTGAAGTCACTTCAAGAAGTCATTTTGGTTCAACCTAAAGGGAGTTTTCCAAATTAAAGGTTATCGTTTCTCTAAACATATTTCCTTTTATTTTACTTCTCCAAAATCTAAATTATTTTTATTCTTTTATTTTATATTGTAACCAGTATCCTCAAATTTTTAGGATGTTTTTACGATAAGGATTCGAACTATACTTACACAGACCTTCATCTAATTGGTGAAGAACATACTGTTTGTGTGGATGGAAAACTAACGCCTCATGAAATGATGATTGTTCAATTATCTCCTACCACCTATCATGGTGTCCATTATGATGAAACTGTATTTATATTGATTCTATACTTCTGTATTTTTTATAGAATACCTTTTTGGTTTCCATTGAGGGTAAATACGGTAATATCATTTGAGAAAGTGCGGAATACCGCCCCTCAAAGGGATATGGCTAATTCATGGCTTATGTGGAATGTATAAAGGTTAGAGTTAATGAAGTTATATATGACATTACACTGTAATTATAATATAACTATGTATCATTATCTTTTCATCGCATTAAAATACTAAATATAAATGAAAGTCGCATTCATGCGTACGTACAACTTACTATCTCTATGAATGGTGCATTTCATTTCTTATCTTCAAATGATATGTACTATTATAAATACATATATATAATGGATATATATGATATATATGATATCTATGATATCTATGTAATTAATATCATTCTAGAGATAATGGACTGTAGACCACATGGACAACTTGTAAATATAAGGTGTTCATTTATGACTTTAGTACCTAATATTGACAAAACGACCATTAATAACCTAAATTATTAAATGATGTTTATAACATGGTAATAATTTAATTAAAATATGATTAACTTGAAAAATGGTTCTTAAGTAATTAAAAATTAACATTAGTTGATAATTCAGGAGATTAAAAGACAAATGGGTCAATTCGGACATGAGGTAAAGGAACTTCTTAACCGAATTCCCATTATTTTGGTTGATATTATCTTTCTATTTTATGTATTTTCATAATTGTGTATGAAATAAATTTTAATATCTTATCTTGTATTTATACATTCTTTATTTGTTCTTATATTCAATACACATAATCAATCTATTTTATTTACAAATTTATCTTTGTAAGAGACTTTGTCTCAATCTCCTTTCATTGAGGAAATTTTTTTCTTTATACATGCCATTATTTTAAACAGTGTATAAACACCTTTGAATTTTAATTTCATTCAAATGGAATATTTTTCTTCAAGGTGTTCTATAAACGACAAAAAAGAATTATTCTTTTTAACGTAAGTGGTGACAACGACCTTTCCGCTGCCAGGAGATTTATTTGATCTTTGGTTTCATTAACATGTTGTAAGGTTTTTAACAGGATATTAAATACCATATACTATTGTACGTATTTTGGTATTGAAAATGTTCTTGATAATGGATTTGTTGCGGAAATATATTGAAATTATATATTGTCATTTAAATGTAGAAATTTTTTCTTTCTTTTATTTTTGCTTCATATGTTATGAATATTTTATGGTTCTTGGGCATTGTTTACATATAAGGGTGCTTCCATGATAAACCTAGGATGGTGAGCCCAATATAACTCTCCAATGCATTGGGTAACATGACAGAGTTAAACATTAATGTTTCTCTTAATAGATTCAGGTAATATAATGCGATGGTTATTCTAAATGTGACTCCCTACATAGATATTAAAGCTACAATGTATGTATGTTATGGATGCCACAAGTTACCTTTATGATTTGTGATTACTATATTTTATTCATAAAAATTATGTTTTCATGAGGTATGAAAAAGAGTTATTGTTTTGTATGTATTGATGGACAAATGATTTCTTTCTTTATCTTATGAACCTTACTGAGCTTTTTATGCTCATCCCATGTTTTGAAATGTTTTTCATAGGACTAAAAGATGAATATGGTCAAGGATGTGATCAAGGAAAGGTCAAGTTATATAAAACATGAAACTAGACATGACACTTTTTAATCAATGATTTTTTATTCTGTGAAAAAAATGGAAATCGAGTAGAAGTGTCTAATTTGTATTTTTGAGATGTAATCTAATAATGATGGCCTAATTCTCTAAAACTCTAAATCTGAATAGGTCCTCAATGTGAATTATTCATTTAATTCAATATTATGTAATGTTCAAGGAAGAGTCATTATAGTTGGTATTATAGGTTAGTTTAGATAACATTAGGAGCTAAAATGTAGTTAAATTAATATCGATAAATAATTTTTATTTTATGTCATGACTGAAATGATATAGCATTTACAGATTACCGTGTTGCTTCACCTAAGATATTTCAATGTTCAGAATGGTTTTTCTTATACGAAACAGGGTAGTTGTGTAGTGAAAGAATATAATGGGAAATGAACATCCAAATAAGTATCCTAAGATGGTCAGAATTGGAACTGAATAGTTTGTTTCAGTGATGGATCATTGGACTCAGGTGATAAATAGTGGTTTTTTTATTGTTTATATTTTGGTTTATTCTAAAATCAAATAGGAACATGAAAGTCATTTAAGGGAAGTCTGGGAATCCTTAAAAGAAAAGAAACTATATGGGAAATTCAGCAAAGAGTGTGTTTTGTTTACAACAAATTTCATTCCATGGTCACATTATTTCAAAAAATCTCATAACCGTTGATCTTTCTAAATCAAAAGTTGTTGAAGAATGACCATGACCCACAAATATAACAGAGATCCATAGTTTTCATGGTTTGGCAGGTTATTACCAGAGGTTTGTTGAGAATTTTTCACTGTTATCTAGTCCAATAACTAAGTTACCTTGAAAAGTAGTTATGTTCATTTGGAAAAGAGGATTTGATGATAGATTTTAGTTATTGAAAAGATGATTGGTGAATGCTCCAGTTTTGGCATTGCCTTTCAAAAATGGTTAGTTTTTTATCTACAGTGATGCTTCGTTGAAAGTATTTGGTTGTGTCCTTGTGTAGAATTATCATGTAATTTCTTATGCTTCATGTCAGTTGAATACTCATTAGTTAAATTACCCTACCAATGATCTGGAATTAGCTGCTATTGTTTTTGCATTAAAAATGTGGAGGGATCATTTTTATGGAGTAAAATATGAAATATATAATGACCACAAAAGTCTAAAGTATATATTCACTAAGAAATAATTGAACATTAGACAGAGAAGATGGCTAGAATTAATCAAGTATTATGATTTCATGATCCATTACTATATGGGAAAATAAAATAATGTGCTAGATGCTTTGTGTCGTAAAAGTAATGCTACATTAACCATGTTACATTTGGAATGAGATCTTTTAGATTTTGAATTGATAGACTTTGGAAAAAAAGTTTTTGGTGGAGGAAATTATTCTATTTTGTTTCAGGTGTCAGTGATATCATCTCTATCATAAATAATTTATAAATCATAGAATGAAGATAGTGTGTTACAAAAAAAAAGTTAGAGTGGGTTTTGAAGGGTAATTTTCCTGATTTTAATGTTGATAATGATTGGGTTTTGATGATTGGGAAAAGAATATGGGTGCCTTGTGATTCACAGTTTATAAAAGAGTTGTTATGTTAAGCCCATTGTTCTCCATTTTCAGTTCATATTATCCATACTAATAGATGTAGAGATATCCGTGATTATTACTGGTGGGGTGGAATGAAAAGAGATATTACTGATTTTATTGTGATGTGTTTGACTTGTCAGCAGGTTAAAGTAGAGCGGTACTTATGAAAAGGTATTCTTCAGTCTTATTTGTGCCAGAGTGTAAATGGGGAAATATATCCATGTACATTGTAGTGGGATTACCGAAGATATCATGAGGTAATAATAAAATCTGGGTTATTTTTTATCGATTGAAAAAATCAGCTCATTTCCATTCTACTCGAGTTACTTTGTCTCTAGATCAACTTTTTCGGCTGTATGATAAAGAGAAAGTTAGGTTGCAAGTTGTTCCCATATCCATTGTATCTGATTGTGATCCCATGTTTACTTCCATATTTTGGAATGTCCTTTAGAAGTTGTTTGGTACTGAATTAATGTTTAGTAAAAAATTTCTTCCTCAATCAGATGGGTAGTCGTAATGAACAATTCAGACAATGGAGGACATGCTACATTTTTTTCACTGGATTACAAGTGAAGTTGGGACCAACATCTTTCTTTGGATGAATTTTCATATAATATTAGTTTTCATTCCAATATACAGATGGATCCATTTGAGGCATTGTATGGAAGGCATTGTCGAACTCCATCATTCTATGATGATGTAGGTGAAAGGAAGCTGATGGGACCAGAATTTGTAGAATTGATGGTAGAAAAGGTTTAGTGGATTCGAAAACAGATGAGAATAGATTAGAGTAGGCAGAATAGTTGTGCAGATAACTAGAGTATGGATCTTTTTTTCGAGGTAGGTGATCATGTCTTTTTCAAAGCATCTACATGGAGGAGTGTTATGAATTTTGGTAAGAAGGGAATGTTGAGTCCGAGGATCATTAGACCTTATGAAATTCTTGAGAAAATTGGATCAGTTGTGTACAGAGTGACATTACCTCCATGTTTATCATAGTCATACAATGTTTTTCATGTTTCGATGTTGATAATGTTTATTCCAGATCCATCTCATGTTTTGAGCCCATAGGTAGTTCAGTTGGAAGAGAATCACTCTTTTGAGGAATAACTTGTCCAGATTCATGAACGTAGAGAGAAAGTGTTGTAGATTTGCTAATTCATCATGTGATGGTATTGTGGAAAAACCATATGGTTGAAGAGGCAATGCGGGAATCGGAAAATTCAATGTGGGATAAATACCCACATTTAATTGATAACTGAATAAAATTGCGAAGACGCAATTTCTAAAAGGGGGGGGGGAGGATGTAACAACCCGGGTAAATAAAGAAATAATAATTTTGTATTTTTATTAATATTTTTATATTAAATATTAATTTTACTTTAAATGGGTTTCTTTTTTCGATGGCGTACCCAATACACAACAACGAATATTTTTGAAATCTTACAATGCACAATAATAATATAATATTATTATTTTATGTGGTACTTAATTCATAGCCGTTATATTGGCAGGAATGGACTGAACTAACTATAATATGATAATACATGTTTATTAAATGATTTTTCATTTATTTAATAAAACATAGTGTCTTAAATGTTAAAGAATCTAATTTTATGTGTAATTTACATTAAAAGGTTATTTTACCACCTTTTAATGGAGAACCCTCATTAAATATAGTTTTGGTCACTTTTATATGTTCTATTTGATCAAATAAAAATTTTAATTAGAATCAGGACATTAAAATTTAATTTGGGTAATTTTTTAGTATTTTTCTAATAAAATCCAATTTTTGATGAATAGTTAAAAAAATATCTTATTTTAATTCCAAACAGCGATTTTATCTAATTAATTTATAAGGATATATTATTTATTTAATTTTTTTATAAGTGTAAGTAGATTATATTTTTTTAGTATTTAATCCAATGTTGGTAATTGGAAGTAATTTCACTATGAAATTGGACATATATACGTGACAATATTTTGATAGTTGTTATTTCTTAAAAACACGCCTTTTATTTTGACAGGGGGAATTAATTTAAAATTAATTTCTGACACATCTGTAATGTGAATATGGAAAAATGGAATCCATATTTGGCATCAAGAGGTCCAAATTTTGTATGTAGGTATCTTTAAATTTTAGACATTATGAATATTTACTTTAGTAAATATTTTATTTACCATGGTTAAAGGGTAAATCTAGTAAATAAGGGTAAACCAATATTAATAAAATTATATAAAATTGCCATAACAGGTGTCCTAATCCTATTGATTGTTAAAAATACAACAATGACCATCCTAGGGTCGATTTTGGGAACCCATGGGGCCACTTGGTTGTGATAATGACACATTATTTTAACTAACATAATGTAGTGGAAAAAATGACAAAAACAAATAACTTTTTGAAAAATAATTTTTACTTGGGGTTATATAAGTGATATTTTAGACTATAAATATCCACTGTATTTCTAAAATTATTTCTTACATCATGGTAATTTTTTATAATTTTCAGACATGAAATAAAATAAATTATTTATGACACAATAATGATGTAGTATTTACCTAATCAATAAATGATTTAAATAAATAAGATTAAAAATATGAAAACAATATCCAAAACCTGTAAAATTCTTATTGGATGATTTAATTTAGACCATTAGTCCTCTTATCATAGGCTTTCATTAGTCGTGGACCTTTATAAATCGAATATCATTACATAATAAAATAATATTTTCACACATTCAAAAAGATCCCCCCCCCTTATAAAAAGACCTCAATTCTATCTCATTACTCACACCTCTAAAGCCCCATGGATCGATGAAAACCAGACAAAATAATCTCTATATATATCTATATTCCCACTAGAATCCATACATTAGGTAGAAGTCACATCAAGAAAACCATTTGGTTTAAACCAAAGGGAGTTACCCAAATTAAAGGTAACCATTTCTTTTGAATTATTTTCATTTATTTTACTTTTCCTACCCATAAAAACTTTTAATTCCTTTATTTTATATGAAAAAAATTATCATCAATATACTATGATTTTTTATGGTAAGGATTCTAACTGTACTTACGATCACCTCCATCTAATGGGTGAAGAACATACTGATTCTGTTGATGACAAACTAACGCCTCACGAAACGATGATTGTTCAATTATATACTACTGCCTCTCATTATGGCCATTAATATGGAACTGTATTTATATATGATATATATTATATTTATACAGTTTCTATGCTTCTGTATTTTTCATTTATAGAATACCTTTATGGTTTCCATAGTGTGTAAATACGATAATCTCATTTGAGGAAGTGCGGACTACCGCCCCCTCGAAGTGGTATTACTCATTCATGAATTATGTGGAATGTATAAATGGTAGAGATAATGAAATTATATATTATATTATACTATAATTATAATATAACTGTGTATGATTATATTTTCATTCAATTAAAACATGAAATAGAAAGGAAAGTAGCGTTCATGCATATGTACAGCTTACTCTCTTCAGGGACAGTACTTTTCATTTCATAACTCCAAATGACATGTACTATTATAAATAAATATATATATTAGGTATATGTGATATATATGATTTCAAAATAATTAATATCATTCTGGTGATAATGGAATATTGAACACATAGACAACTTGTTATTATAAGTTGTTCATTTTTGTCTCAAGTACCAAATATCGAAAAAACGACCATTGTTAACTTAAAGGATTACAAAATATTTATAACATTGTATTAAGAAATTTAAAAGGAAAGGTAAACTTCAAAAAAGGTTCTTATGAAAGTAGAGATTAAATTTAGTTTATTATTCAGGAGATTATTGGTCAAACAGGTCAAGTCGGACATGTGGTAAGGGAACTTCTGAACCTAATTCCCATTCTTTGGGTTGATCTTATCGTTCTAATTTCTGTAGTTCTATGATTATGTGTGATATGAATTTATATATATTATCATGTATTTATACTTTATGTATTTGTGTTTATAGTGAATACACATAATAAATATATTTTATTTGCAAAATGATCTTTGTAAGGGACTTCGTCTCAATCTCCTTTCATTGAGGCATAATTTGTTTTATATACAACTTTCTTTTATATGGTGTATAAACACCTTTTACTTTTCATTTCATTCAAATGGAATATTTTTCAATGAGGCATTTTACTAAATGTCAAAAAAGAATGATTCTTTTTAATGTAATCGGTGACAACGACCTTTTCGCTGCCGCAAGTATTATTTGACATATTGTGATTGAAATGTGGAAATATTATCCTTCTTTATATTTATTTCAAATGTTTTGAATATGATATGCTTCTTGGGCATTGTTTATGTATATGGGTAGTTCAGTGATAAACCTATGGAAGGTGAGCCCGAGAGTGCTCTCCAATGCACTGGGTAACATGACGGAGGTAAACATTAATGTTTCTCCAACGATATTTAGAGAATATACTATAATGGGTATTCCAAATGTGACTCCCTACATAGAAATGAAAGCTAAAATGTAGGTATGATATGGAAGCCATAATTTACCATTATGATTTGTGATCACTATGTTTTATTCAAAAATATTATGTTTTCATGAGTAATTTAAAATAGTTTATTCTTTGTATGTATTTATGGACTAATGATTTCATTCTTTATTTTATAACCCTTACTGAGCTTTTTATGCTCATCCCATGTTTGGAAATGTTTTTCATAGGACATAAAGATGAATAGTGTCAAGGATGTGTTCAAGGGAAATTCATGATGTCAAAAACGTGGAACTAGAGGTGACACTTTTCTCCAAATATTTTTTATTTTGTGAAAAAATGGATACTGGGTAGAAATGTCAACTTGGTATTTTTGAGATGAAATGTAATACTTATGGATGAATTCCCTAAAAATCTTAAACTGATAAGATACCGAATATGAATTATTCATTTAATTCAATATTATGTAATTTTTATGGCTGGGTCCCTATACCCCCATCCATGAATAGTTAATAATTCATGATAGTTAAGAGGTTCTTCTATGTTTTCAATGATTTTATTGAGATCAGGGTATCATCAGCTGAGGGTGAGACCTTTTGATATACCATAGACTACATTTAAGATTATGTATGGTCTTTGTGAGTTTTTTATGCTTCCATTCAGGATGACCAACAAACTAATAGTGATTATGTCAATAGTTAACTTGTCAATTCTAAAATATTCCTACCTACCCATTGGGGAGGTGAATCAAGGTATGGATATTATTTTATAAATTATTCCACCGTACTTGATATTGGTCTCTTTACTATAAGGGTCACTTTATTTCTCATTGGTTGTTATAGTACTCATTTCCTTTATGAATATATCTGATGATGAATAAAAACTAAATCATGAATTTAAGCAGATGGTTATAAATTTTTTCACATCGTTCATGCTGACTTGGCTGTGTCCAAGGAGAATACAATGATAATGATCTGATGTACCAAATTTGAAAAGACTCACATACAATTAATGGTTAGGTCCTAATCAATTCTATGCCTAGCCATACATCCTTACAAGATTTAAGGATAGCTCCCTCCCTTCCAAAATCTCAATACCTAACTCTTTTATGATGGCTCACTACCGGTGTAAATGATATACTTCTTCATCTTCCTTTTTCCTCTACTCTCAAAACGACTCATACTAATTTTATAGGAATTTAGTTCCATTAATTGTAAATAATTAATAAATCATAAAATTTAGGTAGATACTCTATTGATGTCCCAACTTCACCCACTTTATGAATATCAATTTACCAAAGATTCATTCGGAAATACCTTCCTAACACATTGACAGTGCTCACTTCCTTTGTAAATGTCACCTATTCATTGAAGCTCAAAACATTATCATGAAGCATCCTCAATTAAAAATTGTCATATTACCATCTTGAATCTCCTACTTTTCCAGAACCTCAATTATCATCCAACAATCTCAACATGTCTCATTATCTTTTTATATCCTTCAGTAATATTAATACTTTCACGATGCATAAAAATTATGGTCAGTTTTCATAGCCTTCATGAACATCATTTATTTGTAAACTATTTAAAAAGAAAAACCATCAGGAGTCACTTCTCCAAATATGGAGCATTAGAATTTTAGTTAAATATTTCCATACATTATTAGGGGGCGGGGTAGGGGTCAATTTATAGGCATTTCCTCCCCTTCTAGATGCTTCCGTCCCAGTCATCAACTTATAGAGAAGCTGCCAAACTGTTTTCTTGATCCTATAGTAAAATTTCACCAATAATGATTTATATCATAGTAAAAATGATTCCCATATAATCATAATTTTTTTTGATACACTACTTATCATTGTTGTGAGGATGTTTAGTTTTTCATCATGCATTAATGATGCTCTAGACCTTCACGAATCCCAGCCTTCATGACACAAAATCCATTTTTGAATCTTCTTACCTTGTTAATAATTTCTCTAGAACTCCACAATAGACCCCTGATACCCTCTTTATCAACACACACAATAAACCCAGAAATGATACAATGATACACTAAGAAATTTTTTCCCAACGATCTTATCATATGCTGATGCTGACAACTCTTCACATTTTTATAACTCATTAAAGCTTCATATATCTTGCTCTCACATTACATTTTCATGATTAATATATTGAACAATTATTTACTCAACACACACTCTTATACTACATGATCCATTCTCACTGTGAGAAATAAGAGTGTAATGTAAATTTTATCAATTAATCATCCCATTCCAAATTATATCAAATATATCCATCATGAAACTTATCTATCATGATATTTGAAATTTTATCAATCGTATTTAGTGTAGTATGATGTAAAAATTCCCCGACAAAAATACACCCTTTATAATCTTCTACCCTATATTGATTAATAAATTTATCCCCTTATAACGCTAGATTTTACCCTCCCTATATTTTTCAAATAATCATATGGTTACATTGTTGTGTTATATAGTTCTGTAGGAACATTCTATAACTTTATAAGATCTTTATCAACCTTATCATTGATGTAATAATATTTTTTATCAATTTTATTTTTCATCACATATTGGATTATATTTTTTATAGTATTTCTCAAACATTATTTTTATCAATTAATTCTAATTTTATAATTCACTTAAACTCCCATGTAATCATGTTGTTACTTTATCCATCATAACTATGTGTGCCCTTATGTAGCTGCAATATATTCCCCTTTTGTATATATCCATTAAATGAAATTTTTTTCCTCTATAAACCAGAAATACACAACCCACCATCTTATAATGAAAAACCAAAAATTGATTTTCTATTATCCACTGATCCATCCAAATATATATATGTATAGCTCAAAAATAGCAACAATGATTTTTCATTATATGGAAAACTGAAATCCACTACGTACTTGATATAAAAAACCATTCTTCTCACTGTAATAATAATTATTTCCTTGGGATTTATTTGACATCATTATCAGTGTAATGTGGAAAAACAATATCAGGTCTTTTCAACATCAGGTAAAAAATATTTCCAATAATTTTATTTTATTCATTGACCTTAACTTCAATGCCTTCACTATCCCAAAAAATCTTCATTCGGGTATGAACTAGAGTTGTTATCTCTATTTAATTTTCCATTAAAAATATTCTCGAAGCATACATGGTATATTTATATTGATAAAATACGGTTATGTTCTTTCCTGATGTCACATATGAACCATAGAAAAAAATAGGTTCAGCAATCAATGACATTTCGAAATATATTTTAATGAATTCAATGATCTTCCTACATTCTTCTTCATCTTATACACAAAAATATTGTGTCATTTACATAAAATAGTATCCTAATTCTTTTGTTATTTTCATTCATTAAATATAGATTGTAATCAACTTCACCACCCTGTAAACTATGTTTCTTCAAAAACTTTTCAAGTCTTGAATACTATGCTCTGAATGATTTTTTTTCAGACCATAGAGTTCCTTTTTTAACAAAAGAAATTTGTTTTCATATTTATGAATAAGTAAACAATTTGGTTTCTCAATATCAACTTTTTCATTTATAACCCCATTCATAAATTTTAAATTCACATCCATCTATGAATAATTGAAACTTCTTCGCACTTCTGATGGCCATGAATAATCTTATTATATATATCCACTGAACAGATGAAAATGTTTCAACATTATAGATACCCTCTATCATGGAGTTTCATTTAAAAAGTTATCATTCTTTATTTTGAATCACTATCCCATATGATTTTTTTTAAATCTCATTTTGTAATTATTCTTTTTTTATCTATTTTTCTCGAAACAATCTCCTAGAAAATCATGATCATTGGAATGATATAAATAATTAATACTAATTTTTAACTTATTAAAGATGTTGAATTACTATTTTGAGTGGGGTGAGAACTTATTTGAAACACTATCAATCTTCTCTCACAACATCTTATATCCAATAAATAGTTACCTGATACCATATTGATAAAAAAATAGATAATCATGATATACATAAATGTTAAAAATTCTCACCCAATTAGTATTCTTGATTACATAAAACATGAAACCTCATAAATTCTATACCACAAATAATTTCAAGTTATTTGGAGGCATAATGCCCCCTAGGATATGCAACAGTTCCTATTGTTAGGCCATCTATTTTGACTAAAAAACATTCTTCTTTTCCTGGATAATTTCTTCACATGTGACTGCAGGTTTGAGAAACTTTTCTTGATTAATAACATTTTATAGTTGTAGTTATCCACAATAATATTTTCATTTAGGTGAACTTACTATTTAGCAATGATATATCAAAAAAATCACTAAGCTGACATAATTTGAATTCGCTATAGTAGACAACATATACTAATAATGACCCCATTTTTTTCTACTAAAGTCAATCAAATGTATACATATTTGGCAACCGTAGGAAATCAAATCCTTTTATGTAATTTATCTATATTTATTATTCAACTCTTGTAATTAATTTTAATTAGTTGGAATTCCTAATCACGTCACATCACACATTTTATATTTTGATTCAACATACCCTTCATTTTCATCTCACTTAAAATATATTAAAATTAAACATAATCTCATATAATTTAATCTCATATTGATAGGGATGCATATGGATCCCACAATAGGTGTAGTTTGGTTTATCCTGGGGGATTAACCCTGTTGTAATTTACTATAAATCACTATACAATTTTTATTCTTGCTCCAAAGACCAAACAAACATAAAATACTCTGTCCAAATAACTAAGAATTCATTACCCACAAGTATAGTATTCCTATGATATTTAGGTTCATTAGGCTTATAATGTTTTACAATTTCTCATTTAAACCAATTAGTTGAAATCTTTTTCTTTGATGATCCAACAATATGCCATTTTTCATGAAATTTGACTTTAATTAGTCACTCATTATTCAATGTTATTTAATCATTTATCTAAGTCAGTACTCTATTTCGTGCTTGTGGTGGTCCATTCACTGAACATACACTCTTCTTACTCACAACATGATTAGGTCCCACCCATTATTCTAGTATCATTTACATTATTTCTAGGGGATCTGTTGTATGTTTAATATAGGTGGATTTTGATATTCATTTTGTTGGGGTCCTTATGATTACTCCATGAAATTGAACCTCCATTTTAACATAGAATTCTATCTTTTAGTATTGGAATTCTCATCATAAATGACTTGAGTTTTTGATATCATTTTATTTTCCCCCACCTTACTGACATTATTCCTTGTTTAACATCTTTCGAAATTCCCATTATTTTTAGATAAATAAAATATCTCATTTAAAAAATACCATGTCTCTTATTTTCTCTATTGATATATTGATACACTAAGAGTTATTATTCTTAGGAAAATACTCCCTTAGGATTATTGACTAATATTCATGATGTGTTCCGGTCTTCTACAATAATATCATTTGATGGACAGATTCTTTTGGGAATGATTTATTTCATATTTTTCAAGAATATTCTACTTATTATCTAATATAATAATATTATTGAATTAAAAATATTAATTATAGTCCAATGATTTAGAACAAAATCAAATTATATGACCATAAATACCACTAAAATAGAACATTAAGTCATTACATCACATAAAATCATTTTTATGTCATTCATCAATGCCTACATGATTTTTTCTATTTCTATAATTGTTCAAAAATCTTTTACTATCATTCATGGGAGAGGGTTCATCCTATCCAATACTGGTTTTTCCCAAACAATATTTTATTTGGGATAAGACAACCAATTCATGTTTTTCATCTGAAATTGCATATTGTCTTTTCACTTCATTATGACCTTCTAAAGGAGAGCAAAATGATAGGCCAAATCATTATGCAAATCTCGGTTTACATTAGCATTGTGTTTTCACACTATAGTATTTAATGATTCTTGATCCTCTCCCAGTTGTTGAATATTCATATCACTTTATTCATGTTGATCATTTTTTACTCTATTTATATTACTCCTATTACTCATCTCATATTACTATTATAATGAGATCTCATCGATCATGTTAGATACTCCTTTGTTTTGGAATTTTCCTGAGAAAAAAAATCGTTATAGCATGCATCCTCATGATGTAACCTTTGTTGCTCTTGATCTAGTTTAGATAATTGTGTTGCAATATCATCATTCATAGATTCCAGATTCAATATTTCATTTGAAATGATACTCTTTCAACTATCATGATCAATGAATTTTTCTATCTTTGTAGACATATTTCATAGTTCTTCTACTTGGGAATCATTCATCTCCCTCAGATCAATAACCATATCAATATGAATTTTATTTAATCATTTTATCTTGTTATCCCAAATTTCCACAATGTAGATTAAATTACCTCCAAACTTATTTTTCTCTAGTACGTTCTGATCCAATTACTTTTTCATGTTAACTACATCAACCAACAGCCTTCTTGTATTTTCATCATCATCATCATCAGTAGTTTCAAAATCACATGGAATGTAGGGTTCATTATTAATTTCTACATTATATTTTACTAAATAAATAGTCTCATAGTATGATTTCTGTTGTATTCCACTAATTGAAACACACTCCTTCCATAAACACTTCCTCACAAAATAATCCAACAAGAATTATTCTCCTTCATTGATGTTCTTCTTTTTTCCATTGAACTATGAGATAAGATAAAACTAAAAATTTAATTTAAAAAATTTTCTGACCAAATTGTGAGAAAAATATAAAAAAATAATATTAAACTCTAATACCATTTGATAGGTCAAAAATTGGATTAGATACACTGAGTGGGGCGGGGGTGAATCATGGTATGTATGTTCTTTTTGAAATTAAATAAAACAATATTTCCCTCTGATGTCATATGATGATTCATATAATGTAAAACAAGAAACAATGAATATGTTTAAATACATTTTAATTGTGTTCACCCTCACTAGGATACGTCCAAGTAGATTACAATGGTAATGTTATGGTATAAAATATTTTCTTTGAATCATTACCAATTCATGGTTTAGGGTAGATCACTTCAATGCATAAGATCACTTTGTTAAAAGTTTTAGGGATAAGTCACTACCTTCCCATGGTTCACTCCCTAACTATATTAATATGGATTACTATTGGTGGAAAGGAGCACCTTCATCCCCATATTTTCCCCACATCTCTGGAATGTATTCACAATAAGCATATAAACAAGTAGGACCATTTAATATCAATAGTTAATGAATCCATATCTGTAGGTAGATTCTATACTGAAGTACCACATTCATCAACTTGATGAACATCACATTACCATGGATTCAATTTTAAATCCTTTATGAACACATTTTTGATTCTCACTACATTTGTGAAGCTCACCACATTTAGGAATCTCATAGAGACTTAATAAATAAACCTCTATTAATTATGATCATATAGCCTTTGTGATTATCCTACCAGTCATGAACCTCATATAGTGTTATTTAATATAAACAATTTTGGTCAAATTTTTATAACCTTTGTGATCATCAATACACTTGAGAATCTTTAAAATTTATTTATTCTTTCATAGACTTTGAGATCATTATTTTTTTGAGAACTATTTCAAATGATCAATATCTGAAAATCAAGGACATAATCCCAGACCCTTTGAATACTTAGAATGTCTTTCTATACTATTATGAGGGGGTAGGGGCCTATTAATATGCATTTCATCCCTTCCTAGGAGCAACCATCCACATCATCAAATTTTTACTAATCTCTCCAAATTTTTTTTCCGAACCTCCCTATTTCGAAAATCTGTTAGGAAAATTCTCCATTTCTAAAAATAATCATAGTCACAGAAGGTACTATCATACCTTTACACATTCATGATAATTCAGTTCTCATAGTCATAAATTTGTTCCATTTTTCATCACTCATCGACAATACTCTACACCTTTATGAAACCCAAAAATCATGATAAAAAATCCATTTAAAAATATATTTAACATTGTGATAATATTTTGTTTTAAACATACATGTATTAGTTTGTAGTTGTTTCTGAGTAAGAAATCTTACTATACACCATGACATAGGATGATAATTCAAATAATTTTGACGTCATTCGGTGTAAAATAAGAGAGAATAGACTATATACCAAAATATAAAAGATACACTTAAAGATGTTAAAAGTACCTATATTGGGTCACATCATTTATGGGGAAGGAGTGCATGTGGACCTAATGAAAGTATGAAGGGTTTTATCTTCAGAGTATAAAAAAATGTTTTTAGTGTTCAATGTTTTTTTGGTGTTGAGGGTATTACCAGATGTTTTCCAAATTCTTTTCCCATTTGTAAGCACCACTCTGAAGCTTTAAAATGAGGGGAATCAAGCATTAATGTTCAAAGGAATGTGAATTTTTTATAAGAGTTTACGAAGAGGTTGAATACAACACTAATTCTAATCATTCCCATGGAGGATATAGATTATACCTTTTTATGATGTGTCTAACATTGGGCATGGGGAAATATTGATGTAGGATGACGGGGTTATGGAATATGGTTCCTGAATATTGTGGAATCATGTTAAAAAATACCATAAAGAAGATCATGATTAGGCTGATGTTTTTTATGATTTAATGTTTTGGTAGCATCATTTTTTGAAGAAAGGATAAAAATATATACAAAACATAAATTACATAAATTAATCTTCTCCCAGTGTGATTTGAATATTCAGTAGTGAAGATGGGTATAGTTTATTTATTATTTTTCTTTTGATCTATCTTAAAAGAAGCTATTAGGAAACAGTTTTATCAATGCCTTGATTTGGAAGACTCAACCCCAAATATTTTAGGAAATCAGTTCCTAGTGGAGGATAATGGAGTTAATTACTATGATGCAGCTGGAGTTTCCAGATGGAATTGTGTAGTTGGCCCTTCAATACTTGGATGTTTAGTCAAAACTATTGGGCCATATCAAGAGGAGGCTGTATAAGGATTCAACTTGTTTGGGTTTAAGGGAAGGACCTGGAAGTGGAGAGTCACCATTAGATTGGAATACTAGAGATGATAAAATTGTTTATGTTCTAGGTATTTTTGGCATTACAACATGTTTGAAAGAATATTTGATGTGAAATTTCCTTGATTCAATGTTGGATGTCCACTCTATTGTAACCAAAATATATCATGATCATTACAGAGAGTATTAGTGAGCATGGATGATGAAAGATTTTTGTAGGATTGATGATGTGATGTTATACCTGTTAGTTGGTGATGGTTAAGAATCTACAACAATGTGGTTTTATAAATCCTTTAAACATTCCTAAATAGAAATGGGATGAAATGAGGATGGATTTTGTGTTTGGTATTACAAGGATTCCATATAAGAATGATGTGATCAGGGAAGTCATGGATCAGTTGACTAAGGTGCCACATTTCATACCTATTCGAGAGACAGTCATCATTGAGCACCTTAGTGATTTTTTTGCTCAGGAGAAAGTATGGTTTCATGAGGTTCCATGAATTATTGTTTTATATCATTTTTCACTCTTTACATTTTTCATTCAGGTAGATCTTATATATGTCACTTTGTACCCCGGTGTTTTTTATTATGAATTTCCACCCACAGACAAATTGGGTCGCATAATGTACTATTCTTGTGTTTTTGAACATATTGATGGAATGTGTCATTTATATTCATGGATCTTGGGATAATAACATTGCACTTTTTGAGTTTCCCTACCACAATAGTCACCAGGTGATGATTTAAATGGAACCGTATGAGGCTATCCACCAAATGCACTATTGATCACCATTATGCTGGGTAGAGGCACGAGAATCAGATTTGTTGGGACTGAACCTCATGGAGGTAATGAAAAAATATGTTTAGTAGATTCTTAAGCCAATGGATATGACTCCAAGTAGGAAATATTCATTTAAAGATATGCCTCATTATCCTTTTGAGTTTTTTTGGGTGATTGTGACTTCCTTTGGGAGTCTCTAAGGATGGGTAACTGTTAGATTCAGAAACATGGTAAGATAGAATAGAGGTATATGGGGACCTTTGATATAGTTTAGAGGATGGAGTAGGTGATTTAGTTATTGGATATTACAAATCTATATAATTTAATGCATAATGTTTCTCAGGTTCCTTTTCTTTGGAGGTATAATGTTAACCCATCCCATGTGATTGATGTTAAAAATTTTGAACATGAGGCTAGTGTGTCCTTTGAGTAGCATTTAGTTCGTATTTTCTATCATATATTGAATGTATTGTGGGGAAATAAAATGCCTTTGGTTCATGTTTTGTGGAAATATGTTAATCATTAGGAAGAAAATTTGGAGAGGGTGATGGGTATGAGTGACTAGGGGACCAATATATTTCCTTTGGAAGCATAGTTATGCTTTGAAAGTGCAGGTAGAGGACATGTTGTTGTAATTTGGGGAGGTTCTATGATACAATAATTATATGTTGTACATTAGTATTTAAAATTCTAGACTAAATACCAATATTTCAGTTAAATAAATGTTTCATGAGTCTACACAGAGGCACAGAGTTGTCCAGGGGTTTTGGGACATGAAAAAGGGGAAAAGTGGGCATAAAATGCATGTTCATGGTTAGCATATTTTTTAGTAACTATTCCACCCAACCCTGCCTCCTTGTAGGTGAGGTTCATGGATAAATAAACCATTATAGAAGCTGAAAAATATGCGGGTTTGGATATATGCACCCCGCACAACCACAACAAGGGTTTCCAAACTATGTAGGCTTCCTAGAAAACCCTATGTCTTGCTGTTCTTATTGGTAGGGGGAGGCACATGGTGGTCAAACAGTTTGTAAAACCTTGTTTCCAAACCATGTACCCATTTAGAATTGAAATTTTTCATTTCCCCCTTATAGATTTATGAACCCACACATGATGTTGTCCTCCATTATATATCTAACAACCTTCATGCCAATAAAAATCACCCCATGATTTCGATGGATAAATCTCATTATTATTTACGACTTTTAGATTTTCATTTATTGCAAATAGAATCTCTGGGTGCCTATAACACTCATCTTTGATCCTTTATTCTGATTAGGCCTTTTGATGTATGTCTTCTACTTAAAAATCCCCCAAACAACCTTTTTCCATAGGATCTTAGGTTAGGGATTCAAATGGTGTTTGAATATGAATAACATTATAAGGTTGAGCATGAGGGTGACTTTATAATTGAGGTAGGTGGTATACATGTTATATCCCACAGTCTTGATATTGATTTATGAGAATTTGGTTTTGAATTTTTGTAATTGAGTTGTTAGTTTGGTTTTAAATGTTATAAATGATAAATTCATTGGGAAGATTGTAAATTGAATCCACCACAATCGTTGTGGGATGCGTTGAGGTTGATTCAGATCGGGTCAATGGACACCAATTCGGAATTCCACTTCTTGAAAATTTATGTGCAGAATTGAATTTTTATAACATATATCACATTATTAATGTCTTGAAATTTATCAAGGGTTTTGATACAAGAATCATGGTAATTGTTTCCATTTATTAAAATGGAATAAGGGGTGTTTTTAATAATGTGAATATGTTATATTAATTGGAATGAATGTATTAAATGACCTATGTGTTTTCATTTAATTGTGTAATTGAATGGAGACATGAAATTTAGGAACTTGTTAACAGGTTATGATATGAAAGGGAAAATATTATATTGGGTGAAGTCAGGAGGCTGATTTATTTATGGAATGAAATATTAATTTTAAATGGTTTGTGTGTTCCATGAGTTTTATTTTGTGAATTGGTTCATTTTGTAATTGATTAAATAATAAAGTTAAAATGAACTTGAGGTATGTATGATGAATTTTGAAGAGACTACCAAGACTATGGCTTTGAGATATGTAATTATTATTATTATTTTAAATTTTTTTCCTAGTGATACATTAAACATGATTATTACACTTATACATTGTTTATGTAGCCATCATTGACTATGTTGTATTTGATGAAAAATTATAACCCATATAATAAATGACAATAGTGACTAAAGTGAATTTTGTTAATTATTAGAACACATTTTATCTCATATTCATCTCATTATTAAATTTCATTTATATACACAACTTTTTCAAACTGAATAATTTTTATAAATCTTTGGTGTTTTGCTATGAATTTTTAGTCACGCTATTCTAGGACCACCATTGGGTAGCTATGAAGATTTCATGGTCACAGTTCAGGACAAGGGATATGGCCCTATAAGAGATGGTTGATTTGGTAATGTGATTTGAACATATAAGGGAAATATATTTGGAGTCCATATACATATATTTGGATTAATCTATTGTTCATTATTTTGGGTTTTCCTTACACATGGAACTGTTTGACTTGTCAAAGCATATTTACTATTGGGTTGTTAGCATGTACAAATTTTTGGGAAGTGTTTGGTTATAAATGTTTATAGTTTTTTACATTCATTATTTAGTGCTTTATCAACTATGGATTACAATAATTAATATTTTATATTAGCTCAATGGGACCAATTAGACCCTCACTGGTAGTTGATAACCTCAATCATTATTGTCAGCATGCCTGATGTCAAGTGGTGACTGGGCTTGGGCCATCCGTTTAATGGATTCTAGGTTCGGGAAGATATACAGGATGATAATAAACTCACTAGAAACCCATCTCATACACACTATCCCAATTACCATGTTATTTTTGTCTCATGGAAATTCAAATTCCATGTTATTCAATGGATCCTTCAAGGAGGTGATATTCCAGGGGTAATTTTCTCAAAAGACCTATATTATTTTCTTTTCTTAATCTAAATTATCCTCATCCCCATTAATATTTCAAGGAATAGTAAATATAATATCTTATATATAATATAATTTTAGGTTTCTATTGTAATATCTTATATCCATCCCTTTTATTACGTCCTCTTATTTATGGAAATGAAAACATTTTACAAATTATTTCAGTTAACACTCTCTATGAATAATGAATTTTTATTTTCCATTAATACATTCAAGGATGGTATTAAAACTACTATTATCATTAAATTCAATCATAATATGTACATTATAACATATTTAGGATTGTATATATATTATATGGATGTAATATTAAATAAAATGGAACTAGTTCATAATGGTTTCAAAAACTACCCAATTAATCTAAACATTTAGCATTTACAGTTTATGAAATGAATCATACTCATATAAGAAATAAACATCTTATATGAAACCATTAAAAATATTTTATGTTAATTTTTTTACATTTCTAATGTTTTATTTCCATTTTACAGGAACATCTGCAATTATACACAAGTGAATAGAACCTAAAACCATGAAATTAATGCACGAAAAACATTAAAAATAAGAAAATATTATTAATGAATGTGCGATAAGATTACATAAAAGTATAAAATAATTTATTATAAATATGAATATATTTAATTGATGAATTAATAAAATGAATATAATTCTTTTACATGTTGTCAATGTATAAAAAAATAAAAGGAAGAAAGTGGAAAAGGTTTCTCATCTCACATTTACATCTATGATATATATGCTTTATTAAGCACTTATTTAATTTCTGTGGTTTATATAATTACATTTCATAAATAATTTTATTAATCTTATTATAGTAATTCTATTAAATGTTTTATTTGACAATTACTGATTTTATTGGGAATACAATTAATCTTATTAGATGTTGTAAGTGATTTCTTATATAAATTTCCACTTATCGCGTTAAACATAGTGTTTATTGATCATGTAAATATATAATTATCTCTAAAATGAATTTCTATTATATTATGTTTCATTTTAACTTTTTTTATTTGTATTTAAATCTGATACACATAATCATATCATTTTATTTATTGTCACTTCAATGATAGATTATTTATAAAATACATTCTTCTAAGAAAATATATATTTAAACATTTTTTAAAAACTCCCTTTTTCTTACATGTCCAAGTTTTCTAAAATTGTTTCCAAAATGTTTTTATATTTATTTTATGATTGTTTAATATCATTTTTTAGATAATTTAAATTTTAAAAAATGGGTTGAATGGTATATTTTTTTCATTTTATAAACTTGTATCTTTGATTCTTTTATGAAAAAATATAGATGGATTATTTTTTAAACATATATGGAATGAGTGTATTTAAACGTTATCATAATTAATTAAAGATTTAAGTTTTAATTTACATATTTTAATGTTTATTTTTATAAAATGAACTATTTTATAATTTAACAACATTTAAATAACAATTTATTTTATAATGGGAAAATGTTTCTTTAACCAAGAATTTTCCAATGATCATAATAATGTATTTTTATAAAGGTCGATATCTATTGTTTAATATTATTATTATTTCAGATTAATATATCACGATATCATCTAAAATATTCTACTAAATGGTTTGGTATTATATTGATGAGGAATGTAATATTTAGACATCGTTCACCATATTACTATAGATGGTTTGTGATTATGTTAAATGAATGGGGAATGTTATTTATATTTAATATAATTGTTTAAATGAAAATATATTTGTTGATTACATTCATCCATTTCATATTATGAGTTCATTAAAATTAGTATGTTATAGGAGAGGAACGTTATTGCCCCTCGATGCAATGGTAGATCTCCAAAGACAAACTAGTTTGGGTATTGGCTTATATCTTACCTGATTATAAATGGTTTCTTAGCTGATGCATTGAACAAATGAACAGATTTCCAAAATTTTCAATTTCCTCATTATGAGAGTTCTAACTGATTTATATGTTATTATTTTATCAATAGAATATCAACGGTAATATTTTTTTTCTTATGTGATTATTTATATTTGATTATTTGATTATCTTTTTTTTCTTCCAGATAATGCTCGATGTTTTGAGTAAATTGAATCTGTAAAATTACATTCCATAGTGTTTATGTCATTTTTCATGGATTCTATTATATTATTTCCCTTAATAAGGATTTTATCTCATCCATTCCATCTATAATTTTCCTTAGGATATGAGAAACTGTTTTTGGATTAATATGCATGGATTCACTATAGGGATTTATAGAACTCTCATTGAAAATAATTCATGTATTTTAGGTTTCAAATTTAATGCATATTTCCATAATTAATCTAGTATACCACGACTACTAAACTATTTAGTCCATTTGGATATGATTCTTTGAATATTATTGAAATATAATTTTTTATCCACTGACTGTGGGCTATTGGTTGTGGGTACTTTATAGATGGAATCAAGGAATGTTTTTCAGAAACCATGGAAACTAGATTTATGAAAACACATATTAGAGAATGAAACCATATAGAAAAATATTTAAACACTCCCAATGATACCAATGTTATAATTTATAGAATATTCATACATAAATTTTCAATTTCTGATAATAATTTTTGAAATTTTACATTATATTATGAATCATAATCTAGTATATTCCATCTTCTATAAAGGGAACATAATAGAAGGAATGTGATTAAAATTAATTCTTGTTATCTAAAGAGTAAGAAAGATAATTTTTCTGATGGAGATAGTACAATATATCGAAGGTAACTTATATCCTAACCATTTTTATCATATGAATTCGTAGTATCACGTGTTAACAAGACGATGAAAGAATTCAGGAAGTATTTTAGCTATGTAGGGAAGAAAGAAAAGAGGAGGAATAAAAGGGAAGGGATGGATAAAGGGATGAATGGAAGGAATTATTTTCCAATATGTTATAATTTTGGATGGAAAGGCAAAGGTAAATCCTTAAAAGAAATAGGAGTTTTATTCATGTGTAGAGAGAAAAGCCACCATAATCCTGATTGTAAAAGGAAAAATGAATATTCAAATGAATTAATTAATCTATGGGATATGGCTGACTACACAAATAAATTCCCTAAAAAATAATGTGATATACATCATACGAATTTAAGGGATCAATATCATTATTATTCTATTGAGACAGAAAAAATTGAATGGTTGTTGTGCTTATGTTTTTTATCCCATAAATTGTTTTTATGATATTATCATTATAATAATTAAAAAAATTATAATAATAGTACATTTGTATGTATTTTAGATAATATGTTTAATGGTACAAATAAAAATCATTTAGTGGATTGTTTTCCTTTTTGAAAACACATGTTTGAGGGCGGAGAACACAAATATGATCTCAATGATGAGATAATAATGAGTCTTCAATTATGGTTTAACATTGGTGACCATGAAATTGGTTTTTGATTTTATGAATTTTGTTATCTTTGATAGAGTTCAATGCGTTTTTGTATTTTAAAAAATATACAATAATTTATGTTTCACTTAAAAAATAAAGTAAAATTCATTTTTTAAATAAGATTTTCTGGTTCATCATATTATTACCATGTTTCAAGAGAACATATGATAAAGGTATTTACACATTTCTTATGTAACTATAAATATCAACTTCATGTTTTTTCATGGTTAAAAGTATAATAATTCTGGAAATATATTAATCTTCTATCTAATTTTTAAAATATTGAAATTTTGTTGTCATAAAGTTACACATTTATGATATAGTTTATGTCTAACATTGGAAGTGGTTTTAATGGTTAATGTATTTATTAATATTCGATAACATGTGCCAAAAATATTTGTTTTGGAAAATAGATACAGATAAATAGAATGAATTTTCACTATTTATGGATCTTGTGATCCATTAAAGGTGAATATTAGTGTAGAAGTCATAAAAAAATTCATTAATGGAGATTTATTTGTTAGAGTAAGGGATAACCTTATTATAGACTTTTTCACTATATTATAAATTTATCAAAGAAATAGTTATGTAATATGGGTTATTATAATTTTTAATTAATAATTAAATGGATGATATTACATTTATGGTTTTATTTTGATGTTTTTTAATAAAAATTTTAATGAAAGTCATGAAAAAGGAAAACCCACATTTAATGTGAAAACCCATCAAATATGGCAAGGCTTCATGGTTTTAACCCACAACTGAAGGGAGACAGGGGGGTATCATCTACCCCTAGCCTATACGATGCCGTGATTATTATAACGTATTGTAATTTATTTAAATTTTATAATATATATATTGTATGTTCATTTTTGAAACCTTATATGATTATGATAAATATTATATTTCATATTTTATTTAATGCATAATGTTTGAATTCTATTTTGTAGAAAAAGATGAATTTTTGGTAGAAATGGATTAAAGGATGAAACTATACATGTCAAGTTATTATATTTCATTATGGAAAAAATTATTTTGAAACTATTAGATAATTATTTTTTAAATAAAAAGTTTATTCATTTTTTATTACCCTGAAATCAATGAACTTTTAACATATCACAATTTTACAGTTTTATAATGGTATAATTTATAATGACCATGCTCTCTATCACTCTCCGTTAGAATATAATAGTTATATTTAATTTCTATGACCATTTTTAACTTCCCACTAAAATTACCCTATACAAAAATAGAGTTTTTTTGGTAACCTTGACATTTTCCATTACCACTTTATAAGACGATGTTTTATTAACACATTTTATGAGGTTGTATTTCCACATTTTTCGTCTAAAAATTAAACACTGTGTTTACCATTCAAAATATTGAATTTCAAGGATTATTGAAATTTAATGAGGAGGAAATTTTATATTTTTATATTATAAAAACACTATGTATGATAGTTTATGATGCATAGAACATCGATCATAAAAAAACTAAAAAATATATTAACACAATCATAATAACATTTCCATTCAATTAGAGTGAATAAAAAGTTTTAAACAAATTATTAAATATTTAGATCTAAAAAACTTTTTTAATATTTTAATTTAATATTTGGAAATAATAAATAATTTTTAGTTAAGTCATTTTATTGATAAAAAATGTTCAATTCCAAAATATATTTTTATTTTGTTCTGTGAGAAAATAAATATAAATGATTTTAGAAAATTTTAGAAAATTTATTTGGAAAAATTAAAGTAATTTTAAGATTTAGAATGTAAAAATTATCCTAGGATGAAATGTTGAGAGTATTATGAAAATATTAATCTTTCAGTGATTAGTAAAAAATACATATTTTTGTATAAATGTCATTTATTTTCAATAAATTATGAAATTTAAAAAACCAATTATGTTTTGAACATGTATTCAAGTAAATTAATATTTAATTATTTTTATTTATCCAATTTAATTATTTTTAATCATTATCATAATTTATTTTTGATTTAGATTATTAATGAGATAAAAAAAGATTGTTTGAAAACTATTATAAACTAAAAATAACTTTTTTACGTTTTAAGTAAATAAAATAATCCCCAATTGGGAATGTTTTAAATGAAATTTATTGACTATATGCCATTTAATATTAATTTATTTTCATACACTGAAAATTATATTTCATAGCGTTAATATGAAATCACCTTTCTTCTTTAAAAATATACTTCTTAAAACCCGGTATTTTCATCGTGTCTATGGGTTTTGTTTTAAATATAATTTTTCAAACATGTGAATTGAAAGTGATAAAATTGGTTACATATGTGGAATAAAAATTTATATATTATGTTGTATGGTCATTTTAATTTTTATTCATAAAAAGGTTATCACAGTAAATAATTATTTTCGACGTTATATGTAAAGAATGAAAAGAGTAAAAGTTAAAAAGTAGAAGCATAAAATAACTAAAAACTAAGACAATAAATGGGTGGTTGATGTTTTTATATGCTATAATAATAATTTTAAAAAATAATTATCAATATAATATTGATGAATTAATGCCACACAAAATTTGGATGGATCTAAATATGATATAATCATTATTTTAATCACATAAAATAACCCAACCTCAATTATAAATAACTCTAATCACTACCCCATTTCATAAAACAAAACTTGATTATTCGAAAATATCATAAAAACTGTATCCCACACACAATCTCCATTTTAAAGACCTCATCTCTACACAATAGAAAAATTCCATGTTACTCATGGGATCCTTCAAGGAGGTGATATTCAAGAGGTCATTTTCTCACATCACCTCTCTTATTTTTGTTTCTACTTATACTTTCTCCACAACCAATTAATCAATTAAGACATAAATACTACATATTAATTTAAATACCATCGATTTTTTTCTGATTTAATATAATATATCCATCTATTTTTAACATAAACTTTATTAAAGAAATGAAACCATTGTCCAAATTACGATGGTTAGCAATCTTCCTAAATAATGATTTTTTTATTACAATTACCTCCATCAAGACTAGTCATAAAAGTATTATTATGGTTAAATAGTTTTTGAATAATAATTTTATAATATATTTAATGGTTTATAGGTAGTATAAAAAAATAATATTAACTAAAATGAAACTTGTCACTAGAATGTTGGAAATACCACAAAATTAAGCTAAACATTTATCATTTACATTTTATCAAATGAATCATCCTAATATATGAAATAAAATTATAGATGATAAAATTCAAACTTATGGATGTGAGTTTCATTTCAATATTGGTGTTATATAGTCATTTTATATGAAAATAGATAATTATACACAAATGAACCCACCCTTAAACCATTAAATTAATGAACTCAAAATATTGAAAATAATGAAAATTTATTAATGATCTTGTGGTATTATTCTATAAAAATTCATATAACTCATTACCAATATGAATATATTTATAAAATGAATTAAAAACATTATTTAAACCGTTATAAGTGTGGTTAATTCATTCAAAGTTAATTGATTGTTTTAAGTAACGGTTTCTCATCTTACTTCTACTCCTGTGATATATATGCATTATTCAACACTTATTTGTTTTACATGGTTTCTATACAACCCTTTTATATATTGTATCATGAATATAAATATATTCATGGTATTAAATTCCTCATTTGATAAGTATTACATTTATTGGGCATATGATTCGACATATCAATTGTGGTAACAAATTTTATAACTTATTTTCCATTTATTGGATTAAACATATACATTACAGATTATTCTATGATTTTATTATGTGTGAATTAAATTTTATTTATATTATGATTCATTTACTATGTTTTTCTATGGATTTATAGTAGATACAAATAATTGAAATTTTTTAGTAAATCTCAAATAAATTATTTTATATTATCAAAATAATTTGTTTTTAATAAATTATCATTATAAAATTTTCTTTTAAAATATACGTTTCTTCTTGGAGTATGTTTTTTTAAAATGTTTCTAAAAATATTTTTTTAATTTTCCTATTATTTTTTAATTTAATTTTTTCTCATGTTTTACTCTTTATAATAAGGATTGAGAGGTATATTGTTTCATTTTCTAAATAATTTTTTATGAGACATTACTGACCAAAATATAGAAGGAATATTTTTTTGTACTTATACAAAGTGAGAGGATTTTAACGTATTTAAAATTAAATTTTTATTTTAATAATTATTAACCAGTTTACATGATTATTTTCAATGAAAATATTTTCTTTTATAATTTCACACTATCATAAAAATAATTTATTTTCAATGTAAAACATGGTATTTTCCGTAATTTGTTTTCAATTATTTTACTAAAGTACTCATATCAATGTAAAAAAAATTTATTATTAATATTTTTTTGTTTTATCTTTTATGATATCATATACCATATATTAATATGTTTTTTGGATTAGTTTTACAGGGAATGAAATATTTTGATACTATTCACTATATTAGTGTCGATGATTGGTGATTATGTTTACGGATTGGGGAATGTTATTTACAATTACAATACATTTTTCAATAAAATATAACTGATTTTTTTGTTTCAACCTTTCCATTTTATTTATTCATTGAACTTGTTATATAATGGGTTGGGCCCTCTATAGCCCTTCAATCCATCGATAGGTCTCAAGAGAAAAACTAGTTTGGGTATTGGATTCTGTCTTACATGATTATGTGTGGTGTATTAGCCAAAGACTTAATGGTAATTTTATATTTTTGACCTTATTAAATTAATCATTATGATATTTTTTATTTATTTGCATTTATTATTTTATTACTATAATATATATGGTCATGTTTTATAACTCAAGTGATTATTTATATGGAATTTTTTCATCATCCATTATTAATGTGTATTATGCTCATATTTTTGATTAAATATAATGTATTATTTAACATTCCATAATTTCAATGCCTTGTTTATTCATAGATTCGACTTTATACTTACCAATATGGAGAATTTGAGCTCACCCCTTCTTTGTGTTTTATTTTTCCATGGATATAAACTACTGTTTTGTGATTGATATTCAGGGATACACTAAGGGGACTTGTGGAATTCTCAATGAAATTTCATTTCATATTTTATATTTTAAATTTAATGTGAATTTCAAGAATTTATAATTTTTTGCAGGAATAATAAACTACTAAGTCCTTTGTGGTGTGATTTCTTTTATGTTATGGAAATGTAATAATGTAACAACTAAGTCTAGGCTACTTTGTTCCGGGTCATTACAACTATCTTCAGAGTGAGAATATGTCATAAATCCCCTCAACATTTAGATATATATATTTATAATCTTTTATTATATATATTCATTATATATACACATGAATATATAGTCATATATATATAAATACATATTATATGTAAGGAAAACAGGTGAGAAACCAAGGTTTCAACACGTAATCATAAGAGTCATATACAATTATAGGGTCATTAGGTTGGTATTCACCTAGAAATATGAATTGATCGGTTTGAAAATCCACATAAGTGATGTATATCACCATTATAAACAACCTATACATGTAAAAATTAAGATTCATTTCCAGCATACATATAAATTATTTGAAACACCATTTCCAATATCCAATAAACAATTGTGAATTCCACGTTCAACATCACACATTAGTTAATCCTTAACCACCATTTCAAAAACATTCATTTACCATTTCATAATGAAAAAAATACAATATAGAGTAATAATAATAAATTGAATTTGAATGTACTATTTTTTAAAAAGACAATTAATGGATTATAACCAATTTACATTTCATTTAGTCATGTGTATAACCCAATGTTAATATAAGAGTCGCATGACATGGTTATGCAACTCATTTTTCACTAAATACATTGATAAAAAATAATTGGGTTTTAATCGAACATCCCCAGAGTCTGTGGTTTGGTTTTATCAACATTTAATAATTTAATGAAATCAATAAACCCCCTAAAAAGGTGTCACTCATTGATGTTATTGACCTATTAATATAAAAATATTATATGGTTATTCCTTTTACAAGGGACGACAAATTTAAAAATAAAAATTACATTTTTATGGAAATAAATTGAATGACTGATGTGATACATAATGGTGGATGATATAAATCAATAAAACATTAGGGAAATGTACGGGAACTCATATCATATATTTTTATATGAACCATCATCTTTAATTAGACACCAATATGGGAGAGAATTGGAAAAATTAGAAGAATAGGTGAATATCATGAAAATAGGTCATATCTACACAAATATTATTAGCATTCAATATGGAGAGATTAATGAAGGAAAAAATAAGACTACCAAAGTACTTATAGATATGGATCCAATAAGATTAAAAAAATGTGAAATAGATACAAGTTCAGGTAGAATTCTAAATAACGAGGTTAGATTCCAAGGGAGAGCTCCATCACGGGGGGAGGCTGTTGTGCATTAAACATTTAGAGTAAGGTAGGTGGTAATACAATATATTATAAGGGAAATTTTTTAATTTCAATAACATTTAAATGGTTCATATTTTATCAGTATGTTTCAATGAACTATTCACCAGTCATACACAATCACTATTAGAGGCATTACCCCCTCACACGGGCTAGTTTCATGGTAAAAAAAAATAGACAAGCCATGTTTCTTGTATGATCCTTTTGGAAGCACAAATATTGAGCTGCATGGATCTATTTAATGGTTTGGAAATCCTAACCTCACCCTTAAAAGGATGAATTTTTTTGGGTTTATCTTTAAAACTAAACAGTATGAAATTGTGAAACTAATCTCATTCACCCAAAAACTAGAGATCCATGCCATGAATAAACATTGGATTATTTATAAACCTCCTAAAAAAATTAGAAAATTAATTTAAACTCAAAAAAGTGGTTTAAATAGTATTTTAATGCATTCCTAGAACTATAAATGTACAAGACCTTACCACCTCCCCTCTTGGAAACAAATCGTCTCTGAGTTTTTCTTCTGAGGGTGGTACACCATCATATGAGAAAATGTCGAACAAATTAGCACATAAAGAGACCTCTTGGTCCCAATTGTCATCATATATATTACTATGATAACATATTAAATTATCTAGAGTAACTCACCTTCCATAGAGATAAAAAATGACAATATACATGATATTCATTAGATTCTCCTCCAAAGATGTATCCAAAAATAAAATGAACTACTCGTACCCAAAGACAATAGATGGAGTTTTATAATAATAATATAACTGAGGGATGTGAAAGATTTCATGCATTTCCTTTTATCTATAATGGATATCTATAACATAAACCATTTATCCAAACCTCTAAAAATTCACAAAATGTACGATGAACTCTGGAAATAACACACTACGTAATCTAAAACCACAATGACCTAATATAGATGAAATAAGTAAGAGAACCTAATCCCTAACAATAAAATATAGATTTCCTTGACTGTGATGAGTATAAGACATTTCCCTAGACTATGTTGTATGGATTTTCTTCCTGATAAGATGTATCTACTCTAATATCCCAAGTAAATGAGGAGGACCCATCAATGATTCCCCTCCAACCACTATCCAACATAGTGATAAACAACACAACATTCTATATAGGTCCCCACCGAAAGCCATTTTTACAGTATATTAGAAGATGATATTGTAATAGAACTCAACAAGAGTTACATCTTCGATTGTGATACTCTCAAAACAGAAAGACTTCCCGAATCACGTCATATAACGACCATATCATTTTCTGTAAGTTCCAATCATTTTTTTGGTGTTTGGTTGTACTCAACAGTACCTCTAATCTCAGTGTTCTCTATAACCACTACTAGAACTGTGATTGGAATCGTGTATCCCTATATAATATTATGTTAAATAGAAATATTTATTGAATGGAATCCCAAGCATATATGATCCATTGCTTATCCACTGAAAATGTCTCCCTAATATGAATTAAATGTGTAACCTATTTCAACCGATCAATGAACACCCACACTACATCACTACCTCTACGTGTCATTGAGATATGTGTTTTTTATTATTATTTTAAATATTTTTCCTAGTGATACATTGAACATGATTATTCCACTTGTACAATGTTTATGTGGCCATCATTCGATATGTTGTATTTAATGAAAAATTATAACCCATAGAATAAATTACAATAGTGACTAATGTGAAATTTGATAAATATTAGAACACATTTTATCTCATATTCATCTCATTATTAAATATCACTTACATACACACTTTTTCAAAATGTAAATTTTGTATAAATCTTTGGTGGTTGGATATTGAATTTAGCTACACTACGCTTGGACCACCATTGGGTAGCTGAGAAGATTTCATTGTTACAGTACATGACAAGGGATATGGCCCAATAAGAGATTGTTAGTTTGGTAATGTGATTTGAACATATAAGGGAAAGAGATTTGGAGTCCATATCCATATTTTGGATTAATCTATTTTTCATTACTTTGGGTTTTCCTAACACTTGGAACTATTTTACATGTCAAAATATATTTACTATTTGGTTGTAGGAATGTACCCATTTTTGGTAACTGTTTGGTTATGAATGTTTATGGTTTTTTTTCATTCATTTTTTAGTGCTTTATCAACTATGGATTACAATAATTAATATGGTATATTATCTCCATGAGACCAATTAAACCCTCACTGGTAGTTGACAACCTCAAGCATTAATGTCAGCATGTGTGAGGTCGCATTGTGACTGGACTTGGGGCATCAGTTTAATTAATTATAGGTTGTGGAAGCTATACATGATGATAATAAACTCACTGGAAACCCATATCATACACACTCTCCAAATTACCATGTTATTTTTGTCTTAGTAAAATTCAAATTCCATGTTATTCAATGGATCCTTCAAGGATTTGATATTCCAGAGGTAATTTTCTCAAAATACCTATATTATTTTATTTTCTCATTCTAAATTCTCCTCACCCCAATTAATATGTCAATAAATTTTAAATATAATATCTTATATATACTATAATTATAGGTTTCTAGTGGAATATCTTATATCCATCCCTTTTATTACCTCCTCTTAATTTAGGAAATGAAAACATTTTCCAAATTATGTTGGTTAACACTCTCTATGAATAATGTATTTTAAATTTATATTAATCCATTCAAGGATGGAAATAAAAAACAATTATCATTAAATTAAATCTTAATAAGTACATTATAACCTATTTATGATTATATATATAATATATATATGAAATATTAAATAAAATGGAACTATTTCGTAATGGTCTCAAAAACCACCAAATTAATATAAACAGTTATCATTTATAGTTTACGAAATGAATCATCCTCATGTAAGAAATAAATATGTTATATCAAACCATCAAATATATTTTAATTTAATTTTATTACATTTCTAAAATTTTATTTCTATTTTAAAAGAACATCTGAAATTATACACATGTGAGTAGAACCTAAAACCATGAAATTAATGCACCAAAAACATTAAAAATTAAAAATATTATTATTGAATGCGCGATAAGATTATAAATAAGTATCACATAATTTATTATAAATATGAATATATTTCATTGATGAATTAATAAAATTTATAAAATTGTCTAACATATTGTCAAAGTATAAAAAATAATGCGATGAATGAGGCAAAGGTTTCTCATCTCACTTTTACATCTACGAGATATGTGCTTTATTAAGAACTTATTTATTTTCTATGGTTTGTATAATTCCATTTCATAAATAAGATTATTAATATTATTATATAAATTCTATTAAAAGTTTTATTTGATAATTATTAATTTTATTGCGCATACAATTAATCTTATTAGATGTTGTAGGGGATTTCTTATATAAATTTCTCCTAACCGGGTTAAACATAGAGTTTATTGATCATAAAAATATATAATTTTCTGTGAAATTAATTTTATTGTATTAATTTTCATTTTATCATTTTTATATGGATTTATCGCTGATACACATAATCATATCATTTTATTTATTGTCACATCAATGATAGGATATTTATAAAATACTATCTTCTGAGAAAATATATTTTTAAACATTTATTAAAATCTCCCCTTTTCTTCCATGTCCATGTTTTCTAAAATTGTTTCCAAAAAGTTTTTACATATATTTTATGATTCTTTAATGTCATTTTTCAGATAATTTTTATTTTAAAAAATGTGTTTAAAGGTATATTTTTTCATTTTGTAAACAAGTATCTTTGATTCTTTTATGAAAAAATATAGAAGGATTGTTTTTTAAACATATACGGCAGGAGTGTATTTTATCATTATCATAATTGATTAATGATTTATGTATTCCATTACATATTTTAATGTTTATTTTTAATAAATGAAACTTTTAGAATTTTACAACATTTAAATAATAATTGATTTTATAAATGGGAAATATTTCTTTAAACAAGAATTTTCCAATGATCATAATAAATTTTTTTATCAATGTCAACATCCTATGTTTAATATTATACTTATTTGAGATAAATATAACAATATATTATCTAAAATATTATCTAAAATATTATACTAACTGGTTTGTGATTATATAGACTAGGAATGTAATATTTAGACATCTTTCACCGTATTACTCTGGATGGTTTGTGGTTATGTTAAATGAATGGAGAATGTTACTTACATATAATATAATTGTTTAAATGAATATATATTTGTAGATTACATTCATCCATTTCATATTTTTAGTTCATTAGAATTAGTACGTTATGGTAGAGGCCTGTTATTTCCCTTCGATGCAACAGTAGATCTCCAAATTCAAGCTTGTTTGGGTAATGGCTTATGTCTTACCTGATTATAAATAGTTTCTTAGCTGATGCATTGAATGGATTTATAGATTTCAAAAATTATGAATTTCTTAATTATGATAGTTCTAATTGATTTATATGTTATTATTTTATCAATAGAATATCCATGGTTATAATTTTTAGCTTATGTTATTATTTATATTTAATTATTTGATAATCTTTTTTTCCTTCTAGATAATGATCATATTATTGAGTAAATAGAATCTGTAAAATTACATTCCATAGTGTTTATGTCATGTTTAATCATGGATTCCATTATATTATTTCTCTTACTAAGCATTTTATCTCATCCATTCCATCAATTTTTTCCCTCAGGATATGAAGATGTGTTTTTAAATTAATAAGCATGGATTCACTAAGGGAATTTATAAAACTCTCATAGAATATAATTCATGTATTTTATGTTTTAAATTTAATTCATATTTCTATAATAAATTTATTATACCAAGACTACTAATCTATTTAGTCTTTTGAGATATGATTCCTTGTATATTATTGAAATGTAATTTTTTATCCATCAACTATGGTCTATTGGTTGTGGGTTCTTTATAGATGGAAGGAAAGAATGTTTTTTAGAGACCACGGAAACTAGATTAATGAAAACACATATTAGAGATTGAAACCATATAGAAGAATATTTAAACACTCCCAATGATACCAATGTTATAATTTATCGAATATTCATACATATATTTTCAAATAATGATAATAATTTTCGAGATATTACTATATATTATGAATCACAATCTATTATATCCAATATTCTATAAAGGGCACATAATTGAAGGAATGTGATGAAAATTAATTCATGTTATATAAAGAGTAATAATGTTAATTTTATTGATGGACTTCATAAAATATATCAAAGGTAACTTGTATCCTGAACATTTTTATCATATGATTACCAAGTATCATACGTTAACAAGATGATGAAGGAATTCAGGAAGTACTTTAGATTTTCAAGGATGCAAGAAAAGAGGAGGAAAAAAAGGGAAAGGATGGATAAAGGGTTGAGTGGAAGGAATGATTTTTCAATATGTTATAATTTTGGATGGAAACACAAAGGTACATCCTTAAAAGTAAGAGGAGTTTTCTTCAATTGTGGAGAGAAAGGCCACCATGATCATGATTGTAGGGGAAATACTGAATATTCCAATGAATTGATTCATCTATAGGGATATGGGTGACTACAAAAATAAATTCCATAAAACATAATGTAATATACGTCATATGAATCTAAGGGATCAATTTCATAGTGATTCTATTGATATAGAAAAAATGGAATGGTTTTTGTTCTTATGTTTCTTTATCCCATAAATTAGTTTTATGACATTATCATTATAATAAATATGAAACTTATAATAATTGTACATTTTTATGGATTTTAGAGAACATGTTGAATGGTACAAATAAAAGTCATGTAGTGGAATTTTTTCCTTTCTAAAAACAGTTTTCTGAGGGAGGATAACACAAATATGATATCGATGTTGAGATAATAATGACATTTCAATTATACTTTATCATTGGTGACCATGAAATTGGTTAGTGATTTTGTGCATTATGTTATCTATGATAGAGTTCACTGCATTCTTATATTTTAAGAAAATATACAATAATTTATGTTTCACTTAAAAAATAAATAAAAATTCATTTTTTAAATAAGATTTTCTAGTTCATCATATTATTACCATGTTTTAAGAGAACACATGATTAAGGTATTAATACTTTTCTTATGTAACTATTAATCTCAAATTCATGTTTTTTTAGTGATTAAAAGTATATTAATTTTGGAAATATATTTATCTTCTATCTAATGTTCTAAATCATGATATTTTGGTTGTGTCATAAAGTTAATCATTTATGATATAGTTTACGTATAAAATTGGAAGTGGTTTTAATGGTTAATGTATTTATTAATATTTGATAACATGTGCCAACAATATTGGTTTTGGAAAATATATGGAGAGAAATAGAATGAGTTTTCACTATTTATAAATCTTATGATCCGTTAAAGGTACATTTTGGTGTGTAATTCCTAAAAAAATCATTAATGGAGATTATTTTCGTGGATTAAGGGATAAACTTATTATAGTCTCTTTCACTATATTATAAATTATTCTGAGAAATAATTATGCAATATGGGTTATTATATTTTTTAATTAAATATTAAATGAATGATATTACATTTATTTTTTTTTTCTGGAATTTTTTTAATAACTATATTAATGTAGTTCATGAAAAAGTAAAACACATAGTTCATGTGAAAACCCACAAAATATGGAAAGGCTATAATGTTTGAACCCACAACCACATGGTGACATGGGTGTATCATCTAAAACTAGCCTATGTGATGTCGTGATTATTATAACGTATTGTAATTTATTTTAATTGTATAATATATAAACGGTATGTTCATTTTAGAAACCCTATATTATTAGGATAAATATAATATTTCATATTTTATTAAATGTATAATGCTTGAATTTTATTTTTGATAAAAATATGAATTTTTGGAAGAAATTGATTAAAGGATGAACTATACATATCAAGTGTTTATATTCCCTTATTTAAAAAATAATTTATTAACTATTAGATTATTATTTTTGGAATAAAAATGTTATTAATAAATTTTTCTTACCATGAAATTAATGTGCTTTTAACATATCACAATTTTATAGTTTTATAACGGTATAATTTATAATGACCATGCTCTCTATCACTCTCCATCAGAATATCATAGTTATATTTAATTTCTATGTCCTTGTTTTCACTTCCGACTAAAATTATCCTATACAAAAACATAGTTTTTTGGTGACCTTGACATTTTCTTTTACCTCTTTATAAGACGATTTTTTATTAACACATTATATGAGGTTGAATTTTCACAATTATCTTATAAAATGTAAAAACCACATTTACCATACATAATATTGAATTTCAATGATTATAGAAATTTAATACGGGGGGAAATATTATTCTTTTATATTAAAAACACTATTTATGGTAGCTTATGATGAATAGAACATCTATAATAAATAAACTAAAAAATATAATTATATTAACACAATCATAATAACATTTCCGTTCAATTAGAGTGAATAAAATGTTTTAAACAAATTATAAAATATTTAGTTCTAAAACACTTTTTCAATATTTTTATTTATTATCAGGAAATAATAAATAATTTTTTTGTAATGTCATTCTATTCATAAAAAATGTTCAATTCAAAAAAATATTATTATTTAATTTTGTTAGAAAATAAATATAATTTATTTTTTAAAATTTTTGAAAATTTATTTGGAAAAATTAAAGAATGTTTTGGATTTAGAATGTAAAAATTTTCTTAGGTTGAAATTATTAGATTCTTATAAAAATATTAATCTTTATGTGATTAGTAAAAAATAAATATTTTTGTATAAATGTCACTTATTTTCAATATATTATGGAATTTAAAAAACCAATTATGTTTTGAACATGTATTCATGTAAAATAATTTTTATTTATTTCTCTTTAACCAATTTAATTATTTTTAATCATTTTCATATTTTATTTTAGATTATGTTTATTATTGAGATAAAAAAATATTATTTGAAAACTATTATAAACTAAAAATAACCTTTTTAAATTTTAAGTAAATAAAATAATCCCCAATGAGGAATGTTTTAAATGAAATTTAATAACTATATGACATTAAATATTAACTTATTTTCATAAACTGAAAATAATATTTCATACTGTTAATATGAAATAATTTTTTTGTTTAAAAATATACTTCTTAACACCCTGTATTTTCATCGTGTCTATGGGTTTTGATTTAAATTTAATTTTTCTAATATATGAATTGAAAATGGTAAAATTTGTTACATATGTGGAATCAAAATTTATATATTAGGTTATATGGTCATTTTCATTTTTATTCATATAAATTTTATCATAGTCAGAAAGTATTTTCGACTATATAGGTAAAAAATGAAAAGAGTAAAATTTAAAAGGTAAAACATAAAATACATAAAAACTAAGACATTAAATTGGTGGTAGATGTTTGTATATGATATAATAATAATTTTAAAATTAATTATCAATATAATATATTTTAATTAATTCCACAAAAAATTTGGATGGATTTAAATATGATATAATAATTATTTTAATCACATAGAATCACCACCTCAATTATAAATACCACTACTCACTACCCCATTTCTTAAAACAAAACATGATTCTTCTAAAATATCTTAAAAACTAAATCTTACCCACAATCCCAATTTCAAAGTGTTATTCTCTCAAGAATAGAAAAATTCTATGTTACTCATGTGATCCTTTAAGGAGGTGGTATTCAAGAGGTGATTTTCTCACATCACCTATCTTATTTTTTTTCAACATATACTTTCTCCACACCCTATTAATCCATTAAGTCATAAATACTCCAAATTAATTTAAATACCCTAGTTTTGTTATTCAGATTTAATATAATATATCCATATCTTTTTTAGATCAACTTAATTAAAGAAATTCAACCATTGTCCAAATTACGGTGGTTAAAGGTCTTCGTGAATAATGAATTTTTTATTACAATTACCTTCATCAAGACTAGTCTTAAAATTATTATTATGGTTAAATAGTATTTTAATAAGAATCATATAATGTATTTCATGGTCTAGTGGTAATATAAAGAAAATAATATTTAAAAAAATGAAACGTGTCACTAGAGTGTTGAAAATACCACGAAATTATGCTAAACATTTATCATTAACATTTTATCAAATGAATCATCCTAATATATGAAATAACATTATAGATGATAATATTTAAAATTATGGATGTTAATTTCATTTCAATTTTGGAGATACATAGTAATTTTACAAGAAAATATATAATTATACACAAATGAACCGACCCTTAAACCATTAAATTAATGAACTCAAAATAATGAAAATAAAGAAAATTTTATTAATGATCATGTGGTATTGTTCTTTAAAAAATCATGTAACACATTACCAATATGAATATATTTATAAAAAGAATTAAAAACATTAACTAAACCATTATAAATGTTGTTAATGCACACAAATTTAATGGAATGTTTTATGTAATGGTTACTCATCTTACTTTTACTCTGGTGATATATATGTATTATTCAACACATATTTGTTTTACATGGTGTCTATAAATCCATTTAGTATATAGTATTCTGAATATAAATATTTTCACGGTATTAAATTCATCTTTTGATAATTATTACATTTATTGGGCATATGATTCGATATTTTAATTGTGGTAACAAATTTTATAACTGAATTTCTATTGATTGGATTAAACTTATACATTACAGATTATTACATGATTATATTATGTGTAAATTGAATTTTTATTATATTATGTTTCATTTACTATGGTTTCCTCCAGATTTAAAGCAGATACACATAATTGAAATTTTTTATTAAATATCACATCAATGATTTGATATTTATAAAAGCCTTTATTTTTAATAAATTGTAATTTTCAAATATTCTTCTAAAATATATATTTTTTTATAGGACTATGTTTTTTTTAAAATGTATCCAAATATGATTTCATAATTTTCCTCTTAATTATTAAATTAATTTTTTATCATGTTTTACTCTTTATAATAAGGTTTCAGAGGTATAATTTTTCATTTTCTGAATAATGTTTTAAGAGACATTACTGACAAAAATACAAAAGTAATATTTTTTGTACTTATACAGAGTGAGATGATTTTAATGTTTTCATAATTCCATTTTTATTTAAATAAAAATTTACAAGTTTACATGATTATTTTCAACGAAAATTTTTATTTTATAATTTCACAGTGTCGTAAAAATAAGTGATTTTCAAAGTAAAAAATAGTATTTTCCATAAATGTTTTTCAATGATTTTTATAAAGTAATATTATTAATGTAAAAATTAATTATTTATTATTAATATTTCTTTAGGATTGTCTATTATGAAATCATATACCATATTTTAATTTGTTTTTTGGATTAATTTTACAGGGAATGAAATATTTTTAGACTATAAACTGTATTAGTGTCGATGGTTTGTGATTATGTTTACGGATTGGGGAATTCTATTTACAATTAAAATACATTTTTCAATAAAACTATAAATGATTTTTGTGTTTCAACCTTTTCATTTGATTTTTTCATTGAACTTATTATGTAATGGGTGGGGCTCTCTATAGCCCCTCAATCCATCAATAGGTCTCAAGAGACAAACTAGCTTGGGTATTGGCTTATGTCTTACTCGTTTATGTGTCGTGTATTGGCCAAAGACATAATGGTATTTTTATATTTTTGACATTATTAATTTAATCATTACTAGATTTTTTATTTATTTCAATTTATTATTTTATTAGTATAATTTACATGGTAATGTTTTCTTACTCAAGTGATTATTTATCTGTAATTATTTCATCATCCATTATTAATGTGTATTATGCTCATATTCAATGATTAAATATAATGTCTTATTTAACAATCCATAATTTTTATGCCTTGTTTATTTATATATTCCACATTATACATACCATTATAGAGAATTTCATCTCACCCCTTCTTCATGTTTTATTTTCCCATGGATATAAAGTACTGTTTTGTGATTGATATATAGGGATACACTAAGTGGGCATGTGGAATTCTCAATGAAATTTCATTTCATATTTTATATTTGAAATTTAATGTGAATTTCAAGAATGTATAATTTTTAGTAGGAATAATAAAATACTATGTCCTTTGTGATGTGATTCCTTTGATGTTATGGAAATGTAATAATGTAACCACCGACTATAGGCTAGTTTGGTTAGGGTCATTAAAAATATGTTCAGAGTGATAATATGTCATAAATCCCATCAACATGTTGATATATATATATATATATATATATATCTGTGTGTAATATTTTTTTATATATATTCATTATATTTACACATGAATATATAGTCATATATATATAAATACATATTATATTTAAGGAAACGAGGTGTGAAACCAATGTGTCAACACATAATCGTAAGAGTCATACACAATAATAGGGTCATCGGGTTGGTATTCACCAATCAATATGAATTGATAGGTTTGGAAATCCACATAAGTGTTGTATATCACCATTATAAATATCTTATACATGTAAAGATGATAATTCATTTACAGAATACTTATAAATTATATGAAACACCATTTCCAACATCTAATAATCAATTATGAATTCCTTGTTAAACATCACACATTAGGGAATCCTTAACCACCATTTCCAAAACATTCATTTACCATGTCATAATGAAAAAATAAAATGTAGAGTAATAATAATAAACTCAATTTGAATGTACTAATTTATAAAAAGACAATTAATGGATTATAACCAATTTAAATTTTATTTAGACAATGGTATAGTCCAATGTTAATATAAGAGTCGCATGACATGGTTATGCAACTCAATTTTCACTAAATACATTGATAAAATAAAATTGGGTTTTAATCCCAGATCCACATAGTCTGTGGTTTGGTTTTATCAACATTTAAATGGTCAATGAAATCAATATACCCCCTAAATAGGTGGAACTAATTGAGGTGAATGACCTGTTAATATAAAAATATTATATTGTTGTTCCTTTTACAAGGGACAAGAAATTGACAAAAAATTATATATTTATGGGAATTAATTGAATGAAAGATGCGATACATAATGGGGCATGATATAAATAAATAAAAAATTAGGGAAATGTACGGGAACACATATCAGGTATTAGTAGATGAACCACCATCTATAATTTGACACCAATCTGAGATAGAATTAGAAAAATTAAAAGAATCGATGAATATCATGAAAATAGGTCATATTTACACAAATGTTTTTATCATTTAAAATGGAGAGATAAATGAAGGAAAAAATAATATTACCAATGTACATACATATATGGATCCAATAAGATTAAAAAAATGTGAATAGACACCAGTTAAAGGAGAATTCTCAATACCGAGGTTAGATTCCAAGGGAGAGCTCCATCATGGGGGGAGGGAGTTGTGTATTAAAATTTTAGAGTAAGGGAGGTGGTAATACAATATATTACGAGGGAAATTTTTTAATTTCAATAATTTTTAAACGGTTCATAGTTTATCAGTATGATTCAATGAACTATGCACCAGTCATATACAATCACAATTAAAGGTGTGACCCCCTTACACGGGGTAGTTTCATGGTTAAAAAAATATAGACAAGTCTTGTATCTTGTATGATCTTTTTGGAAGCACACATATTGAGTTGGATGGATCTATTTAATGTTTTGGTAATCCTTACCTGACCCTTAAAAGGATGAATATTTTTTGGTGTATCTTCAGAACTAAATAGTCATAAATTGTGCACCTAATCTCTTTCTCCCAAAAACTAGAGATCAATGGCATGAATAAGTATTGGATTCTTTATAAACCTCCAAAAATTATTAAGAATGTATTTTAAACTCAAAAAGATGTTTAAATTGTATTTTAATGCATTCCTAGCACTCTAAATGTACAAAACCTTATGACCTCCCCTCTTGGAAACAAATCGTCTTTGAATTTTTCTTCTGAGGGTGGTACACCATCATCTGAGAAAATCTCCAACCAATTAGCACATATAGAGACCTCCTGGTCAAAATTATCATTATATATATGACTATGATACAATATTACTTTATCTAGAGTAACTCACCTACGATGGAGATACATTATGAAAATATAAATGATATTCAATAGATTCTCCTAAAAAGATGTATCCCAAAATAAAATGACCTCATCATACCCAAAAAAATTAAATGGGGTTGGATAATACTAATACAACTAAGAGATGTGAAAAATATCATCTATATCCATTTATCTATAATGGTTATCTATCAGATAATCAATTTATCCGAACATCTATAAATGCACAAATTGCACGATGAATTCCGAAAATAACACACCAAGTAATATAAAACCACAATGACCCAATCTAGTTGAAATATTTAAGAGAACCTAATCCCTAACTACAAAATATAGAGTTATATGATTTCGATGAGTATAAGACTTATCCCTAGACTATGTTGTGTGAATTTTCTTCCTAATAAGATGTATCTACTCTAATGCCCCATGTAAATGATTAGGACCCATCAATGATTCCTCTCCAACCACTATCAAACATTTTGATAAAAACACCACATACCATATAGGTCCTCACCGAAAGAAATTTTTATTATCTACTAGAAGATGATATTGTAAGAGAACTCAGTAAGAGTTACGTCTTCTACCGGGATACTCTCAAAACAAGAAGACATCTAGAATCATGTCCTATATCAACTATATCATATGCTCTAACTTCCTTTAATTTTGTTGGTGTTTGGTTGTACTCAACAGTACCTATAATCCCAGTGTTCTCTATAACCACTACTAGAACTGTGATTTGAATCATGTATCCCTATATAATATTATGTTATATAGAAATATTTATTGAATGGAATCCCGAACATATATGATCCATTGCTCATCCACAGAAATTGACTATCTAATGGGAATTAAATGAGTAACCTTTTTTAACCCATCAATGAACACCCATACTGCATCACTACCTCAAAATGGCCAATGTAAAACATTCTCAACATCAATATTGACTTGTATTTCCACACAGTAATGGTCAATAGATAAAAAATCCCCACTAGTCACTAGTGTTCTTACTTCAGCTGCAAATAGGTTTAACACCATGTAACAAAACTAGAAATCTCTATTTTCATAATAGGACCCCCATACAGGAAACCAAGAGCATGGTACATATTTATGAGACAGGGATGTACTCCCCAAGAAGAGGAATCAGACAATTGTTTCCACTCCACCTTCAATTGTTCAATATCCTTGGTGCATCCATGAATATTCATAATCCCATCCTTAACAAAAACCCAACTGGGATATGGGACCTCACCTATAATTCGCTTCCATAGGACCAATAATTTTGGTTAAGAAAGATTCCTCATCTTCACTCTATACAGAAGTGAAGAGATCACTTGTAGCAATTTGAGTAAAGGATTATTGAGATAGTACTGAAGCTTTATGTGTTTCTCTGAAAATAATTCCATCAACCAGCATCCAACTCTACACTCTTGAAATTATCATGTATGAGTCTTTTAAATTAGAGAATATAACACTGTATTAACATTCTTAGTCATATAATAGTTTTAAAATGAAACAACATTAGTTATTCAACCAATCATCATTATATTATATTCACATGAAGCGACATTAATATTTATCTATGTTTTTATGATTTCTGTAAACAAAGAATCATTCTTCCAATAATTTTTTAATATTATTATGAAATTTAGGAGTAAATGTCTCTTGATTGAGGACAATATTGACTAATTTAATTGGAGATGTATCGTATAAAAAGAACCATATTCTGAATCTTGATATACCTTTATTAGAATTTCTCCTTGAATAGTGCATGATGCATTATAATAAACTATTTAACATTTTATTAGTTCTTGAATAATTAATATAAATATTGAAACCAACCATCCTCTCAACTATTGAATGTCCTTATTTCATGACTAAAACCATAATAAAATAATTAAATAATTGGAAAATACTATGAGTGGTGTTGTAAGTTATGATAAATATTGAATAAAATACTTGTAATACATGAGAATCTACAAGAAACCCAAAACATAAATGACTCCCTATGAATTCTTCGAGGAAGCCATAATTCTCACCTTCTCTAAGTCATTTGATATTCTATCTTCGGAGATGATGTGATAAGAAATTTTAACATTTTTTATCCACAAGTGGAATTTTGAGAGCTTATCATATAGTTGGTTCCCCCTTAGTGTAGTCATTTTGATATTAAGGTGTTTAGAGTGATTATGTTGAGTCGATGAGTACACAAAGATGTCTTCCATAAAGGATATAAAAAATGTATAAAAATGTGGGTAGAAAGGTAGAATCATTAGATCCATGAAAACTACTGGTACATTTGTGAGACTGGATTCCATTTTTAAATACTCATATAAGATATTAAAACATTATAATGTTGTATGTGGTTTATTTGAAGTCTATGATTAACAGATGGTATCCGAACCTGAAATAAATCATTCAAAAGAGAGGATTTCCTTTGAGATTATCAAAGATGTCATATATATGAGGTAGTGGATACCAATTCATGAACATAAACTAATTCAACTATTAGTAACAAACATAGATTATGAGGGTTAAATCCATCTTATTGTGGAAATGGATATGTGATCTCCATGGAATTACATTGGGTCAAATGAAAAAAACATATAACCAGGTCGTCTAACTATTTCTTTATTCCAAGAAGGTCATTATGTTACATCGTAAAAAGGGGAATGGACATCAGTGATTCTCATAACACTATCTCAACAGTAAATTATACATCTATCTATGATGGTGTCCTCAAAATTTCATCAATGAAGAAATTTCCAAAAAATACACAATTCAATAGTGACATCTGTATATTTTACTCCCAATTCTTCAAATTAATGAACATAAATATAGTTTACCACTCTACCCATTCCATGCTTCTCTAGTACATATTTATTTGACTGTGCATACCATTCACCATTATTAATATAATTTCCACCCTTATGTTATGTGAAGGACACCCTCTGCCAATAAAAAATAGTATGATGTTGATAAGGGGCTGACCATACATCCTATAAATTAAATCAAAATATATCATGGTGAGGAAAAAAATATTCTACATGAAGAGTTAACCACTTATCCGAATGGGGAATTCCATATAATGAAATAAACTCCCATTTGGATCCCCAAAAAAGTATCAATGTTTATCACACCATATAATTACTCTATCTCTATTCCCAAATTTTCATAATTTTCAAGGGCATAAACAAATATAATGAAACAATTTAAAATAAAGAGGAAACTAAAGTATATTCTACTAAAACCGTACCATGATCTATAGATGAACTGACACACTTGTCTTATAGTATTGGTTGTACTTGATTTAATTTTAAAGATACAGAGCCTTTAGCTATAACCATAATTCCATGTGAATACCCACTATGTTGGTACGATAATATGGGTGTGTAGATTTACAAGCCACAACTACTTCCTCTTCCCAAATGGTCAGTAGAAAACCATATTCTATCATGGAGGGGAGTTAATGATGTAGATCTTATTGGATAAGAGGGTTTATGTTCTCTCATACTTGGTATAGTTGGGATGGACCATCATAATCTCTAATGATGCCCCATCCCTCCATAGGATACACACTCAATAGAGTCACTATTACATCTGGGTTTTTTGTGTCCATAACTATCACACCAATAACATATCCCAAAACTATTCGTGCATGTTGTTCGGATAACCTTACACACATGAGAAGACTCCCAGAGTGATTCCTACATCCAACTAAACTACTTTCCTATTTCTGTGATGAACTCCAATGGAAGACACACCAACAACCCTTAAATTCCAGTCATTTATGATTGTATGCTTCACTATATTTGAGACTATGGTGCACTAAAATATGATAAATTTAGTTCATATGGGGTATATGAGCCCATCCCTAAACAATCTCACTATTATTATATCCCCACTAGAAATAGTATGAAAAAAATTTAGTTGTTTTTGAAAATGAGATGTTCACACTATAAAAAATAAAAATCTCTACTGTAGATGCATATAATATATAGGTCGATCATCCATTAGCTTCTATAGATATAATTAATCAAATATTTTTATCAAGAAATACATCTAGATGATATCCTAATGACGATATTATTGGGTTACAATATCCCTACAGTTCTAATAAGATTCATGTAAAATTTATGATATGATCCTGAAAATATTCACTGGAGGCATCACTAGTTGATTGAAAATAGATTTCATGGACCCAAGCCCCAACTTAGCAGCAGATGGACCACTATCCCCAGTGAAAGTAGGTAGAATGTAATAATGGAATAGTAATGTTAGATCTTCCATAGTAGGGGTTTGTCGTGTTTCTCCTTGTATGGACAACATCAATCGTAATAAAACCTCTTAAAAACTGAAAAAATGATTAGAACATGGATAGGTGGTGGTGCCACATGTGGAACATTTTCTTTAATATAGGTGGATGAAGGCTTACAACCATTGTAGTACGGTCAACACCTCATTCTTGGAATATGAATCAATGTCGTTACAATGGAATAATTATAAAATTAATGATTCTCTCCTCAAAATGGAATTTAATATTTAAAATAATCACAGATAAATCAATATTATTGTTATAAGCCTCCATATTTATGAGTAAAATCCTTTTTTATCACTCCTAAATCTAAGTCTAGATGAAATATAATATCACAAAGGAATACTAGAGATACTCACTTCTTCCCAAAACAAATTCTAGGGTACTGTCAAAGTCTCACATCTTATAGAAGATGTCATAGTGTATGATGATTCCATTAAATGTTATAGTGTAAAACACCCTTTACGTTGAAATTGGAAATTCAATTTAATGAAAACAATTTTTTAAGAGTTTAAATTTAGACATGTTCATAATAATTGACACAAAAATATTTCATGAGGCATCAAGATGAGTCACCATTTCCATGTTATAAAGTCCTATGATTTATATTTTTTAATTGATACATCATGTAACTACAACATGTCCTTTATAATGGTTTAATAATAAGGATAATAATTTCAAATCTACAGTGGATAAAAAATAATTATATAAAATTTTTATTCATTTTACTATAACCTATATCCTTTCAGTTCATGAAAGTAATATTCCATGGCTAAAACAATTGATAAATGGTTTAATTAAGGTTCTACCATCAAGCACTATTGAAAATAACTATTTAGAATGATCAAGAAACAATATTTTATGAAATTATTTTACCAATACTAAAATGTTATAAAACATCAACCTAATAATCAAGGAACTATTATATGAATTAGTAAATTAACCAAGAAAATAAATATTCTGTGGAATATGGATGTCAAGATATTCCTCATGTTCCTGAAATTATTCTGGAGACTACACTTAATTTCAATATCATCCATGTTTATATGATAACCTTATGATAGTATTAAATGTTTTTATTCATGTGTGTCCCCTATTGTTAAAAAAATAATACTATAATTGTAATAAACAAGAACATAATGTACAATCCCATGTAATTTTTATTTTTGCCATATGGGAGTTATATTCCCAAATGATTAATCTTATTACCAATATACAATAGATTCATATTATCCTTTCTACCAATAACAAACACTAACACCAAAAGAAAAAGAAACTCCAAAACCAATATTCACATACTACACATAGTTCACTCATAATTAGGAAAATAAGGTGGGCCAAATTTACCTATGAACACCTCACCATATTCCAATGGTTTTGGACAAGAAGATTGGTCTTGTGATGGTATGGTGGGGACACTAAACCCTCATGATCAGAGTAGAGTGTATTGGTGAAATAAAAATAAACATCCTTTAATGTAGTGAAAAATGAAACAAATGAATGAAATAAAAAATTATTAGTGGTAGATAGACCATACAAATATCATGGAACAATAAGAAGAAATAATAACCAGATTCTTTTACAAAATGATACCATGTATGTATGCTATGTGATAAATGTATAAAATGGGACACAATGGAGGCATAATATCAAGAAAATAAATAATTTTATAAATAAATTAAAAAAATATTGAATTTTATCTCTATTATAATAATGATTTTGAGTTTAGACATCTTTTATCATACTTCGTCCTAGTATATAAAACTAGACATCCATAACTGGATGTTTTACTTTATCCATACATGCGTTCATGACATTTTTCCTGTACCAATAATCAAACGGAACATGGTTTGAGTAAAAAAAATAGTAGGAATGTAGCGATGATGTCTACAATAATAAATTAAATTAATATAAAATTAGTAGTATGATGGTATAAAAAACCAATCATTAATGTAAACAGAACTATGTCTGCTCAGTTTCTTAAAGGGAACCCATCTAACTCTTCCAACATCGTCCTCAGCCAAAATGTCTGTAGAAACATATAATCATCATGATATATATATATATGTGTATATATTTTTGTATTACATATTTACATGAATATATATTCATATAGATATATACATAATACAATCCAGGAAACAAGGTATGAAACCAAGGCATCCATGAATAATCATAAGAGTCTCATACTGTAAATAGGGTTATTCGTCCAGTATTCACATAGGGATATGAAGCACCATGTCCAATTGTCCCCATAAATGTTATGTTTCTACATGATAATTATCCTATATATGTGAATGTGAAACTTCATGTCCAATGTTTATATAAATGATATCAAACACTATGTCAAACTCACGAAAAATTATGTGTGACCCCTTGCCCAACATCAAATGTTAGGAATGCATGAAGTACCACGTACACCACATTCCATCACCATGTCTGAGTGACCAATGTATATGATAAAACAATTATAAAAAAAATTCAATGTTAATGTACTTATTTAATACATGTTGTGGAATGGTTTATAACAAAATTTAAATTTCATTTTGCCCAGGGTGTAGACCACAGTTCATATAGGAGTCATGATAAATGGTAATGCCAATAAATTTTAACTTAATTAATTATGGAATATTAATTGGATATTAAGTATAATCCACTTGGATTTTGGTTAGGTTAAAATAACATTTAATATGTAAATCCATTCCATAAACCTACCCAAATGGGTATCATTGGTTGAGGTGAACGACTTCCAACAATGGTCTATGAGTGTTTAAAAACAAGGGATAAAAACATTGGTAGGTTAATTTAATATTTTAAGGCAACAAGTATAAAACCCATTCGATGGAGTAACGATAAATTAAAAAAAGAAACTAATATTTAGGGAAATTTACTAAACCACATAACATTGCTTGGTAGATTACTACACATTTAGAAATGACATCTAATCTATGATAGAACATTGAAAATTGGAGGAAAATAAAAATTACTTAAAAATGGAATATAATAATTGACATATTTTTCATTTGATATAGAGATATAAATGAAGTAAAGAAACTAGAAGTCTGAAGAGATTATCTATAAAAATCTTAGAGGTAAAATAGAGTGAAAAATAGAATCTTGATAGACGAGATACTCATTTAATAAGTAGAATTAAAAGTGATAAATCCAACATGATTTTGAATGATATAAATGAAAATGGTAGATTAAGGGAAGAAGTATGTTAATAAATAGGGGGGAATGATAATTTTACCCATTTTTTAAGGGTTCATGGTTAGGAATCATGTTTGGAAAACCCATGAGCTGACCATGCACCATCACTCTCTATGGTGCCACCCCCTTGCATGTGCAAGGTTAATGGTTAGGAAGACAAATTGTAGACCATGAATCTCATCTAAAATTTTATATAGAACCCCCACATTAATGTGTGTATCCCATACAATGATTGGAAAACCTTGCATCACCCATAGAGGGAAGAATGGTTTGAGGTGCCCGGTTTACCTTAATATACACTAACCTTGAACCTCATTTGTTCCTTAAAACCCATATCTCTAGTCTTTAGGTAATCCCTTAACACTCTTGAACCCTTAAATAATTATTAAAAACCTATATTTAGGTAAAAATTGGATATTTAAATAGAAAATCAATTGATATGTACATCCCAGAGTAGTCAGGATGTCACATCCCAATATATTATGATCTTTATCTTATTATGCTACTATTCCAATACCATAAATCAAATTTTTATTATTCAATTATGAGTGAATTATATAATTCATTATGAACATTAAAAAATATCAAAAATTCTTCATTCCCCATCCATTACGTATATTTAATTGATTTATTTTTAATATCAAGAGTCTATAAACATCATTAATTTTCAAAACACATCTAAAATTACATGTTAAACAAGGCCATTAATTACATCCATTCACAGATTCTTTTTGGATGAAAAATCTATTAATCTCTCCCAAAAATTAATATATTGAATTTTATTTTTTGGTAGCGTATTCCAAATTTTATCTATTTCTACAAATAGTTAATATAACTATAAAAAATAAATTATATTAGTGAAAGAAAGCCATATTTAATAAATAATATATGATTAATAATAAAACCTTATTAATGTAAGAATAATATTATATAATAATTTATAATAAAATTCTATATTTATTATCTATAAGAAACTAAAATATATATAATATAAAAAATATTTAGATTGAATATTTTAACAATCAAACCCTTACCCATAATATTTTAATAACATTGAAAAAAAATTGTCATCAATTTTAAAAAATATATTATATCATTTATAAAGTTATTATTTAAAAAAATTAATAAATTACGAAAATTTGTTATATGATAAAACATTTCTCTTGATATATGTACTCTTTCAAAAAGTAAATGTAAAAAATCAAATATTATGTAATAAAAATGAAACTATATTTCTAGATTAAATTTTATTATTAATAGTAAAAAACATATAAAACAAAAATTAATAAATAATTGATCCGATATGAATATATTCCTTTTATAAATTCCATAAAAAATAAGACACTGATGAACATATCCAAATCCCAATATGAATATAATGAAAAATAATATTTGAAAAATTGAATTACTAATAACATAGGTAATAATATACCTTATCTTTTGATAGTTAAATAATGAATCAATACTAACTTGCAATACATTATCATATAATATAAATGAAAAATTGTATATAATGACTCATATTCATAAAATTAATATCCTAAAAATATAATTTATAAATTTTGGAATACATAAATAGAATTGGAAGATAAAATTGTGACATTATGATTTAATAATAGAAATATATAAAAAAACATGGAAATGATTATACAAAACAAAGAAATGAATCTTTATTATAGGGATGAGACTGATAGGAGGGAAGTACATCATCATAAGATAGGGCTTCAATCAAGGATAGGGGAGGAATATACTTGGGACTAGGATTGATTAGATGGGTGGGAATCATCGAGGGGTGGGTGTCGACTTGGGGAGGGCATGGTCGAGGGGAGGGGTCATCAAGTTCCACAAGAGATTGGGGTGTGATCAAGTTGAAGTAGAAAGGATGAAAAAAGTGGGTTCAATGATTTTAAATTTAGGGATTTATTATTAAAAATTATTATAAAATTCTACTAAATAATGATTCTATGGAAATTAATTTTAAAATTTGAACTAATAATTACTAAGTGGTTGTTTTTTGTAAACCTAAACTACTAACATAAAGGATACATTGATTTTGGTAATCCGTGATGATTATAGACAACTATTAAAAATACATTTACAAAGATATTGAGTTTTATTGTATTTATAACGTGATAATTAATACCATATGTGTTCTATTTATGAACACAAAGCACAATTTGGAGGTGAATTATATATCAAACAAAACATTTCACACAAAAATATCACATCTTAATCGATGAATATTCTTTATAGACAATAATGATCCATTCTATAATAATATAGGTATTGTATATTTGGAAGCATTGGTACATTATAAAATATTTCATAAGTTAAAAACATCACCGGTCACAATTTTATTCATTACTATAACCCTTTATAAACATATCATAAATAATACCATTCTTCATAACCAAGGGAAATGATTCATATGAAATGTTATATCATATTACAAGTAAGGGTAATCTATGGAGACATCAACCTAGAAAGAGCATAAGGGTATGAGAACATGTGAGTGGCATTTTAAAATCAATACCCTTAATATCATAGATAACAATCCCATGTCATGACAAAAAACATGGATGTTTATAAGAAATGAATCATAATGGAATCAACCCAAATGGGTCATGAAAGAATAACATTGGCATAACAAATAAGATTTTGGAATATGGACAATCATACAAAATCATTTAAATCAAATTCATATATCATTTCTATGATTATCATAGTGGAAATAGGTCACTACAAAAAAATCATAGAAGTCAAGGCTCACCCCTGATGTCTATTATAATAGCTAGAGTCCCTTATCGAACTCACAACATTCTATATTCCGGCCATGTTTATATCTTGAGATATTTATATTTATACAATGCATTGTATTGATATAAAATTCCAATTCAACCTGTCATATAATGAAAATCATATATATGTATTCCATAAGATCATAAAACATTCATCATATCATAAACCATGAAAATAAAATTGGTTTCAAATAAATTTCACCATTTCATTATAACAATACCCATGTATAACAATTGTTTATTATAAAAATCATTTGATCATAATCATATATCATACAGTGAATGAATAAAGAAGGTATACATATATAATATTCATAGTAATGTGTAAGGAATCATCATAGTATTTCATCATAGATAGAAAATACTTCTAATGATTTTCTGGATGATTTTATGAGGAAACTATACATTTTTACTTAGAAAAATCTTATTTAGAATCAAAAAATTTCAAAATTATAAAAGATAATAATTAAAAAATAACTTCATAAACTTATAATGGAATATTCAAAACATTAATATTTCATGTATGATAAATATTTCAATTCTTTTATATTTTATAATAAATATTTATTTCACAATTTTGGTAAAATATCAATAACTCTAAATTTAAAAAATGATAAGAAGACTCATTGAAACCATTTTTATAAAATAAAAAAATTTAATAATTATTTTAAATATAATTTTAGAAGATAAAACAATATTTAAATCATATTGAGAAATCATGGACATGAAATAGAATGGGTTTTCAACCACAGATAGAAATAATGATGATTTTCCACAAAAAATCATTCAGTATGATGATAATATAAAAAGAGGAAAATGAAATTAAAATATTAAATCTCTAGAAATAAATATAGTAGAATAAATTTCATGGGATTATTGAGATTCAGTTATGAATATTTCATCATCAAATAATTTATCATTAACAATTATAGTAAACAATTAGATTGTATCATAAAACCCTAACCAGAATGGTAACATTTAGATCAAAACCACCAGAAAAGAAAAACCTTTATATTGATATTTATATCCCAAGAAATTTCATGGGGAGAATCATAAAATTAATCATCGGGAATTATACACACCATGTAACCGAATTTTTTTAATATGAAATGTTTATCCCATATGTAATAAAGGTGACAAAAATCCCTTACCACATGTTATATATTCATTGAAATCACTCTTACCACATGTATAAAAAATTATCTTTGTTATAGACTATACCATAATCAAGTACATACTTATAATATCATATAATATCCACATAATATATCGCAACATCAATTTATTATAAATTCATTATTAAAATAATTATTTAGTGGTGTTAACTAATTACTTTTTCATGAGAGTTTCGGTATGGTAGTTTTAGTACTTGTAAATTGATCAAGAATTCATCATCTCTAAGATGATAGTCATGATATAAATTTCATAAATATCAATTATATACATATTTATAGTCAATAATAAATTTATTGATATTAAATTTAATTACATAATTCATAGAGACGATAGACCATACATACGCATGTGCTGTGTTTTCATATTTTGAAGGATGGTTTAAAATAAGGGATAATATTAATTCACATTTACTAAATTATTATTTTATTATATATATATATACAATATATATTAATTATATATGTCATTATTATAATCCTGTTGACATCCACACATGTGTCATCAATTTTACAAGTTTTCCAAATTTTAAAATTTATGACATGAAATAAACGAATCACTGATCTATAAGGTAGTATTGGGAATGAAAGTCCAATGTCAAACCCATAGTGAAATGGTCATAGAATATAATAGTTTAACTAAAAATGAACATACGATTTTTTGATGAAAATACAGAACAATGTTTTGGAATATGTTTTGATGATGATTTTGGAAAAGTTGATGGATGAAAATAGATTAAGAAATAGGGCATGAATGAATCTAGGGTTATAAATAAGTAGATATGTAATAATTAATTAAAAATAATTTTTTTTTTAAAATAGATATATTTAATATAATGTTCATGGAAAACCAACACTATCTTAAACACGCCTTTTATCATAATTATTTACTTTAGATTATAATAGAATGGTAACACAAAATTCTTTTAAAAAAATAGGATATGTTTAAGCTCGATGGTCGTGGTTGAATTTGTAATCCTATATCTCTGATTAAATAAACATAATTTTTTCTAAGTTAATAAATTTTCATTATATAATAACGAGTGATATTAAATAAAACATCCTAAAATTTCCTAATATGGTAATGAAAAAACATTCAGGTAATGGATAAATTAAAAGAAAATGTGAAATCCTAAAATTAATTGTATTAAAAAAATTAACTTATATAGAAAATAAAATTTCATTTCATATTCACTGGAAACAAAATCTTCCCCCAGATTCTAATAATGAGGGGGTAGAAAAAAAGACCTATCCCACTAATTCTAGTGGGAGTTACCTTCTGTTTGAAATAGCTCCCATTAGCCAAAACATTCACCAAAGAATAATATGGAGTAAAACCATTAACTCTATTTTTATAGATGAATCCATTATCATGGTGGATCAAATTCTTCATTAACTATATACAATTTTGAATCTTGGGTAAATAACAACATTAATTGGAAATTTAGGTCATAATTTAGGTCTCCAATAAGGATTTTTCATGTTCACATTCAAAAATGGAAGATCCTCGCATAGTCACAACCTGACATACTATGTCACACCATGATCATCATGCAACATCATTCTATTTTCCTTTAATAACTTCTTAATTTAAATTAATTTCAAGAATTCTATTTTTATCATGTCTATGACATGATTCAAATTGTGAATATGTAGTTCTATGTTCCAAAACCCCTGTTTAATTTTTGGTATTCAATTATGACCTCCAAAGAATAATGTGATCATCTATTATCTTGTGAATTATTTTATTAGATGAATAATTGAACTATTTTTATCTATTTTCGCATTTACCATATATTAATTTACCTTCCCAAATAATAAAAAATTCACTAAAAATTTGGTCTATAAATAACAATTTAATTTACAATAATAAATTTGTTGGATTCTATAAATAAGTATTGAAATATACATATCAATTCCACCACACTTGATGTGAAAAATAGGACCTGATGATAGAATGGAAAACGCTCACTAAGAGGGTCGTTAGGTCTAAGCCTGCCAGGTACCACAAGTTTCCTCCCAGACACGTCGTCCCAACCTTAGGGCCCACCCACATTCTCGAATGAGTTATTTGACTAATGAATATACCTACAGGCAAAAACATGTCCTTTCTATTGTGCTTTTTCATCAATCCAACTCACCCTAATAATATTCTAAGAAGGTCACCCATCATGAACACAACTTCAATACAAGCACGCTTAACTTTGGAGTTATATTCATGTAGGCTCTTGAAAAGGAAGCTGCTTCTTGGTGACATGATTCATATCATTTAGTCATTTATACATTAATCATTCTTGGGTGTTACATCCAAACATTCATTAGAGAACAACATCCTCATTGTGGCCTATTCATTTCAACCTAGAAAGTTCACCACAGTTATGGCTAGGTACCACCTCTGATTCCAAATGTTTCCATTGGACCATGATGACAGCACATACACCATGCCTTAATATGCTTGTCGGGTCCTGGCCTTCTAGGTTCCACCAGTTGCCCTCAAGACATGTGTTCCCCACCATGGGGCACACCCACATGCTTAAACTAGTCATTTGACTAATGAATGTCCCCATAATCCAATACTATTCCATAACAGTTTTCTATTTCCTCACTCACACACAACCTGAGAAACATCCTATAAGGTCACCCATACTGAACACCACATCAGGCTAAACATGCTTAACTTTGGAGTTCTAATCAGTTAAGATCCAAAATAGGAATGTGCACTCAGTTTATATGAGTCATATCATTTATTCATTTAACCTTTTATCATTATTGGGTGTTACACTTGAACTCAACCTTACCCTCAAGGATATAATCTCAACATACTATGAAGGATACTCACCATACCATGTTTAAAATTAAACCTCAAAAAAAATAATTTAAAAAATTGGAATTTTTTTATCATCAGAATGTTTATTTAATCAATGCGTAATTTTTAATGAATGAATTCAATCAAGTTTTTTACTTTTCATCTATTGAATAAACGTACCTTTTAATTCATATTTTTTTTATTTTTAAATTCATTATTAGTTCTCCTTCCATTTTCTATAAACCTTAGTTGAATTACTATGCCCATAATCAAGGTAAAAATGTCACTATATTTAAGCATGTACCTCACAAACATTCACTTACCATAATAGTTGAAGGATTCAATTATCACCACTATGCATTGATCTAAATTATAGTTATTTAAGAGGTATTAATTATTAGGTTCAAATAATTTTGAAGGGAAGGTGGGTAATCATTTGAAAAAAAATAAAGAAAAAAAAATAATGTTTGAATCCATATCATAATGATTAATATAATGAAAATTTCCCTTTTTAGATATAGTCTCTCTATTCCACCAAAACGATCAAAGTGGGATCAAGATTGGGGTATGCACAATGAAAACATCATAGTCACATTCACTTTTATTATTTTTCTTTGTACACTTTATTTTTTTTAATATTATTCTTATGAAAAATCCCATATTCACCACATAACCACATATGATTAAAAATCATAAGTCTGATAATGCTGGCCTTTGAGACTCCGAAAACATGGCCTATTTTTTACTCTATGATTTATAAATTGAGGTCAATATAAAAATATAATGAATAATATCAGGGACTATTGAAAAATAGGTATAAAAATCAAGAAAAATATCATCAATGAAGTATATCATGATACATGGATAACCTCTCCAGTATACTTATTCCATAAAATATCATGCAATATACTGCAAGTAGGGTAGGAATGGATATAATAGGATTTTATCCTAGATCAACTCATAATAGTGATATATTTGGGTTCTATTGGATTAAAAATGATTAATGCAATGTGGGTCAAATGATTCATGGCTTAAATAAAATAATTCCCCAATCATACAAAAAGTGGTTTTGGTCAAACAAATCGTTGGTAAGATGCCATTAATATTCTAGGAGGAATATTATAGAGACTCCCAAAAAATATTCTATAGGAATAATGAGATATACTAATTCAAAGAATGAATCTAGAATAAAAACTAATGTTTAGGAAAACTACTCATGGTAATTTATATGATTAATAAAATAAATTAATGAAAATACACCAAATGAAAATCCTTCCCAAATCACAGAAAAAGTTCATTTAAAAAAATAAACATCCCCTCCTAAATCATTATTTTCCAATTTGTAAAGAAAATATTTATCTCTATTTATTATTTTCTATTTTTATTAATCAAAATAATTAGTAATGAAATTTAAAATAGGGAAAAAAATTATAAAAATAAATTTATTGCTCATAGTTTAGTTGATTAAAGAAATAATTAAGGTTGGGAATGTAATTGGAAACTCAAACTCTATAACTTTTTAATGTGGGTAATAAAATTCATGACGTCAGTTTTTCATTCATATTATTCATATTTTTCTTTTTACATGATGTCCAATACTTATTCCATAAACATGAAAAATAAAAATATGCAAATAAATGTACAGTCCCATTGCATAACAGTAAAAAAATATAATGGAATTAAAATTATATCATAAAAAAAGATTAAATCCTAATAACGAAATAAACACAATATCCTAGAAAGTAAAAAAATTAATTTTCAGTAGAGAATAAACTATTATTAATGGCCATTTAGATTCAACATACCTATGTCTACTAATTAACAAGTGATATAGAGAAAACCTTCTTGGGTTTACTAACTTCTAACTTTGAAATCAATCCAGCTTAGCTCATCTGCTCCTTAATAAATTTATTATGAAATCCAATGGTGGTGACTAATGACTTGAAAATATAAAGATAAGTGAACATATTTCAGCATCAGTATAGACTATGTAAAAATTTTTCCATTCAACTACAGGATTAATTTATAGAATCTCTGTAACGATTTCATTGTGTCACTCTCTAAGCTGCACTTCATCCCCTTTTACATTTTCATGGACATTGTATTAATCTATGTACTTAAAAATATTTTTTTTCAATATATAATTATATAATTATATTCTATAAAAATTTATAACGAAATAATTGAAATTCCTAGAAATTAATGAATTTATACATATGAAATAGTAACTTAAACAAAATAATAGTAACACGAACACTACGAATAGTAATTTTTTCAATGGAATAGTAACCTCATCTATGAAAATATAAATACAATTTATGTATCATATAAGTATAATCATGGTATATTTATTTTTTATAATTAGTATATAAATGTTTTGAAAATTATAAATTACGTGTAAAGCTTTTTGTGAGTAATAAATATTTAATTTCAATTATAAAATTAATTTATTGATTTAAAAGAAATATATTTTCTAAAATAGTTTCATAAATTTTTATTTTATTTTATTAATGTTATAATGTATTTTTATGAGACATAGATTAATTTTATAAGGTGTTATAAATTAGTTATTGTTTTGAAAATTTTATTTTATGAATAAGATATGATATTATTTTAAAATAAAATTTATCATAAATAGAAAATTAATTTCAAAAAATGGGGTTGCATTTTTAAATCTACTTGTCAGAAAATTGATGAGGGGAATTTATTGAATTTTTTTGATATACACAATCCTTTGGTAAATAGTGAATTACAATAATTTAGGAAATAAGAAAAATACATGAATTATTGAGTCATGGATGATGTTATTCTGAGATAAGAACCCTTGGTTTGATCTCAGGTGAACTAATTACTATTTTTGGTGATAATAACCAACACTATTTCTTGTCTTGATCAAAACAATAAAATAATGATTTCAATAATTGAAAACCCTCTTCTCCTCTATTATAAATAACTCCCATCACTCCCTCTTCTCCTCACACCTATAATACATTTACCCTTTCCAATATTTTACCCAAGACTCTTAGCAATCATCTTCCCAATGTCGTAGAACTTTTGGTATCACCAAAATTCTAAAACCAAGGCCTTTAATGGGGTACAAAAGAATAAGAATTTGAGAGGTAAAAATCCTATTTAATTTTTCTTTTTGACTATTTTTATTTTCATTTACTATCATCACCATCCATTATCCAAGAGGCATAAATACTCTATTACCATATATATAATGTAATTTTAACATGTTTATTTAAAAAATTCATCATCATAAATGTTTCCCCTCTCCCTTATATTTTAAAAATAAAAACATCATCCATGAAGTGCCAAATTACCGACATCATAGATGATATGTTTTCAATTTCCATTACTTGTTTCATGTATGGCCATAAAAGAATTTTAATTATTGTATAAATTAATAAATCCTATTTTATAGCTTCTTTTATGTCCTAGAATAAAATATACTCATAATATTGAATTATATAGAGAAACTGGTTTTGTAATTATGGAAGAACAACCAAAATGATCTAAACTAATGTCATTAATGTTTTATCTAATGAATAATCCACATATATGAGAAAAAATTGATATATTGAATAACTTAATGTTCTAGAAACATTTAAATACCATTTCATTAAACTTCAAATTTTACGCTTCCATTTGACACAAAAATCCATTACAAAACGACCACGGTTTTGTGTATAATGCACCCGAAACAATGGAAATAACTGAATATTATATATAATTTGGTTGAAAAATGTTATGAGAATAACATATATGTATTTATGAATACAAATATGTTTCTTTAATATATTAATGAAATTATTTAAACAATTATACAAGAATTTTGAAAACATTTTATGTAAAATGAATCTGAGGGAAGGGAATTATTAACCCAATTTTCATACTTTGGGTTAACCTTTTACATCATTAATTATATGGTACAAAAATTATTTGGGTAATTATTTTTTATATTAAGTGGATTTACATTGAATACATATATTCTAATCATTATATTAATTATCACTTATATTATATTATAAGGCCCCAGCCTTAAACCTTACTTAATCTTGAGTTATTACAAGATTACACATTGAGGATCTTTTCAGGTTTAGAGTTTTAGAGAATTAGATCATGAAACTTGCATTACATTCCACATTTAAACAAAGTGGTTACATAAAAGATAGTATCCATTCTTCCCATCAACGGAAACATATTGAAAATAAAACATGGATTCTTTCTTAACACATCCTTGACTCTATCATCTTATCATGTACCTTTCCCTTGACCTGAAAAAAACATTTCAAAAACTTGGGATGAGCATAAAAAAAGCTCAGTAAGAGTTATAAAAATATGTAAAGGAAACATGAGTTCATATATACATAAGAATGAAATCATACTTTACCCATAAAACAAAGGCACTTTAACATACCTCATCAAACCATGAATAAATCATAGAAATCATAAGACATAAAGGTAACTTGAGGCATTCATAACATTCTTACGTAGGGAGTAACCCTCTTGGTTACGTTTGGAATACCCATCACAGTATATTCCCTAAATCTCTTCGGAGAAACCTTAACGTTTCACTCCTTCGCATTACCCAATGCATTAGAGAGCTATATCGGCCTCACCCGCGCTTAGTTTATCACGGAACCACCCGTTCTTCATAACAATGCCCAATAACCATAACATAATCGTATCACATAAAACATGAATAAATGAAACATAACATTTCCACATTTCAATCACAATATAACATTTTAGGATATTGAAATAATGAATCCAAGAAAAAAACCATTTCCAAAACAATTTAAAACATTTAATAAAGAGATTTTTGAATCAAAGTGTCCCATACGAGCTTGAAGCTTTTGACATTTTAAACCATTAATATCTATATAAATAAATCCTTAAACCCATTTTGAAAACATGGATATTAATAAGAACAAATAATTAAAACATTTAAAACGATATTCTGGTAAAAGGGGTTTCACCAAAATTAGAGACACTTGAATACAATAATTGAGGAATAACATTTAGCCAGAACTTTATAATATCATGAGAATAAAAGGATTCATGATATAATACTCCAAAGGACAGTATATACACCATATAAGAGTGAATTGGTGCATAACAACAATGAACCCTTAATAGAAATGTCAAATGTGATGAAATCCCTTATAAAGAAGGTATCCTTAAATTAAGGACAAATCAATCTCAAAATATGTGTGACAAATATAAATACACCCAATATAAGTGGATATTAAGTGTAAAACAATAAAAGGTCATTCACACATATTCAATGGATGAAATATTCAATGACTACATGTTGAACCCAAAGAAATCGAAATTGGGTTAAAAAGTTCCCTTGACAGCCTAACGACATCACATCAAAATGAGTTGATGATAGATAAAAAGTGTATCTCATCACTTGGACAAAAAATTTACATCAATAAGGATATATGAGAACATATCCCAACATAACAATATTTAAATTAAAAGGCCCATCAAAATAAGTCTTTTAAAAAAAGGAGGGTGAAAGGTTCCCTTACCGACTTGGGTATCTTTCAAAACATACACCCCATGAAAGACGGACAATAGATCATTGATGTAAATACTCACAAATGAATGTATATTACACAAAGAGTATAATAATGGGCAGTACATACACCACTCAATGGAATTTGTGGAAAATGTAGCATAAATCTCACGAGAATAAAAGTGAGATGAAAAATCCCTTACGAAAACTCAGCAGCCTAACGGCGCCACTGAAAACTTCCAAAATGGATTGATGAGATCAAATAGAGTATCCCATCATATTACAATAGAATTTACATCAGGAGGAATATAAAAGAAAATATCCCAACATAACAAATAGGAGCTTAGAAGAAGTGACACAAAGGAGAGTACTTAAAAAGAAAGAGAGAGGTTAGATCTCTTACGAAAGTTCGGCAGCATAACGGCGCCACTCAAAACTCCCAAAATGGATTGACGAGAGAGAATAGGGTATCTCATCACATGAACATAAAAATTACAGTAAATGTAATATAAAAGATCATCCCAATAACAAGAAATATGAGCTTTAAAAGGAATTACATAAAAGTGTGTACTTAAAAAGAAAGAGAGGAGTAGGATCCCTTACCTCGGGTCCGACTTGACTCGATCGTTCTTTAATCTCCTGAATAATAAACTTGAGTTAATCTCTACTTGCTTATGAATCTTTTTCAAGTTCATTATTCCTTTTATACCATGTTATGAACGTCATGTAATCAGTTAAGTTAATAATGTTCATTTTGTAGGTATTTGGTTCTTAAGTCAAAAATAGACTTCTTACACTTACATGTTGTTAATTTGGTCAAAGGTTCATTATATCCAGAATGGTATTAATGATGTAGATATCATATATGTCATATATATCCAGTACATACATGCATTTATAATATTACATAATCATTGAGAGGTAAGAAATGAAATGCACCGTTCATGGAGACCGTAAGCCGTACGTACGCATGAACGCTACTTTCATTTCTATTTCGTATTTTATAGAATGGAATCATAATTATATAAAGGTATATTATAATTCCAGAATAATATCATATATAATATCATAGTTCCATCCTTTATATGTCCCACATATGGTATTTAACGAATCAAATCACTTTGAGGGGGCGGTAGTCCGCACTTCCTAAAATGAAGATATCGCGTATACCCATAATGGAAGCCATAAAGGTAAGAAAAAAATGAAAAATAAAGAAGCATAAATAAAACATAAACATATTATATATCATATATAAAAATATTGACATCATAATGGCCACCTTTGAAGGTGTTAAATGAGTATTGAACAATCATCGTTTCGGGAGGCAGAATTTCACCATCCACGGAAACCGTATGTTCTTTGACCATTTTATGTAGTTGTGTGAGAGTGTAGCTCAAATAAATCTTATAAAAACATCCTAGTATATTGAAGATACTGGTGTTGTTACAAAATAAGTAAATAAAAAGAGTTTAGGGGTTGGAGAAGCAAAATAAAACAAATGAACACGAGAGAATGAATTACCTTTAAAAGTGTAACGCCTTTTGATTTAAGCATAAAGGCTTCCTTTGAAAGGATTCTGCCCAAAGGGAGTCCTCTAGGATGAGGAGAGGGATGTGGAGAGAGTACATGGGCAGGGGTTGGCCGAGCCAAAGGCTTGAGGAGTGTGTTAAATGAGGTAGAGGTGGGGGCCTTTTATAAGAGGAGAGGAGGGGCACTTTTGGAAAGTAAGAAATATTACTTTATTTGAAAATGTGTTTCGGTTTCAAAAGGTCCCACATTGATATAATTCGTGGATAAGGTGATAAGGCATCGAAATCCACTCATCCAATTGGTTTTGGACATGTGTAGTTCATATATTTTAAATTATCATTCCATTTTATTTTAGTCGTTAAATAATGATGTCATCACTGCATCATTATGATGTCATAAATAATTTAATTTATTCAATGTCTAAAAATTATAAAAAAATTACTATGATGTAGGAAATATTTTTATCTTTCCAATTACTATTTATAATCAAAATTTGGACATGTATATCCCCACTTAAAAATTGTTTTCGTAAAACATATTATGTTTGTGTCATTTTCACTTTAACATTAAATAAAAAGTAATTTATGTCATTTCCCAACAAAAGTGGATCCATGGGGTCCCCAAGTTGACCCATGGCTTGGCATGGTCTCCCATGACACAACCAATGAGGTTGGGACATGTGTCAAGTTCATTTCATTTTATTAAAGCATTATTTTTACCTTAAACTACACTAATTACCACTAAACGCGATTAAAAACATAATAAGTTACTATTCACCAAAAAATTATTTTTATCCCATTGGACCACATTTTACTTCTTAATGACAACCATGTATGTCGGATTTTTGAAATTCAAAACACATAAGTGGTAAAATTTCATTTAAACGAAAAATCAGCTTTTATAATTACCACTTAGTGGTTTCACTATTCATCAAAAATTGATGTTTTTCAGAAAATTACCAAAAATTCACCCTAAGCTATTTTTGATATTCCGAATTCAAAAATGAAGTCTATTTTACAAAATTCAAAACATATAAGTCACATTAATTAATTTAATAATTAATTCCCGCTGTCAGAGCAAAGAGCGTGTTTTTATAAAACAATAAGTATCAAAAGATTGACACCAGTTTAAGTCTAATTTCAAAGTGAAATTAATTCCAATGACCACCATTGGATTAAATGGTAAAAATATATTCTAATTTCACTTTAAAACCAATTCAAAAGATAATCTAATCATATAAATAAATTAGATTAAAAAGAGGTTTTGAATTAAAATACAACATTTTACACTATTCATTAAAAAAATGAACTTTATCAGAAAGATACCAAAAATTTACACAAAGTAAATGTTGATGTCAAAATTCTAAAGAAGAGTTTTATTTAGTCCAAAATAATGTATAAGAGTGATCAAAACTATATTTAATGACAGTTCGCCATCAAAAGGTGATAAGTGAACCTTTAGTGAAAATTAGGGTATAAAAGCCTAGAATGGATTTCTTTCCGTATTTTAAGCCTTTAGATTTTATTGGATAAATGTAAAAAACATTAAAAAACATATATAATCATATTTTAGTTATTTCTATCCATTCCCGCCAATACAATGGCTACATGTTAACTACCATTTAAAATAATATTATTTTATTATTAGAGTGCAACATAAGATTCCCAAGAAACTCGTTGTTGCGTGTTGGGTACGCCATCGAGCATTGCATACCTTTTAAATTCATATTAATATTTTATTCACAAATATGGATAAATATGAAAATGTCTATTCTTTATTTACCTGGGGTGTTACATCCTTCCCCCTTTTGGGAATTGCGTCCTCACAATTTTAAAATTGCGCTTGGAAACATCCTTGAAAGTCCCGCATCGGAAGAAGAGTCGGTAAAACAACCACTTTAAAATAAATAAAGATAAGAACAGAGGTCACCCAAGTTAACCCATAATAGGATTCCAAGTATGAAAATATGGACATGGAGGAAAAAACAAAGGGTCATGTTCTGATGGAGAGTGATAGAAAACACGTTTAGGAGAAAGTTAACCACGAGAAAATCACAAACTTGTGATGGGTTAAACGGTATTCGATTCCCCAGTAGGAAAAGTTAATAGACTACATTTTTGTTTTATGTTACTTTTTATTGAGGAATTTATTCATAAGGAAACATAATCACTTATCATGTTGACTTTCAACTTTTACTAGATTCCTTAATCAAACTCATATTTTTTCCCCAAAAGACGAGTATTTAGGGAGACTTGTTCGCACTAAGAGTACTATAATCAACTTCTAGAGAATCGACTAATCCACAAAAGAGAACTATGTACATCCTATGTCTTTAGGATTTAACCAGAACCAAAACCAAAAAGGTTAGTACAAGGTCAGATAATCCAGAAAAAGATAACCCATTAAAAAGAAAATCCATGCTTAATCTCCAAAATTTTTCCAACAAAACCCAAAGTTCAACGAGGACCATCCGATAAACAATTTGTCCATAAAATTTTTCAAAGTAAACCAATCTAAGATTGAAACCCAAATTTTTGAAGGATTTAGTCACATAGTCTTCCAAGTTAAATCGTAACATTTATCTCCAAACAACATCAGTTGCTCCTAAAGTCTCGTATTGAAAGGTAATTAACCTAATCACATATCCTCCATGATAGGTTAATCATTTTCATAAATAACCCAAAATCAACATACTCTTAATTCATAAAATCATATAACCAAAAAGAATTAGTCAAACTAACCAGGGACTTCACGTAGTCCAGTGGTAGGCGATAAATACCAGTCACACTTTGGTTGTGGGATCGATTCCCGCAGCTTTATCCGACGCGACGGGATGTCACACGGTCTGCGTGTTATCCTTTTTCCAAAACTATATAATTCTTAAAACAATCCCCGAAATGAGATAAAATCTTCAAAGATGATCATCACATATTTTAACCTCAAGTTTATCTCATGCCTTTCATTTTCCATCATAACATATAATAACCCATAATTACCTCAAAAGTAAGGATCATATAAACCCTAATGGTTACCATAATAATTATTACCTGAATTTCCACATCGAGTTGGCCATCTCGTACATGATGCATTAGAGAACTCACCAAGGTTGAAGTGGTTGATCATGACTCCTTGATAGTTGGTTTAGAACAACCATGAGATTCCTCATTGAATCCCCCATCTCATCCAGTCTCTTAATCAGAGAACCACCACAGTTTCCTTCAAACCCATTGTCACATTGGTGCCTGCTATATCCATCCATTTACTAAAACCAAAAAGGTGAGTGTGAGTATATCAACATAACCATCATGTACTAATGAGTAAGATAAAAACTAATATATACTCTCTCATTCACTTTATCTAAAATTAGTACTCTTTCTGAAATCCTAACCATTATGGTAATGTCACTTGTGCTTAGAGAATACCCTAACCTCTAAAGTTATCTAAACCTCCCTTTGATACCAACTATAAGGCCCCAGCCTTAAACCTTACTTAATCTTGAGTTATTACAAGATTACACATTGAGGATCTTTTCAGGTTTAAAGTTTTAGAGAATTAGATCATGAAACTTGCATTACATTCCACATTTAAACAAAGTGGTTACATAAAAGATAGTATCCTTTCTTCCCATCAACGGAAACATATTGAAAATAAAACATGGATTCTTTCTTAACACATCCTTGACTCTATCATCTTATAATGTACCTTTCCCTTGACCTGAAAAAAACATTTCAAAAACATGGGATGAGCATAAAAAAAGCTCAGTAAGAGTTATAAAAATACGGAAAGGAAACATGAGTTCATATATACATAAGAATGAAATCATACTTTACCCATAAAACAAAGGCACTTTAACATACCTCATCAAACCATGAATAAATCATAGAAATCATAATACATAAAGGTAACTTGAGGCATTCATAACATTCTTACGTAGGGAGTAACCCTCTTGGTTACGTTTGGAATACCCATCACAGTATATTCCTTAAATCTCTTCATAGAAACCTTAACGTTTCACTCCTTCGCGTTACCCAATGCATTGGAGAGCTATATCAGCCTCACCCGCCCTTAGTTTATCACGGAACCACCGGTTCTTCATAACAATTCCCAAGAACCATAACATAATCATATCACATAAAACATAAATAAAGGAAACATAACATTTCCACATTTCAATCACAATATAACATTTTAGGATATTGAAATAATGAATCCAAGAAAGAAACCATTTCCAAAACCATTTAAAACATTTAATAAAGAGATTTTTGAATCAAAGTGTCCCATACCAGCTTGAAGCTTTTGACATTTTAAACCATTAATATCCATATAAATAAATCCTTAAACCCATTTTGAAAACATTGATATTAATAAGAACAAATAATTAAAACATTTAAAACGATATTCTGGTAAAAGGGGTTTCACCAAAATTAGAGACACTTGAATACAATAATTGAGGAATAAAATTTATCCAGAACATTATAATATCATGAGAATAAAATTATTCATGATATAATACTCCAAATGACAGTATATACACCATATAAGAGTGAATTGGTGCATAACAACAATGAACCCTCAATAGAAATGTCAAATTTGATGAAATCCCTTATAAAGAAGGTATCCTTAAATTAAGGACAAATCAATCTCAAAATATGTGTGACAAATATAAATACACCCAATATAAGTGGATATTAAGTGTAAAACAATAAAAGGTCATTCACACATATTCAATGGATGACACATTCAATGACTACATGTTGAACCCAAAGAAATCGAAATTGGGTTAAAAAGTTCCCTTGACAGCCTAACGGCATCACATCAAAATGAGTTGATGAGAGATAAAAAGTGTATCTCATCACTTGGACATAAAATTTACATCAATAAGGATATATGAGATCATATCCCAACATAAAAATATTTAAATTAAAAGGCCCATCAAAAGAAGTCTTTTAAAAAAAGGATGGTGAAAGGTTCCCTTACCGACTTGGGTATCTTTCAAAACATACACCCCATGAAAGACGGACAATATATAATTGATTTAAATACTCAAAAATGAATGTATATTACACAAAGAGTATAATAATGGGCAGTACATATACCACACAATGGAATTTGTGGAAAATGTAGCATAAATCTCACGAGAATGAAAGTGAGATGAAAAATCCCTTACGAAAACTCAGCAGCCTAACGGCGCCACTGAAAACTTCCAAAATGGATTGATGAGATAAAATAGAGTATCCCATCCTATTAAAATATAATTTACAGCAGGAGGAATATAAAATAAAATCCCCCAACATAACAAATAGGAGCTTAGAAGAAGTGACACAAAGGAGAGTACTTAAAAAGAAAGAGAGAGGTTAGATCTCTTACGAAAGTTCGGCAGCCTAACGGCGCCACTCAAAACTCCCAAAATGGATTGATGAGAGAGAATAGGGTCTCTCATCACTTGAACATAAAAATTACAGTAAATTTAATATAAAAGATCATCCCAATAACAAGAAAGATGAGCTTTAAAAGGAATGACATAAAAGTGTGTACTTAAAAAGAAAGAGAGGAGTAGGATCCCTTACCTCGTGTCCGACTTGACTCGATCGTTCTTTAATCTACTGAATAATAAACTTGAGTTAATATCTACTTGCTTATGAATCTTTTTCAAGTTAATTATTCCTTTTATACCATGTTATGAACATCATGTAATCAGTTAAGTTAATAATGTTCATTTTGTCGGTATTTGGTTCTTAAGTCAAAAATAGACTTCTTACACTTACATGTTGTTAATTTGGTCAAAGGTTCATTATATCCAGAATGGTATTCATGATGTAGATATCATATATGTCATATATATCCAGTAAATACATGCATTTATAATATTACATAATCATTTAGAGGTAAGAAATGAAATGAACCGTTCATGGAGACGGTAAGCCGTACGTACGCATGAACGCTACTTTCATTTCTATTTCGTATTTTATAGAATGGAATCATAATTATATAAAGGTATATTATAATTACAGTATAATATCATATATAATATCATAGTTCCATCCTTTATATGTCCCACATATGGTATTTAACGAATCAAATCACTTTGAGGGGGCGGTAGTCCGCACTTCCTAAAATGAAGATATCGCGTATACCCATAATGGAAGCCATAAAGGTAAGACAAAAATGAAAAATAAAGAAGAATAAATAAAACATAAACATATTATATATCATATATAAAAATATTGACATCATAATGGCCACCTTTGAAGGTGTTAAATGAGTATTGAACAATCATCGTTTCGGGAGGCAGAATTTCACCATCCACGGAAACCGTATGTTCTTTAACCATTTGATGTAGTTGTGTGAAATTGTAGCTCAAATAAATCTTATAACAACATCATAGTATATTTAAGATACTGTTGTTGTTACAAAATAAGTAAATAAAAAGAGTTTAGGGGGTTGGAGAAGCAAAATAAAACAAATGAACATGAGAAAATGAATTACCTTTAAAACTGTAACGCCTTTTTATTTAAGCCTAAAGGCTTCCTTTGAAAGGATTCTGCCCAATGGGAGTCCTCTAGGATGAGTAGAGGGATGTGGAGAGAGTACATGGGCAGGGGTTGGCCGAGCCAAAGGCTTGAGGAGTGTGTTAAATGAGGTAGAGGTGGGGGCCTTTTATAAGAGGAGAGGAGGGGCACTTTTGGAAAGTAAGAAATATTACTTTATTTGAAAATGTGTTTCGGTTTAAAAAGGTCCCACATTGATATAATTCTTGGATAACGTGATAAGTCATCGAAATCCACTCATCCATGTGGTTTTGGACATGTGTAGTTCATATATTTTACATTATCTTTCCATTTTATTTTAATCGTTAAATAATGATGTCATCACTGCATCATTATGATGTCATAAATAATTTAATTTATTCAATGTCTAAAAATTATAAAACAATTACTATGATGTCGGAAATCTTTTTATCTTTCCAATGAATATTTATAATCAAAATTTGGACTTGTATAACCCCACATAAAAATTGTTTTCGTAAAACATATTATGTTTGTGTCATTTTCACTTTAACATTAAATAAAAAGTAATTTATGTCATTTCCCAAAAAAAGTGGATCCATGGGGTCCCCAAGTTGACCCATGGCTTGTCATGGTCGCCCATGACACAACCAATGAGGTTGGGACAAGTTTCATGTTCATTTCATTTTATTAAAGCATTATTTTTACCTTAAACTACACTAACTACCACTAAACGCGATTAAAAACATAATAAGTTACTGTTCACCAAAAAATTATTTTTATCCCATTGGACCACATTTTACTTCTTAATGACAACCATGTATGTCGGATTTTTGAAATTCAAAAAACATAAGTGGTAAAATTTCATTTAAACAAAAAATCAGCTTTTATAATTACCACTTTGTGGTTTCACTATTCATCAAAAATTGATGTTTTTCAGAAAATTACCAAAAATTCACCTTAAGCTATTTTTGATATTCCGAATTCAAAAATGAAGTCTATTTTACAAAATTCAAAACATATAAGTCGCATTAATTAATTTAATAATTAATTCCCGCTGTCAGAGCAAAGAGCGTGTTTTTATAAAACAATATGTATCAAAAGATTGACACCAGTTTAAGTCTAATTTCAAAGTGAAATTAATTCCAATGACCACCATTGGATTAAATGGTAAAAATATATTCTAATTTCACTTTAAAACCAATTCAAAAGATAATCTAATCATATAAATAAATTAGATAAAAAAGAGGTTTTGAATTAAAATACAACATTTTACACTATTCATTAAAAAATGAACTTTATCAGAAAGATACCAAAAATTTACACAAAGTAAATTTTGATGTCCAAATTCTAAAGAAGAGTTTTATTTAGTCCAAAATAATGTATAAGAGTGATCAAAACTATATTTAATGACAGTTCGCCATCAAAAGGTGATAAGTGAACCTTTAGTGAAAATTAGGGTATAAAAGCCTAGAATTGATTTCTTTCCGTATTTTAAGCCTTTATCTTTTATTGGATAAATGTAAAAAACATTAAAAAACATATATAATCATATTTTAGTTATTTCTATCCATTCCCGCCAATACAATGGCTACATGTTAACTACCATTTAAAATAATATTATTTTATTATTAGAGTGCAACATAAGATTCCCAAGAAACTCGTTGTTGCGTGTTGGGTACACCATCGAGCATTGCATCCCATTTAAAGTCATATTAATATTTTATTCACAAATATGGATAAATATGAAAATGTCTATTCTTTATTTACCTGGGGTGTTACATATATCATATTTTTAAGGGACGTTCCATTCCAAATCATTTTAGAGGTATCTCTACAAAATTCAAAAAAAGATTATTTCATTATATACTCATTGAGATGTTTATCACATTTTCACAATTATTTATTACTTAAATGATTCTATTTTCTGTTTTCATAGTTATTATTGAATAATATTATTTCATTATTATGTGTCCTATTTGTTTATTTTAAAAATGATTTTTACAGAAGGATATTTTTATTATGTGAATGTATTTTTTTCATGGATTTAAATGATTTTTCATGAGTTTTATCCCTGAAATGTCCATTATACATTGTTTATGTAAGGTTTATCCCATTATAGCTATTGATATAATTGATTTATCTACATTATATCTCATGATAATTTGGATTGATCCCATTTTAGGTCATGAAATGAAGGGTAAGACCCATTATAACACTCTAATTCATTGGGTACTCCAGAGAATAAAGTTTACCAAATGGATATTCAATGTGTAGGTATAAATGTAAGAGTGATATGGTCAACATGTTCCATTAAAACTTCATGAGGTTTTTTATACATATTAATATGTTTTTTGAAACAGTTTTTATTTGTTTTTATGTAGTCACATGAGTGATAATTTATTTCATTATATCCCTTAATGATATTTTGGTTCTCCTAAAATGTTATCATATATTTTTCAAAGGTTATAAAGATGTCTAAGAGAAATAACTATTTCAGGTTAAAAGTTATGATGTTTTTTCAAAGAAATAATATATTATTTTTATTGTTTTATATTTTAGAAGAAATTTATAATGTTTTGGTAGTATCCAATATATATAAATATGGGATGTTATATATGTATTATGTATTAATTATCTAAATATATAAACCTAAAAATATCTTCAATGGGAATGGAAGTAATTTGTTTTTAATAAAACTCATGATTATTTAATGATTTAATGATGAGTCATTATAGTTGCAATAAAATGATGGTTTAGATAAATTTATTGGTAGGATAATGTTAATACAATAACATAAACAATTTTTTACATTATGGTTAATTTAAAATATCATATAATATTAATATTACAATCTTGATTCATCTACGATATTTCTATTCAGAATGGTTTTCCATAGAAGAAACAAAAAATCTAATGTAGGCTCTCATCGAGAGGCATATATCTGTCTGAATCTATTTCCTAGAATGGTGGGAATTGGAACAGAGTAGTTTGTGATAATAATAGATTAGTTGAATCAAGAGAACAATATTGGTGGTTTTCAGGCCTGAGAAGAACCTAATCTACAATGAATGAACATGTATCTTGTTGATCTATTAATGAGAAAAAATCCCCCATCATTTATTGTATTATCTAACCAAGTAGATGATGAAGGATGGATCAATGCTTTGGAAAATATATTTGATGTCATGAGATGTTCATAAAACCAAAAGTTCACTACATTCAATTATTTATTTGAATGTGAAACTGAAAATTGGTGGTATATAGTTAATAATACTAGATAAAAATATTATCCTTTTGAATGGGATGATTTTAGGAGTCTTTTTATTGAAAAATATTTTCCTGCAATAGTTTTACTTAGAATAGAGAAAAAATTATTGAAACTGAGGTTGAAAGATGAGGATTTCATGGGAGCGTATAAGAGAAATTTATGAGACTATCTAGGTGTGTTAAATATTTTATTTTACAATATTATAGTAGCATTAATATGATTTAATTTGGATTAAAACCATTTTTACATCTAGAGTTGGATTCATGTGTGTTTAAAAGATATGATATTATTTTTAGTAGTGCTAGAAAATTTTTGATGGAGTTTGCTGAAATGAATATGCCTTATGATGAAAGGAATGATAATTGGTTAGTTTGGAAGGAATTATGGAATAATTCATCAATGAAATCAAGAGGAAAGATATCCTATTTCCTATCTAGTCAAAAGTGTGGTAAACAGAATCCCCAAGAACTTCTTATAATTTAAGGGAACTATCACCGATATGGAAAGTTTGGACACATGTCTCATGGGTGAAGGGAAAATGATCAAAAAATTAAATATAATCCTATGGTTACATGATTTAACTTAAAATAATTTGGTCATTTTTAATGTGTGTCCAAAGGTATTCACTAATGGGGGAAGTCAACAGGATTAAAAGCAGAAATGTGTTGAAAATACATTTAATCTACTTCAGTAGACATTAAGATAATAAGAGAAGTTGTATCTAGTATATTGCTTTTTTTGAAAATATTTGAATGTGTTGTTTGATTTAGGGTATTCAAATTTTTCACTACTGATAAATTTTATACTATGTTGGAAATTAAACCTCAAGAAATAAAGCCAGAAATCATGGTAAAAACACATGGATGAAATATTAATGGAAAAACATATTATAATAATCTAACAATCTTTTTATGTTGAAAGAGTTTTCCTAAATACCATATTGTATTCCCTCTAGTAGAGTTTGATGTAATTCTGGGTTTCGAATAGCTTTCTATTTATCATACTATGACAGATTGTAGAGATAAAGAATATTTTATAATTAATTTCAGTTTGTGTAGAAGAATTAACCAATATGACTTATAATATATAAAGAAGCTGAGAAACTATTAAAAAATGGATATGAAGATTATCTTTCACATATTATCTAAAATAAGGAAATTGTTCAAATTAGTAATTTCCCAATGGTAAATGAGTATCTTGATGGTTTTGTTGATGATTATCCATGTGTTGTTCCTGATTGAGTGGTTTAGTTTAACATTAAATTTTCCATGATGATAAGATAATATCTAAATTCCATTATCGAATGGCTCAAATGGAACTTTTAGAGCCACAAAATTAGTTATAGGAATTATTAAATAAAGACTTCATCTGAACTAGCACTTCACCATGGGGTGCACCTGTCTTTTTTTTTCAAGAAGAATGATGGTTTAATGAGACTTTTAATTGATTATAGAGCCTTGAATATAGTCACTATTTAAAATAATATCCATTTCCTCATATCAATTATTTTTTTGATCAGCTCCAGGGAGCATAATAATTTTTGAAGTTTGGCCTAAGGTTTGGGAACCATCATTTGGAAGTAAATGAAGAAGATATTTTGAATACCATATTTAATACAAGATATGGGCATTATGAATTTTTAGTTATGTCATTTTGGTTAACTAATGCACCTAGTATATCCATGATTCTTATGAATGTAATATTTCAGGGCCACTTAAATACGTTTATGGTTGTGTTTATTTATCACATTCTGGTATATTATATAAGTAAATAGGATCACCAAGGACATATAAGGTCTATTTTAAAAATCATAAAATTAAAGAAACTATATAGAAAATGTAGAAAGTGTGAATTTTATTTGAAAAAAATTGCATTCACTGGTTACATTGTTTCTTAAGATGGCATAGTTGTTAAACATGGTAAAACAAAATTTGTTGTTGAATGGCCAAGACCCACAAAGATAACCATGATTAGTATATTTTTTGGTTTGGAAGGATGTTATTAGAGGATTGTTGCAAACATTTCAGGATTTTCTAACCTACTAACTAAGTTAACTCGAAAAGGTGTGTAACGTCCCGGACCCGGGTGCCATGCAACGGGTGCCCCGAGCCCGGTTTGCAATAAGACCGCAAGCACATTTCCCCAAACTCTAGAGGCTGCCGACTAGCAGTGGGGGCCCAGGACTGATAGTGGGGAAACTATGCCCTCATTTTTCAATGTGTAGCACATCGGAAAATAGAATAAACATACAACGATAGCGGAAGAAGTAAACATACACAAATGAAATAACTACCACAGTGGATATAACCAACAGTATATAAGTGATGATGCTACATGTTTCATGTTCTAAGAAAACAGCCAGAACATGTTATACATCAATATAGTACAACAAAATACAGAGTATTGAAAAACAAGAAAAACAGCTGGCAACAGCATCACGAGCCTAGGATCAGTCCCATGCCCTCCTACTCCACAGCAACAGTCAAGTACCTGTATTGGGACTCTTGCCCCTATCTACACCTATAGCAACGTAATCTATTTAGGCCGAAAAGCGTGACCCAAACATGGTGTGAGAAATATATCTCAGTAGGCACCCACCAAAATCCCGTTCCCAACTGTGTGTAAGCATGAAACACAGTGTGTAATAGTAAAATGAAATAAAGTAAACAGTGCTAAAAAGTAACTAACTTAACAATTAAATTGACATTTTATTATTCATTTAATCCATTAAATTTAGTATCGTTCTATTCTCAACAGCACCACACCCTTAGGCTAACCAGTATCTCGCCCTCAGGCTAATATAGTGAACCACGCCCTCAGGCTATATAGAATCTCGCCCTCAGGCATTGTAACAAAATTCTCGCCCTCAGGCATACGAATGTTTTCCCTTAGGTGGAATAACGACAGCCCTCGTGCTAAAACAGTCACACCCTCAGGCTAATATATTCACACCCTCAGGCTAATATAGTCATGACCTCTGGCTAATATAGTCACGCCCTCAGGCTAATATAGATAACCGGGTCATGCCCAACAGGTAAACAAGCAGTAACAAGCAATTCCTCTCAAGGAAATTCTACAATTACTACTTTAATGGCATACCCTCGGGTATCCTGTCCAGATGGATAAACAGTGAAACACACCCCGGGGGTGGTTCCGGATCCAAGCAAGGATCCCAGCCATCATTTTATTATCACAATTAAATATGTAATCAATTATTGGTATTAATATAGCAACGGCCTTAGCCACACAACACCCCAACATGGGGTCGTGGCACAAAAATGCACAAAACACACAGCAGTTGGAAAAATAAACACCAAGCCACCTACCTTATACACCAACGAACGCAATACCGGTACAATGACTCCAGAAAAACCCAAGAACGGTGTAGATATGATGAAGAACAAAACCCATTAAAATGTAAATAACTTAAGTTAGGAGAAGAATTGGTAAGAAAGGTACTTGGAGAGGAGAGGGCTCACCTGTGCGGTTCCAACGAGATCGTCCGAAGCCGAAACGGATTCTAGAAGAACGCCTGGTGGATCTTAAATTATCTAGCCTCCTCCTTTGGCTCCAAAATGGTTCAAACACCTCCTCTACAAAATGAGGGGGCTACTACCCGTTTTAAGCTGAAAAAAAGTACACGGCATGTACTTCCTTCATTTAACTGTTCATTTGGAGGTTCCACAACACTTTTCATCCGTCTACATGAGTACACAGAATGTACTCCCAAGTACATGGCGTGTACTGTTGCCCTCCTGGCGGTGACTCCACCGCCTTACTGTTTAAGCTTTCCGACTGACTATACGGCGTGTAAGTACCACTTCAGGGTGTGTAGTTGGTTCCTACAACCCTCGTCTCTAGCATGGATACACGCCCCGTGTACTCAACCAAACACGGACAACAGTACATGGCATGTGGATAAAGTACATGGCATGTAGTTTTGAAATTTAGCATTTTTCCCCATTTTCCATATTTTCTGAAAAACACTTAAGGAAAACGAAAAAGAAGAAGCACGTAACACAAAAATAAGAACCGTGTTCATACAATGTTCTCCCCCCATATAGCAATTCATCCCCGAATTTACCTTCCAATGGTGGTGAAGATAAAGCATAGAACAGCTCTGGCCACTGAGCATGTACGTCAGCCTCCCGCTCCCAGGTCTCATCCTGCACTCGACCATGCTGCTATAGCACCCGTACGAGAGGAACTGACTGGCCTCAGAGAACCTTCGTGCTCCTGTCAACGATACAGATCAGATTCTCCTCAAAGGAAGCAACATGATGAAGCTCAACCTCCTCTGGATGAATGGTGTGAGATGGTTCTGAATGGTAGCGACGCAACTGAGACACGTGGAAGACGTCATGCATGGCTCGGTACCATTGTGGTAACTGCAACCGATATGAAACCAGCCCGACTCTCTACAAAATCTCAAATGGTCCCACATGCCTCAGTTAAATCTTACCCTATCTCCTGATCCGCTTGTGTCCCAGCCTCAGAAAAACACATAAGAAACCCTAATCCCCGACCACGAACTCCAAAGGTCATCTGCGGTGATCAACACAAGTCTTCTGACAAGACTACACGGTAGCCATCCGCTTCCGAATCATCTGGTCCTGCTCAGATGTCTCCTGCACAAGTTGTGGCTCTAGTATAGCTGCCTCACCGGCCTCTAACCAGCACAATGGTGATCGACATGGCCTACCATATAAATACTCGTATAGTTCCATCTCAATAGTTTCATGAAAACTATTGTTATAGGCAAAATAGACTAAGGGTGTATGCTTCTCCCAAGAGCCCCCAAAGTCTAGGATGCATGCGCGCATCATGTCCTCTAGCACCTGTTTTGTCCAGTCTGACTGGCCATCTATCTGAGGGTGTTATGCTGTGCTCAGAAACTCCTGTGTACCCAGCGCCCTCTGAAAACTCTTCCAGAAATGAGATGTAAAGAGGTCATCCCTATCTGAAACGATAAAACGAGTGACCTCATGAAGACGTATGATCTCTCGGATATACATCCTTCCAAGCCTGTCCACACCAAAGGTCTCCTTGATCGGCAAGAAGTGAGCTACCTTCATGAGTCTATCCACAACAACCCACATGAAATCATTACCCTGAGGTGACCTTGGAAATCCCGTCACGAAATCCATCGCGACATCATCCCATTTCCACTTTGGAATGGGAAACTGCTTTAACAGCCCAGCAGGCCTCTGGTGCTCGGATATACAGCCTTCCAAGCTCGTCCACACCAAAGGTCTCCTTGATCGGCAAGAAGTGAGCTACCTTCATGAGTCTTTCCAAAACAACCCACATGAAATCATTACCCCGAGGTGACCTTGGAAATCCCATCACGAAATCGATCGTGACATCATCCCATTTCCACTCTGGAATGGGCAACTGCTGTAATAGACCAGCTAGCCTCTGGTGCTCCGCCTTCACTTACTGATAGGTTGAACACCTCGTAGAAAAACCAGATATCTCTCTCTTCATACCCGGCCACCAGTACTGACGTCTCGAGTCTCGGTACATCTTGGTAACCCCTGGATGAACTGCCCAAGCTGAAGCATGAAACTCCCACATTAGATCCTCTCATATATCCCCTGTAACCCATACACATCCATGGAAACGCAAAACCTCATCATCTCCTATCGTCCAACCGGGATGAGGTTACTCACTTGACACTGACTCCCATAGAACTAGGCCTTATGAATCCTATAGCTGCCTCATCCTCACTCTATCCAGTAGGGTAGAAGTCATAGCTAAGGAGGAAATATAAGTCTTCCCCTGACTTTCATGCACCTCCAGATGCATCTTAGAGAACAAATCCATGAGCTACCACTCACCACTAGCCTCCTGCACTACTTGTATCTCAGGCTTCCTGCTCAATGCATCAGCTACTGCATTACCTTTACCAGGTGTATAGGCAAGCTCAAAATCGAAGGACTCTAGGTACTCAACCCACCTTCTTTGCCTCAGATTCAGGTCACGCTGAGTAAAGATATACTTGAGGATTTTGTGGTTGGTGAAAACCACAAAATTCTATCCCAATATATAGTGTCTCCAAAAGCGCAACACATGAACAACTTCATCCAAATCGAGATCATGCATGGGGTAATTCCACTCATGTGGCCTCAACTGCCGAGACCCGTACGCAACGACTCGATCGCCCTGCATCGAAACTGCTCCCAGCCCAATCCCTGATGCATCACAGTATACTGTATAGCTCTTCCCCTGCTCTGGGAGTATCAGGATCGGTGCTAATGTTAGCCTTCCCTTCGGGTCCTGAAAATCTATCTCGCAAGCTTCCGACCAGACGAACATCGCATCCTTCTTAGTCAGACATGTAAACGGTGCTGCTAAGTGGGATAAGTCCTGTATGAAGCACCTATAATAACAAGCCATCCCTAAGAAAATTCGTATCTCAAACACGTTCTTAGGATACTCCTAGGAAACTACTTATCTCACCTTCTCTAGGTCTACTGAAACTCCTTCCTCTGAGATGATATGACCCTGGATGTGAATCTGGTCCATCTAAAAGTGGAACTTTGAGAGCATAGAATATAGCCGATGCTCTCTCAGTGTACTCAATATGATATTAAGATGGGTGTCATGGTCATGTCGAGTGTGAGAGTACACCAAGATGTCATCCAAGAATACTACCACAAATGAATCAAGATATGGATAGAACGCATGATTCATCAGAGCAATGAAAATTGCTGGTGTGTTCGTCAGTCCGAACGGCATAACCAAGTACTCGTACAGACCATAACTGCTCCTAAAAGCTGTGAGAGGTACATCAGATGATCTCATGCACAGTTGATGATATCCGGATCTCAATTAAATCTTAGAGAACACTCGTGCTCCACGAAGCTGGTAAACAGACCATCTATCCTAGGTAAGGGATATCGTTTCTTAACCGTCAACTTGTTCAAACTCCGATAATCCACACAAAGTCTGTGGGTACCATCTGCCTTTATCGCAAAATGGACTAGAGAATTCCAAGGAGAAGTACTGGGTCGAATAAAAACCTTCTCCTTTAGCTCCTCTAACTACCTCTTGATCTCCTGTAACTCAGGCATGGCCATCCTATAAGGAGGAATGGACACCGGTGCCGCTCCTGGCACTAGATAAATAGAGAAATCCACCTCACGCACCGGAGGTAGACCTAAAAAGTTGTCGGGGAAGACATCCCTGAAACGATCAACAACTAGAGGGAAATCCGTCTGACAAGTCCCCTGGTCATCCATATAGAAACTCGCAATCTGGGCTGTGACTCCACCTCTCCCATGAAGCTCTGGTCCAGCTCGACTTGCCTGAACATCCCATTCACCCTTGTATAGTAACACTCCGCCATCTGGTGACATGAAATGCACCCTATGATGATAGAAGTCTACAAAGGCTCGAAATAGAACCAACAAGTCCATCCCGAGAATGACATCATAGCTCGTCATCTCCAAGACATAGAGGTCCCAAAGGAAGTGTCACCCTCCAACCTCACGGGGGAACTCCATGTACTGACACAAACCATCCTTTCTAGTCCCCAACGGAGTGTCTAGCGTCATGATATTCGAATAATTAGAAACACCATGCCCAAGGCTCCCCATAATGGGTACAGATATGAAACTATGCATAACACCCGTATCAAAAAGTACATAAGATAAAATAGAAGCTACTAGAATAGTACCTATGACTGTAGAAGGTCAGGGATCCTGCTCATGCAGGGTCTGTTGCACTGCATATGATTGCCCAGTGCCGTAGCCCTGCGACACAGCCTGGCTACCCTGAGCTGTCGCGCCCTGCTGCTTCTGAGATATTGGTGTCTGGCTACCACGGCCACGACCACTAACTCTGCCTGCATGCACTGACGTATTCCAGTTCCTTGACTAGTATGAATCCACTGGTCCTACTCCCGCATACGGAGTCTGCACAGAACCCCTCTCACTAGCCACTGGTAGCACCGCCCTGTAAAAGCATGGCAGATGACCAATCTTACCATAAGCTCAACACTCCACTGGGTCTTTTGGACACTGCGGTCTCCTATGACCCTCCAAGCCACACTGGTAGCACCAAATCGGGCCACCTGAAGACACTGCCTGGCTGTACTGCCACCCTGTGAGAAGTCCATCTGTCTCATCCTCTTGCCAGTAGAAATAGTACCAGTAACTGGTGCTGAACCGCCCTAGCCCACACCACTAGCTTCCCGCAGGTTCGTCTCAGATATCACAGCCTGGTTTATAAAAGCGTGCATAGTAGGCAACCTGAAAACATTTACCAGTGCTCGTATTTCATAATGAATATTGTCCTCAAAACGTCTGGCTCTCAATGTCTCATCACCCACCAGCACAGGTGCAAAGCGTTGAAGCTCTGTAAAATGACCAAAATAGTCCATCACTGACATAGTGCCCTACTGCAGATTCATGAACTCTCGAGCTCTATATTCCCTTAGTGTCTCGGGAAAGATGATTTCATAGAAGACTACCTGAAAATCATCCCACACCATGTCCCTATGATGCTCTAACTGGGGGGTATCATCCCACCACCTCTGGGCGGAATCACACAGCATGTAAGTCGCAAGCTTGACCCTCCGCCCTGGAGGCCTCTCAAGATGTTTGAAAATAGTCAGCATCGATCCTAGCCAAGACTCTGCAGCCTGTGGTCCGCATCCCCTGAAAACGTGGGCGGATGCTGCTGCTGAAAGATACGCATCAGCTCGGCCATAGATGTCGTAGCATGTGGTGCTTCCTGAATGGTCTGCATAAACAGCATAAAGCCTTTAAGGAACTGCGCATCTGCTCCTATGTTTGGTATAACAGCTGGTGCCAGATCTGGATCTGTTGGTGGATCAACTGGTAGCCCAGGGCCCACCATCTCCAGAGTATAATCGTCACCGCTCTCCTGGTGAACAACTCGTGGAAGTCTAGGCGGTATGACACTACAAGGTCAAAAGCATGCCTCAGATTCATGATTATTAAGACTGAAAGAAAAGGAACCACAATGGAAGAAGAAGAAGAATTCATTTAAAAATTTGCAAGATAAGACTACACGCCGTGTACAATGACTACACGGCCTGTACATGACTTTCCTTCCCCTGCTCGGGTCCTTCTACACGGCTAAGCCACACAGCTTCCATTCAACAAAACTACATGGTGAGCATAATATCTACACGGCATGTACGGTGTTATTTTCCAACTGCCCGTGTCGTCTGTGACACAGCCGACTACTCGGCATAACACTACACGGTGTGTTACAGCAGCACACGGCGTGCACACCATCCGTTTCCCAGCCATATGGCTATCTCCACACGGTCTGTCCTCAGACAAGACTACACGACATGTCACATAGGTACACAGCGTGTTCAGGGAGAGGTGACATCGTCCCGTTTTGTTAGTTACACGGCCGAGTAACCAGGTCACACTACACGTCGTGTCTATTATTGACATTGCGTGTTCTATCAAGGAGTTCACCAACTCGTGTTGTTAGTTTCACGACCGAACTCTGGGTCACACTACACGGTGTGTCCATTAGGCACATGGCATGTTCTACGCAAGCTCTTCTCTACCCCGTGTCACAGCCCACATGGTTTGTGACACCGGAAGAGACTACACGACATGTACTCTGGGTACACGGCGTGTACTCAAAAAATTCATTTTTCTTCCCAAATAGAAGAACATACACAGCGTGTGTAAAGTACTACATGGCATGTATACTGGGTTTTCTGGACATTATGCCTCAGAAACTTCCCCGAAACTCAGAAAATACTAAAACTAACACCTATGTGTCAAATTCCAACCCGTGGGGGCCCATACTCCCCACGAATCAAAGTTTGACATCTTATATGTGTTATAACCAACAAATAGTCAATGATCCACCAAATTCCGGTCAATGGGGGCCTATACTCCCCAAAAACCAAATTTTGGCATCCATTATATAAACAAGCTCAAAAAACAAACCATATCACAAGGCAGATATTTAGCAAGAAACTATCACAATAGCATGCTTTATTAGCACAACAAATATCACAACAACATGTGAATTTCTAATGCACCTACATGGCATGGAAACTATGCAAGGCATGTGATATCTAGCATGTGACTATATGATGAATGAGATGGCATACCCTCATCTCATTGGGTTGCAACTAAATAGAACGTATAGATAAAATATAAACTGCACAATCTCAAAGTGTGTCACCCAACGGTGAAAACATATAAACTATAAAATTGCAAAATCAAAATAATGCAAAATATGAGGTAGACTGGCTTTTCCCTGTACACGGGTTAGCTACGCCTAGGTACAGATTATTACCAACTTCCGTTCCATCCTATCCCTGACTACAACTCCAAATAGTAATTCAAAGAAAAGAACCATCTGATACCACTTTGTAACGTCTTGGACCCGGGTGCCACGCAACGGGTGCCTCGAGCCTGGTTCGCCACAAGTCCTCAAACACATTTCCCCAAACTCCAGAGGCTGCCGACTAGCAGTGAGGGACCAAGACTAATAGTGGGGAAACTATTCCCTCATTTTTCGAAGTGTAGCGCAACGGAATACAGAATAAATATACAACAACAGCGGAAGTAGTAAACATATACAACTGAAATAACTACAGTAGTGGATATAACCAACAATATATATGTGATGATGCTACATGTTTCAAGTTCTATGAAAATATCCAGAAAATATTATACATCAATACAGTACAACAAAATACAGAGTACAGAAAAACAAGCAAAATAGATGGCAGCAGCATCGCGAGCTAGGCTTGGTCCCATGCCCTCCTACTCCATAGCAACAGTCATGTAACTGTATAGGGACTCTTGCCCCTATTGACACCTGCATCAACGTAATCTGTTTGGGATGAAAAGCGTGACCCAAACAGGGTGTGAGAAATATATCTTAGTAGGCACCCACCAGAGGCTCGTGCGCAGCTGTGTGTAAGCATTCAACAACAGTGTGCAATAGTAAAATTCAATAATGTAAGCAGTACTAAAAAGTAACTAACTTAACAATTAAATTGCCATTTTATTATTCATTTAATCCATTAAATTTAGTATCGTTATGTGCTCAACAGCGCCATGCCCTCAAGCCAACTAGTATCTCGCCCTCATGCTAATATAGTGAACCACACCCTCGGGCTATACAGAATCTCACCCTCAGGCATTATAACAGAATTCTTTCCCTCAGGAACACGAAAGGTTGCCCTAAGGGGGAATAACGACAGCCCTCGGGCTAAAATAGTCATGCCCTCAGGCAAATATAGTTACGCCCTCAGGCTAATATAGTCAAGCCCTCAGGCTAATATAGTAACGCCCTCAGGCTAATATAGGTAACTGGGCCATGCGCAACAGGTAATCAAGCAGTAACAAGCAATTCCTCTCAAGTCAATTCTACAATTACTACTTTAAAGGCATACCCTCGGGTATCCTCTCCAGACGGCAAAGCAGTGAAACACACCCCGGGGGTGGTTCCGGATCCAAGAAACGATCTGAACCAGCATTTTATTATCCCAATTAAATACATAATCAATTCTAGGTATTAATATAGAAACTTTCTCAACCACACGACACCCAACCTGGGTTTATGACACAGAAACGCACAAAACACACAACAGTTGGAAAACTAAACACCAAACCACCTACCTTATTTGCCAACAAAAACTATACCCGAATGCCGACTCCAGAAATTCCCATGAATGGCATAGATCTGATGAAAAAAAACCCATTCAAACATAAATAACATACATTAGGAGATGAATTGGTAATAATGGTTCCAGGAGAGAAGAAGGATCACTCGTGAGGTTCCAACGAGATCGTCCAAAGCTGAAACGGATTCCAGATGAACCCCCGGTGGATCTTCAATGCTCCGGCCTCCTCCTTTGGATCCAAAATGGCTCAAAAGCCTCCTCTGCCAAATGAGGAGGCTACTTCCCGTTTTAAGCCGAAAAACAATGTACACGGCGTGTACTTATGAGTACATGGTGTTTACTTCCTTTATTTAACTGTTCATTTGGCGGTACCACCACACTATTCATCCGTCGACATGAGTACACGATATGTACTCCTAAGTACACAGTTTTTAGTGTCGCCCAGCTGGCGGTGACTCCACCGCCTTACAGTTTAAGCCTGTCGACTGACTACATGGCGTGTAAGTACCACTACACAGCGTGTAGTCAGTTTCTACACCCCTCATCGTCGGCATGGCTACACGCCCCGTGTACTTATCCCAACACAGCCAAAAGTACCTGGTGTGTGGATAAAGTACACGGCATGTAGTTTTGAAATTTATCATTTTCCCCATTTTCCATATTTTCTCAAAAACACTTAAGGAAAAGGAAAAAGAAGAAGCTCGTACCTCAAAAATAAGAACCGGGTTCTTACAAGGTGTCATGTTAATATGTATGAAATAATGTAATGATTGTTTTTATGAATTGAAAAGAATATTTTTGAATTATCTTGTTTTGGAAATATCTTCCAGAAATGGTGAATTTATCATATATAGTGATGCATCGTTGAAATGACAAGATTGTTTTGTAATAAAGAATGATAATATAATTGATTATGATTTATATAAATTCACACCTCAGGAGTCAAATTTCCCTACACATTATTTGGAATTAGTTTCTGTTGTTTTTGTATTAAAAATATGGAGGAATCAATTTTTTGAGGCAAATGTGAAATATATAATGAACATAAAAGAATAAAGTATATATTTACTCAGAAGGAATTGAACATGAGTCATAGAATGTGTGTTAGAACTAATCAAGGATTATGATTTAAAAATTCTTTAGCATCCTAGAAGAGAAAATAGAGTGGCAGATGCATTGTGTCGAAAAAATGATACATTATCCATTTACATATAGAATATGGTCCATTTGTTAATGATTTAAGGAATTTTGCATTGGAAGTTGTTGCTGCAAAAAATTCCTCCACCTTGATTTCGGTGTTAGTGTAGTTGCCTCTCTCAGATATAATGAAGAAATTACAGAAGGACGATGATGAGATACTGAAAAAGTTAGAATTGGCAATGAAAGGTATGTAACATTAATATAATATTGATAGAAATTGATTTTATATTTTGGAAAGAGTTTATGTGTGCATTATGATTCCCAAATGAAGAAATAATGGTTCTATGAAGATCATAGTTCTCCATTTTTAGTTATCCATGGAGTACAATGAGGTATAGAGACCTCCAAGAGTATTTCTGGGGTTATTGAATGACATGATATATTTTTTATTTTACTGTGAAATGATAGAATTTTCAACAAGTTCACATAGAGCAGTACTAACTAAATGGGATTCTTCATCATTTACTTGTTCTAGTTTAAAATTGGTAAATATATTCATATAAATCATGGAGGGACTACAAAAGACATCATGAGGTGAAAATCTGATTTGGGTTATTATTGAACAACAAATTATATCTTCACATCTATTTCAAATTCGAATTACTATGTCTTTGGATAAAATTCCTCAAATGTATCTCAATGGGATTTTTACATTCCATAGAGTTATTCTATCCATTGTATCTGACCATGATCCTAGGTTCACTATTAAATTTATTAAAGGCCATTATAAATCTTTGGGAACAGAATCCAATTTCAACAAAACCATATTTTAGAAATATGATGGACAGACTGAGTGAACAATAAATACATTAGAGTATATGCTTTGAGCTTGTTTAATGGATTACCAGGGGAGTTGGGATGAACATCATTCATTATTTTAGTTTTCCTATAATCATATTTCTCATTCAAAAACATATATTGAACCTTTTAAAGCATTATATGGGAATTAGTCTCAAACTCCACCATTTTGGGATGAAGTAGGAGAAAGGGTGTAGGGGAGAAAACAATTAGTATAGGACATAGATGTGAATGTGACGATGAGTCATAAACACAAGAGAGATTCTCAGAAAAGGATGTAATATATGTATATATATATATAATACGAGAAAATACCTTTCATTCAAGGTAGGTGGTGTTGTTTTACTGAAAATATCACCTTGAAAAAGTGTTATGTGTTTTGGTATGATTGGAAAGCTAATTCGGTGATTCATCTGGACTTTTAAAGTCCTACAAAAAGTTAGACGTGTTCCTTACCGAGTTGATTTTCTTTTGATTTGATCTTAGGTACACAATATTTTTCATTTTTTTATGTTTAGAATGTATGTGTCAGATCCATCTCATTTTATAATCCCAAAAGTAGTTCATCTAGATGTGATCCTTTCTTTTGTTGAAATCCATGTTCTGATTCTTGATCTAAGAGAGCTAGTATTATATAATTGGGTAATTCACCGAGTTATTATTATGTAAAATAACAATATGGTTGATGAAGATACATGGTAATATGATAATGATATTAGGGAAAGGTATCCTAACTTTTTATTATATGATTAAAAATTTTGAGCATGCAATTTCCTGAAGGTGGGTAGAATTTAACAACCCAGGAATGTTAAAAATAATTTTTTTCTTTAAAGAAATAAATATTTAAATATTTTATACATTTATAAGAAATAATATATATAAATTTAAATTCATGAATTTATACTGTGGGATGAGTAACATAACCTTATGAATAGTTACATGACAACTTGAAGTAGTAATTTGGACAATACAATAATAACCACAACTATGAGAGTATAAATAATATTTACATTTAGTATTAGTCTAATCACAGTATATTTGTATCATGGAATTAGTAAATAAATGATTCTGAAATTATAAATTATGTGTCATTATTTTTGTGAGTCCTAAATATTTATTAGAATTTTTAAACAAATTAAACTATTTAAAAGAAAATATATTTTCCAAAAATAGAATCATAAATTAATATATTATTTTTTAATGGTTATAATATAATTTTCTGAGAACATGATTAATGTTTCAAAGTGATATAAATTTATTTATAGTTTTAAAATTATTATTCTTTGAAAATAATAATGATTTTATTTCTAAATTATATTTATCATTTTTAGAAATTTTTTTAAAAAATGGAGTTCCTTATTTAATTCTACATGTTGAAAAACATTTTCTCTATAATTTTTTATAATTTTTGTAAATACTTGAATATTTGGTGAATAGTGAAATTTCATAAATTATGAAATAATATTAATAAATGAATTATTGAGTCATGGATGATGTTTTTTTAATTTAATAACTATTGGTTGAAACACACATGAATATATTTTTGTTCTGGGCCTCATAAAACAACCCTATTTCTTTTCTTGATCAAAATAATAAAAAATTGTTTAAAATAATTGAAAACCCAACATCATCGCCAATAAAAATAAAACCCTCACTCACTCTTATCCTTACGCGTCTCATGATTTGATACCAATCCAATATCTTCTTAATCAACTTTCTAAGATACCTTCCCAATTTTAAGACACTTTGGAATCACCAAAAATCCATAAACATGTTCCTCAAAGAGGTTCTCAATAAAAATAATTCAAGATATAAAAATTTTCTTTTATTTTTAATTAGTTTTCTATTTAACCCTTTTTAGTTTTTTATACTCTCTTAAAATCCACTTATCCAAGAGGCATTAAATATATAGTGTCTTAAATATAATTTAATTTTATCATTTTTATGGAAAAAATCATTATCATAATTTTTCTCCACTCCCTTTTAATCAAATAATGAAAACATCATCAGTGATGTGTCAAATTACGAACATCATTAGTGATGTGTTTTAAATTTCCATTAATTCTATCATGTCTTCTCAAAATTCAAATTTCATTGTTAAAACTAGTTTTAAAGATTACTAAATTACCTCTTTTATGTTCTAGAGTTAATATATATGTTTAATATTCAATTATATAATAAAACTAGTTTGTGATTATACGGTAACCATCAAAATGACCTAAACGAAAATCATTAATGTTTTATCTCATGAATCATCCAAATATCTAAAAAATGAAATATGGTATAATTAAATCCTATTGAAACATTTAAATACCATTTCATTAAACTAAATGAGTTTCGCTTCCATTTGACATGAAAATCCACTATGATCGAACTGTGGAATTCATGTAAAGAAGAAACACTAAACAATGGAAATAAGAAAATATTACATAGAATTGTATGAAAATATGATATTAAAATATCATATATTTAATTATGGATATCAATATGGTTCTATAATATATTAATAACACACTTAAAAAATATATAAGAGGTTTGAACACGTTTAAAGTAAGGAAAACCCGACGTATGGTAATTCTTAATCCAATGTCCAACATCAGGTTAACCTTATACTTCATTAATAATGTTCTAATGAGATTATTGGTGTAATGAGTTTTATTTATATTATGTGGACATATAGTGCATAATCATTTTCCTATGATTAAATTAAATCTCACTTCATTTATATAATATTTTTAAGGTACTTTCCTTTTAAAATTCTATTAAATATCTCTTTACCAAATTCAAAAAAAGATTGTTTATTTTACATATGATATGTACCAGGGATCCTATTTTTTGGATCTTTTATTAGTGTAATTAGTCCTTTATAAAATTTCATAGCTATTATTTTTATATCATTTCATCAGTGTGTGCATTATTTTTATATTTTATTGGTGTTTTATTAAAAAAAATCTTATTTTGTAATGTGAATGTGTTTTCTCATGGGGTTTTAGCGAGTTGTCATGTGTTCTATTCATGATATGTTCCATAGAAATTTTTTATGTTTGCTTTATCACATTATAACTCAATATATTATGGTTTTATCTCAATTATAGATCATGATATTTTTGGTTGAGCTCATTATAAATCAAGATATTACAGGTGAGCCCCACTTTAGCTATTCAATACATTAGGTAATCAAGATAAGGAAGTTTACAAAATGGTTATTCTAGTTGTAAGAATTAATGTATAATTTATATGGTAAACATGTTCTGAGGAAACTACCTTAATTTTCCATTCATACTAAATTGTTTTTATGAAATGGATTTTATTTATTATTTTTTGTTATCACTTGACTAACGATTTAATTTTTTTATATCACTTATTGAGAATTTTTTTCTCATCCCCAATTTTCAAATGATTGTCAGCTGCTATATTTATTTTTAAGATAATGAAGCAATAAATGTTAAATTTTATGATGATTTTTCAAATAAATAATGGTTTCTATTAAAAAGATTATATTTTGGATAAAATGGATACTATTTTGGTAGTATCCACTAAATATAAACAGGGGATGATATGTTTGTATTAGGTAGTATTTCTCTAAATCTCTAAACCAAAATATATTTACTATGTAAAAAAGTCAATTTTTTAACTAAAAATCTAGAATATTTAATTTTTAAATGTTGGGTCCTTGTAGTCATTGTAGATGGTTTTAGGTTCATCACCTTCTTGTTGTAGTGAAATTAAATCCTCTAAATATTATATGATAAATGTTGTAGCTATATTTTAATATTTTTTTTGTTCTCACTTATGTTGATATCATAGTATATATAGAATTTGTAAAAATAACAAGTATTGGATTTTTATTCTTCTAATTCAGTTTCATTTTTTTACAGAGTTATTTAAAATTGTTAACTATACCTCACTTGTTTTCTAAAAAGGACACCCTCTTCATCATCCTACAATCATAAAAAATTAATGGAATCATCAGTATGATCCTTTGGACTTCAGAAGTAGTACTTACCTCATCTTTATTTTCCATGATTCTTTTCTCATAAAATTCCTCTTGAAAATTTAGTTCTAAGATATGGGTTGTTGGGTCTTAAAATGTTGGGTATTTTTAAATAATCTCTATTAATTGATTCCTCATCATTTTATTTTCATTGATTTGATGTTTAAAATATATAATTAGGAAGTAAAATGTGTCTTTGTTATTCATCATTATCTATATACCTACAACCATAAAAACTACAGACATGATCTGAAAAATGATATTAAATAAATAAATAAAAATTCAATGTTAAAATGAGGAAGTAGAAAATAATTTTAAAGTGTTTTTATATTTAATTAATCAAATATATCACATACTCATATCCTCAAAAAAAAGAAAAAAACATGAATTTGGAATATCCATTTTCAATTTCATAGAGTCACAAAATTTTAAATTTTATAATAAAAAATGAAGAAATAGATAAACTATAGGGTAATATTTTTAATTGAATGTCTGATGTTGTACCCAATGATATAGGGGTGGAGAAAATAACAGTTTAATTAAAATAAAAAAATCTATTTTATGATGAAAATATAAAAAAAATTATATAAAAAATTGATGTTGACGATTTTGGAAATGTGTCTCGAATAACACTGAAAAATAGTGGCGGGTAGAATTGAATCAATGGTCATGGAATAAGAAGGTATAAAATAAAAAATTAACCACAATGATGTCTACATAATTTGGTTTTATAACATCAAAAAGTCATGGAAAATGATCTCTATCATTAAATCTCATTTCCTAAAAGTTATGTACATTATATTATAAAAGATTGGGATCTCAATAACCTTATGTTAACATTGGGTATGAGTTTGAAAAATGGTCATTGTCGAAGTCTTAACCCGCTATCTCTCATTAAATGAAGAATACATAATCAATCATAAGAAATGATATTGATAAAATATATAATGAAACTGAATCACACATCCTTATCCATTATAAAATAGTCATGAAAAAAGAAATTGGGAATATATCGAAAATAATATAAAATCTGAAATCCCAAAATTAATTGAATTTACAAATAAAAAAATAAATATTCAATCCACTTTCATCATGGAATCCATTAAAAAAATATACCCAATACCAATAATGTAAATGGGGTAGGGAAATAAAATTTATATCCTACTGATAATAGATAATTTTTCATTCTATTAGTAGAAAATCCTATTGAATCCGAACTTCAGATGATAAATAATATAGAGTGGAAACCTGACAATAATTCATAGGGTTTAATGCAATATTTTTGTCTATCTAATTACATATTAATATGTCCATTTATGAATCGTAGTTCAATATAAACCATAACTGGGCATTCAGGATGAAACATGCATTATTGATCAAAATTTCCTTCATCAACATTTGATACTTTGAATGTCTATGAAAACTCACAGTGTCACTTATGATGTCACATCATGATAGTGTCAACCAACTTGGTCTTTATTTAATTCTTATTATGAATTAACATTTTGATTCATATTATTATTCATGTTCTATATATGATTCATGATATAAATATAGAGTTTCTAGTTTGAAAAACTCCATTTCATATTTGATCATCAATTTGGGCCCATATATGTGTCCTATGATTATCCATTATTTTTAGAAGCCAAAATTTAGTAAATGAATTGATATTTTTTAGCATCTCTTGTTCATTCTCAAAAAATAAATAAATCCTTCCAAACATGAACAAATATATTAAAAAGATTTGTAAAAATTAACAATTCAAATCACAAAAATTAATTAATTTGATTCTAAATATCATCCCTTAAATTTATTGATCACCAAGTAATGTTGAATCCGAAAATGAATCACATCACTTCAAGGAGGTAATGGTCCTCATGTGTTCATGAGTGATGTTATCATTTTTTAATAGAATTTATGATAAAAAGGTAGTTGTGTAATTTTAATTAAAAAATTAATTTATGAAGTATATAGCATATATATATATACACACTTAGAATCCATCATTATATCAATCCATGGGTAGAGGTGATAATTAAATCAATTCATATGGTGGTAATCCTATATACTCATAATAAACTATTTGTATCACATTTAATGTAAAAGGATAATGATATAGGTTATGTGATAAAAATAATGACATATCACTATAGGTTAGATACTATTTTTATTATGTTGTAATTACTAAGTCAAAATTCAAGATGATAAAATATGAATTAAAAATGAAAGAGCATGGTGAATATAATTACATTTTTTTAGAAAAAAAAACTTTTAATAATACTATTTTGAACCCCTGGGTAGGCCTTTTTCTAATAAAAACATGTCTAAACCTTTTCCAAAGATTTTCAGGATACATTTTTGTTGGTTCTAGTTGATCTAAATGGCTTAATAGGTGTGAGGAAGTTTGGGGATAAGGTGATCTATTATAATAAAAGTGAGTGGAACAATTTTAATTTTTCAATGTTTCAAAATAATTTCAAGTCACCAAAAAATGGCTTCAAAATAGAACATTTTCCCAGATTTCAATAAATTATTATGCCATTTTAATCATTTTCATTATAGATTAAACTCTCGATAAACCTATTCAACATTAACAATGGGTAATTTTTAAAATTGATTTCTATTGATTATAAAAATAATTAAGTAGAACATGTATCCTAAAATTAATTAGTCTTATTCAATTTATTTAATACATATTAAAAAGTCATTTTATAAATGGAGAATAATTTATGAAAAAATAAACATTAAAACGTGATGAAGATCACTATTGAGAAGAAAATGTTTTCTTAAGTACAAGAGGTTTTTATATAAAAAATCATTATAAAATTGATTCCAATTACCTATATTTGATGAATAATAATATAATTAATCTATTTTCACTTTTATGACAAATTTCAGTCAAATTATACCATTTTAAATTCATTAAATGAAAATATATTACTTAATAAATGTCATTATTTTTAACTATTCATTGAAATATTAATCTATTTAAAAATTCATATAAAATATCTATAATATATATTTTAAATTATGATTTAAAAAATGAAGTTCATTATTTAAATATTATTTTATAAGAGGATAAAAAAATTATATTAAAATATGTGTACAATTTGAGATGAAACTTGTTTTAAAAAAATATAATTTTTCATCATAAAACATGATTTATTATTAACCCATTTTATGAAAAACAATATAAATTTATAATAAAATATTTTTATGATTATATAGTATATAAATTTTAAAAAATTGTCCAACAATACCGGTTAATTTAATTAATTATTATTAAAAACACAAAGGAAAAATAAAAATAGTTTATGATATGAACATTTGTTTTACATTAAAATAATTTTTTCTTCATTTCTAATCAATTTATAACCAATTAATTTTTATTATACATGTATGTAAAATTTTGTTTTTATAGTAGTTTTTATCAATACATACCCAACAATTAAATTGATTGTAAAAATGTTATTCTATATTAATGTCCATTTAAAATGAAGGTTGTATATATCAGAAGCAATCAAAGAGAGTAAATATATTTAAAAATATATATATCATAAAATATCTACAATCTATATTCTACCCACTTAAAATAAATTTACATTTAAATTTTTTTTATTATAATGAAAAAGGGGACACCTTTATTCCATCACATTCTCATGTTCTCTTTTAGATTATTTGAATTTATGATTCCTGGAGAAAACATTAACCAGGTGAGTAGTATTGTTTCAAAGAACATTATCTCAATGATATTGGATTTTTACTAGTTATCCATTATAGGGAAGATCATTCTTCATTGGTATGACCTTTAATATTAGTACATATGAGAGATCAGGTATGTAATTCATCATGAGTGATACATGTAACACATCCTAAACATGAGAGTGATTCTATGGAATTTCCAAGTGAATAACTACCGTCCCTACTCGATGAAGAATCTCAGTATTGTCAATGTACTTAGGATTTATATTAAAATTATTTGAAAATTAGATATCCTTTTCTGTGGACATATTAATTGAAAAAAATTCCCACTAGCTTAAAATTAAGGATCACATTAATGATTGTTATCATTAGTTTTCTATTGACTATGAGCTTCCTTGATGTACTTTTGGATATCTCTGTATTTCTCTACTACATCCTTGGATAACTCAGGTTCTAATAACATTGTTTCTCCATATGCAACCCAAAAATTGTATTTCAACACATCTTTTCATTGAAAAAACCGTAATGGGAAATTTGAATACATTAGTAAAATTTATTATTGTAAGAAAACCCGACTAGATGATAGTTTTGATACCAAAAACCTTTGAAATGTGTATAACAATATCACAGAATATCTTATTGGGTTTGAATTGATTCCTTAAACAAACTATCTATATAAGAGTGTTAATAATTACAAAAACATAACTCTATATCTCAGTCCTCCTAAAATATTCTGAAGAACATCGAAGTAAACTGTGGATCCTGATAAAAAAAATAAAATGTGGTAATCCATGAATACTTACCGCTTCATTAATTTATTTCCAAGAAATATGATCTAGAGATAAATATTCTATAATTGTAATAATGTGTGGTGACTTCATAAGTTGATTGACTACAAGATAAATAGTATTGTAAAATTTGTACATTTTGAGGATTCTGATGATAAAATCCATGGTCATTGTTTCTATTTAGATTTTGGTGTGGATAATGGTTGTAACACCCCTTTTGACTTCTTCCTCCCATCCTTAACATTCTGACATACCATGTACTAAGATATATATTATGAAATATCTATCTATTTATTGTCAAACCATAAATAGTATGTTAGATCAATATACATCTTTGTAAATCACTGACAAATTAATAATGACAAACTATGAGACTCATCCAACTATAGATTATTGAAAAATACTATAGATAAAACATATAAATGTTTACTAAATCTTATCAATTAGAAAAAATCAAAGGTCTACTCTGAAACATTTCTCAACATCTTTTGTAGCTATTTATCCTCTTTCTTTTCCACTCAAGTATTCACTTCGCTAGATAGATGAACAATCAATTGAAAAAGAAAATATTTCCCACCTTCCTACAAGAATTATCGATCCATCATTTGTAAATCCAATGATATTAGATCTTTTCTGATCCTCATCATATATATATATAATTATTATATTAACTAAAAATTTCAACCTCTATGTTTTCCTTCCCAGGGTTGTATTGTGTTGGTTAGTCCTAATCTTTAATCATGTCCAACCATCCTTTCTCAAACATATTCATAAATTTCTATGTTAAAATATTAATTATGATTTAATGATCACCATATATATCATATCATTATATAAGAATATAATTCATCCAGAACAATAATGAAAAATCATTAAAAAATCAGGAATTTATTAATTTTTCTAATTTACCTTCAATTATCACGTGTCATAACTATGAAAATATAAATATTTATGATAATTTATACTAATACCTTGTTTGATAAAACACTATAGATTAAAACCCCTTATCCACTACATAGTAGTGTTTACATAATTGAACTAATTAACCATGTCTTTATTTTTATAGTGTTTTACTTAAATTTATATATCCAAAGAAACCTTGATCCCTTCTATAGATTACACAATGAGTGGTATATATAGCCATTCAAAATTCTTTAAAAAGTGTCTATAATAATAATATATAAAATAGAAAAATGGACTACTATCAATATGGTTGGTCTGGCCCAATTTTTATAAACATACGTGTTCATAAATTTTGAATAGCAATTTTATTTTTAGTGAATTTTTTATAATACTAAAGGGATACTCATTCTATTCATTTAACATTGAATAGTTAAGAAATTAATCTACAAATATTTCTCTTAAAAGAAAAATTTAATCACTAAAAACTCAATTCATTAAATCCAAATAGATAATACAGGGTTATAAAGTCTTAATGATATCAATATATATTTATAATGTCCATATGTTATAAGGAATACTTTTTTTAAAAAATAGAGATGTTTTTTATTAAATCCTCTAATATAGATGATGTATTCTTGGTACATGAAACACTCATTAGCATGCCTTAACGGATCCCAAATCCCTTTATATGTATATGTAATTCCCCTTTTTAACTAGGTTGAGGGATAACATTACGAATCTCGTAAGACCAGCGGAACATCGATGTAATAAATAACCCATTGTCTCCAGAAGTCCATTACACCACAATGAAATATAATCCCTATAATATTATAAATTAAACCGAACATCCAACCATAAAAGGCTACACAGATAATAATGCACCATGTATAGTGCTTAGACTATTGGCACATGTCATACCTTCTCATTCATCCAATTTGGATCCCTGTAAAGTTGTCATCTAGTTCTATGAATCCTATATATGGGTCTACACTATAAGATTAAAAGGCCTTAACTATTCCTTCTCCATCAATAGAATTGATCTTACAACTTCATGTTTCCATTTGATTCTATCAAAAGACCTACCATGTCAATCCACTAGAGACCCATCATGAATTCCCCATATAAGTTAAATTGAGACCTCAACTTCACATATCAGTGGAATACTATAAATTTAATCTAAATATAAATCAGAAAGAACTCTAAAATAGTTATATAATAAATTTTTAGATTCTATAATACCATATGATATATACAACCCTTTTGAATGGGAATCAAGAACAATAAAATCGATGTCATTTCCATCAGAAGATCATTTTTATAATCAAAATAATAGAGGGTCGTATGTTGGTTCTAAATTTCAAACATTAAATCCCTTACTATTTTATTTTTGTGGGATAATATTTAGATATAAAATAAATTCATAATATAAAATGAAACTGAACTAGAGAGTGAATAAAAATATTTTTGGTAATCACATTCCCACAAACATCAGTAGGGGAAAAATTCTATAATTGATATGTGATCATCATTCCATTAAGTGGATTCACTAAAAATAAATCATTAATTATTGGTGTGGAATTTTTATTCCCTTATAATATTATTCATCTATAAAAGATTAGGTAGATCCATATTCAAATAAGGAATTATCAATTCTAGTTTGGATGATATGTAATCCATTCACCACATCATTATTAAGACACTCATTCAAAATATTGATCACATGAGATTTCACTTTTTATATAAACAAATAAGTTATTTACATTGATCATTATCGTTATCCATATAATTTTACTACTATTAAGCATAATGAACAAACTCCATTCAATTGAAACACTAGAGTGTGGGTTTTTAGTTTTGGGGAGCTTTATCTCTATTTGAATCATTAACAATCATCTTCCCATATTTTTTTATTCAATTACTAAATAGAATTACTCTATATACATAAATAATATACATTCATACTAAATAATTTATCCATATTTTTCCTTATACCCATCATGTAAAAATGAAAGATTAATTTATTCATTGAATGGTTTTTAGCTTTCAAATTTAATTCTATCATTATATTCTTATCAAAACCATTAGTTTGATGGTCAACTGAAATATGTTTGTATAACATTATTGCACTTAAAATGAATTATTCATATATACAAAAGTCATATATATATAATAACCTTTAGATACATGGTTTTAATTGATCAATGAATCTATCATCCATGCTTTTTTGGTTGCATGATAATATGAGAATTTTAACACATAAGTCTCTCAGAATAGACCTGATAGGAACTAATGGGTTATTTATCCTTCATCATTATAACATGCCATTCCCTCCCTATTTTTTGAATAATACAAGTATTTTACATATTAAAATATAACATGTTAAATTATCTCCCTCAAACAAGTCATTTTTTCGTATTCCCACATATTGTTGATAGGATCCCACCATGGATCCCTTATGCATTCTAAATTATTTAAATTAATAAAAAATTCAATTTCATAACACTAAAGAATGGGAAATATCATTTTTTTAAATGATATTTTTTATAGTGACTAGTGGTTCATTGGATCCATAAAAACACGTTAGATTATGCCTCATCAAGGGCTCAACATAGCAATGTTCCAGCATTTTATAATTTGGAATATCAACACGATTCATATTTTTATAATGTTTTGTAAAAATTGAAACTTATTTTTTATTAAATCTTCTATAACATATGGTTCCATATTTGGAATATCATTTCATTTTCTATCACATTCTAGATTAACAGTGTTTCTTCGAGTTCCAACCATTTTCTGAAACCAAAAATCGTGCTGTGAGAAAAAATAATAACAAAAACAAACCAAATACTCATGAAAAATAATTTATAAGATATATAAACCATGGAATATAATTTTTAATATGTGACACTTATGTTTCAAAAAGGATATTTCTGGTTTTTAGTAAAACAATAAGATGTTATCCTATACTGAGACTTATCCTTTGGGTTCTCGCTAACTTTTCTAATATTAGTTTCCAATAGAAAAAATAAATTTGCTAATAATGACTATTTAAATCTATAATTTTTCATACATAGATATCATATCTTATGGAATGAATATTAATCTATTAATATGGGACATTTATGTGTGAAAATTATGGGTCGCTACAGTACATAAAACCCTTAACTTATATATAGTATACATCATACATGATCAAACCCTATATATAATAAATATATGAATAATATATATATATATTAAAATAAACAAAATCATATATAAAATAGCATATAATATTTTATTATTTAATTTTATCACCCATTTATTCAAAATTCTTCAACAAAATCCCTATTCTTGTTGTCAGTTGTTTGATTTTTCATGAGGCATTTGGTTTTTTAGTTAATTTACATTTACATTAATCATTTTTAAAATATAAAATAAAAATAAATCGTTCTATTAATATCAATTATATTCATAAAATACGTATTTAGAGTCATATATATAATTGATAGAGATTAATATCAATTACATCGTTCAGGGTGATAGATGGTCATATGTACACATGAACGATGATTCCATTTTTTTATAGATGGAATGAATGAATTGTAAATATTAATTCAGATTTAAATAATAATTATTATATAATATATATCATATATATTCATTATAAATATTATTTTTTATTTATATATATATATATGTGTGGGAATCGAAAAACGAATCACATCTCTTCATGGAGGTAGTAGTCCCCACGTATGTAGGAGCTTCACTACTGTTTTGAAACAAATTTGAAGGTTTGAAGGGCGATATGACATTATAACTCCATAAATATAATTATTTTAAAACTATCATATATATACTTCAAATCCATAATTATATATACCCATGATACGTAGTGATGGAAGGAAAATTATAATAGTTTGTGAGGTGGTATTCCTTCGTACACACAATCAATGGTTTTATTTCCCATTTAATAGAAGGTGAGATGAATATTGGTTATTCCATAAACATAATAAAATATCAATATATGGTAGAAAATATTGTTATTATGTTTCAATTATTAATACATAATTTAATTTTATAAAACAATAAGTAAGAATATAATGGCCTTGGGGAACATAATTTCCCACTCTTCAACCTCTATTGTATCTCTTATCAAGACAAATAAATTTGGTATTTTTGGAAGAACTATATCTCAAATCAATTTCTATGGATTTTATGGATTTCTTTTTATATGGTTTGTAAAATGAAAATGTATTAATTGGTGGGAATAAGTGAGGTTATATGATTCCCTATTTATAGTTTATGTGAGTAGAATAATTGTAATTTTTAATTTTATGATATAATTTCACATCACTTTCATTAAAAAAACAGTCCTAAATAGAAAATTTTATATTTTTATAATGGAAAGGTCTAAATAAATGAAACCAATTTTTTTTTTAAAAAAATTTATATTTCATTTTATTATTTATATTTATTGATCAGTCCTATTAAACCATTGTTACGTTTAACTATGATAAAAAAAATTTCTGTATTTATAAATTACCCTTACCAAAAAGTATGTATAATTTATTAATTAGTATTTTTCTTGTTTATTCCAAAAACTGAATCTTTTGATCAAAAATAAATTGTTCATAGCATGAACATGTAAATTCATTAATTATATAATCTTCTGAGCTTTGGAGAAATTAGATAAGTATTTGGTAGAGCATTTGGATTGTAATTCATGAATTTTGGATGTTTTCTGGTTAGTTTTTTTTATGGAGAATGGAGTTTTTTTAATGAATGTAGGTGGTACATAGTTGGAACATGGTTAGGGGAAATTTAAAAACTTCACCTAGAAATCCATGCAACCAATTACTATTTCCAAAAGTTGGAAATTAATTGTTTGAATAAGGTTTGGCTTGCAATGTAACATAACCGTGTGGAATTTTCCATTTGGATAGTGAGATGAATGTGGTTGGGGAATGGATTGGAAAACTGTGTGGCATAACCATGTGTGTTTTATATGTCATTAATTGTATGAAATTTTACGTTCCCTCATATGATGTTTTAACCCCAATTTTAGATTTTCCACCCCCATTTGACATAGGCTCTCCATGGGGGCCAATAAGATTATCTTCTATGCACTCCTTACACCATTGAATCATATTGAAGGTTCAATGGTTTTTTATTTTCACCTTTTGTCCATTTCATCTTCATATCTCATTCCTCTAATGGTTTCTTCATTTTTCCTTGGTGCAACATCTCTTGGACGAACACTATGGGTTAGGGATTATGTGTGGGGTTTTACATGTATAATAGGGTGTGCGGATTGTATCTTGGTTCTTATTCTTCCTTCCCATTAATCTTCATTTCATTGTCATGTATTTGAGGTATATTTTACAATCTATTCCTTTTCCAAAACATTATTAGGATGATTGTTCTTCCCATGAATGATTCCAAAATGTTAAAATTTTTCTACTGATGTTTTAGCATAAATTTTGTTAGTATTTACAAGAAGGAAATTTTCTCCGAAATGGTTTTCAAAGAGATCGATTAAAAAATTATTATTTTATAAACATCAATGTTGTTTCATGAAATTTTAATTTATCTTTCAATGTAAAATTGGGTTCCTTCTTATGGATTTTCGCTTAAATATGTTTTGGAAATGTTTTTGGGTTTTGTGGTTGGCGTTATATGTATTAATTGGTGCCTTTTATGGTGTGATACTTACATGTTCCATGTTGTGATAGTCTATAAGAATGACTTTCTTACTTAAAAAGGCATTTTAAAAAATATTTATTGTATGCCTATCTTGGAGGTTGGTTCTATAAAATAAATGGTTTTTTGTAACATGTTAACTTCTTTAGTATTTACCATAAATGTGTTTTCAAATTGTAAAGGTGATGTGAAGAGATTATTAATAAATATTTGGTGTGTGTTGGAATTTGGAATGGGTATTTTCAAATAGGAATCATCATATTTAATTATTTGTTTTCCCAATAATTTTTTTTGGATCGTTTGGCACATGGGTGAAAATAGGAAGCAATTTGAACCATGATTTTCTAAAGGAACCTCCTCCCACCCTTCATTAATTTTTTGAAATGGTTACCTGATATATAAATGGTGTGTTGGTGCCCCAATATAATTTAAATGTTGTTTCAAATGTGTTTTTGAAATATTGGCCGATTTATAATTTGGAGGAATTTCTTGTTTATTAATTGAAATTAAGGGACAATGGAAATTTTGGGATGTGGATTGGTTTCTAAAAAGATATAAAGTCTCATTTTGTTCTTCTATTATTGTTACATGTTTTTAACTTTTCTTGGGAAGTGTTTGGGATATGAAATTGGATGCCCCATTTAGGATTTTTCATATAAAAGTTGTGTTTTATATTGTAATTGGATAATGCTATGGAAATTGATTTGTGAATTTATTTTGTTTATGAATGTTAAAGTCCTAGATGGCACATTGTGTCCTCATTGAAAAGTTGGTTTAGATATAATGTTATGTGATGGACCAATTGGAACTCTTTAATTTTTTATAAATTTAATTTGGAACTCATGTGATGTATAGTTAGAGTGTGCATAATGGAATTTTTTAAAGTTGTTTGAAAATGTGTGTATCATTATGTCCCAGATTGTATTTTATTAAAATTATTTGCAATGTGATTTTGATTATTAGAAATTGTGGGTTCCATGTGATATTTTATTTTTTAATGAACATTTTGTGAATGAAATGTATTTTCATGTGTGTTCATGGTATCAAATTATGTTTGGAGACAACATTACCATAGGTTGGAATCTCCGCTTGTGGCTCATGCATTGGTGCAAAATTATTATTTGGGGACCACTGGACCGTGAAATTCATTCTCCTATAGTGTCTCATTCATGAGGATGCTTTGAGTTATGGTTTCTATATGTGGATGCACTATTAATGATTATTATCAGGGGATACCATGGAATCGTCTAGAAGGTCCACTAATGGTTACATACCAACCCCAATTAGATGGGTTATACTCCCTAGATTTTCATAGTGGCCATATGGGATGTTCCACCAGATGGGATTATTTAGAGTGTCTAGTTGGTTATTGACTATATAGTTTCACCATAATCCAACAGGTGAGTCAAAAATTAGTATGTCTAGGGATTTCACTAGAGTTTTTTATTAAGTGACAATGACCATTATTTATATGTTCTGTTAATTTTCTTGTATTTTGTATATTGGATTTTCTATAGTTTTCATCTTCTTTGGTTTCCTTTACATTACAAAACCCTCCTTTTTGGTTATCCTATTTAGATTTTTTGGCATCTATTTTTTGAAAAGGGTTATGGAATGTGATACTATTTTTGTTATGTAAATCTATGTCTATTTTTTAAAAAAATAATATTTTTGGTTATATATGATTAATTTATTGAAATGATTGAAATCCAAATTTTCTAATTTTGTTTCAAACATGCTATTATATGATATTTTGGGATATGAGATGTATGGAATCTGTGGTGATGATCTATTGATCTATTTATGATCACAACCTACCCAATACACAAGGCATAGTTATAATAGATAAGTTTTGTAGGTTCAAGATTCAGGTTCGGTTGTACATTATGAGTAGGTTGGTCTTTTTCTTGGTAGGGACCAAGAGGCTAGGTGGAGATCATGTTAATGCATTTGGTGTAAATTTTTTATTTAGTTTTGATCTAGATTAGTAGTTGTCATTTTTGGATATAATTTTTAATTATTTATATTCAATTTTTGTTAGTTAGGATACATTCATATTTTGTGTATATGGTAGTGGTTTTTTGGAGAAATCATTCTTATTGTGATAATTTTGATCTATGACACTGGTTTCAATCCCTTGTGAATTGGGAATGCCCATCGTGCCATGTCTCGGACCGATCCATGTGTCAGGTTGGATGGAATCCCAACATAGCTCATAAAAAAATTGTATTAGAGTAAGCTCTTATTATATGGGGAGTTAGTTATCATGGATATTAGTAATATATGGAATCTATTTTTTGGTACATGAATGAAATCATGAATACCTTGTGATTTTAATCCTGGAGTCTCCATGGGTAGTTCCGGATTTGACTTTCTTATGTTTTTTTTCATATGTGCGGATAAGGAATGAAAATAGAGGTGATTTGGGGTCATGTTGCGATCACACATGCAGTAGTTTCCCTTGAGGAGTATATATACATGGTTTAAGGAGATCATAGTTGTTAATTATTACATGGGACATGGCCCACTAACTATGTTCCTAGGTTAGGCATGCATACTAGTTCCTCATTAAAGTAGTTTAATTTGAGATATTTTTATTTTGATTTAGTTATTGGGAGATAGAATTTAAAATTAATTTTTTTGAAATGTAAATTAATTAATTCAAATGGTTTACGATTCAAAATGATGAGTTTTAATAGATAATGTTATTTTTATTGAAATTTGAGAAAATAAATGGTTTTTTTACGAAATGGTATTGTTGGCCTTTGGTATTCCTTATGAACATTCGCATATGTGTGGGTATGTGTTGAATGTTTAGGGTGGCATGTGTGTGTGGATGACATGAGAGGAATATGGATTAACAGGTATGAGACTATTCATATGTTTCCATGTGCAATTATTTGAAATAAAAGTTTCTTCTTGGTTTTTCTTCCAAAGTAGTTTTGAAAAGGAAAATGATTTCGTGGATGGTTATTCCATAAAATTTATGTTTTTATATAGTTAAATATGTATTTCGTTATTTGGAATGGGGACTTGGAAGAAGGAATTTTAATATTGAATGGAATGGTGTTTTTTTATAATAGGATTTTAGGGTGGGATACCTTGTGCATAGTTTTGGAGCATTTTGTTTTTTCTTGAGATGTTGTTTTCGACTATGTTTGGTGTTGATGTTGATTTTGGTTTTTTAACTTGTGTTGTTTATATTATGTCATCCTGAACGGCCCAGCCAAATTTGTAGTATTTCTTGTCATTTTTTGGGTTCTTATTGTTCGTTTCCCAAATTTCATGTGGATTAAGGTCTATTAGAGACAATGTAATGGAATGAGGAATTTTAGTTTATCATTATATTTTTGGGAAAACCTGAAGCTATGAGGATGCATTCTGTGCTGGTTTTTTTAGAGGGTCCATAATTAGATCATTGGAAGGTGATTTAACCATCACTGATGAATGGTTGGATGACATGGGTGGTGTTTAAGACAACTTTCTTCTGATAGTTTGTACTTCAGGTGGTGAAGATAATGAAAGCGGGATAGATTTTGGGTATTTCGCAATGCCAGCAAATAGTGAAGAACAATGGTGACAACATCAAGGAGTTGGTTTCCTATTACAAATAGGTAGCATCACATTATCACATTAATGATCCCATTTTTATTTTGGTTCTTCAGCTAAAGATCAAGGAGCGATCCCTCTCCTATATGGATCTTCGTTTCAAGATGTGGGATGAAGAGGAATTAATAGATGATCCAGATTTCAAGGGGAATTTTGTGAATTGTGGGGTTCATGATGGTTTCCCAATATATGAGGGGTGGTTCCAGAGGTATCCATTTCGTAGAATTTTTTTCAGCCCTGATTTATTGTTCAATTGATCTGTCGTTTGTGTGCTTTTAGTGCAATTTGTATGGGATTTTGACGTCTTCTTGTCACAACCCTCCAAATACCTATCATTGCTGTGGAAATTTGTGTCACATTGTGATTTTATTTAAGATACATTTCCCAAATAAGAAGTAAGTATTGGAGTCTGTCAACCTCTGACTACAAGGTATTGGATGTTCCGAACATCAATGCTCCCGCAACAGGCCCTTGAGCGATGCTTTTACACATTCAATAAATAAATGGGGGTTAGGGACCCATATCCCCATTCGTGTCCCTAGTGTTGGAATTGATACACTTTAGGATTCCTTTTATAGATTCATAATTATTTTCAATTATTTGTAAAGTAATCGGCGGTCTGATTTTCTTATAGACCTGTTTTTGTTCCTTGTATTTTGATCTTTAGGTGGTTATCCTTTCATGAATCTATTTTAAATTTTTATTGTGATTTTTGGGAGATATTTTTAATTGTGTAAATATGTGATTGTATATTGTGTTTTTATTGTCTATTTGTTTGAGTTCCTTTCATTGTTTTTCCATTGTGTTAAACATTTGGTTTATGTGGTTAATTTACTGTTCTAATGTACATGTTTTTAGTACAACTAGGGAATTTTGGGTTATCTCATTTTGGTAGTGTTCCCACTGGTTTCCCTAAGGCGGTGTTACTATGAGTTTCTATTTTGGGATGATATGAAGACGTGCTATGGGGATCATTGGGTTCTGGTTGTGGGGAGAACCCTCCCATGTTATTTCAATGTTATGCATACTGTGTTTATACAATAAATGGATGTTTGTGAATATTGAATTAACGGTCACCATGATGATTATGGTGTTTTGTACATTATTCAATTTTGGGATCAAGTTTTGTTTATCATCCAATATGGTTATCTTATGGGGGTATAAATTGTTTTTAGTGGGGATAATGTTAAAACCTATACCATCTAAATTCATTCATTTTATTTAGTTATTAGGCTCGGATAATTATATTGACGTCTAGGTTGAGCTCCTGGTTTGTATTTCTCAGTTTTGAATTTTTTAGGCAGAGTATTTAGTGGAAAATAGATATTTGGTATTTCCAACTGGTGGCACAAAGTTATCATTCATTTAAGGAAATCCAGGCACCCCCACTCAGTAAACTATGTGATAATTGCCCATATCAAATAGTGGAAACCACATGGTTGGTGCATGGCTTGAAAACCATCTTGAATAACTATGTGGAATATCGCTTATGGAAAGTAAGGGGAACACGATTGTTGTACTATTTGGAAAACTATATTGCCAACCTATTTGAGTTTCCTAGTTCATTAAACTCATGAAATTACTCTTTTCCCCTCCAATGATTTACCCCCAATATGGATTTAACTCCCCATTCCACCTAGGTACAGCATTGGGGCCTCTCAGCTTCTTCTCCCTTGCTATATTTCCACCATTAAAGACTCAGGAATTTTCCTAGGTTCTTTATTTTGATTTTAGTCGAATTCCTTCTCTTCTCTCTTCCCAATCATAGTTACATTGTTTTTCATCAGTAGAACATATCCTTTTAGAACCTTATGGGTTACAGTTGATGTAAGGTGTACTTTTCTTGGATGTAAGGTTGTATATATTGTCTTTTGAGGTGTGTTCTCTCTTCTCTGAATGTTTCATGGTGTTTGTACATCATTGAGGTAGGTAATTCCTTCCGTTTACTTTCTATAACATCTCTATGACTCAAGATAGTTCCTTGAATGATTTAAAAATGTTAAATATGTTTTTTTTGTGTAATAATTAATTGTTATGGAATTAAGATGACATAAAATTGGAGGGAAATTGTTTTTAATGGTATTATTTATCTATGTTTTATTTAATATAAACACAAGGTGTTTTATAAAATGTAAATAGATCTATTAATGTGATATTTGGTTCATTAGGGTGTATTTTACCTCAGTTATGATTTCGAAATGTTTTGGGGTTGTGAGGTGGGTATTATATATGGTAATTTTTGGCTTTTATTGAATGCTGCATATATGTGGCTTGGTGTGCAATTTTAAAAATAGTTGATTTTTCATTAAAAATAGTTTTTCAATGAAATATTAAGAATTATTATGTTGGTTGTTATTTTCAAATGAAATAGTTATTTGGAACATGTTAACTTCTTTGGTATGCACCTAAAATGTGTTTAAAAATTGTAATGTGATGTGAATCCTGTTTTAAAATGAATTGTTTTTTAGTGTAACTTTAGGAAGGGTATTTCCCCACCAGATTGGTTGGATTTCATATTATGTTTTCCCAGTTCTTTCTTGAGGCCCATTTCGAACTTGGATAAAAAAGGATTCCCCTTTAAACCATGGTTTTAGAAATGATCTTCCTCTCATCCATATTTCATTTTTCAAAATAGATTCATGAATTCAACATGGTTTATTTATTCTTCATGTGGCTTTGATTTGGTTTTCAAATGAAATTATAAAAGCTTAGTCTGGTTTTTATTTTGAGGTATGTCTTTGCAAATAATTGACATAATGTACAATTTGGGATTTTTTTATGGGACTTAGTTATTAAAAACATATAAACGTTCCCCTGTATCTTCTTGTGTTATGTAATGTTTTTTATATGTCCTGGGTAGAGTTTTGGATTAGAAATATGAAATTTTATTTGGAATTGTTCAAATGAATGTGAGGTTTTATATTGAATTTGTAAAATTGTGTGGAAATTGATTAGTTAATGTGATTGGATTGGTAATTTTAAAGACCGAGTTGTCACTTCATGTTCTCATTGAAAATTTGGTATTGATATAACATGATGTGAAGTCAATATTAGAACTTTATAATGTTTTAGAAAATGGTATTAAACTCATGTTATTTATGGGAATAGTGGGAATGTTGGTATGTTTTTAGAAATGGATAAAAAATGTGGGTTTCACGAATTCTCGATTGGTATTTTAAAAAAACATTATTTGGAATGTGGTTTTGATTATAGAATGTAGAGGTTTCCTTGAGATCATGGATTATTTTATTAATTTAATGCGATATAAATTTTTTTTAATGTGTGTTCAGGGTGTTGATTTATGTTTTCAAACCACTGGAACATGGGATGGGATCCCCTATGAAGCATTATGCACTCGAACACTATTATGATTTCGATTCCACATGACATTGGGATACATTCCCCTGTATTTTGTCGTGCATGATGATGTCGTCGGTTATGTTTACTATACCCTATTTTACTACGTATTATTATTATCATGGGATTCTAGGGCATTACCCGGAGGGTAGTGTGATGGTTTCTTTTCAACCAGATTAAATGGGTGGTACCCTCAAGATTTTTTGAGAGTCTGGTTAAACATGCCACTAGATTGGCAAGTTTATAGAGGCTAGTTTTTTTATGGAGTTTAACCAAGTGCGGGAAGGTTTTTTCAAACTTATTATATATATGGATTTCTCTGTAGATGTTTGAGAAGTTTCCATGATAACTATATATATGGTCTATTCATTTCTGCTGCATGTTGGATTTTATCTTTCCCTATTATACCTAAATGTTTGATTTTTATTAATTTCTTCATAACAACATTTTGGTTACTGGTTTGGATTTTTATTTTTTTTGTAATTTTAATATGGGTGGTGTAATATGAAATAGTTTCTCAAAATAAAAGCTTTGTATAAATTTTTGAATGTGAATTTTTTGGTCAGGTATATTTACTTACTGGAAATTTTTGAAACCCCTATTTTCTAAATTTATTTCAATACATTTTTTGGCCTATTTTAGTAATGGAAATGTATGTAATATATGGTGATTACCTACTGAGCTATTTAGTCTCACACCCTACTTATTTCCATTTATGTTGGTAGACCTGTGATGTTTTTCTATATCATGACTTTTGATCAGTTGTACAATTGGGGATGGTTGTTTTTGTGGTTGGGGGGGACCAGATGTTCATGTGGAGATTGTGTCAACAAGTTTTGGTCTTAGTTTTAAATTTAGTTCTATTTTGGTTTATCATTTATTGTATCTTGATCAGTTTTCTTTTTATTTATGTTCTGTTATTGTTTCTTAAGTTGCATTATTATTAATATTATTTAATCTTGCGGTTTTTGGAAAAAAATTTCCTATTGGTGATTAATTATATTTTTGGAACTAGTTCCCAGCCCAGTGGGATCATGAACGCCTATCAGGCCATGCCTCAGACTTCATCATTTGTTAGTTTGGATGGAATCTTGCCTTGGGTTATGATATAATTCATATAATTTCATGAATTTAATTTGATATTAAACCCACAAATGCAACTAGTGTGGTTTTCCATAGAAAACAATTTCATAAGTATAAAAAAATTATATAAATGTTAAAGATAAAAATTAATCCAATGACCAAAAATGGATTAATAATAATATAATATAATTAATTATTCTTTGAAATCACTTTAAAAATTATATCTTTAAAAATTTAAAACAAAAATACAATGTTTAATAAAAATCAGTATTTATAAATATTCATCAAAAATTTCATATTATTAAAATTTATAAAAAATTAAATATATGATTATTTTAATTTTTTTTAAAAAAATAAATTTATTTTTTCTAATAAAATTGGTAAATTTATGTATACATTATTTTAAAATATGTTTGTAAAAAAAGATGAAATCTTTTATTACCGAAATATATTTTTTAAACATAAGACATGATTTATTCTTATCCCATGCCTATGAAAAATAATTAATGAATGAAAAAAACACATTGTTGATTATATAATTTATTATATTAATTAGAATATTTACCCAATATTGAACAATTTGACATATTAAAATAAAAAATCAATAAAAAAATAATTTTTTTTCAAAAATAACATATCCTAAAATTTTAGATGATTTTTATCTTTTTTTAATAATCAATTGAAAACCAATTAATATGTTTTATACTTGTATATTATATATAATTTAACTAATTTTGTTAGTCTAATCCTTACTAACCAATTTAATATCTTGCTTCTAAAAGTATTCTGTATTAGTATATATTTTGACTAAGTGTTACATGTATTAGAGTCTTTCAAATTGAGTATTTTTTTGTTAAAAGAAATATATCATAAAATTTAAGGGTGTTAAAACTTATTTGGATGTGTTAATAATGTATTCAAGGATAATATTATAATTTTTTGAGTATTATTGATGATGATCACATCATTATTTACAATTAATGGAGTTCACATTTTCTATTTTTTATGGTAGTCTATATCAAAGGATATTAACCCCATTATTTTTCACTTATTTACTGGAATTTTCATTAACATGCTTCTATAAGTTTTAATTACTTCCAGATTAAAAAACTTTATACAATTTTATATATATTTTATAGTATATTTTATATTATCCTTGATATATGTGGACTTACACTAGTTTTATAGGATAATTTCACCTATATAAATGATATTCCTTTGTGGTGTTAGTCAGTAACCACTTTTATAATAGTTTTAGGCATGGGTTTGATAAATATTCATACAATCAATATAGTTTGGGTCATGGGGAGTTAGGTAATGTAATTATGGCATCATCTAGGTTTTAGTGCTTGAAATAATGTTTAATGTATTTAGTTTTGTAATGTTTGGTTTTAAAATCATTGAGTAATAGCTTTGTGGGGTCTCAAGTGTCGTTGACATAAAAGGTAACCTAGTTGTTGGTGTGGATGATTAAATATCCTACTACAAAGAAAATTGATAATTTATATAAAAATAAGGTGTCTCTGAAATTGATTGTGTTATAAAATTGGTTGACAGAAATAACTGCTTTCCTTTGAACTGATGGGTAGGGTAGTGGCAAAAATGTTTGGCCAAGTTCAGTAAAAGAAGGTGAAACTTATTAAAAAAAATTTCATAAAAAATATTTACATTCTCCTATTTTTAATTATACTAATTTTATAATAATCAAATAATATTTTCTAAAAATATTAAATGTTGTTGATGTAACTTCAGTCTTCTCACTACATATAATCCATATGAATTTTTTGTTAATAAAACTCATTTAAATTAGATAAATCATAATTTGATACTCAAATTGGATCAAAACATATTAGATGATTTGTAAAATATTATCTTGAAATACTATTAAGAACACAAATCTCATCATTAGGGTTTTTATCTTGAATATTGAACCACCATGCTCAATTCTATGATATAACCATTATTTAGGAACTTTTATATTCTACAGATAAACAATCCATCCAATATAGACGAAACATAAATATTCCATGAAGTATCATAGTTTCCCCCTAACTTATTTGGGGTTATAATAAATGATCTATGTATAATATGACACTAATATATGTAATGATTTATTAACTTAAGAGATGGCTATTAAGTGAATTATAGAATCCTCATTAATAATAATCCAATACAATAAATACTATATTAAATAAGTATGATACTAATTTGGATTGAAAAATACCTATGAGTTACTAGGGGAAAAGTACAATATTTCCATGATCAACATATATTTTAGTTGGGGTCAATATATCATAAAAGAAAAACTATCCAATATTTAATAAATTTTAAAAATACTTCCCCCCAACCATTATGGTTAGCATAATTGATTTGAAAAAAAAAGTGATTATTTTATCTTATATAAATATTTTATTATATATAGATGATAAATCTATTCAAAACATGTAGAACACCCTAAAAATGAAGAATTAATTATATAGAATATATAGGTTAATATTAAATAATTTTTATAAAAAAATGTTATATAATAACGAAATCATCTAGATAAATCATAAAATAATCCAAATGTTCTATCAAATGGAGTTATTCTTTAAATACCAATAATTAAGATATATCATTGAATATGATATCATTGACTATTTTATATAATAATACGTATGATCAAAATAATTATTAGATGGTTTTTATTATGTTTTTTATAGGGCTATTTTATGATGGACAACAAATTCTAAATTTTTTGGGGTGGAATATTAATATGATAATGTTGAAACCAATCATTAATGAAAATGGTATCAGGAATAAAATAATTTAACAAAAAAGGAAAAATTAGGGAAGCTAAATCAGCTGTGGGTAGTAAAGTTTATAAACATATGAATTTACTCATAACATATGAGAAATTATTTTCATTCTTAGGTAATATAATATAGGGATATATAATAAGGTCATATGACATTTTTTTCTCTATGAGACTCATTCATGTAGGTATACAAATTTCCCTCCTTGTACCTATCCTAATAAATCATTTTTTCTATAGAATTTCTAGCATCACATAAGTGAGATGATGATCCCACATTAGTGTGATGTGATTCTATTAATCCATGCATGTGACACAATAGAGGGATTACATCATATTCCTATCATCTTTTCTTCATAAATTATATGGTAGGAAGACTATAACACCCCATTTTTAAAAACAATATTATTTTGATTGATAGATTATAGAACACACAACATTGAACTCAGATGATCATATAAATCCACAATTCATTGTGATATTTTTTTCTTTTCAAATAAACTCAATTTCATTAATATCTTATGTAATATGCAATATTGGGTTTTAATGAACCATGATACACTATTATTATTTATACAAGAAATTTATGATTTACCCATCATACCTGAAGGTACTAATAGGATGAATTTTTTTAAATTATGTATAATAGTTCTAGATAATGAATATATATTAATAAATATTTGCCAAATTTTTTCTAATGTCTTTATTATCATTGAATGTACTTTTTCTCCAAAAACAATTGTATTAGTTTTTTGATCAAATAATAAAATTAATTTTTACCAATTTTATATAATTAATTTCAAAAAAATTAATTTATTTGGTAATAAATATTTCAAAATTAATATAGGGTGAATTTATTGGATTTTTCTAATGAATTTACTTTGTTGACTAATAGTGAAAAATTATTTTTTATTGAAAAAATGAAATTTTCTTTTAAATAATTTATGTGGTTAATTATTAACATAAAATATTTTTTAGTAAAATTATTTAAATTAGAAACATATTAATCCAATTTAGGTAATTGAAACTTAATTAATATTGAACAAATATACTAAAAAATTATCTATATACAGAAATTATTCTTTGGAAACCCATTTTCCGTCACATTTATGGGTTTACTATTAAATTTGAATTTTATAATTAAATTATTGAAATATATAAAAATAGTTTCCATATTTGTAATTATAATAATTTATATTGTCTAATTTGGTAAAATTAATTTTTGACCATAGTGAATATGGAAACAGTAAAACAATGTTTGCTATTAATGTAAAAAAAGGATTAGTTGGGGGTTAAACATTGACGATAAGAGATAATAATGGCCAAAAACATTTCTTATGACTTTTTTTCAGTAACATTTGTTCTATATATTTTAAAAGGATCGAAAATGGTGCATTTTGGATCATTTTTTCATGAAAAAAACATTAGTGGAATTCGTTATTTTATAAAAAATTAAATGTTTCCTCTACCCCACTTAAAAAAGGAAACCACATATCCTTTCTATTCCACACTTAAAAACCCTATTTTTTTGACAATAAATTACCAAATTACTTCCCCACATCCATATACTAGTCTTATAATCCATGGGTTTTTTCATAAATAAATAATAATAAGGCTTTAGTGCAAACCAAACGATATTTTCTAAAGAAGATGTAATATCCATAACCAAGCGTTTTGTTTTATTTCATGATCCATATAATTAAAATATTACTAAAACATGATTTTATAATTATCTTATTATAATCTATATTATAATATTTTTTATGTAAATGGAATGACCTACAACAATCTCATTATCCCTCTAATGGAAAATTAAACCTTTGATCATGCGTGCTACAGACTATCACTTTACATGCCGACATAGTCCATTTTCCATCAAATATTCTCACATATAAATATAAGGGTTTTTTCAATTTTTAGTTATTATATTTATTAAATATTTAATATTTTGGAATTATAATAACAAATATAAATTATTTCTTTCTATTCTGTTGAAAATAAACCGATGTTGATATTTTGTATGGCAGACTACATCCTCGTGAAGTGATATGGATCATATTTTACCTACGATTTACATGAGAGGTGAATATTATTAATTACATTTTTCTATATAATATTTTTGTGATATTAACTAGTATATTACATTAATATATCATATATCTTATTACCTTATCATCCAACTAATAAATGATAATGTCTTTTGTACCTACGACAGAAAACCATCTCAGGAAGTGATGTGACTCAAATCATTAACCACATCAGATGGATTGTATGAGTATGGGTATTTAATTGTATAATATGACATTTATGATACAATTATAATCCTAGAAAAATAAAATGACATTTACTTTATTTCCATGAGACTCATAAAAAAAATTAAATTGTTAACTCAGGATTATGTATGACCTACCATCTCCATGACTGTAATGTAGTTCATTGTTCATAAACACAATTATTAGATTATTTTATTATTATAATTTATATATAAAAAGGATAATTATTTCAGGATTATATTTATTGGTATCATAAATTGAAAATCTATTTTACTTTAGTTTATTTTTTAAATTGATTTTTGACATGTGAACTGAACATCATCAAAACATCAATCAAGAACCTAAATTATTATGTAATTTTATATGACACGGTGTCAAATATAACAATTACAATAATATAAAATAATATTTTTCAAAATAAATTAAATAATTAATAAATTTATTTTAGTAATTTAATTTACACACATGACGATTGAGGCTTGAGGTAAGGGATTCATAAATCAATTTTCATTTATTAAGTTACAGGTCTACCTCACTTATTATATTTTTCCAATATTATTTTTGAAATTACCTTTGATTGATAAATGTTACATTTACACTTTTAGTTATTTGGAGTTAATTTTTTACAAGTAATCCATTTAATGATTAACTCTCAATTCAATGATATAAACATTGTTAGGGTTTTATCTCAAACATCCTTATTTGAGTTTCATGTTGTTTTATGCATCGTATTTATATTAAATGGTCTATAAAATTACCCTTTACACAATTTATTATGAATAATTATTTTCTCATGATAATTAATGTTTCAATTAATTTACTTAATTCCTGGGTTTTATGATACAATAGTTATCAACTTGGTTACTGTTTTTTACAATTTCAATTTATTTTTTATTTTTTATGCATAAATTTCCTTTTTATGAAATTATTAAATAATTTTTTAAGATAAAAAATTAATTTAATCCTCCACTCATTATTAAAGTTATTTTACCTATAATATCACAATTTTCCACTCATTGGTACATGAAATATGACAACCCTCCTCTCTATTGCAAATTTATTCATTATATATTTACATAAGAGTACACATAATACAACTCTAAAAATCTAGACATATATTGTATTTGATAATTTGATAAATTAAACGACAAAAAATAAAATATGTAATACATCTCCACAATAGAAAACATTATTTACATGATCATGATTTTCCATCTAACATAAATCATCATTGGATAACCTATGGACATAAAAAATAATGTGGTAAACTATAAAGTCTGGTATAATAATTAACATGGAATAAATTAAGAATTTAATACATGTGATATGATAGGAATATAAATGAGACATAAAATGGGTGAGAATCATAAAAATGAATATCTAAGCATGATATAAATTGATAGCATAAATTGAACAAGCTAAATGTTCCAATAACATAAAACAGCGCATCATAAACATTTCTAAGGGATAATTTCCAAAACCTTAGGATTGAAAATGTAACATTATTGAATCAGATAACTTTCTAATTTTTTTTCATGATATATCAAGAGACCAAAACATTACCCAATTAATTATTGTTTTATATAATTTTGAGATCACCCGCCATTTTTATTTCATTCTCATGCTTAGATATTCCACATAGATCATACAATATTGATTCATTCGTCATCATATTTTCATCAAAAATCACGGATTTTTGGATACATTCATGTAATTACAGAATCATATAATTATAACTGTGTGATATTTTACACCCTCGATAGGAAATGGGTATGGGTATTCCTAAACCAATTGTTTGGGATAAAACATCGTAGGGAAATTTCATTAGCATAACGGGGGTGTATGCATATTCATGGGAATGATATATGAATGTGATATGTGGATATAAAGAATATACATAAAATGGAATTTAATTGGGATATTTAATAACATATAAAAATAATTAGAAATGAATATAACATACATATGATAATAAAAAAACGTGAATAAAGAGAAGAATGAAAGGATTCCTTACTAGACTTTGGAAATGTAACAGGGTATATAATGGTTAACATTGGGATTAATGAGAGTATATTTGGTTATCTAATTGTTGGGAAAAAATTAAATTAAGAGGGTTTTATAAAAAAGTACCAAAAATTTTATAATATGGAAATAAAGAGGAAAACCATAAAAGCGGTTCTTGAATTAAAAGGATAGTGGGGGACCACATACTAAATTTCAGCATGAAAGTTTCTTAGATAAATGATACAATGAGAGGGTATAACTTGTATATAATTTGTATATAGTAAATTATAAAGTAAAAGGATCCTTAAAAGTACATTAATACACATACACTAGATATTTGAAATGCTACATTCAATGAAGGTTCTTGAATGGAAATGATAAATTGAAATTCCTTAAAAAATTTTCAGATTGTAATGTGTGTACAAAAAGGTCCATTGGAAGTCATAATGATAGTGAAATGGGAATCACATTACATTTTAATAAAAAGTATAATAATAGTTTTTTTGGAAAATATTCCCAAACTACAAAAAATTAGAAACTATGTGGCATACAACAAAGGATGTGCTTGAATATAAAAAGATAGAAAACCCTATACATTGAGGGGTGATTACGTAAGCATGGGAGGAGATTTAAGAGATACTAGGTAAAATGGTAGGGTTATAGAGAGTGTGGGGTAGAGTAAAGATATTATTCATGGTTTTTTAGTGAAAATAAATTATATCTTTTGTGGGTTTACATAGAAAATGAGTTGGGAATTCTTTATTATTTCTCCATCGTAGTATTTGAAATCTATAATAAAGTAATCCAACCAAAAAAATGCTCATGGTTTCTACACATGGATTCTTTCAATGTGGGTTTTTTTCAATATTTTGTTATTATAAGGAATAATGTTTTAAAATAAAACCCTTTACAAGGATGAAGTGAGTCATTTCATTAATGAACTGATTTTAAATAAATAAAATATATTCTTGATTTTGAAGGATTCTCAATGTCGTGACAAAATTAATATAATAAACACAAAATCACATATTTGAAAATATAGAACATATCTTATGTATTTTATATCATTTATAGTATTCATTACATCAAAATTTATGGTCATTATGATGTCATAATATGGACTATATATTTTTACCGCATTTAATTTTTACCCATTAAATTAATTGTCACAAAAAATTATGAAACATTCACCACTGGATACCATATATATTATGATTCCAAAACAAATTATTTATTTTATGAAAATAATTTACTATATATATAATTTTATTACATTAATATATAATTGACATTTATTGAGAATTGTGAGTTTTTTTTGCAATAAAAGTTTATAATCCGTTAGATAAATTAAATTTTTGATCAAAAAAATTATGTTATAAATTATAATTACAAGTATTAACATAATAATATCATTTTTATAGATCAATAATATTTTTCAAAAATCCATTATTTCATAAAAAATAAATTTCAAATTTAGAAAGCATATTACATAAAAATAAATTTTTCATTTTTTCATATCAAAATATAATTGTAATGAATCATAATACGTAAACATTTATAATGTAAAAAAATAATAAATATATTAATATTTTTAATGATATTAAAATATAAATATTGAAATTACTTGGGTTACATTGATTCTATTATTTTAAAAAAAATTACCCACAGTTAATTGATTTTCCTCTTATAGTTGTAATAAATATTTACTACAGTTACATTTCATATGATAAAAAAACAATACATAAATAAATAAATAATATAAATTATTATTATTAAAAATATTTAATTTATTTTGTCACGGTCAAATCATAATGGTGGAATAATTAAATTTTAAGTAAAACCCACAAGCAGGATGGAATGTAGATTTCTAAAAACACTTTTTTTGGGGAAATGATTTTTTTAACATTATAACTAGTATAATTCATGAAATTAATTACAATACATAAATATTGATATTTAATATAAAAAATAATTAAATTTAACTCTCAATAATAGTTATTTTATTTAATTATAATGGAGAATCATTATTCATTGGAAGACATTTTTATGAAAAATTAATTTTAATCATAAAAAATAAAAATATATTAAAATATGTTACAATGATGATTCAACCATATTTAATTGAATTACATATAACTAAATAATAATTATGATACCTCAATATATAATCAAAATATTATTTTAACTCTTATATTACTTAATTTATAAGAAAGTCAATTTTACAAAAAATAATTGTATTTTAACTATTTACTAAAAATATATATTTTCTGAATGGTAATAACTATTCACCCAATGTTAATTTTGATATTATGGTATCAAAATTTAGTTTTTTCATTAAATTAATTTTACAAATGATCTATGAAATAATTATAATATATTTTTTCATACAAATTTGTGAAATATTATTTTTAAAGAAAACATATTTCTAAGTGAAAAAAGACATTACCAAAATTTGATTGATTATAATCTAACAGCCTATTAAAGGCATTTATATATATATATATATATATGTAAATGTAGTAAATCCATCTAATATACTAAAATTTTATATAATGGAAAAAATAATAGTATATAAGTAATATTTATTTCATTCTGGTCATTATTGTGTGTCACATATATTACTGATCATTGTTTTATATTTTAAGAAAATAAGGAATTAAATTCCCCCCTAAATAAAATTCTTCATCACAGTTTATATTTTATTTCATTAATAGATAGTTTGATTCATGAGTATTTATTTATTCAAAACAAACATCATAAAAAGGGTTCATAAAATATCTAATTGAATGGATAGAAAGGGATGCAAGAAGATCATTAACAAAAAATGTTTCATATAATTATAAGATTGGTGGGATGTGAAAAAATAGACAAAAATAGAAAATTAATACTAAATAACATATTGAGTAAATAAATGACCACAGAACCATAAATCTGTGATTGATAAAAATTACCATCAATTAATTTTAAATTATAATAATATGAAAAGATTCTTGATTCATGATTATTTTTATAGAATTAAGGAATCCATTTTCGATAATTTCTTGTAATATCAAGAAATATCCATTCAAAAAATGTATAATTTCATCCTTTAATTGATTTCCATTATAACATGACCTTTTTCTCTAAAAAATCAGAGGTCATGAATATTTTTATGCATAATTATCATGAATAAAATTTTAACAAATCACAAAATCGACCAAAGAATATCAAGTTATTCTTAATATTTTCAATCCATTTACTAGATTAATGGGAAAATTAAGCCTTTTTTCAAGTACACTAATATATACATAAACAAGAATCCACTTACATTGAAGGGATGACATATAAATCACATTTATTCCTTAATATATTAATTTAAATACTTCAATATATAATATTCATGATATTTTTTCCAATATAGAAACACATGATCACTTTTGGTTCCTTTGATGATGGATTTTATTGATATTGAAAATTAACCAATAATATCCTTTAGGAGTGTTAAACATGGTGTTAGGTAAGGATAATTTTTAGGTAGCAGTACCTGATCGAGTCTAGATTAATGAAATGTTTTTACGCTTTACCCCTAGGTATATATGTTACATAGCCACATCCACTTGGAGTATCAATATTGGGATGCATTTGATTTGAAGCCACTAACTATATACTTTTCTAAAATTTATGTACATATTTTTATGTTAATTCACATCCACAATGCCTCATATAGATATTCAAAACACCTATACCAAATGTAATTAAAACTTTTCTTGCATAAAATCAATGACAACCCTTCTTTATATTATACAATAATGATGGATTTATTACAAAGGATTTCACATAATGCAGCCTATAAGTAACGTCCCGACCTGGATCAACCCTGAACCGGTGGCCTGAATCGCCGCCACATAACCTCAACCGTGTATCCTCGTATGCTAGAAGCGGCCAACTAGCAGGGAGGCTCAACGGATAGTTAGTTGTGATACTATACCCTCATATCAGAGATCAGTAATAGAAAATGGAAATAAATAGCTGATGTAGTCTAATAAATGATATTATACCATAAGGTAGATTTTATAAATCTTGTACCAAACATCTTTCCAATTCCAATTATACAGCAAATGTATGCATGACATGATAATGATACAAAAAATGAAAAGTAGTGAATAAAATTGCATGCATTACCTTCCAATATAGAAATAAATAAACAATGACTCAAAGCCATAAGGGCGGTCTCCTTGAGAATCATGAGATTCTGTTCAGTCCTCTGCTTATATCTCCAAAGTAAATGCAAACAACATAACCCACGACCAAATAGAATCTACTCCGGTACTATAGTGTAATGGTGCCCCAAGTAGGGTGTGATATATAAATCCCAGTAGGCCAGGACCACCGGTGTCTACCCCAAATCCAAACTTTTAATAAATAATTTAAATAGTGTGAAAAAATGAATAATTTAAGTAAGTAGTACAATGTAACAATATACCAATGTACATGATTCATCTCTCAACATCTGTATGAACCCACATTATACATTTTTCATGTATACACTACACTCATCATAAATTCATTTTCATTTATCATTTATTAACTCCTTGTTAAATTACATAGTTATGATGATCCGACCTAATCCCGACATCCGCCGTATAAGTCACTCGCCACATATGTCCCTAAAGACCATATAAGTAAACAATGAAATGACTGAATCCAAGATTGTGCAATGACATGGATAATTCCTCATAAGATATTCAATTTTACATTTCATATACTATGTCTAACCCCATCAACTATAAATAGTTATTCTCTCCTGGGTTCGTCCACTAATAGTGATTCAACCAATTAATTAATTAGTTTGAACCCCTTCTCATATTCAATTCGAAAATCATTAGGTATCAACGGTTTTCATTAACCAATTAATTTATTTCATGTAATAATAATTAGACCCACAATACAATGTCAATTAATGTGTATATAACATCATTTCTATCACCCTCTTTCGTATTTGGAGCATTAATCCTTATCTCACAACACATGGGTATTTGGAGCACCAATCCATGTCCCATAAATGAATATGTGCATTCAAGCTAGATGGAGAGTTCCATTTCTAGCTCCCTGGGAGTATTTGGAGCACGAGTCCCTATCTCACAACTCATTTATCAATCAAACATATATATTTATCATTGGTGCGGTGTGCGATGTCGAACACCCCCAAAACCATCCATTAATAAATTCATAAATTAACTAATCCAATCTGTTAAATAATTCAACAACTAACTAACAACATAAATCCCCAAAAAAATAATTCTATAAACAATTAACCATTAAAAATATCAGTAGTTAATAATAAATTATCAATTAATTATTTTCAATTAATTATCCAAAGTCATTAACAAGACTGAACCCATCCACTGAAACAATGTTTCATCAAGGACATTAACAATTAACATATAGGTTGCAAACATCTAAAGTCAGACATGTCGAACAAGTCCAACATATTTAGTAACCATCTCACATTGTATACCATATTTTTAAAGAACTCCATCATAAATAACTTACGGCATGGAAAAAGAAACAAACATTCAAAGGTATTATTAAACATCATTCATTATAGTCAGTCATTTCACAATCTTAAATTATTTCTTGAAAATTAGTTATTTCAAAAATTAAATATTTAAACCATATAATTTTAACAAGTTCATCAATTAATTAATCATTTACCAATTATCATGTAATAATTAATCCTTCCATTATTTATTAGCAATATCCAATTTATATTCCAAACATGTCAAAATATTCAATATTCATTAAATTCCATAATTTTATTCCAAATCATTACTTGATAATTAATTCTTCCATTAATTACCCTGTTACCTATCCTACCCCATTAAAATAATTTTACTATTTAATCATATCACTTTAACCATATAGGAAATACATTCTTAAAACCAAAACATTATCAAGTCCTCATTTATATTACATGGGTCGAATCATTTAATAACAGTAAAACTGTCATGCATATTTATAAAATTTATAATTTCCAACAAGAAGACAGATAATAACCCAAACCACAAGAATTCATATATGAGATTACCAATAAAAATCTGTCTATATTCAATCAACATTTTATGAAAACATAGCAGTTCCATAATCATGGAATCTCACATTCCCAATTTATTTCAAGAAGATAAAATTCATAAATAAATTGATAGGGATTAGGGACCATGCCTCGGGGTTGAACCAAAATAATTTTCAACATTTTGACGTACGACGACAACCAATCCGCAGCTGGTCCACAACCGCACACACAATCCATTATCTATATAAATATATAATTATATATATATACATGTAAGTTCCCTCTATATTGCTCAAAACCCACTGTAATATAACTTAGAATCAGAAAAATTCTATGACAAGACTCCACACACCAAAAATAAAGTACTAGGGAATCATATAATTTTTTTAACACTAAATAAGACAGTAAAAAACAAATAAATGAAATTAATATCCTTACTTGAAGAAATGGAGACAAGAAAAAACGAGTCTATCTACCTCTACCTTTGTGGTAAATGATGAATTATGGTATAATGGGTCCCAAGTCAACCATTGCATATCCTAAAAATAGAGGAAAACAATGATTGGATTAAACCCGAACCATAGGGTTTTGGCCAAGAAAACAATGTGAGAGATATGAGTCAAATGGGAAATTCGAAACAAGATTTATATGTGATAGAATCACCTTGACGAGGCATACAATATTCGTGAAGTGTCCGAGAGGAATCATCATGCGTAAAGTTGAGTCTTGGAGAGGGGGTGGCACGCTACATGTTCTACCCAGGAGTGTTGTGCACTACTGCGAGGGGGTCCACATGAGGGTTCCATGATAGTTATAATGTCCCATGTGCTGCTGGAGGTCCCAAGTTGGTGGGTCATGTAAAGGAGGAGGCCAGAGATGAATCTGCGTCATGCATGGAAGAGGAGAAATAAGGGGGGTCGAGCCACCTGCAGGTCACACCTCCCCATTTTATATTCTTTTTTACATATAAAATTAATCCTTTTAATTGAATGTAATAATTAAAATAATAATAATAATTTTATTATTATCATTATACACATTAATCACTTATCTATTAAGTGAAAAATTCCCCATTAACTTAAAAATGCATCTTCATTTATTATTTTCTTAATAAATGGTTTGTAATAAATTCTGAAACTCCCTATTGATCATTAAATTATTTTAACATTTATTTAACTAAATAACCACAAAAAAATAAATAATAACATTATTATTATTTTTATTCCAACACTCATTTATTTAAAACCCAAACACCAATTTGTTATAATATCATTAATATGATAAAAAACTCCAACCCATAACCAATAACTGAATTTCTATAATAATTATAATAATTATTACATTAATAAAACTAAAATAAAAATAATATCATTAATATTATTTTTAAAACCATTGATAAACCTAACACCTCTATTTAATGACAATGATTCATTAAACATTAAACCCCTTATTTAATTATAATATTCTTTGAGAAGCTCAAAAGAGACATTAAATTCTCATAAATGATACATTCCTTTAACATGCAATTAAAATATAAAAGAATCAAAATTATTTATGACTCCAAAAAAACAATAATAACATTTTTATTATTATCACATTTCTATATTTAATAAAAAATGGTCCTCTAATAATTTTGAAACTCTTCATTTAATTAAAACAGTTCTTCGATAAACCCAAAATCCACATTAATTTTTTCAACCATCATTTAATTAAATCATTATCATTTATTTTATTAAAATTACACAATAATAATAATAATAACTTCATTATTATTATTTTTATTATAACATTGTTTAAATTAATCACAATACCTCATATAATCATATTTAATTAAATGAATGAATTTATTAAATAGGGTAAACTACACTGGTTGGACTAAAACCGTGCACTGCCCATGCAGATCCATTCATATGGAATTTTCTGGATCCAGTGCTCCCGAGACTCCTCGGGACACCTGCTAAAATTATCAGGTAATTAAAAAAGTCCTGAAACGACACCTTTAGGTGTTCCAACACGCAGAATAAAAATATGGAGCTCAGTTTAAAAAGCTGACCCGTCGATAGACCAAAAAAATTAAAAACCTTCATATTTTTACCCAGTTCAAAAACAAGGGACATTACAATCTACACACCTTAAAGTCATATCATCCCCAAGAATCCACTAGGAACCTCTACTAAAACAACTGACCTACCAAGGTTATTTATTCTCGTTTGAACTAACATGATTCATTCAAAATGCCAAACACACCTTTATCCCTTCATAAGGCTAAATGGTAAGACATTAAAACTAGAGCGAAATCTCAATTTATAGAATAAACACTGAAAATTAATTTATATCATAATACATTACTGTCACGACCCATCCTCGGGGCCTATTCCATGACTACCCCAAGCCCGCCTTGCATAGGCTAGGGGCTGGCGACTAGCACCAAAGGTGTAAATCCCAATAAAAGGGAAGGCCTTGACTTTATATAAGTAATCGAACACAATAGAGTACGCAAGCTAGAGTAAACACTAAGTAAACTGAGTACAAAAGTAAGTTCTGAAAAGTAATTGGGATGTATCAAAACCCAACTGAAGGTACAGTACAACTGAGAAAGAAAGTACAACAGCTGTAAAGTAAATCAGAAACCACCGAGTTGTCCTCAGGGAATCCCACCTGAAGGGTGGGTACATATAGTCTCATCAGTACCTTGGGTCCGTCCATCCAATCCGTGTACATCCCGCCAGGTATTCCACATCCAAGTATCAAACAGTTCCACATGCCTCGACCACGATCTGTGTTGTCAGTCATCTACAACTAACACAACATTATGCGGGAAATCCCCGTGGAGGGGTGAGTATAATGATACACAGTAGGGACCTCGAGACCCCCGAAGGTCTCCTAGAATCCAAAAAGGATAACCACAAAGGAAATATACAAACACTAAGTATCAACCAACTCTACTTAGGTATATTTCCATACATATACCTAAGTCATCAATCATAGTTCGGCTCCATCTTCTAAGCCCATGCACAACCAGTCCACACATGAATGATGTCAATCTTACCAAAGATAATGATTGAAAGTCATGTCTCAACTCACACACATATACTATTCATGAAGAGGGGTGGAGATGATTAGATGTAGCCTTTGAATCATCACCTCTGCCAAACCCACGTAGGATCCAAGTGTAGAAGTCATCACTGTCGAACCCACGTAGGATCTATGTACAGTATCCATCGATGCCAAACCCACGTAGGATCCAAGTACAACAGTAATCTCTGATGAACCCATGGAGGATCCCATTACATTCGTCCATGCTTCCGAACCCATGTATGATCCATGTACAGTCGTCATCGTTGTTGCAGTCACAGCCAGCACTAGGGTTCCCACACACAGCATGCTCGATTTCTGGAGGGTCCGCTCCACGAGCCAAGGGGTTGATATATCAACTGTGAAAAAGTTCAGAGTTGATGTATCCCAAAGTTCCGTCTCATCATTAGGAACTCAATGCGATAGATGGCACGTCAATCGGACACCGGGTCTGAGGGATATTGGATTTTCTGTTCAAGGGGCCCGGTTAGAAATATGCTTGTTTCTAACCCGTCCGATATCCAAAATCATCCAAAACTCACTTAGAGTGTCGTAAAAGGACTGTCACATCGAAAGAGTCCCAGTTCCGCAGACAGCGTGTCGATCGGACATGCGTTCCTTAAGTTCATCACGTTTAAGTGAATAACAGGCCCGGTCTGTTAGGCCCGATGGGATGACGGATCGGGTCAACTCGGTTTTGGCGGGTCCGACCTGTCAAAGGGGTCGGACCGGCCTGGTGAGATGTGCGGCATGGACTGAGGGGCACATTCCAGACCGAAGTGGCGCGGGCCAGCCTGAAGGGGCTCGGCCCGGCCCGGCGCTACATGGATGAGCGCGGCCTGGCCAGGCCGGGTGCACGGCCGGGCTACCTCGGCCAGCCAGTCGAGCGGTCCAAGGCAGGGGCGCGGGCCCTGGGCACCTGAACTGGTGACGCCTTATGTCGTCGCCCTCCCAAACCGGCTAGCTAGGCCTGCCGGCCTCCTGGCGCACGTGGCCCGCACGGGAGGGCCCCCGATCTTCTAGTGTGGCGCCCTCCGGGAGCCACGGTCCAGCTCCGCCCGGTCGGCCGACGGGCCGACCGGATCCTCTGCCGAAGTGGCCCACGATGTGGTCCACAGTTCCTCCCGCATAGCCGATGTGATGGCGCCGACTTCCTTTTCCATGTTTCCATCACGGTGCGATGGTGCCGTTCTTTCCCCACCTCTGGTTTCCAATTCTAAAAATATTACGAAACGACAGAGGGTTATTGGGCCATGTTTGTTCGTCTCGCGCCCTCCACGTTAGGCTGTAACAATCATTTGAAGATGAACAGGGCTTCACGAATCACAAAGAACAATAATATTCAAATAAAATTGGAACAAATCACACTAACTCAACAAAAGGTTCGCATATGACAAGCGTCGTGGATGACGGTGTCATTACCGTCATCGTCAGTGTGCACCTGATAAAGTGACGTGTCCTCTTTTTTCACGGGGAGAAGAATAGAAGATGCACCATCACTAGCGAGTTCCCGCGTCGGTGTCTCCTCCCTTGCTGTGGAGAAAGAAGAGGATGGAGAACGGAGGTTGCTGAGTTGATGTTCTTCATCGGAGAGTTGGCGTTCTTCAGAAAAGGAGAAATCCTCCTCTCCTTCACAAGTGTTCCCTCTCAAAAATTTCCCCCACACAACAAGACAAAAACCATTAAAATAATGCCACCCCTTATTTTAATATAACTTTTCTTGCATTTTAAAATTCAAAATCCATTTCAATTAATTAATTAAATCATCAGTTTTTTTATTAATTAAGTGATACCTTGGCAAGTCTTAATGAAGTGAGAGTGGGAGAGGAAGAGTCCTCATTAATTTAGGGGAGTTAACAAGTTTAAAGGGGAAGTTTAAGAGAGTTATAAGAGAGTTATGGGAATGTGAATGGTTGGGACTCATGTAGGCCCCACCTCACAAATATCCTTACATAGGTAGTTAGAAGCGTGTGGGTCCCATCCCAACTCCCCCATGTAGGATATAACCACTTTAGATATAAAAATAAAATTTTCCCAAAATTTTATTCACTTATCATTTAATCCAAAAATTTTAACATCTCCTCTTGTGCCAACGCAACCACGGTAAAGGTCCCCTTAAGCAATTACCACCATTGCAAGTTCATCATTGCCCTCAAATTCCAATTCCGAGCACCGGTTCAAAAGATATAAAAACCTACTCATTCGTTCACTAAACGTACCTGAGCTAAAATTCAGAAAATGACTCCGGGCACACTGCGCCTCGGAATCAGGTGCCTTCAGAAGCCACAGACTTGTAAAAGTACAAAGTATTTAAGGAAAAAATTTCCTTGAAATTTACGAGTCCTTACATTACTCCCACCTCATGGATTTACGTCCCCATAAAGCAAAAACATAAACTAGGTAAACAAATAATGGTATTGAGAACACTTATGAGCCTCCCTCTCCCATGTGCTCTCCTGGAGGTTCCCATGCTGATAACGAATGCGCACAAGAGGAATCGACCATCCACGTAAGACCCGTTCCTGTCGATCCTCGATCTCCACCGGGACCTCCATGAAAGTGGCCCTATCATCGAAGTCCAGCTCCCCGTGATCGATGATATGTGTTGGGTCTTGCACATATCTCCTCAGCTGAGATATGTGGAAGACGTCGTGCGCCCAGTATAACTAAGGTGGAAGGGCCAGGCGGTAAGCCACCTCAACCACCCTACTGAGGACCTGGAATGGTCTGATGAGGCGCAAAGATAACACGCCTCACCGACCTAATCTCCATAATACACGTCATGGTGAGACCCGTAAGAAAATGTGGTCCCCATTTTCGAACTCTAGTGGTCTCTGTATCCTATTAGTATAGGACTTCTGTCTACTCTGTGCAATCCTAATCCACTCCTAGATGATCTACACTTTTTCTGTCATACCCTAAACCATCTCTGGTCCTACGAGTGCTAAATCCCCAGGTTCAGTCCCTCAAAGAGGTGATCTAAAAGGTCGGCCGTACAATACCTCATATGGTGCTATCCTGATGGCGGAGTGGTTGTTTTTGTTGTATGAAAACTCCATCAAGGGTAGGTGATCCACCCAGCTACGACCAATGTCAAGGACACATGCACAGAGGTTTCCTTGAGTGTCTGAATGGTCCTCTCTATCTGGCCATCCCTCTGAGGGTGAAAGGCAGTGCTCAGTCATAGCTACATCCTAAATGTGCTCTACAACCCCTTCCAAAGCTGGGAAGTAATGCGATAATCTCGATCGGATATGATAGAAGATGGAACACCATGAAGCCGTATGATCTCCTAAATGTAGAGGTGTCCCAAGATCTCCATAGATCCCTGCTCTCTGATTGGTAGGAAGTGGGCCGACATGGTGAGTCGATGTACGATAACCCAAATGGAGTCGTGTCCTCTGGATGTACGTGGGATCCCAATCACGAAATCAATGGATATCCCATCCCACTTCCAATACGGAACCTCTAAGGGATGTACTAAGCCTGCTGGTACCTGGTGCTCCGACTTCAGTTGCTGGAAAGTGAGGCATCGTGAAACGAACTCTGCTACATCCTTCTACATACCCGGCCACCAATGCTGTCGTCTGAGGTCTTGGTACATCTTCACCACTCCTGGATGAACCGCAAGATGGGAAGTGTGAAACTCCCTCATCACATCCTCCTGTAGTGAAACTGGTACCATGGTACGTCCCATGAAGATAATGATGTGCTCTCCTCCTTCAGAAAATGAATCAGGTACCTGCCCTATGGAAATATGAGCACGTCGCTTCTCATAATAAACTTCCACATGTTATGCTTCTCTGACCTGCTGAGAAGATAAGTAACTATGAGTGACTATAGAAAGGATGCTCCATCTCTATCCATGAAAGATATTTGCAATGTGGCTAGTTGCTCTGTCACCTCTCCATGTAGCTGAATGCTTGATCTCCTGCTGAGAGCATCAGCTACTACATTCCTCTTACCAGGAGTATAGACTATCCCAAAGTCATAGTCAAGGAGGAACTCGATCCATCACCACTGTCTCAGGTTCATGTCTTTCTGTAAAAATATGTACATGAGACTCTAGTGGTTAGAGTAGACTGTAAAGCGATCGCCCGTCAGATAGTGCCGCCACATCGTCAAGGAAAAGACCACTGCTGCTAACTCTAGGTCATGGGTAGTGTAGTTTTGTTCATTCTACCTCAACTGTCATGAACCATAGGCGATCACTACCCGCTCCTACATCCAGACACACCCGAGTCCAGTCCCTGATGCATCACAGTAAACTATGTACCTTACGCCCTCCTCCAGTAACCTCAAGATAGGTGCACTAGTAAATCTCTATCTCAGCTCCTAGAAGCTCTACTGACATCTATCTGACCAAGTTAAGGGTTTCCTCTTCTTCATCAAAGCTGAACGTGGTTCTTCAACTCTGGAGAAGTCTGGAAAAAATCTCCAATAGTACCTAGCCAGACCTAGGAAACTCCACACCTCTGTCACGCTCCTGTGTGGCTCCCATGCTAGTACAATCTCAATCATTGTAGGATCCATAGAAACTCCCTCCTCTGAGAAGACGTGCCCCAAAAAGTGAACCTCTCGAATCCAGAACTGTAACTTCGAGAGATTACCATAAATATAGTGCTCTCAGAGTGAGTCAAATACAACCCGCAAGTGGTAGGCATGCTCCTCCCCAGTAGTCGTGTAAATTTGTATCTCGTCGATGAAGACTACCCAAAAACGATTGAGGTAAGGCTGTAAGAACATGTTCATGAGACTCATGAACACTTCTGGTGTGTTGGATACACCTAAGGGCATAACCAAGAACTCATAGTGGCCATACTGACACCTGAAGGCTGTATTCTTCACATCACCATCTCGAACTCTAAGCTGATGATTGCATGTCCTGAGGTCTATCTTATAGAACCATCGTGATGCCTTGATCTGATCAAAGAGGTCATCAATCCTCGGGAGTGGGTACTTGTTCTTTATAGCCCCCTATTTCAGGTGAATGTAGTCGACACATAGTCGTAAGCTCCCATCCGCCTTCTTGGTGGATAAAATCAGAGAAGCCCAGGGTGGAACACTAGGTTAGATGAATCTGTTTCCCTACAAGTCCTCCAACTGTACCCACAACTCCCGAAGCTCAGCGGGTGCCATATGATATGCTGGTTTAGATATTATTGTTGTCCCGGGGTACAGGTCAATATAGAAGTCTACCTCTCTTCGAAGAGGTAGTCCTGGATCATCATTTGAGAAAACATCCGCATACTGATCCACCACAATATGAAAACTCAGTCTCCACACATAAACCGCTCTATGGATGAGACTATCCAACTGATTTGTGATCGGCTACCCTCTCCTCTACGTTAGTCCATCCTGCACTGCAAAGGCTCTCATCTTTCCAGTAAAGGTGAACCTTCTCCCATCTGTGTGGACACACCGCACTTTGCGCCTAATGTAGTCAATCTAAGCATGGACTGTAGACAACTAGTCCATACCAAATATGACATCGTAAGGCCTAGACGACACTATAAGAATATCCTAGACAAAGCTCTCACCTCCTAGGGTATGCTCACACTACCGAAACCAGTGTGTAATCGTCGATTATTCTCCTGTAAAAGTCTCTAGTTGAAAGGATCGAGCCAATGGCTCCATCGGAATCTCCATACTCCAAACAATGGCAGTGTAAATAAAAGAAAGACTCGCTCTTGTGCCTAGAAGTACTGCAGCAAGGGTATAGTAGACATAGATAGTACCTCGAATCATCTCAGGTGCACCATGTTCGTAGGCCTCGACTTCCTGAAGCTGAGCCTACCCCTATCTTCCAGCTCCCTGTGGTCGGGGTGGCTCTCTTGGTGGTGGTGGTGGTAGAGCCTCGAAGCATCGTCCACCTCCTGCTGCTCAACCAGCTCCACTTCCTCGTCCGTCTGCTCCCTGACGACCGACCCAGTCGAACCTCTGCCTCTGCCTAGGAGGTCCCTCAACTGTCTACTGCACCTCTTCTTGGTGAGTTAGGTAGTCACGAGCCATGGGGCCCTTCCCGACACAGGCATAGAAGTTCCTTCCTCTCTTATGAATGGATTTGTTTCGTGTTCCCCGCACATCCAAACCAGAAATCTGGGGTTTCCCACCTGATGGCCTGGTCTGCTTGGACCTCATCGACATTTGTCTACTCCCGGCTGTAGAATACTCCTCTACGTGTCGCCCTGCGATAGGCCTCTCTGCTGGCGTCGGCTCAGTAAGGAAGCTCTCTACAATAAGGGCTCGCTCAAGTACTCTTACATGCGCCGGAATGCTGAGGGAGACCATCGAAGCCCTGATCTCACGCCTCAATCACTTCTCGAAGGTCGGGGACCAGAAGAATGAGTCTTGTACGATGTCTATGGAGTAGAGTTAGTGGACGGTAAATCTCGCCGAGTACTGAGCTACTTTCATCCCGCCCTGCCGCAGCTATAGTAACTCATGGATGCGCACCGCACAGAGGGTGGACAGAACAGTATACTAGTGTAAGAGGCTCTCGTAGTTCGTCCAAAGTAGTGATGCCTCATCGTGCACCTGGGGAATCAGGCTCCACCATCAACCTGCTACTGCGTGCATGAGACTCACCGTAAGGATCACCAAAAGGTCAGCTGGTGTCCCTACTAATCTGAGGACTCTGACGATAGCCCATAGTTAATCCATGGATGCATGAGGTTCCGTCTCTCCATAGAACCTAGGTGGCCTCTGTTGCCGAAACTCATGAAACACACTCAAGCGATGTGCACTCTCCTCTTCTGGGGATGGGGGTATCGGTGGCCCAGCAGGTAGGGGTACCGCTGGGGCCTTCACTATAATGGGGCCCTGCACCGAGGCATCGTCGCTCGGTGGGCTGCCATCTCGCACGTAGCTCAGAACCCATGTTGGATGCCTTCGTGGGGCCATCCTAAAAAAAAAACAGGTGTGCCATGGTCAAACAGTTTACCTGGTGAGCTGACACAAAGTAATCACAAAGAAAACATTTGAAACACACATACAATCAATGTTTTCATGCACTATGTCGGAAATCAGATGTCAGGGTCCAAGTGTATGGATCTGTCGGCCGACACACCAACACTGGACTCCCTGGAATGAAAACCACACTCCATACTCTTAACACTATTGTTTACCAGAGAATAAATTATCAGATTCCTGAGTTCTATAGTAGAACTGAATCCTCTGATTCAATTTTTTCACGGCCAGTCCTCGGGGCCTGTGCCGTGACTACCACATGCCCACTTTCCATAGTCCAGGGGCTAGTGACTAGCACTAAGGGTGTAAATCCCAATAAAAGGGAAGACATTGTATTTATATAAGTAAACAAACATAATATAGTACACAAGATGGAGTAAAAACTAAGTAAACTGAGTACAATAGTAAGTGCTGAAAAGTAAATGGGGGAATATTCAAACCCAACTGAAAGTACAATATAACTGAGAAAGAAAGTACAATAGCTGTAAAGTAAAGAAACAAACACTGAGTCTTCCTCTAGGAATCCCACATGATGGGTGGGTATAGATAGTCTCTTCATTACCTCGGGTCTGTCCGTCCGCTCTGTGTATGTCCTGCTAGGTAGTCCACCTCTGGGTACCATCCAGCTCCACAAGTCTCAACCACAATCACTGTAGTCCGTCATTTGCAACCAACACAACGTAGTTCTGACAATGCTCGTGCATGGGTGATTATAACAATACTCAATAGGGACCACGAGACCCCTGAAGGTCTCTTGGAATCCACAAAGTATAAACATAAGGGAATGATACAAACACAATGTATCAACCATCTCTACTTAGGTATATGACCATTTATATACCTAAGTCAACAATATCAGTTCGGCTCCAACTTCCACGCCCAAGGACAACCAGTCCACATAGGAAAGAAGTCAATCATACCAAAGATAATGATTGAAATTCAAGACTAAACTCACACATGTATACTACTCATGGAGAGGGGTGATGTTGATTAGATGTAGCCTCTGGATTATCTCTTCTGCTGAACCCACGTAGGATCCAAGTACAGAAGTCGTCGCTGCAGAACCCACGTAGGATCCAAGTACAGTAACCATCACTACCAAACCCACGTAGGATCCATTTACAGTCATCATCGCTACTGAACCCACAATGGATCCCAGTACAGGCATCCTCGCTGACGAACCCAAGTAGGATCCAAGTACAGTCGTCATCATCGTCACAGTTGCATACAACACTAGTGTGCCCGCACAGAGCACGGTCGATTCCGAGAGGGTCCGCTCCACGATCCAAGGGGTCGATACAACAACTATCATGAATTGCATAGTTGATGTATCAAAAATTTCCGTCTCGTCAAAAGGAACTCAATGTGACAGACGGCGCGTCAATCGGACGCCCGCTCTGAGGGATATTGGATTTTCCGTTCCAGGGGCACGATTAGAAATATGCTCGTTTCTAACCCGGCTGATATACAAAATCAACCGAAACTCACTTACAGTATCTAAAATTGACCATATCATCCAATTAGTCATAGTTCCAATGACAGCGCATCGATCGGATACACGGTCCTTAAGTTATTCAAGTTTAATTGAATAACGAGCCCGGTCCGTTATGCCCGATGGGCTGACAGATAAGGTCGACTCGGTTTTGGTGGGTCCGACCTGCCAAAGGGGTCGGACCGGCCTAGTGTGTTGCACGTCATGGACTGAGGGGTGTGGTCTTACCCGAAGTGGTGCGGCCCGGCCCGAAGGGGCTAGGCCCAGCCCGCGACCTGGCTGGATCGACCAGCCGGCCGAGCGGTCCGAGGTGGGGGCACGACCCCTGGCTTCCCAAACAGGCGGCGCCTTATAGCACTGCCGTCCCAAAATAGCCGGCTAGGCCGACCGGCCTCCTGGCACACACAGCCCGCTTGGGCGGGCCGCTGTTCTTCTAGCGTGGCGCCCTCCTGGCACCACGGTTTGCCTCCGCCCGATCGGTCGACGGTTCGACAGGTTATTCCGCCGAAGCGGCCCGCGATGCGGGCCGCGGTTCCCCCATCATAGACGGCGTGACGGCGCAGGCTTCCTTTGCCATGTTTCCGGCACGTCCCAACGGCGCTCATTTTTTCCCACCTCTGGTTGCCAATTCCAAAACGATCAAGAAATTACAAAGGGTTTTCGGGCCGTGTTTGTTCGGCCCACGCCCTCCATGATAGGTTTTAGCAATCCGTTGAAGATTAAGAGGGCTTCATGAAGCTCAATGAACAATTATATTCAAATAAAATTGGAAAAAATCACCCTAAATCAAAAAAAGGTTTGCGATTGACAAGTTTCGTAAATGAATATGTTGTTACTATCTTCGTCGGTGTGCACCTGAGAAAGTGAATTCTCCTCTTTTTTCACGAAGAGAATAATAGAAGATGCGTCGTTACTAGTGACTTCCCGCGTCAGTGTCTCCTCCCTCGCTGCGGTGAAAGAAGACGATGAATAATCGAGGTCATCGAGTTGATGTTCTTCGTCGGAGAGTTGGCATTCTTCAACAAAGGATAAATCCTCCTCTCCTTCACAAACGTTCTCCCTTTAAATGATGATTTTCCATAAAAACAAATATAATAAAATCCACATGTATATTGAATTCATTACCCAAACTCTGATGAAATTGCAATGTCAAGGCATCACAAGGCAATTTTAAGAACAACTATTCCCCAACATTAATAAATTTGTAACCCAATGAAACCACGCATCCTGCGTACTACCCATATTACAACCACTAATGAATCCGAACAACAATTATACTATAGTGCCCTATAAGACCAATTATATTGTAGTGTCTCTATGATGATAAAAAGATAGGGGAAATTCTGTTCATATATAGAACAGTGCACTAAGAGAAAAACCAAGGTCATTAAGAAGATCAGTCGAACTACTACTGGAAAACACTATTCTAAAAGCTCGGCATCTCAATCTAACACAATTAATGAAAATGATGTTATGGATCCCACCTTTGGATTTTCCATGATAGCATATGAAATTACCATCCTCTTACCAGCGTGCTATTTTGGAACACATTAATGTATGCTTGTGACATTCCTCGAACCACAATCACCACATCAAACATTGTTTATAAAAGACACAATATAATCTTATCGACGTGGCATAACACCCGAGTACCAATAAGTCCTCCTTGACAGTGGGGAAACATGCATTAATGGCCTATAACATTCTATGTGTGCTACATACCATTTTTCAGCCCCTTATGAAACATAAGCATTGACCCCCTCTATTGGTCATCCAAAATCAAAATCACCAGATTCAAAATACCCTTTTTAATTTTATCCATTTTAATTAATTAATTTCAACCATTCAACTTTTGAATGAATTTTAAAAAACACAAAAGTACATTCTCACAACAAGTAACTTGTATTTCAAAACAACTCGCTATGAAAAAATAGGCATACTATGACAGAAATATTTATTTAAATATTTCACATGTAGTGTTATCTAAATTATAACTATCAATTTATTTTCTAAATTACTTTTACCAAAAAGGAGACTTCCTAGGGTCACAATCATGGATCTTTAATAAAGAAACCCAAGAATAATTAATTTTAATCAAAACACATCAGTTTTAAATTAATAATCATTTTCAAACATACTATGGTTATATAAGGGTTAAACACATGGGTGGATATATTGAAATCAATAAGTTTCCCATTCACCTTACCGCTAGAATTTGGATGCCATTTATCACAATCAAAATTCATTTAACATTTTAACATTAGCAGCCCTTTCACAGAACAGAACATCTCTAGCAGGTTATCATAAGGAGTAACAAAAAATCATGTTACAACTTAGAAGCATGGAACAACAAAAAAAACATGCTAATAACATAGGCTGTATGGAATATCATCACAAAAAAAAGTTAAATATATCACCAAAACATGATATCTATAGAGGAATTCTAAAGGAGATCAAAACATGACATTTCACCAAAGGCACACAATCCAAATTAGCAGGCATTCTACTAATGAAACTATATATCATGTTACATGCATGACATGGGAATATCTACGTGTATAAGATTATGCATGTATTAATATTCCATGCCCATTCAGGCTTAGATGATTTTTTTAAAAAAATTTCAAAATCATTAAGGAGGGGAAAATACACTAGTCAATCATGGTGAAATCATATGAACCATAACATTAAATACTACAAACATCAATTCCCATCCCTGTCTACTTGGTCATTTCCCGTACAAGGGGTGAACATTCCTACGAATGACTATTAACCCAGGAACCGTAACTTATTAGTGTCCTTTCTTCCATCCAAAAAAAGAAAGAAAAAAGTAAAATAACCCATTAATACTATTTCATAACATACCGACCTGGATAACACCTAATCCACTGGCCAGGTCAGTCGCCACATAACCTCAAGCGTGTTTTCCTGTATGGAAGAGGCTGCCAACTAATAGTGAGGTTATAGAGATAGTTAGTGGGGAGAATATACCCTCATATTAGATTTTAATAATAGATACTAAAACAAATAGCAGAAGCAGTATAATAAATGATAGTGCAGTAGAAGGCAGATTTTATAAATATATTAAAAAACAAATAACCAACAACAATTATACAGAAGATGTATTCTTGGCAAGCTAATAACATGAAAATGGAATGAAATGAAAAAAACAACATGCTTTGCATTCAAATAAATAAATAAATAAACAGTGACTCAATGCAACAATGACGGTCTCCTCGAGCATCCCGAGCATTTGCTCATCCACTGCTTCTATCTCCAAAGTAAATTCAAACAACACAACCTTTAATCGAATAGAATTTACATGGGTACCCCATTGAAATGGTGGACCAAGTCGGGTGTGAGATATTAATCTTATTAGGCCAAGACCACCTATGTCTACCCTAAATCTAGAAATTTAATAAATAATTTAAATAGTTTGAAAGAATAAATTATTAATGTATGTAGTGCAATGTATCTTTATACCCGATTATCTTCTTCAGCTCTCAGCTGGTGTCTGAAACCGCATTATACATTTTTCATGTGCACACAACAGTTGTTACACATTCATTATCATTTATCATTTATTCAAAAAACGTCAAATTAAATAGTTCTCGTGATCTGGCCAAATCCCGACATCCCCCAAATATGTCACTCACAACAGATGTCTCTAATAACCATTTAAGTAAAAAATGAAATGAGGAATCCAATATTGTGCTCTAGCTTGGCTAACACATCATAAGATTTTCCATTTAATCTTACATATAATATGTCTGAGCCCATCCACTAAAAATAGCGATTCGCTCTTGGGTCCTTCCACTAATAGTGATTGGACCAATTAATTAATAAGTCTTAACCCCTTCTCATTTTCAATTCACAAATCATTATGTGTCAAGGGTTTTGATTAACCAAATAATTCATTTCATTTACAACAAATTTTCCCCACAATCCAAGGTCAATTAATGGGTGTAGAACATCATGTCTAGCACCCTTGTAATTATTTAGAGTGTTAGTATTTGTCGCACAACCCATGGGTATTTGGGACATCAGTCCATGTCCCACAAAAGAATATTTGAATGCAATCTGGGTGTAGAACACAATATATTGGACCCTATTAGTATATGGGGAATCAGTCTCTATCTCAAAAATCTGTTACCAATGAAACATATGTATTTATCATTGGTGTAGAGCATCATGTCTAACACCCCCAAAACCATCCATTAATTAATTCATAAATCAATTAATCCTATCTGTTAATTAATTTAAAAAATAATTAAAAACATAAATCCACCATCAAAAAAATTTCTAAAAACAATTAACCATTCCGCATCTAAATAGTTAATAATTAATTATCAATTAATTATTCATAGTTAATAATCCCAAGTCATTAAAAATTTTGAACCCGTCAATTGAAATAGTGTTTCATCAAGGAATTTAGCAATTAAAAAACATGTTATAAACATCTCAAGTCAAAAATGGTGAATAAGGACCACATATTTAGTTACCATATAACATAGCATTTCATATTTTTAACAACTACATCATAAACAACTTAAGTCATAGAAAAATAAACATTCAACAAAAGGTATTATTGGCCAATATTCATAACAATCAATCAATTCAAAATAATTAATTAATGCATGAAAATAAATTAATTCAATAATTATTTAATTAAATAATCTCTCTTTAACTAGTTCGTCAATTAATTTCCCATTTGCAAAATATAATGCAAATATTAATCCGTCCATTAATTATTATCAATTATCAATTTATATTATGAACATTTATTAATATTAAATATTCTCAATATTCAGTAAATGCCACAATTTTTTCCAACACATTACATAATAATTAATTCATCAATTAATTACCCCATTACCCATCCTACCCTATTCAAATCATTTAGCTATTTAATGATATCACTTTAACCAAATCATAAATACATGCTTAAAACCAACACATGATTAAGTCCTCATTTATCTTACAATTGTGGTATCATTTAATAACATTAAAAGTTTTATACACCGACATATCATATATTAGCAGCAGAAAGAAGAAATATGGAAAGAAAAACCCCAACCAGCATGATATGACATTACCACTAACTAGCTGTTTATTATTAATCAACATTTCTATAAAACATAACAACTCCATAATAACTGAAACTCTCATTCTCAGTTTATTTAAAGAAGCTAAAATTATTAAATAATGTGATAGTTATTTGGGACCATACTATGTGGTGGAATCAAAGCAATATTCAGCAGCTTGACATACGATGACAACCAATTCCCAGTTGTTCTGCAATCGCAAACAAACACACCATTATGTATTTCAATATATACTAATATATATATATATATATACATCTTTTAACCCTATACATTGATGAAAACCAACTTCAACATAACTTAGAATCAAAAAAACTAATCTAAAAGACTCATCACACCACAAATAAAGTACCCAGGACTCATATAATTTGTCAGACTCAAAAATAGATGGTTCAAAACAAATAGCGCAAATGCATATCCCTACCTGAAGCAATGGAGACATAGAAAAATGAGTACATCCACCTCACCGTTGGTGGAATATGCTAGATTATTGACCAACGATTACCGAGTCAACATTCAAAAATCCAAAAAATAGAGGAACAAAACGTTCAGATTAAACCTGAAACCTAGGGTTTCGGTTGAGCAAACAAGGTGAGATAGAGGAGTCAAAAGGATGATGTGAATCAATATTTATAAATAGAAGGACTCATCTTGATGAGGCAGATAAGATTCATGAAGCGTCTAGGTGGAATCATTACACGCAAAGTGGTTTCCAGAAGAAGGGGTGGCATGCTACAGGTTCTGGTTGGGAGTGTCATGTGCTGCTGTGAGGGGGTCCAACTAAGGGTTGCACGCTAGGGGTAATGGGCCATACACTACTATAGATCCAATCGTGGAGGTATATGTAGAAGAGGAGGATGAAGATTCTTCCACATCGCACATGGAGGTGGAGAAAGATGGGGTGTTGTGCCACCAACAGGTCCCGCCTACCATTTTTTTATTTTTCATCTAAAAATAAATCGATTTAATATAATTCAATAATTAAAATAATAATACAAAATTATTTTTATTATTATTATACACATCAAAAACTTGTCTAATAATTAAAAAACTACCCATTTAATTAAAAACACTTCTTAATTTATGATTCTCCTAAAAATATTTTGTAATTAATTTTGTAACTCCCTATTGATCATTTAATTCCTTTAACATTTGTTTACCTAAATAAAAACAAAAAAATAATAACAACAAAATTATTATTATTATTATTATTATTATTCCAACTTTTTATTATTTAAAACCCAAACCCCCAATTTATTACAATAACATTAATATGATAAAAACTCCAACCCAAATCCCCGAATTGACTTTCCATAATAATAATAATAATTACATTCATAAAACTATAATAATATTAATTTCATGAGTAATATTTTTTATGACGTTGATAATACCAAAACCTCTATTAAATAAAAATGCTTTATTAAATATTAAACCAATCATTTAATTAATCATTTTTTTGAGAAGCTCAATATCCAAATTAAATTCTCATAAATGATACACTCCTTTAAAATGAAATTAAAATCTCAAAGGATCAAAATAATTTATGACACCATAATAATAATATTAATAACATTATTATGGTTAGAACGTTTCTACATTTAACAAAAAAATGATCCTTTAATAATTCATAAACTCTTCATTTAATTAAAACAGTCCTATGATAAACCCAAAATCCACATTACTTTCTTCAACCATCATTTATTTATTTATTTATCATTTATTTAATTAAAGATACACTATAAAAATAATTATAACTTCATTATTCATATTATTAAAAAATTTATTTTAATTAATCACAGTATGTCATATAATCATTTTTAATTAAATAAAATATTTTATTAAACATGTTATACTATACGGGTTGGACAGGAACCGTACACTGCCCGTGCAGATCCCTTAAAGTGGAATTTTCTGGATCCAGTGCTATCAAGACTCATCGGGAAACCATCTAAAATTATCAGGTAATTACCCCAGTCCAAAATTACACCATTAGGGTTCCAACCCTCATAATACAATTCCTGAGTTTGGATTAATAACCAAACCTTTGATAAACCGAATAAAATTTAAAAACCAACGTATTCTAACCCGGTACAAACACATGGGACTTTACACTACAAAATAGTTATATATAGTGTATTTGGGAATTAGTTATGTTACATAACAACATAAAAAAGTTAATACACTTACATTATAGAAAACAACCTTAAAATGATCATTATATTCCTTCGAACATAAAATTATATTGGATAACTTGAGGATATATATAAGAATGGAGTGAGCTCTAAATCCTAGTAAAGGAATAAACATTGAATAACATGATGAAACTAATCAATGTTATAAAATAATTATATAAAAAAACATAAATATGGTTATAAAACTGAACATGGAAAACAAGGAACGATTTGATATGATTACATAAATCCAACATGGGAAATGTGACAACAACTTAAAACATTGCATTAAAATTATTGGCCAAGGATAAATTCAAATTAATAATTATTAAAAATTACCTATGATTTATTTGTATCACTTTTTAATGACTTCAATTACATATCATGAGACAAAAAACATTACCCGATGCATTAGAGTGGTAAATAATTTCAGGGTGACCAATCACATTCATTTCATTATCATGCTTAGGTGTTCAACCTCAATAATACAACATAAATTCAGTCATCATCAATAAGTTTGGAATAAATACATTAATTGACCTAATAAATTTTTTTGTTCATTTAGATAAACAAAATTGATTTTAAATCAGTATGGTTATCCACTACACAATTTTTTGGCATGTGGAATCGTGCAAGAAATTTACCTGAAAAATGGGGTTGTATGATTGTTCAAGGGAGGGATTGATGAGAGAGAAAGATGGGTATAATTATATTGAAAAAAAATTTATATTAAGGGGGAAATATAGGAACATATACTTAAAGAAAGTAAAATAAAATAAAAAATATAAAGAAGAAACATGAATAAAGAGGAGATGGAGGGGATACCTTAATAAATTTTAGAATGGTATATTTTATACATAAAGTTAAACAAGGTGATTAATGAGAGTTAAATAGGTATATCATAACAAGTAAAAAAATGGTAGGAACAAGTATGTTTAAAAAATTCCCCAAAATAAATTAGTGGAATTTATGAGGTATAAATTAAAAGAGGTTATTGAATAAAAAGAAGAGTGGGATATCCATTACAAAATTTATGTATGGAAATAACTTACATAATTGATATAATGATAAGATATAAATCGCTTCTCATTACTATAAGATCAGTTTACAATATGAGGGATCATATTAAGTACATTACCACATATATAATTTGTATTTGAAATGATATTTACAAAGAAGTTTCATAAATACAAATGAAGAGAGAGTGATCTCTTACTAAAATTCAATATGGTAACAACTGTAAATAAATGTTAATGGGAGGGATTATTTAGAGTGATGTTGGTATCTCATCATATGTTAATAAAAATTATGGGAATATATTTTTAGAAAAACATACTCAAACAAAAATAAATTGAGACTATGTGGCATATTATAATTAAGAATCATTAATAAAAAGAATATAGAAAATCCCTTACTTTTAGAAGGAAATTTCAAAAGCATAGAAGGATCTTCGTGAGAAATTAGCGAACCTTTTTGGGACTATTTATATATAGGTAATATTAAGGAAGTTATATGTTGTTTTTTTATCGATGATATATGGTATATTTGGTGTGTTTATATGGGAAACGAGTGGAGAACTATTTATTATATCTAAAACATAGTTTTTGTACACTATATAATAAACTATTCAAAACCACTATACATACCATGGGTTTTCCGATTGTTCCAATAAATGGGGAGTGTTTAAAATGATTTTATGATAAAAATGGCACAATTTTTCAAAATAATAACATTACTGATGTGTAAGTGGTTCACTTCATTGATGAAGTGGTATTAAAACATTTAACTATATTATCTATTTTGGTGGATTTATAATGGATTTATAAAATTGTCATAATAAACTAATAATTATATTATTTAAGAAAAGAGACCAATATTTGGTAGTTTATACCCTTTATAGTATTTATTACATCATTTTTCTATTATAATTATGTCATAATACAAACCGTATAATTATGCAGTATTTAATTTCAAATAAGAAAAGTTTAATATCTCAAAAAATTACGAACTATTCAACATTAGATAATTTTCAATTTCTTCTTCAAAAAAGTATTTAATAAAAAAAAATTTATATGTATATTTTTTCTTAATTATAGAATTATGTTGACATTTATTGATAAATTTCGTGATTTTTTGACCAAATCAATTTCTGAACCATTATAGAAATTAAATTTTTCATCAAAAAATAATGTTACCAATAATATTTATGAATAATAAGTTAATATTTTTTATAAAAAAAATTATTTATTCCGAAAATACATTAATTAATAAAATTTAATGTCAGAATTTAAAATGTATATTAATTAAAAATAAAATTTGTGTTTTATCATATCAAAATGATTCCCTAGTAATTTATAAAGATTAAAAAATAATGAATAAATAAAATGATATTTTAAATTAAAATTAAATGTAAATTTTTTTTACTCTTACTCTTACTTTGTTTCTAGTAATTATAAAACTTATTTACCTTAAACTAACCAATTTTTTTTACCATCAAATTAATATTTACTATAGTCACAATTCATATTATGGAAAAACTAAGTTGACCTTATTTTCTAAAATTTGGTACTAATATTAAAAATATATATTACATTTCATCAATATCAATTCATATAATGTGTAAAACATTAATATAAAAATGAATCTCATTATTATGATGGGATGTAGTTTTATGAAAAATAATTTTTTCAAGGAAATTATTATATTTCTCTAACATTAATACTAGTAATATTAATTAAATTACTTTAAATTAATAAATATATATACACACATATATATAATATAAAATTTTCATTCAAATAAATTAACATTAGATGTTATTTTAATTAATTATAATGGAGAAATATTATTCATTTTAAAAAAGTTTTCATAAAAATGCATTTTAATTACAAAAAATTAAATCGTATTAATGACTGATATAATAATGATTTAAATGTTTTTAATTACAAAAAATATAACTGAAGAATATCTATGTTACCATTAAATAAAATTAAAATTATAATTGTATATTTTATATTCTTTAATATAAAAATGTAAATGAAAATATTATATTAAAACACTATTTTATACTATTCAATAAAAATAATTTGTTTTCAGAAAAATCATAAATTTTCAAAAGAATTTAATTTTAAAATTATGATATATATATTTTTTAAATTTTCTATAAAATAATTATAATATATTTTTTCCTAAAATTAATTAATAATTATTTTTTTAAGAAAAAATTTTTTGTTGTACAAACAGATATTTCAAAAATTTGATTGATTAGAATTCATCGATATATTTAAGAAATGTATATATATATATATATATATTCATAATGTATTTAATCCAACTAATATCTCTAAATTTAATGGAAAGGATTAAATGGTCATAATTTAATAATAATTGGTTGTTTGGGTTCGTTGTTTTAAATCATATATTTTTTCAAACATAGTTTTATCATTTAAAATGTTAGTTTGTTACATGAAATTTATGAGAAAATATTTTTTATAATATATTAATATATTTATCACTTCGTAAAAATATTATATTTCTTCCATATCTATTTATTATATTTTCTTTTAAAAATTATTTTACTATTATTCAAGGATTTTTAAAATTAAATTTTAATAAATCTTGAATTCTTAAAAATTTGTTTAAAATGAATATTTTCTTTATTTTTTGAACTAGGAGGTATTTATTTTTTGAAATAATATGAGAGGAATATTTGTTTTAACTGATAGGAAAAGAACATTATTTTTTCCATCCAAACCATTATTTTTCATCAATATTAATTTATAATTTTCCCTAGATATTCAAAAAGAAAAATATTTCCATAATATTTTGTGACTGTTTGATTCACAAATGTTTATTTAAATTTTTTATGATTATTCTCCTCCAGTGTTTTTTTTAAATTTAAATGTATTTTTATTCATCGATGAAAATAACATTAAATGTTTTGGAATGTTTCCAAATAATGTATATATGTCCCCCATATGTACATGTAGATTAATCTCGCATCCATTTATTTGAAAATTTACCCCTTTTTACATTCTAAAATTCTATCATTATGAAAATTATATTTATTTTTATATGGGAAAAGATTATGAAACCCATATTTTTAATGGTTACTTATTATGTTATGATTTATTTTTTAAAATTATCATTTTGAAAACACATACCATGAAAAATTTAGGATTGGTGCTCCTAGAAAGATGTCTAATTAATTGGGTAAATCTTCAGTCTTATCAAACATCATGTATGGTATTATATATTTATCATAATCATTTATTGGACATTTTCCATCATGCGATATTATCTGCACAGTTGGACTTGACTCATTTTATGTCATATTTTGTATTGTTTTCATAATTCATATGATTCCATGATCACATGATACCATTTTTTTGACACGTTTCCATGAAATTACTATAGATCCTTATATTTTATTTAATCAACCTATACCATTTAATCTCATGCTATGTTTACTTATCATGTTTATTCACTTAAAGAGATTTCCAACTCTGCCCTTTCATTATGTATTCCCCAGTTTTTTCCTTGTGTTTTTAAGAGCTCAACTATATTTAGGGCGATCATAATGGTGATAACAAAAATGATTCCATGATTGTGATTCCTTTTGATGTAATATGTACTACGTTTTCAAAAGACACATATCCTTTAGGATCCTTTTGTTTAACTAATGGATATATATGTTTATGAATTTTGTAATGACATGTGTAAAATAGTTAGTTCTCCATAAAGATAGTATCAATGTTCGTTTAGTGACCTAAACAATTATTGATTAATCACATTATATTTTATGTGTTTTAATATTCTATATGTTGTGATCCTATTTTCCTTGTTTCTATATTTCTACCAAATTGATTATTGTACATCATTAGATACTATAAAAGAAATAAGTTGTATCAAACTAAGACATTTCATTTAATTTCTGAAACCATGTTTTGAATTTTTTTTGAAATATATATTTTTAAAATAATTCATCATATATTTTCAGAAGTAATGATGTGATTCATTAAATAACCTATGGAGAAAGTGTATATTTTGTCCTATGATAGACTATATATGACTCACACAAAATTATTTCAATATAGAAGTAATATTGTAGGGTTTTTAGCGAGACTCATGGTATTATCCTAAAGTAGGGACCATGAATTACGATTAATCATGCAGTGAAAGTTGTTTAATTTGATATGTGATAATATGGATATTTTTGAATGAAGATAAATCATATTTTTAGGAATCCCACATTGTGTTAATGTCATGTTGCACTAGTATTAATTCAATTCATGGCACGGTATCATAAAATATGATTTCTTAGAACCCTATGATGTTATTAATACATGAATGATTACTCTCTAACTTAAATCATTCCCAAATCATATGATTTAATGTATTGTAGTGTTATCAATAGACTGTGGATATTTTTATAAGTCCTAAATATACTATGTTAATCACACATAGGTTTTGGTTTTGTTAATTATTCTACATTTTTTTGTCACTTCTCTAATTTAAATTATATATGTGATGTCAATAAGAATAGACATAGGCTTCACACACATGTAAGAATAGGGAGGCCAACTACATTTATATTACCACACCTCCAACATATTAATCTTACATAAGGAATGTATATATCTTTATATATATAAATATACCGTGAGAAATGTGTCTTTGAATAAATATATTAAAAATAATAGTTTGTAATATATTAAAGGATTATGAATTTCTAAGAAAATAGAAAATGGTAATCTATTTATAATTTTATATATAAATTAACTAATTTCAAAATGGTTATAATTATTTCTTTAGTTATTTTTTAATAATTAATTTAATATCCCCCAAATATGGAAATTTTAGATTAAAATAAATTTTTCCAAGCTATATGACATGCATAAAAATTCAGAATTAAATGTCTTTATTAAGAAATTATTAGGGAAACTTTAAAATGTATGTAAATTTAAAAATAATTGTTAAGTATAAAATATTTATATTTTATATTATCAATTGTTCATAATATTTTATAAAATAATTTCATTATAATGTTCTTGTAGGATAAATTTTTTAAATCATAATTAATTTAGTTATGATGATTTGTTTGATCAAGGATTAAAATACAATTAATATTGGATAATTTTATTATTTAATAGTGTGTATATAATAAACATTTAAATATAGAATCTTTATATTTCATGTAAAACCAAAACCAAATTTAATAAAAATTCTATATAATTCCCAATATAAAAGTATTAATTTTATTTATAAATATAAAATTATTATATTCATTAAATATTTTTGAATTTACATATTAAATAGATAAATTATAATATGACTATTTTAAGATATATATATATGATTTGTCAATAATTTTTTATCTAATGTTTCAATATGTGAATTGTTCATTTATTTAAGAGTTATACCATTCATTATTTTTCATTGATATTATGTGTTTATATAATTAATATTCTTGTATGTTTTTTTTCAAATTATTTTAAACTACTTCCATGTTATCATACATGCATATAAGTAGTTACATGTTAGGTATTATAGTTTATTAGGTTGTATTCTAAATTAAATTTGTCTCTTATTAGGAATTGATATTGAAATACGTATTTTATTATGATTTATACATATTAGGTTTTATAATTATAATATAACATAAGTACCAGAGTAAAGGGATAGTGGGTTCAAATTGAAATTGTCCTAACAGCTTCTTCCTTATCTAAAAGCACGAGTGAGGACTATCTATGGCTCATAGCATACTCTTGTAGATATTTTTTGTTTAAAAATATCTTAATACATCAGGTGAATGTGTTTATTATACAAATGTATGGGATATATTTTGATATGTGTAAATGTTGTTTTATTTTTAATATGATTAAGTAACATAAGTATTGAATTCAGTATATAGTTATAAATTAATGAGAATTAAAAATATGTATTTTGTAAAGGGAATATGAATACAAATAGAAAAATTATATGTAGGTACAAATTTAAATAGAATAATATGATATAAGAGGATGAAAATAAATCACATTCATAGTACTTAGTGTAATATTCATTCTCGAATAAACACATATAAATAACTCAATCATTCAAAAGAGTTTCTTCATGCTAATTCTAAGTTCCCCTATATTATATTATTTAAATTTGTTCTTGTTATGACTTACTTTATGGGGTATCAAACCCAATACCACTATGATATTTTGGTCACACTTTGTTGGGATACCCTATGAGTTAGTATACTATAGGAATAGAATCATGTCTATCCATTTTATGGATTGGGAAAAATGTTTTTTACTCCATTATAAAACATTCTTATATGATATTAATGGTATGAAGGACTACCTAAAAATCTATGCTATGAGAAGAACACTATAATGGAATAATTTGTTAGTAAAATATAGATCATGGACCCTTGATATATATGATGAGTTCAATAGGGGATATCAATTTAGTGGGGGAACATTATATAAAATTCAATTTTAAATTAATATAAAACATGATACTACTATAATAAATGAATTTATTAATGATAATATCCACATCATCATAATTTTTTACCATAAAAATGAAATAAATACTAATTAAAAAAGATAAATGTAATGTTAGAATCTTATGGTAACATAATAAAAAGTTTCCATCTAAGAGAAAATCTATATGTTAGATTAAAATCATCCTAAAAACCCAATAGATCAAATTTTTCAACAATTAGAATCATGGTGCTTATAAAAATATAGATTGATTCACTTAGGCTATCAAACTATTAATATGCGTAATTAAAAAGTGTATTTTATTCACCACACAAATATTCAAATAGAATGGGGATAACATTTATTTTGAAAGACTATCGAAATTATTATAGATTTTATTGATTAATTATTTCATATTTTTACCATCGAGAGAAATATTTTTTTGATGTGAATATCATAAAAATATTTCCCTGATTTTGTCAATGATTTGAGGAAATATTAATTGAGCATATGATGTCTTAGATCATTTACTATAGTGATAGTGGAAACCTGTAAATGATCAAACCAGTTGGGTAAACATTTGTTCTTGTGTGATAAAATGTTTCTTCGAGTATCCAATCATGGTCATTGATAACTAAAGGTGTCATTAAAAATTCAGAGTAGATATTTGATAGGAGGGATTAATTTAGATGTCTTAAAGGGTTTTTTAAAATCCTAGTAATATATATTTCAGGTATAAATTTAATATAAATCAGACCATAATTTTTGATGGGTATGTGATTCTCAAATTTATACACTGTAAATGTTGTGAACATACCAATCTTCAAAATCAAGGGAATAATTGATAATTTTGTTATTTTTAATTTTGTGATTACAAAATATATTATTAGTCAAATATTTTACTATGATCAAATATATAACATGATTAGAAGGATCAATGTAAAATAATATTATATTTATCTTAGTTATCATATATATAAATAATATAATAAGTTAAGTTTTATATATTTTTTGGTTAAAAAGATATCATAGATTTAATAAACATGAGTTTTGATTCATTGGTTTCTATAAAATTTTGGAATTTGAAGAAAATTATAAAAATGATTTATCTATGAAAAATGAATTTATCCATATATTTGTTAAAAATAAGATATTTTTTCTTTTTAATACTAGAGGAATATTTTAAAAAACTTATTTTTTAAGATAAAATTATATAAACATAAAAAATACTACAAATGTTATAGAAAAAAAAGTATATTTTTCAGGAAAATTTAATAAAGGAAATAATATTTAATTTCAGGAATAGAGAATAGATTTTGTATGTTAGTAATATATTTTTAGATTTATATAATGTATGAGAAACAAACTAGATTATGTTTATACATAGATAATTTCAAATATAAAAAATATAAGATTAAACTAGTCATGATTGAATGAAAATATCAATTTATATACTAAAATAAAATAATGGTTTTTTTTAAATATAATATAATTAGATCAATTAGTTACATATTTTTTTATGGAACAATTTAAAAGGAAAGGTTTCAAGGACCGATGATGATATACTTAGTAGAAGTCCAGAGTAAAAATAAGTTATTAGAATCAAAATAGTTTGAGGTTGTGATGTTAAGAAGTTGTAATATTATCCTGGAATAAATCATTAAAAATATGATTTAATATTCTAATCATTATTAAAATTTTGTCAATTTATAAATTTCACTCAACCAAATGTTTATATGGAGTGGTTTTACCATATGGACATACATAAATGTGGCCATAATTATATTTATATGTAATAAGATAAATAATAATCTATCAATGTACAATAAATATATCGTTGTTCCAGTAATTTATCATATATGATATGTAATACAAGAACTTATGTATTAATTTTTTAATTATTCAAAAAAAATTCAGAAATATGAAATATATCACATTTTATTAATGAAAATATATACCTTATCATTATTTCAATTTTGATTCTTATAAATATATTCTTTCATATAAATCTTAATGTAAAATAATAATTTACCTTTTAAAATATGACTTTGAGATATTCATTATCGATGTTTTTAAGGAGTATTATATAATATGTTGTTATTTTATTGTTAACATGAGTGAGATAATTATATGAAAAAAATATAGAAAATAATCCCAATATTCATTATTTTACAATATGGATCATCAAGTATACTACACGGAGTGTTACAAACAATATCTTTAGTATAATCTAGGTCTAATGTTTATATTTTGATAACTCACTTCCTAAGATTGGTCTGAAACCAATCATATTAACCTTCAAACTATGATACTAATCTTACACAAACCTTATGACTTATCTTTGGTAGTTTATGTTTGTTTATGTACATTTCATTAGTTATAAGTTAACCAGGATATGATTTTTTTACCTGTATGACATCTATACCCTTGATTAAGATATAATAAGGATTATACGGTCACACCTAGATAATTCACATGTTTTGGTAATCTATTCAGGTAAGGGGTATGTGATTTCGTGGTCCACATATGTTAGGAAAAATGATGAATTCATCGATTGGGTTGGTTTATACTCCGAAAATAAATAATATATGAGTTAGATATATGGGATAAACAAACATCTTATCCCTTAATAAGTCTATGTCTTCGGAAAAGGGATCATATGTGAATTCATTATTGTATATGAAATTTCTGGTGGACATATAAATTGATAAACATGTGTTTGATGAAGATCAGACCAGTTCTATCTACTGATTTAATAGAATTTATGTTTATTTCTTGGCTGCTATTTACACAATATTTTTATTTATATGAAGTATGTTTAAATTTAACACTATAATGGCCCATGGGGTCACAATATGTGATTGAAATAATCAGAATTTATTTTGGATCAAATAGTTTTTCTGTGATTGATGTAATTTATTTCAAAAAGATTATTAAATCGGTATTCATAATGTATTACATATGACTTGATACAAGGTTATGTTAATAATAACATTCCATTTTTTAAGAAATGGAAAAATAATTTGGTATACAGTTTCAAAATCCATTTTATAGGAAAAATATTGATTATAATTGTACTAAAATTATGAATCTTTATTAAAAGTGTGATATTGAAGAAGTAATTATAGAATGAAAATACATTGGGTCTTATTGAATTTTATGATATCTATTCATGTATTATGGTATAGTATTCATGTTCAGAAGACATATTGGATTATTTGTATTAAGATTATTATAGGATTATTATATTAAAATATTCTACTGACATATGATATTCTATTTAATGTTAATATTCAATAATTTCAATTAATCATTCATAAAAGGATAGCAAGAATGAAATTATTTTATACAATTAAATTATAGGGTTAGTGATTTGGCCATGGGTTACAAAGGGTTGTGACCAAATTCATTTTCTGGTTTTGTATGAGTAAATAAATTGATACATTAAGAGTGTCCTCAAGGGATATTTAAGGATGTAATCATATATGTTTCTAGTGTGTGATACATTGTATGCATATAGTCAAAATAGTCCAACGTTATCCCTCTCCATCAAATATACTTTTAATAGTGTGGTGTTAGAATACCATAGTTGAGAGGATAACCCAAACCTAGTGTCAGGTGATTCATTGAATCTCATGATACACCATGGGGTGATATTTCCTACCACTTACACTAATATTATATTCATAAAAAATGTAGGATAGAGGAAATAATGGAAGTATCTTGACGAGTGTAAGGCACATGATGTTATTTATTTTATAGTTTACATATTTTTGGTAATCATGAATCACAATCATATTTTATGGCTCCTAATATTCTTTTCAATATATTTAATGATTGTATTTAAATCCAATGAAACCCATAAGTTTCAAGATATATTATTATTAAACTTGCTTAGAAAGAGGATAATTCATACAATGAATAAATATTGAGAAAATAAGAATAAATACCATATTAATAATGAGGGATATCTAAAGAAAATGTTTGAAAGGATAATATAATAAAACTCATAACACCCATAGTTTTAGTTGAACATTATTAATTTATATTATATTATATAAACAAAAGATTTTGATAATTTTACTAGGATGTTCATATTGTTTAATTATTGGTTCATTAAGATTTAATTTGTTAGTAACTAATCTTTTTGTCAATATTTAATTAAATATGGATAATGAATATGATTATTTAATAAAAACTAAAATTATAGATTGCTAGTTGAGAAATGGTATGACTAATTATTCATAATACATCTGTAAAATATTAAATCATGCTGAGTTTAACCATATTATAATTGAAATTTTGATACATGAATTTCATAATTATTAGTAATATTTTTAGTACTTGGAAATATAAAATAAGAAAAAACCCTCTCTCATTGTCAATATAGTTCCCTCACATGATGCATGTTAAACCACCATCATTCATCTCTCTTTCATTCAAACCCCTTTAAATTTATTGGTAATAAATTATTTAATTCATGATTAAAATCCCAAAATATACCCCTACTCATTTATACTATCTCCTCTGATAAATTGTAAATCTTTTTTAATGATTTATTAAATGAATTATTCTACTATAATTTATTTATCATATGAGTTGTCTTGTAAAATAAGTTAAAATTTTATTTTTATTCAATCATCAAGAACATATTTTTTGAGATACAATACCTTGGAAATTAAACTATGTTGAGGATGTTTTTTTTGCAAATTTACTCATTATTTGTGTGACTCATTTTAATATTCAAAATTAAAATAAATTATTTTTCTGTTAATTTGATGAAAATGGTTTCCAACCATATTTAATGGATTTCCAATTTAATAAAATTGATATATCTTCATGAAAAATTATTTTTCTATTGATTTAATTATTTTATGATCCTATTTTTCTGAAAAATCCATTTTTAAAAGAGTTAATTATTACATAAAAAAATATATTTATGTTTAACTAAATTATTTTTCTACAGGATTCTTTAATAAAATGCGAGAGGGTATAATTTATATATTTTGATGGATTTAGTTTATTTCATGATGAATTAATTTCTAAATCATTATTTTCATGATGAAATGATTATAATTTTTATTTAATTGTGTATCTTCATTAAAACCCAATGAATAAGATATTGTTCTTTCCTTGTCCCCCTCACTCCAAAGGCACCCCACCTGGTCTAGTAATGAATGAGAGATAACCAATTTCTGACACACCATTGATAATATATGGGTTGTTGAATAGAATCAATGGAATTTCAATATCAATCATACATTGATTGACACTCTATACATATTATGGAGTAAGATATAACAAGGAAAATCCAAAAGTTAACACCTTTCATAAACATGAATATGAATCGATATATGAGACCATGTGTGTATCCAGAAATAGAAAAAACCCATGGAAATGAATTGTACCACATGACATCATATCACATGATCATGGAGCTATGGGAACCAAAAACCACCATGACCTAATACAAGAATTCAGTATAACTCAATCCATCATACCCTTCACATAAATATATTTTAAAACATGAGCATTCATATCCCCAAATAAGAATTCACCATATTCCATAATCCATAAAATATTGGGATATGCCTACTCATATATATCTAATGAATTAATGGAAGGGAGGGATAACACAACCATTCATGTCATCACAATTATGAATGTTCGAGAGAACACAACCCAAACACAGTAATAAGTTTTCCATTATTGATATGAGTGTGATAGAATACAAAATTTGAATATATATATATATAATATGATGAAAAAAATAAAAAAATAAAAACTACCATGACACCACAAACCCATTCTCCTTAGTATAGGGATAAAGACAGTAAATATGTTTTATAAATAAAATATTATATATTAGATAAAAAATATACAATCCAAAGATCGTATAGTTCTTGTGTTTTGATGAATTAATAAAAACATAAAAACTATTTAAATTAAATAGATGTATTTTAGGAACTAAATATGTTATGACCCAAAATTTTAACTTTGTATATTCAATTTAAATTATTCTATATAGTTAAAATAATATCAAATCACACAGATTACAATATAAAAACATTATAAATGATTAATGAATGGAATAAAAGGTATTTATAAATGTTAAGGAAGATATACCAATAGAATTGTAAATTGACCATTGGAATATTAATATGACCCTTATGAATAATAATCAACCCATTAGAACACTAAAGATGCCTATTAAATACTAAATAAAATTTATGTTTCTTATTAATGAAAATATGATATATTTATTTCATGGTATAAGTAAACATTTTAAAAAAGATAGATTACTTGTTTCTATTTTTATTGGTTATAAATATGTATTTCCAAATTTTTGACTAATACAAATATTTTTAAAAAATTATTTTTCATAAAATTAATCCATGAATTATTTTATTTCATATAATGATAACATAATTTTTTGAGACGTTATCTATGTTTTTGAAGTGTTAAATAATCATTCATAACATTAAAGACAACATTTTTCAAATAAATGAAGGTTTTATTTAAAAACTAAATTTCACATATTTATAAAATTATCTTAATAAGGTGGATTCCTGTTTTAAATTCTACATGTCAAAAAATGGGTAGTGTTATTTATTGGTATTTTACTAAAATACGTATTTTTTTGGTGAATAGTGAAATTCTATAATTTATGGTATTTCCCAAATACATGAAATATTGTTTCATAGATGCTTTATGGATGAAATAATCCCATAATAATGAAATTTACCTCATAATTTTAATATATTTATTGATAAGGTTTAATATATTCATATTCTTGAGCCGAAATTATAATCTATGCTATTAATTAATAAAAAGACATACATCCTCTCTACTTTAGATAACATCTCTCACCACCAATTCTCCTCAATCTTACAGAGACTTGAAACATGTCTAATTTATTCCAAATAATCTTCCCAATCCACTACCCAAATCCCTAGAGACTTATTTATCCATAAAATACCACAACCAATCTATCTAAGGAGGTTTTCAAGGAGAAGATTTAAAGAGGTAAACCATTCTTTCTTTACTATTAATATATTTTTAATTTCTTTTTCTTTTTCAATATTAAAATACCATTATACAAGTGTAATGATATCTCAATTATATTCTAAATAATTTTATTTTATTATGTTAATGGAAAAATATTTCATCAAACCAATTATACTCTCCCATTAATTCTAAAATGTAATCGTTGTCCATGTGGTGTTGTTTTATCACATTCAAGGACGAAACATTTTCATCATCCATTACCATCTTCGAGGATGGACTTAGAAAAACTATAATCATTGAAATTATTTTGAAAAATTATTTTATATCCTTTTTATTTACAAATAAAAATTTATATAAATAATAATAAATGACAAAACAAAACGAGTTTGTTGTGATCAAAAACAACAAAAATTTGTTTAAAGGATAATCATTAACTGTTTTCTAATGAATCAACCTCGTATCTGGAAAAAGAAATATATGAAAAATTTAACATATATATGTCAATTAATAATATAAAATTTAAATTATGTATAATTATCCCCATTTTACATGATCATGAATTCATGTAAACAAGTGAACTATACATGAAAACAATGAAAAAAACCCAGAATGATGAAATTGAAGACTATAAATCATCCAAAAGGAAATAATTAACATAAAAAAATTATAATAAATATTAAAAAATTTAACTGTGATAAATATTTTTTAATTAATGAATAAAATTTTTGTATCCATTATATCAATGTTATGAAAGCATTCAGATATGGTGTAAGGGTATTCTTGAACCCAACCATCTTTCTTTGTGGTTTACCTCTTTCATGATATTTTTATTATCAAGGATTCATTAATTATATTAAACCATCGTTTATTTTCTTGTCCATTTTATTTTGTGTGATATAAAAAATTCTAATATTATTTTCTCACAAATTAAATTATTTTTTGAAAACAACTATTCTTTAAAAAAATCACTTTTTTACTTTTCTTGAGATTTTTTATTCTTCACTAACGATTTATGACTCCTAGACCAAGTATGTTACTATATTTTGCTATTGGGAACCCTAATTTTTATTTATTAATTAATGGTTTATGAAATTATCCTAAAACCCAATTACCTTCCATGCATTATTTTATGTCTAATATTGATATAAATTCTATGTAGCATGCATGATTATATAAATGTTATAATGTGACGGGTGCACTCAGAATTATATAGTGATCCAATGAATTTTTCCAAGTGATCTATGTCATGAAATAATGTGTAATATTTTTTAACATGGTTCTATCATTATTCACAAAGATAATTTTATGATTATGAATATATGTTATGCATGTACATGATGCTAGATTTTTTCAAGACTATGTGTGTTATTTGACTACTAAGACCAGATAGTTCATTTTTATGCATTTCCAAATTACATGCCTCTATATTATTCATCTTTTCCTGATAATGATAATGATACCATGCTTATTTTATATAGATTATAATTATTTTCACCCATGTTATATTGAGTCGTGTAATTATCTATCCCTTTATTAGGCATTTAGATCACCCCTTTTTGACGTATTTCCTTAGCTTAAAATGTATACTGAAGAGTAAATTTGTGAAACATATAAGCAATAAAATAATGACCTAAATAATGATTACGTTTTATTATATAAATGTTGTGAATGACCATAAATTTCCCAAGACACTAAACCCTTGGATCCCTGTTTTTTAATATTATTATATTTTTTATCTTTTAAATTATTTAATAGTAAAATCATAAAATTAGGGTCAATATAATTTTAAATCATTTCCCTTTAATAAAATTGTGGAAACATGGATAAACTAAAGCAACAATCCTTCTGAGTGACAACACAATGAATGCCCCAACAGTATCCCTAATTCCTTGGGAGGTGGAGTTCAAAATTTCATGGAGATGCTTACCCATATGTTTTAGGCTACGAACTGTAACCCAAATAATGTGGAATTTCCTCAGTCTCCTGAGAGAGAGATAATATGTATTGAGCATTTTATGTATCAACAACCACCAATGTTTATTGTATCTTAGGATCCACTAGTTATGGAATATTGGGTCCAGTCAATGGAAAAGATTTTTTCTATTCTTACCTATTTTACAATATAGAAGGTTACATTGTATGTTCATTGTTCTGATGGACATGCCAATCAATGGTGGATATTGTTTATGAAAACCATTACAAGGGATGAAATTTGTAATTTAGAGTTAGGAAAAATTAATAATATATTTTTTATTATTTATTTCCTTCAAACTCTTCTGACAAATTTGGAGAGATAATTATTTCTGATGAAGAAAAAGGAAAGAGAATATTTCATGGATTATGAAAAAAATTACACAAGACTTTAAATTTAATCCTTGTATTTTGTTATCAACAATGATAAAAAAGTAGATATATACATTAGTGGTTTAAACCCACACATTAAAAAGTCTATAGGAATTCATGACTTTGGGAGTAATGTTAATGTAGTTCGATGTGCTCTCAATGTGGAGATAGAGTTTGGAGAATGGTCCCATTGCTTTTGAGATAAGAAAATAAGGATGGAGATTCACATGGGAGGATACAATGATAATATATGAACGAAAAATAAGGAAATAACATGTATAAATCTGGGAAGAATCGTCACGGGAGTTGACACAATAAGAAAACAAAATTCATCAATTATGGGAGAGAAGGCCACCATGGTCATGAATGTTTGAGAGACATGATGAATCTAGCCAATATGATGTAGGAAAGGAGATAAACAACCACAATCTAATGATTCAATAATAGGGACTAAGGGAACTATGAATCCCAGTGCACTGGACCATTAGTCCTTGGGGGTAATCAGTGTTAGCAGCCACCAACGTAAAAAGTGAAAGGGAAATCATATTCTATTCATAAAACTAAGGTGGATTCTGAAAATAGTGTGGTTAAAGGTATAATGGTTATACATAGAAGAATATAAAACATCATATTGGATTCATTTTTGACAAATATATTCACATCTTGCATGTTTTTTACAGCAATATAAACACCCCCACAAAATAAAGAGGTTGAGTTATCTTTGATAACCTAAAATAGTGTAATTATTGTATCCAATATATAAAACACTTGCCTGAAAATGGTTGTTGGATGAGAATCTGAAAAAATATTATCTTACTTCCATTAGAAGGGTTTGATGCAACATTAGGAACAAATAGGATATCTTTATACAAAAGTAACATCAACAGTTAGGAAAGTGTGATCACTCGTTATATCCTACGGAATCCTCCATTTCTATATAATTGTTAGTGTTATGATGAATCTATTTAAAAATAATAATTTCAAATAAAGATATAATTTCTTTATGATAAATCATATATAGCTCAGATTATTGATACAATGGAGATAATAATGATTGAAGACATTCCCATTATGAAGGACTACATGGATATATTCCATGAATAATTAACTGGTCTCCCTCATAATTGATAGGATGAGTTATCTATTGAAATTATTGTGGGATCCCTACATTTATAAATGAAACCTTATTTAATGGCCACCAAAGTTAAAGGAACTAATGAAGCAGTAATAAGGGAATCTGGAAAAGGGTTTTGTATTCCCGAGTGCTTCACCATGGTGTGCACTAATCCTCGCATCGGGAACAAGGATGGATTGATGTGCCTCTGCATTGATTATATTATGCTCAAAAAATCATGATAAAGAAAAAGTATCCTCTTTCATGATAATATGAATTATTCGATAACTATGTGTGGGAAATTATTTCTCAAAGGAATAACTCTAGTTAGGATATAGACAATTAATGGGGAGGAATGGAAATATTCCTAGAACGACATTTTGAATGAGTTATAGAGACTATGAGATCATAGTTATGATTTTAGGACTCACTAATTCTCCAGTTATATTCAGGGATTTTATGAATAGAGACATAAAATATTTCCTCGACAAAATTTTCGTTATCATTTTTATGATATTATTATATACTCAATGTACAATGAAGAACGTAACGAGCATTTTGATACTATGCTAATGAATTTATTATGGTGGAAAATTTATGAAATGTTGATAAAATTTGAGTTATGGAATGATGAATTATCATTCTCAGGGAATGTTATCACTAGTAATTGAATATATATGGGCCCTTCCTAATGAAATCCAATCAAATATTTTCTCCAAAAAACATATGTTATAGAGATCTGTATATTCCTTGGTATATGTGGGTATTATTAGTGATGTGTGAAGAAAATATCATGATATTAATACCCATAAAACAAGATCACTCTGAAGGGAGAAGAGCTTTGTGGACTTGTGAATGTAATGATTGCTTCATGGAGTTAAATAATAGGATTATCACAATGGCAGTACAAACAATTCAAACATAAGGGAAACTTCTTGTGGTATGAAATGATGCTTCAAATAAGCTAATAGGGTGTGTACTGATGAAAAATGATAATGTGGTAGCCTACCACTCAAAGGAGTACCTCTGTTGATTCTTTCCAATTGAGTTCTGATATTCACCTCTGTGTTCTAAAAATGACTCCAAAATGCTCTAAACACTGAACTGGTCTTTAGTACGGTTTATCATCATCAAACTGATTACCAATGTGAATGGACAATTCAAACAGTAGATGAAATATTACGAAAATTTTCTTTGGACTTAAATGGTCGATTGTACCAATGACATCCTCTAGAAATTTTATCATACAAAAATTGTTTTCAGTTGGGCATCTAAAAGGCCCATTATGAAGCCCTTAATGTGAAATGATTTTGAACACTGACATGCTGGGATGGATTCAATAAACCTAAGATTCTTGGAACTGAAATGGTTGATGAAATAATAGAAAAGTGGAAAACCATTCAGAAACACATCAATGTATCCCAATTTCAAAATAGGAGATATATATACAATCATGAAGATGATTAAGTGTTTTATGTTGGAGACATCGTATTCCATAATATATAACCATGGAAGGGGATCCTGGGATTTTGGAACAAGAGAAATCTATGTCCCATGTACATGGGCACCATAGAGATTATTGATCATATCAGAGATGTGGACTATGAACTAAAACTTTTAACAACCATTTCCTATGTACCTGATGCATTACCCATATTCCTTTTGAGGAAGTACATATGAGAGCCCACACATGTACTGAATCAAGAGGTGGTACAGATGGAAAATGAGATCTCTTATGTGACAATTCTAGTTAATATCATGGATCATAGAGATATTTTTATATGCATCATGGAATCTCAACTATCTCAGTACAATGGACAGACCATAATTGTAAAGATGAAACACAGGAACTAGATGATTTGATGGAGGAGAATTATCCTCAACTGTGTTTGTAAAATGAAATTTTAAGGGTGAAATTTCATTAGAGGTGAAGAATGTAATGAACCTAAATTTTATTAATGGAATTTCGTTGATTATAATTATTAAATGTAGTATAAATAACTTAAAATTAAATAGATAATATAATAAAAACATAATAAATGATGAATAAATGCAATTAGAGGTATTTCAAGAATTTAAGATACCTATAGGAATGGAATAGTAACTTTAGATTTAGTATAGTAATTGTATCCCAATGAATAGTAATCATGACTGTAGAATAGTAACCATACCTATGCAAGTACATATAAAGTTTCTGTATATTATGAATGAAAATATGATATATATATTTCATTGAATGTGTAAATAAATATTTTAGAAATGATCATTTATTTTTATTAATGTAAATTATTAATAATCAATTATAATTCTATAATTAATATAATATTTTTAAATAAAATGTATCCCGTAAAAGTAATTCATAAATTAATAATTTCTTTTTTTTGGGTATAATATAATTTTATGATAAATTATGTAATTTTTCAATGTGTGAAAAAATTGTTTATAAATATAAAATCAATATTTTTAAAATAAGTGATGATTTTAATTAAAAGATAAATTTATCATATTTATAAAATTGTTTTCAATAAATTTAGTCCATTCATTAATTTTACATGTTGTAACACTTTTAGGTTGATTATTTGGTATTTTTCTAAAATAGTAGATTTTTTACTGAATTGTGAAATATAGTAATTAGCGGTATTTAACAAATACAAGAATTATTGAGCCATTGGTGATATATGTATGATGTAGTCCCATAATACTTAACTCTCCATCATTATTTTAATATCCTTAGTGATGTGGTTCGAAATATACATAGTCTTGAGCCAAAATAATAATCTAATTAATAAAATAATAAAAAACACCCCTCTCCTCCACTATTAATTCCACCATCAAAAGCCCTTCTAATCACAACTACGAAGCATTAAATAATGAAAAATGTCATTCTAATATACTTCCCAAGACCCTCCCCCACATTCAGGATAATTTTGTCACAAAAAAAGACTAAATAAATTATCCATAAGGAGGTTCTCAAGTAAAAAAATTCAAGAGGAAAAACTCTCTTTCTGTTCTTTTAATTTCATTCCATTTTATTTTATTTTCTTATTCTCTGCTCATATATCTATATTAACCTATAAAGATAACTCTAATATATTATATATACTTCAATCTTATAATGTTAATGGAATAATATTCTATCCAACCTCTCTCCTCTCCACTTTATTCCAAAAATAGAAACGCCGTCTGTGAGGTTTTTTTTATCGACTTAACGGATGAAATGATTTTTTTCAATTACAACATGCAATGATGGTATTAAAACCATTATAATTGTTGATACACATTTTAAAATTTATTTTATAACATTTTTTATGTTTTGTAAGTATAATATATACATAAAACTAAATGATCAAACAAAACGAGTTTGTTGTGATGGAGGACTCCAAATACTAATCTAAATAATTCTCATTAACATTTTATCTAATGAATAATCCTCATATATATAAAAAATAATAAAATTAAAATTAAAATTATATGTGTTTTTTAATCACATTATATTTACATTCTATATAATTATCCCTATTTTACTCTATCCTCCATGCATGTATACAAGTGAAACAAGAATAAAAACCAAGTAAATGAACACTCTCAGAATGATGAAATTGAACCCTAGAACTCATCAAAATGGCCATAAACAAACTAAATAAGAATATATTGAATCAAATAAATTTTTTATTGGTCTTGAATTTTTCAATTAATGAATCTATTTTTATTAGGTGGTATATTAAAGTAAATTAATAATGCATACATAATATAAGGGGATCCTCAAACACAACCCTATTTCTTTGGGGTTTACATCTTTCACTCAATTTTCTGTATTAATGTTACATTATCATTCTTGAAATATCAATTATTTTCCATTACCTTTTCTTTTTCAAGTATATTCATTTTTCTAATATAGTTCTATGAAAAATGGAATTATTTTTCCAAAAGAACTATTATTTCTAAAAAATACCACATTTTAATTCTCTTGGGAATACTTCTTCACTCATGAATGATAATTATCATAAAAATTAGTTTATTAAATTTTTTCTTTTTAGAACCCCAATGTTTATACATTCATGTACGGTTTAAGGAATTATCATGAATTTTTTTCCTTTATCTAGGTAATTAAATGTTTAATATTTATATAGGTTCTATGTTGTATGCATGATTGTGTAATTTTTATGATATAATGGGTTTAACCAGAATTATATAGAATTCCAATGAATTGGTTATGTCGATATATTGAATGATATAATGTGAAATATGCATGAACATGATTCTAGATTTTTTAAAAATTATGATGTTACGATTATCCACATATGTTATGCATGAACATGATTCAATCATTAATCCTAAATATTTGTTGTATTTGACCACTAAGACCTAATGTTTCATTGTTATGAATTTACACATTCCATCTCTCTATCCAACAAATTATTCGAAGATTATGGTCACGATCCCAATCTTATGATTTAATGATTATGATTATTCTTACCAATTTTATCTTGATACATGTTCTTATCTATACTCTTACTAGGATTTTATCTCATCCATTTCATTGATGTATATCCTCAAGTGACTAATTATATTAAAGAGTGAATATCGGACACAAAGAATCTGTAAGAGAAGGAATTAAATAATGCTTATATATATTTCTTTAAATGTTATGAATGGTCCTAATTTTACCATGAAAATAAACCTTTGCATCATGGTTTTGTTACACTATTATATTTCTTGTTAAATGAATGATGTAATAGTAATGTATGAAATTAATGTTTGACCAAAAATATATCTAGTAAATCTACAATTTTTCCATATCTAATCAACCTAATGTACATTGATCTCTTGGGTTACTCTTAATCAACTTATTAACCTGTGAATTTTTTTCTAACTTAGGGGAAAAAATGTCTTAGAAGGGGGTATAAAAATAAAATTATCCCTTATTTTAACACAATTGAAATGTTTTTGAATGAAATCTCTTAAAAACTGAATACATTACATAAAAATCATTATTCAAAATTATATTTTCCCTCTAAGAAAATATAAAGTTATTTCCAAAAAAGAATAATAAAAATTAATATAATTTATTTCTCTAATGTATTTTCAAATTATAAAACCCATTCTATTAAACCAACACATTAGATAAATCAGGTTTCATCTCTTAGAAATTAATCATTTATATCCAAAATAATACCCAAAAAAATTTATTCAAATAACCTTTATATTTTTGAAAAAAATACATTTAATTTATGGATACAAATAAATAAGGAATAACAATATATTTAATGTTATATGGGGATTTCACATCATTGTGGGAAATCACCTAGAGGTTTTTGGTTACAATCCAAATACTCATCATATTTACAAATTATAGGAAACTAATTTTATTAAAACATTTGAGCATTTTATTTTTTGATGTAGTTTTCTATCATATATTCAAAGATCGATTACTATGGTTGCATATATACTTTATCATATTTATATATGTGTATATGTAAATTTATATATTTCATTAGTGTGTTACATGAAATTTATAATATGAAATCAATGGGTAAAATAAAATAAATTGGATAGTGGTTAAAATATGGTATATCCATATGATAAATCAAAAATAGATTAAATCCGAGAGACAAACTAATTCATAGAATTAAAACTACTTCTAGATGAATATTTTTCTAAAAAAATATAACATAGAAAATGATATATATAATAAATATTTTCATGAAATTATTATTTAGGTACATTAGAACAATGATTCAAATTTGTAATATATTAAAATAGGCCCATCTAAAGGTGAATTTTCAATTAATAAATAATTACAAAAAATGGTTACATACGTTTATAAAATTTGAATGATTTTTCCACATACTATATATATTTCGGAAAATTTGATATAAAAAACAAAAAATAAATATTCATTACGACTAAAATAATAAATTATATAATTCATAGAATAATTATATAAAATTATAAATAAAATTAAAAACATGAACACCTTCATGAAACGAGATATTAAAACAAACCCTAAATTGAGGATATTATATTCATAAAATTACAAATTGATAATAGGGTTTACATAAAACCAATCCATCTTGAAAAAATAAATTTTTTTTAAACAAAAATAATGAAATACTTAAAATATTTTAAAATCATATTTTAGAAAAATTATTCCCATTTCCTCATATTTCAAAATTAATTATATATTACATATTACTTCATAAGGGATATCATGAATATTTCTTCTTCCTCTACCTAGTGACTTAATTTATAACTAAAAGTACCCAATATTTCTTTGGAAAATTGTCTCGCCTTTTATAACCAACCCACATATCACTAAATTATATAATTGAGGAATTATTTTACTAGAATAATGAACTTGTATATTTTAATTGAAATTTCAAAAAGGTGATACATTTATTCTTGTGTGTAGATATGGTTTTTCATGACCTGACCCTACTACGGTCTTTATTAGAAACAACCCCAAGCCAACCTCAATATGTTTGGGGAGGCGAAAAATGCCAAAAGAATAACTAACATAGAGTGGCCTTCCCTATGTACCTATATGCACACTCACAATCATCTCGATCCAAAATTGTTGTGAAAGTAATAATAAAATAATAATATATCTAAGAAAACAACCATGAAGGAAAAAACTCTATATAGTATAAGAGTATGGTAGTGTAAACTGAGAATTAAAGGTGAAAAATACATCTCCAACAAGAACTATTTCCCATCCAGAAAAAATGGAAAAGTATAATACAAATAGATCATAACTCTTGATCTCCAAGCAATAACCATTGCATGTAGTCAAAGTTATATGGTAACCCAAAGATCCTATGAAATAACAACTTACCTATCTATCATCATCTTAAGTCATGGAACTTGTGGTAAAAGACCATTTCAGTGTATGTATATAAATACTCATTTGTATGCTCCGAAATATAAAGTGGGCCAGTTTGAGATACAATGAGAAAATAAAGAATATAGATAATAAATAGGAATCAACATAACCAAATGAAAGATAAATAATAACCTCATATAAGAACATGGGGCTCAACAAGGTGAGTATATGAACTAAACGTCATGTATTTTCCACCAATAGTAGGAGAGTTAACTCATCCAATCATAAGATTCTAAACACGGAAAGCATGTGGGGTACCCCACAAATCCTTTCATCTCATGGAAAGAGAGTGACCACATCAACAAATATCGATATATATATATATATTCTCAATCAAAGGAAACCCAAATAAGAGAGAAAGGTGATCTCAATCTCAGAGATCAACATCGGAAGAAGAGTTTCCAATAGATCCAAACATCCATAAATGGTTCTCAATATCTCACAGGTATACCCATAATATTCTTTACATGTTAATACATGCTTTTTCAATATGCCACATAGTCAGGGTCTCAAAATATGTAGGTAGAGGACACATATCCTTTTAAAATATGAGGGATTCAATCTGATAGTTGATGGTCGTCCCATTCCTTCCACATCTAGAGGATTGAATTTTGTTTGTAGAGGACCAATGAACATCCTAACTAAAGGGTTCTACACTAAAGTCAATGAGGTACCATTCCCACATGAATAAATGGTTTAACATGGAATGTATGTGAGGTTCTGTACTGATTTTGACTGAATGTTTCATCCTAGGAATTAATAGAGGATCCTTTCACAATTAATCAAGATGGTTTCACTACAAAATTCAGTTGGGGACCCATGCCCTATGTTGATTGGATGGTTCCACTCTAGTCATCAAGGACCCATTCCTAGCCGAGCTAGAGGGTTTCATTCAGAAGTCTATAGATGACATATGCCCAGTATTGAAGGAGGGTTCCACAATAAATTTTTGCATGATTCCATGTCCATCAATTATGGAGGGTTCTACTGGAGATTATGTTCATGATCTTGCGTGATTATTGTCGTATTCATGCAACGCCTAACCTACAATCCGTCATGGACCATTAAACGTGGTCTTGTGAAATCCTCTACCAACGAAAGAATCGCGTTCAACATAGAAAATAAATCAAGATAGGACACTCATAATCCAAAATCCACATTGAAAAGATGGTGATATAGAAATTTTATTTTTCCTCAAAAGAAACCAAGTTGTACAAGAAGTATGAGAGGACCCACACAATGTGTGGTCTTCTTCCAATACCTGGATTTTTCCTAGATAGTGAAAAACTACCATTTTCTAAATATGTAGACATTATAAATGTGAACTAAATGGTCAATCCAAACCATTTTAGGGTGGTATTTGTACTTAAATCTGTGTCCCTATACATTACTCCAAGTTAATTTACATGACCTAGTGTATGTGTACATTGGTACACAACCATGAGTCTTGATATATTATTTATAATAGTGTACCACCTGGGGGATTTTCCACATTCCCCTTATATATTTAGATGAGGTACACAGTATGTAAGGGGGTTACAAACCATGCAATCTTTATAATCCATAAAAACCCTATCCTTTGTATCCAGGGGTCTACATTCCATTTGTTCATCATGATGAAAGTTTTACAATCAGGATTTTAAAAGTATATCAGAAATTTAATCTTCATGACTAATAATAAATTCATCTATTGAATTTGGCATCGAATCTACTAAAAAATATTGGATACAATATCATTGATCGTTTTTGAGAAAACCATTAGAGATAATCTAATTCTATTGAACCTCGAGAGTTCCTCCCTGATTTATGTGTTTCCACTGACCTTCAATATCCAAATATTTGATCACTAATCGTTTAAAAAATTCTCTACAACCTCAATCCATTGAAGATATACTCCAAATTCATCTATCAATCCCTTTATGATGAGAAAATAATGATTATGTGGGTTCCACCAGCCTCCCTACCACCAAATAATGTCTATCTAGGACTGTGGGGTACAACTGGTTAAGAAAATGATGAATTTAATGGGGGTGGGGTAAAGGAATAAAAACAACTTCACAAATGATCATTTACATGTTTGATTGGCCAATGATTATGAATGGGGATAATCTGGGTATGGAAAAAATTTAATAACCAAATTAAATGGTAACCAACTTCACGGAAAGACTGTAATTAGTATAGATCTAAGAAAGGGATCAACCTCCACTTCCAATTATGTCAAAAATGGAATAAACCAAAAAATTAATGATTTAAACATGGACATTGGATCTTTCTTAATTCATCCAAAAATGATTGATGGATGTCGCTTCATTTTCTTTTTCATAATCTTCTCTATCTCACGTTTCATCATCCCCTAATGTGATTCACCAATGGAAGGAGAATGCAGAAGCACTCAAAAGATCTCTATATTATGAGGCTATTTCTAGGAGAATATCCATGGAAGTATACTTATAGATGTTTTTGTAAGGTTAAATGAACCAATCATATAATTAAATTAATTAATATATCCCCTGAATGTATCTCAAATGGAAGAGATATCTGAGCACCCTACATCAACACATATTTGGGTCATGCCTATAATAAAAAACACATTCCAGAATCAATCGTGGTTTTATATTTATGTTCCAAGATTACATTTTAGTGTTATTTGATTGTTATTAACATACTAAATTTTTTTAATATAAAATTGTTTTAATAATATTATAATATTAAATTCAGGAACACATGGCCTTGGAGTCACCCATTGTATCAATGCCATCCTCTAGAAATATATATAGAAATATTTCAATGTCTTACAAGGGAATAACCATGTCTCAACTATGTTCTTTTCCAATTCCACAATTCTTTTATAAATTTTTTAATTTTTCCAACCAAACTATGTTGGTATAAAGATTTATATATCACATAGTGCTATACCAAGGTTATGAATAAGGGAATAAAGTTATTCTCTTCTATGTGTGTCGCACACACATGAATTATCTACACTGTTCAATAAATTTTTTTACGCACACCAATAAGTACACAACCATATTCACACACATTCAAGAAAACTCACACATGTATATTATAAAATCTATAAACACACACCCTGACCTTTGGTGGTTGGAGTCATCCTGTGCTACAATGCTACTTTAGAGATCCTCATTTGACCATGCCTCCAAATAGGACTTATCATACCGATGAACTTTATATCTATAGGGTCACAAACCAATGTTCTACAAAATTTCATTTAGAAGAAGTCATTGATGTGGATAAAATAAATAAGTCATATCTTTGGATGATTGAGTGGTCATAACTCACAATAATCATGCAACCATATCTAAATAGATTATATGACCATTTTATCATCATAAATTTTTAATGTGGGTGAATATTGCGAGGAAAAATGAATCCATATCAATTAATTTTTCAATATTTCAGTTATTAATAAGAAACTTCTTCTTGAAAACAACTCATTTAAATATGGGTTGGAGCCAAGGGACACCATCCTGAAGCTACTGGTTCTGTGACATGGTTAGACCTTTCGCTACTATTAGATATACATTCCTATCATGCACCTATGTAGTGGGTCCATCATGCATGATGTGTAATGATCTGTTTTTACATAGGCATACTAATTCGCTAATCTTCCTAACAAATTGGTTTCCTCCACTATAGCGTGGCTATGTGTATTTTGTCTAATAAAGGAATGTCCAAGGTTGTTGGCCCTTTTTATTGAAAAATTTTTCTTATAAAATAAATAATCATCCACTCTAATTTTAGAAAATCATTTCCCCATTTCCATTATTATAGACTTTTTAAAACAATTTTATAATATAATTATAAAATCATATTTGATAACAATCACATATATTTATATATATCATTATAACCCTACAACTAATTATAAATTTTTATAGTGTTTATAAATTCGTTATGACGTTTCACATCAACCTGTAATAATTTTTTTTTGATAAAATAATATTATTTAATCTTAAATTTTTAATATTTAATTACAATAAATTTAAATATAATCTTTAAATAATTATTATATTATTGATATTATTTTTTATGGTCACTACTTATATTTTTTTCCATTTTTAATAACCTTATTTCATATAATTTATGATCCTTACTAGTTAGTAGAAATTATGGTAAATAATATTCCACTTTTATTAATATTATAGAAAAATATTTATATTAAATTAATTCACTAATATAGGTTATACATTAATGTAAATAAAATATTTTGTATACTAGTATAACTAAAAAATAACTATAATTAAATATTTCCTTAATTTTCATTTATTCATTAATTTATAATATTTATCATTGATAAATTTTAAAAAAATAATTTTATTATTCTTAATTACATAACTAAAATAATAATAATATGTTATAAAATATATATTTATATGTATATACATTTATTCAATTTAATTCACCTTTTATCCTATATGACTTTGTGTGAATTTTTCCCCAATAGATACTAATGGACCTCTAACCAATTTTTAAATGGGCATGACTTCCATTTTCTGCCAATAAATTCTAATATCTCTCATCACATATATTTCTGAAAATTCCAAAAATGAATAAAATATTTTCAATCAAATACAAAAATTATTTGTTATTTATCGAGGTATCACTTCTCATGGATGATCATGTAGAGGTGTACTTTTCCCTTTCTATGTTTTATTTTATTTCTGATTTATTTCCCCCCATTGTTCAAAATTATAGCAATAAATAATATTTATTCTATTAATTTTTTTCATCTTTTATGTCAAGCTAGTATTATCGTTTCAATTAATATGGATATAATTTCAAAACCATGTGGGATATTTATTTTTAAGTGTATCATTATAATATATGTAATGATCCAATCTGGAAGGCCATCCAAGCAAATCCTCAACCCAGCCTGGGAAAAGGCCAAAAGGGAATTCCTGATCCCCAAGGGCTGATAAATACTGAATTTGAATCCTCAAATGAGCTTCAGAATTTATTTAACCACTAATTTAATCATTAATAACCAACAATAATAAAAATTACATAACTAATATTCGTAAACAAATATAGTAGAAAAAATTTTAGATTTAATGTTTAGAACATTAAACAATACCAAATGTACCAAAATATAATGGGAAGAACAATACAATCCCTAAAACCTCTATTAAAAAAGATGGTCATCACCCTCAAGCCACCACCACCAACACCTTCGTGAAGTGTAATGGTGGCAAATGGACCCATCATCTCCACCAAGACACATATTTCCATTAAATGGGTGATACATAGCAAAGTCGAAATACACCCAAGGCTGTATGTTGGTGGTGAGCCAAAGCCTGGTATGATTCACCCAAAAGAAATAATCCATGATATAACATCAGAAGACAAATCAACATGAATATTTTTATATAAATATTATAAACTCTTCTAAGAAAACATTTTAACGAAAACTTATTAAAGAAACAGTTTTTATGGGAATTTACTTTATCAAAATAATAATGCTTGAAATCAAAAAGTAGAAAGGGTATATAATAAGTAGATGGTTAAAACCACATCACATAATCATCATGTCACATGTGATCACCATGGGAAAATTTCTATAGGTGACTAGTACTAATGGAACCCTATAAACATCATTCCTTTGTGATCAGATTCCTCTATTTCAACTACCAGCAACATTCATGTGCATGAGACACTATAAGTGTTACCATCCTAAAAAACTGGTGGTATCCAATTTATATGATAATAACTATAGTGTTTCATAGAATGAGACACTATAGGGGATCCAATCCCAAAAATGTAGTGGTATCCAATCATATCACATGTTTAGATGATGTCGTAGTTGTCAATCCTACAGGATGAATCTTGGCCTTAGCCACTTCTGAATCAACTATTTTAATAGTTCTTGTTCACCCATATAGAATAACATGTATTACCTTTGTGATCAAATTCTATTTCATATACCACAAAAATAAACACATTCATATACACCTTCCATAAATAATAAGCACACAAAGAAATAACTACAATCATATTTTCACATATTCAAATTGATCCAACAATCGAAATCTCACATGTAAAACACCATTTAACTATAAAGAAAACCAATTTACATTACATAGACACACAAAAATAACCTAGGAATACATTTTACCACAAGAATATTTTTTCAACCCATTTATATATACAACAAGAGTTCCCCATATGGAGTCCAAATATTTCCAATAGAAAATTCCCTTTCAAAATCATATTAACATAAAAACCAATTTATAACATGCTTTACCATTAAATGGAATATTATATGTGTATAAAAAATATTTCTACATGAAACAAAAAAGCCCATTTCTCTTGAAAAATAGACATTCAACACCTTCCCACCGTTAAAAATATTTGAAAATGCATTTTAAACATTCAACAAATGGAATAAAACATATTCAAGTAACTCCACATGAATGCTCACAGAAATCATGACCAATTTCATTTGAAAATCATTTTCATCACATGTGCATATCAGACCATTTAAAAACATGTTTTCCAACACCTAAAAAATCCAAAGGACTTTTAAATCACAAAATAAAGTAATCCAACCCCATTTAATAATGTAAAATCATGGAACAATGAACCTCACACATGGAAACTTCTAGAGATCGGTGTGATACCACAACCACACCTAAAGAAAAATCCTAGGATGGAAATATCGAACAAAAATTATTAATATTTCACCACGCAACACACTATTAGACTATTATGAGGTTAAATAAACCACTATAAATTAAAAAAATAGGAGAGATGTGAAACCCTATAAAGTGGGAGAAATATTTATAAAAATATCTTATATGATGATTCCTTGATGTCTCCAAACAAAAAAGTACATAAATATTGATTCTCAAGAGGACCATGAAGGCTTGGAGAAGGTTCAAATGGATGAAAATTTGTAACGGAGTTTTTGGAAGGTGAATTACTGTTAAAATTGATGATAGTAGAAAGATAATATTTAACTTTTAATTAATTGGAAAAACAAATGGATAGTCAAAAATGATTTCCAAATTGTACAAAAATTCTAGATCCATCACTATCTATGAAAAACAAGATACATGGTCTCCCCACATGGGATGAAAAAACATGAAATAACTGTCCAGTTTCCATTGTAAAAATTGATACTAGATCCAGGCTTAAATGGAAAAGGGCACACGAGTTTCCTCATCCAATTGAAAACCTTGAGGCACCCATTTTTAGGCCAAAAATTTCCATTTTTACTAAAATATAAAGGGGTAACCCATGGAAAAATTATAAAAAAACCAAATAATACCTCAAAATAAATCATTGATGTGATAATTCATCCCATAATGAAAACATTCCACCACTAGAAGATTAGTAAAAATCATAATCAGAGAACAAAAATTGATACTGCTCATCAAACCAAGGCTTTTACTCCCACATTTATTACTCATCATTACCATGATTCCAAAGAAATCATACCAAAGGAATAGTATTACCATGAAGCGCATTCTCTTATTAGTCCACAATCCATACTAGAAAGTCATAAATAGACAAGTTAGGTTCCAATTCAAATTACTCTCAATTGAACGCATGAGGCAAATCTTGGTTATATTTTTTCATTTGGGATAAATAGATGATTTAATGAATAAATTTCAATTCTGATGGAACATCTAGCATGTATCCCACCATAAATCTTTCTGGGAAATATCATATGGCTCTATGGACCTCATTGTTTTCTTCCCTTGCATACACAATTTGCAGTTACCCAAGCATGGTTCCACCATCAGGAACACCAGTCACCAAAAAAAAAGAAGTAATGTTCATGGCCTCTAGTCATAATTATGATTATTGAGACCTAGAGAGATCAAAAACCACCACCTGATCTACTTGAATTTCTCATACATCTCAATTATAATGCTTTTTCCCAACAATGAGGTCTCAAGAACCTCATCCCAACACAATGGTTATTGACATGGTAAACCATTAGGCACCTCTAATAGAGACATTTAAATCTAGGATTGGTAAATCCATTTATATTAAAACTCAACCAACTACAAATGGATATCCCAGGAACCTATAAAATCAAACATAGATATCAATAGTATGTATTTGATAATATGATTCACGTGTTCCATCTAAACATCCTTCTGAAGGTGGTTTGATGTACTTCAACTGAACCATGACGTCATTTCCTTCTGATGACCTTCCCATAAGAGTAAGGTAAAAAAGGGGTCTCTATCTAAAATAAATTACAACAACACAACATGAATCCTAAAAAAATCTTACACATATAACTGACCCAAATCATTTACATTGACCAAATCCTTGATTGGAATGAAATTTTATGATTTTTTCAAACGTTCAATCTCTATCCAAAAGGAATTTCCCTCTGGGAAGTATGATGTAAGACAAAAATAAAGTCAATGATGATATTATCCAAATTCCATTTAGTAATAGGTAGCAGCTGATGAAAACTAGAGGGACATTAGTTCTCTTCATTAACATACTAACAAATTTAACATCACTGTAAAAATTTCTCTATATCTTGCCTCAAACATGGACAATAGATCTACAGAAACATATCATAGTAGTTCTCGGTATCACCAGGATGAAAATACCACTAATAATGGTGGATATCATGTATAACGACATTCCTTAATAAAAATTTCACCATGAAACAACCCTTGAAGAACAAAAATCCCTTTGAAGTGAATAAACATTCATAATGCACCTCCCTATAATTTAGAGACTGTATAGAATATAGGAATAACTCATCACATGGATTTTATTTCCAAATCAACTATAAAAGGAAAGGTTTTAGAAAAACACTGGCTATGAATAGACCAGTTATCTGTTCATTGGTGTTGAGATTCATATATGTGGAAAAAACCATCAAATTACACTCCTTAATGGAATGTTTATACACCTTCTCTATAAATATACTACTCAATGCTTCTATCACTTCATTTTGTTTTCCTTGGGTATAGGATATATCAATATTAAACCCTTAATGGTACTCAACCTAAATAATCTTCCTTAAATTCAGATATTTTTGGTATAAAATGTAGGTTAATCTTTTATGATCCAAATAAACTAAAACAATCTCTCAAAAAATATAATTTTCCAAATCATTCTAGTGTGTATCATCACCAAAAATTAAAGATGATGGGTTGGGTAATTATTTTCATGTTGTCGGAGTTATCGTGAACTATAAGACACTAAATGGTTATCCCACATTGGTACACACCCAAGACCCTTACCTGAGGCACAAAAATTATTGATATATCCCATTACATATTTGGGAAATATAAAAATTTGATCTTTGGTAAATTTACTAAATAGATCCTCAAAGGACCCCTGACACATTGGGATCAATTCAAACTTCACCATATTTCGAGTGAGTGTTGTCATTGACGATGCATGATATGTGAAATCCCAAATGAATTTCCTGTAATACCAACCAGACCTAAAAAATATAATGATATGAAAAAAAAGTATTTCGGATTCCCCATGGCATAAGCACACTAAGGTTCTCTATTTCTGTCAAAAAAACATCTTCCAAGACAACTTGTCTGTGAAAAATCGTCTCTCTATTCAATATGGTGCACTAAGATAACATTGCATAGAGATGAGGATCACGAATGGTTACCAACACAATTATGAAGTGCCTCTCATGCTCATCCTCAATCCTAGAATAATCTCTGATTTCATTCATGAATACCTTGAAAAATTAATGTAGACATTGGTGGAACACTATGTTCATAAGATTACAAAATACCAGTAATGTATTCATCAACCTGAAAGGCGTGTCCAAATTCTCATAGTTTTCATAACTTCTTTTGAAGGATATTTTTTGAAAATCCACCTCTCTAAATCTAACTTGATGATACTCGTAAAACATATTAATCTTTGAGAAAAACCATAACCCATATGATGATTGAAAAGTTAATTAATTGTAGGGAATTGATACTTATTTTTTATCTTTACCATATTTAGCTTATTGTAATCAATACAGAACCGAGGAGATCCATCGACTGTCCTGGAACACACCAATGGGGAAACCCAAGGTGAGATTCTCTGGTGAATGAATTCATTGGATACCAAATCCTGCAATAATAAATGAAATATGATCAATTCAATGGGGACATATTAAATGAGGAAAGAGATACGAGTAGTGTTCTTGGTATACAATAAATGGAGAACTCAACATCCCTCTCTACAGGAATAACCAATAAATCCTCTAAAAATACATATGATAACTTTTTCACCACATGATGTAATCGATCATCAAAAGCACCACCGACATCCTCCAATATGAGTTACAAAATCTGATAAACACGTTTTCCCAATTTCTGAAGTGAAGGTCATGCACATCCCATTCAAGGATCCCATTAACCTTAAAAAACATGGTTATTTCCATTAGGTTCCAGAAAACTCACATACCATCATTAAATATTGATATAAAACTAATAAAAAAACATCAAATACACCCCAAGGATCATGTAAAACTTATACATCTAGAGAACATGAAAATCCCATTACAAATCATCTACTGAAATAGTGAGTTGCCAAGATGTACTCTCGAAACCCTTCTCTCACTTCATACTAAGTGGCATTACCGACTCTATCAATTACAACATAAGCTTAGATGTAAATTTTAACACCTCCACAATACATGAATAAATAAAATACATTAAAGCCCATGTATAAAGAAGAAAAATATCTACTGATTATTTTTATAAGAAATGTACCTTGAACTATCATAGGTTCTATATCTAATTTCACAGGTTCTCATTCCACTACAAGAAGTTTATTCATCTATAACTGAACCTGTGAATGACCACTAGCATGTGCCTTTTCCAGAAAGTAAATCTACAAAGAATATGATCTAGCCCTACCACTATGACCTCCAAACCGAGAAACATCAGTTCTAGATGGTTCTATCTAGGCTGATGTCCTTTGGAAAAATACAAATATAGAACCACTCTGATATTGTCCTACCACTCTAGAAAATTGATGCATGTGCCCCATTGATTTTCACCTATGACACTGTATGGGTGGATATGAGCACATGGATCATGTGTTCTCTTGAATCCCATACTAGTGTCACAAAACTAACTGATCACTAGAAACCATGGGTGAAGAGATATGAGAATGATGGCATGAACTAGAACCTCCCTTCTTAACATACTCATCCATCTTTTTCTTATTATTGGATGAACTACCACATTTCACTGATGACCCTTTCCTAGAGGGACCCGAATTTACTGTACAATTATTTTCTACCAATATGGAATGATGAAACACGTCATCATATGTCTTCAAAAATATCAAAATACATGAGAATATATTTCTGGTCACAACCCCATCTCAGACATTTGAGCCTTATGTGGAATTTTTTAATCAGCTCAGGTGTATAACCAACTCACTATGTGAAGTAGTTTGAAAATTACACTGTAATCGGATATCCCTGGATTTCCTCCAAAGACTCTGGAGTCTGGGTGAAGGTCTAAATTTTTGGTTAATAATGCACATGGAATACAACCTTAAAATCATTTTAACTCATCTATGTGTGATTTCTATCTTGAATCACTAATTCCCACAACATCATACTGGATAATTCAGACAAAAAAACCATAGTTCACTATAACTACCTCATGAGTATCATGAAATTTGATCATCCCCTTTATTGTCACAATCCATTCTTCTATTCTGAAGGTTTCACTCTACCTCAGAAAGAAGGAGGATTGTCCTTGTGGAAATCACGAGCCATGTCCCTTCCAGTTCATGGTATGACATCCCTAACCTGACCCAGACTATAGCTCAGTCCATACCTCAAGGAATGGACATACCGAACCACATACTCTATTATCCATTGATCAATAGGTGACATAAACACACTATAAAATCTTCTAGTGTTTTCTCATGTATTATCTGAGGAGTAATTTTTCTACATCACACAACAAACTCAAGAATATATCATCATCATACATTCTTGAAATGTATCTTCTACACAAAAAATACCAAACCCATCCACAAATCTTTACATAACCAAATATATCATAATAAAAATCCAATTTAAACTACTCCACCCTCACAAAATTTCTATATATAGTATGAAACATGTACATCTCACCTGGAGGAGAAGACAATCCAAATCTGAACATCCTATAGTGACTTGAGCCCTGTCACATGGTGGGCTTCACAAGAACCACACACACAATAAGAACCTAAGTCCATGAGAATCCAAGATCTAGTACATATAGACTATTTCCCGTAATAACTTGTCCCAAAATAGAAAACCCTACTTTGACAATATTTTGTCACAAGCCAACCGAGGATTTCATTGAATCTGACATCCAACCTCACCTGAGACAAGGCCTTATTGGTGTTCCTGACCCTATATGCTAGAAACTAGTGCATGTGTATCAGAAAATTCACATTGGGAATGATTTCACACAATAATATATTCCTGAAAATCTAACAAAAATGAACATCACATTACATATATTCATCACCAGATGAGAATAAATAATTTTATGATAAATTTTTTTCAACATTAACCAAAACCAAAAGTAGAAAAATATTCTAGGTTCAAAAACGGTATCCCAAAAACCAATGTGAAATGAGTCAGTCATCACCATCAATCTACCACCACCAATACCTACCATAATTGGAACACTAGCAACCAGATCCACTATTACCATCATGACACAACTTTCCTTTACCTGGGTCATACATAACAATGTCCACAAACACCTAATGGTGTATGTAGGGTGTGAGAAAAATCCTGATAGGATTCCACCCAAATGAATGATTTCATGCTAGAATCTTATAAGGAAATTGAAAATTGGATATTCCATAAGAGTAATTGATACATTTTTAAGAAAACATATTTGGGAAAAAGATATCATGAAACACTTTTTAACGAATCCATTTTTGAAAATATTCTTGCATTATAAACAATGTACATAAGGAATGTTGTATGCTGAAGACTGGAACCACATCACAAAAACATCATGTCACAAGATAAAACCATTGGAAAATACAAGTAGGTAACTTGTAATTGTGGGATCCTATGAGACTCATACCTTGGTAATCAAAATCCTTCACCTAAACTTCCAACAATATTCCCGTTCACAATCCACTAGATGAGACCCCATCCCAAATAACGAGTGGTCTCCAATTCATCAGAAAACACCAATATTGTTCCCATAAAAATGAAACTATAAGGGATCCCACACCAAAATTCTAGTGGAATCTAATCATATCCCATGTTTAGTTAGTGTTGAAATCACCAATCCCACTAAATGAGACTAGGAATAATTAATTCTATATCAACTAGTGTAGTAGTTCTAGTTCACCCACCTAGAATTCAAGATATTCCATTTTTAATAAAATTATAATTCACGTATCACATAAATCATAACATTCAAAAACACATTCTAGGAATCATAAGCACACAAAAAAATCAATGCATTCAAATTTTCTCATTTTTACATTGATCCAACTACAAAAATCTTACATTGAAACAACCATTTTCCAATAAAATCTACATTCCATATTAAACAAAATCCAAAATCATCATTTAATACATATCGTAGAACATTCAGAATTTATAAAATCCATTTGAGAATAAAATGGAAAGAACACATAAAGAATCCTACCATTTCCAGTGACAAAGACCCTTTTAAATTAATATTCACATCAAAACAATTTTATAACATTGTTCAAAATTCAAGGAAAATTTCATTGTTCATAAAAAAGAATGAAACAAAAAAAAACACATTTCTCATGGAAAATCCACTTTCAAAACATTTATACAACCTCAAAATATCACAGCATCATGATGTGAAATAATATATTGTAAAATAATACCTCTAGAAGGAAGGCGGATAAATAAAAGAAATAGGGAGAAATCATGTGGAAAAAAACTCACATGCTTATAATATGATGCTCTCACACAAGAAACACCAAAATATTCATGCTCAGAAGGTCCAAGAAGGCTTGGAAGGGGATCCAACTACAGATTATCCAGAATAGGGTGGAATAGAGGAAATTATTGGTTTAACTCAATGGGGAATAAAATATCATTTTTTACTTTTTAATGACATGGAAAAGACACATGGTTTTCTGGGATGGTTTTCCAAATCATGTGGTAACTCTCTGTCCATCACTATCCAAGAAGAACAAGGTGCATGGTTACTCCCCAAGATTATAAAAACTGTGCACTAAATCCACACTCACCACATTCCAAAATAAAAATTGGCCACATGATTACGAGGATGAGGTCATAATGTTTTCCCTAATAATGTGCCAAATGTGTACCTCTTGCAATCAATCCTAAAATCTACATTATTCAACCACCCATAATGGGATACCCAAGGATAAATTCATGAAAAAAATAAACAAAATAATACTTCAAAATAAAACATTTTATATGAAAATATAGTAATCCAGGATTCATAAACTATTATTGATTTATTATAATAATTTACAAATGTTATATTTTATCACAACATTTCAAAATTCCTCAGTATGATTGTTTTTATATTAGGGACATGTAATGAATTTCATTTATAAATTGTATCATAATGTCACATTCTTAGAATTAAATTAATGAAAACCACATAATTTTAATAATCATACTATGGATGATTAAAATCATATTCCCAGATTTGGTATCTTTTTCAAAAATTCCAAGTAATTATTCACAAGGTACTTCCTCATTGAGTCATTCAATAAGGAAGATGGTTCATGCAATGAAATAATGAAACACAATGAAATTCTAAAAGATCCTTATATTCAATAGCATATGCAACACTCAACACCAATCCAAAAAAATACATAAAAACATTTCTTTATATTTAATTACTCTAATAGCTTACAGAATAGAAAACCTTGAGTCTAAATGATCTATTATATAGTATACCGTTATAACCTAACTATTAATTTGGTGGGTATGAATAATACTAAATAAATAATTAATATAATAATTATCTACTTATTCAAAATAATATAAGAATCATTAAAAATAGATTGGGGTTTAAATAACCTAAAACCTGTTAAAATATCTTAGATGGCCATATTCCATAAATTATTATTTTTTGGGTTATTTTTATGATTTTTGTGGGAAATTTGTCCTTGATAGTGATTTATATAACCAATTAGGTAATAACAAACACCAAAAAGTAACATTCCATGTTTTAATATATATAAATCATAGGGATAGGGGAATAAAATCATAGTTTTGTTCATATTTATTATTTTTAATGATAAATTATTTTTTACCATTATAATTAATTTTAAAATTTTTGGAGATTATATAATTACTTTAAATAGATAAGAAACACCAAATAATTATTTATTTAGTTAAATGAAAAAAAATTGAAGTGAAGTAAGTTGAATAAATTATTTTGTTCTATTAATTACATAGAGAAATAAATCATGATATACAAGTGAGAACCAAATACATTCTAATTCTATCATTATATAGATATTTTTGAATTCAAATAAATTGAAAATTGTCCAAATTTTTATTAATATTATTTTATAATAAATGATATTTTATTAAATGAAATGAAATTCATAAAAAGTATATATTCTATAAAGTTATTAATAAATAATAAAAAATATCATCAATGGACCATTCTTGTATCAAAATTTCTTTTATAGTGACTATATTGACCCCTAAATAGTAAATTATTATTATTTCTATTATGATTAAAGAATGATTTTTCCAAATAATTTTTGATTGGGTTATATTTATAGTTCACCACACATAGGATTATTACATGATAAATTTTATGTCCTATTTCAATTTAATTGGTCCAATTTATCTAATAATTATCATTTTGAAAAATCTTAATGGATAAATTACCAAGGCTAAAAAGACTAGTTACCGTAGTGAAAACCCAAAATGGATAAAGTAAGGATATTTAAACGTTAACCATCAAAAAATTCAAAAAATGTGTTTTGTCTGTATTGGAGATGTAGATAGACAATATAACCCATTCAAACCCTTCAATATAAATTTTTCCTCCACAATGGATGATATTAACTTCACATTATTGAATACTTGTGGGTTTTTATAAAAACAGCACTCCTCAATTATAAAAGGAAACTCATTATCCTCACTAATTCACACATATAATGTCATTTGGAATAACCAAATCCTATCCAAATAAATTATAAAATACCCTCTAATTTTATAATCCTATATTGGGTATATATCCTTCAAAATAAGATTTTATCGCAATCCTAAGAAGGATACCAGAATAAGAGGTAACATTCTTCAATGAGTGTTTTTATTTAACTTCTCATGCACCTCCTTAAATTTATATTAAAATATAATGATATAATAAAATCAAAATATTAAGCATAGTGATATGTTTTTATGTTATGTTAATTATATAAAACTATTCCCACTTCTATAAAATGGGCTATGAAATGATCATTTGTGCGTATAATGGACTATGACCCTGTGAACTGATGTAATTAATTTTATCTATTACCCCCTATCGTGGTTGGGTTGATGATGGATAATATATATAATATTTATTAAAGTATTAAACCTATATAGAAATTATAAAACATAAATCCTTTTAACATACTTTCCTTATGGTACTTGAAAATTTCGCTCGTGTGTACTACAGACTATCACCTCATGAAGAGATATGATTCATAATTCACTAACACGTAAAATGAAATGTTATAAGGATAAATGTATTGATTATATATGATATAAATGAAAAAATTATGACATGAATTACATATTTTTCAATGTAAAAATATAATATATATCATTTTATTTCTTAACCCAATAAATGAAACCACCATTCATATAGGCCAAGACTACCACCTTTATGAGGCGAAGTTACACTATTTTCATCACCACTACATATTGATGATATATATCTATATATATATGTATATTTATGTAAATAATATGGTATTTATGATATTAATTTCATTGTAATGAAATAAAAAAATTACTCACCACCTTTCAAAAATGATAATTAAAAAATAGAAATGTGACTCAAGTTTTCACACGTCCTACCATATCCATGATCGTTATACAATTAATTTCATAAAACCATATTTCATGATTATATTCATATTTATAAATGATGTCTAAATAAGATACTTTTTTTAATGATTTTAATTTTTTAGATTATTTAACTATATATTATTCTCACAAACTGAAACATTCATAACAATGGTGGAATGATAAAAAAGGAAATTAAGATGTGAAATAATGAAAATAATTTAATATTATTAATATATGGGTGATGATACTTTATAAATGGATAATATATGATCTAAAAAATATTAATATGGTTCTAAAATAAGCTAATAACTTATTGATAACTAATACTCATCAGTTTAAAGAAAGCTTAAACAAAAAAATTATGAGGTATGGGTTCACTATCGTATATTTCATGAATAATTTAAAGTAATTTTCCATCATTTTAAACATATTGTTAATGAAAATACCCATGAATGTAATTTTTTTATTCATATATGGTAACTTATATTTAGAAAATAATAATGAATAAAAATGATATAAATTTTTATGAAATACATTAGTGAGATTTATTTCAATATATTTTTGTGAGTTTACTATTTCATTAAAAATTTCATTTATGAAATTGAGACATCATAGACTATACTGAACCTAATGGGATGTGAATCCACTATACTATCATGAGCTGACAATCCATCGAGAAATCATGACCTGAGGGAGAGCTGGTTGAGTGGAACAAGTGATCCTACATTGGACCTCAAGGAGGGGGTGGGCCGAAGTCCTGATGGTCCATGCCTTGCAAACAAGACCATGATGGATTTTGAATGTGTTTACAGGATCCCACCATAATATATGATTCTATGATAGATCAACCAGGACCTTCTGTATAAAGCATGAATACATGATTTTTTATGTGGAATGGACAAATTGGTAACAATTAATTTTTATTTTTAAGGGCATAATTATGATCCCACTCTATATTCATGTTATTAGAAACCCTGCTCCACCATGATCTTCCACCACTTCCACCATCATACTAACCCGGTTTCCAGTATCCTCAAAGGGAAACACCATTTTCTATAGCATAAGATGTTTAAACTCAAGCCATAACCAATTTACATGGACACACACCACCAAGGATCATCTCTTGCACCATGAACAAGCCACATGTGTAACATCCCAGGTAAATAAAGAATAAAGAATTTTCATATTTATTAATATTTACTAATTAAATATTAATTTTAATTAAAAGGGGTTTCTACGTTCGATAGCGTACTCGGTACCCGACAATGAGTTTCTTTGAAAACGTACGTTGCACACAAGTAATAAAATAATATTATTTTAAATGTTAGTTAACAAGTAGCCGTTGTACTGGCGGGAATTGATATAAATAACTAAAATATGATTATATATGTTTTTAAATGTTTTTACATTTACCCAATAAAAGATAAAGGCTTAAAATACGGAAAGAGTTCAATTTTAGGGCATATATACTCTAATTTTCACTAAAGGTTCACTTATCACCTTTTAATGGTGAACCGTCATTAAATATAGTTTTGATCATTATTATACTTTATTTTGGACCAAATATAACTATTCTTTAGAATCGGGACATCAAAATTTACGTTGTGTAAATTTTTTGTACCTTTCTGATAAAGTTCATTTTTTATGAATAGTGTAAAATGTTGTATTTTAATTCAAAACCTCTTTTTAATCTAATTTATTTATATGATTAGATTATCGTTTGAATTGGTTTTAAAGTGAAATTAGAAAATATTTTTACCAGTTAATCCAATGGTGGTCATTGGAATCAATTTCACTTTGAAATTGGACTTAAACTGGTGTCAATCTTTTGATACATATTGTTTCACAAAGACACGCTATTTGTCACGACAGCGGGAATTAATTATTAAATTAATTAATTTGACTTATATGTTTTGAATTTTGTAAAATGGACTTCATTTTTGAATTCGGAATATCAAATATAGCTTAGGGTGAATTTTTGGCAATTTTCTGAAAAACTTCAATTTTTGATGAATAGTGAAACCACTAAGTGGTAATCAAGCAAACTGATTTTTCAGTTAAATGAAAGATTACCACTAATGTGTATTGAATTTTGAAAATCCGACATACATGGTTGTCATTAAGAAGTAAAATGTGGTTCAATGAGATTAAATAATTTTTTGGTGAATAGTAACATATTAAGTTTTTAATCGCGATTTGAGGTAATTAGTGTACTTTAAGGTAAAAATGGTATTATAAGAATGTGAAAACACCATGACACTTGTCCAACACCTATTGGGCGAGTCATGGCCGACCAAGACAAGCCATGGCCCAACTTGGGGACCCCATGGAGCCACTTTAGTTGAAAATGACATTAATATATTTTTATTTAATGTTAAAGTGAAAATGACACTAACATAAATTGTTTTACTAAAATAATTTTTGAGTGGGGTTATACAAGTACAAATTTTGATTATAAATAGTCATTGGAAAGATAAAAATATTTCCTACATCATAGTATTTTGTTTATGATTTTTAGACATTAAATAAATTAAATTATTTATGACATAATAATGATGCAGTGATGACATCATTATTTGGCAATTTAAATAAAATGGAATGATAATGAAACATATAAACCCTAAACATGTCCAAAAACAATTGGATGAGTGTATTTCGAACCCTTATCACCTTATACACGAATTATATCAATGTGGGAACTTTTAAAACCGAAACACATTTTCAAAAAAAGTAATATTTCTTTACTTTCCAAAAGTGCCCCTCCTCTCCTCTTATAAAAGGCCCCCACCTCTACCCCATTTCACACACTTCTCAAGCCTTTGGCTCGGCCAAACCCTGCCCAATTACTCTCTCCACATCCCTCTACTCATCCTATAGGATTACCTTTGGGAAGAATCCTTTCAAAGGAAGCCTTTAGGCTCAAATCAAAAGGGAGTTACACTTTTAAAGGTAATTCATTCTCTCTTGTTCATTTGTTTTATTTTGCTTCTCCAACCCTCTAAACTCTTTTTATTTACTTATTTTGTAACAAAACCAGTATCTTCAATATAATTGGATGTTGTTATAATATTTATTTGAGCAACACTCTCCCACAACTACATAAAATGGTTAAAGAACATACGGTTTCCGTGGATGGCAAAATTCTGCCTCCCGAAACGATGATTGTTCAATACTCATTTAACACCTTCAAGGGTGGCCATTATGATATCACTATTTTTATATATGATATATATTATGTTTATGATTTCTTTAAGCTTCTGTATTTTTCATTTTTGGCATACCTTTATGGTTTCCATTATGGGTAAACACGATATCTTCATATAAGGAAGTGCGGACTACCGCCCCCTAAAAGTGATGTGATTCGTTAATGCCATATGTGGGACGTGTAAAGGATGGATTTAAAGTTATTATATATGATGTTATACAGGAATTATAATATACCTCTATATCATTATTATTTCATTCCATTAAAGTATGAGATAGAAATGAAAGTAGCGTTCAAGCGTACGTACGGCTTACCGTCTCTATGAACAGTGCATTTCATTTCTTATCCCCAAATGTAATGTACTATTAAAATTACATGTATATAATGTATATATATAATTAATGATATATCTAAATGATGAATATAATTCGGGAATTAAAATATACATACCTCTCATTTAGTTTTAATTCCACTAATATGACAAAGAAATGAAAGTACCGTTCATGCGTACGTACGACTTACCGTCTCCATGAACGGTGCATTTCATTTCTTACCTCTAAATGATTATGTAATATTATAAATACATGTATATGCTGGATATATATGATATATATGATATGAAAATCAGGAATTTCATTCTGGATATTAAGAACTTTTGACCACACAAACAACATGTAACTGTAAGAAGTCAACTTTCGACTTAAGAACCAAATATTGACAAAAAAAACATTATTAACTTAAATGGTTACATAATGTTTATAATATGGCAATAAGTGATATAAAAGGAATAATGAAGTTTAAAAAGGTTCTTAATCAAGTATAAATTAACTCAAGTTTATTATTCAGGACGTAAAAGAACGATCGAGTCAAGTCGGACCCAAGGTAAGGGACTTCGTCTCAATCTCCTTTCATTGAGGCATATTTCGTTTTATACACAACATTCTTTTATACTGTGTATAAACACCTTTGACTTTTACTTTTATACAAAAGGAATCTTTTTCTAAGAAGCGTTTTACTAAATGACAAAATGGAATGTTTTTTTTAACGTACGCGGTGACAACAACCTTTTCCGCCGCCGCGAGTATTATTTCATCTTTGGCTTCCTCAACAAGCCGTAATGTTTTTAAAATAAAATAAATACCATATACACTTTTATGTATTTTGGTATTGAAAATGGTTTTGATAAAGGATTCTATTATGATATATTTTTATTGAAATGTGGAAATTTTATCATTTCATTATATTGGTTTTATGTATTATGATTTTATATTGGTAATTGGACATTTTAACGGGTGGTTACGTTATAAACCATATGACGGGTGGTGCCGTGAATACCAGGACGGGTGGTTACCTTATAACCTCCAATGCATTGGGTATGGAAGTCGGCCGTATGGCTATTCCATTAAGTATGTATGGAAATTGGCCGTATGGCTATTCCATTAAGTGATATGTGTGGAAGACAACCGTATGGTTATTCCACTTAAGTATGTTTATGTCCCAAGTTACCTTTATATATTCTATGTGTTCTTTATATGGGTTTTATGGTAATCTTTTGGTTACAAAAAGGTAAGTAATGATACTTTATTCAGTGAAGATTTTTTTTACTACTTCATGAAGGTGAAGGTATTACTTTGATATAGTATACATGGTTTACTTGATGTTTGAAAAACTAACAGTTTTCATTCTTTTTGTATCCCTTACTGAGCTTTTTATGCTCACCCCAAGTTTTTCGAAATGTTTTTCACAGGACTTAAAGTGGAATAAGGTCAAGGATGGGATCAAGGGAATTTCATGCTATCTAAAACATGGAATCTAGACATCTTTCTTTTTAAGAGATTTTATTTTATGGAGACTTAGTAGAAGTGTCTACTTTGTAATCGTTTAAGATGTAATAATTATGTTCTAATTCTCTAAAACTCTAAACCTGAAAAGATCCTCAATGTGAATTATTCATTTAATTCAATATTAAGTAAGGTTTAAGGCTGGGGCCTTATAGTTGGTATCAGAGGACGGTTTAGACAACTTTAGGAGTTAGAAAAATGTTAAATTATAATATGATTGAAATGATATAGCATTTACGGATTACCATGTTGCTTCGCCTAAGATATTTCTGTGTTCAGAATGGTTTTCCGCAGAGGAAACAAAGCAGCTATGTTGGGACGACATCAGGAGGAAGATAACCTTCCAAATCAGCAACCTGAGATGGTCGGAATCGGAACTGAACAGTTTGTTGCAGTGATGGCATAGTTGACTCAGGCTATAAATGGTGGTGGTATCCATGCACGAGATCAGCCAGATCAACCGCAGAGGAACATGTCAGTGGTGGAACATTTCATGAGGCAACATCCCCCATCATTCAGAGGATCATCTAACCCTGTGCAAGCTGAAGGGTGGATTAAAGCACTGGATAAGATTTTTGATGTCATGGGGTGTTCAGAACATCAAAAGGATAGTTTTGCTGTTTACCGTTTTGAAGGTGAAGCTGATCAGTGGTGGTCAATGGTGAAAAATATAAGGGATAGTGATGAGATTGAGGATCTTCACTAGGACAAATTCAAAGGTATATTTCTTGAGAAATATTTTCCTAAGGTGGTTCGTCTTAGGATGGAAAAACAGTTCCTAGAATTGAGGCAGGAGGATGATTCAGTGGCTGCTTATGAAGAAAAGTTCACTCGATTGGCAAGGTATGCTCCAAACTTCATACGAGATCTTGATAGTAAAATAAACCGTTTTTACTCAGGGTTAAAGCCAAAGTATTGAAGGGCTTTAGCTTCTCGTGAGTTCAAAAGTTATGAAAAACTTGTTCGATGTACGGAGAAGGTGGAAATGGAGTTTGCCGATGATCAGGTGTTCTATGACAAACAACAGAATAAGAGGTCTAGTTGGCAGGAAAAGGGGAAGAATTCATCAAAGAAGCTAGGAGGTAAGAAAACCAAATATCCATCCTGTGAGAAGTGTGGTAAAATGCATCCTGGAGAATGTTTATCCAAGTCTGGTAAGTGCTTTCGGTGTGGTAAGTCTGGTCATATTGCTTGTAACTGTATGGAAGATGATCAAGAAGGAAATGAAAAGCCAACGGTAAGATGTTTTAAGTGTAATGAAATGGGTCATTATGCAAACGAGTGTCCAACTAAGAACTCAACTGGGGGAATGCAGCCATACTACAAGCAGAAAGGGGTGGTGAAATCCTTTGCAACAACTTCAGCTGATGTTGGGACATCGAATGAAGTGGTATCAGCTCCAGGGAGCTCAATATTTTTCAAAGATTGACTTGAGGTCGGGGTACCATCAGTTGAAAGTAAAAGAAGCAGATGTTCCGAAGACTACGTTCCGTACTAGATATGGCCATTATGAATTTGTAGTTATGCCTTTTGGGTTAACCAATGCACCTGCTGTATTCATGGACATTATGAATAATCTTTTCCATGAGTTCTTGGATAAGTTTGTGTTTGTGTTTTGAGGTTTGTGAAGAGGTTATGTGTGCCTTGTGATTCACAGTTGAAGAATGAGTTGTTATGTGAGGCTCATAGTTCCCTGTTTTCAGTTCATCCTGGCAGTACTAAGATGAACAGAGATCTGCGGGAGTATTACTGGTGGGATGGAATGAAAAGAGACATTGCTGATTTTACTGTGAAGTGTTTGACATGTCAACAGGTTAAAGTAGAGCGGCAGGGATGCTTCAGCCTTTACCAGTTCCAGAGTGGAAATGGTAAAACATATCCATGGACTTTGTTGTTGGATTACCGAGGACATCTCAAGGTAATAATGCAATCTGGGTTACTGTTGATCGCTTGACCAAATCTTCTCATTTACATTCTATACGAGATACTTTCTCTCTTGATCAACTTTCCCGTTTGTATCTTAAAGAAATAGTCAGGTTACATGGAGTTCCTCTCTCCATTGTATTGGATCGTGAACCCAGGTTTACTTATAACTTTTGGAAAGGCCTTCAGAAGTCGTTGGGTACTGAATTAAAATTTTAGTACAGCTTTTCATCCTCAATCGGATGGGCAGTCAGAACGAACAATTCAGACATTGGAGGATATGCTACGAGCTTGTTTGATGGATTATCAGGGAAGTTGGGACCAACATCTTTCTTTGGTTGAATTTTCTTATAATAACAGCTTTCATTCCAGTATACAGATGGCACTATTTGAGGCATTATATGGGAAGCGGTGTCGAACTCCAGCATTTTGGGATGAAGTGGGTGAAAGGAAGCTGATGGGAACAGAATTGGTAGAAGAGATGGTAGAAAAAGTTTAGTTGATTCAGAAGCACATGTGAACAGCTCAGAGCAGGCAGAAGAGTTATGCGGATAACCGGAGGAAGGATCTATCTTTTGAGGTAGGTGATCATGCTTTTCTCAAGGTTTCTCCTTGGAAAAGTGTGATGAGATTTGGTAAGAAAGGAAAGTTGAGTCCATGGTTGGTTGGACCATACGAAATTCTGGAAAGAGTTGGATCAGTTGCATACCGAGTGGCTTTACCTCCGAGTTTATCTCAGGTACACAATGTTTTTCATGTTTCAATGTTGAGAAAGTATATGCCAGATCCATCTCATGTTTTGAGTCCAGAGGTAGTTTAGCTGGAAGAGAACCTATCTTATGAGGAACAACCAGTCCAGATTCTTCACCACATGGAGCAATTGTTACGGAATAAGGTGATTCATCAGGTAAAGGTTTTGTGGAAAAACCATGTGATTGAAGAGGCAACGTGGGAATCTGAAAATGCTATGAGGGATAAATACCCCCACTTATTTTGATAAGTGAATAAAATTGCGAGGACACAATTCCCAAAAGGGGGGAAGGATGTAACATCCCAGGTAAATAAAGAATAAATAATTTTCATATTTATTAATATTTACGAATTAAATATTAATTTTAATTAAAAGGGGTTTCTACGTTCGATAGCGTACTTGGTACGCAACAATGTGTTTCTTTGAAAACATACGTTGCACACAAGTAATAAAATAATATTATTTTAAATGTTAGTTATCAAGTAGCCGTTGTACTGGCGGGAATTGATATAAATAACTAAAATATGATTATATATGTTTTAAATGTTTTTACATTTACCCAATAAAAGATAAAGGCTTAAAATACGGAAAGAGTTCAATTTTAGGGCATATATACTCTAATTTTCACTAAAGGTTCATTTATCACCTTTTAATGGTGAACCATCATTAAATATAGTTTTGATCACTCTTATACATTATTTTTGACCAAATATAACTCTTCTTTAGAATCGGGACATCAAAATTTACTTTGTTTAAATTTTTGGTACCTTTCTGATAAAGTTCATTTTTTTATGAATAATGTAAAATGTTGTATTTTAATTCAAAACCACTTTTTAATATAATTTATTTATATGATTAGATTATCATTTGAATTGGTTCTAAAGTGAAATTAGAAAATATTTTTACCAGTTAATCCAATGGTGGTCATTGGAATCAATTTCACTTTGAAATTGGACTTAAACTGGTGTCGATCTTTTGATACTTATTGTTTCACAAAGACACGCTATTTGTCATGACAACGGGAATTAATTATTAAATTAAATAATTTGACTTATATGTTTTGAATTTTGTAAAATGGACTTCAATTTTGAATTCGGAATATCATATATAGCTTAGGGTGAATTTTTGGTAATTTTCTGAAAAACTTCAATTTTTGATGAATAGTGAAACCACTAAGTTGTAATCAAGCAAACTGATTTTTCAGTTAAATAAAAGTTTACCACTAATGTGTATTGAATTTTGAAAATCCGACATACATGGTTGTCATTAATAATTAAAATGTGGTTCAATGAGATTAAAATAATTTTTTGGTGAATAGTAACATATTAAGTTTTTAATCGCGATTAGAGGTAATTAGTGTAGTTTAAGGTAAAAATGGTATTATAAGAATGTGAAAACACCATGACACTTGTCCTACACCTTTTGGGTGAGTCATGGCCGACCAAGACAAGCCATGGACCATCTTGGGGACCCCATGGAGCCACTTTAGTTGGAAAATGGCATTAATATATTTTTATTTAATGTTAAAGTGAAAATGACACTAACATAAATTGTTATACTAAAATAATTTTTGAGTGGGGTTATAGAAGTCCAAATTTTGATTATAAATAGTCATTGGAAATCTAAAAATATTTCATACAATATAGTATTTTTTTATGATTTTTAGACTTTAAATAAATTAAATTATATATGACATAATAATGATGCAGTGATGACATCATTATTTGGCGATTTAAATAAAATGGAAGGATAATTAAAAACCTAAAACCTACACATGTCCAAAACCAATTGGATGAGTGGATTTCGAACCCTTATCACCTTATCCACGAATTATATCAATGTGGGACCTTTTAAAAACGAAAAACATTTTCAAATAAAGTAATATTTTTTTACTTTCCAAAAGTGCCCCTCCTCTCCTCTTATAAAAGGACCCCACCTCTACCCCATTTCACACACTTCTCAAGCCTTTGGCTCGGCCAACCCCTGCCCAATTACTCTCTCCACATCCCTCTCCTCATCCTAGAGAATTCCCTTTGGGCAGAATCCTTTCAAAGGAAGCCTTTAGGCTCAAATCAAAAGGGAGTTACACTTTTAAAGGTAATTCATTCTCTCTTGTTCATTTGTTTTATTTTGCTTCTCCAACCCTCTAAACTCTTTTTATTTACTTATTTTGTAACAACACCAGTATCTTCAATATACTAGGATGTTGTTATAATATTTATTTGAGCTACACTCTCACAAAACTACATAAAATGGTTAAAGAACATACAGTTTCCGTGGATGGCGAAATTCTGCCTCCCGAAACGATGATTGTTCAATACTCATTTAACACCTTCAAGGGTGTCCATTATGATGTCACTATTTTTATATATGATATATAATATGTTTATGATTTCTTTAAGCTTCTGTATTTTTCATTTTTGGCATACCTTTATGGTTTCCATTATGGGTAAACACGATATCTTCATTTAAGGAAGTGCGGACTACCACCCCCTAAAAGTGATGTGATTCGTTAATGCCATATGTGGGACGTGTAAAGGATGGATTTAAAGTTATTATATATGATTTTATTCTGGAATTATAATATACCTCTATATCATTATTATTTCTTTCCATTAAAGTATGAGATAGAAATGAAAGTAGCGTTCATGCGTACGTACGGCTTACCGTCTCAATGAACGGTGCATTCCATTTCTTATCCCCAAATGTAATGTACTATTAAAATTACATGTATATAATGTATATATATAATTAATGATATATCTAAATGATGAATATAATTCTGGAATTAAAATATACATACCTCTCATTTAGTTTTAATTCCACTAATATGACAAAGAAATGAAAGTAGCGTTCATGCGTACGTACGGCTTACCGTCTCCATGAACGGTGCATTTCATTTCTTACCTCTAAATGATTATGTAATATTATAAATACATGTATATGCTGTATATATATGATATATATGATATCAAAATCAGGAATTTCATTCTGGATATAAAGAACTTTTTACCACACGAACAACATGTAACTGTAAGAAGTCAACTTTCGACTTAAGAACCAAATATTGACAAAACAAACATTATTAACTTAAATGGTTACATAATGTTTATAACATGGAAATAAGTGATATAAAAGGAATAATGAAGTTTAAAAATGTTCTTAATCAAGTATAATTTTACTATTTTATGTATTTTGGTATTGAAAATGGTTTTGATAAAGGATTCTATTATGATATATCTTGACTAAAATGTGGAAATGTTATCATTCCTTTATATTGGTTTTATGTTTTATGATTTTATATTGGTACTTGGACATTTTAACGGGTGGTTACGTTATAAACCATATGACGGGTGGTGCCGTGAATACCAGGACGGGTGGTTACATTATAACCTCCAATGCATTGGGTATGGAAGTCGGCCGTATGGCTATTCCATTAAGTATGTATGGAAATTGGCCATATGGCTATTCCATTAAGTGATATGTGTGGAAGTCAACCGTATGGTTATTCCACTTAAGTATGTTTATGTCCCAAGTTACCCTTATATATTCTATGTGTTCTTTATATGGGTTTTATGGTAATCTTTTGGTTACAAAAAGGTAAGTAATGATACTTTATTCAGTGAAGATTTTTTTTACTACTTCATGAAGGTGAAGGTATTACTTTGATATAGTATACATGGTTTACTTGATGTTTGAAAAACTAACAGTTTTCATTCTTTTTGTATCCCTTACTGAGCTTTTTATGCTCACCCCAAGTTTTTCGAAATGTTTTTCATAGGACATAAAGTGGAATAAGTTCAAGGATGGGATCAAGGGAATTTCATGCTTTCTAAAACATGGAATCTAGACATCTTTCTTTTTCAGAGTTTTTATTTTATGGAGACTTAGTAGAAGTGTCTACTTTGTAATCTTTTAAGATGTAATAATTATGTTCTAATTCTCTAAAACTCTAAACCTGAAAAGATCCTCAATGTGAATTATTCATTTAATTCAATATTAAGTAAGGTTTATGGTTTGGGCCTTATAACATGAATCACATGGGAGCTGTATCTGATCACTCTTAAGTCCAAATGTAGAAGAGGGATACAACCATACTGACAAATGCCACCTCCAATGCAATATACTTCCTCATGGGAGTATCATTATACTCACGTATCATGAATTCTTGAATCTCCACAACTATTCCACTATATCCACCCACTATTTAATCAATTGAAATCTTTTGGTATATCTGTTATTTTGAAATGTTGTCATGGGAATTTAAAAAGAAAATATATTTGATGATATGGAATATTTTAATTGATGGGAGGTTGAGGATGTCCTCACTACTCATTAAAGGGGTAGTTATCCCATATTCAAATAGATTTCAGAAACCCATTGGAGGGGATTACCATGGATGCTAATATGTTTTTTTATTGTTCAATTATTTTTTAATTTTAATTTCTTATAATATTTACAATTTAATTCTGGAATTATTAAAAAAAGAATTACTTTCATCAACTATGGTTCTCCATCTTCTAAATTATTCTTCTCTTATTTTTTTCTTCAATATTATTCATAGTTCACTATTTTTTATATTTTTATATTCTATTATTTTTCCATTATTTTATATTATTTTATTCTCTATAAAGCTGTCTATATCTAGAACATTTTCTATTTTTTTATTTCATGTGGTTTTTGCCATTTTTCTTCTCTCTTAAATTTTTTTTATTATATTCTTATTTGTATCTTTTTCACACCACACCATTGTGATAATATAGTTCTAATAATGGGTGGTTGACATGATCCATGGACTGGGAGAGGTTAGGTTTTCATTAATTATTTCTTAATGTCCATTTTTTTATTTGTGATAGATCACAGTAGAATGAAAGAGTGTGGAGATTTTGTACAATGACATTAAACTAAAATATATTTATATTCTATTATTTAATCTTTCACCATCCTTATATTAGATACAATCTCTTCATATTATGGAGTGGATCCATTTAGTTGATAAAATTTATTATAATGGTGCTTGGTCCCAGAAGATGTCAAACACATTTTGGGGCATTCCATTTTCCTCGATTATAGGAATATACTGAATTTAGATTGTTAAAAGCATTCAGGATTTGTTGGAAACAAATAAAATTTTGGTAATTCATGAATGAGATTTTAGGATTATATTTTTAAAAATAAATTAAACTATTAATGTGTAATACTTATTGAACTCAAAACAAAACTTGGGAATAGGTTTATTTCTTATAATTTCATTCTATTCATCAATTCATAGTTGTAATGCCCCGACCCCAGTTACCCAATGTCAGTTCATTATTACATAACATTTTCATGATCACAAAAGATCAAGTCTCAAATGACCGATTAGTTTAGTAGACTTGGAATAAATAAATACATTCATAATTATTACATTATATCACAATGTAAAAACTACAACAACATCCTGTCTCCACACTCATATCCCCTTATATTATGCATGCAGTTCATTCATAAAATACTTCTTCACATCCTGGGAAAATTAAAACATAGAAAGGGGTGAGCTCAAATGCCCATTAAGGATAACAATATAGCGGAAACATTCATAAATAAGAATAAACATTTAAGGCAATGTATAACTAAAACAAAATCCTATTAAACTTGAAAATCAGCATAATATGGTAGAAATAAAATGAAATAATTCCATTTACTTATTCACATGGATATTCTACTAGTCTAATAATCACATTCAATATCAATAACCACTTTCATAATGATGGAATGCATAATTCCAGACTATCATAACCACATAGTCAAGGCCTTGTTCCAAGACTACAAATAAGATTTTGTCAAGGACCCATGCCAAGACCCAAGTTTATCTCATGAGACTTACTGATGCATCAAATAGCTATAGAAGGCTCCACCCGTCACTTACTATGTCCAATGCATTCCAATATGAAATGGTTTAAACATATCATAAACATTCGTATTGAAACTAGCATACGAAATGTCAGTACATTCTCCATAAACCATGAATGGTATAAAAATAACACATCCATGGTAAAACATATCAAAAAACCATCAATACAATACAAAATTTTTGTATCATAATAAATCTACTTAAAATAAGTTTAAAATCCATCAAAGTATGTTGACATAGATGGAATAAAAACTATTTGAGAGAAATATCTCTTTTTTGAAATAATTTAAATGTCACATAATTATAAGCAAAACCATTTACATTGAAAATATTCTAATAAGATTGTAAGGGAATCTTAGATGATTTTATAATGGTGGAAAATAGCCTCACCTTTCCTATAAGTTAAAAAAGACATTCTTACCTTAATTTTGTCGAAAAGGTTAAAAAGGACCTCGTTTGGAAAACGACAGAAATATTCCTTCAAAACCATTTTATAAAAAGTCCAACAAGGGTATAAGTGACTTCAACCCATTTTCTAGTAAATATTAAAAAAAATTTGAAATACATTTTCATGAAACATTGATGTGGATGATTAAGAGGTCTTAGTAGATAATTACATATATACAACCTCAGATAATGAAGAGATGGTGAAATTAACCCTTACCAATTTGGTATCTTATGAAACATACTCCCCATGAAAGAGGTATCATACAATTAATATATTAATACACATAAATTAAAGTGTATTATACAAATAATATAATTATGGGTAGTACATACACCACACAAATGTTAACAGTGAAAATATGGCATGAATGTCATGGGAATAAGGAGTGAGATGAAAACCCCTTACATTGTACATTTCATTGGTCGAGGGTAGTTTAACCTCCTGTATAATGGTGAAATACTTTTTGTTAAATTATAAAAGATTCGTATACATTAATATGATATCATATATGATCTTTTACCATTTCATTGTTAATAATATCTTAGTATTATCGTCGCTTCGGGTGTTAACTTACTCATTTTCTTTTATATGTTTTGTTACATAAGACATGTTGTTTATGGATAGGTTGTATCTTATTCATATCTAGAATGATATAAAGTCCATAGAAATAATTTTTAATCATCTAATGAGAATTATACTTGAATGGATATAATGGGTAATGAATCTCATCGCGTTCGTGGAGACGGTAATCCGTATGTATACACAAATGCTACATCCATTTCATTTTCATTATAAAAGGAATCAAAACCAAATGATACATAGGTATATTATAATATTTTATATATTTTACTTAAGTTCATTAACACCATCCTTTATATGTTCCATGTATGGTATTAACGAGTCATATCACATTGAGGGGGCGGTAGTCTGCACTTCCTCAAATGAAATTATCGTATATATATACAACATGAAAAAAAATTGGTATGCTATAAAATGGAATTAAATAAAATTATATATAAAATAAATATTATTAATATCATATTTAATTACAATTATAACATAATGTCCATCATTAGAGGTGGTAGGAGATAATTGAACAATCATCGTTTCGTGAGGCGTTTGGTTGCCATCCATAGAAACATTATGTTCTTCACAAATTTGATGGAGGTGTGTGTAATTGTAGTTTTAATACTTCTTATAACAATATCATAGTATATTGCATATACTGGTGCTATTACAAAAGAAAATAATAATAATATTTTACGGGTTGGAGAAGTAAAATAAATGAAAAGAAGCTAAGAGAAATCGTTACCTTTAATTTGGGTAACTCGCTTTGGTTTGAACCAAAAAGCACTCTTGAAATGATTTCTGCTTATGTTAATGCTTCTAGGAGGAGGAGAGGGATGTAGGGAGATTAATTGGGTAGAGGATGGATGAGCCAAAATTCTCGATAGGTGTGATGAATTGGTTAGTAGTGGTGTCCTTTTATAAGGGGGAGGAGGGGCTATTTAGGAATAACTTAATGTATTAATTTATAATAAATTCATATTCGGTTTCTAAGGGCTCCAAAGTGGATTATTAAAAGTATAAGGTGGATATAAGTCTAAAAACACTCAAAAAATATATTTTAGATAGGTTTTGGTCACTATTGTAACCTTATATTTTAGATTTAACTCATAGTTAAATAGTTTGACATTTTCCATGTCTCTTTGTATTTTTATATTATATAGTTAATAAACTTACTATAAACTGCCAGGAGAACCCCAAGTGATTAATTAATGACATACCTATCATCATATATGTTCTTTGGACAATCCATAGATTTTTAGAAATATTATATCATTTAATAATGTAATATTTGTTTTAAAAACTCCTTTAGGTCAATTTTGACACTATTTAGTAATTGATTTTTGTTAAAATCTTAATAAATATATTAATTCGAACCGAATTCATTTAATAAATCCTAATAAGTCATATTATCCAATAAAATTATTGGAATACATTAAAAGTCTCAAATTATATTTATTTGGGTATTTATAATATCATTTATTTTAATATTTCACTAATTAGGTAATTACTGCATCATCATTGTGTCATAAATAAATGAAACTATTTAATGTATAAAAATTATAAATAAAATACCATTATGTTTGAAATATTTTTATATTTTAATTAATATTTATAATATAATTTTTCTTATGTATATCCCTATATTAAAAATGTTTTAGTTATTAAACATTGATCTTAACTCTTTTAACTCTTCTTTGAATTAAATAATAATAAATGTCCTAATCTAATCCATGTGGACCAAATATGTCCATATATTATTCCTAAGGTTGTTTTTGGTCGAATTAAACTTATGCAATAGAATTAGAACATGTTTTAGGGTAATAATAATATCATTTTTACCCTTAATTAACCTATTTAATTTTAACTGTGGTAAATAAAAGTAAAAAGTTACTATTCATGAAAAATTATTATTATCTTATTAAACAAAATTTTACTTTTTGATATTAACTGTGTCGCTCAGATTTTTGAAATTCCACTCACTGAAGTGGTGAAATTACGTTTTATGTGAATTTGCAAATTGTCCAAGGAGATGGGTAAAAGACGGTGAAAAGTTCAATATACTTTTTATATGTCTAAAAGTATTATAAACTGACTCCAATGAATTAAATAAAACTTATATATGTATTAAATATCTATTTTGACCTAAAATAGATTTAAATAAAATAATTAATTATTTAAATAAAAGGTCGGTTTTAACCAAAAACCCAATGTTTTTCACTATTCATGAAAAATTAAAAGTTTTCATAAAAATACAAAAAATAAACCCTAAGATATTTCTGATATTCCAAATTCCATAATGATGTATATTTTTAAAAATTAAAAACATAGAAGTTTCATTTATTAATTTAAAATTAATTTCCACTGTCAAAACCAAAAGTGTATTTTAATGAAATAACAACTTTCAATAGTTTGACATTTTTTATGTAGAATTTCAAAGTGAAATTATATACAATGACCATAATTAGAATAAATGGTAAAAATATAATCTAATTATTCCTCCAAACCATTAAAATTAATAATTTAACACTATATATTATTTTTATTAAAAAAGTTGTTTATTGTATTTTTCACTATTCAACCAAATATGAATGTTATTAGAATAACACCAAAACCTTATTAAAACTAAATTATTATGTCCTGATTTTAAATAAGAAGTTTATTTTCTCAAATTGAATATATAAAAGATTCAAATATAGGATTTAAAAAGGCTTTGCCATTAAAAGGCGGTAAAATTGCATTTTTTGAAAAATACTTCTTTTATCTGAAAAAAAATGTATTTGTTCTTACATTATGTCTAAGAAAATCATAATATAGATTATAAAATTATAAGAATTATATAATGTTAAAAATTCTGTTAATACTATTCATAACCGGGTTTTAACAGCTAGTTTGGTAAGTCATGGTGCACTAGAACTCGGTGTTGCGTGTAGTGTAAGTTATTGAATTACTTTGAACAAATAAATACTATGAAATCATGGGGTGTTACATTATTACCTCCTACAATAAATTGCGTCCTCGCAATTTCAAATTGTTCTTCGAAAATAAAAGGTTAAAAATAAAAAATACCTTTGTAGGAAAACCCACATCAAAAATTGGGTTTATAAAATTTAGTCCTAATTAGAGAAAAAAGGGAAATGAAAATGTCACCACCAAATTATGGTCTCGGTTAACAGAGCATTGGTGGAAATTAGAGACACATAAACAGAGGGAAAACTTAAATATTTATAGGTGTGATTGAGGTTATCAATCACAAAAAATTGTAGAATTAAGGGCCTCAAAGAAATCAATCTATTATGATTTAAAATATCATCATTTCAACAAAACACGTGGTATTAGGATAACACATTTTTAGTTTTAAGATACTTTAACTTATGTAAAAGAATTAATTTCATCATAGAATAAGAGAAGAAAAAATTTATACTTGACAAGTAGATTTCAATCCTTTAACTAATTTCTATCACAAAATCATCATGCACTCTAAAAGATAACAGAAAAAAAAATATTTTACTTATCCTATTCATATATGGTTGAAACAAAATTTAATTTATAATTCATATACCAGACCCTTTAAAAACTACATTATTCAATCCAGGACATCACATGGGTTAGTGGTAGGTGATACTCCCTTGTCTCCCTTTTGTTGCGGGTATAAGTCTCGCATCCTTGCCGGATGCGACAGGCTGCCGCCCATCCTCTGGGTTGTCGATTTAGAAAAATCCAAAAATATTCTCAAACTAGAATTATCCAAAATACTTCTGTCCAAACTCTCAATCCAGAATTTATAAGGAAGGTGAACACAATGTAAATCCTTTTTTCCTCATAATAACATGTGAACACCTTCATCATGTATTCTTTTAAAACACTGAAACATTTTGAATTACTATAAAACCTTATTGATTACATTCATGATACCTTATTACTTATAGAAGACTTGATATACTCCTTCTATCCAAAAAATGTTGTAAACTCCAACAATGATGGAATATACAAACCATTAATCAGTTTCAAGGTAGTCAAGAATATCTAATATAATTTATCAAAATCAATCTTGTATTATCTCAAAATCACTACCATATTATGGTTTATCTTTCTCTCAACCATATATTTTAAGAAAATTTAACCTGCTATTGAGTCACTTTTCTTTGTTCCACTGAATCTCTTGTCCTTAATGAAGTGGTACTACAATACAATCCTTTTATACTCCATAATTATAATAACCAGTACAACATTGTTGCAACACTCAAATGACATAATTCTTTAATAACAACATAATAAATCTAATAATTCCTCCTCATCAATGCTAGTATCATAACTTTATTATTATCAAATAACATCATTTGTGTAATACTCTGATGATTTTAACATTGGTTTGCATAGTGTCCCAACTCCTTGCAGATGAAGCATTGTAAATTTGAATCCATTTTCATACCCTTGCAGTCACGTACATGGTGTCATTTTTCTCCACACATATAACAAACTCCCATTCCCTTCAGGAAAGTTCCATGGTGTTTCTTCCCACAGTTATCACATATGGGAAAATTCTTTTTTCCCTATTCCCTTTATCCGACTTTCTCTCTTCCATCTATTTCATCTCTTGATTCCCATAAAATCCATATGACTCAAGGAATAATTTACTTATATTTTTAACACATTATATTATTTCATCATATGATGAGAATACATGGGAGAAAATTTCCCTTATAAACGTTGGCTTAATACTGTGAAAGATATGATCCTTCTTACTCTTTGGATCATACTTTTTAATGGAGTTCACATTCCTTCTACTAGGAGCCAATTCTATACAATGACATACACTAGGTCAGCTTATGAATTGTAGTGAAAAATTCCAAACTTGTAAAATACCTAACATAGACTGAACAGTTTGTGGATATAATCCATAATCATAAAAATGTTTTTTTAAGGAATTATATAATCATAAACCAATCATAATGGTTTGTAATGAAAATGAGTATTATCCTAAGCATATCCCCCGGGAGTGTCGTATCCAACAGTGCAACAAGGCCCATTGTCATGCACCAGTTCTCGTTCGAGTCTAGCACAAAGTGGTGTTTTTGGGTTTTACCCCTAGGTACATCTGTTCCAAATCCACATCTACCTACTCGAATCCATATAAGGATTTATTCCTCGAAAAACTCAGAAAATCTCTACAATATCAAAATTTTAGGAAGTTCTTCTATATTAATCCCCAAAGTCTGTCTTAGGGCTATGTGTTCTAATTAGAGTTTATCTAAATATAGTTTCCAAGGTTTGTACTAAACTTCCTCTGATACCAACTGTAATGCCCCGACCCCAGTTACCCAGAGTCAGTGCATTGTTACATAACATTGGCATGATCACAAATGATCAAGTCTCGAAAGACTGATTAGTTTAGTAACCTTGGAATAACTAGATACATTCATAATGGTTATATTACATCATAAAGTGAAAAATACGACAACATATTGTCTCCACACTCATATCCCCATATACTATCCCTGCAGGTCATTCATAAAATACTTCTTCACATCCTGGAAAAAATAAAACATAGAAAGGGGTGAGCTCAAATTCCCAGTAAGGATAACAATATAGCGTAAACTTTCATAAATAAGCATAAACATTTATTAACGTGTATAACTAAAACAAAAGCCTTTTAAACTTGAACTTCAGAATAATATGGTAGAAATAAAACTAAATAATTCCATTTAATTATTCACATGTATATTCTACTAATCGAATAATCACATACAATATCAATAACCACTTTCATAATGATGGAATACATAATGCCAGACTATCATAACCACATAGTCAAGGCCTCGTGCCAAGACTACAAATAAGATTTTGTCAAGGCCTCAATCCAAGACACTAGTTTGTCTCATGAGACCTACCGATGCATTGAGGAGCTATATTGGGCTCCACCTATCACTTACTAAGTCTAAATAATTCCCGTATTAAAAGGTTTAAACATAAAATATACATTCTTATTAAAACTAGCATATGAAATGTAAATAATTTTTCCATAACCCATGAATGGTATAAAAATAACAAATCCACATTCAAACATATCACAAAACCTTCAATACAATACAAATGTTTTGATCATAATAAATCAACTTCAAATAAGCTTAAAATCCATCAATGGATAGATGAAATCATAAATATTTGAGAGAAATATCTCTTTTTTGAAATCATTTAAAAGTAACATAATTATAAAATAAAACATTTAATTTGATAGTATTCTTATAATCTTGTAAGGGAAGATTCAAAGATTTAATAATGGTGGAAAATATCTGCACCCACCGTATAAGTTAAAAAAGACATTCATACCTTAATTTTGTCGAAAAGGTTAAAAGGACCTTGTTTGGAAAACGACAGAAATATTCCATTAAAACCATTATATAAAAAGTAAAACAAGGGTATAAATGAATTTAACCCAAAGTATATAAAATTGTAAAAATGTTTTGAAATACATTTTCATGAAACATGGATGTGGATGATAAAGAGGTACGAGTAGATAATTACATATAAACAACCTCGGATATTGAAGAGATTGTGAAATAAACCCTTACCAATTTGGAAACATATGAAACATACACCCCATGAAAGAGGTATCATACAATAAATATGTAATTGCACATAAATTAAAGTGTATTGCACAATGAATACAATTATGGGAAGTACATACACCACACAAAAGGTAATAGTGGCAATATGGCACAAATCTCTCGGGAATAAGGAGTGAGATGAAAAACCCTTACATTTTACTTTTCCTTAGTTGATTTAAGTTTAACACTCTGTATAATGGTGAAATAATTAATATTAAATTATAAAAAATTCATATACATCAATATGATATCATATATGATCTTTTACCATTGCTTTGTTAATAATATCTTAGCATTATCATCGTTTCGGGTGTAAACTTACTTGTTTTCTTTTATATGTTTTGTTACATAATCCGTGTTTGTTATGGATAGGTTGTATCTTATTCTTATCCAGAATGATATCAAGTCCTTAAAAATTATTTTTAATAGTCGAATGAGACTTATACTTGAATTGATATGATTGGGAATGAATCTCATCGCGTTCGTGGAGACGGTAATACGTACGTACACACAAACTCTACTTCCATTTCATTATTCATTATAAAAATAATCAAAACCAAATGATACATAGGTATATTATAATATTTTATATATGTTACTTAAGTTCACTAACACCATCCTTTATACATTCCATGTATGGTATGAACGAGTCATATCACTTTAGGGAGTGGTAGTCTGCATTTCCTCAAATGAAATTATCATATATATATACAACATGAAACAAACAATGGTATGCTATAAAATGGAATTACAGAATCTTATATATTAATCAAAAATCATTAATATCATATTTAATTACAGTTCCATCATAATGGCCACCATGATATGTGGTAGGAGATAATTGAGCAATCATCATTTCATGAGGCGTTTGGTTGCCATACACAAAAACATTAAGTTCTTTACCCACTAGATGTAGGTGTGTGTATGTGTAGTTATAATAATTATTAAAAAAATATCCTAATATATTGACTATAATGGTGCTATTACAAAAGAAAAGAATAAGATTATTTTAGGTGTTAGGGAAGTAAAATAAAAAAAGAAGCTAAGAGAAATTGTTACCTTTAATTTGGGTAACTCCCTTTGGTTTGAACCAAAAATGACTCTTGAAGTGATTTCTGCTAATATAATGGCTTTAAGGAGGAGGAGAGAGAAGTATGGAGCTCAATTGGTCTGATTTTGGATGAGCCAAAAGGCTTGATATGTGTGAGGAATTGGTAAGAAGTGGTGTCCTTTTATAAGGGGGAGGAGGGGCTCTTTAGAAAAAACTTAAAGTATTAATTTATAATAAATTCATATTCTATTTCTAATGGATTTAAAGTTTATTATTCAAAGTCTAAGGTTGATATGGCTCAATAACCACTCAACAAATTGATTTTAGACAGTTTTGGGTCACTATAGTAACCTTATCTTTTAGATTTAACTCTTATTTTAATTGTTTGACATTTACTATGTCTCTTTGTATTTTTTTATTATATAGTTAATAAATATACATTAACCATCCAAGAGAACCCCAAGATGTTTATTAATGACATAACAATCATCATATAAGTCCTTTGGCCAATCTTGAGATTTTTAGGAATATAATATCATTTAATAATATAATATTTTTTTAAAAACTCCTTTATGTCAATTTTGACACTATTTAATAGTTGATTTTTGGTAAAGTCTAAATAACATTACTAATTTGAATCAAATTCATTTAATCAATACCAACATGTCATATTAACCAATAAAATTAGTGGAATTCATTAAAAACCTAAAATTATATTTATTTGGGTATTTGTAATATCAATTATTTTAATATTTCAATAATAAGGTTATTACTACATCATCATTTTTTCATAAATAAATTAAACTCTTTAATGTCTAAAAATTATTATCAAAGTACTATTATGTAGGAACTCTTTTTATATTTTAATGAATATTTATAATCGAATTTATCTTATGTATATCCCTCTATTAAAACTGTTTTAGGTATTAGACATTGATTTTAACTCTTTTCACTCTTCTTTGAATTAAATAATAATAAATGTCCTAATCAAATCCAAGTGGACTAAAGAGGTTCATATTTTATTCCTAAGGTTGTTTTTGGTCGAATTACACTTTTCAATATAATTAGGACTTGCGTTACGGTAATAATAATTTCATTTTTACTCTTAATTTCCCTATTTACTTTTAACCGTGGTAAATAAAAGTAAAAAGTTACTATTCAACAAAAATTATTTTTTATCTTATGGAACCACATTTTACTCCATGATATTAACCGTGTCTCTCAGATTTTCTAAATACCACTCACAAAAGTAGTAAAATTAGGTTTTATTTGAATTTGCAAATTCTCCTAGGAGATGGGTAAAAGACGGTGAATAGATCAATAAAATTTTCATATGTCTAATACTATTATAAACTGACATAAATGAATTAAATTAAACTTATATAGGTATTAAATATCTATTTTGACCTAAAATAAATTTAAATAAAATAAATAATTATTTAAATAAAAATTATGTTTTAACCAATAACTGAGTATTTTTCACTATTCATCAAAAATTAATAGTTTTCAGAAAAATACCAAAAAATAACTCCAAGCGAATTTTTATATTACCAATTAAATATTGAAGTATATTTTTTCCAAATTCAAAACATAGAAGTTTGATTTGTTAATTTAAAATAAATTCTCGTTGTCAAAACCAAAAGGCGTATTTTTAATATATAATAACATTCAAAAGTTTTTCATTTGTTTATGTCCAATTTCAAAGGAAAATTACATACAATGACCATAATTGGATTAAATGGTAAAAATATAATCAATTTATACCTACAAACCATTCAAATGTATAATTTAACACTATAAATTATTTTGATTAAAAAAGTTATTTATAGTATTTTCACTATTCACCAAAATATGAAAGTTATCAGAAAAACACCAAAACAATATCGAAACTAAATTCATATGTCCTGATTATAAAGAAGAAGTTTATTTTGTCAAATTGAATATATAAAAGTTTCAAATATTGGGTTTAAAAAGGCTTCGCCATTAAAAGAGGGTAAAATTTCATTTTCTAAAAAATACTTCTTTTATCTCAAAAAAATGTATTTGTTCTTACATTGAGACTAAGAAACTCATTATATGGATTTTATAATTATAAAAATTTTATAAAGTTCAAAATTCAGTTAATACTATTCGTAACCGGTTTTGAATGGCTAGTTTGGTAAGTCATGGTGCACTAGAACTCGGTGTTGCGGGTAGTGTAAGTTATTGAATTATTTTGAAGAAATAAATTAATATGAACTCTTGGGGTGTTACTATAGAAATTTATAATATCATTTTATTTTATTATATATGAAAAAATAATTATTATATTTGATTTCATAAATTAAAAGACTACAAAATGAAATAGTTCTTAGGTGATTTTGAATTTGAAACTAAAAAAATTCATAATCTTTCTATGAGAGACAATCCTATGAATCCACTGTGATGCACTATGAAAACAATTTAGAAATTTTCTTTTCTCCTGGCTCAAGAGAGGCGTGCATTTGAAAATGCATAATTTTTAGGGAACCTATTAGTAGTTTATTCTCATTTACTATTTTCATATAGTATATTTTTTTCATTTCTTATGAGGACCCAAAAAATATCATTTTCCACGATTTATTCCATTTATTATTATTCCTCATGGAATTACTACTCACTTTTTGAGGAACCCGTAGTTGAATCATCCTGGTATAGAGAAGATTGAATTTATCTTTTTTCTAGATAGATAAGGGAACAAAAAGTTAAACCATCATAGTGGAGGAATTCAAGGACATCAACTAAGAGCTTAAAGAGACCCCTAAAAAATCTGTGATTGAATTTGGTCTAGAGAGTTAACTAAAATCTTTAAGTACATCACAATTTTTTATCACGAAGTGACCAATACACAAGTATAAACTTCCTTTCATTATGAAAATATTTATGATGAAATTACCCAGGTAAAAATCATTGAAAAAGTTTCTATCAAAAATCTCAAATAGAATTTTTACCATATAGAATAAATTGTACAAGATCATCAAAAAAGGACCATTTAACTAAATATTTAAATATATCCCTCATGTAACCCAAACATAAACTAGAGGTTTTCCTCTTAGTCCTCCATTTTTTCTTAAAGGAAAACCATAAATTTGAGGCCATGCTTGAGGAGTATCCATATCCAAAAAATCTAACAGATCATTTCCAGGATGAGCATGATGAGTTAGATTGGATTCAAGATGATGATGTCATTTTTGTTACGCTACATGTGGGAGTTAAAAATGATCGAGATGAATTATAGATTGAATGTGGCGTAAGAACTGATCTCCCTAGTCCCTAAAAAGTATAATATCCATTATAATTTAATATGACTAAATAAATGGAGGAATACACCACCAAATGGTGGAATTTGAAGTCAATATGGAGGATCTCGATTATCTACGTCCACATATTACCAACAAAATAAAAGAGGAACTCAAAATTTATAAATACATTGATGTTAAACCAACTATGAGAGTTTATATTATCTCAATGTTTATATTTTTATTTTATTCAATCTAATTTAGTATTAATTACCACTACATTAAATTTTTAGATTTCTTAAATCGTTGCTTTATATTAGAGGAAGATGAATAAACTAGACGCTAGCTTGTTGAGGAACTCATAGATATACCAAATTTTTATGAATATGAATTTGGGAAAAACCCTAAAGAAATTAGTCTTGCTGAGATTCATGAAATACAAACACATTCTACTCATAATGATGGATGGAGTATTGATTCAGATTTAAATATTCTTCATGTAAAAACACATGCTTACTTTTCCTTTTATCATTAAAATCTTGTAGCTCCTGTTGAGATAATATTAGAAAAGAAGGTGGAGGATTGAAATGTAGGAACCAAGAATTAGGATCATTAATACATCAACCTAACCCAAATATAAAATCCATTTATAATTGTATAGGGTATGGATATAGTATACTATATCCATGTATCATTCCTCACCAAGAAGGATGAATTGAAATCTTCAAAAATACACATGTGGTTGTTTGAGATAGAGAAGATCCACAGACCATTAGATTATGGATAATATCTAGTACCTCCCTTTTGATATATTAAAAATCCACGGCCTAACTAGGGGATCATATTATGATTTATCATTATTTTCATTCATCATTTTTCAATTTCATTATTTTTTATTAGTCCAACATGCATCACCACTCCTTCTATTAATTTTGATATTAAATTACATGATACTTTTACATAATAGATTAATTTACTTTTTAGGCCTATGATGGCACAAGGAATCCCATAAACTATCAATGATTAAAGAGATCTATGCTTCAAAAAAAGGAGTTTATCCTAAAATTCATTAAATTAAATATCTCTGAAATTTTTTCCAAAACCTATTTTGAACAATAAACTTAATATTGAATACACATTCTTCGATTTGTGATTTACATGACTCATTTATGAGACATGAGTTTATTACCATACATAGGATTCCATGTTTCATATTTTATGGAAAATAATATTTACTGAGTATAATCGAGGAATGGATGATTAAAATCAACCACATATATTAAAATGACCACTCATTATATTAGGGAATTAGTTGATTCATGTAATTTATATTTCCCTATCATTTTTCTGGAATTTAAATTATGAAATTAATTTAAAGCTTTTTTAGTCCTTCCTTGATTTATAATACCATATAAAATGTTCCATTCCATAGAGGATTTGTAGACAAATTACTTCCAATCTATTCATGAGCATATTTCCTGAATGATTTTTGGGCATGCCGCCTTTTAAAACATTCATTTCCCTTTCCAATTCTACTGACCATGAAAAAAAATTACAATTATTGGGGCATAATTTCAAAAGACTTTATCCATGATAAACACCTATACATAAATCCATGTGTAACCTATAAAGACCATAACTAACCTTGTTAGGGATGAAACATATTTCCAGCAATATTTTGTCAATTATAACCCTCCACTTAGTATTTTTATGATATTATAAAGATGATGTGTGTGGGTTAATTGAGTCATAGTTGAACGAATGAAATTTATAATATGGAAAATGTGTGGGGGTGCCAATTTGGTTATTGATGAATGTTTTTTGATTTATACTTTGTATATTCACTATTTTTGTTCCTGTGATGAAAAAATGAAAAAAAAAATGATTTTCTTTGATGATTAAAAAATCACCATTACTAGAATGTTTTTTTATCATCTTTAGATAGGGGTTGGATGGAAGGTTTTTTAAAATAATAAAATTTTAAAAAAAATTAAAAATTAAATTGGGAAAACTAAAAAACAAATAATTAACCAGGAAGGTACTCATAATTCATTATGATTTCATTATATTGACATTACATTATGTTTTGTGAATGTGGGATCAATAATAATTTGATGGGGAAATGTTATTAAGATTTTAGTTTGGATATCATTAATTATAATTTAATAGATAAACCTAATACAAAAACCATAAATTTTATACCTCAATTCCCACCAACCATACGGCTTAGTGTAATTTGAACCAGGATTGAAAATCCCCCATGATTTTATATAAAAATGGATTTTTTAAACATGATAAACTAGTTCTTTTACCATCATATATATCAGTTGAATGGCCTTAGGATGTGAGTATAACCCAACTTGAATATTATCATGATTGATTGTTGTAATGATTCATAGGAGAGACATACCATTATTTGGAATTTTTAATAAAAATAAATTTGAGAAATTGAAAAATAAAATGGGGAATTTCCATAATTTCTCAAAGTGGAAATCTAAAATCCATCTAATTTATTGGTATTTTAAAAATTGATAAATTAAATTGATATTTTATGTTTATTTATTTATAATTTTATTTGAAAATGATTATTTTTTTATTTTCTTGATTTCTAATTGGAGTAACAATAACATTAGTGACCCATGAAAATACATGTTGAGAAATTATTTTCTAGTAGATGCATGGGTTAAGAGTGGGTTTATTTGAAGAACACATTTTTTGTGCATATTTCTAAGTAAGTTTCAATGATTTTAATTGGATTTTTAATGAAAATATCAATAAAAGAAATTATTATTTTTTAATTTATTTAATTTTATAAATATGAAATAAAAATAAATAAAATGAATTAATTTATAATAAAATAGTTGTTTTAGATTTATTTGATTATATTGTTTAGAATTTACTATGATCTAAACATTTTTAGTCAAAAAAATAAATCCTACACGGATATCCATTAGCCTCAATTTCCAGGATGCTAACTAGCCATGTTGAGTGGGCTAGAAGATCCAACATGGCATGATGGATAGCAAACTGAGTGGCTAGAATGAGCCTATGGAGGATAATGAGAAAATGAGGTCTGAAGGCCAACATGTTCAAAGTTTTGCTTCATCATCCATGTTGGCTTCAGTATATGTTTCTAATATCCCACCCATAATCGGCTTATGAGATTTAAAAAACACATATTTCATTTTAAATGATCACCACTTCCCTGATTCTTTTCGATGAGGGAATACAAAATCAGTTACTGTTAATTTTTAATTTAAATGATCCTATTCTTCTCCCACTCTTTGTTCTTTTCTTAGACACCCCAATATTTCAGGCTCCGATGCTACTAATACCTTCTTCTTCAACCCAATTTATCTATATACCCTGGGAAAGACCACTGTGGACAACCCCAAATCACAAAAGATATTTAACACCTTATGAAAAGGACTTCGACAACAAGGAATCATCTTATACATATCACATGAGCCCCAGGAAATCAATATGAGCTTCATCCAAACTTTATTAAGGCCATGTAATTTAGGGGAGCCACCACTACTGGCCACTTCGATATCTTGTTCATATTGTTGTCAAATGGACATCCCAAGAATGCATGAAGCTCCAATGTTGGTCCATAATGTCCAAGAGATATTTAAACAACCAAAATAATTAGGTTCTCCCATTATTTTACCATGATTATCATAGAAATTTCAATATATATATATTTGAATATATGGATTCGTTTAACAGAAGGGTTGTCTAAGGCTGTTCTCACTGCTTATAAAAGGTGGAGCTAGCAAATAAATCAAGGTAGTTCATACACTTGTTATAGGTGACTTTAAAATCACCTCATACATTTTTTCTGTATATTTTTTAATCTTTTTATACTATTTAATAGTTTATTTTGTATTGTATTATTAATTAAGTTTGATGTTTTTTTAGAAACATATTTCATGAACTATGGTTCTCATTTATCATAATTTTCCCTCTATATCTTTTATATCATCATCCATTTATATTCTTAGTTCTGAATTTTGTCGAATTGAATTTTCATTTATTTTTCCTCTATTTTATTTATTTTTATTTTATTCGATATCTATCGATTTTATTCCAATTGTTCTTAAATATTTTTATATCATCCGTTTTCTTATTCTTATTCTATTTTCCTCATTATGTTTTGTGTTATTCAATTCTATTAATTTTGATATATTATTACCCTTAAATTCTTTCTCATCTCACCATTGTGATATCTTACTCCAAAAAATAGGAGAATGACCCACGATTTGGACTAGGGGGGCTTATGTTTTCAATAATTGTTTATTAAAATCTATTTTATTTTTGTGAAAGATACATGTATCATGTGTGATTTTGGAAATTTTCGACCAGGACATGAAACTATTATCTATTTCTATAAATAATTAAAAAAATTCCATTTTAATGGATACATGCTCTTAATAATATGGAGTTGATCTATTCAATGGATGAAATGGCATATGATGGAGCCAGGTACTGGAATCGATCACACTCTTAATTGAGGATTTACATCAACATTGATTATATGAGGATATGGAATTTGAATAGTTAATGATATTCGAGATTTCAAAAAACTAGATAAAATGTAGTAACATATGAATGAGATATCAAAATTGGATTTTCAAATTGAAATTAAACAAATAAAGGAGAATAATGATAAAAATCAAAGAAAATCCTAGGATGAGGTTCTTTATTTCCAATTTTATTATATTTATAATATCCATTTAATTTTCAATTTCATTCTTTATTATTTTTAAAGAACCCTATATTTTCAACTGATATAATAAAATAATAATAATAATAAAAAAATAAATAGTTCATAATTTATTTATAATTACAATGTAACCAATCATAGAGGTTACACATGTGAGAAGAACATGGTTAGCCATCGTGTTGCACTATGAAATTATCATAGAAATTTTATTTTTTCACAACATGTGACAAGAATTAATTAGATCTTCTCATCCCACTTTTACGTCCATAATACGTATGACTAATTCACTAATAATTTAAATTTTTTAGTTGGAACTTTCCATTTTTTATGTAATATAATTAATGATGTTTTCATCCTGGTATTGAATGTTTCATCTTATGTTTTTTCATCCACGGGGATAACGATCTATTAGTTACCGATCTAGTAAAGGTGTATTTCACAATATAATAATTATTATTGATTGATTGTGTTTATATCTCCCTTTGAAGAATTATTTCTTATTTTCATCTTGAAAATAATCTATTTTCACCACCTATAGTTTATAATGAAATTTTGAAGCAATAATACCATTTTCAAACACATAGGTACTTAAAATAATTTATATTTTTTTAATAAAATCCATCTTTATTTATCTAATATATTTGAATTAGTTTTTCATAAAAACACTTGTTTTATAAAAATGTTTCACATTTTTTTGATCAATTCCAAAAAATTTATTATATATGATTTTACCAATTTTTACTTTTTAAATTATTTTTTTAAAAGGATTATTCTGGTCATCTCAAAAAACACATATTTGGAATTTTCTGATAATGTGAATGAAATATTTGTTTTATTTTACATGAAATGAATGAAATTTATTTCTTTAATGAACACAAAATGAAAAACCTGAAGACTTTGCTATAATTTCATTCAAGAATTAATTTAACATTTTTTATTGGTTGATTTTTATGAAACATCATGTTAAGGATATGCTACACATAACAATGATTTGGCTTACATTACACAAAAGGCCATATTCTAACTGACAATAATATATAAATAAAAAATTAATATTTAATTTAATATATAACATAGATGTTAAATTATTGATTATGAATAGTATTAACCACATTTTGAATATTATATATTCCATATAATTCGAACATTCATCTCATGTATTTTATAGACATGAAAAAAGATAAGATTCTATTTTAAAGATAAAAGAACTATTTTCTAACAGAATATAGTTTTTATACCTTTTGATTGTGTACAAATTTTAAATCTTTTTTATGAAACTTTTATATTTTTTATTTAACAAATAAAAATTATTCTTTAGAAGAGGGATATAAAAATTTACTATGGATGAATTTTTTTATATTTTTCTGATAAGTTCTATGTTTTGTTGAATATTGAATATACACTAAATTTGAATAAAAACAACATTTTTTCATAGAAAAAATTTTAAATGTAAAAATTATTATTGAATGATTTTAAAGTAAAAAATAGAATAATTTTTTATCAGTTAATATAATGTTGGTCATTGTAATTAATTTTACAGTGAGTTATGATGTAAAAACATTTCAGTATTTTGGAATGTTTTATTATTTAAAAACTCCTTTTTCATCATGAAAAAACTTAATCTTATATTAATTACTACAAATTCTATATTTTATTTTTTTGATAATGAAATAAATATATAGAACCAGTGGGTAAAAAATATTTAAATAGTTTTATTTTAATTTTGGGTTATATATATAGCATCAGTAATAAATTATTTATTATCACAATTACTGTTAAATCAGGTAATTAAAGGTAAAAATAATATTACAATTACTATAAAACATGTCCTAATTTCATTGTGTAAGTATGATTTGACCAAAATAATCATTAGGTCAGTGTTTTGAGAACATAGACCCAATTGGATTAACATAATATATTTATATTATTATATGTAATGAAATCCCATTTTGTTATACTTTTGTTTTTAACACATAAAATATTATTAATATGTGGTGATATGAGTGATATGGTGGACTATAAATATTAAATCGAAATAAAAAAAATATTTTTCTACATTATGTTAATATATCTATAATTTTGTAAAATAAATAATAAAATAAAATGTTGACACAATGATTACGTAGTACTTAATTAATTAATGGAAGAATCAATTAAATAATATAAATATTATTAAAATAAAATAAATTTTAAACATTTATTTTCATGCATGATTTTTTTTGGATTAAATTAACACATTAATGATGATTTAATGTATTTTTTACTAATGAATAATGATTTTATAATTTTATAAAATGATAAATAATAAATAATGTCATAATTGATATAAACGAAATTTTAAAATAGAAAATAATTTTTTTAATGATATAAAATTCATAAAACACAATAATATGAAAAAATTACAATGATAATTTTAAATATGTCATAATAATATATTTTGAATCATTTAAAAGAACATTTTCCATGAAAATGACATAGATATTATAATAATTAAAAAATGTAACCAAATATCATACTCTCATTTCATATAAGTTCATTAATTTTAATATAGAGAAAATATAGGGATATATTACATCATGAATAATATATAAAAATATAAATTCAATATACGAATATTTGTAATTTATTTATAATTTGTAGGGATAAAATTACAACAATAAATAATAAAACAATTGTAAATATATAATTATTTTATAAATTGAAATATATAAAAGGATTTTAAAAATATGAAAATAAATATTCGTCTACATAATTAATTTAGACCAAGATTTTTCTCGGTTTTTATGAAATGTTTGGAGTGTATTAGATGGTTAATTTTGAAGTTGTATTTCTATTTGGATTTTATTCAATATCACATTAATTAATAGTTTCAAAATGAGAACTATTGATATTTTATTAAAATAACATCTTATTAAATTTGTTAAAAATCATAAAAATAATTAAAAATTAAAAAATGACATTTATAAGGTTGAAAATATCATATATGTTCCATTTAAAATTAATTTAAATAATATAAATAAATATTTATAACCATTTAATTTTTGGAATGTAATTACCATATTTAAAATAAAAAAGATTAAATAAGGATAAATCAAATCGATAAAGTTTAATATAAAACAATCGAAGGTTGAAATTTTATTTCATGTAATTTAATAGAAACATAATAATATTATATTCGAAATAATTCACTTATGGTCAATTTGTAGTTGAAAATTAAGTTATTTTAATTTATTATTTTGATAATTTCATAAAGTGACTCTCACCTCTCTTACAAAAGTGCACCTCACCTTGTCTATTTTTCAAAAATAAAAAACCCTTTGGATCGGTCAAAACCTACCCAATTATCATATAAAATCGCCTCAAACCATTCTAGAGGCCTTAAATTTGGTATAAAGCCAACCTATGATGTATTTTTGTGAAAAAAGGAGATACTAGAAAAAGAGGTAATTGTTTTATTAGCTCCGTCAAAGTTCCTTTCTTCTTCTTATTTATCAAGATATGTTTGATTTCACACCGAAGTAATAACTCAAGTATCATATACATTTTTTATTTTATTTTAATTATTAAAAAACCATATTCTTTTTTTATATGTCATATGAATAACAATATCACTATGTGTGTGTACCTACAACATACTGTCTCCACACCCCGATGTAATTTTTTAATCACTATTACTTTATTCAGATGGATATAATTATTAGTATAATGAATATAAATAATGAATATAACTTTATAATTATTATTTATATTTAACATGTTGTCCAATTCCATTCCATTTAACCATCTCGCGAATGATATTGTAGCTCGTGTGTATGTACGGCTTACCGTCTCCACGAAGTGGAGAGATTAATTCTCAAATATATCCATTCAAGAATGATAATACAATTTATATTATGATTAAAAATAATAATTATGAACATAATATCATTATTTATATGAATAAAATACATACTATTTATAACAAACACTACTTACATGACAAATTAGGAATGAGAAAACAATGTAGTTAACACTCGAAACAAGGGTAATGCTGAAATATTTTTAACAAAATTATATAAGAGGATAATATATGATATCATATATATTTTTATGGTTATTTTGTAGTTTAATTTACTACAATAACCATTATAAAATAGGTTAACTCACCCTTTACTAAAGTAAAGTACATGGTAAGGGTTAATTTCACAACGTCATTATTATTCGTGGGTTTTAATTCATAAGTATCTAATTGGAAATATTTATCATCAATCTAAATGTTTCTTAAAATATATTTAAAAATATTATATAAAATTGTTTAAAATCATTTCACCCATATTTTAATTTTTATAAAATATTTCTAAAGGAATCATTTTGTTGTTTTCCAAACAAGGGACTTTATGACCCTTTTCCAAAAATTTAGCAAAATATATATTTTAACTCATACAGAACGAGTGTCTATTTTCCCCCATTATGATGCCTTACCATTTTGAATCTTCACTTATGAGATTACATAATTATTTTCATAAGTATATTTTTCATTTATAATTCCATCAAATTAAAATAATTTCAATGTTAAAATGGTTTTTTCTCTCAAAGAATTTTAATGAAATTATTAGATTATTTTAATATATATCTATATCATTTGTTTGTTTTTATGCTTGAATAAGATTTATTTATTATAATAAAATTTTATATATTTTATTTAAGGGATTAGGAATTATTTGACTATGGATGTTCTATTTTTATACCATTCATTTTTTATTGTTAAATTACTAAAATTTCATATGATAGTATTAATATGAATGTTAATGTTATATTTTACACCATTCAAAAGAGGAATAATGTGAACCCCGTAAGTGATGAGTGGGGCCCACCTAAGTCGCTATATACATCAATAGGTCTTAGGAGACAAAATTGTGTCTTGGAATAAGGCCTTGAATGTATGGATATGTTATTCGATAATGTGAATTTTCTCATTGTGATATTAGTTATTGATACTACATTTTATTATTCTACTATTAGAATATCTATGTGAATGCTAAAAGGGAGTTACATAGATTATTCATTCCATATAACGCAGAATATTATATATAAAATGCTATTGTTTCAATTTTTTACATTGAATGTAAAATTTATTTTTATTTATGATAGCTTACTCAATATTGTATATCCATACCGAGCATCAGAGGTCACCCCTTTGTTAGGTTTTATTTTTCTCACGATGTAAAGAAGTGTTTTATGATTGATATAAAGGGTTAATATAGTAGAATAATAGCATTCCCAAAGTATTATATATGTTTTATTTTGTCTTTTAAATTATAATTCAATGTTTATATATTTAATTAATTCTCTATGACTGCTAAACTTATCGGTCCTTTGGGAATTGATTCATTGTAATCATGACAATGTATGAAAATAATGCACTGACATTTGGAAACTGGGGTTTCACCGTTACTGTTGGTATGAAAGAACATTTAGGAATAACCTTGGAAAATATATTTAGGAAACATTGATTAGGGAACATTACCCAAAGATAGGTTTTTGAGGATAATTGTAGTAGAACATCCTATAATTTATGTTAAATTGAAAATATTTTTTTCTTCCATGTAATAAACCCTTGTATGTATACTACATGTGGACGTGGTTTTATAAAAAATGTACATAAGAGTATCTACTTTGACAAGGTGTTATAGGCTTGACTCGAGGTTACTTAGTACACGATAATGGGCCTTACTACACTCCTGGTTTGACACTCTCTGGGGATTTGGTCAGGATATTTAACATTTTATTTACCTTCCATTATGAAATGTTTAAAAGTAATGATGGTCCCAAAGTAACCAAGGATTATGATTTTATTATTTATGATCCATAAATTTATATTAGGTGATATACCATATATAGAGTGATTAAAATTAATTAACAATATAAGCTAATACGTTACATTCCATCAAATAGAAATGGGACCATAACGAAATTGTGTGAATTCCACCAATACACATGATGAAATGTGTAATAAAAATCATATATTGTGTGGTCTACATCCATCACTTAGAAACAAAATAACCTCCCTTGTATTCTCATCATATGAGGAAATAATATAATGTGTTAATAAAATAATTAGATATTTCTTTTAGTCCAATGGAATTGAAGGGAAACTACAGAAGAAGAGGATGGAAGAGAAAAATATCAATAAAAATAAGAAGGGAAATAAGGATTTCCCCACATTTAATTACTTTGGAAAGAATCACCTTAGTAAATTCATAAAGGGAGTGCAAGATTATTATAATTATAGAGAAAAAGGATAACATGTTCGTTATTTCATGAATATGAAAAAGGATTCCAATGTACAATGCTTCAACATAAAGGATATAATACACTATTTGAGTTAATATCTCAATAATAATAAAATATACCCTAGATGATCTTATTTGATAATGATCAAGTCATTATACTGCCGCAAATAAAGAAGAATTAATAATATTTTTATTGAAGAATTATTTTATTTGAATATTTTATTATCAATTTGTTAGTTATGATAATTATGAAGTCTATAAGGATTTTAGTAGAGTAATATTTCATTAACACTAATTATATATTATGGTAATATGTATTGTGACACAGCTTCAAGATATATTTTTTTGGATAATGAACTATGGAGGGAAAGATAACCCTTAATAAATTTCAGATACTGAGATAATGACATTAGAATAAAGATATGTCTAATTTGGATAATGTCAATTTGATATTATTGACTACATTTAAATATATTAGTGGTTTGTTTATTACATCATTTTGGGAGCCTACAACATTTTTAGAATTATATAAAATATCTGATATTCTATGTTTTATGTAAGTAATAATGAATAACGAATGTATTCAATATGGTTTTAAGTTAATTTTTTTATTATCATATTTTATGAGAATTTATGATAATGGTATTAAATATTTTTGTATGTCACAAAAATTGGCTTTTTTTGTTATGTGGAATTTTTGAATTTAGTGACATTCTTTTTAAATGTTTGGACTATGAGTTTGGAAAAAACTATTTTTTATATGTCTAAAAGTTGGAATATAGTAATTTAATCACTAGACAGTATTTTTTAGGTTAAAATATTTCTTATAAGCTCATTTTTGGAATGTTAAAAGAATATAGTTTTATAAAAAGGGGAACGTGAAGGTCGGGTGATAACATGTCACGTAAGACAAGGCTGCGGGAATCGAACCCACAACCGAAGTGAGAGATGGCGTTATCATCTACCACAGGCTGAAGAGAAGACCTTGGTTAGTAGAAAATATTTTTCATTATTTAAATGGTTTAATTTTATTCTCATAATGTTATAAAATTAAGATAAATATTTTTTTTTGAATTTTATTATCATTTAATGTGAATGATGGGTTTGTGGTAGGAATTAGTTAAAGGTAGAAACACAACTTGTCTTGTATTTATGCATACTTTTGTTCTTAGTCTATGAAGTAAATTATTTATTAAACTCTCAGGGAAAGGATATTGAAATTAAAAATTATCTCCTAGTAATTTTTCCAATGAATCAAATGGTCACTTAAATCATCATCGACATCTATTTTTGTTATTGTTCACTTTATCATATTAATATTCTTTAACATGCTCTATCACAACTAGTTGGTTATATATTTCTTTCATATAAATCTTTTCCTAAATTGAAACATAGTATGTGTTATATCTAGTAACTTTATTACTTATATTTATTTATTTTAATGTGAATGCTTTATTGACCCTTGTTCCAATGTGTGATTACAGTATTAGAATTTTGAAAAATTAAATATTTGTTTCAAAAACCATATTCAATCAAAATGAGGGGAAAAAATTTATTGAATGATGGGAGAATGTAACACCTAAATACAGTTCCATATATTTATTTATGAATAAATATAATATTATTTATTTCATGATTTTTACAAAACAGCATGTTTTTCTTATGCTACAAAAAATAATGAGTTGGATTGCATTACACACAAGGCCATGTTCTACATAACAATCATATATTAATAAATTATTTTTATTTAATATATTATATAATTTATACATTAAAATAGATATTATGAACATTATTATAAAATTTTTAGCTTTATATATTCTATATAATTTTATCATTCAACTTTTGTCTTTTTTAAACATGTTATATGTAATGATTGTATTTTATGGATAACATAAGTATTTTAAAAAAATTCATTTTTCCTGCCTTTTGATGGATAATCCATTTTAAATCTTGTTTTTTGAAACTTTTATATATTATATTTAACAAAACAAACATATACTTTGGACTACAGATATAAAATTTTACTTTGGATAAATTTTTGATATTTTTTAATAGGTTTTATGTTTTGAAGAATAGTAAAAATATACTAAATTTTAATCAAAAACTCTTTTTTTTAATCGAAATAATTTTTTTGGATAGATTATATTATTCAATGGATATAAATTTGAAATATAATATGTTTTTATCATTTAATATAATTTTTGTCATTGGAATTATGTATACTGTGAATTTCGATGTAAAAACAAATCAATCTTTCGTAATGTTTTAACTTTTAAAAAACATTTTTTCATACTGAAAATAGGATTAATTTTAAAATAATTAATGAAACATATGTATTTTTAATTTTTAAAAATGGATTCCATATTATGAATCAGTAGTTCTATATCATGTAAATATATTTCCTTATTTGTGGGCATTATGAATAGTATCTTTAGCAATTTTTTTATTATAGTGGTTAAGGGTAAATTGGGGAATTAAAGGTAAAAAGAATATTTTTATTACACAAAGACTTAGCCTAATTACATTGGGTAATAATTTTTTAACATAAATAATCCTTGGGTCATTTCATAGACTACATTGATCCATAGGGAAGACTTTAATATTTTTATAAGATTATATTTAATGAAAACCCAATTTTGTAATACTTTTGTTTTTTGGAAGTGAATTATTTTATATATGAGGTTATATGACTGATATGGTCAAAAGTAAAATGAAATTAGTAAGAAAGTTATATATATATATTCTTGTAATTTATTTATAATTTTATAAAATAAATAATAAATTAAGATGTTGACCCAATTATTGGGTAGTAATTTCTTTATTAATGAAAGAATCAATTATGTGATATTAATAATATTAATATATTTATAATTCGAAACATTTTATGCCATCTTTGATTTCATTTGTAAGAAATTGAAATTTTAGGTATGATCTTGTTTAGTTCTTTTAGTGAATCATGTTTTTATGACTTTATAAGTAATCAAATTATATATAGTGTCAAAAATGACATAAATGATATTTTAAAATAAATAACAATTTATTAAATGATATAGAATTAATTAAAATAATTAATTTAGTAAAATTACTAATATAATGTTATATTTATTTATATATGTATCAAAATTATAAAATTTTAATGATTAATTGACATATGTACATGAAAATGAAATATATATTAATAAAAATAAGTAATGTGAAAAAGTGTCCCACTCTCATTTAATATAAGTTCAATAAATTTAATATATATATAAAATTTTGATAAATTAGATCATAAGTAATATACGAAAATATAATAAAATTATATTCAACATGGTTATTGATTTTTAATTGTTAGAGACTAAATAATAACTATAAATAGTGACACAATTGTAAAGATGTGAATATTTTATTATTAGAAATATCAAAAAATGGATTTGAAACATTTTAAATTTAATATAATTCAAAATAGGTGAAATGATAAACTAATTTGATAGGTTAAAATTACATTATAGGAATGTATAAAATGTATTTTTTTGAAGTTATCTATCTTGTTGGATTTTATTTAAAGTCTAATTACTGAATATAGCCAATGTTGACACTATTGATATTTTATAGAAATATCATCTCGTTGAATTAAATTAAAATTTTAGAAATATTTTAAAATTTCAAAATATTAATTATAAGGTCCAATATATCATATAGTTTCTCTTTATGGACAATATAAACCACATATGTATATATTTATACCCATGTAATATTTTGAATATTATAACCCAGTTCTAATAAAACAGATTAAATATTGATAAATCAAAATGATAAAGATTAAAATAAAATAAAAACATATATAAATTTTATTAGATTAGTTTATCCAAACATACCCATCATAAATTCTAAATAATTAAATTTCAACCATTTAGATGTTAATAATAATTTATATTAATTTATTAATTTTATAGTTTCCTAAAGTATCCTTTACCTCTCATATAAAATGGAACCTCTCATTCTCTTTTATTCGAACCTCAAGATAATTTTCTATCATCCAAATCCTACTCAATTATCCTTCAAAATTTCCTCAGATCATCCTAGTGTCCTTATATTGGGAATAACGCCATCCTAAAAAGACATTGTGTGAAAAATAGATGGAGAAACTTGAAGAATATGTAATGGTTTTGTACACTCCTAGAAGGTTCCTTCCTTCTTCTACATCTTATTCCTATGTTTTTTACATAACAAAGTAATAAACCTAGTATCATCTACATACTAATATGTATTTTTAGTTATGTTACAACCATATTATTCCTTCTATACATCTAATAAATAACAATATCTCCATGCGAGCAAACATATGCCTTACCATCTCCACACTATGGTGTAATTTTTTATTCAACGTTACATTATTTTGGTGGATATAATGAAGATTTTAATGGATATAAATAATTAATAAAACATGGAAATGATTATTTATAGTTAATATACCATCCAATTCCATACCATTTAATCATCAAGGGAATAATATCATAGATCATGCTTATATATGGCATACCGTCTCCGCAATGTTGTGAGATTAATTCTCCATGTTACCCATTCGAATTTTAGTTTTAATATGAATGTTTTTGTTTTGGTTTTCTCCTCTAATTAGAGGAATGCATTTGACTTATTATATCATGTGTGGGTACCACTATAGATGTTTTATGCATCAGTAGGTCCCATGAGACAAACTAGTTTTTTTCATGAGCCATTAACAATATATTTATGTATGGTCTTGGTATGAGGCCTTGACAGAATGGCCATGTTTTCTAGTATTTTGAATATCCTCATTATGAGATTAGTTATTGATAATACAAGTGATTATTCGACTACATGAATATCCATGTTAATTTGTAAATAGAATTATTTTATTCATTTTTTTCTATATTATGTATAATATTATATTGAAAAGTCATGTGTTTCAAATTAATACCATTCCTTATATGTTTATTCTTATTTTTGATAGAATCCTCTATATTGTATAATCTTATTGAGCATCTAACCTCACACCTTTATTATGTTCTATTTTTCATTGTATACCAAGAAATGTTTTATGATTGATATACATGGTTAAGATAAGAAAATAATGGTGCTCCCAAAGGATTATTTACGTTGAAGGTTTTGTTTTGAATTATAATATGATGATCGTGTATGTAATATTCTCCCCAAGACTATAAAATGATCAGTCCTTTAGGATTTGATTCCTTATAATAATGCTAATGTCTGAAAATAATTCTCTTTCTATGGGAAACATGGCTTGTGGAATTACACTAATGGAATTAAATAGTATATTTTTTGTTTTAAAATTTTATCTCATATGAAATTTTTTCCCTTTTTTTGAATTTTATTACTGTGATTTTCAATGTGACAAATTTATTTCCCCAAAAAATGTTTTAATGATATTCTATATAAGGCCCCCGCCATAAAACTTACTTAATATTGAATTAAATGAGTAATTCACATTTAGGATGTTTTCAGGTTTAGTGTTTTAGAGAATTAGGACATAACTATTACATCTCAAAAGATTACAAAGTAGCCGCTTCAACTAAAATTTCCATAAAAAAACTCTTAAAAAGAAATATGTCTAGTTAAATGTTTTAGGTAGCATGAATTTCCCTTGAACCCATCTTTGACCCTATTCCATGCTAAGTCCTATGAAAAACATTTCAAAAACTTGGGATGAGCATAAAAAGCTTAGTAAGGGATACACAAATAATGAAAACTGTTAGTTTTTCAAAACAACAAGTAAACCATGTATACTTTATCAAAGTAATACTTTTCACCTTTTTGAAGTAGTAAAAACTCTTCACTGAATAAAAGTTCATTACTTACCATTCTGTAACCAAAATATTACCACAAAACCAATATAAAGATCACATAACATATAAAGTTAACTTGGGACATAAACATACTTAAGTGGAATAACCATAAGGTCCACTTCCACACAGATCACTTAATGGAATAGCAATTCGGCCAAATTCCATACATACATAATGGAATAGCCATACAGCCGACTTCCATACCCAATGCATTAGAGGTTATAACGTAACCACCCGTCCTGGTATTCACGGCACCACCGGTCATATGGTTTATCACGTAACCACCCGTAAAATGTCCAAGTACCATTATAAAATTATAACACATAAAACCTACATAAAGGAATGATAACATTTCCACATGTCAATCAAAATATATCATTTAAATATATTGACATAATATAATCCTTTATCAAATCCATTTTCAATACCAAAACACAAAAAAAATAATATGGTATTTATTTTATTTTAAAAACATTATGGATTGTTGAGGAAGCCAAAGATCAAATAATACTCACGGCGGTGGAAAAGGTCGTTGTCACCGCATACGTAAAAGAAACATTATTTTTTGTCGTTTAGTAAAACGCTTCGTAGAAAAAAGATTCCTTTTAAATAAACGTAAAAGTCAAAGGGGTTTATACACCATATAAAAGAAGGTTTTGTATAAAACAAAATATGCCTCAATGAATGGAGATTTAGACGAAGACCCTTACAAAGACGGTATCCTTTTTTTAAGGATAAACAAATTGCATAATTATGTGTGACAAACTAATACACCAAATATAAGTGGATATTAAGTGTAAAAAAATCAGAGGTTATTCACACATATTCATAGAACGACATATTCAAGGAGTACACGTTTATCCCAAAGAATCAAATTTGGGTTAAAAAGTTCCCTTGAAAATATTTGACAGCCTAATGGAATCACTTCAAAATTCAGAAAAAGAGTTGATGAGAGATAAAAAAAAAGTATCTCATCACTTAAAATTTACATCAATAAGGATATATGATAACATATCCCAACATAACAATATGTGAATTAAAAGACCCAAACAAAGAAGTCTTTTAAAAAGAGGAGGGTGAAAGGTTCCCTTACCGACTTGGGTGTCTTTCGAAACATACACCCCATGAAAGAAGGTCAATACATCAATGATGTAAATACTCATAAACGAAAGTATATTACACAAATATTAGAATAATGGAAATTACATACACCACTAAAAGGAAATTGTGGGAAATTTAGTATAAATCTCACGGGAATAAAAGTGAGATGAAAAATCCCTTACGAAAACTCGACAGCCTAACGGTGCCACTTAAAACTTCCAAAATTGATTGATGAGGGAAAATAGGGTCTCTCATCACATGAAAAATAAAAATTACAGTAATATTAATATAAAAGAACATCCCAATAGCAAGAAAGATGAGCTTTAAAAGGAATGACATAAAGAGTGTACTTAAAAAGAAAGAGAGGAGTAGGATCCCTTACCTCAGGTCCAACTTGACTCAATCGTTCTTTAACATCCTGAATAATAAACATGAGTTAATTTATACTTTCTGAAGAACCTTTTTAAAGTTCATTATTCCTTTTATATCAATTATTGACATGTTATAAACATTATGTAATCATTTAAGTTAATAATTTTTGTTTTGTCGATATTTTCTTCTTAAGTCAAAAGTGGACTTCTTACAATTACATGTTGTTCGTGTGGTCAATGGTACATTATATACAGAATGATATTCATGATTTGGATATCATATATATCATATATATCCATCATATACATTAATTTATAATATTACATAATCATTTAGAGGTAAGAAATGAAATGCCTCATTCATGGAGACGGTAAGCCGTACGTACGCATGAACGCGACTTTCATTTCTTTGTCATATTAATGGAATTAAAAATAAATGAGAGTTATATATATATTAATTCCAGAATTATATTCATCAGTTATATGTAACATAAATTTTATATATTCATTATAAATATTAACTTATAATAGTACATTACATTTGTGGATAATAAATGAAATGCACCGTTCATGGAGACGGTAAGCCGTACGTACGCATGAACGCTACTTTCATTTCTATATCATACATTAATGGAAAGAAATAATAATGATATAGAGGTATATTATAATTCCAGTATAACATAATATATAATAACATTAAATCCATCCTTTATACGTCCCACATATGGAATTAACGAATCACATCACTTTGAGGGGGCGGTAGTCTGCACTTCCTTAAATGAAGATATCATGTTTAACCATAATGGAAACCAAAAAGGTATGCCATAAATTAAAAATAAAGAAGCTTAAGTAAAACATAAACATATTATATATCATATATAAATATATTTACATCTTAATGGCCACCTTTGAAGGTGTTATATGAGTGTTGAACAATCATCGTTTCGTGAGGCAGAAATTCACCATCCACGGAAACAGTATGTTCTTTAACCATTATATGTAGGTGTGTGTATGTGTAGCTCGAATCCTTCTTATAAAAACATCTGAGTATATTGTAGATACTGGAGTAGTTACAAAAGAAATTAATAAAAATATTTTAGGGGGTTGGAGAGGCAAAATAAAACAAAAGGACTCAAGTGAAGACATTACCTTAAAATCGGGTAACTCTCATTGGTTTGATCTCAAAGGATTCTTTGGGAAGACTTCTGCCCAAATTGAGGCTTCAAGGAGTAAGCGAGGGAAGTGGAGAGACAAAATGGGCAGAGGTTGGCAGAGCCAATGGCTTTGGGAGTGTGGGAAAGGAGGTAGAGGTGGTGGCCTTTTATTAGAGGAGAGGAGGGGCACTCTTGTAAAGTTACAAAATGTTACTTTATTTTCAAAAGAGTTTCAGATTTTAAAGGTACCAAATTGATGTATTTCTAGGATAAGGTGATAATGGTTCGAAATACACCCATCCAATAGGTTTTTGACATGTTTAGGTCTTATATATTACATTATCTTTCCATTTTATTTAAATCGTTAAATAATGAGGTCATCGATGCATCATCATGATGTCATAAATAATTTAATTTATTTAATGTCTAAAAATTATAAAAAAAATTCTATGATGTAGGAAATCATTTTATCTTTCCAATTACTTTTTATAGTCTAATATATGGCTTGTATAACCCCATGTAAAAATTCTTTTAGTAAAACATTTCATGTTTGTGTCATTTTTACTTTAACATTAAATAAAAAGGTATTTATGTCTTTTTACAACCAAAGTGGATCCATGGGGTCCCAAAGTTGACCCATGGATTGTCTTGGTCGGACATGAAACATCCAATGAGGGTAGGACATGGATCTATGTCATTTAATTTTATTAAAACATTATTCGTACCTTAAACTACACTAATTACCTCTAATCGCGATTAAAAACTTAATAAGTTACTATTCACCAAAAAATTATTTTTATCCCATTGAACCACATTTTAATTCTTAATGAAACCCATGTATGTATTATTTTTTAAATTCAAAACACAAATATGACAAAATTTCATTTAATTGGAAAAATCAGATTTTATAAGTACCACTTAGTGGTTTCACTATTCATCAAAAATTGAGGTTTTTCAGAAAATTACCAAAAATTCACCCTATTCTATATTTAATATTCTGAATTCAAAAATGATGTCTATTTTAAAAAATTCAAAACACATTAGTTGAATTAATTAATTTAATAATTAATTCCCGCTGTTAAGACAAATAGCGTGTTTTTATGAAATAAAATGTATCAAAAGATTGACACTTGTTTATGTCCAATTTCAAAGTGAAATTAATTCCAAAGACCAAAATTGGCTTAGATGGTAAACATATATTCTAATTAAACATTAAAACCAATTCAAAAGATAATCTAATCATATAAATAAATTAGATTAAAAAGAGGTTTTGAATTAAAATAGAACATTTTCACTATTCATTAAAAATTGAACCTTTTTGGAAAAATAACAAAAATTTACACAAGGAAATTTTGATGTCCTGATTATAAAGAAGAATTTTATTTTGTCAAATATAACACATACCATTGTCAAAAGGTTGATTTAAAAGAGGTTCTCCATCAAAAGGTGGTTAATCGGCCTTTTAAAGAATATTAGAATGTTTACGCTTAAAATTGGATTCATTCGCATTTTTAATCCTCTAACATTTACTGTAAAAAGTAAAACTATTTGACAAACATATATAATAATTTTGTAGTTAGTTCTATCCATTCCTTCCATCACAACAGCTAGGCGTTAAGTACCATTTAAAATAATATTATTTTACTATTAGAGTGCAACGTAAGATTCCCAAGAAACTCGTTGTTGCGTGTTGGGTACTCCATCGAGCCTAGCATCCCCTTTAATGTCATATTAATATTTTATTCACAAATATGGATAAATATGAAATTGTCATATTCTTTATTTACCTGGGGTGTTACATCCTTCCCCCCTTTTGGGAATTGCGTCCTTGCAATTTTAAAATTGAGCTTGGAAACATCCTTGAAAGTCCCAAATCGGAACAAGAGTCGGTAAAATGGTCACTTTAAAATAAAGAAAGATAAGTACAGAGGTCACTCGAGTTAACCTATAACAGGATTCCGTGTAGGAAAACATGGACATGGAAGAAAAATCAAAGGGTCATGTTCTTGAGGGAGAGTGATAGTAACATGTCTAGGAGAAAGTTAACCATAAGAAAATCACAAACTTGTGATGGGTTAAACGGTATTTGATTCTCCAGTAGGAAAAGTTAATAGACAACATTTTTTAAGTTACTTTTTATTGAGTAATTTATTCATAAGGAAACATAATCTCTTATCATGTTGACTTTCAACTTTTATTAGATTCCTTACACAAACTCATATTTTCTCCAAAAGGCGAGTATTTAGAAAGACTTGTTCATATTAAGAGTACTATAATCTACTTCTAGAGAATCACCTAATCTGCCAAAGAGAACTATATACTTCCCGTGTCTTTAGGCTTTAACCAAAACCAAAACCAAAAAGGTTAGTACAAGATCGGATAATCTAGAAATGGATAACCCTTTAAAAAAATCTATGTTTAATCTCCTAAAAATTTCCAACAAAACCCAAAGTTCAACGTGGACCATCCGATAAACAATTTGTCCATAAAATTATTCAAATTAAACCAATCTAAGATTGAAACCCAAATATTTGAAGGACATAGTCACATAGTCTTCCAAGTTAAATCGTAACATTTATCTCCAAACAACATCAGTTCCTCCTAAAGTCTCGTATTGGAAAGTAATTAACCTAATCACATATCTTCCATGATAGATTAATAATTTTCATAAATAACCCAAAATCATCTTATTCTTAATTCATAAAATCATATAACTAAAATGAATCAGTCAATCTAACCAGGGACTTCACATAGTCTAGTGGTAGGCGATAAATACCATTCGCACTTTGGTTGTGGGTTCGATTCCCGCATCTTTGTCCGACGTGATGGGTAGTCACACGGTCTGCGTGTTGTCCTTTTTCCAAAACTATATAATTCTCAAATCATTCCCCAAAAAAGGATAAAATCATCGAAAATAACCATAACATAATTTAACCTCAATTTTATCTCATGCCTTTCACTTGAATCATAACATATAGTAACCCATAATTACCTCAAAAGTAAGGATCATATAAACCCAAATGGTTATTTATAAATAAGTCCAGAAAAGAAAAGATAACTATTCCTTGAATAAAATTTGCATATATTAAACATCAAGGTTACACATAATATAAAAAGTCTTCTAATGTAACCCCATCATCAAAAGAGACTTAATACTCTTAACAATTTCACCATAACTCTTGAAGCCCTTATATGTTGACATTTACTCATTCAACATTCTTCACGATCCATTAACCATTCATTTCCAACTTATTCCGAAATACCTCTTTCCTACAAACAAAATCATGAATCATATCCTAAGAATCAAAAATAGGAAGACAATAGTCATGAAATAATACTTACCTATGATTTGTCATTGTCAGTTTCTTTATCCTCAATCGGAATAGCATTAGGTATTGGTAAATGAATATTTGTAAGATCTTGGTGATCCCATTCCCGAAACTTCTTCATAGGACATGTGTTTGCATAATGAACATGCACACCACATTTAAAACATTCAATTTATTCCTTCGAAATAACTTCTTTCCCTTTCCTTGTGTCAACTAGATGATTCCTTTTTCCATCACTGGTTATTGCTTTATGACCTTAATTTCCACATCTATAGCATATTTCTGTCCCTTTGAAACATTTTCCTAGGTGTTTCTTTCTACATCATTGACAAATAGGTTTTTGTACACACTTACCTTTATGATTATTACATGTAGTTCCGTAGGGATTTGTTTCTCGCATATATGATGCCTTATAGAAATCACCAAGGTTTAGGTGGTCAATCATGACTCCATATTGTTGGTTGAGGATAAACACAAGAGTTCTCATTGCAGCTCCCATATCATTCAGTTGATCGCTCAGAAAACTGTCATAGTTTCCTTCACATCCACCGTTACCTTGGTGCCTGCTAGATCCATCCATTTACTAAAACCATGAAGGTCAGTGTGAGTATATCAAAAAAACCATAATGTACTAAAGAGGAAGATAAACACTAAGATATACTTACTCATTCACTTTATCTAAAAAATATGACTCTTTCTGAAATCCTAACCATTATGGTCATGTCAGTTATGCTTAAAGAATACCCTAACCTCTAAAGTTATCTAAACTGACCTTTGATACCAACTATAAGGCCCCAGCCTTAAACCTTACTTAATATTGAATTAAATGAGTAATTCACATTGAGGATCGTTTCAGGTTTAGAGTTTTATAGAATTAATACAAAACTATTACATCTCAAAAGATTACAAAGTAGTCGCTTCTACTAAAATTTCCATTAAATAAAATCTCTTAAAAAGAAACATGTCTAGTTCCATGTTTTAGGTAGCATGACATTCCCTTTAACAAATCATTGACCCTATTCCATGCTATGTCCTGTAAAAAACATTTCAAAAACTTGGGATGAGCATAAAAAGCTCAGTAAGGGATACACAAAGAATGAAAACTTTTAGTTTTTCAAAACAACAAGTAAACCATGTATACTTTATCAAAGTAATACTTTTCACCTTTTCAAAGTAGTAAAAACTCTTCGCTGAATAAAAGTTCATTACTTACCCTTCTGTAACCAAAAGATTACCATAAATCCCATATAAAGATAACATAACATATAAAGGTAACTTGGGACATAAACATTCTTATGTGGAATAACCATAAGGTCAACTTCCACACATATCACTTATTGGAATAGCCATTCGGCCAACATCCATACATACTTAATGGAATAGACATACGACCAACTTCCATACCAAATGGATTGGAGGTTATAACTTAACTACCCATCCTGGTATTCACGACACCACCCGTCATATGGTTTATCACATAACCAACCGTAAAATGTCCAAGTACCATTATAAAATTATAACACATAAAACCAACATGAAGGAATGATAACATTTCTACATGTCAATCACAATATATCATTTCAATATATTGACATAATATAATACTTTATCAAAACCATTTTCAATACCAAAATACAAAAAAAAATTATATGGTATTTATTTTATTTTAAAAACATTACGTCTTGTTGAGGAAGCCAAAGATCAAATAATACTCGCAGCGGCGGAAAAGGTCATTATCACCGCGTACGTAAAATAAACATTATTTTTTGTCTTTTAGTAAAATGCTTCGTAGAAAAAAGATTACTTTTGAATAAATGTAAAATTCAACGGGGTTTATACACCGTATAAAAGAAGGTTGTGTATAAAACAAAATATGCCTCAAAGAATGGAGACTGAGACGAAGACCTTTACAAAGACAGTATCCTTGGTTTAAGGATAAAACAATTGCATAATTATGTGTGACAAACGAATACACAAAATATAAGTGGATATTAAGTGTAAAAAAATCAGAGGTTATTCACACATATTCATGGAACGACATATTCAAGGAATACAAGTTTATCCCAATGATCAAATTTGGGTTAAAAAGATCCCTTGCAAAAATTTGACAGCCTAACGACGTCACTTCATAATTCAGAAAAAGAGTTGATGAGAGATAAAAAAAAGTATCTCATCACTTAAAATTTAAATCAATAAGGATATATGATAACATATCCCAACATAACAATATGTGAATTAAAAGACCCAACAAAAGACGTCTTTTAAAAAGAGGAGGGTGAAAGGTTCCCCTACCGACTTGGGTATCTTTCGAAACATACACCCCCTGAAGGAAGGTCAATAAATCATTGATGTAAATACTCATAAACGAAAGTATATTAATCAAGGAGTAGAATAATGGGAAGTACATACAACAGTAAAAGGAAATTGTGGGAAATGTAGCATAACTCTCACGGGAATAAAAGTGAGATGAAAAATCCCTTACAAAAAGTCGGTAGCCTAACTACGCCACATAAAACATCCAAAATGGATTGATGATAGAAAATAGGGTCTCTAATAATATGAAAAATAAAAATTACAGTATGGGTAATATAAAATAACATCCCAATAGCAAGAAAGATGAGCATTAAAAGGAATAACATAAAGAGTGTACATAAAAAGAAAGAGAGGAGTAGGATCCCTTACCTCAGGTCCGACTTGACTCGATCGTTCTTTAACGTCCTGAATAATAAACTTGAGTTAATTCTACTTTCTTAAGAACCTTTTTAAAGTTAATTATTACATTTATATCAATTATTGACATGTTATAAACATTATGTAATCATTTATGTTAATAATGTTTGTTTTGTCGATATTTGGTTCTTAAGTCAAAAGTGGACTTCTAACAATTACTTGTTGTTCGTGTGGTCAATAGTTCATTATATCCAGAATGATATTCATGATTTGGATATCATATATATCATATATATCCAGAATATACATGAATTTATAATATTACATAATCATTCAGAGGTAATAAATGAAATCCCCCGTTCATGGAGACGGTAAGCCGTACGTACGCATGAATGCTACTTTCATTTCATTGTCATATTAATGGAATTAAAACTAAATGATAGGTATGTATATATTAATTCCATAATTATATTCATCATTTATATATAAGATACATTATATATATTCATTATAAATATGTACTTATAATAGTACATTACATTTGGGGATAAGAAATGAAATGCATCGTTCATGGAGACGGTAAGCCGTACGTACGCATGAATGCTACTTTCATTTCAATCTCATACATTAATGGAAAGAAATAATAATGATATAATGGTATATTATAATTCCAGTATAACATCATATATAATATCTTTAAATCCATCCTTTATACGTCCCACATATGGAATTAACGAATCACATCACTTTGAGGGGGCGGTAGTCCGCACTTCCTTAAATGAAGATATCGCGTTTACCCATAATGGAAACCATAAAGGTATTCCATAAATGAAAAATACAGAAGCTTAAGTAAAACATAAAATTTTATATATCATATATAAATAGAGTGACATCTTAATGGCCACCTTTGAAGGTGTTATGTGAGTGTTGAACAATCATCGTTTCGTGAGGCAGAAATTCACCATCCACAGAAACAGTATGTTCTTTAACCATTATATGTAGGTGTGTGTAAGTGTAGCTCGAATACATATTATAAAAACATCCTAGTATATTGAATATGCTGTATTTTTTACAAAAGAAATGAATAAAAAGAGTTTAGGGGGTTGGAGAGGCAAAATAAAACAAAAGGACTCAAGTGAAGACATTACCTTAAAATCGGGTAACTCCCTTTGGTTTGATCTCAAAGGCTTCCTTGGGAAGACTTCTGACCAACGTGAGGCTTCAAGGACTAAGAGAGGTAATTGGAGAGACAAAATGGGCAGAGGTTGGATGAGCCAACAGCTTTGGGAGTGTGGGTAAGGAGGTAGTGGTGGGGGCCTTTAATAAGAGGAGAGGAGGGGCACTATTGTAAAGTTACAAAATGTTACTTTATTTTCAAATGAGTTTCGGATTTTAAAGGTTCCACATTGATTTATTTATAGGATAAGGTGATAAGGGTTCGAAATCCACTAATCAAATAGGTTTTGGACATGTGTAGGTATTAGATATTACATTATCCTTCCATTTTATTTAAATCGTTAAATAATGTGGTCATCGCTGCATCATCATGATGTCATAAATAATTTAATTTATTTAATGTCGAAAAATTATAAAAAAAAATTCTAAAATGTAGGAAATATTATTATCTTTCCAATGACTTTTTATAGTCAAATATATGACGTGTATAACCCCATGTAAAAATTGTTTTAGTAAAACATCTCATGTTTGTGTCATTTTTACTTTAACATTAAATAAAAAGGTATTTGTGTCTTTTTTCAACCAAAGTGGATCCATGGGGTCCCCAAGTTGACACATGGATTTTCTTGGTCGGCCATGACACATCCATTGAGGGTAGGACATGTGTCTAGGTAATTTAAATTTATTAAAACATTATTCTTACCATAAACTACACTAATTACCTCTAATCAAGATTAAAAACTTAATAAGTTACTATTCAAAAAAAATTATTTTTTTCCCATTGAACCACATTTTACTTCTTAATGACAACCATGTATGTTGGATTTTTTAAATTCAAAACACAATGATGAAAAAATTTCATTTAAATGGAAAAATCAGTTTTAATAATTACCACTTAGCAGTTTCACTATTCATCAAAATTGAGGGTTTTCAGAAAATTACCAAAAATTCACCCTAAGCTATATTTGATATTCCGAATTCAAAAATGATGTCTATTTTACAAAATTCAAAACAAAAAAATTGCATTAATTAATTTAATAATTAATTCCCGCTTTCAAAAAATAGCGTGTTTTTTTGAAACTAAATGTATCAAAAGATTGACACTAGTTTAAGTCCAATTTCAAAGTGAAATTAATTTCAAAGACCACAATTGGATTATATGGTAAAAATATATTATAATTTAACATTAAAACCAATTCAAAAGATAATATAATCATATAAAAAAATTAGATTAAAAATAGGTTTTGAATTAAAATAGGTCATTTTTCACGATTCATTAAAAATTGAACTTTTTTGGAAAAATAACAAAAATATACACAAAGTAAATTTTGATTTCCCGATTCTAAAGAAGAATTTTATTTTGTCAAATATAATACATACCATTGTCAAAATGTTTATTTAAAAGAGGTTCCCCATCAAAAGGAGGTTAATCGACCTTTTAAAGAATATTAGAATGTTTACGCTTAAAATTGGATTCATTCGCATTTTTAATCCTCTAACATTTATTGTAAAAAGTAAAAATATTTGACAAAAATATATAATAATTTTTTTGTTAGTTCTATTCATTCCTGCCATCATAAAAGCTAGGCATTAACTACCATTTAAAATAATATTATTTTATTATTAGAGTGCAACGTATGATTCCCAAGAAACTCGTTGTTGCATGTTGGGTACGCCGTCGAGCATAGAATCCCCTTTAATGTCATATTAATATTTTTTTCACAAATATGGATAAATATGAAATTGTCATATTCATTATTTACCTGGGGTGTCACATTCTATGTAATTTATATTCATAAATGATGTATATAATTTATTTTAATTATGATCTAATAGAAATATGTTTTATTTAAATCATCTTTAATATTAATATGGATGGTTTATGATCAGTTTGATTCAGGATGTACAGTTTTATTTAAATTCACAATTTTACACTTGATGGTTTATAATTATTTTAATTTAGTGGGTTATATTTTAAAAATTCATATGATATTTTTCATTAAGAATGTTTATGATTATTATGTTTCACCCATTTTATTTGAGGAATTTATTTTGCTTAGTATCTGATAGGAGGGGACTATTATAACACCTAGATGTGTTAGTAGGTCTCATTAAACAAACTAGATATTGTTTAGAGAGACAGATTTACTCTTACAAGTAGTCTAGAAAAAAAAATGATGAAAATTAAATATTTTAATGGATGTAATGTATATATTTTTTAAAAAATTAATCAAAATTGGTTTAATTTATTTATATTACAAAAAGATTTTGATTTCCTAAATGTGTTTTGAAAGAAAGAGAATTTTTATTCTGTCAAAAGAGTTTTGTTTTCATTTCTTCTTAATGTATCACCAAATATTAATTCTTATATACATGTTTAAAACCTATTTTCGTAATTTCATTACTCTGATACACAATCATGTTCCTCTAAGACATTCACTTACTAGTGGAATATTAATAACCATAAGAATGAATAACATAATTGCATAAAATAATCCTGAGATTTTTATGAAAATTATTTCATAGGATTGGAAATGAAACCCTGATAAAACCTAGATCATTAATGGATATAAATGGCCTTACCATAAGGGTGGATAATTCCCCTTGATGTATAGGTTCACTCCCAAAATCCCCATCAGGTTTACAAATCCCATGTATCAAATTGTATTAAAACATCGGTTCCTTCAATATTTTACTAGTTTTTTAAATCATAAAATAAAAATTATAACAATGAATTAATACTCACCCACCCAGACACTGACATATATATATCATGAGGGAGTAACCCAATATTTCAGTTATTAAAACATTTGATGGAATAACATATATGGGTTACCAGTTGAAAAATTTTATAAACATAATGTCAAGAAATCCTTAACAACATACATGGATGAAACCAATTCATGGTAGAAAACCAAATTCAAGAAGAATAATTTTTTAGGTAAATATTACACCTAACATAATAGATATAATCAAGGAGTTACATAAAATTATTATTCAGGTTCCTCATATCATATTTTAAAATTTATCATATTTACACTCATATACCGTTATAGGTAATATTTTTTTTTCAAACAGAATAATTATTACATGGTTTAATAATATTATAAAATTTGAATGATTATCCTCAAATAATATTTTTTTGGTATCATTGAAATAGAAACATAATGGAAATCTACTTTACTCAAACAAATTATTTTTATACTATTTATAATGAGAATATGAATTTAATTTTTTTAAAAAAATCTTATTACCATGTATGGAACTTGATTTTAAAATAAATATTTGAATTAATGATATTTTATACAAGAAAAAATTTTCCATGAAAATAGTCTTTTTATTTTAATAAAAAATATTGTGAAATGAAATTTGTGGTAGTAATTTTAAAAAAATATTAAAAATCTTGAAACATTTTTCAAAGGGAATTTTTTAAAAATAATTACCCTTATACATCTTGATTACATATACAAAACTTGTTCCCACTGATGGAAATATCATAAAAACTATTTTTCCCCAATAAAAATAATAATTTTCTAATTGAAACACACCCAATAATTTATATGGTAAAGAGGATAACAATTTATAACAAACACCCAAATCATTAAATGTCATAATTGAGGTGTTATTTTAATAGACTAATGTCCTATTAAATATTAATTTATATTTTATAATTGTGATAATTAACTTCTTATGGGAGGATATGGTTATTTTCAAATTCAGTCATCCTTTAGAAATTACCTTTTTTCCAACATTACTATATTGTTATAAAGATTTATATCTTATCTATTATTATAACATGGATATTATGAAAAAGATAATGTTATCACTTACCTGTGCATTTCACACCTACTCATTGTCAAAATTATTAAGGTGTACCTATTTTTATTCTTATGATTATTATTACATAAATTCTCATATTCTTTGAAACATATATTTATATATATCTATTGGTGTAAACATTATTTTAAATTAATAATAAAATAAATTGTGACAATTTTAATCCAACAAATGAAAATGAATCATGAACAACATATAAAAGCGTAAAATATTTCTACTTCTCTATTTAAATTATATTATCTCACATCTCATTTTTCCTCACCTTTCTAAAAAAAATTCTCTATTTTAAATAACCTTCCTTATTTCTATGATCATATTCATGGTGGTACTTCTCATTACTGACCATGATAAAGCATACATAAGAATTTGTTTTTTTATTCTTTTTCATTTGTTTTTACATGTTTGTATAGTTATAGAAATTTATATTATTTTCTCATTATATTATTTTATTCTTCTATATTTAGCTATTATTATCATTTAAACTTGTATTTAGAGGCTTTTGAATCAATATAGTATGCTTTTGTCTACTAATGCACAATAATCAATTTTTCCTAAAATTGTAAAATTATATAAAATGTCTATAATAAATTATGGATGTTATATTTTATCCTATTTTTTAGAAAAGTTTCACCCATGTTTTATTTTTAGGAGGATAGGTATATAAATTCAATATAGTAATATATCATTTAAATGAAAACTAATAGTTGGAATTATTTTGTAAAAAGTACATAAACATTGACTCATATGTTTTTATCATCATAAATGAACCCCCAAAACCATTACTGAGTACTAGTTATCAAACAAGAAGAAACAAATTTGGTTCAAAATTAAATAATTAGTCATTAATTAATATTATTCAAATATTAACATATTAATTTTATTAAGATGGCTATCAACGGCATTTTTTATATAACTTATATTCATACAGATGCAACCATTATTAGATTTCCTTAACAATTTCATCAGACCTATAATGATTAATTGAAGTAAATTATAAATTCTATATTTCATATGGAGACTCCATGGAGAATCACATTCAACCATCCCATGGTATTCATGAACTAACATAAAAACCTATTATTCATTTTTTGATAGTTCACCACTGCATCATTTTGGTTTATTTGATAATTTCCAAAGCTTAGTATACATGAACATTACATTGTTTATGTGGAATACGTAGTACATTACACAAATAGATACCCAATGACTGTATTAGATTAGTGTCTTTTGAAAATCGGACCACATTTTTCTATCTAGGTGAATGATCTTCAACATCTCCCATAATGATCATTCCCATTATTTTTAATACCTAAAACCTTTATTCATATCATAAGTAAAATAAAACATAAAAAGGGTTAGATAAAATTCTCAGTACGGGTAAATACAATGAACATAAAAAAATATTAACATAAGAATGTAAAAAATTGAACATAAATTTTGAATATCTAAATAGTTAGTCATGAAATAAATCATGGATGTTTGTAAGTGTTATATAATAAATGAACATGAACCATGATAAATAACATTAACATAAAACTTGGAATTGTGGACAAAAATAAGTACATAATATTATTTCCATAATAGCCAAGGCATTGCTGGGAGGACCATCATAGTGGACAGTGTCACTTACTGAACCTAATTTACATGTCACTCCATCCATTTATTACAAAACTAGATTTACATGTTGTTCCATACTTGTATTAATAAACATAATTTAATTTGTCGTTCTAGCCCTGTATTACAGAACAAGATTTTATTTCCATTATAGTCACTTCTATGTCATGAGATATAAATCTTTACACAATTCCTTATAGGGGATATAGGTCCCTCCCATATCATAGTGAAATAATTCATTCATGTTAAAAAATAATAATTCAACATATCATATCCGATTAAATAAATTGGGTTTTCTAAATATCATTCCTTCATAATCTATATAATCAATCTCAGATAATAATGTGGTTGAAGAATTATCCCTTACCGTAGTTTTGATTTCTTCCTTTTGTGTCTGAAACTCCAGTATATTGGTTTTAAACATATTATTAACTTGTAAAAGAACCATAATAATATTTATGATAACATATATGATTCAATTTTGTCTTTTTGTTAACCATTTATTTTCAATTCCATGTTAAAGAAACGTTTTGGGTAATAATCGTTCTGTTTATCATACATGTTTTGACTTGTTATTCTTGATATTTTTTACATTGATCGTGATTTAAATGATTCCAGAATATAAACTATTATTTATATATCATAAATAGAAAGTATATGAATATATATAATTGATTTATTAATTTTAATTGAATATACCATTCATGGAGATGGTAGGTCGTACGTACGCATGAACATAATTTTTTTCCTTATTGAATTGTATATATGAAAGTAAATGAAATATATATATATATATCTATATAGTTTCATTATTATTTAATATTTTTCATGATTATTTATTATATATTATTTATAATCACTCTTGAATGGTAAACCTAGAGAATGAATCTCATCACGCCGTGGAGAGGCTGCACCATAAGTATGCTCGCATATTGATTTTTTTTCATAGGACATATAAAATGGGGTATAAGGCTATACCATAATTTTAATAACATATCATAATGTATGAGATACTGGATAAATTAATTTATTTTGGAAAAAACATAAGAATAGGATGTATAAGTGGAAAATAAAGTTTAAATTGGTGATAAAACTAATAACTCTTTTTCGAGTATCACCTTTTTAATTGTACAAAAGGTGACCCAAGGATGGATTTCTACCCAAAGTGTGTACCATATAAGTAAGGGAGGGTTATGGGGAGCTCATTTCATCTGATTTTCGATGAGCCTAGGGGATTGAAATTTATTATTATGTTGGTAGAAGTGGTGGAATTTTATAAGACAGAGGATGTGAACTTTAGGAATGTATTGAAATATTATTTTGATAGAAATTTATTCACTAATTATATTAGTTACAGTGTGATATATTTCACAGATAATATTAAAATAGGTAACACTTTCATCCAATAGTTTTTAGACAAGTTTAGGTTAGAAAAATAACCTTATCTTTTAGCTTTAACACATACCTAAAATCATTTACTCTTACATCATCTTCTTGTATTTTCATAATATATGGTAACTATAAAAACTATAAAATGCCATATGAAAAAATAGTGGATCATTAATGACATTTTAAAAATTATATAAGTTATTTGGCAGATTTAAGGATTTTTAGGACTATTATATCATTTAATAAAATAGTATTTGTTTTAAGAACTGTTTGGTGTCAATTTTGAAACTATTTAGTAATTAATTTTTTTCAAAGACAAAAAAACTCGATTCCTTCTAAAAAAGGCATTAAAGCATCCCTAAAATGTCAATTTCATGAAAAACATTCTTGTATGGCATCAAAATATTCGAAATTTATTTATTTTAAAATTTATAATATCATTTATTTGAATATTTCATTAAAAATGTAATCACTACACCATCATTATGTGATAAATAAATGTATTTATTTAATGCTGAAAAATTATAAAAATTTACCATGATGTAGGAAATATGTTAATATATTTTATGAATATTTATATTCAAATACACCAATTATATGACCCCAACATAAATTTTTTTATCCAAATATACATGTTTTGTTATATTTTCCTTTACTTTATAAATGATTTATTATAACATTCCATTTTAACACTAAAGTGGATCTCAAATGCCAATATTTAGGCCTATGGGTTGTTTTGGTCACCCATTACTCATAAAATAGTACTAGGATATGTATTATGTTAGATTATTATTATTATAATATACTTATGTAGCATTATGCACTTAATTTACCCTTCAACTATGGTAAATAGAAATAAGTACGGAAGTTACTATTCATTATGTTCGAAAATAAAATGGACCTTTTTATTTAATTTGGAAATTCATATGCCAAATATGGAATCTATTTTTTCAAATTCAAAGTAAATAATTTTGATAAATTAATTTAAAATCAATTCATGTAGACGAAACCACATAGAGAGGTTTTAAGAAGTTAAAAATACCAAAATATTGACATGTGTTTATGTCCAATTTAAATGTGAAATTATATCCAATTACCAAAATTATAATAAATTATAAAAATTGAATCAAATTACACATTAAACCAAAAAAACAATCTATCACTATAAATAAATTAGATGAAAAAGTAGTTTCGTATTAAAATACAGTATTTTTCATTATTCATTAAAATATGAATTTTATCAGAAAAACAAAAAAATCCAACCAAAGTAAATTTTGATTTCATGATTACAAATAATATGTTATGTTTTTCATTTATAATATATTAAATTATTAAAAACTAAATTTGAAATTGGTGAACCATAAAATGGTGGAAAAACAGTATTAATGGAAAAATAATTCTTTTATCTGAAAAATGATTTTTTTTCTTATTTAATTTCTAGAAAATACATAAGCAGATTTTTAATGTTATATGAAATAAAAAATGTGTTCAGTAATATTCATAACTTCTATTTTATGACCCATTAAACAATAATATTTTAAAAATATATTGTTGTTTTGTGAAACTCAGTATTGTGTACAACACAACCTATCGAGGAAGGTCTCCCTTTCATGTAACACAAGCCATGTTAGTGTTGCATGTAGAGAAAACATCATTTTATGTTTCAGATAACATAATCCAAATATAGTTATTTATTACATAGAAAAAATATATACATAGTGTTGTGTGTTTTGTACTCCAACTCAGTGTTGTATGTAACATATAAAATGTCGGTTAAGTGTGAAAAGTGCGTCTAACTTAGTGAATTCCATGATATAAATGAAAGTTTTAATTAGAGAATAAATAAATGGTCAATAAAATCATGGGGTTTACATTCTACCCCCCTTAAATAAATTTCTACCACAAAATTCATTAGGGTTTAAAAATTTTTAATACTAAAAAGTTTTTTTCATTGAAACCATCATCCTAAAAGGGAATACAAAAATTTCATTTTAAAATTTAATGTTATAAAAAAAGGTATCCAAGTAAACTCATCAGTCTGTTTCCACATAGGAAAATATAGTTGGAAATTGAAAATATTGATATGGAAGAAAAATCTTACCATTATGTTCTCTTGGATAGTGATATAGAAAAAGGTTTGAAGAAAGTTAACAATAGGAATGGAATAAATATTTGATGATGTATGGGACCATATGATTCATTAGATAAGAAGGTAATATGTTAACATTATTTGTTTTCAAGATCTTTTTCTTAATTTTGAAAATCCTCGGAATAACTACTTACCATATTTCAGTACTATCTTGTTGTTGGTCATTCCTTGAACAATTTCCACTTCATCTCTAATTCAATGTAATGAGGTTGAATTTTTGATTCCTAAAGTGTTAGAGGGATATGTGATCCATAAATTTAATGATAGGTAATTTAATTTTTATTTATCTAAAAAATGATATCAAATGTTATCAAACATGCATAAGTCCATATATGGTGAAATAATACATTATTCTAACAAACTTCATATGTTGTTTAAACTTTTAAAAAAAATTTAACATTTTCATCCTTCTATAAGATAAAAATACAAAACAATACAAAAAGGATCACACACATGCCATAACATTTACCCCCATGTATAATAAGATATTTATGGTTGGTCATATTCCAAAAAGGTGAACACCTTCATCATAAATTCTCTTGAGTCAAAGACATAATCTGAATTTTCACATATCCTTATTGAAATCGTGAATGGTTCTTTATTCAAAAACATATTGCACATATTCAATAAGTCCCAAAAATATTTTATACACCATCCAGGATAGCATAACCCTCTTGTTAAAAAATCCATAATTATTGATAAACTATTAATCAAGAACCCTCATCTTCATCTTTCCTAAAATATGAATCATGTCTTAAGGTTTCTCAAAATTAAGCTTCTTTTGTTTAACATAGAAAATTCTGGAAGAATATCACAAATCATTCACATCTCATTTACAATATCTTTATACTAAAGATGTGTAACCAATACATGTACCATCATCATGATTCTCTTCATGATATTTCCACTTATGAAATTGGTATTCATAATTCCTAAAATATCCACATCGGAAACATTCAATGGTTAACCATATTATATGTATTTCATGATATTGAGTACGACCAAAATGAAAATCTTGATAATTATATATCATAGATTAAAAACACATGATTAAGGTAAATAAATTATAATATTTCAATCTATGATATTTTTTGTTAAATCATAGTTATTTCATGATTATCAAAAAAATCTATGATTATTACCTATACATGACTTATCCATAGGAAATCCATAGACATATCCATTGAAATATCTCAATTTATCTCACTAATTTTTTCACATAATAGTTTCCATAGGATGACTAATCCTTCCCTCTGATACCAACTATAACGACCTAGATATACACAAATGGACAATATAATTCTTTCATAGAATACATAATACATAATCCAAATAGATGTCCAATGACCTTATTAGTTTACAATACATGTAAACTCATAACACATTCCTCTTTATTGGTGAAAGATATTCAATATCTCTCATAAAGATCATCCCCATTATTTTTTCTTCTTAACAACATTCTTTATATCATGGGGAAATGAATACATAAAAAGGGTGAGATGAAATTCATATTAAGGGTAAACATGAAGAATATAAAACAAAACACAAACATAAGATTTTAGAAACAAGAACATAAATTTTGAATATATAAATCCTATTTCATGATATAAATATTGTAATTTTCTATGGTTTAAATCATAAATGAACACAAACCATGATAAAATATCATTGACATAAAATATGGAATTGTGGAAAGAAAATATACACACAATCTGATTTCCTTTATAGCCATGGAATTGCTTCCAAGACCATCATAGTGGACAGTTTCCATTAATGAACTGGGTTTTCATTCAATTACCACAATTTATTACTAAACTATATTAACATTCCATTCTAGTACTGTATTACAAAACTAGATAAACTTTCTATTATAGCCCTGTATTACTGAACATGATTTTCTTTCCATGCTAGTAATGTCTATATCATGAGAAATAAATCATTACACAATTCATTATATGGAGATATAGGTCCCACCCATCTCATTATGAAATCATTCTTAGATGTTCTACAAAAACATAAATCATTCATCATAACATAACCCATGAACTAAAATGGGTTTTTTATACATCATTCCATTATAATCCATATAAAATAATTTGATTTCATAAAAATAATTCCATCATAAAAAAACTAAAATCAAAGGTATAATTTGGATAGAAAAATAACCCTATTTCATCCAAGATGAAAAATAATTTTGATAAAACACTTGTACTTTATTCTTGAGGAAAACATCCTTTTTTATTTAATTTTTTTTCTTTTCTTAATATGTTGGGAAATTTTATAAGAGAATAATTGAGTATAAAATAAACATGAAATCATTTCGAATAAGGTTCATATAAATAATTAATTATGAAGATGTAAAAATCCATTCATAATATATAAATTAAAAAACAATCTTCTCATACAATTACTAGAAAAGTCAAAGAGTACATTGCAAAGAAACCGAATGGAAGATTCTTTCCATAAATTTTAATAAAAACTTCCCCAATGGGTACAATTTAAATTATAAATTGTATAATAATATGAATAATATTATATATTTAGGAAACAAGAATGTGAATTATACCGTAGTAAATAATTATTAATAAACAATGTCAGATAATATTGATATTGAAAAATTATCCCTTACCTTAGGACTGATTTCTTTCGTAAGTGTCTGAAACTTTTTTTATCATGTTTATACATATCTTTAACTTCTAAAAGTACCATAATAATATTTATGATATCTTATATGATCAACTTATGACTTTATATTACATTTTTATTTATCGATTCCATGTTAAAGAAACATTTTTGGGTAATAATCATTCTATTTATCATAAATGTTTTGGCTTTTTGTTCTTTATATTTTTAAATAGATCACAATTAAAAAAATTAAAAAAATTAAAACATGATTTTATATATCATAAATATTCTGTATAGCTATATATATAATAGATTTATAAATGAAATGGAATAAAATGTTCATGGATATAGTAGGTTGAACATACTCATGAACATTTTTTCAATTTCCTTATTGAATTTAATGGAAGAATGTATATGATATATATATATATAAAGTAGAATTATTATATCATATATTTAATTATTTTTTATTGTATATAATTTACAATCATTATTGAATGGTTAAAGCGGAGAATTAATCTCATCTCATAGTGGAGATTGTAAGTTGTACTTACATATGCACATTGATATTATTATTCATAGAATGGATAAAAGGAGGAATAAGGTTTTAACATAAATATAATAACATTTAATAATGTATAATATAATGTATTTATTACATTAGTATGGAAACAACATATGAAGAAGAAGTAGAAGAAGAAATTTCTGTTGAAATAGTTGATAAAACAATTACCACTTTTTCGAGCCTCCTTTTTATTTGCACAAAAGGCCTCCATAGGATATATTTTTTCCCATATTGAGGCCTCCATAAAGAATTTAGGGGTTTTGGAGAAATTGTATTTAGAAATTGGACGATCCAATGTTCTAGAAAGGTGTCAGTATGTGGGTAGAGGTGGTGGCATTTTATAAGAGGGAGGATGGGAAATTTAAGAATTTACAAAAAATTTATTTCATTAGAAATTGATTTTTAGATTTTAGAAGTTAAAATTTGAAATTTTTAGAGGATAAAATAAGCCTGGATCTAAATAATCTCAATAAATATGTTTTATATAAGTTTTGGTCAAAAAATTAGAATTTTATTTTATCTTTAACCCTTAGTAAAAAACATTAAATTTTACCATTTCTTCTGGTATTTTCAAAATATGTAGTTACTATAGTTACTATAAAATCCCAACAAAACCAAAAGTTGATTATGAAGGACATTTTCAAAATAATATTTTTTACATGGTGGAATAATAGAGGTTTAGTACTATTCTATCATTTAATAAAATACTATTTATTTGAAAACTCATTTATGTCAATTTTGACAATATTTAGTAATGGGTTTCATTATAGTCATAAAAACCATATTACTTTGAAAAATGTGATAAAATAATCCCTAACATGTCAATTTCATAAAAAAATTTCGTTTATGCCATAAAAATGTTCATATTACATTTGTTATAATATTTATAATACCATTTATATGAATGTTTCATTAAAAAGGTTATCCCTATATGATCATTATTTCATAAATTAATGTATTTATTTAATGTATAAAAATAATAAATAAAATTAAATGATATAAGAAATCATTTTCTACTTCTAATTAATATTTATAGTTAAAATGATCAATTATATAACCCCACATTAAAATTGATTTAGTAAAATGGTACATGTTAATTTTATATTTCCCATTACATTAAATTAATTATTATAACATGTCATTTTCAAACCATATTGGTTATCAAATTTAAAAACAACAACACAAGGATTGTTTTGGTCTACAATGAATCATCCAATTGGACTATAATATGTGTTAGGGTATTTTTAAATTATTATAATATAATTTTGTAACCTTATTTACATGATTTACCCATTATCAATTGTATAAAAAAATAATTACTGAAGATTCTATTCACAATGTCCAAATGTAAAAGGGTCCTATTTAATAATTTTTACCATTTGATTACAAATATGGAATCCATATTTCAAAATATAAATTAAATAATCAAAAAAAATCATTTAAAATTAATTCCCCTTTTCAAAAATAGAAACCTGGTTTTTAAGAAGTAAACACATTCAATAGATTGTCAAATGTTTATGCATAATTGAAATGTGAAATTACTTCCAATGACCGAATTGGATTGAATGGTTATAAATTAATAAACGACACTTAATGAAAAGTTAAAATTTTAATTTAACTATATAAATAAATAAGATAATTGGGTTGTCTTGAATTAGAATACAATATTTTTCAATATTCCTTAAAATATTAATTTCATCAGAAAAATTCACATAATTCAACCAATTTTAATTTTGATGTCCCACTTCTATTGAAGAAGTTTATTTTTTCATATATAATATTAAAATGTGTTAAAAACTATATTTCAAATGGGTTCTCTATCAAAAGGAGGCAATACATCATTTTTAGAAAAAAACTTCTTTTATCTGAAAATAGAATGTTTTCTTATATCATGTTTAGAAATAAACATAACATGAAATTTAATGTTATATAAAATTCAAAATTTTGTTAATACTATAGATAATGTTTTTTATATCCCATTAAATAATAAAATTTTATTAATATTTCATTGATTAGTGAAATAGTATATTGCATACAATGCAATATATGGAGCAAGGTCACCCTTGCCTGTAACACAAGCCATGTCATTGTTGCGTGTAGTGAATGTTTCCTTTCATTTTTCATATTACATAATACAAAAATAGTTCTTTTATATATTTAACAAAATCTAGACTTATTTTTTCATGTATCATATGCCAACTCAGTGTTGTGTGTAACATTCTACATGTCAGTTTAGTGTGATAAGAATATTTAACATAGTGCATTGTATGATATAAAAGAAAATTTTAATTTGAGAAAAAAAAACTGGTCAATAAAAAATAAAGGTAGTAAAAATTTCTATTAATTTATCATTATTAAATTATCCATATATTCAGGAAATAATTATTGGCTACCCCATCAGAGTTACACAGGTCATGAAAAGAGTCAATAACAAAACTTATTCTGAAACCAACAAAACAACATTAGGACAATAGGTTACCCAATATGTATCTGGAATAAAAAATAATTTATTATATTACCCAATATGAAAATTACATTACCACACCAGTATACGACAACACTGAACATAACATGAAATATCTCTCCATCACTCACATCAACCATCACCATAGCACATGATCCCAACACATTTCTTATTAATGTATTCCAACTATATGAAAAAATAATTTGTTTTACATCTCATGCCTCATAGACTATTTCTCATCATGAAATCCAATCAAATAAGGTTATAAAATAATCATTTCAAGGTTATTGAAGTTCCTATTGATCACACACATATTAATTTTGTTCATAACACATTGGAAAAGTTAATAAATCCATATATACAAAGTATAAAATCAATCCAAATAAAAAATAAGATCATTTAGAGAAAATGAATTTATATTTTTCCTGATAATTTTAATTACCATCTATAATTAACTAATATATTATTAATAGGTCTTCCGAAAAAGTAACCGTTAACTTACCTGGTATAAATAACATTAAATCAACATAAAAATTTGATTAAAAATTCATTCATATTATACAAAATCAATGAAGATAAATTATCAAATTACATTCATAATTACTTAATCAATTAATTATAATTATTCTTTTTTTATGTTGTTCATAATTGTTTTTAAAAATTACCATTCTATGAAAAAAATCCACAACAAAAGATATCATAATATTATAAAAAGACAAGGTATAACCAATAATATATCCAACAATTATCAAAAATTCAAGTAAAAATAAATCTGTATTTGATTAACACATGTTCTTATCTAAATTGGGTTAATTATACAATTAATAAATTAGATTAAATCAATAAAATGTCACACTTACAATAATAATAATAAAACAACAGTTATCTTACTTAATCATGGAGATAAAAATTTTCTTTAGGAGATAATGGGATAACAACTTCCAATCATTATTTACCTATTTATTGATAAACCAATGATCTAAAAAATATTATCTAAATAGTATCCCAAAATAATTTATCTATAAGAACTAGATGAAAAATTAATAGAATATCCCCCTAATGATTGAAGAATAAGAAATAATGAGAATGGAACTATTAGATAAATGAATCCCAAACATGGATCATCATAGATAGACCTCTATAAGACATATATTGAACCCAATTGAAGGGGTTTTAATGGAAAATAGAAAATATCTCTTTATCTCAAATGATTTGAGAGAGGATATGTGAAATATGAGAATTTTTATAGGTATTCCTCTCATATAAATCATTTTGAATGGGTATATTAATCATGTGAAATGATACAAAAAATCATGAATTCTTCAAATCCTACATTAATTGAAAATCATGTCACCTCATTCTTAAAAACTAAAAATTCCTTAACATTATAAGAAACATATTATAATTAAGAATTTATTTTCGTAAAACCATAAAATTCAAACTTGAAACCCTTCTAGTTTTGAAATAAAATATAAAATTGAATCCCAATTGAAATTGGTAATATCAGTCCAACACCTTTAATTCCTCCTTTAAATATGTTTCCTACTTCAGAGTAACCAGTTCTACATCATGATCATAAACAGATATCTAGGAAAATATTGTTTCTTTACATAATATACCCCCCCAAAATATTCTCATCCTAAATTTTATTAAAAAACATGAAAACAAAAGGGGGTATGAACAACCAACCAATGAAATCCCTATAAAGGATCTCACAATATTAAGAACGCAACCAACTCACATACAAAACTAGATGATGAAAACCTAATATTATTAACCCACCTCAAAAAAACTCCTTGGGGAGATACCTATTAAAGGTAAGACCAAGACTAGAAAAAATGAAATAAAGAGAAATATTGTCATAAAATAACAGTGGGTTTGTAGAGAATATAACCAAGGCTAAAAAAATCAACAAAAAAAGATTAATCACAAAAAAATATCAATATATTGAGCACAAATCCATGATATAGGCTTCTAGGTACACATCTTATACACACCACGGAACAATAAGAAATAAAATAATGGTATAGAGTGACCAAAAATCACATTCTCATGATGGAACTAAATCTAAATTATCCACTCTAGGAAGGGTTCAACATCATTAACATCTATTTTTCATTAACAAATGTCATTATGATTTTCATTATTATACCATTGATGTTATGAAATATTGACGAAATCATGAATCCATCTCATCTCTGGGGGTAGTGATAACTGATATTCTATGTTTTGTACTCGAGATAAAACAATGAAATATATAATAATCATGAGATAAATCTTTCTCCCACAACCAGACATTACTATACATGATATAGAGAAACATTTCAGAACACATGATCTCCAACATTGAACTCTATAGTCCCCCTCCTATAATCAATATTGTAATTATATATATCTAGTTCTATATTAATTCCTTCATGGATCACCAACACCTCCTCTATCATAATCTTCAATAATTCTACACCAATAATATATGACACTCCAATTATTGTTTTTTATAATATAGTTTAGAAAAGACAAAAATATATAACGATTCAATAGTGTCCATAATAATTATTGAGTTATAAATATTTCTTATTTGAACTCCAATATATGTTTGTGTTACACACATGTTTTTCCTAAAACATCAATTACATTCACAAAACATGTCCTCAAGAATTTAGATAGAACACTTATTTTATCAATCTTTTGGTTGATGAAAAGTGGTGGCCAAACATAACTGAGAGACAAACTAACACATGATACTTATCAGAAAAACGGAGGTAAAATAGTTATCACTATAATATATGATAATATCTAGAACCCAAAAAATCATCACCACTTACTCTTAGTATTTTCTCTACAACACTTCCACTGATCTCGACTAATTAATCTCAATAAAGTGACATAACTATATTTTAAGTTTGTGATACAAAATATAACATCACATCCCCACATAGAACATGGTTAACTAGGGAAATAGTCCATTGAAATTTCATCCCACATTAACTAAGCAACATAATATCGATGAAAAATACCCCTTATGATATGATTCTCATCCTTTATATTTTTTGTCGACGAACACTAAGAGGAAAACTCTACAACTAAACAATCCATCTAGACCACCTGAAACGATTCATCAGGGCATAATACATATTTTAAAAACTAAGATGTACTTCTATAGGATATCTACATGACTCATCGAAAACCACTTGCATATCACTGAAATATTAAAATAGTTTCATAGAATAATGAGACACCAAACACTTATGTTATAGGATATCATGCCATAATAACATAATTTACATATTGGATTAAATATATACTATAAATTATTAGTCTTTACTATCCCAAAAATTCATTACTAAAAAAATATTATGTAAATACATACCCAATATGAATTTTATTTAATATTTAGATCATTTTGATAAAAGATAATAAACTAAAACCCTTTTTAATTGTATAAAATGTCTAAATTTCCAATTATATATGAAAAAATATAATTAATAATCAGTATTAAACATATTATATAGATTAATTCACATGTTTTATCCTTCTAAATATATCACATGTACTACATTTATTCATAACCTATGGAAATGTAAAATGAATAAGTTGTGAGGACAATCACATAATAATGAATATCATATATTTGATATAATCCAAGAATAAACACGAAATAAATATTATCGATGGAATTATTAAACAAAAACTGATATAATCAATTGAAATTGGGATCTTGTTATATGAATTGATATAAATGTAAACATATAGATCAATGTAAATGATATCATAAAAATTTAATAAATAATCTTGGACACCCAAATTTTTTTGGCCATGCCTTGTTCCAAGACACTATAATGTTATGGGATGTCGTATACATAAAGTCCCAACCATTATTTCTCTAATTATTCCATAAATTTCATCAATGGATTGTATAATTCAATGCCTTAGCTATCACATGATTACATCTAAACCATTCACAATGAGAGTAAAATATATATTTCATAACATTCCATAGGAAACCTCTTATGGAATTAAAGTAGTTATATCCATATTATAAAAGATACAAAATTTATATATAGAATAAACATATTTTAGAAGTCAATAATCATTTAGAATTTCAATACTATTCTCTACGTAATAACTGGGATAACATATCATAACTCATTAAGAGAAATAAGTTGGATAGATAAAAAATTCATATTCAACTATCCAATAATCATCATTATTGAAATTTCAATTTAACAAACACAAATACTATCCATAATTTCAAATGAAGGGATTACATGATAATAACCTATCCATAGAATGAAATTTGATTTCCCATCAACATATAAACAACATTCAAATAATATTATATATTAAAATAATAAAATATGAAAATTCATACACTTTTTGCTATCTCAATAAAATTGATAACATGGTCATACACAATCTATTAAATGATATTTCCTTAATAATCTTCATATTTTCAACTAGCCAATTATCTTCTATATTGAATTAAAAACATATGAAGTGATAATACTTTTATCTAGGGAAAAAAGAGATATCTAGATCATGAACCATATAGAGAAGGAAGATTTATTTTTTAAAAAGGAAACAACCCTGGTTCCTCAAATAAACTATTGATGGGTGTTTACATTAGTGGAAAACACCAATTTAAAAATCACGATTCGTTCACTATCACACAATATTTGGTCAAGAATTTAATAGTTAAATACTATATTATCTTACAAAATATGAATATATATATATATATTATAAGATAAATCATTAAACATAAACCGCATTATGATAAATCATTTTAAAAATTATATATTAAATTGATTCAAAACCATCAAGAAATTAGAATTTTTTTATATTATTATAAAATAAAAATTTACATGAACCTTCAAATTCATTATTTTGAAAAAGGTTTTGTGAATGATATGGAAAAATGTTAATTATAAAAATAAAATCCAATAATAGGGCCTTGAAGATACATAATATTTATTTTGGAAAAATATTTATAGGAAGTCAAAATATGTGAAATTGAATGGAAAGTACCCTATTTGTTATATTCGAAATAATTTTGTTTAAAACATACTTTCTGAGAAACGTAACAAATCATTTATTTTATTTTATTATTACTTCTCTCCAATAGTATTATAAAATTTCCTATAATAAAAAAATATTGTGAGAGGACGCAGGCATGGGAAACACAACTTCTAAATGAAAAACTATTTCACATAGAATGTAGATTTGAGTTATTAAAATCCCTTATGGGAAACATAGTCCATGAATCATGGAAATTTTTAAAATGGGTTTATGTTGAAAAAATTTAATCAAATAGATTTTACCAAATTATATGAATATTTTTGGAATTTAGCCATTTGATATAAAATAATCTCAATAGAATGATCATATCTTATTTTTTGAATGTCGTGTTTCAATAAATCCTTACTACTAGAGATACATGTAAATAAATACAAACATGAATAATAGAACATGTTTCAACTAGTAAAAAATCATTATGATCAAAATATATCCATTGGATGTTAATAAAAAATAATAAACAAACATGGTTTAAAAAATGTATTCTTTGTCATGAAATCATAATAGAGTCATAGAAAACCATTTTGTCTTTATAATAAATCAATTAATACCCCGTAGAATGATTAGGATTGTAATTTTACCTAAAATAGAAAGATTAAAATATAAATAATATATATATATATATATAATAAGAAACATATACACCACATAAATAAAATTAAATGTATAATACAAGAAATGTCTCAATGGGGGGAATTTGAGAAAAATTTTATTACTTTGATAGAAATTCATTATGTACAAGTGAATAATATCCAAAATATAAACCTAAATTCATTAAATACATACCAAATAACCCTATTCAAATCTATAACCATTTATACTATTGTTTTATTATCATTTTGTTGAAATATATACATTAATAAGATTTTACCTATTTTTATTGATGAGTGTAAGTAAATAATTTGACATTGAACTAGTTTCATAAAATTGGAGTCAGTAACATATATTTTTTTTTCTAAATTACATCAGTATTATATAATATAAGGAAATATACTACAAGTTCCATGATATTTTGTAAGGATATAGACTCATTCAATTGTAGTTTTGTTTACTAAAACATGAAGATGAAATTTGGGATGATCACATTTCATTGATTCATAACGAATGAAATGTTTTTTTAATTAGGGATTTAGATAATTATGTATAATTAACAAAAAAATAATTGGTATATATTTATATAATACTGAAATTCTAACAAATTCCTCATAGTCATCCATGATATAAATGAATTTCATTTTTTCTGCTAGTGGTTAAACTAAACTAAACATGAACCTACCATGATTAATTGAGGATTATAAGGTGATTTCATTGTAATATCATTATAATAAAATCCAAATTTTCTTATTAATATTATATCAGTGTGATATATCTTAATTTTAGTGGATTTGTAACATATGATAATTTATATAAATTCACTACTTATAAAGAAGTGATTGTTATTTATTTTTTCATTCATTTAAAATAATTAACTTAATGATAATCAATTATTGATCATATCAATAATATTTTAAAAAAATTGAGTAATAGATCATTAAAAATGTCAATAAAAAAAATTCATTAATTTAATAACATCCTCATGAACATTCATTTATGTTTATGATGAAAAGAAAAAAAATCTATATTTATTTTGAGGTAGTTGTTCACACATATTCATGGGTACTAATTTTATTTTCCATAGGAGGTGATAAAAGAGAAATATATTTTATTTTTCTATTTTTCTAATCATTTTATAAAAATATAAAAACATTCTAAATTATTTATTTATACCATCCTTGTTTGGTGGTTAAGGGTATCTAAATATGATTCATTGTGGAAGATGTTTTCCGTAAAACGGATGAATTGGGGTTTCATTTCCTTCTATTGAAAATGGAAAATGTGATTAATTATTAATCCCATATAAAATTTACAAAAAAAATTACCCAATATATATTTTATTATATATTCGTTTTAATATTAATGTCTAAAATAAAAATACATAAGAATGAGATTACGAAACAAATTATTACGCATATTTATCACTTTGAGATTTCCTTAGTAGATTAATTGGAAATGGATGACGTTGTTTAATGTATAGTTTATTGAATCACAATATAGTGAAATGGTATTATAGGGGAATGGAAAATGGTGGGAGTTCAGGTTAAATCCAAATTTTATGGAGTTTCATAAATGGGTGGTGAGAAGACCCATTTATTATTTGTGAGAATAACATTTTTCTAAATATATAAACATAATATAAAAGGTAGACATGATGGAAATTTTTGGTGAATTAGAATTAGGGAAATAATTTAGTGGAAAATAGATCAGTATGGACCAAACCTCAAATAATATATTCTAGAAATGTTTTTATCATTTTTGATGCCATTTACCCATAAAATATTTTACATTTATTATTTTTTCTTTCAGCACGATAAGTAGTTTTGTATAATTTTACATAATATTTAGGCATAAAAATGAAGTGGTAATTATTATATAATTTTAAAATTGTTATTAGAAACATAAAATACATTTTATATTACTAAATTTATAAAATTATAAAAAAAAAATTTAAAATTATATGGTGTATTAAAAGAAAATGTTGATACAATATAACTTATGTTATAACATATAAAATATTTTTTTCTAAAATAAATCCACCAATTTTAAAATTATATAGTTAAACTTCAAATATAGATTCTTTCATATAATTCATTTCATTAATTTATATTTCATACTTATATAATAATAATGTCACAAAATTCATGATATTTCAAAAAACTATATTTCCATCTATACACATAAATATCATTTATTTTATAATAATCCAAAAAATTAATCAAAAGGTTATATTATTTTTCTGAGTCTAATGTTTTTCATTTTTTCAAATAAAATTTCAAATATTTTTTCATTCGAGACATAAATTCATAAAATATAGTAGTAAACTATTCTGATTGTAAACTAACATTTACATATATAATAATTCAATATTTTTTTTTCCTACCAATTATTAATAATTTTGTTGGTAATATATAATTCATATTATAAATATATTATATTCAAAGTAAAACATAATATATTTTATTTTCATGAAATAAAAAATAAATTTTATAAATATATCTTTAAGAAAGAATGATTTTCTATTTTATATTATCTATTCTAATTGAATTTCATTCGTATTGAAATTATTTCTTATTTTCATTATATAGACATTTCATTAATTTATTACTCGATTTCGTTCATTCTAAATCAATATACATGATTAATCATTCACACATAATATAATTCTTTTTATGAAAATATTTAGTTTATTTGTTTTAGTTTGGTGATTCATTTAGAGTATGGTTTCAAACACATTAGTCTATCTAAAAGTATTTATATTTTAAATCCTCAGGGTGTAACATCCCCCCCCCCCCCTTTAAAAAATTATCATCATCAAAATTTGACTCAAAATATTTGAGTAATTTCAATGGGGATGTAATTATTAAATATACAGGACTAGATTGTCATGTGTTTATTTAGTTTTTGGAATAATAATTATTAATATACGAACCTTATAAATTGTGCTCACTCACTCCTAATTTTAGGGAGAATTATATAATGGGTTAGAGATGTGGAGATATTAACAATAACTTCTCATAAGCAAGGTAATTATTTATATTATAATAATTTTACTATGAGATTTAGTTTATAATCCAAAATCTAGTAGTTTTTATTTTAAAATTACATGACATAAGATAGTAAAACATTTATGTTGAAAACTCACTGTATAATAAATTATTAGTTGTTCCTTATTAATTTCCTTAATTTACAATGTTTTTATGTAAATACCACATTCATTAGAACATGGATTCCGAAATATAGTCACATAATCCCCAAATCCCATGAAATTAATATAATATAGTACTATATTTTATCTCTATCAACAAAACATGTGATTCCTATTACTTTCATACCCACACATAATATAATTTTTATTCCCCTTTAAGGTTGATTCACCCAAGCTACTTCTCACATTTTTGACTTGTTTAAAGATAAATCATATTTCAATCACGATCTTCATTATTATAGCATTCATCAAATTGTGAGTAATGAATATGTATTGTTTATGGTTTACTATTTCTATTATTTTTTATTTAAAATATTTTGGATTACTCTAATAATGGGGGTCTAGTCTACCCATGTAGTCTATTTGATAGTCACTTATAGTTGGTAGACTCTGGAATATGGTGAGGCATGCATATGGTCATGTGGTGAACCAAGTCAGGGCATCGGTTTGGGGACTCTCAGGTTAGTTATGTTACAAAGTTGAATGAGGGACGTTTTTTATGATATAATACAATTTGGGTATGTTAAATTGTAGACTAGGATATGTAAGCCCTTGGTAATGTGCTCATACAAAGGAGTATCTAATCCATGTATGATGGAAAACCAATGTACTCGAGTTGGGATTGTTTTTCTTCATGTGTTTTGTCATAGTTGGATTATATTTCACCATTTCATGATGCACTTGTTTTTTCTGTGAAATTTGTTGATATTTCTCCAATCCATGTACTATAATGGGGTTACGAATGGATTCATAATTTTTGGATCCTTTGGATATAGGTGGAAGGAATCATGGTACAAATAAAAAGGGAATATGTGTGGGACATGATTGATGGAATTCATTTTATTTCCATTAAAAATTTAAATGAATTAGATTCTAACGAGGATGATGAAAATGAGTAAATACAAATAATGGAAAACAATAGTTAAATGATAGTACATAATGAATGGTCATACGTGGATTAAAATTTAGGTTGTAACAATTTGTAAAATTGAGAGGTTCCTAAAAGATAATTAATTTTGTTTTCGATTTGAAAATGGTTAAAAATTGATTTCTTTAAACGCCATGTTGTTGTGTGAGTTAGTTACACCATGATTACAATGACCCATGGTAGATATATATTATGCTATTGTTAGGGATGAAACATTTTTTGTTGTGATAGTGTATGAAAAATTAGTTGTTTAAGTCTAGTAGAGATCATTATTTTCTAGAAACTATGGATGCTTTATATTATGTGTTTTCAGATGTGTGGTTGGAATTGTAGATAAATTCCACTATGAAGATGTGAGTCGGTTGGTTGAAAAGTGGATATCACTGATAATTCATCACTAGTAGTGAAGAAATTAACCTGTTTGTATAGGGTAATCTAGGGGAGGAGAAGTAACATGATAACTTTTCTATGTTTTATAATGATTGTGGAATGAGGTCCACTGTGGTTCATGACTAGTATAATTTATTGTACTTGAATGTTTTAGTTACAACACCCTCCAAACTTTACGAGAGAGGGTGGAACCAATGCATTAGAGTTCTTGAAGAGCCCATCAAGATGATTTGGGATCACATGAAGACATATCTTAAGAAGGGAGTTAGATTGGAATCTAATCTGATATTGCGACTGGGAAAGTACTAGTGGGATATTTTGGTTCAAATTCTGTAGGCAGATGGTGTACTATAAAACCCATCCTATAAAATTTTCTAGAGAATTTATATCTGGAGACCTTGAGATAGGATAATTCTATGGAGTATATGACATTTACCATGGGGACTATGTCAATGATAAATTATGTTTTCCACTTCATCAACGTGAAAAAATTATTTCTGACATTATAAATGGATATGACAACTATAGTGAGGAATTTTGAGGAAAAACATAGAAATGTGATCATATCCCATATTAAAATAGATCATTTAATGTGGATTGTTGTGTGGGTGGATCATGACCTTATTTCTGAAGGTAACTTAAAGGGGGATTCTGGAAATGAACATTTGGTTCTATTTGGAAAATCAATTAGTAAAATGTTTAATGGTATGATGTATAGTTTTGAGAGACTTCACCGTGTCAGTGGTAGGTATAGTATCCTGTGGTGAATTTTGAATTTCCGGGTTAATGATCAAAACATTTTCAATTAGTTTGGTAGGCAGGAAAACATGCGATGTTAGTGCCCTAAGACATTAATTGAGTGCATAACATTTTAGTAGAATGGGAAATGTATAGTTATTTTTTTAGGAACTATGGATTGTTGCACCATGATCAAGGATCATGTTTTCTATAGAAGATAAGTAGTGGGTCAATTAAACTATACTAGGTAAGAATTTGTAAGTCTACTAGTGATACCGATCAAGATGGATAATGTTATAAACGAATATGATATAATCCATATTTGTTTGGTAGTGTATCACCAAGAACTCAGACTAGATCCAATGGTAGAGGAGCGTGTCAGCTTCATGTAATTCAACCTTCACCTGGAGGTGCGATGGCTAGATCATCGATAGATCGATGTACAATTATTTTATCCTCTATGCTTGTTAGTGATTAATTTGATACAGGTGTCCCATGTATATTTATATCTTCTCAGATTAAGGGTTTTTTGGTCTTAGTAGTGGTGTTGATGAGAATGGTTATATCAATTGATACGCCAATAGGGGAATGAGAAGAAAATATTTCAAAATGTTAGGAGTGCGCCATTAATGTTGGTGGGTACCATTTTATATGGGACATGTTTTTGACCATTATTTCAGGCCATGATATTATATTTTGGAAGGATGGGTTAATGATGTACCATGAAAATATTGCGTTTTACCTCCATTGGGGTACATTCACATCCTTGAAGGTGAGTACTTATGTTCAACATGGGGAAAGGGACATCCAAGAAGGCCATGTGGGGATAGTCAACCAAAAGATGGGTAAACTCATAACCCAAGAGGCTTTTCATATGATTAATGATGGGGGGTATAAGAAAATTTCATTCTCATGCGGTGGACCAGTTACATAATTATTTTCAAGGGGACATCGTTGGGATTCCACCCAAGAGAGATGTTGAGTTCATGATTGAGTTGCTTTTTGGAGAAAATGCCGTTTCTGGTATTCCATATAGAATGTAACTAGAAGAATTCATTGATTATACAACTCAGGTGGATGAACTGGAGAACAAGGGTTTCATTCATCCGATTACACCACCTTGGGGATCTCTAGTGTTGTACTCCAATAAGGATAATGTGATTTAAAATGTCTGTTGATTTTTGAAAGTTATATCTGACATTTGTAAAGAATGAATAACCTCTTTAGTGGATCGATGATTTTTTTAGGAATTGAGAGGTAATTTAGTGTTCTATAAAATTGATTTGGGATTTTTTTATGAAAAAATGAGGGTGAGGCCATCTAATATACAATGAATTTCTCTCAAAAGCCGGTATAGTTTCAAGGAGTTTTTTTGACACCGTTTGGGTTGACAATTTCTATTAATTTTTTTTTGTCAATATGATCTAAATATATCACATGTACCAAGATTAGATTTTTGTGATTTTTAGGATAAAATATTTTTGTTCTCAATGACTAAATAGGATCCATCCAAATATCATGAGATAATTCTGATTACACTATTGGAGCATTGGTTATATGCTAATATATCTAAATGTCAATTCTTGATTGAGAAGGTACATTTCATGGGTCACATCATCTATGATTATGGGTTGTTTACTAACCCAAATCACTTGATTTATTTTGTATCTTGAAAGAAACACAAGAATGTTTTGGATAGCTATTGTTTTTTGGGTTAGGAAGGATATTATTGAAGGTTTATCAAATAATTTTCTCATTTTGAACTACCAAACATATGTTCAAACAAGAAGGGTATCACATTTGAATGGTCTACAAAATGTGATAATAATTTATAGGAAATATATAATCATCACACTACTCACTAATTTTGATCCTACCCATGATGGGTAAGAAATATACATTTTTTTTTATGCATCTGTTGTTGGACCAAGGGATGTGTTTATCCAAGATGATTGGGTTGAGGCATACGAGTCAAAATAGTTGAGGCACTTTAAAGAAAAATATCCAACAAATTTTCATTAGTTGAATGAAGTGGCTTAGGACTTAATGTTTTGGAATCATTTATTTTTAAGAGAGAGGTTTACTATGTATACATAACATAAAATCCCAAACTACTTATTCTAAATGTAAAAAATAAATATTTTATAGAGGATGTGGTTGAATTATATGAAATCCTCAAATATTGTTCTAGTTTACATTCTATAAATGTATACATAGTTACAGATTAATTTTGTTGGAAGACTCAAAATATAGCGATTCAACCATCCAGTTCTGAGTGGATGATGATGGCATTTTTTGGGAATAAATCTCAAAGAACAATATGCACAAGGGATGGTGAACCTTTCACCAATGGAATTTTATACCACAATCATCATCCATATCATGGAGAAAATATGAGGATATAGAGGGTCTGGCCTAGAGAGAATTTCTAGAATGGGGGGAGTCACATTCTAGTTGGACTGTTGGTGATTATGAGGTCATTTATATTCATGGCCATGTGTCATGGATACTTGTATGCAGTATGAGTATACGTGTGGGTTCAAGGATTCAGAGTGGTTGATATATCTTGGTTTAAAAAAATGTATTCTGATGTAAGTAGATAGTTTTAGTGGCTACAGATAAAGGAATATGGTTTATGGTATGTGATGTTGTGCTATAAAAGTTAACAGTTGAAGGCTGAGAATCAGTGACCTAGTGTTTTATTACATCCATTTCCCATTCCAAAATGAAAATGGGATAACGTGATAAATAATTTTCTGTGTGTCTTCCATGTAAACCATAGAAGAATTATGATATATGAGTAGTTGTGGATTTTTTTCCCAAGGATGCACATTTCTTAAAAATTTTAGAGACATTCACCATTGATCAATTGGGAGTCTTATAAATTTGGGAGCTAGTACTATTTAATACAGTTCCAGTAAGTAATGTTTCAGACTGTGGTCATCATTTTACTTCATTATTCTAGTAGTGGTTATAAAAGACACCTGAAAAACAGGTGTTTTGAGTACATATTTCCACTCACAAAAGATGGGAAACTTAAGTGTACTACTTAGGTGCTATATGACATCTTTAGTGATTGTGTCCATAAATCCAATGGATATTGGTAGTATCACATTTTTCTTGTTTATTTCACTTATAAAAATATTTATTAGGTGAAAATTCAGATGGATGCACATGGGGCTCTCTATAGTGGATTGTGTAGTTATATATTATGTAGAATGGATGCAAGGGAATTTAAGTTGTTGGGATGTAGTCACATGTATGGTACACTGTGATAGGTTTAGTTTATTCAAAAACATATGGTTATAGCTTAGTGTAGGTATAATTAAAATGATTATTATCATTGATTACCTCTTGAGTATATAGTGGGTGATCATGTGTTCATTCGGTTGCTCCATAGTTGGTTCACTACCAGCTTTAGAAATATGGTATGTTGGAGCCCATGTGTGTGGGTGCAATTGAGATTGTGTTGGGGATTATACTAGTGGAATATCAATTGTATATTCCATAGTGGTATAGAATAATGTAATTTTTTTCATGTATCATTGATTTAGTAGTATCACCCCCACCCATCACAGGTGACTAATGTTTAGGATGTGGAGCATGAGGCTAATGAGTCATTCGAGGACCATATGATTCCTACATTCGATCATAGTGAAACATTTTTCGATGAAATACTATGACATTGGTTTTAGTGTTATGGAATAATGGTAGAGTTTATGAAGAGACGTGGAAGAGGTATCTAAATTTGGGAGCTCGGTGGCCTGATATCATTATATTGAGAACTATGTGATTCTAGATATAGTGGTTGGAGGAAGATACTTTATAAGGAGGGGAGGTTGTAAGATCCATAACTTCTATTGAGTTATTTTCCTGTTCAAGGTTAGCTATTATTCCTTCTATGATTTTTAATAAAGTGTTTCTTGAGTATGTGTGGAGGATTGTGGGTGTTTTAGGGGTTTGGGACATGGAATTGGCGAAAACCATCCATCTAGGGCATGTTGGACTATGAGCACATGGTTAGTAACAACAGGTAACCCTAACCATGATTGATTTGAGGATGGGTACACAGTTGACAGAAACAATGAAAGGGAGGACCAAACTATTTGGTCTGGGATAGAGCCAATATACATGATCTTTCCATGATTATTAAAACTATTTAGGCTCCACTGTAGACCTTACAGCCTAGACCCCACTTGGATAGATGGTGGTGTATGAATATTTTACGGTTTGCCCAACCATGTGGCCAAACCATGAAACTCAATAAAAATGATTTGTACCTATTTTACCTATTAGGAATTAAGTGTTCAAAATCGGTATTCTCCAATATTTTTTTTAGTATCCCAGTGATGAAAAAAATCACTCTAAACATCCCAAGGATTGATCTCCTACTTTTTAATGAGATTTTGAGTGTCGTTGATCTTGAATCAAATCATTTTGTGAGACATAAACTAATCATACATAATTTTTCCATATATGTTATTATTTAGATGATTTTATAATTTTATATCCCCAAAGCCCAATTTTTCTTAATGATCATAGTTTTGGGGCATCAAACGGTGTTTGATTCTGAATCTAAGGCTTCAGATGAGTGCACAAATATCCTTGGAACTTAGGTAGTCATTCTATGAGTAAAATATCATATTATTGATATTGATTTTGGATTATTTTGTGGTGATACTGGTTCTTTTTTATTTTGATTTATATTCCAATTTTGATAAATGATAAATTGGTTGGATAAATGAGATATTAAACCCTCATGATCCCAATAGACTGCATTGGGGTTGACTAGACTGGGGAAGAGGCCAACAATGGGGTGTTCTGTAATATTAAACATGGGTTTAGGGTAGTGAATGTGAATTTGAATGTAATATGAGATAAATCATATGATTATATGGTATATAATGTAAATACAAGTTTATGAAAGAAAACATTTGGTTTTTTTATAATGATTCTATTATGAAATTGATGTCAATTGAGATTCATTGATGAAATGTAATATGGATGAATTTAGTATAGTGTTAATGTGTTCGGGAGTCATGAATTGTAAATGAAAAATGTGTTGATGGATTATGTAATAAATATTATTTATGTGTCAAATGGAAAATGAATTGTAGAAGGTTTGTTTGTTCGATGATATGATTTATTTATTAGAATATCTGGGTGATGATTAAAAAATAATGTGCACATGGATTCGTGGTACATGTGGGGGTATTGGACAAGAGTATCTATACCTGTGGGTTAGTTAAGAATGAGACTATAAACCACAACCATCTAATGAATTTGTTAGGGGTCAGAAAAAGGCACTATACCCATTAACAGTTTCATTTGATGAGACTACATAGACTAGGACTCTAAGGAAAGTGTTATTTTTTTTATTGTGAAATTATTCCCTTAGTGGTATATTTAACATGATTTTTCCGCTTAATAATTTCTTATTTTATAATATAGGAAGTTCTGTAACTGAAAAAAACACAGAAACCATGAATCAAATGATGAAAATCGTTTGATATAATAGAGTTAAATATTGGAAATAGATATATTATTTCATTATCATATTATTCATTTAGTACATCCATTAAAAATTTATTTATACTGGATATTTTTTAGACACCATTGGTTGTGGTATACTAAGTTATACACACACACACACTAGAATCTATCATCCATTAGGTATCCATGACGATTTCATGGTTACAAGATATGAAATGGTCAAAGGAAATATTATAGATGGTGGATTAGGTAATGGGATGTCGATGGATGAGGGATCCAAACCTACAGTCTGGAATCACATTGGGGATTCTTATTTTTATCTCTATATTGGGTTTCCCTGACACATGGAACTATATGACATATTATACAATATTAATCATTTATTTGAGGTCTTGTACATATTTTAGGGAAATTGTTGGTATGTAATGTCTATTTTTTATGTTTTATTTCATCCTTTATATCATATTTCATATATTATGGGATACTTTCATAAAGCGGGTATGATATCCACATGTTTTCTATTAGAAAGGTTCTAATAGTCAGAAAACACTAGCATACTACGAGGTGCACTTCAGGTAATATTTTGAACCATCGCATGGCACAAATTTACTATCATTTGGGTCAGGGAAATTAAATTATATAAATAGAAAATTTATTCATTAGATTCACCTCTTAGACCATCCATTTATTTTGGTTAATGAAAAAAAAACATGTTGTGTTTTGTAGGTGTTATTCCACAAAACACATGGATTAGAGATTCTTCTTTCTTAATAGAAAATTAAAAATGTAATTAATGTCTAATAATATAATATAATAACATTCAGTATATAACCAATAAAAAATTTATTACCTGGTAATTCTAAAATTATAATGTTAAATTAAACAAATGGTGTAATGTAGAAACTATTACTCACATCGAGAACTCTGAAATTTCATTGCAAGATCTATTAAAAATCTATCGAAAAGACTACTCTCATTTGAACCTAACATCATGTTTGTGAAATTGTTTTCAAGGTGATGGAATATAGGTAATATTTTATGGGGAAACTGATATTTTTGGATTTCCAAGAATGGTTGTCGTGATATCCCTTTTAGAAGTGCTGATAATGAGACATTTGTAAAGATTGAAACTAAACAAAAAGGGATAATATGTAAAAAAATTCAAAGTGGTTCCAAAATTGATAAAACATTTGGTGGGAGGAGATAAGGTCAATCTAAACTGCAACCATGCAATTCTGGATTTTTTTAATCATGCATCAGGCCTATTATCCTTTGATATATTACATTTACTAGTTAACCTTTAATGAAAGTTTCTTATTTTTATCAAATTTAACATAATTTATCTACCTAAAAATAAATTTATAATAATTATATAATTATTAACTACCAATTCTACATTTTAAAACCATTTTATTTTATTCAATTTATAAAATTCATAAACACTAATTTTAAAATAAAAATTTATAATTTATTGAAAACAATTTTTGAGAAATTATTAATTTTATTCAAAAATCATAAAGATGTTTTTTAAATTAAAATAAAAATTTTAAAAATTATAAATATGAAATAAATTTTTAATTTTATAAAATTTATTTACATTTTAAAATTCACATGTATGTATTAATAATTTCATCAAAATTATATTATTTGTAAACACGATATTTTAAAGTATTCACCTAAAATGATTTTTTAGAAAAATAAAAAAAATTATGTTTATATTATTATAAATAATTATAAAATAATAATCTATTTTTTAAAATTAATGTTCTTAATTTTTGAAAAATAAATAATTAAAATCCAAAAAATATTGTTGAAAACTCTTCACATTGGAAATTAAAAAATTTAACAGTTTATTATTATTTACATTTATTTCTTATCAATTACTAATTATTTTGTGGGAAATATATTATTTACATATAATTTATACTTTATTATTATTAATCTATAATATACATATTTTCATTAAACAATGAAGCTATTTTAGGATATATTTTTGTGCATATCATGTTTTATGTGGTTGTTTTTTCAATAATAATTGAATTTGATTCATTTTTAAAGTATACATTATTTTAATTCTATATATATTTATTTAATTCTTCACTTATAATAATTCCCTCTATTTCAGTAGATAGTTGTTAATGGTCATAATAGTTTTTTTTTACCCAAATAGATCAATGTTTCTTTTTAGTCGGGGGTTGCTGTGGAGAAAACAATTTAACATATTAATTATTTTACTATATTATCATATTAAAATGTCATGAAATTATACAGATCACCATATTGTGACATTGGATGAATGAACAATGCATGAATCTTAAATATATATCCAATTGGTTCCTAAGAAAAAACTACATCAATACTTCTAAACATAAGATAAAAGAACTTGTTATTGAAATTTTATTAATTGACTAATTTTAAAATAAACCCCACTGACGTCCCAAATTCCAAAAAAGGCATATAAAATGATGAGAGAGAATACTTAACTTGTATTCTACATTGAAAATAGTATCACATTAATTATCATGTTCAATAAATATGGATGTATTTATATGAGGTAACAGGTGGCTTTAAAATCACATGTCCTAGTTATAAGGCCACGTCCTTAAACATTACATAATCATGAGTTTAGTCATGAATTTATGTTCTTTAACATTTAGGATCTTTTTAGGTTTATAATTTTAGATAATTAGTCCATCATTAGTATATAACAACCCATTATCATAAAAGGGGGTACAATCAAAATAGTATCCATTTTTTCTAATTATATATTTTTTAAAATAAAACATGATTTCATTTTAGGATAAAAATATCATTGACTTCTTATTTTCTATTACCCATCCATATAACCTATGGAAAACATGTGAAAAACATGGGATTTTCACAAAAATCTTAGTTAATAATATAAAATATTGAATAAAAGTGTTAGTTAATGATTATTTTCAACACCAGAAAACATTTTCAAAAAATCATACTTTTCACCAATTAAAACATACCTCCTGTAATAATAATTTTCTTGGAAATAATTATTAGAAATAATATATCATAATGTTAAATAGTGGAAACCATATCATTAAAACAATTTATCATTCCCAAATAGAGAGGGAGTGACCATCATGGTTACGTTTTGAATACACATCATTGTATATTCACTAAATCTCTTAGTAGAAAACCAGTCACTTAACTCCTTCTTGTCACCCAATGCATTATAGGGATGTAATGGGATCACCCACCCTAATATTATCATGAATTCACCCATATACATATGATATTCCCACGAACCATAACATAATCATAACATATTTATAAGAATAAATAAAAAGAAGTATATTTATACAGTGCAATCGCAATATATCATTTCTAGAAATTGACATAATAAATCCCTTCTCAAAACCATTTTCAATAACAAAATACATGAAAAGAGAATATGGTATTTATTTTCATTTTTAAATCATTATGTTTTATATAGTAACTAAAATATCAAATAATGGTTATAGTTTAAAATAAGTCATTATCGCCTGAAAAGTTAGAAAAATTACTAATTCATTTTAAATGGAAAGTAAAACACTCCATATAAAAATATTCCATTAAAAAATGAATGAAATTAAACAAATAAATAAAATAAAATATATTAAAAGTTAATTTAACATGTATGTGTTGAAAGACATAATGAAGAAGTAAAAATTTAATCCAATAGATGTATATTAGGTTAAGAAATTTCCTTACATGGAGTTTAACTTGTCTCGTACTTTCTTCATCTTCCTATTGAATATCACCTTATTGAAATATCTTTTAGGACCTTGGGTGTTTACATTTATTGAGACCAGTTTTTTAACATCACAAGTAAATAAAGAATATGACATTTTCATATTTATTAATATTTGTGAATAAAATAATAATATTAATTTAAAGGGAATTCTATGTTTAATGGCGTACCCAATACGCAGCAAATGAGTTTGTTTGAATTCTTACATTGCACACTAATAATATAATAAAATTATTTTAAATGGCAGTTAACGCCTAGCCATTGTAATGGTAGGAATTAACCGAACTAACTACCAAATTATTATATATTCTTGTAAAATATTTTTTTCAATTTTCTAAATAAATGTTAGAGGCTTAAAATGCAAATGAATCCAATTTTAAGCATAAATCTTCTAATATTCTTTAAAAGGTCGATTAACCACCTTTTGATGGAGAACCCTTTTTAAATATACTTTTGAAAATTTTATATGTTATATTTGACAAAATGAAATATTCCTTTAGAATCTGGATATCAAAAATTAATTTGTGTAAATTTTTGTTATTTTTCCGATAAAGATCATTTTTAGTGAAAATGTTGTATTTTAATTCAAAACCTCATTTTAATCTAATTTATTAATATGAATAGATTATGTTTTCAATTGGATTTAAAGTGTAGTTAAAATATATTATTACCATTTAATCCAATTTTGCTCATTGGAATTAATTTCACATTAAAATTGGACATAAAAAAGGGTCAATATTTTGATAGATATTGTTTCATAAAAACTCGTTATTTGTTTTGACAGCATGAATTAATTATAAAAATAGTTTATGCAACTTTTATGTTTTGAATTTGGTAAAATGGACTTTATTTTTTAATTTGGAATATAAAATATATCTTAGGGTGATTTTTTGGTATTTTTCTACAAAACATCAATTTTTGAGGAATAGTGAAACCACTAAGTGGTAGTTAAAAAAACTGATTTTTCATTTAAATGAAAATTTACCACCTCTAGATTTGAATTTCAAAAATTATAAATATATGGTTGTAATTAGGATGTAAAATGTGGTTCAATGGGATTAAAATAAATTTTTTGTTGAATAGTAACTTTTATGTTTTATTAATCACGATTAAAGGTTAATAGTGTAATTTAATGTAAATATAATGATATAATAATAGGAAAATACCTTTAAACTTGCCCTAAACTTATTTAATAAATCATGTAAGGCCAGGAAAATCCTTGGGACATCATGGGGACCCCATGGGTCCACATGGGTAAGAAAATGACATTAATAATTTTTTATTTAAAGTAAAAATTAAAGTGTCACAAACATGTATTTTTTTAATAAAAAAATTATTACAAGGGTTAATACAAGTCATATTTTTGAAAATAAAAATAAATTAGAAATATAAAAATATTTCCTACATCATGATATTTTTTTATAATTTTTAGACATTAAAGAAATAAATTTATTTATGACACCATGATGATGTAGTGATGACCTCATTAATGAACCATTGAAATAAAATGAGAAGATAAGGTAAAATCTAATACATAAATAAGTCTAAAACCTATTTTATGGTTGTATTTAGAACCATTATCACCTTATCCTAGAAATATATAATTTTGGGACTTTTAATATCCACAAATCAGTTTATAACAAAGTATCTTTTCAAGAGAATCCAAGAGTGCCCCTCCTCCCCGATATAAAAGTCCCCTACCTCTACCCCCATACCCACACCTCTCAAGCCTTTGGCTTGACCAAATTATTCTCATTTTATCTCTCCACATTCCTCTTTTCATCCTATAAACCTTATCTTAGTCATAATATCTTCAATAAACCTTTTTTGTTCAATCCAATGGGAGTTCCCTCATTTAAAGGTAATGTCCCCTCTTATGTTCTTTTGTTTTATTTTTCTTCTCCAACCCACTAAACACATTTTATTAATTTATTTTGTAAAAAAATATTATCTTCAATATACTAGGATGTTTTTATGATAAGTATTAGAGATAAACATACACAAAACTTTGTCTAATTGTTAAAGAACATATTGTTTCAGTGGATAGCTAATTACTGCCTCACGAAACGATGATTATTCTATCATCTCATACCACCTCTCATGGTGGCCATTACGATGGAACTATATTTATTTATGATATATATAATATTCATTTCTTCTCTATGCTTCTGTATTTTACATTTAAAACATACCTTTATGCTTTTCATGTTGGGAATATGCGATAATTTAATTTCAGGAAGTGTGGACTATCGCCCCCTCAAGTGATGTGACTCATTCATGCAATACATAGAATGTATAAAGAATGGAATTAATGAAATTATGTGACATATATAACAAATATATTATAGTGGAATTATTATATATATATATATCATTTTTTTAATTCCATTAAATATGAAATAGAAATGAAAGTAGTGTTCATGCGTACGTACGGCTTACCCTCTCCATGAACGGAGAATTTCATTACATACCACTAAATGTTATGTAATATTATAAATGTAAGTATATACTATATATATATTATATATATGATATCTACATCTTGAATATAATTCTGGATGTAATGGATGTTTGACCACATGAAGAACTTGTAATTATAAGAAGTTTATTTTTGACTCAAGTACCAATGATCAACAAGACGACCGTTATTAACATAATTAATTATATAATGTTCATATCATAGTAATTAGTGATATAAAAGGAATAATGAACTTGAAAACGGTTTTTAAGCAATTATAAATTAACTCTAGTTTATTTTTCATGAATATAAAGAAACAAACAAGAGAAGTCTGACTTGAGGTAAGGGATCCTACCACTCTCTTTCTTTTTAAGTACTCTATTTTATGTCACTTCTTTTAAGCTGATCTTTTATATGTTTGGGGATGTTATTTTATATTTCTCTTACTATAATTTTTATTTTAATATGATGAGATACACTATTTGATCTCATCATTCCATTTTTGGAAGTATTTAGTGGCGCCGTTAGGCTGCCGAAATTTCGTAAGGGACTTTTTATTTCACTTTGTATTCCCGTGAGATTATTTCTACATTTTCCACTATTTACTTTTGTGTGGTGTATGTACTTCCAATGATTGTATTATTTGTGTAATAAAATTTAATTTATGTGTATTTACATATTCATTGTATGATCCTTCTTTCATGGGGTGTACGTTTTGAAAGTTACCCAAATCGGTAAGGGAACCTTTCACCATCCTCTTTTTAAAAAGGCTTATTTTTGTTAGGTCATTTAATTTACATATTATTATGTTGGGATATGTTATTATATATCCTTATTCCTATAAATTTTATGTCCAAGTGATGAGATACCCTTTTTACTTCTCATCAACACTTTTTATAAAATTTGATGTGACGTCGTTAGGCTATCAAATTTTTGCAAGGGAACTTCTTAACCTAATTTCAATTATTTGGGTTAAACCTTGACTTCTTGATTATGTCGTGCTATTAATATGTGTGGATGTAATATGATTGTTTTACACTGATTATCCACATATATTTCTTGTATTTATATTTTTCACACATAATTATGTCATTTCTTTATCCTTGCTCTAATGGCATGATCCTTGATTGGGATTACATCACAATTTCTTCTCATTAAGACATTTCATAATGATATGCACTTTTATTCTTTTATAAAGTGTATATACAGAACATTTGACTTTCCATATTCATATTATATCTATACTAAAGTCATTTTAAATGTTTTGAAAATGGTCTACATTCATGTGGCTTATAATTTAAATGTTCTAAATGGAAAAGGACTCTTTTATTAAAAAATTGTTTTAAATGGTTTTAGAGATTTATTCTTGTAAAATTTTATCATCTATGTGCATATTTTAAAAATGGTTTTTAAGGATTTACTTTTATGAATGTGAGTGTTTTAAAACCTTTTCAAATGTTTTGAAGTGGTATGGGATACTTTTATTATAAAATCACTTTTAAATGTCTTCTTTTAATATTTTAAAAGTATAAGGGATTTTTCTCTCATAGAGTTTGAATGATTTTATTAAATGTTTTTATTTTTGATAATATCAGGATGTGATCTATTGTGATTGAAATGTGTAAATTTTATGTTTCTATTATGCATGTTTGATGTGTTATGATTATTTTATGGTTCTTGGGAAATTTTTATGAAATCGGGTGTTTCCGTTATAAACTATGTGCGAGTGAGCCCATGATAGATCTCCAATGCATTGGGTAATGTGAAGGAGTAAAATGCTAAGGTTTCTCTGAAGAGATTTAGGTAATATACTGTGATGGGTATTCCAAATGTAACCATGAGGGTTACTCCCTACGTAATAATATTATGAATGCCTCAAGTTACCTTTAAGTCATATGATTTCTATGAGTTATTCATAAATATTATGATTTCATGGGTTATGTTAAAGTGCTTATGTTTTATGAGTAAATTTTGTTTTCATGGATTCTTATGTATACGTGGACTAATGTTTCTTTTCCGTATTTTTATATCCCTTACTGAGATTTTTGTGCTCATCCTAGGTTTTTGAGATGTTTTCCACAGGACATAAAGGTTACTAGGGTCAAGGATGGGATCAAGGAAAGACATGCTATATAAAACATGGAACTAGTCATGTTTATTTTTAAGAGTTTTTATTTAATGAAAAAATAGAAACTGAGTAGAAGTGTCGACTTTGTAATCTTCTGAGATGTAATAGTTATGTCCTAATTCTCTAAAACTCTAAACCTGAAAAGATCCTAAATGTGAATTATTCATTTAATTTATTATTATGTAATGTTTTAAGTTTGGGTCCTTATAACATTCACATGGACTTTGGGAGAGTGATGATAAGTGTTTTGAGTATAAAATTTTGGATATATAATGCTTTTTTAGTCGAAATAAGGTGGTGGAGAGGTAGTATTCATACTTGAGGATAGGTGAGTTAAATAATTAATATATTAATTATTTTATATTAAAAAGTAACCATATAAAGGTTGAATTATATTCAATAACATTTTCATGAAATTATTATTTTATTTCTAGTTAGGATCGATTTATACCTCAGAAAACCATTAAATGTTGCAGTTTTTTGGTATGTTAATCATTTAAATTTTAATTTTATCCCTTGCCAATGTTTTACTCTTACTATGGTAAATAATTTAATAGTGGTAAATTTTATATAAATAAAAATGTAATTGGAATTACAACATAAGTTGGTCTTTATGATTCTATATCTGGAATCCAATTTACCTAATTCAGTTCATAATGTTGGGAAATTTTTATTTAAAATTAACTACACGGAGAAAAATAAAAAGCTAGTATTGGAAGTGAAACATTCCAATGATTGAAATGTTTCAATATATAATTCCAATTTAAAATTGGTTCCAATGATCAATATTGGATTAAATGAAAAAAACATAATAAAAATAATCTTTAAAACCAATTAAATGGATAATCTAACAATATAAAAGTTTTAGATGAAATAGTAGTTTTGAATTAAAAGGTTGTCTTTTTCACTATTCATTAAAATATGAATGTTAAAAAATAATACCAAAAATTTATCCAAAATAAATAATTATATCTTTATTTGAAATTAGAAGTATATTAGTTTAAATGGAACATTTAATGGTGTTAAAAACTAGATTTAAAATGGGTTCTCCATCAAAAGGGTGTAAAACTACTTATTAAAAATATTAATGATTTTACACCTAAAAATGGATTTAATCTTTTTTTTTATTTCTATAAAATTTATTGGAAGAAATAAAAAAAATTAATAAACATGTGTACCCATAATATAGTTAGTTTAATTAATTCCCTTCAATAATAAGGCTAAGCGATAACTACTATTTAAAATAATAATATTAATAATGTATAATTTATCAGTATAACTCAGTCTTGTGTGAAACAAAATATTTTAGTGAAACAAATTATTCTGTCTTAGGTACACAATATAATATATCAACTCTATTAAGGTAAATTTAATAATAATTTCATAAATAATAATGAAAATTTCTTATTCTATAATTACCACAGATGTTACACTAGCCTCTCTCTAGTTTATACTACATAGTAATCCAAAATGATATTTTTGACCTACCATCCCATTAATCCTTGTAAGTCCACAACAATGATCTTTGTATTATCTCCCAATAATCACCTTCTATACCACTCCATCATGCCTCCTCCTCACAAATGCATCCCAACTATGTTAAAAAAGATAGAAGATAAAAAATTCCACCCAAATACCTCAACTAATAGGATATGATACAGAGACTAACATTGAGGGTATTACAATAAAACACATGGGGGGATGTAATGGAATGGATTCTGGTGGTCCATTACATTGAAAAAATCTAGTGTTTGGGGTGTTATAGTAGGAAACAACTGGTCATTTCAAGAGTTTTACCAAATTTCAAGCTTCTCATCGGAAGGTAGAGGCATCATTAGGTCAAGGCTTCGATAGGACATGGTATTAGTATTGAAGAGGTGTCAGTAGGTTGAGGCATCGATAGGTCTAAGGTGTCAGTAGGGTGAGGAATCAGTTGGTCAAGGCATTGGTAGGTCAGAGGCATTAGTAGGTCATGGCCTAATAAGGCCAAAGTTTTTGGTAGGTAAAGGAGTCTGTACATCAGTACATTAGTGAGTTAGGGAATCGGTGAGTCTGGGCATTGGTGAGTCTAGGTGTTAGTGAGTTAGGATGTTGGAGTGTTGGTGTGTTTGTTAGTCAAGGCCTCGATGTGACAAGGTATTAGTGAGTCAAGAATCAATAGGTCATGTTAGTTTCTCAGCAAAATTAGCTCATCATCAGAGACACACTTTCTTAGGCTTGTTGTGGGTGTCTTATTGTCAGTGACTCACACATTTATGACTTATTTTCATGTTTTTACCACATATCCCATTTCCATCCCTCTTATATTTTATTTGATGTAAATTGTGTTTAAATTATTTTTTATGAATATATAAAGGAGTTTTAATGAAAATTAATTATATTTATAATATCCTAATGGTACGAGGACATTAAACTAGACGAAATGCATGGTCATGGTTATGATTTATCTTTAATGACCCTTGACACCATTTCTCATTCTGTTCATATAGGATCTACCTCTTATAATTTCATACCTTCTATTCCTAGTGTGTTTTTATTTCATCATGGTGCACTTATAGCCTTCCATTCCCATGGATTATTTTTTTGTGCCATAGCCATCGATTTGGTTTTCCTTGCAGTTTTCCAGGGATTTTCATCCTACTTATGCAACACCTGTTTTGGCGTAATGAGTAGCTTGGGTCACCTATTGTTCCATGCAGTGATTTTTCCTTCACCTCTCTTTAAATTGCGTATCATGATGTGTGGGTGTACCCATTCCTCCTAGTGAATATTGATGAAACCGATTTAAAGAAGAAAATAAGAAGAAATAAAAGGGGTGGGAGTATGATTGTGATGATATTTTGTTTTATATGTTATCTTTGATCCATGTTGTGAATTTTATGGGTTTTGTTCTTCTGAAAATAAGTACCATTAGTGGTCTCTGTTAGCGCACCTGTGTGATTTTTGAATCACTATAGTACAAATTAGAATCTGGTAAATTATGCATAATCGATTAGATAAATGGATTACTTATGATCAAATATATTCCATGATCACCCATATTTTATGGAGTTTAATTAAATAAAGAGGGATGCTAAACCTAAATAAAGATTCCCTGATTGGTGTGGTTTTTTATTTTTTATGGTTATGTTCGGCATTGTATTTTTTTTGGTAGCATTGAGTTGTGGTCGGGGGTTTAATTGTGTGTATGGGGTGGTACAAGTGGTGTGGTGGTATCTCAGACATAGAGATAAATTAATTAGGGAATTTATGGACTTGTTATGCAGTGGGACTACATCCGGGCAGTGGATGGGAAATGGTGTTGTAGGACAGGGTTGTGTCAGGATTTCATGTTTATTGTTGTGTTGGGTCTCGTGTTGTTGGGTTACAAGGATGGTGGGTTTTCTTGTGATATGATGGTTTGGGAAGGATAACAATGGATAATGTTGTATGCAGGTAAATCATTTTTTGACATGGTAGTTGATGGTATGGTTTTTTCACCTTATAAATATTTTAGTGTTTGCTAGTTTCTGAGTTATGGATGGAAATAACCAAATGAATGGTTTGATAATATATAATGATTGTTGGCTAAATTAATCGGTTGGGGGTATGTTTGCAGTTGGGGCTTGTAGTGAAGTGGCCTTCAAGTGACCATCATTCGGAGTGGTATGTGCATGTAGGGGTAGCAGTAATGGTGTTTTTAGTGGGATAGTTGTATGTTTGGAATACCATAGAATGGGTAGATTTTTTGTTACCAATATGCAAAAACATGTAGTTATTTTTGTTTTCTATACACAACTCACCCGTGTTGAGAACTATGTGATGTACAGTACCAATGTTTTGGGGGAGGGTTTCATTCCTAACATCCTAGTGGGAGGATAAATGGAAGGTCACTAAACTTAACTTGCTCCCAATTATATGAATTTATCAACCATGATTCATCATGTAGGTATTAATGGATTGAGGTTTCATACCATATTTATGGTATTGACTGTATGAGAGGTGGTTTGTTACCGATGTGTCTTCCGGATGAGGCCTAGGTGTTTTTAGGCATAACGTGTGGTGGTTGTGGAAAATATGATAGTTGGCATAATGTGATGTGGTTGTGGTCCAGGTGTGTGTGGTCAGGTTGTGATTGTGGGGCTTGTGGAAGATCGTGGTAACATTATGACGTTCGCCATTAGGGATGTGTAGTTAACCATGGGGATGTGGTGTGGGGTACCAAAATATCGATGTTCTTATACATTACATTACTTGAATTTCATTATTTGGTGAATTTTCATTGGTTATATTGGTGGTGGATAGTATACCTTATAAGGTGATTTTTATTTTTGGTTATTTTCTCATGGGGGTATTTGTAAGATTCTCACACTTATGCACGGGTAAATTTGGTTTTTCCCTACTAAGTGTACTTATATTCTTACCCTACATATATAAAACTATTTTCAGGTTTCTATGGATGTTATACGGACTGTGATGGACCTTACTAGCTCAGACATTGGTGTTGGTTGATGTGTTGATGCATAGTTTAATTTTGGTAAAGAATTTGTAGCTTTCATTGTATTTCTAGCAGTTTTACTTAGACATGCATGCTTGATAGATTTTTGTTTCATTATATATATATATAACTGTCATAGTGTGTTTTGAGGTTGATGCATCTTATATCATGATCCTAGAAAAAATAATGATATTTCAATGCCTCCCACTTTTGTGATATCTTTATACCATTGGTTCGGGTCACTACCATGGGGCCTGTTGGAGGTGGGACTCAGGGACCATTATCTCTACTTCATCATGAATATGAAAAGTATCAACATCTTTATAACCCTTCTCTCATCATGTATAGGATATTTCATTCCAAAATGTTATCAGAGGTAATGGTTGAGATAGAGGATAGGGTTTAGAGTTATGAAATTTCAGGATTGCATGGGTTTGTGGGGAAACAATGTTCGGTGATCATGGTGCATGGAATAGTTCAGAGAAGACTAGCTAGGACACGATATTTTAGGGGAACCCATTATTTGATGCAAGGACTCTGAGCTTACCGAATTACCATGTGATGAAAAACTGATTGTGGGTTAGAGACCTTTGGAATGGTTCATGAATCATGATGACAGTCATTCATATTTATTTTGGTAATTTTCATGAAATTAAAATTAACAGTGAGATAAAATGAATCCTAAAAAAATTCCACACAACCCAGGCATAGGATTCCTTTCTTGTCCTTTATGTTATGGATCCCAAAAATTGCACTCATGTGGTAGGAATAGTGATGGGTCAGTAGGATATCCCAATTGAACGATAGAGGATTGATCGATAGAAGGCTGATGATCTGTGGTAGAAGATGCTTTGTGCTTTCTAGCGGCAGACTTTGGGAAAGTATGGGGGAAGTGTCTCGAACATAGAAATGAAGAGGTGGATTGAGGATCTGGTGGTCACATTTATCTTAATATAGGCTCTGAAAAAGTACTGAGATCCTCTACCGGTGATCAAGATGAGGAGAGCATGGAATTAGTGGAAGATAATTTACCTCAGGGAGTGTAAGGAGACCGATAATCTATGGGTCGACATTGAGAATGTTTTCTGGGAAGAATTACATTCATCCATGATTAGTGAAAATCAATAGTAGGAGTACTCTCCCTCTTTTATATATGTATTTCAGAGCGGGAATATGGGATTAGATTCAATGATCTCCAATTTTTTTTCTCTAGATAACCTTCCAAATTAGGATTCTTGGGCGATATGTTTGGAGGAGGCACTTTGTCCTTCCCTCTTATATGAGTTTACTCCCATAACCCTACCGACATATATAGAGGTTCAGAAGAAGGATATGGTGGTGGAATGGATGCACTCACTAGGATTTTCACCAAGATAGGGTTGAAAATAAATTTTTTTAAAGGGAAAGGCCATCAAAAGAAAGTCTCTAGAATCAGAAAATTTTTGTTTTTTGCTAGTGGGGATCCAACCATAGTAGTTTCAATTCAGTTCATTTTTTCCTCACCCTTTTCCATAAAGCATGGGTATGAGGTGTTTTTAAGGTAGAGGGCGTGAAAATTTCTAGTTATCGTTCTTAACTTATGATCAATATGGTGGAGGTGAGAAGGGTTAGTTTCCACCTCAATAGTAGTTTACCGCCAGGCCTTTCCAATAGCAGGGATAATAGGCCCCTGCTCCACCGAGGAGAGATAGTGCATGAAGAGGCTGACTTTATGGTTCTTATATGGGTCCTTGACCAGATCATGGTCATGAAGGTGTCCGACAACCATTGGGAAGAGGAGGTGGTCAGAGGCAGTTGCAAACAAGAGGCAGGAGTTCCACAAGGGTCTGAGATCATTTGCGGTATGATCGGTTTTCTTAGTATATTTTCTTGCACCATGATTGATTAAAGAGCATCACATTCATTTGTTCACCCATAATTTCCCATGTCATGTGAAGATACATAGAGAGACTATCCCTGAACCTAGTGTTTATGACACCAGTTGGATGTTAGACCAGCTTGATTGATGCTTTCTAAGGATGTAGATTGAGGTTGGTGTCGTATCACTAATGTGGGGATAACATTCTTCTATAGATGTAGTCATACAATATTATACATGGAATTTACATGTATTTTTATTCATGTGGTTATCGAATGAATCTGGAAAATATTCATGTTTTCATACATGAAAGGACATTGTGTAGATTTTATTGGGGATGAGAGTTGTTAGGTTGGAAGTCGGATTATGGATCCTCTTCATTCTTTGTTAGGTGAACTGTTAGTGGGACAAATGGATGCTGAGTTGGCGGTGGTTATGAGTGTTTTTCTATAATTAATAGATGTATTCCCTAAGGAGGGTTTGACTCTACCCCCTCGATGCTACATTGATATTGAGATATACATACAATCGTGTACTCATCAGATCTCGATGGATCCTTGTCTGATTGCACCTTAAGAATTGTGGGACTTGTATATCCAAATTAACAACCAAATGTAGAATGGTTTCATCCAAACCAGTGTGTCCCCAGGGGGTTCTCTAGTCTTGTTTGTGGAAAATTCATACGATGGTCTGAGGATTTGCATAGACTAGTGAGATTAATTTAGGTAACGATCAGGAACTATTACCATCTCCTGAGGATAGATGATCTTTTCGACCAGCTGCAGAGAGCGAGTTGGTTTTCAATGAACATTATGTAGTTTGGATATAACCAATTGAGGGTAATGGAGGCTGACATCCCAAATACTACATTTAGGTGTGGCTATGGGAACTTTGAGTTAGTAGTTATTTCATTCGGTGTTATAAATGCGGTTATCATGTTAATGGGGCACTTTATCTCAATCTTTCTCGAGTTCCTTGATTGGTTCATCATCATATTCATAAATGACATCCTAATCTACTCATATTTAGATTATTATCATATCAAGTGTTTCAAGATTGTCTTAGTGGTCCATTGACACCACCAGATCTATGAAAAGCTGTCCTAGTGAATTTTTTTTGACATGGGAGGATCAATTCCTTGGGAATGTCGTGTCTCATCACGGAGCAGTAGTGGGCCCCTTGAAGGTTAAGGTATTTGTTTCTTGGGAAGCACCCAAGAATTTTGTTGAGCTTTATAGTTTTCTCTGTCTAATTGGCTACTACCAATGATTCATACATGATTTCTCTCTGGTTTTAGCTCGTTGATGTCTCTAACCAGAAAAGGCCATTCTTTTTAAAGGATTGAGAAGTTCCAGGTAGTGTTCGACTATAATAAGGGGAAGTTGGTTGGTGCTTTAGTTCCAACCCTTCCATAGGATGGGTTGATGTTCAAATATTTTTTTGAGGATTCTCTTCTAGGCATAGGGTGTGTGTTGATGCAGTAATCGGGAGTAATCTCAAATGGGTTTTGGCAGTTACGTCCCAGCGAATGTAACTATTCCACCCACGATCTGAACTATAAGAGGATGTGTTTTCACTAATGCTGGGTTGACATTACCTCTTTGGGGACTACTAGTGGTCTTCACATATCACAAGATATTGAGGCACATGTTTTCCCACTGAGACCAAAACATGCAGTAGTAGAGGTGGGTAGAGTTTCTACCGGATTATGATTTTTAGATTTCTCACATATCAATGAATGGAAATGTCATGGTAGATGATTTTATTAGGATGTAGTAGAAGGATGTTGTTTGGGAATATAATGATTCTTGGAGGGTGATGGAGGAGTTGTATGCCTTGCGCTTAGATGCAGGAATGGATACGGGAAATGGTTATCTATATTAGATGACAGTACAATAATCTTTGAAGAAGATGGAGTAGGATTCATAGTGTGGATACGTAGAGGAGGAAGTGATGCATGATTGCATTCACTTAGGTAATGCACTAAAGTGATTGATGGAGGATGGTCAGAATCAGATGTTGTTCCATTGGAAGCTGTTTGATCTGGTGAAAGTGCATGAGGAAGTTCTCTGTGAGTTTCATAGATCACCCAATGTGGTACACCAAGATGTTTTCAAGATGTACCAGAGAATTAGGGAATAGTTGTGGTGGCCCAGGGTGATGCGGGCAGTGGCAGAGTTTATGGAAATATGCATGGTGTTCTAGAGTTTAAATCTTGAGAACCATGTTCCTGATGGTTTGTTACAACCATTAGATGTCCCTGAGTGGAAGTTGAATGACATATCGTTCGATTTCTTCATAGGATTACCTAGGGCATGGGGAGTATGTGATAATGTCTAGTTTTTAGCAGATTAGTGGATGAAATCGGCTCACTTGTTAGCGATCAAGGAGTCGAATGCTAAAGATTCTTTAAGACAGAGGTATGTGGTTGAGGTGGTGTGATTATATGATTGTAAAAATCCATATTTTCAAACTAGGATATATATTTTACATCATGATTCTGGAGGGGATTGTTTCATGCTTTTATAACTTATTTTCACCATAGAACTTCCTTCCACCCTCAGATAGATGAAAAAATAGAGCGGACCATCCAGACAATGAAGGAAATGCTAGCAGCATGCATATTTGATTTTGGTTGGTCTTGGTTATGACACATGCCCTTTGTAGATTTTTATTATGAAAGAAGTTATTAAACATATATTAGAACACCACTATTTGATGTTTTATATAGAAGACTATGACATTCAACATTGTTCTGGATTGATGTTCGGGAGAAAACAATTTTTTTTCCAAAACGTGGTGGAAAGGACAATAGAGAAGGTGAAAATTATCCATAAGAGGATGATGGAAACCCATGAATAGAATAATTCATATGAGAATTGTATAAGAATGCCTTTGGAGTTTGAGAATGCCGACCATGAATTCTGGAAGGATTCCCCTGACATGTGCAGTAATGGTTCGATAGTGGGCGTAGGCTTTCGGACACGTTCATCTAACCTTTTGAGGTGTTGGGATGAGTTGGAGAGGTGGAATATAATATAGAATTGCCATTATAGTAATGTATAGTCCCCTGCATCTATCATGTCTCCTAGATTTGTCGGTATCTTCATGATGACTCCCATGTCGTTGATTGGGGAGAGTTATATATCAAGGATGATAAAATGTTCGTGGAGAGACCAGTGGAGATCCATGATCTTTGAATGAAGGAACTGAATTAATGGAACCATTACCTTGGTTCATGTTATGTTGTGGAATGGTTTCATGTATGAGAGTACATGGGAAATAGATGAGAATATGCATGCATAGTACCCATTGTATTTTTAGTTTTTCTTATGTGTTTTCTTTGTGATGTTATGCTTTAACTGTGTGTTCTATGAGATGAGTTGTTTCCTTTTATGTGGAATATGATGAAATAATACCATATAAGGAAGGAAGGATGTGATATCTAATCAGTATTCATTAATATATATAATATTGATCAAGTGGGAGAGAGTCAGTGATGCCCAAAGAGGATAATATGTTTACATGGGGGAAGGAATTCCCGGATTCATATGTTTGGGAAGTCGGTAATTTAGTTCTTATGGGGAATGTCTTGTGGTTTTCTACGTAAGAAAATCTCAGAGGAGGTATTCTTCGATGTTGTGTTTTGACTCCAACGTGGTGGTTTATCCTAGATATGTATCTTATGGTGTGGTTTTTCATATCCTTTTTCTTCTTGTTAGGTTTTGAAAATTTGTGGGCTTTAATAGTTTGAGAGGGATCTTATGTAATTTCATAGACCCCCATGGTGCATTACATTGTCAAAATTTAGTGTTTTAGGTGTTTTGGGAGGCAATGGTAGTTCATTTTAAGAGTTTTCAAAAAATCCAATTTTTCCATCAATAGGTTGAGGGGTTAGTATGTAGAGGTGTCATTAGGTTAGGCTGTCTGTTGTTCAGTGGCATCGGTAGGTCGAGGAGTTGATAGGTTAGGGAATCGGTGAGTCAGACCATCAGTGAATCAGTGAATCTGTGAGTCAGGGCATCAGTGAGTCAGGGTTGTTGGTTAGTTATTGTGAGGGTGAGTTAAGGCGTTAGTGATTCATGGTGTTGATATAAGGCCCTGACGTTAAAAATTACATAATATTGAGTTTTAATCCATTATTCACATTGAGTATATTTTTAGGATTAGAGATTGAGATAATTATTTCATAAATCATACATAAAAAACCATAGAAATACAAAGTGGACACATCCAATGGAATTCATTTCTTCTATAAAACATTTAACAGGAATCATTCTTTCTTTTCATGTTAAATCATAAAATTTTCATTATCCCATCCTTGACCTTATTCTTCATTAAAACCAGTGAAACCAACTCAAAACATTGGATGAGGATAACTATCTCAGTAAGGGATACATATAGAAGGAAAAAATTATTCTTGCAAGAACATGTAAAACATGAATACTTTATAATAAAGTAACACTTTTCATCTTTAAGAAGTAGTAAAATACACTTTACAGAATATAAGTTCATTGCACATATTTTTTTGTAATCATAAGATTACCATAAAACCTATAGAATGTATCATATAACCTATAAAGGATTCTTGGGACATAATCATAGATTAATGGGATAACCATATAGTCAAATTCCACACATATCACTAAAAATAATAGCCTTGCAATCAACATCCATACCCAATTCATTGGAGGTTATAACCTAACCATAAATCATTGGTTTACCACAAAACCACATGTCTTTGATTAATCACGTAACCACCCATCCATGGTATATCACATAACCAACCATCAAATTTTCATGTAAAATTAGATAATCATACCACATAAAAGATAGATAATTTCAATATTTCAGTAAAAGAATTTCATTTTAAATAATATTAAATATTTACAAGATATTAAAATATTCAATCCATTTCCAAAACCATTTGAAAAATATAATACACCTCATTTTGAATCAAAGTGTCCCATAGCACATAGAAACATTTAAATGAAATTTAAATTTTAAATCATTGTTTTCCATATAAATAAATTCATAAAAACAATTTTGAAAACATGGACATGAAATAGAATGTTTTATAAGAATAAATCATTAAAACAATAAAAACAAATTAGGTAAATAGTTCCTTACCACATGAGAAACAATAGAATTAAAATAATTGAGAAATAACAATAACAAAAACATTAAATATAATAATAAAATACTATTTGAGGATATAAAAAGTCAAGAGGTTTGTATATACATTTTATAGGATAATAAAGGTTCATAACCACAAGACATGCCTCAATGAAACAATATTGAGACGAAGTCCCTTACAAATATCGCACCATTAGATCAAGGATAAATAAATGAACAAATTTTTTGTGAAAAATATACATACTATAAAAAAAATTTTATATTTATTGTAAAATAATTAGAGTTAATTCACACTTATTCATTAAAAAACAAAACTAATGACATTGATATATAACTCAATTAAAAGAAATTGAGTTATGATTTCCCATTCCATAAATATTACTCTTCATGTTCAATTAATATGTTCCTAAATAAGAAACTTATGTTAATTTATAAATTCATGATATCATTTTATGTTTTTATTATTCCATTTATATAAATTATTATCATGATATAAAAATTACAGAATTATTTATGTTCATATCAGACATTTTGTCGATATTGGGCACTTGAGTAAAAAAATGGTTTTTTTGATGTAAATTGTCCATGTTGTCAAAGGTAAATGATCTCCAGAGTAGTATTCATGAAATAAATATAATAAATATCCAGTATATATGAATTTTTAGTAATCCATAATATTTTGAGATAAGAAATGAAATGCATTGTTCGTGGAGATGGTAGGTTGTACGTACACATTAACGTTACATTGATTTCTTTCTCAATTAAGAAAAATAATGATTAAATGATAAAAATGTAAATTAAAATTATTGTATTATATTAATGTCATATATATTTCATAGGTTTAATAAAAATATACTTCATATATTCCATTTATATCAGGAACGAGTCATATCTCTTTCACGGGGTGATAGTCCACACTTCCTCAAACAAAATTATCGTGTTTACACAACATGAAAGGAATAAAGGTATGTTAAAAATTAAAAATATTGAAGAATACATAAAATATTAATATATTATATATTATATAGGAATATATTTTTCATATTAATGTAATCCATGAGAGGTGGTAGGGGAATATTGAACAATAATCATTTTGTGAGGTAGTAGTTCACCGTACACAGAAATATTATGTTCGTTGCCCATTAAATGAAGGTGTTTATAAATGTTGGTTGAAACCATATCAAAGAAATATCATAGTATATTGATTATACTGGTGTTTTTATGTAATAATAAAATAAGAACCATATATAGAGTGTATACAGTATATGAATCTAAAAAGCATGAGATAAGGTGTTACATCATAATTGGGTAACATCTTTAATTAATACAAAAAGGATTACATATGGGGATTTATGACATAATTAAGGCTTATATGATGCGGGATGGGATCCTTAAAAAATCATTTGGAACATCATGGATGAAAAAGAAGTTTTGTTATGTCTGAGTATTAGAGAAGAATGAGTGCCTTTTTCTAGGAGAGGGGATGGGCACCCATTGAGTTATTATAAGTATCAAATTAATAAAAAATTAATATTTATCACAAATGGACCAAAAATAATTTTTTGAAATAAATACCATTATTGTTTTAAATAATAAGATATAATAATTTTTAGACATGTATTTATTTTATTTTAATCCTTATCTTTTCTGTTAACATTTAATTACTCTTTCAAATTTTATTGAGGAAACACATGTTTAATTATTAAGAGGATATTAATTTCACTTATATGTTGTAAAAATTCCAGAATTAGAAAATTAATTAACTTTTAAACCATAAAATAAAGAATACTTAAAATAAAACGCGTTGTTTGTATTTTTTAAAATTTTAATAAAATATTATTTTAATAAAAAATTCAATTTTTTCAATTTTTACCCTATTAATTTCATTGAATTTCAATATATTCCAAACAGAGACAGAACATAAAAAAAATTTTATAGTCATATAAAATATCATATTAACCTATAAAAAGAATTTATGAAATAAATTATTTCAAATAATATTAATTTAAATATTTATAATAATGTTTTTTTGATATTTATCTTAATAAAATAGTTATTATATCCCAATTGTGTCAATGTTAGTAGTAATTATTTAGTCTCTAAAAATTAAAAATAAAATTCCTTTATGTATATAATTTTATTAGATTTCTGGATACAATTTATTTTCTATGTCTCATGAAGCTTATCACTACATTATAGTGATTATAATTATAAGATATATATATATATATATGAGATTGACATGTTGCTTATTTCTTTAGTTTTAATAATAATAACATCACATTCCTGGAAAAAATTACATTTAATGAATCTATTATGACCCTTAGATGATATTGGCCTACTTCAATTAATCCAATAGGATTCTGGAAGGTGTTATGGTAATTTTATTATCATTATCATATTGTTTGTTACCCTAATTTACCAGATTTACCTCTTACTATGGTAAATAAAATTTACCGTAATAACTATTCATAATAACAAACAAAAAGTAACCTATTAACATAATTTGGGTACCCTAATTCCAAATATGGAATCATTTTCAAAACATTAGAAACACTTACTTTTTATTAATAAATTTAAAATTAATTCTCGTTGTCTAGATGAGAAAAGGTGTTTTTAAAAAATTAAAAACCATCAAAATATTGATATGTGTTAATATCTATTTTCATTATGATATTATATTAAATTACTAAAATTGAATTTAATGGTAAAAAAATAATCCATTTACACTTTTAAACCAGTTAAATATACTATTATACAATATAAATAACATAGATGAAAAGACATTTTTCAATTAAAATTCAGTATTTTGACAATTTATTAAAATATAGATTATAAAAAAATACCAAAATTTCAACCAAAGTAAATTTTTATGACCCAATTCAAAATAATAAGTTTATTTTTTCAAAAATAACATGTATATTTGTAAAAAAACAAGAATTAAAATGGGTTCTCCATTAAAAAGTGGAAAAACATTATTTTTTGAAAAAACAGTCATTTTATTCATAAAATTGAATTTTTTATTCATATATAGAAAAAATATAAGATAAATTTTAAACATTAAATTAAATATATTAAATATTTATTTCAATAATAAAATCCATAAATAATGATTTTATTATATTAAAGATAACTTATTTGAATTTAAATATTTTCTTAGAAAAAACATTTCCATTAAATTAAAAGATATTATTTTTCATTTAAAATTAATTTATCATCAAAATAATTAATTAAATTCATCTGTAAAAAATATTTTCATAAATAAATTAAAAATATTAATTACCTCAATTTTAGATGTCTGGTTATAAGGTACCATAATAATTCTTAAGTCCGACGTGGTATATTATGCACGCTATCGAACATATTGCATTTTTTAAGAAATCTGGGTGTTACATTATCCCCCTTAGAAATTTCATCCTCACAATATGAATTTGGGTTTAGTAACTAAGGTCTGACTCTAAAAAATACCGTTATTTCATTCCCACATCAGAAAAATTATTAATAACATTACCACATTAAAAAAAGAATGGGTAGTACAATGGTAACATGAGATAACACATAATAGGATTCCGTGTTGGATAACATAGATATGGAAGAAAAAATAACAATATTTTTCAGATAGAGAGTGATAGAAAACAAGATTATGAGGAATTTAAAATATGAAAACCATTAACATGTGATGGGTTAAACATTTATTGATTTTGTAGTATGATAAGTAAACGGAAAATGTTTTTGAAGATCCTTTTTGTAAATATGAGGAATTTATTCAAGATCATGAATAATATCCTAAAAAAATAATTTTCTATTACTGCATCATATTTTAATAAATTTCAACCAAAAACACATCTTATCTCTTAATGATGTGTATTTATAATGACGTTTTCACACCTGAATAACTAGAATCAACCTCTAGAAAATCAAATAATCCACAAAATATTAACTATAACATCATCCTGTCATGAATTATTATCCAAATCCAAAATGGTTCTGAAAAAATTAGATAATTACTCGAAAATAATTAACCATTTTATTATGAAATATTACTTTTAAATATCCAATATTCATTAGTAAAATCTAGAGTTAAAGGGAGAACAATTTACAGATAATTGTACATAAAAATCCTCAAAATAATGAAACATAATATTAAAATAAAAAAACTATAGGGATTTTATAACATAGCCTTTCAAGTTAAATTATAAAATTTTCCTCCAAATAACATCAAACACTCTTAATAAATCATACAAAAAATTAATTATGCTAATCACATTTATCAAATATAGGTTAATCACTTCCATAAATAAGCTAAATCCCCGTATTCCCATAATTAAAACATTGATTCTAAGAAAATATAGTTAATAAATTTCTCTCAAATTAGGTACCATAGTATTTTATTTACCTTAATCATATAAATATCCAAAAATAGTGAACGTCTTCCAAATTAAATTTAGCACTTAATGCCAAAATCATTTTCTAAACCCATGTTTTCTTATTCAATAAAATATATGTCTCCAAAATAAAACTATTCTTAATCCATAAAATAATTTATCAAAAAAATAATAAGTCATACTAATCATGGGATTCATGTTGGCTAGTTGTAGGAGATACACCCTTGTCGACCTTTAGTTGGGGGTTCGATCCCTACAGCCTTTTCAGACATGAAATGTTGCCAACTATCCTGTGGGTTTCCCTTTTTCAAAAATTATATAATTATTATAATATTGAAATAATATTAGAATGAACTAAAAAATGGAAACAAAATGTTTTAACCTCAAATGTGAATTCATACCCCTCATTTCTCCTCCCAAATGTTGATAATTCATAATTTCTTCAATGGTGAATAACATTAAAAATACCATATTTCACCTTAATATTTCAGATCATAGACCCACAAAAGTTGTTTCTTAGTCATTGAACTTATGATCATCCTTAAAATTATTAACCAATGATGATTCCCAAAACTCTTAACAAAACATCATCATTTACAAATTTTTCCAAACCATACTTTGATACCAACTATAAGGCCCCACACATACATTACATAATCATTAGTTTTAATCAAGAATTCTCAATGAGAATATTTTTATGTTTAGAGATTTAGAGAATTAAATCAGAAATCATAAATAAAATACCATATAAATAAAAATTGAACACTTCTTAAAATATCCATTTCTTCCATAACAAAACCATGAAAGTGATTTCTGGTTTGTTTTCATGTTAAATCATAACTTCTCCATGATCCCATTCATGACTCTATTCTTCATCAAATCTTATGAAAAAATTTAAAAACATGGGATGAGAATAAAAATCTCTTCAAGGGAGACATATTTAAGGAAAAATTATAGTCTTGTGAAAACATGTAAACCATGAATACTTTAGCATAATGCAATAATTTTAACCTTTAAGAGGTCATAATATACAATTCACTAAATATAATTTCATTACATACCCATTTTTATAATCCAAATATTACTATAAAACCCATAAAACATAACATATAAACTATAAATGTAATGTGGGACATAAACATAAATAAATGGAATAATCATACGGTCAAATTCCCCAGATATCACTAAATGGAAAATCCATACAACCGACTTCCATACCAAATGCATCGAATGTTATAATGAAACCTCTTGTCTTTGGCAGATCATGGAAGCACCCAAGTTTGGTTTATCACATAAATACCAATATTTGGATTATCAATAACAATCCATCATATTTCCATGTCCCATTATATAATCACAACACATAAAAGACTGAAATTTTCAAAATTTACCTCAAAAAATATCATTTCCTACCATAAGAAATATTTTCAAGATATTGAATTATAAAATCCATTTCCAAAAAATACTTAAAACAATTAATAAGGATAATTTTGAATAAAAGTGACCCCTTCCACATTGATATTTTTGAAGGAAATTGAAATTTTAAAAAATTCATGTCGATATAAATAAATCCACAAAAATGATTTTGAATGCATGGAAATGAAATATAATATTATAGAATAATAAAATTTTCAAACATTTAAAATGGTGTTTTTGTAAAAGATTAGATTTCCACTTGAGAAACAATTAAATAATATTAACTAAGGAATAACAATAATAAAAACATTAGATGTCAAGATAAAATACTAGTTCATGATATAACAAGTCAAGAGGGTTTTATATACGCCTTATAGGATACTAAAGGTGTATAACATCAATATACGACTCAGCAAAAGGAGACTGAGATGAATTCCCTTATAATGATCGTATCATCAGATCAAGGAAAAATAAATGAACTAATTATGTGTGAAAAATATAAATAAACACAATATAATATGATATTAAGTAAAATAAAATTAGATTTCAGTCACACACATTTTAATAAAAACAAAACCAATGGCATTGATATTTAACAGAACGAATAGAAGTTGATTTAATATTTCCTTTACCATGAGTATGACTAGTCATGCACAATAATTATGTTCTGGAATAATAAAAATTGGATAATTTCTACTTTTTATAGATCATTTTTTATTTTTTTTATTCATTTTATATCAATTATTACCATGTTATAAAAATTGAAGAATAATTTATGTTCATATCAGATGTTTTGTCGATATTGGGTACTTGAGTGAAAAGTGAACTTTTTCATGTAAATTTTCCATGTGTTCAAAAGAACATCATCTCCAGAATAGTATTAATTATTTGAATATCATATATGTACAATATATATAATCATAAAAATATATAATATTTGTTGATATGAAATGATATGCACCGTTCATGGTGATGATAGGTCTTACATATGCATGAATGCTACTTTTATTACATTGTCATATTGGAGAAATAATAAATAAATGATATAAAAGTATTTTAATGTAAAATTATTATATTAATTCCATATATGTTTCATAGTTTTAATAAAAACATCCTTTATATGTTCCATGCATAGCAGGAACGAGTCCTTTCACTTTGAGGGGGCGATAGTCCACACCTCCTCGAATAAAAATATCGTATTTACACACCATGGAAAGAATAAATGTATGTTATAAATAAAAAATACATAAGAATAGTGATAATATAAATATAATATATATCATATAGAAATATATTTTCCATATTATTGGCCACCATGAGAGGTGGTAGGTAAAATTGAACAATCATCGTTTCGTGTGGCAGTAGTTCATCGTACACCGAAACAATATGTTAATTACCCATTAAATGGAGGTGTGTGTAAATTTAGGTTAAAATAATATCATAAAAACATACTATAATATTTAAAATAGTTATTTTTTAATGTAGTAAGATAATAATAAGAGTATAGGTAGTGCATAATGGAAATGAAGCTGAAAAGCATGAGAGAAGGTGTTACCTCTTAATCTCGTAACTTCTTTTGGTTTATTACCGAAGGATTCCATGGAAGAATTTATTACATAATAAAGGATTGTAGAAATAGGGGAGGGATTCAAGGAGTAGTTTGGGATAGATATTGGATGAACCAAAATGATTTGGATGTGTGAGTTATAGAGAGGTATGAGTGTACTTTTATAGGGGAGGGGAGGGGCAGCATTGAAATTATTAAATGTATTAAATTAATATAAAATCCATTTCCATTCCAAATGGTCTAAAACAAATTAATTTTAAATATTATATAATTATATTTCTAAATAATCTCATAATATAAGTTTTAGACCGGTATTTATTTTCATTGGAGCCTTATCCTTTCAGTTTACCTTTAATTACTCTCTTTTAATTTTAATTGAGGTAACAACATTTTGATTATGAATAGTGTATTAATTTCACTTATATGTTGTAAATTTCCAATAATTGAACATTTAATTAATATTTATACCATTGAATCCCTAATTTTTAATTTCAATATATTTTAGTTATTTTTAAATAATATAATAAAAAATAATTTTTATAAAACATCAATAATGCCAATTTTTGCAATACTCATTTCAATGAATTTAATTAAATTTCAAAACAAGATATAAATTTGAACCAAAGAATTGAAAAATTATATAAAATATTATATGAAACTAGAAAAATCATGTATTATAGGAATTATTTCCTATAATATTTATTTTTCTATTTATAATATTAATTATTTGATATTTCTTATAACAATGTAATTACTATATTAATGTTGTATCATTATTTATAGTAATTTTATAATCACTAAAAATTAAAAATAAATCCCAATTATGTAGATAATTTCATTAGATTTATATAGACATTTTATTTTCTATGATTCAACATGTTTATCACCACATTAAAATTATTACACTTATATGAGATAAGAGGGTGAAATGTTGTCAGTTTAGTTTGTATCAAATAAATTACATCACCTTCACAGAGAAAAGTCAATTAAATGAATCTATTATAACCCATGTGTGATATTTTTTGACATTAATTATTTTAATATAATTTTGGTTTGTTTTATAGTAATTTTATTATATTTATCAAAATTTTTTTACCCTAATTTAACAGATTTTCCTTTAACTATGGTAAATAAAAATTACGGTAGTAACTATTCTTAATGTCAAAAAAATAATAAAGGTAACAAATTAGAGTAATTTGGATCCAATTATTACAAATATGTAATCAATTTTCCAAAATTATAATAACTAAATTTTCAGTAATTAATTAAAAATTAATTCTCATTGTCAATGCAAGAAAACAAGTTTTTTAAAAACTAAAAACCATCAAAATATTGATGTGCATTAATATCTATTTTCAATGTGAAAATAATTTAAATGAAATAATTTAGATTAAAATATATAAACATAATCCAATTACACTTTTAAAATAATTAAATATAAAATATATCATTAAAAATAACATAGAGAAATATGCATTTTATAATTAAAATGTAGTATTTTCACTATTCATTAAAATATTAATTTTATAAAATAAAAACAAAAATTTATAACAAAGTCAATTTTGATCCCCATATTCCAAATAAGAATTTCATTTTGTAAAAAACATATAAATTAATAGAAAAAAGGTTTTAAAATGGGATCACAATCAAATTGTGGAAAAATTGTATTTTTATAAAAATAAACATTTTATCTGTAAAAGAGGATTTGTTATTATATAATATCAAGAAAACATATAAGATAAATTTTAAACATTAAATTCAATATATTACATATATATAACATTAATAAGATCTATAAGGGATATTTTATTACTTTATAATCTCATTATTTTTCATTTAATGAGTTTTTCTGAAAATCATTTCCCTCTAATTAAAAAACGTTTTGTTTTCATTTATAAATAATTATTCACAAATGACTTAATTCAATGAATGTGTAAAAATATTTTCAAAAATCAATCACTAATTTTCATTACCTATATTTTAATATCTTGGATATATGGTAACATAATAATGCTTACATCCGATGTGGCATATTATGTTCTCTATCAAACATATTAACACGTTTTAAAAAACATGGAATATTAATGTTGTTGATTGAGGGAGTTAGTGAGTCAAGAATTTTTAAGTCATGTTTTTGAATCAGCCTCAGTGGATGAGTGTTGGTAGCTCTGTTTTGGTGACATGCTGTTAGTGGCTTGTTATCGGTGACTGACTCATCGAAGACGCATTTTCTAATTTTCCTACTTTATATATTTTCATCCTTCTTATATTATATTTGATTAAATTGATTTTAAAGATTTTTTAGGCATCTATAAAGGTTTTTCAAAGGATATTAATTATATCATTAATATCAAAAAGATTCCAGGACTTTAAAATAGTAAAACTATGTGGCATTATCGATGATCCAACATTAATGGCCCTTGAAAATGTTTCATATTCTGTTGATATTGGATCTGTCTTTTCTAAGCCAATTCCTTTTCATTATAGTTTGTTTCCATTTCTTCATGAGGATTCTATATCCTTCCCTTCCCTTGGATTTGTGTGTTTTTTCATAGTCGTCAATCTAGTTTTCCATGGAGTTTTGCTACTACTCATGTTCCTAATGTTTTAGATCACTGTGCAGTGTTTGTCTCCTAATGTTCCGGTTAGAGATTTTTTCATTAATCTCCCTTTCAATAGTGTATAATGTGGGTTGGGTGTACTCTTTCATCCTTGTAATAACTTATTAAATTAATTTAAATAAGATAGTAAGGATAAATAAATTAGGGGTGGGAGTATTATGGTGATGATATTTTGTTTTATATGATTTCTTTGATCCATGTTGTGAATTATATGGGATGTGTTATTATGAAAATAATAGATTTTGGTGAATTACATTTATGAACCTGTGTGATTTTTTAATCACTACCATATGAACTAAAATCTATTAAATTAATTATACTCGGTAAAATAAATGGATTCCTCAGTATCAAATTTGATCTGTGATCACCCCTATTTTATTAAGTGGAATTAAGGAATGAGTGCTTCTAAATCTAATAAATCTTTTTCTTGTTGTTGTGTGTGTGTGCTTTGTGTGATTTTGTTTGGCCTTACAAATGTATTGGTAGTGCTGATTTGTGAAAAGGGGTGTGATTGTGTGTATGTTATAGTATAGGTTATGTGTTGGTATCTCAGGCTGAGAGATTGATTGATTATGGAATAGATGGACCTGTTATTCAGTGGGATTGAATTTGGGAAGTGGTTGGGTGGTAGTACTATAGGAATTCGTTGTGTCATGATTTCATGACTGTGAGTGTGCTGGGTGTGGTGTTTTTGTGAAGCCGGGCTACCAGATTTTCATGTGAGATGACTGTTTAGGTAAGATAACATTGAAGAATGTTGTGGTTTGTTCCCTTAATTGTATGACTTGGCATTGGTTGTTTTGATTGCATCACATTATAAAGATTATAGTGTTTGGTATTTTCCCATATAGGGATGAAAATAGATAAATAAATGGTTTGATATTACCGAATTATAATTGGATAAATGAATTGGTTGGGTGTATGTTTCGAGTTGGGTCATGTAGTGAAGTTCCCTTCAGGTGATTGTTGTTCGTGGTGCTTAGTGAATGGTGGGGTAGCAACAAAGGATGTTTTGAGTTGTCTAGTTATATGTTTGGAATCCCATTAGAGGGGCCGAGTGTTTTTTACCCATTTGTAAAAACTTCTGCTTCCTTATGTTTTCTATACGCACGATGCCTGTGTAGAGCACTATGGGCCGAACACCCCCAGTGATATGGAGGAGGGTGTCATTCCAAATTCACGATGGGTGGATAGAAGGCTGGTTATTTAAATTAACCTATTACACATTCTAGGGATTTAGTGACAATTATGTATCGGGCATGTTGTAATGTCTTGAGATTTAATACCAGATTTATGGTATTTGTTGTGTGAGAGGTATATTGTTTCCATGTTGTCATCCGGATGAGGCCCATGTGTTTTTGACTAAGACATGTTGTAGTTGTGGCCCTGGTTTTAATGGAAAATATTTGATGTGGTTGTAACCTAGGTGTGTGCGGAATGGTTGTGATAGTGGGGATAATGGAAGAGGGTGGTAGTTTAATGATGTTTTCCACTAGGGATGGGGAGTTAACCAGTGGGAAGTGGTGCGGGATACCAAATAATCGATATACTTATAAATTATATTAATTGACTTTCATTAATTGGTGAGTGTGCCATGGTGAGGTTGGGTTGATAATATTCCTTTTTAGGGTCTTTTCAGTTTCTGTTGTTTTCCCATGTGGCCATTATTATGATTCTCCCTCTAGAGCATGGGTGACATTTGTTTTTACATTCTGAGAATACTTATATTCCCACCATACGTATAAAAAACCAATTTTTAGGATTATAGGGAGGTTTTGTAGACCATTCTAGACCATACAATTTTGGACGTTTGGGACAATTTTTGTTTATCTTATTAGATTATTTTGGTAATTACTTTGTGGGTTTCTTTGTACGTCTATTAGTTTTACTTGAACATGCATGTGGTATTGATTTTGGTTTCATTATATATATATATATATATATATCTTAGTGTTTTTTGATCATGATGTATCTTATCTCCTGATAATGGTTACAATTAAAAAGGGTAATGCCTCCCACTTTTGAGATATTTCTATGACCTTGGTGATGGTCGCCAGCCCGGGGCCTATTGAAGGTGGGACACGAGGTTATTATCTTCCTTTAATCTTGAGGAAGGATGGTCTCATCAAATTTATATCACTTCCCTAATCTTGAAGAAGGGGAGTCATGATAGAGGCAACACGCTATATGTATTTTAAAGGGTATTAGACATGAAGAATATACCACCAACCAACACCATGAATAAAATAAAAGAAATAATAAACCATATAACATATTGGATACCTAGAATCCACTTCTACATGTGTAAATTCATTATAACTATATCCATAAAATCCCAAAATGACCAGGACTTAATACAAGAATCATCTATACCACAATCAATTTCATTCAAAAAAATTATCATATACTAAGAGCTATTACATGCATGAAGAAAAAAGACACCTTATACCATATTCCATCAGAGCATGGGAAATTCATAATCAACTACATCCTATGGGAGAGTGGGGAAGAGGGAGAAGATAGCCATCCATGTTGTCTCAGTTTTGGATGTCAAATAGAACACCCCTCAAGTATTTGGGTAACGTTTCTCTATTGATGAATGTAGGGAATCATATGAAATTAGAAAATATATATAATATCACACACAAACCAAACTAAAAAAACCACCGGGACTGGGACTCATCTATCCCTATCGTCACAAATGACCTGAGATGGATCTCTTAAAAACATGGTGTCAAAAAATTACACAAGAATAAATTTGATAATTCATTATTTAATTACCATTAATTAATAATAGATAAGGATTATAAATTTTATTCTTCTTAAGAAATGTTACAACATCACTTTTAATTCACTTGCATATTTTCTCATGTATGGCATCATTTATAAATATTTTTTAGCCATATGATTATAGGAAAAAAATATTAACTAAAACCCATTAATAATTTATATTTCCTACCCAAGCACCATAGTGAATCGTATTCATCCATCCCATGGTTTCCACTAATTCAAATTAAAAACTATTTAATATTTATTTCATCCAATACACCTGAACCCATGGGTTATTTATTTATTCATTTTTCATTATTATATTATCGAGGTGGAGTTTGAATCGTCATCAGATACCACTTCGTAATTTTTCATGAATTGAAAGGAGACTAAATAAATCATGTAGTGGTAAAGCGATAAATTAACATTTATAAAATGGGTCATCTTCAATTAATCTAGAAAGATAAATATTTGACGAGTAGGACATGATCTGAACACATCATTTCCACCCTAGAGTCCGAAATTATTTCATATAACATCAATTATCCTTCCATCACCGATATCAACCAAAACCACATTTAGGGATTTAACCACACTTCTCATCCAAGGATCCCAACCATATTAAAATAATTATTAGTATAACATCCCTAGACTCCCATACCATAGCACCGCATGAAAACCAGCCACATAGGGATTTCATATAAACTCAACAAGTATCTAATATTTTTTATAGGGAACAAAAATTTCAATGATGTTTTTTCCAAATAGGAAAATTCAATGGGGTATACAGGTCTTCCACCAAAATAATCTTCCCTCAATGCCCCAAATAATTATCCATAAGGATCCTTTTTAATTACCTAGATTAATTTATTGCATTATTATGCACAGTTTTTTCTCTACAATAAACCGATAAATTTTCAACTATCCAATGCTCCAAAAAACACATACATTTGTATTTAATTACATTGATATTCCAAAAAATTTAATCAATAAACAAAATCATATTTCATTCCACATAGTTTAATCATGTCATTAAATGTTTTATTGTTTAATACTATTTATAAAATTTAAATAAAAAATACATTGTGATGGAAAATAAAAATCACAACATAAAGATATGACACAATTTTTGAAATATGTAGGGGCCCAATCCATATATACCAATTAGAGGAGAGGGTTGATTATGTGGATTCCCATTTCAAATTTGTTTTTGTTGAAATTCATCATCTTGAAGTTGTTAGGGATATCGATCCACTAAATGTTATCTCTGAATCACACATAGAGATGGTTGTAGTAATAGAGAGATAAGCACATAGTACTTACATGGTTTGGAATAAATACCTCCTCATTTTTATTGGTCCCAAACATAGATTCTTATCTATCAAAAAAGTGATTAAAATGCACTACATACAACTGAGATACCCAATTTGCTTACAAATCCTACCGAAACACATATTAATCATCTCAATACAATAGTATACTTTTTCTTTGGTATCTAACTAAAAGACCTAAAATTATCTAGGAACCAATCATAATACATAACCTTTTATGAAAAATTGATCCCCAATTTGATGACCATTAATATTCATCTTAAATATAGTTGGATCTGAAAATATAATATACTCATTAACAGTCTTTGATATTCATTAATGAATCCTACCTTTCCAAATGAATTTTGATCACCAATAATAACATGTTTCATAAATGAAACAAGTATTGGGATATTATTTCTTTTTTTATGTCATAACAACAATAAATTTTTTTAAAATGGTTCAGTCAATGAACTTTAATATTTCATGTGAAAAAACATTCAAAATATCAATTGTCTTCTTCTTGAATTATCAACTCAATTCAATCAAGTACACTTCATGTATGGATTTCATGGATTTAATATTTCAGGTATCTCAATTAGGATTTTTTTGATTGTATGAGTAGAAATAAGTCTTTTTCTTCATCCATTAATCATTTTACCTTTGGATGTTCATGATCTAAAAATGGTTATGTGATCTTTTCACTACATTTTCAGGACCTTGGTTAAACTCAGGTGTTCTAATATTTTATTTCAAATAATATATCTCACTAGCATTCTTCTTCCTTCTCAAAATCATATAAGACCCATATGAGATATTCTCTATTAGGAATAAATGCCTTTCATATGTTTTTATAAAGATCGCAACGCAGTGCCTATAAAAACATTGTGTGAAAATATATCTATCTACATGTTACTTCCACAAAAACTTCATCATGTAATAAAATAGGTAGATTCAACCGGTTATGTAATGATGTAAGATGTGTATCCTCATATTCCATTCCATAACCGGAGCTTTCTATAGATTTATCCTCATTTTTATTGTAGTTCCTAGGTTTTTAGGTATTTTTCCTTCATGATAAAGAAGATATGTCTGTAGGTTTTACTTTTCTTCACACATGATTTTTTCAACGGTTCTTCTACCTTACATAGTGTAATCATGTTTGTAGGATTTGAAGATATTATATTTCTCTTACTCAAAAAAACATAGTGGTCATAAAAATTTCATTAATATGATATCCATCACACGATCTCTTCTATTTTGAGATAATCTTTAATGTTATAAAAAACACTACATCCCATTTCCTCACACCTGTCACTGTTTTATGGGTAAAATTTCTCAGTTTTTATGTCATATCGCTGACCTCATAAAATTCATTAGAATCATGATATTATATGAATAATTATATTTTGGGAATCACCATTTACTGTTGGAATAATCAAGAAATCTATATGATGACAACATATTCTTAAAATGATCACTTTGTTGATCATGTGATTACTCAATGGACATTACCATAAAAAAATAAGAATAAAACAAATGATAGTTCATTTAAATGATTTTAGATCTCAAATTCATATATATTAATGTGATGGATTTAGTTATTGTCTGCATTGCATAATGTGACATCACATGTACATTATTGATTGTGTTTAGTTAATCATGTGATCAAGAGATCCTTACATGTAGGGTTTATGTGATGTAAGAATACAATTCTTATCATTTTTGTGACAAATTCATGTGTTTTATTTAATAATAAAATTCATGCATGAATGTCAATGATTGAAGGCACATTCATTTATCGATATTTTATAATCATTCTCACTATCTTGGCATTATCACTTACAATTGAAGATGCCTCCATTTTTGCTGAAAGTAACCACATCAAGAACTGGAATATTACTTCCAATTAAAATAAGGGTTGTGTAGGAGATCATATGGAACTAATAAATCTGATCATATGGTCCATTTTATTTCTATATATTTAATGACGTCTGAATAGTACAACTTCACCACATATATTACATCAGTTTCATCTGATAAATTTCCTCATTTTTATATGATAAGTCATGAATTCTTCACTATGATATGTCCACTAAAGATCAAGACTGGTAACAAATTAAAGAAGCACGAGATTCGACCTATTTGGGGACTTTTCCAAACTATGTGAACCCATGGGATTACTCTCCAAGATCCTTGTACAAGGACCTGCCCACACATAGTAGGTTATTAGATTCTTAGTGGTTATAAAAATCCATGACCACCATTTTTTCATTATTGGGTATGAACTTGCATGGGTGTAAACCTTTGGTTCCCTTATGGCTTGTTAATGTCTATCCCATTGGGGGTCAAGTGGTGGGCCCATTTTTTTCTGAAATTCTATCTTATAAATACGTAGAAAAATATCTATGTATGGAAATAAAATTCCAAAAACTCATATCCTCAAACACTAAAATACCCATAAAATATAGTAATTATTTTATAATTAATAAAATCCTATTTCAAATGATTTTTTCATGTATTAATAAATTTCTTTTTCAATTTAATATCTCATGCATTACCAAATTCATTTTTTTCATGGACATATTTCACTCCTACTTATTATAGTAATATTAGACTCCTTATTCATATTTTTTAATAATTAATGACCATATCTAACAATAATCAAAATTATGATGATACATATCTATGTTTCTCATCCCATTCTAATAGATTAATCCATGAAAATTATCCCAGAATCACTAGTTAATCCACCAAGGCTTATTGAAAACTAATGTAATATAGCTTAAAAAAATCCCCTTGTATATTTTCAATATCAAAAAATGTCATTAGTCAATATGTAATTCAAAGTGGTGTCCCCTTAATTGAAAATCAATATGAAAAGGAAAAATGGTATATTCCAAACTCATATTTCTTTTCAAAATAACAATATTATAACTTATGAAAATGATAAGATCACATATATTAGAGGAATGATCTCACATGGTTTTCTAAAAAATATCCATTATAAAATTAATTCTACATCTACATCAGCTAAAATCCAGTATAAAACAATATTGACACAACAATTGATGTCTATGTTATTTGTAAACACAATTAATGTTTAATAATAATAATTATTATTATTATATCTCAAAACACATTTAAGGAGTTATAAATAGTCATATTTATCAATGAAATTCTAAATAAGGCACATACATAAAAAATAACCATATGTTTCTATTGAAAATGTCAAACCTCACCCATTGTAATATTTTTCCATCACCAAACACTCCACATTAATTTATAAGACAATTTAATTTGGAATAGGGGATGAATATATGATTGACATACCTCAACATCAAATTTTATAATGTTGTTTATAAGTTACATGTTAACTATGTAGTTATGATTTAATATATTCATCTCAACAATGACCCCCCATAAGGGATTAATATGTCCCCATCAATTCCCTCTTCGTTAATAGAAAATAATTAACATTTATTAGGGAATAAGGAGAAAATATCCTATTCATTAAGAAAAACATTCTGCTTGAGAGTTGTCTATCATAAATGGTCAAAATATTGTCCCACGCCTAGTATTTACTTAGTTTTAAGTCTCCATTTAAATTTTATTCATTTGAATACACGATGTCTCAAGTTCATTCATTTTAATTTTAAATAGAACACATTGATTTGGTGGAATCATCATATAGTTCTGTAGGGAATGTCATGATTTAACATACCATACACACATGTCACCATATTTGTGTGGAATTTAATATTCCTCCTAATTTTATATAGACAATTTCTTCTCATTATCTTAAGATGGGTTTTCAAAAACCTCCAATTACTTATCATATTTTAGTTTAATTTTGTATACAACTAGAATCTCTATTAATAAATTCTATAACACCTCATAATTTTACAAGAACCCCCACTATTTTTATTTTGAAAACTCTTCCCTTTCCCAATATATTGAATATCCCTTTATATTTTTTCATAAAATATTTAACCCTTTAGCCCATCTATTAACATCTTGGACCAGCTTATTCTAAACCTATATATTTATTTTTATTTGGATGCTTCGACGAATTTCAATTCCCATATTTTATTCTCTAAGAGTCTAATCTCATTTTTTACCATGAATCACATATAATTCACACCTCTTGTCTACAATTGTCTTTTTATACAATTAAGAGTATCCTTTGTGACCATATGTTTCAATTCACATGAAAAACCCACAAAAACTATATTTTTTCATGAGATTAATCTGTTCAAAAACCTATTATTCTTTTTCTTCTATAAACAAAGTTTCATTTTTTCCTTTGAGGTACTGATTTTATTAAATCATTTCTATCTCTCTTTAATATAGTAGAGGGTATCTCATTTTTCATATTTAATTATAGTTTCATTAATTGTCTTATTGTTCTTTTCACATCTTAAAAATTACTTTTCACATTGTTTACTTACCCACATTCAACTTTGTTGTGGTCATCTCTTCAAAACCAAAGAATATTTTTTCATGATAGTTTCATACCATCATCTATCCTAGTTATGAAAAATTCTATTGAAACACAAAAAAAATTCACAAAAATTCAAATCAATTCATTGTAAAGGGATTCATTTTCTATTAATAATTATTATCTTATATAGGATTTCTATCCTCATAATTTTATCTCCCTCCAAATACAGGCCTTCCGTTATTTTGATGAATTTTCATGTTGTGGAAACAATCCAATTAATCATCGAAAAACATTTAGTAACACCTAAAATAGCCTATATAAGTGTAACTATTATTTTTTAATGTAATGTAATTAGATTACATTGATTGTGAACCTTTATTATTATGTTTTCCACCATCTTTTTCTGGGATACCTTTAATGGAATAGTTCTTAATGTTATTTTTTAAAACATTTCATTGATGTGGTGGATATAACATCATTTTTCACTGTACATAATTTTTCAATGTATTTTTTCTAACCTATACTAGTACTTGAATCATAATTTGTACATAAAATATTTTAATGATTCTTTGGGTACCATATTATTGGATGAGGATTTAATTTTATTAGAGGATGATCTCATATTCATTATAGAATCATAATCCTCAATGAAAACACGAGTGGTAATATATATTCTTTCATCGATTTGGGATGTTTCGACTTTTCATAATTCATTATTTTTATGTCTAATTTCAATATCTATGATTTTCATGTTGAGGCAATTCTTCTCTTTGAAAACTTATCTCAAAATTACATATCAATCCTCCTTCATTTTCTTCAATTATTCTTCATATATACTTTTTTATTTTTTGAAATAATTTTCCTGATCCTTTAACATATTATATCTATCCTCCATTTCATAAAATTTTTAACCATAGATACATTGTATTTGTTTTTGAATTCATGGAAATATTATATAAATACAATCTCTATGAATTATTTATCACAAACACATACAAGATATTTTTCAATAGTTTCATCATATAAGTCATTTCAAACTGAATCTTTTTCTTCCTTTTCATTTAACATATTTAATATATTGTTGGATATTATAACTCTTTTATAAAATTTCTCTTTCATATCATTATACTCTTTATCCAGGTATACTATTTCATCCTAAATACCCATGTCATCATTAAAAATATTATATAAAAATTCATTGGGATCTTTATTTAGATTTTAATTAAATTAAATGATTAAAACACTAAGATATCTACCAACATCAAATATTGAAAATAATTAATCAAAATAATAATAATAAAATGAATCAATGCATCATAGTCCATTTTTGTTATCTTCAGAGAGAGGAATCTTTATATTGAATGCAATATTCATATTCTAATTTATAGGATGTCTCCTCTTTCTATTATTCTATGTGATGGAAGATATTTAAAGATTATTATTTTTTTGGATTAACATACTATTTTCTCTTATGAGGTATCTAAAAATTTCATGAAAACTAAAATTCATAAAATAATAATATAGGATTGTTACATGTATTCTCTGATTTCATACCAATTATAGATTCCCAGGCCAAATTGACATTTGAGAGGGGAGGGGTGAATGCATTTTTTGTCTTTACAAACTCATTTTCCTTGAAATTATACATCGTTAACTTTTTTAATGTTATCAATAATCTCAATATTATCACATAATCTTAGATACGGTGCATTGGTAGTAACATCGAGAGAAACATACACTACTTAAAATGTTCTTTTAAAATACCTACTCTTTTCCATGTTTGTCACCCTAACATGGATTCTTCACTATAAATCAAGTGATTAAAATGATACGGATCTAATAAAGAGACTCAAATTTTTATATCTCTAATTTTTGGACATATTCATTCCATCCGACCATGAGAGTCCTTTTGATCCTACATCCTAGTAGAATACATCAACTACTCCTCACACCAATCGAAGGACTTCACCGTTAATGAAGGCGTGAACCACAAAGGGATGTTATTTATTATTCCTCTATGATATTTTGGGATTTTACTTTCTTGTGGAGATTTCATGAATATTTTTTTTCAACTAAATAATTTTTTCATCCATACTCTATGAATTTTGATGACATGTGATGACCAGCCACCTCAGTGTGACAATGGTCCGGCCAAACATACTTCTGTTTGAAGTCCCATCCATAATCAAATGTGTGAAAGTGAAAACTCAATGTTATTCAATATGTTATGAAAAATAGTACTTTCTTAATATCTAACTGCTTATTCTAGAATTAACACATAAATTCAATGAGGCACACCTCATGCATGGACTACATGACATCTTAATTGTTTGAGGTATTTAAATTATGATTTCATGGACTGCATGGAATGCATGAAGCCATTATATTCATCTTTTATTCATTGTATAATGAATACAACATGATCTATCTAAGATTATTCTATATGTTCATTGTCTTTTCATAAACATAGTGCAACTCATTTTTTCACCTCCATTCGTCATAGAAAGGTATAATGTGTCCTCCATAATTTTTTCATCAAATCATTTAAGAATCAAATGAATTTTTCTCCCTTAATAATACTTCCCCCACATATGTCTTTCTCAAGATCCTAATTCTAATCATATATAAACATCCTTTTGGATGATGAGTGTCCATGATTTTACATCTCGACGTCTTCTTTATGTAATTAAATATTTGTCGTCTGTAGTTTCCCTCATGAGTCATGTTTTTTGTTCAAAAATTACTTCATGGAAAAGTATTGGTTGTATTTGGATCATTTTCATAGAAATATTTAGTGTCTCATGGGTTTCGTTTTCATCATACAGTATATATTTATACGCTTTTTCATTTTCTCGATAGAGGTTCTATCCACATGTCTTCTACCTTACATCAAATTATTCTTATTTAAATGATCGTGCGATATTCTCCTAATTTTCAATATGAAGAAGGATTAGTAAATAAAATATATTACATATAATTTATATTATAAGTCATCCTATATTTCAAAAGTTTTTCTCAAGTTCATAGAAATACAATAGTATCTCTCAATGTCCTTTACCTTTTTTTATTGGAAGTGTACTCTATTTTCTATAGTGTGTAGATGACTACTTAAAATTCCCGAGGATATCTTGCTCATATGAATTATGAAATTCTAATCATTTCGATTTACCACAAGAACCATCATCTGATCAACTGGATGACAATTTCTTCTTTTTATAATCACTCCATTTATCATTTGACACCTCGATTGGAATCATCTTAATAAATATGAATAATATAGATGGTAAATCATATAAAATTTATAATATATATCTCTAGTAGATCTTCATTTAATTTCATCAGGTATTGTATGCATTCCATTATGCAATGTCACATGTCCTTAGATGAATGTATTCCATCAATTGTGTGACAAAGAGATCATTATATGATGGTTTCATGGGATATACTTATACCCACTGTATAATTATTGTGATAGACTAATGTTTTATATTTCATATTCAAATGAATGCATGGAAAATAATGATTTCATGCATGTTCATTGATAGATATGTAGCAATTATTCTCATTTCCTTTGTCTGGTCTTTGATTATGGATGATTACTTCATTCAAATGGGAAAAACCCATTTGAAGAGGTGGAAGATAATGACCCATCAATGTATGTATTCTGTGGGATATCAACCAAATTTGAAAAATTTGATCAGAACAATCCTCTTATTTTATTCTTTTTTAAAGATATATGAATAGTATCATATCCCTGAGAATGTCATAGTAGTTTGTCCAACTAGTATTAATACATTATGTCATCTATGTCATTCCATATCTACTATGATCTAACCATTGCAGATCAGTGCTGGTTACCTGCATAGACAAGATGGGCATTGGCCCATCGGTGGACCAACCCAAAAAAGGTGAACCTTCTGGCATGCACACCAGATGCCTTATACATAGGACCTCCCACACACAATGGGTTCTATGCTACCTGGTATTATAAATTTCCCGTGCCTCTATAGTCTTCATTTTTAAGCATCTTTCCCATAGGTTTAATACCTTGTCCCCCTGTGAGTGGTTGCGGGCTAATCCATTAGGGCTTCTGATGTATGAAAAAATTATTTATTATGTACACCGTAAAAATACATATAAAATTATGTGAATTTATTAATGAAATTCCATAAATCCATATCATAATACACAAGAAATCATTTATTTATCAAAATTATAAAAGCATTAAAAAACGATTTTCAAATGAATTCCTCCTGTATTAATAAATTCATGTTGAAAATGTATTCCTCTTGAATTATTAATTTCATTTTTTCCGGGATATATTTTACATATTCTAGTTGTATATATGTTCTAACTCTTTATGAATGTATTTTAATCATTTAAAATCACATTAATTAATAGTACAATTTATAAGGATATTTCTCAAAGAATAATATCCAATTATATTAGATGAATCCACAATAATCCAATTTGAATTATTACAGCATGCATAATAAACTATTGTCTTATTGGAAAAATATAATATATTGTCAACATAAAGAATGATGCATTGACAAATATAACATAAAAAATGATCAAAACACCAAACAAAAACTCCATTCATCATTTAATTTTCCAATGACTTTTCATCATTTTAATAATTACACTATTAAATAAAGGATTAATGATTTATAATTTAATACATCGACTAAAACATAATCAAATGGCTATATATCACCTATATCAACATGATGATCAAAATGTTATCCCATAAAAATGGAATACTATGTTCCAAGAACTGATTACCTCTTCTTTTTGAAGAAAATGATTCCAACAATAGCATCTAAATGACATATATATCATATATAGACAATATCTTAATGTAAAAAAGGGAAAAAACCTATTAAAATTATATAATGAATAAAATAAGATAGCATAACTATCAAAGAAGGGAAGACTAACCACATATCACTACATATAAAACTCTATAACACATGGTTCGAAAAAAAATTGAAGACGATTTAAAGGAATTTTAAAAACCTCCATTTCCCTTCAAGTGTTTGATTATAGGATTAAAAATATGAGACTCTCAACCGGGATTATCAAACAATAATTTGTATAGGAAGGAATCATTCTAAATGTGAATGTATGATCTATAAAATAAATTCCTTAAATCCCACATCCAACAATTTTTTTCAACTCATCCATGAAACCCAAATAAATATTCATGCCGTGAAGCACTAATTCCCATTTTGAATTCCTTATTTTTTTGAACCATTAAATTCCACCCAAAAAACATATTATTTTGGAATATAATTTTTTCAATGAATCAGAATTCATTTCATTATAATTATGATCATGGTTTAAGTATGTCCTAAAACTAGGTGTTCATCTTCTAAACACCCACTACAACCTCATTCATTATAAGTAAATTCCAAATAAAAATTGGTCCCCTGTAGTTATGGTCATTTAGGGTTGCTAGGCCATTGTGGATTATTGGGTTCTTCGCTTAGTTATTATACGTGTTATCAGGGTGTTATTTGTTGGTGAATGGATATAAATGTAATTGGTTCCACTATTATTGGTTGGAGTTAATATGGTATATGATATGTGATATATAATAATAATTCATTACTTGAGGGTTAACATGGATATAACTTTTTTTTCTGAGAAATATGCACGTAATTAGAATGGAATACTATGAAATATGAGATTAAATAACCTTGGATTTCATGGTATCCATTATTAATATTATAATTTAATTCAATTAAAAAATTGGAGAAGGTATTGACTTACAGGTCCTTTTTAATTATTTTTATTATATATACAATAATAGTTCATACGGAAAATAAAAATATGTTTTGATAAACATAATAAAAGTAACTATTTTTGTCTATATAATATATCGTTAATTTTAAAAATATAAAAGGTGATTGGCTTCTTCATCCTAAATAATATTTCTCACATATTAAATTAATTTTATAAGCATTTCATTAGTTTCAATTCAATTTGTTAATGAAATAATTTTAAAATATGAAAATTTGTATTTTCATATGTTATATTGGAATGTTAAACTTTAAAAATTCATTTGAGTTATGATGAATTATGCATAATATATGCATGTTAAATATTAATATAATAAAATGTTTTAATACTAAAAATGGATGTTGGGTGTGGATTATTTTTTCTTCATACTAAACCATAAAATTTTTTAAAGGTAGAAATATTGTGTTTCTAAATGCCCAAATTTATATTTAATGAATTAAAACAATTTTCTATTAAATGTATAGTTTTTGATATTTAATTGTCATAAAAAAGATCGAAATCTAATGTTGTTAATCAATAAATAATGATAATTTGTAAAAATAGGATATTAATATTAAAATATTTATTTTTGATAGCATTTTGAAGAAAAATGAAATAAGGGATTTCTTATTTTGGATTTTGGTAAGTATATAGAATTTTTTAGAACAAAATTATCTTTTTAAAATATTGAATAATTTAATCCATTTAAATATTTTAATTTGATTTATCTAGAGTCTTTTTATATTGATAAATTATAGGTATTAGTTGATTTTTGGATATCAACTAGTTCATTTTTTGTCAACAAATATATGATAATATAGTAAGAATGAGGAATAATATATTGTACTTTAAAATAATTACAAAAATTCTGTTAGATTATTTTTTAGATTAAAGTGAAATATGAGCCAAATAATAAACAATTTAATTATGGGAATATACTGGATAATCATAGTTGACATTGTAAAATACCAACACATCAACGGAAGAATGATTTCCTAAAGTATATTAGTTTGCTGCATTAAGATAGTTATAAGTTTAGGTTTCATTCACTGCAAAAAAATCATGGCCATTTATTTTTTGTATAATGATTGTAAATATGATATAAATCTGAATCCAAATATAGTAAGAGTCACTACACCATGGTTTATGATAACTCATTATTCTAAATTCCACATCATGGTGAAAATTAAAAAAAATATTTGATAACATAATACCAACTCTCTTGTACTGATTATCATATTTCATTTTTATTTTAACATATTATGTGATAATGTTTATACACATTATTAATTTTTAAAGTATTTTAATAGTTAAAATATTTTAATACGGGAGAATTGCAAGAGTTATAAAAAATGAGTCAATGGGTTAGCTATTACATATAATAATTAATATTTATACTTTAACAAGCTCCATCATTTGATTAAAATATTTATATATAATGGATTTCATTCCCCTCATTTCAGTAGTGTGGATCAAAATTTGATATCACTCAGTTGGTTGAATCTCTATCACTTTATTCTAATCATTATTATTTATAATAATGTTTGTAGAAAAATTTTAAATAATAATTTCCCATATTAAATAATATGTAGAATATATTAGATCATTGGTACATTTAGAGATTGTAACCCATTGGTTGTTATTGAGGGATCTCAGACCAAATAATTGTTACAGAGGACTCGTCATAGATAGATAATTACAATTTTTTTCCTTTCTATAATTAATTTTGATTCTTACGAATGTATATATTTTAAAATATTTTTGGTGGATTATTTCATCATATTATAGAATACAGATATGTAATAAAACATTTAGTTTTATGAGGGTGAGTTCTTGTGATGAAACACAATGATGAAGAGTCAAATTTATAACCCATTATGTTTTATTGGAACTATGACCATGGTTATTTTAAGAATATTATTGTTCCTAAAATGTTAATGTGAAATAACTTATGAAAAAATTCCATGTTTTCTTATAAATGACATATTTTATTAAAATAATAATTTTATATAATCGTTATTAACCAAAATGGTCATAGTTTATGGATATTATATTTCCATGATAAATGAACATATAAGAGAAAATATTCCCATATCACTATTTTTTCTATGAATATATAACAAATGATTTATAATTGAGAATAATATCATGGTTCAAGGTGGGATGCATAATTAATTCAATATTTGAAATACATTTCATAGAGAAGCACCTATATGCATTTTGGCCATGGCATGTTATGTATTTGGAAACTCTTTAAATAAAAATCCTCAATAGATATGGTTCATTTAAGATAATAAAAAATCATTGTAATTTTAGATCATATTCAATGTGACTTGTTAATTATTTTTGTTTTATATTTTCAAATTTATTGTTAAATATTTTAGTTGATCATTTAATTTTGAATTTTTTATTCATGTATATAAATTTTTTACATTGTGAATATTGTATGATTTTGTTTGAATTTATTCATACAATATTCGTGCAATCTATATAGGAGTTTTATACTAACTAGATTATGAAAATCTTATTATCACATAATCGATAATATGGTTTTTTATTTTAGTCATGAATTAAGATATAATTATTTATTTTTAATTATACATATTTGGATGTAGTGTTGAATTGGAATCAAGGTTACTCTTGAATATTTATCTTTGGATAGTGGGGTTTTTATGACTTCTCACATTCACTAGGGATTAGTGCATGTATAAAATAATGAAATAATCTACATGTAACAATATTCATTCCCTTGTTTGGTTTTTGATCCATATGAATCTATGTCATTAAATGATATATTTTCATGTTCCTTATCCATGAGATTAATTTGGACATTTATTTTTATAATCAGAAGTTATTTTTCAATTAACAACAAAAATAACGAGTTCTATAAGGTTTTATAAATTAATATGTTTCATATATATTTATATTAATGAAGGAATATGATTCAAAAACTAACTGAATGGAATACAGAAATCATATTGGTATTTAAAGAGATGAAAACATTTCATTAGATATAATAGTGGGATATAATAAAGTTAATGTGTATATTGAAATCGATTAAATATGTAAAAATTAAAGACACTATGTATTAGAATTATTATTTTTTTGAATGGCCCGAATGACTTCTTTTTTATTGATTTTCTGATAACTCCCCTTTCAAGGGATGAGGGGGAACCCTTATATGACCTATAGTCTTTAGTAATTTCCTCGCCCCTAGGCTTGGAGACATTACATGACCCGTAGGTCTTAAGGAAATCCTATAGACTATGACTACATGGAACTGCTCCTCCCCAACATCTGCATCATGATAATCTCTCCACCTTTTCATGATTGTATGGCTAACATGTCCATGTGCAGTGGTGCATAAGCATGGTACCGATGGCAAAATTCCATATCCTCTCATTCTTCCAAAGTCCATTTAGCCCTGATCTTGTGGGTATTCCCTACTATTTAAGGAACATGATCACGAAAATGGCTAAACTCATTATAACCATGGGTTCCCATTGAGTATCATGTGTGAGGTACAAATGATGGAGATAACTCTATCTTAGGAAACCATGTCATATAATGATAACTAGGTTACACATATCTTGAAAAATTAAGACTATGGTTACTAAAAGAATAATGTTGAGTATTTCCATTTTGAGGGGTTTTTAAAAAAAATTATACAATATGTTTTCTAGGGAGAATATATGATATTATTATATTGATAAAACACCAAAAAAGTAATTTTATTAGAGAGAAACACTAAATTGGACTCAAAACTCATGGGAATATGGATATCAGACTTCTGAAAGATATTATATTTTTTGTCAATATTTTAGAGGGATAAAACTCAACAAATATATATATTAAATTTATATTAATCATTAAACTCACCCAAAGATACATCTTCTTTTATATTTTGGTGACTAGAGTATTGGGTATAGGTCCATACATGAAAAAAATTACATACATTGAATAATAAAATAATTCATTAAATGATTTTATAGATAATTTAGAATTACTTATAAGTATGTATTATATATTCAAAAATATGTATAAAATATTTTTTTAACATATGGAGTAACCTATGGACTACTAAATATTGGTATAAATGAATTATACAATATAATAAAAATAAATCAATATCTACATGAATGTAAAAGAAATATACAAAATACAAGATGAATACACAATAATTATCATCAGACAAAAAATATAAGACCAGATAATATAGAATAGTAATTTTTTAATGTGGTAATATTCCTACATAATATTTTCTAAAAATTCCCTTTTATGCTCCAACATAAAAATGGAGTGTTAAAGTGTACCAACTAAAAAAAATTTTACATGTTGGGTATGTTATCAGACATATCATCCCATTTAAAGTAATATTATTTTCTAATTAAAAAATATTAATGAAAATTTATTATTTTATAATTACATGGGTTGTCACATCCTTCCCCCATTTTGTGAATTTCATATTTGAAATTTTATTCACTTATCAAATCATTCAGAGTATTTCTCCCTCATAGAATGTTAAGATTTCCATGTTTCACCTTTAACCATATGGTCTTTTCATAAAACCTTATCCTAACATATCACCTTCTTCTACAACACTTTCTCTATGGGGTCAATAATCTGGATGGAGTATTCCACATAAGAAAAATTCTCTTCAAACTGAACTACTTATAGACTCAAAACATGAGATGAATAAAGAATATACATTCATAACATTGAAACATGAAAACACCGTGTAACCAAGATAAACTAAGAGGTAAATCCACAATGTAGAAAATTGATATAACATTATAAATGATTTCAAAGGTTCCAATGAATTGTGGTATGAGTTTTTACTTCTAACCAATACTCAATACACTTTTCCATATAAAATAGTTTAGAAATACTTGATCACCTACATAAAAAGAATGAACATTCCCATGGTTATTTGTATAACCTTTCTTCTTACTCAGAGTTGTCCTCATATACTTCTGAATCAACAGAACCGTTTCTGCAATCTATTCTACAATTATGGTACCCTCAAATTTCATTCACCTACAGCATCCAATAAAGCTATAGTTCGACAACACTTTGAATATAATTCCTCAAATGGATCCATTTGTATACATGAATGAAAATTATTATTATAAGAAAACTATACCATTGAATAATTTTGATCCTAAAATCCTTGGTATTCTATTGAACATGTACATAGAATATCCTCCAACTTTTGAATGGTTCATTCGGTCTTCTAATATTATTGAGGATTAAATATTGTTCTAAAATTTAATTCATTTCCCAACAACTAATAAAGGGATTTCAAAATCATAGACAAGAACCTTGGATTCGAATTAGATAAAATGGACACAATAACCCTATGTAACCTAGATAAATATTTAATATATAATAGAGAATGTCGATCTAGATATAGCGTATCTCTAAATTGAACAAAATTAAAATATATAGTCAATTTATCAACAATAATAGAGACCACATTATTACCTTGAGATGTATTCGGTAATCCAACAAGGACATACATGGATATATTTTACCATTCTTACTCTGAAAATATCAATGTATAAGTCATTCCATTTGGAAATTATTGTTCATCATTAACATGTTCACATGTAAAATACTTAGTGGTAAATTAAAAAATGTCTCTTTTCATTCCATCCCACCGGTAAAAATCCCAAGTATCTTTATACATCTTAGTACTTCCTAGATGAACTGAAAATAGAGAACTATGAGACTCACATAACAAATCTTTATGCATATCTAGATCATAGGGCACACATAACCTCTTCTAAAATCTAAAAACACAATATTAATGAATAATAAATTCATGTAACATACCCCTCTGAAAAAATTATACTTTTTTTATGAAACCCATTTTCTCCCTTCTATACATTATTAATTAAGTTTATTAGAGACAAATTCACTGAGACAAAAAAAACAAATGAATTTTCTACACCAACAACTTCTAAGGAAAACTCATCAAATCACTAACCCAAAGATAATGTTCAAAAAGATACATTGTCAATGAAGTAGAAATTTTTTTACACAAAGAATAAACCACTCTATATTTTTGACCTAGATGGTAATGTGTCATGCAATCATAATCCTTGTATAATTCCATCCATCTACTCTGTCTCATGTCCAATTCATTTTGAGTGATTATATATTTCAAACTAATGTGGTCAGTATATATTTCATATTTTTCTCTATATAGATGATGTCTGTAACTTTTAAATGAAAAAAACATCCTAAAATTTCGAATCATGTGTAGGTTTATTTAACTCATGATTTTTTAACTAATGTGAAGAAAAATAAATCACCTAATAATTATGCATTAGGAAAAAACCATTTCCTTTCAATAAAACATATTTATAGATAACAAATTTACTATTTCTAGAAGGTAATTCCAATACTAGAGCATTCAGTTATCTTTTTTTTGAATTCATGAAAGCAATCATCATATTATTTATTCTAGATGAACATCACAAAATTTCGAGTTAACTTTATTTGTGTATTAGATAACCATGCAAACATTTCAAAAATTATTCTATAATATCCTGATAAACTAAGAAAACTACACATTTCTTCTATATTTGTGAGTCTCATCCACTATTCATCAATTTTTATTTTTTCAGGGTAAATAGTTATACCATCTTTTGATACAATGTGACCAATGAATGAAATTTTTTGTATCCAAAAATGAAAAATGCTAAATTTACCATATAGTTAATGTTTATTTATGGTTTGAAAGGAAACCCTTAATTCAATTTCTTTCCCCTCTTTAATGTTAGAATATCAAAATAGCATCAATAAAGACAACCACATTCTTATCTAAGAACTCATGGAATATTCAATTCATATGATACATGGATACTTCTGGTGCACTAGTTAAACAAAATGAAAGTTCTAGAAATTCATAATGGCCACATATAGTATAAAAGGTGGTATTCAAAATGTATTATTCTATAAAATTAAACTGATGGTACGTTAACCTCATGTAACCTTTGAAAAATATTGTTCCCTTAAGAGTTGATCAAACAAATCATCAATATAAGGAAAATGATAATTGTTCTTCATAGAGATGTTATTCATGGATCTATATCAATGATAAGTCTCATTGTAGCATATTTATTTTTAAAAAAAATGATAGGAGCCCCCCCATGGTGATGATTTTGGTTAAATGAATCTTTTATCTAATAACTCCGATAAATTCTTCTTCAAATCTAAATGTTCAATCTGAGACATTCAATAAGGGTTTATTGAAATTGTATTATCATAATGAACTAATTCATCATTTACTTTAGCATCCCAATATAGTATAATACCAGGAAACCCATTATAAAAAACACCAAGATACACATTTACCAATGGCATATCACTAATCTGAATAGTTCATTTTTTGAAAATATGTCCATGATTACGTTCATTTCCACCTTATTAATGTTTTTCAACATTTTTATATGTTACAAATTGTATGGGATCCTTCTTGTACAAAAATTAGAAGTATTTATAAAAAAACTTTATAATCTCTACATTCAATATTATCATGGTAAACAGAATGCCAATCCATACCCAGAATAACATCAAACTCAAATGGCGGCAAAAAAACTAAGTTTCAAGTAAACTCATTCAACCGATAAGGATACAAAGATTCTTATAATTTCTTTCTGCCTCCACATTTCCCCATGGAGTTTTTACCATATGTAGTAGATTAATTTCTTCTAACTTACATGAAAATTTCATAGAAACGAATGAATGTGTAGACCTAGAATCCAAAAACACTTTGGCCTAATCTGATTAAACAAATAATGTACCAGATACCACTTGATTTGATTACCCAGCATCTAATGAAGTATTAGGAGAGGATTTCACCACACCTTTCAATTTATATCTTGACTTCATCTCTACATTTAATTTCTACATTAGACTCTTGTTTTCATAATGATCAATCTCATTGCACATAAGTTTTTTTCTAATATAAAATAGGTTTTTTCTTACCACTACCGTTATGTTTTGAGTATGGTTGCATGACTTATGCCACATTTTACAACATATGATGCCCTTACCATTATTTAGAAGGCATTATACAGTGTGTTTATACCATAATTCACTGAAACTGTAAACATAATATTCTTACCCTGAGACTTTTCTGATTAAATATTCACTTTATCCTTCCACCTAAACTTCTTATTATATAGTTTTTTAAAGAACACATTATCATAAGTAAAATCCACTTCCACCTTCTAAGCACATCGAACATGTTTTTCATAACCTCTAAACTCACAAATTCCAATGCCGGTCATAAATTTGGATTTTCTCCTGAGTAAAAAAAATTATATTACTATCAATATACCAGATTAATTTGAGAGCCTACCATGCTAGCCGAGTGAAGTTTTCATCATAAGAATCCACTGAGTCATCCCCTTCCCCAATTCCCAGAATTTTGTTTCTATCCTAAGTTAAACTACCATTGGAAAATATTTCTCAAGATCTATATATTTTATTTCCTCCCAATCAAGGGAATCAATTCCATCATTTTCCCTGATATTATTCACCATTTTCCATAACTGAACTGCTTCACATTGAAAATGGAAAATAAAAAGAATAAGCATTTGATTATTTGAATACACCATTACATAAAAAATAATTTCTAAGGATTTAATCCACCCTTTGGCTACCACATGATTATTGATCCTATGAATAATAGTGGATGATGCCTCAAGAAATTCTTTACTACCAACATGTTCCTATGTGGTTGATCTGAATGATCACACACATGGATACCAGTACCATTTGTCACATAAAAAAATCAATCACTACAAAAGTCTATTTAGTTCTAATTCTGAAAATCACATGTTTCTAATTTGGAATCTTATTTTCCACAAGATTTCATCCTAGAAATGTTTCCATATATACTATATGGGGAACCATTCTAAACAAAAATATCTTAGATGAAGCAACATGGTAATATTCAAATGCTATATCATTCCCATTTTCAATAAATTAAAATTTAGTTATGGATATTATATTAAAAATATCTTAACCCCTAAAGTTATCTAAGAGGACCTCTTATACCAACTATAAGTCCCCAACATTAAACATTACATAATATAATGTCTAATCAAGAAAATAATTTCATTCACATTGAATATGTTTTCATGTTTATAGTTATTGATAACTATCCCATCATTAATATATAATATCCCATAATCATACAAGAGGATACTACAAAAAAGTATCCATTTTTTCAAAAATTAAACATTTAAAATAAAACAAGGTTTCATTTCATGATAAAAATATCCTTAAAATCTTCATTTTTCTTACCCATAATTATACCCTTTGTGAAATATTTCATAAACTTTTGATGAGCCCAAAACTCTCAGTAAGTGATAAAAAATAAGGAATAAAACCATTAGTTAATAAATATTTTAATCTGAAGAAAATATTATCAAAAAACCACACTTTTCACCCATAGAAACATACCTCATGAAATCATTGGATTCCTAAAAATTATCCTTAGAAATCCTAAATTATAAAAGGTAACATGTGGTCTCTATATCATAAATACTATTTATCTTTCAAAACTACATAAGTAGTAATCATAATTGTTATTTTTGGAGTACACATCAATGTATATTACGTAAATATCTTAGGATAAACCTATTGGTTTTACTCCTTCTCTTTACCCAATGCTTTGGAGAGCTATCATGGGCTCACCCTCCCACAGTTTACCATAGAACCACATGTATACATTATCAATTCCCACAAACCATAACATTATCATCACACAATAACAATCATAATGGACAAATATTATTTCATCATTACAATAAAAAGATATAATTTCAAGATATTGACAAAATCAACCCCTTATCAAAACCATTTTCTACAGTAGAATACATGGAAATGTAATATGGTATATATTTCCCTTAGAAAAAATTTAGGCTTATAGAGGAATCCAAATATAAAATAATATTTATTGAAAAGAATAAGACATTTTCACTATATACCTCAAAAAACATTTATTTTGTTATTTTGTATTGGAAGACAAACACTCCATATGAAATGATTCCTTTTTTAAATAACATTGAAATAAATTCTAGATATAAATCATACATAAGATATAAAAAATATATTTCACATGTAGGAGTTTAATGAAATAATAAATAAGTATATATTTTTTCCAAATAATGGAAATTGGGTTAATAAAATACATTACCTCAAGTACAAATTGTCTCATACATTCTTTATCATATTCTTGAATAAACTATTCATGAAAGACCCGTGAAGACCATGGTTTTGGCCTTTTGGTTTGACCAATAGAACATCGACTTTGGGAGAGTTAGGAGGAGAGGTTTAGGAAGAAATTTTAGGAGCTATAACATGTTTTGGAACTTAATATGGTAGTGGAGAGTTGGTATTGGTATTTTAGGAGAGGTGGGTTGAAGTGATTAATTTATTAACTATTTTATAATTGATACCAAACACATAGTGGTGTAATTAGATGCAAATAATTTGACTTTTAATTATTGTATTATAGGTTTTTATGTGTCGATACACACCTCAACCAACCATTAAATGTTTTAGTTTTTAGGTATTCTATGCTTTTAACTTATAATATTAAGCCCTGTAAAAGAATTACTTTTACTACAGTAAATAATTTTTCTACCATGGATAATTTTATATACCTAAAAAAGATATTGACCTTACAACCTAAGTTTGACCATTTGATTCCAAATAATAAATACATTTTACCTAATTCAATTCAGATAATTTGGAATTTTACATTTGAAATTAATTCTGTAGAGAAAACAAAAAGATGGGTTTCAAAGTGAAATGTTCAATATATTGAAATGTTTTTAAATCAAATATTAATTTGAAAATGAATCAAATGAAAAAAAATTTACTGAATTTTTAAAACATAATCTAAATATACTTTATAACCAATAAAATTGATAATCTGTCAATTTAAATAAATTATAAGAAAACGAATTTCAGAATTAAAATGGATTATTTTTCAATATTCATTAAAATAATAAATTTATAATAAAAATAACGAAAATTTATCCAAAAAAATTTTGATATCCTGATTTCAAATAAAAAGTACATTTTTTCAATATATAACATATAAATGTGTCAAAACGTGAATTAAAATTGGTTTCCCCCCAAAAGGCTGTAAAACTACATATTACAAATATTATAGATTTTATGCATAAAATTTTATTTATTATTATATTAGGTGCATAAAATATATTTGAAACATGATAAAAAAATTAATGAAAATTTATAAAAATAATATAGGTAGTTATGTTCTTTCCTGCTAATAATATTTATAGGTGGTAAATACCATTTAAAATAACAACAATAATAATGGATTATTTTTTGTTATAACTCTGTCTTGTATGTAACATAAGATTTTAGAGAAATCCATTTTTCATGTCGGGTACAATATCTTACATAGCATCCCATTTACAGTAATATTAATATCTAGATCATAAATTTTAATGAAAATTTATTATTTATAATTACATGGTTTGTTACACTAGCCAGTCTCTTTTATTTATATTACATAGTAATCAAAAATGATATTGTTGAACTACCAACCTATGAATCATTGTAAGTAATTTACTATGACCAAAATATTATTTCTCATCCAGCACCTTTTTTACCACTCCATAATGCCCCCTCCTTACTAATGCACCCAACATTTGTTGTAAATGAAATAAAATTCATTATCCCACCTGAATCCCACCTCCAATAGGCTATGATATAGAGACTGACATCGAGGGTATATCAATCAATCACTTTTAAGGAAAAACCCTATATATATTTTAAAAAGAAGTAGGCAATAAGGATAAATAACCAACCATTACCATACATAATATAGACTTAATGAAAAACCATATAAAAAATTGTATACCCAAAATCCACTAAAAAGTGTAAATGCATTATAGCTGTTGGAACCAAGGATATTCTATGAATGAATTGGAGTATGGTTTGTGTTTGTTGTCAATCCTTAGTGGATGTTCAGAATGTGTGCCAGAAAAGTGTTCATACAGTTTCAGAAGACAACAGTATTAAAGGGGGCACAATTTCCTAGTGTTTGCCAAATTTTCATGCCTCAAGATCAGAAAATGAAGACATGGATTGTTGGTAAAAGTATGTGGGTACAAAGAGGAAGTGGTGGGAAAAAAATAATGGATTTCTGCGAATTATTTGATTTGGGCGGGAAAAAAAGGGTGGTGCGTGAAATAGTGGATACAGTATTTTCATGAAAATAGTTTTCTAGAATCATAACATTGAAAAATGGAAAAGGCATGGGCTGTACGAAAAATCAGATGATGTGCGTGAAAAACAATACCGGTGCCAATGATTAAGTGATAGATGAGATGTTTTTCACGCCAAAGGGGCTCTTACACGCGGGGGCTGTAGATGCCTATAAATAAAATGTGACACCTCTAATTATGTATGGTTGAAGACTTAGAGAAGATCTGAGATCTAATGCACGAAAAGTGATTGCATAAAGGGGCTTGCACAAAATATTCTGGATAGCGCGGAAAATTCTGGGATGCACGAAAAAGGAAGAGTTGTGCATAAAAATTGGGGTTGTGTGTAAAAGATTCAGTTGCGTGAAAAAGGGTTTTGTGGCGCGAAATATTTTTCCATGTGAAAAAGTAAATTTTGCATGCAATTACATGGTTTTGAGCCCAATGGGTTGGTGTTGCGCGCAATTGATAGTGAAGCTTGTCTGCACGTTATGGTTATACGTTTTATTGGTTCTATGCGTTCTAGTGCATCAATTATGGACTTTGATTCAAGTAGAGTCTCGTGCTAAGTAGAGACAAAGAATTCAATGAAAAAATATTGAAGAGACCTTCATGTTTATAAACTGATTGTGACTTCACCAAAGGCACTAAGCTAGGGGGAGTCAATAGGAGTGACCTGAGGGACGCATTGGGATATCCTTGAACAGTTGTAAAATAAGTGAGCCTAGGATAGAGTGAATATTCTCGAACCATTGTAATCCACAACTTCTCAAGAATAGAAGAATTTGGTATGACTGAAAACTTGTCAGCGTATTCTCCTTAGACGTAGCCCTTAGTTGTGAACCAAGTAAAAAATGTTGTGTCATCTCTTTTCATGTGAATGTTTTATTTCTGATCATATCAATCATACACTTTTAAATAGTTCATACCAATGTGGGAACAATATCCATGATTTTAAAAGAAAAAGTTGACACCCTGATTCACCCCTCCCCTCTTAGGGTGTCCCAGGGTCCTACAATAGCTATGCCATCACATACCACACATGTAATTTAATGGGATTCCAGAATGACCAGGAATAGATAAAAGTACATGTTATACCTCAATCATTTACATAACATAAAGAAATATATAGTTTAGAAAGAGTTTTCTTATTATGTGGAAGGAACAGACCCCATAGCCTATTCTATTATAGCTTAGTAAATGACAAATCAACTATGTCCAAAGGGATAGTAGAGAACTGTGAGAAGTTATCCATCCATGTTGTCTCCACCATAGATATTTGGATAAACCACCCCTCAAGCATTTCGGTATCGGTTTCCCTACTGATGTAGGTAGGGAAACATATGATATTAGAATATATATATATATATAATATCACACACAAGCCACACTAAAGAAAAATATTTGGACACTGACTCATCTATCATTTTCATCACACAAGACCAATGTTTCCACTCTTAATAACTATGTAGAAAAAAATTAAAAAAGCATCAATTTGATAATTAATTAATTAATTCTATAAAAATTAATAATAGATAATGGTTATCATTTTTAATATTCGTAAACTATTTTGAAACATCACTTTTAATTCTAGTTCAAATTTTTTCAAGAATATCGTGATAAATAAATATTTTTTATTCATATATTTTGAGGAAAAAATATTTCTTAAAACCCATTAAAATGATGATATTTAATTCCGATTTCCTATAGAAAATCCTATTCAATCATCCTATGGTTTCTACTAGTTATAATTAACAACTATTTAATATATATTTATTCACAAAACACCCAAACCCAAGGGTTATTTATTTATTCATTTTTCATTATTATATTACCTATATAATGTTGGAATCCTCATAAGATACCACTTTATAATTTTAAAAGAAATTTTAAAAGACTAACTACATCAATTAGAGAGAAACCAATAAAGATAACATTAATCTGATGGTCCATCTTGTAATAACCAGGAATGAAAAATCATTGATGAGTAGGCCTTTCTCTGAACACATCATGACCACCTTGATGTCACTCACTATTGGTCGTAACATCAATTATCCTGCCATCACAGACATCAACCAACACAACATCCAGATCTTTCATCGAACTATTAATCCAAGTATCCCAACCATATTAAGTTATTAATTATAAAAACATTCCTAGACTCCCAACCCATTTCTCATAATGAAAACCAACCCCAAAAGGTTATCAAATAAAATAATAAAAGATCTAAAAGTGCCTATATTGAACATTATTTTAAATGGTGTTTTCCACACGAAGGGAAATTCAAAGGGGTATACAATAATTCCACAAAATGAATGTGTTTATGTAGCCCCAAATAATTTATATGAAAGGAAACTTTTTAATTACCCACTAAAATTATTTTCTTTATTTTACAGTGTTTTTATAAATAAGAAACCTATAAATTATAAACAATAAAAATTTATAAAAAAATATACAATTTTTTATCAATACCTTTATATTACAAAAAGTTAATCAGAAATCGAAATAATATTACATTCGAAATTATTTAATCAATTTATTAAATAAATTATTATTTTATTAAGAAAACATCAATATTATGAAAAAAAAAATCTAAAAAAAATTATATAACACTATATTAGAATAATATAGGGCCCTAACCCATATTGACCAATGAGAGGAGAGGTGTGATTAAGTGTTTTTTTTTTCAAATTAATTTTTTATTAAATTCATCCTCCTAAACATGATATGTTTCTCAATCCACTCAAGGTTATCTCTCAATCACACTTAGAGTCATTTTTTTTAACCGAGAGAGAAATACATAGTATTTACCCGGTTTAGAACAATGACCTAGTCTTTTCCTTGTTGGTCCCATTAGATAGGTTAAAACTATCAAAAATGTGATTAAAATGAACTAGATCCAACCGAGATAACCTATTTTTTTACAGCTCTTACTGAAATACCACTTATTCGGCTCCAACTGAGAGACTACCTTTTCTCCTGGATCCAACTAGAAGACCACCAATTATATAAGAACCGATCAAAATAAATCGCCTATGATGAAGGGTTGTTCAACGATAGGATGTTCATTAATCTTCCTCGTCGAGTTTATAGGATTTTAATTTCTCATGTGCACATTAACAATATTTCATAGTCAGTAAAAATATTTTTCTTCCTTGACTAACAAATTTTGATCACCTATAATAACCAGTTTCATCAATGCAACAAATCTTGGCCTAACGTTTCTTCTTTGGGATATCCTGGCCTGAATAAAATATGTGAAATTGGTTCAATCAGTGTTTGTTAATATTTTATGTGAAGAAACATTCAAATTATTGAACTGCTTCATCTGGAATTATGCACTCATGTCAATCAAGTACACTATATGTATGGATTTCATAGAATCTATATTTTTTTAGGTATCTCAATTCGGACTTCATGGATTTAATAGGTACAATGATGCTTGTTTTTCAACCATTTAACAATGTAACATTTTACATTTAAGATCTAATGAAGGTTTCGTGACTTATTTGCTGCATTCGCATGAAATTAGGGTAACTCTTGGGTTCTCCTATTTCATTTTCAAGAAGCGATATCACAACCATGCTTCTTCATTCACATAATCATAAATGATTCACAAGAACTGTTCATCATCAAGCATACCCCTACTACAAATGGTTTTTTAATGATCACATTACTCTCCATTAAAAAAATTTGTGTGAAATGATATCTATCCACAGGTTACTACCATAAAATCTTCATCATGTAATGATATAGGTGGAGTCTATGGTTTATCTCCTGATATATGTTTTTTATCATCATATTCCTTTTCATAGTATGAGGTGTCCGTAGCACTGTCTCACTTTTATTTCCATTACCTAGTTTCTCAGTGGATATTTCTTCAAGAGAAATAACATATGTCAGTGGGTTTTAGTTTTCATGATGCATGATATTTTCACATGTTCTTCTACCTTCTATAACATGATTTTTGTTTATATTATTAGAAGAGATGGTATATCCATTTCTCCCAAAACCATTGTGGTTAAAAAAATCTCCGTGGTCTGATTTAGTCCACATGATCTTCTCTATTTTGAGATTTTCTCTAATGTTATTTTCCAAAAAGCATACCCTTTCATAACCCTTGACACTATTTTTTTAGGTAATTTTCTTTATTTTTATGTCATATTAGGGACTACTTCAAAAACTTTAGGATTATGATATATTATGAATAATGATATTTTTGGAATCACCATTTACTATTGGAATGATCACACAATCCAGGTGATGAAAAATTATTGTTCAAATTAAAACTTTTTAATCATGTGATTACTCAACTGACATTATCTCAAAAATTTAGAATAATACAATTGATAATTACGTTAATATATGGAAGACCCTAAATTCATATATCTTCATGTGAAGGATTCATTAATTTTATGCATACCATAATTTTACATCATATTTCCTCAATTTATTATCATTAATCAATCACATGATCAATATATCATTACATATTTGATTCAAGAATAGTGCTCATAAAATGCTTCACATTTTTCCAAAAGGTTAATTTATTTTCATTTATTATAAAATACATGCATGAAAGAGAAGGATTGAAGGGATGTTTGTTTATCGATTATCCAAGACCATTCTCGCTATCATGGAATGATCACCTACAATGGATGATTTTTTCATTCATGGAAGAATAATCCTTATCATGAAGTGGGAGATAATGGGAACTTCGAATACATGTTGTGAGAGAGATCAGATTGAACTAATAAATATGATAATATGGGGCATGTTTTTTACAAATATTTAATGATATGATAATATTTCCACATCACCACACATCCCACAATAGTTTATTTGTATGTATTTACTCCTATATATCTTCTAATTAATGAAATATTCACTATGAGATGGCTATTAAGGATCAACACAAGTTCCACATGAAATCAACACAATCATCGACCTATTTGGGGACCATTATAAATTATGCGCACCTATGGGCTTTCCATCCACGAGTCTTATACATGGGCCCACCATCATATAATGATCATTATTCTTTATATGGATTATAAATGACCATGTCCTCCACGTGTTTCATCCTTATGTAGGCTCTCTCATGGGGGTTAGCCCCAAAGCCCAATATGATTAGTTGAGGTCTATCCCTTTGTGGATTATGTGCTTGGAACATAATATTTAGTAATGCCAGATTATAAATACGTAGAAAAATAAGAATGTATAGAAACGAAATTCCCATATTCCATCTCCTCAAACACTGAAAACCCTATCTTTTCTCAAAACTGTTTAATAATTATTAGTATAATTTTTCTAATGAAATTATCATGATTTAATAAATTACTTTTCCAAATGAATAACTTTTGCCTTACCAAATTCCTTTTTTCATGGACATATTTCTCTTCTACTTTTTGTAGTGATTAGAAACTCCTTAATAATATTTGTTAATAATTTAAGATCACATCAATCAATTATCCTGATAATGAGGATAGTATTCCATTTATGTTTTCAAATTCAATTAGATAAATCCATAACAATTCTACTAGAATCACTGCATTATCCACAATAACATATAGGGTTATTGATAAATAATCTAATAGAGTCTCAACAATCTCCCTTTTTTATTTTTTTCAATATAAGAACAATTCATAAGTCAATATGTTGTTCCAAATCCCCCCCCTATTGAAATTCAATATGAAAAGCGAAAACCTTTTATTCCATACTCATCAATCGTCTAAAAATTATGATCGTATAAATTATAATGATTTGATGGTAACTTGTTTAAGAAGAATGATATCATGTGGTTCACTTAGAAAAATCCATAAGTTAATAAAATCTAAATATACATGGTCTAAAATAGTGTATAAATAAATGTGGATACAACCATGGATGTCAAAGGAATCCATAAAAACCATGACTGTGAAATCATGTCGAGAATATATAAATACACATTACAGGAGCTATAAATTATCATATTTATGAATAAAATTCCAAATATGGAACATACATAAAAAAAATCCCGAATGTTCCACTGAGAAAGATAAATCAACCCCATTGTCTTATTTTCTCATCACCAAACACTAAAATTAAATTAACAGGACAATATAGTTTATAATATGGGATGAATGTACAATTGACATAACTCAACATCATATTTTATAATGTTTCTCAGAAGTTTCACATTCACTATATAGTGAATTTTTAATATAATCATCTCAATAATGACACCCTAAAGGTATGAATATGTTTCCACATATTACATTAATGACAATTAAAAATAATTACTATTTATTAGGGAATATGGATGGAACATCCTATTGATTAGGAGTAACATTCAGGATGCGATCTATCTCTCAAACATGGTCAACCTATTATTTCACACTTAGTCATTACATTATGTAATGTCTATATATCAATTGTAGTCATATGAATAAATGTGGTCTATAGATAATTCATTTTCTTTTTAATGTGCTACCACCGATTAGGGGGAATCATCATATAGTTCTATAGAGAATGTCTTGATTTAACACACCTTACAAACAAGTACCCATCTTTTTGTGGAATTGAATTTTACACCAAAATTTATATGGAAAACTTATTTCCAATATGTTTATAATGGTTTTGATATTCCTCCAATTTGATATCCATTTTTAGTTTATTATTTCTGAAAACTAGATATTGTTTCATTGCATTATATATCTTCTTAGAATAATTACATAACTCACCACTATTTTTCGATGTTAAACTCTTCCCCATACCAACATCCGTAATATCTCTTTATAGTCTTGTCATAAAATCTTCAACTCTTTTGGACATCTATTTACATCATCAAAAAACATATTTTAATCATATATATTTATTTTGACATAGAATATTAAATTAATTCCATGTCTCATCATTATTACTGTAAAATTCTATTCTCATTTTTTCAAATTAAATCCACCTTAATTAGTGACTCATGTCTATAAATGAAAGGTTATACTAGTAATAATAGGATTTCTAGGAATATTTTTTAAATATCCAGAACAAACTACTGAAACTATATTTTTGAAATCAATCACATTATATTCATAAGCTAATTATTTTTGCGCTTCTTTAAAAAGGTTGAAATTTTTACTTGGAGGTAGTGATTATATTTAATCATTTCTTTATCAATTTTATATGGGATAGGATCTCTAATTATATATTTGATGATATTTTTTTAATATTATTCTTCTTTATTTCAAATTGTAAGAATTAATTTCCACCTTATTTCCTTACCTTCACTAACCAATTTATTAGTCATCTTTTTGCATCATCATATAATTTTTGCATTTTCAGTACATACAAGAACCCATCATAGAAATGAAAACATAAATTGAAACACTAACATATGTATTCAAACCAGTCAAATATATTATTTGTAAAGGGTTTTTTTTCTGAATCATTATTATCTTACACATGATTTCTCTATTCTCTTGCTTTTCTCCAGTTAAATATAGTCTTTTAGTTATTTTCATGAATTGCCATCTTATGAAATAATTATAAATATTCAAGGAATAGAATTAAGTTAACACAAAAAATATCCTATAAACATAAAAATATTATTTAATCGTGTGATATATTTAGATTCTATATAGTCAATTCCTTGATTCTATTAATTGACATCACTGTTATATAGGATAATATTATAAGAACGATTCTTCATGCTATTTTTCAAATATTTCATTGATTTAATGGAAATATAATCATTTTTCAATATACATAATTTTTTAATGTTTTGATTGAAATATATACTAGTACATGGATCATAGTTAGTACATAAAATAGTTTAATGGGTTTGAAGTACCTTCTTCTTTGAGGATTATTCCATTTCATTGGAGGATGATAAAATATTCATTATAGAATCCTAATCCTTGATTAATACATGAGGGGTAATATGTATTCTTTCATTGATTTTGGATGTTATAACTTTTCATGAATCTTTATTTTTTAGTCTACCTTCTTTCTCTAAGAACATCATGTTGAGGGAGTTCTTCTCATCCAAAACTGATCTCATCTACGATATTTAGTCCTCCATCAGATTCGTAAATTATTCTTTATTCGTTATTTTTGATTCATGGAAATAGTTTTTTTGATCATTTAACCTATTATCTCTATCATCCAATTCAATAAATAAGACAACCATTGAAAATTTTTATAAAATTTTGAATACATGGATGGATTCTATAAATACAGTCTCAAATAATTGTTTATCAGAAACCCTTACTTGATATTTTTCCATGGCTTCATCATATATTTCATTTCAATGTAAATTGTATCATCCATTTAACTAAAATTAATTGTATGTGTGGTGGATATAAGAACTATTTTATCCTATTCATCTCATATATCATTATCCACTTCATCTATGTATAATTTTTCAAACTAAAGACAATTAAAATAATTAAAATTATAATTTACTATATCATTGGGATAATTCATTAGATCTTAAATAAATTTATTGAGTATATCACAATAGATCATTCATCTACAAAGGTTTAGAATAATTCATTAAAATAGTAATAATAAAATTAATCATTGCATCATATACCATTTTATTATCTTCACATAGAGGTATCGTTATATAGAATTCATGATTCTTCTTCTTATTTCATAGTTGTCTATTCTTTTTATTCTTCTTTGTCAAGGAAGAAATTTCTTGATTATTATCTTCAAGAGTAAATTATTTTTCCCCAAATTATGTATCTAGACAGTACATGAAATCGACATGTCATAAAAGCATTCTTTTTGAAATTTAGAGGCATCTTGAGATCTGATACCAATTATATATTCCCCGACTGGATTGACCATTGAGAGGGAAAGATAGAATCCAAGGTCTCTTTTTACCAAATTGTTTTCATTGAAATTATACATCTCAAAATTGTTATGTTTATAAATAAATTCAATATTATCACTAAATCTATCATAATGTGCATTAGTAGTAATATATGGGGAAACAAACAATAAATACAAGGGTCATTAAAAATACCTACTCCTTGACAGGTTCGTCTCCCCAAAATGGATTATTCACTATAAATAAGGTGATTAAAATGTTTCAGATCTAGTTAAGAGACTCTATTTTTTATAGTGCTAATTTCTGGTCTTCTTCTTATCCTCCAACCAAATGAATCATTTTGATCTTAGATACAACCTGATGACATAAACTAATCCAGCACCAATCAATGGACTTCACCATTAATGAAGGCTTGATCCACTATAATATGATATTTAATATTCCCCCATAAAAGTTTAGGATTTTATTTTCTAGTGGACATTTCATGAATCATTGATAGTAACTATATATGTATCGATGCCTTACTCTATGAATTCAAATCACTTGTGATGAACAATTTCCTTAGTGTAACAGTGCTCAGGATATATATTCATCTGTATGATGTCCCTGCCACAATAAATTGTGTGTAAGATAAGAACTCTATGTTATTAAATATATTATGAACACAATACTTCCAAAATCTGGAACTGCTTATTCTTGGATTAAAAACTAAATTCAATTTGTTACAGGTCATGCATGGACTAAATGACATCTAAATTATTTTTGGTATTTTAATTTTGAAATCTTTTACTTGAAGGTAAGCGTGAAACCATTGTATTCATATCTTCTTCATTGTTTCATAAATACAACATGATCTCACCTAGGTTGTCCTATTTTTTCACTACCTTTGCATGAACATGGTGTAACTCATGGTTTTAGGTACATTTATCACTAAAACATATATCATGTCCTCACTTGTTTCTTTGTATAATAATATATGAATGAAATGAATTATTATCCCCTATGAATAATTCTCCCGCATATGTGCCTTTCAAGATCAACATTGTCTTTAAATGGAAACATCACGTGAGAAGATGAGTGACCACGAGTTTTTGTCGTGACCTCTTCTTCACGTAATTAAATAGCCTGTGTCTATAGTTCCCTTCATGAGAATTTTTTTTTGTTCACTAATTCAATAATGTGAAAAGAGGTGTTTTTAGTAGTATCATTTTTGTAGAAATACATATTGTCTCATGGGTTTATCTTTCATGATACAATAGATATGTATATGAATTTTCCTTTTCTTGATACATGTTTTCTCAACATGTCTTCTACCTTCCTTTACACGATCCGTCAATATATGATCCCATGACAGGATACTAATATTCCTTAATATAAAAGAGTGATTCTTAGAATATGATTCATGTGATTTAGATTAAATGGACCCCTCAATTTCAAGAGGTTATCTTGAGTTATTAGAAATGAACTAGTATCCTTGAACGTCCTTTCCCATATTTTCATTGGTTAAAGTATTCTATTTTCTATTGTGAGTAGACAACTACATCAAATCCAAATGGATCTCATGAAAATAAGAATTAAAATATTATAAGCATCTTCATTTAAAACTAGAACCATCATTTTATATACATGATGGATAATTAATTTTTTTATGGTCACTGCATTGATCAAGTGATACTTCAATTGACACAATCTCAAAAAATTCCGAATAATCCAAATGAAAATTCATGTAATATATATAATCTATCTCTAGTAGATAGTGATGAAATGACCTCAATGATTTATTTCATTCCTTTATGAAAATTCACATGTCCCTAGTTGAATTTCCTAAATCGATCGTTTAATCAAGAGGTCATTACATGATGGTTTCATTTGATGTGGTTGTACACTATGAATAATTATTGTGATAGATTCATGTGATGTCTTTCATCTTCAAATGAGTGCAAGAAAGGAAATAATTATATGCATGTTTTCATATCGATCATCAATAATTATTCTCACTAGATTAGACTTGTCACTCATAGTAGTCAATTCCATCATGTATATGGGAATAAACCTTGTAAAGAGGATGAGGATGATGACCCATCCAAATAAGTGTCTTCTGGGTCATCAACTATAATGGATAAATCTGACCAGATGAATAATTTTATTTTCTTCTTTTTAATGATTTGGGAACAATACAATATCCATGAGAATCCCACAACATTTTATCCAATCGGGTTTCCTCCATTATATCAACTATGTCATTCAATATTTTCACTAAGTTGTACATTGGGGATCTGTGTAGGTGAGATGCACACATAGGATGGGCTTCGGCCAATTAGGTGACCAGACGAAACTATGTGAACATTTGTGCTCACACACCACATGCCTTATACACAAGCTCTCCAACAAACAGTGGGCTCTAGGCTCCCTGGGATTATAAACAGCCCAGGTCTCCATGCTCTACCACCTTAGCAATCACTCCCATGGGGTTACCTCTTTCCCCACTCCCCATGATTTTTGGAGGGCTATCCCATTAGGGATTTTGAAGATGGAATACATTTTTTAGTAAGGCCGGTATAAAAATACTTATAAAATCATCTTAATGTATAAATTAAAATCCCTAAATCCAACTCATCAAACACTATAAAATCAATGCTTTTCAACATTCATAATGAATTATTCAAAAAATCTTTTCAAATGAATTCCTCATTAATTAATAAATCATTGTTTTCATGTGAATTCCAATTGAATTAATTAATAAATTTTTTCATGGCCATATTTTACATATAATTTTTGTCAAAATATTAAAACTCTTTAAGAATATTTGTTAATCCTCTGAAATCAGTTAAATTATTAACATGATTTATAAGGGTGTTTTTTCAAGTATGACATCCCATTCCATTAGAATAATCCACAATAATACTCTATTAATAGTTACATAAAACCCAAGAAACCATTGTCTTATTGAAGGAAAAACTATTGTGTCAACTGAAAACATGAGGCATTAACATGTACAAAACAAAAAACGATCATAAACCCAAATAAAAAATCCATTCATCATTTAATTTTCTAATGTTTTTCATAATTCTTATAATTAAACTACTAATTGAAGTATTAAAGCATGGGAATCTAAAACAATGATAATAAATTAATATAATGTTTATATATCAATAATATCAACATGATGATATCAATCTTATCCAGGAAAAAAATTGGAATAATAGGTGCCAAAAATTGATTACCTCTCCTTTTGGAAGACAATGATTCCAAAAACACCATCCTATTGACAACTATATATCATAAATCAATGAAAAATTAATGAAAAAATTAGTAAAAATCTCTATAGCATATAAAAAGACTAATATAAGATATAATAACTATCATAGAATGGAAATATACACAGATGAAAACATTTTAAATTAAATAAGGAATGTATTGAATCCAATTGATGATTATTTAAAGGCCTTTTAAGAATCTCTATTTCCCTTTGAGGGTTCGAGATTATAAGTAAAAATATGAGACTCCAAAGGGTGTGGTCAACAAAAAAAATATAAATTATAGAAGTGAATGTATTTTTTAAATAGTATATTCCTTAGATCCAAATTCTTAGAAATATTTTTTCAACTCGTCCCTGAAACACAAAAATTCATTCATTTTGTGAAGCACTAAATCAGACTGTGAATTTATTCATTGATAAACCATTTAGTTACCCATAAAAACCCCATCTAGTGTTGGAGTAGAATTTATTCTGTGAATCAAAATCCATGTCATTAAAAATATGATCATGGTGTAAGTACCACGTATAACTAGGTTCTCATCTTTTTACCAACAAATCTATCCTCAATCATGAAATATAATGTGCCATGGAATATTGGGCCCTTATAGTTATATTCTGTTAGGGTTGTTAATCTGTTGATGATGATTGGGTTTTCCTAGTATTTATTATACAAGCGATCAAGGTGTTATTTTATAGTAAATGGACATAAATTTAATTATTTTCATTTATATTTATTGGTGATAATATAGTATATTCAATAATCAATGTAACAATAATTCATTACTTGAGGTTTACCTATGAGGTTACTTTTTTTAGAAGAAATACCGATGGAATTATAATTCTATTGTATTTTATATGAGGAAAAATAAACCATCTACATCATGTTATATGTTATTAATATTATAATTTAACTCAATTAACATATTAGAGAATGTGGAGATTTCCATGTCCTTTTCAATTATTTTTATTATATATACATGATTTGTTTATTCAAATAATAAAAAAATGTTTTAAAAAACTTAATAATGGTGAATATTTGTTATCAAATCAAGTATAATGAATTTCAAATATATATAATGGGATTGACATGTTCTTACTTAATAATCATTCTTATTTAATAAATTCATTACATAAATATTTTATTATATTGCATAATTTTTTTCAAATAAACAATTTTTTATGTTGAAAATTTATATATTCACATGTTATTTAGAAATGTTATACTTTAAAAATTCATTTATTTTATGATGAATTTTTCATAACATATTCATTGAACATATTAATATAATAAGAAGTTATAATTAAAAAAATGGTAGTTTTGTGTGGAATTGTTTTTGGGCATAATAAACATTAAAAGTTTACGTGAGTTAGGAATATTGAGTTATTCAATGCACTAATTAAAATTTTAAGAATTTTAATAATTTTTATTTGATGTAAACTTGTTTTTATTTACTTTTCCTCAAAAAAATGTAGCTCTAAGTTTACTAATCAATAAATAATTTTAGTTTATAAAAATATGATATTAATATTGAAATATTTCATTGGATAGTATTTTAAAGAAAATTTAAATAAAATAGATCATATTTTAGGTTTTGTTAAGTCTATGGATTGTTTTAAACAACATATATCTTTTAACAAATTATAAAATAATATTTATTTAAATGTATTCATTTTATTTATCTAGAGTTTTTTAACTAAATTTTAAAAATATATTTTGATATTTTTGGATATCAGCTAGTTGATTCATCGACCACTTATATATGATGAAATTGTAAGAATGTGGAATAATATATTTTACTATAAAATATCATTGGAAACACTATTGGATATCATTGGGAAATTGTGGATAAATATGTGTCTTATAATAATTTGTTTACTTGTGGTAAAATACTGGATAATAATTATTGAAGTTTCAAATTATCTATACATTTAGGGAAGAATGAACTATTGAAGAATAATTTTTGTGTTGCAGTAGGATTGTAATAATTTTAGGTTTCATTGATTGTAAAATAATCATGGACATTTCTTTTAGGGTAATGATAGAAAATATGCAACAAATATAAATCTAAAATATAGTGAGAGTTACTACACCATAGTTTATGATATCTCATGATTCATAATTCCACATTATGGTATATATGATAAATAATATTATATAAAAGAATACCAACTATCCTATACAAATTATCATGATTCCTTTATATGTTATCATATTAAGTGATAATGTCTATACAAATTATTTATTTTTAAATGATTTTAATAATTAGAATACTCAAATGAGGGAGCTTTATAAGATCTATAAAAAAGATGCCCAAGACACATAAAGTTCATATATTAATTTATATTTATACTTTAACTAGATTCATGATTCTGTTAAAAGATTTAAATATAATTGATTTGATACCCCTAATTTTAGTATTTTGGATCAATTTTTTTACTCACTACTTTGAATCACATTCAGATTATTATTTTTATTTTTATTTATTAAAAATTATCTTTAAAACATTTAATGAATAATTTTCCCTATTAAATACTTTGTAGGTTATTTTATTTGGTGGGAATATTTAGATATTTTAACCCAATTATTGTTGTTTAGGGATATCTAACTAACTTACTATTACATAGGACTCATCATAGATTTAGATATATCAATTTTTCTATTTTTCAAAAATTATTAGTCCTTAATCTCATAGTAGATATTTGAAAAACAGTTTTAGAGAATTATTTCATCATATTCTGGTATAATGATATCTAATTTAAATGTTAGGTTTTTTTAGAGTGACATATAGTCACAAATCAATATAATGAAGAATCATATTTAGAACCCATTAAGTTTTATTAGAACTATTACCATGGTTATTTTAAGAAAATGTTGGTTCATAAGTTTTTTATCAAAAATAATATCATACAAATTCTATGGTTTTTTATAAAAATAAATTTTCATAGAATAATAATTTTTATATAATGGTTATTAACAAAAGAAGTTCATGGTTTATGGAAATTATATTTCCATGATAAAAAACCGTTGAATATATTATATTAATATTGAGTCAGAATGTGTTTTGAAATTTCCATCATTCATTTTTTTGGAAATCACAAATAACATAATTATAATAAAATATATATTTTTTATCATGTGTGTTGTTTCAAAATTATAATCACTCACAATGTATTTATAATTTGTTATATTCTTATCATAATCTTTTATGTTGTTCCCCCACATTGTTTTATATGTTGTTTCACAATCATAACCATATTGTCTATTGTATTATAATGGGGAATCATTTCCATATTAGGTGTTGTTTATAATCCAGATTTGTAACAAGGCTATGTATTTGAAGGTAGTCACATGCATTGTAACCACATATATCATAAATATATCATGCATTGTAACCATGTGTATTATGACCAAGATATGTAACGCATCAAAATTATTTATCATAACCCTGTTAAGTATTGTATTGTAGTCATGGATCATTACCAGGTTTTGTATTGTATCTATACATTGTATTCATGTATTGTAACCAGTTTAAATATTATTCATTGTTACCATGTTTAGAATCATAACTAGATTACTAATTGTAACCATAATATGCATTGTTGTCATGATAATCCTAGAAAACAAGTTATGTATTGTACTTTTGAAATGAATTACACTTTTATCATAACTTCAATACTAATTCCTATTATCTCATACTAATTGTTTAATTTCATTCCACATAGAATTTTTTTAACGATAAACGGTGTCGTTGAGTTGGTTGTTTACAAATAAAAATGATGTTGTGTATTCTATTTTTTACCATTTTAAGTCCCTGTGTCCATTCCCTACATGTTTTTCCATGAAATATGACTGTTGGAGGAAATATGACCATTCGAACATGATTCATATAAATAAAAGATCATTCGAACCAGAGTACATAACTTTTTCATTATTCATGTTCTAGAGATAGATGTTGTGACTTCTATATTTCTCTTTCTGAAAGCCTTGAAGATAAAAGAAGTGAACAACTTGTTCTTTGTTCTAGTATTTCTATAAATGGTTTGTTTCTGCTTTGTTAGACCAATCATTGTGGTAACGAGCAAGGGCTTCCAGGGATAGGAAGACGTACTGCAGATCATAATATAAAGGGAATGCAATTGTTTGAAAGATAGAGGTGTCAATTACCTTCTTAATCGAGTGATTTTGGGGATAGGAATAAAGTTGTTCTGATCATCATATTGAGGGACTACTATGTTGATGGTAAGATATACCTTTTATCCAAGGTTGAAAGATACACATCCCATTGGGATAAAAGAATTATAATACAATTACATTTCCACTACTCTTTAGATTATAACGGGAGCTTTATTTATTCCTCTTTATATTCATATTCATTTAAATTGTAATTGTTTCAATTACAGTCAATTTATTTCATATTGTATTAATATATTCTATGCGTTGTATGGTGTAATCACTTTATTTAGTATTACTATAATCATTGTATTCAATTCATATACAATTGTTTCACATTACATATAATATTTCATCATATCATATCCATTAGATCTAAGACTTGTATGGTCAATTGTATTGATTGTTAATTGTAATATTTTTTTATCTCCTAAACTATGTTCTTTCCTAAGTGTTTAAATACAATGTTTGTAAAACCTACAATTCACCCACTCCTGTATTGTGCCATCTAATAAACATAAATATATTTATTAAGATCCAATAATTGGTATCAATGAAGGTTTATGCTAATTTCTATCACATTCTTTATTTTTTTGTAATAAAATTATATTTCTATTACAAATATTTTGTTTATAACTACATACTGGACTAACGTGTGAAGTGGAAAATTATTATTTTATAATATGGTAGGAATAAATATTGGATTAGTTGATAATATAAATCCAACTAGACCACTTATTTTTTAAGGGAATTATTCTGAGAATTAGAGAGATTGATGGAAGACTTTTGTTATTAATACTGTATTAGACATCTTTATCAAGCTTATTGGAGGTTACAAAATATCGAACAACGAAATCAGTACATTAATCAACCATGAGAAACATGAATATCATCTGAATTTAAAAGGTACACAATAGATTGTTGTGTTCCATGAACAAGAAAAAATATAGTCATATATCATCATGTGAAGCAACCAATTGTATATGGAATAAATTTTAATTCACAAATTTTGGAACATCCAAAGTTATAGAAATGGAAACAGCAATGCTTCAAACAAAATATCATGGGTTTATCTTTCCTTATAGTGAACCAGTATGTAATGTTCAACAAATATTTATGACAACAGACCGTAGTCTAAAATCTATGGGTGAAAAGTGTCTTGATGATGATGCAATTGTGGAATATACAATTGAAATATTTCCCATATGAATGGAAATCAAAAAGAAAATCTATTGAGGAAAACAATAAAGTTACTAAAATAACTCTTGATTAGTTGTTTGGAACTCTTCTTCAACAAGAGACAAGAATGAAAAGAGATTCTAATTTCAATAGAAATAAGAATGGTAAGGTAATTGTATCTTTTAATACCACATCCAATACTAAGACACTAGAAATGATATATAGATCCATATATATGAAATCCATTCTTATATCAAGAACAAGTTATACTAATCACTTAGAAAAGGAGTTAGCTAATCTAACTTGTAGTATAAACATGATTGTTGGAAGGAAAAAAATTTCAAAACAGAATCATAATGAAAGATAGGAATGACTTGAAAGAAATATAAGTAACTTTTTATGAATGTAAAGAGCAGGCCATAATAGACCGTATTGTCCATTAATAAAAATAAAATACATAAAGGATAAACATTATGAATGAAAGAGGAATAATCATTACAAGTCAATGAAAAAAATGTCAAACAAAATGATACTTGGAGTGAAATAAGTTATAAAAATTCAGATTAATCTTCAGATTATGAATCTTCTGGTCAGAATAATATAGGACTCATATCTAGACTACCTATTGAAAACAATTATTTCACAGCTATGGTACACAATGCTGAATCACATAAAAATGTATCTTTAAATAAAAATAACCATAATGAGTAAAATTCTTACTCTTTGGATGAATAATATTCCTTAGTAGAGTAAAATTTACCCTCTTTTGAAGAAGTATACATATTTTTAATATTACTTGTGAATGAAAATTATAAACTCAAGAAAAATAGTGAGAAGGAAAATTATATAATATATATTCCGACAAAAGAAGCGTTAAATCATTGAAAAGATCTTGATATGAAAACTCTTGATTTTAAAAATATTTTAAAAACATTAAGTAAGTATATTCTGAGAAGTATAAAATTTGAATTACATTTGACAACATTTTTTAAAGAAATATGTTTTTGGAACTAAAACCAATTTGAAAAAACACTTCTTCTCAGAAAGATAATTTAGTCATTAGACTAAAATCTAAAATCTTTTGTCCTAATAAACTATTATCAAAATTTACCATGGGAGAAAAATAAATTGGATAAATGTATTCTCTAATTCATACTCATAGAAATAGTTCTTGAATTGGTTACACTCACTCAAAATGGATTTTTAGTCATAATTGTTTTGTTCCTCAAAGTGACACATTCTGTACAAAATGTCAGTGTGGTGGATACTGGGAAATAAATTTCCCACTTAAAAATTTAAATCTTTAGGATTTCTTAAATCTCATTTTTTAAATAAATGTGGATTCCTAAAATTATTTTATCTAACATTTCCAAATTCAATCAATCTAGGGTTCAAAAAAACTAATTGTTTTTTTTTCAGAAAATAAGAAGTGTATCGACAAAAAAACATTTTGTACATGGATAGTGGTATTTCATAACACATGATGGGAAGCAATTTTTTTTGAGTATATTATTGAAATGAAAGGTGGAGTAGTGGAATTCAAAGATAATGATCAGGGAAAGATCATTGTTATATGTAATATTTTACTTTTTGGAAAAGTGGTAATTTTAAATGTGTTGTTTTCCAAAGGACATGCACATAACTTTATAAGCATAAGTCAATTAATTGATGAAGGCTACCTTTTAAATTTTAGGAATTATAAAAGTTTAGTCCACAATTCCAAGGATGAATTCATTCTTTCTGCCCATAGGAACTGGAATGTAAACACATTCAACATAGAAGACCATAAGAGACAAGACATACCTTTATTAAGTGCAATTTAAGACCAATAATGGTTATGAAATAGATTTATTGGACACTGTAACAAATATATCCTCTATAAAATCTCAAAGAAAATTATTGTTAAGGATCTACTGGAACTAAGGTATGATTCATCATAGGATTGTGTCCCCTATAAATATGGAAATAAACAAAAAACATGATTTAAAACAATCAATGAAGTTTCAAATTCTAATTCATTATAGTTAGTGCATATGGAAATATTATGTTATACACAAACTAGGAGTATTGGAGTTATGTATTACATATTTGGTATATTTGATGTCTACAATAGATTCACTTGGGTCTATATTCTTGCAGAGAAAATGGAAGAATTTTTCTATTTCAAAACGTTTGGAAACCATGTTAAAAATGATAAAAACCCTCAACTGATAACTATTCATAGTTATCATAGTGGTGTATTTCAAAATTTGGATTTTAAAACTATTTTTAGTATGAAAGGTATTAATGTCATCTTTTTCTCTCCAAGAACCCCTGAGAAAAATTTTGTTGTTGAGAGATGAAATCGTATTCTCTAGGAAATGGAAAGAACAATATTGAGTGAATACTAAATTTCTATGCATATATTGGATGAAGTTATTAGTACTGCATGTTATACTCTAAATCGTGTTTTAACTAGGGAATTTATTTATAAAAGACCTTATGATTTGAATACTGGTTGAAGACCTAATGTTTTTATTAAAATGGAAAACAAAACTGTTGTTATTATACAAATCTATGATGATGACATTATATTTAGATCAAATCAACAATCCTTAACTCTTTCTTTTGTGAAACTAATGAAATATGAGTTTTAAATGAGTGTGATGGGTGAGTGAATTTTTTATAGGTTATTAATATTTAAAAAAACAGAAGGAACCACTATATCTCAGTATTAGTATATCAAATACATACTCAAAAAGTAAGGATATGACAAATCTAAATGTATTAGCACTCCAATCAGTACATAAAATACTATTGATCTTAATGAAACAGGGAAACCAATGGATCAAAAAACATTTACAAGTATGATATGATGTTTTATATACTAGAATTCTAGTCATACAGACTTAATGTTTTCAGTATGCTTGTGTGAAAGATACCAATATAATCTAAAAGAACCTCATTTAAAAGCATTGAAAATAATTTTTCGATTCTTAATGGGAATAATGGAAATAGGATATTCGATTCTTATGGAAATGATTTTGTTGTGAAATTTTTTTATATGCTGATATTGGTGGTAGTAAAATGCATAGAATGAGTACATCTGAAACATTCAATTCCATAAGAGATTCTTTAGTTTCTTGGTCATGAAAGAAGTAACACTCAGTAGCTCTTTCCACATTTGAAGATGAATATGTAGTAGTTGTAAGTTATTGTGCTCATGTGTTTTGGATGAAACACAGACTCCCTAACTATAGAATAGGTTTTTTCAAAACTCAAATACTATGTGACAATACATGTTCCATTTCTCTTAGTAAAATCCCTCCACACCACTCATGTTAAAAACACATACATATTATGCATCAGATTCTTAGGGATCACACACCAAAAGGATATATTGTTTCACAATTCATCGGAATGTGAAAAAATCTTTCTAGTATTTTCATTAAACCATTATATTCCTATGGATTTGAATAAATTAAATAGAAACTAGGAATGATCACTGTAACGAAGTAATTCACATATATTTCCTATTTAACAAATCTCTTTACCTTAAGAGATTTATTTTCAAAGGGGGTGTATACATTATTTAATAGGTGATATCCTTTATATTTTATATTTTATCGATTTTGCCTTTTATGTTTTGGATATTTATGTTTTGTAGTTTATCAGTTTCACTTTTTATCTTTATTTATCTGTTTTACATTTATGCATTATGTTTATTGTTTTTACATTTTAGTTTTAGGTTTATTGGTTTCACCATAATTGGTTTTACTATTTAGTTTTTCATTTTATCGGTTTTGTTTTTGATGTTTTCATGACTTTACCAATTTCATAATATTGTGGTTTTTTTGTTTATATATGTTTCATGATTCAGTTTCAAAATTATCGGTACAAGATCAAACTATTGATATTATGATACATTATCAGTACTAAATTATCCGCATTTATATACTCAATCTGTAATATATTATCGATGTTAGATTACATTGTCGGTAGTGGATTATTGGTTGTAAGATATTATATCAGTTCAAATAAAAGGTACCATCCTATTTTATTTTATTGGTTTTACATTTTTATTGTTTTTATTGATTTTATAAGAACAATATATTAAAACCAATACATCTATCCTGGTACTCCGATATGTACAACTTCAAAAATATTATTTTTGTTGTTTCAAATGTTGTTTCTCTTTTCTTTCTTTTAATTGACAATAGTTTTCAGACTAAATATGACATTATTTTAAGAAAAACCTCAAGAGTTCAAAATCATTATTTGACATTGGAACATTTAGACCTAATATTTTTCAATAATTCTATTTAAAAAGGTTATATCACACATCTAACTCATCTATTTTTCTCTCCAATAATGTTGTTCTATAAATACTATGTATGGTTTGAAATCGGTTCCTACCTCATGTTTCCTAATCAGGTATCTTCTCATATTTTGTAATCAACATAATATTAAGGGGTGAGTTAGTCTTTCATGACTGAGAGTACTGCTCGATCTATGAAATAAATACCTAAAAAAGAATTCATTTTCATGATCTTTCGAGGTGAAATGTTGGTTTCTAGAGACATTTACGAGTCTATTGATTTGTCTTTCAAAATAATTATATGTTATCAAATCTGGGAAACAATTTGTGTGGAATGACTGGATTTTTATCAGGATTATGGGTATTATGATGAGGTATTGATATTTTATGAATCAGTTCAGATAGACAATTATCTTATGAATTATATTATGATGTAAGACAAGACATATACAACCTCCTAAAAATAGGTTGTTATGTTTCTACATGTTCCATTTTTGAGAGATTAATTATTTCATTCTCAAAAATGACTGAAAGATGATGGATCTTTTGATAGATCTAATGTAGAAGAAAGAATTTTTAAGATTCATTACAACAAGATAAAGGCGACTCATTTATTAGGAGATAATAGACTTATATCCTAATAGATTCAAGGATTTTAGGTGCTAAGAAATGTTGATAAGGGAAATTTAAATGTTTCAGATGTCAATGTTCTTTATTGCCTAGTGAAGAAGAGAATGTTCAACCTTATGAGGTTTATCTTTTTTACAATTAAGAACCTCAAATCCAGGGGTATAAAATCACAGCTGATCATATTTCTCGCCATTATCTGTATGATTTTGAAAGAGTGTTTGTGATTGTGTAATATTTATATCATGTATGATCCTATGCAATTCATGGAGCCCTTAATTAGTAATTCTAGGATAAGGAGGCTCAAGTTGTGATTAAATCCTGAATCAAAAAAGAATGAAAAGGATCTAGATGTTGAGAAATAAAAGGAAGTTGATGAAGGAAGTGGGAAACCTTCAATTCCATCAAACAAAACTTCGAATAAACGAAACATAGTTAATACTACAACTCCCAATTGATAAAAAAAATGATGTATCTGATGATGTTGATGCCAAATGGAGAAAGAAAATGAATAAAGGCAAAGAAGGGGATCGTCATTATGGATTGGATCCTACTAATTCATTGTCTTTAAATGTATAGTTTGAATAAACTTTGAAATAAGAAGAGAGAAATAAGAGATTGAAGAAGTGATATACCAAATCTATTGACATCGATAGTCTTCTTAAAATATCTTAGAAACTAAAATCTGGAATTGCAATATGGGAGCCATCTAGTAATACCCAATCAGTTCTAGAAGAGAAAGTCATGGAGAAAAATGTTTTTTGAACCAATGGTTATGCAATCTGTTGCTAATGAATTTGGAGAATATGAAGAATAACAAGAAGAATAAGGGAAAGACAAACATTATCAAGAAAAAGACATGTAACAAGAACATGGATAATAGGAAATAGAAGCCGAATAGAAAGATGATGAAAACAGAAGAAGTCATACCATTGAGTAATCTGAAGTACCATTATTTGTTTGTCCATCTCTAGATCCTCATCCCTCTTAGAGTGTAACTAAAAATGTTTCCTCTAATAGAGTAAGTAATATTATTGATAAATTAGTGGAATAAGAAGAAGAAGAATATGATAAGAATTAGAACCAACCAGCTCAATTGATTGACATAGAGACACATTATTGTTATCTTCCACAATACACTGAGGACACTAATTCTGAAAAAACAATTTCTATTAAAGGGGGTTAGTACATTGAATAATCTCTGAATAGATTTGAAATTTTGTTACCATTTATTCCAAATGTTGAAATTAGTTTAAAAATTCTATCAAATTTCCATAACGATAGAACATATTCTGTCAAGGTTTTTCTAGATCGATTTCTAAGTCTTGAAGCCCAATTCATGATTTTCAAGGAATATGCTATGGAGGATAGTAATGCCATTAATAAGGTAGTAAAGTGGTCTTACAAAGTTGATGAAATACTCATAAACCATATGGACAAGAAATATAATATTCATCAATGGTTAAATGTTCTTAGTTACATTTATCAAATTAATATTGATGATTTTAATGAAAAGCATGAAAACCTTTAAAGACCCAATTCCTCAATCTGAGTAGTCATAGAAGATAATGAGAGTTTAAAGGAGAATATGTAAAATTAAAGTAATGATATTATATCACTATAAAATAGAGTTGTTATATTACAAAAATTATACAATATTAGGTTCGATGATTTCAATAACAATGATTAATGGTTTAAAACTCAATAACAAAATCTAAAAGCCCAAGAAGAAGTCAATCGGCTTCTATAACAAAGGCTCCAAATGAAATAAATGTTTACTACTAAATAGAATTAAAATTTTAAGGCTCATCAAGAAGCTATACACACTCATGATATATATAAATGAGTTCCAAATGATGAAGCATTCAATTCATAATTTTTTGGAAAATGCCAAAGAATAGTGTTTGAGATCTTTTTGTAATACAATTTTATTTCAAGTAACATTTATCTGTTTTGTAATCTATTTCTCTATCCTTTTGTAGGAAATAAATAGTTTCCATTATTTTTATGAAACTCTCAAAGGGGGAGACTAGTTTTGAAAAGAATACTTTCTATCAATACATTATTAAAAGAGAAAACTCAAGAGAATATGATCCATAGTGTTTTGATTTTAATCCAAGGGGGAAATTAGTTTTATTCACTATTATGTTCAAGAGATTTCTTAAACATAGTGGGGAGTATGTTTTTTTCTTTTCTTTTGTTTTGTTTTTTCCAAAAAGGGTGAGATTGTTGAGTCAAAACATGTTTCGAATTTCCCATCAATTATTGGTTTTGGAAATTGCAAATCACACAATCGTAATCACATAAATATTGTTTATCTTGTGTGTAGTTTCAAAATCGTATTCACTCACGTTGTCTTTATTATATGTTGTATTATTATCATAATCTTTAATTTTGTTCTCTCACATTATTTTATATGTTGTTTCACAATCATAACCAGATTTATTATTGCATTATAATTAGAAATCGTAACCAGGTTATGTATTTACAAATATTCAGGAATCCTAACTATGATAAGTATAAGATCATAATCACTAGCATTGTAACCACATATATCATAACTAGATCATGCTTCATAATCATGTGAATTATGACCAGGCTATGTACCACATAATAATTATTTATCAAAACTAGGTTAATTATTGTATCATAGTCATGAAAAGTAACCAGGTCATGTAATGTATATATACGTTGTATTCAAGTATCAAAAGTAGTTTAAATATCATGCATCGTAACAATGTTAATAATCATAAATAGGTTATTAATTTTAATCACGATATGAATTGTTATCATGATTAGAAGTGAAAAAAAGTTATGTATTGTACTTTTAAAATGAATTAAAATATTAAAATAACTTCAATACTGATTTCATGTATCACATACTCATTTTTTAATTCGTTTCACATACTATTTTATAACAAAAATGATGTCGTTTATTTGGTTGTTTACCAATTAAAAAATGTCATTTATTCTTTTGTTTTTACAATTTTAATTCCATGTGTCCAAGTCCCTCTGAGTTTTTTGGGAAAATATGACTGTTGGAACCTCATGCCTATAAATAGTAGGTCATTCGAACAAGAATACAAAACGTTTTCTTTCATCAATTTCTATAGAGGGATGTTGTGACTTCTCCCTTGCACTGTTTGAATTCCTTGAAGATATAAGAAGTGAACATCTGTTCCATGTTCTTAAATTTCTATAAATGCATTGTTTCTACTTTGTGTAATCGATCCGTGGGATAACGATCGAGGTCATCTGGGGATAAGAAGACGTGCTTCCAATCATCATATCAAGGGATTTTAATAGTTTTATAGACCGAGGTTAGAATTACCTTGTCAATTTAGGGCTTTTGGGGATAGGAATATTGTCATGACAATCATCGTAACGAGGGTTTATGAAGGTGATGGTAAGACAAACCATTTTTACATGGTGAAATTATACCTTTCTCTTTAGGAATAAAGATTTGTAATACTTTCACATTCCCAGTTCTATTTCTATTTGAAAGGGAATTTTATTGTTACCTATTTCTATCAATATTCATTTCCACAGTATTTGTTTCAATTATGATTTATTTAATTCATGTTGTATTTATAGATTCTATATGTTTTACGGTAGAATCAATTTCATTTGTATTACTCTGATCGTAGTATTCAATTCAAATACAATTGTTTCACGTTAATTTTTATATTACATCATATCACATACATCAAATCCCAGACCTATGCAATCAATTGTATTGATTGTTAATTTTATTATTTTAAGACATGAAAAACTAACTTCTATATTTAGTGTCTAAATAAAATGTTTTTAAACCTAAAATTCACCCCCTCTTTAATTGTCCCATCTAATAAACATATACATCTATATTAGGATCCATTAATTAGCATTTAAAGTTTTTAGTATCAATGAATAAAATATTAACTATACATGAAAATTATGTCATTTTTCAAGGTGGGATGCCTAATTATTTAAATATTTGTAATGAATTTTGTAGAGAAACCACTACATGGTTTCTGGTCAGGGATTGTTATTTATTTGGAAATTATATATCTAAAAATCCTCAGTAGACTGAGTTCCTTTAGGATAATCATAAATCCATGTGAATTTATACCATATAAAATGTAGATTGCTCATTATATTTTTCTAGTATTTTAAAAATATATTTTAAATAATTGAATTCTTCATTTGGTTCTGAATATTTTATTTGTCTATATAAAAGTTTTACTTTGGGAATGTTGTATGATTTAGTTTTAATTTATTATTTTAATTTTAATTCCATACTTATAAGATTTATATCAAAAAAATGTAAAAATAATTTTATTTTCATTCAATCAATTCTATGATTTATTATTTTAGTCATGAATTAAACAATAATGATTTATTGTGAATATTAAAAATTAGGATGTAGTGTTCAATTGTAATCAAGGTTACTCTTGAATATTGATCTATGGATAGTGGTTCTATTTTTAGACTTCACAATTACCCTAGGGATTAGTATATGTATAAAATAATCAAATTTTGTACACGTTACAATATACATTCCATATACGTTTTTTGATTCATATGAATTGATGTAATTAGATGAAATAGTGTCACATACCTTATTCATGAGATGAATATAGATATTCATGGATAAACTTAGATGTTATTGTATAGTTAGTGACAAAAATAATTATTTTTAAATGGTTTTATACATTATTATGTTTCAAATATGTTAATTTTTTTAATCAATACAATTTAAAAACTAATTAATTTGAAAAAAGAAGTTGTATAGGTATTTTTGGAGGTGAAAACATTTCAGGGGACATAATATTTAAATATAATATAGATAATATGAATATGAAAAAAAATTAGAATATGGAAAAATTATTTATATTATGCATGAGATTTCTTTTAAATATAATATATTTAATAAAACTGATCATACAATTGTGTACACAAATGGTAATCATGGGTCCCCATTGAGTATCATATTTTATGTATAGAGAATGTGGAAAACTCTATGTTTTAGGTGACCCTGTCATATTGTGATCACATGGTTACACATATCCTAGAAACTCTAAGAGTGAGTATATTAAAGGAATATTGTTTTTTAATCCATTAAACGGATTTTTTTAAAATTAAATTCACTCCGTTTTCAAGGGAGCATATATCATTCTATTGTTCTGATAACATACCAAATAAGATGTTTTTTATAGATAAACATTATATTATACCAAAATGTCATTGAAATATGGATATGTGACCAGTAATAGATGTAATAAATGTGGTCATTATTTTATAGGGATCAATGTAAATAAATTTCTATATTATGATTATATAAAACATGAATCTCAAATAATGATAACCCTTGAAATATATTTTAGTGACTACAATATTAGGACTAGGTCCAATAGTGGGAAAAGTTTTCTTACATTAAATAATAAAAAAATTATGAATAGATTTTAATGAAAATTTCAAATTTCTTGTTGGTATGAATGATATATGCTTAAATATGAATGCATTTTTATCTTCTATATAGAGTAACCTATGAACCAGATAAACTAGGTATAAATTTTATTATAATATATAAGAAAAATACGTCCATATCTATATAATTGTTTGAGAAATATATAAAAAACATGATGAATACACAATAATTCCCAACAAACAATAAATATAAGAATAGAAATTAAAAAAACAATTTCATTTTTGTAAGTGGTAATGTAAAAACACAACTTATTCTAAGCCTGACCTTTTATACTACTACATCATAATGGAGTGCTAACTTGCACTAATTAAACCCTAGTCCAAAAATTCTGAGTGTCCAAAAGAAAAAAATATACCAGTTTGTAGATGAACTATAAAAATTGATAATCAATGTTCCATATAGTGCACATTTATCTTATGAGTACAAAAACAAAGAATGAGACAAAAAATAGTGTCTCACATCACACATTGTATATATTTTTCTATTATAGTAAAATGTTCACTAATTTACGTATATAAATATAAAAAATTAGTACAATAATAAATAATCAAATCATATAACCATGGAGTAAATAAAATATTTTATAATAATACACACTTTAAAAAATTACTCCCAATAACCGGATGGTTCTTACATATAAAAATTTAATTTCAGCACAACATAGAATTTGAGTAGTATAGTGAAAAATGTTAGGAAACTCATAGTGAATCCAAGTGAAATAGAATAATCCACAGTAATATAGCTAAACAATGCATCCCATACCTTTAAAAAATTTTATGATTTTAATTATCCTAGAAATTCTTATTACCCGTTTTATTTTTATAACATGTCCATAAATTTGTATCACAGTTAATTATACAGCTGACAATAATAATATATTAACATTTAACATTCTAAATATGTCGTATATTTTCCAATGATCATGTATGAATTAAAAATTATAATAATAACATGATTAATATTAAAAAAATATTCTCATACATAATACTCAAACCATGACATAAGCTAATAGCAATTATAAAAATGATATAATTCATAAGAAATTTGACAAATAAACTACCACATGGATAACAATCATTCATACTAATATTGAGAAAAATGAATAAATTATTTAATTTATATAAATTGTATAATTCATTCTTGGTGAAACGAACACACTACAAAATACATATAAAAATATATCTCTTAAATTAAAATATAAAAATGTGAATATAAATTCCAATTTTTTTATCAATATATGTCTCAAATTAAAAAATCTATTTTGGAAACGAATTTACTAGGGAAAATATATAACTCAATGTTATGATTTACCCACATCTTGAAATTTAGAGAAAACCATATTTTTATAATTATTTTTTAACCAAATTAATAGAAATAAATGTTGTTTTTAGGAAAAATTATGTTTAAAATAATTTGATATAACATTACTTTTTATGGTTATTATTTCAGTGATGAAAATGTAAATTAAATTTATTTCCTACATCAACCATATTTAATTAACGAAATGTTTTACACATTTTAAAATAATTATGAAAATGAAAAAATCTGTTCATATTGGATTTTTTAATGAATATTTTTTTAAAAATTAAATATGTAATGATATAATTTAAAAATGATATGAATATAAATTCAAAGTCATTATATAAATTTAAATACAAAAAATTCATTATGAAACTGAATCAAATTTAATTTTAAAATGTTTTATGTGTATTTTATAAAATAAAACATGTTAGTGAAACTAAGATTCTTTTAGAGCCAACCCATTCCTTCCGAAAATTCAACCAAAAAAATATCATTTTTGAATCCAAAACTTATCAAGAAATTAGATATTATTAATTAGCTTATAATTCATACATGATTTAGTGAAATGAATTGATTTTAATATTATTATATTTTAAAGGAACAAAAAACATATTTGATTTAGTTATATTAATACCAAAAAATATTTTGTTTCACTGTATAAAATTTATTATACTATGAATTATTAATATATCATGACATTAGTATGAAAAAAATTAAAACATAATTTATTTTCTAAAATACCAGAAAATATAATATAGTTCAATTATTTTATCAATTTGATTTATATTTTAATTTTCTATATATATGGTAAAATATATTCTATTATGGATTTGAAAAATATTTTTATCTTTATAACATTTCTTATTATGAATATCAGTAAAACTTAAATAACATTCATCAATAAAGATCATATGTTCACCCTATTTGTTTAAAAGAATACTGGATATAGAATAATGAATAATTATTTGGGGACATTATAAAAGGAAATGAGAACTAACGTCATATTAAAACAAGATAAATATTATAATATTAACATTATTAAAATGATTAGTTTATATAAAAATGTAATGGGAATATAAGGAAACAATACACACAAACTACTAGATATGGTTATTATCATTTATCCTTATTAAACCATAACATAATGGACATATATTTTCCTAAAAATATACTTTACGATTTTTTATAGTTTACGGTTTTAATTAAAAGAACAATGAAATTAAACCATTCGATAATTTCATATGTAATTATATTAAAAATTATTAATGTTATATATGAACATATTATATCAAAATCACTCATTCATGAATCCAATATTAATATTTATAAATACTTATTAACTTAAAAAAATTAGAATGAACATTTAATAATATCTAGAAAATAACATGAACATTTAACACCACATGACATATTAAACCCCCTATGAATAAATTTTTTCAAATGAATTCTAAAAATAACATAAAATTCACTAAATTGAACTATATAATTTAAATAATACAAATTAGTCAACAATCGTGATTAATTAATAAATAAATCTCAATAAAATTTGATGATCTCATGTTTTTCATATGGTTTAAACCATTTAAATTTCAGTTTGAATCGTTTTTTTATCCTTATACAAAGGAATAAATTAGTATATAAGTGTTTCATAAGATTATAAGATTGTTCAAGGACTAATTCTCCAGTATCTGGAAAAACATTACCTGGTTTGTGGTTGTTACATGGTCAAGAGTATTTATTTTTATCAATCATTTAGACTATAATAGTAATGGAATGGTTTGATAAACTGTGTGAGGGTGGCTAGACCCTCATATGAAAAATGGTAGACCTTTAAAGAGAGTAGTAACATGCTTATCACAAGATTTTTCAAACTATGAAACTAATCATGATAGGGGGTACCTCCCTTATATAGTACTAAAACATGGTTCTTACATGGTTTAGGATACCATGTGTCCAAACCATGTAACTCTTTAATGTTGGGTGGAAAGTCATTTTGATCGTTTCTTCTTTTTATATTTCAGCCAATGATTTTCCATTCCATGAACATACTCTCTTCTCAGTTAGTGGGTTCATCCTACACCTCATGTATGGAATTGGTTCATCACACTCATTCAGACACCAATTAGAGCATTGTTCATTACATTGGATTCCTCTTTATTGGAGATTCAATAGATTTTTATCCTTTCATCCCAAATGAAATTATATGTTTTGTGATCTTCAATTAGGGTATGATTAACTATTTTAAGGTATTTATCTAGTTCACAATTATATTCTGTTCTATCCAAAATAAAATATGATATTAGATGATGATTCATCAAACACCATAAGTTAGGTGGTCTGTACCTCCCCCTGAAGTCTCATTGTCTATATTTTTCACCATTGTGGTACAATGCAGTTTTACTAGTTGCTTCCCCCTAAAAATAATATTCCATAATCTAGTTTCTTAATTTCGAATTAAATAACACAAACATAGTACCCTTCCACCAATAGAGATAAATGATATCAATATGAGCCACAACATGGTTGTTTCATGTGTATTCTTATGTGACCGTTTGAATTTTGTTAACCGAAACAACCGTTGGTGTATCTGGATAAGTTTATCTATCAGATATAATTAATTAAAATGGTTGAATTAGAAAATTAAAAATGGAAAATTATTTTTATCTTGGATATTATTTCTTTTTCAATTACATGATTAATACCATCATACCTCTTAGTAACCTTGTCATTTTAAAATTAAAAGTGAACATTTTGAATGAAAATGAAATGGTACATTGGAATGAAAAATACATTGAATTTTGTTACATTATTAAATAAACCATTATTAATTTATTATAGACCTTTTTTCTATTAAATGAGTTGTTTGAAATGATAACAACTTGGATATAGGGGGAATTCCCTAATTACTTAGAGGATTCCTCCTCCAAACATTGGGTAATATTCCAAGAGGGATACCCATCATGTAATTAGGAAATTGCATTAATAGTTCAGGAATGACTCTGGTTAGTACCAATGATTCACTTGATTCATTTCCCCATGTTATCATTACCTTGATACACTCCTTGGATCCAGTTGACATCCTTGGATAGGAGACACCTTGTATTATTCCCTTTCCCCTAACCATAATTACTAGTATATTTATTGTGGAGATTCTTCGTGGACTATGTTATACATTATTATAGTGAAATTTCTCATGATTAACTATTATAATACATAAGGACCATTATATCTAGGTGGTATATTGTAATTATATGATCTATCCTAACCACATATGGTCATATAACCCTTGGTTTAACCATGGTTACTCTAATCAAACATTATTTATTATATTCCTTTGTTACAACATGTTTCCCACTATATACCTCTCACTTTTGCATTGATATTGTGGTTATATCACCTAGTCCTTGACAATTTATAGGTCACCTATTCAGAAACATCTGGTTTAGGCCAAAACATGTATGGTCTACCTTGCATCCCATTATGAGTCCAATCTCAACATTTTATTAATTTAATTAATTTTAGTAACCCTATTTATTCATATACAGGCACACTATTACATTTATATTCTTATAATGGACTTGTTATAAGCATCATTGAAGGTTTCCTACTATGTATATCTCCCACCTTGTTCGGGATGCTGATTGGTTCCTTGACAGACATCATGGATATAGCTAGGGATAAGGGAAAATACTCAGTCATGCTTGATTAATCTACTTAAGGCATATTTTCTTAGATAATTGGATCAATATTAGGCTCTTTATGACATCATATTTATTTGATTCATTTTTTTATATTGTAATAAATTAACTATTCATGTACTTATTTTCATGTATGCTTATACGTTTTTATATGGGATTATGAATTTGAAAATAATTCGTATACAAGGTTGTTTATTTTTTTCAATGAATTATCATATGTGTGTGTCTATTTCATTGACTACACTGGTTATTTTTTTATAATTATTCTTCAACTCTTTCTTATTATTATTATAATGTTGCTTTCGACTCTTAATTAAGGTATTTTTACCCATATACAGACCCTAGTACCCACACCACTAGTCGGAAGACTCTAGTGTATGGTGATTCATTTATGAGGTAATGTTGCCCCCAGTTCTGCTTATGTTTATGAGTGAGAAAAAACAAGATGATATAATCTGGTATTAGATTATTTTCCCTTTTTTCTATTCCTATTTCGGGATAGTAGATAGGAGACTAGGTAAGTCATGGAATTTGATAATGAGCCTATCATAAATAGTAGATAACCACATATGGTGAAAAATCCAAATTTCCATGGATATGAATTGTTATTTTAGATTAGTCCTTTTATTGTTTTCGATATATCATCATTTATTGATTCTCATCAATAGTGGAATTTAATATTATTGTGGAACTTATTTTTATCATTGGCCTAGTATGGTAAGGAAGTAGTGTCTCGTGCATCATTATACTCACATGAGGATTTCTGTGTCAAGAATTACAAATAGTGTATTTAACAGATTTGTACATATCATAATTCATATTCACAGTGTCTTTATAATTATATGTTATACTATGAAAATTTTTCATCTAGGGAAAAAATATAAATAATTTATGTTTTTTTTATGCAATCATTTTCCCCATATAGCTTGATTATGACACCTTAATTAGCATATTATTATGTGTTTGAGTGATGGACTATTTGTCACATGAGATGAAAAATAGTATTTTTGTAATTTAATTCATTCTATTTGAAATTTAATGAGTTTGTGAAACACTATCAATTAGAAATGGTGTCCAATATGAATGATCCATAGAAAAATTATTGTTGTAGTAGTATGTAATACCATAAAAAAATATATAAATCATAGTAATTTATATCTTGGTATAGATAGATGCATCGAACTAGGAAATGATATATATATATATATATGTAAATGTAAATATAAATATAGTTGCTTTTATGAACTGTTTACCTATAAAATGTATTGAAATGGCTGTCGTTATGTAGTTATTCCAATTGAAACTTAAAGGATGTTCTCCTCTATATATTACATGTGACTCATTTTATTCCAATACCCTGATATAAAATAGAAAACATTACCAAGAACTGAACATAGTAATGGGTAGTTGAAAATATATATACTTATTCAACATGGTATTATACATTTCCCAAACAAGGATTTAAGAGTATGCAGAGGTGTGAGAATCTTGTATAGTAATCCTTGTACAAATTCAATTACTATATTTTATAAAATTATTATTTTTAATTTTTTACTAAAGATTTTTCTTATCATTGGTAGAGATATTCCACCACGAAAAAATAAATGAATGTTCCAAAATGTTGGTGATGGACATGTTCCTCATGTAGTGGGACATTACCTTCTTATTATACCACCAGGGGAACCACCAGTAATAACTATGATCAGTGTTTATTTCTAGTGTTGAGAGGGTTTCCTATTGCTTATATAAATGTTTCAGAGTGATACATGCCCTGCCCCTATTATGGAAGAGTTGACATGAGTGTATCTAAAGAATCATCTACCCGCTTTTTCAATGGATGGTTGTCTAAATGTTACATATACATGGATAGAGTCTACGCTTTCTATCATTTAATATGTATAGAAACCTGTATAGGGGAGGTTAAATCTTGTTTTTTATTTAATTTGTGGATATTCCAGGTGAAGGCAGGATGTTATCACTTAGGAATACCATCATAATGATATGATATGGAGGGATTTCAAGGATGGATGTTATGACCATAACATTTTAGAGATGCTATGATCTAAAATGGGAGGGAGCATATCTACATAGAAAGAAGGGACCCCTGTCAGTCTGGATTATTCATCCCTCCTGAATAAGCTTCATCATTTTTCACATTCCATTACTCCTAATGTTCTTTCAAGAGTGAGATACTTTGAGGATGAGATATGGTTTTCGATCCTATCACATGTAGATGTTGTTTTTGTGAAAATTATCTCTAGGATTTTGATTCAATCCCGTATTGTTGAGCTGATCTCGAGGGAATCCAATAGTAAATGGAATGGTGGTTTAGTACCAATGAATTTCAGTTTTTCGACAAGTGGATGGAAACATCATTTGAAGGGTTCTAGATAGAGTAGATACAACCAAAGTATCTACACTTTTTTTTATAATCAATCAGTATGGGAGGTATTGTCGCATAAAAAATCATTGTGACCTATACCCAATTGAGTGTCATGATTGTTGTAAAATAATGAATAATATTAGTGTTTTATTAAAAAAATTTGTATATTCTAATTGGAATAGGATATAAACCATATGTTTCTTAAAGAGTATGATTTATAGCTCCAGAACATGAAGAAATATTGTCTATAAATAGTCATACAGGAAGTGGAGGTGGAAATAGTTGAGGAGGTTAGACTCAAGATATGAAACACCCACAGAGTGGACCCACTTTGGGTAGTCAGGTAACATCCCATAGCTATTGATTAGGTCAGATATATTATATACAACCAGAACCTATTGATTAGAGTGATGATCCATCTAGAGTATCTGGTATAATTTTTTTATTGTACATTAGAACAAACCATTTTAATACAAATGCATCACACTTTCTTGTCATATATATCATTCAGGGAAAGACAGATGATTTAAATTAAAAATTTTTATGGTGTGATGGAACTCAATACCCCATTAAGAAATCAATAGCAGATTATATTTCATTTAATTAAATTTCCATTGAGGTATGTGGATATTTTTTCTTATAATATTTCTTTGTCGACATGATAAAGGAATTACACATCAATCATTGGAAAGAATTATTGGTTATATATAAATATTATGTTGATTTTTATCAGTAGAGGGAATCCTTCAAAACACAAGCCATCAAAATTCATATTCACAAGGGTGAATGGGATTTCCATGAAGGTAGAGACATATTAAAACATCATGGGTGCGGTAGAGTGACATACCAAATCACTAGATTATGTATGGACGATTATGGGACATGTAAGAAGAATTTACCACCTATAGTAGATCATTTTGGGATTTTTTTAATTTTTGATTTTTCAATGGAACCTCCTGATAGATATGTAGATTGTAACGCCCCGACCCCAATTACCTAGAGTCGGTGCACTATTACCAAACATTGTCATGATCACAAAAGATCAAGTCTCAAATGACCTATTTGTTTAGTATCCTTTAAAATACTAGATACATTCATAAGTCTTACATTACATTATAAAGTGAAATACTTCAATAAAATCTTGTTTCTTTATATTCCCATATACTATCCCTATAGGTCATTCATAAAATACATCTTCACATCCTAGGAAAAATAAAACATTGAAAGGGGTGAGCTTAGATGCCCAGTAAGGATAACAATATAGCGGAATCTTTCTTAAATAAACATAAACATTTAAGGCAATGCATAACTAAAAAAAAGCCTTTTAAACTTGAATTTCAACATAAAATGGAAAAAAATTGAAATAATACCATTTACTTATTCACATGGATATTCTACTAGTCGAATAATCACATTCAATATCAATAACCACTTTCAAAATGATGGAACGCGTTATGCCAGACTATCATAACCACATAATCAAGGACTCGTTCCAAGACTACAAATAATATTTTCTCACGGTCTTGTGCCAAGACACTAGTGTGTCTCATGAGACCTACCGATGCATTGATGATCTATAGCGGGCTCCACCCGTAACTTATTAAGTTCAATTAATTCCTCATATGAACAGGTTTAAAAATAACATAAACATTCATATTAAAACTAGCATACGAAATGTCAATACATTTTCCATAAATCATGAATCTTATAGAAATAACACAACCACAATCAAACATATCACAAAACCTTCAATAAAATATGGATGTTTTGTATCATAATAAATCAATTTCAAATAAGCATAAAATCCATCAAAGGATGTTGACATAGAAGAAATCAAAACTATTTGAGAGAAATATCTCTTTTTTGAAATCATATATAAGTCACACATTTATAAAGGATGTAATTTGAAAGAGATTTTTGAATCAAAGTGTCCCATACCACTTTGAAACTTTTGAAAATAAATATCATTTCAAATATTCATGTCCATATAAATAAATCCATAAAATCATTTTGAAAACATGGACATTAATTAAAAATATTTGGAAACATAAATCTTAAAAACAATTTAAATTCTGATCTTGATAAAGATTACCTTTCACAAATTCATAAAATATTAATTTTTAAGTCATTTAAAGGTCACATAATTATAGAATAGTAAATTTACGTTCAAAATATTATTATAATATTTTACGAAAGCATTGATGACTTTATAATGGCGGAAAAAACTCACACCCATTGTATAAGTAAAAAAAATATTCTTACCTTATTTCTATCGAAAAAGATAGAAGGACCTTGTTTGGAAAATGATAAAAAGATTACTTTATAAACTTATTATAAAAATTCAAAGAAGGGTATAAATGACTTCAACCCATATTATGTAAAATAGTAATAATGTTTTGAAAAACATTTTTTATAAACAGGGACGTGGATGATAAAGTGGTCCCAGTAGATAATTACGTATAAACAACCTCGTATAATGAAGAGATTGTGAAATAAACCCTTACCTTGTACTTTTCCTTGGTTGAGGGTAGGTTGAAATCCTGTATAATGGTGAAATAATTTATATTAAATTATACAAGAACCATATACATTAATATGATATCATATATGATCTTTTAACATCGCAATGTTAATAATGTCTTAGTATTACCGTCGTTTCGGGTGTTAAATTACTCGTTTTCTTTTATATGTTTTGTTACATAAGTCATGTTTGTTATGGATAGGTTATATCTTATTCATATATATATTGATATCATGTCCTTAAACATTACTTTTAATCAGCAAATGAGAATTATACTTGCATGGATACGATGGGGAATGAATCTCATCGCGTTCGTGGACACTATATAGTACGGGAAAAATGGTTAATAGCGACGGGATATGTTCGACGAGAATTATTCCCGTCGCAAATACCTTTCGCAAAGGAGTATTTGTGATGGGAAACTATTCCCGTCGCAAATAGTTTGGCATGAAATGCGCGCCAAATCGCACGAAGTTTATTTGCGATGGGGATAGAACCCCGTCGCAAATAACCGACGGCGGTTAAAGACTATTGGCGAGGGGACTGCAGTCCCGTCGCCAATACCCAGGCTGCAGGAATTATTTGCGACGGGTCCCATCGCAAATAACTATTTTAATGCCACCCATAATTCATTGCGGTCAGGGTTATTTGCGACGGGCTTGCAGGCCTGTCGCAAATACCCCGGCGACAGGGGATATTTGTGACGGGGCCCTTCGCAAATAACCGTTTTATTGCCGCCAATAATTAAATGCGGTAAGGGTTATTTGCGACGGGCCCCGTCGCAAAAATCGTTATTTGCGACGGAAAACCCGTCGCAAAAAAGCTCGTCACAATTAATCCAACCTATAAATACTGGCAACCATTACAATTTCTTCACTCTCAACTCTCAACCGTTCCATTTTTTTCACTCTGAATTTTTTACGACTTTGAGTTGTAATTTTTTTTTCCGACTTCGAAGATTCAGTTGGTGGTGTTCTACAATTACAACGGCTCGACATTGACATCAAGTTTAAGGTTTTTCTCTGAATTTTAATTTAATATTTATTTTATTTATTATATTTATTTCGTTTAAATTTTTAGATTTTTTTTTGATTTCTAATTAGAAATAATTATGAATAAGTATTAATATTTAATAGTAATTAGAGACAATTTAACACTAATTAATTTAAAATAATTAGCTGTAATTACAATTTATTAGCAATAATTATGAAAAATTAAAATTAAATTGAATTAATTAATAATTATTAGAAATAATTAACATTAATTAGTAATAATTTATAATAATTAACGATAATTAGTAATAATTACTAATAATTAGTAATAAATAATAATAATTCCCAATATTCAATAATTGCTAATATTTGTCAAATTGTTTCCAATAATTACCAATATTTACCAATAATTTCAAATAATTGACAATATTTACCAATAATTAGGAATAATTACCACTAATTAAGAATAATTATCAATAATTAGGAATAATTACCAATAATTAGGAATAATTACCAATAATTAGGAATAAATACCAATAATTAGGAATAATTACCAATAATTAGGAATAATTACCAATAATTAAAAATAATTACCAATAATTAGGAATAATTACCAATAATTAGGAATAATTACAAATAATTAGAAATAATTACCAATAATTAGTAATAATTACAAATAAATAGTAATTATTCATAATGATTACCAATAATTAGGAATAATTACCAATAATTACCAATAATTAGTAATAATTACCAATGATTACCAATAATTACCAATAATTACCAGTAATTAGTAATAATTTCCAATAATTAGTAATAATTACCAATAATTAGTAAAAATATCCAATAATTAGTAATAAATAGTAATAATTAGGAATAATTACCAATAATTAGGAATAACTAGTAATAATTAGTAATAATTGGTAATAATTATCACAAATTACCAATAATTAGTAATAATTACCCATAATTATTAATAATTAGAAATAATTACCAATAATTACCAATAATTAGTAATAATTAGTAATAATTACCAATAATTAGTAATAATTAGTAATAATTACCAATAATTACTAATAATTACCAATAATTAGCAAAAATTTGTAATAATTATCAATAATTAGTAATAATTACCAATAATTAGTAATAATTAGTAACAATTACCAATAATTACCAATAATTACGAATAATTAGTAATAATTGCCAATAACTAGTAATAATTACCAATAATTTGTAATAATTACCAATAATTAGTAATAATTAGAAATAATTACCAATAATTACCATTAATTAGAAATAATTACCATTAATTACCATTAATTAGTAATAATTACCAATAATTACCAATAATTACTAATAATTGTTAATAATTACCAATAATTACCAATAATTACCAGTAATTAGTAATAATTATCAATAATTAGTAATAATTACTAATAATTACCAGTAATTACCAATAATTATTAATAATTAGTAATAATTAGTAATAATTTGTCATAATTAGTAATAATTACCAATAATTAGAAATAATTACCAATAATTACCAATAATTACAAATAATTAATAATAATTAGTAATAATTAGTAATAATTAGTAATAATTGGTAATAATTTGTAATAATTTGTAATAATTAATAATAATTAGTAATAATTAGTAATAATTAGTAACAATTAGTAATAATTAGTAGTAATTAGTAATAATTAGTAGTAATTAGTAATAATTAGTAATAATTAGTAATAATTAGTAATAATTAGTAATAATTAGTAATAATTACTAATAATTAGTAATAATTAGTAATAATTAGTAATAATTAGTAATAATTAGTAATAATTAGTAATAATTATAAATAATTAGTAATAATTAGTAATAATTAGTAATTATTAGTAATAATTGCCAATAACTAGTAATAATTACCAATAACTAGTAATAATTACCAATAAATAGTAATAATTACCAATAACTACCAATAATTACCAATAATTATTAATAATTAGTAATAATTAGTAATAATTAGTAATAATTACTAATAACTAGTAATAATTACCAATAATTAGTAATAATTACCAATAATTACCAATAATTAGTTATAATTACCAATAATTACAAATAATTACCAATTATTTCCAATAATTAGTAATAATTACCAATAATTATCAATAATTAGGAATAATTACCAATAATTAGGAATAATTACCAATAATTAACAATAATTAAGAATAAATACCAATAATTAAGAATAATTACCAATAATTAGGAATAATTACCAATAATTAGGAATAATTATCAATAATTAGGAATAATAACATTATTACATTATTAGAATATTTTATTATTAATATTAAAATAATAAAATTTTCTATATTATATTCAATTCTCCTTTCATCTATGGGTTTTCTGTCTCCACATGTAATATTTACATGTGGAGACAGAAAACACATAGATGAAAGGAGAATTGTATATAATATAGAAAATTATATTATTTTAATATTAATAATAAAATATACTAATAATTTAATAATGTTATTATTCATAATTATTGGTAATTATTCCTAATTATTGGTAATTATATGAATAATTACCAATAATTACCAATAATTAGGAATAATTACCAATAACTTGGAATAATTACCAATAATTAGGAATAATTACCAATAATTAGGAATAATTACCAATAATTGGGAATAATAACATTATTACATTATTAGTATAATTTATTATTAATATTAAAATATTATAATTTTCGATATTATATACAATTCTCCTTTCATCTGTGTGTTTTCTGTCTCCACATATAATATTTGAATTCTTTTTCAAAATTATCAACTTACTCACCAATGGAGAGGTGAAAGTGAATGCAAATATTACATGTGGAGACAGAATGTTAAACACACAGATGAAAGGAGAATTTTATATAATATAGAAAATTATATTATTTTAATATTAATAATAAAATATACTATTAATGTAATAATGTTATTATTATATAATCAATATTTATTTACAAATAATATTAGTATTGTTAAATTAAAAAAAAATTATATAATATTAAAATAATAAATATTTGTAACAGGTTTTTCTTTATTCTCAACATATTCAATTCTTAAAGGGTCAATTTTTAGGTCTATCTCAATAAAAAGTTTGTGTCAGTCGTGTATGATGTAAATTCTATAATTATCCTTGCTTGAGTGTTTTTTCTAAGAAATTATTCAAAACCAGTAATGATTTTATATTTTATAGAAAAATATGGAACAACGAGGTCGTCAACAATCATTATTAGATGACCGCATGTGGATAAATCAATGTAGAAATCCAAACAGTTCTGGTTTAAATCTAGTATATATAGAGGGTGTGGAGACTTTTTTATTATTTGCAGCATCAAATCCAGAATTTATTTTAGAAGGCAAAATAAAATGCCCATGTAGAAAATGTGCATTGATAACGTTTGAAACGTTTGACAAAGTGGGGGGATGTCTCTTGCGTTTTGGTTTTCAACCAGATTATGTTTTTTGGTATCAACACGGTGAACGCAGTTCCAGAGTAGGTGATACCAACTTGATTCCGGATCCATCCCGGTTTCAAGATTTAGTACATGATGTCGCAGGTTCATCTATTCGACATACAAAAAATCCAACTGATATAGCTTCAAATCCTGAGTTGGCACTGTCTGAATTTTATGAGTTGTTGAGGTCTGCTGAGGATGCATTATATCCTAGCTGCAAGATGAGAAAATTAGAAGAAGTTGAAAAATTTATTGTTATCAAATCAGATAACGGAATGTCAAACACCTGTTTTGACCAGATATTTTCTTTTCATAAAAAAGTGTTACCCGAAGGATATGTTTTGCCTGCAAATTACTATGAGAGTAAGAGGCTGGTTCGAAATTTGGGACTTACTTGTCAGAAGATTCATGCATGTTCAAATAAGTGCATTTTATATTCTGGGGAAAATGAGTCATTGGATAGTTGTCCCACATGAGGGCAAATGAGATATAAAGAAGGTCAACATGGGAAGTCTAGTTTGATTCCTGTAAAACAGTTCATATATTTTCCACTTACATCCAGACTTTAGCGTTTATTCATGTCTAAGAATACAGTGACAATGATGTCATGGCGTAAAGGGAATATTTCAACCAATAAAAGCTTGAATCATCCATCCGAAGGTGATTCATGGAAACATTTTGATAGAGTGCATCCATCCTTCGCTTTAGAAGCTAGAAATGTTCGACTAGGCCATTCCCCTGATGGTTTCTGCCCGTTCGGATCTTATGATAGTCAATATTCTTGTTGGCCTGTTTTTTTAACTCCGTACAATTTACCGCCATGGATGTTCATGAAGGAGCAATATATATTTTTGACTTTACTAATTCCAAGACATCCGAAAAAGATTATTGATGTTTATTTGAAACCATTGATTGATGAATTAAGATTATTGTGGAGTATTGGTGTCAGTACATATGATGTTGCTACGAAACAGAATTTCATACTGAGAGCAGCATTGATGTGGACAATTAGTGACTTCCCGACTTATGGGATGTTATCTGGCTAGAGTAAACATGGTCAAAAATCATGTCCTTACTGTATGGGAGAGAACAAATCATTTATGCTCATTCATGGAAAGAAACCTTGTTATTTTGATTGTCATCGCAGATTTCTTCCAGCTGGCCATCCTTTTCGCAGAAACAGATCTCATTTTAGAAAAGGAACAGTTGAAAGGGATAGACCTCTAAAAATGATATCAGGTTCAGAGTTAAAATCAGTTGTATTTTCATTACCTCCCATCAATTTTTGTCCCACAATAAACCAACAGAAAATTTCTGGTTTTGGGAAAAACATAATTGGATTAAACGTATCATATTTTGGGATTTTCCATATTGGTCTGATTTGTTGGTCTGTCACATGTTGGATGCCATGAATATTGAGAAGAAATGTTTTGATAATTTGTTTCATACAGTTTTGGATACACCAGGAAAGAGAAAAGACAATGTAAATGCACGTTTAGATCTTGCCCAAATTTGCAGGCGTCCAGAACTAGAACAATTTGAGAATGTCAGAACAGAAAGGTTACTGAAACCAAATGCAGCTTATACACTGTCTAAAAAACCGTTTATTATTTTGTTAGTGGATTTAATATTTGAGACTTCCAGATGGTTGTGCTTCCAATTTAGGTAGATGTGTAAAGAATGGTCATATTACTGGAATAAAAAGTCATGATTTCATGTTATAATGGAAAGACATCTTCCCATTGTATTAAGAGGTCTGTTGAATTCTGTGATTTGGGATTCCATAACAGGCATGTATCATTTTTTTTTGGGAAATTTGTGCGGCTACAGCATATTATGATGCTCTATGCAAACTTGAAGAAGATTTTGTTGTAATTATATGTAAACTGGAAAAAATATTTTCGCCATCTTTCTTTGACTCAATGGAACATTTGATGTTACATTTGCCATATGAAGCCAAATGTGGAGGTCCAGTACAGTTTCGATGGATGTACCCATTTGAAAGATGCATACAAAAATTGAAATGAAAAGTACATAACAAAGCATCTGTTGAAGGATCTATTGTAGACGCTTATTTTCAAGAGGAAATTTCTTTTTTCTGCTCCCGTTATTTTGAATATGAGTATCCTTCAAAACCCAACCGAATGGGATGGAACGAGGGGAATATTTATGAAATCGACAATCAATTATTTGTTTTCAACCAACCAGAGCTTGGTTTTGGTGGAGTTTATTAATGCTGGCTTTTGGATGATGAACATCACAGAGCTCATACGTATGTTCTGCTCAATTGTGAAGAGATGACATCAGTTGTACTGTAAGTGTTTATATCACTTATTCTATCATTTATGTTACAATAAATAACTTTGTTTTTTATATGTTGTATGATAATCATATCAAGAAACAAATTTCACAAATTACAGTAGCTGCTCTCGAAGAACGCCGACAGAAAAATTTCTCCCAGTGGTTTCAAAAACTAGTAACATAAATTCTTTATCTTTTAGCAAAGCATTAAATGTATAGTTTACTATATTGATAATTATTTCACAAATTTTCATGTGTCTCGACATGCTGATAAAATTGACAAACATCTGTGTATATTGTGAAACCCACCTTCCAAACATGTTAAAAAATATAATGCATATGTGGTGAATGGATTTCAATTTCACACACATGCATATGGGGAATCAAAAAAAAACAATTAACAGTGGAGTTACCTTGACAGGATCTCATCATCGAGAAAATGAAGTTGAATTTTATGGCATAATTGATGAAATCATTGATCTCTGTTATCTTGGACAACATTACATAACCATGTTCAAATGTCGGTAGTTGGATACAGAGAGAGGCGTGCGTGTTCATCCAACTCATGGAATCATCGATATTAAATGTAAAAGTGTTCTTGTAGTAAATGAACCATTCTTATTGGCTCAACATGAACATCATGTTCATTACGCAAAGTACTATGCTACATCAAGAGACTTGACTGATTGGTGGAGTATAATAAAAATCAAAATTCGAGACAATCAGTTTAGTCAAAGTGAATGTGCTTTCATTGATGTGCAAAGAATTGAAGTTTTTCAAGAGAGTACTCAAAATCAATCTTTTTTACAAAGAGACATGAGTTTCGATGACGACATGCCACATTTAAGAGTCGGTGATGATGATGATGTTAATGATATCACATATGAATTTGAAATGGTAAGAGATGAAGCAACTGGAACTCAAATGGATATCGATGATGTTGAGGATGAATATAAAGATGAAATTGACATATATGAAGATGATGATGAAGCTGAACACTGATAGAATTACATGGTAGTTATATACAATCATAACTAATATATATGTATATATAATAGTAATTATCAATTATTTGCTAACAACATTAACATTTTCTCTTTCAGATGGACGACAAAACATTTTGTGAGTTGGCGGATGCGGACCTGCCTTTCGATGAGGATGAGTTGCTGGAAGATCACCCTCAGCCTGCAGGTGCTCTAGGGAGTACGCGGAGGGGGCGCAGTCTTGCATGATTGATGATTTCTGACCCCGTCCCCGAGTGACATCCACATCTTGGGTTTGATCCACGCACACAGAGGTGTAATAACCTGTGTGATAACCTGTGTATTTGACTAAGATTTCATTAATCTATTCACATAATAAATGTTTATTATTTTTACAGTTTTCCGCGTATAGTAGTCGGACAGAGCAATGATATTTTGAAAAACTATTTCTCTCAGCCTTGGACCACATGGAGCAGATTCCCATTGATGTGCAGCAGGCCATGTTCGGCCATTGGTTGGTACGTACATAAATAAAAAAAAAAATTTTGAAAATTATTTCATTTCTAACATGATATTTTGATTTATTTGTAGGGTTTATGGTATCCCATCGAGGATACCATGCGTGACGCCATCCATGAGGCATGAGAGGTGGCCATGCGTGATTGGTTTCGTCAGTTTTTGCACAATATAAGAAAATATTCCACGAAGAAAAAGCAGGAGTGTCAGTTTTTGACGAGTCATGTAGAGCACACCGACCAGAGTACATTTCATCCCATGTATGGGATGGATTATGTGCGCACTGGTTGAGTGATTCCTTTCAGAGGAGATCATCAGTGGGGAGGCAGATTCAGGGGAGGCAAGAGGTGACTCATCAAGTTGGGAGTCGTACTTTAAGTACTCATAGACAACATCTGGTACGTACATTATTTATAAATATTTTATATAACTATAAATATTAACAGTTTATTTTTTATTCTTATAGGCTGTCGAGCAGCCGGATATTATGGATTACGACGTATATCGGAGAATGTATAGTGATCCTGCTACTGGGGAGCTCAGAGGTGATCGTCAGCGTCACATCGTGGCCAGTATTATTTGATTTCAAGTTTAAAAATTAACTACATATAATATATTCAAAATTTTAATTTTAAATTGCAACTACAGGAGTCATATGAGGCCGCATCGTCACAGACCCGACCTGAGAGTCAGGCCAAGTCATCAGATCAGACCACTAGCCGTCAGTTTGATGAGGCGGCATGGATGCAGGCCACCCAGTATGCCTTCGAGAAGGGTCGGGTAGTTGGTATCAGCTCTCGACTGACTCCCAGAGATTATTATGGCAGTTATATGATGTCGGCGTCCAGCTCGAGAGGAGCTCGTGCATCTTCTTCTGCTACACAGTGTGAGGATCAGTTGCGATCTCAAACTGCACTAATAGAGAGTCTCCGAGAGTAGCAGGAGCAGATGCGTTAGCAACAGCAGTAGCATGAGGAGGACCATCGACGCCAGCAGCATCTATACGAGGAGCAGATGAGTCGGTGGCAGCAGTAGCATCAGGAGCAGATGGAGTACATGCGCCGACTCACTCATGCTTTAGGGATGGAGTTTCCTCCACTAGCATCTGCAGATCCCCCCCATCCCCCATCCCCCCTCCTTCAGATTAGAGTTTGTTTTTATGTTATAAATTTTGTTAAATCAAAATATGAATTTTTTTTCTATTCGTAGTTTCTATCTCATTATAAAATATTAATAATATTATATTTTGAAATAAAAATATTAATATGAATAATAATATTATTTATATTTTATAATATTAAATTATATTTATATATTAAAATTTTATAACATTATAATTTAATTATATTTTTTTGTAATATTACAATTATTTTAATATTTGAGTGTAAAAATATTCTATTATTTTTATATTAATTAAAATAACTTATTAATATTTTCTTATTTATGAATTACAATTCTAATATTATTATACTAATTAAAATCATTTATTAATATTCTATTATTTTTTATTTTTGAATTATAAATCTATTATTATTATATTAATTAAAATAATTTATTAATAATTTATTATTTTTATTTGTGAATTATAATTCTACTATTATATTAATTAAAATCATTTATTAATATTTTATTATTTTTTATTTTTCAATTATAATTATATTATTATTTTATTAATTAAAATATTTTATTAATAATTTATTATTTTTAATTTTGAATTATAATTATATTATTATATTAATTAAAAACATTTATTAATATTTTTTTATTTTTGAATTATAATTAGATTATTATTATATTAATTAAAATAATTTTTTAATAATTTTTTTAATTTTTTATAGAATTTGTGATGGGTGATTTTCCCATCGCAAATAGTATTATTATTATATTGATTAAAATAATTTATTAATTTTTTTTAATTTTTTTAAAAAATACTAATTGCGACGGGCCCATCACAAATACGATTTTAAAAAGTTTTCACAAATATACAGACTAATATTTGCGATGGGAAGGATCGCCGTCACCAATAATACCTTTCGCGATGGGATCGTCGTAAATAATTGTTGTTGCGGCGCAGTTTTCTGCGACCGGCTATTTATGACGGGCCCCCGTCGCAAAAGCCTATTAGCGACGGGATCCTGACGCAAATGCCCCGTCACAAATGCCATTGTTTCCAGTAGTGATAGTTCGTACGTACGCATGAGCAACAATATCATTATTTTTATATTCAAATACTATATAAATCTATAGTATATCATATATACCGTATCATTATCAATTTATATTTATTATTTACATCAATTACACATCATTATCATACCCATCCCAATAATAATGTTTTGAATAACAATTACAGCACGACGTGGAGATGGAAATCCGTACATACGCACGTATGGTGACATGTCATTCAAAAGATGGATAGAATACTGAATATGGTTGTACCATATTTATAATAAATTCACAGTAGATATAAGATATTGAAGTTGTTATTTTAGAATCAAAATAACAAAGAAAGAAGAATTTGGAGATGAATGGAACATTAAAGTGGGTGGTGAAAACGTTGCCTCTTCTGCAGGTTCTTCCTTTTGATTTGATAAAAAGGGATCCATAGGATGGCTTTCAGAATTGATGAAGTCCTTTAGGATTAAAGGACGATAGTTGAGAGGGTATTTGGGTAGAGTTTGGCGAACCAAAAGGCATTCAAGGTATGATGAAATGGTTAGAAGTGGTGTCCTTTTATAATGAAGTGGAGGGGGTATTTATGAAAAACATAATGCATTAATTTATAATAAATTCATATTCAGTTTATAATGGATCCAAAGTAGATTATTAAAAGTCTAATGTTTGTTAGGGTATAAAACATTTCAACCAGTAAATTGTAGACATTTTTGGTCATTATATTAACCTTATCTTTTAATTTTAACTCTTAGTTAATTATTTTTACATTTACCATGTCACATTGTATTTTTAAATTATATATTTAATAAACATACTATATACATCCAAAAGACCCCCAAGTAGTCGATTAATGATACACATATCATGATATAAGTTATTTGGACGAACTTTAGATTTTTAAGAAGGGAATATCAATTAATAATATAATATTTGTTTCAAAAACTCATTTTTGTCAATTTTGACACTATTCTATAATTGTTTTTTTAAAGTCATAAAAACATTATTAATTCAAATAAAGTTCATTTAATCTATCCTAACATGACATATTAACCAATAAAATATGTGTATTTCATCAAAACATTAAATTACATTTATTTTAACATTTATAATACCAATTGTTTGATTCTTTCATCAATAAGGAAAATACGACATCATTATTGTGTCATAAATAAATTTTATAATTCAATGTTTAAAAACTATAAATAAAATACCATTATGTAGGAAATATTTTTATATTTATAATGAATATTTATAGTTTAAAATATAACATATATAACCCTATGTAAACATTGTTTTTCTAAATGATATATGCTTATGTCATTTTTGTATTTACTTTAACTTAATTATTATAAAGTGTCCTTATCACTTACAAGTGTCTCCATGGGGTCCCAAAATCGACCCAAAGATTCCCATGGTCAGAAATGTATCAACCAATAGGTTTATGACAGGTTTTAGGTTAAATTAATATTATTTTAATATTATTGTTTTACCCTTATTTACCGGATATACCCTTTAACCATGGTAAATAAAATATTTACCGATGTAATTATTCAAAATGTCTAAAAATAAAAGTTACTTATTTACACAATTTGGACCTCAGGTTTCCAAATATGTAATCAATTTTTCTAAATTAAAAACACATAAGTAGCTGAAATTAATTTAAAATTAATTTCTGTTGTTAAAACAAAAAATCATATTTTTAAGAGATAATAACTATCAAATGATTGACACTTGTTTATGTCCAGTTTAAATGTGAAATTATGTACAATGAACAAAATTGTATTAAATGGTAAAAATATATTCTAAATAAAATTTAAATGCACTCAAATTCATAATTTATCACTATTAATTATTTTTATTAAAAAAGTTGTTTTTAATTAAAATTTAGTAATTTTCAGTATTCATTAAAATATAAATGTTATCCGAAAAGTACTAAAATATTACCCTAGGCTAATTTTGATATTTTGAATCCAAAAATGAAGTCTATTTTGAGAGATAAAATTTATAAAATTTCAAAAAGTTAGTATTACTATTCATAACGGCTACTTTGATTTGTCGCGGTGTGTTAGAATCTCGAAGCTGCGTACAATGCATGCTATTTCATTATTAAAATGGAAACATACCATGGATGATTAGGGTGTTACATTATCCCATCCTTTAATAAATTGTGTCCTCGAAATTTAAAATTGTTCTTCGAAAATAAAAGGTTGAAAATAGAAAATATCTTTGTGGGAAAACCCACATCAGAAATAGGGTTATTAAAATTTAGTCTTATTAAGAAGAAAAGAAAAATAAAATGGTCACCACCAAATTATGATTTCTATTTAGAGAACATTTGTGGAAATTAGAGACATATAATTAGAGGAAAAACGTAAATATTTATAGGGAGTGATTGAGGTAATCAGTCATAATCAATTGTAGAATTGATGGCCTCAAAGCCATCGATCTATGATGATTTATAATATCATTGGTTCAACAAAACATAAGTTATTAGGATAACACATTTTTTATTTTAAGATCTATTACCTAATGTTTATGAATTAGTTTCTTTATAGAATAAGAGAAATATATATATATATATATATATATACTTGACAAGTAGAGTTTGATCCTTCAACTAATTTCTACCACAAACTCATCTTTCACTCCAAAAGATAATAGAACTCAAAAATATAATATTTATCCTAATCGTATACGGATCCAAAAATTAACATATACCATTAAAATGAATAAAAATACTTTGTAATGATGAGGGACTTCTTGCAGGATAGTGGTAGATAATAAAGGCCGATCACACTATGGTTGTAGGTTGGATTCATGCAGCTTTGTCTGATGCAACGGGTTATCGCCCGACCTGCAGGTTATCCTTTTCCAAAAACTATAGTATCAAAATCTTAAAAAAATTGATCATAATAATTTTTTTATCCTTAAATAATACTATCCAATGTTCAACATAATCCACTCTAAACATTATAGTTATCCAAAGTACCACTATCCAGACTCTCTGTAAAAGGTACATAAATTCCAAATTCAATTGTCACATCAGATTCCCAAGATAAAGTAAAATTTGTCTTATTGTCACATACTGGAAATATGATTACCTTAACCATATTAAAACCTTAATGAAAACAAAAATTTACTTTAGTACAATCCTTATATATATCACATTATTCATATGACAACAATATAATCTTTGAGTCTAAAAATACAAATACATTAATTATTCCACTTCAACTGTAGTAACAGAATACGATTAGCCTTGAAACCTTGGCCTTTTCTAAGGTATGTTTCCTTGGTTATTAGGGAATTCATTCTCATAATTCCCCATTTCTCAATAATTGTAGCATTCAACATTGAAATCATCTTTTTTCCCCTTACAATCACGAGCTCGGTGACCTTTTTTCCACATTTGTAACAAACTCCAATTCCTCCTAGGAAAGTATCAGGGTGTTTCTTCCCACAATTATCACATAATGAAAAATACTTCTCTCCACTTTTACCATTATCTATCTCTTGTTCCACCATTCCCTTCTTCTCTTTCTTTACTTTATTGTCATAAACTTTAGAGAATTCCTTTTCTGTCTTTATAGCACATGAGGCATTGTCTTCGTATGACGAGAAGTATTGTGAGACTAATTCTCGACAGAGAAATAGTTTTAAACCATAAAAAAATGATAAATCTTACTCCTCTCATTACGTATATAATTTGTTTCATGCATCAGTAACCTTGTAAACCTAGCTTCATACTTTGTGACACTCTCATCCTCCTTTTGCCTCAGACTGAGAAATTTCTTTTCCATATCTACTCGATAGTCTTGAGGAAAGTATTTTTATAAGAAAATATCTTTAAACTCCTTACATTCCATACATGATACTTTTTCATCGTCCTTTGTGTTTTGAATTAATGTCCACAATTGATCAGCATCTCCATTGAGGCGGTAAACTGCATTGATATCCTTTTCCATTTCACTACTCCCCAAAGACTAAAATATTTTCTCTAGGGAACTTATCCATTCCTCAGCTAATAGTGGATTTTTACCCACATTGAATGTTGGTGTTTGTTGCCTCACGATGCGATCTAAAATTGATCCTCCATTCTGCGGATTGGGGTGCTCCATATGAGTAAAAATATCATTCATAACCTGAGTGAGTTGTCCCAGTATGGTGATTAGCTGATCAGCAACAGTTGCATCACCAGCACCACTATAATGATCTTGAGCAGGAGGGAAATACCTACATGGAGTGTGTGCATTGATATGGTTTCCATTTCTTTCACTAGGTCCCATTTCTAAACAATGGCATACACTATATTAGTTTATGAATCACAATACATAAATCCAAACTTATAAAACACTTATCATAAATTGAATAGTATATTTATATAATCCATAATCCTAAAAATGTCTTCTTTGAGGATGTATATATCATAAACCCTTTATAATGGTTTGTAACGAAAATGAGAATTATCCTAAGCATATCCCCCTGGAGTGTCGTATCTAGGAGTGTAGTAAGGCCCACTGTCGTGCACCAGTTCCCGTTCGAGTCTTGCTCAAAGAGGTTTTTTTAGGTTTTACCACAAGGTACATCTATGCCAGAGCCGCCTCTACCTGCTCATATTCAGACAGGGATGTATTGCTCAGAAAACTCACAAAATCTCTACAATACCAAAATTCTAGGAATTTATTCTACACTTATCCTCAAAGTCCATCTTAGGTCTAAATGATCTAATTAGAGTTTATCTAAATCTAGCATCCAAGTTTTGTACTAAACCTCCCTCTGATACCAATTGTAACTCCCTGACCCATGTTACCCAGATTTGGTGTATTATTACATAACATTGGAATGATCACAAAAGAACAAGTCTCAAAAGATAGATTAGTTTAGTAGTCTGGGAAACACTAGATACATTTATAGGTCTTACATTAGATAATAAAGTGAAAACTACAACCAAATATTGTCTTCATATTCCCTCATATATCTCTTCAGGTCATTCATAAAATACTTCTTCACATGATGGAAAAAATAAAACATTGAAAGGGGTGAGCTCAGATGCTCAGTAAGGATAAAAATATAGCAGAAACTTTCTTAAATAAACATAAACATTTATGGAAATTCATAACTAAAACAAAATCCTTTTAAACTTGAACTTCAGGATAAAATGGAAAACATAAATTGAAATAATTCCATTTACTTATTACATGGATATTATACTAGTCTAATAATCACATGCACTATCAATAAACACTTTCATAATGATGGAATGCGTAATTCCAGACTATCCTAACCACATATTCAAGGCCTCGTTCCAAGATTACAAATAATATTTTGTCAAGGCCTTGTGCCAATACAATTGTTTGTTTCATGAGACCTACTGATGCATCGAGAAGCTATAGCGGGCTCCACCTGTCACTTATTAAGTCCAATGAATTCCTTATATGAACAGATTTAAACATAACATAAACATTCGTATTAAAACTAGCATACGAAATGTCAATACTTTCTTCATAAACAATGAATGGTATTGAAATAACACATCCATAGTAAAACATATCAAAAAACATTCAATACAATATGGAAGTTTTGTATAACAATAAATCAACTTCAAATGAACATAAAATCCGTCAAAGGATGTTGACATAGATGAAATCAAAACTATTTGATAAAAATTTCTCTTTTTTGAAATCATTTAAAATTCACACATTTATAAAGGAAGTAATTTTAAATATATTTTTGAATCAAAGTTCCCCATACCACTTTTAAACTTTTGAAAAGAAATATCATATGAAAACATTCATGTCCATATAAATATATCTTTAAAAACATTTTGAAAACATGCACATTAATTAAAAAGATTTATAAAGATAAATACTTAAAACATTTAAAATTCTTATTTTGATAAAGAGTACCTTTCAAAAATTCATAAAATATTCATTTTTAAATAATTTAAAGGTCACATAATTATAAATTAGAACATTAACTTTCAAAATATTCATATATTCATATATTCTTTTAATGGAAGCTTTGATGATTTTATAACGACGGAGAATAGCCGCACCCGCCGTATAAGTAAAAAAACATTCTTACCTTAATTCTATCGAAATGGTTAAAAAGGACCATGTTTGGTAAACGACAGAAATATTTCATTATAAAATTCATATAAAAATTAAAACAAGGGGTTAAAGGACATTAACCCATATTCTGTTAAATAGTAAGAAATTCTTGAAAAACATTTTTAAGAAACATGGATATGGATGATAGAGAGGTCCTAGTAGATAATTACGTACAAACAACCTCAGATAATGAAGAGATTTTGAAGTAAACCCTTACATTGTTATTATCCTTGGTTGAGGGTAGTTTAACCTAATATATAATGGTGAAATAATTTTTATTAAATTATACAAGAATTATATACATTAATATGATATCATATATTATCTTTTAATATTTCTTTGTTAATAATGTCATAGTATTATCGTCGTTTTGGGTGTTAACTTACTCATTTTCTTTTATATATTTTGTTACATAAGTCATGTTTGTTATGGATAGATTGTATCTTATTCATATATAGAATTCTATCAAGTCCATAAAAATTATTTTCAATCATCAAATGATCATTAGACATGCTCGGATAAGATGGGGAATGAATCTCATCTCGTTCATGGAGATGGTAGTCCGTACGTACGCACGAGCGACAATATCATTGTTTTGATGTTAAAATAATATATAATTGGATGGTATATCATATATATAGAATCATTGTAAAGTTATATTTATTATTTTCATCAATAAAACCTCATTATCATGCCCCTCAAAATAATAATGTTTTGAAAAACAATTACACCACGACGTGGAGAGGGTAAGCCGTACGTACGCACGTATGGTGACATGTCATTCAAAGAATCAATAGAATACGGATTATGTTTGTAACATATTTATAATAACATCAAAGTACATAAAGGATACTGGAGTTATTATTTTGGAATTTAAATAACAACGATAGGAGAATTTGAAGAAGAATGGAACTTGAAAGAGGGTGGTGAAAACATTACCTCTCCTTCGGGTTATTCCTTTTGATTTGATCAAAAGGTATCCTTAGGTTTTCTTTCTGACTAAAGGAAGGCCTATAGGATTAAGGGAGGATAGATTAGAGGGTATGTGGGAAGATTTGGGCCAAATCAAAAGGCTTTTAAGGTAAGAATAATTGGTTAGAAATGGTGTCCTTTTATAAGTGGGAGGAAGGGCTCTTTTGGAAAAACATAAAGTATTGATTTATAATAAATTCATATTAGGTTTATAATGGCTCCAAAGTGGATTAATAAGAATATGACATGGGTAAGGGTCTAAAGCCTTTCAACCAATAGATTTTAGACTGGTTTGGGTCATTATATTAAATTTATCATTTAGTTTTAACTCTTAGTTAATTAGTTTCACAATTACAATGTCACTTTGTATTTTTATATTGTATAGTTAATAAACTTATTATATATATCCAAAAGACCCCAAAGTGGTCCATTAATGATACACCTATCATGATATAAGTTTTTTGGCCAATCCTTAGATTTTTAAGAATAGAATATCAATTAATAATATAATATTTGTTTTAAAAACTCATTTTTTTCAATTTTGACACTATTCAATAATTGATTTCTGTTAAAGTCATACGAACATTATTAAGTCGAAAAAATTCATTTAATTAATAATAACACTTCATATTATCTAATAAAATTCTTTTATGTCATTAAAACAATCATATTAAATTTTATTTTAACATTTATAATACCAATTGTTTTATTCTTTAATTAATAAGTAAAATGCCTCATCATTATTGTGTCATAAATAAATTTAATTATTCAATTTCTAAAAATTATAAATAAGATACCATTATGTAGGAAATATTTCTATCTTCCTAATTGTTATTTATAATCTAAACGATAACATATATAACCCTATGAATTTTTTTCTCTAAAAGATATATGGTTATGTCATTTTTGTATTTACATTAACTTAATTTATATAAAGTGTCCTTATCTCCTACATGTTGCTCCATGGGGTCCCAAAATCGACCCAAAGATGCCCATGGTCTGAAATGTATCAACCAATAGGGTTAGGACACTTTTTAGGGTAAATTAATATTATTATAATATTATTTTTTACCCTTATATACCGGATTTACCCTTTAACCATGATAAATAAAATATTTACCGAAGTAATTATTCAAAATGTCTAAAAATAAGAATTACATATTTACAAAATTTTGACCTCATGTTTCCAAATATGGAATCCATTTTCTATATTCAAAACATATAATTGGAATAAATTAATTTAAAATTAATTCCCGTTGTAAAAACCAAAAAGCTTGTTTTAAGAGATAATAACTATCAAAAGATTGACACTTGTTTATATCCGGTTTAAATGTGAAATTATTTACAATGACCAAAATTTTATTAAATGGTAAAAATATATTCTAAATATACTTTAAAACCACTAAAATTCATAATTTATCACTATTAATTATTTAGATTAAAAAAGTTGTTTTTAATTAAAATTTAGTAATTTTCACTATTAATCAAAATATAAAAGTTATCCGGAAAGAACAAAAATTTTACCCTATGATAATTTCGATATTTCAGATCCAAAAATTAGGTCCATTTTGAGAGATAAAATTTATATAATTTTAAAAAATGGGTATTACTATTCATAATGGAAACATTGATTGGTCGTGGTGTGTTAGAATCTCGAATTTATGTACAATGCAAGCTATTGCATTATTCAAAGGGAAACATACCGTGGATGCTTGGGGTGTTACATATATTTTCCTGTTGAGTTATTTCATGGAGCATCAATGGTATTACTTCCCCAATACAATAAGTATAGTACTATGTTAAAGAATATTAGGAGGTAGCTAGATGACATGGATGATAAAAGTATTATATAGCCCAGTGCATCACCTTGGGGTTCATCTATCTTTTACACCTAGAATGAATACAATACTATTTGGATTTTCCTAGATTATCATTGGTTGAACTTTCTTAAGGATTATAACCTCTATCCCATACCTTATATTGATGACCAATTTGAAAAAGTTTTAGGAGTGATGGTTTTTTATGGAATTTATTTGAGTTTAGGATAACATCATGCATGAGTTTGACCATTAAACATACCTCATAAAATGAATCATAGTTTGTATAGTCTCTATGGATACATGGTTATAACTTTATTATGTCTTTTATGAATTGTGTTTTCAACCTGTATTAGTTTTCTATTGTTTCTCTTTGTTGGTGAAATCATATTGAAATGACTATGCCTTTCTTCATCATAACATGATGAATAATAATATAAAGAACCATCAATTTTTTAATATCAAAAATAAAACCATTTAATCAACAACTTCCATATCATATATTACATGATCTCTCATGAAGAAGTATCTATTGATCGTTTTAGAGTGAGATTTTTAGTTACATCCCAATAAACCAATAATGTTATTGATATCTAGAGTTTCATGGTGAAGGTGGACTATTAGATGTATTTTATTGAAAACTACTAATTTCATTAAGCACCTCTCCTAATCATGAATATGATGGGTGTCAAATTTATATGGTCTGAATCATGTGATAGGGCCTTTATAGAGATAAAATGGTGACTAAATTCATCACCAATCCTGATTCTACAAAAATCAAAAATATTCCATACAAAATATTATGATGCATCAGGTATATTCATATGAGTAGTTAAACTGAATGAAGATAATTTCTTAGAATATAGGTGTCCTTATTTCTAAACACAGTTGGGAAATTACCTAACACATTACCTCTTGCTAGAAGCCGTTGTTCAATCCTTGCATTGTCGGGGGAATTATTTTACTAGAGAATGGTTTGTGGTGTTTATAGATCATAAGAGCCCCAAATACATATTTACACATTGTTACGTAAATATCTAACTAAGGAGGTGGGTTTAATACCTATTTTCCTTAAGATTTTATCATTCCTATAAATTTGAGAATGGAAATGTTGTGGCAGCTGCTAGAATCTGGAGGACTCAGACTCATGCAGTTGAAGAGGCCAGAAATATATTGTAGTTAATGGAACTATTTTTTGAGTTGTAGTTAGCGGTTTATGAAAATCACGGATATATTATCCTTAAATCATCAGAAATGACATTTTCACTTATAGATAGTGTGAGTATGAGGTAAATTTCAGATATGTAGGCATATTTCATTGGGAGAGTGTTTTAGGAGAGGATATTTTTTATTTAATGTTCATTGATGGGGATGTGATACTATGCATTCATGGAAACATCTGGGTTCCCACATACATATGGGAGGAGATAATGGTGTGTCTCATTCATCCATTTGGACAACACATCCTAGTTTTATGATGATGCATTATTACATACACCCCCAATGTTAGTGTCCAATGATGAAGAGGTAGATAGTAGGTTTTATTGCTTAGTGTTACACCAATAAGTAGGTATGGGAAAAAAACTAGTGACCATTAAGACTATTATAGCCTTATTCCACTCATGAGTAGAAATGGAATGATTTTAGTATGTATTTTTTTAATATTTTATCCAGATCACCTCATTTTAGTGACTTCATATAGGGGATTTTTTACCTGATAAAAATGATTTCTCACTTTGTACCTATCAAGTAGACCATTTTAGGGGATATTCCTAGAAGGTATTTGTCTATGATATTGTCAAATTTATAGATGTTACAAATTACATTATATCTAAAAGAGAAATTTATTAACATAATGGTACTTAATTGGGGTTTTAGATGGCACTCCAACAATAGATTCTTTTAAAAACAACCATTCGCCAATAGAGTAGTGAGAGATCATAGAATTTGATAAAGATATTATATGATATTCTTAGAGAATTTTTCATTTTTTGAGGTTCTTGGGAAAATAATGTTCACCTAGATGACTAAAATTAAATACTTCTTTTTCAAGAGATAATAAAGATTGATCCTTTTGAGGAATTGTACATTAGTCCCTTACATTCACTGCTATGTTAGAGAAAGTCGGAGGATCCTATGCCACTAAGACCTAAACATATTCAAGATATGTTAGAGGATTTATAAATTATTCAAGAGGACATGGATACAGATCTATATAGTAATAGTCCTTACACTAATCAACATGAACAACCTTTTTATTTTGGGAATGTGGATAGGGTATTCTAGTTTGTATAACTTAGGATGGGGGATATAAGGATTTAGATACACGGTATGTTATCACCTTATTACACCACTATTTTAATGATTTTATTGTTATTAATGATATTTTCTAATCATATTTTAAAATGTGTGTTTTACCCAGGGCATGATGTAAAATTTTCAGTAGGGGGTCTCTGTTAAAAATCTATATCAGTGTATAATTGATAAAGAATGTAATGAAATTTGATTTGTTTGATTTTATTAAATATAGAGACATGTTCTCAATTAAATACCCAGTTATGAGACTTTATTTAGGGTTTTCAATTGAAACCCTATAGATTTTGAGGATCATTGTATATAATTGATTTTTTATGATGAATGATCTTGATCGGATTATGTATCATTCCAAAAATAGTGTTTTTGGATCTTGTCAATGATGGAATCAATATACAGTTCTTATTAAATGATTGATTCAAACTCTCTGTAGATTTCATTTTGATTCCCTTAAATTTCATCATCCTTGATTAATAATGATCAATTCTAGAAAATGGGTTGAAATTCACATCATCGGTAGGATTAATTTTATGGAATTATATATATTTTTGTGTTGTATACCTATTCATTTTCCCTCCATCTATAATAATTTATTGAGGCTAAATGAAAAATGTCTAGTTATTATAACTAATGTTGTTTGGGATTTTTATTTCTTTTCCCATTCTACACAAATTCAATGCAGGTATTTTCATTTGGAATATGGTTTGTGGAACACCTGATATATAATCACTGCGGGATAATTTTTCAGTGGAGCGAATTGATACCATAGGTGCAGTTCATGATTGTTGGTGTAACAGTGGTGAGAGGATTTTGATGAATGATCGAAGATAGATCATATGGATTTATATGTTTCTTTATTCCTAGAAATTGATGAATGGTAATGGGTGAATCAATGAGGTTATTTAGGAGTAGACTCAAGTCTCGGTTCCATCGATCAATGATGGAGAAGGATAAACTACCCCTAGTATATAAGTTCTGACTAGGGTGATGGATCTTGATATCTGCATGATGGTGTGGAAGAGATAGTGTCATATATGGTAAATCCTTATACACACAACATGTATTATGGTATTACACTCCATGTGGGACCCAATGGCTGTAATGAAAGGGTTTTTGCTAGAGTTATGCATCACACACTATGTCCTATGGTCACACCCCGAGTGAACCCCCAATGATGGCTTAGCGTGTACATAGGAATGTTAACCGACACAAACAAAATTTCAAAATATTGATAATTTCATACTAGGACATAGACACTGCAAACTATATAAGGGCCATCACAAGACCAAGACTATTGGTACATAGATAGGTCTATGTGACACAGGCATGTGCCAAAAAATTAATAGATGCTATGCTTCTAAACTGAACACCATGTATTAAGATATTTACATGTCTTGTGAGGTGAAAACACATGAGAAAATAAGGGGATAGATGGAAATGTCATGTACACCATTAATATTTCATGTACCCACTAAAAATATTGTTTATATATATTTTTTATTTATTCTAAAAAATTCTTGGTTGAGTGTATTCCCATAGTATTTTACATCAAGGTTACATTGATGAATCATATCCACATTATAGGATTGTGATCCCTTCTAAGGGATGAGTATCATATAGAGATTGTGGTATCCCTCTATGAAATTTGAGATTCTCCGTCTACCACTTTTATACACTGTTTTTTTTGGTGGAATCTACCTGACTGACTTGAGAAAGAATTTTATCCTCTATCTATTAGGCAGTTTTATAAGGGTTGATTGTACCATTTCTATTTGATCCCCTATATATCAGTTTAATCCATATAGGGTTCATGGTGTCCTCCAAGTAGTTTTGGTTATGACCCCAATCTAAATATTAGGGACTTCTGATAAAAGTAATCTTTATTGGGGGGATACCAATGATATTGTCTTCATGAATGAGTGTCTATAGTGATAATAAGGATCAAATAGTTGGCACTACTAGAACTATAATTATTTCAAGAAGAATCCAATGGATATTAGATAGTTATGACTATAATCTGAAATAGTGTATTTATAATTTATATCTCGGTGTTTCTATTTACATTTATTTCTATGTCCCTTCATTTAGATAACTATACTTTATTCCTCATGTTTATTATTTTCAGGGTTTTCTAACGGGTTTTGATATACTCACCATTTTACAGGATCTACCTATAAGTGTCGTGTCTTATATAGATGAAGAACTATTAGATGACATCCATGGAAGATGCAATGTTTTTGGACCATAGGCTCATATTTTTAAAATAATTAATTTTCTAGGAGATTGATTTTAAGCTTTGTCATAACCCTTGGAGAATGTAAGAAATGTTATTTTTTTCGTTGGGATTTTATTTGGCATCTTTTTTATCTTTTAGTACATTGATTTTTCAATATAGTTGAGAAATTTTAGATGTATGCATTCCTTTTTTTCAATGGTTTTTCTTTTAAACTTTTTTTGGGCTAGGATATGGGTACACAAGTATATGTAAAATTGTCTAGTGCCTCACATTTTTGGCATATGACTAATCAATGTAGGTCCCTACAACCTGGAATGTTGGGGGAGGGATAAGTGTAGTACGGGGATGGACCACAGTAGAATGGGTCATGACAAAGTTGTATCAAATTTTTCAGTTCATGCTTAGGACTACAGTTAATGAAATTTGTTTATAGTAACAATGTTTAGTGTTTCAATTTTGGCATTCAGGTCAGGGACTACTATTTGGGTGTGGTGGGTAACATATCTATACCCCATGAGAATAATCACTTGGATTCAAAAATGTTACATGTATGTATAGGATGTAAAAAAAAATTGGTATATGAATCAAATAGGAATGGGTTTTTTCTATGTACTTTTTGAGCTATCACCACCAATATACTCTTATGACTATTGTACAACTTGTTTTTTCTCAGGATCCCTTCCCCAAGAAAACCATCCCAGATTCCACTTCTTGATCACATGTATGATTTACCTAATGATGAGGCTTTAGTATAGAGGCCTATACCATAGATATAACCTATATCTAGTTTACTATCTATACCAAACACTATTTAGTGACTATTACAGTTGATAGTTCTATATAATTTTATACCAAATTTTAGTGAACATCATGAGTTTAAGATGTAGTAACCTCTGAGGGTTTGGGTGATCCAAACCGAATGTTGAATAAGGAATTGTTGTTGGTAGTAAATTAAAATTTTAACCTTGTGAGGACTCCTTTAGATCAGATAGAAGACCTCACAGTGATACATTTTCATGTATTTTCTGGGAGATGGTGAATCTTAGTAGGTTATTTATGCGATGAGATAACATTCCCTCTTTCAAATATTGACCATCTCCTTCGCGAGGAGTTCTTTACAAAAAAAATTAGTTCAATGTGCATTTTGGAACTTCTATATTTTCATTAGGACTTTTGACCATCAAAGAGTACTCAGTGAGTTTACTAGTTTCTTATGTTAAACATTAGATATGATTCAAGATTTCATCAATAAAGAAAGGACTATAAAGAAAGCATTATACTATGATATCATGGATTAGGTGATATCACTCCACATTACAACCAATTATGGGGTGCACAAGCAGACCATGGTGGAAGATAACTTCATGGAAGAGTATGTGACGATTGTGGGTACATGGGAGCTAATTCCATGATAGTAGGTATTTGATGGTAGTTATTGGGATCTGGTCATGTAAGAATATTTATGATGTGATCCTAGGATATAGGGTTAGTGGCGAAGGTCTCTAGGTATTTCCCAAATAAACTACGTGAGAGGCATTGTATCTACTACGATGGTCATGGAAATATATCGTGGGATTATTTAAGACATCGTATAGCTCAGAAAGAGACTTTAAAGGGACAACATAGGTATAGATAGTGGTAGGGGTAGGTTGGTCCATTGGGTGAAATATGTGGTAGTGGTTTTAATAATTCCTTGGGAGGTGGTCAAAAGATTTACATATTACCAACACCCCCACCTTCAAGTGGTCCACACTAGGATGAGAATGATTGTGGTTAGGGAAAATGATTAATACAAGATTTACAAAACAATGACCCTGGGACTATTTGGATGTTATATGGTATGATATTTTCCTTTTCTACATTAGTTTCAGTACTGATATAGTTATGTTTGATTCATTCCTCCCTAGAGACTTCTATGTTTCAAGACATAGATATTATGATCGATCCATTGGCTCAAAACATACTGTTGGAGACTATGTTAGGCATATACTCAGTAATTTCATGCTTATTCCAATAGTGTAATATGATGCATATAAGTGACTATTTTGTATGGGATCTCTTTGTAGTGATGAGAATGTCGTGTGAAGTAATCTTAGGTTATGACTGAATATCCACATTTCATACACATATTGACTATTTAAGCTGGGTAATGTTTTTTTCCACAATGGAGAAACAAATTTTTCCATTATGGGGGAAAAGGAAGCCATGGAATATAAGGATGTGTTCAAGATCTAGAATATGTATCAAATTACTCATATTCAAGATAGAATGACTCTTGGACTAGTGGATTCTATGGCCATTTTTTTTCTTGCTGCGTTGGCGGATTATGAGGACATAATTCCTAATGATATTACAAGCTTATGTCCCCATTGAGAGATAGAATTTTATATTTAATTGAATCATATTATTGACTCTATATCCACAAAACATATCATTTGGCTCCTCTACAGATTCATGGACTAAGGGATCTATTGGAGGACATACGAGAGAATGAATTTTTGAGATCCAGTATTTCCCCTTGGTTGCGCCAAGGCTGTTCGCCGAGAAGGAGGATCAGAGAATGAAGTTATGTGTGAATAAAAAGTTCATAACCAATTTTACATTGAATAATATGAATCATATACAGTGGAATGATGTTTTTTTGATATGTTGAGTGGGACATGATATTTCTTTAAGATTTAACTCAGATCAGGCTAACACTATCAGTGAGTATGGGATGATTATATATCGAATATTACATTCATATGTTTCAATTGTCACTATGAGTACATAGTTATGGTGTTCACCATGTATAATTCCCCAACAGTGTTTATGGGAATCATAACGAAAATCTTCCAGCCTGTTTTGGACTAGTTCGTAGTGTCTTTCATCGATCAAAACCATGTGCACTCAAATTTCAAGGAGAAGCACATGAGACACAAGAGGATGGAATAAAAAATACTAATAGAGAACCAGATTGATGAAAATATATTGATGTTATAGTTTTAGATTTGATAATTCCACATTATGGGACACATCACCTCACAATCAAGAGTAGTAGTGGATAGAGCAATGTTTGGTCCATGTCTTAGATTGGAGCCTCCTAGTGGTGTTAATGATTTTATGAGTTTATTTGGGTTGAAAAGGTACTATCAAAGGTTTTTATTATATTTCTATATATTTTAAGCACCCTTAAATGTATTGACTTGAAATGGGAGGCCTTTATCGTGTATGGGTAGGTTCCATTAGTGGTTTGTGTTGTTGATGCAATGATTTAAGAGTCCTTGAATTGTGAGATTTCAATTGGAGGGATTCGTTTATATTGTTTTATACAATGAATATAGTACCAAATAATTTTGTTCTCTAATAAAATGACTTGTGGAAATTTCATATGTTTCATGTTTAGTTGGACCAGATGATAAAAAATTTGTGTCCCAAGATCTTGTGTTAGAAGTAGTAGTTTTGACACTAAAGACGTGGAAACACTAAATCATGGGAGAACATTTTATAATATTATCTAACCACAAGAGCATAAATTATATATTCTCCTATAAGGACATTATCATGAGATAGAGTGATTGATAATGTTACTCATAGACTATGACATCATGATTTTTTATACTTCTGGGGAGGGGAACATGGTGGCCAACACTCTCATCAAGAGATATTACTCTGTATTATGAACTGAAGAATCAGAGTAGTTTTCCTTATTATTGTTGTCCATAGTGGATAAGGATGGTGGTTCATATATTCGGTCAATGGGTTTTACCCATCTAGTTTTATAGTGTCTCAGGGATGATCGTTATGTAGATATTTACAATGACACCTTTCTTTCTCATATATCTATCACACATACTCATGGAAGATATTTTTAGGTTTGGATAACACTATCCTTATCAATGGTTGGATGATGTTATATTTAACATTGCAAGAGAAAGAGAAGTGGGTGAATCAAAAATACAAATCCATGGTACATCTAGGAGTGGAAAATTTGTACTATAACCTCCAACATCATTTTTGTGGTATATTATTGGAGCATTTTGTTTTATAGTTCATCACCCAATTCATGACTTGTAAGTAGGTGAAGGTTAACGAGAAGGTACCAGTGGTTTTAGCACAACCCCATGAGGTGATAGTGTAAATGTGGAATGGTATATCAAAGGATTTCATAACGGGGTCACTACATATTTCTAGGGAAAATATTCCATCTGTTTGATTGAAGAATAAACCTCCACATTGGCCCACCTCATTACTATTATAGAGTTGTGTTTAGTAAAGAGATTCCACTCCCCTATATACAAGAGAAAATCCAATTCTGTAGACTTCCCTCAGGGATCATTTTGGACCATAACACTCACTTCGACTCAAAATTATACATAATATGATTAGTTGGTGATTTATTCCCTGAGTGCATGTCCAGTGCTATGATAGAAATCATCAATGAATAACATTATAGGGGGATGCATAGATGTTATCCCAATACATTCATTAATAGGGTTAATTTTGGATACCTTCTGGATGAAAATACCTAATGTGGGGAGAAAATAATGAACCATTGTATGTATAATTTTTTTATATTATATGGATTATTTCAAGATTAGAACATGAGATATATTGTGATTCTCTATCCCTGGGTTCCCATAATAAGTATATGAAATATATTAATAATATTAAATTTCATGTGCTTGAATTTTTCCCGTGAAAATAGAATAAATCCAAAATGGGGACCCAGATTAGAAATCTGGGTGCACTATTGAGTTTAGAATGTCAATTTTACCGTCATTACGTCTTAACCATTTTGGGTGAAAGGGAATTTTTGATAAATTATCATGTTAATAGAAAAAATAAATGAAATTTATTATATTGATTTAATTTATTTTATTTAACGTAGTGATCAAATATCTATTAAATACATATTAATGATATTTCCATCAGGGGTTTTCCACTAAATCCTTAGAGATTTAGATGTATTTTGGAGAATATTATAGCACAAAAATGATATAAATAGAACTAATCATGGATCATTGCACCAATAGACTTCTTTTATTTCTTCAATGATGATAGTAAAAGACTATACATCATCAATTATCAGTAAAAAAAGTTCATGGGATATTGATTTGTGGTTTTTAAAAGGTTACTTAATATCGAAGAAATTTAGACAAATTCAATTAAAAAAATTTATACGATCACCAACTATAGAATAGATTAGATGTAATTATTATTGTTTGATGTTATTTATACCTATTAGTTTGACCCAATTATAGGAAAAAATATCAAGGACAAATGAACAATGTTCATGGTTTTTTATCATTTTTTTCTGGATCTCTTCCCCCTTTCATCGCTTGTTCATCACATTTTTTTAGGAAATGGTTTTATGAATATCTAAAATACATTATTTTTAAGTGAACATTATTTGGGAAATGGAATGATACATTCGCAAGAAGTTTGTGATTGATGGTGTGATCATAGTGTGGTGATGGTCGTGGATGATCGTAGGAATATTGGAATGATTTTAAGGCTCTGTTGTTCTTGGTCATTGACATAGGGTGATGGGTGGTACAAAGATGAGACATATTAATATATTTGATTCTATATTTAGATAGATGACTAATGGAAATTGCCAACTAACCGCCAATATACTAGCTTCAAAAACAGTGAAGGCTAGAGTGATTTGTAGGATGGTGCTGAAAAGATCCCAAAAGATTTGAAAAATCCAAATACACACAACATGTTTTTCTGGATTACATGCAGTGTAGGACAACATATCTACATTTCTAGGGGTTTGGAAGTAATTATGTATCACACACCATGTGACATGGTCACACACCTTGCGATCCATCTATTATTGCTTGATTTGTAATTTAGAATGTACATAGGTATGGAATAAAGTACAATGACAATGATATTTTATGTATTTGGACATGCACCAAAGCAGTTTTACTGATGCCCATACGCAAACATGAATATTGGTTCATAGACATAGACCAGAGACCCCAAAATGTTCTATGAGATCACTATACACAACATAACTTACCTATATTTTGTTTTTAATATATTTATAAGTAGTGTGATGTTTTACCTCATGGTCATACATGGGGATACCAAGACACATTGTTTACCACTTTTACATGACACGTACCCCCTAAAAGTGAGTTTTTAGCTCTTCATTGATTATTATAGACTAGGAATTGTTGATTTTGATCCCTTGGATCATTACCTCAATGGTACAGTGTGTCATTGTATCTATATCACCAGATTGCGATCCCATATAGAGGATCAGTCCCAAATAGATTTCGTAGTGACCCTTCTTGAGACTACAGTGTGTTCCTCTATCATATATAAACACTATGTGGGGTTTTTAAAATTAGTGTAACCTTTTTGAACAGGTTGTTGATCCTCCTTCTAGAAGGCTATATCGGTATAGTTTGTGGTATCATTGGTATATGATCCCCTATATAGTGTGTTGATCTATAATGGGTTTTGGTGTCCCCCAATGGTTCTAGGATTTACCCAATCAATATTTTAGGGTTTTCTAAGTTCAGTGAGATTTATTTAGCAAGGCCCAATTATTTGGTCGTATTTGATGAGTGTCTCTAATGACATCACTGCACGTGGAGTGGATTCTCTCTGAACATTCTTTTCTTCGTGTTTACTAGTAGTTGGTTATGATAACTAGGTAAAATTCTTTCCTTTTTCACTATATCTAGTTGTTTGTATTATAATTTCATTTTAATATACTTCAATTTACCTTATTATAGTTAATGCTTAGTTTTTCTACTTTTTGGGTGTCCTAGTGGGTATTGTTATAATTACCCTACATGGACTCATCCCAGACGTGTCGGGTCCAATATAGACAATGGATCTTTAAAAATTCTCCATGGAGGATACAGAGCTGGTCAAACATAGGATGATCTTGTCAGATTGAGGCACTTTTCAGGAGCTTTTAAATGATTTTTTACGTATTCCATGGAGCAATTTTGACTCTATGAATTTTTTTGGGATTATTTTAGGCCAATTTTCTCACATCTAGTAATATAAAATCATACTATTATCACTAGATTATATATTTATGCAATCATTGTTTCATTTTCTTTACATTTTATCATTTTCTGGGCTTAAAGATGTGTGTTTCTGTACAGGTACATTAGGCTAATGCTTCCCATTTTTGGAATATTCCAATAGGGAATTAGCCAATAGACTATATCTCATTAGAGGTAGGATTGGGTTTTTCACATGTTTGACCTTGGCTGATCGGGTTATGATAGGATAAAACATCCCCATAGGTATTAGAAAATTCATAATGTCTTACAAATATCTCATATTCAATATTTCTATTCATTAGATTCATATGTTTTATATAAAAATGATATTGAATTGGGGGGTCGATCCATCCATAGTGTAGTATCCCATTTGGACCATCAATTGTAGAAAATGGATCTCTGAGGAAGGTATGTTCCTATATAATAGGTTCCATGGAATAATGTCCTAATACTAGAAGGGAAATATGATTGAGATGTTAATATTTTTTCCTAGTGGAAAAGGATTTTTATGCTTAATTTTTACCACCTTATGAAGGGAAATTCAATGATGATTTTTTTATAGAGGAGAGATTATAAGATACAGTTTTTCTAATGAGGTATGATCCCATTATTTTACTATTTGAATCTTTATTTTGAACTTATAGAATGGATTATATTTTCAATAAATGGCTCAAGAGAATCCTAGTATTATTTGGATTCTAGAACACTAGTTCATGGAGGAGAATTATGAGGTGCAATATTGGAAGGCGTTTAGTAGTTATTGTCTGGCACAACTAGGGGGTCCATATATATAGATATGAAATATTCAAAACTCTATGAAATTTTGGCCTTGATCCACTGTGAAAAAACTGAAAAACTATATCATATATTTTACAAATTATGAGATAACAACTTGTGTAACCATGAGAATGGGTTCCTCCAATGGAAGGAGAAAATACATGGTTAATACATAGTTTATTTGGTCGTGCGTCCAAATTATGGGCCAATTTAATGTTCGGTGAAATTTTTTTTTCCACATTTATTTTTTAATCAGACAAAAAAATTCTTCTTAATTACATTAATAATTCCAATTATAACTGTAGGAGTTCCTCCTATGACTGAAGCCGATCATTGATCCATCACTATCATGAGAACTATAATGAGTCCAAATTTCATCTAGTTATATTCCAATTAGAAAGAGATTCTACACATTTCCTTATTTTATATGTTTTTATATACATATTTTGTGATGTATTCAAGGTGGTTATTTTCTCTTATTTTCAGTTATTCATATATTTATAATTTTTTCCCTTTTTAGAAAAAATCAGATGCTCATACTAGATGATGGTTCATCAAACACCATAAAGGTAGGTTTTCTATAGATTTCTCTAAAGTAATATTTTCTTTAGCTATTGTCATTGTGTTATGCATCTATTTGACATATTCCATTCCATTAAATTTGATTTTTCTTAATCTAGTTTCAAAATCTATACTGAAATTTCTCTAATAGAACCCCTATCTACTAATAGATATCAATGTTCTCAATGTGATGGACCACTTGGGTGCATCATGTTTTTGCATATGTGCCCCTTTAGAAATTATTAACCAAAATACTCATTGGTGTGTTTTGTTTGGTTTCTGTAAGGAATTTAATTTAATTTAAGGTATGAATTTAATATATTTTATTGGGAAATTATATTTATCTTTGGAAATATTATTTATTCAATGGCAGGATTAAGAGTAAGATACCCTGGGAAAAAAATTTATATTTAGAAATAATAAATAATCAAATGAATGAAATGAAAATGGTACATTAAAATGGATTATATATTTCCATTGGTCACGTTATAAAAATTAAAGTTACAAATATTATTATGAAAAATTATCCTGCTAGATGAGTGGTCATACAAGTGTTGGACTTGGATTACCTGGGGAATTCATCAAGCACTCTGAGGATACCACCTCGATTCACTAGGTTGATTTATAAGGGTGATAAAAAATAAGAATTATTTCTAATTTTTCCTCGTATTTAAATTATTCAGTATATTACTATAAATTCAATAAATTTTTTTCTAGATATTAGAATGACTTGGATATTCTCCTTGAAAATAGTTGACTACTATGGAAAATTGGCACCATGAACTCTTCTCATGGTCCTCAGTCAACAATGGCATTGGATTTTCTGTGGTCATATTCTATGGGATCATTTATAAATTAATAATGGGAAATTCTTCAAGATTACACCTTATATTACAATGATACCCCTATAGCAATGTGGCATGTTTTACTACTATGAGATAGCCATAACTTATAAAGAAAAGGAAATAATGGTTTCACAATTGGACCTTCTATCATATCATTACATGATAGAGTCCTTGGTTACATCATGGGTCCTAATTTATACATGTTTCATCTACTTCGATTCCATGGTTAAATCTTCTAGACCCTGACCATTTAATGGTCAACATTCATACACATCAATCTAGGCCCAAGATGTTATGGTCGGTTGGGAATACCAATTAGAGTTTGGACTCTATATCTTATTTATTCAATACATTTTAATTCAACTAGTTATTCATATACCTACACATTATTAAATTTATATTAACAGACTAAACTTTTTATAAAGACTATTTTTTGTGGCCTAATAATTATATATCACATTCTGTTCGGTCCACTAATAGCTATTTTTAAAAACATACTAGATGTCATAAGTGAAATGGTTAAGTAAACAATCATTTATTATTGATCTAACTATAATATGGTCAATTAGAGAACATAAACAATCTTAGACTCATGATGATATCAAATACATGTTTTTATCTTTCTTTATTTTGTTATAACCATATTATTAATGTACTTGATTCCATGTATCCTTGTTCCTTTAAATATAAAATTATGACATTGATATATTTTTTAATATAATATTGGTTTTTTGTTTATTTGAATTATATTTTTTTGCTATATATTTATTTCGCTACTTTAATTATTCATTTCTATAATTATTCTAAATTTTTTTTAAATTCATTATAATGTTATGTTCCACTATAACTAGAGGGAAAAATGTCCCCAAAGACACACTTTAGGCCCTCTCTTTTAATAATAATCCTCATGAATATGAGGAGCCACACTTGAGGCCATTGAACCACATGTATGGATATTATTTTCAAGTGACATGGTCTGAGACGTCACAAAAATAAATTTAAATAACAAAATAAATATGTAAAATATCATAACTACCACTGTTCCCATTTAATTCATCATATTGAACCATTATTTTAACTAAAAATTAATTTAATTTATAGTACTATGAGATAGTATACCACTATTCATATAGGTGAAAAATGTGGTAAAATTTAATAGCACCTAAAAATTGTTATTCTAATTACTAGATATTGTGATTGTATGCTAATGTTTATAATACAATGATGAGAGATATCATGAGAAGTATCACAAATTAAAAAATGTATTTACCATGTTTACTAAATTTATTATGAAGTGGATAATAGTCAGTGAATGACAGTTATGATCAAACTATATACATTCTTGTTTTATAATAATTAATTATAATGAATGAATAAGGGAGAAGGAATTGAGAATTGGATTTATTATATAAGTTTATGAAATTAAAATTTTATTGATCATTACATTTTGTCCTCAAGTACCTCCATGATTTAGATCAAGTGTGATACCATCACCATTCCACATTCTTATGTAAATTACCTATAAAATTGGTGGTTATAATTCTAAAAGATTAAAATGTTCTTCATCATAATTTTTTTTGAGAGAATAAAATCAAAGCAATATAGATATTTTTAAACATTGTTGGACTTCCAATGCTACCAAATAATGTTGATATATATAATTTATAGAAATATAATATTATTTGTGTCATCTAATCCATTATTAAAATATTTTTTGTGAAGGGTAATTTGGGATTGATAGATATAAATTCTCAAGAACCACGAATCCAATAAATTCATAGTAATTATTTATTTTAGGGTGAATATATAAATATAGTACATGTTCTCTATAAAATCATAATCTAATGAAACATACTGATATTAGTGTTCAATTTTTTTTGTGGACATCAATCTTTTGATACGATCTATTAATCTAACCACACATTTTATGTAAAATATTATATTGACCAATTTTTTTTGTTTTAAATAATTAATTACAATATAAAAAGAAACATTATATCATGTGGTTAATCATACAACATTAATGGTGTAGCCCAAAAAATCCTTAAATCTCTTCAACTACTATGGAGAATGTATATGGTGAACAATATTTTGAAGTGGCATGACTATTCTGAAAAAGAATGAAATAATCATCTAAAAAAACTATACCAAATCACAACATAAACACATAATGTATGATAACCTATTTAATATTAATCTTATCCTCCAATATTATCCCATTTTCTAGGTCTGTAATATTAAATTTAACATATACATCTCCCTCAAAAACCATAATTTTTTTATTCGATACTATATCTAATTCGATTCCAACCTATCAATGATCTTGTTTTCAATAATTTTAATGTGTTTATTTCTCTGAAATCAGGAAATAATTACATTAATAATAAATTCATATCATTCATCAAAAGTTATTGTAATTTAAATATAAAATTAATGGAATTATTTTTTTTGTTATTGTACAACAACCCTGGTTTCATTCCAATTCTATATTAAGAATGTTTCTTTTATGATCAACTCACAACATCCATTCCCCAATTTAAATCATGAATGATATTTACTTACTAAGACTAATAAACTCCCCCAATTACTAATTGATATTTAATCTCCCACCATTATATAGTTTCAAAACATTACCACTAGTACTTGATCACTTCTAGATGATTCAGCTAAAAATTCCACATGTCTCCCCCTAAAAGGAAAACTCCTTAAAAATTATTCCCTTTACCATTTCCTATAAAATTAATTTCGATTATATTGCACTTTTAAAGTATGTATACTTTTTGTTATCCACATTTTTGGTAAAGAAAATAGAATTAAAAATGGATAATGCCATGGTAAACATTAAATGATTTTGTGATAGAATATACTCCCAGCAACACTCAAATGTATAGAAATCAATCATTTCTATGAATAATAATGGTTAACCACAAATTATTTACAATATGAAATATAAATCAATAAAAAATTACCACATTATACATTCTCATTTAAATTATTCTAAATAATTATCATAGATTGTATAAAATTATATTTTTAGAAAACTACCTAAATTTTTAGATTTTATATGTCTCAATTTTAACCATATATTTATCATTTACTAAAATATCATCCCTATGTCATAATATTTTCTACACATATTATATTTTAGCTTTGAAGAGTTTTTCAGTTTGATTAGAATTTTTCAAACTCATTGAGGTTTTAACTGATGGTTCCGGATGCAATGGAAGCGCGTGCATGGATGTGCCCACTTGGATTTTTGTCATTAGGAATGATCATTCCGGGATCAATACGATGATAAACGTCTGTCTCCACGGATCGAATCAAAAAAAATACAAAGAAGATGGTTTGTCTCGACAACACAAACATGGATCGTTAGAAGATGATTATAATTAATTTAATCAATTGTAAAGAAATACATTTTGGGTATTATTTCTTCATTGTTGTTCTTGATCACATTCCGATTTGATTCGTCGTTGCATCATAGAAGCCAAGTGTAGACTTCCTCTAGCAGTGATCCACACGTGTACCTCGTATCTCGGGACATCGCCAAAGGAGTCTCTGGGTGCTAGCATGGATAATCCATTACTTGCGTTGGCCGCCTTAGATCTTCTTGATCCGATGGAAGAGGATCGCTATCGATCTTGAGAGAGTTCTTGGAGGAAGAGGTTCTTTCAGCCTTGAAATAATTCTCTAGAGTTGTTGTGCACAACGATTCTCTTGTGTGTAGGAAAAGAGTTGGGGTTGTAAGGATATTTATAATCAGGTTTGAGGATATAGAGTTATGACAATAAATAAATGCCTTATGCATTTCATTTATTTCATTAACTCTTATTGAAAACCCCCAGGTCGAATAATTAAATACTCGTCATGCGCTCACGCTGATTATAATAAATATCATTTAATAAAACAATATTATATCCTTAAAATCCCAAATGAAAAAACTTAGCGGTGTGTAATAATAAATACACGGCGTGGACATTAAATGTACACTGCATGTATATATTGTATTCATTTATTAATTTCCATTTCAAAATAAAAACTACACGGCGTGTAATAATTAATACATGGCGTGTAATTGTTTTAATTTTATTCTTCCTCCAACATTAAAACAATTTAGCCTTCCTTGAATAATTATTAAACCACGTACGAGAATAATATGTATTCTACTTGAGATACTTTAATACACTTAGTGTGTGACCCTCTAGTCCTTTTTCTCCATGGAATTAGGCAGGCTTGCCTAAAGTCCATGATTACTGTCTAGCAATGGTTCAAGGCACCCAAGAGAAAGAAGTTGATGCCGCATTGACGTATCACCACATATGAATTCTTACTGTGTAATTTAATCCATTTGTCTCGATATATCATCAAGAAGGTTTCATGGAAGTGTCATAAACCCATATGCTTGATCCGTCATTCATTGAATACCTGAAATAAACTTGTCGTTTACTCCATGGACATGGAATTTAATGCGACGGTTCTATTTCAATCAGAGGGCTGAGATACCAACTACCATAAATTGAAGGGACAAATCTTTCCTTGACTTATCCATTAACAACATGTCACTCGTGATGCACCCAAGGTACCCTACTTCCTTCCAACTGTCTACGTGATGGTTTTCGTCAGTAAATCTAAGTGTGTGAGTCAAAACATGGGTTAATGATAATATTCCACTGTAAGGACCATTACACACGCTCGTAGATAGTAATGTCCGATGACACCAAGACATTTAGAATTACTACTGGCGGGTATGTTCTCATAATCTTCCATATTGGAGATTACCAAGTGCGAACTCCATGAGATAGAGTCTCATATTCTTACGGGTACTCTCACGTGACTGTCTGTATACTATGTGTCCTATCATAGTATGTCATCCAACCGTAGAAAATTATTTAAGAATATTGTTATATCATTTCAAGGTTCACATCATAGCCGGGATCTTCCATGAACTTATTAATGCAATAAATATTTCAGGACATTATTATATTATAGTCATGCAGAACAATGAAAAATACATAATAAGTTAACATTCATGTAATCAACGTACAAAAAAGTTGGTTCTCAGGACACCAACCCTTACAAACTCCCACTTGGACTAGAGCCAACTGCCTGTGACTTTTAGTCCTCTAGACCTCACATGATGATCATGTTTCTGCTGAGTCAATGCTTTAGTCAAGGGGTATGCCACGTTATCTTCCATGGAAATACTGCTTACTGCAACTTCACCTCTCTGAGAAAAATCCTTCAAGAGATGATACATCCGAAGTATGTGCTTTGTCCGCTGATGTGACCATGGCTCTTTTTCAAGTTCCACCACTGTAGTATTATCACAATAGAGTGTGAGAGGAATTTTTCTGCTCGGTACTACATCCATCTCTTGGAAGAAGCTTCACATCCATACTTCTTCTTTAGCTACCTCAGAAGTTGTAATATACTTGGACTCCACTGTACAATCTGCCACCACACTTTTCTTTGAGAACTTCCAGCTCACTGCACCTCCATTAAAACTGAAAATGTATCCAGTCTGTGACTTCATGTCATCTTGATCAGTTTGGAAACTAGCATCTACATGTCCTATGATGACTAGTTCCTCATCTCCTCCATAAACCAGGAACATAACCTTATTACGCCTCAGAAACCTAAGGATAGTCTTGACTGCCATCCAATGGTAGTCTCCTGGATCAGCTTGATATCTGCCTACCACACTTAATGCATAATCAACCTCTTTACTTTTACATAGCATAAAATACATGACCGACCCAATCACAGATGCATAAGGGATCCTTGCCATTCCCTTTCTTTCCTCATGTGTCTGAGGACACATTTTTTTTGGAAATATGAATGCCATGTGACACTGGAAACAATCCCCTTTTGGACTATTCCATACTGAACCTCTTCAGTGTCTTTTCAATGTATGTACATTGACTCTGGCCTAGCATTCTCTTGGATCTATCATGATAGATCTTGATCCCAAGAATATATGCGGCCTCGCCCAACTCTTACATGGAGAATCATTTATGCAACCATGCCTTAACTGACTATAAGACATGTACTTTATTTCCAATTTGTAATAGTTCATCAACATATACTATTAGGGAAACGACTGCACTCCCACTAAACCTCTTATAGACACAAGGCTCACATTCGTTCTTAATAAAGCCAAATTCCATTGCAGCTTCATCAAAATGAATATTCCATGACCTCGATGTTTTCATTAATCCATAAATGGATTTCTGCAACTTGCATACCTTGTTGGCATCCTTTGGAGTCACAAACCCTTCATGTTGTGTCATGTAGACATCTTCCTGGAGGATCCCGTTAAGGAAAACTGTATTAACATCCATTTTCCATATTTCATAGTCATGGTAAGAGGCAATGTCCAATAGGATTCAGATGGATTTCAGCATTGCAACCAGTGAAAAGGATTCATAATAGCCAATTCATTGATGCTGTTAAAAACTTTTTGCAACCAGTCATGCCTTGTATGTGCTGACTTGCCCCTCCATGTCCAGTTTCTTCTTGAATACCCAGTTATTACCAATAGGCTTTACATCAACTGGAGGATCTACTAAAATCCATATATGGTTTTGGTACATGGAATCCTTTTTATAATTCTTGGCTTCTTGCCACTTGGCAACATCTCTGCCTTCAACTTCATCCTTGTAGGTAATAGGATCATCATTGTCGACCAATAATGAGTCACCATCCTCTGTGACAAGAAAACCATATCATTATGGTTCTCTCACCTCTCTCGTGCTCCTACGTAGTTCTTGTGTCTCTAGAATAGATTGTTCTCCCATGGGGCTTTGTGGAATCTATTCTTGTACCAACTCTTGTGTATCTTGAGCCTCGACTTCATTGAAGTCTATCTCGCTCTCACTAACTCTTTTGGAGATGTTCTCCCTCTCAAGTAATATGTTGTGTCTTTCCACAATAACCTTTTTTTCTGAGGGGTTGTATAGATAATATCCCCTTGTTTCCTTGGGAAATCCTATAAATATACACTTTGTGCCTCAGGGTGCAAGTTTGTTACTTGTAGAGGCCATAAAAAAATCTTCGCTACCCCACACATGTAAATTCGATAACATGGCTTTGCGTCCACTCCATAACACATATAGAATACCATTTATCTATTTAGATGGTACTTGGTTTAGTATGTGTGTTGCTGTTTGTAATGAATATCTCCAAAAGGATAATAGAAGACTCGCGTGACTCATCATTGATCTCACCATGTCCAACAGGGTGCGGTTCCTCCTTTCACTTACACCATTCCACTGAGGTGTGTTAGGAGGAGTGAGTTAAGATAGAATCCCAAACTCCTATAAGAAATCAATGATGTCCTGATTAAGATTTTCTCCTCCTCTATCTGAGCAGAGTGTCTTAATCTTCTTACCAAGATGGTTCACAACTTCATTCTTGTATACTTTGAACCAATCAAAAGAATACGACTTGTACCTCATTAAGTAGATATATCCATATCTACAAAAACTTCAGTTAAAGTTATGATTTATGAGAACACACCCCTTTCCTCAACTAGAAATGGTCCACACACATCTGTGTGAACTAATTCTAGAAGCTCTTTAGCTCTTTAACCTTTCCAACAAAATGGGGCTTTGGTCATTTTTCCTTGTAGACACGCATGACATACAACAAGTGGTTTTAGTTTCAAGGAATCTAAATACCCATCCTGATGTAATTTTGTCAAACATTTCTCATTGACATGACCTAGCTGGTGATGCCAAAGTTGGGTGTGGTATGAGTCATGTGAATTTACTAAGTCATCGATTTCCATTAATTGGTTTGTGTAGACTAACACATAAAGGCTATTATATAAATATGCCATACCAAAACAAATGATATCTTTATAAAAGTAGCAACATTCATTTCCAAACTTGAATATGAATCCATCAGTATCTAATATGGATGCTGAAGTAATGTTTTTAGTAACAGAAGGAACATAATAACAACCCTTTAACACCAAGATCATTCCAGTTGGCAATGTGAGGTGGCAGTCTCCGACAGCTACAGCAGCAAGTCTGGATCAGTTGGCTGCTCATTGATCCACCTCACCTTGGTCAATCTTTCTGAATCTACATGGTTCTTGTATTTGGATAAAGATGTGAGAACCACAAGCAGTATATAATACCCAATTAGTAGAAACAGAAATATTGCATTCGATAACAAACACACCTGAATCTTCCCCTTGCTTCCTTTGCTGGGGTCAGATTTTCTTCAAGTGGCCCTTCTAGCCACATGAGAAACAAACAACATCCTATTCCCATGCCTCCCCTTTGATCTTTCTTTTCGTGGAAGGCCTTGAAGAATCTTTGGGATTAAAGCTCTTCACCTTCTCTTTCCTTTTATTCACCATGAGGATAGAAGGCATTTCAAGATTCATGTCATTGTCCACTTGGCGAATAAGGATAAGAAGATCAGACATGGCCTCCTCAATGTTGTTCATGTTGAAGTTCACACCAAATTTTGAGAAGCTCTGGGGAAGTGATTCGAGAATGAGATCGGTACCCAGTTCTTCGGGGAGTTTAAACCCTATAACCTCCAAGCGCTCAATGTACCCAATGAGCTTGACTACATGAGGCCCAGCTGGGGCACCCTATCCAAGCTTGCTCTGAAATAGAGACATGGAAATCTCAAACCTTTTCTATCTTTCTCTCTCCTGGTATAGACCACAGACGTGCTCAAGCATGCTATAGGAATCCATGTCCTCATGAGACTTCATGAGCTCACATGACATTTATGATAGCATCAAACATTGAATGTCGAGTGCATCGCTCAAATGTTTATCATAGACTAGTAAATCTTCATCACTTTCCCCTTGGGCAGGAGTAAAAGGATGTGAGGCCTCCATCACGTAATACTTTCGTTCATGGTGTAGGACGACCCGAAGGTGCCTAAAAAATTCCTAAAAGTTACTTCCAGTGAGGATATTGGCTTTGTCAAGTATTGATCATAGAGATAATGTGGTTGATGAGTTTTTCATCATGATTCTACAAATTAAAACTGTAGACTTATTATTACTTTCTTGATTACATTTTATGAGAAATAATAAATGAATTAATTAAATCTCCAACTATTTTATCAAGTCCCAATGGCCCTCACCATTGACCTCAGAATGTCCAGTTGCTTTGACATTCTAGTGTCAGGGATCCATATTCTCCTTCTCATAACCCAAACAATGGTCGATCAAGCTATTTGAAGGTATTTAGGTTGGAAAGTCTTTGCCAACTATGAGCTTATAGTTCCTTGATCTATTGAGTGGACTCCCCAATCCAGAAAGCCTGACTTGGATTTCCTCAATCCTTGCCTCCAATATTACATTAAGTCTAGCAAGGGTACTCCTCTTGATGTAATAAGGATAAGTCAACCCGAAACCTTTCATAAGGGATTCCATTATAAAATCAATTGTCCTAAGAGGGGTTGGTCAAACCCATAGTTTTATTGAGTCTTACCCTTGATCAAGTAACGAAAGGCTTAGTCTGACTTAATATGTCATTTGATATATTTTATGCTTTATGCGCAGTTTTTCATTATCACATGCTTTTTAATATTAAGTGATTCTTGATTAAGTGATTAACCATGTTTTGATAATGTTTATGCATAGTCCGGTTTTTATTTTTATTCCATCTTTGCATGCTTGTTCATTTAATAAACTATGTGATCGCAACAACACGTATATAATAAATAAACCATGCAATTTAGACAGAAAAAAATAATATGGCATGATCAAGAGATTATATTGGTTATCTTATCTAGAGGTTTTGATAAGCTAACCATGACCTAGGGAAAACCCCTTGAACCAGATGGATCGTGTTTTGAAGCTCCCACATGTCCACCTTTGTATCTTCTTGCATTGGTTTCGCCTCATCTTTGGGATTTGAACCATCTCCTATAGCTTGGGGAGATCCTCTATAACGACCCATACTTCACATACATTGTTATTACATCATAATTTAAGCATACTTGTTACAACATATAACAATACCAGGAAAGGACTGTATAGGTATAATGTCATTAGAAACTGGGAAACATAAACAACTGGTTCATAAATCATCTACATTGTCTCCCATTTATTTCATCATATTTACAGTCCCTTTTTGGAATATCTTGCTTAATAACCTTCTTCCTTGCCTAGGGAACAAAATCATACAAAAGGGTGAGCTCAAATGCTCAGTAAGGCTAAACAAAAGAAATATCAATCACATCATATTCATAAGAACATAACATTTTGGAAATCTTAACCTGCAAAAGAGATCATAATTTCATAACATGGGATAAATCATAGTGGTGAAATGTAAACTCAATAATCATAACATAAAACATGAAACTTTGTGGAATACACACATAATCATATATAATCATTTCTTAGTATTCAAGACTCATTTCTAAGGCTATCTTAGCGGACAAAGTCCATTTCTGAACTGAGTTCACTCCTCATTTTAGTCCTGGTTCTGTAAACCGGTTTAACATTCTGTTCTAGACATGTCTATCTCATGATATATAAATCTTTACCCAATGAATTGGAGGGAGATATATGACCCACCCATCTCATAATTATACCATTTTTATGTGTGCCACGAAATCATAAACCATACATCATAGCATAACCCATGTAATAAAAATGGGATTCTTTAACATCACGTTATCATAACATAATCCATAAAAGGATATCGTAAAAATAATTCCATCATAACATAATCAAATCAATGTAAAAATAGGGTTATAAATAGATCCCTATATTATCATAGATAGAAAATAATTTTGATAAAACAATTGAACTCCATTCTTTAGAAAATATCCTTTCTACTTCAATTGTTTCCTTTCTTAACATGTCATTCAATTTTAAACTAAAAGAAGTTGATTAAAAATAAATGTGAAAACTTTTAAAGGAAGCTTCTTCGATATAATGTTTTAAAAATCCATTCATGTCGTATAAGTTAAAAATATATTCTTCTCATACTTTGGCCGGAAAAGTCAAAAAGTACCTCTTTCGAAAAACGACAAAATATTCATTTCACTTCATTTACTAAAAACTCACCGAAGGGTAAAATTGGATTTAAATATTGTAAAAGGATATAAATATTACATATCAAGGAAACATGTATGTGGATGATAAATATTCCTCAGTAAATTCTGAAGTATAAACAATTTCGGATAAAAAATGAGATTGTGAGATTTTCCCATACCTTAGGTCTGATTTGCTTCATAATTGTCCGATCCTCCTGTATAATGATTTAAATAATGTCATTGACTTAATCCAGAATCATACTTATTGTTATGATATCTTATATGGTCATATTCTTTGCTTCTTATTAGTAATATTTCATTGCTACTTGTTATTCGGGTGTTTATTACTTTTTGTTCTTATGCGTGTTTTGTCAAATAAATTCATATTCATCTTCTTAGGTTATAGATTCCTCATTTCCGGAATGGTATTAGTGTAATATATGTCATTTTTATTCACTCAATTAATTTATGTAATCATTATGCAATGAAAATCATGTAGAACGGGTCGCATCACATTTTGGAGATGGTATTCCGTACGTACGCACGAGCGATGATATCGTTCCCATGATCGTGGAATTGTATTGGAGTGTATGTGTACTATTTCATAATCAATATCACATTAATATAATCATATCTAGTTATTATTTACACCATTATACCCATCAAAGTAAGGTGGTGGTGGAAAATAGATTACACCACGGCGTGGAGACGGTATTCCGTACGTACACACGCGTGGTGATTTCATTTTCCGTAGGATGTATAGATGGTGAAATAGGTTTGTTTCATACTTATAATAACATATCAGTATATTAGTGATACTGATTTTATTACTTCATAATGAAACAACTAAAGAAGACGAAGTGGAAGAAGAAATAAATTTGAACGAATCGGTAACAGACATTACCTCTTCTTTGAGGAACCTCTTTGAGACCTCCTCTTAGGGCACTAAAATTGGTCTTTGAAGAATACCAGGACCTCTAGGATGTTTCTAGGGAAGTGGAGAAGAGAATTTTGCAGGGTTTGTCTAAGATTTAAGGGTCAAAATTTTGTGAGGAAGAGAGGGAGGAGGATCCCATTTATAAGGGAGCAGAGGGGAACCTTTGGAAAAACCAAAAATATTATTTTATTATAAAGTTATATTCTGTTTTTAATAGCTCTAAATTTATTTATTTCTAAGCTAAGGTGGGGACGGGTCGAAATACTCTCATCCTATATAATTTAGATAAGTTTAGGCATCTATTTTAAACTTATCATTTAGATTTAACTTTAAGTTAGATAATTTAACTTTTACTGTGCCTTCTTGTTTTCTTACACTACAGGGTTAATAAACATACTATAACAAGAAAAACGAACCCCAAGTTGTTTATTATTAATATATATAACCTTATCTAAGTCATTTGGCCGAACCATAGATTTTTAGGAATAAAATAACAATTAATAATATAATATTTGTTTTAAAAACTATTTTATGACAATTTTGACACTATTTGGTAATTGATTTTTGTGAAAATCATAACAGAAAGAATTGTTCGAAAAAAGTTAATTAAATAAATACTAACATTTCATATTAACATATAAAATTATTTTAATTCATAAAAAGTCTCAAATTACAATTATTTGGGTATTTATAACATCAATTATCTCAATATTTCATTAATAAGATAATTACTACAACATCATTCTGTCATAAATAAATTAACTTATATAATGTATAAAAATAAAAAATAAAATACCATTATGCAGGAAATATTTTTATCTTTCTAATGAATATTCATAGTCTAATTTATCTTCTGTATAATCCTATATTAAAAATTATTTAGTTATTGAACTTCAATTTTAACTATTTTAACCCTTCTTTAAATAAATTAATAATAAATGTCCTAATCTAATCCAAGTGGGCCTAAATGGTAATAATTTATTCCTAAGGTTTTTTTTGGACGAATTAAACTTATCCAATCAAATTATTACATGTTTTAGGGTAATAATAATATCATTTTTACCCTTAATTACCCTATTTATTTTTAACCGTGGAAAAAAACAAAAAAGTTACTATTCACCGAAAATTATTTTTATCTCATTGAAAAACATTTTAGACCTTGATATTGACCTTGTCTCTCGGATTTTCGAAATTCATCTCACCGAAATGGTAAAATTAAGTTTTATGTGAATTTGGTAATTCTTCTAGGAGGTGGGTAAAAGATGGTGAAAAGTTCAATAAAATTTTTATATATCTAAAATTATTATAAAATGACACTAATGAATTGAATTGATCTTATATTGGTAATATGTATCAATTTTTACCTAAAATAAATATAAATAAAACAAAAAATTATTTAAATAAAAAGTCGTTTTTTAAATAGTAACCTAGTGTTTTCACTATTGATCAAAAATATAAAGTTCTCAGAAAAATACCAAAATTTCACCCTAGGTTAATTTCGATATTCTGAATCCAAAAATGAAGTCCATTTTGAATGATGAAATTTACAAAATTTCATAAAGTGGTTATTACTATTCATAATGGCTAGTTTTAATAATATTTTATTAGCATATCGTTGATTAGTGAAACTCGGTATTGCATACGACGCAAGCTATCGAGGAAGGTCACAGTTTCTTGTAAAGAAAGACAAGCTAGTGTTGTGTGTAGTGAAAGATTCATTTTATGATTTATATAACATAAAAACAAAATATTTCTCATAAAAGTCTTGGGTTTTACATTTTACCCCCCATAAAATGAATTTCTCCCTCAAAATTCATCACTTTGTAACAAACAGATGATGTTACCTCTCCCTCAACATATCCTAAAGATACCATGTAGATTCATATAATTAGTGGTTCCTCCATAAAACATTCACCAAGACAGTGGTATTGTTCTGTAGGAATTTTTCGTTACGATCCAAAATCTCTATCGGCTGTTCTTCATAAGAAAGATCTTGCTCCAGTGGTACAACTTGTGAGCTGAGTACATGTAAAGGATCAGGTATGTACATTCTCTGGAGAGATACATGGAACACATCATGAACTTGAGAGAGATTCGGTGGAAGAGCCAATCAGTAAGCTACCGTCCCAACATGATCCATTATTTCGAAAGGACTAATAAATCTAGGGCACAACTTTCCCTTCTTTCCATATCTCATTATTGTCTTCCAATAAGATATTCGTAAGAACACTTTATCACCCACTTCAAATTCTAGGTCTTTTCGCCGGTTATCGGCATCACATTTTTGTCGACTCTAAGCTTCTCTTATGTGTTGTTGAATAGATCTGACATTTTCTGCCATCTCAACAACAAGATCAGTTCCTAATAGCTTTCATTCCCCAACTTCATCCCAGCAAGTTGGAGTCCTACATTTTTTTCCATAGAGAGATTCATAAAGAGACATATGAATACTGGAGTGAAAGCTATTATTATAAGAAAATTCCACCAAAGGAAGGTGTTGATACCAACGTCCTTTGAAATCTATAGAGCAAGCTCTCAACATATCTTCTATAGTTTGAATTGTTCTCTCAGACTGACCATCTGTCTGAGGATGGTAAGCAGTGCTAAAACTCAACTCTGTATTTAGAGCATATTGAAGGCCTCACTAGAATTTCGAGGTAAACCTCGGATCCCGATGAGATATAATGGAAAGTATTACTCCATGCAATCTTACCACTTCCTTCACATATATCCTGGCAAGCTGATCTAAAAATAAATCCTCTCTAATAGCGATGAAGTGTTCCGACTTTGTAAGATGATCAACTATGACCCAGATAGAATTATTGCCTTTGGATGTTTTAGGATTTCCAGTGACAAAGTCTATAGTGATGTTTTCCCATTTTCATTCTGGTATGGGTAATGGCTGTAACAACCCCTTAGACTTCTATCTCTCAGCTTTAACTTGCTGAAAAACCAAGAATCGACAGACATATTAAGCAACATCCCTTTTCATTCCATCCCACCAGAAGTACTCTTTCAGGTCCCTATACATCTTCATGCTTCCAGGATGAATAGATAATGAAGAACTATGAGCCTCTTCAAGCAACTCATTCTTTAACTCTAGGATGGGAGGAACACAAACCCGATTCCTGAACCTTATTATTCAATCACAATCAAGGTTGAATTCAGGAACATTTCTCACCATATTTTGTAACTCAACATCTTCTTTCTGTGCCTCTGTAATCTTCACATGTATAGATGGTTGAACATTCATTTGAGAAATATATGATTTTCCCCTTCCATTATAATTCCAAGATCCATCCTTTGTAAATACATAAATATTGGATCTTTTGTGATCCTCATCTGGGATAAGCTAACATGGTCTTGTCGACTTAATCCATCTTCCACCTTGTTTGCTTTCCCAGGGTGGTAATGAATTGATCAGTCGTAATCCTTAATCAGCTCCAACCATCTTCTTTGGAACATATTCAGCTCCTTTTGTGTGAAAATATACTTTAAACATTTATTATCAATATTAATATCACACCTTTCTCCATAATGATAACGCCTCCAAATATTTAATGCAAATATTACCACAGCTAACTCCAAATCATGAGTTGGGTAATTTTTCTCATGGATTTTCAATAGTTGTGAGGCATAATCTATCACCATATCATTTTGCATAAGAACACACCCCAGCCCCTTCATGGATGCATCATTGTAGGTCACCAACCTTTCTCCACTACAAGGAAGTGTGGGTATGGGTGCACTAGATAACCTTCTTTTCAACTCCTTGAAATTCTCTTCACATTACCTTGTCCAAACAAACTTAACTCCTTTCCGAGTCAACTTGGTGAGTGGATTAGATAATCATGAAAAATATTTCACAAAATGTCGGTAATATCCAGAAAAACCAAGAAAACATCGGATATCAGTTACTGTTGTTGGTCTCGATCATCTTTTGATAACCACTGTTTTTTCTGGATCCACAGATATCCCCTCTTTTGAGATTATATGACCCAAAAATGCATCTTTCTGAAGCCAAAATTCACACATGGTAAATTTGGCATAAAGATTATCCTTTCTCAGGGTCTTCAATACCATTCTCCAGTGATCTTCATGTTCTTCCTTGTTCTTTTAATATATAACAATATCATCTATAAAGACTACCACAAACTGATCAAGATAGTCTCTAAAGTCTATTCATCAGATCCAGGAAGATTGTAGGGGAATTAGTAAGACCAAATGGCATCACTATAAATTCATAGTGTCCATACCTTGTACAGAAAGCTGTCTTTCGTATATCCTCCCTTTTGACCCTTAATTTATGACACCATGAATGAAGATCAATCTTGGAAAAGTATTGAGCTCCACATAGTTGGTCAAATAATTCATCAATGCACGGGAGAGGATATTTTTTCTTGATAGTGATCTTGTTAAGTTCTCGATAATCAATGTAGAGTCTCATTGATCCATCTTTCTTCATAACAAATAGAACAGGTGATCCCCAAGGTGACGGACTAGGGCGTATGAATCCCTTATCAATATTCTCTTGGAGTTTCTTCTTCAATTCCTTCAACTCAATTGGGGCCATTCTATAAGGTGTCTTTGAAATAGGCAAAGCACTTGATTCGAGTTCTATTGAAAACTCAACTTCACGATTGGGTGGTAGACCCGACAATTCCTCTGGAAAGACATCATCAAACTCCCATACAATGGGAATATTCTTTATCGTGAGTTTCTCTCCAACTATTTGAGATAAATAACCCTCATTTAGTGGAATCAATACCCATAAGATGGAATAAATTTCCACTGGAAGGTTATGTTCATCCCTGCATCGATAGACGATCATAGATTGATCTGGAATATGAAATGTGACTTCCCATCTTTGTAAATTGATAAGAGCTCCATATAAAGAAATCCAATCAATGCCAAGAATCACATAAAATTCCACTATAGGAAGGATCACAGGATTTGCAGGAAGCACTTTCCCACAAACATTAATTGGAGAAGAATTATAAACTTTTGATGCGACTATTGTGCCATTAGGGGTTGTCACTGCAGACTTAACATCTAATTGTTGAGGTAATACGATGATACCCTTAGAAAATTCTTCAAAAATAAAAGAGTGGGTGGATCTAGAATCAAATAAAACATTTTCTACTTTACAGTGGATGGTAGGTGTACCTTTGACCACTTCGTTATCATACTACACATCGCTGATAGAAATTGTATGTGACTTTCCTTTTTCTTTAGCCTTAAGAGTTTTTTGAAGTCAATCATCATAAACAACCCTTGGATTTGGGCATTGATTTGAATAATGCCCCATTTCCTTGAACTTGTATCATTGAAGTTTATGAGGTTCACTCTGTGTAGCCTTTTCTTTGTTTGCATAACTAGACATCTTCTTCCCATCATTGTGGCATTCAAATGCCCGATAACCTTCCTTTCCACATTTGAAACATTTACTTGTTCAATTAAGAAGACTCCCTCCATGTTTCTTTCCACACATTGAGAATAAGGGAAAAGTAATCTTTTTTTCAGTGTGCTCTTTAGATTTTCCTTTGAATTCCATTTCCTCTTCTTATCAAACCCATATGACTGATGGATTAATCCAATCTCCATCTCAACCTTGAGAGCACATCGAACGATTTCCTCGTAACTATTGATGTCCCTTATGGCTAACGCCCTTCGAAGACTTGGTTTTAAGCCAATAAAGAATCAATCTATCTTACTCTCAGGTTGGATAATAATACCAGAAGCGTACCTTGAAAGTCTTCTAAAATTTTCTTTATAGGTACCAACATATTCATCTTCCTTTTGCTTCAGTTTCATCCCTTTGCCTCTCCTTCTTAATAAGATTCCACCATTGATCAGCTTCACCTTCCAAGCGATAAACTACTAAGATGACTTTATCATGTTTAGAAAATTGATGAACTGAAAATATCTTTTCAGTGGTACTGATCCATTGTTCATCCACTAATGGATCAGAAGACCCGATGAATGAAGGTAGACGCTTCCTCATGAAGTATTCAACAGAATGTTGCTCCTTCTTTTTATCATTTTGAAGTCATGCATGATTCATAGCTTGAGAAAGGTGTGTGAGCATGGATACATGATTTTTCATTCCATCTCCTATAACGTTTGGTTGCTCAGGGGTACAATCATTTCATTTCCCATCGCATTCCACATTAACACAGTTCTTTCGGGTTCCATACATTGACTAAAACCAAGAAGAATAGTGTGAGAAACACTAATTATATTTGAAAAAACACATAATCAAGAATAAAATTTCACACTTAAGGTCTTATCATATGTTGTTCATGGCCATTTCTAAAACACTAAGATTATGTTCTATGTTTAGACATATCCTTAGGTTTCTTACTAAGGCTTTCATATCTTAGTTTCCAAAGGTTGACTACAACTTTCCTCTGATACCAACTATAACGACCCATACTTTAGATAAATTGTTATTACATCAGAATTTAAGCACACTTAATACAACATATAAAAAAACCAGAAAAGGATTATATAGGTATAGTGTCTTTAGAAACTGGGAAACATAAACAACTGTTTCATAAATCATCTACATTGTCTCCCATTTATTTCATCATATTTAGAGTCCCTTTTTGGCATATCCTACTTAATAACCTTCTTCTAGACATGGGGAAAGAAATCATACAAAATGGTGAGCTTAAATTCTCAGTAAGGGTAAACAAAAGAAATATCAATCACATCATATTCATAATAACATAACATTTTTGAAATCGTAACCTGCAAAAGTGATTATAATTTCATAACATGGTATAAATCATAGTGGTGAAATTTAATCCAAATAATCATAACTTAAAACATGAAACTTTGTGTCATACACACATAATCATAGAGAATCATTTCTTAGTAGTCAAGAATCATTTCCAAGACTATCTTAGCGGACATTGTCCATTTCTGAACCGAGTTCACTCCTCATTATTTCAGTCATGTTTCACTGAACCAGTTTAACTTTTCGTTCCATCCATGTCTATATCATGAGATATAAATCTTTAACCAATCCTTTGGAGGGAGATATTGGTCCCAACCATCTCATAATGATACCATTCTTATAAGTTCCATGAAATTATAAACCATACATCATAGCATAACCCATGTAATAAAAATGGGATTCTTAAACATCACGTCATCATAACATAATCCATAAAAGGATATAGTAAAAATAATTCCAGCATAACATAATAAAAAAATGTAAAAATAGGGATATAAACATAGCCCTATATTATCTTATATGTAAAATAATTTTGATAAAACTCTTGAACTCCATTCTTGAGGAAGATATCCTTTCTACTTCAATTTTTTTTCCTTTCTCAACATGTCATAAAATTTTAAACTAAAAGAAGTTGATTAAAAATAAACTTGAAAACTTGTAAAATAAGCTTCTTGGAAATAATGTTTTAAACATCCATTCATGCCATATAAGTTAAAAAACATTCTTCTCGTACTTTGGCCAGAAAAGCCAAAAAGTGCCTCGTACGAAAAACGACAAAAGATTTCTTTCATATCTTTTACTAAAAACTCACCGAAGGGTAAAATTAGATTTAAAAAATTTTAGAAGGATATAAATATTACATATCGAGGAAACATGGATGTGGATGATAAATATTCCCCAGTAAATTCTGATGTATAAATTATCTCAAATAAAAATTGAGATTGTGAGATTTTCCCTTACCTTAGGTCTGATTTTCTTCGTAAGTGTCCGAACCTCCTGTATAATGATTTAAATAATTTCATTGACATATTTCAGAATCATAATCATTGTTATGATATCATATATGGTCATATTCTTAGGTTCATATTATTAATATTTCATTGTTACTTGTTATTTGTGAGTTTATTACTTTTTGTTCTTATGTGTGTTTTGTCGAATAAATTATTATTCCTATTTTTAGGTTATCAATACCTCATTTACAGAATGGTATTAGTGTAATATATATCATATTTATTCAAAAAATTCATTTATGTAATCATTATGCAATGAAAATCATGTAGAATGAGTCACATCACATCGTGGAGACGGTATTCCGTACGTACGCACGAGCGATGATATCATTCCCATGATCGTGGAATTGTATTGGAGTGTATGTATACTATTTAAGAATAAACATCACTTTAAAATAATCATATATAGTTATTATTTACACCATTATACCCATCCAAGTAAGGTGGTGGTTGAAAATATATTACACCACGATGTGGAGACGGTATTCCGTACGTACGCATGCGTGGTGATTTCATTTTCTGTAGGATGGATAGATGGTGAAATAGGGTTGTTTCATAATTATAATAAAATATCAGTATATGAGTGATACTGATGTTATTACTTCATAATGAAACAACTAAATAAGAAGAAGTGGAAGATGAAATAAAGTTGAAAGAATCGGTAACAGACATTACCTCTTCTTTGAAGTGCCTCATTGAGACCTCCTCTTATGGAACTAAAATTGGTCTTTGAAGAAGACCAGGACCTCTAGGATGTTTCTAGGGAAGTGGAGAAGATAATTTTGTAGGGGTTGGTCGAGCATGAAGACTCAAAGTGGTGTGAGGAAGAGAGGTAGGAGGTGCCCTTTTATAAGGGAGGAGAGGGGCACCTTTAGAAAAACTAAAAATATTATTTTATTATAAAGTCATATTAAGTTTTTAATAAGTCCAAATTAATTTATTTCAAAGATAAGTTGGGGGTGGGTCTAAATACTCTCATCCAATAGAATTTAGACAGTTTTAGGCATCTATTGAAACCTTATCATTTAGATTTATCTTTAAGTTAGATAATTTAACTTTTACCATGTCTTCTTGTTTTCTTACACTATAAGGTTAATAAACTTACTATAGCAATCCAAACGAACCCCAAGTTATTTATTATTAATATATATAACCTTATCTATGTAATTTGTCCGAACATTACATTTTTAGTAATAAAATAACAATTAATAATATAATATTTGTTTTGAAAACTATTTTATGTCAATTTTGACACTATTTGGTAATTGAATTTTTTGAAAATCATAATAGAAAGATTAGTTCGAAAAATGTTAATTAAAAAAATAAAAACATGTCTTATTAATATATAAAATTATGTGAATTCATAAAAAGTATCAAATTACATTTATTTGGGCATTTATAATATCAATTATGTCAACATTTCCTTAATAAGATAATTACTACATCATCATTGTGTCATAAATAAATTAAATTATTTAAAGTCTAAAAATTACAAATAAAATACCATTATGTAGGAAATCCTTTTATCGTTCTAAGTTATATTTATAGTCTAATTTATTTTATGTATAACCCTATATGAAAAATGATTTAGTTATTAAAATTTGATTTTAACTATTTTAACCTTTCTATAAATAAATTAATAATAAATGTTTTAATCTAATCCATGTGGGCCTAAATGGTCATATATTATTCCTAAGTTTGTTTTTGGTCGAATTAAACTTATGAAATAGAATTAGGACATCTTTTAGGGTAATAATAATATCATTTTTACCTTTAATTATCATATTTACTTTTAACCGTGGTAAAAAAAAAGTAAAAAGTTACTATTCACCAAAAATTATTTTTATCCCACTGAACAACATTTTAGTCCTTGATATTAATCGTTTCACTCAGATATTCTAAATTCCTCTCATAGAAGTGTTAAAATTAAGTTTTATGTGAATTTTGAGATTCTCCTAGGAGGTGGGTAAAAGACGGTGAAAAGTTTAATTAAATTTTTATATTTCTAAAATTATTATAAAATGACTCCAATGAATTGCATTTAAATTATATAGGTATTATGTATCAATTATTACCTAAAATATATTTGAATAAAATAAATAATTATTTAAATAAAATGTCGGTTTTTAAATAGTAACCTAGTGTTTTCACTATTCATCATAAATTGAAAGTTTTCAGAAAAATACCAAAATTTCACCCTAGGCTAATTTCGATATTCCGAATCCAAAAATGAAGTCCATTTTGAATGATGAAATTTAAAAAAATTCAAAAACTGGTTATTACTATTCATACCGGCTAGTTTTAATAATATTTTAATATTATATCGTTGTTTAGTGAAACTCAGTATTACGTACGACGCAAGCTATTGAGGAAGGTCGCGGTGGCATGTAAAGCAAGCCATGCTAGTGTTATGTGTAGTGAAAGATTCCATTGATGATTTATATAACATAAAAACAAAATATTTCTCATAAAATTCTCAGTTGTTACATCCTCCATTACATGGGTTTACATTAAAGAAACCATGGGAACACAGGCCCTACATTTTATTAGAAGGAGGCTCGCATGCCAAAAAATTTAAATTAAATAAATTTAAATGAAACCATACACATACAAACTGTCTTTGGTCTAGCTCATGATCATCCACAGCATGCAACGACATTTACGCATATTTAGAATTCAAATTCTTTTAATCGTTCTTTCATTTAAGATAAGTCACGCTCGAATTCAATTAATTATGATCTTATAATTAATCAATTATTTATCTTAAATTCCTTTCTGAATTTCCTTGAGATTCTTCTCATCCATATTCCTTATACGGGTCTTGGTACATTGGAGGAAACCTGGTGAAATTCCATTTTTGGAAAGTACACGGCGTGTTGTTTATAATTACATGGTGTGTATTCACCTTTTTATCCAAAGTACACGCCGAGGTCTTAAGCGCCTTTTCTGTACATTGGAAATTTTGGAATACACGGCGTGTTGATAAATCATACACGGGGTGTACTTCCTTGTTATGCGGTAACCGGGCTGGCGATCCCGTGTATGCGGTACGCGGCTTATCCTTGTACACGGTTTCTCTTGGGCCGGAACGGACTATACGGCGTGTTGCTCCAACATACAGGCCATGTATTCCGGTTCCACGCGTCATTCAATTCTGATCAACACGGCGTGATTAATACTTAGGCATATTCAATTCACAGGGCGTGGTTTGGCGGACCAGTTCCGTTCCATTGAACCTAAGTACACGACGTGTAGTTTTAATTACATGATGTGTAATCCCGTGTTGTACAGACAAAAAGATCGATGAATTCCTCGTTTATATTGTAATCAAAAATTAAAATTAAAAGGCCATTTCTGTTATATGAACCGAGAAATGAATGAGGAAGAATAAAACTCATTTATTCAGATTAATCGAATGATATATTTCAAATTGAATGAAATATAGATGTGTAAATTATCAATGAAAATTAAATAACTATAATCAACGTTGTAACCTCGCTCAGATACCATTTGATGGTTCCGGACGCAGCAGAAGTGCATCGGTGGATGTGCCCACATCGACATTTGTCATTAGAAATGATCAATTCGGGATCAATACGACGATAAATGCCAGTCTCCGCGGATCGAATCACAGATAAAGACAAAGAAGAAGGTTTTTCCCGAAACCACAAACAAGGATCATTAGAAGTTGATTATAATTAATTTAATAAATTAAAAAGAAATACCTTTTGGGTTTTCTATCTTTGTTGATGATATTGATAATGTTCTGATGTGATTCGTTGTTGCGTCGCATAAGCCAAGTGTAGACTTCCTCTAGCGGTGATCCACATGTCTACCTCGTATCTCGGGATGTCGCCAAAGGTGTCTCCTGGTGCTAGAGTGGAGAAACCGTTACTTTCTTTGTCCGCCTTAGATCATCTTGATCTGATAGAAGAGGATCTCTCTTTGTCTTGAGAGTGTTCTTGGAGGAAGTGGTTCTTTCAACCTTGAAAGAATTGTCCTGAGTTGTTGTACACAATGATTCTCTTGTGTGTAGGAAAAGAGTTGGGGTTGTGAGGATATTTATAATCATTTTTTAGGGTGTAGAGTTATGACAATAAATAAACACATTACGCATTTCATTTATTTCATGACCTCTTATCAAAAACCCCCATATAGAATAATTAATTCCATGAAATGCATTCATGCTGATTATAATAAATATCATTTTATAAAAGAAATATCATATCCTTAAAATCCCGACTGGTAAAACTACACAGCGTGTAATAATAAATAAAGGGCGTGTAATTGTTTTTCATTGAAAACTAAACGGCGTGTATATATTGTTTTCATTTATTCATTTCCTTTTCAAAATAAAAAACTACATGGAGTGTAAAAATTAATACACGCCATGTACTTGTTTTCATTTTATTCTTCCTCCAACATTAAAACAATTTAGGCTTCGTTGATTAATTATTAAACCATGTACGGGAATAATATTTATTCTACATTAGATACATGAATACACATAGTGTGTGACCCTCTAGGCCTATTTCTTGTTGGCATTAGGCGGGCTTGCCTAAAGTCCAAGATTACTCTCTAGCAACGGGTCAAGGCACCCAAGAGAAAGAAGTTGACCCCGCATTGACGTATCACCACATACGAATTCTTACAGTGTAATTCAATCCCTTTGTCTCGATATCTCATCAATAAGGTTTCATCGAAGTGTCATAAACCTATATGATTGATCCGTCGTTCATTCAATACCAGAAATAAACTCGTCATTTACACCATGGCCATACAATTTAATGCAATGGTTCTATTTCAATCAAAGGGACGAGATATCAACTTCTATAAATGGAAGGGACAAATCCATCCTTGACATATCCATTAACAACATGTCACTTGTGACGCACCCAACATACCCTACTTCCTGACGACTGTCTACGTGACGGTTTTCATCAGTAAATCTAAGTGCGAGAGTCATGACATGAGTTAAAGATAATCTTCCAGTCTAAGTACCATTACAGACACTCGTAGATAGTAATGTCCGATGACACCAAGACATGCAGAATTACGAATGGCGTGTATGTTCTCATAATCTCCAATCTTGGAGATTACCAAGTGTGAACTCTATGAGAGAGAGTCTCATATTCTTATGAGTACTCGCACATGGCGGTCTGTATACTACGTGTCCTATCATAGTATGTCATCCAACTGTAGAACTTTATTTATGAATATTGTTATAGTATTTCAAGGTTCTCATCAAAGCGGGGATCTCCCATGACCTTATTAATGCAACAAATATTCCAGGACATTATTATATTATAGTAATGCAGAACAATGAACAATATATAATAAGTTAACATTCATGTAATCAACGTACAAAATAGTTGGTTCTCAGGACATCAACCCTTACATTAACATCTTGTCTGTTATTTACTAAAATTATTTTGATATAAACATGCATACATTATCATGGTAACTATGTTTCCCCATTATTGGGGATTTCCCATTATTGGAAATTTCTTAATCCACTAGGGAGTTTTGAAAATATACATTTATATCTCCACAACTCCCATGATTTACAACATCAACACCAATTGATTTTCTAATTTAGTTACCAACAATAAATTTCATTATAAAGAGATTTTAATTTTTAAAATAATTGCATCAAATATATTAATAATAATTCATATGTTATTATTATAAAATTAACAACTCATTCCTCCATGACTCTATCCATGAAATAGTACCTCATGGACTCTCTTATTAATCATTCCCATTTTTATACCTTTAAACACAATGTTAAAATTCCTTCTAAATATGTTAATATATTCAATCAATGATTCTTTATAGACCATAACTCAAATGGTGTATTGTCTTAATTTTATCATAATATATAGTGGTTCAGGTTGTAGATGGATTTTTGTATCTTTCATAGATAACAATATTGAGATCATATGATATGTTAAATTTTTTCTCCCAATGTTCACCAAATTCCAGTTCTATCAATAAGATCTATTGTTATAAGGGGTTTCTATTGAGAATGACTGAATAATTATTCAATTTCAGTGAATATATTCTTAAAAGACATTGAAATTGTATTCTGATCTCTTTTTTGGTCTAGAATGTTTTAATTGTATATCATATCCAATGTTTAGAATATTAAGAAAAAAAGTTGAATTTCTCAATATCTTATCGTTTACTTAACAAAAAAAAATATATTTCATATGATTATAATAATAAATGATTTTTATATAATTATTATATTAAATTTTTTAATCCCAATTCATTACCTCATATACATTGAAATTTAACAACATAAAATGTAATTTTACCTCCAACATCTTTTAGATTTGTTTACCACATTTCTTTTGTGACCTATGATATGAGTATTGATACATTCATGGTATATTTTTTCTATATTAATTGTACAATTATATCTGATGATATTATACTTAGTTATCTTCCCCAAATGTAACTATTATATATTCCATATTTTTTCTCCAAATTTTTTCACATTAGAAGGTTTTTACCATTAGACATATAAAATAGATTACCATTTATCTAATATCATTCGATCAATATTTTTTCATCTATTAAATATTTTAATAATCATCGATAAATATTTAAAATATCTTCTTTCCTATAATCAAAAAACCAATAGACCCAGTGAAGATGATGTTATAACATATAAAAAATTTGAATGTCAATAGATTCATGTTTCTTCTTAGTAATTTTTTTCAACCGACTAATTTATCATTAGATGGTCAATAACTTATAATGTTATCATTTACTCTATATAACTATATTATATTTTCAAGAGGTTGTTTTTTCCAATCATGTGTAATGAGATAAAACTATCATGCATCAAAATATTCTTGATTGTTATATCTTTTCAAGAGACCACACCCACCATATCTCATTCTTCATTATTCGTTACATTAATATATGTGAAATTATCCTTTTTCATTAATTTATTTATATCACAATGAAACAGTTTTTTGAAATTTTGTTAGGTTGATCACACCAACCAATAAGATTCCTATAGTGAACCATGTTTATTTTGAAATTTTACCTCCACAATAACTCATTTTCTCAAATTTTCTCATAGTACATTAGTTTGAATCACAATTGATTCATTTCCACTCATTGACAATGAATGTGAAAATTATACCATCACATGTATTATTGGTGATATTACAATAAAAAACACCACCCTTCTTTTATATAAAAATATCATTATAAAATAAGTATATACTCTAAAATATATTACTTTTTATGACATATGCAATGATATATATTAATATTTTTGGACGTTATTATGAATATAAGTTTTCTCATGTATCGTACACTTTAAAAAATAATTATCTTTATTATTCATTACTCTATCACATCAGTTGATTTTGAAAATTTTAAAACATACAAGCAATTTAGAATTGGGTGATTATTGCTTATTGGGTGACAAAAATAACATACTTATTTTGTTATTTTGATTATTAGAACATATATTTAATTATTGAGTATTGAAAATTATATTTCATGGTTCTATACGGTAGTCTATAAGTTCTACTATAGCATGAACACCTTATTATTAATTTTTCAAGATTTCAAGAACATCATTAGTAGAATTTTAATCATTATGTTGAATAGTCCTCATGTAATTTTCCACAAAATCAAAACATAACCTCAAGTGAATTTCCCTCCACGTTCTTATTAGTAATATTTAAATTGATAATATCTTGCATCATATCTCTATGTTGATGGATTACACTGATATATTTTATCATTCATGTGAGATCTAATTTCACTTCACTTATGTCTATCTCTTTTAAATGATTGAGAAATTTCTCCAATTGACCATTATTATATTTTAATGCTTTTCATGCCTCTTATAACATCATGTTTTCCTTAATGAGCATAAATACATCCATTCTTAATTGGAACTCTGTTGGTGCTTCCTCACCACAATTAATCTAGTACGCCCTTTTTATTCATCCCTAAAGATATTTTTTGTCCTCACATGATATTGATAAGAAAAAATATTTTGCCTTCATCCAATGATTAATCCTTCAGTCTTTCAAATTCCTCATTAAAAATGAGGAATTATTTTTTTGACAATGTTTTTTTTTTGCGTTATTGTATTTTTTTTCAATGAAAATACATCTTATACTGTGAAAACATGCAACATATTTCTACCATAAAAATATTTTATTTCATTCATTCTCCACTTTATCAAAATCATTATTAGTGAAATTGGATGTAATTAGTGTAATCATTCAATAATTGAAACACATATGTGTAATTATTTCTATATATTTACATTTTTCACTTTTCCTGACTATATAATATAATTAGGTAATCTTAATAAAGTCCTTGTAAACCTTTATTAATCTGGTTTCTTCCTCATTAGACATGTTTATATCAAGATGTTTGGAATCTTTTTTT